>JAOPSE010000034.1:18310293-21074101 GCA_029449295.1 Zea luxurians | reverse complement strand
TCGAGTTGATCTAAGTCACCAATTTAGGCTTAAGTGAATTAGGAGTATGGTCTTATCCTTTGTACCAGCATTAAGTAACTCACACTAGATGAGATCATATTAATTTAGATAGGTCTACTTCCTTCTACTGGTATCACTAATCTGTTTAAGTAGACCGCATTAGCTTATATCACACTAGATTAGATCACCTTAGATTCTATACTCCTATTTAAGAATATCATTTAGTTAAGCATATCAAGCTGACTTTATCTTTATGAAATTCCAGTATATATATTTTAAATGGAACTTCCAATTAGTATATTTTTTTATACCTAAAATTTTCATGCCATTAGTAGGTGTGGCATAGAAAACAAGGGCACGTCATGTTTTAGCTATTTGGTGAGTGTAGACATAGGATGAGTGTACTATGGCACAATCGAGCTTCCTTTGGGGGTCTAGCTTGATTCCTATTCTTCTTTAATGAAATTGGTCTCTTCCATCTTGAGCTTGGGTGTCACCCTTCAGGTTTGGGACAAGAGGTCAAGATAGATCTGTAGGTAACATATGGGTAGAGGGTTTAGTAGGTAGCTATATGCTAGATGGGATTAGTTATGTAACCTGCTATTGTAGGTCAAGTTATTGGGTAGGGTCAGGTTGATCTAAGATCTCAAACTTGTTTATAGGAGCAGGGTCTGATGTATTTCCTCGGCATTAGCTAATCATGTTTGAGTGACTCACATTAGGTTTGATCATAATAGATTAGATAGGATTGGGTATGACTAGAATAGACTAGTTTAGGTTAGATAGATCTACCAGGGTAGGATATATATGTCAGAATCTTTTGAGATAGGATGGATTATATGGTGTAGGTAATTCAGAATCTCTGTTAGATTAAAACAGAGGGGTTATGCAACCATTGGATGATTAAGGTAGTTGCATAAGGCCGAGTTGGTATCTCGTTCTTAATTTAGTGCAGAGTGAATTAAGTTAAAACATATTTTATAGGAGTAGAGTCTCATTTATTTCATCGGTATTATCCTTCTTGTTAAGCAACTTACATTAGGTTAGCTCAACATGAGGTTAGCCTTCGTTAGGTTAGATTAATCTGTCACATTAGATCAGATCTAAGTATGACTAGCTTCGACTAGATAAGATCCAATTAATTTGGGTTAAATCATGATCATGGTGGGATAAGTCAAGTGGTTTTAGTCACGCAAATATAACTTTGATCTGATCTCATTATTTTGGATTAGATCCTGGTTGTTACTTTAGGATGAGTTAAGTAAAGTGGTTAGGATAAGACAAATCTTTCAAAATAAGATGAATCTATTAAGATAAGAGAGAATCTTATAAGATAAGATGGATCTATTAAACTAGATATATTTTAATGGGATACTCTAAGTTTGTATAGTCATCTTATGATTTTTTTTAATTTATATTTATGCCTATACGTATATGTAGATGTAATTGTGGATATTACCCCACAACTCATCACACTCAATCAAAGATCCAAATCAAACAAGTATTATAAGAACAAGCACTCAAGCATACAAATATTTACAAAAATAGTTTTGATTTTGTTCCTAAGAGTAGGTCTCCTATTCCTAAAGGTCACTTTAGGTACGGGATTTCAAAGTGTGAAATCCACATTTGTCTTTAGAAGGAAAAGGTAACAATAATCAGAGTGAAGTGGAAATAGATGAGAAAAGATTAAGAAGAGTTTAGAAAAGAATCAGAGTAACAAAGTAGGTAGACAATGGTTGTTCAGTTCTATCTAGGTTTCGTCCTACAGTCAACATTGCTCTGATACCACTTCTGTCACACCCGGGTTTTAAGGGATAAAGCCGGGTGCATCTCATATATGCGCCAAAGAAGACAACACATATAATAACAGAGTGTATAGAGATAAATGTCACAATATCCTCAGAGTACTTATTACATAGCGGAAGTCTTACAAAATAAAAGATAATTATAAAACAAACTAAAGTCCATCCTTGGTGCCCTAAAGTCGACTAAGATACGCCACCTAGATCAAGTCGAACTCCTCGTTGTGTGGCTCCTCTTGAACCACCTGTTCTTCTCCTATGGGGGTGTGAGACAGCAAGGGTGAGCTCACATATGTTCATCGCTCAATAAGTTGTGGGGAATAATGTGCATGAACTCACCAAAGGTGGGAGTTCATGTGATGTGTAAGGCTGATCAATAGAAGGGGTTAAAGCTGAGCATTGCTTTTAATAAGTTTGTCAAATTTTATTAGCAGTTACTAAATGTAAGTAAATATCAAACCATAATAGAAATAATAGAACAAAATTAATAATAAATCCCATGCAACGCAAATGACGAATTGAATTTTGTTCAATAGTTTAATCATGCGAGAGTCCTAAGCTGCTCATGACCGTGAGCTCGACTAGTATACCAGTTTTACACTCTGCAGAGGTTGTACCCTTTACCCACAAGTCATGTTACCCATCTGCCAAGGGGTCATGAATCCCATACACGTGTACCAAGGAAGCGAGGCAGGTTAACACTACGAGGCCTTTACAAAGTTTCACTAGCTTCCAAAAAGCCGCTACAGTTTCTGGGAAGAGCAATGCATGAATCCCTCCTCTGACCGTCATCACAGCAAAATCAACCCGAGAACCTCCCTACACGCCTACTCCCCTACTTCCCTTGCCCCTTTCGGGTAAGGTAGTCTTCCACTAGCTTTCCTAGTTAGTCAGCCAAGGGCGTCCCATTCCACCCTTGTGGTGGCACGTGTTTCTCAAGTTAAGCTCCATGTTCCAATTAACAATAATGATCTTAACATGAACATAATTAAAATAACAAAATAATTGGAACATGGATATAATGTAATATTAAAACCAAAACCATTGAGCAATAGCAAAACTACCCAAATGATTTAGGGTGAACAAGGTAAAAAGGTAAGCAGACTAGGGCAACCTATTGGGTCCCATCAAAATTAAACCTATGCATTGATAAGTGATAATAAAGAACATTATTGAGTAATAAAAGTGATCAAGGGCACAACTTGCCTTCAATGAGCTCCTGCTCAACAGTCTCCACCTGTTGAACCCCTGGATCCTCTGTGGCTTACTCGTCTACTCGCAACAATACGAACATACATGCAGTGGCGGAGACAGGCATGGGGCCACTAGGGCTCGGGCCCTACTCTTGGGCCAAAAAATTGCTAGGAGCCCAAATATATTCTGAAAGAATGAGAGAATTCGTATAATCCGTTTATGGTCATATGTGTCATTATATATGTATTTGTATGATTTAAAATTTTCTAGCTGATATAAATATTTGTTAGTGTTGTATCGGGCCCTACACTTAGAGAAATCCCGGCTCCACCACTGCATACATGGTATAGCAGAGATTAATATCACACCAAACAACAAAACAAATTGCATAATAATATTCTACGCTGCGTAACAAGATTGTAGAAACAAGAATCACTAAATTTGGATCTATGGTTATTAAGTTATGAATTTCCGAAGTTAATTAGGACCTAGAATAGCATAATTCATGTGAATAATTTTACTTCAAGTTTCATGGCTAAACAGAGGCACTAGATGATAGACAATATTAAAACAAAATTAATGTCTCCGGAATGAACCAATTTGGAGTTAAAATGAATTTAATATGAATTGTATAAGTTTCTAGAATTATTTTTCTGTTAAAAATCAATTTCCTTAACTATTTCTCTATTTTTATTACTCTCTGGACCGCATGCCAATTCCTGGAAAGAACAGGGGCTAATCCATAGTTTTCCAAAGACTCAGGTTCCCACTAGAGTGGACTGCGGGTTAAATCTCTAATTACCAGGGGGCTCTTATGAAAATGTGTTCGCGAAGGGGTATCGTTTGATCTGAGCCGTCGGATCAACAACCAATGCAGCGAATTAGATCAGTCCCGGTATAGATCCGCTATCAACGAAGTCCGTCCGATCTGAAATCCATGGTTTGGATTTTTAAAACCTTACCCACGCCATGGCCCGTACGATCGTAATCCAACGATCGCAAGGCACCCGGCCGAACTGTTCCCTGCCCATTTGATCAGAGCCGTGATTTGCGAAATCAACGACTCTAAATCATCGTCTACCTCCGTTACCCCTACCCTGCTACCGACGCGCGCGTTAGTCGCGACGGCGCCATTACAGCCCGTCGTGAGCTCGCCTAGCGGCCACTACCATCTGATGCCGACACTTTCATCCGTGGAGCTCGCAGCAGCTACTAGAGGGACGCGACTTACCAAATTAGAGACGAGAACGAGCCGGTGCGCACGACTTGAAGGTTCACCGCACGATGGGAGCTTCGGGGAGGTTCGACGTCGAGACTCCAAGGTACTCCCACCGCCGCACCAGAGGGTTTCGCCACGCCCGGAGAACCTCCTTAATGGCCTCATGAACCGAGTGCGGGTATGGTGAATACGGCGATCGCGACGCTCGTTCTCTCTCCTCACTATCCCTCAACTCTCCGGTGGCAATGTTTATCGCCCAAGCTTGGAGGTGGTCACAAACAGAGGAAAAGCACAGCGCGCTCGGCTTTTTGTCACGGAGCCGAGGGTTTCCGAGCTGGGTACAGAGAAAATCAGTGGCGGTTGTAACCACCTTCCCCACGAAGCCGCGATATCCGTTGGGTGACCACGGCAAGGAAGAAAGTCCCCCTGGTAACCTAGGCCCACCCGCCAACAGCTCGACCCAAGTGCGCCGTGAAGGGAGACCGGGCAGTGAGCCCCGCTAGGAAGTGGCGACATGACCGACTCCCTGGGCCCACTTGTCAGTGAGACTGGGCGTTCCCCAGGCGTGCGTGTCACACGCCATATGGGCCACGCAGATTTATCCCCAAATTAACGGTGCAATTTGAGCATACCCAAAAATGAGATGAATTTATTTATTTATAATTTTACTTTGGTGTTGTATAATATTCTTTTCTTTCCTTCTCTATTTTCAACCCAAATCTCCATTTAGATTTTACTTCAAATCTTCTTCTCATTATTATTATATTTTTATTCCAATTGTTGTTATTTTTATTAAGTGCACAACCAAACAAAATTCCAACATGATGATGGCTTATTTGGATTTTTTTAATAAGGGACTATTCCTTCATAACTATGATTAAGTACATGTCTCAAGAAACAGATGGTAATTCACCTAAGGAGCTCAACTCTTTTATAGGCTTTATAATTTGGGTATTACACCCTGGTCCTCATGCACATTGAAACACGTCCTAGGCCACTCGGCAGATTTCCTCGGTCATCCTGTGGATGGGCCAGCTAAAGACAACCAGGCGAGGCAAGCCCACTCGGAACCAGTAAAGGCCAATGCCCGAGTTAAGCGCTACATGAGCACGAGCATATCGGGCGAATAGTTGCGATCACCTGATAGGCTAAGCCCCCGGCAGTAACTCAAACGAATGAATGAAGAGGGTTCAGAGATGTAGGAAGATGGTTCGCTAAAAATAGGGAGATAGACGAATGGATTACGTTTATCACTAGTGCGAGATAGCTCTCCTCGGTCGTGTATATAAGGCTAGGAAGCACCCCTACCATTTTCATCTCACCTTCACCCACAACACTGATAGTTCCCAACTTGTAATCTCTCCCCATACAAGAATCACCACAGGAAGTAGGGTATTACGTAGCTCTCGTGGCCCGAACCTATATAAATCCACGTGACTTTCTGTCGTGTCACCATACGAACCATCGAGTCATGATCAACGACATCGTTCGGCCCAAAAGCATCATGTGGGGAACCCCGTGATGCGCAGATGGGTAACAAACACCGACAGTCTGTCAGTTGATTGATGAAGGGTTGGCGCATGTCCATCTGGTCGGCCATTGTGACCAGCCCCTGAGCCTAGGTCACGGGGTCGACTTGTTCGTCAGCTGGCTTGCCTGACTCCTCCAACTGTTGATTGATCTTCATGGAAGGTTCGTAGAGGTCGAAGGTAAAGACCCCGTCCAGCATGGGATTTTGTCTCGATGCGATTGTTGAGAGTTCATCGGCCTCAGCGTTAAAATGTCTATAGGTGTGGTGCAGCTCAAAGCCTTTGAAATAATCTTCTACCTTAGATACCTTTCTATAGTATGTGCACATCCACGAGTCATGTGGCTCCATTGACTTCATGACCTGGTCGACGACCAACTTGGAGTCTCCCCCGACTAGAAGCCATTGCGCCCACCACTGCTGCGGTCCAGAGTATGTTGACAAGGGTCTCATATTCGGCAACGTTGTTGGTGGCATCAAAGTGGAGGCAGATGGTGTAGTGGAGTTTATGTCCCTGAGGCGACGTGAGGTCGACACCCATGCTGCTTCCTATCTTGAGGTAGGATCATAGAAGTGCATGGTCCAGTACTTTGGGTCCTCAACCAGGGGAGGCTCTTGCGCCTCCGTCCACTCTGCGATGAAGTCAGCAGAAGCCTAGGACTTGATTGCTTTCCTAGGGATGTAGCTGATGTTGAGCCCGTTGAGTTTAGGGACCATTTTGCAATGTGCCCGAACGTATCTCGATTGCAAACAATTTCACTAAGGGGCATGGTGGACACCACTGACACGGGCTGCCGGTCGAAGTAGTGTATTAACTTCCGCTTGGCAACAAGGACTATGTAGAGCAGCTTTTGGATCCGTGGGTACCGAGCCATGGAATTGTTCAACACCTCACTGACAAAGTAGATGGGCCACTCACTTTGAGTATGCGCCCACATTCTCTCTTTCCACTACTAGTGCAGCGCTGACCACTTGGGTGGTGGCTGCAACGTAGAGGAGGAGGGTTTTTGCCTGTGTCAAGCACGACCAAAACCAGTGGTGAAGTTAGGAACATTATTATCCAGTAATGGGCCTCCTGGGCTTCTGCAGTCTAAGAAAAATGGCCGCTCTTCATGAGGAGTTTTGTAAAGGGGCATGCTCTTTTCTCTGAGCCTAGAGACAAAGTGGCTGAGCGTGGCGACCCATAAGTTGGATGGCTTTGATCGTTTCTTGGTTAGCTTCAATCCCGCGGTCGAAGGCCATGAAGCCTAGAAGCTTACCCTTATGCACCCCAAAGACGCACGTCTTGGGGTTAAGCTTGATCCAGAACCTTTGGAGGTTGTCAAATGTCTCCTCTTGGTCAGCGATGAGGTCATCTGATTTCTTGGTTTCACAATGATGTTGTCGATGTAGACTTCAACATTGCATCTGACCTAGTCAGTAAAGCATTGGAGCATGCAACGCAGGTACGTTGCCCTGACATTTTTCAATCAGAAGGGCATGGAGACATAGCAAAATGATATGAAGGGGGTAATGAATGTGGTGATGTGCGGTTTGGTTTCTTTCACAGATATCTGGTGATAGCCCGAGTAGGCATCCATAAAGGAAAGGAGCTCGCACCCTATGGTGGAGTCTACGACCTAGTCGATGCGTGGGAGAGGGAAAGGGTCTTTAGGATATGCCTTGTTAATGCCCATGTAGTCAACACACATCCTCCATCTCCCATTCTTTTTCTTAACAAGTATGGGACTCACAACCCACACTGGGTGGTGTATTTCTCTTACAAACCCTACAACTAAGAGCTTTGCAACCTCTTCACCGATGACCTTGCGCTTTTCCTCTACGAAGCGGTGAAACCGCTAAGTGACTGGCCTAGCCGTCGACTAGATGTTTAGGGAGTGCTTGGCGACTTCCCTTGGGATCCCTAGCATGTCCACGAGCTTCCAAGCAAAGATGTCATGGTTAGCCTAGAGGAAGTCGATGAGCGCGCTTTCCTATCGTTGGAGAGCGCTTCCCTGATGCGAACGCGCTTGGAGGTGTCAGTTGCGTTAATCGAGACTTCCTTTGTAAGCTCGACAGATTTGAAGGTGTTGGGGCTAGATTTGGGAGCATCTGAGGCGCCTTGGGGCAATCTTTTGGAGCTCGGCCAACTCCCTTGTTGCGACCAGTGTCGAGGCGAGCTTGCAAGTGTAGGTGGTCTTGAATGAGGTGGATGATGTGATGATTTTGCATAGACCGGGCATCTTCAGCTTTAGGTACGTGTAGTTAGGGACGACCATAAACTTGGCGTGGTACGGCCTCATGAGAATGGCATTGTAGGTCCCCAGGAAGTCCACCACCTTGAATTGTAATCATTTGCAGCGGAAGTTGGGGGATCACCAAACATGACAAGTAAGGTGATTCACTCGAGTGGGTAGGCTTGGTGGCCTGATATGATGTCGTGGAATGGCGTCGAGCTAGGACACAGCATGGAGCGTGCAATCCCCAAGCCATCGAAGGTTTCAATGTAAATGATGTTTAGGTCGCTTCCCCCATCCATGAGCACCTTAGAGAGGCGCTTCGAGCCCACAATTGGATTGGCGACAAGGGGGTAAGTCCTGGGATGCAAGATCATGTCCGGGTGGTCGCGCCGGTCGAAGACAATTGGAAAGTCCAACCACCTGAGGTATTGCGGGATGGCAGGCTCCGCCACGTGCACCTCGTGCTGGGTCACCTTGAGGCGGTGCTTGTTGTCATAGGCCTTAGTCCCACTGAAGATCATGAGACATCTCGTCGGCTCAGGAAAATCTTCCGCGGGGGCCTTTTGTTTCGCTTGCTTAGCAAGCTCCTCTGGCTTTGCCTTCTTCTTGCTAGGTTGCTTAGAGATGAAGCACTTCAAGAGCTCGCATTTAAGGAGCTTGTGTCGAATGGGACAACTATGGTTTTGGCATGACGAGTCCAACAACTTCAGGAAGTGGTCACCCCCATTTTTCGCTAGTGACCTAGGGGGCCGATCTATTGTGGCGACTTCTCCCACGTCGCACAGGGGATAGTGTTTTCTCTGGTGCTTGTCAGGGTGCTATTGGCGGTCCTTCTTCACATCGCTTGTGTCAGCGGCGTCACACGGGCTCTTACCTTTACAAAAGATAACCCCTATCGTGTCCTCCCCGTCAGCGAACTTGGTCACTATGTCGAGGAGATCGACGGTTGTCTTTGGTCGCCCTCGCCCTAGCTCATGGACAAGCACTTCGTTGGTGGTGTCGTAAGTGAAGGCACTCACACGTCAGTGTCGGTGGCGTCGGGGAGTTCATTTCATTTCTGGGAGAACCTCCGGATGTAATCCCAGAGGCTTTCCCCACTCTTCTGGAGTTTTGGGTACATCTTTTGAGATCCCTGGAGCCCTCAGGGTGTTTGTAGGTGCCCTGGAAGTTTCTGATGAAGGCCTTCCTTAGGTCGGCCCAATCGTGGATGGTGTCAGCTGGCAAATGCTCAAGTTAGGCCCTCACCCCCTCTACAAGGTGGATGGGGAGAAACTGGATAATGAGGTGATCGTCTTTGATTCCTGCCATACGGCAAGCAAGGTGGTAATCTTCCAACCAAATGGCGGGAACGAGGACCTGTCGTACTTGGTGATGTTTGAGGGCACCCTCACCTTTGCAGGGAATTGTGCCTTTTTGATCGCGTATTCAAAAGCATGAGACCTTGGTCAGGGTGGACTACAGTTGTGCTCGCGCCTCCTTTCGCATGGTTTCTCAACTTCTTCTTGTTCCCGGTGCCGGTTGTTGAGGATATGCTGGGTGTCGTGGATGTCCCCGAGGTGGTCCTTCTTGGGGACACATGTTCTTGTGGATTGGGAGGGGTGCGCCCCCTTGCTCTAGGATGAGATCATGCGTGGGACGTAGCTATCCACATCGGTGGGCGTGTGTCAATCGATTTTGGCCTGCTGCACAATGACTTTCTCTACCAGATTGTGGTGGTTTTGATACATCGCCCTTGCCTCTGGTTCATTAGGCTTGGGGATAGACCGAAGCATCATGGCTTTTGTGGCCATGTTTTGCCCGGGGTTGAGGAAATACTACGCCTCATCGCTGCTCTCGACAATCTGGTCATATACCTTCCTAGCCTAAGGCCTTTCGATCTCAAGGCGCTTCCGTTGGATGTCGTCATAGACCCGGTCAAGCTTACGGGCAAGGGCGTCGAGCTCCTCCTGCTACTGCTGGAGGGCAGCCTCGTGGGCGAGGATGCATGCGTGACGCTGGTGCTGATAACCTTCCCCTTGGTTAGGGGACTCCTTGTCCCCCCTACCATTGTTGTTCCACGACAGTGGTTCCATGAAACAGGCCCTACCCCCACCTCATGGGTGTAGGAGTTGGGCTAAGTCGAGTTGTGGCTCAGGTCGTCCTTGTGCAGGTCAAGGATGGATGTAGGTTGGTGGCCGATGACGGCCATGAATGTTGAAGGTGGGGCTGCCTCCACCTTCTGCTTGATGGTCGTGGTGAGCTAGTTAAGGTGACACTTCAGGGTGGGGGCGCACCTCTTGAGGTGTCGCTTCTCTGCCTTACTCTAGGTGGAGCTCGTGGGTCCTGCACCCATGGCAACAGGCATGTCAGGGTCGATGAGGCGGAGTTCGCCAGTAGCGGTGGCAAGAAAGTTGAGGGAGTTGAACATGATGCAGCTTCTAGGAGCGAAAGTCACACCAACGGTGAATGTTGAAGACTAAGCCATTGGAGTGGAGAGTGGAAAGTCTCACCACCCGGTATGCTGTATCGCCTTGTCCATTCTGGTATGCGGGTAACTGTAGAGCCTTCGGTGCTGAGGTCCCCCACGACCGGGACTGACTAGCCCCACAAGGCAGCGGGGACATGCCCAAGACCGTACAAGGGGCATACCGTCATGTTGACAAGGGCCTCTCAGCGTTGCTTCGGCACGCTTCACGCATGTCCGATTGTGGTTTGGTGATGACACGTCTTGTCATGCTGACGTGCGGCGGTTGTACTAGATCATAATATCTGCCTCGTTGACTTGGTCTGTAAGGACTTGATCAGCAGCTCTGCCTTGATGGGTTGCTCGGCATAAACTTGGTCGGACGCTCTGCCTCGCAGGGTTGCTAAGCAGAGGCTTGGTTGGCAAGTGGGCCGTTAAAAGGCAATGGGCCTACTTTGGGCACCTAGTTTTTAGGTACCCGACACCATGCATGAAAGGAAAGAGTTTTGATACTCGGATCTCACGACGATGGGATTACAGAAATCGAACTAGTGGGTAAAGTGTACACATCTACGCATAGTCAAAAATTTATTTCAATAGTTCATGTCCACTAGTATGGCGAGTTATGGCTTGGTTTTGACAATTAGTGTTTTGATTTCTAAACAAGCTTTGGAATGGTTTTGAAAGGTCTGTGGGTTGTTGAGCTATGAGGTATGGTGGACGGGAAGTCCAGTATCTTCTTTTGCTTTTGAAAATGAAAACCAGTGGTAAGCTACCAAAATTCCTAGATGATTTAGTCCAGGTGATTTGGTTCAATAATGGAAAAAACTTTATGCTCCTTTAAGAGAGAATGTGCTTTGAAAAAGACAAAATGTTTTTTACAAAATAGCCCTATATAAAAATTGTTTTTTGTGTAAAATACCCTAAGCTCCACTGATATCCCCGTTTCGTGGGTGAAGGCAGGCTTGCTGAGTACGTAAATACTTACTCTTACTTATTTGTTGTTTTCAGAGAAGGAGATCGCTGATCTTGTAAGAGTTACATCGGTTTCCCAACCATTTCTATGGTTGTTGGACCACTGATTTGCTCCACTACGTATATTGGACTGCTCAAGTCCACTTTAATGATATGCCATGGGTTGTGGACCAACTCTTAAAGTTTATCGCCACTTTTATATGTTTGTCTCATTTAATTAGATTTGGAACCATATGATGCATAGATGTGTATACTAGCCTCCTAGGACTTGTATTTGTATCACCATTTGAGTCCTAGAGGATGGGACGCTTCACCTGTGATGTTTAATTTTATCTCTTTGTTCTTCTATATAACGCCTTAGAGATTAGATGTCGTCATTTTTACTTACATTGGGGGCAGGGGCAGTAGGTAGATTAGATGCCATGTCGCGTTCACCTTGTCGGATGATCTTCGGATGCCAGTCAATCTTAAAGTGCACTAGGTATTTCTCTTTCGTCTCCTAGATTTCTTGATCTCCCTTTCGCAGCACATCTTCTCTCTATTATCTTGCGTAGTCCTCGAAGCGCTGCTGGTCTTTAGCCGACAAGTTCTCCAGAGATGGCTTCACGATGTTGCTTAGGGAAATGTCAGTGTGATCTTTTAAACCGGTCATTTTGGAGGCCGGTTTTATTACGTCTAGACACCCTCTTCACCAGCGGAGTCACCAAAAAATGTATTAGCTCTGATTTGGAGCCAAACACTAGGGGTGAACCTCCTAGTGGTGCTCTCTGCGAGAGCGTAGACGGTCCGCGACCTCGCTGCAAGAGCGGCTCCTCTTTGCGCTACGTCGGATGGTTTGCGCCGCAGGCCTAGACAACGCAGAGTCGTCTTCTTACTCGAAAAACCCTAGAACTCGCCTCCCGGTAGGGACCCCGACGGGGAGGAGAGTTCCACATAGACGTCCTTAGATGACGTAGTGTTGAAGAGGGATGAATTTTTAGGGTTGGGAAACGCTAAACTAGATCTAAATTACTCCTACTCCTAGTACGATGAAGAACGAAGCAAATAAAGTAGATTGTATTAATTTGGATCGATTGTGTTACGTTCCAATCAGTCGTATCTCTTCATATATATAAAGGGGAGGTCTGGACCCATTTTTAGACGTATCCCAACAGATTTCCGTGCGGTTAGTTGGATAAACACGCACAGGATAATGACTTCCGTCCGAGTTTATCTAATAGCAGACCATTCGAGCTATATCCTCGGACCGTCCGTGACGCGGACCGTCCGACCTCACACTTGGTGCTCAACATCTCGTTGCTGCTTTAGGGCATGTACAACTTAGAGCCCTTGGTTCGGTTTCTCAAGTATAAAAACGGTTAAGATACTGTATGATATAACCCAGAGCTCTTATATCAAAAATTTAGTTAAGAGACAATATGTATAGAGAGTTGTGTAGAGACAGGCTCTTTGCAAAGAGCCAATCTTTTACTTTTTTCCACTTAACTTTTAGAGACTCCTCAAGGACACTCTAACTAATAGGGTTATACATGTCCTAAGGGTCACCTCCCATGACCAGCCAATGGAGCTTGGACGGGCCAGCTCGACGTGAATTTAGACACCGCCTCTGCTAAGGGGTGAATGTAGACACCGCCTCTGCTAATGGCGCGGATCCAAGAGTCATGCACAACACGCATAATTGGTTGTAAGCCTTTGTTGTCCATATTATTTCCTCTCAACGATAGCTTGCATGCATGTATAAATCTCTTGACCATGACTTTTTCCCAAATGTGTGTTTGATGCTCCATCTCAACTTGCTCCAGAATCAAACACTACCCAACTAGCCCCAGAATCAAACACTACCAAACTTGTTCTGTTAGCATAGTAGAGCTCTAATAAGACTGATCTTGTCTGTATGAGACTCCATACAATTTTAAGTTTAAAAATAATATTTTTAAAATTTATATAATATAAGCATTTTAAACCATGTGTAAAGTATTGCTACAAATCTACAAACTAAACTTTGTACCTTTTTCATCGGGAATAAAACGATCACTGTATCCTTTACTTAACACCCTTAATTGGCTAAACTAACAAAAGTGTCGTATAGGTACGTGAACATAGTTTTGGAGCCTCATAGGTAAATTCATAAAAAAAACTATACTTTTTTGAGGCCATATAGTCAGTTCCCTTATAAAAATGACCGTGTCACAATCATAGTGTGACAAACCTCGCTGTTGAGAGGATTGTTTCTCGAGATTCTTTGAAATAGTATATACGCATTGAAATTTAAAAATTAAAAGCAAATAGACATTTTATTCCCCTCAATCTATATCTATTTCTTTGAACCCAAGCTAAAATAGAAATAAGAAAATATTTACCTTTAGCTAAAATAGAAATAAGAAAATATTTACCTTTAGGCTATCTCCAGCACATCCCATATCTCATAACCTACTTTCAAAGCGGCTTCTTCAACCAAATATCAGGTTGAAATATCAGCTCCATCGTAATTTTACTATCTTTATGGTTTTTGTTCTTAGCCCCCGTTTGGTTAGGGTGACTAAAGTTTAGTGACTAAAGTTTAGTCACTTTTAGTCCCTAAAGAAGCAAACATGGTGACTAAAGTGTGTGACTAAACTTTAGTTCTTTAGTCACCAAGAGGGTGACTAAAAGGGACTAAAGTAGTATTTTTGCCTTTGCCCTCTCCACTTTCTTCTTATAGCAAACGTCCATTAATTAATAGGGGTAAAACAGTCATTATTCACAGCAATTAATGCTCTTTAGTCCGGTTTATTCATTGGAAACAAACAGGGTACTTTAGCGACTAAACTTTAGTCACTAAAATTTAGTCTACTAACTAAAGGAATCAAACAGGGCCTTATATTTCTCTTCGAAAAGTCTAAGGTACTGTTTGGTTCTGAAATGCAACATAAATGGTAACGATAATGATTCACACTCGAGTATCAGCGGTAATGTCGGCGTTTCGACCCCGGGGGGTCCCTGGACCGACGAGTAAATTGTCGCCGCATGCCCCAGCCCGGATGGGTCGGCGCGAGACGGAGCGCAAAGGGGGGAAGAAGCCAGAGGGAGACAGGCGTAAAAGGGGAAACCCGCGGCCTTCGTGTTTGTCCCGCGCCCAGGTCGGGTGCGCTTGCAGTAGGGGGTTACAAGTGTCCACGCGGGAGGGAGCGAGAGGCTTACGCGAGCGCCGTCCCGTCCTTCCCCGCGCAGCCAACCCCCTGTAAGAGGGCCCTGGACCTTCCTTTTATAGGCATAAGGAGAGGATCCAGGTGTACAATGGGGGGTGTAGCAGTGTGCTAACGTGTCTAGCGGAGAAGAGCTAGTGCCCTAAGTACATGTCGTCGTGGCAGCCGGAGAGGTTTTGGCACCCGGTTCGTGTGGTGTCGTGGCCGTCGGAGGAGCGCTGGAGCCTGGCGGAAGGACAGCTGTTGGGGCTGTCGAGTCCTTGCTGACGTCTCCTTGCTTCCGTAAGGGGCTGAGAGCCGCCGTCGTCATGGAGCATGCGGGGCGCCATCATTACTTGTTTATCGGGGCGAGCCAGATGGGACGCCGGTCTTGTTCCCCGTAGCCTGAGTTAGCTTGGGGTAGGGTAATGATGGCGCCTCCTGTGACGTGGTCGGTCCGAGCCCTCGGTTGGGCGAGGCGAAGGCTCCTCCGAGGTCGAGGTCGAGTCTGTCTTCCAAGGCTGAGGTCGAGTCCGAGCCCCTTGGTCGGGCGAGGCGGAGACCGTCGGCTGAGGCCAGGGCTGAGTCCGAGCCCTGGGGTCGGGCGAGGCGGAGTTCGTCGTCTTCCGGGCCGAGCCCGAGTCCGAGCCCTGGGGTCGGGCGATGCGGAGTTCGTCGCCTTCCGGGGGTGAGCCTGAGTCTGAGCCCTGGGGTCGGGCGAAGCGGAGTTCGTCGTCTTCCGGGGCTGAGCCCGAGTCCAAGCCCTGGGCTCGGGCGAAGCGGAGTTCGTCGTCTTCCGGGGCTGAGCCCGAGTCCGAGCCCTGGGGTCGGGCGATGCGGAGTTCATCGCCTTCCGGGGCTGAGCCCGAGTCCGAGCCCTGGGGTCGGGCGAAGCAGAGTTCGTCTTCTGGGGCTGAGCCCGAGTCCGAGCCCTGGGGTCGGGCGAAGCGGAGTTCGTCGTCTTCCAGGCTTGAGCCCGAGTCCGAGCCCTGGGGTTGGGCGAAGCAGAATTTCCTATGGCGCCTGAGGCCGGACTTGGCTGCTGTCAGCCTCACTCTACCGAGTGGCACAGCAGTCGGAGCGGCGCAGGCGGCGCTGTCATCTTGTCAGGCCGATCAGTGGAGCGGCGAAGTGACTGCGGTCACTTCGGCTCTATCGACTGAAGGGCGCACGTCAGGATAAGGTGTCAGGCCACCTTTGCATTAAATGCTCCTGCGATACGGTCGGTCAGCGTGGCGGCTTGGCCAAGGTTGCTTCTTGGTGAAGTCTGGGCCTCGGGCGAGCCGAAGGTGTGTCCGTTGCTGGAGGGGGTCCTCGGGCGAGACGTAAATCCTCCGGGGTCGGCTGCCCTTGCCCGAGGCTGGGCTCGGGCGAGGCGAGATCGTGTCCCTTGAGTGGACCGATCCTTGACTTAATCGCACCCATTAGGCCTTTGCAGCTTTGTGCTGATGGGGGTTACCAGCTGAGATTAGGAGTCTTAGGGGTACCCCTAATTATGGTCCCCGACAGTAGCCCCTGAGCCTCGAAGGGAGTGTTAATACTCGCTTGGAGGCTTTTGTCGCACTTTTTTGCAAGGGAACCAGCCTTTCTCGGTTGCATTTTGTTCCAGTGGGTGCGCGCGAGCGCACCCGCCGGGTGTAGCCCCCGAGGCCTCGGAGGAGTGGTTTGACTCCTTCGAGGTCTTAATGCGTTTCACAATGCTTCGGCCGGTCTGGTTGTTCCCTCATGCGAGCTGGCCGTAGCCCGGGTGCACGGTCGGGTCCCAAGTTCTCGGGCTCGTATGTTGACGCTGTCAACGGTTTGGCCAGAGCCGGGTTTGCGAGAGCAGCCCCCGAGCCTCCACACAAGGCGAGAGGACGGTCAAGGACAGACTCGACTTTTCTACATACGCCCCTGCGTCGCCTTTCTGCAAGGAGGAGGGGGCGAAAAAGCGCCATGTTGCCCTCGGAGGGCGCCGAACATGGTGTCTCCGGTGAGCTGCTAACGGGTAATCCGAGTGGACGCCCGTGCCCCATTTGTTAGGGGTCGGCTAGAGGCCCGGAGGCGCGCTCCAAAAGTACCTGCAGGTGATCTGCCGGACCCGGTCCCCTTTTGACGGGGTCCGAGGGCTCGATGCCTCCCTCTGATGGGATTCTGTTACAAGATCGTTCCCGCTGGTCTCGGAAATGTCCTAGGGTACCTCGGGAGCGTAGCCTGAGCCTTGGTTATGTATCGAACGTACCCAGGGTCATCCCTCGCTCTGCGTCTGAGGCGGCTGTGAACCCATCGAGGGCCAGCCTACGAACCCCTGATCAGTAGTGGGCGCGGAGCCCGAGTGGCCTGAGGCGGTCGTTGAACCCTTCCGAGGGGCCGGCCTTTGAACCTCTGACCAGTAGTGGGCGTGGAGCCCGAGCGCTCTGAGGCGGCTGTTGAACCCCTCCGAGGGGCCAGCCTTCGAACCTCTGATCAGTAGGGGGGCTCGGGGCCCATTTCCTTCGCGGGGAAGGATCCCTTTCGGGGTATCCCCTTTTCCGGTCC
Source organism: Zea luxurians (assembly GCA_029449295.1). Classification (NCBI taxonomy): domain Eukaryota; kingdom Viridiplantae; phylum Streptophyta; class Magnoliopsida; order Poales; family Poaceae; genus Zea; species Zea luxurians. The sequence continues at coordinate 21,057,037 of JAOPSE010000034.1, read as the reverse complement.
CTGTTGTAAGAGAGAGAAAGAGGAACAGGAAAAGGATACGAAATCGAATGACGTGGCGTGCCTTTTTGGACGCGGTCATTATGGCGAAGGCGAAGCGTCGCCCGCTTCTCCTGCCAAAGGTGCCGCCTGTCCCGCGGCGGAGTTAATGCGGCAGGATGAGTGGTTCGCGGGGCAGCCGTTGCGTGTGCACGAGCCGTTCGAGGAACGGGACACGGGCGCGTCTTCACGCCGTGGGAGAGGGCTCTCCCGCTGTCCCAGGAGGGGACATGAGCTTGGCTAACGACTTGACCGCTGCTTTCGCTCGCCTGCCACCGCCATTACTGCCGACCCATTTCTGGCCGCATCGACCGTCGCGCCTTCTCCTGCAGCTGACTGGCCTGTGACCGATGTGCCTAGTTGGCACTGTTGGGTCATGCGCAGGGTTGCCTCGAGTCGCGGTATTGGTTCCGCAGTTGAGGAGGCACAGTAGTGGCTCGAGTGGCGGTGCGGTTTCTTGCACGTAGCGACTGGCGCGCCGGTTGCATGACGCGTGGGCCTGGGCCTCCATGCTGGACGCGTCGAAGTTGAAAGGGTGCGCCCCTTCTGTGTGGTTGCATGCCGCCTGCATGGCGGTCCGCCCTTTCACCCGCTGGTCTAGGCGAAAGTGGGGGAATGCTTCTAACCGCTGGGCAGTTGCGCGCAGCCGCGCGCGGTGGTTTGGCTTCTTCTGCCCTAGGCCAGCTTGCATGACGCGTGGGACCCAGCTCCCGTGTCGTAGGGGGAGGACCTTGGAGCGTGTTGGAGAAGACTTAGCCCGCGATGGCTGAGGACGCAAGTGGGGAGAGTTGCCTTTAAAAAGGGGGTGACCCCCTTGAAAGGCAACCATGTCTTCGCGTTCCCCCTATGCATCGCGTCTTTCCACCTTCCGAGCCCCCGGATGGGGGACACTCGCAGTCTTTCCGCCTTGTCGTCGGAGGGACGCAACTTCGCGGAAGTTGGTACCTTTCAGCCATCGTTCGGCTTCAAGGATTTTCATCAGGCAGCCCGACCGCATCCCCTCGCCGGTGGTCACCCAAGACGGTGACCTCCAGTTCGATGGTGGGGAGAAGTGAGCCGGGCTGCGATCTTGGTCCCGCCCTCAGCTTCAAGGATCTTCATCATCCTGGCTGGGGCGGAGGCCAGGCTGAGCCGGAGCTCTACCTCCCGCGCGGTTCGTGGGTCACCTTCTCCCTCAGCATTCGAGGGAGAGGGCGCTCACCAGCCTAGCGGGAGGGACAGACTTTGACAATGCGGGGCTGGTCGGCGGTGAGCATCGTCAGCTTTAGCGCGTTGGGCTCGCTGGCTCAGCTGGCTCTGGCTCGGCTTCCGGTTCCCCCTCCCGTCGCAAGAGCGGTTGTCGCGTCGCGCGCACCGGAGGACCGCCCAAGACATCGCGCGCTGCTAGGGCGGCGTTCGTGTTCTGGGGCTGTCCTGCCTTTGCCCCGGTACGATGCCTTTGCGCGGAGGTCGGTGCCCCGCTCGTCCGGGAGGATCCGTGTGGGGATCTGCCGGTGGGCAGACGGCTCCCGTCGTCGGTGCTGAGGTGGCGGCGGCTGAAGAAGTCCCCGTCACCGACGGGATCAGCGCCACCATCCGCGCCCCAGACCTCTGGCTCTTTGTACTTGTCCTCGCCCCTCGAGCGTAGACGTGGGCGAGGGCATTGCTGCAGCGGCGTCCGCCCTGAGGCCATCGCTGCTGTAGTTCGGCCACCCAGAGCGGAGGTCGTTGTCGCTGCTGTTGGAGCGGGCGGCGGTGGGCGACCTGGAGCCTTATCGCCCCGCGGGCCCTCCAATGTGGGGGGTTGTTCGTACCCGTGGAGGTGGAACCGGAGTTCCGTTTGTAATGGCACCTTAAGTGCCAGAGTCTGTTCATTGTGGCTGTCGGGGCCTGAACATGTATGTATTTTCGGCACGGAGCCGTGTTTTTCTTCATTTCGAGCACTAAGACTAGCCTGTCGGCTATCTGAACCGCTTCACCAAGCGTGAGTTTCCTCGTGCGAAGGTGACGAGTGAGGTATCCATATCCCGGAGGCGTAGGAGTCCCTCGGCTCGGTCGGCCTTGCTGTCCGAGGCTTCTCTTGCTTAGTTAAAGGAACCCTCGACCGCTCTTCGATGAGCCGAAGCCGGAGGTAGCGGTGTCAGCACAGACAGAGAAAAGAAGACTTCGTCAGCCGGAGCCCGGCCGGGCCGTCCACTGGCGGGACCAGCGTCAGAGTTGAGTTGCCGAGGCCACGAGCCGGGCTGATGTCCTCGGGGGACAGCTGGCTAAGGCTTCGGGGTGGTCGGCCGATCCATCTGCTCGGGCCGGATTCCTAGAGAAGACCCTGGCGGCGATGGCTCGGGCATGGTGCTGATGTCGTCCTTCGAAGTGGAGATCCTCCGACCGCGTCGCCGTCCGAGGCTAGGTCGGACCTCGCCGAAGGTGTAGTTGACGCCGAGAGTGCTGCTGCTCCCTTCAACCGTCAAGGTCCGAGCCTGCAGGATCGGGTTATCTTGTAGTGTGCGTATGTTTTCTGCGGCCGCCGAGGCCCAAACATACTGTCGTCGTGTTGTAAAGCTGCGTGTATTTTCCCCTTGCTTCGAGTATCTGGACTTATTTGTCGGTAACAGAGTTGTTTGTCCAAGCGAGAGTTACTTTTCACGGAAGGTGATGAGTTAGGTATCCGTATCCCGGAGGCGTAGGAATCCCTCGGCTCGGTCGGCCTTGCTGCTTACGTGTACTCTTACTCGTCTGTCGGATTCTGCTATCGATGTAGTCAAGAAGGCCCAAAAAAATCGTTTCGGCAGAAGAGTTTTCGAGTGTGAAGACTTGTTCGGTCCGTGGAATCACCTATCCGAGCGTGAGTTACTTATCGCAGAAGGTGATGAGTGAGGTATCCGTATCCCGGAGGCGTAGGAGTCCCTCGGCTCGGTCAGCCTTGGCTGCTTACGTGTACTCCGTCGTTTTCAGGATCCACTTTCAAAGTAGTTGAAAAGCACGAAAGATATTCTGGCAGAAAAGATCTTTTTCCGAGGAAAAATTTTGACGCAGAGGGGTTCCCCCCTTCTAGCCCCCGAGGGAGGGTCGGGCTTTGCCGAGGCAAGGCCGACCCTTCCTTGATGATTAGACTTCGTGTGTGAACAAGGTGTACGAACAACTTGAAAGCATCTTAAGGGTAGAAGCGACGTAGCTGTCGGATGTTCCAAGCGTTGTTGTAGACCTTGCCTTGACTGTTGGCCAGCTTGTACGTCCCGGGCTTCAGAACTTTGGCGATGACGAACGGCCCTTCCCAGGGAGGCGTGAGCTTGTGCCGCCCTCGGGTGTCTTGTCGCAGCCGAAGCACCAGGTCGCCCACCTGGAGGTCTCAGGACCGAACCCCTCGGGCGTGGTAGCGTCGCAGGGACTGCTGATACCGCGCCGAGTGTAGCAAGGCCATGTCCCGAGCCTCCTCCAGCTGGTCCAGTGAGTCTTCTCGGTTAGCTCGGTTGTTTTGATCGTCGTAGGCCCTCGCCCTCGGGGAACCGTATTCTAAGTCTATGGGCAAGATGGCCTCGGCCCCATAGACTAGAAAGAACGGTGTGAAGCCCGTGGCTCGGCTCGACGTTGTCCTCAGACTCCAAACCACCGAGGGGAGCTCCTTCAACCATCGCTTGCCGAACTTGTTGAGGTCGTTGTAGATCCACAGCTTGAGTCCTTGCAGGATCATGCCGTTGGCACGCTCTACTTGCCCATTCGTCATGGGGTGAGCCACGGCGGCCCAGTCCACCCGGATGTGGTGATCCTCGCAGAAGTCCAGGAACTTTCTGCCGGTGAACTAGGTGCCGTTGTCGGTGATGATGGAGTTCGGGACCCCAAAGCGATGGATGATGTTGGTGAAGAACGCCACCGCCTGTTCGGACCTGATGCTGTTTAGGGGTCGGACCTCGATCCACTTGGAGAATTTGTCGATGGCGACCAGCAGGTGCGTGTAGCCCCCGGGTGCCTTCTGCAAGGGGCCGACGAGGTCCAGACCCCACACAGCAAATGGCCAGGTGATGGGTATGGTCTACAGAGCCTGAGCGGGCAGGTGGGTCTGCCTTGCGTAGAATTGACTCCCTTTGCAGGTGCGGACAATTCTAGTGGCGTCGGCCACCGCGGTCGGCCAGTAGAAGCCTTGTCGGAAGGCGTTTCCAACAAGGGCTCGAGGTGCTGCGTGATGACCGCAAGCCCCCGAGTGTATTTCTTGTAAGAGCTCCTGGCCTTCGGCGATGGATATGCATCGCTGGAGGATGCCTGAGGGGCTGCGGTGGTAGAGCTCCTTCCCGTCCCCCAGCAAGACGAACGACTTGGCGCGCCGCGCCAACCACCGAGCTTCGGCTCGGTCGAGGGGTAGCTCTCCTTGGTGGAGATATTGCAGGTACGGGGTCTGCCAGTTTCAATTAGGCGTGACCCCGCTTCGCTCCTCCTCGACGCGCAGTGCCTCACCTTCGGGGGCCGAGGTTGCCTCGAGCTGAGTCGAGGGTGTCTCGGGCAGAGCCGAGGGTGCCTCGGGCCGAGCCGAGGATGCCTCGGGCTAGGCCGAGGCCCTCTCGGGCTCGGGCGTGTCGTCGGTCTTGACGGAGGGTTGGTGCAGGTCTCGGGAGAAGACGTCTGGGGGAACCGTTGTTCGCCCCGAGACTATCTTAGCCAGCTTGTCCGTAGTCTCGTTGTAGCGTCGGGCGATGTGGTTGAGCTCGAGCCCGTAGAACTTGTCTTCCAGGCGCCGAACCTCATCGCAGTAGGCTTCCATCTTTGGGTCACGGTAGTGGGAGTTCTTCATGACTTGGTCGATGACGAGCTGCGAGTCACCGGGAGCGTCGAGGCGTCGGACCCCTAGCTCGATGGCGATGCGCAACCCATTGACCAGAGCCTCATACTCGGCCACATTGTTGGACGCCGGGAAGTGGAGGCGTAGCACGTGGCGTAGGTGCTTTCCGAGGGGCGAGATAAAGAGCAGGCCCGCGCCTGCCCCTATCTTCATCAGCGACCCATCGAAAAACATGGTCCAGAGTTCTAGTTGGATCGGAACTATCAGGAGCTAGGTGTCGACCATTCAGCCACAAAGTCCGCCAAGACCTGGGACTTGATGGCCTTCCGAGGGGCGAACAAGATCGTCTCACCCATGATTTCCACCGCCCACTTTGCAATTCTACCCGAGGCCTCTCGGCACTGGATGATCTCCCCCAGGGGGAAGGATGACACCACAGTCACCGGATTAGACTCGAAGTAGTGTCGCAACTTCCGCCGCGTCAGGATCACCGCGTACAGCAGCTTCTGAATTTGTGGGTAGCGGATCTTGGTCTCGGACAGTACCTCACTGATGAAGTAGACTGACCTCTGGACGGGCAATGCATGCCCCTCTTCTCGTCTCTCAACCACGATCGCGGCGCTAACCACCTGAGTGGTAGCGGCGACATAGATCAAGAGGGCTTCTCCGACGGCGGGAGGCACCAAGATGGGCGCGTTCGTGAGGAGCGCCTTCAGGTTCCCGAGGGCTTCCTCGGCCTCAGGGGTCCAAGTGAAGCACTCGGCCTTCCTTAAGAGGCGGTACAGAGGCAGGCCTCTTTCGCCGAGGCGTGAGATGAAACGGCTCAGAGCCGCAAGGCATCCAGTGACCCTCTGTATGCCTTTCAAGTCCTTGATGGGCCCCATGTTGGTGATGGCCACGATTTTTTCCGGGTTGGCCTCGATGCCCCGCTCGGAGACGATGAACCCCAAGAGCATGCCTCGAGGGACCCCGAAAACGCACTTCTCGGGATTGAGCTTTACACCTTTCGCCTTGAGACACCGGAATGTCACTTCAAGGTCGGAAAGGAGGTCGGAGGCTTTCCTCGTCTTGACTACGATGTCATCGACGTAGGCCTCGACCGTTCGACCAATGTGTTCGCTGAACACGTGGTTCATGCACCTTTTGTATGTCGCACCCGCATTCCTCAAACCGAACGGCATGGTAACATAGCAGTACATGCTGAAGGGTGTGATGAAAGAAGTCGCGAGCTGGTCGGACTCTTTCATCCTGATTTGGTGATACCCTGAGTAGGCATCGAGGAAAGACAGGGTTTCGCACCCAGCAGTGGAATCCACGATTTGATCGATGCGAGGCAGAGGGTAGGGAACTTTCAGACATGCTTTGTTTAGACCAGTGTAGTCTACACACATCCGCCATTTCCCTCCTTTCTTTCTCACAAGCACAGGGTTGGCAAGCCATTCAGGATGGAATACCTCTTTGATGAACCCTGCTGCCATTAGCTTGTGGATCTCCTCGCCTATGGCTCTGCGCTTTTCTTCGTCGAATCAGCGCAGAGGCTGCTTCATGGGTCAGGCTCCAGCTCGGATATCCAGCGAGTGCTCGGCGACATCCCTCGGTATGCCGGGCATGTCCGAGGGACTCCACGCGAAAACGTCGGCGTTTGCGCGGAGAAAGTCAACGAGCACTGCTTCCTATTTGGGGTCGAGCTCGGAGCCGATCCGGATCTACTTGGAGGCGTCGTTGCTGGGGTCGAGAGGGACGGACTTAACCGTCTCCGCCGGCTCGAAGTTGCTGGCATGGCGCTTCACGTCTGGCGCCTCCTTAGAGAGGCTCTCCAGGTCGGCGATGAGGGCCTCGGATTCGGCGAGGGCCTCGGCGTACTCCACGCACTCCACGTCGCATTCGTACGCGTGTCGATACGTGGGGCCGACGGTGATGACCCCGTTGGGGCCCAGCATCTTGAGCTTGAGGTAGGTGTAGTTGGGGACGGCCATGAACTTGGCGTAGCATGGCCTCCCCAGCACTGCGTGGTAGGTTCCTCGAAACCCGACCACCTCGAACGTGAGGGTCTCCCTTCAGAAGTTGGAGGGTGTCCCAAAGCAGACGGGTAGATCGAGTTGTCCGAGGGGCTGGACGCGTTTCCCGGGGATGATCCCGTGAAAAGGCGCAGCACCTGCCCGGACCGAGGACAGATCGATCCGCAGGAGCCCGAGGGTCTCGGCATAGATGATGTTGAGGCTGCTGCCTCTGTCCATGAGGACCTTGGTGAGCCTGACGTTGCCGATGACGGGGTCGACAACGAGCGGGTATTTCCCCGGGCTCGGCACGCGGTCGGGGTGATCGCCCTGGTCGAAGGTGATGGGCTTGTCGGACCAGTCTAGGTAGACCGGCGCCGCCACCTTTACTGAGCAGACCTCCCGACGCTCTTGCTTGCGGTGCCGAGCCGAGGCGTTCGCCACTGGCCCACTGTAGATCATGAAGTAGTCGCGGACCTCGGGGAACTCTCCTGCCTTGTGATCCTCCTTCTTATCGTCGTCGCGAGCCCTGCCACCTTCCGCAGGTGGCCCGGCCTTGTGAAAGTGGCGCCGAAGCATGGCGCACTCCTCAAGGGTGTGCTTGACGGGCCCCTGATGATAGGGGCACGGCTCCTTGAGCATCTTGTCGAAGAGATTGGCACCTCCGGGAGGTTTCCGAGGGTTCTTGTACTCGGCAGTGGCGACAAGGTCCGCGTCGGCGGTGCCGCGTTTCGCTTGCGACTTCTTCCTGCCTTTCTTCTTGGTGCCGCGCTGAGTTGACGCCTCAGGGACATCTTCCGGTGGGCAGCCCTGGGGCTACTTATCCTTCCAAAAGATGGCCTCAACCACCTCCTGGCCAGAGGCGAACTTGGTGGCGATGTCCATCAGCTCGCTCGCCCTGGTGGGGGTCTTGCGACCTAGCTTGCTCACCAGGTCGCGGCAGGTGGTGCCGGCGAGGAACGCGCCGATGACATCCGAGTCGGTGACGTTGGGTAGCTCGGTGCGCTGCTTCGAGAATTGCCGGATGTAGTCCCGAAGGGACTCCCCCGGCTGCTGGCGGCAGCTTTGGAGATCCTAGGAGTTCCCAAGGCGCACGTACGTGCCCTGGAAGTTGCCGGCGAAGGCTTGGACCAGGTCGTCCAAGTTGGAGATCTGCCCCGGAGGCAGGTGTTCCAGCCAGGCTCAAGCGGTGTCGGAGAGGAATAGGGGGAGGTTGCAGATGATGAGGTTGTCATCGTCCGTTCCACCCAGGTGGCAGGCCAGCCGATAGTCCGCGAGCCACAGTTCCGGTCTCGTCTCCCCCCAGTACTTTGTGATAGTAGTCGAGGTTCGGAACTGGGTCGGAAACGGCGCCCGTCGTATGGCTCGGCTGAAAGCCTGCGGACTGGGTGGTTCGGGCGAGGGGCTCCGATCCTCCCCGCTATCGTAGCGTCCCCCACGCCTGGGGTGGTAGCCTCGGTGCACCCTCTCGTCGAGGTGGGTTCGACGGTTGCGGTGAGGGTGTTCGTTGCCGAGGCGACCCGGAGCCGCAGGCGCTGTGTTGCGCGTGCGCCCGGTGTGGACCGAGGCTTCCCGCATGAATTGGGAAGTCGCGGCGCGATGTTCCGAGGGGTACCCCTGCCTTCGGGAGGCGGAGCTTTCGGCCCGTCGGACCGCGGCGTCCTCCAGGAGATTCTTGAGCTCTCCCTGGATACACCGCCCCTCGGTGGAAGATGGCTCTGGCATCACGCGGAGAAGTATTGCCGCTGCAGCTAGGTTCTGGCCGACCCCACTGGAAGCCGGTGGCGGCCTTGCCCTGACATCATCGGCGATGCGGTGCTGGATGCCCTGGGGTAGATGACGCGCTTCTCCGGCCGGAGGTTGGCCTGCCCATTCCTGCCCGATGTCCCGGCGGAACGGCTCAAGTGTTCCTGCTCCCTCGTCGAGCCTGGCCTGCATCTCGCGGATTTGCTCGAGCTGTGGGTCATGACCCCCCGCCGGGACGGGGACCACGGCTAGCTCCCGAAGGATGTCAACGCGAGGCGCAGGCCTAGGGGGATCACCGTTTTCTGGCGTACCAAGATGGTTGCCTTCGCCGGGACCCCCTAGATCAACGTGGAAACATTCACGACTTGGGCCGCAGTCCTCGTCGCTGAGGCTACGGCTACCGTCGGAACAATCGGAAAGGCAGTAGTCGCATGCGGTCATAAAGTCCCGCATGGCACTGGGGTTACCAAGTCCGGAGAAATCCCAACAAAAGTCGGACTCGTCATCTTCCTCGGAACCCGAGGGCCCGTAGGTCGAGACGGCCGTCAACCGGTCCTAGGGTGACCGCATACAATACCCCAGAGGGTTTGGACTCGCCTCTATGAGAGCGTCCACCGAAGCGAAGTCGCTTGGTGGGTCGAGGCTGAATCCAAAAGGCACGAGATGGGAGTCGGTCGGTACCTCTTGGTTGACGGGCGGTGACAAAGTCGCGTCAGGGGCAGACTGCACCGTCGTCTCAGGTACGAGGGTGACGCCTAGCAAGTCCTTTGCGAGCGTGCTGGCGTCGTCCGTTTGCTTGGAGTTGGCGTGTTGCAGGGAGACGACGCTCGTCTTCGTCTCAGACGCGAGGTCGATGCCCGACGTGCCCCCCGTTGGGGCGCCGGCGCCGTCGACTCGCTCGACAGTCGATGAGGTGCCGCCTCCTGCTTGGCCTTGGTTGCCCCGCCTCCTCCTCCGTCGGCGAGGGAGGGGACGGGACAAGCTCGAATGTCATTCTTCCGCCACGTGGGGAAGACGTCGTCGATTCCACCGCCGGCGGGCGGATTGTCGGCCGCCATTGTCGCTGTCGCGCGGCGGGGGAAGGAGTATCATGTTGTAGCTGCCGTCGAGGGACATGAACTCAAGACTCCTGAAACGGAGCACCGTCCTGGGCTGGAAAGGTTGCTGGAGACTACCCATCTGGAGCTTGACGGGGAGCTGTTCGTCAACACGCAGCAGACCCCTACCTGGCGCGCCAACTGTCAGTGTTTCGACCCTGGGGGGTCCCTGGACCGACGAGTAAATTGTCGCCGCGTGCCCCAGCCCAGATGGGTCGGCGCGAGACGGAGCGCAAAGGGGGGAAGAAGCCAGAGGGAGACAGGCGTAAAAGGGGAACCCGCGGCCTTCGTGTTTGTCCCGCGCCCAGGTCGGGTGCGCTTGCAGTAGGGGGTTACAAGCGTCCACGCGGGAGGGAGCGAGAGGCTTACGCGAGCTCCGTCCCGTCCTTCCCCGCGTGGCGAACCCCCTGTAAGAGGGCCCTGGACCTTTCTTTTATAGGCGTAAGGAGAGGATCCAGGTGTACAATGGGGGGTGTAGCAGTGTGCTAACGTGTCTAGCGGAGAAGAGCTAGCGCCCTAAGTACATGCCGTCGTGGCAGCCGGAGAGGTTTTGGCACCCGGTTCGTGTGGTGTCGTGGCCGTCGGAGGAGCGTTGGAGCCTGGCGGAAGGACAGCTGTTGGGGCTGTCGAGTCCTTGCTGACGTCTCCTTGCTTCCGTAAGGGGGCTGAGAGCCGCCGTCGTCATGGAGCATGCGGGGCGCCATCATTACTTGTTTATCGGGGCGAGCCAGATGGGACGCCAGTCTTGTTCCCCGTAGCCTGAGTTAGCTTGGGGTAGGGTAATGATGGCGCCTCCTGTGACGTGGTCGGTCCGAGCCCTGGGTTGGGCGAGGCGGAGGCTCCTCCAAGGTCGAGGTTGAGTCTGTCTTCCGAGGCCGAGGTCAAGTCCGAGCCCCTGGGTCGGGCGAGGCAGAGACCGTCGGCTGAGGCTAGGGCTGAGTCCGAGCCCTGGGGTCGGGCGAGGCGGAGTTCGTCGTCTTCCGGGGCCAAGCCCGAGTTCGAGCCCTGGGGTCGGGCGATGCGGAGTTCGTCGCCTTCCGGGGGTGAGCCCGAGTCCGAGCCCTGGGGTCGGGCGAAGCGGAGTTCGTCATCTTCCGGGGCTGAGCCCGAGTCCGAGCCCTGGGGTCGGGCAAAGTGGAGTTCGTCATCTTCCGGGGCTGAGCCCGAGTCCGAGCCCTCGGGTCGGGCGATGCAGAGTTCGTCGCCTTCCGGGGCTGAGCCCGAGTCCGAGCCCTGGGGTCGGGCGAAGCGGAGTTCGTCGTCTTCCGGGGCTGAGCCCGAGTCCGAGCCCTGGGGTCGGGCGAAGCGGAGTTCGTCATCTTCCGGGGCTGAGCCCGAGTCCGAGCCCTGGGGTCGGGCGAAGCGGAGTTTCCTATGGCGCCTGAGGCCGGACTTGGCTGCTGTTAGCCTCACTCTGCCGAGTGGCACAGCAGTCGGAGCGGCGCAGGCGGCGCTGTCCTCTTGTCAGGCCGGTCAGTGGAGCGGCGAAGTGACTGCGGTCACTTCGGCTTTGTCGACTAAAGGGCGCGCGTCAGGATAAGGTGTCAGGCCAGCTTTGCATTAAATGCTCCTGCGATACGGTCGGTCGGCGTGGCGGCTTGGCCAAGGTTGCTTCTTGGTGAAGTCTGGGCCTCGGGCGAGCCGAAGGTGTGTCCGTTGCTGGAGGGGGTCCTCGGGCGAGACGTAAATCCTCTGGGGTCGGCTGCCCTTGCCCGAGGCTGGGCTCGGGCGAGGCGAGATCGTGTCCCTTGGGTGGACCGATCCTTGACTTAATCGCACCCATCAGGCCTTTGCAGCTTTGTGCTGATGGGGGTTACCAGCTGAGATTAGGAGTCTTGAGGGTACCCCTAATTATGGTCCCCGACAGGTAATAAGTTTGAATAGGGCAGTATCATTTTCTAGTGTGGTATCTGATTACGATTAGGGTTAAATAAACATGATTTAACGTTATCAGTTATCCATTACATTACAAATATGTGAACCAAACGATGTCTAAGGTGTAATGGAATACTTTTTATAGATCATACTTTGACCCGCAACTCAACTAAATTAATTGGTTTATGGTTGAAGACACTTCTTGAGTTGGGAAATAAGAAAAACACTATGTGAGTCCGATAGTGTAAGGCACTGTTTGTTTACCCTACTATCCTACTAAATTTTAGTCCTATCCACATCTGATTTTTGGATGCTAGTTAAAAATATTAAATATATTCAATTACAAAACCAATTATACATATGAGAACTTAATGATAAGACCATTGTTATTAAAACATCGTTAAATCGACGTTTAAATGCCAAAACACTATTAGAAGGCCAAAATATTGTAACGCTTATGAACTAGACGTAAAACAATATTTTTGGCGTTTAAACGTCGTATTTTGGTCGTAAAACTCCATGTTTCTAGTGTTTTAGACCTCATGCCCAACAATGAATTTGGCTCGGTCCATCTAGAGTTTTATTCCATCTAGCCCTATTCAGCCTCATGGCTCATGCACTCAGGCTCGTGCTCCGTCCTCTTGCCCATGCCCGTCCGCATGTTCTCGACTAGGGATGAAAACGTTTTCGAAATTTTTTGATTTTTTAGAAACTGTTTTCGAATTTTTTTATCCGATCCAACGGTAACGGTAGTTCCCGAAAACAGAATCGGTAATCGGTATTGTATTTCGGAATCGATATCGAAATCGGTTTAACGCCTTACCGACCGTTTACTTCGGTTACCGATTTTAATCGGAATTTACCATTTTTATGTGTCGGTATTTTCCGAAAATAAAAAACAAATTAGTTGGCCCAAGGCCCACACCTCCCACTCAGTCTAACTAGACACGTAGCAACACGTCGTCAAGCATCATTGTATAGAAACATTGTGCCTTATGCTCTTTTGGCTGGACGAGGTGGTACTAAACTCATGTGATGTTGGTTGTATCGTGATGTTTGCCTGTTCGCCTATTGGTGTTGGGCCAATTTGGACGTTGTGGGCCGCCGGTGCACACCCATGCGACATTTAAAATTAGCATGGGAGCCGCCAGGAAATATATATACTATATTATACTATACTATACTATACTATACTAAAAGCACTAGTTTCAACGGTCGTTCCGCGTTATTTTTTACAAATAACCACTCACATATATTTAAAATTAACCTATCGATCCCCTATGTGCAGCTAACCTCCACGTCTCAAACCACACCTCTACATATAGAGGCCCAAATAATGACTCAACACGGGCCCGCTAGGCCAGGCATGGCATGCAGGCACGGTACACCGGCCTGACACATGTTAAAAGGCGGTGCAGGAGGTGGGGTTTGAACCCACACCCTGATAGAAGAAGGGTGGAAGACATGGGACGAAGTTGTCTAACCAATACAACATCATGCTCAGGTATTTATAATATTGAATATAAATTGTACATATGTATATATGATTTTTTGTAAAATAAAAAAATAATCGTGTTGGGCCAGCACTACGGGCCGAGGCTACGGCCCAAACACCGCACGACGCTCATGCCGGGTTGGCCCAGGCACTATTAAATGGGTCGTGTCTCAGGCCAGCTCACCAGACACGGGCCATTTGGTCATCTATACCTCCGCACGATAATGATGGTCCTCGTCTCAGTTGCCACTACCTCGTTCACCATCCTTCTTCTTTTCTCTCTCCCCTCATGCCTCCACCTCTGCACCACCACATTCTCGGCAGAGGGCGTAGGAGCAGGCGTCTCCTCCCCGTATTTGTCCGACACTAGCCCCAACACCGATTCGCGCAGTGGCTATTGCATGTCCACGAGGATGTTTCACATCATGCGCGCACCATCATTTTCGCTGTCGTCGGACGTCCCGTTCGTCTTCCCGGCCTTCGTCTTGTTCTTCCTCCCAAACCTGCTGCCTCCGCCCATGGTCGCAGCCACGAGCCGCCCGACGCTCGTCGACATGGGTACAGGGCGAGTCAGTCATGCTCCTGGCCTTTCTCTATGTGTGTCATCGAGGAGGACATGGTAGATCCTGCCACACTTAGGTTATCTTGGCGATGAGGAGTCCAGGTCTGAGATATTGGACAACCAAGGCCCATAGCGTGGCAGCAGTCGGCATATGCTATGGAGTTGGTGGTGGTGTTGTGTCGCTTCAGCGGGTCCAGGGTTGGGAAGACACTCGCATTCTCTCGCCCTTCTCGGACTGACACCTGGTGCGGGTGCCTCTCGGTTTGGAGCTGCTCTGGCTGGGCTTCTTTCCCCGCTTGCGTGCTCTCTCCTTATATGTATCTAGCGGTATACTACCTATGTCGCCTTCAGATGTCCATGTCTTCGTCGTGTCCTTCTCCGGCAACGAACAGGTATGCCCGCCTCTTCCCTTCCCCTCCTGCTCTACGAAACCTTGGAAGTGGGGAGGTGAGGGATGATGTCTCTGATTTGCTGCCTATGGTACCCGTGCGTTCATAAAAAATATTATGCGAAGAGCAGTGTCCGGTACCATAATTAGGGGTACCCCCAACACTCCTAATCATGGCTGGTAAACACCCTCAGACCAACTGACGGGCGCAGTTCAAGTCAAGGCTTCGTCCACCCAAGGGATGCCACCTCACCCGAGCCCAGCCTCAGGCTGGAGCAGTAGTCCCAGACAAGTTCACGCCTCACCCGAGGGCTGTCTCAGGCAACGGGCACCCCCTCGGCTCTCCCGAAGCCTCGGGCAGGCTTCATTGTGAAGCAACCTTGGCCAGACCGCCTCACCAACCGACCGCTTCGCAGGCGCATTCAATGCAGGGGATGCCTGACGCCGTATCCTGACACACGCGCCTCAGTCGGCCAGGCCGAAGTGACTGCAGTCACTTCGCCCCTCTCTTTTACTGTCCGATATGACAGGAAAACAGCGTCGCTCGCCCCGCTCCGACTGTCGTGCCAACCACCCAGGCAAAGACTGACAACAAGTCACGATCAACCACCGAGTTCGGCCTCGGGCGCAACAGGAAGCTCTGTCTCGCCCGACCTCAGGCTCCGGCCTCGGGAGGAGGTCTCCGCCTTGGCCGACCCCCAGACTCGGCCTCGACCTCAGGCTCCAGCCTCGGGAGGAGGTCTCCGCCTCGCCCGACCCCTGGACTCGGCCTCGACCTCGGTCTCGGGAGGAATCGCGTCCTCACCCGACCCCGGCCTCGGCCTCAAGAGAAGTCTCCGCCTCGCCTGACCTTGGGCTCGAACCGACCGCGCCAACAGGGGGTACATCATTACCCTATCCCTAGCCAGCTCAGGCTACAAGGAACAAGACCGGCGTCCCATCTGGCTTACCCTGGCGACGGGTAATGATGGTGCCCCGCATGCACCATGACGCTGGTGGCTCTCAGCCCCTTACGGCAGCAAGGAGACGTCAGCAGAATCCTTGCCGCACTGCCAGCTGTGCTCCTATAGGACTCAGGCGCTCCTCCGACGGCCATGCTATCACGTGTACAGGGCTCAAGTTTTCCCCTGACGGCCACGTTGGCATGTACACAAGGCTTAGGCACTCCTCTGCCGGACACGTTAGCGCATAGCTACGCCCCCCGTTGTACGTCTGGACCCTCTCCTTGCGTCTATAAAAGGGAGGTCCAGGGCCATCCTTGAGGGGGTTCGCGCGAGGGAAGGAGCGAACGAACGGGCTCCCACTCTCTGCCTCACTCTCCCTCACGCGACGTGCTTGTAACCCCTACTACGAGCGGCACCCTGGTGCAGGATAATACAAGGCTTGCCCCACATCTTTTGTTCCATCCCGCGCCAACCCATCTGGGCAGGGGCACGCAACGATTTCACTCGTCGGTTTAGGGACCCCCCGGGTCCGAAACGCCGACAGTTGGCGCGCCAGGTAGGGGCCTGCTGTGTGTTGACGAACACCTTCCCGTTGAGTTCCAGATGGGGAGTCTTCAGCAACCTCTTCAGCCCAGGACGGTGCTCCGCTTTGAGAGTCTCGAGTTCATGTCCCTCGACGGCAGCTACGACATGGTACTCCTCCCCTCGCGGCGCGACGACAGCGACGGTCTTCGACTCGCCCGGCGGCGGAGAGCTCGGCGACAGCATCTCCCTGCGGCAGAAGAGGAGCACTCCGGTCGTCCCCGCCACCCTCCACGCCGGAGGAGGCGGAGATAGGGCAACCATGGCCACGCAGGAGGCGACACCTTGTCGGCTGTCGCACCAGAGCGAGTCGACGACGCCGGCACTCCCCCGGGGGACATGTCGGGCATTGTCCTCGCACCTGAGACGACGACGGGTGTCACTTCCCCGCAACGCGTCAACCCCAAGCAGGCTGATGACGCCAGCACCCTCGCAAAGGATCTGCTTGGTGTTACCCTCGTACCTGAGATGACGGTGTGCTCCGCCCCTGACGCGATGTCACCACCGTCCATCGACCAAGATGTACCATTCGTTTTCCATCTCGTACCTTTTCGGTTCAGCTTCGATCCACCTAGCGACCCCGCTACGGTGAGCGCCTCCGTAATGGCGTATCCAAACCTTCCGGGGTACCACATGTGGTCGACCTGGGACCGACTTACAGCTGTCTCAACCTTCGGACCGGCGGGTTCCGAGGAAGAGGACGACCCTGACTCCAGTTGGGATTTCTCTGGCCTCAATGACCCCGGTGCCATGCGTGACTTCATGTCCGCATGTGACCACTACCTCTCTGGTTGTTCTGACGATGGCCATGACCTTGACGACGAAGGTTACGGCCCAAGTCGCGAATGTTTCCACGTCGATCAGGGAGATCACAACGAAGGCAACCACCTCGGTATGCCGGAGGTTGACGATCCCCCTGGGCCCGCATCTCGCGTTGACATCCTACGGGAGCTAGCTGTGGTCCCAGTCCCTGCGGAGGGTTAGGACATACAGCTCGAGCAAATCCGCGAGATGCAGGCCCGGGTCGACGGGGAAGCAGGCCGGCTTGTGCAGCTCCGACAGAACATCGGACAGGAGTGGGCAGGCCGAACACTCGCTGGAGAAGCCTGTCATCGGGCCCAAGACATCCGGCGCCGCATCGTCGACAATGCCAGGGCAGCGCTGCCCCCGGCCGTCAGTGGGTCCGGCCAGGACCTAGCTGCATCGGTGATGCTACTTCGAGCCATGCCGGAGCCATCCACCACCGAGGGACGGTGTATCCAGGGCGAACTCAAGGATCTCTTGGAAGGCGCCGCAGTTCGACGAGCCGAGAGCTCCGCCTCTCGGAGGCGAGCTGACCCCTCGGAGCATCACGCGGTGTCCTCTCGACGCATGCGGGAAGCCTCGGTCCATCCCGAGCGCACGTGGGATGAAGCACCTGCCGCCCGGGATCGCCTCGGCAACGAGCACCACCATCTTGACCATCAAGCCCGCCTCGACGAGAAGGTGCGCCGAGGCTACCATCCCAGGCATGGGGACGCTGCAATAGTGAGGAGGATCGCAGTCCTTCGCCCGAACCACCCGGTCCACGAGTCTTCAGCCGGGCCATACGACGAGCGCCGTTCCCCGCCCATTTCCGAGCCCCGACTACCATCACCAAGTACTCGGGGGAGACGAGGCCAGAGCTGTGGCTCGCGAACTACTGACTGGCATGCCAGTTGGGAGGAGCGGATGATGACAACCTCATCATCCATAATCTACCCCTTTTCCTCTCCGACACCGCCCGAGCCTGGCTGGAGCATCTGCCTCCTGCGCAGAACTCCGACTGGGACGATCTGGTCAAGGCTTTCGCAAGAAACTTCCAAGGCACGTACGTGCGCCCTAGGAACTCGTGGGATCTCTGAAGCTGCCGCCAGCAGCCAGGGGAGTCCCTCCGAGAGTACATCCGGTGGTTTTCGAAGCAGCGCACTGAGCTGCCCAATGTTACCGACTCGGATGTCATCGGGGCTTTCCTCGCCGGCACCACTTGTCGAGACCTGGTGAGCAAACTAGGGCGCAAGACTCCCACCTGTGCGAGCAAACTGATGGACGTCGCCACCAAGTTCGCCTCGGGTCAAAAGGCGGTCGAAGCCATCTTTCGAAAAGACAAGCAGCCTTAGGGAGAGCCGAAGAAAGACACCCCCGAGGCGTCCGCCCCGTGGGGCACGAAGAAGAAGGCCAAGAACAAGTCGCAAGCAAAACGCGACGCCGCCGACGCGAATCTCGTCGCTGCGGCCGAGCACAGGAACCTTCGGAAACCTCCTGGAGGGGCCGGCGCGTTCGACAAGATGCTCAAGGAGCCGTGCCCCTATCACCAGGGGCCCGTCAAGCACACCCTCAAAGAATGTGTCATGCTCCGGCGCTACTTCCATAAGACTGGGCCCCCGCGGAAGATGGCAAGGGCCATGACAGCGACAAGAAGGAGGGCGGCAAGGAAGAGGAGTTCCCGGAGGTCCATAACTGCTTCATGATCTACGGCGGGCAGGCGGCGAACGCCTCGGCTCGACACTGCAAGCAGGAGCATCGGGAGGTCTGCTTGGTGAAGGTGGCAGCGCCAGTCTACCTAGACTGGTCCGACAAGCCTATCACCTTCGACCGAGGCGACCACCCCGACTTCGTGCCAAGCCTAGGAAGGTACCCGCTCGTCGTTGATCCGATCATCGGCAATGTTAGGCTCTCCAAAGTCCTCATGGATGGAGGCAGCAGCCTTAACATCATCTACGCCGAGACCCTGGAACTCTTGGGGGTTAATAGGTCCGAGGTCCGGGCCGGTGCGGCACCCTTCCACGGGATCGCGCTCGCGAAGCGAATCCTGCCCCTCGGACGGATCGACTTACCCGTCTGCTTCGGGACACCCTCCAACTTCCGAAAGGAAGCTCTCACCTTCGAGGTCGTCGAGTTCCGAGGAACCTACCATGCGGTGTTGGGAAGGCCGTGCTACGCCATGTTCATGGTCGTCCCCAACTATGCCTACCTCAAGCTCAAGATGACGGGCCCGAATGGGATCATCACCGTTGGATCCATGTACCGCCATGCGTACGAATGCTACGTGGAGTGCGTGGAGTACGTTGAGGCCCTTGCCGAGTTCGAGGCTCTCATCACCGACCTGGAATGTCTCTCCAAGGAGGCGCCCGATGCGAAGCGGCACGCCGGCAACTTCGAACCAGTTGAGGCGGTCAAGTCTGTCACTCTCGACCCCAGCAACGACGCCAGCAGGAAAGTCCGGATTGGCTCCGAGCTTGACCCCAAATAGAAAGCAGTGCTCGTCGACTTTCTTCGCACAAACGCCGAAGTCTTTGCGTGGAGTCCCTCAGACATGCCCGGCATACCGAGGGATGTCGCCGAGCACTCACTGGATATCAGAGCTGGAGCCCGACCCGTGAAGCAAACTCTGCGCCGTTTTGACGAAGAAAAGCGCAGGGCCATAGGCGAGGAGATCCACAAGCTACTCGCGGCAGGGTTTATCAAAGAGGTATTCCATCCCGAATGGTTAGCTAACCCTGTTCTTGTAAGGAAGAAGGATGGGAAATGGAGGATGTGTGTAGACTACACTGGTCTAAACAAAGCATGTCCGAAAGTTCCCTACCCTCTACCTCGCATCGATCAAATCGTGGACTCCACTGCTGGGTGTGAAACCCTATCATTCCTCGATGCCTACTCAGGCTATCACCAAATCAAGATGAAAGAGTCTGACCAGCTTGCGACTTCTTTTATCACACCTTTTGGCATGTACTGTTACACTACAATGCCATTTGGTTTGAGGAATGCAGGCGCCACCTACCAGAGGTGCATGAACCATGTGTTCGGAGAACACATCGGCAGAACGGTCAAGGCTTACGTCGATGACATCGTTGTTAAGACGAAGAAAGCCTCCGACCTCCTCTCTGACCTTGAAACGACATTCAAGTGTCTGAGAGCGAAAGGCGTAAAACTCAATCCCGAGAAGTGTGTCTTTGGAGTCCCCCGAGGCAT
Organism: Zea luxurians; assembly: GCA_029449295.1. NCBI lineage: Eukaryota > Viridiplantae > Streptophyta > Magnoliopsida > Poales > Poaceae > Zea > Zea luxurians. Next base: position 21,037,578 of record JAOPSE010000034.1, on the reverse strand, counting down.
GCTCCTTGGATTCATCGTCTCCGAGCGGGACATCGAGGCCAATTCGAAGAAAATCGTGACCATCACCAACATGGGACCGATCAAGGATTTGAAAGGAGTACAGAGGGTCATGGGATGCCTTGTGGCTCTGAGCCGCTTCATCTCACGCCTTGGCGAGAAAGGCTTGCCTCTGTACCGCCTCCTAAGGAAGGCCAAGCGCTTCACTTGGACCCTCGAGGCCGAGGAAGCCCTCGGAAACCTTAAGGTGCTCCTTACAAACACACCCATTCTAATGCCCCCCGCTACGGGAGAAGCCCTCTTGATCTATGTAGCCGCAACCACTCAGGTGGTCAGCGCCGCGATCATGGTCGAGAGACGAGAAGAAGGGCATACACTGCTCGTTCAGAGGCCAGTCTACTTCATCAGCGAAGTGCTTTCCGAGACCAAAGTCCGCTACCCACAAATCTAGAAGCTGCTCTACGCAGAGATTCTGACACGGCGAAAGTTGCGACACTACTTCGAGTCTCATCCAGTGACTGTGGTGTCATCCTTCCCCCTGGGGGAGATCATCCAGTGCCGTGAGGCCTCGAGTAGGATAGCAAAGTGGGCGGTGGAACTCATGGGCGAGACGCTATCATTTGCTCCTCGGAAGGCCATAAAATCCCAGGTCTTGGCAGACTTCCTGGCTGAGTGGACTGACACCCAGTTGCCAACAACTCCAATCCAACCCGAGCATTGGACCATGTATTTCGATGGGTCACTCATGAAAACGGGGGCAGGCGCTGGCTTGCTCTTCGTTTCACCCCTTGGAAAGCATCTCCGCTACGTCATACGCCTCCATTTTCCGACATCAAACAATGTGGCCAAGTACGAGGCTCTGGTTAACGGGCTGCACATCGCCATCGAGCTAGGGGGCCGGTGCCTCGATGCTCGTGGCGACTCACAGCTTGTCATCGACCAAGTCATGAAGAACTCCCACTACCGTGACCGAAGGATGGAAGCCTACTGTGACGAAGTCCGGCGCCTGGAAGACAAGTTCTATGGGCTAGAGCTCAACCACATCGCCCGACGGTACAACGAGACTGCGGATGAGCTGGCGAAGATAGCCTCAGGGCGGACGATGGTTCCCCCGGATGTCTTCTCCAGAGACCTACATCAACCATCTGTCAAGATCGACGACACACCCGAGCCCGAGGTACCCTTGGCCATCAAGGAGGAGGCCTTTCCCGTTGAGGGGGAACAGAATGGGGTCACACCAGATCCGAACTGGCAGACCCCGTACCTAGAATATCTCCTCTGAGGAGAGCTTCCCCTCGACAAGACCAAAGCTCGGCGGCTGGCTCGGCGCGCCAAGTCATTCGTCTTGCTGGGTGATGAAAAAGAGCCCTATCACCGCAGCCCCTCAGGCATCCTCCAACGATGCATATCTATCGCCCAAGGACAAGAGCTGTTGCAAGAAATACACTCGGGGCTTGCGGCCACCATGCAGCACCTCGAGCCCTCGTGGGGAATGCCTTCCGATAAGGTTTCTATTGGCCAACCGCAGTGGCTGACGCCACTAGGATTGTTCGCTCCTACCGGGGGTGTCAATTCTACGCGCAGCAGACACGCCTGCTCGCTCAGGCCCTGCAGACGATACCCATCACCTGGTCGTTTGCTGTGTGAGGTCTAGACCTCGTCGGTCCCTTGCAGAAGGCACCCGGGGGCTTCTCGCACCTGCTGGTCGCCATCAACAAATTCTCCAAGTGGATCGAGGTCCGACCCTTGACCAGCATCAGGTCCGAGCAGGCGGTGGCGTTCTTCACTAACATCATCCATCGATTCGGGGTCCCAAACTCCATCATCACCGACAATGGCACGCAGTTCACCGGAAAAAGGTTCCTGGACTTCTGCGACGACCACCACATCCGTGTGGACTGGGCCGCCGTAGCTCACCCATGACGAATGGGCAGGTGGAGCGTGCCAACGGTATGATTTTGCAAGGACTCAAACCGAGGATCTACAACGACCTCAACAAGTTCGGCAAGCGGTGGATGAAAGAGCTACCCTCGGCAATCTGGAGTCTGAGGACGACGCCGAGCCGTGCCACGGGTTTCTCGCTGTTTTTTCTAGTCTATGGGGCCGAGGCCGTCCTCCCCACGGACTTAGAATACGGCTCCCCGAGGACCAGGGCGTACGACGACCGAAGCAACCAGACCAGCCGAGAGGACTCACTGGACCAGCTCGAAGAGGCTCGGGACGTTGCCTTACTACATTCGCCACGGTACCAGCAGTCGTTGCGACGCTACCACGCCCGAAGCGTTCGGCCCCGAGGCTTCCAAGTGGGAGACTTGGTGCTTCGTCTGCGACAGGACGCCCAAGGGCGCCACAAGCTCACTCCTCCCTAGGAAGGGCCCTTCATCATCGCTAAGATTGTGAAGCCCAGAACATACAAGCTGGCCAACGACCAAGGCGAGGTCTATAACAACGCTTGGAACATCCAACAACTACGTCGCTTCTACCCTTAAGATGTTTTAAGTCGTTCATGTACCTCGTTTACATACACAAAGTCTAACCGTCAAGGAAGGGTCGGCCTTGCCTCAGCAAAGCCCGACCCTCCCTCGAGGGCTAGAAGGGGGGAACCCCCTCTGCATCAAAATTTTCCTCAGAAAAATTTTCTACCAAAACGACCTTCGTACTTTCGGCTTCCGTATCGATAGCGGGATCCTAAAAATGACGGGAGTACACGTAAGCGGCAAGGTCGACCGAGCCGAGGGACTCCTACGCCTCCAGGATACGGATACCTCACTCATCACCTTCCACGAGAAGTAACTCATGCTCGGATAAGCGATCCTACTACCGAACAAGTCCAAACACTCGGGTAGAAAACAACTTTCGTGCCTTCTCGACTATATCAATAACGGAATCCTACGACCAAATGAGAGTGCACGTAAGCGGCAAGGCCGACCGAGCCAAGGAACTCCTATGCCTCTAGGATACGGATACCTCACTCATCACCTTCCGCAAAAAGTAACTCTCGCTTAGATAAACGATTCTGCTACTGACAGACAAGTCGTGATGCTCGAAACAAGAGGAAAGAAGACGCAGCTTTTTAAACACGACGATAAAGTGTTTAGGCCTCAGCGGCCGCGAAAAAAACATGCGCATGCTACAGACAAACTGTTCCTGTAGGTTCAGGCATCGGCAGGGGGAGCAGCAGCACCCTCGGCGTTGTTTCCACCCTCGGCGGAACTTGGCCCGGCCTCGGACGGCGACCCGGGAGAAAGGACCTTCACCCAAGGGAGGGCGCCAGCACCGCGCCAGCAGATGTCTCGGCCAAGCTTTAGCTGCTGCTGCCACACCTTCCTCGGCCTGGGAAGCTGCTAGCTCCCGGGCCAACGAAGTCTCTTTTCGAGCCAACTCCACCTCTATCCGTGCCAACACCGCTGCCTCTGGCTCCGGCTCATCGCAGAGCAGCCGAGGGTCCTAAAAACTGAGCAAGAGAAGCCTAGAGCGGTAAGGCCGACCGAGCCGAGGGACTCCTATGCCTCCGGGATGCGGATACCTCACTCGTCACCTTCCGCGCAAGGCAACTCACACTCGGTTAAGTGGTTCGGCTAGCCAATAGGCAAGTCCCAGCGCTCGGAATGAGGAAGACACACAGCTTTATACTCGAAATACCCAAATGTTCAGGCCTCGACAGCCACGAAGAACAAACACATATACTTGGGGTAACTATGCTACACAGACTTAGGCGTCGGCAGAACCCTCGGCGGTTCTCCCGACCCACGACTAATGTCTAAGACCTTGAAGTAGTTATGTTTTGCTCCGACAAAAACCCAGTATATTCCCTTACAAACGGGACTCCGGTTCCGATCCCGCGGGTACAAACGACCTCCACACCAGGGGGGCTGCAGGATAACAAACTCCAAGCGGCTCTCTGGCGACCTCCGCAGCAGCAGAGACAACGACCTTCGTCTTGGGCGGCTAGACAGCAGCAGCGATGGCCTCAGGGCAAATGCTACTGCTGAAGGGCCTTCGTTCGCGTCCCTCACGGAGGACGAGAACCAGCCATTAAAGCCAAAGAGCCGGAGGCCTGGAGCGTAGGTGGCGCCGACGGTCTCATCGGCGAAAACAATCGCTGGTGCAAGAGGAAGCCTCACCTATGGCGACCACCGCCTCAGCACCAACGACAGCGGCCACCTGCCTTCCAACACCGCGCCGGCGAACAGCGGTCGCCCTGAAGCGCACCGACAGGTCCTCACTCCCGTCCTCGCCACAAGAATTAGAACGGGGCCATCCTAGAACACGAACGCCGCCCTCGCGGCGTACGACGTGTTGGGGAACCCCCCCAACAGCCGGCAGAACAGCGAGAGCCGGCGGTGAGGGGGCGGCACCGGAAGCAGCGGCAGAACCACTCGTGCTGGGGAGCCAGATGCGCGGCGGCTGCCAAGCGCCACAGGCAGCGAACGCCCTTTCCCCAGATCACTGAGGGAAGGAGCGGGCCGCTGCCTACGTAGAGGCAGGCCCCGACTCAGCTCGCCCTCCGCCACAGCAAGGATGACGAAGATCCTTGAAGCTGAGGGCGGGGCGAAGGCCGCAACCCAGCTTGATTCTCCCCACCAAACTGACCATTGGTGAGGGAATGCAGCCGGGCTGCACGACGAAAATCCTTGAAGTCGAGCGATGGCTGAAAGGCGCCGATCTCCACGAGGTCGCGCTCCTCCAACGACAAAGCAAGGCGACGCTGGTGCAACCCATCCGAGGGCTCGAAAGGTGAAAGGGCGCATTGCATGAGGGGAGGACGAAGGCATGGCCACTGCCTGGGGGATCGATCCCCTTTTATAGGCAGACCTCCTCACTTGCACCCCTTAGCGTCACGAGTGAAGTCTCCACTGACATACTCCAGGGTTCTCCTCCTACGACCCGGGGGCTGGGACCCCCACGTCATACGAGCTGATCCGAAGCACGAAGAAGGCGAACCACCACACACGAGGCATGTAACCGTCCCGCGGTTACAAGCGCTCTCCCATCTTCGCAGAAACCGGTGGCCAAAAGGGTGGACCGCCACGCGACAAGCATCCAACCGCACTGCAACTATGCGCCCTTTCGGCTTCGACCACATCCGGTGGACCAGCGCAAAGGAAGCGGACCCGCATGTCATGCAACCGGCATGCCGGTTACGACGTGCAAGGAGCCGCACCGCCACCTGCGCCAATGCCATGCCTCCTCGACTGCATAACCAGTACCGCGACTCGAGGCGACCCCGCGCGTGACCCAACAGTGCCAATTGAAGGCAATGGCCACGGGACAGTCAGCCGTGGGGATAAGCACGACGGTTGGCGTGGCCAAAAGTGGGCCGGCAGTAATTGTAGCGGCAGACGAGCGGAAGCAGCGGTCAAATCGCCTGCAGGCTCTCGTCCCCTCCTGAAGCAACGGGAGAGCCCTCTCCCATGGCGTGAAGACGACGCACCCGTGCCCCGTTCCTCGAACGTCTTGCACGTGCAACGGGCGCCACACAAATCGCCCGTCCCGTCGCATTAACTCCCTGGCGGAGCAGGCGACACCTCTGGCGGGCGAGGCGGGCGTCGCTTCGCCTTCGCCATAATGATCGCGTCAAAAAAGGTGTGCCACCTTATTTAAATTCATATCCTTCCCCTCCTCCTCTCTCTCTCTCTTGCTACAGGGACCGAGAAAGGGGATGTTGTGGAAAGGATCCTTCTCAGCGAAGGAAGCGGGCCCTGAGCCCTCCTACTGATCAGGGGTTCGAAGGCTGGCCCCTCGGAAGGGTTTCGACAGCCACCCCAGGCCACTCGGACTTCAAGCCCATTACTGATCAGGGGTTCGAAGGCTGGCCCCTCCAAAGGGTTCGACAGCCGCCCCAGAGCGCTCGGGCTCTGTGCCCATTACTGTAACACCCCTGGTGTTACTATAACTAAAACTTGAGCATGGCATCACGAGCATGGGCATTGCATATGTTTGATACACCTAGAGTGCATTCACTAGGCAAAAATTTCAAACAAGTTGTATTGTTTTACTGTTTTACAAATAGGACCCTGGTTTAAGGACTTAACCCTAAATAGTGGTTAAAGGGGTAAAACTTAACCCAAGTTGAGAAAAACCTTAGGACTTTTGAGAAAAGTCATGAAATATCCCCAAACACTAAATCGAATCACATTTATACCCCTGGGATATTAAAAACCCTAATCAGAACTCTGGAAAACCCTAAAACCAAACCCTAGGGGCCTATGTGCAAAATTAACCCACTTTTGGGCTAAAGTGCAAAAACCAAGCCAAATAAGTATTTTAAGTCCTTTGGTTCACAAAAATGTGGACTTGAAAGCAAAACCCTAAGTTTTGGACCTAAATGCAAAATAGACCTCATATGAGTTTATTCTAAGTCTGAAAGTTAGTAAATGGGCTCAACTTTGGAGCCTTGTATCTTTCAGAATATAGAGTTTTTACCCTAGGTCACCACATCAAAGTTGAAGACCCATTATAGGAGAACAACTTTGCTAAAGGGTGCAAGCATAGTTGTTATGAGAAATTTGGAGAAAAAACCCAGTCCAAAACTGGCTGTCAGACTACTTGAAGTTGAATTTCAGAGTTACAGTGCTTTTGGGTGAACTTTGAGCTCGATTTTGATTTGGATCCAGTGCTCAAATGTGATCAAGTCCTATAGTGGAGTTGTAGCTGGTATGTAGCACTACAACTTTGGTACAGAGACCGGGACCTGTTGTCACATGAAATCTGGAGAAAAAGGGCTCTAAACTCGCTCGGTCAGAAGCTCTGATGAACGCATGGCCATGGTACAGTGACCGATTAAACTGAAGAAGAATCCCTTCGTCCTCACCGCCGGTAGCTGCCGCCGTCGATCGTCGCTCGCCAAGATTCGTGCTCGGCAGTCACCGGATAAGTTTGCCGCGGTAAAGGTCCTCGTCACCGGTGAGCTGGCCACCACTCCGACGACATCCCCCCTGGCTCACCGCCCGCGGTAAGTACTCGCCGTCGACCGCCGCCTCTCGGCCGGGTGCCGCGTGGCTCTACACTTTCACCGTGTCGCCAAGACCTTCTCTGAACCCTCCGTAGCTCACCGGAATTACCGCCATGTCGTTGGCCACGTACTCGCGAAGCCTGTGTTTCTTCCTCCTCTCCGGCCGTCGACACATCGTGATCAAATTAAGCGCCACCGCTTCGGAGTTCTATAAATTGACCTCGCCGTGGGCTTCACCATATCCTTACGCATCCAGCCACCGCTAATCGGCCACAGTCATCCACTCAAGCGCTCGAATTTCGCGTTGCCCGCAAATCGGTTCTCCGCCGCCGTAGAGTTGAGTTCACCGTCGCCAGCCCAACTCCGGTCAGTACCCGCCCTTTGCTTCCTCGTTTGAGCATGCTCATACCTCCGTGATGCTTACCGAACCAATGAATCGAACTAGACCGGCGCCCATCGCCGGGAACACGGCTGTCTCGCCGTGATGCTTACGGCCACCGTGGCCGGAGCTCCCTAGTCCACCATTAGTGCAATTAGGTTAGGGGAAATGCTCCTTAGAGGTTTAATTCCGTGTATGTCGCTCGGGAGCGCCGGTCACTGCCCCAGTTGGCCGGTCTGCTAGCTCGCCGGAGCGTGGCCGCGCTTGAGCGCCGTCGGGGACCTCGTGTTGTGAATTGACAGAACCCCGAGGGCATTTGTGCAAACCGTCAGTGACTCAACACAATAGTGAAAGGACCTAGTTCTGTTTAGCCGGAAGTGCGAGGCCCTTTCTGCAAAATTGCCTGGGCGCGGACGCGCGCGCGCGGACGCGAGCGCGCTGTTCTCCTGGACCTGGGCTTGTTGGGCCAGAATCGGCCCAGTACTGTTTAAGAGTTTTTCCTTTTCTTTTTCAGCAGAACTTTGAAAAACTGTAGAAAATAGTAGAAAAATCCTAAAATTATGAGACCAATTTTCCTAGGCTTGCTATTTTCCATAGTATTTAATAAAAATAGTTTTATGATTTTTAGTTTGAATAGGGAATTTTAGGATATTTAAAATAGCCTAAACCATTGATTCTGGATTTTTAGAAAATAAATACTAAGTCCAAAATTCCCCAAACTTTTTATGTGAGCTTTTCACATTATTTAGAAGCCATGGGTAGAGTTTGGTTTGATTTGGGCCTTGTTTGATCACTAAACCCAAAACCACCCCCCCCCCTGCTCCATGAACTCCTTTACTGACTCCGGAAACCCTAGGTTCTCGGAGCACCGTGAAGGAAAGTTGTACTCAAGACATAAATAATAAGTTTATGTTATCTTTGCATCCTCATGAGCATTCCATGACATCCATTCTTATGCATGTATATGGTTATATTAGAGCAAGAAGAAGAAGAAGAAGTTTTTGAAGAGGGGATACCACCAACCTCTGATCCTCAGGCAGACAACTGCTTTTATTTTGATATCTGTGGATCCGAGCAAGACACATCTGATAACAAAGGCAAGCCCCGGTGCATGCAACCCCTTTCCCTTGTATTTTTAAATCCTTTTCGCACACTTAAGTCTAGTGAAATGTGCATTAGGTTCATAGGAGTTACTTGAAACCCTTTGATGCATTGCTTTCCTTGATATCCATACCTGTTTAGATACTTCTGTGAAGTATCAAAATTATGATTTACAAAAATGCTTAGCCTTGCTTAGATCTTGTGGATAGAGGTTGTCCTCAATTTAACCATGGAGAGGATGACTTCTACCTGCAAGATTATTTTCATTTGGAGCAATGATGGGATCTTACTGCAAAGTTCCCTATGATGCTCTTTCATCCTCAGGAACAGACACAATCCTAAGGATGGAAATACTTAAATTGAGACTTGGGGGTAGGAACAGGTGATGTTCTACCTAGGTTGGTTAAGGATTAACGCGTATGTAGGCGTGCTGACCGAGGACCCTTTAACTGGTCACATGCCTCGTCATGGGTAAGCCCTGCCTCGGGCAAACTAAGGCCGGAATAAGATAACACGAAATGGGAGTGGAGCGGTGGCGAGAGTAGTGTGTACCCTCCGTGGCAAGAGGCTGGACGGTGGTGTATCTGTGCTCTCGGTTTGCGTGAACCTGATCCGGTCTTAAGAACCCCGGTGGCGGGTTGACATATGCAAGGGTTAAGTGCTACATATGTCGTGTGATTGGAGATCCTCAGCTGAGTATAATCGATTCGGATCGCCGTACCTTCGCGGTTATGAAGACTTGGTCACTTTTCTACAACCTAGAGTCAGGATGTGAACACTATGGACAAAAATGATGTTGTCTTGATATGATGTGAAATTAGACTAGATGCAAATGGAGTCTATTAATACTTAATATGGCGTTAAAAGTTTGAAAGTAAGGACTCACTTTAGTAAGCTACTTCTGCAAAAGTATAAGTCGATTCTTGCTAAAGCCTCTCCTTGACTCCTAGTTATCCAGCATACCCTTGAGAGTCTTTTCCTTAGTCGGGTAAGACTTGCTGAGTAATTCCATACTCAGGGTTTATCCCTTTGTTGTTTTTAGGTGGGGAAGTAGCAGACTTTTGCTGCTTCTGTGCTAAGGTGGTTCCCAACGAAGAGAAACAGGACTGAAGTGCGGGAGGACTCGGTCCTCCACTTAAGATCTTTTGTTTATAGTCTTTCGGGAGAAGTTTATGTCTCCCTGGTTTGTATAATTATTACTTCTATGCACTCACTTTTAAACTGGTCTGTAATAATATAACTCAAGCTTACTTTTGAAATAAATGTAAGTTTATGTAATTCGCTTCCGCATATCTTCATCTCCGATGATCTGTAATGTCTGCAAGACGGGTGAAACGTTCCTGGTGAGGTAAGGAAAGATACCAAGCTTGTCAAGTAACTTAGGAACATCTACAGGGTGTCTGATGTCTGTTAGACAAGGACAACTGTAGGTGGGCCTGATTACTTGGGAGGTTCCGTCACAATTACTGATCAGGGGTTCGTAGGCTGGCCCCTCGGAAGGGTTTGACAATCGCCCCAGACCACGCAGAGTGAGGGATGACTCTGGGTACGTCCGATACATGGCCAAGGATCGGGCTACGCTCTCGAGGTACCCTAGGACATTTCTGAGACCAGCGGGAACGATTTGTAACGGAATCCCACCGGAGGGAGGCATCAAGCCCTCGGACCCTGTCGAAGGGGTCTGGGTCCAGCGAATCACCCGTAGGTACTTTTGGAGCGCGCCTCTGGGCCACCAGCCGACCCCTAACGAATGGGGCACGGGCGTCCACTCGGATCACCTGTTAGCAGCTCACTGGAAACACCATGTTTGGCGCCCTCCGAGGGCAACATGGCGCTTCCCCCCCCCCCTCCTCCTTGTGGAAAGGCGACACAGGGGCGTATGATAAAAGTCGGGAAAGTCCTTGATCGTCCTCTCGCTCCGTGCAGAGGCTCGGGGGCTGCTCTCGCACCGGGCTATGACCAAAACTGTTGACAGCGTCAACAAACCAGCTTGATAACTTGGAACTTGACCATGCACCCGGGCTACGGCCAGGCCGCATGAGGGAACGATCAGACTGGCCGAGGCACCACGAAAAGCATTCAGACCTCAGAGGAGGCAAACCACTCCTCCGAGGCCTCGGGGGCTACACCCGACGGGTGCGCTCGCGCGCACCCACCAAAACAAAGCAAAACCGAGAAAGGTCGGTCCCCTCATCGAAAATGCGGCAAAAGCCTCCAAGCGAGTACCAACACTCCCTTCGAGGCTCGGGGGCTACTGTCGGGTACCATAATTAGGGGTACCCCCAACACTCCTAATCACGGCTGGTAAACACCCTCAGACCAACTAATTCAAGTCAAGGCTTCATCCACCCAAGGGACGCCACCTCACTCGAGCACAGCCTCGGGCTGGAGCAGTAGTCCCAGACAAGTTCACGCCTCGCCCGAGGGCCGTCTCAGGCAACGGGCACCCCCTTGGCTCTCCCGAAGCCCGGCTCGGGCAAGCTTCGTTGTGAAGCAACCTTGGCCAGACCGCCTCACCAACCGACCGCTTCGCAGGCGCATTCAATGCAGGGGATGCCTGACGCCGTATCCTGACACACGCGCCTCAGTCGGCCAGGCCGAAGTGACCGCAGTCACTTCGCCCCTCTCTTTTACTGTCCGATATGACAGGAAAACAGCATCGCTCGCCCCGCTCCGACTGCCGTGCCAACCACCCAGGCAAAGACTGACAACAAGTCACGATCAACCACCGAGTTCGGCCTCGGGCGCAATAGGAAGCTCCGCCTCGCCTGACCTCAGGCTCCGGCCTCGGGAGGAGGTCTCCGCCTCGCCCGACCCCCGGACTCGGCCTCGACCTCAGGCTCCGGCCTCGGGAGGAGGTCTTCGCCTCGCCTGACCCCTGGACTCGGCCTCGACCTCGGTCTCGGGAGGAATCGCGTCCTCGCTCGACCCCGGCCTTGGCCTCAAGAGAAGTCTCTGCCTTGCCCGACCTTGGGCTCGGACCGACCGCGCCAACAAGGGGTACATCATTACCCTATCCCTAGCCAGCTCAGGCTACAAGGAACAAGACCGGCGTCCCATCTGGCTTACCCCGACGACGGGGAATGATGGTGCCCCGCGTGCACCATGATGCTGTTGGCTCTCAGCCCCTTACGGCAGCAAGGAGACGTCAGCAGGATCCTTGCCGCACTGCTAGCTGTGCTCCTACAGGACTCAGGCGCTCCTCCGACGGCCACGCTATCACGTGTACAGGGCTCAAGCTCTCCCCCGACGGCCACGTTGGCATGTACACAAGGCTTAGGCACTCCTCTACCGGACATGTTAGCGCATAGCTACGCCCCCTGTTGTACATCTGGACCCTCTCCTTGCGTCTATAAAAGGGAGGTCCAGGGCCATCCTGGAGGGGGGTTCGCGCGAGGGAAGGAGCGGACGAACGAGCTCCCACTCTCTGCCTCACTCTCCCTCACGCGACGCGCTTGTAACCCCTACTACGAGCAGCACCCTGGTGCAGGATAATACAAGGCTTGCCCCACATCTTGTGTTCCATACCGCGCCAACCCATCTGGGCAGTGGCACATGGCGATTTCACTCGTTGATCCAGGGACCCCCGGGTCCGAAATGCCGACAAGTAGAGACAATCAATAAAAACATTGAGATCTTTTTGGTGGATAGTTTACGTGGGTATTATTGTGAGCCGTCGTAACGCACGGGCAACCGACTAGTATATATACTTAAAGCACCAGTTTCAACGGTCATCCTGTGTCATCTTTAACAAAAAAAAGACCCTATATTTCTTCCAAATCAACTCAGCGTAAAATATTAAAAAGTGTTGCAGGAGGTGAGGTTTGAACCCACACCCTAATGGAAAGAAGGGTGGAAGAAACTAGGCGAAGCTGTCTAACTAGTAAAACATCATGATTAGGTGTTTATAATATTGAATATAAATTGTAAATATGTATATATAATTTTTTGTAAAATAAAAAATAATCGTGCCGGGCTGGGCCAGCACTACGGGCCGAGGCTACGGCCCAAACACCGCACGACGCTCATGCCAGGTTGGCCCAGACACTATTAAATGGGTCGTGCCTCGGGCCGGCTCGCCAAACATGGCCCATTTGGTCATATATACCTCCGCACGATAATGATGGTCCTCGTCTCAGTTGTCACCACCTCGTTTGTCATTCTACTTCTTTTCTCTCTCCTCTCATGCCTCCACCTCCGCGCCACCCCATTCTCGTCAGAGGGCATAGGAGCAGGCACCTCCTCCCCGTATTCGTCTGGCAGCAGCCCCGACACTGACTCGCGTAGTGGCTATTGCACGTCCACGGGGATGTCTCACATCATGCGTGCACCATCGTTTTCGCTGTCGTCGGACGTCCCGTTCGTCTTCCTAGCCTTCGCCATGTTCTTCCTCCCCAACCTACAGTCTCCGCCCATAGTCGTCGCCGTGAGTCGACCGACGCACGTCGACGTGGGTATGGGGTGAGTCAGTCATGCTCCTGGCCTTTCTCCGTGCGTGCCGTCGAGGAGGACATGGTGGCGCCTGCCACGCTTAGGTTATCTTAGCGATGAGGAGTCCAGGTCTGAGATATTGGACAATTAAGGCCCGTAGCATGGCAGCAGTTGCCATATGCTACAGAGTTGGTGGTGGTCTTGTGTCGCTTTGGCGGGTCCAGGGCTGGGAAGACACTCGCATTCTCTCGCCCTTCTCGGACTAACGCCTAGTGCGGGGGCCTCTCGGTTTGGAGCTGCTCCGACTGGGCTTCTTTCTCCGCTTACGTGCTCTCTCCCTATATATCTAGCGTATACTACCTATGTCGCCTCTAGATGCCCATGTCTTCGTCGTGTCCTTTTCCAGCAACGAACAGGTATGCCTGCCTCTTCCCTTCTCATCCTGCTCTACGAAACCTTAGAAGTGGGGGGAGGCGAGGGATGGGATCTCTAATTTGCTGCCTATGTTACCCGTGCATTCATAAAAAAATATTATGCGAAGAGCGGAGACAATCAATAAAAAATCTTGAGATCTTTTTGGTGGATAATTTACGTGAGTATTGTTGTGAGCGGTCGCAACGCACGGGTAACCGACTAGTATATATATAAGATCTAGCTGTCGTTGTATATATAGATATTTATATACAATAACTTATGATCTGTAGAGCTTGTTATATTATAAACTTGTGAACTTTGTGAATTTATTATATTGTGAATTGTGAACTTATGACCTTTACGATCTTTATTGTATTATGAACTTGGGATATTGATGTGTTATCTTTGCGATATTTATTGTATTATGAACTTGTTATATTGATTTGTTTACCTATCGTATTTTAGATTTCGACCGTTACTGGTGTATTTTCTGTACCGAGCTTTAATTTCTGAGGTTTCCTAAATACCGATATCGTTTCCGTTTACGAAGTTACCGTTTTTTATTTCAATTTTTCGATAAAAAATATGAAAACGATAATGATTTTAATGTTTACAATCTTTTCCGACCGTTTTCATCCCTACTCTCGACCGTTGCAGCGTCGCTACTCTATGTCGTCCACTGATGCTAGTGGCGAGCTCTGTCCGCGACACAAGAGAGGTTATGCTCTATTGGTCTGTCCACGTAAGGGGAGGCTGTTGCAGGTCCGATCCGCACAAGGGGAGGCTGCGCGCCGGCGCTGTCGTCCGCTCCCCCATCCAGCGCCCGTCTGCTCCTCTGCCTTTGCTTATGGACAATGTTGGCTGCTTGGAGCTTTAGGCTATCCGCAACCGTTACCTCTAAATTTTTCCCCCTATATCACTTTTCCCCCCTATTTTTTCATCTCCCGCAGCGGTTCCCCCTAAATACTCCCCTATACCCCACTACAACTATAAAATATCATTTTCTATAACAACTATCATTTTTTTATCTACTAACAATTACTCGTGGACCCGCAGCACAGTGTTTAGGGTGATGAACAGTGACACGCTAGATCTGGAGGGAGAGAGAAGGGGGCCAGCGCGTAGGGGGCGCTGTAGGGGGCACCGCTGCGGGCGTGGAGTGCCCCCTACAGGCCGCATGCAAGGGGAGGGGCTACGTAGGGGACTGCGTTGCGGCTAGTCTTAGACTGTCTGCTCCTCTGCCTCCGCTTGGCCTAGACAGTGTTGGCTACTTGAGCTTTGGAGTGGTATATTGATATTTTCCTATGTTGATATATTGATATTTCCTATGTTATTTAAAACTGTTTAAAAGTTAAACATCATCCAAACGTTTAAAAGTTAAACTTCACCCAACGTTTTGTCGTTTTTAATAATCTTATAATATGAACCTATTAAACCTAATTAATCTATGATTTACTCATATGATGCTACAACAAATATTTGCTAATCATGAATAATTAAATTTAATAAATTTGTCTCGTCATTTTATCTTTTAGCTATAGAATTAGTTTTATAATTATACTATATTTAATACTCCCTCCGTCCCACCAAAAAAAAGTCCAACGATTCAAAATTTGTCCCACAAAGAAAGTCATCTCGCACCCAGACTCACCGTAGGACCCGCCATCATCTTATCCCCATCCTCTTTCTTCAGTGTCTCTCTCTCCTGTTCTCCACATCGGCATTGCGGCCTAGCTTGTCCCGTCCTTGGTCTCCAAATTGACTTTGACGGTCTAGCTTGCCCCGTCCTCGGCGGCGGCATATCCCGCGCCTTCGCCTAGTGGTTAATGTGAGCTCTGCACCTGTGCCAGATGTGCCGCATACAACTGAAGAGGAGATGGCTCAGCCTGCACAAGAGGAAGCCCAGCGTCCGACTCATCCACGTCGCCAACACCGTGCCAATACTCGGGTTCACGGTCCAGAGTGGGTGTAAGGTGTGTGTGGTATAAGTGGTAGTGGGTGTCTTTTTATCAGGGTTAAGCAAAAACTGAGAAAAATTCTAATAGAACTCCTCCCAGCTTCCTCCCCGTCGCTCCTGCTGTTCCTATCTCCCTTTCGTCTTCTTCCTCCTCTAACAATTGGTATCAGAGCCATTTTTGTGTGGACTAGTGAACATGACACGACATTTCAAACATTGAAAAAGGCACTCACTTCAGCTCCTGTCTTATGTTTGCCAGACTTCATGTCTCCTTTTCTTATTGAGACCAATGCCAGTGACTTGGGTGTAGGCGCATTCCTAATGCAAAAAGGTCACCCAATTGCCTTTCTCAGTCGAGCATTGGGCGTCAAATCCCGCGGCCTTTCCACTTATGAGAAGGAGTACATGGCCATAATACTTGCAGTCCAACAATGGCGGGCTTAGCTGTCCGCGCATTAGCAGCGGAGGCAACCCCACTAGCACCCTAGTGGTGGAGGCAGCCCCGCGTCGACACTCGATGGTCGAGGCAGCACGACGGTGCCTAGCTCGGTCGCATCCATGGGCTGGCGGCATGGACAAGATCCACGACGACACCGGCCAATGTAGGCTCGTCTTCGTCCTCCGTTGTGCTGCCTGGAGAAGCTAGTCAATGGCGTGGTGCTCGAGTTCATCAAGCCAGTCAATGGCGAGGAGGGCATGATGGTCTTTTCCATTTTGCTGCTAGTTTTAGCTTGTGGTTGTAGACCGACAATCTTTGTGGGACGGAGGGAGTACTTGTGATAGGCATCTAAATATTTAATGTAACACGTGTTAAACTTCTCTAGAACCAAACAACCTCCTAAACGCTAGTTTGGATAATTGGATCCATGATTCCACATGGGAATTATAGGAGATTGACCCAAAAATTAACTTACTTTTCTTTCAATCCCCTCCAAACTAAAAGATAAGAGCTCTGTTTGTTTCAACTTTTTTAGCTTATGGCCACTACAAACTGCCAAACATTAAGCTTTTCAGTCCGCTTATATGAGAATCACTTTAGTCAATATCGTCCAAAATCAACGTGAACACAGAATAGATCGAGTCGTTGTGATAGTAGGAAGGAAATATATCCAGTGCACATAAACTAACAAAATTTACAAAGCAATTTTAAAAAATCATACATATTTTTCCATCCTACTCCTATTATATAGAAAAATTCAAGTTCAAATCAATTATGTTTTAGCTATAATAAAAGAACAATTTAGCCGATTTTCTAATTTAAACTTGTAAGAAATTTTATCCTTTTTATTATAGGTAAAGTAAATGAATTTGAACTTAAGATTTTGTATATAATTCGAGTAATATAGAAAGAATATATATATATACATACGATTTTTTAGATATTTTTGAACTTCCTAGTTCCTGTGTACCATACGTAAAAAAACTCATGTACAATGTGTACATGATAAGTTAACCCTACAATTCTTTTATGTTACCTCGTATTAATCACCATTATATTCTATTCAGATTCCACGGTTAGATTCTTTACTAGTTAGTTACCCGTGCTAACATTACATCCTAATTTGATAATGCTAATTAAATACCTAACATATTATAATTGAAAACAACCAAAACTTCTTAGTGCGTGAAAATGAGATAATAATTATGTGTTCAACAACAAAAAGAAGAGAAGAATTATATCTTGCATGACTCTCTACGACCTAATTTGATAATGCTAATTAAATAATAAACATAACCTCATTCTTAATTGCGTGGACTTAGAACAAGCAGAGCATATTGCATCCTGCAACACGAATAAGTCATCCTAGTTGTTTGTGGCATCATCTGCCGCTGTCGCAGATGGCCATCGTGCGGCCATGACCAGAAACCCTAGCCCGCAACGAGATGAAGTGAGCTAGAGTGTGTTAGTACGGGCATTATTCTACATTCATAAACAATTATAGGCAACTTGACAAAAACTTCATGCAAATGGGAGGTTTCACATTTGCAAGAGAAAGAATAGCCTCGGGTAGTGCCCAAAGACAATCACCACACATGGAGCCTGATGCAACGGCTGGTCCGAACGAGTATGCTTCTGTCGGGAACCATAATTAGGGGTACCCTCAAGGCTCCTAAATCTCAGCTGGTAACCCCCATCAGCACAAAGCTGCAAAGGCCTGATGGGTGCGATTAAGTCAAGGATCGGTCCATTCGAGGGACGCGATCACGCCTCGCCCGAGCCTAGCCTCGGGCAAGGGTAGCCGACCCCGGAGGACCTACGTCTCGCCCGAGGCCCTCCTCCAGCAACAGACACACCTTCGGCTCGTCCGAGGCCCAGTCTTCACCAAGAAGAAACCTTGGCCAAATCGCCACACCAACCGACCAAATCACAGGGGCATTTAATGCAAAGGTGGTCTGACACCTTTATCCTGACGCACGCCCTCCAGTCGACAGAGCCGAAGTGACCGCCGTCACTTCGCCGCTCCACTGACCAGTCTGACAGGAAGACAGCGCCGCCTGTGCCGCTCCGACTGCTGAGCCGCTCGACAGAGCAAGGCTGACAGCAGCCAAGTCCGGCCTCAGGCGTCATAGGAAACTCCGCCTCGCTCGACCCAGGGCACGGACTCGGGCTCAGCCCCAGAAGACGGCGAACTCCGCTCCGCCCGACCCTAGGGCTTGGACTCGGGCTCAGCCCCGGAAGACGGCGAACTCCGCTCCGCCCGACCTCAGGGCTCGGACTCGGGCTCAGCCCCGGAATACGACGAACTCCGCCTCCCCCGACCCCAGAGCTCGGACTCGGGCTCAGCCCCGGAAGACGGCGAACTCCGCTCCGCCCGACCCCAGGGCTCGGACTCAACCCTGGCCTAAGCCGACGGTCTCCGCCTCGTCCGACCCGAGGGATCGGACTCGACCTCGACCTCGGAAGACAGACTCGACCTCGACCTCGGAGGAGCCTCCACCTCGCCCAGCCTAGGGCACGGACCGACCACGTCAACAGGAAGCGCCATCATTACCCTACCTCGAGCTGACTCAGGCTGCGGGGAACAAGACCGGCGTCCCATCTGGCTCGCTCCACCATACGAGTAATGATGGTGCCCCGCATGCCCTGTGACGACGGCGGCTCTCAGCCCCCTTACGGAAGCAAGAGGACGTCAGCAAGGACTTGACAGCCCCGACAGCTGTCCTTCCGCCAGGCTCCAGCGCTCCTCCGACGGCCACGACACCACGCGAACTGGGTGCCAAGACCTCTCCGGCTGCCACGATGGCATGTATTTAGGGCGCTAGCTCTCCCCCGCTAGACACAGTAGCACACTGCTACACCCCTATTGTACACCTGGATCCTCTCCTTACGCCTATAAAAGGGAGGTCCAGGGCCCTCTTACAGAGGGTTGGCCGCGCGGGGAAGGACGGGACGGCGCTCGCGCAAGGCCGCTCGCTCCCTTTCGCGTGGACGCTTGTAACCCCCTACTGCAAGCGCACCCGACCTGGGCGCGGGGCTAACACGAAGGCCGCGGGTTCCACTCTCCTACGCCCGTCTCCCTCCGGCTGCTCTCTCCCCCCTTCGCGTTCCGCCTCGCGCCGACCGATCTGGGCTGGGGCACGCGGCGACGATTTACTCGTCGGTCCAGGGACCCCCCGGGTTCTGAAACACTGACAGTTGGCGCGTCAGGTAGGGGCCTGCTGCGTGTTGACGAACAGCTTCCCGTCAAGCTCTAGATGGGCAGTCTCCGGCAACCTCTCCAACCCGGGACGGTGCTTCGTTTCGGGAGTCTTGAGTTCATGTCCCTCGATGGCAGCTACGACATGATACTCCTTCCCCCGCCGTGCGACAGCGACAATGGCGGTCGACAACCCGCTCGCCGGCGGGGAAATCGACGACGCCTTCCCCACGTGGTGGAAGGACGACGTTCGGGCTTGTCCCGTCCCCTCCCCCGCCGACGGAGGAGGAGGCGGGGCAACCAAGGCCAAGCAGGAGGCGGCACCTCGTTGGCTGTCGAACGAGTCGACGGCGCCGGTGCCCCAACGGAGGGCGCGTCGGACATCGGCCTCGCGTCTGAGACGAAGACGAGCGCCATCTCCCCGCAACACATCAACCTCGAGCAAACAGACGACGCCAGCACGCTCGCGAAGGACTTGCTGGGCGTCACCCTCGTACCTGAGACGACGGTGCAGTCAGTCCCTAACGTGACTTCGTCACCGCCTGTCGACCAAAAGGTACCGACCGATTCCCATCTCGCGTCTTTTGGATTCGGCCTCAACCCGCCAAGCGACTCCGCTTCGGTGGACACTCTCATAGAGGCGAGTCCAAACCCTCCGGGGTATCGTGTGCGGTCACCCTGGGACCGGCTGACGGCTGTCTCGTCCTACGAGCCCTCGGGGTCCGAGGAAGATGGCGAGCCCGACCTCTGTTGGGATTTCTCCGGACTTGGTAACCCCAGTGCCATGCAGGACTTCATGATCGCATGCGACTACTGCCTTTCCGACTGTTCCGACGGTAGCCGCAGCCTCGACGACGAGGACTGCGGCCCAAGTCGCGAATGTTTCCACGTTGATCTAGGGGGTCCCGGCGAAGGCAACCATCTTGGTATGCCGGAGAACGGTGATCCCCCTAGACCCGTGCCTCGCGTTGACATCCTTCGGGAGCTAGCTGTGGTCCCCGTCCCGGCGGGGGGTCCTGACCCACAGCTCGAGCAAATCCGCGAGAGACAGGCCAGGCTCGACGAGGGAGCAGGAACGCTTGTGCCGATCCGCCGGGACATCGGGCAGGAATGGGCGGGCCAACCTCCGGCCGGAGAAACACGTCATCTCCCTCAGGGCATCCAGCACCGCATCGCCGACGACGTCAGGGTAAGGCCGCCACCGGATTCCTGTGGAGTCGGCCAGAACCTGGCTGCAGCGGCAATACTTCTCCGCACGATGCCGGAGCCATCAACCACCGAGGGGCGGCGTATCCTGGGGGAGCTCAAGAATCTCCTAGAGGACGCCGTGGTCCGACGGGCCAAAAGCTCCGCCTCCCGAAGGAAGGGGTACCCTCAGAGCATCGCGCCGCGACTTCCCGATTCGTGCGGGAAGCCTCGGTCCACACCGGGCGCACGCGCAACATAGCGCCTGCGGCCCCGGGTCGCCTCGGCAACGAGCACCATCACCACAGCCGTCGGGCCCACCTCGATGAGAAGGTACGCCGAGGCTACCACCCCAGGCATGGGGGACGCTACGACAGCGGGGAGGATCGGAGTCCTTTGCCCGAACCACCCAGTCCACAGGCTTTCAGCCGCGCCATACGACGGGCGCCGTTCCGACCCGGTTCCGAACCCCGACTACTATCACGAAGTACTCGGGGGAGACGAGACCGGAACTGTGGCTCGCGGACTATCGGCTAGCCTACCAACTGGGTGGGACGGACGATGACAATCTCATCATCCGCAACCTCCCCCTGTTCCTCTCCGACACCGCTCGAGCCTGGCTGGAGCACTTGCCCCCGGGGCAGATCTCCAACTGGGACGACCTGGTCCAAGCCTTCGCCGGCAATTTCCAGGGCACGTACGTGCGCCCAGAGAACTCCTGGGATCTCTGAAGCTGCCGCCAGCAGCCGGGAGAGTCTCTCTGGGACTACATCCGGCGATTCTCAAAGCAGCGCATCGAGCTGCCCAACGTCACCGATTCGGATGTCATCGACGCGTTCCTCGCCGGCACCACCTGCCGCGACCTGGTGAGCAAGCTGGGTCGCAAGACCCCCACCAGGGCGAGCGAGCTGATGGACATCGCCACCAAGTTTGCCTCTGGCCAAGAGGCGGTTGAGGCCATCTTCCGGAAGGACAAGCAGCCCCAGTGCCGCCCACCGGAAGATGTTCCCGAGGCATCAACTCAGCGCGGCACCAAGAAGAAGGGCAAGAAGAAGTCGCAAGCGAAACGCGACGCCGCCGATGCGGACCTTGTCGCCGTCGCCAAGTACAAGAACCCTCGGAACCTCCTGGAGGAGCCAACCTCTTCGACAAGATGCTCAAGGAGCCGTGTCCCTATCATCAGGGGTCCGTCAAGCACACCCTTGAGGAGTGCGCCATGCTTTGACGCCACTTTCACAAGGCCGGGCCACCCGCGGAGGGTGGCAAGGCTCTCGACGACGCAAAGAAGGAAGATCACAAGGCAGGAGAGTTCCCCGAGGTCCGCGACTGCTTCATGATCTACGGCGGGCAAGTGGCGAACGCCTCGGCTCGGCACCGCAAGCAAGAGCGTCGGGAGGTCTGCTCGGTAAAGGTGGCGGTGCCAGTCTACCTAGACTGGTCCGACAAGCCCATCACCTTCGACCAGGCCGACCATCCAGACCACGTGCCGAGCCCGGGGAGATACCCACTCATTGTCGACCCCATCATCGGCAACGTCAGGCTCACCAAGGTCCTCATGGACGGAGGCAGCAGCCTCAACATCATCTACGCCGAGACCCTCGGGCTCCTGCGGATCGATCTGTCCTCGATCCGAATGGGCGCTGCGCCTTTCCACGGGATCATCCCCGGGAAGCGCGTCCAGCCCCTCGGACAACTCGATCTACCCATCTGCTTCGGGACGCCCTCCAACTTTCGAAGGGAGACCCTCACGTTCGAAGTGGTCGGGTTTCGAGGAACCTACCACGCAGTGCTGGGGAGGCCATGCTACGCCAAGTTCATGGTTGTCCCCAACTACACCTACCTCAAGCTTAAGATGTCGGGCCCCAACGGGGTCATCACTGTCGGGCCCACGTACCGACACACATACGAATGCGACGTGGAGTGCGTGGAGTACGCCGAGGCCCTCGCCGAGTCCGAGGCCCTCATCGCCGACCTGGAGAGCCTCTCTAGGGAGGCGCCCGACGTGAAGCGCCACGCCGGCAACTTCGAGCCAGCGGAGACGGTTAAGTCCGTTCCTCTCGACCCCTGCAACGACGCCTCTAAGCAGATCCGGATCGGCTCCGAGCTCGACCCCAAATAGGAAGCAGTGCTCGTCGACTTTCTCCGCGCAAACGCCGACGTTTTCGCGTGGAGTCCCTCGGACATGCCCGGCATACCGAGGGAAGTCGCCGAGCACTCGCTGGATATCCGAGCTGGAGCCCGACCCGTGAAGTAGCCTATGTGCCGATTCGACGAAGAAAAGCGTAGAGCCATAGGCGAGGAGATCCACAAGCTAATGGCGGCAGGGTTCATCAAAGAGATA
This sequence comes from Zea luxurians, assembly GCA_029449295.1. Taxonomy (NCBI): domain Eukaryota; kingdom Viridiplantae; phylum Streptophyta; class Magnoliopsida; order Poales; family Poaceae; genus Zea; species Zea luxurians. The sequence goes on along the minus strand of JAOPSE010000034.1, from coordinate 21,015,180 downwards.
TTCCATCCCGAATGGCTTGCCAACCCTGTGCTTATGAGAAAGAAAGGGGGGAAATGGCGGATGTGTGTAGACTACACTGGTCTAAACAAAGCATGTCTGAAAGTTCCCTACCCTCTGCCTCGCATCGATCAAATCGTGGATTCCACTACTGGGTGCAAAACCCTGTCTTTCCTCGATGCCTACTCAGGGTATCACCAGATCAGTATGAAAGAGTCCGACCAGCTCACGACTTCTTTCATCACACCCTTCGGCATGTAATGCTATGTTACCATGTCGTTTGGTTTGAGGAATGCGGGTGCAACGTACCAGCGATGCATGAACCATGTGTTCGGCGAACACATCGGTCGAACGGTCGAGGCCTACATCGATGACATCATAGTCAAGACGAGGAAAGCCTCCGACCTCCTTTTCGACCTTGAAGTGACATTCCGATGTCTCAAGGCGAAGGGCGTGAAGCTCAATCCCGAAAAGTGTGTCTTCGGGGTCCCCCGAGGCATGCTCTTGGGGTTCATCGTCTCCGAGCGGGGCATCGAGGCCAACCCGGAGAAGATCGCTGCCATCACCGGCATGGGGCCCATCAAGGACTTGAAAGGCGTACAGAGGGTCATGGGATGCCTCGCGGCTCTGAGCCGTTTCATCTCGTGCCTCGGCGAAAGAGGCCTGCCTCTGTACCGCCTCTTAAGGAAGGCCGAGTGCTTCGCTTGGACCCCTGAGGCCGAGGAAGCCCTCGGGAACCTAAAGGCGCTCCTCATGAACGCGCCCATCTTGGTGCCCCCTGCTGCCGGAGAAGCCCTCTTGATCTACGTCGCCGCGACCACTCAGGTGGTTAGCGCCGCGATTGTGGTTGAGAGACGAGAAGAGGGGCATGCATTGCACGTCCAGAGGCCAGTTTACTTCATCAGTGAGGTACTGTCCGAGACCAAGATCCGCTACCCACAAATTTAGAAGTTGTTGTACGCGGTGATCCTGACGCGGCGGAAGTTGCGACACTACTTCGTGTCTCATCCGGTGACTGTGGTGTCATCCTTCCCCCTGGGGGAGATCATCCAGTCCTGAGAGGCCTCGGGTAGAATTGCGAAGTGGGCGGTGGAGATCATGGGCGAGACGATCTCATTCGCCCCTCGGAAGGCCATCAAGTTCCAGGTCTTGGCGGACATCATGGCTGAATGGGTCGACACCCAGCTCCTGACAGCTTCGATCCAACCGGAGCTCTGGACCATGTTTTTCGACGGGTCGCTGATGAAGACGGGGGCCAGCGCGGGCCTGCTCTTCATCTCGCCCTTCGGGAAGCACCTACGCTACGTGCTACGCCTCCACTTCCTAGCGTCCAACAACGTGGCTGAGTACGAGGCTCTGGTAAACGGGTTGCGAATCGCCATCGAGCTAGGGGTCCGACGCCTTGACGCTCGCGGTGACTCGCAGCTCGTCATCGACCAAGTCATGAAGAACTCCCACTGCCGCGACCCGAAGATGGAAGCTTACTGCGATGAGGTTCGGCGCCTGGAAGACAAGTTCTACGGGCTCGAGCTCAACCACATCGCCCGACGCTACAACGAGACTGCGGACGAGCTGGCTAAAATAGCCTCGGGGCGAACAACGGTTCCCCTGGACGTATTCTCCCGAGACCTGCATCAACCCTCCGTCAAGACCGACGACACGCCCGAGCCCGAGAAGGCCTCGGCCCAGCCCGAGGCACCCTCGGCTCAGTCCGAGGTACCCTCGGCTCGGCCCGAGGTACCCTCGGCCCCCGAGGCTGAGGCTCTGCGCGTCAAGGGGGAGCAGATCGAGGTCACGCCTAATCAAAACTGGCAGACCCCGTACCTGCAATATCTCCACCGAGGAGAGCTACCCCTCGACCAAGCCGAAGCTCGGCGAGTGGCGCGACGCGTCAAGTCTTTCGTCTTGCTGGGAGATGGGAAGGAGCTCTACCACCGCAGCCCCTCGGGCATCCTCCAGCGATGCATTTCCATCACCGAAGGTCAGGAGCTCTTACAAGAGATACACTCGGGGGCTTGCGGCCATCACACAGCACCTCGAACCCTTGTTGGGAACGCCTTCCGACAAGGTCTCTACTGGCCGACCGCGGTGGCCGACGCCACTAGAATTGTCCGCACCTGCGAAGGGTGTCAGTTCTACGCAAGGCAGACCCACCTGCCTGCTCAGACTCTACAGACCATACCCATCACCTGGCCGTTTGCTGTATGGGGTCTGGACCTCGTCGGCCCCTTACAGAAGGCACCCGAGGGCTACACGCACCTGCTGGTCGCCATCGACAAAATTCTCCAAGTGGATCGAGGTCCGACCCCTAAACAGCATCAGGTCCGAACAGGCGGTGGCGTTTCCTCACCAACATCCCCGTTCACACACAAAGTCTGGTCGTCAAGGAAGGGTCAGCCTTGCCTCGGCAAAGCCCGACCCTCCCTCGGGGGCTAGACGGGGGGAACCCCTTCTGCGTCAAAATTTTCAATCAAAAAGGCTTCCGCGTTCCCCCGGCTATGTCGGTAGCAGGACCCCAAGAAGCAAACACGGGTGCATGTAAGTGGCAAGGCTGACTGAGCTGTGGGACTCTTACACCCCTGGGTTACGGACACCTCACTCGTCACCTACCACGAAAAATGACTCCTACTTAGGCAAGCCACCCTGCTACTGACGAACGGGGCCAGACACGCAAAATGAAAGAGAAAGAGCCACGACTTTATACTACGATAATAAAAGTGTTCGGGCCTTAGCGGCCGCAAAAGACACAAGTGCATTCAAAGGGAACTGCTCCGGCAGAGTTAGGCATCGCCTGGGGAAGGAGCCGCGCCTTCGGCTTCGTCCACGCCTTCGGCAAAGTCCACCCCAGCTTCGGACGACGGCGCAGGCGGGAGGATCTCTGCCTCGAAGGTGGTCGCCAGCACTGCGCTCGGGCCCGCGGCGGCTGCGTCGAGTCTCTGGACTTCAGCCAGGGCGGCTTCGTCTTCATCAGGAAGGCAATACCCCTCGCTGACCCGCTCCAGATCAACGACGTAGTGGGAAGCAAGCACGACGAAGGCCCGCCTGACGCCGTGGTGTAGCGCCTCGTGGAGTGTGCCACGCACGTGGTCACCCAAGGCCTGCAGGCGACTCTGAGGGGAGCTTCCTGAGGGGACGTCGCCGAAGCCAAAGACCTGGCAGAAGTCCGAGATGGCCTCAGACATGGCCGCGTGATCGGCCTCCCTCTGCTCGGCCGCCTGGGCAAGCGCCCTGGTGGACTCATCAAGGGCAGACTCGAGCTCTGCGAATAGCCGGAGCGCAAGGCCTCAAACACAAGTGGAGAAAACAAGCTGAAACAAAAGCCAAAAATAGCCAGGACATACCTCCGGCTCGGGCACGCTGCTCCGAGGCTGCGGCTTGGGCTACGGCTAGGTCTGCTGCAAGGGCTCTGGCCCGGCTTTCGGCCTCGGCAGCCCGGCCCCGAGATTGATCTCGCTCATCGACGACCTGGTCGAACTCCGACTACCGTCGCTATACCTCTGTGCGTGCCATTGCTGCCTCTGCTCTCAGATCGGCGCAGAGCAACCGAAGGTCCGCCACCTCGACGCCCTGCTGGGAGAGGCGCGCGGTAGCCCCGGCGAGCGAGGTCCTCAGGGATCGCAGCGAGCCCTAGACATCGACCTCGTGACGGATAAACGATGACTTGGCGGCGCTCAGATCCGTCAGATCCTGAGGGAAAGAAGCAGGGCGTTACAAAGGACGCCTTGATCACAAAAAAGGCATGCCTGAAATCATTACCTGGAGGATCTTGGGGACGTCCCTGCAGAAGACCTCCAAGGATGACCGGAGCGACCCCACCGTTGCTTCGGCACACTCGCGGAGCTCGTCCCAAGACTGCTCCTCCCGCTCATCGTCGAGAACGAAGAAGGGATCCGAAGCCTCATGGGTCTGGAACCGGAGCAACGGGCGCCGCCCCTCGAAGCTCCGCCGCGCAGGGACAAGGCCGTCGCTCGGCGGGACGAGTCGCGGTTCCACGCCCCCCTCCTCCGAGGCACCAAGCGCCGATGCCTCGGCCATCTCAGCATCGGCGGCGACAGGTCGCTCCACGATCGGGACGGCAGCGGCTTTGGCAGCAGCTGGCTCCAGCGCCGGCGGCATGTCTGGTGGGCCCGAGGTCACGTCCGCGCCAGCCGCCTCCCCCAGCGCGACGACCACCTCGACAGAAGAGCCGGCCTTGGGAACTCACTCCACGGTGACTGGTGCCGCCTGAGCCCCCCACTGTGGGGTGCCTTGCGAGAAGGTCAGCTGAACGGCGAGCCCCGGCACGGCACCGGCTGCGAAAGCCGACGTCGTCTTAAGGGCTTTCCGGGGAGCCAGATCGGTCAGGCCATGGCTTCGCTTGCTGAGGAGGAAAGGAAAGTCACGGTCGGGACGTACAAATGAGGAGCCAGGACGAAGACGTTCTAAGGTACTTACCTGCTCTGGGCCATGATCAACCGTGCCTGAGGAGAGGTCTCCCAGATCTCGACCCTCGAAGATACCACCGAGGCCCGCCTCGCCGCCAGCTTCGGTACCATCCTCGCCTTGGGCACCTTGGACGCCCGGGAGACGGACTGCCCGGGCGCTGCCACGGCGATCTGAGGGTCGCTCTCCTGCGCTGCCGGCATGGGCGACGGCTCTCGGGGAACAGGCGCCTCGGCCTGACTCCCCGGGGTCACCTCAACTCCCCTAGCCGAGGGGTCGGGTACCCCCTCGGTCTGCCCCCGCTCTTCGGGCCGGGACCTTGGCGTCCCGACCCCGGGAACTGACGGCACCAGCCCGCTCGGGGGCTGGCTTGACGGCTCCTGGCCTATCCTCAAACCCGGGCTGAGGGCAAGGCGGGCAACCATGTCGTCATCCTCGTCATCGTCTTCATCATCGTCGTCGTCGTTTGGCGTTTCCGGCGACGGCTCCTTCGGGAGTCCGTCCCTCTCCTGCCGGCGATGGAGCTTTTCCAAGGCGTCTCGGGCCCGCGTCCGCTCGTGGGCCCGAGCCTTCTTCGCGTCCATTTTCCTCTTCTTCTCCTCCGCGGCAACCCGCCGCGCTGCTCGGTCCACCGCGTCCTCCGGGACCCGCGGCCGGGAAGGCTTGTGACACCCCACCTCCTGGAGACAGATGAAAAGTCTCGACTGTAAGAACCAAGGGCGATTCGACGCAAGGAGAAAGAAGGAGCGGACACTCACCAGGGACACACACCTGCAGTCGGGGCGCATCAAGGGCTGGGAGAAGGCGTTGGCGTCCAGTTTTCCCAACGCGGCGACCACTCGCCCATAGAGAACGTCGATGGGAAGGGGATCCGAGGACATCCGCGAACCCTCCAAGTCAGCCTCTGGCGTCATCTCCTAAAGCGGCAACCGCCGCTCCGCCAAGGGAAGCACCCTCCGGCGGTGAATGGCGGCAATCACTCCCGCGGCGGTGAGCCCTCCTTTCCGCAACGTCTCCAGGGCCTTGAGAAGGGGCTCGAGATTTTTCTGTCTGTCGTGCGGGGTCCCGTAGCGCCAAGCATCGGCGGCGACGGTGACCACTCACTGAGAAAACGACAGGAGCCTCCCGTCGTCATTCCGGAGATAGAACCACTGGCGCTGCCACCCTTTATTCGAGGATGCAAGGACGGCGGGAATGTACTGCGACGCCCGCGACTGCCTCAGCTGGAGGATGCAGCCGCCGGCCCACACTGCCGCGTGGACCCTTCTCTCTCCCGTCGGCGAAGCAAAAAGCTCCGTGGAGAAGAAATGAGTCCACAAGTCCCAGTGGGGGTCGATCCCCAAGTATCCTTCGCACACCGCTACGAAGATGGCGGCTTGCGAGATGGAGTTGGGGCTGAGGTTATGCAACTCCACCCCGTAGTTATGCAGGATCGCCCGCATGAAGCGGCTTGCCGGCACGCCGAATCCCCGCTCATGGAAGGAGACGAAGCTCACGACGTACCCCGGCGGCGGGGACGGGGCGGCTCCATTCGGGGGGGGGGGGAATCCACTCCGGCTGCCTCTCATCAGAGAGAGGGCGAAGTAAACCCTCAGCAACGAGATCCTCCAGGTCACCCGCCGTGACTGTGGAGAAGGGCCATGGGTCGCGCGGCGAAACAATGGTCACCCGGTCGACCAACACCGAGCAGAAGGGGTGGCGGCGGGAAGGACTGGGAGAGCGGTTTCCTTTTCTCTGGCTAAATCTCTCAGGTTGCGAAAACCTAAGAAGAAGGCAAGAAGCAGAGCAAAGAACCGTCACCAGGCCCTCCCCCGAGTATATAAAGACCAAGGCAAGACCCGTTCAACCCGTCGCCCGAACCCGCCGCGGGATTCAAAGACTCAAAGCGAAACGACCGTTCCTCGAACGGCTCGCACACGCGCAACGACCGCCTTGCGAACCACTCGCCCCGTCGCATTAACTCTATGGCGGGACAGGCGGCGCCTCAGGCAGGAGAAGCAAGCAACGCTTCGCCTTCGCCATAATGACCGCGTCAAAAAAGGTACGCCACGTCGTTCAATTTCGTATCCTTTTCCCTTTCCTCTTTCTCTCTCTTACAACAGGGACCGGGAAAGGGGGATACCCCGAAAAGGATCCTTCTCCGTGAAGGAAACAAGCCCCGAGCCTCCCTACTGATCAGAGGTTCAAAGACTGGCCCCTCGGAGGGGTTCAATGGCCGCCTCAGAGCGATTGGGTTCTGCGCCCACTACTGGTCAGAGGTTCGATGGCCGGCCCCTCGGAAGGGTTCAACGGCCGCCTCAGGCCACTCGGGCTCCGCGCCCACTACTGATCAGGGGTTCGTAGGCTGGCCCTCGAAGGGTTCACAGTCGCCTCAGACACAGAGCGAGGGATGACCCTAGGTACGTTCGATACATAACCAAGGCTCGGGCTACGCTCCCGAGGTACCCTAGGACATTTCCGAGACCAGCGGGAACGATCTTGTAACGGAATCCCATCAGAGGGAGGCATCGAGCCCTCGGACCCCGTCAAAGGGGACCGGGTCCGGCAGATCACCCGCATGTACTTTTGGAGCGCGCCTCCGGGCCTCTAGCCGACCCCTAGCAAATGGGGCACGGGCGTCCGCTCGGATTACCCACCAGCAGCTCACCGGAGACACCATGTTCGGCGCCCTCCGAGGGCAACATGGCGCTTTCCCCCCTCCTCCTTGCGGAAAGGCGACGCAGGGGCGTATGTAAAAAAGTCGACTCTGTCCTTGACCGTCCTCTCGCCCTGTGCAGAGGCTCGGGGGCTGCTCTCGCAAACCTGGCTCCGGCCGACCCGTTGACAGCGTCAACATACCAGCCCGAGAACATGGGACCCGACCGTGCACTCGGGCTACGGCCAGCTCGCATGAGGGAACAACCAGACCAGCCGAAGTGTTGCGAAACGCACTAAGACCTCGAAGGAGTCAAACTACTCCTCCGAGGCCTCAAGGGCTATACCCGGCGGAACAAAATGCAACCAAGAAAAGGCTGGTCCCCTTGCAAAAAAGTGTGGCAAAAGCCTCCAAGCGAGTATTAACACTCCCTTCGAGGCTCGGGGGCTACTGTCGGGGACCATAATTAGGGGTACCCTCAAGGCTCCTAAATCTCAGCTGGTAACCCCCATCAGCACAAAGCTGCAAAGGCCTGATGGGTGCGATTAAGTCAAGGATCGGTCCATTCGAGGGACGCGATCACGCCTCGCCCGAGCCCAGCCTCGGGCAAGGACAGCCGACCCCGGAGGACCTACGTCTCGCCCGAGGCCCCCCTCCAGCAACAGACACACCTTCGGCTCGCCCGAGGCCCAGTCTTCACCAAGAAGCAACCTTGGCCAAATCGCCACACCAACCGACCAAATCACAAGGGCATTTAATGCAAAGGTGGCCTGACACCTTTATCCTGACGCACGCCCTCCAGTCGACAGAGCCGAAGTGACCGCTATCACTTCGCCGCTCCACTGACCAGTCTGACAGGAAGACAGCGCCGCCTGCGCCGCTCCGACTGCTGAGCCGCTCGACAGAGCAGGCTGACAGCAGCCAAGTCCGGCCTCAGGCGTCATAGGAAACTCCGCCTCGCCCGACCCAGGGCACGGACTCGGGCTCAGCCCCGGAAGACGGCGAACTCCGCTCCGCCCGACCCCAGTGCTGGGACTCGGGCTCAGCCCCGGAAGACGACGAACTCTGCTCCGCCCGACCCCAGGGCTCGGACTCGGGCTCAGCCCCGGAAGACGACGAACTCCGCCTCGCCCGACCCCAGGGCTCGGACTCGGGCTCAGCCCCGGAAGACAGCGAACTCCGCTCCGCCCGACCCCAGGGCTCGGACTAAATCCTGGCCTAAGCCGACGGTCTCCGCCTCGTCCGACCCGGGGGCTCGGACTCGACCTCGACCTCGGAAGACAGACTCGACCTCGACCTCGGAGGAGCCTCCACCTCGCCCAGCCTAGGGCACGGACCGACCACGTCAACAGGAAGCGCCATCATTACCCTACCTCGAGCTAACTCAGGCTGCGGGGAACAAGACCGGCGTCCCATCTGGCTCGCTCCACCATACGAGTAATGATGGCGCCCCGCATGCCCTGTGACGACGGCGGCTCTCAGCCCCTTACGGAAGCAAGAGGACGTCAGCAAGGACTTGACAGCCCCGACAGCTGTCCTTCCGCCAGGCTCCAGCGCTCCTCCGACGGCCACGACACCACGCGAACTGGGTGCCAAGACCTCTCCGGCTGCCACGATGGCATGTACTTAGGGCGCTAGCTCTCCCCCGCTAGACACGGTAGCACACTGCTACACCCCCATTGTACACCTGGATCCTCTCCTTACGCCTATAAAAGGGAGGTCCAGGGCCCTCTTACAGAGGGTTGGCCGCGCGGGGAAGGACGGGACGGCGCTCGCGCAAGGCCGCTCGCTCCCTCCTGCGTGGACGCTTGTAACCCCCTACTGCAAGCGCACCCGATTTGGGTGCGGGGCTAACGCGAAGGCCGCGGGTTCCACTCTCCTACGCTCGTCTCCCTCCGGCTGCTCTCTCCCCCCTTCGCGTTCCGCCTCGCGCCGACCCATCTGGGCTGGGGCACGCGGCGACGATTTACTCGTCGGTCCAGGGACCCCCGGGTTCCGAAACACCGACAACTTCAGTTTTGTTCTTTATTTCCCAAATAAAGAGTATCGTACAACTCAAGAACATGTCAATAGTGAAGTATGCTCCAACATAGAAAGGAATGGCTACTGGCCTACTTCCATGGGGATGGGAATGAACTTCGCTACCTTTCTCATGATGCCGAATGTCCCTAAAAAATAGAGTGGTAAAGTGAAGCATATACCTTTCTCAGAGACATCAGAGCAAAAAGACCAACAAAGTTGACGAGAAACATAAATCCCATCATCCATTCAAGATGGGGATCCTTGATATCCTGAAGATCATTGGCCTCCGCCTTGTTAGCAATTTTTGCACTCATACTAAATAGATATCTGCTAACCCACCTATTAAATTAGAATCTGATAAACATTCACATAATTGAGTATCAGTCGTTGGGAACTCTTAAAATACACTCGTTTGCTTAGAAAAGAATATTTGACCTAGCTTGGTAACGAAAACTAGCTGGTGGTTCAAGGTCTTACATAGAACAAACCAGAGGGGTGAACCATATGACATATTTGCATATAAAAACGAAAACTTGACCACCACTAAACTAAAGCAACGCCACATAAATTTTTGGCACTCTTTTTCTGGTCCAAAAGTAAAAAATTGAAACATGAAGGTTAGAACCAGTAGTGAAATCATTTTTTATGTCCACTATCAAAGCGGGTGTCTACAAGCTTCATATATCATAGCACACAATAAATTTGAAGTGGATATGAGGTGCAAGTGCAACATCATGGTGATTGGTGACTGAGACGACTAAAGTACAACCTCACTACAAACAATGAACCATTCATCGAAGTTGAGAAGTCCAAAAAACAATTATCCTCATACATTTCTAAAGTAAGTGAGATTTAACTTTAAGCTAATGTAGCAAGGATTAAACGAATTACCCAGTGCCGCTCAAAGAGAAAGCTCTGGTCTGCTTTCTCTTTGAGGTCCTCGTCGCTCGGCTAAAGCACGCTACACGAGACAGAAACGACGACATCCCGCCGAATAGCAGTATAATAGCAAGCGTTTTCTTTTCTCTCCAAGTAGATGATATCCAAGTGCATGCATCAAATACTTAAATATTTAAGATAGTAAATGCAGTAGCCCGTGCAGTGACTTGCTTATTATGTGAGTATGCATTGATAAAAATTTTAAGTGACATGGCACGAGCCTACAGCCGGCAGTCGGCTCTACCATTAGCCCTGCTCTTAGATCGACTAAGGAATGGTTCAATTAAACTTGCAATTATTTAAAGCTTGCATGTACTCAGGATCTGTTGTGCAGTATATCTCTATGAAAAAACATTGCTTCGTGTAGTTAATTCACTAACTAAATAAGGTAGCTATTATATATTCATAAACAAATATGAAATAAAAAAAATAGACAGTAACGCTGTTACAATAGAATACCATGAGTTGCTTGCATCTCTATATATTTTCAATCACTTACGAACACCAAACAAAGTAATTAAGATAGTGTTTGGTTCGGTGTCAACGAGGGATGGAATGAGATCAATCCTGGGCTGACCCCGTCCCTTATTTTTTGAGGGATGACCTTATCCACCATTTTTGAAGAATATTCCTTGACCCTGACTCTGGACCTTCAAACCAAACGCGGGTCAAGTTAAAATGATCTCATCTCATCCCTCTTCATCCTTCCTCGTCACTCCATCCAAACACTACCTAAGGGATTCATAGGACTACTTTATCAGATCAATGGAATAAATCACACAAACAATCGTGCTAGAAAAAATACACAGAAAATGGTCATATCATGCTTGTATTTCTAGATCGTCAGCAATCGAAGCACCAGTGTCGGCAGATTCCCACGAGGGGCCTTGAGACGAGGACGAGCCTGCCATACCTAGTTGATGCAACCCGGTGAACCAATTGAATGCAGATGACGGCGCAACAGCTTGCGGCAGTGGACACGGCGGGCACCCAAGCTCCATGATGGGGGGAGGGGCGCATAGTATCCTGACCTCCAAGGGGAGGAACAGAGATCTGAGGTGCTGACGCCAACTCCCATGTCGTCTTGTCCGTTAGCTTATTGTTGGATCTGGGCCTAGACACGACAGTGTGCAGGTGTCGGCCGGGGTACTTTCGGTGCCCAATCTCATTGGTGCAAGATCCTCGTCGTCGTAGCCTGGTGCCAGGGTGGGGAGCAGCGCGGGCGCCTCCTCGATGGCCTTGGGCCCCTGGCCGCGGCCGCGGCCGCGTCAAAGGCGTGGGCGGGGTGGGGAGCTCCCGGGATTAGGTTTTGCCGGCCTCAGCGGTGGCAGTCGACATGGTGTAGGCACATTTAGGCGGGGTGGGCAGGCACCGAGGCGTGGGAGCGCGTCTGTCGGTCTGTGGAGGATTTGGCGATGGTAGAACCGTCGCCGTTGGCGGCCTCGTCGCAGAGAAGGTTTGATGGGCGATTTCACGGGGCCAGGGCTATGGAGAAAGACATGAGCGAGTGTGAATGCGTTTCTGCGTGTGCGTGTGTTGAGATGATCCATTAAAGACTGGCCGTCCGATGTATTTCAGCAAGAGAGATTAGAGAAATTAAACGATCTAGTATGTTGATTTTGACTGTGGGATTTTTCTGGAGTTAATACGTTGGGTGTATTTAGCTGAGGCATAAGAGCGTGGAATAATTTGTATAGTGTACCTTAGTTTTAACTTGTGGTTTAAGGGGTAGAGATACATAGTAAAACTTATTAAAAAAAGTTGAACCGAACAAGTCGTCACGAAAGTCCCCCTCGCTTTCCCTTTCCCGTTCTCGCGCAAAGCCACCTTTCACTTTTCCTTGCTCCGCCTCTCCTGGGTCCCTCCCTGACCCCCTTTCCCAATAGGGACCCTTCCAACTAGGGTTTATCACTGGCCGGGCTCGTCACTGCAGAGAGTTCCACAAGCTTCGCGGGGCGATGGTGTCGCGGCCGGCCTTTGCGGCGGCGGTCGCGGTGGTGGCCGTGCTGCTATGCGCCTCGGCTGCCGCCAACCCCGCAGGCGGGCCCCACATGGCGGACCTGAGCGTGCTGTTGCCCCCGCGGATGACAAAGCCTGTCGAGTACCGTCTCATCGGCGGGGATGGATGCTTCTCCTGGTATTCTTCTGTAGCCGTCCTTTGCCCACATTTTTTGCTTCGGTGCTGCGTGATCGCTCGCTGTGGAGTGCCGTTCTGCGACATGCGTTGTTGCGTTGGTTTCGTGGAGTGTCTCCACGTTTGGTTGTTGCTACAGCTTGTGATTATGGATGGTTTATGTTTCGTGATTTGCTCCATGCTCTTGCTTGCTTCAGACAGTGGCCCTGATGTGAACCATGGTGAACCCACAGGATAGCAGTTTGGCCATGGTTAGGGCTTTTGGGGAACTGAAGTTGTACCCTTTTACTTGGAGTAGTTTATTTTCCATGTTTGTAGCTTGGACATGACGCTAAATCTGTTATGTTGACTTTTAATTAAGTTAGGTATGCAGCCTGCAGGCAACCAGTAGGTGTCTGGTCTCTTGGTCAAGGTCGATTTTTGTTGTAAGCATGTCACAAATGCTTTTGCACTTGCCCGTGCGTGTGCATGTGCATGTTGTAAGGGTTATTACCTCTTTTTTCTCTTAATACAAATATGCACAACTCTTTTCTGTGTTTGAGAAAGTCAGTGTCTACACTAAATCAGAATTTGGGATGCACATCACATTTTTAGGGCAATAGTCACCCGTGCTTAGTTGTTTGATTCTGTATCTGTAAATGTTTTATTTAGTAGCAATGTACTTAAAGTATGTAGAACCATCTGGGCAGGTGAATCATTTTACTTATGCATGGATCTATAGGGAGCACAAGTTTTTTCCCCCACAAATTAGAAACTGTTCTAGTACCATGCTTCTGTCCTACTTATGGAGATGGGGAATTCCCATTTCACAATGTTAAGAGGTTAATGCCTTTGTTTTCTTTGTTTACAGGTCATGGGATCATCATGATCTTATTTCAGTTAAACCAGAGTACGATGATAGCAGCAGATGCTCGACTAGTGCTCGTTTGGCATCAATTGCCCCATTCTCTGGCCGGAGGGAGACTTCTGTCTATGCGACTGATATCATCAGTGGAATCACGATACACTGCAAAGTATTCGTAGACAAGATCTCCCGGATCAGTATTTTCCACCATGCTGTTAAAATTGATCTAGATGAAATTGCTACATTACGTATACATGCCTTTGATGATGAAGGTAATTCATATGAACCTTTTGTATCTTTCATTCTTACGTTATGAAATTGACATAGTACATATAAACAGTGATACTGCTTTTTCTATCTAGTACTTGGGTTCATAGTTTGTAGATCATCGGTTTACATCACATTTTGTTCCCTTCTTTACTGGTTCTTATTTCTTAATGCCCCGAAGTCGTTGACCTAAAAGCTTCATTTTGGAACAATTTTAGATTTAGTAAGCCTTTTTTTCAGTCAGGCATAGCCGTTTAGAACCAAAAAAAAAGTTGGGGTAGGCTAGAGATGAAACCATATATGAACCACAAACAAAAAGGGGAAAACTTATATACAAAACTACTGAATCCACTGTTCACAACTTCTAAATGGTAAACAAAGGCGAACCATGTCGTTTAGGCCCTAAGCGGTGAATTATATTGTTAGGCCGTTTAAACCCTTTTAAACCGTTAAAAGCCGTCTTAGTCTAAACAGAATCGATTAAACATGATTAAATGAGCTAAATGGACATTTAATTTGCCATTTACTCAATGAGAGGATCAGAGGATTACAACTACCACACTTGGTACCCAACTAATTAACACTGTAAGTACATAGGTGCAGTGGGATTTAGTTTTCTTCCAAAAAATCATTTGGTAGAATACTTATATTTTACATGCGTAAATATGCATACTTTCTAGCATGTTTGAATTCTAAATACATCAATATGTATATTTTAGTGTTGCTATACAAAATCGTTTAAGCCATTAGCTCCATTTAAACACCGTCAAAAAATGGCCTAAATGCTAAGCAAAGGATGACCGACTGTTTACCATTTAGCGTTTAGGATAACTCTGCTATTTTCCTGGCATTGCTATATTTTCTTATTTTAGCATATTTAATTTGGTTCCTTTTGGGTTTAGAAAACGTGTTCTCGACATTGGTGGGCTTGCAGTTTTTGTGGCACCTTACCCCGATGTTGGTTGATAACAGTAGCCATCATCTTATTCGTATTCCACTGAAAGAAACACATTTGAGTGACTGTGGTGGCTTTTGCGGTGATATGAATATTCGGTTTGAGCTAGAAGACAAGGTAAACTGTTTGTGTGCTTGTTTTCCAATTACATTGACCACTCTTCAGTAAGGAAGAATACATATTTTGAATTTTCTTGCTGTACTTGTGCAGAATCTTGGTTCAGATTTCTTTGTGGTGAAGGGTATTGAGATTGGCCAAGAGGTTGTTAAAGCTCAGTTGTTTGAGCCTCAGTTTGATCATGTGATTGACACAATCACATTAACTGTTGCTGAATCCATGTCACTAGAGCCATCATCACCAGTTCTTGTGACTGTTGGTGTTTTAGTGAAGTTTAAACTCAAGGTATTCCGACAGAAAGTTGCTCAAGGTACCTTCTCTAACAGATAGTTCTGTCATTATTTGACATTGAATTCTCTGAACAACGAAACTAACCTAACTGTGTTCACTGATGAAATTGCATTATGGTCTCCTGTTATATGCTATATATCAGAGAAGAAACACAATAGATGAATAATTAACACAAAACACATTGTATCCATATTCAGGGAAAAATGAATCTTTTTTATGTCATCAGAGCTAAAATATCCAGTTTTAGATTCTGTTTTATGGTATGACATATTATTTTATCTCATTGCTATATCTTTTCTACCTGTGTTTTCTTTAGTGCATCTGGTGCTGAAAGCTAACCGATCCTCTCCATTTCTACCTTTTCACTAGCGGTTAAATTACCATCACAATATCATCGCTGGTATGCGACAAACTCTTCTGTGGCCCAAGTGGATTCCTTGGGTATCTTGCATGCATTGAGTCTAGGGTTTACTAAGGTGGTTGTTGAAGACACAAGAGTTTCTGGTCATGAACAAGTATCATCTCTACATGTTGTTATTCCACGGACACTTTTCCTTTATCTGGTCCCTATTATGGATGATTCTGCCCATCTTCATGGGATTACAAACATTCCATCCTCAAAAGTATGGTATGTTTATCCTGGAAGAAAATACATGGTCCTTGCCAAAGCTTTTGCAGAGGGATTTGATGCTAGGGAAATATATATTACAGAGGTACTATTCATATGATGAATTTGATTACTTGTTCTCTTACTATATGTTACTTATATCTGATATGCGGATACTACAGATGTCATTAGATATGTAGGAAAATTCTTGGAAATTATTTCAAGGTTGATTTGTGGATGCCGTGTAGAACTACAAGCACACATTTCTTAAATTCCATCAACCAGCATGTGCTTCATGATGCAAGGGCAGACTTGGTGCAGTGGTGAGAGCTGTCTCACTGAGTCATCAGGTTGCGGGTTCGAAGCAGCTTCTCCACATTTGTGGGATCCCTTCCCCAGACCACCCCACTCATCTGGGAGCTTCTAGCACCGGGTCTGGATTTTTTTAAATCATTATGCGCTTCATGATATGCAGCGAGCAGGAGGCGTGTTAGTATCCTGTGTGTCCAGGAGACAAAATGGAAGGGGCAAAAAGCGAAGGAGGTGGAGAACACTGGTTTCAAACTTTGGTACTCAGGAACAGTGGCAAACAAAAATGGAGTAGGTATCCTGATTGATAAGACCCTCAAGGATGGAGTGATGGACGTCAAAAGGCAGGGAGATAGGATTATCCTATTCAAACTAGTTTTGGGATGTAGTCTTGAACATTATAAGTGCATATGCCCCTCAGGTTGGTCTCAGTGAGAGCGAGAAGAGGAAGTTCTGGTAAGACTTAGATGGCATGGTCAGAGTAGTACCCACCAATGAGAAGCTTTTTATAGGAGGAGATCTCAATGGTCATGTAGGTTCAACAAATGCAGGTTATGAGCTGGCTCATGGAGGTTTCGGGTATGGTAGTAGGAATCAAGGAGAGGATATTTTGGACTTTGCTGTAGCCTACAACCTAGTGATAGCCAACACTTTCTTCAGAAAGAGAGATTCTCATTTGGTGACTTTTAGCAGTGGCCATCGTTCGAGCCAGATCGACTTCGTGCTCACAAGGAGAGAAGATAAACAAGCTTGTTTGGATTCTTAGGTGATACCTGGAGAGAGCGTTGTGCCCCAACATAATCTTGTGGTGGCTGACTTCCGTTTTCGGATCAAGTACCCATAGGGATAAACAAGCCAAAATTGCGAGGACGAAGTGGTGGAAACTCAAAGGGGAGACATCCAAAGTTTTTAGGGAAAGAGTTTTGTGGAGGGCGCTTGGAAGAAGATGCAAACAACATGTGGCTGAAGATGGCAACTTGTATTAGGAAGGTGGCGTCGAAGGTGTTTGGAGTGACAAAAAGGAGCAGCGGTGAACCTAATGATACTTGGTGGTGGACCGAGGATGTTCAAAAGGCAATAAAGGAGAAGAAAGAATGTTACAGGAACTTGTTCCATGACAGGAGCACGTTCAACATAGAGAGGTATAAGGTGGCAAAGAAGACTGCAAAGCGAGCTGTGAGTGAGGCAAAGGGTCGAGCCTATGACGATCTTTACTGAAGACTAAGTACAAAGGAAGGGGAGAAGGATGTCTATAAGATAGCTAGGATTCGAGAAAGGAAGACGAGGGACCTCAACCAAGTTAAATGCATTAAGGATGAGTTGGATCAACTCTTGGTGAAAGGAAAGACATCAACAGAGGTGGCAGAGGTATTTTGACAATCTTTTCAATGGTGAGAATGAGACTATGGACACCCAATTGGATGACTCCTTTGATGATTTAAATAGATGCTTTGTACGCAGGATCCAAGAATCAGAGGTCAAAGAAGCTTTAAAGAGGATGAAAGGGGGCAAGGCAATGGGCTCGGATGGTATCCCAATAGAGGTGTGGAAATGTCTTGGGGACATTGCTATCATTTGGCTAACAATGTTGTTCTACCATATTTTTTCGATCAAACAAGATGCCCGATGAGTGGAGGAGTACATTAGAACCAATCTTCAAGAACAAGGGAGATATTCAAAGCTGTACCAACTATCGAGGGATTAAGCTCATGAGCCACACTATGAAGCTATGTGAGAGAGTTATTGAGCATCGCCTAAGAGGAATGACACATATCACCATGCACCAATTTGGATTCATGCCTGGAAGGTCAACCATGGAAGCAGTTTTCTTAATAAGGCAGGTCATGGAGCAATATAAGGAGCAGAAGAAGGACTTGCACATGGTTCTTATCGACTTGGAAAAGGTCTATAATAAAATACCTAGGAATCTCATGTGGTGGACATTAGATAAGCATAAAATCCCAACAAAGTATGTTACGCTCATCAAGGACATGTATGACAAGGTTGTGACTAGCGCCCAAATAACTGGCGGTGATACAAATGTTTTTTCGATTAACATAGGACTACATCAAGGTTCAGCTTTGAGCCCTTATCTATTTGCCTTAGTGATAGATGAGGTCACAAGGGATATACAAGGAGATACCCTTGGTGTATGCTTTTCGCTGACGATGTAGTTCTAGTAGATGAAAACCGGGAAGGAGTAAATAGAAAGCTAGAGTTATGGCGTCAGACCCTAGAGTCAAAAGGATTTAGAATTAGCAGGACCAAAACCGAGTATATGAGATGTGGCTTTGATACTACAATTAGTGAGGATGGAGATGTAAGCTTGGGAGGCCAGGTAGTACCAAAGGACACCTTCCGTTATTTGGGATCGATAGTACAGAGAGATGGTGATATTGATGAAGATGTTAGCCATAGAATCAAAGCGGGGTGGATGAAATGGCGTCAAGCATCGGGAGTCCTATACGACAAGAGAGTGCCACAGAAGTTGAAAGGCAAGTTATGCAAGACAGCGATTAGGCCTGCTATGTTATATGGGGCTGAATGTTGGTCTACTAAGAGACGACATGTCCAACAACTAAGTGTGGCAGAGATGCATATGTTGTGTTGGATATGTGGGCACACAAGATTGAACCGAGTGAGAAACGATGACATACACGATCGGCTAGAAGTAGCGCCAATTGAAGAAAAGCTTATTCAGCACCGATTGAGATGGTTTGGGCATGTCCACCGGAGTCCCCCAGAGGCACCGGTGCATAGAGGCATCATAAGACGGGACAATAATGTGAAGAGAGGTAGAGGTCGACCAAACTTTACATGGGAGGAGGCAATCAAAAGGGACTTGAAGGAATGGAATATCCCAATGGAGTTGTGTTTGGATACAAGTGCTTGGAAAGAAGCTATCCACATGCCCGAACCGTGATTAGGCCTTTTTTCCTTTTAGTGCTCTCAAAAGCTTTTCCCCTCCCCTTTCTCTTTCTCTTTTTGGTGACATCTTGTTGGGTTTCAACTCTAGTCCACCCCAACTTGCTTGGGACTAAAATGCTATGTTGATGTTGATGATGTATGTGCTTCATGATGCAAGGAAAAAGATAGTTCCATCCGATTTGTAGTATTAAGCGCAAAAGCTCAAACAAACAAAAAATGCGGCCAACCTAGGATGTAAGAGGAACAAGGTGGTGTTATAAATAAGAAGAAATAAGCACCAAATTCAAGTAAAAAAGGCCTTCAACCTAGGGTGTGGTGTGGTGGGGCTATATGCACAAACCTTCTACCAACGGAATTAGTTTTAGTCGCTAAAACTCGAACAAACACGACCTAAGCATGATTACGTTTCTATTTACATGCAATGTTGTGTTCGTTCTTCCACTAATTAGTGTGCATATCTTAATATCTTGAGCTTTTAGATTACATGGGGCATCACTATTTGCTACCTCAAGATGTTTAATTACCACATTACCTTGGTGCTTCAAGATATCTGGCGCAGTTTTGTATGAAACTTGTGCAATGCATGATACATAAAATAATTACATAATTTGAGCAGTTTGTTAGAGGTTATTTTTTAGGTTCGTATTGCCATATGTTGTTGTGGCGGTTACTGCAGTGGCTAGTGTTGAGGGAGCACAAGGAGGCTAGCCGAGGGCCTTGCCCGCAACCAAGCAAGAGGGAAGGGTTTACTTAATTCTGGCTTGATAGATTGATACATCTCTTTTTATATAGAGAGGCTTACTTGACCCCTAAGCAAGCGATCCTTATCTTTTACTTGACCCCTAAGCAACGATTCTTATATCCTAATTGACCCCTAAGCAAGCGATCCTTATCCTAACCAAATTAATCTAACTTCTCTTTCCCAACAAACCAAACTAATCTAATATCTCTTTCCTAACAAACCAATCTATCAACCAACAAGTGCTCCGGAGGTTGCCATAACACTACTGCACCCTTCCACCAGCACAACTCGTTCGGCATAGGAATTGTTTGTTAGGAAAGTGCTCCGGAGGTCTGAAAAGCTGCCTCGGGGGCTGAGAGAGTTGCCCCGAGAGCCGACACACGAGGTGCCTTGGTGTCCGGCATAGGAATTGTTCTGAGGGCTAGGCGAGATAGATGCCCCGAAGGTTGGAACAGGTGCCACATGCCAGAACAGGTGCCTAGAGGATTGGGACAGGTGCCCTAGCGAGTGAATGCTGCCCATGGAAGAACTGCTCACAATAGCCGAGCCAGTTCAGGAGGTCCTCCTTGTCGTCGTAGGTGGAGAAGAACAGAACGTCATTGTTCCGTACCCCATCATCCCATAGGGAAAGCCCTGTGGTATGGCGCCTGCTGATGAGGATGCTTGGTGGCTCCCCACGTATGGAACTAGAGGTGGAGGCACGATGGTGACAGAGGTAAGTGTGGGCGTGATTGGCGTTTTGGTGGAGGCCGCTGATATGTTGCCATACCCCAGTAGCATGTAGGTAAAGCCAAGCAGGTAGACGACGAAAGAGGCGACAGACTGCCGAGCATCGAAGGTAGCGAGCCCTGTGGACTGTTGGACGTTCATGGCGATTGATCGTGTAGAGAGCGATGCTGCACGATAATGCACTAGAAGTCCTTGTTGGCGTGCTAGGGTCGGGCATGGCAGGGGAGGCGTGGAATCGATGGTGGTTGCTGCGGCGGCGGAGACCACCGGGTTGTTGTCGTCGTGTTCTGGCATCGCTGTTACTAGATTGTTGTGGTGGTTATGGTGGTGGCTAGTGTTGAGGGAGCGCAAGGAGGCCGGCCGGGGGCCTTGCCCGTGGTCGAGGGAAGAGTTTTACTTCTTAATTTTTGCTTGATTAGATTGATACATCTTCTCTTCTTAAGTTCGTTTATAGAGAGGCTTACCTGACCCCTAACTCCCTAACTCCCTAAGCAAGCGATCCTTATCTCTTGACCCCTAACTCCCTAAGCAAGCGATCCTTATCTCTTACTTGACCCTTAAGAAAGCGATCCTTATCCTAACCAAATTAATCTAATCTGTTCGGCACTCTACTTGCCATAACATCTGTACTGCAACCTTTTCTGTTCATTAATTATTATTTTTTGGCTGATAGGAAAATGAGCTTAAACTGGAGAGTAGTACCATGGAATTCTGGAACTTATCGCAGGTGCCAGACAGTTCTACAAGTTCCTATGAAGTGCAAACTTCTAGATTGTTAAGTCCTATTTTCCAGGGGCAAGGGCATTTAGATGCTTCCTTAACTTACCTAACGGGGGCATCTGGACCAACAAAGGTACATCCAACTCATGTGTGCATTTTGTTGGTGCATTGTTTAGCAGAGACTATTAGGATGACATTGTCATTACGGTTTGCTGATCACCTGATTGATGCATGCAATATTAGGTGCTCAAGCTTGTGCAAGAAGTTAATGTTTGTAGTAAGGTGAAGGCATTCTGGGATGAAGGATTGGATAACTCCAACGTTATTTACCTGCCCTGGGTTCCTGGAGTTCACCAGGAAGTTGAAATGATGGCAATTGGAGGTTGGTTATTGTGGTATACTGATATCTGCATATTCTTTTCCCATTTTTAGTTTGTAATTTGAGTAGTTTTATATTGTCTTTGCATTCATATGAAGGGTGTGGTAAGACGCTGGATGACTACAAGTTATTTTCCTCTGATGAGGATGTTGCTTCTGTGTCTGATTCCCGTATCGTGCGTGCAAAAAAGCCTGGTCAAGCTGTCATCCGAGTAGTTTCTGCTTTCGATTTCTTGAATTTTGATGAGGTTTGTCTATTTATTTTCTTTTTAAATACTCATCCTTCCTGAGGTCTTTACCTAGTTGACATGATATGAAGAGTGACACATGTTATTCCTAGAGATCATCTATAGAACCACTTATTATGTTGTGCTGAGTTACTGGTGATGTGTAAGGTTTAAACTTCAAAATTTCCACTATTTAGTGCTGATTACTATAACATTAACTTCTTACAGAATGACCACTTCCTTTTATTTTTTCTCTTGCCCTTGGACTTCTGAACCTTATGCATATCTAGCATATGTGCACCTTTTTCTGTTACAATTGTTTGTTTGAGGCCTTTATTCTTGGGCAAAGCATATTATGACACTTTAATTATCAGGTAGATACAATTAAGTTACTGGATCCATGTTTTCCACAAGTGTATATCTGCACCAACTCCCGAAAAAAACCCCCATAGTTGCATAGTCTACTGTGTCTTCATTCACATTTTCAGTTCACTGAATGTGCATACATGGTTGATTGATTACTGTCCTTTTTGTAGTTTCATTCTGGGTTCATTTTATTTCATGGTTCATGACAGTCCTGTTTCATTATTTTACTTTTTTGAGCCATTGGCAATTTTGCCATTACCATTTGTGGGCTTTGCCAGTATGCCATCGGACTCACAAATCATAGACACGGATGGTCCCACCAGTCATAGACACAGGATGACATAATAACAGACAACCAAAATTGAGAGTGGCGAAATGGCTTTTAGTGGAAGTCTTCCTTTACATTAATAATATTCCGTTTCCACAAATTTCAGAGTCCTGGTAGCTCATTTTGTTTTTTTGGCAATGTAGGTCATTGTTGAAGTTTCCATTCCTTCAGTACTGTCTATCTTGCCAGTCTTTCCTGTGGAGGTGCCTGTTGGAACACGACTTCATTCTGCTGCAGTGTTAAAAACATCTGCTGGTGCGTTTGCCAAAAAAGAAACATATGGTGGTTCATGCAAGTTGAATTTGATGTCACTCCCTTTGTTACAAATCAGATGAAGTTCAGCTTGTGCCTTACAAAATGGCATTAGTACACGAATGGAAAGTAGCTTGTGTCTTACAAAATGACATTAGTACAAGAATGCTAGGTTTTGGAGTACTACTCTCATACCAATGCTTCCTGCCGTCTCCTCTCTCTTGTTCTGTCCTCATCCTCAGCAAATAGCATAATTTGTTCAGGGCTTCAAATCAGACGTCATCTTTTTCTTACAAGAAGAAAGAAGCTTATGTTAAACTTATCCATTTTTGTGTAGCATCTGGATTACTAATTAATTATTTTTGCCTTTCAAACTGTTATGTTCTAAATGAGCTATCACCGTTTCTCTCTGCAGGACACACATTCTCACAATGTAACCATTTTAACGCTTTTATGCCTTCAAACTGTTATGTTCTAAATGAGCTATCACCGTTTCTTTCTGCAGGACACCCATTCTCACAATGTACCCATTTTAATGCTTTTATAAGGTGGAGTCTACTATCCGAGGATGAGGCCTTTCACATTCTTAACACCGCTGAGGCCTCAAACATCGACGACATAAAACACAATTCAGGTTATTGGGGACAAAATGGCAATCCTTGTGCCTGGGTCTCTCTGAGTGCATTTGCTGCTGGCAGATCAACACTAGTTGCAACATTTGCTGTTGATTCAGATTCAGATATTGAGACATTTGGTGGACCCATTTCTCTGGAGGCAACTTCAAAAATTTCTGCATATTATCCTCTTGTAGTTCTCCAAGGGGGGAATGGAAATCATTTTGGTGGGTACTGGTTTGATTTATCTGGAATTCATAGTAGGATTAAGAACATGGATAACAACTCTCCCAAGGAGCTGTACTTAGTTCCTGGATCAACAATGGATGTCCTTATCTTTGGAGGACCTGAGCGGTGGGACCAAGTTATTGATTTTGTTGAAACAGTTGATGTTATTGATGAATCCAAAAATCATATTATTAGTTCTACTGCTGTGAAGAAACTATCTAGTGGACTATATCGAGTATCTTGCCTAAGCAAAGTGAGCTATGTAAGTACTTCAAATGGATCTTTGCATTTTTGTTTATGAACTGCATATTGCAATATATTCTGGTGAATTGATTCACTGAAATATATTTAATTTAATTCACTTTTTTTAGAAACTGCTGTTTTCACGTGGGAATATGGTTGGTAAAGATCATCCTGTGCCTGCAATTTCCAAATCAGAGTTCACTGTTATTTGTGACTTCCCATCAGAAATAACATTGATAGCGAATGAAAATGGTACTTTCTTGTTCTTTTTTCATTAAAATTCAGTTTAATAATCCTTAAAAGTACAACGTGTCCATGTTGAAAGTTTTTGTACTGTTCCCAGCCTACTAAATGGTTACCGTTGACTGTACAGAAAACCGAATTGATATATTGGAAGCTGCTAGGAAAGTTGACCGTGGTCCAGATAGATTGCAAGCATCACCCATTGTAATCTCCAACGGAAGAAATATACGTCTAGCTGCTGCGAGTATACATGTAAATGGAAGATTTTTCGCTAATTCATCTTCTCTTCGCTTGAAATGGGAAGCCACTGGATGTGAAGGGCTTGCTTACTTTGAAGAAACCAAATCTGTTGAAATGCTTGATGAGTCAGCTTGGGAGAGATCTCTTGTCCTACAGAATTCTACAGGAGTGGTCAGTATAGTTTATATCATAAGTTGCCTTGTATTGAACTTTGGTTTCTTTAATTACTCCTGTCCAAAAATGAATGCAATTCTTACTTCCCGACAAGTCAAACAGTTTGAAGTTTGACCAAATTTATATGAAAAAATACTAATATTTATGATAACAAATTAATATCCTTAGATAGTTAGATTAGTTACGAAATATGATTTCATAGTAAACCTATTTGGCGACATAAATGTTGATACTATTTTCTATGAACTTTGCCAGACTTAATTTTTTTTGACTTGTCTCAAGCCTAGAGTTGCTTTTTTTTGGGGGAGGAGGGAGTACATAAGAAACAACCCCGGTATTAGCTTGCAATCTTGCATTTACAACAACGTTCATATTTTTTTTCTTATTGAGTTCAATTGATTCACCTCTCTTAATATGTCCAATAGTCCAATGTGGTTGATGAAAGTTGTGCAAGAGTAAATAGGAAACTAGAGTTGTGGCGACAGACTATAGAATCTAAAGGTTTTAGACTCGGTAGAACTAAAACAGAATATATGAGATGTGATTTTGGTACTAAACACGAGAAAGATTTTAGTTTGGAAGGTCAAGTAGTGCCTATGAAGGACACCTTTAGGTATTTAGGATCAATGCTACAGAGAGACGAGGATATTGATGAATTATTAGCCATAGAATCAAAGCGTGGTGTATGAAGTGGCGTCAAGCATCTTGCATTCTATATGACACTATTCTAATACCCGTGCTAACGCTACGGTCCCGGGGAGGGGGAAGAGCCGGCGGTGGTGGTGCGAGTGGGGGAGGGGGCGGCGGGGTTGTGGGGCGAGGGGAGGACGGAGGTGCGAGTAAGGGATGAGGAAGGAAGGATGATCTAAATAATATTAGCCATTAGATTTGAGTGAGTAAGAGAGAGAAGGGTTATCCAGCGATCTGAACCGTTTGTTTTGATATTGTGTTATGTGCGTGTGCATCATTTAGTGGATTTAGGGAAGGTTATGGGTGTGATTTGGTTGGGTGAGTTTTGCAAAACTTAAACTGGTGGATTATATAGGGGTATAGAAAAGGGTACTACATAAGCTAAAAAACAAGTTTTATAGAACAACGATTAGACCTGCTATATTGAATGGTGTAGAATGTTGGCCTACAAAAAGATGACATATTCAATAGATAAATGTTGCTGAAATGCGTATGTTGCGTTGGATTTGTGGACATACAAGAAGGGATTGAGTTCGGAATGATGATATACATAATAGGCTAGGGGTAACAGTAACACCAATTGAAGAAAAGCTTGTCTAACATTGGTTGAGATGGTTTGGACATGTCGAACGGAGACCTCTAGAGGCGCCAGTGTCCAGAGTAGGGCTGGGCATTCGATCTATTAGGGTAATTCGGTTCGGTCTATTCGGGTTTTTGAAATTTCGGGTTATAAAAAATGAGAACCGAAATTTCCAAAATAATTTTAGGAACCGAACCCGAATAGACCCACAATTTCGGTTCGGTCTATTCGGTCCATCGAATAGACTCGAATAGTAGAGACTATTATCTTTTGTTAAAATATATACAATTAATAATTAATTGGAAGTACTATTATTACAACAAGTGAATATAAAAAATAGCATACTGAGATATATATAGTAATATACTATCTTTAAGATGATATTATAATTTTTAGCTAATAAACTCATAAATCATATAATAATATCATCATATATTAAGAGCTTTTTTCTATTTCGGGTTATTCGGTCTATTCGGGTTTTAAAGGTTAGGAACCGAACCCGAACCCATAACCCGAAATATAGCACATATATGAATCGAACCCGAACCCGAAAGCCCGAATAGACCAATAATTCGGTCTATTCGGGTTCGGTTCGGGTTCGGGTTTCGGTTTTAAAATGCCCACCCCTAGTCCAGAGGCGCCAGTGTGTAGTGGGATCCTAAGGCGTGACCGTGATAGCAATGAGAAGAGAGGAAGACCAGAGTTGACATGGGAAGAGGCAGTAAAAGGAGATTTGAAAGGATGTGATATACCCAAAGATTTAGCCTTGAATAGGAGTGCAAGAAAAATAGCTACCCATGTGCCCTAACCTTGATTTGTGGATTCTATTGGGGTTTTAGCTCTAGCCTACCCCAACTTGCTTGGGATAAAAGGCTTTGTTGTTGTTGCTGCTGCTGGTGGTGGTTGCATACTATCATAGATGTATGAATTTTGTGGATAGCATGCGAATGTCTTGACATTTTCAATTTTGAACCTCTAGTGCACTGTACGTGCTACAGTTGATGCCTTTTCTACCAAATATGCTGGCCAAACTCATGAGGAAGAATACACATTTCATAGTCTCACAGATGCTATTCAGTTGCAGGTAATTTAACTATTTTTTGAATACTTTTTATCAATTTCGCTAAAGTTCTTGTCTCACTCAGCCTATGTTTATACAGATTGTTTCTTCCTTAAGAGTCACCCCTGAATATGTCTTGTTAGTTTTCCATCCTGAAGCACAGGTGAACTTTTGCTCACTTCTTGTATATCCTGTTCATGGTCTGAAGTAATTTAAGCCCCCTTTGCTATTTATGCTCTTATACATTTGAGCCACAGGAAAATCTGATTGTAAGTGGTGGAACATGCTCCCTAGATGCTTCTACCAATGACACACATGTGGTGCAAATAGTTACACATCCAGGAAAAGCCTTATGTTCTCAATTGATTCTTGGGGCTAAAGGTTTAGGCGAAGCTATAATCATAATCCAGGATGTTGGCCTTTCTCCAAGAGCAACTACTCATTCTTTGGTACATCACTTTGGCGCTTATCTTCCTAATTCTCCTGATATTTTTTATACTTGTTACAATTCAATCAAGTGACTTCTGTTGCATACTATGTTTATACTGTTCAAATGGTTGCCAACATCTCTTGAGTCATATCTTTGTATCTGTGCTTTGTTTAGCATTTATCTTGGGATAATGATAACTTTTGAATTTTGATATATATCTGCCATCCCTAATTTACAGTCAACTTCTTTCAGACTATCCCTCATAATAAAGATGTGCTAATCTTCCTTTTGAGGCCACTGATATCAAACTGAGTAGTTTTTGTGGTGCTGTTTTCTTATCTGTTTGCAGGCTAGAGTTGCAAATGTTGACTGGATTAAAATAATAGCAGAAGAGCAAATCAGTCTTATGGTACGAGGATCTCCATTTTTATTATGTTTTTTTTTTGTATTTTTTGCTGATTTTTTTTTTCATTTATAGGAAGGAAGCACAAAAGATTTTCAAATATTAGCTGGCACCCAAGATGGACAAATATTTGGTGATTCTCAGGTTTGTGCTTGGATGCATTATGTATCTACTTCATATTTTTCTAGCATGTTGGTTAAATTTAGCACTATTCATTTACAACAATATTCTGGTTTAAAATGTCTTAACTTTACATTTAATATCCTTTAAACTCCTTTCAGCGATTTTTATTACCCATTATCCTTTTCAACTGTATTCAATCAGCTAACACTAATTCTATGAGTTCTTCAAGTTATCATGTTGGTTCAAGCCTGGAAAATAGGGTTGTTATTATTTGTCTCAATGATTCTTTTTCCTTTCCAAATCTTAATGCTGTGACAATTGTTTGCTCTTGTCTTTGCTCATTTGATTGGCTATACTGTAGTTTTTTCTGAGTTTGCTAATTTCTCTCCATCTTTGCAGTTCAAATATATGGACATTGAGTTGCATCTTGACGATGAGATTCTGGAGCTTATTGGTCCAAGCGAATCAATGGATGGACCCGAATTTTCAATTAAAGCTGCAAAAATCGGCTTTACATCTCTATATGTAAGTTGGTGATAGATATATGTTCAGTTGCTTGTATTGGTTGATGATCCTTACTATGTCCAATCTTCAGGTCAGTACTAAACAAAGCTCTGGACACAGAGTTTTAAGTCAGGTTGTCAAGGTGGAAGTGTATGGACCATTGCAAATACATCCTGAGTATATTTACCTCACTCCAGGCGCCTCTTTTGTGGTAACCAACTAACCATTAATAATCTGCTCTCTTTCTATAAATTTATGCCAGCTATATCTACATCCCTACAAGTTTCTAATGCACATTTGGGGATGTACTATTAGGCTAGTCTCAATAGTAGTTTCATTGTGGTTTCATGCACATTTAATAGTGTGCCACATCAGATCTTTTGATGACATGTCATATCATTTAAGAGAATTGAGTTTCAAGGGATGAAACTAGTTTCATGGGGATGAAACCATGTCAACTCGTTTCCAAGGTCTTGGAAACCGTGTGGAACCTTCATTGAGAGTGATTTGTTTCATCTTTACATATTTTACTAACTTCTATTGGTCATTGAGTTACCTCATTTAATTGGTATGTTAGTCTGAAATATAGTGAGGTGATTTTTTGCATTGAGAGGCATTGTTTCATTCTGAGTTTCATGTCACCTTGGATGATGTGGCAGTGTTGGAAAAAGTGGTACGGAATCTCCATTGTGAATAGCCTTAGCATGCTGTTGCCAAATCATTGACATTTTAGTTCTATTTTGGTAAAAAGATTGTGGGTCCTGAGTTTTATCTTCCTCTTGCTTAGCTTTCTGTTAAAGGTGGTCCAAAAACTGGAGTTTCCATTGAATACTCAAGTCTGAACATGGGAATTGTAGAAGTTCAAAATATCACTGGGAAACTATCTGCAAAATCTGTGGGGAACTCTGTAAGTTGTACCATTTTGAGATCATTTACTCCTGAATCTTGAATCTGGATCAGTTATACACTCAATGTACTGAGCTGTTACACTATTTAGACTGTACGTGCTGCTGTTTTAGCAAATGGAGGTATCTTAGTCTGTGAAGCTTTTGGAAGAGTTGAAGTGGATATTCCAGTGGCTATGACACTGAATACTCAAAGTGAACGTCTTTGTATTGGCTGTAGCATGCCAGTTTATCCATCTCTGCCTAAGGTGTGCTTAATATCTGTTTGCTATATGCTTATCTTTTCACGTTTGCCATCCCTTAAAATGACAATGCTTCTCAGGGAGATCTATTTTCCTTCTATGAAACTTGCCAAAGTTACAGTTGGATGATAGCAGATGAGAAGGTCAGAATTCAGAATACTCCTACTTTCCTTGCATAAAGTTAATCTGTACTAATAAGTTATTCTGCCTTAGGTTGTGACATTCCAATCAGCTAAATCCTGGCAATACAGACTTGACCAAGGACTATATTCAGATGGAAAAAAGAGTCCATGGTTTTCCAATGGCAGCAGCAAATTTTTTATCAGTCATATGCTTGGAAGGTATAGTATGTAGCATGACACTAAGGGCCTGTTTGTTTCAGCTTATAGATTATATAATCTAGATTATAATCTAAATTATATAATCCAGATTATAATCTAGACATATTATAATTTACATGTGGCTGTTCTAGATTATACAAATGTAGATTATTCACAAAGACAACAGTACCCTTGTTTGTTTATTTGAGGTGAGGAAATAAAGGATGACATTTACTGTAATTTCTATTTACATAACCATGGATAGTGGGTCTTTTGCCAAAAATAATCTCAAATAAGCTACTCTTAAGGAGATTATGATATTATCATAATCTGGGCTTTAGATTATATAATTTGAACTCATAATCTAGGTGTTTGTTTACCTGCTAGATTATTTGCGCTAGATTATATAATCTGGAGAGATTATAATCTCAAACAAAAAGGCTCTGCAGTGAACTGATTTTTTTTTATATCAGAGAATTGACTGCCCTAACCTTAAATCAACCGAAATAGTGTTTTTATTTGGTGCTTGATCTATATAGTAAAGGGAATAATCATTGTTTCAAACACATAACAAAGCACCCTTGTGTATTTGGTAACCCAGATAGCAACAAGTTTGTCCTAATAGGTTATTTCATTTTTGTGACAGGTCTGCTGGCAAAACCAAAATTTCCATTTCAGTTGTTTGTGATTTCTTGCTACCTGGCACCTCTGGATCTGTTGTATCATACAATGCCTCCAAGATCATTCTTGTGGTTCCAGATCCTCCCCTTGCACTTGCACTACCGATGACTTGGTTATTCCCACCCTTCTATACTACTATGAGCCTCTTGCCTAGATCAGCAAATTCCCTTGGGGAATCGAACTCACATGACCTGGAGAGCTCTGTTGGGTATTCTCTGCTAAGGGGCAATGGTAGGATAATTGATGGAAGTAAAATTCAGACTGGAGAAAGCAATACAGTTGATTGTATTCAAGCAAAAGATCACTCAGCTGGGAGAACGGAAATAGCAGCATGTCTACGAGTTGCTGAGGTTGGATGCTGAAACTAATGTTATTTAGTTTTGACTGCAAGTCGTATACTTAACGATTTACTTACAAAGATTCTTATTTGTTTTTTCATCTTTCTTCGTAGACTGTGGCTTACTGAACTCATTTGGAATTAGAATATCAAGGTCAATTGTGTGCGTGTTTGGATCTCTTACTTAGAAGGTCACCGAGTCGAGTCGCCAGGTCATGGGTTCGAAGCAGCCTCCCTGCATTTGCGTGGGAAGGCTTGCCTTGGTTTATCCCTTCCTTAGACTTCACTCACGTGGGAGCCCGACACTTAGTCTGCCCTTTTTTTGGATCTCTTGCTTGAGCTTGCCTCGCTTCGCTGGACAACATGTTTGTTTTTTTTGCTTGCCTGCCTTGTTTCCTGTGCTGGCAAGGCTAACCTTGCTGGTCAAGGCGAGGAAATCCAGCAAGCCAACTAAACAGCCCCTAGATATATGGAACTGGACAAAGTAGACAATCAGTCATGGCTTTCAAGGCGCCGCCTAGCTGTACATGCAGCCAAAAATTCTGGGTGTCCCTGAACAGGAGAGAGGAAAGGGCAAGAATGGAAGAGAAATTTACCAACAAGCAACAAGGCCATGTAGCTGCTGCCTGCCCCATTCCCATCTTCTCCGGCAGTAGTGGTCGATGAAATTTCACTCTGGGATGCTGCAGCAGCGGTCTTCTTAGAACCTAGTTAGTTAGGGTTTTGGGGCTAGTCCCTTTGTAATTACCTGCATATCCCTATGTAGTAGGCTAGGTCCAACTACTTGGTCTATTAATACATGTCCCAACCCTAGTTAGGGTTAGGGCTTCACTCTCTAATTTGGTACCAGAGCCAGTTTCTCTTCCCCCACCCTCCCTCACCCACAGCCGCCGGTTCCTTGGGCCTTTGCCTAGCTGGTCGGCTCCCTTCCTCGGACCGCGTAGGCACCGCCGCCGGGACCGCGCTTCCTCTCCGCTGAGCCGTGCCGCCGGCTTGCCTCCCCCTGGTCTGGAGCCTCCTTCCACACCACTCCTACTACTAGCTCGTTATCTCACTACCATCCCCCACACCCCTCACATCCTTCCTCTGTTGTTGTGGGTAACGGTTCCACCCTCTCGGTCACCTCAGTAGGTGCATCGGTTCTTCCGGGACCCTTTTACCTTAACGACGTCCTTGTTGCAGCCCATTTGACTCATCCCCTTCTCTTGGTTCGTCGCTTTGCTAGTGACAACCACTATTCTATGGAGCTCGATCCCTAGGGGTCACCATACGACACCTTCCCACTCATGCCGTGCTCGCTCGCTGTGGCAGCTCTGACCCCTCTACTCTATTCACTTGCCATCCACTTCCCCCACCGGCGTGTCCTCCCCCTTGCTCTTGCCACTATCACCACCTCCACCGTTTGACATTGTCGTCTCGATCACCCTGGACCTTACATGATGTCCCAGCTCTCCAGTTGCTCATATATCTCCTGTAGCTGGGGCTCCTTTGAGTGCCTCTGTCATGACTGCCAGCTCGGCTATCATTTTTGTCTTCCATTCTCTACTTCCACGTCCAAGTTCGACACCTTTCCCAACTTCTTCGCTTGGCTCTCCACCCACTTCCGTCGTTTGGTTCGTGCACTCCAGTGCGATAACGGTCACGAGTTCCATAACTGTGCCTCTCGATCCTTCTTTCCCACGGCATTCAGTTGTGCCTCTCGTGCCCCTACACCTCACCCTAGAACGGGCAGGCTAAATTCATCATCCGCACCACCACCAACATGATCCGCTGCCTCCTCTTTTAGGCGTCTCTCCCTGCCAGCTACTGGGCAGAGGCTCTGAATACTGCTACCCATCTCCTCAACCGCCTTCCTTCGAAAGCGGTGAGCCACCCCACTTCCTACTTTGCCCTATATGGCATAGCCCCCCTCCTATGAGCACCTTCGAGTTTTTGGTTGTGTCTCCTATCCCAACACCTCTGCCACCTCTCCTCACAAGCCCTTTTCCTGCTCCACTCGTTGTCTTTTCCTCGGTTACTCTCCTGACCACAAGGGATACCGTTGCCTTAACCTCCTCCCACCGCATCATTTATCGTCATGTCGTTTTTGACGAAGATGTCTTTCCCCTTGCTGGCTTCGCCCCGCCTACCGATCTCGACTCCCTTCTTGACTTCGATGTTCGATCCTATTCCTCCACTCGGTCGCCCCCGACCGCGCCCCGCGTGGCCTAGACGCCTCCGCTCGCGCCTCTACCCACGCCACGCGGGACCTCGTCGCATTCACTCGTGTCTCTACCCGCGCTACGCGTGGCCCTATCGACCCCACCCGCGCCACACGCAGCCCTGTATCCTTTGCCTACGCCACGCGCGGCTCCGTCGACGAGCGCCGCATCGCTGTCTTCACCTCCGCTCGGTGTGGCCCCATCGCTTGCCCCTCGTCTACCACCGTCGCGAGCGGCCCGCTCCATCGGTCCCTGCGGACCTGCCGACTTGCCTCTGTACCGAGCCCTAGGTGTACCACCCGGTCACCATCCACTTTGACCCTGGCCACGTCCACCCGATGGTGATTCGTCGTGCGACTGTCGTTCTCTGCCCCGTCGATCGATTGGTACTCATGGCCGACGCTCCTCCGGACGCCTCCCCGGTTCCCTCCTCCGTTTGCACCGCTCTCGTCGATCCTGCTGGCCAACCACACGTGGGACCTGATGCCACGTTCGCCTGGCAAGTTGATCTTCCGCCACAAGCTGACCTCGGATGGCTTGCTCGACTGCTACAAGGCCTGTTAGGTCCTTCGAGGCTTCACCCAGTGCCCCGTACTACGACGAGACCATCAGCCCCGTCGTCTAGTTTGCCACTGTTTGTGCTGTTCTCCCTCACCCTCTCTTGGAACTAGGTGGTACATCAGTTCGATGTCAAGAATGCCTTTCTCCATGGCACTCTGACAGAGACCATCTACGGCAGCCAGCCCATCGGTTTCGTCGATTCCGCTCGCCCGGATTTGGTCTGCCGACTGAACCGCTCCCTGTACGGCTTCAATCAGGCTCCGCGAGCCTAGTACACTCGTTTCGCTTCCTACTTGTTCGCTTTGTCGAGGCCAAGTTGGACATGTCCTTGTTCATCTACCGGCGCGTCGAAGACACCTTATACCTCCTGCTCTACGTCGACGATATCGTGCTGACGATGTCCAGTACCGATCTTCTTCAACGTACGATCATCGCCGTTTAGTGGAAGTTCGCGATGAAGGACCTGGGGCCTCTCCACCACTTCCTTGGCATCACCGCCGAGTGACAGCCTCAGGGTCTCTTCCTACACCAACACCAGTATGCTCTCGACATCCTGGAGTGGGCTGGCATGTCTGCCTGCAAGCCCTGCTCCACGCCCGTCGACATTCAGACGAAGCTCTCTGAGGATGACGGGCCACCGGTCGCCGATGCGACAGCCTACCGGAGCTTCACCGGCATGCTCCAGTATCTGACCTTCTCCAGGCCTGACATTGCCTACACCGTCCAACAAGTGTGCCTCACATGCACACCCCCGGGCCCCAGGAGCCTCATCTCACTGCTCTTAAGCGGATCCATCGCTACCTTCGCGACTCCATCGACTACGGCCTACTACTTCGGCCCTCCCCGACATTGGAGCTCGTGGTCTACACAGACATTGACTGGGCCGGCTGTCCTGACACGCGCCGGTCCACTTCCGGTTATGTCGTGTTTCTGGGCGCCAACCTCGTCTCTTAGGCCGCCAAGCGGCAACCCACCGTCTCTCGCTCCAGCGTCAAGGCCGTGTACCACGTTGTGGCCAACGGCGTGGTAGAGGCTTCTTGGCTGCGCTAGCTTCTCCAGGAGCTCTAGAACCCCCTTCAGCGCGGCACCCTTGTCTACTGCGACAACGTCAGCGCAGTCTACCTCTTCACCAATCCCGTGCAACATCAGCGCACGAAGCACGTGGAGATCGACATGCACTTCGTCCGCGAGCGTGTCGCCGCCGGTGATGTTCGGGTTCTCAGTGTCCCGACCACGCTGCAGTTCGTCGACATCTTCACCAAGGGGCTACTGTCGAGTGTTTTCGCTGACTTTCTATCTAGTCTCAACATTTGTACAAGATAGAGTTGAGACACATGGGGTGGTGGTGTGTTAGTACCTAGTTAGGGTTTTGGTGCAAGTCCCCTTGTAATTACCTGCATACCCCTGTGTAATGGGCTAGGCCCAACTACTTCTATTAATACATTTTTTGAAACGAACCAGGCAGGACAACTGTCGATCATATTAATAAAGGAGAAGGGTCTGCACCAGTCAAAAGAACAGACAACAAACAATTGGATTGGGACATCAACACGCCGACACCATACAAATTTAACTCGCAGGATGGATTGGGATATCAACACGATACAACACTCAGCCTACAGAATGCACAAACATCCCAGACAACGGAAGCCCCTCACACACAACCCATCCAAAGTTATCGTTGCCAAGCTCGACCTAAGGGACAAGCAGCTCCGACTCCGCAAGACGGGCAACACATGGCCAAAGAAAACATGACGACGCCTACAACCAAAACCAGCACAGGAGGAAGATGCGTCGTCGTTGCCAAGCCTCAACACACCCCACGCGAGGCAGCTCCGATTCTTCACCAACGAGCTTGAATCTCCATCCTGCCCCCGACAGATGCCTGACCCTCCGAAATAATGGCTCTTCAGCTGTTATCAGCCACAACCCATGATGCAGCAGCTTCAACTTCACGTTGCAAAGCCCCACCTTCACCCTCATACCAGACGCCGAGAATCGAAAGCAACCGCCGAAGGCGAAGCCGAGGCCGAGACAAACTTCAATGCGACGCCTTCAGGAATGGAGTGACGTCGGGGACGACACCGTTGCGAGTCCGAGATGGACCGGGCTTTCGCCCAAGGAAGAAAATGTTGGGGAATGCGACGCCCCCAACAGGGGAAGCGACACTCATGGGCGTCGCGGTCGCCGAGGCTTTCACCCAAGAAGCCCCCAACACCAACGTCAGGCCAAGAGCCACCGTCTCCGTCGTCGTCCTTGCTACGTGCATCACACAGGCGCGTGCCAGAGCCGCACCCGGCAGTCGTTGATGGCACTGGCACATGCGGTCATTGAAGCCAGCTGTCGCTGGGCACGCTGCCACAACCACCACCACTCTGGGCCACTGGCCGCCCCTCACAAACGAGCGACCTTCACACCGGGACACTCGCTACTACCCGCGCCCAGCCCCTTCCTCTTCGACACTGCCTCCACGAGGCAACCGAGAAAGAGGAGCATGCTACTGCGTGCTCACAGGGACAGGCACCGTCGCCGACGTCTCATGCCGCCACCCCTCCTATGTGGCAGACGGAGGCCCTGCGACCGTCTTGAACTGCCTCGCCGACGCCGGAGCATGGCGCCACCACCGGCGTAGCCCGCAGCTCCATGACGCCATGCCGTCGAAGCCGAACCAGATCCAGCCCAGAGGCCACTGGATCCGACCACCGCCGGCCTCGGCCTCCAAAGTGGGGGAGAGAGGACGGAGGCTGCCGCCGCCACGAGCCGAGCACGCGTGCGCGCTGGCGCAGCCGTCGCCGCGGGGGATCCCTTGTACACGTGCCAGCCCCATGGGACTTCTCGCGGCCCGGATGGCCGCGCCCGCCTAGATCTGCCGGAAGGAGGGGAAATGGCCTCGCCGCCGCTGTCATCGTGGGCCGCATGGGCATCCCGTGGCCTGCTCGGGTGGTGGCGCGACCTGAAGAGGCTGTGAGGGCAGGGCGGTGGCTAGGGTTTCTTAGGGACGCTTGGGTCGCCCAACGCGGGGGCGACACGAGCGCTGTTACTCAGTGGTCTATTAATACATGTCCCAACCCTAGTTAGGGTTTCATTCTCCAACTGGTTTATCTGAAGATGGTGGTAGAATTGGTGGTCTGGTGGATATAAAGGATGTCATGTTTATGGCTTCATCGTAATAATGCGATTTTTGATGGTGTCAGACCTTCCATAAGAGGAATTAGGAGAGTTTTTTTGGATGAGTTAGAGTGCTGGAGTCTTGCCGGTGCCAGGCATCTTGAGGCCTTGGTCCTTGGTGCTGCCATTATTAGGTCTAGGGATCTTCTGGGTGAGTGGTGTAGAGCAGTTGTGTGTGTGGAGCCTGCTGGCACTTTTGCTGTTTGTCTACTTTTGTGTCCTGCTGTTTTCATGCGCAGGAGGCTAGAGTACTGTGTGCAGCAGGAGTTTGGTGGTCTCGTGTTCTGCCTTTTATGGCATTGTACTTTGGTCCATTTTGAACTCTTTTCTTCTCTTAATTTAATGATGCGTAGCTCTCCTGCGCGTTCAAGAAAAAAAGGCTGCCTCTACGTGAGATGGGGCGTAGAGGCCATGGTGCTACTTCTGCCAGAGATCCATTGCAGAAAAACTGAAAAAGTGCATGTTGGGTCTTTGATATAGTCTAAATCATTTCGATATAATCCGTTTGATCTGTTTTATTGAGAAGGTATATGGTTCAGATGTGTATAGCACTAACATATACTCCCTCCATCCCTAAATAAATCAATTTCTAGAGATTTATTAAATCAAATCTTTTGTGTTCGACCAAATTTGTAGAAAAAGTACAAATATTTGTGACAGCAAGTGTGCATATTATGAAGGTGGCTAATTTTACTATTTTTGTGTCATAAATCTTGGCGTTTTTTTCTATAAATTTGTTGAAACTTAAAAAAGTTTGACTTAAGATAACTCTAGAAATTGATTTATTCACGGTCGATTGGAGTATGTTCCTTTTCTATTTTAAGATAAGTATCTCATTTTTCTTTACACCCATTTTTGGATGTGGATATTCAGCCTTAGAGTTTGGAAGTGGTATTTTTTTTGAACAAACGCAGGAGAGCTGCGTGTCATTATATTAAGAAGAAAAAATATAGGAGAGACAAGACTTGTCAACCCCTAATACAAGGGCCCATAGGCTGAGACCCCATGACATTAACACAACGCGCCACGACACAGAGCAACATCCCGACCAAAGCGATCACCAGCAGGCAAACTGCTAGGGTCCCTTAGGGAGCCGGCGCAGGAGGAGGTCCTGCAGAGCTGATGTACCAGTCAAGCACCAAGCGCTGCCCTCCTCAATCACAATACTCTGAACTCGCTGGGTGCAAGGCACAACCCCCTCAAACACACAAGGATTACGGTGCTTCCAAATCTCCCAAGCGACCAAAATGATCAAGGAATTAAGACCTTTTCTTAGACTCTTCTCCACTTTTTTGATACTTTGGCACCACCAGTTTGAGAAATGAGTGCATCCAGGCTGAGGTACAATGGCTAGGAGGCCTAAATTGTGTAGAATGGGCGTCCATATTTGCCAAGCGAACACGCAGGAGACAAGAATATGCTGGATGGTTTCCTCGGCCTGATCACACAGAGGGCAATCAACTGGATGGGGCAGACCTCTTTTTGCCAGTCTACCAGCTGTCCAAACCCTGTTTTTGATTGCCAACCATACAAAGAATTTGCATCTTAAGGGGACCCAGGTCTTCCAGACACGTCGCCAAGGGCCAAAAGGGATAGAGCCAACAAAGAGAGCATCATAGGCCGATTTGCTACAATAAGTACCATGAGCAGAGAGGCGCCAAATGTGTTGGTCTGCGATGTCAGGTTGAAGAACTACCCCATCAACCAAGTTCCAGAGCTGCAGATACTCCACAAGGACTGTTACAACCAATCCACCCCGAATATCTGACACCCATTGACTATTTGTGAGCCCCTCGGCTACTGTTCTTCGCTTTAAAGCCCTTCTAGAAATCATTTGGATCAGGGTTGGACAGTGTTCAGCCACAGTTTTACCAAGGAGCCAACGATCAGACCAAAACTTTACGGATTCTCCACTGCCTA
This sequence comes from Zea luxurians, assembly GCA_029449295.1. NCBI lineage: Eukaryota > Viridiplantae > Streptophyta > Magnoliopsida > Poales > Poaceae > Zea > Zea luxurians. The sequence goes on along the minus strand of JAOPSE010000034.1, from coordinate 20,977,104 downwards.
CCACTGAGGTAATAGCCACATCAACGAGGGACTTTGCATTACGGTGCACTCGGATAGGGAGACCAGCCCATGGTCTTGACGCGTCAGTCTTCTGTAACCAAAGCCACCTGGCACGTAAGGCCCATCCAAACATCTCCAGGTTGAGAATACCCAAACCACCATACTTGAGAGGCCGCTGGACAACTTCCCAGGACACAAGGCAGTTCCCTCCATTTGCGTCACCTTGCCCCTTCCAAAGAAAGCCTCTTCTCCTCTTATCGATTGCCTTAAAAACCCATTTTGGGAGTTCCAATGCAAGCATAAGGTAGATAGGGACAGAAGGCAACATTGTCTTAACCATGACAAGACGACCAGCCTGGCTGAGAAGATTGGCTTTCCATCCTGGAAGTTTATTAGCAACTTTATTAACAAGCGGCAAGAGATCAGAGTTAGCAAGTTTACGGATTGATAGAGGAATCCCCAAGTAAATGCAGGGAATTTTTTTATAGCACATGGTAATAAGGTAGAAATGGTGGTCAGCTCATTCGCTCCACATTGAATGGGTGTAACTGAACTTTTAGAGATATTCGTTTTTAGCCCTGTAGCATGACCAAAGATGTCTAAAATGATGATAATTGCTGAGATATCCTGATGAGAGGGCCGCATGAACAAAACAACATCATCAGCATAGAAGGAGATATAATGTTTGGCATGTTGATTTGCAACCGACTGCAGGATATGTTCCCTAAAAGCATAACTGACCATAGCATTCAAGGCCTCCATGACAAGGATAAACAACATGGGGGACAAAGGATCGCCCTGACGAAGACCCCTATGATGCAGAATGTATTCCCCAGGCTCACCATTGACAAGGATCCGTGTAGAGGAGGTGCAAAGCAGCAGACTAATAAGGTTGCACCAGATTCGACCAAATCCCAAGTGTTGTAACATGTCAAGCAGGAATGGCCAGGCTATTGAGTCAAAGGCCTTGGAAATATCCAACTTTAGCAGGATGTGAGGCTCTTTTGTATTGTGTAAGGATCTGGTAAGTTGCTGCACCAGCAGGAAATTGTCTTGTATACTCCTTCCTTTGATAAAGACACTTTGGTTGATAGAGACCATACTTGGCAGGTGGGGTGCCAACCGAGCTCCTAGCACTTTGGTTACCAACTTAGCAAAGCTATGAACAAGGCTTATTGTCCTGTAGTCCTTGACCAGCAGGGCATCCACCTTCTTAGGCAGGAGGGTGATAAAAGCCGAGTTGAGGAGTTTGAATTTGGAGACATGCCCACATTGCACGGCAAGCAAAGCACCCATCATATCTTCCTTGATGATATCCCAGCAAACCTTATAAAAATGACCTGCGAACCCATCTGGCCCAGGAGCCTTGTCTAAAGGTAGATCTTTTACAATTGACCAAACCTCCTCCATAGAAAAAACAAGCTCAAGATCCCTCAAATCACGTTGCTGAATGCCCAGGTTGTGTAGGTCCAGGGTGTAGTCCCTATGTTCAGCTGTACCTAGCAGGTTATCATAAAAATCCAACGCTGCTTTCTGTTTTTCTTCCTGTGAGGTGACAATGTTCCTCAACCTGAAATTTTGCAATAAAGTTTTTCTTCTTGCGGTAGCGGGCTTGCTGATGAAAGAATGAAATATTTGCATCACCCTCTTGTAGATACAAAATGCGAGAGCGGAGCCTCGCAATAGTGCGCTCCAATGATGCCAATCCGAGGCAATGCAGTTTCAATTTTTGTCTGAACCATTCCTCCCTGGGTGAGAGCGCTCTATTGTCCCTGGCAATCTCAAGGTGGTGCAGAATTTCCTTAGCTATATCAAGTTGCAGCTTGATATTGCCAACCTTGCGCTGGCTCCATTTTTGCAGCCCCTTGCTAAGTCTCTGTAGTTTTATGAATATACCCTCAACAGGGCAAGCAGTGGAAACCGGAGCATTCCAGTTATGGCTGACAGTCTCTAAGAAACCCGGCAATTTGGGCCAGTAACTTTCAAAGTGAAAACGCCTCTTCTTATGAGTTTGGACATTAAGGCTGAGAATAAGAGGACAATGGTCAGACACCCCAGAGGATGCACTTTGCAAAAGTGAATTAGGAAAGAATTCTTCCCAATCATTGCAACAGAACACCCTATCAAGTCGTACAAGAGTTGGAGAAGACCTTTCGTTTGACCATGTAAATTTGCTACCATGTAGGGGAATTTACTTAAGAAGGCAGTCATCAAGAAACCTTCGAAATGTGCCCATCAAAGCTCTATTCAGGTTAGCATTATTCTTGTCAGCAGCTTGATAGATCATGTTAAAATCCCCAGTCAACAGCCAAGGACCACTGCAGAGAGTTCTGAAATCAAGAAGTTCCTGAAGGAATTGAATTTTTCTCTCATAATCCTGCGGGCCATAAACACCAGTGAACCACCAATTCATACCATCCATCCCAGCAAACTAAACTGAAACCGAGAAATTATCAATACGAGAGGAGATGACTTGACAAACTTCTCCCTTCCAAGCAATTAGAATGCCACCACGAGTACCCTCAGCAGGCAAGGTCAAGAACTTATCGAAGTCTGAACCACAGACATATAGGAGCAGATGGGAGGAAAACGATGCCAATTTAATCTGTTGGAGGCAAATAATATCAGCTTTGGAGGAAAGAATTGTGTCTCTTACATAATCTCGCCTAGCCTTATTATTAAGGCCACGGGCATTCCAGACAAGAATGTTTGATAAATTCATTGAAAACACAAATAAACACGACCAAGGACAGCAGGAATTAACAGCCTGCCAGGAGTTCCGGGTCTCTGAAATCATCAAAGCGCTCCGCCTGCCAGCCAAAAATGGCAGCAAGAGCAGCGAGGTGAGAGTCCGTCAGTCGCCCCTCGAACAGCTTAAAATAGTTGTCTTGAGCTTTTTGATCAATGGCTTTATCCTTGGCTGCAAGACCCAGACTCCTGATGACTTTCTTTTGGGCTTCAGTGATGATCGGACCTGGAGAACAGGGTTTGACACCAGCCACCCTCCTTCTCCGACGAGGCACATCAACAACTGTCTTACTGCTTCTAGTCCTTGTTTATTTCTGCTTTTAATATAATGATACGCAGCTCTCCTGCGTGTTCGAGAAAAAAAAGTCTTGGCAACCGGCATGGGCAGCAGCTGCACCACTGGCTTGATGATTTTCTCCAGGTCATTGTGAGAAACAGCAGGCTCATCCGGCACAGAACATTTCTTAGTGTGGCGCCTTTGCCTAAAGTATACCTGAAGGTTGGAAGGGAGGCCACCTCTGCTATTAATGGCAGCATCCTGCGGCTCAACAGACCTAGGCCTCTCAACAGGGTGAGGAATACCACGGTTAGGCACAATGTCTGGAACCACAGCAGCACCAAGTCTGCCCTCTTCCCAAGTTGATATTGGTTAGCTCCTAATGTGGATGTTTGGATGGTTAAGAATCCAGAATTGGAAATTGACCCAAGTACCAAACGGTATTAACTACACCCGCAGCCCTTTGTCCTCCAATAGTGGCCCTGTCATGGACCTTCGGTCCATGGGGATAGCTGTCTTCTCCGGCGAGGTTATACCCCTCTGTCGCAGGCTTGGTTCTAGGGTAGCAGCCCTAGGCGCTTGAGAGTCATTGCGAGAGAGAGAGATTGGTTTGATAATATATTCCTCCTTCCTTTGTCTCCTGCGTGCAGGCCTATATATAGGCCACCGGTTGACCAACTAGGCAACCACTAATTAGGCAAGTGACTAATTGAAATTATCTCCCCTACAATTTAGGTCTATCAATTTAGCCACCAAATCAGTCACTTTCCTTTGCCACGCCTTCCTTGCGCGCGCTTTCCTTTGCCATGCCTTCCTTGTGCGCGCTTTCCTTTGCCATGCCTTCCTTGCGCGCGCTGCTGCCAGCGCCCGTGCCTTCCTTGCACGCGCTGCTGCCAGCGCCCCCTGCGGCCTATCGCTTTTGGCGCGCATAGGTGCGGCCCCACATGAGTGACCGCTCCCTATGATGCCCATGACAGGCCCCTACCCCCCCTCCCCCCCCGTTTTGCGTTGAGTTCGCATGCCCCCTCAAACTCAAAAAAACAAAAAGAAGCCTGTTGTTCCTCTACTTGCTGTTCTCTCGACACAGTTGCCGCCGCTGCACGCTTACCGCCACTTGTGTGTTGATGCAGCTGCCGCCGCCTCTTCTGAATTTCACCTGTCTCCGTGTGCCTCGTCGACTCTGACCTTCCTCGTTCCTTGTCCAGCATAAAGGCCAGAGATCCAATCTCCCTTGGCTGCGCTGTCTAGCCTCGTCCTTTTCTTCCTTGCAGCCGGCGAATCCTTCTCTTCTTCCTCACAGCTGGTGACTCCATCTTCACGCCTGGCAGCCCCTTATTTCTCCTCATCCCTGTGGCTGGCTTCCTCGTGGTCGGCTCCCTTGTCTTCTTTCTTGTGGCTGGCAGTGGAAGGCATCACACACATGACCAAGTTTCAGTTTAATCCTTTTGTAGATCCAGGCAAGAATCAAATTGGATTGCTTTCTAGGATTCCAAAAGCCAATTTTATGTCATCCAAACATCAGAATTTGAATTGTGGCCCATTTAAAATCATGAAATATTTGGTATTGAACTCAATGCATTTCCTTGCCCGCCAATGTCAATATTGAAATGGAGCTTTAGTGGAGGGAAGTGGGAGTAGAGAGAGATCTGTGCACACAGCAGCATTGAGTGGTTCAAGAGAGTTGTAGAGCGGATTAGGGAAGAGGTAAGGTAAGCTGGGCCAGTCACTTTCTGCTTCATGTTTTCTCCCTTCTATTTTCGTTATCCTTTTTCTCTTTATATTCTACTGTTGCTTAAGTGGTAATGTGCCAATGTGGTATGCTGTTGTCTAGGCGTTTGGAAGGAGGGCGTTCACCATGTCTTGCCTTTTTGCCTTAAAAACCATGTAACTGGTTGTGCACGGGTGGGCGTTCGGTCTAAACTATGAGTTTTTTTTGAGGAAATCTAAAACAAGAGTTTGATTTGGGTGTATCGGTTATTAGAAAGTTTGGTCTTTGTATATAGGAAAACAAACTTGTGCTTGAGTAATCGAGAACAGATAGTTTGGTTACCTGAATCCACGATGTCAGTCTTTGGTTTCAACCAAATCTGACCGCAGAACCACCCCTACTCAGATTGCTGCTCCTTTGATGCGCTTTCCACCCCTGCCCTCAAGTTCTCAGCACTCCAGATACGCCTCTCCATTGGCATAGCACACATGATCCCCTTCTTTGGCAGCACAGTAGCCTAGTTCACTGAATCGTGTTTGGTGGGGAGAGACTTGCCGTAGCTGTGCTAGTGTGATGGAACATTAAGATGAGCGGCTGTTGCTGGTGGCTAGGCGTCACAGCCACGCTGCCCTGGAAATCCATGCACATCATCGTCAGACAGCCAGTGGGGGGCGCTCGGTGTATAGTTGTTGGGAGCCTTGGACGATGGGTAGCTGGGCGTACTACTAGGTAGACTCTACTGGGCCTCATGTCATAATGGATAATGGTTCACAGGAGCCTTATTAGAATAGTATCTGGTTTCGGGTTCATGACTGAACGGCCGAAATAAAAATTGGTGTTCCGTGATTAAGATCCGAAGTAGGGACTAAGGCCTGAAATTTCAGTTTCTTTGGGTTCCGTCTCAGTTGTTTTGCCCACCCCTAGTTGTGTATAGACCACCTTATGATCGACAGATATAAAAAGTCTGCCTGAGATTGAGGGTCAGTTTGTTGTTATTGTGCTGTGCTCTACTATACTATGGAAACAAATAGTCATTAGGAATCTTTACCATTGCTAGTAAAATATTTATGACATTACTGTGGAGTTTGCTAATTAGTGTGTCCAAAAGTGCAAAACTGAAGTGCGTATAAAAAGCCACATGGATGGTAATGCCAAAGAAGCTTAAAAACTTCCTAAAGAAGTGACACTTTGTCAGACTGCAATGTGTTTTTATTTGTGGGGTTGTTACTATTCTCTCTGTGATTATGTGAATTAATGTGAAGGAAATTATGTTATGCCTAATGTTTCCTTTGATGCTGTGATCATTATTGTTCAGGTTGCACAAGTGCGGGTAGCTGCTGCAGAATCATCAATCCAGATTGTCTATCTATCTGTAAATGATAGAGTTCAATTGGATATAAAATATGCTGATGAATTAGGTAGATCAATAGCATCTTTATCAATATCAAACATTTCAATTCTTAAAGCTGATGTTTTTATCCCCTTTCATCAGGTTATATTTTCAACGAAGCTCATGGAGTAGTCCCTGTAAAGATTGAGATAAATTATCCTGATGTTGTTTCCGTTCTCATGCCAAGAGATTTTAATGGTACATATGACACACATGAACGTTTTGTTCTTCAGGTTTGTCATGGAACAACGTGCTTCTGCTCAGTTCTGGAATACTGTCACAATACTAGATTTAAAGATAACTCTCTTTTCATGGAAACTTATTTTTTATCACTGTATTTTTTTTTAACTTGAAGGCGAGAAGTCATGGAACAGCTCTTGTAAGGCTCCACACAAACAATGTCCCCAACAAAGTGGATTTCATAATGGTAATTTTTTTTGTTATAAGCCCATGTCAGTTCGTGCTGTATTTGATTTTATTAGTTTAATGCTGCTCAAACTCGAATTCGAAATGTTCTTTATACTTGCTAGCTTTAAAATTTTGTAGGCTCTTTTTGTCTGTAGTCGCCAAAGTTGCTATTGGGATTCAGTTTTGAATTGTTTATGGTGTATTTCTTAATATAATGATGAGCAGTTCTACCAGTTCAAGGAAAAAATTGTGTAGTGTACCAAATTAGCAACATCATGCACTTTATGGATGTGGCAGTGCCATCAAACTGGAGAGCCGCAGAGAAATAATGATGATGTTTTTCTCACTTTTTTAGTTAAGTGCATGCACCCAAGCACTCCCTTTTCTCAACCCTGAATGTTTTACTCTGTAGGTATCCGTAGGAGCACAAATATATCCTAGGGATGTGATCCTTCATTCTGGCCAGCACCTGAACTTCACTGTTATAGGAGACAGTATGTTCAATGAAATTAATTTCTTATTTATATTATCTTACAGTTTTTTATTGTTGTTTTAATACTAATACCATTTGACATTAATCTTTATCCTACCCTTTTTATGGTATTTGCTCATTGCATGTTGCATTCTAATTAACAGTATGAAATGCTATTTCAGTGAAGACAAAAACTTACGAGTGTTAGTGGTCTGTGTATAGTGGGCCTAGTCCAGTCCATGTAATCCATTAGGCCTTCAGCGTTAGGGGGAAACCCTATATGTGTCTTGTACTATCTACACTTCTGAATCAATAGAGCATATTCTAACATGGTACCGAAGCCTTATCTTCTAACATTTCTCCTCTCGTGGCCATCGTCGCCTGCCATGGCTGACGCGCGCCTACTTGTCCCTTGCTCCCTCAACATCGATGCAGCTCCCCTGGGCGCTACCATGCCCGCCATTCCCCTGACCAGAGCTGCTGCGCCTGCCATCCTTCCGGCCGGAGCCACACCCAAGGTTATTAAAACGATAAAACGTTGAAACACTCATGGGTGAAGTTTTGACATTTAAACGTTTAAACGTAGTTTTAAACAACATAGGAAAAATACCAATATATCATAATTTCAGACAATAACATGAAGTTAAATACCAAATTAGAGAGGTTAGTGGCTTACCACAACATAGGTAGAGAGGATGAGAGGAGTCAACTGCTGGTGCTGGCCATCGGCTGCTAGCAAACAGAGGCGTGGAGAGAGAGGGCAACACGGAGGGAGAGGGCGGCGCAAAGGGAGAGGAGTGATGCGGATGGCTCACGACGTGGAGAAGCGGCTGCACACGCCGCCGAAGGAGGGCATGCTCGGTGCGAAGGGAGAGGGCACACAAGGTGCATTAGACGACAACAACAACACCTTCAGGCGGCGGCGACGATAGAGAATAGAGCGGTGTGCTACTAGCCATTGGGCTTCAGGGCAGGGGAGTAGGGAAGCGTGTGGAGACAGGGTCGGTTTGGACCCAAAAGTAACAAATAGACTGGGCCCAAAAGTAGCTAATGGTCTAAAATGCATGAAACACTGCGTTTTACATTTTAGAACACTAAAACACGGTTTTAATCTTTAATTAGAGTTTTGACGTTTAAGCGTCGTTTAAACATAGTTTTAATAACACTGGCCGCACCTGCCCTATTCTTTGCAGACCTGTCATTGCCACTCCCCTCTTGCCACCCCTGCGTCCGAGTAGGGGGGGGGGGGCAGAGGGGCCTGGTCGCGCCCTGGCCTCCCACCCTACCTGCTTATTTTCCCCGTGGTGTCGCCATTGCCTCCATGCTTGATGCGGTTTTCGCAGTTGCCAAGAAGGTTGTGGCTGTCGTTTAGAAGCGTGAACGCTGAATGGGTTGCGACCCTCACTTGGGAGCAAGAGTGCATTGTTGCGGATGCCTTCGCCCACTAGCCTCGCGGAGGCCGAGCATCTTCTCGATAGTCCTTCCTGCTCCGCTCCGCTCTCGGAGGTCCTAGTGCTTGATCCCCCTCTAGAGTATGGGGCTCGTCATCGTCAACCTCCACGCTTAGGCGACAAGTGTCTAGAACATCTGCTCTCTAGTTCTCGTCATTCTCGACCTGGCTTGCTCCACCTAACATCTGTTGGCGTGACCTCGTCCTCACCCTTCAGTGCTACGCGTTGGACGACCATGTCCTCATCGACACGTCGTCCCTCGCTATCCCGTTCTAGCGTCGGATAGCGTGGTCCTCTCGTAGATCATTGGGACCGTCACTGTTGAGCTATAAGATGTTGTTTGCGAGTGTAGTGGCACGACCCGTAAGGCCCAGGTTGCCATCGAGGAGCAGTTCCTTAGCAACCGTGATGCTCGTGCTCTCCACCTCGACGCCGCCTTGTAGATCATCGTTCAGGGCGACCTCTCCGTCATCGAGTATTCTTGCCAGATGAAGAATATGGCAGCCTCCCTCCGTGATCTTGAGCGAGTGATACAAGTGCCAAGGTGGTCATGTTGTCTAAACTGCGCAGTAGTTCAATCATTTCTTGTACCAGGGGCACCCCTGAGTATCTATGCCACACCTGTTAGCTAGGTCCCATGTTCAACTTCCTTTCTCTAGTTCCTTCTCTTAGGTTGTGCACAATTTTGATCTCATACCCTGTGATTTGTTGACCTCTTGAGCTGGGAGGATTGGGTATCTCTAGTCTCCAGGAGCTATGCTGGGCTCTCAGAATGAGGTGGGCTGCAAAAAATTGAGCCTGGGCGCTCCTGGTCTGGTTTATCTATACAGGTACCTGCCAAGGCCCGACTTTCTTTTCCATGGTCTTGATCTCCGAGGTTGGTGATGGAGCAAACACCTTGTTTTGGACAGATAAGTGGCTGCATGGGGAAAGAATCTCTGATTTGGCCCCTCGGCCTTTGGCTTAATTCCTAAGAAATTTGTTAGCAAAAGAACTCTCCAAGAGGCCATATCTAATAGAAGATGGATTTCTAACATTAAAGGGGCCCTCACAGTTGAAGTTATAATAGACTACCTACATCTCTGGGAAATGTTTTCTGGTTTTGAGTTGCAACCTGACAGGGAGGATAAGCACATATTCATCATTGCTTCAGATGGTAGATACTCTGCAAAGTCTGCCTACAAGGGTCTCTTCCTAGGATCAAACTCTTTTGGAAGATCAAGCTCTTTTGGACATTACAGAAGGGTGTGGAAATCACAGGCCCCATCAAAATGTCGATTTTTCATTTGGCTTGTTGCCCAGAACAGGTGCTGGACAACCGATAGACTATCAAATCACCCAAGCAAATGTCCTTTATGTGACTAGGAATCTGAAACCTTAAACTATCTGCTTGTCACATGTGTTTTTCAAGGGTTTTTTTGGTATACGATGATGAGAAAGTTTGGTATCATTCCTTAGCTCTACAGGTAGGTGCTACCTCCTTTTTAGAGTGGTGGGAAAAAGCCTCAGAGACAGTAAATGGGCTCACCAAGAAAGGTCTCGATTCCCTCATCATCTTGGGGGCTTGGATGATCTGGATCCACCGTAATAGGTGTGTTTTTGATAATTGGTCACCTAGCCTGCCTCTAATCCTCAGGCAGGTTGATGAAGAAAGGAGCTTGTGGGAAGCTGCTGGAGCCAAGGGATTATCCTCCCTGGCAGCCCCTCTCCCTGATACCTGAGGGCTGGCGGCTTCTTAGTTTTTAGTGGTGTCATTGTTCGTATGGACCCTTTTATGTATGCCTGTATCTGGCCTCCATAAGGACTCTTTTGTTTATTTGTATTTTTGGTCTGCTTTAGACCTTGTACCTTCTCTTCTTAATTTATAAAATGGTGTAATCCTCCTGCGCATTCGAGAAAAAAGATATGTGGACCTCTCCTGTTACCATTGTTTCGTGTTATAAATATTATCAGGTGGTTCTTGATGATTCCTTTTATTATTCGTGAATTGTGCATTCGAGAAAAAAGATATGTGGACCTCTCCTGTTACCATTGTTTCGTGTTATAAATATTATCAGGTGGTTCTTGATGATTCCTTTTATTATTCGTGAATTTTCCCATGCGTTCGAAGTTTATACTTATGCTACTCTTCTCCACTTCGTTTGGGTTTCCACTCGGTTTGGTTGCACATTAAGGCTGTTCAGTGTGACAATAGCAGGGAGTTTGATAACTCCTCTCGATTCGTCTCATGGGCTTCAGCTCCCGATGTTGTGTCCCTATACTTCCCCTTAGAATGCTAAGTCCGAGCACATGATTCACACTACTGGCAATGTCATGCGCTCCCTTCTATTTCAAGCATCTGTCATGTTCGTTACTGGGCCAAGAGCCGCCACTTGACTCCTTAATCGTCTTCCTACAATGATGACTCGCGCCCCACCTCCATTTTGCTCTCTTCGGCACCACTCCTTCCTATGACCATCTTCGTGTTTTTGGTAGTGCGTGCTGTCCCAACATTTTTGCCACTACTCCCCATAAACTTGCTCCGCTCTACTCGATGCGTCTTCCTTGGTTACTCCACTGATCACAAAGGGTAACAGTGTCTTGACCTCACCACTCATCGTCTCCTGAAACAGATTTCCCCTTCTCGACTTCCAATCCACTGCCGCCTCCCTTCTCGAGTTGGATTTTCTTCGTGATCCTAACTTCGGGGCGCCCTCTGGCCATCATTTGTTTTTCCCCTTGTAGGTTACCCCCTCTGCTCCAGCTTGTGGCACCGATGCCCCTGATGGCTCCTGTACCCTTGCCGCCCTCGGTTGGACCGTGTGCTCCTCGTCGGTATTCGTTGGACCACAGGAGGCATCGGTGGCGCCTCCTTTAGCCTTGCCTTCTTCGCCCTCGTTGGCGCCAAGACTGGGCATTCGGGTATACCCGAAAATTCGGGTTTAATTGTTCGGGTTTTAATTAATTCGGGTATTGAACAGGCGAACCCGAACTCGACCCGAATTTTTCGGGTACCCGAAAATTCGGGTAGTCCAAAAATCGGGTTCGGGTTCGGGTAATGTACAGTTACCCGATTAAACTGCAGACAACAATAGGATTTATTTTCAGACAGCTAAGACAGCAAAATAAATGCATTTAACCCAGCTAAGACAGTAGCAATAAAATCCGAACATGAAATTAATTCGGGTTTTTCAGACAGCTAAGACAGCAAAATAAATCCAGACAGCTATAAACAGAAAATAAATACATTTAACACAGCTAAGAGCCTAAGACAGCAGCAATAAAACACAGGACAGATTCACTGATTCACAACTGTCAAGTCACAGCAGCAATAATCAGTTAATCACACATACAGTCTCAATCTCAACTCTCAAGTTCTCAACTGTCAAGTCACAGCTCACACAACTCTCAAACTGTCAAGTCACACAACTCACAAATTAACAGTAACTTGTAAGCTGCACTGCAACCTCGAGGCTTCAGGCCTCAACTGTCGTTATCATGTGAGTGACACTTGACAACACGCAAAATTAAAATTTCAAGCAAAGAAAAAGCCTCCAGGATCCAATCATCCATAGACTGCTTGGCTCCAATCCTCCAATATCTGTAGCCAATAACCATTTTGCTCATAGAAGTAAGCAGTAGCACACAAAGAAGTTAAGGATCAAGTAAAACATAAGTGCTTTCAAACCTTAATTAGCAGGTCTTTCATCAGATTTAGAGGGAGGGCATCTACTACTACTTGGCGTTGCTTGAGACTTGGAAGTGGTAGGATTTTCTTTCCCTTTTCCTTTCTCACCAAATTCTTCAATTAAATCTATTATAAAATGAATTCAACTAGTCAAAGATGCAGGTAATAACTTAATATAACAATTACGTACACTACAATGGTGAATATTGACTATACCTGCTTCAATCATGGCTAATTCCTCCATATTCTCTTGGATGTTGATTGGAGTAGTCCTTCTCAACCAGTCTTGGGTACATACAAGTGCCTCCAGCATGAAAGGAGTTAGCGACGTACGAAAGTCATCTAAGATACGTCCACTCGTGCTAAAAGCAGACTCTGCAGCCACTGTTGAGATAGGAATAACAAGCACATCACGGGACATGTGAGCTAAAACAGGAAACCTGTGTGCATTTACCTTCCACCAAAAAAGTATGTCAATCTTTGTATCTGTGTCCTCAGTCTCTTCAGTTAGATACTTTTCAAGTTCTGACTTTGTTGTGCTACTAGAATAGTTGGTCATTTTCATCCTCTTGGCAATTACTTCTCTAAGTTTGCCTCCTCTACCACCCTTTGCTTCACTAGGATCAGTTACTTCAGTCGTTACTTCAGTTGGAGCATAAATATTTTTGTATTCTTCAAACAGCTCACGAACACAAGAGTTAATAGCTGCCCAAACTAATTGGCCCCTATCCTCACCAAATATCTCCTCAACAATAATCTTCGTATACATAGATAATTTGTATCTTGGATCAAGAAAAGCTGCAACAAAAATGAGTAGATTAATGTTCTCTTTATCCTTCTCCTTCCCCTTTCCCCTCGCCTTTCCCCTCTCCTTTTCCAAATCCATCTCTTGCACATACTCGTTCTCCTTATTGTTTGTGTGCCAAACTCCCCAATACTTGTCAAATTTTTCCTTCATTCTCATGCCCATTGATACTTGTAGATTGTCTTGACTACTCATCCAAGACTTAATAAGCAAGTGGACTTCACCAATCTCATGAAAGAAACTATTGCTAGTCACATGTAGACTAGATGAAACACGTACAGTAAGGTCATGGAAATGCTCAAGAAACTCTGCCAACTTCTTTGCATTCTCCCAATCACCTTCATCAGGGTAACCATCACCCTTCCTTTCTTCAGAAAGGTCTATACAATAGTTATTATCCTCATCAATCAACCTTAAGAATACCTTTTCATATGCAATTGCAGCTTTAAGCATGAGATAGGTGTAGTTCCATCTAGTTGGGACATCAAGCTTTAGAAATGCCTTGGTGTTCAACCCCTCTTCCTCAGCAATTTCTTTGAACTTAACCAATCTTGAAGTCCCATCTTTGATATATCTAATAGCACCTCTAACACGCTTCACTGAGATGTCCACTTCTTTCAAACCATCTCGCACAATAAGGTTAATAATATGGGCAGCACACCTCATGTGCAGAAACTTGCCTTTTGCTATGTGGGTTCTTCCTAGGTGCCTCCTCAAATAAGCAATACCGGTATCATTTGCTGATGCATTATCAACTGTTATCGTCATAACTCTCTCCAATCCCCATTCAGTCAGGCATTTCAACAAACTTTTTCCAATATCTTCTCCCTTGTGTCCCTTAACCTTAAAAAATCCAATGATTTTCTTATGCAAATTCCAACCCTCATCTATAAAAGTTGCAGTCACTACCATATAACCATCTTGTTGTTGGGAAGTCCAACAATCTGTGGTCAAGCAAACTCTTTGACATGAATCTCTAAAAAAAGTCTTTACTTTGGCTTTCTCTCGAAAGAATTGGGACAATATGTCCCTAGTGCATGTTCTTCTAGATGGTGCTTGGAAACGTGGGCAAGCTTTAGACATGAATTTCTTGAAGCCAGGCTTTTCACCAAAAGCAAAAGGCAGCTCATCTTCAATAATCATCTCAGCGAAGGCCTCCCTAAGCGCATCTTGATCAAACCTCCAAGTAGAAACACCTTCCCCTTGTATTGTTTGTAAATATCCTTGCTTTCCATCTTTTTCAAACTTGTTAGGATTGTGCTTGCAACTTTGAAGGTGTCTCTTCAAGGCAGATGTACCATGTCCCTTGGAGTCCGATTTCATGTTGCGATGGCAATACTTGCATTTTGCAGCTATCATAATGCCTTTATCATCTTTGATCTTGGTGAAATGGTTCCACACATCTGATCTTGGTGCCATCTTCTTCCTTTCATGTTGTGCACAATTCTTGTCAAGGTCAACCACCTCTTGATCAGCAGCCCCTTGTGATTGTGATGGTTGTGTTTGTGTCCCATCATTTTCTATAGTGCCAGTGCCCACTGATTCCATGCCCTTGTCCAATATGTCTTCAGGTTCAGGCATCTATTAAAAAGGAAACACATAGTAAGAAATCTGCTAGAACAAAGGTATGAAAATTATTATTAAAGATATAATAATCTTCATTGTTGGATACTGCACATATTCATTGTGTCCGAGTTGTTTCTTATCTGTTGTCATACTCAGTAGGAAAATTAGATACTAAATGTTGTGCTAATTACGCTAGTTCTATGTTTGTTGCGTTACTGCACTGTCTGCACATATGCTTGCTGCGTGACCACTGACCAAGACTTGTTTCTACTGATCAAATCTGCTAGAACAAAAAAAAGCACTGAGCACATACGTTGCAAGATTCCTCTGATGTTGGTGCCGTTCTTCAATGTTGGCTTCAAAGAATTAGTGCTGCAGGCGAGCACAGGTCGCGGGCGCCGGGCGGCCGGGCGTGCAATCAGCACTCAGCAGTCGTGCTCTGTGCTCTGGGATGTGGACACAGGCGCCGGGCGGCCGAGCACAGGTCGTGCCGTCGCGGGCGGCCGGGCGCTTGATGCGGTTCGACGGGCGACGGCGACGCTCGGGCCTCGGGCGCTCGGCTAGTCGGCACTACGGCAGGCGGCAGCGGCTGCTGGGATGTGGACGACGACGGCAGCTAGGTTAGACGGCAGTCGACAGCGACCAGCGGGCAGCGGCTGCTGGGAGCCTGAGCCTGGGATGTGGACGGCTGAAGACGTGCTGGACGCGCCGTGCGCTGCTGCTGGCCTGCCAGGCCTGCTGGATGGAGAATTTGAGATGGAGGGAGCAACCGCAGGCCACAGCCCACCAGACCTAAATCACCTAATGGGCCTTCTGTTTAATTCGGGTACCTGTTAGCTATTCGGGTACCGGTTAATTGAACCCGAAATTTGCTATAAAATTTCGGGTACCGAGAGGTAATACCCAAATTAGATTTCGGGTTTTTAGGGTTCGGGCTTATCGGGTTCGGGTTCGGGTTTTTCGGGTTCTGGATTCGGGTATCGGGTTTTATGCCCAGGCCTAGTTGGCGCCACTAGAGGCCCCCATCGATGGCCTCCTTGAGACTGGCTCCTCGCTATGTCAACCATGTGCATGTCTATCAACGATGTGCACGGGTAGGTGCACCACTCCGTTCTCGTACCAAGCCGACGGTGTATCACCCCCTCTTCTTCATCGTGGCCCTTGCATTTCCACCCAATGGGACTCATCAGGACGCTAGGGTTCTTCGGCTGGTCCATTGCCTTGCCTTCTCTACGACCTCCTCCATGCTGGTTTCCCTTGTGCCAACTTCTATGCATAGTTGCCTCGTCGATCCTCACTGTCGTTGTGCTATGGAGAAAGTACCAGACCCTCCTTACCGATCACACCTGGGATTTAGCGCTTCATTCTCCAGGCGGCAATCTGGTGACTGACAAGTGGGTCTAAGCACATAACGGTACAAGACATGTTGGATTCTCCAGGGCTTCACTTAGTGTCATGAGGTTGACTATGGTGATACGTTTAGCCCAGTGGTGAAGCCTGCTACTGTCTGAGTTGTCCTCTTACTGGCTCTTTCTCGTTCGTGGCCAGTCCATCAAATGATGTCAAGAATGACTTCATGGGACTCTCACCGAGACAGTCTATTGCAGTTAGCTTGCTGGTTTTGTTGACTTTGCTCACCTTGATATGGTCTGCAAGCTCAACAAGTCACTCTATGGTCGGAAGCAAGCCCCTCATGTTTGTTGCAACTAGTTTGACATCTATTTTCTCTCCCTAGGGTTTATTGAGGCTAAGCCGGACACCTCCCTATCCATCTAACGGCGTGGCAATGATGTTGTGTATCGCCCGCTGCATTGGATCATCACTGCTCTTCAGCACGAGTTCACCATGAAGGGTTTGGGTCCGCTTCATTTTTTGGGGATTGTCGTTGAGCGTTGTTCGGATGGCTTGTTTCTTTATTGGCGACAGTACACGTCAAACATCTTGGAGCGCGCTGACATGCTAGATTGCATTCCTTGCGCGACACCGGTGGACACACAAACCAAGGTCTCCGGCGATGGTGCTCCTGTAAACGACGCCATTGCCTACTAGTCTTGTTGATGTCCTTCGATATCCCACCTTCACTAGGCCTGACATTGCATGTGATGTCCAGCAGGTCTGCCTCTATATGCATGATCCTCGGGAGCTGCACCTGAGCATGGTCAAGCGGATCCTTCGGTACCTTTGGGGTATATCCGATTACAAGCTCCATCTTTGGCGCTCTCCCACTGTCCCACATGAGTTGGTTGTATACACCGACGCTGACTGGGTTGTGTGCCCGGACACTTGCCGGTCTACCTCTGGCTATGTGATGTTTCTTGTTACCAATCTCATCTCTTGGTCTTTCAAGCGTTAGCCCGTGGTCTTCCGCTCTAGTGTTGAGGCTGAGTATCGAGCCGTCACTAGTGGGGTTCCTGAGGCGAGCTGGTTGCGCCAACTTTTTTAGGAGCTTAAAAAACCCCCTCACCCGAAGCACATTTGTCTAATGCAACAACTTCAGCGCCGTCTATCTCTCCGTCAACCTCGCCCAACACCAACACATGAAGCTTGTTGAGATTGATCTTCACATCGTCCATGAGCGCATTGCTGTTAGGGACATCCGTGTTCATCACGTCCCGATGAGCTCGCAGTTTGGCGACATCTTCACGAAGGGTCTTCCCTTGTTTTTATAATTTTGTTCTAGTCAATGTTTGCTCTGGCTAGTGTTTCGACTGCAGGGGGTGTTAGACTGGTTTGTGTATAGTGGGCCTAGCCCAGCCCATATAATCTATTAGGCCTTTAGGGTTAGGGGGAAACCCTATATGTCTTGTGCTCTCTACACTTGTGAATTGATATAACATATTTTACGAGTACAGCTATATGTACACCCATATAAAATTTGGGAAATGCTTCAAGTACAACCACTTGAGTACAACTCAGAATCCAATGGTTGGGATCACTTGGATGGAAAGCTCATACGTGCATTACATGGTTGTACTTAAGTAGTTGAGTTATGCTCAAGTGATTGTACTTGATGCATTTTCAAAATTTTATACTGGTGAAGGGTTATATCTGGTGATATATAGGTCAGAAGTAGGTCGTTTTCAGCTAATGTTTTAGCTTAGTACTAATGTAGTATCAATTATTTGTTTGATTGATAGAGTAAGCAATCATTGTTACCATACATATTATTAGGTCATAAATATACTGCTGTTATAGGTATGGACTTGCGTGGACATGGTCACTGGTTAAGTAGCAATGGGAAGATCGTGCACATCAATCGGGTAACTGGTGAAGCACAAGCACGTAGTGAAGGTGTAGCGGAAGGTAGTCTTAAGACCATATATCCAAGCATAACTGTATAATACATTATCAACTAGACTGTTCTTTTTTTATGATAACTTCTCGCAAATCTACTCTTTCTAAACAGTAATCTTCAAAGGTTCAAATTTTAAGCTGCAAACAACTATCACTGTTCTCAAGGTGAACCATATAGTTGTTGATGCTCCTGCGGAGACACTGACTAATGCAGCTGGCCTGCCGGATGGATACATGTTTTCTGTGAGATTTAGGTTTGTATTGCTCATATGATAACCTTCCTTCCACATTTTTGTAATTATATTATAATCAAGGCTGAAGCTACTCTAACATACCAATGTGATTCCCTTGGGACTTCGTGTCAATTCAGGAGCAGACATAAATTTGTGGTATACTAGACTGGAATATGTGGAAAGTGTAACGTACTGATTTGAAGTGCACAGATAGTGCATGGTATGTGCACTATGGAAAATACCACCTAAGCCAACTGCATTTAGTATTTCCATATGTGTAGTTATCTGCTTCTGCTGCAGTTTGTGATCTTAAAGGAGAGGCTCACAACATTTATATGCATAAAATGTCTCATATGACTTCTAGCATAGGAATGCAGTCACTATGAAAATCGGATAAGTACCCTTTGAAACTGTAATTGAGTTTATCACATGTATCTGCAACTATCTCCAGTCTCAAAGGAATGTAACAATGCATATCATTTGTGCTAACCTTTTCTCATTTCTTTTTCTATAGTGATTCAATTGAGCACAGCATTGGATCCTCTGCGAGCCCAATTAATGTTCCCTTTGAATGCAAGGTTGACCCTTCTTTTGTTGGGTATGTTTCCTTCTCGTCAATGCGTACACAAAGCATCTCCAGCAGTTCCCAATAATCTATCCCCAATATGTATGTTTTGGGGTAAGCCCAATATTGTTTCTGTGAGTACTGGGGGAGTTGCTGCAGCAGGAACCCAATATATCTCCACCAATACCCATGTGGAAGGTGAGTCCTGCAGGAGTGTAAGAGGAAAGATGGCTGAAAAGTGATAGTTGCGGTGGGTCCCATGGTATTGGGGGAGATACAGCTGCCCCTTTATTTGAGGGGAGATGAGGGAAATATTGGTGACCACAAAAAAGGAGAGGCATTGGGGAACTGCTGAGTAAGAAAAAAGCATAGTTGTCCCCAGACAGTTTTATGGGGATAGAGGGAGGTATTGGGAAATGCTGGAGATGCTCTTAACTCCTGAATAATTAAGTTGAAATCTCATTTTGTTTTTTCCTTTAGGTTTGTTGAGCCATGGACTGAGCATGCCACAAAGAAATCCTACTGCCTGTTTCATCCATATTCACCTGCACAACTGTTGCCCGTGAAGTTGGACCCTAATGAAGGAACTTTACACATTTTAGTTCGTGCAAATCTAAAGGAAGACCCAAAGGTGACCGGATCTGCACATGCTCTTTTTGTCAAAGGGTTTTACATAAAAGAACCTGGGAAAGTAGGTGCCTTCTCCCTCTCCCTTGCTCGTTGCTCATTTGCATGAAGCCTTTTTATTCACTCTGACTACAAAGTGTCTATCTCATGCAGTTAAATCTGACTCCAAGTTGCAATCATAGTGTCATTACTATCGATGGAAATACTGGTATGAGAAAGATAATTGTTTGTGTGAACTTGGACCCTTGTATTAGGCTTGTGCTTTAACTGATAGTCAAGTTATTGTTTATGCTGTTCTAGATATTGAGTTGTTCTGGAATGCTAAAGATTTACTCAGAGTCAGTCGTGTTGACACAAATGAGAACAATGGTGTTCTTAGTCGAGTTGTTTACCGGGTGAGTCACAACTGACAATACAGCATTTTCTTTGGTTTCATTTCTTTTTTTATCAATATTTAATGCTGGCAACGTGGGATTTTCCTCATCCTTTTATAGGTTGAAGCGCTAAAAAGGCTATCGTTCTCTGACAAGGTCACTATCGTTCTTCCTGCCACTGGTATGCTATTTAATCTGCTTTGTTTGATACTTGTAGTAAACTGATCACCTACAGTTAATATCTCTTGTTTGGTTCATCAAAATCCAAATCATTCATCATATGCAGTATATAATTCGTTTCATATCCCAGAGGTAATTGCAATACTGTGGAAGTTACTATTTGCGTATTACCCATGCATAGGTCAAACTGAAGAAGTTGAAGTCAGCTACGATACAGGAGAGGAGGCAGAGTCACCATCATCATGGGGCCTAACCACAACTGCTGTTATGCTCACATGCATCATTGTGACAATAGTCACTGTTGCACTTTTCATGAAGTTGCTGCAGAGACCTATCAGACAGGCACCATCAGGGAGCATGACAGCATCCACACCAGCACGAGCACCAGCAGCCGATCCCGCAGCCATGGCTGATCCTGCATCCCCGGCTAATGGTCAGTTCTCTCCTCGTACACCCCAGCCTTTCATGGAGTACGTGAGGAGGACCATTGATGACACACCGTACTATAAGCGTGATGCCAGGAGGCGATTCAACCCGCAGAACACCTACTGAGCATGCGTGGCAGCGTGTAGTGTGGACTGGTTGGTCTGTTGTAACGTTTCTGATTTAGGTCCGCAGTTGGTTTAGAACCACAGCTGTAGTTCTTGCACGAGTATGCCCTTGCTATGAGAATGCTGTAAAATTTGTGGTTCTGGCAGCACGTGCGGTGAGGGATGGACACCTATTTTGGTAGAAGCCTGTTGTTTGCCATTTTGCCAACAGGTATAGGACATCTGTTTTGTTAGAAGCATGTTGTTTGCTATTTCGCCATAGATATAGGACATCAATTTTGTTAGAACCCTGTTGTTAATTCTTGGCATGTAATTTTAGGCCTGTACATTGGAGTACGGGACAACCAAACCCTTGGTTTAGACAACTGTTTTAGCTCAATTGCTGCAGATACTTGAGTTTTGTTGGCCTGATTTAGTTTATTTATTCTACAAGCAGTAGTGAGTGGTCACAGTCCTAGTTGTGGTAAATGTCCTGACATTGGGTGCTCGTACAAGATTTGCATTTGCATTGTATTAGGGGCAACGCGGGATAGGCTATTGCACAATTGGTTTTTTGGTTAGGCCGCATGATACTGTTGCATTATTTCTTCGTTGGTTGTGTGTATTGGACGATGGGTACATATAGTTTTATGTTTGGTTTGCACTACATATGAGACTAAACACAAGATTAACAATGTCCTTTCATGGAACACCCTTAACACAGTTCCAGCCATCTAGTGCAATGGTGAGCTCATGTTGGTTCAGCCATTGAACACCCGGTTTGGAACGATGTGGATCGAGTCTGAAACCTCGCCTCCTGTGGATTGAGACCCATGCCGGGGTTCGAACCCCACGATGAGCTGATTGTCTTTGCTTGGAATGATTCCAACCCAAACCCGTGCCAGAGCCGGTCGCAGGGGCCAGATCTAGGTACGAGGCCTTATCTCTTTGGTCTCATCCATTCTCTATATCCTATTTTCCTAGCTAGGTGCTAGGTGTTGGGGTGTATGTGGCACGGGGAGAGGGCCATGCTCTTGCAGGCATTGAGTGAGATGGTGGCAGCTTAAGGTCCTTTAGTAAGGTCCTTTAGGGTGTGTTTGGATGGAGGGACGAAGAAGGATGAAGAGGGATGGGATGGGATCATTTTAACTTGACCCGCGTTTGGTTTGGAGGTCCAGAGTCAGGGTCAAGTAATATTCTTCAAAAATGGTGGATGAGGCCATCCCTCAAAAAATAAGGGACGAGGTCAGCCCAGGGTTGATCTCGTCCCATCCCTCGTTGACACCGAACCAAACACTACCTAAGAGTACCTTAGTTATGTATAATTGTACTACCTAAGTCTTTAAATAATAAAAGAAGCAAAAAAAAAAACTATCTCCTTCCACAGTTCTCAATATATTACTTTTCTAAATATGTTGAACTTGCCATGTCACTAGTTTGAGTGTGATAATCTAAATTTTTTCCTTTTGTTTTCATCTCCCTACCTCAACTCAGATCTCAAAATTGTGATCTGTTAGCGGTGATGGATTCAACCTATTGACCTGTCTTGACCTTTTGATTTGCTGTCGTAATTGTTTATCGTTTATTCTTGGCCTATGCATGTGAAGATGTTGCATTGCTAATTATTTAATCTCTAGCTGACTAGCTACTGCAATTGTGCATCATTAGTGGTCGGTGTATGAGCTCTGTTAATCGCAGAGTGAGAAAAAGATGACAAAATTTTCTAAAAAATGTCGTCAGTTTTTTTTTTTGTTTCAGGAGTGTGGGTGATTTAATTGTTGAGGACCTATCGAGATTCTTGAAAGAAACCTAATAGGGCAACATGTCAAAGTTATATATATCATTCTCCTCTTTGAATGATTCATTGGGAGTACATAAAAATAAATGAAGCTTTACAATGAAGCGTAGCATGGCGGATCGTTGATGAGCGCAAATGTAAAGTTATTTCTTATTAGCCGAAGCAAGATTTTTTACTTAGCAGATACTTGCATATCACACACATGGCAGTGAAAATATTTGTGGCAGAACCTCCCAAGGTATCGGACCCATATACATCTGTCCTTGTCTCAAAGACCTCAGACGGCTATGCATGTGCACCAGATAACTTAACAGGATTCGTCCGATTGTCCCAAGGACACCGAATAAACCACTTATAACCAAGATCGCGAGATTAAGTAATACAAATCACACACATCAATATTTTTGCAGCGGAAATCTTATTACCAAATTTTACAAGTTACAAAAATTTTACTTTGTGCATGATCGGAGTGATTACTAAAGTATAAGTTTGAAATATATGCTAGCTTAAGTGACCATCCTCAATAAGAAGTATAGAAGAGTTACTTAGACTTATAAGAAGGCCGAGCCCACCGGCACTTAATACCATCATCAGCAGTACAAAGCTATAACCTGAAAAACAACAGGGAATAAAACCCTGAGTACGGAATTACTCAGCAAGACTTACCCGACTAAAAAAAAGACTCTCAAGGGTATGCTGGCTAGAGGGATTCAAGGTATGGTTTATCAAGAATCAAAAACTCTGTTTGCAGAAAAGCTTACTGTAGGAAACGGGTGACGCCTAAGAGG
Organism: Zea luxurians; assembly: GCA_029449295.1. Classification (NCBI taxonomy): domain Eukaryota; kingdom Viridiplantae; phylum Streptophyta; class Magnoliopsida; order Poales; family Poaceae; genus Zea; species Zea luxurians. Next base: position 20,954,223 of record JAOPSE010000034.1, on the reverse strand, counting down.
GGGGGGGGGTGAATTAGGACTTCTAAAAACTTTTACTAAACTAGGCCACAATTAAATCCCTAGAGCAAAACCTATGCAAATAATCAAAACTAGAATGTGCAAACTAGGTTTTGTCTAAGTGTTGCTATCTCTACCGCAAAAGGCTAAGTTTCAATCTACACTAAATAAGTATGACAACAAGATTGAAACTTAAATGCTTAATATAAATGCGGAATGTAAAGAGCTAAGTAGAGAAGCAAACTCTCGTGGATGACGCCGGTATTTTTACCGAGGTATCCGGAACCACGCAAGGTCCCGACTAATCCTCGTTGGTGCCCCTACGCAAAGGGAAGCCCACGCGAGGGCCAAGCACTACGGTCGAGTAACTCCGTAGAGAGCCGCGGGCCTTCTCCACGCGCAAGTGGTGCTCCGCTTCCGGCTCCTCTCGGACGCTCCCCGCCGTCTCCACTATCGAGCTTCCGGCAAAAATGCCGTGGGCCTCGTTCCCTCCGGTACACGGTGGCGGCCGTGACACAAACGCGGTTGTCACGGTCTCGCAAGACACTCGCCCCACTCGGTACAATTACAACGACTCACACAAGAGCCGAGGGGTTGTGTGGTTTTACAAAACTCACTCAACTAACTAGGATTCACCTAGAGCAAGCGCTAAAGCGGTCTAACTAACCTAAGCACTTCGCAAAGCACCTACGCTAATCACCGAGTGATTCTATTAAGCACTTGGGTGTTTGAGCTCTTGGAAATATGCACTATATGTATTGGTATGTTGCTTGGGCTCTCACACTTGAGAATGGCCGGTTGGGGTGGTATTTATAGCCTCCAAGCCCCCAACTAGCCGTTGGACAGAAAGCAGCAGCTTTCTGTCGTCGGGTGCACCGGACAGTCCGGTGCACACCGGACACTACACTGTAGTATGTCCGGTGCATGCCACGTCAGCCGACCGTTGGCGCATGTAGCAGTCGACCGTTGGATCCGACCGTTGCCTTCTGCCCGTTGGCACACCGGACAGTCCGGTGCACACCGGACAGACCGGTGCTACAGCCAGAGAGCGCCTGTCTGCGGCCTCTCTGCGCAGACTGTCTGGTGTCTCACCGGACAGTCCGGTGCACACCGGACACCGATGTCCGGTGCGCCACCAGGCGCTGGCTGACAGCCCGTTTCTTGGATTTCTTCGCTGATTTCTTCCGGCTTCTTTGTTCTTGAGTATTGGACTCCTATGCATCTTTTTATGTCTTCTTTTGAGGTGTTGCATCCTCATTTGCCTTGGTCCAATTCTCTTCGCATCCTGTGAACTACAAAACACAAACACTAGAAAACTTATTAGTTCACGGATTGTGTTGTTCATCAAACACCAAAACTCAATTAGCCAAATGACCCGGGGTCCATTTTCCTTACAATCTCCCCCTTTTTGGTGATTGATGACAACACAACCAAAGCAAGCAAATGAAACAAGTATTTGAATGAAAAAGTGCAATCTACTTGCTAAGATGCATGATTGTCCCCACAATGTGATATTATGGACTTAAGCCTCCCCCTAACTCCATAATTCACTTACTTCCTATTTTTGGACCAAATAACCAGAACCGCTTGAAAAGCAATTTGTAGATATAAAATTTTAAATTGGTGGTGTTTGGTGTTTGATATAGTTTTCATTGCTTTGGTCCCTAAACTTCTCCCCCTTTGGCATCAACCACCGAAAAGGAAGACATTAAAAGCATGTAGGAAGTAAATAAAAGCTTGCCCTCATCAAGAATTGTATCAAATGATATCACTAGAAGGATATTAAGTTAAGCCATGAATGATACCACATGAAGGAATCCTTAAAAGATTACTCCCCCTAAATGAGTATTCTCCTTTAGAAAGAGTTTTTCTCCCCCTTTAGAGATGAAGAAATACTCCCCCTGACAGAGATCCTCTACTTAGGAAAAAGTATGGTAAAATTAGAGGTGCAAGACATGATTTGAAAAGACTAACTTCCCTTATGCATAGGTAACAGAATATGAGTTAACCACTTATGCATTTTTAGCAACATGGAAGCATATGATATGAATTATAGTCTAATCAAATTTTGGAGAAGATATGTAAATGATACTGAAAGTAGTCTCAAAAGATACCAATTGAAAGTCAATGGTGAGCTTGAGAGACATGAGAGTTCTTGAGAGATTTTGCAGTGGAAGATTGTTGTCTTTCTCCGGGGACTTCATTTTCCTTACAATGAGACTATCACATGAAATGGACTTGAAAAGGTGTTAGTCTTAAAGTGTTAGATTATAGAGTAACCTCCCCCTAAAGGTGTGCATACAAGTTTTGAATACTTGTAGGAGACATGCACTTGAATTGATATCAAGAGGGGCAAATTATCCATAATCCAAACTTTGGCACATATAAGTTAAATGATACAACTTGTAGAAATCAAAATTTTCAATTTATGCATCATTTACTATGGAGTGATGTAAAAGCTATGTGCCGTGCTAAACATTTTAAGCCATGTAGGTTTGCTTAAGTATATGAATTTAAAAACTAGCAATCCTACCATATGATTTACCTAGTATGCATGATTTTGAACAAAAGTACATAACAAATGTAATACTAGGCAAGAAAGGTAAACTAGATAAAAGATAAATAGATACGCATATCTAAAAACGAGAAATACAATAAAACTAGTTACCTTAGTCATGGGTGGGAAATTTGGGTCCAAGATTTTTACTAACCCACTTGGCAGTTAACTTGATCCAATATGATGTATCCCATGATATACATCCCAAATTTGCCAAGTCTCCAAATTTCCCGCAGACCTTCGGTCCACTTACTTCCCTTTCGGGATCCAAACCTTCTTGGTGCTTTTCATGGTTGAAATTATCTCCTTTGGCACCCAGATGCGTTTGGCCCCCTTTCCTTTGTTGGCTTGCTTGTTGGCCTTGATTGCTATCACCTTTCCGTTCTTTTTCTTCTTGATCAAATATGGTGTAGCATCCTTTTTGTTCACCTTTTTGATGTAGGTGTTGGAGATTTTGCTTGATGGCTTTTGCTTGAGCTTTTGCCTTTGTTTATCCCCGGTCATCGCCTTGCATTGGAAAGACTTGTGGCCTTCCTTGTGGCATAGCCTACAAATCACAGTTTCTCCCTCTACAGGCTTGTTCACTCCCTCAGTGGTGTTATCCTGTGGAGGTCGGATTTGTTTGGCTTTGCCTTTCTTGTCATACAAAGCCTTGCCAAGGCGAGCCACTTCTTGCTTTAATTGTTCATTTTCCTTTGCAACCTCATCCGTACATGTCTCTACAACAATATTCTCAACAACGACTTGGTTGCAGGGGTTAGAATCATCAATTAAATCAAAGCAGGAAGTAGAAGCATCTTTCTTAATTATTTCAGGTATTTCAACTAAAGATGCTGCTGGGGTGCTACCAATGTTTTCTAGCTTAGTAGTTAGCTCATTGTTGTGTATGCTAAGAATTTCCATTTTCTCTAGCAAATTTTCAATGGCTTCTTGGGAGCTAGCTAACTTAGCCTTAAGTTTTTCATTCTTTTTAATAAGGCTATCATCGGTAGCAGTGGATGGAGCACTAGATTCTAATAGCTCAATTTTAGTTGATAGCTCACTATTTAAGTTTGCAAAAGTTTCAAATTTTTCTAGCAAACCTTTGTAATCATTTTGAGAGCTAACCAACTTATTTTTCAAAGTTTTAAGTTGAGCTTTTTGCTTAGTGCAAACATCCTGAAAAAAGTTTACGGCTTCCGCAAGCTCTTCTAGAGAAGCCTTTCCCTCACCTTCATCATCACTACTACTTTCATCACTAGAGGATGGAATGCTTTTGTTACCTCTTGCCATAAGGCATTTGTGTGATGACCGTGATGATCGTGACGAGGACCGGTGGCTGCGCATCCTTGGAGGTTCATCTTCACTTGAAGAATCATCCCAAGTTCTAACACTTGTGAGCGCCTTGCCTTTGCTCCTCTCCTTTTTGGGTTTGGCCATATTTGGACAGTTGTCCCTGAAGTGGCCCTTTTCCCCACATGCGAAGCATCCTCTCTTCCTTTGCTTTTTCTTGTCAATGTTAAAGAGAAGATCCTCGACCTGCAGGGGCACACCCATTAGATTAATCTTGCGGATCATCCTCATTACCTTTCCGACGCGTCGGATTGTTTCTTCGTCCTCGGAGGATGATGTGCATGGTTGATTATCTTCATCATCATCACTTTCTTCTTCTTCTTCCTCTTCTTCACTTGAGGAACTTGGAGTGGGAGCCTTCTTTTTGCCCTTCCTTTCATCACATGCAAAAGCATATGGCCTTGAGGAAGTTGGCTCCTCTCCCCGACCCATTTTTCGCGACATCTCAAAGGCCGCGATTTTCCCAATCACAATGGTCGGGGTCATATTGCTCAAATCCTCCATGTTGTGAAGGATGGTGATGATGCTCCCATATCTTTGTTGTGGTAGCAGGGAGATAATCTTCCTCACAATGTCCGCATCACCTAGCTTATTAATGCCAATAGAATTGAGCTCATTGATAATTAGATTCAAACGAGAATACATGTCTCTAACAAGCTCATCATCTTTCATGGCAAAAGAATTATACTCATTTAAGACTAGGCAATGTTTTTGCTCACGGACATTGGATGTGCCGTCATGGAGCTCATGCAATTTTAGCTAAATCTCATTAGCAGTTTTCAAGGTAAATACTTGATTAAAAATATCCATGCTAAGAGATTCATACAAGCAATTTTTGGCTCTAGCATTTAAATGAATTTCTTTTTCCTCACTCGTGATGGGTTTCTCGGGATTCTTGAGGGGTTTCATCCCGTCACGAGTGACTCTCCAAACACCTAGATCAACGGCCTCTAGGTAACAAGCCATTCTAGCACTGTAATATGGGAAGTTAGTGCCGTCGAAGTCTGGTGGCCTATGGGTATCCATCCCTTCCTCTAAAAAACGTCGGCTCTTTTAGCGGTGAAGCTAAAGCGTTTCAAATATGCCAAACCTAGCTCTGATACCACTTGTAGGAAACGGGTGACGCCTAAGAGGGGGGGGGTGAATTAGGACTTCTAAAAACTTTTACTAAACTAGGCCACAATTAAATCCCTAGAGCAAAAACTATGCAAATAATCAAAACTAGAATGTGCAAACTAGGTTTTGTCTAAGTGTTGCTATCTCTACCGCAAAAGGCTAAGTTTCAATCTACACTAAATAAGTATGACAACAAGATTGAAACTTAAATGCTTAATATAAATGCGGAATGTAAAGAGCTAAGTAGAGAAGCAAACTCTCGTGGATGACGCCGGTATTTTTACCGAGGTATCCGGAACCACGCAAGGTCCCGACTAATCCTCGTTGGTGCCCCTACGCAAAGGGAAGCCCACGCGAGGGCCAAGCACCACGGTCGAGTAACTCCGTAGAGAGCCGCGGGCCTTCTCCACGCGCAAGTGGTGCTCCGCTTCCGGCTCCTCTCGGACGCTCCCCGCCGTCTCCACTATCGAGCTTCCGGCAAAAACGCCGTGGGCCTCGTTCCCTCCGGTACACGGTGGCGGCCGTGACACAAACGCGGTTGTCACGGTCTCGCAAGACACTCGCCCCACTCGGTACAATTACAACGACTCACGCAAGAGCCGAGGGGTTGTGTGGTTTTACAAAACTCACTCAACTAACTAGGATTCACCTAGAGCAAGCGCTAAAGCGGTCTAACTAACTTAAGCACTTCGCAAAGCACCTACGCTAATCACCGAGTGATTCTATTAAGCACTTGGGTGTTTGAGCTCTTGGAAATATGCACTATGTGTATTGGTATGTTGCCTGGGCTCTCACACTTGAGAATGGCCGGTTGGGGTGGTATTTATAGCCTCCAAGCCCCCAACTAGCCGTTGGACAGAAAGCAACAGCTTTCTGTCGTCGGGTGCACCGGACAGTCCGGTGCACACCGGACACTGCACTGTAGTATGTCCGGTGCATGCCACGTCAGCCGACCGTTGGCGCCTGTAGCAGTCGACCGTTGGATCCGACCGTTGCCTTCTGCCCGTTGGCACACCGGACAGTCCGGTGCACACCGGACAGACCGGTGCTACAGCCAGAGAGCGCCTGTCTGCGGCCTCTCTGCGCAGACTGTCTGGTGTCTCACCGGACAGTCCGGTGCACACCGGACACCGATGTCCGGTGCGCCACCAGGCGCTGGCTGACAGCCCGTTTCTTGGATTTCTTCGCTGATTTCTTCGGGCTTCTTTGTTCTTGAGTATTGGACTCCTATGCATCTTTTTATGTCTTATTTTGAGGTGTTGCATCCTCATTTGCCTTGGTCCAATTCTCTTCGCATCCTGTGAACTACAAAACACAAACACTAGAAAACTTATTAGTTCACAGATTGTGTTGTTCATCAAACACCAAAACTCAATTAGCCAAATGACCCGGGGTCCATTTTCCTTACACTTACTAATAGTGGATCCTTAAAAATCCAGTTTTATTTGTCAGGTTAAGTAAAGTTACCTGCATCTAGAGTTCTTTCTATCCTAGTTCAATCACTTGGCCTATACTAGCCGTTTTCTTATCAACCCATCTTGTTCACTGGAATGCTATGTATAGGGCAGTGACCAAGTCTTCATGTCCGTGAAGTTACGACGATCCGAATCGATTATACTCAGCTGAGGATCTCCAATCACACGACATATGTAGCACTTAACCCTTGCATATGTCAACTCGCCACCGGGGTTCTTAAGACTAGATCAGGTTCACGCCAACAGAGAGCACAGATACACCACCGTCTAGCCTCTTTCCACGGAGGGTACACGCTACTCTCGCCATCTCTCCACTCCCATTGCGTGTTATCTTATTCTGGTATTAGTCTACCCGAGGTAAAGCTTACCCATGACAAGGCATGTGACCAGTTAAAGGGTCCTCGATCAGCAAGCCTACATCGACACGGTCCTTAATCAACTCAGACGGAGACACTACACCGAGACTCTCTTCTCGTGCAAGTCAACCGCCCGGTCTCAGCTTTATCATTTCAACCTAAAGTCTGGTACCTGGCAGAGGTACATCTTTTCCGATGTTGAACCCATCACGGCCATGATGGATTCACCATCAAATTTTATTTTTGAAAACATTCCCACCCACTGAAGCATCACCTTTGTTTTAAAACAGAACATTTTTTATTTTCTAGAGCAAGGCTAAGCATCAAAAATCCTTTTTATAAAAGGGTGTCAAGGAAGGGTATTCAATTTTTCAAGGAAGTAAATGCATCAACGTTTAGCACTCAACTCCTATCACCTAATGCCGCAAACAAGGTGATAAAGATTTTAAAACAACAAGGAGGTGGCGAATGCACCAGGGCTTGCCTTACGTTACTGGTGAATCAGGCTCTGTTCCACAGATATCAAAATAAAAACAGTTGCCTGCCTGATGTTCTTCAGGTGGTGGTGGTGAAGTCTTTGCTTCTTCGACTTCTACTTCCTCTTCGTTTTCTAAATATAGCCATACATAATAATGAATGCCCATGTAATGCTCATGAGGGTGCAAAGATAATAAAAGTTTATTATCTAAAGTCTTGAATATAACTTTCCTTCACGGATCTCCGAGAAACTAGGGTTTTCGGAGTCAATAGTGAAGTTCATAGGGCAGGGGGACTAGGGTTTTGGGTTCTAAGTATCAAACATGGTCCAAATCATACCAAACTTTACCCAAGGCTTCTAAATATTATTTAGAGTTTACCCTAAAAGTTTGGTGAATTTTGGATTTATTATTTATTCTCTAAAAATCCAGAAGTATGGTTTTTGGCTATTTTAAATGTCCCAATATTCCCTATTGGAACTAAAAATCATGAAACTGTTTTTATTAAAGACTATAGGAAATTAGAAGTTTAGCAAAATTGGTTTGGTATTTTTAGCATTTTTCTACAATTTTCTAGAAATTCTTAAACCTTGAGAGAAAAAGAAAAGGAAAAGAAATGAACAGTCCTGGGCCAGAACTGGCCCAAGTCGGCCCAACAATAGGCAGAAGCGCGCCTGCGCGCGCGCCCGCGTGCAGATTTTGTGAATAGACCCCCGTCGTTTTGAATAACTAGAAGCGGGGTCGCAGTACTATTCCTGGAGTCACTGACAGTTTACAAAAACCTCCCCTATGTTCTATTTCTTCGCAGGCCGAGGTCCACGACGGTGAACGGCGGTGCGCAGATTCCTGGCGAGCTTGTACCGGCTAGATTACTTGGGGACTGGCGCTCTACTTTGGCAGAGACCGAATTCAATCCCTAACCAACGTTTCCCCCTAACTAATTTCACGAACAGCGATCTATCCTGCTCTATCCACGGTGACAGCGGGCATCGCGGACATTCAACCGCATTCCCAGCGATCCTAGGGACTCTAGCTCAATTAGGTGGGTCAGTGGGTATCAGAAGCATCGAAGAACACTGAAACAAGGACTCAGAGGGCATGAACGGACCTGAGATGCGCTGGCCACGGCGAGGGCTAAACCACGGCGGCTGAGAGCAAGTTTGGGGGAAATGAGCGATTCACGATCGTTGGTGGACAATTGAAGACAAGCGTGGGTTCTATGGATGGGTAATTACCCTACGGAGCTCATGGCAGGCTCAATTTATAGTAGGCAAGAGCGGTGGCCGATGAATTTGGATTGAGACGCGCGGCGGCCGGAGTTAACAGGGGTTACTAGCGCAAGCGCTTAGTGGCTTTCACCGTGGTGGTCCCTCCTACGATCACCGGATATGCCTAACACGACTAACCGCGACGTGGTAAGGTGCCTGGGCACGTGGCGCAAGACCGCGAGATGGCAATCTCCGGTGAACCCATCCGAAGCAATCGTGACTAGCTCGGGTACGGTGGTCGAAGTAATTTAGTGGCCGGAGCATATCCACGGTGTGATATTTACTGACCCACGGCGCTATCCAGCTGATCTGAGCGCGAATCATGACGGCGATAGCACGAATCTGTGCGCGGCTCGTCGGCGGCAAGGGGGCTGAACTTGGGATCCTATCCGTTACTGTACCATGGGAAACACTTGACAGAGCGCCTGACAGACCAAGTTTGGGCTGGATTTTCTCCTGATTTTACATGGCAACAAAGCCATCGTTCTGTAGCAAAGTTGTAGCCTAATGATCTAGCTACAATCTTACTACAACAACAATAGCCAATTACTAACTGGATTATAATCGAATCGAAGCTCAAAGATGGCTCAAACTCACTGTCAGTCTGAATTCAAACTTAAGACAGCCTGACAGATCAACTTTGAGTCAAATTTTCTCAAAACTTTTCATCGTACCAAGTCTTGATCTCTATAGCAAAATTGTTCCCCTTTTGTGACTCTACAAACTTGATGTGGTGACCTAGGGCAAAAACTTTATAATTTGAAAGTTACAAGTTTCAAAGTTGGGCCAAATGCACTGAAATTAGACTTAACTCCATAGGGTTCAAATAGGGCCTTTTTGCAAATAGGTCCAAATCTCAAGGTTTAGGTTGCAAATCTACATACTTGTGAACCATATGACTTGAGGTGCCTTAATTTCATGGTTTTTGCAGTTTAGTCCAAAAGTGCACTAATTTTGCACTTAGCCCCCTAGGGTTTTAGTCTAGGATTTTCTAGGGTTCTATTTAGGGTTTTTGGTGATTCTAGGGTTTGGATGTTACTTAAGTCCATTCATAGTGATACTTTATGACCATTTCTATTGAGTTTTGAAGTCTTCTCTTATTAGGCTTTGTTTGCTCTATTAAGCCTAATCTAGGGTTAAGCATTGTACTTTAGGGTTTCACTTATAACATGTCACATCAATACAACTTGTTTGAACTTTTTGCCTAGTGAATGTACTCTAAGTGTAACAATCACATGATATGCCAATGCTTATGATGTTATGCTCAAGTTTTAGTGGCAGTAACACCAGGGGTGTTACATCCTTCCCCCCATAAAAGAATCTCGTCCCGAGATTAAAAGTCCTAGGGCAAGTAATGGAAAAGGAAACACATCATACTTTTATTTCCTTATTTTTGGTACAAAGCAGGGGTGGTATGGGACTCATTCCTCTATTACAACAAACGTACACACTTTACAAATTACATGAGGCTAAAAAGCCTGGGAAATTCTTCTCTAAAAAGTCTTGAGTTTCCCATGTAGCCTCATCTTCCGAATGTTGATTCCACTGTATCTTGTAAAACTTGAGAGTTTTCCTTCGGGTAATCCTGTCCTTTTGATCCAAGACTCGAATAGGATGCTCTGAATATGTCAAGTCTGGTTCTAAGGCAACATCCATTACTTTAATGGTTCGATCAGGAACCCGAAGACACTTCTTTAAATGAGACACGTGGAACACATTATGTACAGCAGATAAGGTTTCGGGTAACTGGAGTCGGTACGCCACTGGCCCACATTGCTCAAGAATAGGGAAAGGACCAATGTACCGGGGTGCAAGCTTCCCTTTTACCTCGAAACGTGATACACCCTTTATTGGTGAGACTTTCAGATAGACATAATCTCCCACTAGAAAGTACAAGGGTGTCCGTCGTTTGTCTGCGTAACTCTTCTGTCGGGCTTGGGCTTTCTTCAAATTATGAATTATTCATTGAACTTTCTCTTCTGTCTCCTTTACCATATCAGGCCTGAAGAAATTTCTTTCACCTGGTTCAGACCAGTTTAACGGAGTACGACACCGTCGTCCATATAAAGCTTCGAAGGGTGCCATCTTAATGCTTTCTTGATAGCTATTATTATATGAGAACTCCGCTAATGGTAAACAATCATCCCATTTTTGTGGGAATTCCAAAACACAAGCCTGTAACATGTCCTCAAGTATTTGATTCACCCTCTCAGTCTGCCCGCTAGTTTGAGGATGATAGGCCGAACTATGGAGTAACTTAGTATCCAAAGCCTTGTGAAGTTCTTCCCAAAATTTGGACATGAATTGGGGTCCACGATCCGACACTATAGTCTTCGGAACACCATGCAAACTGAGAATACGGGCAACGTACAACTATGCATATGTGGCCACTGTATACTTTACCCTGACAGGAAGGAAGTGGGCGATCTTTGTAAGTCGATCAATAATAACCCAGATTGAATCATACCCTTTTGCTATCCTGGGTAACCCCACAATGAAGTCCATACTTATATCCTCCCATTTCCATGTAGGGATAGGTAAAGATTGTAATGGACCAGCAGCTTTCATGTGTATGGCCTTGACACGTCTACAAGTGTCACATCTTGCCACATAGCGTGCAATCTCGATCTTCATCTTTGTCCACCAATAATGCTGCTTTAAATCATGATACATCTTAGTGCTTATGAATAGAATAGCGACTAAGATGAGCTTCATCTAAAATTTGCTGGCGGATCTCATCATTCTTAGGCACAACTATGCGGTTGTTAAACCATACAACACCTTGATCATCTCTTTTGAAGCAGTTGGCCTTATCGGCCTCTATTTTCTCATGAACGTGTTTCATTCCCTTATCATTTCTTTGTGCGTCAATTATTCTTTGCAGGATGACTGACTCAAGCTTCAAGTGATTTGAAGTTCCATGCTGAATCATTCCTAGGTTTAGCTTCTCCATTTCTTAGCATAAAGTAACGTCAGAAGTTTCTATCGTCAAACAATGGCAGGAAGCCTTGCGACTTAATGCATCTGCCACTACATTAGCTTTGCCTGGGTGATAGTGAATCTCTAATTCATAATCCTTGATCAACTCAAGCCACCTCCTTTGTCTCATATTAAGCTCTGACTGGGTAAAGATGTACTTCAAACTTTTATGATCTGTATAAATATGACAGATATTTCCCAGCAGATAATGACGCTAGATTTTTAGGGCATGAACCACCGCAGCTAATTCTAGATCATGAGTTGGATAATGTTCTTCATGCCGGCGCAACTGCCTTGAAGCATAAGCTATTACTCGGCCTTCTTGCATTAGAACACAGCCGAGACCACTGCCTGATGCATCACAATACACATCAAAGGGTTTTTCAACATCTGGTTGAGCTAATACCGGAGCAGTGGTTAATAATACCTTCAATAGTTCAAAGGCTTCATTGCATTTTGAAGACCAAATAAATTTAGTATTATTCTTCAATAAACTTGTGATTGGTTTCACAAGCTTGGAAAAATCTGGAATGAATCGGCGGTAATAACCAGCCAGTCCAAGGAAACTTCGGACTTGATGCACCGTGGTTGGGGGTTTCCACTCCAAAATATCCTTGACTTTGCTGGAATCTACCGCAATCCCCTTGGCAGATAATATATGTCCCAAAAATTGGATTTCTTCTAGCCAGAATGCGCACTTACTGAACTTAGCATATAATTGGTGCTCTCTTAAGCGCGTCAATACGATCCGTAAATGCCGAGCATGCTCCTCTTCATTTTTATATTATATCAAGATATCATCAATGAATACCACCACGAATTTATCCAACTCGGGCATAAATACCGAGTTCATAAGGTATGTGAAATGGGCAGGAGCATTTGTTAGTCCGAAAGACATAACTAGATACTCAAACAATCCGTACCGCGTAGTGAATGCGGTCTTTGGTATATCTTCGGGCCGGATACGGATCTGATGATAGCCCGACCTGAGGTCAATCTTAGAGAAGACCCTCGCTCCAGTCAGTTGATCAAATAGAATATCAATCTGAGGAAGAGGGTACTTATTCTTGATGGTAACCTCGTTAAGGGGTCTATAATCCACGCACATCCGAAGTGTTTGGTCCTTCTTTTTGACAAAGATGGCTGGACAACCCCATGGCGATGAGCTTGGCCGGATGAATCCTTTCTCTAGTAGATCTTGTAATTGGGTCTTGAGTTCTGCCAACTCATTTGGAGGCATTCGGTACGACCTTCTAAAAATAGGAGCCGTACCGGGCTTTAACTCAATCACAAATTCTACGTCTCTCTCTGGAGGCAATCCAAGCAAATCTTCTGGAAAGACGTCTGGGAACTCACATACTACCAGAATATCTTGGATCTCCGGTATGATAGCTTCATATACTTTGCCAAATGGTTTAGCTACAGTGGCTATAGGAATGGACAAGAGAACCTCTTCCTGATCATGGCTCAACCTGATGGTTCTCATATCAGTGTTGAGGATAGCTTTGTGTTGGGCTAACTAATTCATGCCTAAAATTACATCTATATCTTGGCCTTTCAGAACAATCATATTAGTAGGAAAGTCCCGTTCAGCCAATGTTACGGGCACTTGGAAGGCCACTTCTTTAGTGAATATTTGCCCCCCGGGCGAATGAATAGTAAACCCTTCCCTTGATTCAGTAGATGGAATGCAATGTTTCTCCACAAACTTCTTGCTTATGAAAGTATGCGAAGCACCAGAATTAAAGAGAATAACTGTAGGGTGATTGGCCACGAGAAACGTACCCATCATAACCGGTTCGCCTTCTGGTGTGGTGGCCACTTGAGTATAATAAATCCGCCCAGTTTTCTTCATATTTTTGCCCGCGGTATTGTTTGCCGCATTTCCCTTTCCTAGAGCGAAACTCCCAGAACTATGCTGATTATTTGATCGATTCTGCTTCGGGTATGGACAGTCCTTGATAAAATGTCCAGACTTTCCATAATTAAAGCAACCTGTTGAAGAGCTCGCGAGGGCAGGGAAACGAGTACCAGGGGCACTTGGCTGATTAGTTGGAGTGGGGTAGTGGCGGGGCGAATGAAGACCGGTTGTTTGAAAGGGTAGGAGGGTGGACGTGACGAAGAACGATTCTGATTAAAAGGTCGGATCACCAACCTTTGTCTTTTCTCAGGCCCCTGATTGGGCCTGTCGCCTCCATAGCCCTTCGATTTTCCCGAGCCTGTATATTTGGCCTCGACTGCCAGTGCTGTGCTGACAGCCCTTCTATAAGAAAGATCAATGCAGGTGGCCATCTTCCGTTGCATTCGGTCATTAAGGCCCCTCATGAAGCAATTTCTCTTCTTTAGATCCGTGTTAACTTTATCGATGGCATACTGGGACAAGTGGTTGAATTTGTTGAGATACGGAGTGACAGTATCCCCACCTTGTTTGAGCTTCACAAACTCCTCCTGTTTCATATGGAGCACCCCTTCAAGAATATAGTGCTCCCAGAAAGCCAGTTTGAATTCATCCCAGGTAATTTGATGACCAGCCGGTTGAACAGCTACATAATTTCCCCACCAGGTGCTGGCAGGGCCTCGCAACTGTTGTGCCGCGAATAAGGGCTTTTGAGTCTCCGTACATTGGAGAAGCCCAAACTTTTGTTCGATAACTCGGATCCACTCATCTGCCTCAAGAGGATCTTTAGCTTTGACAAATAACGGAGGACGTGTCTCGGAGAAATCCAAATATGATGTTTCGCGGGGTCCTTGCTGATATGCTCGCCCACCTTGCTATGGCATTTGTTGTCCCGCCATTTCCCGTAGAAAGCGGGTATTATCACCTGCAGCATTAACTAAGGCAACGATGGCCTCAGCTAATGTTGGAGGTACTGGGGGCGGGTTCGGAGTTGTTTCCCTCCCATGGGAGGTCCCCGCTCCATCCTGTGCACGAGTCTTGGAAGGCATCTGAGGCAAAGAACATTTGGAAAATATAATATGCCAAAGAAAACCATCCATTTTACATTACTTAGAAGGGTAATGATACAGACTCGTATTTACAACAGGATTACATTACCTATGATACATTACTACTACTTCTACACTATACTACTACTGCTTCTTGTCACTTTTGGTAGCTTCACTATCGGGCATAGGAGACCATTCGTCAACCAACTTCATAGAAGGAGGAGGCCTGAAAAGGTCTAGTTCACCACCAAGTGCTTCTCCCGCTACTCCAGAAGGTTTTGCTCCCATTCCGATAGGATCCGCAGGTACGTTAGGGTGCAGTTGGGAATACAATACATGAACTTCTTCATGTAGTGTATTACAATACACCTGCAAGTGGTCCACGGCTGTGCTAAGCTCTTCCACGCGGGCTCGAGCTTTGGCTTCCTTGGCCTAAGCAAGTGAACGCGAGTTAACAGCCAATCGAGCGCTAAATCACGTTCAACAAGCTGGTCTTGCAAGTGGCGGATGTCAGTTCTCAACTCGATTATCCGCTCTCCATCCTCGACCCATACATCGTTCCTATGACGGAGCTTTGTTCGAAGATGCTCGACCTGAGCTTCCAGATCTCTGATAGGATCATTGCTACCACTGCTACTGTCTTCATGCCTTGGGCTAGTTGATGGCGAGGCACGCCAATCGGCCCGGTAGACTTGCGCGCAATTTTCCTTGTGCGCGGCGGCATTTCTCTAAGGGGGAAAATATTTTTAACATAATTTGTAGTATGATGCATGCATAATTACAGAATCAACCTTAGTTGATTCACAACCTTCTATACATTGCACTCTACTATCTGGTCTTTAAGTACAGAAGATTGTTAGATAAGAAAGAAAGGAATTTTCTAGATAAGTCTTTGAAAATTCTTTTTGAAAATGTTTCATAACATCTGCAGAGATGGGCTTAGCTCTGATACCAGCTGTGACAGAACCTCTCAAGTCATTAGACCCACCTACAGTTGTCCTTGTCCAACGGACCTTAGACAACCCTGTAGGTGCCCCTGAATCACTTGACAAGTTCGGTATCTGCATTCTTACCTTTCCCAAGAGTGTTTTACCCGTCACGCAGACATTACAATACATCAGAGGTACGAAAATGCGGAAGCAGTTACAATAACTTACTTTATATTAAAGTAAGAGAGAGTTGTAATATTACAGACCAGAAACAAATATAAGAGTGCTGAGAATTATTATTACATAACCAGGGAGGCAAAAACCCCTCCCGATAACCATCAAACAAAAGTTTTTAATGGAGGATCCTTTCCTCCCGAAGCTTCACTCCTGGTTTTCTTCTTTGGGCACCACCTTTGAACAAAAGCAGCAAAAGTTTGCCGCTTCCTTACCTAAAACAACATGGGAGAAAGGCCTGAGTACGAAGTGTACTTTCGCAAGACTTACCCGTCAAAGTAAAAGACTCCCAAGGATATGCTGGCCTTTGGGAATCAAGGTATGGCTTATCAATAATCAAAGACGATGTTTGCAGAAATGCTTACTAACAGTGGATCCTTAAAAATCAAGTTTTACTTGTCAGGTTAAGTAAGATTACCTACATCTAGAGTTCTCTCTACTCTAGTTCAATCACTTGACCTGCACTAGCCAATTTCTTAACAACCCTTCATCTGTACTGGATTGCTACGTATATGGCAGTGACCAAGTCTTCATATCCGCGAAGTTACGGCGATCCGAATCGATTATACTCAGCTGAGGATCTCCAATCACACGACATATGTAGCACTTAACCCTTGCATATGTCAACTCGCCACCAGGGTTCTTAAGACCAGATCAGGTTCACGCCAACCGAGAGCACAGATACACCACCGTCCAGCCTCTTGCCACAGAGGGTAAACGCTACTCTCGTCATCTCTCCACTCCCATTGCGTGTTATATTATTCTGGTATTAGTCTGCCCGAGGCAAAGCTTATCCATGATGAGGCATGTGACTAGTTAAAGGGTCCTCGGTCAGCAAGCCTATATCGACACGATCCTTAATCGACTCAGACGGAGACACTACATCGTGACTCTCTTCTCGTGCAAGTCACCCGCCCGGTCTCAGCTTAATCATTTCAAACCCAAAGTTTGGTACTTGGCAGAGGTACATCTTTTCCGATGTTGAACCCATCATGGCCATGATAGATCCACCATCAAGTTTTATTTTCGAAAACATCCCACCCACTTTGAAGCATCATCTTTTATGAAAACAAAATGTTTTGTTTTTCTAAAGCAATGCTAAGCATAAGAAAAACCTTTTTGTAAAACAGGGGACTAAGGTAATCAACTTCAAGGAAGGAAATGCAGCAATTGGTTTAGCACACATCTCCTATCACTTAATGCATCAAGTAAGTGAGAAAGATTTCAAAATAACAAGAAGGGGGCAAATGCACCGGGGCTTGCCTTATGTTACTGGTGAATCAGGCTCTGTTCCGCAGATATCAAAATAAAAATAGTTGCCTGCCTAATGTTCTTCAGGTGGTGGTGGTGAAGTCTTTGCTTCTTCGACTTCTACTTCCTCTTCGTTTTCTAAATATAGCCATACATAATAATGAATGCCCATGTAATGCTCATGAGGGTGCAAAGATAATAAAAGTTTATTATCTAAAGTCTTGAATATAACTTTCCTTCATGGATCTCCGAGAAACTAGGGTTTTCGGAGTCAATAGTGAAGTTCATAGGGCAGGAGGACTAGGGTTTTAGGTTCTAAGTATCAAACATGGTCCAAATCATACCAAACTTTACCCAAGGCTTCTAAATATTATTTAGAGTTTACTCTAAAAGTTTGGTGAATTTGGATTTATTATTTATTCTCTAAAAATCCAGAAGTATGGTTTTTGGCTATTTTAAATGTCCCAAAATTCCCTAATACAACTAAAAATCATGAAACTATTTTTATTAAATACTATAGGAAATTAGAAGTTTAGCAAAATTGGTTTGGTATTTTTAACATTTTCCTACAATTTTCTAGAAATTCTTAAACCTTGACAAAAAAAGAAAAGGAAAAGAAATGAACAGTCCTAGGCCGGAACTGGCCCAAGTCGGCCCAACAATAGGCAGAAGCGCGCCCGCGCACGCGCCCGCGTGTAGATTTTGCGAATAGACCCCCGTCATTTTGAATAACTAGAAGCGGGGTCGTAGTACTATTCCTGGAGTCGCTGACAGTTTACAAAAACCTCCCCCATGTTCTATTTCTTCGCAGACCGAGGTCCACGACGGTGAACGGCGGTGCGCAGATTCCTAGCAAGCTTGTACCGGCTAGATTACTTGGGGACTGGCGCTCTACTTTGGCAGAGACCAAATTCAATCCCTAACCAACGTTTCCGCCCAACTAATTTCACGAACGACGATCTATCCTGCTTTGTCCACGGTGACAGCGGGCATCACAAACATTCAACCGCGTTCACGGCGATCCTAGGGACTCTAGCTCAATTAGGTGGGTCAGCGAGTATCAGAAGCATCCAAGAACACTGAAACGAGGACTCAGAGGGCATGAACGGACCTGAGATGCGCTGGCCATGGCGAGGGCTAAACCACGGCGGCAAAGAGCAAGTTTGGGGGAAATGAGCGATTCGCGGTCGTTGGTGGACAATTGAAGACAAGCATGGGTGCTATGGATGGGTAATTACCCTATGGAGCTCACGACGGGCTCAATTTATAGTAGGCAAGAGCGGTGGCCGGTGAATTTGGATTGAGACGCGCGGTGGCCGGAGTTAACAGGGGTTACTGGCGCAAGCGCTTAGTGGCTTTCACCATGGCGGTCCCTCCGGCGATCACCGGATATGCCTAACACGACTAACCGCGACGTGGTAAGGTGCCTGGGCACGTGGCGCAAGGCCGCGAGATGGCAATCTCCGGTGAACCCATCCGAAGCAATCGTGACTAGCTCGGGTACGGTGGTTGGAGTAATTTAGTGGCCGGAGCATATCCACGATGTGATATTTACTGACCCCCGGTGCTATCCAGCTGATTTGAGGGCGAATCACGGTGGCGATAGCATGAATCCGTGCGTGGCTCATCGGTGGCGAGGGGGGCTGAACTTGGGATCCTGTCTGTTACTGTACCATGGGAAACACTTGATAGAGCGCCTAACAGACCAAGTTTGGGCTGGATTTTCTCCTGATTTTACATGGCAACAAAGCCATCGTTCTGTAGCAAAGTTGTAGCCTAATGATCTAGCTACAATCTTACTACAGCAACCATAGCCAATTACTAACTGGATTATAATCGAATCCAAGCTCAAAGATGGCTCAAACTCACTGTCAGTCTGAATTCAAACTTAAGACAGCCTGACAGATCAACTTTGAGTCAAATTTCTTCAAAACTTTTCATCGTATAAAGTCTTGATCTCTATAGCAAAATTGTTCCCCTTTTGTGACTCTACAAACTTGATGTGGTGACCTAGGGCGAAAACTTTATAATTTGAAAGTTACAGAGTTTCAAAGTTGGGCCAAATGCACTGAATTAGACTTAACTCCATAGGGTTCAAATAGGGCCTTTTTGCAAATAGGTCCAAATCTCAAGGTTTAGGTTGCAAATCTACATACTTGTGAACCATATGACTTGAGGTGCCTTAATTTCATGGTTTTTGCACTTTAGTCCAAAAGTGCACTAATTTTGCTCTTAGCCCCCTAGGGTTTTAGTCTAGGGTTTTCCAGGGTTCTATTTTGGGTTTTTGGTGATTCTAGGGTTTGGATGTTACTTAAGTCCATTCATAGTGATATTTTATGACCATTTCTATTGAGTTTTGAAGTCTTCTCTTATTAGGCTTTGTTTGCTCTATTAAGCCTAATCTAGGGTTAAGCATTGTACTTTAGGGTTTCACTTATAACATGTCACATCAATACAACTTGTTTGAACTTTTTGCCTAGTGAATGCACTCTAAGTGTAATAATCACATGATATGCCAATGCTTATGATGTTATGCTCAAGTTTTAGTGGTAGTAACACCAGGGGTGTTACAATATTCAACATCATACACATTAGTATACCAAAAATACAACTCCGCCGATGTTGTAGCTTTGTATGCTCAGTCGAGAGAAGCTGCTACAGGCGCTAGATTACAAATGCCAAACCTAGTAGTGGTATTTTTCCCTGTTTATAGGGTTAGACTAGCATACATTTTTGTGTGAAGTTACGAGAATGTCCTTTGTGCTATACAATGGGTCTTCAAGACGAGAGATACAATTATATCTTTTTACAATAGAGGCATTTTTATATGCTTTCTCTTCTTTCTAACCTCCTTATTCTATTTACTTTTTTGAGGGCAGCTTCACATGTTCATGGAACACATTTCCTTCAATGGTGTCTTCTAGCTTTATTTGCTTCAAAGCTCTTACCATATGCTTGAGTTCTGAAAGTCGATTTAAACAATGGTTTTTCTTAACATGGACTTTGGCAAGAAACCTTCTCCCCAAATGTAGCCGCTCATAAGATTAGTTTGTTGTAACACCTCAGGTGTTACCAAAAACCCTGGTTTCATTGATGCACTGATGACTTGTTATCACATGTGGTTAAGTGGAGGAGAAGAAGCACCTAAAACCTTGGAAACATGGGTTAGCTAAGAAATATTAATGACAAAAGCTTCACCCAAACATTTTGAACAATTGTCATCTTGAGCCAAAGAGGTTAAACCCTAAAGACCCCTAAAGGCACTAGACTTCCAAGCAAAGGATCAGTGGATAAGTTAATCAAATTGCCAAACCTTGATTCTAATCCCTAACCAAATTTTAGGTAACATTATAACCTACAAAATGCTGAGTGGAAACATTACAAAAAGACCCCTTAAAGACCCCCAAATTCACCCCTTAAGTGGAGAGCACACTAGAGCTCTCTAATCCTCTGTAAGTCAAAATCTAACCCTAATCTAAAGACCAAACGTGTTCACTTAGTAAATGGCGCCAAAACCACTTGGTCTGAATACCAAAAAGTTGCCAAACCACCCAAGGCACCCACTGGAAAAGTTTGAAACCGAGCCAAATTCGTTTGACTTGATTTGGCATCAATTTTGTCGTCGAGTGGACAGAGAGACAAGCCAGATTTGGCGTCCGCAAATCTCCCTACCTAGGGCATATCTCCCCTTGGAACTCACATACAAGAGATAGCCATAGGTGCCAGGAAGAGGTCTGCGCCGGATTTTTGCCAAGATTCGCACATTTGCGATCTCAGCGAGCTGTTGAACAGGGGCAGAAGAACACCTCCACGTGTTCGACGTGCCCTGAGCGCGCCAGAGCACGCCCAGCGCTCGACCCCGCGTGCCCCGCGCCACGCCAAACCACGCCCGTGCCCACTGCCCGCGCCCGCGCCTATAAAGCCAGCCAAGGCTTCAGCCGTACTCCCTCGCGCGCTCTCGACCTCACCGGAGCAAGAGATCACCGGCGTTTGCCCTGCACATGAGTGCCAGCGGCCGCTCGATCCCCCGCCACTTTAGACCGGCTAGCAGAGCCATTCCCAGCCCCGTCCAACCCTCGGAATAGACTGTACGTGCCTCGGTGAAGCTCCCAGAGCAAGTAATCGAGCTCTGCCTCGCCGGAGACACCGGATCAAGGTCACCGGACTTCACCCAACCGGTGGCGAACGTGGACCAAGCTCCATGGTGAGTTATTCTTCGATTCCTTGCATGGGTCGACTCTTTAACACACCGTGAAGCTCCCCGTGCCATTGGATTGACCTATATCGCCGTGGTTAGGCCGGACCACTCACCGCCGACGAGCTCGCCCGCCTGCGCACGTGGACCGGCCGATTCCGACCATCACCATCGTCGAGCCGTACCTCGTTGTGACCGCAAGGACCTCCCAAAGCCAACCCCACCCTTCGCCGGACCTCCCTCGCCGCCGGTAAGCTGCGCCACCCTTTTTCCTTCCGTGGGTACTGTTCGAAAGGGGAGAGGGACCTCGGGGAAGAAGGAATAGAAGTCAGGGGGGTTTTTGAACTGTCAGAGACTCAGAGGAATAGTGGCGCAGGGGTATAAATTAAAGAACTGGTTTAGGAAAAGCCCAGGGTCCTCGGTGTAAACTGGTTTTTCAGAAAACCTTTTTAATATTTCTAATTTAAAAGCAAACAGAGCTTGTAAAATTCATCACTTCAGTTTTATTCAACCAAATTTGGTCAAACCAATTTTGCCTAATTCTAAATAATGTGAACTACCTAGGAAAAATGCAAAACCCCCTTAGTATTGCAAAAGAATTTAAAGTTTAGAATTAAATACTGATTTGGCCAAAAGCTAAATAATAAAGGGAAAAATAGTTACACTATTAGACTGAGGATTAGAAAAATCAGGGAAGTACTTAATCACTCCATAATCTGTTTAAAAATAGTAAAACCTTCATTACACTAAATTAAGGTAGGGTTTGCCATTTAAATTATTTTTGTCCTAAAGTTAAAGAAAAGAGAAAAGGTAGTAAAAACAAGAACCAGGAAGCAACCACATTTTTGTTTGCTCACTTATTCAGTGTAGTTTACTGGAAAATTTTATTATACATTTGTTTAGTACAAAATAAATGAGGTACCTTTTATTTTATGAAAACAAGGAAAACTTAGAAAAATCCTAGAAAAATAACCCTGAGAGGAAAACACCTCAAACCTTGGGATAACTAATCTTTTGTTATTAAGAATATAGGAAAAATAAGAGTTCTGTTGTTTGATATTTTTCAAATAACAAGTTAGTTATAAGTACCCTTTTGGCATTAAACTTTAGAAAATCACAACTAAATATCCAGTAGGTCTTTTTCTGTGATTTTTAACACAGAGGCCTAATATCACCTATGAATCTGGACAAAAATAAAATTTGGTACAGAAGCTACACTTAAATCATAGATATAGTGTAAAATGCCCTTTTACACTTGTTTTTGTTAATTTTCCACAAGTAGTACCTGCATTAATACCCACCTCAATTTTTTAAAAGAACCCACAAATGTTAATATTTACCCACTGAAATTTTTATAACATTTTTGGAAAATGTTAACTAACCTTGATAGTTCAAAAATGCTTAATAAAAAGCAATAGGAAGCGAAAGGGAAACTGTGGGGAGAATTAGATGAAAATACAAAACCCTTAAGTACATCCAAAAAGAAACCCTAGAGAGACACTAAACGTAATACTGTTTTACTATGCATAACCCTTACAAAAGTTCATGTCATACTTATGCATATATCTCATACATTGCATTCGATAGACTGTAATCTCGCTGACGGGGAGTACATCCTCGTGCCGGAGCAAGGAGTTGCTTAGGAGGTAGCCCAGGATCCAGCACCAGAGCCTGCCATCGAGGATCTGCCTGCCCCAGCTTTGGAAGGCAAGCCCCGGTTTTATGCATAACCAGTTCTATATATATATTATTTTACTGCACTTAATGATTGTAGGCTTGTATTGTGCACTTAAGTGTAGGAGTTGCCTGAAACCCTAGTTGCATTGACTCAGGATTTCCTATTGAGATGGATACTAGTATGCTAGGTCGAGTAGCTGCTTTACTAATTAGGGATTTCGATAGAAGTCGAGTGATTTTTCTAGCGCTCGCGCGAGGTCAGGAATTGGTTGCACCCATTTTTTTATATATCACAATGATGTTGGTCTGTGGACATCAATCCATGGGGATTGGTTGTCTACGAGACGGAAAAAGCGGAATAAGGATTAAGGTGTGGTACCATGTGTCAAGCGTTTGAACGTACTAAACACATGCCGAGAAATATGGTAAATCGGTAAACCTAGTACCTAAGTGAACCTGCCCGCAGACTTTGCCCCTCACGCGACCTGAGACGTGGTCTCCCATTCCGGTTATGGTGGGTACAAGTGCGGTCACTGCACAATGGCAGTCGGGGTGAGTGAGGCATTGTACGCCAAGGCGGTGAGGCCTGATCTATTGACAGGGAATCGATGGGGACGGTTGATGTGTGTGGGGACGGAGTGCCTCGCCACGTCGTGTGTTTAGGTTTACCTTGCAAGGTTTAAAAACTCGATTTGAATCGTCTGCTTCTCGCAGCTAATGAGACTACTTGATCTGTTGGGGCGAAGGCGAAGACGCCACCCTTCGCTCGATGCCTTCACCAGACTCGCTGCAACAACGGAGACAAGACGACTGGCAAACTCTACCCTTCGTCCCACGCATCGGAAGACGAAGGCCTACGGCGAAGTCGTCCCATCCCGCGGCCTCGACCAACATGGAGGCCCACGCGTGATCTGGCCCATTATAGCAGGCCCTGCGTGGCCGCTACGCATTACGGGCCTAATTTGTAAAGGCTTCCCTGTAATTACAGTCTGTAACCCTGCTTTATGGGAATATTCCGGGGATAACCTGGGCGCCTGAGGGCACATGCGTCCTTAACTCAAGATGCTGGGCACTCAGGCACCTATAAATACCCCCATACAGTGCCCTTGAGAGGCTAGATTAACAGAGCTATTGGCATCTCGAGTTGAAACCTTGTTTACACTGCTTTTGCTCCCCCGTTGGATTAACTTGCCCAGGAGAGCAAGTTCCAACATTTTGCGCCCACCGTTCGTGCTACGAAAACACCACCTGCGATGGCACCCAAGAGAACCACCTCGAAGGCTGACGAGGCTGCGAAGGCAGCACTGGTGGCCGAGAAAAAGGGCAAGGCCCTTGTCGACACCACCCACCAAGAGCCCTGCGAAGACGACGCAAATAGCGAGAAGCAACGCAACGAACAACCCACTACCGAAGGCAGCCTCCGCACCTGCAGCTCTGGAGGACAACCGCAACTTCCCCCAGGCTTCGCTCCACTAGAGGGCGCGGACGCCACCGAGGACGGCGAAGTCATCGGCGTTTCGGCCGAAGAGCAGCTACAGCTGCGCGCCTTGCGCATCAAGAACCGCAACCTCCAGAAGCAAAAAGAGATCCTCGAGGCCAAGTGCCAACGTGTGTCTGCACAAGCCAAGGTGCGACAGATGATACGCGATGAAGAGCAGAAGGCTCAGAAGCTTGAACAAGAGATCGCGCTCATGCAGAGCGAAGGCCAATTCGGCCTGCAACACAACCCACCCCTCCAACAACGCGCACAAATCGAAGACCTGTTCATCCCTCAGCGCGGACACGCCAACCCTCACGCCACTGCATTCCAAGGCGTCAACTACCTTGACGAGCGAAGTCCCCTGGCACCTTATCTACAAGTGACACCATGGCCCGCCAACTTGAGGGCAGGGACCTATCCCAAGTACAACGGCAGCATTGACCCAACACAGTACATCATGAGCTATCAAGTCGCCGTTGCATCATCCGGAGGGGACGATGCCACGATGGCCAAGTCATTCATCATTGCCCTCGAAGGCCCAGCCCTCACCTGGTACACCAGGTTGCCCCCATTGTCCATCGACTTCTGGAGAAGTCTACAGGACAAATTCTTGCTCAACTTCCAAGGGTACCGCCCAGACACCGACGCCTTGGCTGAACTCTCACTCTGCAAGCAGCTGGAATGAGAGACTCTGCGGGAGTATTACCGCAAGTTTCTGACCCTCAAGTCACAACTGCCTTTGGTCGATTACCAGATCGCCATCCACTATGCCATCAGTGGCCTTCGGGCCGGCGTCCTTTATAGCCACTGCATCAGGGATCCGCCTAGGAACCTCCAGGAGCTGTATCAGCTGTTTGAAAAATACGCCAGATCCGAAGAGCTCCACCAGCGCAAAGTCGAGTCTCAGAGGAAACCCAAAGACCCTCCGCAGTCCAGCCGCACATGGACGAGGCCCTCGCAGGAAGACTCCGGTCGGGACGGTCGCAATCAGCAGCAGGTGCACAACATCGCCAACCAGCACCCCACTGGTGAGGCCCCTCGCCGCCAGGAGTATCCCCCCCAGGGCCGTGGAAACGGAACCCAGGGTCGGAGCCAGGGGCATGCGCAGCAGCCACATAGATTTTACTGCCTGTTCCACGGCGAAGACTGCGCGCATCCTACAAGAGACTGCCCAGAGATGAAGGCCACCAGAGACAGGATGGCACGGGTGCAACCAGCCGACAACCCTAGAGTTGTCGCGCACACATATCAGCAACCCCCTCAGCCATACAATCACGACCCCGCTCCACTTCCACCGCACCACGCATACCAACACCACCAGGAGGTACAAATCGTACCTCCCCCACCCCCACCTCTAGACCATCAACAGCAAAACATCCACCACCCCAACCACCCCCAAGCCCCAAAGCAAGAGGACTTCGCCGATCAGCCGTATCGCGGAGTCATTCATATGATCACTGGGGGGTCCAGCGCCGACTTCGACACAAAGCGGCAGAAGAGGGACCATTACCACAGCATCAACCACGTCGCCGTCACCGGTCCAGTCGTGCAGACAAAGTGGTCCCATGTGCCATTGACCTTCGACGCCCGAGACGTCGATCTGCGCAGCGCCCCCCACATCGATGCCATGGTCATCAACTGCAGCGTGGCAGGCTGGGACCTGCACAAAGTCTTAGTCGACAATGGCAGCCAGGCGGATATCATTTTCCTCCATGCTTTCGATCGCATGGGCATAAGCCACAGCCTGCTCAAGCCATCGGACAACCCCCTGTACGGCTTCGGCGGCAAGGGCACCTTTCCTGTCGGCAAAATAGAGTTACCTCTCTCCTTCGGTGTAGCACCCAATGCCCGAAGTGAGCAAGTCACGTTCGACATCGTCGACATGGTGTACCCGTACAACGCCATAATGGGTCGGGGCTCCATCAACAAGTTTGAGGCAGCTATCCACGGACTTTACCTGTGCATGAAGATCCCAGGTCCGCAAGGCGCCATCACAGTCTACGGCAACCAGCAGGTTGCGCGTAACATAGAAAGAGACTTCGTCCCCAGACAAAGAAATGTACACTACCTCATGGCCCAGCGTGAGGTCCCCGGGTCTGCCAGTCCAACCGCCAAAGAACATGAAAAAGCACAGCTGCAGAGCAACGATGGGACCAAGACTGTTCCCCTCGATCAGGCAACGCCCAAGCAGACGGTTACCATCAGCGAAGACCTCACTTCGCATGACGAGGAGAGACTACTCTGCTGTCTGTCCAAGAATAAAGACGTCTTCGCCTGGTCCACCCTCGACCTGGTCGGAGTCAGTCGCTCCATCATCGAGCATAGCTTAGGAATCAACCCTTCGGTGAGGCCAAAGAAACAGCGGCTGCGTAAGATGTCTGAGGAGAAGACGGAAGCCGCCAAGGCCGAGGTGCATCGCCTGCTCGAGGCCAAATTCATCGAGCCAATTGCCTACCCCACATGGCTCGCCAACGCAGTGATGGTGCAAAAGAAGAGCGGCAAATGGCGGATGTGCATCGATTTCACCAGTCTTAACAAGGCCTACCCCAAGGACAACTTCCCGCTGCCTCGGATCGACAAAATCGTCGATAGTGCGACCGGGTGCGAAGTCATGTCACTCCTTGATTGCTTCTCCGGCTACCACCAATATATATGAAGGAGAAGGACAAGGCAAGCACCAGCTTCATAACACCCTTCGGCACGTATTGCTTCATCAGAATGCCGGAGGGACTTAAGAACGCCGGGTCCACTTTCTCCCGGCTCACCAAAACGGTGCTCGAGAGCCAAGTCGGCAGAAATATATTCACATATGTGGACGACATCGTCGTCGCCAGCAGAAGCAAGGAAGACCACCTAGCTGACCTCGCCGAAACATTTGCGAACATGCGGGACGCACGACTTCGTCTGAACCTCGAAAAGTGCGTCTTCGGCGTTCGTCAGGGGAAAATCTTGGGCTACCTGGTGTCACACCGCGGAATTGAGGCCAATCCAACCAAAATCCAGGCTATCATCAATATGACGCCCCCGCAGTCAGCCAGAGAAGTACAACGACTGACAGGCAGGTTGGCCGCCCTCAACAGATTCATCTCCAAGTCCGCAGAGCGAAGCCTCCCTTTCCTCAAAACACTCTGCGGCGCAAAAGACTTCGCATGGGGACCAGAGCAGGTGGCGGCCTTCGCTTCATTGAAGCAGTACCTGTCGGAATTGGTGATTCTTACAAGCCCCGACCCCTCGCTACCCCTGTTGCTCTATGTCGCGGCTTCGCCACATGCGGTCAGCGCAGCAATGGTTCAAGAGCAAACCAGAGAGGGCACGATCAGGCAATGTCCAGTTTATTACATCTCTGAAGTGCTCACAACATCAAAATGTAATATGACGGAACTGGAAAAGATCGCCTATGCAGTCGTGATGGCCTCGCGCAAATTGCGCCATTATTTCGAGGCATTCAAGGTCCGGGTCACCTCAGATAGAGGACTCGGCGAATTGTTTGGAAATCCGGAGGCATCAGTACGGATTGCCAAATGGGCAGCCGAACTCTCTGGCTACCACATCACATTTGAACCCAGGACAGCCATCAAGCCACAAGTCCTGGCAGACTTCATCGTCGACTGGACTGGGCCAATAACACAGCCGGACCCATCCACAGAGAAAGTGTGGACAATCCATTGTGACGGCGCATGGTGCCATGCGGGGGCAGGCGCCGCTACGGTCATTACTTCACCCACCGGGGTCAAGCACAGATACGCAGCACGCCTCAGCTTTGCTTTGGAGTCTGATAGGTGCACCAACAACATAGCAGAATACGAGGCTGTCATCCTCGGCCTTCGCAAGCTAAGGGCACTCGGTGTCACCACCTGCATCATCAGAACAGACTCCAAGGTAGTCGCCGGCTAGGTCGAGAAAGACTATGCAGCGAAGGACCCCGCACTCATGCAGTACCTCGCGGCCATCCGCAGCCTCGAAAGACAATTCAAGGGTTTTACGTTGCAGCACGTGGATCAAGCCAAGAATGAGGAGGCCAATGCATTGGCCAAGGCAGCCGCCAGGGGCGAGGCCCTGCCCTCCGACGTATTCTACCACGTCATCGGCACACCAGCCGTCCGCAGCCCAGAGGGGCTCCAAATAACCAATGACAGCGAGGGCCACCGCATAGTCAACCTCATCATGACCGAAGACTGGCGGGCACCAATAACCCTGTTCCTGCAGGGGTACTATCATCCAACCGACATCAATGAGGCCAAGCGCCTCAAACACTGAAGCCGGGACTTCGCACTGATCGAAGGCCAACTTTACAAGAAGGGGGTCAGTCAACCGATGCTTAAGTGTGTCACCGAGACCGAAGGCATCCAAATTCTGCGCGAAGTCCACAGTGGGACTTGCGGCTCTCACGCAGGGCCTAGGGCCCTAGCTGCAAAGGTGATCCGTCAAGGTTTCTACTGGCCCGCCATGATTTGCACCGCAAATCGGGTCACAAGGTCCTGCGAAGCCTGCCAGAAATTTTCTCCATGCTCGGGAAGCCCTTCGCAATTCACGAAGCTAATCGCCCACACGTGGCCTCTTCAGCGCTGGGGCCTGGACATTGTCGGGCCCCTGCCCACGGCTCAGGGGAACCTCAAGTTCACCTTCGTCGCCGTTGAGTATTTTACCAAATGGATTGAGGCGAGGGCTATATCCACGATAACATCGAAGACTGCCCAGAAATTCTTCTGGCAAAATATTGTTTGCCGCTTCGGAGTCCCGTCCGAACTCACAGTCGACAATGGCAAGCAATTCGATAGCCAAGACTTCAAGGATTTCTGCTTCTCCATCGGCACCAAGCTTGCCTTCGCCTCAGTGTACCACCCGCAATCCAACGGAGTCGAGGAACACGCCAACGGTAAAATTTTCACAGCCGTCAAGAAAATGCTCCTCGACGACAAAAAAGGCAAGTGGCCAGATCTGTTACCTAAAGTGGTCTGGGCGCTGAACACGATTGTTGGGGGCCTTCGGCTTCCGAAGGTCCTCAAAAATATGATTTGACAATGTTTTCCAAGTGAAATATGTGAACAGGTATCTTCGGAATTGGGCTACGAGTATACAGGAATATGGTCAAGACGAAGCTTGAATAGGACGGAAGGCGATCATAACGAAGGATAAGATGATCATGAAGCTATGCGCAGAAAAAGCTTCGGCATGACAGCAGAAAAGGGGAACCAACTTATATGGTGAAAAGACAAATTGAACCTCAAAGAATCACTATAGAATTATTGATAAATGTAAAGGGCATTAATGTAATTCTCCACGGGCTGCGCCCTGTGCCTATAAATAGATGAACAGTATTCCCGTACTGTTCACGCTGATCTGACATCTGCTTTTCGCATCACGCCTGTATCTTTACTTTTCGATAATCCAAAGGTACATTTATAATTTGTTATTATGACTCTGATAATACAAAATAGAAATAAATTGATGATAATATTTGTGTTATTGTTCGTATTCCATGTATGTATTCTCCTTCATCATATGTTGGACTTACGAAGTTCTTTTCCTTCATAACCTTCGTCTGAAATTCATTATATCCGAAGGGATATAATGTCTTGAAGGACGAAGGACTTTAACATTTAACACTTTTTATGTTGCCTGGTTCTTGACTCTTAGCATTTGAGAACAAGTCACCAACATTAGCGCCCACCTTCGGTGAACTCACGTCCATTTTTTTGAGTTTTGAACATCTTCGGCAAGCATCACCTTCGTCATGCCGCCGAGGAAAGCTTCAGCCGCAGGGGCTGCTACTCTGCAGCCGCTGGATCCCAATCAGGATGTCCTTTCTCTCAGGGAGGCCCGAAGCCAGAAGAGGAAGGCCACCAGTCCAACGCCTCCGGAGGACGACTTGGATCAAGAAATCCAAAATTTGGAGATGCTCCACCAACAGGTCCTACAGAAGAAGGAAAAGATGGCTCGTCTAGCTGATCTACAAAGGCAGATAGACGAAGCCTCTG
Source organism: Zea luxurians (assembly GCA_029449295.1). NCBI lineage: Eukaryota > Viridiplantae > Streptophyta > Magnoliopsida > Poales > Poaceae > Zea > Zea luxurians. Next base: position 20,923,977 of record JAOPSE010000034.1, on the reverse strand, counting down.
AAGAGCTTCGACATCTTGCTCAAGATGACTAGAATCAAAGGCCCCCGCACAGAGAGCTTCATCAAGAGGGCTTCTACAATGAGGGCGACTGGTATGAAGGTTTCCATCATGGAAATTTTGCTTTTGATGATACTTCTCCCCTGTCAACAGAACTGCAGGCTACACCTTGGCCACAGTCTTACAAGCCACCTCAGCTCCCCATGTACGATGGTCATTCAGACCCGAAGCAATTCTTGATGAGCTATGAAGCAACCATATCTTCGTATGGTGGCAACACGGCGGTCATGGCAAAGTCTTTCGTCATGGCTGTCAGGAGTGTTGCACAAACCTGGTACTCCTCTCTTCGGCCAGGGACAATCACTTCATGGCAAAAGCTAAAGGACATGTTGATAACCAGCTTCCAAGGGTTTCAAACGAAGCCAGTTACTGCCCAAGCTTTATTCCAGTGCACCCAGGACCACGAAGATTATCTTCAGGCGTATGTCCGAAGGTTCCTGCGTCTGAGGGCACAGGCACCAACAGTGCCCAATGAAATTGTCATTGAGGCCATGATCAAGGGGCTTCGACCGGGACCTTCAGCTCAGTACTTTGCCAGAAAGCCTCCTCAAACTTTGGAGAAGCTGCTCCAGAAGATGGACGAGTATATTCGAGCTGACAATGATTTTCGCCAAAGAAGGGAGGAAGCATTCAGGTTCTCTGAAATGACCAGGGGCTTCGGAGGAAGATTCCATCCGAGGCATGTTAGGTCAATTCACAATTCTACTCAAAGTGATGACAAAGGGAATCAACAGCAAAGGCCACAGTGCTCCTCGCAAGCTTCACGGCAACAGCAAAGCTCTTTCCGGCCGCCAGCGCCAAGGGGCAGAGGCGCCAGGGGCTTCGGGGGAAGATTTGGAGATCAACCAAGAAAAAATTACTGCCTATTCTGTGGTGAAGGCAAGGGCCATACCACCAGGATGTGCCATGTTACCATCCAGAAGCAAAAGGAGCTAGCAGAAGCTGCAGCACAACAGAGCCAGCCGAAGCAGGTCATGCATACTGCTTTGTACCATTCGCCTTACATTCCAGAATATGTAGGCAATCACCCTGCAACTTCTGTTGCTTCGGCAAGTCAATCCCAAGCATCTTGGCAACAGCCTCCACTGCCACCACCAATGCAACGAGGTCAGCAGCCAGAAGGGAGTCAGCACACTCACCTTCAGCGGGACTTCAGAGAGGAGTCCGAAGCTCGCACAGTCAATAGCACTGTGCCGGAGTCGAAGCATATTTACTGACAAATATCCTACCTCGTCAGCAGATTTTCGCATTTCAGTCTTACTTTCTTTTTAATAAGGAACAATTATGGGAAGTTTAAGTGCTTTTTATCGTATTTTAATCTCTTGTAACAGTTTCGTTCTTTGCCATATTAAAAAAAATATGTCTCCTCCATAGGCTTAAGTTGCCGAAACATAAGAATTTATGGGGGCAAGAAGGACCTTCAAATTATCAAAAATTTGTTCTAAAGTATACAGTGCAATTTCTTCGAAGCAGCAAAAGTCGTTCCTAAGGGAGCGCAGTGTAAGTTTTCCGCTCAAAAGTCGTTCCTAAGGGAGCGCAGTGTAAGTTTTCTGCTCAAAAGTCGTTCCAAAGGGAATGCAGAGCTTACAGCGAAAAATAAACGCTGATTCCGCTGAAAGTAAAAGGCGAAGAAGCTCCTAAGGGAGGCTTACAGCGAAAAATAAACGCTGATTCCGCTGAAAGTAAAAGGCGAAGAAGCTCCTAAGGCAGGCTTACAGCGAAAAATAAACACTGATTCCGCTGAAAGTAAAAGGCGAAGAAGCTCCTAAGGGAGGCTTACAGCGAAAAATAAACGCTGATTCCGCTGAAGTAAAAGGCGAAGAAGCTCCTAAGGGAGGCTTACAGTGAAAAATAAATGTCGACCTTCGGCAAATATCATTTTGCATAACATCACATCATTACATCATTTGCATAGCATAACATCATACATCATAGTGCATCAACAACGCAAGAAGGGGTGCTTCAATTTTGATATTCGAAGATCGTTTTGAAGAAATAGTGGCACGGCACAAACAATGGCCATGGAAGGGTTATATCTTCGTCAAACTCTGAGATGGAAAGATCTATTGATCATTGATTTTACCAGGATTGGTTACTAATTTTATGAGACCACGGATATTATTTACGAAGCATGAAAAGAAGGGAAGGTGTTTTTTCGCCGAAGGCTCAAAAACGGTATGTGTATAATGTTTCATGCATCGCAAAGAATAGAACTATAAACAACTAATAAATTATACCCTAAGTTACATAATATTACACATGATTCTCAACAAACATTACATTCTGAATGTTTTTGCAACAGCATCTAATCTTCCCTTAAGATTACTTCTGCAGCTTCGTTTAAAAGCTGATCAACAACTCTATCCATGATGGCTTCGGCCATTTGTCTAATTTCATCATCCCCCTTCATGTGGGGGCCCGCAGATGACTCAGCAGGTTCTGAGGGAAGAGTAGATACGGATTTATTACTATTACAAACCCTGAACAAGTTCGAAGTCAAAAAATTACAACAAAGAGATAAAAACCACTAGTTAATACCTATTCGCCCTTCGGGCTCTGCGCTTTTCTCAGCAGCCTCTGCTACTTTTCTAGCATCATGGATGCCTTTTTCGCTTTTTTGAATAATCTCTTGGGCCATTTCCCGGCCACCATTATCCCAGATGTCGGTGAAAAATTTTCCACCAACCATGCTAGCTTCGGCCGAGGGGTCTTTTATGTCTTCGTAGGATAAGGCAGCTTCGGATTGTGCTAAAGTTTTCACATGCTCGCAGCCTTTCCTCTCCAAAATAGTAGCAATCCCCTTGGCACCCGAAAAAGCACATATGTCTTCGCGGCTATTCAAAATTTCCTCAAAAGCCTCGGCTTCATGATTGATCCATTCAATCGGGCCCTCGGGGTTGCCCCTTGTGAAGTTTTCCTCGCTCGAGAATGCGCCAACGCTGGCGAAGCTAGTTTTTATTTTCTTAACGCATTCTATAGATTTGTCATAGCACCTTTTCTTGGATGCACGAAGCTCTTCAACGTTTCCTTCTAAATGATTTGCCCACTGGTCGCTAAGTTCTCGTTTCGTTTCTTCAAGTATGCGTTCTTCTTTAGCTCGGGCCAACTGTCTCCGAAGACCCTCGATTTCCTGCTTTTGAGCTTCAGCTTGAGCTTTAGAAGTAGCTTCGTCTTCCTTTATCTTATCCACCAATGTAAGCAGAATTTTGTCTTTTTCCAAGGCTTCGTTTCTTAAATTGATAACCTCTGTTCGAAGGTTATTGAGAGCAATAGTGCAGCTTTCGTCTTCAGCATTCTTTTGTGCCCTTAAGGCATTGCTGAGTATTAGGCCCTATATAAAGGAATGAACGGATTAAATTTTTTTTACCTTCAGACTATTGTATGCAAGGCTATCTACAAGATCGTCCTTCGTCATGGCGCAGAGGCCAGCTTCGAGCTTCGGGAACCCCATACTTCTAGCCATCTCCCGGTAGACGGATAATTCCTTGTTATCTGGGAGGCAGTATAAGAAGTCTTCGTCTGTGCCATTGAATACTAAGGCCCCTTTTGGATACCTCAGTTCTTGGGCATAGTGATTAGCTTCAAAAATCTCTTCTTCAGATAATCTTTTTCCCGAAGCATGTCGAACAATATAATCGAGGGCTTTGGAGGATGCTTCGGGGGCAGCAATGCCAGTTTCTTCAACTAAAATCGGCTCTGTCATTTTTGTTTCTTCGACTTCCAAGGATTTTACCTTGGTGGGCTCTGAAGGCTCAGCTTTAGTCTCAGATTGTTGCTTTGGAGCTTCGGCAACAAAGACTTCAGTACGCACTTCGGAAGTTTCAACAATTTTCTTCGGGGTTGTGCTTGAAGACTTAATTGTCTCCAAAACATCTAGCACATTAACCATCCTTTTTCTTTTCGAGGTCACCGCTGGACCCTTTTGGTTTTTTGCTGCCTCAATTTTTGCTGAAGGACTTAAAATTTCTGATGTTTTTGTTTCTTCAGTCCTCGGTTTTTCTGTTTTTTCTGCTGATGGTGCTTCGACCATTTCTTCGATTTTTGGCACTGGAGGTGGTTCTTTAGCTTCGGTGGCCGAAGAGGTCTCACCAATAAATTCAGGCACTGTGGCCGGTTCAATAGAACGTGGTCGGTGTGTGAGAACCTTTACCTTTTTTCTCTTCGGTGCTGGCTCGCTAGGAGCAGCTGAGGCAATTTCCTTTGCAGAAGAAGTATTCTTTCTTTTTTGACCCTGCGCTGGGTAATGGTAGTCGGGGTAGACAAACCCAATTGCATCAAATACTCAGTTAAGTCTCTTCTTCTTTCGGCCTCCGAAGGCCGCTGATAATGCAGTATCTTCGGCCTTTGAGTATACCCCAAGCAATTCGTCACTTATGGCCTCAATACTTTTTAACCAGTCATCATCTGGCTCAACAAACTTATCTCCGTATTTGAATGTGTATTTTAGCCTAACTAGTCCACCTTCGTCAGTCTCTTTAATGGTTTCCTCCGCATTTCCCACTTTTCCACAAGTGGCCATACTCTGAAAGCAATGTGTTCTTGGACCAAATCCCTTGTTCCAATAAAAGAACAAACAACGCCGAAGGCTCTCTGGCATTCTTCGGCTGCTTCATTCATTTCCACCTTTGGCTTCCGGAGGCCGAAGCGTTGCCAGATAGGGCGCATAATGATACCCTTGATATCTTCACGTGATTTTAAGTCATTTTTCACATAAAACCATTCCGTCATCCAGTCGCCGGGCCACCTCTTTCGAAAAGTTGGCACAGGGCAGCTTGACCCAGACCGAGCGTCGAATCTGTAGCAGCCAAAGTTGTTGTGATACTGCTCTTTGCCCCAGGGTTTTGTCTCATACAATAGCTCATGTACGTTACAGAAGCTTTTTGCGTTAGGTTCCAAACCTTGGCTCCTCACGGCCCACACAAAGATGTTCATCCTTATGATTGCTTCGGGGGTAAGTTGGTGAAGGTAGATTTCAAATATCTTCAGTACTTCCACGACAAAACTGCTCAAGGGAAATCGTAATCCAGCTTTTAAGAAGCTTCGGAATATCACGACCTCATTTTCCTCGGGAGTCGGACAAGTCTTCTCTCCTTCGTCAGCCCTCACAATAGACAAGTCCCGAAAATATCTGCCTCTCATATTGACAAGATGATTTTCCTTAATACTGGATTTACCAAAAACTGCATGGCTTGGTCGCCAGGGTCGATCTTCGGAATCTTCATCACCACTATCCACATCGTAACTTTCACTGTCGCCAGTATCTTTAGATAAACCCTCCAAAATCTCCCTGGTAATCTTCTCTGTATTAGTCTTTGACATTGATTAAAGAAAACCTAGATGCATCTCCTCAGAAAGGCTTAGCTTTGAAGCACCAACAGCTTTCTTATCTTCAGACATCTTCGCAAATGCTGACAAAGTGCACTCGAAACCGAAGCTTAAAAATTTAAAACCAAGCAAGTGCTGTTGCGCGCAGGCTAAAAGTTGGGTGAGTAAAAGCAGCTGGCAAGGGAGCGTGCCAAATAACCTGGCAGTGAGCTCTTATTTATACACCTAGTGCGTTGAAAACTGGAGGGTCTCGCTTGTCAAAGACTGTTGCTATTCTAGCAAAGGGAAGGTGTTTTTTCGGACCTTCGGCTTAAAGCCTTCGTCCATATCGCAATATGAATTTATCATTCCAGTAAATTAATATTGCGAGGGGCTACTGTTGGGGGCCTTCGGCTTCCGAAGGTCCTCAAAAATATGATTTGACAATGTTTTCCAAGTGAAATATGTGAACAGGTATCTTCGGAATTGGGCCACGAGTATACAGGAATATGGTCAAGACGAAGCTTGAATAGGACGGAAGGCGATAATAACGAAGGATAAGATGATCACGAAGCTATGCGCAGAAAAAGCTTCGGCATGACAGCAGAAAAGGGGAACCGACTTATATGGTGAAAAGACAAATTGAACCTCAAAGAATCACTATAGAATTATTGATAAATGTAAAGGGCATTAATGTAATTCTCCACGGGCTGCGCCCTGTGCCTATAAATAGATGAACAGTATTCCCGTACTGTTCACGCTGATCTGACATCTGCTTTTCGCATCACGCCTGTATCTTTACTTTTCGACAATCCAAAGGTACATTTATAATTTGTTATTATGACTCTGATAATACAAAATAGAAATAAATTGATGATAATATTTGTGTTATTGTTCGTATTCCATGTATGTATTCTCCTTCATCATATGTTGGACTTACGAAGGTCTTTTCCCTCATAACCTTCGTCTGAAATTCATTATATCCGAAGGGATATAATGTCTTGAAGGACGAAGGACTTTAACATTTAACATTTTTTATGTTGCCTTGTTCTTGACTCTTAGCATTTGAGAACAAGTCACCAACAACGATTGAGTGCAGGGCGACTGGGTTCACCCCTTTTCGCCTTCTATACGGATCGGAGGCTATGACTCCGCAAGAAATAAAACATGGGTCACCGCGGACAGTCGCGTCGGCCGTCCCTGACGTAGACGAGCCTACTTCGAAGGACCTCATCGACGGAGACCGCGTCTTCGCCCTACAGGCTCTAAACAAATACCAAGCTCAAACAAAAGCATGGTGCGACCACATAGTCATCCCGAGGGAATTCAGCGAAGGAGACCTCGTACTCGTCCGTACAGCTCGGACAGAGTCCCGGGGCAAGTTGGAGCCAAAATGGGAGGGCCCTTTCATCGTCAAGACGAAGGCGTCCCCCAGTGCGTACAGGCTCACAACGCCATCCGGCGAAGACTTAGAACATTCTTGGAACATTGATAATCTTCGCAAATTTTTTGTTTAACTCCTCAGGGCCACTTCGCCCTTGTAATCCGCAAAACAGTTTTATACCGGCCCGCACTCTTTTCCTCCCGGGGGGGTGAGGTTTTTAACGAGGCGGAGCCATGTAATATACACGCGAAAAATCCCTCGCAAAAATTACGTCAAAAAAGACCGCATCAACGGTCTTCGGCATTCGACCAACACAAAAGTCACCGCGAGGGGCAGCGCTGGCTACCTTCGCGTGCGACAGTCCACGCAAAAGTCGCCTAAGGGTGCAGCCGGACCAGCACAACAAGTGCATAAAAAATGAAGTCTTCTTCAAAAGACCATTCGTGCAAAAGTCGCCTAAGGGTGCAGCCGGACTAGCACAACAAGTGCACAAAAAACGAAGTCTTCTTCAAAAGACTATCCGTGCAAAAGTCGCCTAAGGGTGCAGCCGGACTAGCACAACAAGTGCGCAAAATCGAAGTCTTCTTCAAAAGACTATCCGTGCAAAAGTCGCCTAAGGGTGCAGCCGGACTAGCACAACAAGTGCGCAAAATCGAAGTCTTCTTCAAAAGACCATCCGTACAAAAGTCGCCTAAGGGTGCAGCCGGACTAGCACAACGAGTGCAAAAAATCGAAGGCGCATTGCATCAGTGCAAAAGTCTACAGGCGTAGCCGGACCGACATAATAAACGTGCTAGACCAAGTGCGCAACGCCCTATGAACATAGCCAGATGCGCGAAGGCACACAGCCTCATCATACAAACTATAGTTACACGCGTACAGCAAGGGCATCACACCTTACATTGGTTCAACCTTCGGAATGATTCCCATCTCCCTATAGTTAAATAACATTATCCTCAGCTCCTCACCCTCAAAAAGACTTCACAACTCCCCCTCACCTATACTCGCCCCAACCGGCAAGAACAACAATTCCCTCCTGCCAGCCCTGCCCACATGAAGCCGACCACCATCCAATTCACTCACTCTACGCTTCGCCACCGCCCTTCGCCGCCTATGCCCAACACTCGGACCAGGCAAAACTTCAGCATCCGTAACACGCGGAGAAGCCTCCGCCTCAGCCACATCCAAGGCCGCAAAGTAATCCAAGCCCTCATCCGAAGACTCCTCCGTCCACACAACCGAACTCCCAGAGTCATCAAACTCAGGAAACTTAGACGTAGACTCATCCGATTCATTTCCAGCGACCACGGTCGAAGCCGCCACAAAATTAGCAGTAGCGGTTGCGTGCGCAGGCCCAAAATCCTGAACCTGCGCAGCAACCAAGGTTCAGTAACACAGAAAAAATTCCCTAACTACCCCACACCCACTAAGCCACCTGCAAAGACCCAGCCGCCGCCACGGGATCCTCCGCTGCTGGCTCCGTCGCCGCCTTCGGGGTATCCTCCGCCATCAGCACAGTGGCTGGTGGCGAGCCTCCACCAGATACAGTAGATGCAGGGGCAGCGTGGGAACCTTCACCGGTTTCCGGGAGTGGCGCCGGGTCGACCTCAACCTCGGCCACCATTGGGTTAACCTCCACTTCGGGCAGCGCGCTGTTCAGATATCCGAAGTCCTCCATGTCCTCAGCACGCGCCATCTACAACACAGCACACCGATTCAGCAAACCCGCGTATACACACATTCAACAACACAAAACAAAAAACAAACTTTACCTGATCCCTCGCCCGGTCAGCCCGTTCCCTAACCGCCTCCCGACCGTGGGGGCCCCACATCCGGTCAAAGAGGACCCCCACAGTGTCCTTCACCACAGGGTCTTCGACCTTAAAAATCTCGCGCCCGAAGTCTTCATCGGATCGGTCGAAACCCTCATAGTGACTGCACCCCTCGCGGGACAGCGCATTCATGGCCCCCTCGCAGGTGACGAGGGAGGCAAAGGACATGAAGCCCTCCACGATGGTCGGGAGCGCTAACAATTCCTCTTGCAGCCACTTGAGGAAGCGAAGGCCCGCCTCTCAGTCGGGCACCTCGAAGTCAGCAGTCCGCGCACCCAGCTCGTGGTATGAGTCCACGAGCTGTTTGCGCATCCGCTCAACCTCCGCGCGCGTAGAGGCCTCGGCCCTCTCCATGCGGGCCTGCAGAGCGTTGAACCGCGCCTCCCATTCCTCGGCACGCTGGCTGGCGAGACTCTCCTCCGCCCTCGCCAATTTGGCCTTCGCCTGCGCCGTCTGTGCCTTGGTGATGGCCTGGTTGGTCTCCCTCCTTTCCTCCACCAGCTGGCGCCGGAGGTCCGTCCTCTCGCCCTCCAGGGCGGCCACCTTCTCCGCCAGCTTGCAGCTTTTGCTCTCCGCAGCCGACTTTTCCCGGACGGCGTCCGTGTGCTGCGCCCGAAGTCTCTTGACTTCGGCAGCCACGTCTGTTGTAAGGGCACCCGAAGCCACGCGGTCGGCGAAGTCGGCCGCCTAACAGACACACATGAGACCACAATCACCATGAAAGAGGCACACAACGAAGCCTACCTCAACTTACTTGATTCAGCTGCTACGTCAGCTGCAGCGACGCCTCCCGCAGCCGGCGAGACACAGTGCCCGCTTCGTCCCTGACGGCAGTGGCCGCCGAAACCTCGCCGCCAGCGCTGAAAGCGCCACCCTTCACCCCAAAAACCGCAGTAGACGCCGTGGTTGCCACCGCAGGCGAGACGGCAACAAGTTGCCCTTCGCCCGACCCTGCAACGTATCACCTGTCAAAAAAAAAACTTACCAACAAGATAGTCATCCACGCTAATATTTGTGCCGAAGTCGGCAACGCGTTTCCCCGGCGAAGGCTGCTCCTGGACCTTCGTAGCTCCTTCCGGAGCGGACTTGGTTCCGCCAACGCCGGCCGCCTTCGTGCTCTCCGGCAACTTGCTAGATCCAGGCACGGTCGGCTTCGCACCCAGCGAAGGCTGGCTACCGCCGGGGACGGCAGCCTTCGCACTCCCCCGCACTCTCTTCGGCCTAGCCTCAGGGAGCCTGACGACCGCCCGACGCTTCTGCGCAGTGTCCTGGCGATCCTTGTTCATCACTATCGACACAACAGCAACAATATTCCGTCCGTAAGGAAACACTCTCAAGTCACGAGCCATGCGAGATGTAAAAAAGTCTTCGCCAGCCGCGTGGGGGATAGGAACGTTCTTGGGCCATCGACCCCCGGTAACCTCTAGCATCCGCGCCGAAGACTCCCGGAGCTCGGGCGAAGACATCCTTCCCCCGGGGGCCGTGCATGTCCCCATCAACTCCATAGGAAAACTATCGGAGACCCCCAATTTTCCCACCGCAGTACCTAGCTTCCTCTTCTTAGTGGATGGGGCGGCCTCCGGCGCGGGGTCGTCTTCGATCACTGCCGCTGGTTTTTTCCCCCAGCGGTCGACAACGTCTACCCCGGGATAACCGCCATACGGCAAGCCATTCAACTCAAAGACCCTATTCAGGTGGTCGTTGGATCCACGTATGTCCCAGCTCCGCTGGGCCTCCATCCTCGGCACGTAGCGACCAACAATTCGCACCGCCCCATCTCCGCCTCACGCACAACCGCGGCAAGATCCCGCCCTCGCACATCCAAAGCAAAAAGCGGACTTCGCACTTTCCGCCCACCCAGGGAGGGCATCTCGCGAGGGCATACTTCGCCCAGCGTCCATCCATGCGCCAAGGGCCACACCGCATACCCTATTAATTCCTCAACCAGATCACGCCCGCTACTCCTACGGGCAGCGATCCGAAGGGCCCTTTCATTCTCATCATCCTCTGCCACTTCAAATGGTGGGTACGCCACATAATAATGAGAACACATGATGGCAGCAGGGAGCCCAGGGTGATCTTCGACTTTAGCCTCTGAGACATAGAACCAGTAGTCCCACCAGTTGCCCCACTTATTTCGGGCATAGGGGACCAGCTCCACAACTTCCATTGAAGTCTTCCCGGACTTCGGCGTGAAAGTGCACGATCCGAATTGCGCAATCTTATGTCCAATTCTTCTCTTCTGCCAGTGCAGACAGTAGTGCTTGGCGAAGACTTCCACCGAAGGCTGACCGCCATACGACGTTGTTGCCCAGACATACTTCGCTAATGCCACCATGGCGTTCGGTGTCAGCTGATGAACCTGGACTTTGAACTTCTGCAGAACCTCCGACACGAAACGATGCGCAGGCAGACAAAGGCCGGCAATGAAAAATGCCTCAAAGACAACCAATTCACCCTCGGGCTCGGGAATCTCCTCTGCCCCTGGCACACGCCCGACCCCGCCGCCAAAATACCCCAACCGTTGCATATCTTGCACGCGAACCGACGACATCCGTGAAACACCGAATTCCACCGTATCACCCGGTCGCAGTTCCGCCGCCACCACACTGCCCGAGAGATCCTCGGAAGGCGTCTCGGCCGTCGGCGTGGTCGCAGCAGACCAGGAGGAAGGCGGCATGGCTACGTACCGTTGATGGCGGCGCGCGGTCTGCTTCACGCGGGCCAGTTCTCCGGCGAACAGGAGCAAGGAGGGCAGACGAGTAAGCGAGCAGTTTGAACAAGGGAGGTTAGGGTTTTTCGTGGCACAAAAAGGTAAATTTCAATCCGCACCGCCCCCACCCCCTTTTTATACATAGGGCACGACGCTTCGGGAAACCCGCAATCCAACAGTGCGGTGTCAATCAACGGTCATGTCAAAAACCCCCGCGGAACCACTTCGAGCGAGGGCAGCGTCTCCACCATCTAGCGACGCCTTCGACACCAGATGACTTAGTCGAACTGGTCCCTCGGAGGGCAAATGTTGGGGCGAAGGCGAAGACGCCACCCTTCGCTCGATGCCTTCGCCAGACTCGCTGCAACAACAGAGACAAGACGACTGGCAGACTCTACCCTTCGTCCCACGCTTCGGAAGACGAAGGCCTACGGCGAAGTCGTCCCATCCCGAGGCCTCGACCAACATGGAGGCCCACGCGTGATCTGGCCCATTATAGCAGGCCCTGCGTGGCCGCTACACATTACGGGCCTAATTTGTAAAGGCTTCCCTGTAATTACAGTCGGTAACCCTGCTTTATGGGAATATTCCGGGGATAACCTGGGCACGTGAGGGCACATGCGTCCTTAACTCAAGACGCTGGGCACTTAGGCACCTATAAATACCCTCGTACAGTGCCCTTGAGAGGCTGGATTAACAGAGCTATTGCCATCTCGAGTTGAAACCTTGTTTACACTGCTTTTGCTCCCCCGTTGGATTAACTTGCCCAGGAGAGCAAGTTCCAACATGATCCATGCTGCTACATTGAGTAACAAGTAGAAATGTGTTGATTTGGCAAAAGATGTTGATTGCTAAAAATGATTGCTACCATGTATGATTAGATAGGGATACATCTAGTCTTAAGAGAGTCACACTAAAATCTGAAAAACAAAAACTTGATTTTAGACTCAGCTAGTGCTTTTGGCAAACCAAACCCCTCAGCCAAACAGCTGCATGTCTAGAGGTAGAGGAGTAGACTCCTCACACCGGGTAAGTCTAGCTGAGTATTAGTATACTCAGCCTTGCTTGTGGCATAATTTTACAGGTTCTCCGGAGGACATGGTTGCTGGAGTGACTTGGCCGTCCACCTTGCCACCGGGTTGGACCGTCGAGTGGGACCCTGCCTTGGCAGAGGAGGAGCATGAGGAGTGATGGGACAGGCTTCCCCATCCCTCCATTTATTTATCGTTAGTTTTATTCCGCTGCATTCCGAACAATGATCACTGCTTTTGCTAAACTCCGATGATGTTGTAATAAATTTAATACTTCCTAATGTATGATTTTATGTTTTATTGTATTTGCTCTGTGCCTCACCATTGAGTGAGTATGTGGTACTTGATCTTGTTAGTGGCCTCGTCGGACTAGATCCGAGGGACTGACGGGTTATTCCTATTTAAGTGTGGTCTAGCCGCTAAGGTGGGACTTAGGCACTTAAGTTGGAATAATTCGGGCGGTTCCGCCATAGCTGGTATCGGAGCTCGTACCACCACAGAGGAATCAATAAACTATAAATACCATCCTTTTCAAAAGTATAACTTGTTAGAAACAAATGTTGGAATGATTGTCAAGACGATAAGGATAGGCCTAGGACGTGAAGCCTTAGGATAATAGAGGGGTAGCTAGGTGGCTATTTGGGTAAGCCCTACTGGCTACTATAGGGGATGGGAGTTTTCCCTATTCCCTCTAAGTTGAAATGAGGTCGTTTAGGACAAGCATGCATGCATCCTTTACTTAAACTACTTGATAATTAGGTAAAAGCCTTAATACATGATAATGATAGACTAAGTACATTCAGTGACCTTATCATAACCTTCGAGAGGCCAAGCTGATTCCCTTTTATTTTATAATTCTTTTTCTTTTTCACTTACACTTAACCGTACATAGATGACTTCTCACGGATCCTCGGAAGGAGGGAACGCACATTCTCACACGGACGGACTTGCACGAGAGGGTTTTCCCCGTATCTTGTGGGAGGTACTTCAGGGAGCAGGTTATACGACGCCTCCCCAGTACACGGTGCAGCTGTTCGAGAAGCACAGGGTGCCCCGCTGTAGGGTGAGGATGACCCTGGAGCCTCATCCCTTACAGCCAGGCTGGCGTTCGTTGGACTCCGAGTCTTTTGGATACCAGGCTGAGGATACTATCGAGGTCATTGCTCTCCACGGGCTGACCACCTTCTGTGGTTTTCACCCCTTGGAGTTGTCTACTCATCCCATTGTCTTGTTCCCCGCTGAAAAGGAAGACGACCCAATGTGGAAAGACCGAGTGGAGCATGCCAAGGATATATGGGCTCTTTACCCAGGGCAGACTGCTCACTTGATAGTGCGATGCATGGATGCTCTGTATCGTCTGCAAGTGATGCGAGGAGAGGCAATGTCTCATCTAATGGCATTGTTGGAGGCTACCAAGATCACCTTGGATAACAGAGAGGAACTTGTGGTAGACCTGTCCACTGAGTTGGTGGAAAAGGACCTACTGGTGGAACAGATGTCCAATGAGATCTAGGAGCTTGAGGAGCTAGTGGGAACCAGGGAGAACACCATTGAGGTTCTCGAGGATCAGCTAATCAACACTCTGCAGCAACTTGCGGAAGCCAACCAACATTTGGATATGCACCACCAGGAGATCCAGGATATGGAGGCCAACGAGGATGTCGACATCGAGGGAGGAGAGGAGCCAGAGCCTGCATCCAGCTTGGACACTGCTGGCTCAGGGAGACCACCTTCCCCCGAGTCGAGCGTTGCCTCGTTTGCTCACTAGGTCGCAGGGATAGAGTTAGAAGTGTGTGGCGTTAGAACTCCTTGAAGCTAGCTTAGCTTTTGCACCCTTGGGGTACTAGGCTAGACAGAGTTGAGTCTTTTGGGTCACTCATGTAATCATAACAAAGTCTTTTGGGAAGTATGGATGATGAATGATGTCAGCTTTAATTTATGGAGAAAAGTTTTATGCCCCGTGATATCCTTTATGAATTATGCAAGAAAATATTGGTTTTATCCTTTCAAATCTTTCACCACGTAGGAACCCTAACATTAGAAGCATAATGTTGAGAGCATCCTTAATTTTTCAGATGGTAGGAAGAGCACGTCGTGGACAAAATGAATGCATTCCTCCACCACTGCCACCGCCTCCTACCATGCAAGAACTGATGGCTCAGCAGAATGAGATTCTGCGACAGTTGGCTCAGCGTCAGCCGCCACCCCAGCATTATGGTGGTGGTGATCACCATCAATGTCCTCCAGCAGCAGCCACTTATCAGGAGTTCCTCAGTACTCAGCCGCCATTGTTCACTCGGGCAGAGGATCCACTTGATGCTGATGTATGGCTCAGGGTAGTGGAATCTAAGTTCCCACTACTAAATGGAGTTTGTTCAGATGTGGCTAAGGTCAGGTTCGCCACCCAGCAGCTTCACGGACCCACACGAACATGGTGGGATCATTTCCTCGCTATGCAGCCAGTTGACCACGTGGTGGAATGGAGAGAGTTCAAGGCAGCTTTTAGAGGGCATCATATACCAGCAGGCATTATGGATCGCAAGCTTAATGAGTTTCTGGCACTCACTCAGGGAAATCAGACAGTGTTGCAGTATGCTCAGGCCTTCAATGACCTGCGTCAGTATGCCGGATATCATGCAGACACTGCTGAGAAGAAGAGAGATAGGTTCAGGAGGGGGCTCAGCACTAAGCTCCGCGATCGTCTCAACACAGTCAGGGCCAATAGCTATAATGAGTTAGTTAACATGGCCATTTCTCAGGAGGATTGCATCACAACCCGTCAGGCAGAAAAGAAGAGGAAGGCCCCTGTGGCAGGATCATCAGCTCAGCCACAGCGCTTTAGGATTGTATCTGACACTCAGAACAGGGGACCTCAGTAGCAGCAAGGACGTTGGGTGATCCAACCACAGCAGCAGCAGCAGGCACCCAACCGCTCTTAGCTCCCAGTTCAGAGGAACAACAATTAGCCACAGCACCAGCAATACCTTCAGGCAAATGACAACAGATGTTTCACTTATGGTAACAATGGACACTATGCCAAGAATTGCCCTCGGAACCAGCAGAGGCAGGGATAGAATTCCAATCAGAACCAAGGCAAGAGGCAGAAGGTGCAAGTGCGGCAAGGCAGGCTGAACTTCACCACCATGGCTGACATTCTAGAGGGAGCACCCGTCTTGACTGGTATCTTTTTAGTTTTGAATTATCCTGCAATCATTCTTTTTGATTCTGGTGCATCACACAGTTTTATCAGTACCAAATTTAGTGCCAAGTGCTAGTTACCTTTTCACCACACAAATGGGGGTATTACAATTTCTACACCCGGAGGAAGGGTTGCCACCTATCAGATCAATAGACACGTACCAATAAAGTTGGGTAGCTTCATATTTAAAACCACTCTCCTGATTATGGGATTGGATAGTGTGGATATCATCCTGGGGACTGATTGGTTATCGTGACACCATGCGGTAATTGATGTCGCAGCCAGAGCCATAGAAATTCGCTCCCCACTGGATGGAGAGATCACCCTGTACCCGCCCGACCAGGGATGTACTCGTTCATGTGCCTTCACCATGATAGAGTCACCTGTCGAGAGAATCCTAGTGGTCTGTGACTACCCAGATGTTTTCCCAGATGAATTGCCAGGGATGCCACCCGACAGAGACATAGAGTTTGCAATTGAATTACAACCCGGAACTGCCCCTATATCCAAGAGACCTTATAGGATGCCCCCAGCAGAATTGGCGGAGTTGAAAAAGCAGTTACAAGAATTGTTGGACAAGGGGTTCATTCGCTCAAGTACTTCTCCATGGGGATGTCCCGCCTTATTCGTGAAGAAGAAAGATGAGAGTTTGAGGTTGTGTGTTGACTATCGCCCTCTCAATGCGGTGACCATCAAAAACAAGTATCCGTTGCCCCGCATTGATGTATTGTTTGATCAGTTGGTGGGAGCCAAAGTAATCTCCAAGATAGATCTTCGCTCTGGCTATCACCAGATAAAAATTAGGGCCAGTGATATTCCCAAGATGGCCTTCTCTACCAGATATGGGCTTTATGAGTACCTGGTGATGTCCTTCGGACTGACCAATGCCCCAGCTTATTTCATGTATTTGATGAATTCAGTCTTTATGCCAGAGCTGGACAAGTTTGTGGTGGTTTTCATTGATGACATTCTGGTATATTCAAGGAATGAGCAGGAGCATACGATGCACTTGCATACAGTACTCCAGAGGCTACGCGATCATCGTCTATATGCTAAATTGACCAAATGTGAATTCTGGCTGAGGGAAATCAAGTTCTTAGGCCACACCATTTCTCAGGATGGGGTGTTTGTTGATCCTGAGAAAGTCCAAGAAGTGATGAACTGGAAACCTCCTATCACTGTACGGCAGATTCGAAGTTTTCTGGGATTGGCAGGGTATTATCGACGATTTATTCCGGATTTCTCCAGGATTGCCAAGCCAATGACTGAATTGTTGAAGAAAGGAATCAAGTATGAATGGAGCCAGAAATGTGAGGATGCCTTTCATGCACTTAGGAAACATTTGACCACAACACCCGTGCTAGCTCAGCCTGACAACACCAAACCCTTTGAGGTTTATTGCGATGCTTTCGGTACTGAATTGGGATGTGTCTTTGAAAGGGAATTAGGCTTACACCTAGTTCCTAAATAATTTTGGTGGTTGAATTGCCCAACACAAATATTGGACTAACTAGTTTGCTCTAGTGAATAAGTTATACAGGTGCAAAAGGTTCACACTTAGCCAATAAAAAGATCAAGTTTTGGATTCAACAAAAGATCGAAGAAGCAACCGAAGGCACCTCTGGCTGAAGGCACCGGACTATCCGGTGTACACCGGACAGTGTCCGGTGTGCCCAGAGGACTCCAACTCAAACTCTTCGCCCTCGGGAATTCTCGGAAGCCGGCGCACTATAATTCACCGGACTGTCCGGTGTACACCGGACAGTGTCCGGTGCTCCAAGGGAGCGCGGCCTCCGGAAGTCGCCAGCCTCGGGTTCGCGCGGTAGCCGCTCCGCTATAATTCACCGGACATGTCCGGTGTACCAGCGGGGCAACGGCTATTTCGGCGCCAACGGCTACCTGCGGTGCATTTAATGCGCGCGCAGCGCGCGCAGACGTCAGGCGCGCCCATACCGGCGCACCGGACAATGAACAGTTGTTGTCCGGTGTACACCGGACACCCAGGCGGGCCCAGAAGTCAGAAGCTCCAACGGTCTGAATCCAACGGCATTGATGACGTGGCAGGGGCACCGGACTGTCCGGTGTGCACCGGACTGTCCGGTGCGCCATCGAACAGAAGCCTCCAGCCAACGGTCAAGTTTGGTGGTTGGGGCTATAAATACCCCAACCACCCCACCATTCATTGCATCCAAGTTTTCCAACCTCCAACTACTTACAAGAGCTAGGCATTCAATTCTAGACACACCAAAGAGATCAAATCCTCTCCAATTCCACTCAAGCCTTTAGTGACTAGCGAGAGAGATTTGCCGTGTTCTTTTGAGCTCTTGCGCTTGGATCGCTTTCTTTCTTTCTCATTTGTTCTTGTGATCAAAACTCAATTGTAACCAAGGCAAGAGGCACCAATTGTGTGGTGGCCCTTGCGGGGAAGTTTTGTTCCCGTTTGATTGAGAAGAAGAAAAGCTCACTCGGTCCGAGGGACCGTTTGAGAGAGGGAAGGGTTGAAAGAGACCCGGCCTTTGTGGCCTCCTCAACGGGGAGTAGGTTTGCGAGAACCGAACCTCGGTAAAACAAATCCGCGTGTCACACTCTTCATTTGCTTGCGATTTGTTTTGCACCCTCTCTCACGGACTCGTTTATATTTCTAACGCTAACCCGGCTTGTAGTTGTGATTATTTTTGTGATTTTCAGTTTCGCCCTATTCACCCCCCTCTAGGCGACTTTCAATTGGTATCAGAGCTCGGTGCTTCATTAGAGCCTAACCGCTCGAAGTGATGTCGGGAGATCACACCAAGAGGGAGATGGAGACCGGCGACAACAAGCCCACTACAAGCCAAGGGAGCACTTCATCGGAAGAGTCCCACACCAAGAGAAGGGAGAAGAAGAAGAACTCCTCCAAGCGGAAGGAGAAAAGATCTTCCTCTTCTCACCACAAGGAGAAGAAGGAAAAATCTTCTTCTCACAAGCCGCATCGGAGTGGAGACAAGCACAAGAAGATGAGGAAGGTGGTCTACTATGAGACCGACACTTCATCAACATCTACCTCCGACTCCGATGCACCGTCCGTAACTTCTAAGCGCCAAGAGCGCAAGAAGTTTAGTAAGATCCCCTTAAACTATCCCCGTACATCTAGACATACTCCTTTACTTTCCGTTCCATTAGGCAAACCGCCGACTTTTGATGGCGAAGATTATGCTAGGTGGAGTGATTTAATGAAATTTCATCTAACCTCACTCCACAAAAGTATATGGAATGTTGTTGAGTTTGGAGTACAGGTACCATCAATAGGGGATGAGGATTATGACACAGACGAAGTGGCCCAAATCGAGCACTTCAACTCCCAAGCCGCAACCATTCTCCTTGCCTCTCTTAGCAAGGAGGAATACAACAAAGTGCAAGGGTTGAAGAACGCAAAAGAGATTTGGGACCTACTCAAGACGGCGCACGAGGGTGATGAACTCACCAAGATCACCAAGCGGGAAACGATCGAGGGGGAGCTCGGTCGCTTTCGTCTTCGCCAAGGGGAGGAGCCACAAGACATGTACAATCGGCTCAAGACCTTGGTGAACCAAGTGCGCAACCTCGGGAGCAAAAAGTGGGATGACCACGAGGTGGTTAAGGTTATTCTAAGAGCTCTTATTTTCCTTAACCCCACACAAGTTCAATTAATTCGTGGTAATCCTAGATATCCACTAATGACCCCCGAGGAAGTTATCGGGAATTTTGTAAGCTTTGAATGCATGATTAAGGGATCAAAGAAGATCAACGAGCTTGACGAACCTTCCACATCCGAGGCGCAACCGGTGGCCTTCAAGGCAACGGAGGAGAAGAAGGAGGAGTCTACACCAAGTAGACAACCAATTGACGCCTCCAAGCTCGACAATGAGGAGATGGCCCTAATCATCAAAAGCTTTCGGCAAATCCTCAAGCAACGGAAGGGGAAGGACTACAAATCCCGTTCCAAGAAGGTTTGCTACAAATGTGGTAAGCCCGATCATTTTATTGCAAAATGTCCTATGTCTAGTGACAGTGACAGGGGCGACGACAAGAAGGGAAAGAGGAGAGAAAAGAAGAAGTATTACAAGAAGAAGGGCGGCGATGCCCATGTTTGCCGGGAATGGGACTCCGACGAGAGCTCCACCCAGTCCTCCTCCGACGAGGACGCCGCCAACATCGCCGTCACCAAAGGCCTCCTCTTCCCCAACGTCGGCCACAAGTGTCTCATGGCCAAGGACGGCAAAAAGAAGGTAAAATCAAGGTCCTCCACTAAATATGAAACATCTAGTGATGAAGATGATAAAAATGAGGAGGATAACTTGCGCATTCTTTTTGCTAACCTCAACATGCAACAAAAAGAAAAATTAAATGAATTGATTAGTGCTATACATGAGAAGGATGATCTCTTGGATTCTCAAGAGGACTTCCTTATTAAAGAAAATAAGAAGCATGTTAAAGTTAAAAATGCTTATGCTCTTGAAATGGAAAAATGTGAAAAATTGTCTAGTGAGCTAAGTACTTGTCATGAGACTATAGACAACCTTAGAAATGAAAATGCTAATTTGCTAGCTAAGGTTGATTCTCATATTTGCAATGTTTCAATTCCAAATCCTAGAAATGATAGTGATGATTTGCTTGCTAGGATTGAAGAATTGAACTTTTCTCTTGCTAGTCTTAGATTAGAAAATGAAAATTTGATTGCTAAGACTAAAAATTTTGATGTTTGCAATGCTACTATCTCTGACCTTAGAAGTAAGAATGAAATATTGCATGCTAAGATTATAGAACTAAAAACTTGCAAACCCTCTACATCTACTATTGAGCATGTGTCCATTTGTACTAGATGTAGAGATGTTAATGTTGATGCTATCCATGATCACCTAGCCTTAATTAAAAAACAAAATGATCACATAGCACAACTTAATGCTAAGATTAGTGAGCATGACTTAGAAAATGAAAAATTTAAATTTGCTAGAAGCATGCTCTATAATGGGAGACGCCCTAGCATTAAGGACGGCATTGGCTTCCAAAAGGGAGACAATGTCAAACTTAATGCCCCTCCAAAGAACTTGTCTAACTTTGTTAAGGGCAAGGCTCCCATGCCTCAGGATAACGAGGGTTACATTTTGTACCCTGCCGGTTATCCCGAGAGCAAAATCAAGAAAATTCATTCTAGGAAGTCTCACTCTGGCCCTAACCATGCTTTTATGTATAAGGGTGAGACATCTAGTTCTAGGCAACCAACCCGTGCTAAGTTGCCTAGAAAGAAAATTCCAAATGCATCAAATGATCATGCTATTTCATTTAAAACTTTTGATGCTTCTTATGTGCTTACTAGCAAATCCGGCAAAGTAGTTGCCAAGATTGTTGGGGGCAAACACAAGGGCTCCAAGACTTGTGTTTGGGTACCCAAAGTTCTTGTTTCTAATGCTAAAGGACCCAAAACCGTTTGGGTACCTAAAATCAAGAACTAAAATTGTTTTGTAGGTTTATGCATCCGGGGGCTCAAGTTGGATACTCGACAGCGGGTGCACAAACCACATGACAGGGGAGAAAAGGATGTTCTCCTCTTATGAGAAAAACCAAGATCCCCAACGAGCTATCACATTCGGGGATGGAAATCAAGGTTTGGTCAAAGGTTTGGGTAAAATTGCTATATCACCTGACCATACTATTTCCAATGTTTTTCTTGTAGATTCTTTAGATTACAATTTGCTTTCTGTATCCCAATTGTGTCAAATGGGCTACAACTGTCTGTTTACTGATACAGGTGTTACTGTCTTTAGAAGAAGTGATGATTCAATAGCATTTAAGGGAGTGTTAGAGGGTCAGCTATACTTGGTAGACTTTGATAAAGCTGAACTCGACACTTGCTTGATTGCTAAGACTAACTTGGGTTGGCTCTGGCACCGCCGACTAGCCCATGTTGGAATGAAGAATCTTCACAAGCTTCTAAAGGGAGAACACATTTTAGGACTAATCAATGTTCATTTTGAGAAAGACAGGGTTTGTAGCGCATGCCAAGCCGGGAAGCAAGTTGGCATCCATCATCCACACAAAAACGTCATGACTACCGACAGGCCACTGGAGCTCCTACACATGGATTTATTCGGCCCGATCGCTTACATAAGCATCGACGGGAGTAAGTACTGTCTAGTTATTGTGGATGATTATTCTCGCTTCACTTGGGTATTCTTTTTGCAGGACAAATCACATACCCAAAAGACCTTAAAGGGATTCTTGAGACAGGCTCAAAATGAGTTCGGCTTAAGGATTAAGAAAATTAGAAGCGACAATGGGACGGAGTTCAAGAACTCTCAAATTGAAGGCTTCCTTGAGGAGGAGGGCATCAAGCATGAGTTCTCTTCTCCCTACACTCCACAACAAAATGGTGTAGTGGAGAGGAAGAATCGAACTCTATTGGACATGGCAAGAACCATGCTTGATGAGTACAAGACACCGGATCGGTTTTGGGCCGAAGCGGTCAACACCGCTTGCTATGCCATCAACCGGTTATATCTTCACCGAATCCTCAAGAAGACATCCTATGAACTCCTAACCGGTAAAAAGCCCAATATTTCATATTTTAGAGTTTTTGGTAGCAAATGTTTCATTCTTGTCAAAAGAGGTAGAAAATCTAAATTTGCTCCTAAAACTGTAGAAGGCTTTTTACTAGGATATGACTCAAACACAAGGGCATATAGAGTCTTTAACAAGTCCTCAGGACTTGTTGAAGTTTCTTGTGACGTTGTGTTTGATGAGACTAACGGCTCTCAAGTAGAGCAAGTTGATCTTGATGAGATAGGTGAAGAACAGGCTCCATGCATAGTGCTAAGGAACATGTCCATTGGGAATGTGTGTCCTAAGGAATCCGAAGAGCCTCCACATGCACAAGATCAACCATCCTCCTCAACGCAAGCATCTCCACCAACTCAAATTGAGGACGAGGCTCAAGATGTTGAACAAGAAGATCAAGAAGATGAGCCACCTCAAAATGACGGCAATGATCAAGGGGGAGATGCAAATGATGAGGACAAGGAGGATGATCAACCAAGGCCGCCACACCCAAGAGTCCACCAAGCAATACAACGAGATCACCCCGTCGACACCATCCTCGGCGATATTCATAAGGGGGTAACTACTCGATCTCGTGTTGCTCATTTTTGTGAACATTACTCTTTTGTTTCCTCTATTGAGCCACACAGGGTAGAGGAAGCACTTCAAGATTCGGATTGGGTGATGGCGATGCAAGAGGAGCTCAACAATTTCACGAGGAACGAGGTATGACATTTAGTTCCACGTCCTAATCAAAATGTTGTAGGAACCAAGTGGGTCTTCCGCAACAAGCAAGACGAGCATGGTGTGGTGACAAGGAACAAAGCTCGACTCGTGGCCAAGGGGTATTCACAAGTCGAAGGTTTGGATTTTGGTGAAACCTATGCACCCGTAGCTAGGCTTGAGTCAATTCATATATTATTGGCCTATGTTACTTACCATGGCTTCAAGCTTTATCAAATGGACGTGAAGAGTGCCTTCCTCAATGGACCAATCAAGGAGGAGGTCTATGTTGAGCAACCTCCCGGCTTTGAAGACAGTGAGTACCCTAACCATGTTTATAGGCTCTCTAAGGCGCTTTATGGGCTCAAGCAAGCCCCAAGAGCATGGTATGAATGCCTTAGAGATTTCCTTATTGCAAATGGCTTCAAAGTCGGCAAGGCCGATCCTACTTTATTCACTAAGACTCTTGACAATGATTTGTTTGTATGCCAAATTTATGTTGATGATATCATATTTGGGTCTACTAACAAATCTACATGTGAGGAATTTAGTAGGATTATGACACAAAAATTCGAGATGTCGATGATGGGGGAGTTGAAGTATTTTCTAGGATTCCAAGTCAAGCAACTCCAAGAGGGCACCTTCATTAGCCAAACAAAGTATACTCAAGACATTCTAAGCAAGTTTGGAATGAAGGATGCCAAGCCCATCAAGACACCCATGGGAACTAATGGGCATCTCGACCTCGACACGGCAGGTAAGTCCGTGGATCAAAAGGTATACCGGTCAATGATTGGTTCATTGCTTTATTTATGTGCATCTCGACCGGACATTATGCTTTCCGTATGCATGTGTGCAAGATTCCAAGCCGACCCTAAGGAATCACACCTTACGGCCGTAAAACGAATCTTGAGATATTTGGCTTATACTCCTAAGTTTGGGCTTTGGTACCCTCGGGGATCCACATTTGATTTGATTGGTTATTCGGATGCCGATTGGGCGGGGTGTAAGATTAATAGGAAGAGCACATCGGGGACTTGCCAGTTCTTGGGAAGATCCTTGGTGTCATGGGCTTCAAAGAAGCAAAATTCGGTCGCTCTTTCTACCGCCGAAGCCGAGTATATTGCCGCAGGCCATTGTTGCGCGCAATTGCTTTGGATGAGGCAAACCCTGCGGGACTACGGTTACAAATTAACCAAAGTCCCTTTGCTATGTGACAATGAGAGTGCAATCAAAATGGCCGACAATCCCGTTGAGCATAGCCGCACTAAGCACATAGCCATTCGGTATCATTTTCTTCGGGATCACCAACAAAAGGGGGATATCGCGATTTCTTACATTAACACTAAAGATCAATTAGCCGATATCTTTACCAAACCTCTTGATGAACAATCTTTTACCAGACTTAGGCATGAGCTTAATATTCTTGATTCTAGGAATTTCTTTTGCTAAACTTGCACACATAGCTCATAAATGTACCTTTGATCATGTCTCTTTTATATGCTATGACTAATGTGTTTTCAAGTGTATTCCAAACCAAGTCATAAGTATATTAAGGGAATTGGAGTCTTCGGCGAAGACAAGGCTTCCACTCCACTCTACTACTCATCCGTCGCCGTCGCTCCGCATCACTCTCCAACATTGGTATAATCTTCTCTCATTTATTTGATGACCAAAGGAGGAGAAAGTACTTTAAAGGGCTTAAATCTCACTCAAAGTATCCGTTTTTGGCGATTCATGCCAAAGGGGGAGAAAGTATGAGCCCAAAGCAAAAGGACCGCACCACCACCCTAAATTTTAAAATTAATGACTTTCAATTGGTAAATTTCAAAATTGGTATCTCTTTGTGTTCTAAAGGGGGAGCAAGTAGTATTTTCAAAATTGATGTCTTAAAACCCTCTTGAACACTAAGAGGAGACTTTATTTGAGGGGGAGTTTTGTTTAGTCAAAGGAAAAGCATTTGGGTCAAAGGAAGAAAATTTCAAAACTTGACAATGCTTTGCAAAAATCTTATTCATTTACCTTTGACTATCTTGCAAAAGGACTTTGAAAAGATTTTTCAAAAGAATTTGCAAAAACAAAACTTTTGGTGCAAATGTGGTCCAATATGTTAAAAACAAAGAAAACAATCCATGCGCATCATATAAGTATTTATATTGGCTCAATTCCAAGCAACCTTTGCACTTACATTATGCAAACTAGTTCAATTATGCACTTCTATATTTGCTTTGGTTTGTGTTGGCATCAATCACCAAAAAGGGGGAGATTGAAAGGGAATTAGGCTTACACCTAGTTCCTAAATAATTTTGGTGGTTGAATTGCCCAACACAAATATTGGACTAACTAGTTTGCTCTAGTGAATAAGTTATACAGGTGCAAAAGGTTCACACTTAGCCAATAAAAAGATCAAGTTTTGGATTCAACAAAAGATCGAAGAAGCAACCGAAGGCACCTCTGGCTGAAGGCACCGGACTGTCTGGTGTACACCGGACAGTGTCCGGTGTGCCCAGAGGACTCCAACTCAAACTCTTCGCCCTCGGGAATTCTCGGAAGCCGGCGCACTATAATTCACCGGACTGTCCGGTGTACACCGGACAGTGTCCGGTGCTCCAAGGGAGCGCGGCCTCCGGAACTCGCCAGCCTCGGGTTCGCGCGGTAGCCGCTCCGCTATAATTCACCGGACATGTCCGGTGTGCACCGGACTGTCCGGTGTACCAGCGGGGCAACGACTATTTCGGCGCCAACGGCTACCTGCGGTACATTTAATGCGCGCGCAGCGCGCGCAGACGTCAGGCGCACCCATACCGGCGCACCGGACAATGAACAGTTGTTGTCCGGTGTACACCGGACACCCAGGCGGGCCCAGAAGTCAGAAGCTCCAACGGTCTGAATCCAACGGCATTGATGACGTGGCAGGGGCACCGGACTGTCCGGTGTGCACCGGACTGTCCGGTGCGCCATCGAACAGAAGCCTCCAGCCAACGGTCAAGTTTGGTGGTTGGGGCTATAAATACCCCAACCACCCCACCATTCATTGCATCCAAGTTTTCCAACCTCCAACTACTTACAAGAGCTAGGCATTCAATTCTAGACACACCAAAGAGATCAAATCCTCTCCAATTCCACTCAAGCCTTTAGTGACTAGCGAGAGAGATTTGCCGTGTTCTTTTGAGCTCTTGCGCTTGGATCGCTTTCTTTCTTTCTCATTTGTTCTTGTGATCAAAACTCAATTGTAACCAAGGCAAGAGGCACCAATTGTGTGGTGGCCCTTGCGGGGAAGTTTTGTTCCCGTTTGATTGAGAAGAAGAAAAGCTCACTCGGTCCGAGGGACCGTTTGAGAGAGGGAAGGGTTGAAAGAGACCTGGCCTTTGTGGCCTCCTCAACGGGGAGTAGGTTTGCGAGAACCGAACCTCGGTAAAACAAATCCGCGTGTCACACTCTTCATTTGCTTGCGATTTGTTTTGCACCCTCTCTCACGGACTCGTTTATATTTCTAACGCTAACCCGACTTGTAGTTGTGATTATTTTTGTGATTTTCAGTTTTGCCCTATTCACCCCCCTCTAGGCGACTTTCAGTCTTGATGCAAGACAGCAGAGTCATTGCTTATGCCTCCCATGCACTCAGACCCCATGAGTAGAACTACCCCACACATGATCTAGAGTTAGCAGCCGTAGTTCATGCTCTCAAGATATGGAGACACTACTTGATGGGAGCTCATTGTAATATCTATACTGATCATAAGAGTCTCAAGTATATCTTCACTCAGGATGATCTGAATATGAGGCAGAGAAGATGGTTGGAACTCATCAAGGACTATGATTTGGATGTACATTACCATCCTAGCAAGGCCAATGTTGTGGCAGATGCTTTAAGTCGAAAGGCCCAGTGCAACTGTGTGATCATGGACTCCAAGATCGCCACTCTGTGTGATGAGTTATGCAAATTGAACCTTGAAGTCATTCCTTCAAGTACTTTAAGTTATATTTTAGTGGAGCCCACCTTACATGAGCAAATAGTCATGGCACAGCTCGGTGACAAGGGTGTTCAAGTCATTAAGGAAATGATCGAACAAAAGGTGGACAAATACAAATGCTTCCGTCAGGACAGCAAAGGAATTCTTTGGTTTGGAGACTGATTGGTTGTTCCCAAGAACACTGAGCTTAGAAAGAGAATCTTGGATGAAGCTCACCTTTCCAAATTCTCCATGCACCCCGGCAGTAACAAGATGTATCATGATCTCAGATCCTTGTACTGGTGGACCAGAATGAAGAGGGAAATTGCTAAGTATATATCTGAATGCGACACTTGCTAGAGAGTCAAGGCTAGTCATTTGAAGGTAGCAGGCACCTTACAGCCCCTTCCCATACCATCGTGGAAATGGGAGGATGTTTGCATGGATTTTATTGTGGGATTGCCCAATACCTCCCGGCACCACGATTCTATTTGGGTCATTGTGGATATATTGACTAAGACCGCACATTTCTTGCCAGTACATACCACCCATAGAGCAGAAAAGTATGCCGAGATCTATATTGACCAGATAGTTCGTCTGCATGGAATACCAAGGACTATTGTATCTGACAGAGTAGCACCATTTGTAGCACGTTTCTGGGAGCAATTGCAAGAATCACTTGGAACCCATGTAATAAGAAGTTCAGCATACCATCCTCAGACAGACGGGCAAACAGAGAGAGTGAACCAGATTCTTGAGGACATGTTGAGGGCTTGTGTGCTACACTATGGTAAGGATTGGGACAAGTGTCTTTCATTGGCAGAGTTCTCTTACAATAACAGCTACCAGTCTAGCCTAAAGATGGTGCCTTTCGAGGCCTTGTATGGGAGAAGGTGTAGGACACCGCTAAATTGGTCTCATGTTGGAGAGAGGGAAATATTTGGACCTGACCTGGTACTTGAAGTAGAGGAGAGAGTCAGAGTTATTAAGAAAAACCTAGAAGCTGCTCAGGCCAGGCAAAAGAGCTATCATAACAAAAGGAGGAAGTCTCTATAGTTTGATGTGGGAGATCACGTTTATCTTAAGGTGTCACCCACCAAAGGTGTTCAAAGGTTTGGAATCAAGGGCAAGTTGGCTCCTCGCTACATTGGGCCTATGAAATCAAGGAGACTTGTAGACCTGTAGCGTATCAATTAAAGTTGCCACCCCATATGTCAGCAGTTCATGATGTGTTCCACGTATCTCAGCTACGAAAGTGTGTCCGCTTACCCATAGAAGTATTACCTGAACCAGAGTTGGAGATAGAACCAGACTTGTCCTATCATGAGCACCCCGTCAAGGTATTGGATCAAAAGGAGAGATCAACGCGGGCAAGGTCGATCAGGATGTATAAGGTTCAGTGGAGTCAGCATTCAGTAGAAGAGGCTATGTGGGAGACCAAGGATTTTCTACGTTCTCGCTTCCCTGACTTTCTGCCCAAAGGAGTCGGTACGTAATCCGAAAACCCCACCCCCACCTGCCCTTTGAATCTAAATGTAAGAAAAACTTAGATGTTCAAGGTATAGTAAGCTTTAAAAATAACTTTAAAAGGACTTCCTTCTGAAGTTGCAAAGAGAATGACATTCGAAGAGCAGTTAACTAGAGAAACTTGGCTAAAGGAATATGCCACACACTAGCACACCTTCTTGGTACCCCCTAAAGGACCCCTACCCAAAATCTCGGGGCGAGATTTCCTTTAAGGGGGGAGGGCTGTAACACCTCAGGTGTTACCAAAAACCCTGGTTTCATTGATGCACTGATGACTTGTTATCACATGTGGTTAAGTGGAGGAGAAGAAGCACCTAAAACCTTGGAAACATGGGTTAGCTAAGAAATGTTAATGACAAAAGCTTCACCCAAACATTTTGAACAATTGTCATCTTGAGCCAAAGAGGTTAAACCCTAAAGACCCCTAAAGGCACTAGACTTCCAAGCAAAGGATGGATAAGTTAATCGAATTGCCAAACCTTGATTCTAATCCCTAACCAAAGTTTAGGTAACATTATAACCTACAAAATGCTGAGTGGAAACATTACAAAAAGACCCCTTAAAGACCCCAAATTCACCCCTTAAGTGGAGAGCACACTAGAGCTCTCTAATCCTCTCTAAGTCAAAATCTAACCCTAATCTAAAGATCAAACGTGTTCATTTAGTAAATGGCGCCAAAACCACTTGGTCTGAATACCAAAAAGTTGCCAAACCACCCAAGGCACCCATTGGAAAAGTTTGAAACCGAGCCAAATTCGTTTGACTTGATTTGGCATCACTTTTGTCGCGGAGTGGACAGAGAGACAAGCCAGATTTGGCGTCCGCAAATCTCCCTACCTAGGGCATATCTCCCCTTGGAACTCACATACAAGAGATAGCCATAGGTGCCAGGAAGAGGTCTGCGCCGGATTTATGCCAAGATTCGCACGTTTGCGATCTCGGCGAGCTGTTGAACAGGGGCAGAAGAACACCTCCACGTGTTCGACGTGCCCTGAGCGCACCAGAGCACGCCCAGCGCCCGACCCCGCGCGCCCCGCACCACGCCAAGCCACGCCATGCCCACTGCCCGCGCCCGCGCCTATAAAGCCAGCCAAGGCTTCAGCCATACTCCCCCGCACGCTCTCGACCTCACCGGAGCAAGAGATCACCGGCGTTTGCCCCACATACGGGTGCCAGCAGCCGCCCAATCCCCTGCCACCGTAGACCGGCCAGCAGAGCCATTCCTAGCCCCGTCCAACCCTCGAAATAGACTCTACATGCCTCGGTGAAGCTCCCAGAGCAAGGAATCAAGCTCTGCCTCGCCGAAGACGCCGGATCAAGGTCACCGGACTTCACCCGACTGCCGGCGAACGTGGACCGAGCTCCACGGTGAGTTATTCTTCGATTCCTTGCACGGGTCGACTCTTTAACACCCCGTGAAGCTCCCCGTGCCCTTGGATTGACCTATATCGCCATGGTTAGGCCGGAGCACTCGCCGCCGACGAGCTCGCCTGCCTGCGCATGTGGACCGGCCGATTTCGGCCATCACCGTCGTCGAGCCATACCTCGTTGTGACCGCAAGGACCTCCCAAAGCCAACCCCACCCTTCGCCGGATCTCCCTCGCCGCCGGTAAGCCGCGTCGCCCTTTTTCCTTCCACATGTACTGTTCGAAAGGGGGGAGGGACCTCGGGGAAGAAGGAATAGAAGTCAGGGGGGGTTTTTGAACTGTCAGAGACTCAGAGGAATAGTGGCACTGGGGTATAAAATAAAGAACTGGTTTAGGAAAAGCCCAGGGTCCTCGGTGTAAACTGGTTTTCTAGAAAACCTTTTTAATATTTCTAATTTAAATGCAAATAGAGCTTGTAAAATTCATCACTTCAGTTTTATTCAACCAAATTTGGTCAAACCAATTTTGCCTGATTCTAAATAATGTGAACTACCTAGGAAAAATGCAAACCCCCCTTAGTATTGTAGAAGAATTTAAAGTTTGGAAATAAATACTGATTTGGCCAAAAGCTAAAGAATAAAGGGGAAAATAGTTACACTGTTAGACTGAGGATTAGAAAAATCAGGGAAGTACTTAATCACTCCATAATCTGTTGAAAAATAGTAAAACCCTCAGTACACCAAAATGAGGTAGGGTTTGCCATTTAAATCATTTTTGTCCTAAAGTTAAAGAAAAGAGAAAAGGTAGTCAAAAATAAGAACCAGGAAGCAACCACATTTTTGTTAGCTCACTTATTCAGTGTAGTTCACTGGAAAATTTTATTAGACCTTTGTTTAGTACAAAATAAATGAGATACCTTTTATTTTATGAAAATAAGGAAAACTTAGAAAAATCCAAGAAAAATAACCCTGAGGGGAAAACACCTCAAACCTTGGGATAACTAATCTTTTGTTATTAAGAATATAGGAAAAATAAGAGTTCTGTTGTTTGATTTTTTTCAAATAACAAGTTAGTTATAAGTACCCTTTTGGCATTAAACTTTAGAAAATCACAACTAAATATCCAGTAGGTCTTTTTCTGTGATTTTTAACACAGAGGCCTAATATCACCTATGAATCTGGGCAAAAATAAAATTTGGTACAGAAGCCTCACTTAAATCATAGCTATAGTGTAAAATGTCTTTTTACACTTGTTTTTGTTAATTTTGCACAAGTAGTACCTGCATTAATACCCACCTCAATTTTTTTAGAAGAAGCCACAAATGTTAATATTTACCCGCTGAAATTTTTATAACATTTTTGGAAAATGTTAACTAACCTTGATAGTTCAAAAATGCTTAATAAAAAGCAATAGGAAGCGAAAGGGAAACTGTGGGGAGAATTAGATGAAAATACAAAACCCTTAAGTACATCCAAAAAGAAACCCTAGAGAGACACTAAACTTAATACTGTTTTACTATGCATAACCCTTACAAAAGTTCATGTCATACTTATGCATATATCTCATACATTACATTCGATAGACTGTAATCTCGCTGACGGGGAGTACATCCTCGTGCCGGAGCAAGGAGTTGCTCAGGAGGTAGCCTAGGATCCAGCACCAGAGCCTGCCATCGAGGATCTGCCTGCCCCAGCTTTGGAAGGCAAGCCCCGGTTTTATGCATAACCAGTCCTATATATATTATTGTACTGCACTTAATGGTTGTAGGCTTGTATTGTGCACTTAAGTGTAGGAGTTGCCTGAAACCCTAGTTGCATTGAATCAAGATTTCCTATTGAGATGGATACTAGTATGCTAGGTCGAGTAGCTGCTTTACTAATTAGTGATTTCGGTAGAAGTCGAGTGATTTTTCTAGCGCTCGCGCGAGGTCAGGAATTGGTTGTACCCATTTTTTTTATATATCACAATGATGTTGGTCTGTGGACATCAATCCATGGGGATTGGTTGTCTACGAGACAGAAAAAGCGAAATAAGGATTAAGGTGTGGTACCGTGTGTCAAGCGTTTGAACGTACTAAACACATGCCGAGAAATATGGTAAATCGGTAAACCTAGTACCCGAGTGAACCTGCCCGCAGACTTTGCCCCTCACGCGACCTGAGACGTGGTCTCCCATTCCGGTTATGGTGGGTACAAGTGCGGTCACTGCACGACGGCAGTCGGGGTCAGTGAGGCATTGTACGCCAAGGCGGTGAGCCCTGATCTGTTGACGAGGAATCGATGGGGACGGTTGATGTGTGTGGGGACGGAGTGCCTCGCCACATCGTGTGTTTAGGTTTACCTTGCAAGGTTTAAAAACTCGATTCAAATCGTCTGCTTCTCGTAGCTAATGAGACTGCTTGATCCATGCTGCTACATTGAGTAACAAGTGGAAATGTGTTGATTTGGCAAAAGATGTTGATTGCTAAAAATGATTGCTTACATGTATAATTAGATAGGGATACATCTAGTCTTAAGAGAGTCACACTAAAATCTGAAAAACAAAAACTTGATTTTAGACTTAGCTAGTGCTTTTGGCAAACCAAACCCCTCAGCCAAACAACTGCATGTCTAGAGGTAGAGGAGTAGACTCCTCACACCGGGTAAGTCTAGCTGAGTATTGGTATACTCAGCCTTGCTTGTGGCATAATTTTATAGGTTCTCCGGAGGACATGGTTGCTGGAGTGACTTGGCCGTCCACCTTGCCACCGGGTTGGACCGTCGAGTGGGACCCTGCCTCGGTAGAGGAGGAGCATGAGGAGTGATGGGACAGGCTTCCCCATCCATCCATCCATTTATTTATCGTTAGTTTTATTCCGCTGCATTCCGAACAATGATCACTGCTTTTGCTAAACTCCGATGATGTTGTAATAAAT
Source organism: Zea luxurians (assembly GCA_029449295.1). NCBI lineage: Eukaryota > Viridiplantae > Streptophyta > Magnoliopsida > Poales > Poaceae > Zea > Zea luxurians. The sequence continues at coordinate 20,891,424 of JAOPSE010000034.1, read as the reverse complement.
TTAATACTTCCTAATGTATGGTTTTATGTTTTATTGTATTTGCTCTGTGTCTCACCATCGAGTGAGTATGTGGTACTTGATCCTGTTAGTGGCCTCATCGGACTAGATCCGAGGGACTGACGGGTTATTCCTATTTAAGTGTGGTCTAGCCAATAAGGTGGGACTTAGGCACTTAAGTTGGAATAATTCGGGCGGTTCCGCCACATTTGTTTTCTATAACAAGCTCAAAATGCGAAACACAATTAGGAAGGCTCTATGTCGAAGGTTCAAAAAACACCTTCCTTCAAGTTTGTTATTGAAATGGGCAACCATTAAATATGCTAGCTCTTAAGGAAAGTGTGAAGTCATAAATGGGATTACAAGTCAGTAAGTCTCAGATATTATCACATTCAATATGGAAATACTATAATGTGTGTCAACTACAAGTTGAATCTACAGTTGGTAGACATTATGAAACCTACAAGGGAATATTTATAGCTCAGAATTGCCACAAGTAGACAAGAACAATGATCTTGTGATAAGCTGATATATTTATTGCCAAACAACCTTTTTAGAGTGCACTTATGAGATGGGTACATCTCTTTTACTTTGGATAGATATAATAACAAAGCTTGGAGCTCCCATGACTATGCAAAACAACAAATTTTCTCATCAACTTGATGAAATAATTTTAAGGTATAGGACTTCCCTATTAGAACAGGTTGTTCAAAGGGATCTCCTATTCTTCCATCAAATATTCTGCTTTTTCCCGGGTACACAGGTTCAAATACCCATGGATTTTTTGTTTGTTTAGTGGCTTCATATAATTCTAAAAACACATTTTTTGAAGCCTCTTGCTCATATCTCTCATCAAAGAGTGCTATTCTATAATGTTTCTTTAGTAGATCCCCTGCTAATCCAAGCGAGCTTTCAAATATCTTGGTTATGAATGGCACTTCAATATCAATAGAATAAAAGGGAAATATTGTATCTAATACATAGACCATTTCACATGACAACAAATATATCTTACAACTTTGTAGTGACATGCAACACTATAATTCACTTGAATTTCCTTCTACAAGGACCTAATAAACACATATTCAATCTTGGAGTTGTTTTTACAAAATACAGCTGGAAACTTAAGGGCTATAGGGGTAACACCTGAATAATGTTTCTTTTAGATCCTATTTAAGACCTTCGAGCCGATTGCTGCTCCATGCAACTTGAAGCTCGAGGGCTACACCATATTTTTTTACTTGGATACCCAAGGCGATTTTGAAAATCCGCGTGAAGCTTAGAGGCTTATGGGAAGTATAAGATCCTACGAGCATAGCAAAATAACACATCTAACTAATGGACTAGCTCATAACCTCGAGGGGATACGGTACAATACGACATATTCGTTACAAGTAAAGGATGAAGTTTATCGGTTATGGTCTCTAGTATGAATAATACTTAGATTTTAAGCTGATTAGGTACATAGTTCATATACGACTTGTAACTCTCGACCCTACATATATAAGGGGAGCTAGTGACCCTCCGTATAGGCATGAGATCAAAGCTTGTCATGTTTGATCAGGTCCAATAATATCTGAGCATATAGTATCTAACCTGATCTACGTTAATCGGGAAAACAAACTGACACATACACGATATAAGTACCAACCACCCCATATAAAATATAGGGTACAATGTTTTGGTTGTTTGAAACTGTCTAAATCTTATGTCTTTTGTGTGGTATATCGACTTCCTTTCAACAAAAAGTTGAATTCACCACAAATTCATGATATAAAGACAATGACTAATATATGCCTAACAAATATCATCTTTAATAGAATATGAGAAGGTTAACTTCAAAACACAGATAATTCATATAATACTTGCATGTTGTGTATTAAGTGAAAATAATACACATAAACAAAAACAACAATGGTTTAAGCAATATTGCAACCACCGCTACAATTGCTTCCCTTCACCGAAAAGACCTTAAGACACTAGGCATGATCCAAAGCACTACTACCTCTTTTTATAAAGTACAACTCAGCATGACATTTTATAATGGTTTATATACAAAAAACATAGTGAAACACCTGTAAATTAGAATTCTAGAGAACTACATCTTTCTGAATTTGGAACATATTTCTATACCCATGGTCTTTTATCCATAACGATTACCTCGCTGCAACAAATGAGGCAACAAAATATATTCTAGAAATCTACGGATATTTCATATAATTTTTACGATTACCACCTAAAATGGAAATGTGCGTAGAGCCATTTATATATTGGGGTTTAGTGTCTGATGACCATCACAACATTATGAACTAACTAGTTTGCTAAATGAATGGTTGCTGGTTCATAAGAATGAAATTGAAGAATTCAATGCAATCAATAGCTCAATACTAGGCTAAAAAGAGCATATCTTGGAAAAGATAAACTATGAGTAGTTCAAGTGTTGGATAAGTTCTAAATGTCCTTAGGAACATATTTGAGCACATAAGAAAGGTTGAAAAATCCAGATATTAAAATTTGTCTTTTGGTGCTATGTTTGAGCTAGAATGAGGAAATCAATTGGATTTATCAAAATATCATATGAATCTATGACTTAGACCAGTTGAATAAACACTAGTTTGTCTAAGTCATAAAGTGCTGAAGAAGATAGTTGAAAGTCGCCTAGAGAAGGGGTGAATAGGCGAAACCTGAAATTTATAAACTTAAACACACACACTAAAGGCTGGGGTTAGTGTTAGAATTAAATTTAAGTCCAAAAGGATTGTTTCTCTTGCTAAGAGTTGCTCAAAGGATGCGGATGACATATGGGAGCAAACTCAAATCAATACTAGCAAGGAAACGTTAGATAGAGGAAAGAGGGCAAAGAAATCAAGTGGAAATCAAGCAAGTGGACACGATGATTTGTTTTACCGAGGTTCAGTTCCAAAGAACCTAGTTTCCATTAAGGAGGCCACAAAAGTCGGGTCTATTCCAACCCTTTCCCTCTCTCAATCGGTCACTTAGACCGAGTGAGCCTTTTCCTTAATCTCACGGGTCACTAAGACCCCGCAAGGACCACCACACACTTGGTGTCTCTTGCTTAGCTTACAAATCTCTTGAGAATAAGAAGGGAAAAAGAAAAGGCCAATCCAAGCAACAAGAGCAACAAAAGAACACAAAACACCCTCTCTCTCAAGTCTCTGATGGAATTGAGTTGATTTGGAGGCTTCAAGGGGATTTGATCTATTGGATATGTCTTGGAGTGAAGTCTTCTGCTCTTGTATTGAATGTGATATTCAGAAAACTTAGATAGAAGTGAATGAGGTGGTTGGGGGGTATTTATAGCCCCCAACCACTTCCTACCCGTTGTCTCAGCTTGCTGGCGATGGGCGCACTGGACGCATAGTCTGGTGCGCCACCGCACAGTCCGGTGCGCCACCGGACAGTCACTGTGCTCTGTCCGGTGCGTGCCACATCGGTGCGTCCGTTAAGGTTTGGAGCAGTTGACCGTTGGGGTGTCTTGTCGTCTTGCTACATCAGACAGTCCGGTGCCCTCTGACTTCTGCGCTCTGACTTCTGCCGCGGCACTGTTCACTACTGTAGCTCTGCAAAGTCGACCGTTGGCGTGCAGGGAGCCTTTGCTCCGCTGGCTCACCGGACAGTCTGATGAATTATAGTGGAGCGCGCTCACAGAATTCCTGAGAGTGGCTTGTTTGGAAGTGTACGGGACTAGTGCACGAGACAGTGTCCAGTGCGCCAAATTTCAGCACACTCTAAGTCTTGCTCCAATTTTTGATTGGATCCCTAACTAAATTTCATTCTTAGTTTGTGTTGAACCTTATGCACCTGAGATAAATGATATCTAGGCAAACTAGTTAGTACATGTGGTTTGTGATGGACGTCTACCATCAAAATCAATTATAGGAAATGGTTAAGCCCATTTCCCTTTCAATCTCCCCCTTTTTGGTGATTGATGCCAACACAAACCAAAGCAAATATAAAGTGCAGAAATGTAACTAGTTTTCATTTATGATGAATGTTCATAGGTTACTTGGAGTTAAACCAATTGAAGGTATCACTAAGAACGGATGGATTGATTTTCTTTTATTTAACATTTTGGACTACATTCGCACCACTTGTTTGTTTTTACAAGTCTTTTCGGAGAAATTCTTTCAAAATCTTTTGCAAATAGTCAAAGGTATAGAAATGTGATTGCAAGAAGCATTTTTAAGATTTGAAATTTCTCCCCCTATTTCAAATGCTTTTCCTTTGACTAAATAAAGGCTCCCCCTGAATGAATTCTCCCCTTAGCTTTCAAGAGGGTTTTCTGAAATAGATACCAATTGAAAATTGACTTTTAATGGTACCAATTAAAAATTCATATTGGGGCTAACTCAAATATCAATTGAAATAAACATTTCCTTTTTGAAAGATACCAATTTGAAAAATACACTAAAATTTTAAAATGGTGGTGGTGCGGTCTTTTTGCTTTGGGCTTAATACTTTCTCCCCCTTTGGCATTTATCACCAAAAACGAAGAACTTGAGAGCCCTTTTGCATTTTCTCCCCCTTTGGGGCCTAATACTTTCTCAAATGGTAAAGTAAATATAAGTGAAAGGTTATACCAATTGAGATTTTGCGGAGTAACGACAAGTGGTAAATGATACCGTCAGAGTTTGGAGTGGAAGCCTTGTCTTTGCCAAATACTCGATTTCCCTTTCAACCTAAGACTAATCATAGAGATATACTTGAAAGCACATTAGTCTTAGCCTTGGCACAAGAAAAATAAGAAATATGCATTTGTACCAAATGAAAGAGACATGATCAAAGGTATATAAAATAGCTATGTGTGCAATGTTTCAATCAAAATTCCGAGAATCAAGTATATTTAGTTCATTCCTAAGTTTGCTAAAGGTCTTCTTGTCTAGTGGCTTGGTAAATATATCAGCTAATTGGTTGTGGGTATTAACATAAGCAATTTCGATATCCTTCTTTTATTGGTGATCTCTCAGAAAGTGATACCGAATATCTATGTGCTTAGTGCGGCTGTGCTCAATGGGATTATCTGCCATGCGGATTGCACTCTTATTATCACATAGGAGTGGAACTTTGCTCAATTTGTAGCCATAGTCCCTAAGAGTTTACCTCATCCAAATTAATTGCGCACAACAATGGCCTGCGGCAATGTACTTGGCTTCGGCGGTGGAAAGAGCTACAGAGTTTTGTTTCTTTGAAGCCCAAGACACCAGGGATCTTCCTAGAAACTGACAAGTCCCTGATGTACTCTTTCTACCAATCTTACGCCCTGAATAATCGGCATCAGAATATCCAATCAAATCAAATGTGGATCCCTTGGGGTACCAAAGCCCAAACTTAGGAGTGTAAACTAAATATCTCATGATTCTTTTCACGGCCCTAAGGTGAACTTCCTTAGGATTTGCCTGGAACCTTGCACACATGCATACTGAAAGCATAATGTCCAGTCGAGATGCACATAAGCAGAGTAAAGATCCTATCATCAACCGGTATACCTTTTGATCTACGGATTTACCTCCCGTGTCGAGGTCGAGATGCTCATTAGTTCCCATGGGTGTCTTGATGGGTTTGTCATCCTTCATTCCAAACTTCTTAAATATGTCTGGAATGTACTTAGTTTGGGTGATGAAGGTACCCTCTTGGAGTTTCTTGATTTGGAATCTAAGGAAATACTTCAACTCCCCCATCATCGACATCTCGAATTTTTGAATGATGATCCTACTAAACTCTTCACAAGATGACTTGTTAGTAGACCCAAATATAATATCATCAACGTAAATTTGGCATATAAACAAGTCTTTTATGATAGTTTTAGTGAAAAGAGTAGGATCAGTGTTGGGGACTTGTTCTCAAATGCTAAGAGTTAAGAACAAGGCAACATAAAAAGTGTTAAACACTAAGGTCCTTCGTCCTTCGAAACATTATGCCCCTTCGGGAAATAATGGTTTTAGGACGAAGGTCATAAGAGACATACCTTCGTAAATATAATAAGTAATGCCGAAGGATTCATATAAAGCGTGAAATATAAACATCAACATAGAATCATTTCTATTTTATTAACATGAAGAAATAGAAATGATTTCAAATTACAAATGTACCTTCGGTCCTGAGAGAAGGTAAAAAGTACAAGCGTGACGCAAAAGCCAATGCCAAGTCAGCGTGAACAGTACGGGAGTACTGTTCATCTATTTATAGGCGCGGGACGCAGCCCACGTAAAATTACATCCATGTCCATTACATTTGTTAATGGCTTATGGAAATTTGTCAAGGCCCACGCAGTCTTTTCATCTTTAAGTCGGTTCCCCCCTCTGCTATCGCGACGAAGCTTCCCTGCGCACAGCTTCGGCTGTGCTCGTCCTTCGTCTGGTTCAGGTTTCGTCCTGGCCGTGCTTCATATTCATAGTTCTGAGTCCGAAAATACCTGTTCACATAATCCACTTGGAAAACATTGTCAAATCATGTTTTTGAGGACCTTCGGAGGACGAAGGCCCCCAACAGTAGCCCCTCGCAATATTAATTTGTTAATAATAAATTCAGATTGCGATATGGACGAAGGCCTTGAGCCGAAGGTCCGAAAAAACACCTTCCCTTTGCTAGAATAGCAACATTCACTGACAAACGGGGCCTTTCAATTTTCAACGCCCTGGGTGTATAAATAAGATCGCACCGCAAACTCATTTGGTACGCACACTTGCCATCTGCTTCGGCCCACTAAAATTTTTAGCTCTTGTGCACTAAGATTTGCTAGTCTTTTTGATTTTGAAGCTTCGGCCTCGGGAACAATTTTTTAGCGTTTCCGAAGATGTCTGAAGGCAAGAAGATCCCTGCTGAGACGAAGCTGAGTCTCGAGGAGGAGAAGAATCTGGGGTTCCTGATAGCGATGGCAGAGACCAATATAGAGAAAATCACCAAGGAGATTCTCGAAGGTTTGTCCGAAGATACTGGTGACAGCGACAGCTATGATGTAGAGAGTGGTGGGGAAGAAGCCGAAGATCGTCCATGGCGGCCAAGTCACACGGTTTTCGGGAAAACCACTATCAAGCAGAGCCATATTGATAATATGAGGGGGCGGTATTTTCGAGATATATCTATTGTGAGGGCTGACGCTGGAGAAAAGACTTCTCCCACTCCCGAAGAAGATGAAGTTGTAATCTTCCGAAGCTTTCTCAAGGCTGGGCTTCGATTTCCCCTGAGCAACTTTGTTGTTGAGGTACTGAAAACATTTCAAGTCTACCATCATCAACTTACTCCCGAAGCTATCATAAGGATGGGGATATTTGTCTGGGCTGCAAGAAGCCAAGGTTTGGAACCAAATGCTAAGAGTTTTTGCAACATTCATGAATTATTATACGAGACAAAGCCCTGGGGAAAAGAACAATATCACAACAATTTTGGGTGTTACAGCTTCGGTGCCCGCTCCGGGTCAAGCTGCCCTGTGCCGACCTTTCGGAAGAGGTGGCCCGGAGCCTGGATGACAGAGTGGTTTTATGTGAAGAATGACTTAACAGTGCAAGAAAATGTTAAGAGTATTATTATGTGCCCCATCTGGCAACGCTTCGGACTACGAAGGCCGAAGGTTGAAATGGACGAAGCAGCCGAGGAGTGCCAAAGAGCCTTCGGCGTAGTTTGCTCCTTCATTGGAACAAGGGACTTGGTCCAAGAGCACATTGCCTTCAGGATATGGCCACTTGCAGAAAAGTGGGAAATGCCGAAGGAAACCATTAAAGAGTCCGACGAAGGCGGACTAATTAGACTAAAATACACATTCAAGTATGCAGATAAATTTGTTGAACCTGATGATGACTGGTTGAAAAGTATTGAGACATTAAGTGACGAACTGCTTGGCACATATTCGAAGGCTGAGAACACTGCATTATCAGCAGCCTTCGGAGGCCGAAAGAAGAAAAGGCTCAACCGTGTGTTTGACGCGGTCGGGTTCATCTACCCTGACTATCATTATCCGGTATTGGGTCGCAAAAGGAAAAATGCTTCTCCTGCAACAGAGGCTACCACAAGTGCCACTAGTGAACCAGCACCTCAAAGAAAAAAGATGAAGGTGCTCACCCATCGGACACGTTTTATTGAGCCGGCCACAGTGCCCGAATTTATTGGTGAAATTTCTTTGGCATCTGAAGCTACCGAACCAGCTTCAGTTCCGAAGATGGAAGAAAAGATTGAAGCGCCTTCAGCGGAAGAATCAGAGAAACCGAAGGTTGACGAGCCAAAAATGTCTGAAATCTTAAGTCCTTCGGTAAATGTCGAAGCAATAAAAAACCAAAAGGGGCCATCGGTGACCCCAAAAAGGAGAAGAATGGTAAATGTACTAGATGTCTTGGAGACAATCAAGTCTTCAAGCACAACTCCAAAAAAGAGTGTTGAAGTTGCTGAAGCTTCTACTGAAGCTTCGATGCAACAAGCTGAAGCTGAAGCTGGGCCTTCAGAGCCCTACAAGGAGCAACCTTTGGAAGCCGAAGCAATAAAAATATCAGAACCAGTTGTAGTTGAAGAAATTGACACTGCCATCCCCGAAGCTCCTGCCAGCATATGCGATTACATTATACGACACGCTTCGGGGAAGAAACTATCTGCAGAGGAAACTTATGAAGCCAACCATTATGCGAAAGAGCTAAAATATCCGAAGGGGGCAGTAATATTCAATGGGACAAATGAAGATGACTTCCTATACTGCCTACCTGATAATAAAGAACTATCTGTCTGCCGAGAGATGGCCAGGAGTATAGGCTTTCCGAAGCTCGAAGCTGGATTAAGCGCCATGACGAAAGAGGATCTCGCAGACAGTCTTGCATACAATAGCCTAAAGGTTTGGGAATTAAGCGTTTGAAAAAACTTTTTTAATATGTAATTCATTCCTATATTCTTATGTGGATTCTTTTTCGTACAGGGCTTAATTCTAAGCAACGCATTAAGAGCCCAAAAAAGCGCCGAAGATGAAAGCTATGAGATTGCGTTCAACAATTTGCGCTCCGAAGTTATCAAACTGAGAAACGAAGCTCTGGAAAAGGATAAAATTCTGCTTACGCTGGTAGACAAAGTAAAGAAGGACGAAGCTGCTTCAAAAGCCCAGGCCGAAGCCCAAAAGCGTGAAATTAAAGATCTGCAGAAACAGTTGGCTAGAGCTAGAGAGGAGCGCGTGCTTGAGGAAACAAAACGAGAACTCAGTGATCATATGGTCAACAAATTGGAGTTAAGAGTTAAAGAGCTTCGTGCATCTCAAAGGAAATGTTATGTTAAATCTATAGAATGCGTGAATAAAATTAAAACCAGCTTCGCCAGCGTGGGCGCCTTTTCCAGCGAAGAGAATTTCTCTCGAGGCAATCCCGAAGGTCCACTGGAATGGATTAGCCACGAAGCAGAGGCCTTCGAGGAGATCCTGAACAGTCGTGGCGACATCTGCGCTTTTTCGGGCGCCAGAGGAATTGCTTCTGTCTTAGAGAAGAAAGGTTGCGGGCATGTAAAATTTTTAGCTCAGTCCGAAGCTGCCTTATCTTTCGAAGACATGAAGGACCCCTCGGCCGAAGCAAGCGTGGTTGGTGGCAAATTTTTTACTGATATCTGGAACGACGGCGGCCGAGGAATGGCGCAAGAAATCATCCAAAGGAGCGAAAAAGGCATCCATGATGCTAGGAAAGTGGCAGAAGCTGCCGAAAGAAGTACAGAGCCCGAAAGGCAATTAGGTATTAATTAGTCGTTCTTATTGTGTTGTAATTTTTGTTTCAAACTTTTCTCACGGTTTGTAATAGTAATGAAGAAATATTCTTTTGCCTCAGAAGCTGCTGAATCGACTGCCGACCCGCACACAAAAGGTGATGATGAAATTAAACAAATGGCCGAAGCTATCATGGACAAAGTTGTTGATCAGCTTCTAAATGAAGCCGCCGAAGCAGTATTAAGAGAAGACTAGATGCTATTTAGAAAAAAACATTTAAATTGTGATCTATGTAACATTTTGTACATTTGAATGTAATATACAAGTTTCTTCTCATTATTCAATTCTTTACGATGCATGAAACTCTACATACATACCATTTTTGAGCCTTCGGCGAAAAAACACCTTCCCTTCTTTTCATGCTTCGTGAAGAAAATATTCTCCGTTAAAACTGTTCTGATAAGTCACATCCATGCTTCGTGAAAGCATTCTCCGAAGCTATACAATTTCGATATTGCTCTGACGAAGCTTGTCCATGCTTCGTAAAAATATTCTCCGAAGCTGTATTCCGAATTTATACAATTTCGATATTGCTTTCTCAAAGCATTCTTCCGAAGGTCGATACTGTGTACCCTTCTCTTGCAAAATGCAATATGATGTATGATGCTTATGCTATGCAAGATGATGTGATGATGTTATGTTATGCAAATGTCCTTTGTTCCGAAGATACACACAAAATTTATTCGTAAGCTCTGCATTCCCTTAGGAACGTCTTTGGAGCTTCTTCGTCTTTTACTTAGACGGTATCAGCGTTGACTTTTCGCTGTAAGCCTCCCTTAGGAGCTTCTTCGTCTTTTACTTAGACGGTATCAGCGTTGACTTTTCGCTGTAAGCTCTGCATTCCTTTAGGAACGACTTTTGAGCAGAAAACTTACACTGCGCTCCCTTTGGAACGGCTTTTTGTGACTTCATGAACTTACTCTGCGTTCCTTAGAACGACTTTCTGTTAATCCGAAGGATTTTTAATATTTCGAAGGTCCTCCTTGTTAACACAAAAACTTCATCAACTTAATCCTGTGGAGAAAATAGATTTTCCTCGTGGGAAACAGCGAAATTATTACATGGAGACGATCAATGTTTTTTGCTACAGAGAATAGAACTGAATGGAAAAGACTGCTATCAAAGGTAGGATATGTGTCAATAAATGTGCTTCGACTCTGGCACAGTGCTGTTGACTGTGCGAGCTTCGGATTGTTCTCTGAAGTCCCTTTGATGTGGAGCATATTGACTCCCTTCTGGCTGTTGACCCTGTTGCAATGGAGGTGGAGGCGGGGGCTGTTGCCAGGAAGCTTGAGGTTGACTTGCCGAAGCTACAGAAGCTGCAGGGTGGTTGTCTATGTACTGTGGGATGTAAGGCGGATGATACGAAGCAGTATGCATGACCTGCTTCGGCTGAACTTGTTGAGATGTAGCTTCGGCTATCTCCTTTTGCTTCTGGATTGTAATATGGCACGTTCTGGTGGTATGGCCCTTGCCTTCTCCACAGAACAAGCAAAACAATTTCCTTGGTTGATCTCCGAATTTTCCGCCGAAGCCCCTGGCGCCTCTGCCTCTCGGAGCTGGTGGCCGGAAGAAAGCTTGTTGTTGCCCCGAAGCCTGTGAGGAGCACTGCGGTCTGCTCTGCTGACTCCCCTTATCATCATTCTGAGTGGAGCTGTGGATGGACCGGACATGCCTCGGGTAGTATCTTCCTCCGAAGCCCCTGGTCATTTCAGAAAATCTGAAGGCCTCCTCCCTTCTTTGGCGAAAGTCATTGTCAGCACGAATGTACTCATCCATCTTTTGGAGCAGTTTCTCCAGGGTCTGAGGCGGCTTTCTAGCAAAGTATTGAGCTGCAGGCCCAGGACGAAGCCCCTTGATCATGGCTTCAATAACAATTTCATTGGGCACCGTTGGTGCCTGCGCCCTCAAACGTAAGAACCTTCGGACATAAGCCTGAAGGTATTCTTCATGATCCTGAATGCACTGGAACAAGGCTTGAGCTGTGACCGGCTTCGTCTGAAATCCTTGAAAGCTGGTCAGTAACATATCCTTCAGCTTTTGCCATGAAGTGATCGTTCCTGGCCGAAGGGAGGAATACCAGGTCTGAGCAACACTCCTGACGGCCATAACGAAAGACTTCGCCATGACTGCAGCATTGCCCCCATACGAAGACACTGTTGCTTCGTAGCTCATCAGGAACTGCTTCGGGTCTGAGTGGCCGTCGAACATGGGAAGCTGAGGTGGCTTATAGGATGGAGGCCAAGGTGTAGCCTGCAGCTCAGCGGACAAAGGAGAAGCATCATCGAAAACAAAATTTCCCTGATGGAAATTGTCATACCAGTCATCTTCGTTGACGAAGCCCTCCTGATGAAGGTCTTTCTGCTGAGGCCTTCTGTTTTGCTCATCATGGGTGAGGTGGCGGACTTCCTCAGAGGCTTCGTCTATCTGCCGTTGCAACTCAGCTAGCCGGGCCATCTTCTCCTTCTTCCTTTGCACCTGTTGATGTAGGATCTCCATATCCCTGATTTCTTGGTCTAGCTCTTCCTCCTGAAGCGTCGGGCTGACAGCCTTTCTCTTCTGGCTTCGGGCCTCCCGAAGAGAGACGGTCTCCTGGTTGTGGTCCAGCGGTTGCAGTGCTGAAGCCCCAGTCGCTGAAGCTTTCTTCGGCGCCATAACTTCCGAAGGTGTTCAAAAAAGCTCGAAGTGGAAGTGAGTTCACCGGAGGTGGGCGCCAATGTTGGGGACTTGTTCTCAAATGCTAAGAGTTAAGAACAAGGCAACATAAAAAGTGTTAAACACTAAGGTCCTTCGTCCTTCGAAACATTATGCCCCTTCGGGAAATAATGGTTTTAGGACGAAGGTCATAAGAGACATACCTTCGTAAATATAATAAGTAATGCCGAAGGATTCATATAAAGCGTGAAATATAAACATCAACATAGAATCATTTCTATTTTATTAACATGAAGAAATAGAAATGATTTCAAATTACAAATGTACCTTCGGTCCTGAGAGAAGGTAAAAAGTACAAGCGTGACGCAAAAGCCAATGCCAAGTCAGCGTGAACAGTACGGGAGTACTGTTCATCTATTTATAGGCGCGGGACGCAGCCCACGTAAAATTACATCCATGTCCATTACATTTGTTAATGGCTTATGGAAATTTGTCAAGGCCCACGCAGTCTTTTCATCTTTAAGTCGGTTCCCCCCTCTGCTATCGCGACGAAGCTTCCCTGCGCACAGCTTCGGCTGCGCTCGTCCTTCGTCTGGTTCAGGTTTCGTCCTGGCCGTGCTTCATATTCATAGTTCTGAGTCCGAAAATACCTGTTCACATAATCCACTTGGAAAACATTGTCAAATCATGTTTTTGAGGACCTTCGGAGGACGAAGGCCCCCAACAATCAGCCTTTCCGACTTTGAAGCCATTAGTGATAAGAAAATCTCGCAGGCATTCATACCATGCTCTTGGGGCTTGCTTGAGCCCATAAAGCGCCTTTGAGAGTTTATACACATGGTTAGGGTACTCACTATCTTCAAATCCGGGAGGTTGCTCAACATAGACTTCTTCCTTGATAGGGCCATTGAGGAAGGCACTCTTCACGTCCATTTGATAGAGCTTAAAGCCATGGTAAGTAGCATAGGCAAGTAATATGTGAATTGACTCAAGCCTAGCTACAGGTGCATAAGTTTCATCAAAGTCCAAACCTTCGACTTGTGAATAACCTTTGGCTACAAGTCGGGCTTTGTTCCTTATCACCACACCATGCTCATCTTGCTTGTTGCAGAATACCCATTTGGTACCTACAACATTTTGATTGGGACGTGGTACTAAATGCCATACCTCATTCCTTGTGAAATTGTTGAGCTCTTCTTGCATTGCCACCACCCAATCCGGATCTCTTAGTGCATCCTCTATCATGTATGGTTCAATAGAGGACACAAAAGAGTAATGTTCACAGAAATGAGCAACTCGATGTCTAGTGGTTACCCCCTTGTGAATGTTATCAAGTATAGAGTTGACGGGGTGATCTCTTTGAATTGCTTGGTGGACTCTTGGGTGTGGCGGTCTTTGATCCCTAATTTCTTGATCATCTTCCTTATTATCATCATCTTCATCTCCCCCTTGATCAATGTCCTCCTCTTGAGGTGGCTCATCATCTTGATCTTCATCTTCATTTTCTTGAGCCCGATCCTCATCTTGAGTTGGTGGAGATGCTTGTATGGAAGATGATGGTTGATCTTGTGCTTGTGGAGGCTCTTCGGATTCCTTAGGACACATATCCCCAATGGACATGTTCCTTAGCGCGACGCATGGAGCCTCTTCATCATCTAATTCATCAAGATCAACTTGCTCCACTTGGGAGCCATTAGTCTCATCAAACACAATGTCATACGAAACTTCAACTAATCCAGTGGATTTGTTGAAGACTCTATATGCCCTTGTGTTTGAGTCATAACCAAGTAAAAAGCCTTCTACAACTTTAGGAGCAAATTTGGAATTTCTACCTCACTTAATAAGAATAAATCATTTGCTCCTAATGACTCTAAAATGAGAAACATTGGGCTTTTACCGGTGATGAGTTCATATGATGTCTTCTTGAGGATTCAATGAAGATATAACTGGTTGATTGAGTAGCAAGCGGTGTTAATTGCCTCCGCCCAAAACTGGTCCGGTGTCTTGTACTCATCAAGCATGGTTCTTGCCATATCCAGGAGAGTTCTATTCTTCCTCTCCACTACACCATTTTGTTGAGGTGTGTAGGGAGAAGAGAACTCGTGCTTGATGCCCTCCTCCTCAAGAAATCCTTCTATTTGTGAATTCTTAAACTCCGTCCCATTGTTGCTTCTAATCTTTTTGATTCTCAATCCAAACTCATTTTGAGCCCGTCTCAAGAATCCTTTCAATGTCTCTTAGATTTGTGATTTTTCCTGCAAAAAGAATACCCAAGTGAAGCGAGAATAATCATCCATAATTACTAGACAGTACTTACTCCCGCTGATGCTTATGTAAACTATCGGGTCGAATAGATCCATGTGGACTAGCTCAAGCGGCATGTCCATTGTCATTATGTTCTTGTGTGGATGATGGGCTCCAACTTGCTTTCCTGCTTGACATGCGCTACAAATCCTATCTTTCTCAAAATGAACATTGGTTAGTCCTAAAATGTGTTCTCCCTTTAGAAGCTTGTGAAGATTCTTCATCCCAATGTGGGCAAGTCGGCAATACCAGAGCCAACCCATATTAGTCTTAGCAATTAAGCAAGTGTCTAGTTTAGCTTTATTATCATTAAAATAAACTAAATATAGCTAACCATGTAACACTCCCTTAAATGCTACTGAATCATCACTTCTTCTAAAGACAGTAACACTTGTATCAATAAATAGACAGTTGTAGCCCATTTTGCATAATTGTGAAACAGAAAGCAAATTGTAATCTAAAGAATCTACAAGAAAAACATTGGAAATAGAATGGTTAGGAGATATAGCAATTTTACCCAAACCTTTGACCAAACCTTGATTTCCATCCCCGAATGTGATAGCTCGTTGGGGATCTTCATTTCTCTCGTATGAGGAGAACATCCTTTTCTCCCCTGTCATGTGGTTTGTGCATCCACTTCGATTATCCAACTTGATCCACCGGATGCATAAACCTGCAAAACAAGTTTAGGCCTTGTTCTTAGTTACCCAAATGGTCTTGGGTCCTTTCACATTAGAAACAAGCACCTTGGGTACCCAAACATAAGCCTTGGACTCTTGTGTTTGCCCCCAACATATTTGGCAACTACTTCGCCTGATTTGTTAGTAAGCACATAAGAAGCATCAAAAATCTTAAATGAAATATTATGCTCATTTGATGCATTAGGAATTTTCTTTTTAGACATTTTAACATAAGTGGAATGCCTAGAGCTAGAAGCCTCATTTTTATACATAAATGCATGATGAGAGACAGAATGAGGTTTCCTAGCATGAATTTTCCTAATCTTGTGCTCAGGATAGTTTGCAGGATATAAAATGTAGCCTTCTCTATCCTGAACCATGGGAGCCTTGCCCTTTACAAAATTAGATAATTTCTTTGGGGCATTAAGCTTGGTGTTGCTTTGGCTTCCTTGTTGGAAACCAATACCATCCTTAATGCCAGGGTGTCTCCCATTATAAAGCATGCTTCTAGTAAATTTAAAATTTTCATTTTCAAGTTCATGCTCGGCAATTTTAGCACTTAATTTAGCTATGTGATCATTTTGTTTTTTAATCATAATAATGTGATCATCAATAGCTTCAACATTAACATCTCTACATCTAGTGCAAATGGAAACATGCTCAATAGTAGATGTAGATGGTTTGCAGACATTCAATTCTTCTATCTTAGCATTTAATCTAGCATTTTCATCCTTAAGACAGATAATTGAATCATTGCAAACATTCAATTTTTCAATCTTAGAAACTAAATTTTCATTCTCAGTTCTAAGACAAGAAATTGAACTATTACAAATGCTATGCTCCTTAGATAGATTATCACATTTTTCTACTTCTAGAGCATAAGCATTTTTCAATTTAACAAACTTTTTGTTTTCCTTAACGAGCAAGTCCTCTTGGCATTCCAAGAGATCATCCTTCTCGTTAATGGTTTCTATTAGTTCATTTAATTTTTTCTTTTGTTCCATGTTAAGGTTGGCAATAAGAGAAATTAAATCATCTTCATTATCACTAGAGCTACCCTCATCACTAGATGTGGTATATTTGGGGGTGGCTCTAGAGTGTACCTTCTTTTTGCCGTCCTTAGCCACGAGACACTTGTGGCTGACGTTGGGGAAGAGGAGGCACTTGTTGACGACTATGTTGACGGTGTCCTCGTCGGAGGAGGAGTTGGTGGAGCTCTCGTTGAGTCACATTCCTGCACCATGTGTGCCTCGCCGCCCTTCTTCTTGTAGTATTTCTTTTTCTCCTTCTTCTTCCCCTTCTTGTCTTCGTCCCTGTCACTTTCACTACAGTATGGACGCAATAAAGTGCCGGACTTACCACATCGATAGCACACCCTTTTAGAGCAGGGCTTGTAGTCCTTCCCCCTCCTTTGCTTGAGGATTTGGCGAAAGCTCTTGATGATGAGTGCCATTTCCTCGTTGTCGAGCTTGGAGGCGTCGATTGGAAACCTACTTGGTATAGATTCCTCCTTCTCTTCCGTTGCTTTGAATGCAATGGGTTGCACCTCAGGTGTGGAGGTGCTGCCTTGCTCCAAGTTGACAATTTGTTTGGAGTCTTTGACCATAAGTTCAAAGATCACAAACTTGCCAATGACCTCCTTGGGAGACATCTGTTTGTATCTAGGATCCCCATGTATTAATTGAACTTGAGTAGGGTTATGAAAAACAAGGGATCTTAGAATAACCTTGACCATTTCATGGTCATCCCATTTGGTGCTCCCGAGGTTGCACACTTGGTTCACCATGGTCTTGAGCCGGTTGTACATGGCTTGCGGCTCTTCTCCTTTGTTGAGGACGAATCGACCGAGCTCGCCCTCGATCATCTCCTGCTTGGTGATCTTTGTCACCTCGTCCCCTTCGTGCGCGGTTTTGAGGACGTCCCAAATTTCTTTAGCATTCTTTAACCCTTGCACCTTATTATACTCCTCTCGACACAAGGAGGCAAGGAGTATAGAAGTGGCTTGGGAGTTAAAGTGCCTAATTTGGGTGGCCTCGTCCGAGTCGTAGTCCTCGTCGTTCACCTGTGGTACCTGCGCTCCAAACTGAACAATATCCCATATGCTTTCGTGGAGTGAGGTTAGATGGTGTCTCATTTTATCACTCCACATGCAATAATCTTCACCATCAAAATATGGTGGTTTGCCTAGGGGTACAGAAAGTAATGGAACACACTTTGAAATACGGGATAGCATAGGGGCATCTTACTATACTTCTTGCACTCATGGCACTTAGAAGTAGTGGGCGACTCGTTGCCGGAGGTGGAGGGTGTTGAAGAGTTGGTCTCGTAGACTTTCTTCATCTTCTTCTTCTTGTCACCTATCCTATGTGACTTGATGGAGGAAGAGGATTCCTCCTTGTGCTTGTTGCCGGACTCCCTTGAGAGAGTCCTCCTCGAGCCCATGGGCTTGTCGTCGGTCATGATCTCCCTCTTGGTGTGATCTCCAGACATCACTTCAAGTTGGTTAGACTCTTAATGAAGCACTAGCTTTGATACCAATTGAAAGTTGCCTAGAGGGAGGGTGAATAGGCGAAACCTAAAATTTATAAACTTAAACACACACTAAAGGCCGAGGTTAGTGTTAGAATTAAATTCAAGTCCGAAAGGATTGTTTATCTTGCTAAGAGTTGCTCAAAGAATGCAGATGACGTATGGGAGCAAACTCAAATCAATACTGGCAAGGAAACGTTAAAGAGAGGAAAGAGGGCAAACAAATCAAGTGGAAATCAAGCAAGTGGGCACGATGATTTGTTTTACCAAGGTTCGGTTCCAAATAACCTAGTCCCCGTTGAGGAGGCCACAAAGGCCGGGTCTATTCCAACCCTTTCCCTCTCTCAATCGGTCACTTAGATCGAGTGAGCCTTTTCCTTAATCTCACAGGTCCCTAAGACCCCGCAAGGACCACCGCACACTTGGTGTCTCTTGCTTAGCTTATAAGTCTCTTGAGAATAAGAGGGGAAAAAGAAAAGGCCAATCGAAGCAACAAGAGCAACAAAAGAACACAAAACACCCTCTCTCAAGTCTCTAATGGAATTGAGTTGATTTGGAGGCTTGGAGGGGATTTGATCGATTGGATGTGTCTAGGACACTACAGGAGACACAGGCATTTTCGGCAGCTAGAAGCCGCTGAAAATAAGGCTTTTGCCACCGAAAATAAGCTATTTTCGGCGGTTTTAGGCTTATTTTCGGTGGTTTCTAGCCGCAAAAAAAATCAGCCGAAAATAAGCCTTTATTTTCGGCGGCCAGGTGCCAGCCGCCGAAAATAGCTTATTTTCGGCGGCCAACAAGCTAGCCGTCGAAAACAACAGCAGCCGAAAACAGTAGCCGCTTATTTTCGGCGGCCTCAGTTGGCCGCCGAAAATTAACATTTTTAGAGAAAAAAATTAAAAAATGCAAAAGACAGCAATTTTATCAACAATATAATCACAATAAAATGACAGAAACATTAGACCACATTGTATCATACTTCTTCACAACCACATTGTAGTTTACCAACATTAAGTTCATAAATGGTTCACCACATCAAAGTTCACAAATACAACATCACAGTTCACAAATAGTTCATTACAACATAATAACTCCCTCCAGAAGCGAAAAACTCAAACCATCACATATCGGGGTTGTTGGAGTTGTGACCACTACCTCCATAAGCAAAAAACTCATTGACGAAGTCGTGTAACGGGTTTGGATTCTAAAGAAAAAAGAAGACATTAATAACGGCAGTGTTTACATGACCACTATTCAAACAAATTGTTTGCCAAACTAACCTCTCCTGTAGTAGCTCCCTCCCCTGCATAAGCTCCTCCTGGTGCTAGTATCACCGGTGGTGGCGTGTTGTGGCCCATGACCCCAGATCCCTACAAAATCAAGTTTAGTCAAGATTTAAAAGGTTAATACAAACGACAAGTCTTAACTAAATTGAAGCACCTGAGGTAGAGGTGGCGGAGCATGTAATCCCCTTTGAGGCATCGACGACTGAAATTGAGGGAAACAAATGGTTGCTGTTGTGCTTACTCTGGAAACCAAGACCGTTGCAAATACAATATATTAGTTATAGGACCAATATCGACCGTGTTGAGAATAAATAAGACACTCACGTTCATTGCTTGTTGCGCCTGTGCGTTGTAAGCAGCCATGTACTCTAATTGCTGTTGGAGGAATGCCTTTTGTTGTTGCCGCAGCTCTTCACGAAACCTTTCTTGCTGCTCCCTCATAGCGTCCTCCATGCTAGATACATAGCTCCGACTACGGCTACTACTACCACAACCCTCCTGCGACGAAGAGCCACCACGAGAACGCAACTCCGTCGAATCGATCACACCGGTAAACATAGAATATCTTGAAAAATAAAAAAATTAGCTATTCGGTCATAGTTCCAATATTATTGAAAAAATTCATAAGTTAATACAGTCCATGCGCCTTTCCTCCAATAGAATGAACAACTTCAACATCGATGGTACCACATATTAATATGAAATTAATGCCTAAATACACTATACCCCTAATCCCTAAACCACATATACCACTAATACATTAATGAAATCGAACTAAGCAATAATACTAATCACACACACTAATCAAACAAACACAATTAGAAATACATACTAATTTCGGTGGCAATTAAATAACGGCCGCCGAAAATATGGAATAAAAAACGCAAAAAATACCTTTCGATGGAGAAGAGCTTGGCGACGACGGTGGAGTGGTTGCACGAGGAGGGCTTGGCCGCGGCCGGTCGACGGAAGCTTAGAACGGCGGCAGACGACGGTGGCGGCTCGGGGCGGCACGGGCGGCCGGCGCTGGGCGGGGGCGGGCGAGCGACGCTGGGGGCGCTGGGTGGCGTGGGGGCGGCCGAGGAGCAGCGGCGCGGGTGCTCCGCGCGGCTGGCGGCGTGGGAGCTGGGCAGCCCAGGGAGCGACGGTGCGGGTGCTTCGGGCGGCGGTTGGTCGCGTGAGACAGAGAAAAAGGAAGAAACAGAGAAAGAAGGATTCAGTCGGCCATTTTAAAAGCTTAATTTTCGGCGGCTAGGGCTTGGCCGCCGAAAATAAGAGCTTATTTTTCGGGGGCTATGTCAGCAGCCGCCGAAAATAACCTTATTTTCGGGGGCTAGCATCAGTCGCCAGAAATAACAGCTTATTTTTGGCGGCCAAGCCCTGGCCGCCGAAAATAAGCTTGGCCGCCGAAAATGGTGCACAATGCTGTTGTGGGAGTGAAGTCTTTTGCTCTTGTATTGAATGGGATGTTCAGAAAACTTGGATAGAAGTGAATGAGGTGGTTGGGGGTTATTTATAGCCCCCAACCACTTCCTAGCCATTGTCTTAGCTTGCTGGCGATGGGCGCACCGAACAGTCCGATGCGCCACAGGACAGTCATTGTGCTCTGTCCGATGCGTGCCATGTCAGCGTGTCCATTAGGGTTTGGAGTAGTTGACCGTTGAAGTATCTTGTCGTCTTGCTGCACTGGACAACCCGGTGCCCTCTAACTTCTGTCGCGGCACTATTCACTACTATAGCTCTGCACAGTCGACCGTTGGCGCGCAGGGAGCCGTTGCTCCGCTGGCTCACCGGACAGTTCGGTGAATTACAGTGGAGCGCGCCCGCAGAATTCCTGAGAGTGGCTTGTTTGGAAGTGTACGGGCCTGGTGCACTGGACAGTGTCCGGTGCGCCAAATTTCAGCACACTCTAAGTCTTGCTCCAATTTTTGATTGGTCCCTAACTGAATTTCTTTCTTGGTTTGTGTTGAACCTTATGCACCTGAGATAAACGATATCTAGACAAACTAGTTAGTCTATGTGGTTTGTGATGGACGTCAACCACCAAAATCGATTATAGAAAATGGTTAAGCCCATTTCCCTTTCAATAGCTAAAGAAAGACAATGAATAAAATCCAAAAAAGGTTTTAAAGATTGTGCTCTATGGCATATAGAATCAAGTCTGGTGTACACCGGACTAGTTACGTAGAGAGCACGTTTCTGGGCAGTTGTGGCTTGGCGCACCGGACCAATCCCGTGTGCAACAGATGAAGCACTAAGCCACTTACAAAGAGAAGTTTGATGCTTAGAGGAAGAGGTTCTTGGCGCTGATTTTTTTTGCATTTTAACCATTTTTATGAAGAAAATTCATATTTAGCCCCTGGAGGAAGTATCCTAGTTTTGGACCCTTTGCTCGGTGCCATAGGCCGTGGCACTGAGGTAACACTGCTCATCACCACAACCCATGACGCCAAGGTGACGGCCTCGCTAGCGCGCATGGCCGAGCTGGCGTTGACGTGGCCTAGCTCTGCACCACCAAACTTGGCGCCGAGCTAGGCTGTATTATAAATCTCTCCTTTCCTGGCCGAGAGCTATGCCCAACCATTTCTTTCCCTCGTTTCCCTCTTCATCCATAACGGCGAGAGCTACTCCAATCTTCGTATTTGAGATTGAAAGCTTTGATTCGGTCCATATAGCTTGAAAACCAAGGTATAGTAACTCACCAATTCATTTGTTATGTAATCATGGGTTATGAAAACCAAGGTATATATATTGCGTATTATGGTTCCTTAGGGTTGATTAATTAGTTTATGGTGGTGAACGCATTGCTATTAGTTATGATTTCTAAGATATATGGTTTACATAGGTTTGTTAGATAGTTTTTGAATCGTGGGTTTAAATAATCTTTAGGGTTTTAAAATTGAGTACCATGTTATTTATAAGTTTAAATCATTTCTGGTATATCTCTAGTGATGTTAATATAAAATCGCTTCGTAGATGGAAGGCATGTCGTTGCCACCTTCTTCATTCCATCAAAACTAACATTCACGTAAACATCTTCCTCCACACTTCCTCCATGATATAGGGTGACTAAGTTGTCCATCTACAACCTCCATTCTTAAATATTTGTCACCCGCTAGTTCATGTTTGAACCAAAACACGACAAATAAAAAAGAACAGAGGGAATATTTCAAAGACGAATTCATTACTTAATAATCAATTAAGATGGTACGTGACTAACACTATCTATTAATGTCTAACTAATTACTAACTCCATCTACTAATCTACTAATACCTAATTACTTACAAAGGAATAATAAATTAATAGCTAATTACTAACTAATAACTATATACTAACTAATAACTAACCCAATCTAACAGAGTTACGTAATCTGTGATTATGATATGAAAAAGAGGTGTTCTTAAGGTCACGATGGAGTCAAGCTAGCGGTGGAGTCCGACGGTCTCCTCTCTGCAAAAAAGGAACATCATACTCTTAGTAAAAAATTTGGCAGCACCTCTCGTGTACGGTGAGGTTTCTAAAACCTGCAAACAAACGAACAACATGATGGCTGACATGCACATTCATAAACAAATGAACAACATGATGGATCACGTGCACATACACATTCACTACATATACTAACAACTAAATAACAAGATAAAAACATGTTTGCAAACTATCTACCAAGTTTTCTAATTAAAGTGCTAACTAAATGTAAGATAGCTACCATATTTTCTAACAAAATTACGAGCTAACTAACAAATTTCCTAACTAATTAAACTACATACTAACTAACTAACAAACTATATACCAACCAACCAACTAACTAACTATATACTAACTATACGCTAACTAACTATATACTAAAGTATACACTACCTAACTATATAATAACTAACTAATTATATACTAACTATATACTAACTAACTATATATATATTAATCAAGATGCACATAATGCAGAGCAGGTCGAGCACGGCAGGAGGGGCGTGGCAGCGGCGTCCACTGCCGGCGCGGGAAGCAGTGGTGAAGGGGAGGCGACGGAGGAGAGGGCTCGGGCGGCGGATGGCGCTAGTGGTCACGGGCGCCGATCCTTGTGCACCGACGAGGATGAGGCATGGAGGCGGAGCTGGCGAGGATGTGGGCCGAGCTAGCAGCGGCGAGGAGGCAACGACATATGTGTAATACCCACTTTGTAAAAAAAATCTCTAAAAAGAGAAAAGCATATTCCTTTGAATACATGTGTGCCAATCTCTAATTATCATTGCATGTGAACACCTCATAAAATAAACAAAGGATTAATAAAAATCATTAAATTGTGCATCATGCTGAGGTTTCATTGTGTGTGCATTTTTTTGTGACAATGTGACAATAATGTAGAAATAAATATGACAACACCTAAATTAGAGTTTAAACCCTAAAGGGAATTCTAGAAATATGGAGAAGAGAAAGAGATAAAGGATATGAATAAATAAATAATATATGTAAATAAATACCTCCAGAATTAGTATCTCTAAATGTTGCAAGTATAAACTGTAATAATGGGTCACAAGAGTTTGAATTAAATTTGAATACAACTTGAATTTGAAAAGAGGGAGAGAAGAAAATAAAAAGGAAAAGACTAAAACCTAGTTTGGGCTGGCTTCTCCAATTCGGCCCACTCTTTCTCTCTTCTACCCCACGGCAGCCCATTTCCTCGTTCCCTTTTTCTTTTCTGTGAAGTCACTGACGTGCGGGCCTGGGTCCTCGGTGTCTCACGCCGCGCTGTGCGCCCACGCACCGAGTCGTTCTTCTCGCCAGGATCGCGGATGGCCGGTTCGGACCGATTCCTCCTCTCTCAAACAGAACGCGAGTTCTCTGCGCGCTCCGTGGGAATCGGGGGTCTCTGGCTGGCCGTTCCGGTCTCTGGCCCATGCCCTATATAGCTATGTGTCGCTTCTCCTATCTATATGAGCTAGCTCCGAACCACCGCTCGCCATCGTCGCTAAAAGAGAAAAGGTAGGGCACCGCCGCGTGAATGCCCTGCGAATACCGCCATGCTGTAGCCATAGATGCGACTATGTGCCGATAGAAACCACGAGTAGCGGAATGGCGTGTGTCTGCCGGTGCGGGTGGTCGTCTGGCGCTGCTTGTTCGCGGCATGGTGGCTACCGCTGGCCGCGAGAACTCACTTCTCGGGCACCGTCGTCCGATTGTGTCGCCGACCTGGGCATGCTCGGAAGGGTGTCGAACGCTTGGACCTGTGCCTCGCCGCGCACTGCTTTCTATCGTCGGCCGGTCAACTCTGCCTCCATCAATGGTGAGAACCCCCCTCCTCCATCATCGGTACTCCTTTGCTGTTGCCGTAGTCCGGCGTGTACCAGGGAAGGATAGCGGCTTGAGGTAGAAGACGACTCCTGGTCGTTGGTCCTTTGATGAAGGGCCAAGATTAGATCGGGGTTTACCCCTTCGCTTAGCTGAATACTCGCCGTTGATCTGCGTAGGCACGGTGGAAATTAGATCGCGCCGCAAGAGATGATCAGCCATAGACTTCTAATCCAACGGCCGCGTGCGATACATACCCCTTTGCGATGGCGTTTTTACTAAAGAGCCCTTATAGATTTTAGAAAATAACCCCCCATCCACCCTGATTGTGCTCTGAGTCTTAGAAACACTTACACCGAGACCCCTGCTATTTTCTGGTTATTGAGGCCCAGTCCAGTCAACTCGAAATTCAGATAAAAATAAAATAGAAATAGATTTTTAATGTATAGAACTTGTTTAATTTGTATAAAATGCATATGAACTCCAAATGGGTCCATTCCAGTTCCTATAATTTTGTGATAGTATTCTCTATTAAATAGTACCACTTTTTTTACATGAAATACACATTTAAATTTATTTCCCACTTAATCCTATATGAAATGCATAAAACCTTAGGAAATCCATAACTTAAAATCTATACCTCCAAATTTAATGATTCCAGTTCCTATGATTTTATTTTAATGTCTAGATTATTACTGTGTATTTTATTTATATGTTTGGTGTAATGTTAATTTTTGCTATACTATGTATGTATTGTGTTGATGCCAGTAGACGAGCAAGCCACTGTGGAATCTGAGGTTCAGCAAGTAGAGACTGCTGAGCAGGAGCTCGTGGAAGGCAAGTTGTGCCCTTGATCACTTCTTTTACCCATTCATGTTCTTATTAATCATAATGATCTGCATAGGCTAATTTTGATGGGACCCAATAGGATGCCCTAGATTTTGACTATCTTTATACCTTGTTTCACCACTGGTTTTACTACTAAAGTTCTGGGTAGTTCATGCTATTGCTTTATGTGGATTTGGGTATAGAGATATTCATCACTCATTTTTACACTTGTTATTATCTGTTCATTATTTTATGTTCATGATAAGATCATTATGTTAATGGGAACATGGAGAACCACCCGGGAAAACAGTGCTACCACAAGGGTTTAATGGGACGCCCTTGGCTGATTAACTAGGAAAGCTAGTGGAGGGCTACCTTACTCGAAAGGGGCAAGGGCAGTAGGGGAGTGGTCAGTGTGGGGAGGTCCTTGGTTGATTTTGCTGCGATGGCGGTCAGGCAAGAACCCTGCACTGGAGCTTCCTATAAACTGTAGCGGGTAGTCTGAAGCTAGTGGAACTTTGTAAAGGCCTCGTAGTGGTACCCTGCCTCGCTTCCTTGGTAGAGGTGTATGGGGTCTGATCAACTCCGTGGCAAATGGGTAACACGACTTGTGGGTAAAGATGTGCAACCTCTGCAGAGTGTAAAACTGGTATACTAGCCGTGCTCACGGTCATGAGCGGCTCGGACACACATGATTAATTTATGGAACTTAAACTTAATTTGTCATATCATTGCATTTGGGAATATTTTATTATTACTTTTACTTATTATTACTATGGTTTGGTATTCACTTACACTTAGTAACTGCTAATAAAATTTTGACCAACTTATAAAAGTAATGCTCAGCTTCAGCCTTTATTTCATTGATCAGCCTTACACTTCATGAACTCCCACCTTTGGTGAGTTCATGTCACATTATTCCCCACGACTTGTTGAGCTATGATCGTATGTGAGCTCACCCTTGCTGTCTCACACCCCCCACAGGAGAAGAACAGGTGGTCGAAGAGGAGCCGCCTAACACCGAGGCTTTCGACTTGATCTAGGTGGCGTTTCTCAGTTGACATTGGTGCCGACGGTCCTTAGTTTGTTTTATATTTATTATTTTATTTTGTAACAAGTCTTCCGCTATGTAATAAATACTCTGATGTTTTATGACATTTATCTCTATACACTCTGTTATTATATATGTTGTCTTCTTGGCGCATGTATGAGATGCACCCGGCTTTGTTCCTTTAAAACCCGGGTGTGACAAAAGTGGTATGAGAGGCAAATGTTGACTGTAGGACGAAACCTAGATAGAAATGGACAAAACCCTTACCTACTTATCTTACTCTGATTTATTCTATACTTATCTCACTCTGATTCTTTCTATACCTATCTTGATCTTGTCTCACCTTCTACTGTTCTACTCTGATCATTCTTACCTTTTCTACTCCGAGACAAGATGGATTTCACACCTTGGAGTCCTACATTTATTACCTTCTTAAGAGATAGGGAACCTAAGACAAAATTAAAATTATTTTCTCTATTAAAAATGTTGGTTGATTGTTCTGATGATCAATGCCTGATTTGCTTCTTTGATTGATTGAAATAGTATAGACGGGCATCTTAGCATGTACCACCATAAGGTAATGTATTAGCTTTAGAGGATAACACACTAATCTACTTAGCTAATAAATCCCCCGTAGTAACATTCCTCGTAATTACTCGCCTTGTCTACAATCCTTCCTTCCTTACCATATGTTTCTAACCCAGATGGGCTACCCCTATACTGTTAGAAGAGAGCAGTATAGACTTTATCCTTGGTATGTCATGGTTAAGAAAGGCAAAGGCAGTTTATACACTGTGCTAAGGGAACCATAGAACTCACCAGTTCCAAAGGACAAAGATTTGAAGTTGAAGTTGCAGTAACTACCACCATGAGACTAGCGCTATTCTTAGTGGATGAGAAATTTGTTGGCGACAACATCCGTGCGGATTAGGGATTTTCCAGATGTCTTTCCAAAGGAGTTCCCAGGGATGCCACCAAATAAGGGAAGTTGAGTTTGTTATTGATCTCTTACCTGGAACTGCCCCTATTTCTAAACGGCCATATAGGATGTCCGTAGAGGAGTTGAAGGAACTGAAGAAGCAGTTAACTGAGTTACAAGAGGCTGGTTACATTCGTCCGAGTTCCTCACCTTGGGGAGCACCGGTTTTGTTTGTACAGAAGAAGGATGGATCTCAGCGGATGTGTGTGGACTATAGATCACTTAATGATGTCACTGTGAAGAACAAGTATCTGTTACCCCGTATTGAGGATTTATTTGATCAGATGAGAGGAGCCAGGGTATTCTCGAAGATTGATCTCCGATCGGGATACCATCAGATGAAGATTAGACCATCGGATATTCCAAAGACGGCTTTCTCCACCCGATATGGATTATATGAGTTCACTGTTATGTCATTTGGATTAACCAATGCACCAGCTTATTTTATGAATTTGATGAATAAGGTGTTTATGGAGTATTTGGACAGATTCGTCGTGGTGTTCATCGACGATATTCTTATCTATTCTAGGAGTGAAATTGATCATGAAGAACATCTAAGGTTGGTGCTACAGAAGCTACGGGATAATTAGCTCTATGCCAAGTTCAGTAAGTGTGAGTTTTGGATTGACAAGGTGCCATTCCTTGGTCATATTATTTCTAATGGAGGAATAGCAGTGGATCCTGCTAAAGTGAAGGAGATAATGGAGTGGAGAGTGCCCACTACAGTTACTGAGATTCGGAGTTTCTTGGGGCTTGCAGGGTATTATCGGAGATTTATTGAGGGATTCTCTAAAATTGCCAAGCCTATGACATTGCTTTTGGAGAAAGGAAGAGAATTCAAGTGGGATGAGAAATGCCAAGAAAGCTTTGATCAATTGAAGGAGAGATTGATGTCACCACCAGTGTTGGTTATGCCAGACTTACAGAAAGGATTTGATATTTATTGTGATGCATGTGGCCAAGGATTGGGATGTGTGCTCATGCAAGAAGGACATGTGATCGCTTATGCGTCTCGTCAGTTGCGGAAACACGAATTGAACTACCCCACTCATGACTTGGAACTAGCAACAGTTGTGCATGTACTTAAGATTTGGAGACATTATATTATGGGAGCTAAGTGCCAAGTATACACGGGTCATAAGAGCTTGAAGTACATATTCACTCAAAAGGATCTCAACCTTAGGCAACGCTGTTGGATGGAGCTTATTAAGGATTATGATTTGGAGATTCACTATCACCCGGGCAAGGCGAATTTGGTTGCGGATGCCTTGAGTTGGAAGGAGCATGTTCACTCCGCTTTCGTTGTCCAGCTACCTGATGAATTAGCAAAAGATTTTGAGAGACTCAACTTGGGAATTGTTACACACAGTGAAGGAGTCACCATCGAGTTGGAACCTACCTTGGAGCAAGAGATTCGTAAAGGTCAGGTTGGTGATGCTAAGATTCAAGAGATTAAGGATCTGATTACGGAAGGTCGAGTTCCGGAATTCACGGAGGATGAGCAAGGTACTATATGGTTCAAAGATCGGATATGTGTTCCAGAGATCGATAGCCTCCGTGAGGCTATATTGAGAGAAGCCCATGATTCTGATTACTCTATCCACCCTGGTAGCACTAAGATGTATCAAGATTTGAAGCAAAAGTATTGGTGGTATGGACTGAAAAGATATGTTGCTGCTCATGTGGCTAAGTGTGATGTGTGTCAAAGAGTTAAGGCTGAACACCAAAGACTAGCTGGACTATTACACCCACTAAAGATACCCGAGTGGAAGTGGAAGAGATTGGTATGGATTTCATTACTGGATTGCCTCGCACCTAGAAAGGATATGACGATATACGGGTGATTGTGGATAGATTGACCAAAGTGGCTCATTTCATCCCGGTTAAGACTACTTATAAGGGATCTTAATTGGCAGAGTTATATATGGCTCGGATTGTGTCTCAACACGGTGTACCGAAGAAGATCATTTTGGATAAGAGGATCACGGTTTACCCCCAGATTTTGGAAAAGTTTTTATGAGAATACGGATGTGAAGTTGAATTTTAGTTCGACCTACCTCAGACTGATGGACTGACCGAAAGGACTAACCAAGTATTGGAAGATATGTTGAGAGCCTGTGCCCTTCAGCATGGTAGTAGTTGGGACAAGAGTCTATCTTATGCTGTGTTCTCATATAATAATAGTTACCATGTCAGTCTGAAGATGTCACCGTTCGAGACTCTATATGGCAAGAAATGCAGGATTCCTGTACATTGGATCAGACTGGAGGAAGATAGTTCTTTGGATATGAACTTATTCAAGAGGTAGAAGAACAAGCCCGTATAATTCGGGAGAATTTGAGGGTAGCTTAGACTAGGCAAAAGAGCTACACTGATAATGGAAGAAGACCACTGGAATTTAAGGAAAGGAATCATGTGTACCTCAAGGTTTCACCATTTCGTGGAATGAATAGATTCAAAGTCAGGGAAAATTGTCCCCTCGCTTTATTGGACCATTCAGAGTTTTTTTAGGCAAGTTGGAGAGATGGCCTATCAACTCGAGCTACCTGATAATCTACCTAATGTGCATAATGTATTCCATGTGTCTTAACTTAAGAAGTGTCTCCGTGTCCCTGAGGAATAGTTACCAATGGAAGAGCTCAGTGTTCAGGGTGATTTAACTTACACGGAGTACCCTATCAAGATTCTAGACACTCTGACTCGAGTTACAAGAAATAAGGTGATAAAGATGTGCAAGGTACAATGGAGTCACCATGGTGAAGATGAAGCCACTTGGGAAAGGGAAGAAGAGCTTCGCATAGACTTTCCCCATCTTTTCCCTAGTCCTTCCTAAATCTCGAGGGCGAGATTCCTGTTAAGGGGGGTAGGATTTGTAATACCCACTTTGTAAAAAAAATCTCTAAAAAGAGAAAATCATATTCCTTTGAATACATGTGTGCCAATCTCTAATTATCATTGCATGTGAACACTTCATAAAATAAACAAAGGATTAATAAAAATCATTAAATTGTGCATCATGCTGAGGTTTCATTGTGTGTGCACTTTTTTGTGACAATGTGACAATAATGTAGAAATAAATATGACAACACCTAAATTAGAGTTTAAACCCAAAAGGGAATTCTAGAAATATGGAGAAGAGAAAGAGATAAATGATATGAATAAATAAATAATATATGTAAATAAATACCTCCAGAATTAGTATCTCTAAATGTTGCAAGTATAAACTGTAATAATGGGTCACAAGAGTTTGAATTAAATTTGAATACAACTTGAATTTGAAAAGAGGGAGAGAAGAAAATAAAAAGGAAAAGACTAAAACCTAGTTTGGGCTGGCTTCTCCAATTTGGCCCACTCTTTCTCTCTTCTACCCCACGGCAGCCCATTTCCTCGTTCCCTTTTTCTTTTCTGTGAAGTCACTGACGTGCGGGCCTGGGTCCTCGGTGTCTCACGCCGCGCTGTGCGCCCACGCTCATGCCACTGACTGGTGGGCCCACGGCACCGAGTCGTTCTTCTCGCCAGGATCGCGGATGGTCGGTTCGGACCGATTCCTCCTCTCTCAAACAGAACGCGAGTTCTCTGCGCGCTCCGTGGGAATCGGGGGTCTCTGGCTGGCCGTTCCGGTCTCTGGCCCATGCCCTATATAGCTATGTGTCGCTTCTCCTATCTATATGAGCTAGCTTCGAACCACCGCTCGCCATCGTCGCTAAAAGAGAAAAGGTAGGGCACCGCCGCGTGAATGCCCTGCGAATACCGCCATGCTGTAGCCATAGATGTGACTATGTGCCGATAGAAACCACGAGTAGCGGAATGGCGTGTGTCTGCCGGTGCGGGTGGTCGTCTGGCGCTGCTTGTTCGCGGCATGGTGGCTACCGCTGGCCGCGAGAACTCACTTCTCGGGCACCGTCGTCCGATTGTGTCGCCGACCTGGGCATGCTCGGAAGGGTGTCGAACGCTTGGACCTGTGCCTCGCCGCGCACTGCTTTCTATCGTCGGCCGGTCAACTCTGCCTCCATCAATGGTGAGAACCCCCCTCCTCCATCATCGGTACTCCTTTGCTGTTGCCGTAGTCCGGCGTGTACCAGGGAAGGATAGCGGCTTGAGGTAGAAGACGACTCCTGGTCGTTGGTCCTTGGATGAAGGGCCAAGATTAGATCGAGGTTTACCCCTTCGCTTAGCTGAATACTCGCCGTTGATCTGCGTAGGCACGGTGGAAATTAGATCGCGCCGCAAGAGATGATCAGCCATAGACTTCTAATCCAACGGCCGCGTGCGATACGTACCCCTTTGCGATGGCCTTTTTACTAAAGAGCCCTTATAGATTTTAGAAAATAACCCCCCGTCCACCCTGATTGTGCTCTGAGTCTTAGAAACACTTACACCGAGACCCCTGCTATTTTCTGGTTATTGAGGCCCAGTCCAGTCAACTCGAAATTCAGATAAAAATAAAATAGAAATAGATTTTTAATGTATAGAACTTGTTTAATTTGTAGAAAATGCATATGAACTCCAAATGGGTCCATTCCAGTTCCTATAATTTTGTGATAGTATTCTCTATTAAATAGTACCACTGTTTTTACATGAAATACACATTTAAATTTATTTCCCACTTAATCCTATATTAAATGCATAAAACCTTAGGAAATCCATAACTTAAAATCTATACCTCCAAATTTAATGATTCCAGTTCCTATGATTTTATTTTAATGTCTAGATTATTACTGTGTATTTTATTTATATGTTTGGTGTAATGTTAATTTTTGCTATACTATGTATGTATTGTGTTGATGCGAGTAGACGAACAAGCCACTGTGGAATCTGAGGTTCAGCAAGTAGAGACTGTTGAGCAGGAGCTCGTGGAAGGCAAGTTGTGCCCTTGATCACTTCTTTTACCCATTCATGTTCTTATTAATCATAATGATATGTATAGGTTAATTTTGATGGGACCCAATAGGATGCCCTAGATTTTGACTATCTTTATACCTTGTTTCACCACTAGTTTTACTACTAAAGTGCTGGGTAGTTCATGCTATTGCTTTATGTGGATTTGGGTATAGAGATATTCATCACTCATTTTTACACTTGTTATTATCTGTTCATTATTTTATGTTCATGATAAGATCATTATGTTAATGGGAACATGGAGAACCACCCGGGAAAACAGTGCTACCACATGGGTTTAATGGGACGCCCTTGGCTGATTAACTAGGAAAGCTAGTGGAGGGCTACCTTACCCGAAAGGGGCAAGGGCAGTAGGGGAGTGGTCAGTGTGGGGAGGTCCTTGGTTGATTTTGCTGCGATGGCGGTCAGGCAAGAACCCTGCACTGGAGCTTCCTATAAACTGTAGCGGGTAGTCTGAAGCTAGTGGAACTTTGTAAAGGCCTCGTAGTGGTACCCTGCCTCGCTTCCTTGGTAGAGGTGTATGGGGTCTGATCAACTCCGTGGCAAATGGGTAACACGACTTGTGGGTAAAGATGCGCAACCTCTGCAGAGTGTAAAACTGGTATACTAGTCGTGCTCACGGTCATGAGCGGCTCGGACACTCACATGATTAATTTATGGAACTTAAACTTAATTTGTCATATCATTGCATTTGGGAATATTTTATTATTACTTTTACTTATTATTACTATGGTTTGGTATTCACTTACACTTAGTAACTGCTAATAAAATTTTGACCAACTTATAAAAGCAATGCTCAGCTTCAGTCTTTATTTCATTGATTAGCCTTACACTTCATGAACTCCCACCTTTGGTGAGTTCATGTCACATTATTCCCCACGACTTGTTGAGCTATGATCGTATGTGAGCTCACCCTTGCTGTCTCACACCCCCCCACAGAAGAAGAACAAGTGGTCGAAGAGGAGCCGCCTAACACCGAGGCTTTCAACTTGATCTAGGTGGCGTTTCTCAGTTGACATTGGCACCGACGGTCCTTAGTTCGTTTTATATTTATTATTTTATTTTGTAACAAGTCTTCCGCCATGTAATAAATACTCTGATGTTTTATGACATTTATCTCTATACACTATGTTATTATATATGTTGTCTTCTTGGCGCATGTATGAGATGCACCCGGCTTTGTTCCTTTAAAACCCGGGTGTGACAGTATGGCGAAGAGGTGGTGGCGAAAGAGCAGCGGTGGAGAACTGCAACAACTAAAACAACATGCGGGGAAGAGGAAGCTACACGGGGCATATATTGCCGAGCTCGGCCCCACGTCATCCACCAGCGAGGCCAGCACCTCGGAGCCATAGACTGTGGCGCTGAGCAGTGTTACCTCGACACCGCGGTCCATGGCGCCGAGCAAAAGGTCCAAAACTAGGAATACTTCATAATGGGGGTTAAATGTGAATTTTCTTCATAAAAGGGCTAAAATGCAAAAAAAAACGGGTTCTTGGCGCACTGGACTAGTCCGGTGTGCATTGGGCTGTTAGGACTCAACGATCAACTTCAGGTTCCAACGACTAGATGACATGGCGACACATGTGATAGAGTTCGGTGCCCCCTGACACCTAATAGCTCAGTCAGAACAGTCACTACAGCAATAGCGTGGTAGAAGGTCCGATGTGCACTGGACCTGCAACACATCAGTGGTAGCGAGACAAATTCCATCTTCACTGACCATGTCTCACATCATGCTTCTCGACAAATCCAAAACTATATTTATAACTAC
Source organism: Zea luxurians (assembly GCA_029449295.1). Taxonomy (NCBI): domain Eukaryota; kingdom Viridiplantae; phylum Streptophyta; class Magnoliopsida; order Poales; family Poaceae; genus Zea; species Zea luxurians. Next base: position 20,857,419 of record JAOPSE010000034.1, on the reverse strand, counting down.
CTAGTTACGGAGTAGCGTTTGATAGTCCCTAAGTAGGTCAATTCACATCTTGAGAACATGCGACAATCTCAGGTCTTCGGACACAACAAACATGTTGTAAAAAGAGAACTATATCACAAAACTCACGTTGGGTCGGTCCAACCTCATGTCATACATGCACCCACATTATTATTTTTACATCTCCATATCCATGGCTTGTGAAACATAATCATCAAGTAAAGTAATACAAGTGCTAGTCATCAAATCTGACCAGGGACATCTTTTAAAATAATCATAGAAGTAAATAATCTCACAAACAATTCACATAATTGCTAATCAAACAAGGTGTCTTTCATGGATATTGAATTTAGAAATATATCATGGATACAAAGAAATATGCTCATCTCTATTATTATCTCTAGGGCATATTTCTAACAATATCAACATTGAAGAAAAATATTTTTGCACAAATGAATCGTTTGGTTATCTACATAGGTTTTGGTTAAGGAAAAACTGGAGGTCATAGGTTAAGATAAGAAATGAGATTGTCTAATTCACCCCTCCCTCTCTTATGCATCACTATTCCCTACACCTCTAACACTAGACCAGCCAAACAAAATTTATGTTCATACCTTTGCCTTTAATGCATAGGATTTTGTTTTTCTCAATTCTTTTTTAGAAGGTAAGCACTGGACCATCTTGTGGACATCTCTCATCTTGTTTATGCGTGTCATCCTTGCTCAACCTTGACGTGAACATAACATATTTCAATCGCAATGTTAAGGGTGAAGGTTAGACATGCAAATATTGGTCTTTCAATGGTAGTGATCAATTACTCTAGAAAGCTTGGGAAAGCAACATGGAGTCCAACAAAACTAGTTTCACCTCCATTAAAGCTTATTTACACATGTTGGGGTGAAACGAGAAGGCTACACATATAGGACAATCCAGCACAGAGAAAAGCTAGTGCATCAGACATTTTGAAAGGTGTTTGACTAGTGCTTCTATGTGATTTGTGAAGGCATGTAGAAATCAAAACATCAAACAATTCGACCATGCTAGAGAATAGCACCGGACGGATCCAACCATGGTAGAGAACAACACCAGACTATCTACGAACTGCTCACAACGACTAGAGTTTGAAGGCACTATCGTGTTCACTCAACAGATGGTCTAGCCAAAGGCTTTGATGGGCACAGACAATTGTCAAAGGACATGAAACAATGTGACCGCTAGAGTGGTCACTATGTAGAAGAACACACATGAGTATAGGATAGTCTGCAGTAATTGGTTTTTGCCACTCGAAATGTTGCCTCCTTATTATAATTGTTGTGTCTATGAATTGTGAATACATCTAAGTCTATAAAATGTGGGTCTGATGATAATTTTGTGAACTATTTTCATTGAAATGACACATCCAATTCATGAACTATGGATCCATTCGAGTCTTTGAAATATAGGTCTAATGGAAATTTTATGAACCCCTTTCGTTGTAATGGTAAATATCAAATTCTCTTGGACAGTCCCACCAAGGTACTGTGAAATCCACCAGATAATCACCATAGTATGACATTAGCTAGCTATTGGGGTGACAGAGCTAGCTATTGAAAATACGCTGTCATTTACACTAGAACTTTGGGCACGCTTTGCGCACCCCGGCTTGGCTCTAGCATTTTTTGGTATAGCACTCAATTGAAGGATCACAATTCTGGTATGGTTTTTTCATATGAGAAATTATAGCGCTCAATATGTTCATTGACAATCATCTGAGGAAAGGGTCATCATATCCTCATAAGTGTGCAACACAGTTAAGAAAATAAAAAAGCATAAAGAAGAGGAAGCAAAACAAGCACTACATGAAATTCAAATATTTTTTATCACAACAAGATTTTAGCTTTGATTAGACAAAGTTAATTCATTCCACATATCAGATTCAAAGAAAGTATGCAGTCTTATTTGGCAATTGCCATGCTGGCTTACTGCACTGGATTATCTCATTCCATTCCATTGTTACCAGACGACTCGCTTACTTTCTTCTTGATTAAGCTCTTCATGCTCTCACCATCCAGAGTTGCTGCTTCTAGTGGTGGTTATAAAGAGCAAAACCATAGCAACTACATTATAAAGAGCAAAATTGTTGTTTTTCTGGTGTGGTTACCACCACACACCCAAACTGCCATATTATATATCACCAATATACAAGTAGGCCCTTACACTTGTTCTATTTACATTCACACCAACACTCCCGTCAAGATGGGCTAAGTATATTCAACATTCCCATCTTGTTACATGCCAACCCATTATCCTTAGGACCTAACCCTTTTGTGAGACTATCTGCTAATTGACTACGAGATTTAATATACTTTAACTTTAAAGCCCCGCTATCGATCTTTTCTTTGATGAAGAACTTATCAATCTTCACATGTTTCATATGATCAAACTAAATTGGATTATTTGTGATGCTGATTGCTGCTACATTATCACACTAGAGTAGCATTGTCTCATTCTTCAACACTCTAAGGTCCTTGAGAAGACCTTTTAACCACATCATTTCAACAAAGCTAAGGCCATTGCTCTATGTTCAGCCTCCGCAGTAGACCAAGACACCACAACTTGTTTCTTGCTTCTCCATGAAACTAGATTGCCACCCACAAATACACAATATCTAGATGTGGATCTTCGATCATCAATACTGCTTGCCCAGTCTGCATCACAATACCCGTCCAAGTTCAGATTGTGATTTGCTCTAAACCACAATCATTTGCTAGGGGTTCCTTTCAAGTATCTTAGGATTTGATGAACTACCCCCATATGCCCTATTCTAGGATCATGCATATACCTGCTCACCACACTTACTGCATAGACAATATCTGGTCTTGTATGACATAGGTATATTAATCGACCAATGTCGGCGTTTCGGACCTGGGGGACCCTCAACCGAACCAACTAGTGAATTTTGTGTCGCGTGTCCCTGCCAGATGGGTTGATGCAAGATGAAACACAAGAGGAGGGATGAGGCTTATATTATCTTGCACCGGGGTGCTCGTAGTAGGGGTTACAAGCTTCGCGAGAGAGGGTTTGGCCTTGAGGTGAGCCGTCTGAGTTAGCCCCATTTTTCCCCTCCCTCTCTGTGTCCGCCTCCCTTGGGAAGGCCCTGGGAATCCCCTTTTATAGATACAAGGGGATGGTCCAGCTGTACATATGGAGGTGTAGCTATGTGCTAACGTGGCCGGCGGAGAAGTGCTTGAGCCCTGTAGAAGCGTAGCTGGCGGTGCGGCCCTGGGTCCTGTTGACGTTTCTTTGCCTTTGTAGAGAGCTGAGTACAATCGACGTCATGGACGCATGCAGGGAACCATCATTGCCTGTTGCCGGAGTAATCTAGATGTGACACCGGTCTTGTTCCTTCGTAGCCTAAGGTGGCTAGCTAGAGGTAGGGTAATGATGTATCCCCTGTAGCGTAGTCGGTCCGAGGCCAAGGTCGGGCGAGGCGGTGACTTCTCCTGAGGCCGAGGCCTAGGGTCGGGCGAGGTTGTGATTCCTCCCGAGGCCGAGGCTGAGGTCGGGCGAGGCGGGGACCTTCTCTCGAGGCCAAGGCTGAGGCCGAGGCCTGGGGTCGGGCGAGGCGGAGACCTTCTCCTGAGGCTGAGGCTGAGGCCGAGGCCTGGGGTCGGGCGAGGCGGAGCTCCCTTTTGCGCCCAAGGCTGAACTCGAGAGAGGCCGTGACTTACTATTGTTAGTCTTACCCTGGTGGTTGGCACAGTAGTCCGAACGGGGTGAATAGTGTTGTTTTCCTGTTAGAACGATCAGTAAAGGGGCGAAGTGACTGCGGTCATTTCGACCTTGCCAACTGAGGCGCGCGTGTCAAGATAAGGTGTCAGGTGATCCCTGCATTAAATGTGCATGCGATATGGTCGGCGGTAAGGCGATTTGGCCGAGGTTGCTATACGACAAAGTTTGCCTGAGCTTAGCCTCGGGTGAGCCGGGGGTGCGCCCGCTGCTTGAGGAGGCCCTCGAGCGAGGCGTGAATCCATCCGGGACTTCTGTTCTTGCCCGAGGTCGGGCTTGGGCGAGACGAGATCGCGTCCCTTGGTAGATGAGGCTTTAACTTTGAGTTGTGCTTACCAGCCTTTACGGTCTGTTTTGAAGATGTTTTTCAGCCATGCTTAGGAGCATTGGGGGTACCCCTAATTATGGTACCCGACAGTAGCCCCCAAGCCTCAAAGGGAGTGTAGGTACTCGCTTGGAGGTTCTGCCGAATTTTTTGCAAGGGGACTAGCCTTTCTCGGTTATATTTTGTTTCGATGGGTGCGCGCGAGCGCACCCGTCGGGTGTAGCCCCCGAGGCCTCGGAGGAGTGGTTTGACTCCTCTGAGGTCTTAATTCTTCTTGTGATTCCTCGGTCGGCCTTGTTGTTCCCTCATGCGGCCTGGCCGTAGCCTGGGTGCATGGTCAGGCTCCGAGTTTTTAAGCTGGTTTGTCGATGTGGTCAATAATTTGGCCGTAGCTTGGTGCGAGAGCAGCCTCCGAGCCTCTGCATGGAGCGAGAGGACAATCAAGGACCGTCTCAGCTTTTTATTGTACGCCCCTTCGTCGCCTTTCCGCAAGGAGGAGGGGGAACGCGCCATGCTACCCTCGGTGGGCGCTGAACATGGTGTTTCTGGTGAGTTGCTATTGGGTAATCCGAGCGGACGCCCGAGCCCTGTTCGATAAGGGTCGGCTAGTGGCCCAGAGGCACGCTCCAAAAGTATCTGCAGGTGATTTGCAGGACCCAGACCCATTCGATAGGGTCCGAGGGCTCGGTGCCTCCCTTTGGTGGGATTCCATTACAAACCGTTCCCGCTGGTCTCGGAAATGTCTTAGGGTACCTCGGGAGCATAGCCCGAGCCTTGGCCATGTAACGGACGTACCTAGGGTCATCCCTGACTCTGCATGTTCTGGGGCAGCTGTCGAATCCCTTCGAGGGGCCAACCTTCGAACCCCTGATCAGTAAAGGGCTCGGAGCCCGAGTGCTCTGGGGTGGTCGTCGAACCCCGCGGGGCGCAACCTTTGAACCCCTGATCAGTAGGAGGTCTCGGGACCCATTTCTTTTGCTGCGAAGGGCTCCTTCGAAATGTCCCTTTTCCCGATCCCTGTGGAGAGAGAGATAGAGAGAGGAAAGGAAGAAAGGAGATATTTCAAAATAGTGGGGCACACCTTTTTTGAGGCAGTCATCATGACGGAGGCGAAACGGCGCCCGCCCGCCTGCCAGAGGGGACGTGCGTCCTGCCAGGGAGTTAATGCGACGGGACGGGCGACTCACGGGGTATCTGTTGCGTGTGCGCGAGTCGTTCGAGGAACGGAAAAACCGTTTTGCCTTCGAGTTTGAAATTCACGAAGGGTTTGGGCGAAGTTTTAGGTGGATTTCGCCCGGGCCTTTATATACCGGAAGAGGGGCCGACCGTGGTTCTTTACCCTACCATTTGCGCTTGTCTTCTGCTTTTGTTTTCGCAACCTAAGAGAGTAAATAGAGAAGAGAAAACCGTGCACCTCATCCCCTCCGCTTCCACCGCTTCAGCTCGGCGATGGCTGACAAGGCGACCGTCATTCTCCTCGCGACCCGTGGCCTTTCTCCACCGTCACTATGGAGGACCTGCGGGCCCTTGTTACCGAGGGTTTGCTCCGTCCTCTCTCTGGCGGGCCGCAGCCTGAGTGGCTGGCCCCCAGGAGCGAGGCCGACCCAACTCCGCCGCCAGGGTACGTGGTCAATTTCACCCCCTTCCATGAGCGGGGGTTTGGGATGCCGGCGAACCGCTTCATGCGTGCGCTCCCGCATTACTACGGGGTGGAGCTTCACAACTTCAACCCCAACTCCATTGCGCAGGCGGCTATTTTCGTGGCGGTTTGCGAGGGGTTTCTAGGGATTGACCCCCACTAGGACCTGTGGATCCATCTCTTCTCTGTGGAGTTCTTCGCCATGTCGACGGACGTGAAGAAGGTCCGTATGGCGGTGCGGGCTGGTGGCTGCACCCTCCAGCTAAGGCCGGGGCGTGCACAGCAGTACATCCCCGCCTCCCTTGTATCTTCGAACAAGGGGTGGCAGAACTAGTGGTTTTATCTCCGGAACGACGACGGGATGCTTCCGCCGTTTTCTCAATGAGTGGTGACCGTCGCCGTTGATAATTGGCGCTGGGGGCCACACGTGAGAACTAGGAGAAGCTCCAGCCCATTCTCCGTGCCCTGCAGAAGTTACAAACTGAGGGCCTCACCGTTGCAGGGGTTGTCGCCGTTATCCACCGCTGGAGGGTGCTTCCATTGGCAGAGTGGCGGTTGCGGCTTTTGGATATGAAGCCAGGGGTTGATTTGGAGGGTTCATGGATGTCCTCGACTCCCCTCTCCGCTGAAGACCTCCTCAGACGGGTAGCGGGCACGGTAGGGAGGCTGGACGCTGGTGTCCTTAGCCAGCCCTCGATGCGTCCCGACCATGGGTATGTGTCCCTGGTAAGTGTCCGACCCTCCTTCTGTTTTGCACCGTGTTTCTTACGTCTTTAGTTCTTACTGTTGGGATTTTCGTTCGTCCCCAGGGGTTGAGGTATTTTAAACTCTCTCGGCCACCGGTCCCAGAGGACGCGGCGGGCCAAACCACGCGTAGGCTCGCCGTGGAGAACGGTAAGGAGAGGAAGGACGCGGAAAAGGCCCGAGCTCGCGAGAGGATGCGAGCTCGGGAAGCCTTGGAAAAGCGTCGTCGGAGGCAAGCAAGGGATGGGCTCCTGTTGGAGTCATCGCCGGACACGCCTGACAATGATGATGATGATGACGAAGACGACGACATGGCGGCCTGGCTTGGCCTCAGTCCGAATCCGAGACTAGGCCAGAGGTTGTCAAGCCAGCTTTCAGGAGGACTGGCGCCACCAGCGTTCAGGGCCGGGACACCGGGGTCCTGGTCTGAGGAGCGGAGGTGGGCCGAGGGGGTACTTGACCCCTTGGCCGAGATAATTGGGGTGACTCCGGGGGGTTAGGCCGAACCGCATGTCCCCCAAGAGCAGGTGCCCGTGCTGACCGTACAGGAAGTTGGTCCCTCGGCTGGCGTGATGTCGCCTGGGTAGGCCGCCCCCTCGGTGCCTCGGGCGTCCGAGGCTGAAGCAGCGTCGAAGCCGGCTGCGGGACAACCCTCGACAGTGCCTGTAGAGATCAGGGCCCAAGGGGTCTCCCCGCAGGCACGATTGGCCTTGCCCCGGAGCGGGTAAGTACCTGAGGGTACCCCTGTTTTAGTTATTTTCGCTGTGTGTCTTGAATTTGCCCCTTCTCCCTTTCAGCAAGCAAAGGCAGGTCTCGGCTGGACTGGCCCCCACGAAGGCGCTTAAGATGGGGCCGGCCTCTGCAGCCAGAGTTGCGGTGCGCCACGCTGGTTGGTTGGCCTCCGCGCAAGGCACCCTCCGGCAGGGGGCCTAGGCGGCACGGGCTGTCATGGGGCAAGCCTCCCAGGTCGAGCCCCCTGTTGGAGCGGCCATCATGCTGGGGGAGGCCGTTGACGCGGCCGCGGCCCCGAGTCCGCCTGTCTTGTTGCCGGCGCCGGCATCGATTCCTGTCGGGGCCGTTGCTGATTCGCCTGTGGAGCCGCCCGTCACCATCGATGTTGAGATGGCTGAGGTGCCTATGCCCTCGGTCATCCCCGATCTCCCCATTTTCGACCATGAGGAGGGGGCGGCTGTTGTTGCCGAGGCCGATGAGCGGAGGCTTGTCACCTTGGTCGAGGAGAGGCCCGATACGTCGACTGTGGTGGCACTCGATGCATCGACTACAGGGGGACCCGGTGCCTCGGTCGTGGGGCGCGCAGAACCGTGGCCTGTCTTGGGGAGCAGCGGTCTTATCCCCACGTAGCTCAATCCCAATGAGTGGTGTGGGCAGCCGCTCCTGTTCTGGAGCCGCGACACCTCAGAGCCCCTCCTTTCCCTTAACGATGAGTTGGAGGAGCAGTTCCGGGATAATTTCCTTGAATATACCGAGGCGGCGATGAGGTCGCTTCGGACGACCATGGAAATCCTTTCTAGGGACGTTCCCAGGGTCTTCCAGGTAAGGATTTAGACGTACGCCTCACGTGATCAGGGCATTCTTTGTGATATCCTATTTTTCTCCCTCAGGAGCTCACGGACATGAGCACCGCTAAGTCATTGTTCATCCATCGCGAGAGCGACGTTTGGGAGCCGCTGCGGTCCCAGTGGGCCGCACTTACTGAGGCTAATGAGCGCCTCGCCCAACGGAGCGCCGAGGTGGTGGACCTTCGGCTGCTCTATGATGAGCTGAAGTCGGAGGCAGCAGCGGCGCGAACAGAGGCGGCGTTGGCACGAACGGAGGCTTCGTCGGCGCGGGAGCAGGTGGCCTCCCAGGCCGAGGAGATGCAGTAGCGGCAGCTGGAGCTCAGCCAGGTCACCAGCGAGCGGGACCAATTCTGGAGCCAAGCTGCCGAGGCCATGAGTCGGGTTGAGGTTACGTAGTGGCTAGCCGAGGCGACCGCTCGGGCCGGGACCCTTGCGAAGGGCCTGGCCGTGGCTGTCAGGTCTACCTGGTCCGCCCAAGCCATGGCCTCGCAGCAGCATGCCCGGGCCGAAGGTATGTTTTGCCTGCTTTGTGACTTTGTTTTAGCTTCATTCTTTTCCTCGTGTCTGAAGAATATTGTCCAGCTGTCTTTAGGGTTTGAGACGACTCTTAACGAGTCCGTCAAGAACTACAAGGTGCTTGCCCAGGCGGCTGAGCAGAAAGAGGCCGATCGCATGGCCATGTCCGAGGCCATCTCGGCCTTCTGCCAGACCTTTGGCCTCGACGACGTCCACTCGGGCAGCTCCCCCAGAGTCGCCTGTGGGCCTTAGGCGGCCACGTGCGCAGCAGACTCCGCGGGGCGCTGCACCACGGCGTTAGGCGGGCCTTCGCTGTCCTCGCTTCCCACTATGACGTGGATTTGGAGCGGGTCAGTGAGGGCTACTACTTACCCGACGAAGAGCAGGCCGCCCTAGCGGAGGTCCAAAGGCTTGATGCGGCTGCCGAGGGCCCAGGCGCGGCGTTGGCTTCCTTTTTTGAGGTGGAGATCCTTCCGCCTGTGTCACCATCCGAGGTCGGGCTAGATTCCGTCACGGGTAGGAACGACGCCGAGGGTGCTGCTCCTCCCCCTACCGACACCTGAGCCTGTGGGGAACAGTTTATTCTAAGTATGTGTATGTTTCTTGCGGCCGCTGAGGCCTAAACATTTTTAGTATCAGAGTATAAAGCTGCGTTTTCTTTCCTCTTGTTTCAAGCGTTAGGACTTGTTCGGTAGCAGAATCACTTATCCGGGGGCAAGTTACTTTTCGCGGAAGGTGACGAGTGAGGTATCCGTATCCCAGAGGCGTAGGAGTCCCTCGGCTCGGTCAGCCTTGCCATTCAAGGTCTCTCTCGCTCGGTTTCAGGATTCCGTTATCGATATAGTCGAAAGGCACAAAAGTCATTTTCTACCCAAGCGTTAGGACTTGTTCGGTAGCAGAATCACTTATCCGGGCGCGAGTTACTTTTCGCGGAAGGTGATGAGTGAGGTATCCGTATCCCGGAGGCGTAGGAGTCCCTTGGCTCGGTCGGCCATGCCGTTCAAGGTCTCTCTCGCTCGTTTTTAGGATTCTGTTATCGATATAGTCAAAAGGCACGAAAAGTTGTTTTGGTAGAAAACTTTTCCGAGGAAAATTTTGACGCAGAGGGGGTTCCCCCCTTCTAGCCCCCGAGGGAGGGTCGGTTTTTGCTGAGGCAAGGCCGATCCTCCCTTGATAGTTAGACTTTTTATTTATACATGTAAAGGGACCGAGATACATGAACGACTTGAAACACTTTATGGGTAAAAGCGACGTAGTTGTTAGATGTTCCAAGCGTTGCTATAGACCTCGCCTTGATCGTTGGCCAGCTTGTATGTCCCGGGCTTCAAAATTTTGGCGATGATGAACGGCCCTTCCCAGGGAGGAGTAAGCTTGTGGCGCCCTCGGGCGTCTTGTCATAGCCAAAGCACCAAATCTCCCACCTGGAAGCCTCGGGGACGAATCCTTCGGGCGTGGTAGCGTCGCAGAGACTGCTGATACCGCGTTGAGTGTAGTAAGGCTATGTCCCGAGCCTCTTCTAGCTGGTCCAATGAATCCTCTCGGCTGGTCTGGTTGTTTTGGTCGTCGTATGCCTTTGTCCTCGGGGAGCCATATTCTAAGTCCGTGGGTAGGATGGCCTCGGCGTCGTCCTCAGACTCCAAACCACCGAGGGTAGCTCTTTTATCCATCGCTTGCCAAACTTGTTGAGGTCGTTGTAGATCCTTGGTTTTAGCCCCTTCAAAATCATGCCATTGGTGCACTCCACCTACCCATTTGTCATTGGGTGAGCTACGGCGGCCCAGTCCACACGGACGTGGTGGCCTTCGCAGAAGTCTAGGAACTTTTTCCCAGTGAATTGCGTGCCATTGTCAGTGATGATGGAGTTTGAGATCCCAAAGCGGTGGATGATATTTGTAAAGAACGCCACTGCCTGTTCGGACCCGATGCTGGTTAAGGGTCGGACTTCGATCCACTTGGAGAATTTGTCGATGGCGACCAGCAGGTGCGTGAAGCCCCGGGTGCCTTCTGCAAGGGACCGACGAGGTCTAGACCCCACATGGCAAATGGCCAAGTGATAGGTATTATGTGTAGGGCCTGAGCAGGCAGGTGCGTCCGTCTCGCGTAGAATTGACACCCTCGGCAGGAGCGTACAATCCTAGTGGCGTCGGCCACTGCGGTCGGACAGTAGAAACCTTGTCGGAAAGCGTTTCCTACGAGGGCTCGAGGTGCTGCATGGTGATCGCAAGCTCTCGAGTATATTTCATGTAACAGCTCTTGTCCTTGGGCGATGGATATACATCGTTGGAGAATGCCTGAGGGGCTGCGGTGGTACAACTCTTTTTCATCACCCAGTAAAACGAACGACTTGGCGCGCCGAGCCAGTCGCCGAGCTTTGGCCTTGTCGAGGGGCAGCTCTCCTCGGAGGAGATATTCCAAGTACGGGGTCTGCCAGTTTAGTTTTGGCGTGACCCCATTCTGCTCTATTTTGACGCGCAGGGCCTCACCCTCGGCGGCCGAGGGTACCTCGGGCTGGGCCGAGGTCTCCTCAGGTTCAGGTGCGTCGTTGAGTTTGATGGATGGTTGATATATGTCCCTGGAGAAGACATTCGGGGGAACCGTCGTCCGTCCTGAGGCTATTTTAGCCAGCTCATCCGCAGTCTCGTTGTACCGTCGAGCAACATGGTTGAGTTCCATCCCATAGAACTTATCTTCCAAGCGCCAAACTTTGTCACAGTAGGCCTCCATTTTTTGATCGCGGCAGTGAGAGTTCTTCATGACTTGATCAATAACGAGCTGCGAGTCGCCACGAGCGTCGAGGTGCCGAACCCCTAGCTCGACGGCGATGCGCAACCCATTAACCAAGGCCTCGTATTCGGCCACGTTGTTTGACACCAGAAAATGGAGGCGTATCACGTAGCGCACATGTTTCTCGAGGGGTGAGATGAAGAGCAAGCCGGCACCTGCTCCGGTTTTCATAAGCGACCATCAAGTACATGGTCCAAAGTTCGGCCTGGATTGGGGCTGTCGGCAATTGGGTGTCGACCCATTCAGCCAGGAAGTCTGCCAAGACTTGGGATTTTATGGCCTTACGAGGAGCAAATGAAAGTGCTTCCCCCATGAGTTCCACTGCCCATTTTGCTATCCTACCCGAGGCCTCTCGGCACTGGATGATCTCTCCCAGGGGGAAGGATGACACCACAGTCACCGGATGAGACTCGAAGTAGTGTCGCAGCTTTTGCCGTGTTAGAATCACTGCGTACAGTAGCTTCTGGATTTGCGGGTAGCGGATTTTGGTCTCGGATAGCACCTCGCTGATGAAGTAGACTGGCCTCTGGATGAGCAGTGCATGCCCCTCTTCTCGTCTCTCGACTATGACTGCAGCGCTGCCCACCTGAGTGGTTGCGGCCACGTAAATCAAGAGGGCTTCTCCCGCAGCGGGGGGCACCAAGATGGGCGCATTAGTAAGGAGTGCCTTTAAGTTTCCGAGGGCTTCTTCGGCCTCAGGAGTCCAAGTGAAGCGCTCGGCCTTACTTAAGAGGCGGTACAAGGGCAATCCTTTCTCGCCAAGGCGCGAGATGAAGCGGCTCAGAGCCATAAGGCATCCCATGACCCTTTGTACTCCTTTTAAATCTTTGATGGGTCCCATGTTGGTGATGGCCTGCGATTTTCTCCGGGTTGGCCTCGATGCCTCGTTTAGAGACGATGAACCCTAGGAGCATGCCTCGGGGGACTCCGAAGACACACTTCTCGGGATTGAGTTTTACGCTCTTCACTTTTAGGCACCTGAATGCCACCTCAAGGTCAGAGAGGAGGTCGGAGGCTTTCCTTGTTTTGACAACGATGTCATCGACGTAAGCCTCGACCGTTCTGCCGATGTGTTCTTCGAACACATGGTTCATGCACCTCTGGTATGTTGCACCAGCATTCCTCAAACCAAATGGCATAGTAGTATAACAATACATGCAAAAAGGTGTGATGAAAGAAGTTGCGAGCTGGTCGGATTCTTTCATCTTGATTTGGTGATAGCCTGAATAGGCATCAAGGAAAGACAGGGTTTCGCACCCAGCGGTGGAGTCCACAATTTGATCGATGCGAGGCAGAGGGTAGGGAACCTTCGGACATGATTTATTTAACCCAGTGTAGTCTACACACATCCTCCATTTCCCACCTTTTTTCTTTACAAGTACAGGGTTAGCTAACCATTTTGGATGGAATACTTCTTTGATGAACCCTGCAGCCATTAGCTTATGGACCTCCTCGCCTATGGCTCTGCGCTTTTCTTCATCAAAATGGTGCAGGTGCTGTTTCACGAGTCGGGCACCGGCTCGGATATCCAGTGAGTGCTCGGCGACATCCCTTGGTATGCCTAGCATGTCTGAGGGACTCCACGCAAACATCTCGGCATTTGCGCGAAGAAAGTCGACGAGCACTGCTTCCTATTTGGGGTCGAGCTCGGAGCCGATCCTGACTTTCTTGCTGGCGTCGTTGCTGGGGTCGAGAGAGACAGATTTAACCGCCTCGGCTGGTTCGAAGTTGGCGGCATACCGCTTCGCGTCGGGCGCCTCTTTGGAGAGGCAATCTAGGTCGGCGATGAGGGCTTCAGATTCAGCGATGGCTTCGGCGTACTCCACGCATTCCACGTCGCACTCGTAAGCGTGGCGGTATGTGGATCCGACGGTGATGGTTCCCTTGGGGCCTAGCATCTTGAGCTTGAGGTACGTGTAGTTGGGGACGACCATGAACTTGGCATAGCACGGTCTTCCCAACACCGTGTGATAGGTCCCTCGGAACCCGACTACCTCGAAAGTGAGGGTTTCCTTTCGAAAGTTGGAGGGAGTTCCGAAGCAGACGAGCAAGTCAATTTGCCCAAGGGGCAGGACACGCTTGCCGGGGACAATCCCGTGAAAGGGTGCTGCACCAGCCCGGATCGTGGACCGATTAACCCCTAAGAGCTCTAGGGTCTCGGCGTAGATGATGTTGAGGCTGCTGCCTCCATCCATGAGGACCTTGGAGAGCCTAGCGTTGCCGATGATAGGGTCGACGACAAGCGGGTACCTTCCTGGGCTCGATACGTAGTCAGGGTGGTCGCCTTGGTCGAAGGTAATGGGTTTGTCGGACCAGTCTAGGTAGACTGGCGTTGCTACCTTCACTGAGCAGACATCCCGTCGTTCTTGCTTGCGGTGTCTTGTCGAGGCATTCGCCTCTTGCCCACCGTAGAACATGAAGCAGTTGTGGACCTCCGGGAACTCTTCTCCCTTGCTGCCTCCCTTATTGTTGTTGCCTTGGTCCTTGCCATCTTCCACCGAGGGTCCAGCCTTATTGAAGTAACGCTGGAGCATGTCGCACTCTTCAAGGGTGTGCTTGACGGGACCCCTGTGATAGGGGCACGACTCCTTGAGCATCTTGTCGAACACGTTGGCCCCTCCGGTAGGCTTCCGAAGATTCCTATGCTCGGCAGCAGCGACGAGATCCACGTCAACGGCGTTGTGTTTTGCTTGCGCCTTCTTCCTGGTCTTCTTCTTTGTGCCACGCTGAACGGACGTCTCGGGGACGTCTTCCTTCTGCCTTCCCTGAGGCTGCTTGTCCTTCCGGAAGATGGCTTCGACCGCCTCCTGACCAGAGGCGAACTTGGTGGCTATGTCCATCAATTCGCTCGCCTTGGTGAGTGTCTTGCGTCCCAGTTTGCTTACCAGGTCCCGGCAAGTGGTGCCGGCGAGGAATGCTCCGATGACGTTCGAGTCGGTGATGTTAGGCAACTCGGTGCACTGCTTTGAAAACCGCTGGATGTACTCTCGCAGGGATTCCCCTAGCTGCTGGCGGCAGCTCCGGAGATCCCACGAGTTCCTAGGGCGCACGTACGTACCTTGGAAATTTCCAGCGAAGGCCTTGACTAGGTCCTCCCAGTCGAAGATCTGCACAGGAGGCAGATGCTCCAGCCAGGCTCGGGCAGCGTCGAAGAGGAAAAGGGGGATGTTGTGGATGATGAGGTTGTCGTCGTCTGTCCCTCCCAACTGGCACACCAGCCGGTAATCCACGGGCCACAACTCTGGCCTCGTCTCCTCTGAGTACTTGGTAATGGTAGTCGGGGCTCGGAACTAGGCCGGGAACAGCGCCCGTCGTATGGCCCTGGCTGAAGACCCGCGGACCTGGTGGTTCGGGTGAGGGGCTCCGATCCTCCTCACTGTCGTAGCGTCCCCCGCGTCTAGGGTGGTAGCCTCGGCACACCTTTTCCTCGAGGCGGGCCCGACGGTTGCGACAGTGTTGCTCATCACTGAGGCGATCCTGGGCTGCAGGTGTCTCGTCTCCTGTGTGCTCGGTGTGGACCGAGGCCTCGCGCGTGTGTCGGGAGGACGCCGCGTGATGCTCCGAGGGGCCTTGCCTTCGGGAGGCAGAGCTCTCGGCTCGTCGGGCTGCGGCATTTTCCAGGAGGTCCTTGAGTTCGCCCTGGATACGTCGCCCCTTGGTGGTGGATGGCTCCGACATTGTTCAAAGTAACATCGCCACTGCAGCTAGGTTCTGGTCGGCCCCGTTGAAGGTCGGGGGCAGCCTTGCTCTGGCATCGTCAATAATACGGCGCTGGATGTGACGGAACCTCCCAAGTAATTAGGCCCACCTACAGTTGTCCTTGTCTAACGGACTTCAGACAACCCTGTAGGTGCCCTTGAATTACTTGACAAGTTTGGTATCTTTCCTTACCTTACCAGGAACGATTCACTCGTCTTGCAGACATTACAGAACATCGGAGATAAAGAATTGCGGAAGCGATTACATATTTCACATTTATTTAAAAGCAAGCACAAGTTGTTTTATTACAGACCAGAACTAAGAGCGAGTGTTGAGTAGTAATATTATACAAACCAAGGGAGGCAAAAACTCCTCCCGAGAAGATTTAAGTAAAAAGATCTATATGGAGGACCAAGTCCTCCCGCACTTCAGTCTTGTGTTTCTTCTTTGGGAACCACCTTGGCACAGAAGCAGCAGAAATCTGCTACTTCCTCACCTAAAAACAACGAAGGGATAAACCCTGAGTATGGAATTACTCAGCAAGACTTACCCGACTAAAGAAAAGACTCTCAAGGGTATGCTGGCTTTTAGGGAGTCAAGGTAAGGCTTCTCAATACTCAAAGACTCTGTTTTGCAGAAATGCTTACTAAAGTGGATCCTTAAAAATCCAATTTTATTTGTCCGGTTAAGTTCAATTACCTGCAACTAGAGTTCTTTCTACCCTAGTTCATTCACTGGTCCTGCACTAGCCAATTTCTTAACAATTACTCATCATCTTTAGTGGAATGCTACGTGTAGGTCAGTGACCAAGTCTTCATAACCGCGAAGGTACGGCGATCCGAATCGATTATACTCAGCTGAGGATCTCCAATCACACGACATATGTAGCACTTAACCCTTGCATATGTCAACCCGCCACCGGGGTTCTTAAGACCGGATCAGGTTCACGCAAACCGAGAGCACAGATACACCACCGTCCAGCCTCTTGCTACGGAGGGTACACGCTACTCTCGCCACCGCTCCACGCCCATTTCGTGTTATCTTATTCCGGCCTTAGTCTGCCCGAGGCAAGGCTTACCCATGACGAGGCATGTGACCAGTTAAAGGGTCCTCGATCATCAAGCCTACATCGACAAGGTCCTTAATCGACTCAGACGGAGACACTACACCGAGACTCCTTTCTCGTGCAAGTCACTCGCCCGGTCTCAGCTTAATCTTTTCAAACCCAAAGTTTGGTACCTGGCAGAGGTACATCTTTTCCAGATGTTGAATCCATCAAGGCCGTGATGGGTTCACCATCAAGTTTTATTTTCGAAAACATCCCACCCACTTTTGCCACATCATCCTTTGTAAAAACAAAACATTTTGTTTTTCTAAAGCAAGGCTAAGCATCAAAATCTTTTGTAAAATGGGTGATCAAGGAAGGTAATCAAATTCAAGGAAGGTAATGCAGGAATTGTTTTATCAACCAACTCCTATCACCTAATGCATCAAGCAAGTGAGAAAGATTTTAAAACAACAAGGAGGGTGGCAAATGCACTGGGGCTTGCCTTTGTTAACAGGTGAGTCCTGCTCGGATCCACAAATATCGAAATAAAAGCAGTTGCCTGCTTGAGGATCTGAGGTTGGTGGAGTCCCCTCTTCAGTGACTTCTTCTTCCTCTTCGTGTTCTAACATAACCATATATATGCATAAGAATGGATGCCATGGGATGCTCATGAGGATGCGAAGATAATATACAACTTTCCTTCACGGTACTCCGAGAACCTAGGGTTTCCGGAGTCGGTAAAGGAGTTCACAGGGCAGGGGGGTGGTTTTGGGTTCTAGTAATCAAACATGGTCCAAATCAACCCAAGTTCTACCTAAGGCTTTTAAATATTGTTTTAAGTTCCCATAAAAAGTTTGGGCATTTTTGGACTTACTAATTATTTTCTAAAAATCCATAACTAATACTTTTAACCACTTTAAATACCCTAAAATTTCTTATTTCCACTAAAAATCACAAAACTATTTTTACTAAATACTAGGGAAAATAACAAGCCTAGGAAAATTAGTTTCACAATTTTAGCATTTTTCTACAATTTTCAATAATTGTTTTAGCTCTGGAAATAAAAGAAAAGGAAAAACAGTGAACAGTTCTGGGCCAAAAGCAGCCCGTACGGCCCAGTCAGGGGGAAGAAGCGCCCGTGCGCGCCCGCGCCCTGGCGATTTTGCATAGGGACCCCCGTGTTTCTGTCTATCTGCGAACGAATTCATTCACTGTTTAACAGAGTCTCTGACGTTTTCAGATAGACCCCCGTAGTTCTGTTCTTTTGCAAGGTGGAGTCCCCGACAGCGTTCACGCCCAGCCGAGCTCCGGCGAGCACCTACGCCGGCCGATTGGGGCAACGGCTAGGGTTCCTGAGCGGCGGACATCAAATTGGACCAAGCCCGAGTGTTTTCCCTAATCTAATTGCACGGATAATGAGCTATCAAGCTCTGTCCGCATGAACCGAGAACATTGCGGATGGGTGAAGGTGTTCCCGGTAATCCATGGTGGTTTGGTTCAATCAAAAGGGTCAGGGATCATGTGGAGAGCTTAGGGATGCTAGAACAGGCAATGGTACAGCTTAAACTAACCTGAGTTGAGCTGGCCGCGACGAACGGATTTTCACGGTGGCGGAGAGTGGATTTGGGGCAAAACCAAAATACGAGCTCTCGGAGGCACGGGTGCTAGCGATTGTTGGTGGATGAGTGGGTGATGATGTTATGCAGCTAGGGGAGGGCTCAATTTATAGGCGGAGTGAGCGGTGGCCGCAAATTTTGGACGAGCAACGCGGCGGCCGGAGGTGAGGAAGAATCCCGGCGCGGTGAATACGTGCCCAGAGGCGTGGCGGTTGTTCCGGCGATCGACGGGGAGTTAGAGTAAGTCGTGGTGGTGCGGTGGAAAGTGAGAGCCACGCGGCGCACGGCCGGGAGGCGGCGGTTCACCGGCGAGCCTATCGCTCAGCCGCAGAGAAAAAGGGGTAGTCACGGTGAGTCACCGGAGTTATCCCCAGGGGGTGGCTTTTACCTGGCGGCCTCATCTGATCACCGGCGACGTGAATCACAACGGCGGCGGCGTGAATCTCAGTGGAGGTTGGTCGTCGGTGGTGAGGGATTGCCGTGCTGTCGTTCTGATCTGTCTGAAGCACTGTACCATGGCGAGCTCGGTTCAGACAGTCTGACAGAGCAATTTGCAGGGGAGTTTTCTTCCAATTTAATGTGGCAACAGGCCCAAGTCTCTGCACCAAAGTTGTAGTGCTACATACCAGCTACAAATCGACTATAGGGATTAAACCTATTTGAGCAATGGATCAAGGTTTAATTCAACCCCAAAGATGGCTTTGTTACACTGAACTTCTGAATTTCAGACTGAATCAGCCTGACAGCCCATCTTCAGGCTTAACTATCTCCAACATTTCCTTAACAACAATGCTCCCACTCTTAAGCAAAGTTGTTCTCCTTTAATTGCTTTACAAATTTGGTGTGGTGACCTAGGGCAAAGACCCTATGCTTTGAATGTTACAAAGCCCTAAAGTTGAGCCTTCAACACTGAATTTCAGACTTAGTATAGAATTCAAAGTTGGGGTCCTTTTTGCAAATGAGTCCAAAACTCAATATTTGGCTTTCAAGTCCACATATTTGTGAACCACAGGACTTAAAACACTTATTTGACTTGGTTTTTGCACTTTAGCCCAAAAGTGGACTAATTTTGCACTTAGGCCCCTAGGGTTTGGTTTTAGGGTTTTCCAGGGTTCTATTTGAGATTTTTGGTATCCAGGGGTATAAATGTGACTCAACTTTGTTTTTGGGGACATTTATAACTCTTTCCCCTAAAGCCTGTAGGTTTTCTCAAGTTGGGTTAAGTCTTACCCCTTTAATCCCTATTTAGGGTTAGGTTTCCTATCCAGGGTGCTATTTGCAAAAACACTTAAACAATACAACTTGTTTGAAATTTTTGCCTAGTGAATGCACTCTAAGTGTATCAAACATATGCAATGCCAATGCTATGATGTCATGCTCAAGTTTTAGTTACAGTAACACCAGGGGTGTTACATCCTTCCCCCCATAAAAGAATCTCGTCCCGAGATTTAAAAGTCCTAGGGTGAGTAATGGAAAAGGAAATGTGTCACATTTTTATTTCCTTATTTTTGGTACAAGGCAGGGGTGGTGTGGGGGTTCACTTCTTTATTGCAATAACTATATACACTTTACAAATTACATGAGGCTAGAAAGCCTGGGAAATTCTTATTCAAGAAGTCTTGAGTTTCCCACGTAGCCTCTTCCTCAGAATGCTGGTTCCATTGTATCTTGTAGAACTTGAGAGTCTTTCTCCGGGTAACCCTGTCCTTTTGATCCAGAACTCGAATAGGATGTTCCGAGTATGTTAAGTCTGGTTCCAGGACAACATCTGTCACTTCAATGGTTCGATCGAGAACCCGAAGACACTTCTTCAATTGTGATACATGGAACACATTATGTACCGCAGACAAGGTTTCGGGTAGTTGGAGTCGGTATGCCACTGGTCCACATTGCTCAAGTACCAGGAATGGACCAATGTACCTGGGTGCAAGCTTCCCTTTAACCCCAAAACGCGATACTCCTTTCATTGGTGAGACTTTCAGGTAAACATAGTCTCCTTCCAGGAAATATAAGGGCATTCGCCGTGTGTCTGCATAACTCTTCTGACGAGCTTGTGCTTTCTTCATATTATGCATAATTTTCTGAACCTTATTCTCGGCTTCTTTCACCAGATCAGGTCTAAAGAAGCACCTCTCACCAGGTTCAGACCAATTTAGCGGAGTCCGACACCGTCGTCCATATAAAGCTTCAAAGGGTGCCATCTTGATACTTTCTTGATAACTATTATTGTATGAAAACTCCGCCAAAGGTAAACATTCATCCCATTTTGGTGAGAAATCCAGGACACATGCCCGCAACATATCTTCAAGTATTTGGTTCACTCTCTCAGTCTGCCCACTGGTTTGAGGATGATAGGCCGAACTGTGGAGTAACTTAGTACCCAGGGATTTATGAAGTTCTTCCCAAAATTTGGATACAAATTGCGGTCCACGATCCGACACTATAGTCTTTGGAACACCATGCAAACTGAGAATACGAGCAATATATAATTCCGCATAGGTAAGTACCGGGTAATATGTCTTGACCGGCAGAAAATGAGCAACCTTTGTAAGTCGATCAATAATCACCCAGATAGAGTCATACCCTTTTGCGGTCCTGGGCAATCCCACAATGAAGTCCATGCTTATGTCTTCCCATTTCCATGTTGGTATTGGTAATGACTGCAATGGACCGGCAGTTTTCATGTGTATGGCCTTGACACGTCTGCAAGTGTCACACTTAGCCACATAGCGTGCAATTTCAATTTTCATCTTCGTCCACCAGTAGTGCTGTTTTAGATCATGATACATCTTAGTGCTTCCCGGATGAATAGAATAGCGACTAAGATGCGCTTCATCTAAGATTTGTTGGTGGAGTTCTTCATTCTTTGGCACTACTATGCGGTTGTTAAACCATAACACACCTTGATCGTCTTCCTTGAAACATTTGGCTGTTCCAGCCCTTATCTTCTCTCGTATGTGCTTCATACCCAGATTATCCTTTTGAGCATCAATTATCTTTTGCAGAATGATTGACTCAAGCTTTAGCTGATTTAGAGTCCCTTGCCGGATTATCCCCAGGTTTAGCTTCTCCATTTCTTGACATAAAGTGTTCTAGGAGGTCTTCGCCATAAGACAGTGGCAGGAAGTCTTACGACTCAATGCATCTGCCACCACATTGGCCTTGCCTGGGTGATAATGGATCTCTAGTTCATCATCTT
This sequence comes from Zea luxurians, assembly GCA_029449295.1. Lineage (NCBI taxonomy): Eukaryota > Viridiplantae > Streptophyta > Magnoliopsida > Poales > Poaceae > Zea > Zea luxurians. Next base: position 20,836,504 of record JAOPSE010000034.1, on the reverse strand, counting down.
TAATGAGCTCAAGCCATCGTCTTTGCCTCATATTTAACTCTGACTGGGTAAAGATGTACTTCAAACTTTTATGATCTGTATATATGTGACAGATATTTCCCAGCAGATAGTGACGCCATATTTTCAGGGCATGAACCACAGTAGCTAGCTCCAGATCATGAGTTGGATAATGCTCCTCATGTCGGCGCAACTGCCTTGAAGCATACGCAATTACTCGGCCTTCTTGCATCAGTACACAGCCGAGCCCACTGCCAGATGCATCACAATATACATCAAAAGGCTTAGTGATGTCCGGTTGAGCCAATACCGGAGCAGTGGTTAATAATGTCTTCAATTGCTCAAAGGCTTCATTACACTTAGAGACCAATTGAATTTAATATCATTCTTCAATAAACTTGTGATTGGCTTCACAAGCTTAGAAAAATCGGGTATGAATCTGCGATAATATCCAGCTAGTCCAAGAAAACTCCGGACTTGGTGAACAGTGGTTGGGGGTTTCCACTCCAGAATATCTTTGACCTTGCTAGGATCTACCGCAATTCCTTTAGCTGATAATACGTGCCCCAAAAATTGAATTTCCTCCAGCCAGAACGCGCACTTGCTGAACTTGGCATACAGCTGATGTTCCCTCAGGCGCGTCAATACAATCCGTAGATGCTGAGCATGCTCCTCTTCATTTTTAGAGTATATCAAAATACCGTCGATGAAGACCACCACGAACTTGTCCAACTCGGGCATGAACACCGAGTTCATCAAATAGGTGAAGTGGGCAGGAGCATTTGTGAGCCCGAAAGACATTACCAATTATTCAAACAATCCATACCGCGTAGTAAATGCGGTCTTCGGTATATCCTCGGGCCGAATACGGATTTGATGATAGCCCGACCTGAGATCAATCTTAGAAAATACCCTTGCCCCAGTCAGTTGATCAAATAAGATGTCGATCCTTGGAAGAGGGTACTTATTCTTGATGGTGACCTCATTCAGGGGTCGATAATCCACGCACATTCGCAAGGTTTGATCCTTCTTTTTAACAAAAATGGCGGGGCAACCCCATGGGGACGAGCTTGGCCGGATGAATCCCTTATTCAGTAGATCTTGTAATTGAATCTTCAATTCCGCCAACTCATTAGGGGGCATACGGTACGATCTTCGGGAGATAGGAGCCGTACCGGGCTTTAGCTCAATTACGAATTCTACATCTCTTTCAGGGGGCAGTCCAGGCAAATCTTCCGGAAATACATCTGGAAACTCACATACTACCGGAATGTTCTTGATCTCCGGTACAATGGCTTCAAATATTCTACCAGAAGCTTTGGCTGGATTGGTTTCGGGGAGAGACAAAAGAATTTCTTCTTGATTATAGCTCAACCTGACGGTTCTGAGTTCAGTGTTGAGAATTGCCTTGTGTTGGGTTAACCAATTCATACCAAAAATTACATCTATATCCTGGCCTCTTAGAACAATCATGTTAGCAGGAAAGTTCCGTCCGGCCATTGTTACTGGCACTTCATAGGCCACTTCTCTAGTAAAAATGTGTCCCCCAGGTGAATGAATTTTAAATCCCTCTCTTGATTCATGGCATGCAATGTGATGTTGCTCCACAAATTTCTTGCTAATGAAGGTATGCGAAGCACCAAAATCAAAAAGAATAATTGCAGGGTGACTGGCCACGGGAAATGTACCCATCATCACCGGCTCTCCTTCCGGTGTAGTGGCCACTTGAGTGTAGTATACACGCCCCGTTTTCTTGGTATTTCTCCCCACAGCATTTCCCTTGGGCTGAGTGGATTTCCCAGTTCCTTGCTGAGCATTGGATTGATTTTGCTTGGGATATGGGCAGTCTTTGATAAAATGTCCTGATTTGCCGCAGTTAAAACACCCAATTGAAGAGCTGGGCAAGGCAGGGAATCGAGTGCCTGGGGCACCCGGCTGATTTGGGGGAGTGGAGGTATTGTTGGGGCGGATAATAATGGGCTATTTGAAAGGGAATGCTGGTGGACGGGAAAAAGGGCGGTTTTGGCTAGAAGGCCGGATGACGAACCGTTGCCTCTTCGCCTGGCCCTGATTAGGCCTCTCACCACTGAATCCCTTATTCTTCCCAGAACTTGCGTATTTTGCTTCCACAGATAAGGCTGTACTGACAGCCTTTCCATATGTGAGATCAATACATGTGGCCATCTTTCGCTGCAACCGGTCATTTAGACCTCTCATAAAACAGTTCTTTTTCTTCAAATCAGTATTCACCTGGTCGATGGCATACTGCGACAGGTGATTAAACTTGTTAAGATACTGATTGATAGTGTCTCCTCCTTGTTTCAGCTTCATGAATTCCTCTTGTTTCATATGCAGCACCCCTTCCGGTATATAGTGCTCACGGAAGGCTGCTTTAAATTCTTCCCAGGTGATTTGATGGTTGTCAGGTTGGATAGCCACAAAATTTCCCCACCAAGTACTGGCAGGGCCACGTAGTTGCTGTGCCGCGAACAATGGCTTATGTGTTTCAGAACAACGAAGAAGGCCAAACTTTTGTTCAATAACTCGTATCCACTCGTCGGCTTCTAGCGGGTCTTCTGCCTTGGTGAATAGAGGTGGTCGAGTTTCGGAGAAGTCCAGATAGGTGGTTTCACGGGGACCTTGCTGAAAACCTCTTCCTGCCTGCTGCTGGAACTGCTGTTGACCCGCCATTTCCCTAAGGAAGCGGGTATTGTCTGCGGTGGCATTCACCAAGGCAGCAATCGCCTCGGCTAGCGTGGGTGGAACCGGAGGTGGATTTGGGGTGACATCCCGACCCCCAGAAGTTCCGGCTGCGTCCTGTCCGCGAGTCCTGGTCGGCATCTGAGGCAAAAACATTTGAATAAACATAATATGCCAAAGAGACCTTCCATTTTACATTACTATAAAAAGTAATGATACAGACTCGATATTACATAACAGGATACATTACCCATTATACAAAAGTTCAACCTATTATACAACCGTGCATTCTACAATACACTACTCTACTTCTATTACACCATTAGTCCTGCTTTCCGTTACTTTTGGCGGCCTCATCGTCAGGTGTGGGAGTCCAGACGTCAACCAACCTCAAAGAAGGAGGGGGTTCAAAAAGGTCTAACTCCCCACCCAACGCGTGTCCCGCAACGTGAGAGGGTCCGGCTTCCGCCTCAGTAGAGTGTGCAGGCACACTAGGGTGTAATTGTGAGTATAGTATATGGACTTCCTCATGCAACGTATTGCAGTAGACCTGCAGGTCGTCGACAGTTGAGCTAAGTTCTTTAATTCGGGCCTGAGCCCTTGCTTCCTTAGCACATGCCAGCAAATGAGACTGTACTGCCCAGTAAAGTGCTAAGTCTCGATCAGCAAGCTGATCCTGCAGGTGACGGATGTCCCTTCTTAGTTCATTGATTCTATCTCCGTCTGCGACCCAAGCATTGGTCCTGTGTTGCAGCTCTGCTTGAAGTCGACTCACTCGAGCTTCAAGGTCTCCTATGGGGTCATTACTTCCGCTGCTGCTACTTTCGTGTCGAGGGGCTAGTTGATGCCGGGGTACTCCAATTGGTCCCGTTGACTTACGTGCCGTTAGCCTTGTGCGTGGCGGCATCTTTCTAAGGGGGAAAATTTATGAGCATAATTCTTAGCATGATGCATGAATAAGTACAGAATCAATCTTAGTCGATTCAACCTTCTATACATTGCACCCTTCCTATCTGGTCTTTAAGATAGACTCTTCAGAATACTTAGGTAAGAAGAGAAAAGAATTTTTAGGTAAGACTTTCGAAAATCCTTTTGAAGATGCCTCATAATGTCTGCAAAGAAGGGCTACGCTCTGATACCAGCTGTGACGGAACCTCCCAAGTAATTAGGCCCACCTACAGTTGTCCTTGTCTAACGGACTTCAGACAACCCTGTAGGTGCCCCTGAATTACTTGACAAGTTCGGTATCTTTCCTTACCTTACCAGGAACGATTCACCCGTCTTGCAGACATTACAGAACATCAGAGATAAAGAATTGCGGAAGCGATTACATATTTCACATTTATTTAAAAGCAAGCACAAGTTGTTTTATTACAGACCAGAACTAAGAGCGAGTGTTGAGTAGTAATATTATACAAACCAAGGGAGGCAAAAAACTCCTCCCGAGAAGATTTAAGTAAAAAGATCTATATGGAGGACCAAGTCCTCCCGCACTTCAGTCTTGTGTTTCTTCTTTGGGAACCACCTTGGCACAGAAGCAGCAGAAATCTGCTACTTCCTCACCTAAAAACAACGAAGGGATAAACCCTGAGTATGGAATTACTCAGCAAGACTTACCCGACTAAAGAAAAGACTCTCAAGGGTATGCTGGCTTTTAGGGAGTCAAGGTAAGGCTTCTCAATACTCAAAGACTCTGTTTTGCAGAAATGCTTACTAAAGTGGATCCTTAAAAATCCAATTTTATTTGTCCGGTTAAGTTCAATTACCTGCAACTAGAGTTCTTTCTACCCTAGTTCATTCACTGGTCCTGCACTAGCCAATTTCTTAACAATTACTCATCATCTTTAGTGGAATGCTACGTGTAGGTCAGTGACCAAGTCTTCATAACCGCGAAGGTATGGTGATCCGAATCGATTATACTCAGCTGAGGATCTCCAATCACACGACATATGTAGCACTTAACCCTTGCATATGTCAACCCGCCACCGGGGTTCTTAAGACCGGATCAGGTTCACGCAAACCGAGAGCACAGATACACCACCGTCCAGCCTCTTGCTACGGAGGGTACACGCTACTCTCGCCACCGCTCCACGCCCATTTCGTGTTATCTTATTCCGGCCTTAGTCTACCCGAGGCAAGGCTTACCCATGACGAGGCATGTGACCAGTTAAAGGGTCCTCGATCATCAAGCCTACATCGACAAGGTCCTTAATCGACTCAGACGGAGACACTACACCGAGACTCCTTTCTCGTGCAAGTCACTCGCCCGGTCTCAGCTTAATCTTTTCAAACCCAAAGTTTGGTACCTGGCAGAGGTACATCTTTTCCAGATGTTGAATCCATCAAGGCCGTGATGGGTTCACCATCAAGTTTTATTTTCGAAAACATCCCACCCACTTTTGCCACATCATCCTTTATAAAAACAAAACATTTTGTTTTTCTAAAGCAAGGCTAAGCATCAAAATCTTTTGTAAAACGGGTGATCAAGGAAGGTAATCAAATTCAAGGAAGGTAATGCAGGAATTGTTTTATCAACCAACTCCTATCACCTAATGCATCAAGCAAGTGAGAAAGATTTTAAAACAACAAGGAGGGTGGCAAATGCACCGGGGCTTGCCTTTGTTAACAGGTGAGTCCTGCTCGGATCCACAAATATCGAAATAAAAGCAGTTGCCTGCTTGAGGATCTGAGGTTGGTGGAGTCCCCTCTTCAGTGACTTCTTCTTCCTCTTCGTGTTCTAACATAACCATATATATGCATAAGAATGGATGCCATGGGATGCTCATGAGGATGCGAAGATAATATACAACTTTCCTTCACGGTACTCCGAGAACCTAGGGTTTCCGGAGTCGGTAAAGGAGTTCACAGGGCAGGGGGGGTGGTTTTGGGTTCTAGTTATCAAACATGGTCCAAATCAACCCAAGTTCTACCCAAGGCTTTTAAATATTGTTTTAAGTTCCCATAAAAAGTTTGGGCATTTTTGGACTTACTAATTATTTTCTAAAAATCCATAACTAATACTTTTAACCACTTTAAATACCCTAAAATTTCTTATTTCCACTAAAAATCACAAAACTATTTTTACTAAATACTAGGGAAAATAACAAGCCTAGGAAAATTAGTTTCACAATTTTAGCATTTTTCTACAATTTTCAATAATTGTTTTAGCTCTGGAAATAAAAGAAAAGGAAAAACAGTGAATAGTTCTGGGCCAAAAGCAGCCCGTACGGCCCAGTCAGGGGGAAGAAGCGCCCGTGCGCGCCCGCGCCCTGGCGATTTTGCATAGGGACCCCCGCGTTTCTGTCTATCTGCGAACGAATTCATTCACTGCTTAACAGAGTCTCTGACGTTTTCAGATAGACCCCCGTAGTTCTGTTCTTTTGCAAGGTGGAGTCCCCGACGGCGTTCACGTCCAGCCGAGCTCCGGCGAGCACCTATGCCGGCCGATTGGGGCAACGGCTAGGGTTCCTGAGCGGCGGACATCAAATTGGACCAAGCCCGAGTGTTTTCCCTAATCTAATTGCACGGATAATGAGCTATCAAGCTCTGTCCGCATGAACCGAGAACATTGCGGATGGGTGAAGGTGTTCCCGGTAATCCATGGTGGTTTGGTTCAATCAAAAGGGTCAGGGATCATGTGGAGAGCTTAGGGATGCTAGAACAGGCAACGGTACAGCTTAAACTAACCTGAGTTGAGCTGGCCGCGACGAACGGATTTTCACGGTGGCGGAGAGTGGATTTGGGGCAAAACCAAAATACGAGCTCTCGGAGGCACGGGTGCTAGCGATTGTTGGTGGATGAGTGGGTGATGATGTTATGCAGCTAGGGGAGGGCTCAATTTATAGGCGGAGTGAGCGGTGGCCGCAAATTTTGGACGAGCAACGCGGCGGCCGGAGGTGAGGAAGAATCCTGGCGCGGTGAATACGTGCCCAGAGGCGTGGCGGTTGTTCCGGCGATCGACGGGGAGTTAGAGTAAGTCGTGGTGGTGCGGTGGAAAGTGAGAGCCACGCGGTGCACGGCCGGGAGGCGGCGGTTCACCGGCGAGCCTATCGCTCAGCCGCAGAGAAAAAGGGGTAGTCACGGTGAGTCACCGGAGTTATCCCCAGGGGGTGGCTTTTACCTGGCGGCCTCATCTGATCACCGGCGACGTGAATCACAACGGCGGCGGCGTGAATCTCAGTGGAGGTTGGTCGTCGGCGGTGAGGGATTGCCGTGCTGTCGTTCTGATCTGTCTGAAGCACTGTACCATGGCGAGCTCGGTTCAGACAGTCTGACAGAGCAATTTGCAGGGGAGTTTTCTTCCAATTTAATGTGGCAACAGGCCCAAGTCTCTGCACCAAAGTTGTAGTGCTACATACCAGCTACAAATCGACTATAGGGATTAAACCTATTTGAGCAATGGATCAAGGTTTAATTCAACCCCAAAGATGGCTTTGTTACACTGAACTTCTGAATTTCAGACTGAATCAGCCTGACAGCCCATCTTCAGGCTTAACTATCTCCAACATTTCCTTAACAACAATGCTCCCACTCTTAAGCAAAGTTGTTCTCCTTTAATTGCTTTACAAATTTGGTGTGGTGACCTAGGGCAAAGACCCTATGCTTTGAATGTTACAAAGCCCTAAAGTTGAGCCTTCAACACTGAATTTCAGACTTAGTATAGAATTCAAAGTTGGGGTCCTTTTTGCAAATGAGTCCAAAACTCAATATTTGGCTTTCAAGTCCACATATTTGTGAACCACAGGACTTAAAACACTTATTTGACTTGGTTTTTGCACTTTAGCCCAAAAGTGGACTAATTTTGCACTTAGGCCCCTAGGGTTTGGTTTTAGGGTTTTCCAGGGTTCTATTTGAGATTTTTGGTATCCAGGGGTATAAATGTGACTCAACTTTGTTTTTGGGGACATTTATAACTCTTTCCCCTAAAGCCTGTAGGTTTTCTCAAGTTGGGTTAAGTCTTACCCCTTTAATCCCTATTTAGGGTTAGGTTTCCTATCCAGGGCGCTATTTGCAAAAACACTTAAACAATACAACTTGTTTGAAATTTTTGCCTAGTGAATGCACTCTAAGTGTATCAAACATATGCAATGCCAATGCTATGATGTCATGCTCAAGTTTTAGTTACAGTAACACCAGGGGTGTTACACTGGATGTCCCGGGCTCCTCCGGTGAGTGCTCGGCCTGCCCACACTTGCTCGAGGTTTTGTCGGAGCTGCACAAGTCGCCCCGTTTCTTTGTCGAGCTTGGCCTGCATCTCGCGGAGTTGCTCGAGCTATGTGCCCTGACCCCCGCAGGGACCCGGGCCACAGCTAGCTCCCGCGGGATCTCAACACGAGACGCAGGAATAGGGGCATCGTCATTTCCTGGCATGCCGGGGTGGTTGTCTTCGTCATGATCCCCCTGATCGATGTGGAAACACTCGCGAGTTGGGTCGTAACCCTCATCGTCAAGGCTGTGGCCATCGTCAGAGCAGCCGAAGAGGCAGTGCTCACATGCGGATGTGAAGCCTCGCATGGCACTGGGATCACGGAGTCCGGAGAAATCCCAACTGAAGTCGGGGACGTCCTCTTCCTTGGAACCCGCGGGTCCGGAGGTTGAGACGGCCGTCAGTAGGTCCCAAGTTGACAACATATGGTACCTCAGAAGGTCAGGATATGCCCTTGCGAAAGCGCTTGCCGAAGTGGGGTCACTTGGTGGGTCGAAGCTAAATCTAAAGGGAACAGGATGGAAAACTGATGGTACCTCCTGGTTGGTGGACGGCGGTGAAGTCGCATCGGAGATGGAATGTGTTGTTATCTCAGGTGCGAGACTAATGCCCGACAAGTTCCTCGTGAGGGTGCCAGTGTCATCAGTCCGCCTGGGGCTAGCATTTTGCTGGGAAGTGACACCCATCGTTGTCTCAAGTGCGAGGATAACACCCGACATGTCCCCCGCAGGGGTGTCGGCGTCGTCGACTCGCTCTGGTCCGACAGCCGACGAGGTGCTGCCTCCTGCCTGGCCATGGTCGCTCCGTTTCCTCCTCCTCCGGCGAGGAGGGTGGCAGGGCAAACCCGGGTGTTCCTCTTCCGCCATGGGGAGATGTCATCGTCGAGTTCGCCTCCGCCGGGCGAGCCAACGACCGTCGTTGTTGTCGTGCTGCGGGGGAAGGAGTACCATGTCGTAGCTACCGTCAGGGGACATGAACTCGAGACTCCCAAAGCGGAGCACCGTCCCAAGCTGAAGAGGCTGCTGAAGATTGTCCATCTGGATCTCAACGGGAAACTATTGCTTACACGCAGCGAGCCCCTACCTGGCGCGCCAACTGTCGGCGTTTCGGACCCGGGGGACCCTCAACCGTACCGACTAGTGAATTTTGTGCCGCGTATCCCTGCCCAGATGGGTTGATGCAAGATGAAACACAAGAGGAGGGATGAGGCTTATATTGTCTTGCACCGGGGTGCTCGTAGTAGGGGTTACAAGCTTCGCGAGAGAGGGTTTGGCCTTGAGGTGAGCCGTCTGAGTTAGCCCCCTTTTTTCCCCTCCCTCTCCGTGTCTGCCTCCCTTGGGAAGGCCCTAGGCATCCCCTTTTATAGATACAAGGGGATGGTCCAGCTGTACATATGGGGGTGTAGCTATGTGCTAACGTGGCTGGCGGAGAAGTGCTTGAGCCCTGTAGAAGTGTAGCTGGCGGTGCGGCCCTGGGTCTTGCTGACGTTTCTTTGCCTTCGTTGAGAGATGAGAACAATAGACGTCATGGACACATGCAGGGAACCATAATTGCCTGTTGCCGGAGTAATCTAGATGTGACACCGGTCTTGTTCCTTCGTAGCCTGAGGCGGCTAGCTAGAGGTAGGGTAATGATGTATCCCCTGTAGCGTAGTCGGTCTGAGGCCAAGGTCGGGCGAGGCGGTGACTTCTCCTGAGGCTGAGGCCTGGGGTCGGGTGAGGTTGTGACTCCTCTCGAGGCCGAGGCTGAGGTCGGGCAAGGCGGGGACCTTCTCCCAAGGCCGAGGCTGAGGCCGAGGCCTGGGGTCGGGCGAGGTGGAGACCTTCTCCTGAGGCCGAGGCTGAGGCCGAGGCCTGGGGTCAAGCGAGGTAGAGCTTTCTGTTGCGCCTGAGGCTGAACTCGGGAGAGGCCGTGACTTACTGTTGTTAGTCTTACCCTGGTGGTTGGCACAGTAGTCGGAATAGGGTGAATAGTGTTGTTTTCCTGTCAGAACGATCAGTAAAGGGGCGAAGTGACTGCGGTCATTTCGACCTTGCCAACTGAGGCGCGCGTGTCAGGATAAGGTGTCAGGTGATCCCTGCATTAAATGTGCATGTGATACGGTCGACGGTAAGGCAATTTGGCCGAGGTTGCTATATGACAAAGTTTGCCCGAGCTTAGCCTCAGGCGAGCCGAGGGTGCGCTCGCTGCCTGAGGAGGCCCTTGGGCGAGGCGTGAATCCGTCCGGGACTTCTGTTCTTGCCCGAGGCTGGGCTCGGGCGAGACAAGATCGCGTCCCTTGGTAGATGAGGCTTTAACTTTGAGCTATGCTTACCAGCCTTTACGGTCTGTTTTGAAGATGTTTTTCAGCCATGCTTAGGAGCATTGGGGGTACCCCTAATTACAGTACCCGACAACCAAATACTCTATGATATCTCTCTCGAGCCTCGGGGTCACCTGACTCAACATAAGTTTGATGATTCATGTTAATGGGTGAGCCTCATGGATGACACCCAAGCATTCCTGTCTCTGCCAACAGATCGAGGGCATATTTCCTTTGGGAGAGAATAATTCATTTAGGTGACCTAGCAATTTAAATCCCAAGGAAGTATCGAAGTGGTCCAAGATCTTTTACCTCAAAGGACCTGTCTAGTCTTTCCTTTAGTTTCTTGATCTTCTCTACATCATCTCCAATGATCACTATATCATCAACATAGACAGCCAGAATAGTGATACAAAGCCCCTAATGTTTATAGAAGACCGTGTGATCTCCATTGCATTGATAATAACTCATATCACGCACAACTTGCTTGAATATATCGAACCATGCACGTGGTGACTGCTTCAGGCCATAGAGAGACTTCTTGAGTCTGCACACTTTCCCACGGGTCTGTTCATTATTAAATCCAGGTGGAATTTCTATATAGACCTCTTCTTGTAAGTCACCATGAAGAAATGCATTCTTCACATCCAGCTGATGAAGTTGTCAATCAAATTTGGCCGCACATGAGATTCAGGTCCTCACCCTGCCCATTTTTGCCATAGGTGCAAAGGTCTCATCATAGTCAATCTCATATGTCTGACTATATCCTTTCACCACCAATCTTGCTTTGTACCTGTCAACCTTTCCTTCAAGGGTCTGCTTTACTATGAAGACCCACTTGCACCCCCACCGCCTTCTTTCCTTCTAGAAAGTGAACAAGTTCCCATGCCTTGTTCTTTTGAAGGGCAAGGAGCTCTTCTTTCATGGCATCCTTCCACTTTGGATCCTGTTTGGCACACCTCCAATCCTTCAGAATATATATTGTTTGTAGAGATGCAATGAAGGTTCTATATGAAGGAGAGACACTAGAGTATGAAACATACTTAGTGATGCCATGTTCATAGAAATAACGAGAAGGAGGTTTTCTAGCATTTACTCTAGGAACTATTCTTTGTGCAAGAGGTAATTCTTCATGTTCAGTGATGGGAGAAACATGGATTGAAGGTACATTACCAATTGGATTTGGAGAGGAGTCTAAAGAGAAATATGGGACTAAAGCTTCAACTCGTTCGAGTTGTAGTTGCTCCGGTTGCTTCTTAGTGCGCCTTCGATAATATACTCTGGTTGCTCCCCCTATTCGTTATTCACCCTCCTTCCAATGGAATAATCGGGTTGCTCCCCCTATTTCTCATTCAACTTCTCTATAGTAGAACATGGGATTGACCCAACCATCACTGTGTTGCCATCCTTTGTCTCCTCCTAAATATCAATAGCTGGATCAACATGATCCCCATTACCTTCATTACTCCTCGATATCTCAGTAGTTATCCCCTCCTCCATTTCCTATGGAATCATACCTCCAACAATCACCCCTCCTGAGGCCCGCTAGCCTCATCACTACCTCGACCATAATCATCCTAGGCACTATCATCCTCCCCCTCTCTACAGTCCCTTCCATTGACTGGAGAGAAGTCCTCCAGGATGTGATCTAGATCAACCTTCTTCATGTAGTATGCATTGAAAGGCAAATGGGCTTAACCATTTCCTATAATCGATTTTGGTGGTTGACGTCCATCACAAACCATATGGACTAACTAGTTTGTCTAGATATCGTTTATCTCAGGTGCATAAGGTTCAATACAAAACAAGAAAGAAATTCAGTTAGGGACCCAATCAAAAATTGGAGCAAGACTTAGAGTGTGCTGAAATTTGGCGCACCGGACACTGTCCGGTGCACTAGGCTCGTACACTTCCAAACAAGCCACTCTCGGGAATTCTGCAGGCGCGCTCCACTATAATTCACCGGACTGTCCGGTGAGCCAGTGGAGCAACGGCTCCCTACGCGCCAATGGTCGACTGTGCAGAGCTACAATAGTGAACAATGTCACGACAGAAGTTAGAGGGCACTGGACTGTCCGGTGTGGCACCAGACTGTCCGGTGCAACAAGACGACAAGACACTCCAATGGTCAACTACTCCAAATCCTAATGGACACGCTGACGTGGCACGCACCGGACAGAGCACAGTGACTGTCCTGTGGCGCACCGGATTGTCCTGTGGCGCACCGGATTGTCCGATGCGCCCATCGCCAGAAAGCTGACAAGAAGAAGAAGATGAAGAAGGTGGTCTACTACAAGACTGACTCTTCAACACCCTCCACCTCCGGCAACGAGTCGTCCACTACTTCTAAGCGCCATGAGCGCAAAAAGTATAGTAAGATGCCCCTACGCTATCTCTGTATTTCAAAGCGCGCTCCATTACTTTCCGTACCCCTAGGAAAACCACCATATTTTGATGGTGAGGATTATTGCATGTGGAGTTATAAAATGCGGCATCATGTAACCTCACTCCACGAAAGTATTTGGGATATTGTTGAGTTTGGAGCGCAGGCACCACAAGTGGGGGATAAGGACTACGACTCAGATGAGGCCGCCTAAATTAGGCACTTTAACTCCCAAGCAACCTCTATACTCCTTGCCTCTCTATGTCGAAAGGAGTATAACAAGGTGCAAGGGTTAAAGAATGCCAAAGAAATTTGGGACGTCCTCAAAACGGCGCATGAAGGGGACGAGGTGACCAAGATCACCAAGTGTGAGACGATCGAGGGAGAGCTCGGTCAATTCGTCCTCAACAAAGGAGAAGAGCCGCAAGCAATGTACAACCGGCTAAAAACAATGGTCAATCAAGTGCGCAACCTCGAGAGCACTAAGTGGGATGACCACGAAATGGTCAAAGTTATTCTTAGATCCCTTGTTTTTCGTAATCCCACTCAAGTGCAACTAATCCGTGGAGACCCTAGATATAAACAGATGTCTCCCAAGGAGGTAATTGGCAAGTTTGTGAGCTTTGAACTTATGATCAAAGACTCCAAACACATTGTCAACTTGGAGCAAGGCGCCACCTCTACACCCGAGGTGCAACCCGTTGCATTCAAAGCAACGGAAGAGAAGAAGGAGTCTACACCAAGTAGGCTTCCAATCGATGCCTCCAAGCTCGACAACGAGGAAATAGCGCTCATCATCAAGAGCTTTCGCCAAATCCTCAAGCAAAGGAGAGGGAAGGACTACAAGCCCCGCTCCAAAAGGGTGTGCTACCAGTGTGGTAAGTCCGGTCACTTTATTGCAAAATGTCCATACTCTAGTGAAAGTGACAGGGATGAAGACAAGAATAGGAAGAAGAAGGAGAAGAAGAGATACTATAAGAAGAAGGGCGGCGAGGCGCACATGGGGCGGGAATGGGACACCAACGAGAGTTCCACCAACTTCTCCTCCGACGAGGACGCCGCCAACATCGCCGTCAACAAGGGACTCCTCTTCCCCAACGTCGGCCACAAGTGTCTCATAGCTAAGGACGGAAAAAAGAAGAAGGTACACTCTAGAGCCACCCCCAAATATACCACATCTAGTAATGAGGGTAGCTCTAGTGATAATGAAGATGATTTAATTTCTCTCTTTGCCAACCTTAACATGGATCAAAAGAAAAAAATTGAATGAATTAATTGAAACCATTAACGAGAAGGATGATCTCTTGGAATGCCAAGAGGGCTTGCTCGTTAAGGAAAACAAAAAATTTGTTAAATTAAAGAATGCTTATGCTTTAGAAGTAGAAAAATGTGAAAATTTATCTTGAGAGCTTAGGGTTTGTAATGTTCAATTTCCTATCTTAGAATTGAGAATGAAAATTTAGTTTCTAAGATTGAAAAATTAAATGTTTACAATGATTCAATTATCTGTCTTAAGGATGAGAATGCTAGATTAAATGCTAAGATAGAGGAATTGAATGCTTGCAAACCATCTACATCTACTGTTGAGCATGTTTCCATTTGCACTAGATGTAGAGATATTAATGTTGAAGCTATTGATGATCACCTTGCCATGATTAAGAATCAAAATGATCACATAGTTACATTAAATGCCAAAACTACCGAGCATGAACCTGAAAATAAAAAGTTTAAATTTGCTAGAAGCATGCTCTATAATAGGAGACACCCTAGCATTAAGGATGGCATTGGGTTCCAACAAGAGAACCAAAGCAATGTCAAGCTTAATGCCCCTAAAAATTGTCTAACTTTGTAAAGGGCAAGGCACCCATGGTTTAGGATAGAGAGGGTTATATTTTATTTCCTGCAAACTATCCCAAACATAAAATTAGGAATATTCATGCTAGGAAACCTCACACTGTTTCTCATCATGCATTTATGTATAGAAATGAGTCTTCTAGCTCTAAGCATACCACTCACATTAAATTGCCTAAAAAGAAAATTCCTAATGCATCAAATGAGCATAACATTTCATTTAAGACTTTTGATGCTTCTTATGTTTTAACTAACAAATCAGGCAAAGTAGTTACCAAATATGTTGGGGGCAAACACAAGAGCTCCAAGACTTGTGTTTGGGTACCCAAGGTGCTTGTTTCTAATGTGAAAGGACCCAAGACCGTTTGGGTACCTAAGAACAAGGCCTAAATTTGTTTTGTAGGTTTATGCATCCGGTGGCTCAAGTTGGATAATCGATAGCGGGTGCACAAACCACATGACAGGGGAGAAGTGAATGTTCTCCTCATACGAGAAAAATGAACATCCCCAACGAGCTATTACATTCGGGGTTGGAAATCTAGGTTTGGTCAAAGGTTTGGGTAAAATTGCTATATCTCCTGACCACTCCATTTCCTATGTTTTTCTTGTAGATTCTTTAGATTACAAATTGCTTTCTATTTCTCAATTGTGAAAGAAGGGCTACAACTGTCTTTTTACTGATATAGCTGTTACTATCTTTAGAAGAAGTGATGATTCAATAGCATTTAACGGAGTGTTAGATGGTCAGCTATATTTGGTTGATTTTAATGATAATAAAGCTGAACTAGACACTTGCTTAATTGCTAAGACTAATATGGGCTGGCTCTGGCATCGCCGACTTGCCCACGTTGGGATGAAGAATCTTCACAAGCTTCTAAAGGGAGAACACATTTTAGGACTAACCAATGTTCATTTTGAGAAAGACAGGATTTGTAGCGCATGTCAAGCAGGAAAGCAAGTTGGAGTCCATCATCCACACAAGAACATAATGACAACGGATAGGCCGCTTGAGCTACTCCACATGGATTTATTCGGCCCAATAGCTTACATAAGCATCGGCAGGAGTAAGTACTGTCTAGTAATTGTGGATGATTATTCTCGCTTCACTTGGGTATTGTTTTTGCAGGAAAAATCACAAACCTAAGAGACATCAAAAGGATTCTTGAGACTGGCTCCAAATGAGTGGATTGAGAATCAAAAAGATTAGAAGCGACAATGGGACAGAGTTCAAGAATTCACAAATAGAAGGATTTCTTGAGGAGGAGGGCATCAAGCATGAGTTCTCTTCTCCCTACACACCTTAACAAAATGGTGTAGTTGAGAGGAAGAATAGAACTCTCCTGGATATGGCAAGGACCATGCTTGACGAGTACAAGACACCGGACCGATTTTGGGCGGAGGCAATTAACACCGCTTGCTACTCAATCAACCGGTTATATCTTCACCGAATCCTCAAGAAGACATCATATGAACTCCTCACCGGTAAAAAGCCTAATGTTTCATATTTTAGAGTCTTTGGGAGCAAATGCTTTATTCTTATTAAGAGAGGTAGAAATTCCAAATTTGCTCCTAAAGCTTTAGAAGGCTTTTTACTTGGTTATGACTCAAACATAAGAACATATAGTCTTCAACAAATCCACTGGATTAGTTGAAGTTTTTTGTGACATTGTGTTTGATGAGACTAATGGCTCCCAAGTGGAGCAAGTTGATCTTGATGAATTAGATGATGAAGAGGCTCCATGCGTCGCGCTTAGGAATATGTCCATTGGGATGTGTGTCCTAAGGAATCCGAAGAGCCTCCACAAGCACAAGATCAACCATCATCTTCCATACAAGCATCTCCACCAACTCAAGATGAGGATCGGGCTCAAGAAAATGAAGATGAAGATCAAGATGATGAGCCACCTCAAGAGGACATTGATCAAGGGGGAGATGAAGATGATGATAATAAGGAAGATGATCAAGAAATTAGGGATCAAAGACCACCACACCCAAGAGTCCACCAAGCAATTCAAAGAGATCACTCCATCAACTCCATACTTGGTGACATTCACAAGGGGGTAACCACTAGATCTCGAGTTGCTCATTTCTATGAACATTACTCTTTTGTATCCTCTATTGAGCCATACAGGATAGAGGATGCACTAAGAGATCTGGATTGGGTGGTGGCATTGCAGAGGAGCTCAACAATTTCACAAGGAATGAGGTATGGCATTTAGTACCATGTCCTAATCAAAATGTTGTAGGTACCGAATGGGTATTCCGCAACAAGCAAGATGAGCATGGTGTGGTGACAAGGAACAAAGCTCGACTTGTAGCCAAAGGTTATTCACAAGTCAAAGGTTTGGACTTTGATGAAACTTATGCACCTGTAGCTAGGCTTGAGTCAATTTGTATATTACTTGCCTATGCTACTTACCATGGCTTTAAGCTCTATCAAATGGACGTGAAGAGTGCCTTCCTCAACGGCCCTATCAAGGAAGAAGTCTATGTTGAGCAACCTCCCAGCTTTGAAGATAGTGAGTACCCTAACCATGTGTATAAACTCTCAAAGGCTCTTTATGGGCTCAAGCAAGCCCCAAGAGCATGGTATGAATGCCTACGAGATTTTCTTATCACTAATGGCTTCAAAGTCGGAAAGACTGATCCTACTCTTTTCACAAAAACTATCGTAAAAGACTTGTTTATATGCCAAATTTACATCGATGACATTATATTTGGGTCTACTAACAAGTCATCTTGTGAAGAGTTTAGTAGGATCATGATTCAAAAATTTGAGATGTCAATGATGGGGGAGTTGAAGTATTTCCTTGGATTCCAAATCAAGTAACTCCAAGAGGGTACCTTCATCAGCCAAACTAAGTACATTCAAGATATACTTAACAAGTTTGGAATGAAGGATGGCAAACCCATCAAGATACCCATGGAAACTAATGGGCATCTCGACCTCGACATGGGAGGTAAATCCGTAGATCAAAAGGTATACTGGTTGATGATAGGATCTTTACTCTACTTATGTGCATCTCGATCGGACATTATGCTTTCTGTATGCATGTGTGCAAGGTTCCAGGGAAATCTTAAGGAAGTTCACCTTAGGGCCGTGAAAAGAATCATGAGATATTTAGTTTACACTCCTAAGTTTGGGCTTTGGTACCCTAAGGGATCCACATTTGATTTGATAGGATATTCTGATGCCGATTATGCAGGGTGTAAGATTGATAGAAAGAGCACATCAGGGACTTGTCAGTTTCTGAGAAGATCCCTGGTGTCTTGGGCTTCAAAGAAACAAAACTCTGTAGCTCTTTCCACCGCCGAAGCCGAATACATTGCCGTAGGCCATTGTTGTGCGCAATTACTTTGGATGAGGCAAACCCTTAGTGACTATGGCTACAAATTGAGCAAAGTCCCTCTCCTATGTGATAATGAGAGTGCAATCCGCATGGCGGATAATCCCGTTGAGCACAGCCGCGCTAAGCACATAGATATTCGGTATCACTTTCTGAGAGATCACCAACAAAAGGGGATATCGAAATTGCTTATGTTAATACCCACAACCAATTAGCCGATATCTTTACCAAGCCACTAGATGAGAAGACCTTTAGCAAACTTAGGAATGAGCTAAATATACTTGATTCTCGGAATTTTGATTGAAACATTGCACACATAGCTTATTTTTATATACCTTTGATCATGTCTCTTTCATTTGGTACAAATGCATATTTCTTATTCTTCTTGTGCCAAGGCTAAGACTAATGTGCTTTTAAGTATATCTCTATGAATAGTCTTAGATTGAAAGGGAAATGGAGTATTCAGCAAAGACAAGGCTTCCACTCCAAACTCTGACGGTATCATTTACCACTTGCCGTTACTTCGCAAAATCTCAATTGGTATAACCTTTCACTTATATTTACTTTACCATTTGAGAAAGTATTAGGCCCCAAAGGGGGTGAAAATGCAAAAGGGCTATCAAGTTCTTCGTTTTTGGTAATTAATGCCAAATGGGGAGAAAGTATTAAGCCCAAAGCAAAAGGACCGCACCACCACCATTTTAAAATTTTAGTGTATTTTTTAAATTGGTATCTTTCAAAAAGGAAATGTTTATTTCAATTGATATTTGAGTTAGCCCCAATATGAATTTTCAATTGGTATCTTTAAAAGTCAATTTTCAATTGGTATCTATTTCAAAAACCCTCTTGAAAGCTAAGGGGAGAATTCATTCAGGGGGAGCCTTTATTTAGTCAAAGGAAAAGCATTTGAAACAGGGGGAGAAATTTCAAATCTTAAAAATGCTTATTGCAATCACATTTCTATACCTTTGACTATTTGTAAAAGATTTTGAAAGAATTTCTCCAAAAAGATTTGTAAAAACAAACAAGTGGTGCGAATGTGGTCCAAAATGTTAAATAAAAGAAAAGCAATCTGTTGGGGACTTGTTCTCAAATGCTTCGTATTAAGAACAAGGCAACATAAAAAGTGTTAAATGATAAAGTCCTTCGTCCTTTGAAACATTATTTCCCTTCGGGATATAATGTATTTCAAACGAAGACTACAAACAACATACCTTCGTAAGCACAATAAACAATGATGAAGAACTTATATGTAACATAAGAAGTAATATAAACATTTAAATATTATCACAACGTCATTTCTATTTTATTATCATAGAAAAGTAGAAATGACTTTAGATTACAAGTGTACCTTCGGATTGCAAGAAGGCAAAAGTATAAAGATGACGCAAAAGCAAATGTCAAGTCCGCGTGAACAGTACGGGAGTACTGTTCATCTATTTATAGGCGTGGGACGCAGCCCATGTAAAATTACATTCATGCCCATTACATTTGCTAATGACTTATGGAAATCTATTAAGGCCTAAGTAGTCTTTCCATCTTTAGGTCGGTTCCCCTTTCTGCTATCGCGACGAAGCTTTCCTGCGCATAGCTTCGGCTGTGCACCATCCTTCGTACAGCTTGGTAATCAGCTCGTCCTTCATCTCAATCCCCCTTCGTCTGGCTTAGGCTTCGTCCTGACCGTACTCCATGTTCATAATCTGAGTCCGAAGATACCTGTTCATATATTTCACTTGGAAAACATTGTCAAATCTTGTTTTTGAGGACCTTCGGAGGACGAAGGCCCCCAACACAATCCATTCGTTCTTAGTGATACCTTCATTGGTTTAACTCCAAGTAACCTATGCACATTCATCATAAATGCAAACTAGTTACATTTCTGCACTTTATATTTGCTTTGGTTTGTGTTGGCATCAATCACCAAAAAGGGGGAGATTGAAAGGGAAATGGGCTTAATCATTTCCTATAATCGATTTTGGTGGTTGATGTCCATCACAAACCACATGGACTAACTAGTTTGTCTAGATATCGTTTATCTCAGGTGCATATGGTTCAACACAAACCAAGAAAGAAATTCAGTTAGGGACCCAATCAAAAATTGGAGCAAGACTTAGAGTGTGCTAAAATTTGGCGCACCGGACACTGTCCGGTGAACCAAGCCCGTATACTTCCAAACAAGCCACTCTCGGAAATTCTGCGGGCACGCTCCACTATAATTCACCAGACTGCCCGGTGTGCACCGGATTGTCCAGTGAGCTAGCGGAGCAACGGCTCCCTGCGCGCCAACGGTCTACTATGCAGAGCTACAGTAGTGAACAGTGCCACGGCGGAAGTCAGAGGGCACCGGACTGTTCGGTGCAGCAAGACGACAAGACACTCCAACGGTCAATAGCTCTAAACCCTAACGAATGCGTCGACGTGGCACGCACTGGACAAAGTGTAACACCCAAATTCTGAATTTGGAATTGGTAGAAGAAATCTGAACAAAGTATCATTGGGAAATAAGAAAATGAGGAGAAAAAGAATTTTTCTTTTAAAGGAAACCATTTATACATCTCATGAAATAAATAAACAAGGAGAATAAAACTTAAACTAGTAATAATAAAATAGTATGGTTTATATTCACCTTTGGGTTTCAATTGATACATTTGAAAAATTTGAAAACAAATAGAAGTATAAATTTGAATTTGGAATAGAAAATAGAAAATAAAAGAAAAGGGAGAACTAAGAAAAATACTACATAAAATAAAATAAAAATCAGAATAAACATCCTTCACATTTATATTATTAAATTATACCTTTCAAACCGAGGACAAGTTATTCACAAAGTTTGAACTCAAACTTGAAATTCAAAATGGATTTGAAAATGGAGAAAAGAAAATAGAAAAGAAAAAGAAAAAGAATAAAAACCCTAACTGGGCCGGCTACCTGGAAATCGGCCCATCTTCACAATCCACACCGCGCGGCCCATTACTCTTCACGGGCGCGCGCCGACCTGTGGGGCCCTTTGCCCAGCCTCTCCCGCACGCGCCGACACCCCTGACCCACCGTTCAGCCACCCACCGCCGCTCGCCCCGCACCAAGTCACCTACACGTGGGGCCCGTCTGTCAGGCGTATCCTCTTCCTTCCGTTGAAGCCAACAGAATTCGTGCGGCAATCGCTGGCGTCCGCAAGCTCCCCGGCCGAAACCTTCGCTGCTGCTCCGCTCGGACTCGCCCCAGCCCCTGCTCACCCCGCTCGCGTCCACACCACGGACTCCATGGCCGGGAATCTCGCAACAGACCTGCGCGCGCGGGGGAGAATCGCACCAAATCCGCCGTCGGTCTCGGCCTCCTCTCGCGCGGATTTATCCCTCCCTCCGGGCTATAAAACTCGAGCGCCCGTGACCCTGAGCCATAACCTTTGCAAGCCGGACACCAAGGTGAGAAATCGCGTGGTCATCGCCGAGCGAAAAGCACCGTGGAGCGCCGCCGCCGAGGATAGCCGTCGTCGGGGGGGTCTCCGCTCTTGGAGTCGGGTCGGGGAGTATCGTCTTCGCCTGGGGAAGCTGTCCGCGCCTCCAATTCGGGTTGGGCGCCACCGTGACGCAAGGAATTGCTCACCGGAGCACTTCACCGCCGCCAATCCGCCCCTCTGCCGTGGCCAGGGTCTTCCGCGCTGCGAACCCCTCGGTATGATGCCCTTGCCGCGTTTACTTGTTCGTCAGCTACGCGTAGTACCGATTAGCTATGGGTTTGGGGCAGTGGGCGGCCATCGGGGGTTCGCCGGAGTCCTCTCCGCCGCGGGGGGGGGAGAACTCGTCGCCGTTGCACGGCTGGATTGAAGACGGAGCTTCCGCGACCGTCGGATCGGGCGCGGACGGATAAGATTAGAATGGGAGATAACGGTTCGGTGATTTGAATCCGGGCCGTCCGTCTAGATCGGGCGAACCTGAGTGACCCCCGCGTTTTAAATCTGAGCCGTTGATCTCGGATCCAACGGCGCGCGCTGCGTACCGGTTCGGTTTATATCAGATCTAATCCGGGCGCTTGATTCCTGATCTGACGGCTGGAATTAGATTATACCCCTTCGCCGTGGCTCTTTTGTTAAAGAGCCCCTGGACTTTTTGAAATAGAACCCGCCGTCCTATGCGACTGTGCTCTGAGTCTTAGAAGATTTACCCAGAGCCCCCTGACCTTTCTTATAATTGAGGCCCAGTCCAGAACATAATAAAATCAGAGAAAATGGTTATTAAATAGATTTTTAATATGAAAATAATTGCTAAAACTTAGATAATTCATAGAAAATTCATTTTAGCTCCAAATTGAACCATTCCAGTTTCTAAAATTTTGTAATAATATTCTTCATCATTTAGTGTCTTTGTTTTGACATGAACTCTGCCAGAAAATTTATTTATCATTTAATCATATTTTAATCACATTAAACCTTAGGAAAATCATAACTTGAATTCTACAACTCCAAAATTAATAATTCTTTTTCCTGTGATCTTATTTTAATATGTAGATTATTAATATGTATTTTGCATATATGTTTGGTGTAATGTTAATCTTGCCTATACCATGTATGTTTGTATTGCTACGACTAGCAGTGAGGTCACGAGGATCTGAAGAATCATCCTGGTACCTGGAATCTCAAGGCCCAGGCAAGTTGTGCCCTTGATCACTTCTT
Source organism: Zea luxurians (assembly GCA_029449295.1). Classification (NCBI taxonomy): domain Eukaryota; kingdom Viridiplantae; phylum Streptophyta; class Magnoliopsida; order Poales; family Poaceae; genus Zea; species Zea luxurians. The sequence continues at coordinate 20,814,049 of JAOPSE010000034.1, read as the reverse complement.
TTTACCCAGCCATGTTCTGATTAATCATAATGATCTGCATAGGTTAATTTGATGGGACCCAATAGGTTACCCTAGTTTGATTATCTTTATACCTTGTTTACCACTGATCTTTCTGGGTAGTACTTGCTAGTGCTATATGTGGTTTGGGTATGGAGATACACTATTCATGATTACACTTTTTGTTATCAGTTGTTATTTAATGTTCATGTTAAGATCATTATGTTAATTGGAACATGGAGCGACCACCCGGGAAAACAGTGCTACCACAAGGGTAGTATGGGATGCCCTTGGCTGATTAATTAGGAAAGCTAGTGGAAGACTACCTTACCCGAAAGGGGCAAGGGCAGTAGGGGAGAGGTCAGTGTAGGGAGGCCCTCGGGAGGATTTTGCTGCGATGGCGGTCCTGCAAGGGATTCCTGCACTGGATCTTCCTATAAACTGTAGCGGGTTTTCTGAAGCTAGTGGAACTTTGTAAAGGCCTCGTAGTGTTACCCTGCCTCGCCTCCTCGGTAGAGGTGTATGGGAAGTCGCGATCCCTTGGCAGATGGGTAACATGACTTGTGGGTAAAGATGCGCAACCTCTGCAGAGTGTAAAACTGGTATACTAGCCGTGCTCACGGTCATGAGCAGCTCGGACCCTCACATGATTAAATTATGGAACTTAAACTCAATTTGTCATATGCATTGCATTGCAGGTGAAGTTGTTACTTTTATTCTATTACTTAATTGGGGTTGGTATTTACTTATACTTAGTAACTGCTAATAAAATTTTGACCAACTTTAAAAGCAATGCTCAGCTCTAACCATCTTCTTTGGTAAGCCTTACACTTCACGTGAGCTCCCACCTTTGGCGAGTTCATGCACATTATTCCCCACAACTTGTTGAGCGATGAACGTATGTGAGCTCACTCTTGCTGTCTCACATACACCACAGGTCAAGACCAGGTGCTGCAGGATGATGCTCATGGAGGATGCTGCGATGAGTTCGTGAGAGGTCTAGGTCGTCGTCTCCCAGTCAACTTTGGGTTGCTGGACCGTTGTCTCCTTATAATGTAATTATTTATTTTGTATAGAACTCCTGTTATATATAAAGTTGTGACATTCGATCCTGTGCCACTATACATCATATGTTTGAGACTTGGTCCCAGCATACCTGGTGTTTATGTTAACCCCGGGTTTTGGATCCCTAAAATCCGGGTGTTACAGAAGTGGTATCAGAGGAATGTTGACTGTAGGACGAAACCTAGATAGAACTGGACAACCATTATCTACTTACCTTTGCTACTCTGATCATTTCTAAACTTATCTTAATCTTTTCTCATCTATTTCCGCTTCACTCTGATTATTCTTACCTATTTATTCTAAAGACAAATGTGGATTTCACACTTTGTAATCCTGTACCTGAAGTGACTTTTAGGAAAAGGAGACCTATTCTTAGGAACAAAAACAAAACTATTTTTATAGATATCTATGGACTTGAATGTTTGTTCTTATGATACTTGTTTGATTTGGATCTTTGATTGAGTGTGATGGGTTGTGGAGTAACGTCCACAATTACATCTGCATATACATCTAGGTATAAAGGATAGCATTTGTAAGATAACTAGACAAAACTAGATTATTCCCGTAGAAAATATATGTAGTATTCTGTATCTGTCTCATCTTAACATATTCTATCTTACCTTTGGACATTCACCTCGTACAACTAATTACCCTAGTCTTGACATAGAATATCTGGCCCAGCCCTGCCAAAGAAATTCCAATACATAACCAACTATTAGCTTATTCATTCTGTCTACTAAATGATTCCCTTGCAAAGCTATCTTACCATATGCTTCTAACTTAGATGGTCAATACCAGGCGGGGTGGTGGAATTGATTTGCCTGCTAATCGACAACCTCAACCACAGTCAGCAGAGATGAATCCTCCTAATCCTCCACAAGGCGGAGTTGATCCACTAGTCGCAGCTCAAATGAGAATGATGCAGCAAATGGCTGACACTATGGCAGATATGCGCACCCAAATGCGGCAAGAACGCCAAGAAATGCACCAGGAAAGAGAGGATGCACGTCGGGAAATGCGCCAAGAACGGGAGGAGATACGCCAGGAGAGGAGAGTACAACAACAGCAGCTGCAGCAACAACTTCAACAACAGCAGCAACAACAACAAGTGCCATTGCCTCCACCTCCACCACCAGTTCCACCCCGGGACAAGCACCGGGAATTCATGAGCCACAAACCACCAACCTTCTCCAACTCCGCAGATCCACTACAAGCAGATGACTGGTTAAAGTCCATAGAGAAGATGCTCAACATAGCTCAGTGCTCGGACCGAGAGAAAGTACTCTATGCATCGGGTCGTCTTGCTGGTCCCGCTGCAGATTGGTGGGATGCGTACTGTGCAGCTCATGCTGCTGCCAATACCATTACCTGGGAAGAATTCTCCACACAATTCAGGAATTACCATATTCCTGCTGGACTCATGAAGATTAAGAGGAAGGAGTTTCTATCTCTCAAGCAAGGAAGTATGTCCGTGAGTGAATATAGGGACAAATTCATCCAGTTATCTCGATATGCTCCCAGAGATGTTGAGGATGATGAGCAAAAGCAGGAGCTCTTTCTGGATGGTTTGATTGGACCCTTGCAATATCAGCTGGTATCGCACACCTTCCCATCCTTCCAAAGACTACTTGACAAAGCTATTGCTGTAGAAAACAAGAGGAGTATATTTGGAGAGAAAAGAAAGGCTGTCAACCAAGGGCAGGCTGGTAGTAGTTCCCGTCCTCGCTATACTACCACTCCCAATACACCAGCTAGTGGCAGTTCTGGGCAACAAACTCAACAGACACCAACTGCTCCTCCAAAGGCAAGCACTCCAGTAGGAACCGTTGCTCCCAACACAACCGCCATCAGGACATGCTTCAAGTGTGGACAACCAGGACACTACGCCAACTACTGTCCCAACAGAGCTGCCTACACTACACCGGCTCCGATGAAGCAAGGACAAGCCTCAGCAGGGAAGAGTCAGCCCCTATCCATCAACCGAGGATATGCCCATCATACAGAAGTAGAAGCTGAACCCGGTGAACTTGAAATTCAAGAAGAAGAGCCAGTTGGAGATGAAGTAGTCGGTGAAGAAGTCAACGAGCAACAAGAATAAAGAGATAAACATAGATATAGATACATATATATATATATATTACTATTTGTAAGACCTAAATATTATTTTAGCCAGTAGTAGTATTTTACTATTTTAGTAATAATAATAAGGTTCATTGGACCCTGTGTTATGCTAAATAAGATATGCATCATGCCGAGATTTTGTTTATGCATCTGTGTTGAAACCATATGAACATACATCCTTTTCTTACAAATCTCGAGGACGAGATTATTTTTAAGGGGGGTAGGATTTGTAACACCCAAATTCTGAATTTGGAATTGGTAGAAGAAATCTGAACAAAGTATCATTGGGAAATAAGAAAATGAGGAGAAAAAGAATTTTTCTTTTAAAGGAAACCATTTATACATCTCATGAAATAAATAAACAAGGAGAATAAAACTTAAACTAGTAATAATAAAATAGTATGGTTTATATTCACCTTTGGGTTTCAATTGATACATTTGAAAATTTTGAAAACAAATAGAAGTATAAATTTGAATTTGGAATAGAAAATAGAAAATAAAAGAAAAGGGAGAACTAAGAAAAATACTACATAAAATAAAATAAAAATCAGAATAAACATCCTTCACATTTATATTATTAAATTATACCTTTCAAACCGAGGACAAGTTATTCACAAAGTTTGAACTCAAACTTGAAATTCAAAATGGATTTGAAAATGGAGAAAAGAAAATAGAAAAGAAAAAGAAAAAGAATAAAAACCCTAACTGGGCCGGCTACCTGGAAATCGGCCCATCTTCACAATCCACACCGCGCGGCCCATTACTCTTCACGGGCGCGCGCCGACCTGTGGGGCCCTTTGCCCAGCCTCTCCCGCACGCGCCGACACCCCTGACCCACCGTTCAGCCACCCACCGCCGCTCGCCCCGCACCAAGTCACCTACACGTGGGGCCCGTCTGTCAGGCGTATCCTCTTCCTTCCGTTGAAGCCAACAGAATTCGCGCGGCAATCGCTGGCGTCCGCAAGCTCCCCGGCCGAAACCTTCGCTGCTGCTCCGCTCGGACTCGCCCGAGCCCCTGCTCACCCCGCTCGCGTCCACACCACGGACTCCATGGCCGGGAATCTCGCAACAGACCTGCGCGCGCGGGGGAGAATCGCACCAAATCCGCCGTCGGTCTCGGCCTCCTCTCGCGCGGATTTATCCCTCCCTCCAGGCTATAAAACTCGAGCGCCCGTGACCCTGAGCCATAACCTTTGCAAGCCGGACACCAAGGTGAGAAATCGCGTGGTCATCGCCGAGCGAAAAGCACCGTGGAGCGCCGCCGCCGAGGATAGCCGTCGTCGGGGGGGTCTCCGCTCTTGGAGTCGGGTCGGGGAGTATCGTCTTCGCCTGGGGAAGCTGTCCGCGCCTCCAATTCGGGTTGGGCGCCACCGTGACGCAAGGAATTGCTCACCGGAGCACTTCACCGCCGCCAATCCGCCCCTCTGCCGTGGCCAGGGTCTTCCGCGCTGCGAACCCCTCGGTATGATGCCCTTGCCGCGTTTACTTGTTCGTCAGCTACGCGTAGTACCGATTAGCTATGGGTTTGGGGCAGTGGGCGGCCATCGGGGGTTCGCCGGAGTCCTCTCCGCCGCGGGGGGGGGGAGAACTCGTCGCCGTTGCACGGCTGGATTGAAGACGGAGCTTCCGCGACCGTCGGATCGGGCGCGGACGGATAAGATTAGAATGGGAGATAACGGTTCGGTGATTTGAATCCGGGCCGTCCGTCTAGATCGGGCGAACCTGAGTGACCCCCGCGTTTTAAATCTGAGCCGTTGATCTCGGATCCAACGGCGCGCGCTGCGTACCGGTTCGGTTTATATCAGATCTAATCCGGGCGCTTGATTCCTGATCTGACGGCTGGAATTAGATTATACCCCTTCGCCGTGGCTCTTTTGTTAAAGAGCCCCTGGACTTTTTGAAATAGAACCCGCCGTCCTATGCGACTGTGCTCTGAGTCTTAGAAGATTTACCCAGAGCCCCCTGACCTTTCTTATAATTGAGGCCCAGTCCAGAACATAATAAAATCAGAGAAAATGGTTATTAAATAGATTTTTAATATGAAAATAATTGCTAAAACTTAGATAATTCATAGAAAATTCATTTTAGCTCCAAATTGAACCATTCCAGTTTCTAAAATTTTGTAATAATATTCTTCATCATTTAGTGTCTTTGTTTTGACATGAACTCTGCCAGAAAATTTATTTATCATTTAATCATATTTTAATCACATTAAACCTTAGGAAAATCATAACTTGAATTCTACAACTCCAAAATTAATAATTCTTTTTCCTGTGATCTTATTTTAATATGTAGATTATTAATATGTATTTTGCATATATGTTTGGTGTAATGTTAATCTTGCCTATACCATGTATGTTTGTATTGCTACGACTAGCAGTGAGGTCACGAGGATCTGAAGAATCATCCTGGTACCTGGAATCTCAAGGCCCAGGCAAGTTGTGCCCTTGATCACTTCTTTTTACCCAGCCATGTTCTGATTAATCATAATGATCTGCATAGGTTAATTTGATGGGACCCAATAGGTTACCCTAGTTTGATTATCTTTATACCTTGTTTACCACTGATCTTTCTGGGTAGTACTTGCTAGTGCTATATGTGGTTTGGGTATGGAGATACACTATTCATGATTACACTTTTTGTTATCAGTTGTTATTTAATGTTCATGTTAAGATCATTATGTTAATTGGAACATGGAGCGACCACCCGGGAAAACAGTGCTACCACAAGGGTAGTATGGGATGCCCTTGGCTGATTAATTAGGAAAGCTAGTGGAAGACTACCTTACCCGAAAGGGGCAAGGGCAGTAGGGGAGAGGTCAGTGTAGGGAGGCCCTCGGGAGGATTTTGCTGCGATGGCGGTCCTGCAAGGGATTCCTGCACTGGATCTTCCTATAAACTGTAGCGGGTTTTCTGAAGCTAGTGGAACTTTGTAAAGGCCTCGTAGTGTTACCCTGCCTCGCCTCCTCGGTAGAGGTGTATGGGAAGTCGCGATCCCTTGGCAGATGGGTAACATGACTTGTGGGTAAAGATGCGCAACCTCTGCAGAGTGTAAAACTGGTATACTAGCCGTGCTCACGGTCATGAGCAGCTCGGACCCTCACATGATTAAATTATGGAACTTAAACTCAATTTGTCATATGCATTGCATTGCAGGTGAAGTTGTTACTTTTATTCTATTACTTAATTGGGGTTGGTATTTACTTATACTTAGTAACTGCTAATAAAATTTTGACCAACTTTAAAAGCAATGCTCAGCTCTAACCATCTTCTTTGGTAAGCCTTACACTTCACGTGAGCTCCCACCTTTGGCGAGTTCATGCACATTATTCCCCACAACTTGTTGAGCGATGAACGTATGTGAGCTCACTCTTGCTGTCTCACATACACCACAGGTCAAGACCAGGTGCTGCAGGATGATGCTCATGGAGGATGCTGCGATGAGTTCGTGAGAGGTCTAGGTCGTCGTCTCCCAGTCAACTTTGGGTTGCTGGACCGTTGTCTCCTTATAATGTAATTATTTATTTTGTATAGAACTCCTGTTATATATAAAGTTGTGACATTCGATCCTGTGCCACTATACATCATATGTTTGAGACTTGGTCCCAGCATACCTGGTGTTTATGTTAACCCCGGGTTTTGGATCCCTAAAATCCGGGTGTTACACAAAGCATAGTGACTGTCCGGTGGCGCACTGGACTGTCTGGTGCGCCCATCGCCAGCAAGCTGAGACAACAGCTAGGAAGTGGTTGGGGGCTATAAATACCCCCAACCACCTCATTCACTTCAATCCAAGTTTTCTGAACATCCCATTCAATACAAGAGCAAAAGACTTCATTCTAAGACACATTCAATAGATCAAATCCCCTCCAAGCCTCCAAATCAACTCAATTCCATTAGAGACTTGAGAGTGGGTGTTTTGTGTTCTTTTGTTGCTTGGATTGGCCTTTTCTTTTTTCCCTTCTTATTCTCAAGAGACTTGTAAGCTAAGCAAGAGACACCAAGTGTGTGGTGGTCCTTGCGGGGTCTTAGTGATCCGTGAGATTAAGGAAAAGGCTCACTCGGTCTAAGTGACCGATTGAGAAAGGGAAAGGGTTGGAATAGACCCGGCCTTTGTGGCCTCCTCAACGGGGACTAGGTTCTTTGGAACCGAACCTCAGTAAAACAAATTATCGTGTCTACTTGCTTGATTTCCACTTGATTTGTTTGCCCTCTTTCCTCTCTCTAACGTTTCCTTGCTAGTATTGATTTGAGTTTGCTCCCATACGTCATCCGCATCCTTTGAGCAACTCTTAGCAAGAGAAACAATCCTTTCGGACTTGAATTTAATTCTAACACTACCCCGGCCTTTAGTGTGTGTTTAAGTTTATAAATTTCTGGTTTCGCCTATTCACCCCCCTCTAAGCGACTTTCATGGATCTTTCTCTCGAAATGTCACATCCATACTCACAAACAGTCTCTGACCAATAAGATCCCAACATTTGTACCCTTTCTGAGTAGATGTATAACCCACACTTTAGTGCTTGAGGATCCAACTTGCTCACCATTGGTCGATGATCTTTTACAAAGCAAACACATCCAAAGACCTTGGGTGGAACTCATAAGTCACTTTTTCCCAACATAAGTTCCATAGGTGATTTCATATCAAGTATTCTTGAGGGCATTCGGTTGATGAGGTATGTGGCTGTCATTATTGCCTCACTCCACAAATACTTAAGCACATTCATCTAAAACAATGAGAGATCTTGCTACCTCCAACAAATGATGATTTTTCCTCTCTGCTACACCATTTTGTGGTGGAGTTTTAGGACAAGTTGTTTGGTGAATAACTCCCTGTTTTGATAGATATGATCTGAATTTATTATTCACAAACTTTGTTCCATTATCAGTCCTGATAACTCGAATCCTTGCATTAAACTGATTTGCAGCCAATTTATGGAAGTCTTGAAAGCACTTTAACACCTTGTTTTTATGCTTAAGTATATAGATCCAAGTCATACGAGTATAACAATCAATAAAAGTAACGAACTACTTTTCACCATTCACACAAGTGACTGAACAAGGACCCCAAACATATGAGTGTATTAGAATAAATGGTTCACAACTGCGAAGACCAATACTAGGATAAATGGATCTAGTATGCTTGCCAAGTTCGCATGCATCACATACAAGCCTACTTCTGTCCACTCCCTTAAACATTACGGGGTACAACCGACTTACGATGGTGTAGTAGAATCTCCTTCACATCCCCTTCAATAGCTGCTCTCAATGCTAACTCCTCGTGACTGATGAACCACAATCCATTACGCCTGACTCTAGACCCAATCTTTCTCCTAGTCCTCCTCTCCTGAAAGACACAGGAGGTTTCATCAAATGTAATTGTGCACTTGAATTGGTCAATGATTGAACTTACTAAAAGTTCCCTTTGCCTGGGAACAAGATTTGGATGTCGACTAGAGGGGGTAAATAGGTGAATAAAAAATAACACTTAAAAACTGGAGTTTGTTACTCTACTCGAAGACTGGATCGCAGAGAAATGAAGACACTTCAAGTAGATCGCAGCAGAAATGAAGTTCTTGTCTCAAAATTCCATGCACCTCAAAAACAGCTAATACCACAGATAAGTATTGAAGTTCAAGTATAAAAACAATAAAGACAAAGAGACAGAACACAACATAGAGCAGAGCACACAGACACGAGTATTTATCCTGAGGTTTAGCCAAGCCTGAAATGCGACAGATAGAGCCTTCAATTATGTTGATATCGATTACAACGATGCCGTGGTTGCTTACAATCTTCTCGACAGCACTCCGGCAGAATAACAATTATCAAGATCTTGCTCTTGTTCTTAGCATTACTTCCTCTCTTTCTAAAGGCTTATAACCGAACCTCTACACAAATTAGAGAGATACACAAGAGAGGAAGAGAAGGAATATGATCACTTGATGTATGGACTTATTGGCTGCACGTCTACTTACATTAAATGGGCGCCTAGGGGTCCTTTTATAGCCCCAAATGATCTCCTAGTCGTTGCCTTTTTCCTTGTGAAGATCTCAATTCCCTTCTATCCGCGGTTTGTTTCCTTATATGGCTAAGTCGACCTTGAAGCTTTCAGCCGCATGGTATACCGGACAACGACTCACCCGAGGCCACAACACACCCGAGGCCACGACTCGCCCGAGGCAGTCACGTCTCCATATTTGGTAGTTACCAAATATAGAAAATAAAATAAAGTTTTAGTTTTCGTATTTAGTAATTTAAGTACTAAAATAGAATAAATTGGAGGGACTAAAAATTAGTCTCTAGAAACCAAACACCCTACCAAATAAAGTTTTAGTTTTCGTATTTAGTAATTTAAATACTAAAATAGAATAAACTCCTACCACGGTAATATCAAATCAACTCCAGATGCAATATCATCAAGTGTATATGAGCAGACAGATGGATTTCTAATCAATTGAACTAGATGGCATCTGCTTGTATTGCTAGTTACAGTAGTTAGTATTTACACTGCAGCAAAAAAAAAACAAATGCAACAGTCTGAGATACGGCCATATTAGCGACATCTCTGGGTTCTGTTGAACCATGGACCAGTGCCTCGCAGAGATGTGAATGGCTTGTTTCAGAGCTGCAGGAGCCGTTCATGATTGCAGATAGATTGCTGTTCCGATCAAAAGGATCCACAAGGTAACAACCACCCATGCACTCTTCTTCCATTCATTTGGCGGTCGCAAGAAAGAGAGGTCTCCAAAGATGTTTGGAGAAGGTTGAACTTGGTTGCTAGCAGCACTCATCTTCCTTTTCTTGTCCTCTTGTTCCTTGATTTTGTCACTCCATGTTCCAGCATACCTGATTCACATAACAACAAGTATCATGATATAGGTAAGATATTAATGAGATTGTGAATATCTCTACATTGCTTGAAATGAAATCAGGGGGATAGGAAAGCAGCATCAATCAAAAAATGAAAAGGGTTCCATCGAAGGGCATGCTTTGCAGCTGTTTAGAATGGTGGTAACTATCTTCACTCCAGTTTAAGCATTTAAAATGATGTATAGTAGCTAAAGAATGATGTATGACAGCTAAAGAATTATGCACAGTAGCTAAATCAGGGGTAAGAACAGGTCATAGGTTATAGGATTTATATATAGTAGCTAAAGGGTGATGTCAACAAAGATGATCAGGTAGTTGTATCTTCTCTATGGAAAGATGTGTAAAGAAACAATGAAAAAACTAGAGATTTTTACAAGCTGAAGGGTTCACCATTCAGCTTCAGTCAAAAAGAGAATGATATAAGAATAAACACCATATGAGTGAGATTTCAAGCAGATCACAAGTGCCATACAGGCAAAAATATACAGAAAGTAAATTCCAGAGCCAAATGGCATAAGGCACCAACTAATTTATGCTCACGCGCACAGAAAGTAAATTCCAGAGCCAAATGGCATAGAGACAGGGAAGGGAATTAGTAGAGTCTCGAATAGATAACTAACCAATCCCAGCTGCTCCCAATTTGTGGTATTGTGACCACCTCATCATTTGATATCTTCAACTTGGGTGCCTCTAAAATGTATCTAAGCTCAGCTGCCTGGCGCCTGATGTTGATCATGGGGTGGCTACTCTCCAACTCTTTGTACAATGCAATGCAATCCTTGTGCCTCCTATTGGCTTCATATGCCATTGCAAGCCAAATTTGGATCTAGAAGAAGATACACGCTATATCACAAAGATGTCTACAGGATTTTAGCCATAGACTACATCACAAAGATGCCTACAGAATTCAACTCACTCAAAAGACTTAGGGCCCATTCGCTTGCCGAGGAACGAATCGCTGGGATTCGTTCCAGCTTATCAAAATTTATATAAATTAGAGAAGTAATCCGGCTAGGAATCATTCCGGACCTCCAATCCGTGAAAACCGAACAGGGCCTTATTTGGCATGAGAACTACAGAAATCTCAACTGCAGAGATACTACCTCGCCACCGAGTAGAGATGAGGGACGTATGATAGTGAGCGCAGCCTCCAAGAATTCAATTGATCGTCCATACATTCCTTTCCCGTACGCCTTTTGACCCAACTCAAACATTTGCTTCGCCGTCTCCCTCCTCTCCGCTTGCTCCTTCGCTACCTGCAAAGCTCGCGCAACAAAATGATTTTGTCTCACTCTACCCTCACCCTCCTGCAAACAGCGCTAAAACTAGAACCAGGTGCATGTGCGTCACAAATGCTAGAGAACATGTGGAACTTGAAGGAAGAGGAGTGTGTAGTATTGGTATTTGTGTTTGGTGAGGAAGAATTGGCGTGTGAAGTGAATGACTAGTGAGTGTGTGAAGGAAGGCGAGCTCTGGTTACTAAAGGTTAAGGGTAGGAGTAGGACCTTCTGGAGCTCGCGGCGGACACGCTCGCGCTTCTCCTCCTCCGACTCCTCGGGGGCCTCGGCGGCGGCCTGGCTTTGCAGCTGCTCGGCGGTGCGCTCCAACTCCTCCATCTCCTCGGCCTCCTTCAGTCGGCGATTCAGCTCCGCTTCCCACTCCCTCTGCGCCTCATCCTCGGACAGCTCCCCGGGCTCGTCACTGCCGCTCGACGCGGAGGCGGAGAACCTGGTCACGTGGCCACGGCGGTCGCGATTCTGTGAAACACAGGCGGCCACGCCGAGCCAGACCGAGGGGCGCAGGGGCTTGGAGGCCCAGTTGCGAAGGTAGAGGCGCGTCCTCCGGCGGCGTACGGCGAGGTGGGCCCCCAGGCCGGCGGCGTCGCCGAGGAGGACGCCGGCGCCCATCGCCGGGAAGATGAGGCCAAGAGGGGGGACAAGACAACTCGATGAACAATCTCCTCTTATTTTCTGCATCAGCTAATTATATGTAGCCTCCCGGCTCCCGCACGGCATTAGAGTTTGTGACATGTAGGTCCAGCCGCTGTAGATATTTTTCGCGGGACACAAGAGAAGAAAGAAATGGCACGTATTGCAAGAGGAGGATTGGTGGCGGGTGTGGCCGTCTCCGACCACCAGTCGCTGCTGCAAGGCGGACGTCCTCTTCCTCCTTCAGTCCAGCTAAAAGCATTGGCGATGGCAAACGCCGTGGCATATCAATCAGCACTAGCAAAGCCAACTGCTCCGATTACGACACGTGGAGAGCTTTAAGTGAACCGTTACTGAATCACCTGACAATGCAAATAGTTTACGTAATAAAATAATTGAACTAATAGTCCTCTGTACACCTGATTTAGTTGTTTTGGTTTTGTCGTGTGTTAATCACTATCAATTTTGACCAGTTATACCGAATATTTCATAATATTTTACTATATAAAAATAAAGTCATAGAATTCATCGTGACTTTAACAATAGTAATATGTAATTTTTTTAGTTTAAAATAATTTAAACCTATATATATTGTTGGTCAAAGTTTAAATAATTTGACTTAGAACAAATCCAAAACAATTAATTCATGTGGACCTAGGAAGTAATATTGATCATTCTGCGTACATACATATCGAAAGGTTGTCAAAACTGACACCAAATAATTTGGAACACATTTTTTTTCAAGTGGATCATCTTTACTCATGCAGTCTATTAGTTGTTGACTTGTTGTGCTTTAGTGTCACACCCGGTTTCAGGGGTAGAACCGAGCGCATACCATATGTGTGCCAGGATCCATTTCCACACATATGTTGACATCACAAGTGTAGTATATCAAAAGACAATGCAATAAAGGCGTAAAGAGAGTATAATACTTTATTACATCATCTGAAACATTGTATCTTTAACAAGTATCACATCAAAGTAAAGCGGAAATAAACAACTGGGCAATCTTCCACAGGAAGTTGACCGACGTATCGTTAGACTCAGAATTCCTCGTCGTCAAAAACTCCATCAAAGTCTCCAGCATCACCCTCTGATCAAAATAAGCAAGGGTGAGCTCACTTATGGTCGGGGCTCAGCAAGTGGGGGAAAAATTAATGCAGGTATAACAAGGTGAGGCTAAGTTTGAGCAGTAAGCATTTTAGTTGGTCAATATTTTATTAACAACACCTGTCTTACTAATAAGTGTGAATCCCAAATATCCCATTTAAACAAAGGAATATGAGTATAGCAAAAACACTTAAGTGAAACCACTTAAGCAAATTTTTGGCAGATCATCGGATCTCAATTTAATTCCATCTTCAAGTTCAATTATCACGTGAGGAGTCCAGGTCGCTCATAACCGGGAGCACGGCTGATATATCAGTTTTACACTCTGCAGAGGTGGTACCACAAGCCACGTATCCCATCTAGCCCGGGTTGATCGGACCCTTAGACACTGCCGAGGTGAATGGCTAGGGATCTATTATGAGGTTTTCACAAAATACACTTAATACGAAGCAACCCGCTAAGGTTTCTAAAGACAATGGTGGTGGCCCCCTGGGTGAAGTACCTTAGCCAAGAATACGACCCCATGTTAACGTGGGCTGCCAGCACCTACCGCTCCCCCTCTTGCCCATATTTCAGGTAAGGTTGCTAGGCACTAAGCATATAAAGCTAATTACCAAAGTCAGAGCCATGATAGCACTCGTGGTTGCACTGTTATCCTGGGTGGTCACTCCATGTTCCAATTAATTTGTAATAAAGTTATCTTAACCATCGGGTTAATGTCATAATTGTCAATTAACATTTTTGGAACATTAAAACCAATTAATGAGTGACATTAGGAATCATTAAGTTGGGCGGTAGCATAAATTTTTGCACAGCTTAATAATTTTCCCAGGTTAAACAAGGAATACAGGTAGTAAATCTAGGAAATCCTTAATTAGGTAAACCCATCAAATTATACAATATATCAAAAAGTAAACATTATTATATGCAATGAGTAGGTACAAACAGAATATGCAGAGGGAGAATCCACTTGCCTTGATCAAAAGCGTCTTGCGGGTCGTTTTCGAACGAATTTGGATCTTCTACCACGCAATCGACTTCTATTATAGTCGCACATCGCACATACAAAAATAAAACATACACAAATAAATAAACATGCACCATTTCATAAACATACACCATTACATGCACATTAACACGTCGCACTAATCACATCTTAATTACGTACTAATCGCGTAAATACTTATTGATTCAATTATAGCTATTATTGTGAGTCCTAAATGGTGAATTTATGAGTGGGTGCAATAAACACAGTTTTAACTATTATTAATATATTTTAACATCATTAATTAAATTAAACAATAATTATCGTCTTTAATACTAATAAATAAATTATTAGCTTTTATCTCTCTTTATTTCAAACTCAAATTATTGAACATAGCAAAAATGAATATAATATTCTAAAAATCCTTATAAACTACTAATTGAACATTTTCTAACACAAGCGAGGTTATTTGACATAAACTAGTACTCTAACAATTTAAGTTCTAAATCTGCGAACATGTTTATTTGACTAGCAAAAACCTATTTTTCCATCCTACTAATGATATTTTCTCCTTTCTTTATAAAAAGAAAATGTTAACAAAATAATTAACTAAATCATCTAGAAATCCTATATTATTCATATGACATGCGTTCTATACCATTTTTCTAAATCCACTTAAAATGCACTTATAATTCTCCAAATAGTTTCTAAAGTTTATTGTGACCACATTTAACTACAAAAATTCCTATCTAGTATTTTTATCGCCAACGGGTGACTACTAAATGTTGTCATATTTCTGTAATCCAAAATTCAACGCCACGACTAACATGAAATATAACGGTGCACTAATACTCGCATATCTCTAACAAATTCCATAACGCACACATATACATAAATCGGGAATCACATGTGTTCATATTACAACAAACAAAATATACAACTAATGAATCAGATCAAAAAGTACTTTTATAAAATACACAAAATAATTGGGTCGTCTTCAACCTTGGGTTCGCACGTGCGATGGGGAGAGTTCGACGGGGTTCGGCCGGGTGGAGAAAAGCAGGGGCTCGACTACGGACGGTGAATGCGTGGCTCCGGTGAACTCCGGCGACGAACGACACACTCCGGCGAACTCCACGGGCTCCGGCGACGAACGGCAAGCGAGAGAGTGCGAGGAATGGGAGAGAGCTCGGGTAGGGAGGATGGGAGAGAGGCTCTGCTGCTCCTTTTATAGAGAGAGGGAGGGGAGAAGAAAAGTCTGCCAGGGAGAGCTTCAATGGGGCGCCGGCTGTCTTCAAGTACCGTCAATGGCGTCGGTTACCGGAGGGAATAATGGGGGAGGAAGAAACGGAGCAATGAAGTGCCATTAATCGCGAGGAAATGAAGCGGTCGCTGGGCGTTGGGTCGGGTCGTCGGATGGCGCGCTGCTCGGCAACGGCGCGGCAGGGGCCGGCCTAGGTTCGCGCGCGCGGCGCGGTTCTGGGCGGCTGCGCGCTTGGCGAGGCTCGGTGTCGCATGAGTGCAGGGTGCCGTGGGTCGCGTGGCTCGCTCGGACAGAGGCGCGGGGAGGCCGGTCGGCTGCCTGCTTGCGCGAGGTCGCGGGCTCGCCTGCGCGCTTGGTCGGCCTCAGGTGGCGCGCGACGCTTGGGCTCCTGGTGCGCAGAGAGAGAAGTGAGAGGGAGGAGAGAGAATAGGGGAGGGAGAGGAGTAACAGCAGGGGCGGCGGCTTGAAGGTGGAAGAGAGCAGGCGCGTGCATGTGTTAGGGTAGTTGGTAGATGGGCCCTTGTTGGGCCGGGTGGTGAAGTTTTTTTTCTTTTTTTTTAAATTCCGAAATACCTTTTTATATAGTTCAAAACTTCATAAAAAAATGCACCAAAACTATTTATAAATAACATATTTATTTTTAGACTAATAATTGTTATATTATTTAATTATTATATTATTTACTTGGTTTTCTTTTAAAAAGGAATTGATAATAAACGTTCGATAATAAATCAAGCGCATGCAACGAAAACGATCAAAATGCAAAATAATAATTAATCACTTAAAAAATTATTACCGTATTTACTAAATTTATTATTTTTAGTTGATGGCTTTTGTGGTGTTACATTTAGGTTGTGCCCAGTAGTTACTGAATGTGGATATAGATATTGGGCATTTTCGTATCCTGGTGCAACCTTCATTGCATGCGCATCCGTGGCCTTCTCCAACAGCGTACGAATGTGAAGTCGCAAAGGGGGGAAGTCGGAGTGGAGTAACAATTGCCTTCTGCCAATGGACCCAACCCACCTACTAGTGTGCGATGGTCGACGACAGCGAAGGGCTCCGTGCGATAGCTCCGGTCCAAAGTTGTTGGCTCCACCGCTCCACTTATCTATTGTCGTCGATTCCTCATTTGGTTGTGGTAAGCTTCCCACCCCATGTAACCGCCCCACCCTCTCCCCCGACCCCTAACAATGTCGTCCCCATTGAGTCCTGGCGTCGTGCTTTGGTCGCTACAAATCATGTGTGCGTCGAGCAGCTCACTGTAACACCACGTCCACTCCCGGACCCACGGTACTTACTCCAAACAGTCCTCTAGGATCATAGACTTCCCCACAGACTAACACGAGTCTTTTGTGTACACATTGTCCTCACTCATGCGCACCCAAGAAAACTTCCTAGTCGGTCAACCATCCTAAAGTTGCTCCAAGCCAAGCACGCTTAACCTGGAGGTTCTTTCGAGACAGGCTTCCAAAAAATAAGATGCACCTTATTGATATGAGTACTCTATTGATTCTATTAAGCCTTGGGCCATGATATCACAATCCACCCCCTTAGAAGACCGATGTCCTCGTCGGTCAATCCCAAGCCAGGAACATCTCCTCTTGGCCACGTCTATATGTCTATTGTCGTCATATGCCATGAAATGTGACCACTCCAGACCCACATGCGCCATGCGCCATATACCTGAGCCCCTAGCCCACACACGCTCGTGAAACCGCGACGGTAGGCTCTAATACCATTTGTAACACCCTGTTCAGTCCTGGACTGGCAGTACTTACTCCTGGTAGCCCTCTAGGATCATAGACTGTCCCTACAGGCCAACATAAGTCTTTTGTGCGCACTTTGTCCTCACTCATGCGTACTTGAGAAAACTTCCTAGTCGGTCACCCATCCTAAAATTGCTTCAAGCCAAGCACGCTTAACCTAGAGGTTCTTTCGAGACAACCTTTCTAAAAAGAATATGCACCTTGTTGATATGAGTACTCTATTAATTCTATTAAGGCTTGGGCTAGGATATCACACTCACGCACCACTTGGTCAGGGCTTCTCGATTTATCGCCTTGCAATGTTTGCACATTTCCTAGCTTCGGATCAATAAACTTTCAGTGAAGTGTATATTATATGCGCCATTAGTTAGGTTAATTCAAACTGATGCCTCAACCCTCGATGTTCCTCGCCTGGTTATTGTGTCTATGGAAACTTGACGTTTCCAACTTTATAGGGTTGTGATGATAACCAATAGGCAATGTGGCCAGCTCAGGTGAGCGCATCACATTTCATACACCAGGAGTTCGTCACAGCTACGCCAATTGTTCAGTTAGCTCAAGAGAAAGATGGCAAAGAAGATGCACATTGTGGTTTTGTAGTTAGCCAACAAACATTGCAACATGATCAGTTCGAAGGATACAGAAAGTTGATGTCAGATTACTTTGTTGATTAACCCTCTACAGTGATGAAATTTTTTATCGTCTGTAAGCAATGTTTGTGTCTTTATTTCTATGTTAGCACAATATATACAATTTTAGCGTGATTACAGTGATCTAGCCTTAATGTATGTTTTGTATGTGCAAGGCCATGTTTCTGGACATTTTCCATAACCTTGTGACAACAAATGTCTACTTTCAAATGGTACCAAATGTTGTAGGCTTGCCTGGTTTCACTTCTATCCAAATGGTAATCACAGCTATATGTATGCTTACTTACGGGGGTGCTGTGGACCGGCTAGATGAGTACCTTCACATGGGTCAAAGCACAATTCTAGAGACTGTGGGTGAATTTACTAGGATCATTGTGGCTTTGTATGGCCCAATGTACATTAGGATTCCAAATTCTCAAGATATTATTATTTTGTTAGCAAAGGAGGATGAGAGAGTATTTCTCGGTATTATTGGCATTATAGATTGAATGCACTAGGAATGAGAAAAGTGTCCAACTGCTTTGCAGGGCTAGTATAGAGGCCACTACAAGAAGCTAACTATCATTCTAGAGGCGGTAACTAGCTACAATCTTTAGATTTGGCACGCTTTCTTTGGGATGCCAAGATCTAGCATTGATATAAACATGCTTCATCGCTCACCACTGTTCGATAGCCTGGCTAGAGGGATTGGTCCACAATTTAGCTATAAAGTCAATGGCAAGAATTACAACATGGGATAATATCTTGTCGGTGAGATATATCCTCCATGGGAAACTCTCAAAGGCCCCATATCTAGCCCACTTAGAGAAAACACAAATACTTCACCACAAAACACCAGGAGTATCGAAAGGATGTAGAACGTGCCTCTAGAGTGCTTCATGCTAAGTATCAAATAATAAAGAAACATGCTCGTCAATGGAACCCATTGGATCTTAAGAATATGGTCAATTGCATTGTTATCTTGCACAACATGAGTGTTGAGTAGGAGCAAGGGATGGATCAACTAAGAATTGAAGACTGTGATAGCGGGACACATCCACGTTTGAGTCAAAACCTCAACAACCTGGATGTCCAGTAGCTAATTTAAAATCACAAAAGAATACAAAGTAGAGATTACCATTTCCTATTCAAGGATGACCCGATCGAGCACATATGGAATTTGTATGGGGCTGAGTAGCCCCAAAGCTATTTGGTGAGGTCTTCTTGTCTTTGTGTTTTGATTGCACAGTTATTTGTGTTTAATATGACATTAAATACTATGTTGCTTCATTTGTAGGGGATAATTCTAAAATCCAAGCGAGGCTATGTGCTTAGGGTTTAGGCTAGTAGGGTAGGTTAGTTTGAAGGACATAGAACAATACAATTTGTACTGGGTGATTGCTGAAAGTCGCCTAGAGGGGAGGGGGTGAATAGGCGAAATCTGAAATTTATAAACTTAAACACACACTAAGGCCAGGGTTAGCATTAGAATTAAATTCGAGTGCGGAAGATTGTTTCTCTTGCTATGAGTTGCTCAATTAATGCAGATGACGTTTGGGAGCAAACTCAAAACAATATTTGCAATGAAACTTTAGAGAGAGGAAAGAGGGCAAACAAATCAAGAGAAGATCAATGCAAGTGAACGCGGTGATTTGTTTTACCGAGGTTCGGTTCTGAAGAACCTAGTCCCCGTTGAGGAGGCCACAAAGGCTGGGTCTATTCCAACCCTTTCCCTCTCTCAATCGATCACACAGACCGGTCGAGGCTTCTCCTTAATCACTTGGGTCAATAAGACCCCGCAAGGATCACCACACACTTAGGTGTCTCTTGCAAGCTTTACAAAGCACTTATGAGAATAAGAATAGAGAAGGAGAAAGCAATCCAAGCAACAAGAGCAATAAAAGAACACAAATGATCCTATCACAAGTCTCTAAGCAATATAGTTGATTTTGGAGCTTAGAGTGGATTGAATGCTTTGGTTGTGTCTTTGGAGTGGTTGCCTTTGCTCTTGCAATGAATGTGATGTTCAGAATACTTGGATGCCATTGAAGGAGGTGGTTGGGGGTATTTATAGCCTCCAACCACTTCCTAGTCGTTGGCTTGTTTTGCTGTCGATGGGCACACCGGACAGTCGAGTGGTGCACCGGACAGGTACTGTTCAATCTCCGGTGTGTGCCACGTCAGCACGCCCGTTTGGGTTTGGAGCAGTTGACCGTTGGAAGTCTTTGTCCTGTAGCTGCACCGGACAGTCCAGTGCCACACCGGACATGTCCGGTGTGCTTTGACTTCTGTGCTCTGACTTCTGCTGTGCACTGTTCACAACTGTTCATTTTTGCAGTCGACCGTTGCCGCCAGGTTACCGTTGCTCCATTGGCTCACCGAACATGTCCGATGCACACCAGACAGTCCAATGAATTATAGTGGAGCGTGCCCTGGGAAAATCCGAGAGCGGCAAGTTCGCTTGGTGCTTGGCCTGGTGCACCGGACACTGTCCGGTGCGCCACTGGCAACACACTCTCAAGTCCTTTGCTCCAAATTTATTTGAGTCTCCAATTGAATTTCTTTCTTGGTTTGTGTTGAAACTTATGCACCTGAGATAAATAACATCTTGGCAAACTAATTAGTCCACGTGGTTTGTGATGGACGTCAACCACCAAAATCAATTATAGGAAATGATTAAGCCCATTTCCCTTTCAATTGCAGACTTTGAGCTTTTCATGAAGCAACTCACTTATTGCTCAAAAGAATTAATATAATGTTACTTATAACAAAAAGATTTTAACGTGCATCAATTCTTGGTGAAACTAGTTACTAGTTAATGAAGACAGTTGTTGTGTCATATCTCTTTTTAGTCGTTCAACCATCCTAAAATTGCTAATAACTTCCTAGTCGGTCAACCATCCTAAAATTGCTCCAAGCCAAGCACGCTTAACCTGGAGGTTCTTTCGAGACAGGCTTCCAAAAAATAAGATGCACCTTATTGATATGAGTACTCTATTGATTCTATTAAGCCTTGGGCCATGATATCACAATCCACCCCCTTAGAAGACCGATGTCCTCGTCGGTCAATCCCAAGCCAGGAACATCTCCTCTTGGCCACGTCTATATGTCTATTGTCGTCATATGCCATGAAATGTGACCACTCCAGACCCACATGCGCCATGCGCCATATACCTGAGCCCCTAGCCCACACACGCTCGTGAAACCGCGACGGTAGGCTCTAATACCATTTGTAACACCCTGTTCAGTCCTGGACTGGCAGTACTTACTCCTGGTAGCCCTCTAGGATCATAGACTGTCCCTACAGGCCAACATAAGTCTTTTGTGCGCACTTTGTCCTCACTCATGCGTACTTGAGAAAACTTCCTAGTCGGTCACCCATCCTAAAATTGCTTCAAGCCAAGCACGCTTAACCTAGAGGTTCTTTCGAGACAACCTTTCTAAAAAGAATATGCACCTTGTTGATATGAGTACTCTATTAATTCTATTAAGGCTTGGGCTAGGATATCACACTCACGCACCACTTGGTCAGGGCTTCTCGATTTATCGCCTTGCAATGTTTGCACATTTCCTAGCTTCGGATCAATAAACTTTCAGTGAAGTGTATATTATATGCGCCATTAGTTAGGTTAATTCAAACTGATGCCTCAACCCTCGATGTTCCTCGCCTGGTTATTGTGTCTATGGAAACTTGACGTTTCCAACTTTATAGGGTTGTGATGGTAACCAATAGGCAATGTGGCCAGCTCAGGTGAGCGCATCACATTTCATACACCAGGAGTTCGTCACAGCTACGCCAATTGTTCAGTTAGCTCAAGAGAAAGATGGCAAAGAAGATGCACATTGTGGTTTTGTAGTTAGCCAACAAACATTGCAACATGATCAGTTCGAAGGATACAGAAAGTTGATGTCAGATTACTTTGTTGATTAACCCTCTACAGTGATGAAATTTTTTATCGTCTGTAAGCAATGTTTGTGTCTTTATTTCTATGTTAGCACAATATATACAATTTTAGCGTGATTACAGTGATCTAGCCTTAATGTATGTTTTGTATGTGCAAGGCCATGTTTCTGGACATTTTCCATAACCTTGTGACAACAAATGTCTACTTTCAAATGGTACCAAATGTTGTAGGCTTGCCTGGTTTCACTTCTATCCAAATGGTAATCACAGCTATATGTATGCTTACTTACGGGGGTGCTGTGGACCGGCTAGATGAGTACCTTCACATGGGTCAAAGCACAATTCTAGAGACTGTGGGTGAATTTACTAGGATCATTGTGGCTTTGTATGGCCCAATGTACATTAGGATTCCAAATTCTCAAGATATTATTATTTTGTTAGCAAAGGAGGATGAGAGAGTATTTCTCGGTATTATTGGCATTATAGATTGAATGCACTAGGAATGAGAAAAGTGTCCAACTGCTTTGCAGGGCTAGTATAGAGGCCACTACAAGAAGCTAACTATCATTCTAGAGGCGGTAACTAGCTACAATCTTTAGATTTGGCACGCTTTCTTTGGGATGCCAAGATCTAGCATTGATATAAACATGCTTCATCGCTCACCACTGTTCGATAGCCTGGCTAGAGGGATTGGTCCACAATTTAGCTATAAAGTCAATGGCAAGAATTACAACATGGGATAATATCTTGTCGGTGAGATATATCCTCCATGGGAAACTCTCAAAGGCCCCATATCTAGCCCACTTAGAGAAAACACAAATACTTCACCACAAAACACCAGGAGTATCGAAAGGATGTAGAACGTGCCTCTAGAGTGCTTCATGCTAAGTATCAAATAATAAAGAAACATGCTCGTCAATGGAACCCATTGGATCTTAAGAATATGGTCAATTGCATTGTTATCTTGCACAACATGAGTGTTGAGTAGGAGCAAGGGATGGATCAACTAAGAATTGAAGACTGTGATAGCGGGACACATCCACGTTTGAGTCAAAACCTCAACAACCTGGATGTCCAGTAGCTAATTTAAAATCACAAAAGAATACAAAGTAGAGATTACCATTTCCTATTCAAGGATGACCCGATCGAGCACATATGGAATTTGTATGGGGCTGAGTAGCCCCAAAGCTATTTGGTGAGGTCTTCTTGTCTTTGTGTTTTGATTGCACAGTTATTTGTGTTTAATATGACATTAAATACTATGTTGCTTCATTTGTAGGGGATAATTCTAAAATCCAAGCGAGGCTATGTGCTTAGGGTTTAGGCTAGTAGGGTAGGTTAGTTTGAAGGACATAGAACAATACAATTTGTACTGGGTGATTGCTGAAAGTCGCCTAGAGGGGAGGGGGTGAATAGGCGAAATCTGAAATTTATAAACTTAAACACACACTAAGGCCAGGGTTAGCATTAGAATTAAATTCGAGTGCGGAAGATTGTTTCTCTTGCTATGAGTTGCTCAATTAATGCAGATGACGTTTGGGAGCAAACTCAAAACAATATTTGCAATGAAACTTTAGAGAGAGGAAAGAGGGCAAACAAATCAAGAGAAGATCAATGCAAGTGAACGCGGTGATTTGTTTTACCGAGGTTCGGTTCTGAAGAACCTAGTCCCCGTTGAGGAGGCCACAAAGGCTGGGTCTATTCCAACCCTTTCCCTCTCTCAATCGATCACACAGACCGGTCGAGGCTTCTCCTTAATCACTTGGGTCAATAAGACCCCGCAAGGATCACCACACACTTAGGTGTCTCTTGCAAGCTTTACAAAGCACTTATGAGAATAAGAATAGAGAAGGAGAAAGCAATCCAAGCAACAAGAGCAATAAAAGAACACAAATGATCCTATCACAAGTCTCTAAGCAATATAGTTGATTTTGGAGCTTAGAGTGGATTGAATGCTTTGGTTGTGTCTTTGGAGTGGTTGCCTTTGCTCTTGCAATGAATGTGATGTTCAGAATACTTGGATGCCATTGAAGGAGGTGGTTGGGGGTATTTATAGCCTCCAACCACTTCCTAGTCGTTGGCTTGTTTTGCTGTCGATGGGCACACCGGACAGTCGAGTGGTGCACCGGACAGGTACTGTTCAATCTCCGGTGTGTGCCACGTCAGCACGCCCGTTTGGGTTTGGAGCAGTTGACCGTTGGAAGTCTTTGTCCTGTAGCTGCACCGGACAGTCCAGTGCCACACCGGACATGTCCGGTGTGCTTTGACTTCTGTGCTCTGACTTCTGCTGTGCACTGTTCACAACTGTTCATTTTTGCAGTCGACCGTTGCCGCCAGGTTACCGTTGCTCCATTGGCTCACCGAACATGTCCGATGCACACCAGACAGTCCAATGAATTATAGTGGAGCGTGCCCTGGGAAAATCCGAGAGCGGCAAGTTCGCTTGGTGCTTGGCCTGGTGCACCGGACACTGTCCGGTGCGCCACTGGCAACACACTCTCAAGTCCTTTGCTCCAAATTTATTTGAGTCTCCAATTGAATTTCTTTCTTGGTTTGTGTTGAAACTTATGCACCTGAGATAAATAACATCTTGGCAAACTAATTAGTCCACGTGGTTTGTGATGGACGTCAACCACCAAAATCAATTATAGGAAATGATTAAGCCCATTTCCCTTTCAATTGCAGACTTTGAGCTTTTCATGAAGCAACTCACTTATTGCTCAAAAGAATTAATATAATGTTACTTATAACAAAAAGATTTTAACGTGCATCAATTCTTGGTGAAACTAGTTACTAGTTAATGAAGACAGTTGTTGTGTCATATCTCTTTTTGCGTCCTAAACCATACATCCACAAAGTTTCATGTCCCATTCTTCATCCTAAAAATTGCTCAGTTATGCCAAACTAGCCTACTATTTACACATCCGGTATGTCACTGGTACCACCTCTAATGACACACCAGACATAGTGTGTCTGTGTATTTTTTGGAACCACTCTGTAAGCCATGTCCGGTGCCACATACGATGGCATACCAGACAAGTCTGGTGCATATACATGGGAAATTATTGTATTACACCTTTTCTACATGCCATGTCCGGTGTTACATATCTGATGTACACCGAAAAGGTAGGTAGTACAATTTTTTGGAACGTATATGGGCTTTGCTGGAAACAACCTTAGTATATAGGATTTAATTTCTTATAGGAGTAAACTTAGGCTAGTTAAAAAATCTTCATTCGTGTTGCTATTCTATCAAAGAGCTACCAAGTTGTGATAGCCTCGGTATTGTTGTAGACGATATCTCGATAATGGAAGATTTGATTTATCACCTTGGTGATAAACCTGAGCAACTAGAGGAAGGAGTTGAAATAGACTCCAAGTGTTGGAACTTGCCGACACGTGGTTGTTGGAGCGAAGGCAGAAACGCCACCCTTCGCCCGAAGTCTCCACCGCTTAGCCCCTGCCCCGACAGACAAAGCAGGCAGGGACGCCCTTCGCTTGTCGGCACCAGAGACAACACGGAGACCCTTCACTCGAATTCGGCACCAGACGAAGGCCTGCGGCGACGCCTCCCCACGGCGCGGCCTCGGTCAGCTCCGAGGCCCACATGAGATCTGGCCCATTGTAACGGGCCCTGCGTGGCCGCGTTTGTGTTACGGGCCCAATTTGTAAAGGCGTACTTGTAATTACAGCTTGTAACCCCGCTTTATGAGAATATTCTGGGGATAAACTAGGTACCTGAGGGCACATGCGTCCTTAACGCAGGGCGCCGTGCACTCGGATACCTATAAATACCCCCGCACAGTGCCCGTGAGAGGCCAGATTAACAGAGCTTTTGCCATCACGCGCGTGTGCCCTGTAGCCATCACCATTCACCCGTGTTGGATCTCCTTGCTGTCGAAAGACGGTACCAACATTTGGCGCCCACCGTTCGTGCTACGAGACAACCACCCGCGATGGCACCCAAGAGAGCTAACCCGAAGGCTGACGAGGCTGCGAAGGCAGCACTGCTCGCCGCAAGAAAGGGCAAGGCCCTCGCCCTCACCCAATCCACCCACCAAGAGGCCACTGAAGACGACACCCTCCGCACCTGCGACCCTGAGGGACAACCCTCAGGCTTCGCACCTCCCTCAGGCTTCGCACCTCCTTCAGGCTTCGCACCACCGGAGGGCGCGGACCTCGCCGAGGACGGTGAAGTCCCCGGCATCTCAGCAGAAGAACAGCTACAGCTGCGCGCTCTGCGCCTCAAGAACCGCAACCTCCAGAGGCAGAAGGAGATACTGGAGGCCAAGCGCCAGCGTGTGTCCGCACTCGCCAAAGTGCGGCAGATGATACGCGACGAGGAGCACAAGGCCCAGGAACTCGAGCGGGAGATCGCGCTGATGCAGCGCGAAGGCCACCTCGGGCCGCAGCACGAGTCATCCCTCCAGCAGCGCGCACAAAACGAAGACACGCGCGAAGGCCACCCCGGCCTGCAGCATGAGCCACCCCCTCCACCATATATCAACGCTCCCGCCCCGCATCCACCGCACCACGCTTACCAACATCATCAGGAAGTACAAATCGTACATCCTCCGCCTCCACCACACCAGCAACAACAAAACATCCCCCACGCCCCAAAGCAGGAGGACTTCGCCGATCAACCTTATCGCGGAGTCATTCATATGATAACTGGGGGGTCCAGCACCGACTTCGACACCAAGCGGCAGAAGCGGGACCACTACCGCAGCATAAACCATGTCGCCGTCACGGGCCCAGTTGTACAAACAAAGTGGTCCCACGTACCGCTCACCTTCGACGCGCGGGACGTCGACTTGCGCAGCGCCCCCCACTGCGATGCCATGGTCATCAATTGCAGCGTGGCAGGCTGGGACCTACACAAGGTCCTCGTTGACAACGGCAGCCAGGCAGACATCATCTTCCTCCACGCCTTCGATCGCATGGGCATCAGCCACAGCCTGCTTAAGCCTTCGGACAACCCGTTATATGGCTTCGGCGGCAAGGGCACCTTCCCCGTCGGCAAAATAGAATTGCCCCTCTCCTTCGGTGTAGCACCCAATGCCCGAAGTGAGCAGGTGACTTTTGACATTGTGGATATGGTATATCCATACAACGCCATCATGGGCCGGGGCTCCATCAATAAGTTTGAAGCTGCCATCCACGGACTGTATTTGTGCATGAAGATACCAGGCCCGCTAGGCGTAATTACAGTCTTCGGTAACCAGCAGACAGCGCGCAACATAGAGCGAGACTTCGTGCCGGGTCAGAGGAACGTGCACTGTCTCACGACACAGTGCGAGGTCCCTGCGCCCGCCAGCCCAACTGACAAGCAGCACGACAAGGCTCAGTTGCAGAGTCAGGATGGGACCAGGACTGTCCCCCTCGATCAGGCCACGCCCAAGCAGACCGTCACTATCAGCGAAGACCTTACTTCGCATGAAGAAGAGAAGCTCCTCTGCTGCCTGGCCAAGAATAAAGATGTCTTCGCCTGGTCCGCCCTCGACCTGGTCGGAGTCAGCCGATCCATAATCGAGCACAGTTTGGGAATCGACCCCTCGGTGCGACCAAGAAAGCAAAAGCTTCGCAAAATGTCCGATGAAAAGACAGAGGCCGCCAAGGCGGAGGTGCACCGCCTCCTAGAGGCTAAATTCATTGAGCCAGTGGCTTACCCCACATGGCTCTCCAATGTTGTAATGGTGCAGAAAAAAAGCGGGAAATGGCGGATGTGCATAGACTTCACCAGTCTCAATAAGGCCTGCCCAAAAGACAATTTCTCGTTGCCACGGATCGACAAAATAGTCGATAGCGCGGCCGGATGCGAGGTCATGTCTCTCCTCGACTGCTTCTCCGGCTATCACCAGATATACATGAAGGCGGAAGACAAGGCTAGCACCAGCTTTATAACACCCTTCGGCACTTATTGCTTCATCAGAATGCCGGAGGGTCTCAAGAACGCCGGGTCCACCTTCTCCAGACTCACCAAAACAGTACTCGAGGGGCAGGTCGGCAGAAATATATTTACATATGTGGACGACATCGTCGTCGCTAGCAAAAATAAGGAGGACCACCTCGCCGACTTGGCCGAGACATTCGCAAACATGCGAGACGCACGACTCCGCTTAAACCCGGAAAAGTGCGTTTTCGGTGTTCGCCAGGGCAAGATATTGGGCTACCTGGTGTCGCACCGCGGCATCGAGGCCAACCCAACCAAGATCCAGGCCATCATCGACATGTCGCCTCCGCAGTCCACCAGGGATGTCCAGCGTCTGACAGGCAGATTGGCCGCTCTCAACAGATTCATTTCCAGGTCGGCCGAGCGAAGTCTTCCTTTCCTCAAAACTCTCCGCGGCGCAAAAGACTTCGCCTGGGGGCCGGAGCAAGCAGCGGCCTTCGCCTCATTAAAGCAGTACTTAACGGAGCTGGCCACCCTCACGAGCCCCGACTCCTCGCTCCCCTTATTGCTCTATGTCGCGGCTTCGCCGCACGCGGTCAGCGCGGCACTAGTGCAGGAGCAGACAGTCGAAGGCGCCGTTAGACAGTGCCCTGTTTATTACGTCTCCGAGGTCCTGACTCCGTCCAAATGCAACATGACAGAGCTGGAGAAGATCGCCTACGCAGTCGTTATGTCCTCGCGCAAGCTGCGCCATTATTTTGAAGCATTCAAGGTCCGCGTCACGTCAGATAGGGGGCTCGGCGAACTGTTTAGAAACCCGGAGGCATCGGTGAGGATCGCCAAGTGGGCAGCCGAACTCTCCGGCTACCACATCAGCTTCGAGCCCAGGACAGCCATCAAATCGCAAGTCCTGGCAGACTTCGTCGTCGACTGGACCGGGCCAGTAACACAGCCGGACCCGACCACAGAGAAGGTCTGGACGATCCATTGCGACGGCGCATGGTGCCATGCGGGGGCAGGCGTCGCTGCAATCATAACATCACCAGTCGGGGTCAAGCACAGATATGCAGCACGACTCAGCTTCAATCTGGAATCCGACAGGTGCACAAATAATATAGCAGAATACGAAGCAGTCATCCTCGGCCTCCGCAAGCTGAGGGCCCTCGGAGTCACCACTTGTATCATCAAAACAGACTCCAAGGTGGTTGCCGGCCAGGTCGAGAAAGACTATGCAGCCAAGGACCCCGCACTCATGCAGTACCTCGCGGCCATCCGAGGTCTCGAGAGGCAGTTCAAGGGGTTCACCGTGCAGCATGTGGACCGGGCCAAGAATGAGGAGGCCGACGCATTGGCCAAGGCCGCGGCCAGGGGCGAAACTCTGCCCTCCGACGTGTTCTTCCACGTCATCGGCACGCCAGCAGTCCGGAGCCCCGAAGGGCTCCAAATAACCAATGACAGCGAGGGCCACCGTACAGTCAACCTCATCATGACCGAAGACTGGCGAGCACCCATTACCCTGTTCCTGCAGGGGTATTATCACCCAGCCGACATCAGTGAGGCCAAGCGCCTCAGACATCGAAGCCGGGACTTCGCTCTGATTGAAGGCCAACTCTACAAAAAAGGGGTCAGCCAACCAATGCTTAAGTGCGTCACCGAGGCCGAAGGCATGCAGGTCCTACGTGAAGTCCACAGTGGCACGTGCGGCTCGCACGCGGGGCCAAGGGCCCTAGCTGCTAAGGTGATCCGTCAGGGTTTTTACTGGCCCGCAATGATTTGCGCCGCGAATCGGGTCACTCGGTCCTGCGAAGCCTGCCAGAAGTTCTCTCCTCGGTCAGGCGGCCCTTCGCAGTACACAAAGCTGATCGCCCACACATGGCCTCTCCAGCGCTGGGGTCTCGACATTGTTGGACCCCTGCCCACCGCTCAGGGGAACCTCAAGTTCGCCTTCGTCGCGGTCGAGTACTTCACCAAATGGATCGAGGCACGGGCTGTCTCCACAATAACATCAAAGACTGCCCAAAAATTCTTCTGGCAGAACATCGTTTGCCGCTTCGGAGTACCGTCCGAGTTAACGGTCGACAACGGCAAACAGTTTGATAACCAAGACTTCAAGGATTTTTGTTTCTCCATTGGCATCAAGCTTGCCTTCGCCTCAGTCTATCATCCGCAGTCCAACGGGGTCGTGGAGCGCGCCAACGGAAAAATCTTCACAGCTATCAAAAAAATGCTCCTCGATGAAAAAAAGGGCAGATGGAGCGATTTCTTACCTGAGGCAGTCTGGGCACTAAACATGACTGAGTGCAGGGCAACCGGGTTTACTCCCTTCCGTCTGTTATACGGATCGGAGGCCATGACCCCGCAGGAAATAAAGCACGGGTCCCCGCGAACGGTCCCGTCGGCCGTCCCGGATGTGGATGAGCCAACTTCAAAGGATCTCATCGACGGAGACCGTGTCTTCGCCCTACAGGCCCTGAACAAGTATCAAGCCCAGACCAAAGCATGGCGCGACCACTCAGTCACCCCAAGGGAGTTCAGCGAGGGGGACCTCGTGCTCATTCGGACAGCTCGGACGGAGTCCAAGGGCAAGCTGGAGCCCAGGTGGGAGGGCCCTTTCATCGTCAAGACAAAGGCTTCCCCCAGCGCTTACAGGCTCGCAACGCCAACCGGCGAGGACCTGGAGCATTCCTGGAACATTGACAACCTCCGCAAATTTTTTGTTTGATTCCTCAGGGCTGTCTTCGCCCTTGTAATTCACAAGAACAATCTTGCACCGGCCCGCACTCTTTTCCTCCCGGGGGGTGAGGTTTTTAACGAGGCGGAGCCATGTACTATATGCGTAAAAAATCCCCCGCAAAAAGACATGCGTCGAAAAAGACCGCGATGACGGTCTTCGACATTCGACCACCACGAGGTCACCGCGAGGCTAAGCGCTAGCTACCCTCGCGTGCGACAAATCCGCGCAAAAGTCGCCTAAGGGTGCAGCCGGATTAGCACAACAAGTGCGAAAAAAATCTAAGTCTATCGCGAAGACTGTCCGTGCAGAAGTCGCCTAAGGGTGCAGCCGGGAAAAAATCCAAGTCTATCGCGAAGACTATCCGTGCAAAAGTCGCCTAAGGGTGCAGCCGGATTAGCACAACAAGTGCGAAAAAAAAAATCTGAGTCTATCGCGAAGACTATCCGTGCAAAGGTCGCCTAAGGGTGCAGCCGGGAAAAAATCTAAGTCTATCGCGAAGACTATCCGTGCAAAAGTCGCCTAAGGGTGCAGCCGGATTAGCACAACAAGTGCGAAAAAAAATCTGAGTCTATCGCGAAGACTATCCGTGCAAAAGTCGCCTAAGGGTGCAGCCGGATTAGCACAACAAGTGCGAAAAAAATCTAAGTCTATCGCGAAGACTATCCGTGCAAAAGTCGCCTAAGGGTGCAGCCGGATTAGCACAACAAGTGCGAAAAAAATCTGAGTCTATCGCGAAGACTATCCGTGCAAAAGTCGCCTAAGGGTGCAGCCAGGAAAAAATCTAAGTCTATCGCGAAGACTATCCGTGCAAAAGTCGCCTAAGGGTGCAGCCGGATTAGCACAACAAGTGCGAAAAAAAAAATCTGAGTCTATCGCGAAGACTATCCGTGCAAAAGTCGCCTAAGGGTGCAGCCGGATTAGCACAACAAGTGCGAAAAAAATCTGAGTCTATCGCGAAGACTATCCGTGCAAAAGTCGCCTAAGGGTGCAGCCGGATTAGCACAACAAGTGCGAAAAAAATCTAAGTCTATCGCGAAGACTATCCGTGCAAAAGTCGCCTAAGGGTGCAGCCGGATTAGCACAACAAGTGCGAAAAAAATCTGAGTCTATCGCGAAGACTATCCGTGCAAAAGTCGCCTAAGGGTGCAGCCGGGAAAAAATCTAAGTCTATCGCGAAGACTATCCGTGCAAAAGTCGCCTAAGGGTGCAGCCGGATTAGCACAACAAGTGCGAAAAAAAAAATCTGAGTCTATCGCGAAGACTATCCGTGCAAAAGTCGCCTAAGGGTGCAGTCGGGAAAAAATCTAAGTCTATCGCGAAGACTATCCGCGCAAAAGTCGCCTAAGGGTGCAGCCGGATTAGCACAACAAGTGCGAAAAAAAAATCTGAGTCTATCGCGAAGGCTATCCGTGCAGAAGTCGCTTAAAAGTGCAGCCGGATCAGCACAACAAGTGCGAAAAAACCGAAGACTATCTGTGCAGGAGACACCTAAGGGTACACCTGGACTAGCACAACAACGGCCGAAACGACAACATCAAACCATCCACACCAAGACCAACTGTAATCAAGCCAACACAGCGCAGCAAAACAAATTAGTAAGTACAAAACGCCTTCGCACACACACATGCACGCGAGGGCACACAATTCCACCATACAAGCCTCGACGTACACAAGCGAGGGCACCACACTCTACATCGGCTCAACCTCAGGAATAATTCCCATCTCCCTATAATTAAATAACATTATCCTGAGCTCCTCACCCGCAAAAAGCCTTCGCAATTCCCCTTCACCTACACCCTTGGCGGTCGGCAGGGACAACAGTTCCTGCCGACCAGCCCCACTCACACGAAGCAGAGCCCGCTCCTCCGCGTTAACCCTACGTTTTGCAACCGCCCTTCATCGACGGTGCCCGGTGCTAGGGCCTGGCGCGTCCGACGCGTCCGCGGCGTGTGGCGAGGCCTCCGCCGCAGCAACGTCCAAGGCCGCAAAATAATCCAAATTGTCTTCCGACGACTCCTCAGTCCACTCAACCGAGCTCCCGGAGTCAGCAAAGTCAAAAAACTCAGATGCAGACCCGCTATATTGATTACCACCTTCCGCGGTCGAGGCCGCCAAAAACTCAGTAGCAGTGGTTGCGTGCGCAGGCCCAAAATCTTGAACCTGCGCAGCAACCAAAGTTCAGTACAACATCCAAAATTCCCTAACCCTAAACAACCACTACGCCACCTGCGAGGGCCCTGACGCTGCGGGGGCCTCCGCCGTTGGCTCCGCCGCCACTTCCGCCATTGTTTCCACCGCCTCCGCCGCCGGATCTTCGACGGTCGGCGCAGCTGCTGCGAGGGCATCGGGAGCGCCTTCGGCCACCTTCAGGGGCAGGTCTTCCACTGTCGCAGCAGATGTGGGGGCGCCTGGTGCGTCTTCCGTGGTCGGCTCCGGATCAGGCAGGGCGTCGTTCAGTGCTCCGAAGTCGTCCACCCGCTCGCCCCGCTCCGCCTAAAACAAAACATACAAAAAGTCAGCAAACACACGCACAAACCACACTCAGCAAACGCCGAACAAACGACAACGTTACCTGAGCCCTCGCAGCCTCCGCCACTCCGCTGGCCGGCGGCACCACCCTCGTCAGTTTGGAGACCCCGGCGCCCGCCGTTGTCTCCGGCGCCTTGCTAGGTGCAGAGGCGCCCGCCTTCGCCGCCAGCGGCGGTTTGCCTCCGCTAGGAGGCCGCAGCCTTCGCCGCTCCCCGCTGACCGCCAAGTCCTCCGCATCACGCACAAAGGCGGCCGGGTCACGGTTTCGCAAATTCAGTGCGAAGGCAGGACTTCGCACCACCCTTCCTCCGTGAAAAGGCATCTGGCGAGGGCACACTTCGCCTAGCGCCCAGCCGTGCGCCAAGGGCCAGACCCCGTACGCCACAAACTCTTCAACTAAATCACGACCACTGCTCTGGCCGGCGGCATCCTCTTCTGCCACTTCAAAAGGCGGATACGCAGAGTAATAGTGAGAGCACATCTCAGACACGGGGAGTCCTTCATGGCCTTCGACAGTAGCCTCAGCAACGTAAAACCAAAATTCATTCCAATTGCCCCACTTGTTGCGGGCGCACGGAACCAACTACTGGCATTGTGGTCTTGCCGGTCTTCGGCGTGAATGTGCACGACCCAAACTGGGCAACTCCGTCCTTAACCACCCTCTTCTGCCAATGCAAGCAGTAATTCTTCGCAAAAACTTCAACCGACGGCTGTCCGCCGTACGAAGTCGTCGCCCAGACATACTTCGCCAGCGCCACCACGGCGTTCGGTGTCAGCTGATGAATTTGAACGTTGAGTCTACGCAGGACTTCGCCAACAAACCGGTGCGCAGGCAAGCGGAGACCGGCGACGAAGAACGCCTCGAAAACAACCAACTCACCCTCCGGCTCGGGGACTTCCTCCGTCCCCGGAGCACGAGCGACTCCGCCGCCAAAGTAGCCCAAGCGCTGCATTTCTTCGACGCGGGCCGACGTCATCCGTGACACACCAAAATCAACAGAGTCGCCGGCGCGCAGCTCCTCGCCCAACAGTACGATGTCCATCAACGGTCACATCAAAAACCCCCGCGGAACCACTTCGAGCGAGGGCAGCGTCTCCGCCATCTAGCGACGTCTTCGGCACCAGGTGACTTTGTCGAACTGGTCCCTCGGAGGGCAAATGTTGGAGCGAAGGCAGAAACGCCACCCTTCGCCCGAAGTCTCCACCGCTTAGCCCCTGCCCCGACAGACAAAGCAGGCAGGGACGCCCTTCGCTTGTCGGCACCAGAGACAACACGGAGACCCTTCGCTCGAATTCGGCACCAGACGAAGGCCTGCGGCGACGCCTCCCCACGGCGCGGCCTCGGTCAGCTCCGAGGCCCACATGAGATCTGGCCCATTGTAACGGGCCCTGCGTGGCCGCGTTTGTGTTACGGGCCCAATTTGTAAAGGCGTACTTGTAATTACAGCTTGTAACCCCGCTTTATGGGAATATTCTGGGGATAAACTAGGTACCTGAGGGCACATGCGTCCTTAACGCAGGGCGCCGTGCACTCGGATACCTATAAATACCCCCGCACAGTGCCCGTGAGAGGCCAGATTAACAGAGCTTTTGCCATCACGCGCGTGTGCCCTGTAGCCATCACCATTCACCCGTGTTGGATCTCCTTGCTGTCGAAAGACGGTACCAACAGTGGTCTAGCTAATCCAAACAGTGGAAGAACGGGGATGATTTGATGCTTGTCAACACAGTGTATTAGGGCAACAGTGTTTTTTAGCCTTGCACAATAGAGTACAGTGTAGGAGTATTTATAGGTAACCAAGAGATGGTTTCACCTTGTCAAATACAGTTATGCCCTCGGTTACCTACGTTATCCCTAGAATATTCCCCTCTCAGGGGTTATTACAGGTCATTATAGCGTGATTAGGTATAACATGGATAGGACAAGCACACCATTAACTTTACCCACATAGTGGCTTACAAGTGGGACCAGGTAGCCAGGGCGGTTTTACATGGGCCCATCGTCTCAATAATGCTCGGGTGGCGACAGAATCCTTCGTGCTCCATACGCTAGGTATTCGGTAGTCGGTGAGGCCTTTGTCGTTTTTGGCTCTGACCGTGATCGGCAAGGCCTTCGTCTGCTTCGTACGTTTGCTCTGTCTTAGGGCCTTCGCTCCATCAGTCTTCTTCTGCCTTCGCTTTTCCTCTGTCATGATTTATCCCTGTCATGAAATAGTCAAGCGAGGGGAGCGGTACGCCTTCGCTCCAACACCAAGCCAGGTTGGCTAACTCCAACGTGGATGTAGGCAAGCATTTTAGGCTTGGCTGAACCACAGGAAAATTCATCGTGTCTCTTGTTTTACTTTTTATTTGCACTTCTATTCTTATCATTGGTACAAGTCTCTTTATGAAGTGTGGGATCTTTTGAGACAAGGACTTCAATTTCGCTGCGATCTACTTTACTTGACTGGATTCCACTACATACAACTTTTCGAGTAGAGTAAGAAAAGTTCGTTAAGTTTAAGTTTTTATATTCACCTATTCACCCCCTATAGGAAACATCTAGGTCCTTAGTACCACCAAAGGGTACTTTCATTATTATTGATGACTATACATGCTTCACTTGAGTATTCTTTTTCCCGGATAAAAGTGAAACCGAATGCAAGTTGAAGAGATTCTTGAGATGAGATCAAAATGAGTTTAACTTAAGAATTAAGAAGATAAGAAGTGATAATGGAACAGAGTTTAAGAACACACAAGTCAAATAATTTCTTGAGGAGGAAAGAATCAAGCATGAGTTCTCTTTTTCCTATTCACCCCAATAATATGGAGTGGTGGAATGGAAGAACTAGACTTTGATCGAGATGGCAAGAACCATGCTTGAATAGTACAAGACATCAGATCAGTTTTGGGAGGAAGCAGTCAATACTGCTTGCCATGCCATCAGCTAGTTGTATCTTCACTGGCTCCTTAAGAAGACCTCATATGAACTCCTAACCGGTAACAAACCCAATGTTTCTTATTTTAGAGTCTTTCGGAGCAAATGCTATATTTTGGTGAAGAGAGGTAGAAATTCTAAATTTGCTCCTAAAGTCGTAGCAGGGATTTTACTTGGTTATGATTCAAACATAAGAGCATATAGAGCCTTCAACAAATCCACTAGGTGTGTTGAAGTTTCTTGTGACGTTGTGTTTGATGAGACTAACGACTCTTAAGAATAGAAAGTTGATCTTAATGAATTAGACGATGAAGAGGCTCCATGCACTACTTTGAAGAACATGTCCATCGAGGATGTGTGTCCACAAGTTCCTCAATAAGAGCAAGATCAACCATTCTTCGTCCAAGCTCAATCCCAACTCAAGATGAAGATCAAAACAATCAAGTAGATGGAAATGATCAAGGGGAGAAAAAGAAATTCAAGAAAAGGAGGATGAAGAGGAGATTCAACCACTAAGAAGCCAAGTGCCACACCCAGTGGACATGATCCTTGGAGACATACATAAGGGAGTAGCCACTCATTCTAGAATTGTAATTTTTTGTGAGAACTACTCTTTTGTGTCTTCTCTTGAGCCTTTTTGGGTCAAAAATGCTTTGAAGGATCCAAATTTGGTGGTGGCTATGCAAGAAGAGCTCAAAAACTTCAAGAGGAATGAGGTTTGGAATGTAGTACCACGTCCTAATCAAAATGTTCTAGAAACCAAGTTAGTCTTTCGCAATAAGCAAGATGAATATGGTGTTATGACAAGGAAAAAAAGCCTGACTTGTAGCCAAGAGGTACTCACAAGTCGAAGGGTTGGATTTCAATGAAACTTTTGCACCCGTAGCCAGGATTAAGTCTATTCGCATTTTATTGGCCTATGCTACTTGCCATGATTCCAAGCTCTTTCAAATGGGCGTGAAAAGTGTATTCCTCAATGGACCCATCAAGTAAGAGGTCTACATTGAGCAACATCTCAACTTCGAAGACTATAAGTATCCTAATAATGTCTTTAAGCTCAATAAGGCACTCTATGGTCTTGGCAAGCACCAATAGCATGTAGGATTATGATCAAGAAGTTTGAGATGTCAACGATGGGGGAGTTGAAGTTATTTCTAGGATTTCTAATAAAGTAACTCAATGACAACATCTTCATCGGCCAAATGAAGTAGACTCAAGATATTTTAAAGAAGTCTGGAATGAAGGATGTCGAACCCATCAAGGCACCCTTGGGAACAAATGGGCATCTCAACTTTGACATAGGAGGTAAATCGATTGATCAAAAGGTATACTAGTCTATGATTGGCTCACTTCTTTAAATATGTGCATCTAGACTGGATATTATGCTTTCTTTATGTATGTGTGCAAGATTCCAAGTCGATCCTAAGGAATGTCACCTTAGGACTATTAAAAGAATCTTGAAATATTTAGTTCATACTACTAAATTTGGGCTTTGGTATCCAAAGGGTTTAAACTTTGATCTCATTAGTTATTTCGATGTCGATTATGCCAAATGTAAGGTAGATAGGAACAATACTTCAAGGACTTGCCATTTTTTTGTAAGATCTTTTGTTTCATGGGCTTTAAAGAAGCAGAATCTTGTTACCCTATCCACCGCCAAGGCCAAGTATGTTGTTGTAAGACATTGTTGTGCACAATTACTGTGAATGAGTCAAACCCTCAAGGACTTTGGCTACAATCTGAACAAAGTCCCCTCCTACGTGACAATGGGAGTGCAATCCGAATGGTTGATAATCTTGTGGCTCAAAACCGCACTAACCACGTAGACATCCGGTATCACTTTTTGAGAGATCACTCATAAAGGGGAGATATCGTTATAAACCATATGAGCACCCATAAATAGTTTGTCATTATCCTCACCAAGCCCCTAGATGAGAAAAGATTTTGTGAGCATAGGAGTGAGCTAAATATTCTTGATTCTCGCAATATAGATTGAAATATTGTACAGATTGCTTATTTTTTATAGCTTTGATCATTAGAAGCTCTTTTAAATGGTAAAATTTTTGTTTGTTCATATTTTTGCTCGTACCAAAGTTCAAACTGTAGAAAATCATCCATGGGCCTCACAAGTCCAAGCGCATAGATTAAACAAGTATTCATCACTTGTATGCACATATTTAGGGGGAGGATGGTCTACAAATTGAACTTTTGAGATTAACAATGCTTTCAAGCTTACTATGTGTGGTCTCAAATTAAAAGGGAAATGGAGAATTTGGGTAATGGGAATCACTTCCACTACATATTTGTCGGTCAAAGACCCTTTGCTCCAATTCATATTTTCATTGCTCCAATTCATGTTTTAGCTACTATATCTTTTGGGGAGCAATTTTAAAAGGCCACTTGTTTTTTTTTCATTTTTGGTGTTTGATGCCAAAGGGGGAGAAATTATACAACCCAAGCAAATAGACTGCACCACTACTTGAGTTTTAAGTTTTTATGTGTTCTAAACTTATCAATTGGTATAAAACCCTCTTGACAGCTAAAAGGGGGAATTTACCAAAAAATTCCTTTATGTTCTTTATGTCAAACAGGGAGAAAAGCTTTTCGAATTTGGAAAGGGGGGAGAATTTCAAAACAAAAGATTCTTTGACATAGTTGAAAGTAATTTTCAAAACTTTGAAAAGAATTTGATTTGAAAAATCAAAAGCAAGTGGTGGGTAAAAATGGTCCAATATGTTAAAGTGTCTACAACCCTACTGAAAGTCGCCTAGAGGGGGTGAATAGGCGAAACCTAAAATCTATAAAATTAAACACACACTAAGGTTGGGGGTTAGCATTAGAATTAAATCCGAGTGCGGAAGATGGTTTCTCTTGCCACGAGTTGCTCAAATGATGTGGATGACATTTGGGAGCAAACTCAGATCAATATTGGCAAGAAAACTTTAGAGAGAGGAAAGAGGGGCAAACAAATCAAATGGAAATCAACACGAGTGGACACGGTGATTTGTTTTACCGAGGTTCGGTTCCAAAGAACCTAGTCCCTGTTGAGGAGGCCACAAAGGCCAGGTCTATTTCAACCATTTCCCTCTCTCAAATGGTCACTTAGACCGGATGAGCCTTTTCCTTAATCACAGAGGTCACTAAGACCCCGCAAGGATCACCACACACTTAGGTGTCTCTTGCTAGCTTTACAAGCACTTAGAAATAAGAATGAGAAAGGAAGAGAAGGCAATCCAAGCAACAAGAGCGCAAATGAACACAAATGATCCTCTCTCAAGTCTCTAAATGATTTTGGAAACTTGGAGTGGATTGAATGCTTTGAATGTGTCTTTGAGTGGTTGGCTTTGCTCTTGTATTGAATGGGAAGTCCAGAATACTTGGATGGATTTGAATGAGGTGGTTGGGGGATATTTATAGCCCCCAACTATTTCCTAGCTGTTGGCTGTTCCTGCTGGCGATGGGCACACCGGACAGTCACTGTTCACTATCCGGTGCGCGCCACGTCAGCGCGCCCGTTGGGGTTTGGTGTTGTTGACGTTTGGAACCCTTTGTTCTTTTGCTGCACCGGACAGTTCGGTGGCACACCGGACATATCCGGTGACCTCTGACTTCGCTGCTCTGACTTCTGCGCTGCACTGTTCATCACTATTCATATTTGCAGCCGACTGTTGACACGCAGGGAGCCATTGCTCCGCTAGCTCAACGGACAGTCTAGTGCACACCAGACAGTTCGGTGAATTATAGCGGAGCAAGCCCATTGAATTCCCGAGAGTGGCTGGTTCGCTTGTGTACGGGCCTAGTGCACCGGACAGTGTCTGGTGCGCCAAAGGCGGCACACTCTAAGTCTTTGCTCCAAATTTGTTTGTGTCCCCAACTTGAATTGTTTCTTGGTTTGTGTTGAACCTTATGCACTTGAGATAAACGACATCTAGCCAAACTAGTTAGTCCACATGGTTTGTGTTGGTCGTCAACCACCAAAATCGATTATAGGAAATGATTAGGTCTGTTTCCCTTTCAATCTCCTCCTTTTTGGTGATTGATGCCAACACTAACCAAAGCAAATATAAAGTGCAAAAATGTGACTAGTTTGCATTTATGATAAATGTCCATAGGTTACTTAGAATTGAACCAATTGAAAGAC
Organism: Zea luxurians; assembly: GCA_029449295.1. Taxonomy (NCBI): domain Eukaryota; kingdom Viridiplantae; phylum Streptophyta; class Magnoliopsida; order Poales; family Poaceae; genus Zea; species Zea luxurians. Next base: position 20,774,191 of record JAOPSE010000034.1, on the reverse strand, counting down.
TTTATGCATGTGTTTAAAATGCATGGATTGTTTTTCTCTTATTTAACATTTCGGACCACATTTGCACCACTTGTTTGTTTTTGCAAATCTTTTTGGGAAAAATTTTTCAGAATCTTTTGCAAATAGTCAAAGGTATAAGAATATGATTGCATGAAGCACTTTCAAGATTTGAGATTTCTCCCTCTTTTTCAAATGCTTTTCCTTTGACTAAGTGAAAGCCCCCCCTGAAGAAATTCTCCCCTTAGCTTTCAAGAGAGTTTTTGAAATGATTTTCCCTTTTTGAAATAGATGCCAAATGAACTTATAGCAATTAAAATCTATATTCTTATTTGAAATTTTGAAGCTAAATGAGATACCAATTGAATATTCATTTAGAGGCAATCATAGATACCAATTGAAAAATACTTCCTTTTAAAAAACCTTGATACCAATTTGAAATATACACTAATTTTTTTTTAAATGGTGGTGTGGTCCTTTTGCTTTGGGCTTAATACTTTCTCCCCCTTTGGCATTAATCGCCAAAAAACAAAGAACTTGAGAGCCCTTTAATACTTTCTCCCACATTGGTAAAGTAAATGTAAGTGAAGAGTTATACCAATTGAGAGTTGCATGGGTAACGGCAAAGGGTAAATGATACCGTCAGAGTTTGGAGTGGAAGCCTTGTCTTTGCTGAAAACTCCATTTCCCTTTCAATCTAAGACTAATCATAGAGATATACTTGAAAATGCATTAGTCTTAGCCTTGGCACAAGGAGAATAGGAAATATGCATTTGTACCAAATGAAAGAGACATGATCAAAGGTATATATATGAGCAATGTGTGCAATGTTTCAATCAAAGTTCCTAGAATCAAGTATATTTAGCTCATTCCTAAGCTTGCTAAAGGTCTTCTCATCAAGTGGCTTGGTAAAGATATCGGATAATTGGTTGTGGGTATTAACATAAGCAATTTCGATATCCCCCTTTTGTTGGCGATCTCTCAGAAAGTGATATCGGATGTCTATGTGCTTAGTGTGGCTGTGTTCAACGGGATTTTCCGTCATGCGGATTGCACTCTCATTGTCACATAGAAGAGGGACTTTGCTCAATTTGTAGCCATAGTCCCTGAGGGTTTGCCTCATCCAAAGTAATTGTGCACAGTAGTGGCATGCAGCAATATACTCGGCTTTGGCGGTAGAAAGAGCTACTGAGTTTTATTTCTTTGAAGCCCAAGACACTAGGGATCTCCCCAGAAACTGACAAGTCCCTGATGTGCTCTTCCTATCAATTTACATCCAGCATAATCGGCATCGGAATACCCAATTAAATCAAAGGTAGATCCCTTGGGGTACCAAAGCCCAAACTTAGGAGTATAAACTAAATATCTCATGATTCTTTTCACGGCCCTAAGGTGAACTTCCTTAGGATTTTCCTGGAACTTTGCACACATGCATACAGAAAGCATGCATAATGTCCAGTCGAGATGCACATAAGTAGAGTAAAGATCCTATCATCGACCGGTATATCTTTCGATCTACGGATTTACCTTCCGTGTCGAGGTCGAGATGCCCATTAGTTCCCATGGGTGTCTTGATGGGTTTGCCATTCTTCATTCCATACTTCTTAAGTATGTCTTGAATGTACTTAGTTTGGCTGATGAAGGTGCTGTCTTAGAGTTGCTTGATTTGAAATCCAAGGAAATACTTCAACTCCCCCATCATAGACATCTCGAATTTTTGTATCATTATCCTACTAAACTCTTCACAAGATGACTTGTTAGTAGACCCAAATATAATATCATCAACATAAATTTGGCATATAAACAAGCCTTTTGCAATTGTTTTAGTGAAGAGGGTAGGATCAGCTTTTCCAACTTTGAAGCCATTAGTGATAAGAAAGTTTCTCAGGCATTCATACCATGCTCTCGGGGCTTGCTTGATCCCATAAAGCGCCTTTGAGAGCTTATAAACATGGTTAGGATACTCACTATCTTCAAAGCCGGGAGGTTGCTCAACATAGACCTCTTCCTTAATAGGGCCATTGAGGAAGGCACTTTTCACGTCCATTTGATATAGCTTAAAACCACGGTAAGTAGCATAGACAAGTAATATACGAATTGATTCAAGCCTAGCTACAGGTGCATAGGTTTCATCGAAATCCAAACCTTCGACTTATGAATACCCTTTGGCTACAAGTCGGGCTTTGTTTCTTGTCACCACAAGATGTTCATCTTGCTTGTTGCGAAATAACCAATTGGTACCTACAACATTTTGATTAGGACGTGGAACTAAGTGCCATACCTCATTCCTCGTGAAGTTGTTGAGATCCTTTTGCATTGCCAACACCCAATCTAGATCTCTTAGTGCATCCTCTATCCTGTATGGCTCAATAGAAGACACAAAAGAGTAATGTTCACAGAAATAAGCAACTCGAGATCTAGTGGTTACCCCCTTGTGAATGGGTGTGGCGGTCTTTGGCCCCGAATTTTTTGTTCATCTTCCTTGTCTTCATTATCATCATCTCCCCCTTGATCAATGTCCTCCTCTTCAGGTGGCTCATCATCTTGATCTTCATCCTCTTCTTCTTGAGCCTGATCCTCATCTTGAGTTGGTGGAGATGCTTGTATGGAAGATGATAGTTGATCTTGTGCTTGTGTAGGCTCTTCGGATTCTTTTGGACACACATCCCCAATGGACATGTTCCTTACCACGACGCATGGAGCCTCTTTATCATCTAATTCATCAAGATCAACTTGCTCCACTTGGGAGCCATTAGTTTCATCAAACACAATGTCACAAGAAACTTCAACTAATCCAGTGGATTTGTTGAAGACTCTATATACACTTGTGTTTGAGTCATAACCAAGTAAAAAAACCTTCTACTGCTTTAGGAGCAAATTTATAATTTCTACCTCTCTTAATAAGAATAAAGCATTTGCTCCCAAAAACTCTAAAATATGAGACATTGGGCTTTTTACCAGTGAGGAGTTCATACGATGTTTTCTTGAGGATTCAGTGAAGATATAACCGGTTGATGGAGTAGCAGGCGGTGTTAATCGCCTTCGCCCAAAGCCGGTCTGGTGTCTTGTATTTATCAAGCATGGTTCTTGCCATATCTAGTAGAGTTCTATTCTTCCTTTCCACTACACCATTTTGTTGAGTTGTGTAGGGAGAAGAGAACTCATGCTTGATGCCCTCCTCCTCAAGAAATCCTTCAATTTGTGAATTCTTGAACTCCATCCCATTGTCGCTTCTAATCTTTTTTATTCTCAATCTGAACTTATTTTGAGCCCATCTTAAGAATCTCTTTAAAGTCTCTTAGGTTTGAGATTTTTCCTGTAAAAAGAATACCCAAGTGAAGCGAGAATAATCATCCACAATAACTAGACAGAACTTACTCCCGCCGATGCTTATGTAAGCGATCGGGCCGAATAGGTCCATGTGGAGTAGCTCAAGCGGCCTGTCAGTCGTCATGATGTTCTTGTGTGGATGATGGACTCCAACTTTCTTCCCTGCTTGACATGCGCTACAAATCATGTCTTTCTCAAAATGAACATTGGTTAGTTCTAAAATGTGTTCTCTCTTTAGAAGTTTGTGAAGATTCTTCATCCCAACATGGGCAAGTCGGTGATGCTAGAGCCAGCCCATATTAGTCTTAGCAATTAAGCAAGTGTCTAGTTCAGCTTTGTTATCATTAAAATCAACTAAATATAGCTGACCATCTAACACTCCCTTAAATGCTATTGAATCAACACTTCTTCTAAAGACAGTAACACATATATCAGTAAAAAGACAGTCGTAGCCCATTTTACACAATTGAGAAACAGAAAGCACAAAGTCTAAAGAATCTACAAGAAAAACATTGGAAATAGAATGGTCAGGAGATATAGCAAATTTACCCAAACCTGTAACACCCTAGGTGTTATCTCCCATAAACAGCGATTATGGATTTAAGCGCGGGATATCAGTATATAAAGTGGACATTAAATTTTAATCATCTCGCAAAAGTTCGAGTTTGGTGTTGTATTTATTTCCATAATCTACGCAATAAAAAAGGGGGTTTGAGAAACTTTTGGTTATCGGATCTTCGCCGTTGGTGAATTTTGAACTGTTCGGATCGCGCGCCTAAGTGAATACGAAAATCAGAAGACTTCTAATTTTATGTAAAATTTGGAGCCCCGCGCTATCCAAAAAGAACAATGCGCACAGCTTCTCGCCCACACGTGCGATACGTGACGTCGCTTCCGATAGATTGCACTCTCGATGTCGCATCTATATCGTGCATTTATTTCGCGATATGTCGAGTCGTGTGCCCGTTTAAAAGTTATAAATTAAGAGAAGACGAATTTCGGAAGCACTTATATTTATAATTCGGACTATGCGAGTAACTGTGAAATCATGCACGAAAGGGATAATGGAGTTTGGTCCCCAGCCGATTGTGCTGGGCAGAGCGGTAAAGTATTCAGATCATTAACGGACGAAGGTTGGTCTGATTTCAATCGACTCAAACACGACCTCTAATATCAAAGCTGATTCTGCTTGATTCGATCTGTTTGCTTTTGTCCCTGATCTGAATGTACACTAGCAGATATGGTTTTGGCTAATTCTAGTCAAATCACGCAGAGCAAATTAATGAAGCCGAAATCAGTTTATTTCGGTCTGTCGTTTCTCGTCCAAATCCAAATCTTCGGATATAGGTAACTGGTAAAAATTTCTATTCTAGAGTGTTCGCTAAATCAAATATCTGGGATGAAGGCAGATGAGTTTATCTAATTTTGAAATATCTGCGATTTCCGTTATAAAAATAGAGAAATAAAGAAAAATCTGAAAATATCCTTACCTCTCGCCGCCTTTCGTCCTTTGATTTTTCCAGCCGCCAGGGATTTTTCTTTCACCACGCAACCTCCATCTCTATCTCCTCCAGTCGCTATCTCTTTCCCTGCTCGCGATGTTTATCTCCTGCGCGCTCCTCTGCTCCCTCCCATGGCGGCACGCCCATCCCCCTGCTCTCCTCTCTAGCACCGCTGAGCTCCCTGCTCCTCAGTCCCTAGCGCGGTACTCCCTCTGGTCCGCGCTCCCTTCAGCTCGGTCTCCATCTCCCTGACGCGCAGATCTCTCTCTTCCCTGGCTTCTTCCTATGCACTAGCCAGAGCTCACCCCTGCGCGCGTTCTCCTGCGTCCAGCCGGGCGCGCGAAGCTTCTCTACTCGCGGCGCTCCCTGTCTGCTCGGCCATGGTGAATCCCTCCCTGCCATGGACGCTGGAGTTCCTCTGCTCGTTCTCATGGCTGCCATCGGGCTTCCGGCGCGCGCCCATCTCCTCTTCTCCCCCGCGCGTGCCCTAGAGCTCTCCATCGCGTCGATCTGTGCTCGCCCATGGCTATCGAACTCACCCAGCCCCTTGCACATTCCATGGTGCGCGGCTTCGAGCTCGCCCAGCTCAGCCATGGCCACCGCGCCGTGAAGTTTCCCTGCGCGTGTCGAGTTCCCTCGCCGAGTCCTCTCCCTGGCTCGCCCCTGCGCTCGCCACTACCCCTAAGCCAGCCATCCCCGCCGTGAGTCCCTCCCGGCTCGGCATCAACGCCAGCGAACTTGGTCATTGCGTCCTCCCTGCTGCTGCGTCCATGGCGCCCAACTCGGTTTTTTGCTTGGTCGCCCACTGTTTCCCAGTGTTGTGGTCTAATTTGCAAGATGACGTAACGGGTGGACTAATGTAACACCCCAGGTGTTACTATAACTAAAACTTGAGCATGGCATCATAAGCATTGGCATTGCATATGTTTGACACACCTAGAGTGCATTCACTAGGTAAAAATTTCAAACAAGTTGTATTGTTATAGCACTTTGCAAATAGAACCCTGGATAGGGAACTTAACCCTAAAGAGGGATTAAAGGGGTAAGACATAACCCAAGTTGAGGAAACCTAAAAGCTTTAGGGGAAAAGTCATAAAATGACCCTAGGAATAAACTTGAATCACATTTATACCCCTAAGCTACCAGAAACCCTAAATGAAGCCCTAGAAAACCCTAAGTCCAAACCCTAGGGGGCTATGTGCAAATTTAGTCCACTTTTGGACTAAAGTGCAAAAACCAAGTTAATAAAGTATCTTAAGTCACTAGGTTCACTAAGGTGTGAATTTGGAAGCCAAACCCTAAGATTTGGATTCATTTGCAAAAAGGCCCCTAGTTGTGATTTCAGCCTAAGTCTGAATTTCAGATTGGTGAGCTCAACTTTGGAGCCTTGCAACTTTTAAAATATAGGGTTTTTGCCCTAGGGCACCACACCAAAATTGTAGACCAAACTAAGGAGAACAACTTTGCTTAAATGTATGAGCATAGTCGTTAAGAAAATATTGGAGATAATCAAGCCTGAAGTCAGGCTGTCAGGCTAATACTGTCTGAATTTCAGACTAATAGTGACTTGGATCCAAGTTTGAGAGCCAATTCAACTCAGATCCAGTACGAGTTTAAGCATGATTCCTATAACAAATTTGTAGCTGGTATGTAGCATTACAACTTTGATGCAGAGACTTGGGGTTGTTTTCATAGAAAATTTAGTGCAAATTTGATCTAAACTTGCTCTGTCAGGCGTTCTGAAGATCCTCTTCATGGTACAGTAGCGCGACTGCATCTGTTTCAGTAACCCTCGCCGTCGACGATGCCCCGCCGCGATTCGCGTCAACGGCGTCCAGATTCGTGCTTAGGTAGACGGATAACGTCGCGGGCTAAGGGAATCTGCACCGCCGGTGAGCTGGGCTCCACTCCGGTGACCCCCCCGTGCTTCCCCCTCTACCTTATGGCTGGAGCAGATAAGCTCACCAGTGACCGCCGCCTCCCGGCCGTGCGCCGCGTGGCGCAACCTTTCCACCTTGTCGCCGTAACTCCCACTGCTGTCTAATCAACGCCGGTGAGGTTGCCACGGCATGGGACACCAATTCACGCGCGCCAGTATTCTTCTCCACCACCGACCGCCGCGCGTCTCATCCAAATTCACGGCCACCGCCCGTTCTCCCTATAAATTGAGCCCGTGACTAGCTCCGCAAGGTCATCAGCTACCCAGCCACCAAGAATTGCTAGCAATCGATCACTAGTGTGCCCGAATTCCTTGTTTCCCCCAAATCCTTTCTCCGCCACCGTGAAAATCCGTTCGTCGCGGCCAGCTCAACTCAGGTTTGTTCAAGCTGCACTGTAACACCCTGAATTTGGGGGTATAAAATTTCTTTGCTCATATTCACAAATTTAGGTGTTACTTCCCTTTTCTCATCCTTCCCCAATCTTCTCTTTCTCATTTCTATAGGAGAAAAGTGGTTATTTTATTTGTAACTATAGTCTATTAGCTCAAACTCCAAGGGAGTATGAATTGTTGCATCATGTTGAACCCTAGATTTCACTTTTGTTTGGTGCATAATTCTTAGAAAGTCTAATTTGAATTGGTGGCTTATTTGAATTTGAATCAAATAGAGAAAATAAAAAGAAAAGAGAAAACAAATACCAGAATAAAAGAAAAAGGGAAAGAAGCCCAACCCTGTCGCCCCCTCGGCCTTTCGGCCCAGCCGGCCCAACCCCGCGCGCGCGCCTCTCCCCCCCCCCGCTCTCTCTGCCCTGGCGGGCCCGCCCGTCAGCGCGGCCGCCGTCTCCGCGCCCGCCTCCCTCTCTCTCTGCTCGCGGGCCCGGCCTATCAGCCCCGTCTTCCCCGCGTAACCGCCGCCCGAGCTGCGCGTTGCCGCGGTCTCCGCGCCCACGTCGCGCGTGGAGCTCGCAACCGCCCCGCCCCCGGCCACTTGAGCCTAGAACCCCACTCGCCCTCTCCCCCTCCCTCATTTGCGCACCTGCAGGCCTCTCTCTCACCTCCCCCTCGCTGCGCGCACGCCAGAGCGCCGTCACCACGAACCGCCGCCGTCCCGAGCTCGTTTCCCCGTCGCCGTTGGAGCTCCGCCGTGCCCTCAGCCACGGTGAGCTCCGCCCCGACGTCCGCAACCCGGGACGCGCTCCAATTTCCCCTTCCCCTCCCTATTTCCCTCTGCCCGCGCTCACCCGCCGTCCTCCGTGCAGCCGCGGAGGTCCGCCACCGCCGACCCGGGCCGTCGTCGCGCCATTGCCGCCACCGAGGAGTCCCCGGAGTCCGTCTTGAGGTAAGGGACCTCCCCTGCCCTCTCCCTTCCTCTCTATTGCTCTCTACTGCGCTTAATTGCTCGCCGGAGTCCCATAGCACCGCCGCCGAGCCGCTTCGCCGTGGACCGCCCCCCTCCGGTGCCCCTGCCCCGACCTAGCCCCCACCGGACGATTCCCCGCGCCCTCCCCAACCTTCCCGGCCGCTCGGGTCACCCCAAAGACCCGCAGAGCGCCCGCGCCCCTCGTCTCCGGTGAGTCCTCCGCCGCGGAGACGAGCGCCGCCGCCTCTGCTAGCCGTAGGAAAGGCCAAGGCCGGCCACCCGACCCCCGTCGTTCATTCCAGATCGGGCGGCCCTGATTCAATTAGCCCGGGCCCAATCCTGGCCGTCCGCCGGAGATCCAACGGCCCAGGGCCGTTTCCCTCACACCCCGCGCCCGCTCTGCCGCCCGGCCCCGCCTGTCAGCCCGCCCGCGCCCGCTCTGCCGCCCGGCCCCGCCTGTCAGCCGTCCGCCCCGCGCTGCCCGCCCGGTCCCGCCGGTCAGCCGCTCAGGCCGTCGCGCGCTCGCGCGCCCGCCCGCGGATCTAATCTCGGGCGTTGATCCGAGATCCAACGGCTATAAAAGCCCGATACCCCTTCGCCCGCGCGTTTTCTTAAAGAGACCCCCGGCTTCCTGAAAATTAACCCGTCGTCCCTGGATTCTCGCAGTTAGGTCCTCGGACCTTTTATTTAATTCAAAATAAGTATTTAGGGTATATTTTTAATCCCTAAACTTGTAAAATTCATAACTTTGTCATATGAACTCCAAATTAGGTGCTTCAAATTGCAAAATGCTCATAGTATTTTTGTCTACCTATTTAACCAATGTTTCCCTGCTGTTTTTATGTCCCAATTAATAGTTGATCATTAAGATAAGATTAAGGTTATTGGAACCCATATTTGAGATAAATAAAAGATAGAAGACTTTAATAAAAGTGGGAGCACCTAAGTTTATGGACTTAAAACCATGTAATGATTTAACCCCACCACTGACTTAAACCTGATTAGTGGATAATGAATCATTTTGTATAGTCCTCTACCCTAGACCTAGGGAATACCAGAGTGCCTATCCCTTTTCTATTATGAACTTGTGATCTCTCTGCTGCATATGTTTGGTATATTATTTTTGTTTGTTATTTTCCCAAGTGCATAGTGTGAATGATTACTTTACGTAGACAACGAGCAGTCTGTGTTTCCCGAGGAAGTTGCAGAGGAAGTTCCTGATCAACAGTTTGGTGAAGGCAAGTGTCCTTTGACCTATTATGTCCCATTTACTTTATAATTCATCAACCCGCATACCATGATCAACCTAAGGATTGACTAGCTTTGTATCTACCTTGTCCTTGCTCACCTTTTGGGTTATTATGGTTAGCATTTTGCTATTGCCTTAACTTAATCAATGAACATGATGTGACTATTTATGATACTATTATCCTGATGATATTGATGATCTTGTGATACTCTAGGGGGCTTAGGCTGTTTCCTGAGTACCTCTCCGTAAGGACCTGTTCGTTGAGAGACCACCCGGGATAACAGTGCAACCATGAGGGTGAAATGGGGTGCCCTTAGCTAATTAATTAGAGGAACTAGAGGTGTAGTTGCTTCGCCGTCGTGCCGTCAATGGGGTCCAGGCACAGTGCTTGCTCTGCCGAGGCTGAGTGCCGAGGTTCTTTCGTTTTGCTTTTTGTTAGTCACTCTCCTGCGGGGAGGGGTACTGTGTTTATCAAACTGGAGAAACCTAACGGGCAGCTACGATCTCTAGGGAATCTTTGTAACAGCTACGTAGTGATACCCTGCCGGACCACCTAGGTAGTGGTCAATGGGGATTAGCTCTCCCCGGGTAGAAAGGGAATCATGACTCATGGGTAAAGTGTGCGACCTCTGCAGAGGGTAATGAAACTGATATATCAGCCGTGCTCACGGTTAAGAGCAGCCTTGGGATCCTCTTTGATTAGAGATACAGATGGTTCGAGATACAAGGTTTATGTTATGGTTTTGGTTCGAATATGATGATGTTGTTCCTCGATGAGGAAATGGTTCATGGGTTGGTTAATGCTAAAATCTGGCTTCTACTAATGATAAATACCTGACCAACTAAAAGCAACTGCTTGAGCCTAACCCCACATAAAGCTAGTCCACTTCAGCCAAACGGGACATTTGCTGAGTACGTTGATGTGTACTCATCCTTGCTTTACCACAAAACACCAGGTTGTCCGCATTGTAACCACTGCTCAGGAGAAGGCGAAGCCGTGGAAGGAGACTTCCAGGAGTTCCAAGACTACGACGAATTCTAGGTGTGGGTTGGCGGCAACCCCCAGTCAGCTGCCTGTGAAGGCCCTATCTTTACTGTGTTTCGCTAGCACTTTGATTTAACTGTTAAGTGGATGACTATGTGGATGACTATGACTCTGTGATGTAATAAGTTAATACTCTCTTAAGTTATTATTCGAGCAATGTGCATTGATGTTCATTTATGTAATCGCTGTGTACGTGAGTTCTGATCCTGGCACGTACATAGTTCGCACTTGGTTTGCCTTCCAAAACCGGGTGTGACATAAGTGGTATCAAAGCCGTGCTGACTGTAGGACCGCTGACCTAGAGTAGCACTGGTCGTACTAAGGACTATTGACCTTCCCCCCTCACCTTGACCTCTGATGTTACTTCAAAAGTCGGTCACCTCGACCAACCCTATGTTTTACTACATATATATATATACTATATTATACCTTGTTAAAATTTTTATCTTATTCTGTCTATGGTTTATTCACTTGTCATATTAGTTCTGCTCTTACTCTTATGCTTACGGTGTCTTTTGTAGATGGCTCGTCTTAGACACACTGCACGTAAGTCGGTGATTCCTTTCCTGCCGTCTCGACTTGCGGAGCGTCCTCTGCACCGCACCGTGTCCGGTCAGTCGAGTCACCTGGAGAGACTGCACCACCGCCTGCGTGAGGAGCAGGAACGCCGGCGCCAGCACAGAGAGCAGCAGGGCTCTTCCTCCCCACCCCAGCAGGAGGTGGAGTCCGTGAGGCCCCGTTCCTCTGTTGCCCAGCTGGAGGCGCCCCCTGCACCACCGCGGGACGCCTCGGCTGTTGGAGGAGCTACCGGAGGAAGTCCTGGAGGAGACCCCGACGACGACGACTCAGACCACAGCACAGAGTCTTCTGAGCCGTAGGAGGCGGAAGGATGGGTCGCCCGACCCATCACCCGTGACGCCGCTCGCGGTTGTCACTTCCACGACGCACTCGACACCTTGCTGCGCCAGGCTTTTGACCGGCATACCTGGTCGATCGAGTATCGTTGTGTAGTCTACCAGCACAGTCGCGGGAGGTACCCGGACCGCTGGGAGGCTACCTGCCTAGTTCGCCGTCCGGAGGACGACCTCCGGGGTGCGGAGGCCGTTTCGGAGCACTATTCCATCTCCGAGAGAGACACTGCAGAGGCGGCTATGCAGGATGCAGCACGACGTGCACTCTCCCAGTACTGTTCTTTGTTCGGTGGGGTGGCTGACGGTCTTAACCTTCGGTACTACCCCTGCCGCCCTACTGGCAGCACAGAGAGTGTGGTTGTCTCACCTGTTGGTGAGGCTAACCCTAGGTTGAGCAGCACAGTCAACCTAGTCGCAGTGCTTAACACTGAGCTGGATCACTCTCTGGACGAGCTGAGCAGGGCTCGAACGGAGATTGCGGAGTTGCGTGCTGAGCTGGCAGAGCGCCATCACCAGGAGGGTGGTTCTCCCGCTCTTGTTGGGACTCAGCACCCTTACCGCTCGCCGCCACGTGGTCACCACACTTATGGTTCCCCTGCCTGTAAGACCAGGATAGATCTGGATCCTTAGATCGTTAGTGTCGAAGTTTGTAATAATTCTTAAGTCAGATGTCTCAGTCTTAAATAGTTAGTTCAGTTTGCTTATCAGTTGCTTCCAATTAGCTTAGTTTGCTTATCAGTTGCTTGCATGCTTGTTATGATGAACTTGTGCTGGATTTGAATCTTTGTAATGACTGTTGCCAACCTGTGGGTTTCTCCTGCAGTTTGGCCTAGCTATAATGTTAATAAAGTCAGTTATTTAGTTGGGAAGCCATTTACTTCTACTTTCCTTCTTATCTGAGAAGCTGTGTTGAATCGTAATGAGGATCAGTGAAGCTCTTTGTTCACTCAGTGTCATGAAGAATTCTGTATTCTCTTTTCTTATGCTGGAGGGTTGTAAGATCAATGCTGATGTATGAATGTCTTCCACAGATGTCTGACAACAGGCACCGATGCAACAGGCGTGCTCAGCAAGAGCAGCATGACCAGCAGGAGGAACAACAGAGGCAGCCTCCCCCGCCACCCCCGATGTCAGTGGAGCAGATGTTCTTGATGCAGACTCAGGCAGTGCAGGCCATTGGCAGACTCTGGCAGCTATGCAGCAGGCTCAACAGCAACCCCAACCCCAATTGCAAGTGCAGATGCCCCAGATGCCACGGGATAAGCGTGGTGAGTTCATGAGAGGGCACCCTCCTACCTTCGCCCATTCTGCCGACCCCATGGATGCAGAAGACTGGCTGCGCGCAGTGGAAAGAGAACTGCGCACCGCTCAATGTAACGACAGGGAGAAGGTTCTGTATGGTCCCCGTCAGCTAAGGGGAGCAGCCCAGTCCTGGTGGGAGTCCTACCTCGCCACACATGCTGACCCCGAAGCCGTCACCTGGGAAGAATTCAGCGAGAGTTTCCGCAGGTACCATGTGCCGGAGGGACTGATGATCGTGAAGAAGGAGGAGTTTCTGGCTCTGAAGCAGGGACCCCTGTCTGTTAGTGAATACAGAGACAAGTTTCTGCAGCTATCTCGGTATGCACCTGAGGATGTCAACACTGATGCTAAAAGGCAGTACAGGTTCATGAGGGGTTTGGTGGATCCCCTGCATTACCAGCTGATGAATCACACCTTCCCCACCTTCCAGCACCTGATCGATAGGGCAGTTATGACTGAGAAGAAGCGTAAGGATATGGAAGATCGGAAGCGCAAGATGAGTGGACCCCAGACCGGAGGCATCAGCCGTCCACGTTTCTCAGGCAGTTCATCTCAGCAAGGCAGGCCTGGTCACCCACAAGGATATCAGAATCAGAACCAGCGTCCGCATCAGCAGCAGTTTCAGAGGCAGTACCCACAGCAGCAGCAGCAGTATCGTCAGCACAGCCAACAGGGAGGTAATCAGTATCAGAAGTAGAACAACCAGGCACCTCGCCTTCCTGCCCCAGCAACAAACCAGAGCAACCAAGCAGCCCCAGCACAAGGAGGAGGCAGAGGATGTTTCCACTGTGGAGAACAAGGCCACTGGGCGATGCAGTGCCCGAAGAAGGCGGCGCAGCAGCAGACCAACCCCAATGCTCCAACAAGGCAAGGTGTACTGCAGCCGACAGCAGGCAATCGTAACCAAGCGTACAACCGTGGAAAGGTGAACCACTTGGAGGCCGAAGCGATCCAGGATGCACCAGATGTGGCAGTAGGTATGTTCTCAGTCGAATCTCATCCCACGAAAGTGCTATTTGATACTGGTGCAACTCATTCATTTGTCACTGCAACCTGGGTAGAATTGCATAACATCTCAGTAGAGGCAATGATGCCGCCCATGAGGATTAATTCAGTTGGTGGCAAGGTGCAAACAGATAAAATATGCTCAAATATAAGGGTGGAAATAAGGGGGATAGGATTCCCCAGTGACTTAATAGTAATAGACACCCCTGGGATAGATGTCATCCTGGGGATGAATTGGTTAATGAAGTATGAAGCGAATGTTAGCTGTGACAAGAGGACCGTAACATTGAAGTCCCCGTCAGGAGAAGAGGTAGTGGCCGAGCTAAGGATGCCTAAATCAGCGGAGGGTGTCTGTCACCAGATTTCAGTTGATAGTAAGGAGCCCAACCCGCTCGAGGCTATCAAGGTTGTGTCGGACTTTCCGGACGTATTTCCCGAGGAGCTAACGGGCATGCCACCCGAGAGAAAAGTCGAATTTGCCATAGAGCTTATCCCTGGTACCGCCCCCATTTCCAAAAGAGCCTACCGAGTGTCTGGACCAGAATTGGTGGAACTCAAGAAGCAGATAGATGAGATGTTAGAGAAGGGTTACATCAGACCAAGTACCTCGCCTTGGGCCGCTCCGGTGTTGTTTGTAGAGAAGAAAGATGGTACCAAAAGGATGTGCATAGACTACAGAGCCTTGAATGAAGTCACTGTCAAAAACAAGTACCCCCTGCCAAGGATAGAAGATTTGTTCGACCAGCTCAGAGGTGCCAGCGTATTCTCGAAAATAGATCTGAGATCAGGTTACCATCAACTCAGAATCCGACCCTCGGACATACCGAAGACGGCATTCATCACCAAGTACGGGTTATATGAATTCACAGTTATGTCCTTTGGTTTGACAAATGCGCCAGCCTTCTTTATGTACCTGATGAACAGTGTGTTCATGGATTATCTGGACAAGTTTGTGGTAGTGTTTATCGATGATATTCTTATATACTCTCAAAGTGAGGAAGATCATGTAGAGCATTTGAAGATGGTATTGCAAAGACTTCGAGAGCATCAGTTGTATGCCAAGCTGGGCAAATGCGAGTTCTGGATTCATGAAGTCCTGTTTCTGGGTCACATCATAAATCAAGATGGGTTGGCAGTGGATCCAAAGAAAGTGGCAGATATCCTGAACTGGAAAGCACCAAAGGATGTTCGTGGGATCAAGAGCTTCATTGGAATGGCTGGGTATTACAGGCGTTTCATCGAAGGCTTCTCAAAGATTGCTAGACCAATGACAGCGTTACTAGCGAAGAAAGTTGAGTTCAAGTGGACCCAAAAGTGTCAGGAAGCATTTGAAGAACTGAAAAATAGATTGACTACAGCTCCGGTGTTAGTCCTGCCTGATGTTCACAAGCCATTCTCAGTGTATTGCGATGCTTCTTACACCGGATTGGGATGTGTGCTAATGCAAGAAGGAAGAGTTGTAGCATATTCATCTCGACAGCTGAAGATCCATGAGAAAAATTATCCCACACATGACCTGGAGTTGGCAGCAGTAGTTCATGCTTTGAAGACCTGGAGACATTACCTGTATGGGCAGAAGTGCGACATTTACACAGATCATAAAAGTCTGAAGTACATATTCACCCAGTCAGAGTTAAACATGAGACAGCGAAGATGGTTGGAATTGATCAAGGACTATGAGTTGGAGATACATTACCATCCAGGCAAAGCCAATGTGGTTGCAGATGCTCTGAGCAGGAAGAGTCAAGTCAATATGATGGCCACGTACCCAATGCCATATGAGTTAGCCAAGGAGTTCGACAGACTGAGTCTCGGTTTCCTGAACAGTACGCAAGGAGTAACAGTGGAATTGGAGCCCACCCTAGAGCGGGAGATCAAAGAAGGGCAGAAGGATGATGAAAGCATCAACAAGATCTGGCAGCTAATCTTAGAAGGAAGAGGCAAAGACTTTCGAGAGGATGAAGAGGGGGTAATATGGTTCAAGGACCGATTGTGTGTCCCCGACCTCAAACCTATTCGGGAGCTGATCCTAAAGGAAGCTCATGAGACAGCCTACTCCATACACCCGGGAAGTGAAAAGATGTACCAGGATTTAAAGAGGAGGTTTTGGTGGTATGGCATGAAAAGAGAAATCGCAGAATATGTCGCCATCTGTGATAGCTGTCAAAGGACCAAAGCAGAGCATCAAAGGCCCGCCGGATTGTTGCAGCCATTGCGGATTCCTCAGTGGAAGTGGGATGAGATTGGGATGGATTTTATAGTTGGCCTACCTCGTACCCGGACCGGCTATGATTCCATCTAGGTGGTTGTGGACCGCTTAACAAAGGTGGCCCATTTCATACCTGTGAAGACCACATACACCGGAGCAACGTTAGCTGAGTTATACATGTCACGGATAGTCTGCCTTCATGGTGTGCCGAAGAAGATAGTGTCAGATCGAGGAACGCAGTTCACCTCTCATTTTTGGCAGCAGCTACAAGAAGCTTTGGGCACCCATTTGAACTTCAGCTCGGCTTATCACCCACAGACAGACGGTCAGACTGAAAGAACTAATCAGATCCTAGAAGATATGCTGAGAGCCTGTGCGTTGCAAGACAAGTCAGGGTGGGACAAAAGGTTACCTTATGCAGAATTCTCCTATAACAATAGTTACCAGGCCAGCTTGAAGATGTCGCCGTTTCAGGCACTCTATGGGCGGAGTTGTAGGACTCCGCTGCATTGGGACCAGCCTGGAGAGAGACAGGTGTTTGGCCCCGACATCCTGCTTGAAGCCGAAGAGAATATCAAAATGGTTCGGGAGAACCTGAAGATAGCCCAGTCAAGACAGCGAAGCTATGCGGACCGAAGGAGAAGAGAACTGAGTTTCGAAGTGGGGGATTTCGTCTATCTGAAGGTGTCACCTATCAGGGGAGTCAGAAGGTTCGGAGTTAAAGGCAAGTTAGCACCCCGGTACGTTGGACCATATCAGATTCAAGCAAAGCGTGGAGAAGTGGCTTACCAACTCAACCTACCAGAAAGTTTGTCGGCAGTGCACAATGTGTTCCACGTGTCACAATTGAAGAAGTGTCTGCGAGTACCAGAAGAACAGTTGCCAGTGGAGGGTTTGGAAGTCCAGGAGGATCTGACATACATAAAGAAGCCAACACAGATTCTGGAGTTTGCAGACAGAGTCACCCGGAGGAACACCATCAGAATGTGCAAGGTCAGATGGGGTCACCACCCGGAGGAAGAAGCAACCTGGGAACGAGAAGATGATCTGAAGGCCAAATACCCTGAACTCTTTGCTGACCAACCCTGAATCTCGGGGCGAGATTCTTTTAAGGGGGATAGGTTTGTAACACCCTGAATTTGGGGATATAAAATTTCTTTGCTCATATTCACAAATTCAGGTGTTACTTCCCTTTTCTCATCCTTCCCCAATCTTCTCTTTCTCATTTCTATAGGAGAAAAGTGGTTATTTTATTTGTAACTATAGTCTATTAGCTCAAACTCCAAGGGAGTATGAATTGTTGCATCATGTTGAACCCTAGATTTCACTTTTGTTTGGTGCATAATTCTTAGAAAGTCTAATTTGAATTGGTGGCTTATTTGAATTTGAATCAAATAGAGAAAATAAAAAGAAAAGAGAAAACAAATACCAGAATAAAAGAAAAAGGGAAAGAAGCCCAACCCTGCCGCCCCCTCGGCCTTTCGGCCCAGCCGGCCCAACCCCGCGCGCGCGCCTCTCCCCCCCCCCCCCCCCCCCGCTCTCTCTGCCCTGGCGGGCCCGCCCGTCAGCGCGGCCGCCGTCTCCGCGCCCGCCTCCCTCTCTCTCTGCTCGCGGGCCCGGCCTGTCAGCCCCGTCTTCCCCGCGTAACCGCCGCCCGAGCTGCGCGTTGCCGCGGTCTCCGTGCCCACGTCGCGCGTGGAGCTCGCAACCGCCCCGCCCCCGGCCACTTGAGCCCAGAACCCCACTCGCCCTCTCCCCCTCCCTCATTTGCGCACCTGCAGGCCTCTCTCTCACCTCCCCCTCGCTGCGCGCACGCCAGAGCGCCGTCGCCACGAACCGCCGCCGTCCCGAGCTCGTTTCCCCGTCGCCGTTGGAGCTCCACCGTGCCCTCAGCCACGGTGAGCTCCGCCCCGACGTCCGCAACCCGGGACGCGCTCCAATTTCCCCTTCCCCTCCCTATTTCCCTCTGCCCGCGCTCACCCGCCGTCCTCCGTGCAGCCGCGGAGGTCCGCCACCGCCGACCCGGGCCGTCGTCGCGCCATTGCCGCCACCGAGGAGTCCCCGGAGTCCGTCTTGAGGTAAGGGACCTCCCCTGCCCTCTCCCTTCCTCTCTATTGCTCTCTACTGCGCTTAATTGCTCGCCGGAGTCCCATAGCACCGCCGCCGAGCCGCTTCGCCGTGGACCGCCCCCCTCCGGTGCCCCTGCCCCGACCTAGCCCCCACCGGACGATTCCCCGCGCCCTCCCCAACCTTCCCGGTCGCTCGGGTCACCCCAAAGACCCGCAGAGCGCCCGCGCCCCTCGTCTCCGGCGAGTCCTCCGCCGCGGAGACGAGCGCCGCCGCCTCTGCTAGCCGTAGGAAAGGCCAAGGCCGGCCACCCGACCCCCGCCGTTCATTCCAGATCGGGCGGCCCTGATTCAATTAGCCCGGGCCCAATCCTGGCCGTCCGCCGGAGATCCAACGGCCCAGGACCGTTTCCCTCACACCCCGCGCCCGCTCTGCCGCCCGACCCCGCCTGTCAGCCCGCCCGCGCCCGCTCTGCCGCCCGGCCCCGCCTGTCAGCCGTCCGCCCCGCGCTGCCCGCCCGGTCCCGCCGGTCAGCCGCTTAGGCCGTCGCGCGCTCGCGCGCCCGCCCGCGAATCTAATCTCGGGCGTTGATCCGAGATCCAACGGCTATAAAAGCCCGATACCCCTTCGCCCGCGCGTTTTCTTAAAGAGACCCCCGGCTTCCTGAAAATTAACCCGCCGTCCCTGGATTCTCGCAGTTAGGTCCTCGAACCTTTTATTTAATTCAAAATAAGTATTTAGGGTATATTTTTAATCCCTAAACTTGTAAAATTCATAACTTTGTCATATGAACTCCAAATTAGGTGCTTCAAATTGCAAAATGCTCATAGTATTTTTGTCTACCTATTTAACCAATGTTTCCCTGCTGTTTTTATGTCCCAATTAATAGTTGATCATTAAGATAAGATTAAGGTTATTGGAACCCATATTTGAGATAAATAAAAGATAGAAGACTTTAATAAAAGTGGGAGCACCTAAGTTTATGGACTTAAAACCATGTAATGATTTAACCCCACCACTGACTTAAACCTGATTAGTGGATAATGAATCATTTTGTATAGTCCTCTACCCTAGACCTAGGGAATACCAGAGTGCCTATCCCTTTTCTATTATGAACTTGTGATCTCTCTGCTGCATATGTTTGGTATATTATTTTTGTTTGTTATTTTCCCAAGTGCATAGTGTGAATGATTACTTTACGTAGACAACGAGCAGTCTGTGTTTCCCGAGGAAGTTGCAGAGGAAGTTCCTGATCAACAGTTTGGTGAAGGCAAGTGTCCTTTGACCTATTATGTCCCATTTACTTTATAATTCATCAACCCGCATACCATGATCAACCTAAGGATTGACTAGCTTTGTATCTACCTTGTCCTTGCTCACCTTTTGGGTTATTATGGTTAGCATTTTGCTATTGCCTTAACTTAATCAATGAACATGATGTGACTATTTATGATACTGTTATCCTGATGATATTGATGATCTTGTGATACTCTAGGGGGCTCAGGCTGTTTCCTGAGTACCTCTCCGTAAGGACCTGTTCGTTGAGAGACCACCCGGGATAACAGTGCAACCATGAGGGTGAAATGGGGTGCCCTTAGCTAATTAATTAGAGGAACTAGAGGTGTAGTTGCTTCGCCGTCGTGCCGTCAATGGGGTCCAGGCACAGTGCTTGCTCTGCCGAGGCTGAGTGCCGAGGTTCTTTCGTTTTGCTTTTTGTTAGTCACTCTCCTGCGGGGAGGGGTACTGTGTTTATCAAACTGGAGAAACCTAACGGGCAGCTATGATCTCTAGGGAATCTTTGTAACAGCTACGTAGTGATACCCTGCCGGACCACCTAGGTAGTGGTCAATGGGGATTAGCTCTCCCCGGGTAGAAAGGGAATCATGACTCATGGGTAAAGTGTGCGACCTCTGCAGAGGGTAATGAAACTGATATATCAGCCGTGCTCACGGTTAAGAGCAGCCTTGGGATCCTCTTTGATTAGAGATACAGATGGTTCGAGATACAAGGTTTATGTTATGGTTTTGGTTCGAATATGATGATGTTGTTCCTCGATGAGGAAATGGTTCATGGGTTGGTTAATGCTAAAATCTGGCTTCTACTAATGATAAATACCTGACCAACTAAAAGCAACTGCTTGAGCCTAACCCCACATAAAGCTAGTCCACTTCAGCCAAACGGGACATTTGCTGAGTACGTTGATGTGTACTCATCCTTGCTTTACCACAAAACACCAGGTTGTCCGCATTGTAACCACTGCTCAGGAGAAGGCGAAGCCGTGGAAGGAGACTTCCAGGAGTTCCAAGACTACGACGAATTCTAGGTGTGGGTTGGCGGCAACCCCCAGTCAGCTGCCTGTGAAGGCCTTATCTTTACTGCGTTTCGCTAGCACTTTGATTTAACTGTTAAGTGGATGACTATGTGGATGACTATGACTCTGTGATGTAATAAGTTAATACTCTCTTAAGTTATTATTCGAGCAATGTGCATTGATGTTCATTTATGTAATCGCTGTGTACGTGAGTTCTGATCCTGGCACGTACATAGTTCGCACTTGGTTTGCCTTCCAAAACCGGGTGTGACATGCACCATTGCCTGTTCTAGCGTCCCTAGGCTCTCCTCATGCTCCCTAACCCCTTTGATTGAACTAAGCCGCCATGAATCACCCGGAACACCTTCATCCATCCGCAACGTTCTCGGTCACCGTGGCCAGAACAAACCACTTGATCGATTGTGAAATTAAGTTGGGGAAAAGGCTTAGGATGGGTCCGATTTAGTGACCGACGCTCGGGAGTGCCGGTAATAGCCCCAATCGGCCGGTCCAAGAGCTCGCCGGACTTCGGCCGCGCTCAACGCCGTCGGGGACTTGCCCGTGCGAAGAAAAAGAAACCGAAGGGGCTTTCTGTAAACCGTCAGCGACACATAGGAATAATAAAAGAACCTGTTTCCTATTAACCAGAACCCCGAGGACCCTTCTGCAAGAAATCCACCGCGGGCGTGCGCGCGCGCTTTCTCCTCTGAGTTGGGCTGCCTGGGCCAGAATCAGCCCATCACTATTTAAATCTTTTCTTTTTCTTTTTCAATAGAGCTTTGGAAATTTGTGATAAATTGTAGAAAAATCTTAAAATTGTCAAACCAATTTTCCTAGACTCCTTATTTTCCCTAGTATTTAATAAAAATAGTTTCATGATTTTTAGTTTAAACAGGGAATTTTAGAGCATTTAAAATAGCTTAAAGAAATAGTTCTGGAATTTTAGAGAATTAATAGTAATGCCAAAAATGTTCAAACTTTTTATATGAACTCCACACATCATTTAAAAGCCTTGGGTAGAATTTGGGTTGATTTGGACCTTATTTGATACTTAGAACCCCAAAACCCCCACCCATGCTCTATGAACTCCTTTACTGACTCCGAAAACCCTAGGTTCTCGGAGTTCCGTGAAGGAAAGTTGTATTCAAGACTTAGATAATAAGTTTATATTATCTTTGCACTCTCATGAGCATTACGTGGCATTCATTCTTATACATATATGCGGTTATGTTTAGAAAACGAAGAAGAAGTTGAAGTGAGTGAAGAGAAGGCACCACCACCTTCGGACTCTCAGGCAGGATCTTGTCTTTATTTTGACATCTGCGGGCCTGAGTCAGACTCACCTACTAACGAAGGCAAGCCCCGGTGCATTTGCCACCTCCTTGTGTTTTAAAAACCTTTTTCACTTGCTTGATGCATTAGGTGATAGGAGTTGATTGCTAAAACAATTCCTGCATTGCCTTCCTTGAATTTGATTACCTTCCTTGATCACCGTTTTACAAAAGATTTTTGATGCTTAGCCTTGCTTTAGAAAAACAAAATGTTTTGTTTTTACAAAAGATGATGTGGCAAAAGTGGGTGGGATGTTTTCAAAAATAAAACTTGATGGTGAATCTATCAAAGGCCTTGATGGATTCAACATCGGAAAAGATGTACCTCTGCCAGGTACCAAACTTTGGGTTTGAAATGATTAAGCTGAGACCAGGCGGGTGACTTGCACGAGAAGGGAGTCTCGGTGTAGTGTCTCCGTCTGAGTCGATTAAGGACCTTGTCGATGTAGCCTTGATGATCGAGGACCCTTTAACTAGTCACATGCCTCGTCATGGGTAAGCCTTGCCTCAGGACGACTAAGGCCAGAATAAGATAACACGAAATGGGCATGGGGCGATGGCGAGAGTAGCGTGTACCCTCCGTAGCAAGAGGCTGGACGGTGGTGTATCTGTGCTCTCGGTTTGCGTGAACCTGATCTGGTCTTAAGAAACCTGGTGGCGGGTTGACATATGCAAGGGTTAAGTGCTACATATGTCGTGTGATCGGAGATCCTCAGCTAAGTATAATCGATTCGGATCGCTGTACCTTCGCGGTTATGAAGACTTGGTCACTGCCCTACACGTAGCAATCCAGTGAAGATGAAGGAAGAATTAAGAACTTGGCTAGTTCAGGATAAGTGTTTGAACTAGGTTAGAAAGAACTCTAGATGCAGGTAATTTTACCTAACCTGACAATAAAATTGGATTTTAAGGATCCACTCCTAGTAAGCTTTTCCGCAAAATAGAGTCTTTGATTCTTGATAAGCCATACCTTGAATCCCTCTAGCCAACATACCCTTGAGAGTCTTTTCTTTAGTCGGGTAAGACTTGCTGAGTAATTCCATACTCAGGGTTTATTCCCTCGTTATTTTTAGGTGAGGAAGTAGCAGATTTCTGTTGCTTCTGTACCAAGGTGGTTCCTCAGGAGGAAAAGCAAGAGTAAAGATGCGGGAGGACTTGGTCCTCCATAGGAAAACTTTTATGTAAAACTCCTCGGGGGGAGTTTTTGCCCCCCTTGGTTATGTAATAATATCACTCTGCACTCGTTTATAGTTTCTGGTCTGTATAAGCAACTTAATCTTACTTTTTAAATAAATGTAAGTTTCTGTAATCACTTCCGCTTTTCGTTATCTCCGATGTTCTGTAATGTCTGCAAGACGGGTGAAACGTTCCTGGAAAGGTAAGAAAAGATACCGAACTTGTCAAGTGATTCAGGAACATCTACAGGGTTGTCTGATGTCTGTTAGACAAGGACAACTGTAGGTGGGCCTAATGACTTGGAAGGTTCCGTCACAGCTGGTATCGGAGCGTAGCCCTTCTTCGCAGATATTATGAGGCATTTTCAAAAGAATTTTCTAAAACTCACCTAGAAAAATTTCTTCTATTCTTATCCCCCATATCTGAAGAATCTATATGAAAGACCAGATAGGAAGAGTGCAATGTATAGAAGGTATGAATCAACTAAGGTTGATTCTGTAATTACACATGCATCATGCTAAGAATTATACTAATAAAATTTTCCCCTTAGAGAAATGCCGCCACGCACGAGGAAGACCGCACGTAAGTCAACAGGCCCAATTGGAGTACCTCGTCATCAACTTGCCCCGTGGGATGAGGATAGTAGTAGCGAAAGCAACGATCCAATTGGGGATCTCGAAGCCCGCGTGAATCAGCTCCAAACGGAACTGCAACGCAGGACCAGTATGTGGGTTGCGGATGGCGATAGGATAAACGAGCTAAGGAGTTATATCCGCCGTCTGCAGGATCAGCTTGCTGATCGGGATTTAGCGCTCGACTAGGCGGTACAGTCTCGTTCAGTGGCTTGGGCTAAAGCAGCAAAGGCTCGAGCCCGAGTCGAGGAACTTAGTTCTGCTATTGACAACCTATAGGCATATTGCAATACCTTACATGAGGAAGTTCATGTACTGTATTCGCAACTACATCCCAGTGCCCCTATGGATCCTGTCGGGTCGAAAGCCGGACCCTCGCATGTTGCGGGAGAAGCGCTTGGTGGTGAGCTAGACCTTTTTAAGCCCCCTCCTTCTTTGAGGCTGGTCGATGAATGGTCTCCCACACCCGACGACGAGGCTGCCAGGAACAACCAGAAGCGGGAATAGTAGTATAGTTGTAGAAGTAGAAATAGTATATTGTAGGATGTACTATTGTATTATAGGTAATGCTATTGTATACTGAGAAATGTATCCTGTTGTAAAATCGAGTCTGTACATTACTCTTTTTGGTAATGTAAATTGGATGGTTTTGTCTTTGGCATATTATATTTGTGTTCAAATGTTTGTTGCCACAGATGCCATCCAAGACCCGATCCCAGGATGCAGCGGGACCCTCTAGTGGAAGGGAATCTACACCAAATCCACCTCCTGTTCCTCCCACGCTGGCTGAGGCGATTGCCGCCTTAGTAAACGCGACTGCTGATAATACCCGCTTTCTGAGAGAGATGGCGGGCCAACAGTTCCAGCAGCAAGGTGGGCGGGGTTATCAACAGGGCCCCCGCGAAACTTCTTATCTGGACTTCTCGGAGACACGTCCACCCTTGTTTGTTAAAGCTGAAGATCCGTTGGAAGCCGATGAATGGCTTCGAGTGATTGAACAAAAATTCGGACTTCTACGTTGTTCGGAGACCCAGAAGCCTTTATTTGCAGCCCAGCAACTACGCGGCCCTGGCAGCACTTGGTGGGGAAATTTCGTGGCCGTTCAACCGGCCAATCACCAAATAACCTGGGAAGAATTCAAAGTGGCATTCCGCGAGCACTACATACCCGAAGGTGTTCTACATATGAAGCAAGAAGAATTCATGAAGCTAAAGCAAGGAGGAGATACTGTTAATCAGTATCTCAATAAGTTCAATCATCTGTCATAATATGCAATCGATCAGGTGAACACTGATTTGAAAAAGAAGAATTGCTTTATGAGGGGTCTAAATGATCGGCTGCAGAGAAAAATGGCAACCTGCATAGATCTTACGTATGGAAGAGCTGTCAGTACAGCCTTGGCTGTGGAAGCAAAGTATGCAGGTGTCGGAAAGTCTAAGGGATTTGGAGGTGATAGGCCTAGTCAAGGCCCGGTAAAAAGGCAACGGTTTATTCTCCGGCCTTCTAACCAGAATCGTTCACGTGCACCATCCTTCCCTTTCAAGCAGCCAATAATTATTCGTCCCAATAATGCCCCCACTGCCCCAAGTCAGCCGGGTGCCCCGGGCACTCGATTCCCTGCTTTGCCCAGCTCTTCAACCGGGTGTTTCAATTGTGGCAAGTCTTGGCATTTCATCAAAGATTGCCCCTATCCCAAGTAGAATCAGGCAAATAATCAGCAAGGATCGGGGAATTCCGCTCAAGGCAAGGGAAATACTAAGGGCAAAAATTTCAAGAAGACGGGACGCGTATACTATACACAAGTGGCCACTACACCGGACGGAGAGCCGGTAATGATGGGTATGTTCCTCGTGGCCAATCATCTTGCAGTCATTCTTTTTTATTCTGGTGCTTCGCATACGTTCATTAGCAAGAAGTTTGTGGAGCAACATCACATTGCATGCCATGAATCAAAAGAGGGGTTTAAAATACACTCACCTGGGGGACAAATCTTTACTAGAGAAGTGGCCTATCAAGTGCCCGTATCATTGGAAGGACGGGACTTTCATACCAATATGATCGTTCTGAAAGGCCAAGACATAGATGTTATTTTGGGTATGAATTGGTTGGCCAAGCATAAAGCAACACTCAATACTGATCAAAGAATCATCAGGTTGAGTCATCATCAAGAAGAAATTCTTTTGCCCATCCCCATTCCCAACAAAACTACTGGCAGAATTTATGAAGTCATGATACCAGAAATCAAGGATATTCCGGTAGTGTGCGAGTTTCCCGATGTCTTTCCCGAGGATTTGCCGGGATTGCCACCTGAAAGGGATGTAGAATTTGTAATTGAGTTAAAGCCCGGTACGGCTCCCATTTCTCGAAGATCGTACTGTATGCCTCCGAATGAGTTGGCAGAATTGAAGATTCAATTACAAGACCTCCTAGAGAAAGGATTCATCCGGCCAAGTTCGTCACCTTGGGGTTGTCTAGCCATATTCGTCAAGAAGAAGGATCAAACCTTACGGATGTGCGTGGATTATCGGCCCCTGAATGAGGTCACTATCAAGAACAAGTACCCTCTTCCGAGGATTGACATTCTATTTGATCAATTGACCGGGGCGAGGGTATTCTCCAAAATTGATCTAAGGTCGGGCTATCGTCAGATCCGTATCCGGCCCGAGGATATACCAAAAACCGCATTCACTACGCGGTATGGGTTGTTTGAATATCTGGTAATGTCTTTCGGGTTAACAAATGCTCCGGCCCACTTCACATATTTGATGAACTCGGTATTCATGCCCGAGCTAGACAAGTTTGTGGTGGTCTTCATTGACGATATTCTAATATATTCCAAGAATGAAGAGGAGCATGCTCAACATTTACGGATCGTGTTAACGCGCCTGAGGGAACATCAGTTGTATGCCAAGTTCAGCAAATGCGCGTTTTGGCTGGAGGAAATTCAATTTCTGGGACATGTTCTATCTGCCAGAGGGATTGCGGTAGACCCCAGCAAAGTCAAGGACATTTTGGAGTGGAAACCCCCAACCACTGTTCATCAAGTCCGAAGTTTCCTTGGACTGGTGGGATATTACCGCAGATTCATACCAGATTTTTCTAAGCTTGTGAAGCCAATCACAAGTTTATTAAAGAATGATATTAAATTCAATTGGTCTTCTAAGTGTAATGAAGCTTTTGAACAATTGAAGACATTATTAACCACTGCTCCGGTATTGGCTCAACCGGACATCACCAAGCCTTTTGATGTATATTGTGATGCATCAGGCAGTGGACTCGGCTGTGTATTAATGCAAGAAGGCCGAGTAACTGCATATGCTTCAAGGCAGTTGCGCCGACATGAGGAGCATTACCCAACTCATGATCTGGAGCTAGCTGCTGTGGTTCGTGCCCTAAAAATTTGGCGTCACTATCTGCTGGGAAATATCTGTCACATTTATACAGATCATAAAAGCTTGAAGTATATCTTCACCCAGTCAGAATTGAATATGAGACAAAGGCGATGGCTTGAGCTTATTAAGGACTATGAACTAGAAATTCATTATCACCCAGGCAAAGCCAATGTTGTGGCAGATGCACTGAGCCGTAAGGTTTCCTGCCACTGTCTTACGGTAAATACCTCTGACAATACTTTATGTCAGGAAATGGAAAAGCTAAACCTGGGAATGGTCCAACAAGGAACCCTGAATCAGTTAAAGCTTGAGTCAGTCATCTTGCAAAGGATAATTGATGCTCAAAGGGATAATGCGGGTATGAAACACATTCGTGAGAAGATAAGGGCTGGAAAAGCCAAATGTTTCAAAGAAGACGATCAAGGCATTATATGGTTTAATAACCGCATAGTGGTGCCGAAGAATCAAGAGATCCGCCAGCAAATTCTTGATGAAGCACATCTTAGCCGCTATTCTATTCATCCCGGAAGCACTAAGATGTACCAAGACTTGAAGCAACATTACTGGTGGACAAAGATGAAGACCGAAATTGCACGCTATGTGGCTAGATGTGACACCTGCAGACGTGTCAAAGCCATACATTTGAAAGCTGCCGGTCCATTATAGTCACTACCAATACCGACATGGAAATGGGAAGACATAAGTATGGACTTCATTGTGGGACTGCCCAGGACCGCAAAAGGGTATGACTCTATTTAGGTTAGCATTGATCGACTTACCAAGATTGCCCACTTCCTCCCAGTTAAAATAAAATATCCTGTCCTCACCTATGTGGAATTATACATTGCTCGCATTCTCAGTTTGCATGGTGTTCCAAAAACTATAGTGTCGGATCGTGGATCCCAATTTGTATCCAAATTTTGGGAAGAACTTCATAAGTCCCTGGGTACTAAGTTGCTCCATAGTTTGGCCTATCATCCACAAACCAGTGGGCAAACCGAGAGGGTTAACCAAATACTCGAAGATATGCTGCGGGCATGTGTTCTGGACTTCTCACAGAAATGGGATGAATGTTTGCCCTTGTCGGAGTTTTCATATAATAATAGCTATCAAGAAAGTATCAAGATGGCACCTTTTGAAGCTTTATATGGGCGACGATGTCGAACTCCGCTAAATTGGTCTGAACCTAGAGAAAGGCACTTCTTTAGGCCTGATATAGTGAAGGATGCCGAGGAAATGGTTCAGAAAATTATTCATAATATGAAGAAAGCACAAGCTCGTCAGAAGGGTTATGCAGACAAACGGCGAATGCCCCTGTATTTTCATGAAGGGGACTATGTCTACCTGAAGGTTTCACCAATGAAGGGAGTATCGCGTTTCAGGGTTAAAGGGAAGCTTGCACCCAGGTACATTGGTCCATTCCCAGTATTAGAGCAATGTGGACCAGTGGCGTATCGACTGCAGCTCCCTGAAATTCTGTCTGCTATACATAATGTGTTCCATGTATCGCAATTGAAGAAGTGTCTTCGGGTCCCCGATCGAACCATTGAAGTAACAGATGTTGTCCTTGAACCGGACTTGACATACTCTGAGCACCCTATTCGAGTCTTGGATCAAAAGGACAGGGTTACCCGGAGGAAAACTCTCAAGTTCTATAAGATACAGTGGAACCAACATTCTGAAGAAGAGGCTACATGGGAAACTCAAGACTTTTTAGATAAGAATTTCCCAGGCTTTTTAGCCTCATGTAATTTGTAAAGTGTGTATAGTTATTGTAATAAAGGAGTGAACCCTACACCACCCCCTGCCTTGTACCAGAAATAAGGGAAGAAAAATGTGACACATTTCCTTTTCCATTACTCACCTTAGGACTTTTAATCTCGGGACGAGATTCTTTTATGGGGGAAAGGATGTAACACCCCAGGTGTTACTATAACTAAAACTTGAGCATGGCATCATAAGCATTGGCATTGCATATGTTTGACACACCTAGAGTGCATTCACTAGGTAAAAATTTCAAACAAGTTGTATTGTTATAGCACTTTGCAAATAGAACCCTGGATAGGGAACTTAACCCTAAAGAGGGATTAAAGGGGTAAGACATAACACAAGTTGAGGAAACCTAAAAGCTTTAGGGGAAAAGTCATAAAATGACCCCAGGAATAAACTTGAATCACATTTATACCACTAAGCTACCAGAAACCCTAAATGAAGCCCTAGAAAACCCTAAGTCCAAACCCTAGGGGGCTATGTGCAAAATTAGTCCACTTTTGGACTAAAGTGCAAAAACCAAGTTAATAAAGTATCTTAAGTCACTTGGTTCACTAAGGTGTGAATTTGGAAGCCAAACCCTAAGATTTGGATTCATTTGCAAAAAGGCCCCTAGTTGTGATTTCAGCCTAAGTCTGAATTTCAGATTGGTGAGCTCAACTTTGGAGCCTTGCAACTTTTAAAATATAGGGTTTTTGCCCTAGGGCACCACACCAAAATTGTAGAACAAACTAAGGAGAACAACTTTGCTAAAGTATGAGCATAGTCGTTAAGAAAATATTGGAGATAATCAAGCCTGAAGTCAGGCTGTCAGGCTAATACTGTCTGAATTTCAGACTAATAGTGACTTGGATCCAAGTTTGAGAGCCAATTCAACTCAGATCCAGTACGAGTTTAAGCATGATTTCTATAACAAATTTGTAGCTGGTATGTAGCATTACAATTTTGATGCAGAGACTTGGGGATGTTTTCATAGAAAATTTAGATCAAATTTGATCTAAACTTGCTCTGTCAGGCGTTCTGAAGATCCTCTTCATGGTACAGTAGTCCGACTGCATCTGTTTCAGTAACCCTCACCGTCGACGATGCCCCGCCGCGATTCGCGTCAACGGCGTCCAGATTCGTGCTCAGGTAGACGGATAACGTCGCGGGGTAAGGAAATCTGCACCGCCGGTGAGCTGGGCTCCACTCCGGTGACCCCCCCGTGCTTCCCCCTCTACCTTACGGCTGGAGCAGATAAGCTCACCGGTGACCGCCGCCTCCCAGCCGTGCGCCGCATGGCGCAACCTTTCCACCGCGTCGCCGTAACTCCCCACTGCTGTCTAATCAACGCCGGTGAGGTTGCCACGGCACGGGACACCAATTCACGCGCGCTAGTATTCTTCTCCACCTCCGACCGCCACGCGTCTCGTCCAAATTCGCGGCCGCCGCCCGTTCTCCCTATAAATTGAGCCCGTGACTAGCTCCGCAAGGTCATCAACTACCCAGCCACTAAGAATTGCTAGCAATCGATCACTAGTGTGCCCTAATTCCTTGTTTCCCCCAAATCCTTTCTCCGCCACCTTGAAAATCCGTTCGTCGCGGCCAGCTCAACTCAGGTTTGTTCAAGCTGCACCGTTGCCTGCTCTAGCGTCCCTAGGCTCTCCTCATGCTCCCTGACCCCTTTGATTGAACTAAGCCACCATGAATCACTGGGAACACCTTCATCCATCCGCAACGTTCTTGGTCACCGTGGCCAGAACAAACCACTTGATCGATTGTGAAATTAAGTTGGGGAAAAGGCTTAGGATGGGTCCGATTTAGTGACCGCCGCTCGGGAGTGTCGGTCATAGCCCCAATCGGTCGGTCCAAGAGCACGCCGGACTTCGGCCGCGCTCAACGCCGTCGGGGACCTGCCCGTGCGAAGAAAAAGAAACCGAAGGGGCTTTCTGTAAACTGTCAGCGACACATAGGAATAGTAAAAGAACCTGTTTCCTGTTAACCAGAACCCCGAGGACCCTTCTGCAAGAAATCCACCACGGGCGTGCGCGCGCG
Organism: Zea luxurians; assembly: GCA_029449295.1. Classification (NCBI taxonomy): domain Eukaryota; kingdom Viridiplantae; phylum Streptophyta; class Magnoliopsida; order Poales; family Poaceae; genus Zea; species Zea luxurians. Next base: position 20,743,629 of record JAOPSE010000034.1, on the reverse strand, counting down.
CTTTCTCCTCTGAGTTGGGCTGCCTGGGCCAGAATCAGCCCATCACTATTTAAATCTTTTCTTTTTCTTTTTCAATAGAGCTTTGGAAATTTGTGATAAATTGTAAAAAAATCTTAAAATTGTCAAACCAATTTTCCTAGACTCCTTATTTTCCCTAGTATTTAATAAAAATAGTTTCATGATTTTTAGTTTAAACAGGGAATTTTAGAGCATTTAAAATAGCTTAAAGAAATAGTTCTGGAATTTTAGAGAATTAATAGTAATGCCAAAAATGTTCAAACTTTTTATATGAACTCCACACATCATTTAGAAGCATTGGGTAGAATTTGGGTTGATTTGGACCTTGTTTGATACATAGAACCCCAAAACCCCCACCCCTGCTCTATGAACTCCTTTACTGACTCCGAAAACCCTAGGTTCTTGGAGTTCCGTGAAGGAAAGTTGTATTCAAGACTTAGATAATAAGTTTATATTATCTTTGCACTCTCATGAGCATTACATGGCATTCATTCTTATACATATATGCGGTTATGTTTAGAAAACGAAGAAGAAGTTGAAGTGAGTGAAGAGAAGGCGCCACCACCTTCGGACTCTCAGGCAGGATCTTGTCTTTATTTTGACATCTGCGGGCCTGAGTCAGACTCACCTACTAACGAAGGCAAGCCCCGGTGCATTTGCCACCTCCTTGTGTTTTAAAAACCTTTTTCACTTGCTTGATGCATTAGGTGATAGGAGTTGATTGCTAAAACAATTCCTGCATTACCTTCCTTGAATTTGATTACCTTCCTTGATCACCGTTTTACAAAAGATTTTTGATGCTTAGCCTTGCTTTAGAAAAACAAAATGTTTTGTTTTTACAAAAGATGATGTGGCAAAAGTGGGTGGGATGTTTTCAAAAATAAAACTTGATGGTGAATCTATCAAAGGCCTTGATGGATTCAACATCGGAAAAGATGTACCTCTGCTAGGTACCAAACTTTGGGTTTGAAATGATTAAGCTGAGACCGGGCGGGTGACTTGCACGAGAAGGGAGTCTCGGTGTAGTGTCTCCGTCTGAGTCGATTAAGGACCTTGTCGATGTAGGCTTGATGATCGAGGACCCTTTAACTGGTCACATGCCTCGTCATGGGTAAGCCTTGCCTCAGGCAGACTAAGGCCAGAATAAGATAACACGAAATGGGGGTGGAGCAGTGGCGAGAGTAGCGTGTACCCTCCGTAGCAAGAGGCTGGACGGTGGTGTATCTGTGCTCTCGGTTTGCGTGAACCTGATCTGGTCTTAAGAAACCTGGTGGCGGGTTGACATATGCAAGGGTTAAGTGCTACATATGTCGTGTGATCGGAGATCCTCAGCTGAGTATAATCGATTCGGATCGCCGTACCTTCGCGGTTATGAAGACTTGGTCACTGCCCTACACGTAGCAATCCAGTGAAGATGAAGGAAGAATTAAGAACTTGGCTAGTTCAGGATAAGTGTTTGAACTAGGTTAGAAAGAACTCTAGATGCAGGTAATTTTACCTAACCTGACAATAAAATTGGATTTTAAGGATCCACTCCTAGTAAGCTTTTCCGCAAAACAGTCTTTGATTCTTGATAAGCCATACCTTGAATCCCTCTAGCCAGCATACCCTTGAGAGTCTTTTCTTTAGTCGGGTAAGACTTGCTGAGTAATTCCATACTCAGGGTTTATTCCCTCGTTGTTTTTAGGTGAGGAAGTAGCAGATTTATGTTGCTTCTGTACCAAGGTGGTTCCTCAGGAGGAAAAGCAAGAGTAAAGATGCGGGAGGACTTGGTCCTCCATAGGAAAAATTTTATGTAAAACTCCTTGGGGGGGGGGGGGTTTGCCCCCCTTGGTTATGTAATAATATCACCCTGCACTCGTTTATAGTTTCTGGTCTATATAAGCAACTTAATCTTACTTTTTAAATAAATGTAAGTTTCTGTAATCACTTCCGCTTTTCGATATCTCCGATGTTCTGTAATGTCTGCAAGACGGGTGAAACGTTCCTGGAAAGGTAAGAAAAGATACCGAACTTGTCAAGTGATTCAGGAACATCTACAGGGTTGTCTGATGTCTGTTAGACAAGGACAACTGTAGGTGGGCCTAATGACTTGGAAGGTTCCGTCACAACTAATTTGCAAGGTGATGTGGATGGACAAACCTGAAGAAGGGCAGATTGAACGAGTGTTGGGATAAAAGCTGATCGCCAAGTGGACGTCATCTAACAACACTAACCTAGTGTTCTTCCAGGCAAGCACTGGTGCATTTGCCACCTCCTTGCTGTTTTAAAATCTTTATCTCTACTATTCCTTAAGAGGATAACGAGGGCGTCCACCGTGCCCCCGCCTGCTCCCGCAAGGCCGCAATACGTGCCCCCGCCCCGTCAGCGTCCGCGAGCGACCCTCTGCGCTCGCGCGAATCCCGCCCGAGATCGCCGCCGATCCGAAGCAGCGGCACCGTGCCCCTCCCCCTCGCGAGATCCACGACCGCCCCATCCCGGCGCCGCAGGATCCACGCCTCCGCCCTCGCCCTTCCCCACCCCCACCCGCTAATCTCACGTCCGATTCGCGCCCGGTCCTGACCCCGCCTCTGTCCTCAGCACCGCCACTCCGTCCCCCGTCCTCGGCGCCGCCGTCTCCCGCTCCCCTGGCACGCATTCGGGGTCCTTGCGGGCGGCAAGCACCTCCGTCCCGGAGGCATCTGCCGCTGCAGCATAGACCACCATGTCCTCGCTCGGCAGCATCGATGTTGACGATGGCAACGAGGAGGAGGACGGCTCCGTGAGCACCCCCAAGATCTACTGCTGCCACTCCCACGCAGTTCTTGCTCACGAGATCTGTGTGCAGGTTGATGTCCTTGTGGTGCCACGCCGACCTCGCCGCCACCAAGCGCGCCACCCATGTCCTCACCGACCTCTGTCGTGGTGTACGTACAGTTGAGTTTTGAGTTAGTGTTTAGCTTTCCTTACCAGGGACGGATCGAAGCACCATACTAAGTGTTTAGCTTTCCTCTGCGCCTCGGGCGGCCGCGGCCACATCACAGGCGCTGTCGCGCCCACTCGCCGCGAAGCCCAAGGACGAGCCGGACCCCGATGACGGCAGGCAGAGGGTCACTGTCTTCTTCGGCACGCAAACCGGCACCGCTGAGGGCTTTGCCAAGGTCCCTACTCAAACTCCGCTCCTCTGTTTGCTGTGTTTGCGGTCCCTTCTACAGACTACAGCCAGAGCTCGGCGCTCTGCTCGCTCGCTTGCACCGCTGGCTAAGATCGGATTTGACGGCACTTTTGGGCGTGGATGTAGGCGCTCGCCGAAGAGGCCAAGGTGAGGTACGACAAGGCTGTCTTCAAGGTGGTCGATCTGGTATGTCGATGAAGCTTCATCCTTATGCCGCTTCTCAAAATTTCTTGCTTTTGTCAGCTCATCTGTTGCCTTGGGGTTCAGGAAGATTACGTCGCTGAGGATGAGGAATACGAGGAGAAGCTTAAGAAGGAGAGCATCACATTGTTCTTCCTGGTGGGGCGGTGTGATTAAGTTAGTTAATCAAGCATGGAGAATGTATGAATTTTGTTTCTGGTGAATTGCCAACATGTCTTGTTGTCGTTGCAGTTATGGCGATGGAGAGCCAACTGACAATGCGGCGAGGTTTTATAAATGGTTCTCGGAGGTTGGAATACAAATTCTTTTATGGTTGCACTTGTGGATGACACTTTGGTACTATGTATTAATTGCCTTTTTTTGGGTTTGGCTGCAGGGTAATGAGAGAGGCGAGTGGTTGAATAATCTTCGGTTTGGGGTGTTTAGCCTCGAAAATAGACAGTACGAGCACTTTAACAAGGTTTGCTGGTGTGTCTACATTGACTAGATGCATGCATGAACTCTGATTTGTACTTATGCTATTCTTTTTGCCAATTCGTTATCAACTGAAGGTTGGAAAGGTGGTTGATCAACTCCTCGCGGAACAAGGTAACAAAATCTCTACCCTTTCATTAGAAAATTTGTTTTTGTTGTGTTTCTGCTGCCTTTCAAATCCTACCTGGTATATGTGCGGGAGCTAGCTTACTATGTTGCTTAATACATTGTTACTTGCATAGTTGCATTGTAAAATGTACACATCATTAATTCTTATTTTATTTCTGTTGGGGACTTGTTCTCAAATGCTAAGAATTAAGAACAAGGCAACACAAAAAGTGTTAAATGTTAGACTCCTTCGTCCTTGAAAACATTATGTCCCTTCGGATATAATGAATCTTGGACGAAGGTTATAAAGAGAAAAAACCTTCATAAGATTAATAAATGAAAAAAGAGAGCACATATACACAAAATATGAATAATGATGCGAGTATAATCATCAACTTATTTTTATTATCAATTTTCATAAAAACAAATTACAAATGTACCTTCAGATTGATGGAAAGTAAAGGTACAATCGTGATGCGCGAAAGTGTATGCCAGGTCAGCGTGAACAGTACGGGAGTACTGTTCATCTATTTATAGGCACGGGACGCAACCCGTGTAAAATTACATTGATGCCCTTTACATTTGATAATAACTTTATGGCAATCCTTCGAGGTTTAACTTGACTTTTCATCCTTAAGTCGGTTCCTCCTTTCCTTCGTCAAGCCAAAGCTTTTCTGCACGTAGCTTCGTGATCGTCCTATCCTTCGTCGTGATCGCTTTCCACCCCAGTCAAGCTTCGTCTTAACCATGCTCTTGTACACCCACAACCTGACTCCAAAGATACTTGTTCACATGTTTCACTCGGAAAATATTGTCAAATCATGTTTTTGAGGATCTTCGGAAGCCGAAGGCCCCCAACAGTAGCCCCTCGCAATATTAATTTACTGCAATGATAAATTCATATTGCGACATGGACGAAGGCTTTGAGCCGAAGGTCCGAAAAAACACCTTCCTTCTGCTAGAATAGCAGCAGTCATTGACAAACGGGGCCCTCCAGTTTCCGACACACTGGGTGTATAAATAAGAGCTCACCGCAAGTTTATTTGGCACGCTCTCTTGCCATCCGCTTTTACTCACCCAAAAATTTTTTAGCCTGCACGCAACAGCACTTGCTCGGTTTTAGATTTTTAAGCTTCGGTTTCGAGTGTGTTTTGTTAGCATTTTCGAAGATGCCTGAGGATAAGAAAGCCGTTGGTGGTTCGAAGCTAAGCCTTTCTGAGGAGATGCACCTGGGCTTTCTTGAATCAATGTCAAAGACTAATACGGAGAAGATTACCAGGGAGATTTTGGAGGGTTTATCTGAAGATACTGGCGACAGTGAAAGTTACGATGTGGATAGTGGTGGTGAAGATTCCGAAGATCGACCCTGGCGACCAAGCCATGTAGTTTTTGGTAAGTCCAGTATTAAGGAAAATCATCTTGTCAATATGAGAGGGAGATACTTTCGGGACTTGTCTATTGTGAGGGCTGACGAAGGAGAGAAGACTTGTTCGACTCCCGAAGAAAATGAGGTCGTGGTATTCCGAAGCTTCTTAAAAGCTGGATTACGATTTCCCTTGAGTAGCTTTGTCGTGGAAGTGCTGAAGACATTTGAAATCTACCTTCACTAACTTATCCCCGAAGCAATCATAAGGATGAACATCTTTGTGTGGGCCGCGAGAAGCCAAGGTTTGGAACCTAACACAAAAAGCTTCTGTAACATACACGAGCTATTGTATGAGACAAAACCCTGGGGCAAAGAGCAGTATCACAACAACTTTGGCTGCTACAGCTTCGGCGCTCGGTCCGGGTCAAGCTGCCATGTGCCAACTTTTCGAAAGAGGTGGCCTGGCGACTGGATGACATAATGGTTTTACGTGAAAAATGACTTGAAATCACGTGAAGATATCAAAGGTATCATTATGCGCCCTATCTGGCAACGCTTTGGCCTCCGGAAGCCGAAGGTGGAAATGGATGAAGCAGCCGAAGAATGCCAGAGAGCCTTCGGCGTGGTTTGCTCTTTTATTGGGACAAGGGATTTGGTCCAAGAGCATATTGCCTTCAGAGTATGGCCACTTGTAGAAAAATGGGAAATGCCGAAGGAGACCGTCAGGGAACCTGACGAAGGTGGACTAGTTAGGCTGAAATACACATTCAAATATGGAGATAAGTTTGTTGAACCAGATGATGACTAGTTAAAAAGTATTGAGGCCATAAGTGACGAATTGCTTGGGGTATATTCGAAAGCTGAAGATACTGCATTATCAGCGGCCTTCGGAGGCCGAAAGAAGAAGAGACTTAACCGAGTATTCGATGCAATTGGGTTTGTCTACCCCGACTACCATTACCCAGTGCGAGGCCAAAAAAGGAAAAATACTTCTCCTGCAAAGGAAATTGCTTCAGCTGCTCCTAGTGAGCCATCCCCGAAGAGGAAAAAGGTAAAGGTGCTCACACACCGGCCACGCTATATTGAACCGGCCACAGTGCCTGAGTTTATTGGTGAGGCCTCTTCGGCCAGCGAAGCTAGAGAACGAACTCCAATGCCAAAAATCGAAGAAGTGGCTGAAGCACCAACAACAGAGAAAATAGAAGAACCGAGGATTGGAGAAACAAAAACATTAGAAATTTTAAGTCCTCCAACAAAAATCGAGGCCACAAAAAGCCAAAAGGGTCCAGCAGTGACCCCGAAAAGAAAAAGGATGGTTAATGTGCTAGATGTTTTGGAAACAATTAAATCTTCAAGCATAACTCCAAAGAAAACTGTTGAAGCTTCTGAAATGTCTACTGAAGCCTTTGTTGCTGAAGCTTTGAAGCAACAATTTGAAACTGAAGCTGGGCCCTCAGAGCCCGCCAAGGTAAAACCTTTGAAAGCTGAAGAAAGAAAATTGATAGAGGCAACTTTGGAAACCGAAAAAATAAAAATGACAGAGCCAATTTTGATTGAAGAAATTGACACTGGCGCCCCCGTAGCATCTTCCAAAATACATGATTATATTGTGCGACATGCTTCGGGGAAGAAACTATCTGAAGAAGAGATTTTTGAAGCTAATCACTATGCCCGAGAACTGAAGTATCCGAAGGGGGCCGTAGTGTTCAATGGAACAGACGAAGATGACTTCCTATACTGTCTCCTAGACAATAAAGAATTATCCGTCTGCCGAGAGATGGCTAGGAGCATGGGGTTCCCGAAGCTTGAAGCTGGCCTTTGCGCCATGACGAAGGAGGATCTTGCAGATAGCCTTGCATATAATAGTCTGAAGGTACAAAAAATTGTAAATTTTGAAACTTATGAATTTTGAATTAGTCTTTTGCTGTTATGTTAATCCATTCATTCTTTTGAATAGGGCTTAATACTCAGTAATGCCTTAAGCGCAGAAAAGAATGCTGAAGACGAGAGCTGCACTATCGCTCTTAACAACCTTCGAACAGAGGTTATCAGGCTAAGAAACGAAGCCTTGGAAAAGGACAAAATTCTGCTTACATTGGTGGATAAAATGAAGGAAGACGAAGCTAGCTCTAAAACTCAAGCCGAAGCTCAGAAGCGCGAAATCGAAGATCTTCGGAAACAATTAGCCCGAGCTAAAGAAGAACGCATTCTTGAAGAAACAAAACGAGAACTACGTGATCAATGGGCAAATCATTTGGAAATAAATGTTGAAGAGCTTCGTGCTTCGAAGAAAAGGTGCTATGATAAATCCATAGAGTGTGTTAAAAAGATAAAATCCAGCTTCGCCAGCGTCGGCGCATTTTCTAGTGAAGAAAATTTCACAAGAGGGAATCCAGAAGGCCCGATTGAATGGATCAGTCACGAAGCTGAGGCCTTCGAGGAAATCTTGAATAGTCGCGGGGACATTTGTGCTTTTTCGGGCGCCAGAGGAATTGTTACTATTTTGGAGAAGAAAGGGTGCGAGCATGTAAAATCTTTAGCAGAATCTAAGCTGCTTTATCCTCTGAAGATATTAAAGACCCTTCAGCCAAAGCAAGCCAAGTCGGTGGAAAATTTTTCATCGACATTTGGGACAATGGCGGCCGAGAAATGGCTCAAGAAATCATTCAGAGAAGCGAAAAAGGCATCCATGACGCTAGGAAAGTAGCGGAGGCTGCTGAAAAAAGCACAGGGCCCGAAGGGCAAATAGGTATTAATTAGTGGTTTTTATTCTGTTGTAATTTTTGATTTTGAACTTTGTTCGTGGTTTGTAATAGTAATATAGACGTGTCCTCTCCTCCATCAGAACCTGCTGAGGCAGCTCCGGACCCCCCCCCCCCCCCCCGAAGGGGGACGACGAAATTAGACAAATGGCCGAAGCCATCATGGACAAAGTTGTCAATCAGCTACTAAACGAAGCTGCAGAAGTAGTCCTTAGGGAAGATTAAGTGCTATTGTAAAAATACTTGGAACATGACATGTGTAAAACTTTGTAACTTTTAATGTAATATATAATCTATTTATGGTTCAATTCTTTACGATGCATGAAATTTTGCATATATACCGTTTTTTGAGCCTTCGGCGAAAAAACACCTTCCCTTCTTTTCATGCTTCGTGAAGAAAATCTTTTATGTATCACAAGAATTTTCATACTTCTCTGATGAAGAATATCCAAGCTTCGTGAAAACATTCTTCGAAGCTATGAAAAAGTTTTATGTTGCCTCTCTGACGAAGCTATACTTCTTCTCAATTTATCTTGTGCTTTAGCACGATTTTCTCTTTTCCCAAAACATTCTTCGAAGATCAATACTGTGTCCCCTTCTTGCTCTACATGCGATATGATGTATGATGCTTATGTTATGCAAAATGATGTGATGATGTTATGCTATGCAAAATGATATTTATGTCGAAGATACACACATCTCTGCAATAGAGCGCACAATCTTTTTATCTCAGCGCTGACTTTTCGCTGTAAGCCTCCCTTAGGAGCTTCTTCGCCTTTTACTTTCAGCGGAATCAGCGTTTATTTTTCGCTGTAAGCCTCCCTTAGGAGCTTCTTCGCCTTTTACTTTCAGCGGAATCAGCGTTTATTTTTCGCTGTAAGCTCTGCATTCCCTTCGGAACGACTTTTGAGCAGAAAACTTACACTGTGCTCCTTTAGGAACGACTTTTTACTACTTCAAAGAAGTTACAGTGTGTTCCTTAGAACAAGTTTTTGATAATTCGAAGGTTCTCCGTGCCACCATAAATTCTTGTGCTTCGGTAACTCAAGCCTATGGAGAAGATATATTTTCATTATGATAATAAGCTAAACTGTTACAAGAATTTGAAAAAACGATAAAAGACACTTAAACTTTCCAAAATTGTTCTTTACTCCAAAGAAAGTAATACTGAATGCGAAAATGTGAAAAGCTGCTGTCGAGGTAGGATATTTTGTCAGTAAATATGCTTCGACTCTGGCACAGTGCTATTGACTGTGCGAGCTTCGGATTCCTCCCTGAGGTCCCTCTGAGGGTGAGAGTGCTGGCTCCCTTCTGGCTGCGGACCACGTTGTATTGGTGGTGGTGGTGGAAGCTATTGCCAGGAAGCTTGGGATTGGCTTGCCGAAGCAACAGAGGCTGCAGGGTGATTGCCTACATATTCTGGAATGTAAGGCGAATGGTACGAAGCAGTATGCATGACCTGCTTCGACTGGTTCTATTGCGCTGCAGCCTCTGCTAGCTCCTTTTGCTTCTAGATGGTAACATGGCACATCCTGGTGGTATGGCCCTTGCCTTCACCACAGAATAGGCAATAAATTTTTCTTGGTTGATCTCCAAATCTTCCCCCGAAGCTCCTGTTGCCTCTGCCCCTTGGTGCTGGCGGCCGGAAAGAGCTTTGCTGTTGCCCCGAAGCTTGAGAGGAGCACTGTGGCCTTTGTTGTTGACTCCCTTTGTCATCACTTTGGGTAGAATTGTGAATTGACCTGACGTGCCTCGGATAAAATCTTCCTCCGAAGCCCCTGGCCATTTCAGAGAACCTGAAAGCTTCCTCCCTTCTTTGGCGAAAATCATTGTCAGCTCAAATATACTCGTCCATCTTCTGGAGCAGCTTCTCCAAAGTTTGAAGAGGCTTCCTAGCAAAGTACTGAGCTGCAGGTCCTGGCCGAAGCCCCTTGATCATGGCCTCAATGACAATTTCATTGGGCACTGTTGGTGCCTGTGCCCTCAGACGTAGGAACCTTCGGACATATGCCTAAAGGTATTCTTCGTGATCCTGGGTGCACTGGAATAAAGCTTGAGCGGTGACTGGCTTCGTCTGAAACCCTTGGAAGCTGGTTATCAACATATCCTTCAGCTTTTGCCACGAGGTGATTGTCCCTGGCCTAAGGGAGGAGTACCAGGTTTGTGCAACGCTCCTGACAGCCATGACGAAGGACTTTGCCATGACCGTCGTGTTGCCACCGTACGAAGATATAGTTGCCTCATAGCTCATCAAGAATTGTTTCGGGTCTGAATGACCGTCGTACATGGGGAGCTGGGGCGGCTTGTAAGACTGTGGCCAAGGAATAGCCTGCAGTTCTGTTGACAAGGGAGAAGCATCATCAAAAGCAAAATTTCCGTGATGGAAATCTTCATACCAGTCGCCCTCGTTGTAGAAGCCCTCTTGATGAAGCTCTCTGCGCGGGGGCCTTTGGTTCTGGTCATCTAGAGCAAGATGTCGAAGCTCTTCAGAGGCTTCGTCTATCTGCCTTTGAAGATCAGCTAGACGAGCCATCTTCTCCTTCTTCCGTTGGACCTGTTGATTGATCATCTCTAAATTTTGGATTTCTTGATCCAAGTCGTCCTCTGGAGGCGTTGGACTGGTGACCTTCCTCTTTCTGGCTTCGGGCCTCCCTAAGAGAAACGACATCTTGATTGGGGTCCAGCGGCTGCAGAGTGGCATGGCAGCCCCTGTCGTGGAAGCTTTTTTCGGCGGCATGACGAAGGGTGACGCTTGCCGAAGGTGTTCAAAACTCAAAAAATGGAAGTGAGTTCACCGGAGGTGGGTGCCAATGTTGGGGACTTGTTCTCAAATGCTAAGAATTAAGAACAAGGCAACACAAAAAGTGTTAAATGTTAGACTCCTTCGTCCTTGAAAACATTATGTCCCTTCGGATATAATGAATCTTGGACGAAGGTTATAAAGAGAAAAAACCTTCGTAAGATTAATAAATGAAAAAAGAGAGCACATATAAACAAAATATGAATAATGATGCGAGTATAATCATCAACTTATTTTTATTATCAATTTTCTTAAAAACAAATTACAAATGTACCTTCAGATTGATGGAAAGTAAAGGTACAATCGTGATGCGCAAAAGCGTATGCCAGGTCAACGTGAACAGTACGGGAGTATTGTTCATCTATTTATAGGCACGGGACGCAACCCGTGTAAAATTACATTGATGCCCTTTACATTTGATAATAACTTTATGGCAATCCTTCGAGGTTTAACTTGACTTTTCATCCTTAAGTCGGTTCCTCCTTTCCTTCGTCAAGCCGAAGCTTTTCTGCACGTAGCTTCGTGATCGTCCTATCCTTCGTCGTGATCGCTTTCCACCCCAGTCAAGCTTCGTCTTAACCATGCTCTTGTACACCCGCAACCTTGACTCCGAAGATACCTGTTCACATGTTTCACTCGGAAAATATTGTCAAATCATGTTTTTGAGGAGCTTCGGAAGCCGAAGGCCCCCAACAATTTCTTTGGTTCTTGTAAAAATATGTAGTTGATGAAGGTTTCTTGAGGCTAAGAAGATGGTGCTGAAGTAAGTTTCTACTTCTTTTATTGCAATTGAAATATGTTAATAGATCTGGTTAGTCTATGCCCTTATTTTTCTTCATGGCTAATATATTTTCTGTTATTGATTAATGATTGTTGAACTAATCTCTACTACTACATAAGATACTATCGAGGGCGTCCACATTTTCTTTTGGTGAAGCCCGACGCCCCCGCCCCCGCCCAGCCCGACGCCACGCCCCCGCTATCGCCGCTCTCTACACGCTCCTCGCCCCCGCTATAGCCACCTCAATGGAAGGTCCTTTGTACCATTCGCCGCCCTCTGTACCATTCGCCGCTCTTTACGCGCCGTGGATCCGCCACCTCAACTCCTCCCATTACTGTGCCCGCGCCGTCAAAATCTACCGCAGATCTCCTCTCTCCATTACCGTGGTCCCTAGATTTCTTGAGTCAGTGGGAGGTCCGCCATCCATGGAAGGTCCGCCACCTCCTCCTTGGCCCGCGGCAAAAATGGCGTGGGAGCCAGATGTCCTCTCCCATTACCGCGCCCGCCTGATATGGAAGGTCCCAGATCTTCTCTCCCCATTACCGCGGTCCATGGATTTCTCGACCTCGGCTATGGAGGTGGCGGCATTATGAGCGCCGAGGTGCTGCACTTCCACCCCGACGTGCTTCTTGACCAGGGCGGCTTCGGGTTCGGCCTCAGCAACGTGGCGGTCGGCGGCGGATCTGGGCACGCACTACGCGGCGAACAACAACGTGCTGGCCTCCTTTGCCAGCCAGCTCCTCGCTAACGCCCCTGCACCGCCGTGGGATGATCGTGCCGGCAGGGAGGACACCGTCGGACGAGATGGACGACGAGCTGTACGGCGTCGCCGGCTACGACAGCCACGTCGCGGCAAGTTTGCGGTGCCCCAGCCAATCCGGGGCCATGGCAGTCTGGTCGTCGTCCAAGAAGTCGTACGATATCTGTACCAGCGTCGGTGGATCAGTAACCGTGCCGGCCCATGACACATACCACCTCGCCGGGGCCGGGCTCTCCGATGCGGGAGGCCTCCACTACCCGCTCGCCGCCTGCAGTGGAGGCCAACGCGTCCGCGGTGGCGGCAATGGAGTTGTCGCTGACGCTGTGCTCCAACTCCATCGCTTCCTCGAACAGCAAGCTGAACACGACGGAGCTAAGACTGGAGGAAGCTAAGACTCTTGCAGAAAAGCTTTGTGATGGCCCTCTTTCAAGTGCTGCAAATTTTTGGATCCTAAGAGCTTCTATGGAGATAAATTCGTTGGCGACTGCTTCTGGTAGCTCTCCATTGAATAAGGAGAACTTGAGCTCTCTGTTTGATCTGTTTGGCACATGGTAAGTTCCTTAGATCAACATTGACAAACTTTGGGTTTTACCTTACTACTATGACTGTGCTTGAAATCGTTCGTGATGCATTTCAGGCCATGAAATTGTTTTTCCATTAAATACTTGTAGTATTGGTTTTAATAGGTCATGCTTGTTTTCCCGCCTTTCTCCAGAGTCCCATCCCATTGCTGAGTGCATTGAAGTTAAAACAGGAAAAAAAAAGAAGTAACTGCATGCAATCAATATTGCCTCCTAAGTGTTGGGACCTGATGACACCTTGGCCTTTTGCTTGTTGCAATCGACACAGATTGCTTGCTTTACCTCGGCCAAGCCTCAAGTTGATGCAGTACTGCATAGAGCTGGAGGCGAGCCTTGCATCGCTCGGAGACCATGGCGCCCTCACAAATGCTCCGACGGCTATATGATTCAGTGGTCGACATGTATCCCCAGGAAAGGGAAGTGTGGAGGAGCTACTACAGCCTGGAGCTCAAGGTGAGACCACACATCACTGCTACCATGTATATGTGTGTGGATGTGGGTGGGTGTTTTCTCATTTCAGAATAACAAGGCTAAAACTTGATTATATACCCAGATGGGAACATTAGAGTCTGTCAACACCAGTGTACGCGCGTGCTCGCAAGGTGCTCGTTGACTCCACTGTTCATGCTTACCCCAGAGCTTAATTGTTTGGGTCAGCTCTCTCTGTGAGCATGCTTAGTTTGGGCTAGCAAGTAATTAAGCTGACGCGTCGAAATTTTGGCTCTAAATCAGTGTGGATGGTAATTTGTGACTTGCAATATGCTGACAATCTCCTGGACATCAATATGAACATCCAAAATTCTTTCTTACCGAGATCACATAGACAGCTCCACAAGCAAAAATCATGTAGTTGGCAATCTCCTAGAGCAAAATCAGATCATCCCTTTCAAAACTTGGGTATGCCTTCGTCATGACAACAACACTGCCAGGAACCAAAAATAAAAGGGTTGAAATAGACAGAGGAATAGGAACGTGATATGATCAAGTTTCAGTCTATACTACTCTATTAAAGACCTAATGTGGTCACCTGATGCTACCAGTCTACCATGACTGCACTCTCTACGCACAGCGTCCGCAAAAAATAGTGCAAAGCGAGCACTCAAACTTACGTCCCTCTACTCGTTAACCACTAGACCACATGTAACTTACTGTTTGAAAATAAAGAATAATTATATTTGCAGCCTAAGCACCGCTCCTCACGCTCTCCCGTCAAATGGCAATTAGTATTTTTGAATTTCAATGCATCTTATCAGAATATGTTCACTCCGTAGCAACGTACGGGCATTTACCTAGTCACCTTATATGATGCATTAGGTGATAGGAGTTGTGTGCTAAACCGTTGATGCATTTCCTTCCTTGGAAAATTGCTTACCCTTCCTTGACAGCCTTTTATAAAAAAGATTTTTATGATGCTTAGCCTTGCTTTAGAAAAACAAAATGTTTTGTTTTAAAACAAAAGATGATGCTCCACAGTGGATGGGAATTTTTACAAAGAAAAAGACTTGATGGTGGATCCATCACGGTCGTGATGGGTTCAACATCGGAAAAGATGTACCTCTGCCAGGTACCAAACTTTGGGTTGTAAATAATAAAGCTAAGACCGGGTGGGTGGCTTGCACGAGAAGGAAGTCTTGGTGTAGTGCCTCCGTTTGAGTCGATTAAGGACCGTACCTGATGTAGGCTTGCTGATTGAGGACCTTTTAACTGGCCACATGCCTCGTCATGGGTAAGTTTTGCCTCGGGCAGACTAATACCAGAAAGGCCAACACGCAATGGTAGTGTAGAGATGGCGAGAGTAGCGTGTACCCTCCGTGGCAAGAGGCTGGACGGTGGTGTATCTATGCTCTCGGTTGGCGTGAACCTGGTCTAGTCTTAAGAACCCCGGTGGTGAGTTGACATATGCAAGGATTAAGTGCTACATATGTCGTGTGGTTGGAGATCCCCAGCTGGGTATTAATCGATTCGGATCGCCGTTACTTCTCGGATATGAAGACTTGGTCACTGCCCTTACACGTAGCAATCCAATGAACTGAAAGGGTGATAAAAGATGGCTAGTATAGGCCAAGTGATTGAACTAGGATAGAAAGAACTCTAGATGCAGGTAACTTTACTTCACTTGACAAGTAAAAATAGATTTTTAAGGATCCACTCATAGTAAGCTTTTATGCAAACAGAGTCTTTGATTCTTGATAAACCATTCCTTGATTCCCAATGAGCCAGCATATCCTTGAGAGTCTTTTCTTTAGTCGGGTAAGTCTTGCTGAGTAATTGCGTACTCAGGGTTTTATTCCCTGTTGTTTTTTTGGTTATAACTTTGTGCTGCTGTTGATGGTGTTAAGTGCCGGTGGGCTCGACCTTCTTATAAGTCTAAGTAACTATTCTATACTTTTTATTGAGGATGATCACTTAAGCTAGCATATATTTCAAACTTATAAATAATATATAACATTTCAAAGTTTATTTCTTTGAATCACTATTCTAATCACTCCGATGAACATAAAGTAAACTTGATGTAACTTGTAGAATTTGGTAATAAGATTTCCGCTTCAAAAATGTTGGTGTGTGTGATTTGTGTTACTTAATCTCGCGATCTTGGTTGTAAGTGGTTTATCCGAGTTCCTTGGGACACTCAAGATGGATCATGTTAAGTTATCTGATGCACATGCATAGCCGTCTGAGGTCTTTGAGACAAGGACAGGTGCATGTGGGTCCAATAACTTGGGAGGTTCTGCCACAGCTGGTATCGGAGCTAGATTAAGTATAATACAGTCACATACATATTTTCAAAATAAAGTTTTAATTTTGAAAGAACTATTTTCAACTAAACACATTGTTTGGTTTTGAAAAACAGATTTGAAAAGCTATAATGCTAGCAACATCATCTATTAAGCCCTAAATTAAGGACTATCAGGTGGCCTAGTTCAAAACCATAACCCACAATCGGGTGGACATTGCAGACATGTGTGTTGTTATTTTTGAGGCCATTCAGTTTTGAATGGATCGACGCTCAGGTAAGATGAGATGTGAGAGCATGACCGAACAAACGTCGGTCTAGGGAAGTGCTTAATTGTGGCGCTTGACTATATACATTTTCTACATATGTATATACGAAAGCTACGATGTGGAGTAATTACTTTTCTGGGAATTTAGTACCTCATGGATGTGTACGGGAATACAGACATGGGAATACTGAGAAGGGTAATGTACTTGTAATGACGCACCTACGCTCAGGTAAGAAGGTGAGTTACCATAATGAGCTTCCCTATGGTTAAAGTGTGGCAGCGGCGGCTATGCGTGGCTCGACGCTTAATGATGAGCTGGCCTCCATATAGAAATATATGGAGTATAAACTGTGATAAAATGTCATGTGTGGATCTTGCATCATAGGCAAATTGGGATGTGATGAATTTTCTGCAGGTGCACTAACCTCGAAAACGCTGACGACTAGCAAAATATCGTGAGAGTCGTAAGTATGTCACCGAGATAGGAACGCTATTGCCACATTATGTTGGCAAAATCAGTGAGGACGAATAAGACGAGCATGCATCCTGATTGTTGCATCATGTTTGTCACCTATACACCCAAAATGCTTCTCTCATATTTATTCCAGTAGCCAGTGATTGTAGATAATGTGGTGTAATGCTTGTATTATAAACATTAGTGAAATAGTTATTCTCTATTTCCTTAGGTATTAATTGGGTTGCTCTTGTACTTGATGTGTTGATAGAAGGTTGGTGACCTGTTTGCCTAAACCAAAAATTAGACCATGTTCTCATTTAGTGAACTATGACCCAAAATTTGAATTCTCCATTATCTCTCCCTGACCAAACTCATGCAAATGGATGTTTGGATGATTTCTTTATCCAACGCAAGATGTGCATGGGCTTAAAGCTAGGATCTCGAGTCCGTGTTCTCGCTATTTAACCTATGACGTTTTAGTTGTCATATTTCCATCTTAGACCATGCCCTTGTTCGATTAGCGCAAGCTGATGTCTCTATTCCAGTTTGCCTGTTCTTGAAGATCGCAATGTTGCTTTATCAACCTAACCTAGGAAAGGCATGTCCGATTATTTTTTTAATTTGATGCCTTTGGTTTCCTCATATGTATCGAAGGCATATCAACTTAATCTTATGATTGTTTTCCCTCCGTATCTAATCAGATACTAATCCTTGACCTTGTAATCTCTATGATGGGCATAGAAATATGCTTGGGCTAAAATAACAGTCTCCCATCGTACTTCTTTCATATCAAGTTTAGGTTATGGCCCTACCTTGTTTATTTTATCGGTCCATGATCTACTTGGCTCTCTACTTGTAACCATTCTTACAAGTGGAGTCTATTTTTGTATATTGCCATCCTTGCTTAGTCTATTTGTGTTGCGCGAGATTTCTTATTGGTTACGTCTAGTAATGGTGTTATGACTAAAACTGATGGTGTCGTGTCGAAACCGAGGGACTGCTGTGAATGTACACACATTGTTGTGCTACTTGGCACGCGCTGGTATCACAGTTAGTAGTCATAATCCATTATGAGACTATATAGATATGTTATCTCTACACAAATTGTTCTTACCGCGTGAGATTCATTATTGGTGCCAGCTTGGTAATGGTGTCATGATTAAGGACTTATGGTGTCACCGCGAAACTGAGAGCCCCTTGTGAATGTACACGCAAGGTTATGCTGCTTGGCGCATGCTGGTATCGAGGTCTCTAGGTCATGATCCACTATAGAACTACACTGATGTGTGATCTTCCGTAAACATTTACCTTGAAACGATTTCTATGTTGTTTGTGAAATAATCAAGCAACATCTATCATCCCAGTTGGATCAAAAGGTCACTTTCATGTGTGGTCTCTTTTCTTTTGATCTTGGTAGTGACTACTTATACAAGTTCCCTTTACGTCCTTTGTGTAAAGGTGAAGCCTTGAAGCTTTTTAGTGTTGCAAGATAGCTAATTAGTTCTTAAAATAGAGATTGGTTTTCCCTGCTGCTGAGATGCAGGAGTTGTTCATTCGCTCTCTTACTTAATCCATGTATTTCTGAACCAAGTCTGTTCATCTCGCATGAAGAAACAGATGAACAACCTGACCAAATGGATTTCTACCCAAATGCATGACCTTTTGTTAACAAAAGTGAACTCTCAACCCTTGGCTTACCAATGGGTAATAAGAGAAATTACTCAATGTCAAAGGTAGTTCAACAAGTTGGTTTTACTAACTTGTAGCTACATTGTGAACAAAGGTTGAGTTTAGAGGTCGTTTTGTCGAGTTATCTAACTCACTTTGGTTCAAATCCATCCTAAAGAAAGTACTTACAAAGATTAAGTTAAGTCGGCCAGTAGCCACCTAGTCATCACTCTAGTCGCGCCTCGATTGCCTCTCATGTGATTGGGCGGATTTGCACTAGTGCATGATGATGTTGGGTCATTGTGAAGTCAACATTTGTTGATCATCTTCACTAATGCGTTCCTCGAATTTTTATTATCTTCCTGGAACTTGAATTCCTCAAATGACCACTTGTTGGTAAACCTCCTTCTGTGTGTTTTACCCAAGATGGTGCATCTGATTCTGTTTGGGTAAGATCGCGTATTTGCCGCTCGCTCAACAGACTCAGATGGTACAGTGTCATAAAAAAAAGCAAACTGCACACATGGAACCTTATGTGTTCCTCTGGCAGACATCGCCTCTACTTATGGACATCTACAAGTTAGCTTAAGGCAATTCGTGTTATGTCCACTAGATATACAACATTCTGAGACACTCGCCTTATATGCTTGGAACTGCCTTATGAGTACTGCTGATATGGACAGGAGTTACATGCTGCTCTACTCTTAAAAGTCTTTCGCTCCAAATCTCGGGACGAGATTCTTTTAAGGGGGGAGGGCTATAACACCCCAGGTGTCATCTCCCGTAAACAACGATTATGGATTTAAGCGTGGGATATCAGTATATAAAGTGGACACTAAATTTTAATCATCTTGCAAAAGTTCGAGTTTGGTGTCGTATTTATTTCCATAATCTACGCAATTAAAAAGGGGTTCGAGAAACTTTTGGTTATCGGATCTTCGCCGCTGGCGAATTTTGAACTGTTCGGATCGCGCACGTAAGTGAATACGAAAATCAGAAGACTTCTGATTTTATGTAAAATTTGGAGCCCCGCGCTATCCGAAAAGAACAATGCGCACAGCTTCTCACCCACATGTGCGATGCATGACGTCGCTTCCGGAAGGATCGCACTCTCGATGCCGCATCGATATCGTGCATTTATTTCGCGAATATGTCGAGTCGTGTGCCCGTTTAAAAGTTATAAATTAAGAGAAGACGAATTTAGGAAGCACTTCTATTTATAATTCGGACTGTGCGGGTAATTAGTGAAATCATGCGCGAAAGGGATAATGGAGTTTGGTCCCCAGCCAATTGTGCCGGGCAGAGCAGTAAAGTATTCAGGTCATTAACGGACGAAGGTTGGTCTGATTTCGATCGACTCAAACATGACCTATAATATCAAAGCTGATGCTGCTTGATTCGGTCTGTTTGCTTTTGTCCCTGATCCGAATATACACTAGCAGATATGGTTTTGGCTAATTCTAGTCAAATCACGTAGAGCAAATTAACAAAGCCGAAATCAGTTTATTTCGGTCTGTTGTTTCTCGTCCAAATCCAAATCTTCGAATATAGGTAACTGGTAAAAATTCCTATTCTAGAGTGTTCGCTATATCAAATATCTGGGACGAAGGCAGATGAGTTCATCTAATTTCGAAATATCTGCGATTTCCGTTATAAAAAAGAGAAATAAAGAAAAATCTGAAAATATCCTTACCTACCGCCGCCTTTCGTCCTTTGATTTTACCAACCGCCAAGGATTTTTATTTCACCACATAGCCTCCATCTCTATGTCCTCCCATCGCTATCTCTTTCCCTGCTCACGATGTTTATCTCCTGCTCGCTCCTCCGCTCCCTCCCATGGCGGCGCGACCATCCCCCTGCTCTCCTCTCTAGCCGCGCTGAGCTCCCTGCTCATCAGTCCCTCGTGCGGTACTCCCTCTGGTCTGCGCTCCCTTCAGCTCGGTCTCCATCTCCCTGGCGCGCAGATCTCTCTCTTCCCTGGCTTCTTCCTAGCGCCGGCCAGAGCTCGCACCTGCGCGCGTGTTCTCCTGCGTCCAGCCGGGTGCGCGAAGCTTCTCTGCTCGCGGCGCTCCCTGTCTGCTCGGCCATGGTGAATCCCTCCCTGCCATGGACGCCGGAGTTCCTCTGCTCGTTCTCATGGCCGCTGTCGAGCTTCCGGCGCGCGCCCATCTCCTCTTCTCCCCCGCGCGCACCCTGGAGCTCTCCATCACGCCGATCTGTGCTCGCCCATGGCCGTCGAACTTGCCCAGCCCCTTGCTCGTTCCATGGCGCGCGGCTTCAAGCTCACCCAGCTCGGCCATGGCCAGCGTGCCATGAAGTTTCCCTGCGCGCGTCGAGTTCCCTCGCCGAGTCCTCTCCTTGGCTCGCCCCTACGCTCGCCACTACCCCTGAGCCGGTCATCCCGGCCGTGAGTCCCTCCCGGCTTTGGCATCAACGCCAGCGAACTTGGTCCTTGCGTCCTCCCTACTACCGCGTCCATGGCGCCCAGCTCGGATTTTTGCTTAGTCGCCCGCCGTTTCCCAGTGCGGTGGTCTGGCTCAGACGCGTCCTGTCAACGGTTGTTCCTACAAGCGCGCCCTGGTACCCCTGCTCGTTGTTGTGTCGAGCGTCAGCAGCTTCCCGCCCTCCGTCGTGCTCGGTAGCAAGTAATTCATGTCGGAGCAGCAGCTGCGATTCCTTGCAGTCGTGCTCGCCAGATCGAACCTCACGTCGTCGATCATGCGCAGTTCTTATTCGGCTATCGGTTCCGCCTCTTTCGATCTCCTATTTGCCATGGCGCCGAGCTCCTTCAACACTGCCCCACCCCATTGTCGTTGTTTCGCAACCTCGCCTCTATGCCAGTCCCTACGTAACATCTCCGACTTGTATTCGCGTCGGCAAACGAATCCCATGAGAGTGCGATGGAGCAACCTCTAGATCAACGCCTACCAAGTGCTCGGTGAAGGGCCAGAACAAGGATCATCATCAGTTTGGGTGGATTGCTAGTCAAAATGGTAATCATATTTTGATTCGCTATTCTAGCTAATTAATTTGATAAATAAATTAGAGGGATATTTATCGTGATGATTATTCTATTTGTAGCTTAGATGGCAGTTGGTATATTTAATGCATAGTAAAGATCCTAAGTGCGTGTGCTGTTTAAGTTACCGTCATGATTGTGAAGTAGTCGCGAAGTATATGTTGCAGTATAATTCATGTGAAGAATGTATTGGTAGACGTATCTGATAGGTGTCGTCAGTATTACGTATAATGAATTGTCTGTTAGATCTAAGAATAATGGTTGATGATGCTCTTCTTACTAAACCAATTAGATGTTTTAATTAATTGGTATGATATGCAAGTTAGTCTAAGTGAATAGTTTAGAAAGTTAATAAAAAATTCTTCTATAAATTTTATAAGCATTAGGTGTCCCAAAATCATGAAACTAAAATTGTAGGTCAATTAGTGGGCTCTCTAAACCAGGCATGAATGTGTGCTGGTCGATTTCATGATTTGAATGGATGTTGATTGCTACTTCGAATATTTAGGATCAAATAACATCGATATATTTGTTTCAACCAGAATCTATGATCTGTCCGATAAATAATGCGTATAAACACTTTAGGTATTTTAGTTCTAAAGTTGTAATTTGATATATATGTATATGGAGTTTATGTATAGGTTTGATGGTTCCATGATATTTGGGGTTGATCCGGTTAAGCTAGGGGGAGTGTGACCAGTTGCACTTAATGAGTTATAGGTACCTAATATGAATAGTTGGTTGTTTTATGATGTTTGCGTTAGATTCGGTTAATCTAGTGAAGCGTGATTATTGCGCTTGGTCATATGATGATAGCCGGCGTTTGCTTATGAAATGTCGCGATGCCTTCCGGTTAAGTATTTAATTCTTTACTATATAAAATAGTAATATTATCTTGCGATATTCATCTTTATATGCATTCATGTGCATTATGCAAATCATTTAGGTACGTTTATTGACTACGTGATGCGGAGAACCAGAGCTGAGTCGACCCCAAGATGACGTAACGGGTGGACAAATTTGCAAGGTGATGCGGATGGACAAACCTGAAGAAGGGCAGACTGAACGAGTGTTGGGATAAAAGCTGATCGCCAAGTGGACGTCATCTAACAACACTAACCTAGTGTTCTTCCAGGCAAGCCCCGGTGCATTTGCCACCTCCTTGTTGTTTTAAAATCTTTATCACCTTATATGATGCATTAGGTGATAGGAGTTGTGTGCTAAACTAGTTGATGCATTTCCTTCCTTGGAAAATTGCTTACCCTTCCTTGACACCCTTTTATAAAAAGGACTTTTATGATGCTTAGCCTTGTTTTAGAAAAACAAAATGTTTTTTTTAAAACAAAAGATGATGCTTCATAGTGGATGGGAATTTTTACAAAGAAAAAGACTTGATGGTGGATCCATCATGGCCATGATGGGTTCAACATCGGAAAAGATGTACCTCTGTCAGGTACCAAACTTTGGGTTGTAAATAAAACAGCTGAGACCGGGGGTGGCTTGCACGAGAAGGAAGTCTCGGTGTAGTGCCTCCGTCTGAGGCGATTAAGGACCGTACAGATGTAGGTTTGCTGATTGAGGACCTTTTAACTTGGCCACATGCCTCGTCATGGGTAAGCTTTGCCTCGGGCAGAACTAATACCAGAATGGCCAACACGCAATGGTAGTGGAGAGATGGCAAGAGTAGCGTGTACCCTCTATGGCAACTGGCAAGAGGCTGGAAGGTGGTGTATCTGTACTCTCAGTTGGTGTGAACCCGGTCTGGTCTTAAGAACCCTGGTGGCAAGTTGACATATGCAAGGGTTAAGTGCTACATATGTCGTGTGGTTGGAGATCCCTAGCTGGGTATTAATCGATTCGGATCGCCGTTACTTTTCGGATATGAAGACTTGGTCACTGCCCTAACACGTAGCAATACAGTGAACTGAAAGGGTGATAAAAGACGGCTAGTATAGGCCAAGTGATTGAACTAGGATAGAAAGAACTCTAGATGCAGGTAACTTTACTTAACTTGACAAGTAAAAATGGATTTTTAAGGATCCACTCATAGTAAGCTTTTCTGCAAACAGAGTCTTCGATTCTTGATAAACTATTCCTTAATTCCCAACGAGCCAACATATCCTTGAAAGTCTTTTCTTTAGTCGGGTAAGTCTTGCTGAGTAATTGCGTACTCAGGGTTTTATTCCCTGTTGTTTTTCAGGTTATAACTTTGTGTTGCTATTGATGGTGTTAAGTGCCTGTAGGCTCGACCTTCTTATAAGTCTAAGTAACTCTTCTATACTTCTTATTGAGGATGATCACTTAAGCTAGCATATATATCAAACTTATAAATAATATATAACATTTCAAAGTTTATTTCTTTGAATCACTATTGTAATCACTTCGATAAACATAAAGTAAACTTGATGTAACTTGTAGAATTTGGTAATAAGATTTCCGCTGCAAAAATGTTGGTGTGTGTGATTTGTGTTACTTAATCTCGCGATCTTGGTTGTAAGTGGTTTATCCGAGGTCCTTGGGGCACTCGGACGGATCCTATTAAGTTATCTGGTGCACATGCATAGCCGTATGAGGTCTTTGAGACAAGGACTAGGTGCATGTGGGCCCTAATAACTTGGGAGGTTCTTGAAAGTCGCCTAGAGGGGGGTGAATAGGGCGAAACTGAAATTTACAAATATAAACACAACTACGAGACGGGTTAGCGTTAGAAATAAATACGAGTCCAAGAGAGAGGGCGCAAAACAAATCGTGAGCAAATGTGGAATGAGACACGATGATTTGTTTTACTGAGGTTCGGTTCTCGCAAACCTACTCCCCGTTGAGGAGGCCACAAAGGCCGGGTCTCTTTCAACCCTTACCCTCTCTCAAACGGTCCCTCGGACCGAGTGAGCTTCTCTTCTCAAATCAAAACTGGGAACAAAACTTCCCCGCAAGGACCACCACACAATTGGTGTCTCTTGCCTTGGTTACAATGGAAGTTTTGATCACAAGAACAAGTGAGAAAGAAAAGAAGCAATCCAAGCGCAAGAGCTCAAAAGAACACGGCAAATCTCTCTCGCTAATCACTAAAGCTTTGTGTGGAATTGGAGAGGATTTGATCACTTGAGTGTGTCTAGAATTGAATGCCTAGCTCTTGTAAGTGGTTGAGAAGTGGAAAACTTGGATGACTTGAATGTGGGGTGGTTGGGGTATTTATAGCCCCAACCACCAAACTAGCCAGTTTGGGTGGAGGCTGTCTGTTCAATGGCGCACCGGACAGTCCGGTGCACACCGGACATGTCCGGTGCGACAGCCACGTCACCCGACCGTTAGGGTTCCGACCGTTGGAGCTCTATTGCTGGGCCCGCCTGGATGACCGGTGGCGCACCGGACAGTCCGATGAATTATAGCGGAAAGACTCTGTGTTTTCCCGAAGGCGAGGAGTTCAGCGCGTGGAGAATCCTGGTGCACCGGACATGTCCGGTGGCGCACCAGACAGTCCGGTGCCCAGACCAGGGTGCCTTCGGTTGTCTCTTTGCTCCATTGTTGAACCCTTTCTCTTGATCTTTTTATTGGCCAATTGTGAACCTTTGGTACCTGTAGAACTTATAAACTCGGGCAGACTAGTTAGTCCAATTATTTGTGTTGGGCAATTCAACCACCAAAATTAGTTTAGGAAATAGGTATAAGCCTAATTCCCTTTGAATCTCCCCCTTTTTGGTGATTGATGCCAACACAAACCAAAGCAAGTATAGAAGCGTATGATTGAACTAGTTTGCAAAGTGTAAGTGCAAAGGTTACTTAAGAATTTTAGCCAATAAATATTACTTACTAGATATGCATGGATTGTTTCTTTATTTTTAACATTTTGGACCACGCTTGCACCACAAGTTTTGTTTTTGCAAATTCTTTTATAAATTCTTTTCAAAGTCCTTTTGCAAGATAGTCAAGGGTAAATGAATAAGATTTTTAGAATCATTTTCAAGATTTGAAATTTTCTCCCTTTTCCTTGACTAAAACAAAACTCCCCCTCAATAAATCCTCCTCTTAGTGTTCAAGAGGGTTTTAAGATATCAATTTTGAAAATACTACTTTCTCCCCCTTTAGAACACAAAGAGATACCAATTTGAAATTTACCAATTGAAAATCATTAAATTTTTAAAAATAGGGTGGTGGTGCGGTCCTTTTGCTTTGGGCTCATACTTTCTCCCCCTTTAGCATGAATCGCCAAAAACGGATACTTTGAGTGAGATATAAGCCCTTTCCTACCTACTTTCGCTCCTTTGGCAAATAAAACATATGATTGAAGATTATACCAAAGACGGAGAGTGATGCGGAGTGACGGTGAAGGATGAGTAGTAGAGTGGAGTGGAAGCCTTTGTCTTCGCCGTAGACTCCAATTCCCTTTCAATATACCTATGACTTGGGTTGAAATATACTTGAAAACACATTAGTCATAGCATATATAAAGAGATATGATCAAAGGTATACTTATGACCTATGTGTGCGAGTTTAGCAAAAGAAATTCCTAGAATCAAGAATATTGAGCTCATGCCTAAGTTTGGTAAAAGTTTGTTCATCTAGTGGCTTGGTAAAGATATCGGCTAATTGATCTTTAGTATTAATGATACCGAATGGCTATGTGTTTAGTGCGGCTATGCCAAACGGGATTATCCGCCATGCGGATTGCACTCTCATTATCACATAGAAGAGGAACTTTGGTTAATTTGTAACCATAGTCCCGCAGGGTTTGCCTCAACCAAAGTAATTGCGCGCAACAATGGCCTGCGGCAATGTACTCGGCTTCGGCGGTAGAAAGAGCGACCGAAATTTGCTTCTTTGAAGCCCAAGACACCAAAGACCTTCCCAAGAACTGGCAAGTCCCCGATGTGCTCTTTCTATTAATTTTGCACCCCGCCCAATCGGCATCCGAATAACCAATCAAATCAAATGTAGATCCTCGAGGGTACCAAAGCCCAAACTTAGGAGTATAAGCCAAATATCTCAAGATTCGTTTTACGGCCGTAAGGTGAGATTCCTTAGGGTCGGCTTGGAATCTTGCACACATGCAAACGGCAAGCATAATGTCCGGTCGAGATGCACATAAATAAAGCAATGAACCAATCATCGACCGGTATACCTTTTGATCCACGGACTTACCTCCCGTGTCGAGGTCGAGATGCCCATTGGTTCCCATGGGTGTCTTGATGGGTTTAGCATCCTTCATTCCAAACTTAGTTAGAATGTCTTGAGTATACTTCGTTTGGCTAATGAAGGTGCCTTCTTGGAGTTGCTTGACTTGGAATCCTAGAAAATACTTCGACTCCCCCATCATTGACATCTCGAATTTTTGTGTCATGATCCTACTAAATTCTTCACAAGTAGATTCGTTAGTAGACCCAAATATAATATCATCAACATAAATTTGGCATACAAACAAATCATTGTCAAGAGTTTTAGTGAATAGAGTAGGATCAGCTTTTCCGACTTTGAAGCCATTAGCAATAAGGAAATCTCTTAGGCATTCATACCATGCTCTTGGGGCTTGCTTGAGCCCATAAAGCGCCTTAGAGAGCCTATAGACATGGTTAGGATACTCACTATCTTCAAAGCCGGGAGGTTGCTCAACATAGACCTCTTCCTTGATTGGTCCATTGAGGAAGGCACTCTTCACGTCCATTTGATAAAGCTTGAAGCCATGGTAAGTAGCATAAGGCTAATAATATACGAATTGACTCAAGCCTAGCTACGGGTGCATAGGTTTCACCGAAATCCAAACCTTCGACTTGGGAGTATCCTTTGGCCACAAGTCGGGCTTTGTACCTTGTCACCACACCATGCTCATCTTGCTTGTTGTGGAAGACCCACTTGGTTCCTACAACATTTTGGTTAGGACGTGGAACTAAATGCCATACCTCGTTCCTCGTGAAATTGTTGAGCTCCTCTTGCATCGCCATCACCCAATCTGAATCTTGAAGTGCTTCCTCTACCCTGTGAGGCTCAATAGAGGAAACAAAAGAGTAATGCTCACAAAAATGTGCAACACGAGATCGAGTGGTTACCCCCTTATGAATGTCGCCGAGGATGGTGTCGACAGGGGTGATCTCGTTGGATTGCTTGGTGGACTCTTGGGTGTGGCAGCCTTGGTTCTTCATCCTCCTTGTCTTCATCATTTGCATCTCCCCCTTGATCATTGCCATCATTTTGAGGTGGCTCATCATTTTGTTCTTCCTCTTTATCAACTTGAGCCTCGTCCTCATTTTGGGTTGGTGGAGATGCTTGCGTGGAGGAGGATGGTTGATCTTGTGCATGTGGAGGCTCTTCGAATTCCTTAGGACACACATCCCCAATGGACATGTTCCTTAGCGCAATGCACGGAGCCTGTTTTTCACCTATCTCATCAAGATCAACTTGCTCTACTTGAGAGCCATTAGTCTCATCAAACACAACGTCACAAGAAACTTCAACTAGTCCTGAGGACTTGTTAAAGACTCTATATGCCCTTGTGTTTGAATCATATCCTAGTAAAAAGCCTTCTACAGTTTTAGGAGCAAATTTAGATTTTCTACCTCTTTTAACAAGGATAAAGCATTTGCTACCAAAAACTCTAAAATATGAAATATTGAGTTTTTTACCGGTTAGGAGTTCATAGGATGTCTTCTTGAGGATTCGGTGAAGATATAACCGATTGATGGCGTAGCAAGCGGTGTTGACCGCCTCGGCCCAAAACCGATCTGGTGTCTTGTACTCATCAAGCATGGTTCTTGCCATGTCCAATAGAGTTCGATTCTTCCTCTCCACTACACCATTTTGTTGTGGTGTGTAGGGAGAAGAGAACTCATGCTTGATGCCCTCCTCCTCAAGGAGGCCTTCTATTTGTGAGTTCTTGAACTCCGTCCCGTTGTCGCTTCTAATTTTCTTGATCCTTAAGCCGAACTCATTTTGAGCCCGTCTCAAGAATCCCTTTAAGGTCTCTTGGGTATGGGATTTTTCCTGCAAAAAGAACACCCAAGTGAAGCGAGAATAATCATCCACAATAACTAGACAGTACTTACTCCCGCCGATGCTTATGTAAGCGATCAGGCCGAATAAATCCATGTGTAGGAGCTCCAGTGGCCTGTCACTTGTCATGATGTTCTTGTGTGGATGATGAGTGCCAACTTGCTTCCCGGCTTGGCATGCGCTACAAATCCTGTCTTTCTCAAAATGAACATTTGTTAGTCCTAAAATGTGTTCTCCCTTTAGAAGCTTATGAAGATTCTTCATTCCAACATGGGCTAGTCAGCGGTGCCAGAGCCAACCCATGTTAGTCTTAGCAATTAAGCAAGTGTCGAGTTCAGCTCTATCAAAATCTACCAAGTATAGCTGACCCTCTAACACTCCCTTAAATGCTATTGAATCATCACTTCTTCTAAAGACAGTAACACCTACATCAGTAAATAGACAGTTGTAGCCCATTTGACATAATTGCGAAACGGAAAGCAAATTGTAATATAGTGAATCAACAAGAAAAACATTGGAAATGGAATGGTCAGGAGATATAGCTATTTTACCCAAACCTTTGACCGAACCTTGGTTTCCATCCCCGAATGTGATAGCTCGTTGGGGATCTTGGTTTTTCTCGTAGGAGGAGAACATTTTCTTCTCCCCCGTCATGTGGTTTGTGCACCCGCTATCGATGATCCAACTTGAGCCCCCGGATGCATAAACCTACAAAACAAGTTTAGTTCTTGTCTTTAGGTACCCAAACGGTTTTGGGTCCTTTGGCATTAGAAACAAGAACTTTGGGTACCCAAACACAAGTCTTGGAGCCCTTGTGTTTGCCCCCAACAAACTTGGCAACTACCTTGCCGGATTTGTTAGTCAAAACATAAGATGCATCAAAAGTTTTGAATGAAATGCTATGATCATTTGATGCACTAGGAGTTTTCTTTCTAGGCAACTTAGCATGGGTTGGTTTCCTAGAGCTAGATGTCTCACCCTTATACATAAAAGCATGGTTAGGGCCAGAGTGAGACTTCCTAGAGTGAATTCTCCTAATTTTGCTCTCGGGATAACCGGCAGGGTACAAAATGTAACCCTCGTTATCCTGAGGCATGGGAGCCTTGCCCTTAACAAAATTAGACAATCTTTTAGGAGGGGCACTAAGTTTGACATTGTCTCCCCTTTGGTAGCCAATGTCATCCTTGATGCCAGGGCGTCTCCCATTATAGAGCATACTTCTAGCAAATTTAAAATTTTCATTCTCTAGGTTATGCTCGGCAATTTTAGCATCTAATTTTGCTATATGATCATTTTGTTGTTTAATTAATACCATGTGATCATGAATAGCATTGATATCAACATCTCTACATCTATCACAAATAGACACATGCTCAACGGTAGAGGTAGAGGGTTTGCAAGAATTAAGTTCAACAATCTTAGCACGCAAAATATCATTGTTATTTCTAAGATCGGAAATTGTAACATTGCAAACATCTAATTCTTTAGCCTTAGCAATCAATTTCTCATTCTCATTTCTAAGGCTAGCAATAGAGACATTCAACTCATCAATCCTAGCAAGTAAATCAACATTATCATCTCTAGGATTGGAAGTTGAAATAGTACAAACATGAGAATCAACCTTAGCTAACAATTTAGCATTCTCATTTCTAAGGTTGTCAATGGTCTCATGGCAAGTGCTTAGCTCACTAGACAATTTTTCACATTTTTCAACTTGTAGAGCATAAGCATTTTTAACCTTAACATGCTTTTTGTTTTCCTTAATAAGGAAGTCCTCTTGAGAGTCCAAGAGATCATCCTTCTCATGAATAGCACTAATCAATTCATTTAATTTTTCCTTTTGTTGCATGTTTAGGTCGGCAAAAAGGGTATGCAAATTATTCTCCTCATCACTAGCATTATCATCACTAGAGGATTCATATTTAGTGGAGGATTTAGATTTAACCTTCTTCCTTTTGCCGTCTTTTGCCATGAGGCACTTGTGGCCGACGTTGGGGAAGAGGAGTCCCTTGGTGACGGCGATGTTGGCGGCGTCCTCGTCGGAGGAGGAGTCGGTGGAGCTCTCGTCGGAGTCCCACTCGCGGCAAACATGGGCATCGCCCCCCTTCTTCTTGTAGTACCTCTTCTTTTCTCTCCTCTTTCCCTTCTTATCGTCGCCCCTGTCACTGTCACTAGATATAGGACATTTTGCAATAAAATGACCGGGCTTACCACATTTGTAGCACACTTTCTTGGAGCAGGGTTTGTAGTCCTTCCCCCTTCTTTGTTTGAGGATTTGGCGAAAACTCTTGATGACGAGCGCCATTTCCTCATTGTCGAGCTTTGAGGCGTTGATTGGTTGTCTACTTGGTGTAGACTCCTCCTTCTTCTCCTCCGTCGCCTTAAATGTGACCGGTTGTGCCGCGGATGTGGAGGGATCATCTAGCTCGTTGATTTTCTTCGAGCCCTTGATCATATACTCAAAGCTTACAAAATTCCCGATTACTTCCTCGAGAGTCATTAGTGTATATCTAGGATTACCACGAATTAATTGAACTTGAGTGGGGTTAAGGAAAATGAGAGATCTTAGAATAACCTTAACCACCTCGTGATCGTCCCACTTCTTGCTCCCGAGGTTGCGTACTTGGTTCACCAAGGTTTTGAGCCGATTGTACATATCTTGTGGCTCCTCCACTTGGCGAAGACGAAAGCAACCGAGCTCCCCCTCGATCGTTTCCCGCTTGGTGATCTTGGTGAGTTCATCACCCTCGTGCGCGGTCTTGAGTAGGTCCCAAATCTCCTTCGCACTCTTCAACCCTTGCACCTTATTATATTCCTCTCTACTTAGAGAGGCGAGGAGTATGGTTGTGGCTTGGGAGTTGAAGTGCTCGATTTGGGCCACTTCGTCCGTATCATAGTCTTCATCCCCTACGGATGGTACCTGTACACCAAACTCAACAACATCCCATATACTTTTGTGGAGTGAGGTTAGGTGATATCGCATCATATCACTCCGCCTAGCATAATCTTCACCATCAAACGTTGGTGGTTTGCCTAAAGGGACGGAAAGTAAAGGTGTATGTTTAGGAATGCGGGGGTAGCGTAGGGGGATCTTACTATACTTCTTGCGCTCTTGGCGCTTAGAAGTTACGGACGGCGCATCGGAGTCGGAAGTCGACGTTGATGAAGTGTCGGTCTCATAGTAGACCACTTTCCTCATCCTCTTGTGCTTGTCGCCTCTCCGATGCGACTTGTGGGAAGAAGATTTCTCCTTCTTCTCTTTGTGGTGTGAAGAAGACTTCTTCCCTTTGGAGGAGTCCTTCTTCTTCTCCTTCCTCTTGGTGTGGGACTCTTCCGATGAGGTGCTCCCGTGACTCGTAGTGGGCTTGTCGCCGGTCTCCATCTCCCTCTTGGTGTGATCTCCCGACATCACTTCGAGCGGTTAGGCTCTAATGAAGCACCGAGCTCTGATACCAATTGAAAGTCGCCTAGAGGGGGGGTGAATAGGGCGAAACTGAAATTTACAAATATAAACACAACTACGAGATGGGTTAGCGTTAGAAATAAATACGAGTCCAAGAGAGAGGGCGCAAAACAAATCGTGAGCAAATGCGGAATGAGACACGATGATTTGTTTTACTGAGGTTCGATTCTCGCAAACCTACTCCCCGTTGAGGAGGCCACAAAGGTTGGGTCTCTTTCAACCCTTACCCTCTCTCAAACGGTCCCTCGGACCGAGTGAGCTTCTCTTCTCAAATCAAAACCGGGAACAAAACTTCCCCGCAAGGACCACCACACAATTGGTGTCTCTTGCCTTGGTTACAATGGAGTTTTGATCACAAGAACAAGTGAGAAAGAAAAGAAGCAATCCAAGCGCAAGAGCTCAAAAGAACACGGCAAATCTCTCTCGCTAATCACTAAAGCTTTGTGTGGAATTGGAGAGGATTTGATCACTTGAGTGTGTCTAGAATTGAATGCCTAGCTCTTGTAAGTGGTTGAGAAGTGGAAAACTTGGATGACTTGAATGTGGGGTGGTTGGGGTATTTATAGCCCCAACCACCAAACTAGCCGTTTGGGTGGAGGCTGTCTGTTCGATGGCGCACCGGACAGTCTGGTGCACACCGGACATGTCCGGTGCGACAGCCACGTCACCCGACCGTTAGGGTTCCGACCGTTGGAGCTCTGTTGCTGGGCCCGCCTGGATGACCGGTGGCGCATCGGATAGTCCGGTGAATTATAGCGGAAAGAC
Source organism: Zea luxurians (assembly GCA_029449295.1). Taxonomy (NCBI): domain Eukaryota; kingdom Viridiplantae; phylum Streptophyta; class Magnoliopsida; order Poales; family Poaceae; genus Zea; species Zea luxurians. The sequence goes on along the minus strand of JAOPSE010000034.1, from coordinate 20,711,269 downwards.
TCTGTGTTTTCCCGAAGGCGAGGAGTTCAGCGCGTGGAGAATCCTGGTGCACCGGACATGTCCGGTGGCGCACCGGACAGTCCGGTGCCCCAGACCAGGGTGCCTTCGGTTGTCTCTTTGCTCCATTGTTGAACCCTTTCTCTTGATCTTTTTATTGGCTAATTGTGAACCTTTGGTACCTATAGAACTTATAAACTCGGGCGAACTAGTTAGTCCAATTATTTGTGTTGGGCAATTCAACCACCAAAATTAGTTTAGGAAATAGGTATAAGCCTAATTCCCTTTCAGTTCTGCCACAAAACTTTTGACCAATCCTTGATTTCTATCCCCGAATGTAATAGCTCGTTGGGGATCTTCATTTTTCTCGTATGAGGAGAACATCCTTTTCTCCCCTGTCATATGGTTTGTGCACCCAATATCGATTATCCAACTTGATCCACCGGATGCATAAACCTACAAAACAATTTTAGGCCTTGTTCTTAGGTACCCAAACAGTTTTGGGTCCTTTGACATTAGAAACAAGCACCTTGGGAACCCAAACACAAGTCTTTGGACTCTTGTGTTTGCCCCCAACATATTTGGCAACTACTTTGCCTGATTTGTTAGTTAACACATAAGATGCATCAAAAGTTTTGAATGAAATGTTATGCTCATTTGATGCATTAGGAATTTTCTTTTTAGGCATTTTGGTATGAGTGGAATGCCTAGAACTAGAAGCCTTATTTTTATACATGAAAGCATGATGAGAAACAGTGTGAGGTTTTCTAGCATGAATTTTTCTAATCTTATGCACAGGATAGTTTGCAGGATATAAAATGTAACACTCTCTATCCTAAACCATGGAATCCTTACCCTTAACAAAATTAGACAATTTCTTAGGGGCGTTAAGTTTGGTGTTGTTTTGGCTCCCTTGTTGGAAACCAATCCCATCCTTAATGCTAGGGCGTCTCCCATTATAGAGCATGCTTCTAGCAAATTTAAACTTTTCATTTTCTAGCTCATGCTCGACAATTTTAGCAGTTAATTTAGCTATGTGATTATTTTGTTGTTTAATCATAGCAATGTGATCATCAATAGCTTCAACATTAATATCTCTACATCCAGTATAAATGGTAACATGCTCAACAGAAGATGTAGAGGGTTTGCAAACATTCAATTCATCAATCTTAGCATTTAAACTAGCATTATCATTTCTAAGACATGAAATTGAATCATTGCATATGTTAAGCTCCCTAGACAGGTTTTCACATTTTTCTATTTCTAGGGCATAAGGATTTTTTAAATTAACAATTTTTTGTTTTCCTTAACGAGCAAGTCCTCTTGGTATTCCAAGAGATCATCTTTCTCGTTAATGGTTTCCATTAATTCATTCACTTTTTTCTTTTGGTTCATGTTAAGGTTGGCAAAGAGAGAAATTAAATCATCTTCATTATCACTAGAACTACCCTCATCATCAGATGTAGTATATTTGGGGGTGGTTCTAGAGTGTATCTTCTTCTTTTTGCCGTCCTTGAGAGCACCTAGAGGGGGGGTGAATAGGTGATCCTGTAAAACTTGAAACTTAATGCCACAAAGCTTGATTAGGAGTTAGCACAATAATGCCAAGTGGCTAGAGAGGAGTTCTTGCAAAACACAATAACCACAAGATGATCAACACAGATAGACACAGTGGCTTATCCCGTGGTTCGGCCAAGTCCAACACTTGCCTACTCCACGTTGTGGCGTCCCAACAGACGAGGGTTGCAATCAACCCCTCTCAAGTGGTCCAAAGACCCACTTGAATACCACGGTGTTTTGCTTTCACTTTACTATATCCCGCTTGCGAGGAATCTCCACAACTTGGAGCCTCTCGCCCTTACACTTTGATTATCACAAAGAAGCACAGAAGTAAGGATGGGATGAGAACGCACACAAGACACAAAATCAGAGCAACAACGCGCACACAAGTCACAACAAGAGCTCTCAACACAACTCAGAGAGTTCTCTACTCAAATGGAGCTCTAGTTGTTATCACAAAGAATCGAATGCGCGGAATTGGAGTCTTGGTGCTTAGGAATGCTTAGAGAATGCTTGGTGTACTCCTCCATGCGCCTAGGGGTCCCTTTTATAGCCCCAAGGCAGCTAGGAGCCGTTGAGAGCATTCTAGGAAGGTAATTCTTGCCTTCTGTCGTCTGGCGCACCGGACAGTTCGGTGCACTACCGGACACTGTCCGGTGCGGATTTCTTTCCTTCTGTGGCGCGGCCGACCGTTGAAGATCTAGAGCCGTTGGCGCACCGGACACTGTCCGGTGCACACCGGACAGTCCGGTGCCCCCTTTTGACCATTGGCTCGGCCACGCGTCACGCGCGGATTACGCGGCCGAGCGTTGGCCCGGCCGACCGTTGGCTCACCGGACAGTCCGGTGCACCACCGAATAGTCCGGTGATTTATAGCCATACGCTGTTAATTGCTTCCCGAGAGCGACGACTTCGCCTGTGAATGGCTCACCGGACAGTCAGGTGCACCACCGGACAGTCCGGTGATTTATAGTCGTACGCCGTTGATCGCTTCCCGAGAGCAGCCAGTTGACAGTCACCAGCCTGGCGCACCGGACACTGTCCGATGCACCACCGGACACTGTCTGGTGCACCCTGACTGCGCAGAGTCTTGGCTGCTTAGCCAAGTCTTTTCCAAATTGGTCTTTTCCTGTTTCTAGCACTTAGACACAATACATTAGTCTCCAAAACAATGTACTAAGTCTTAGAAACATACCTTTACTCTTGATTTGCACTTTGTCCATCAATTGGCATAGATTCACACTTAAGCACTTGTGTTGGCACTCAATCACCAAAATACTTAGAAATGGCCCAAGGGCACATTTCCCTTTCAATCTCCCCCTTTTTGGTGATTTATGCCAACACAACAAAAAGCAACTAAAGAAGTGCAACATCAATGCTAATGAGAACGCAAATTTGTTTTGATTCAAATTTGGCATATTTGGATCATTCTTTGCCACCACTCGGTTTTGTTTTTGCAAATCAACCTCAATTTCCTATCTCTAAGTCAAACACACTTGTTGAGACATAAGGAGAGTTGTTCCAAAGGAAATTGATCAAAGATTTCAAAAACTCCCCCTTTTTCCCATAATCAACTATTCTCCCCACAAGAGGCCAACTTTTGACAAAAGAGACAACAAGAGAGTTTTGACAAACCAAAAGCTCTATTCTACTATTTTCAAAATTCTCAAGTGGTAGCTGATCCATTTATTGCTTTGGCCTTATTTTCTCCCCCTTTGGCATCAAGCACCAAAACGGGATCAATCTTGTCCCCTAAACCCCATTGCCTCACCAAAATCTTCAAGTAAGAGTGCAAAGGCAATAAGGATATGAAGATGAACTTGGAGTAAGTTACCCTCTCATCGGAGTGCAGTGGAAGTCTTGCATGGTCCAAGTCCACCTTTCCCTTTCAATCCACCTTTGAGACTAAATCAAGCAAACTCAAGCACACGGTTAGTCTCAAAGGGTCAAGTTGTAGCACATCTCCCCCTAAATATGTGCATCACTCACACATGGACTTGTGAGGTCCGGGGAATGTTTGTACAACTTGAGCACCATAAATAAACAAAATGCATAAGGGAACATGATCAAAGCATAATACACATGTATGCTATAAATCAATCCAAGTTCCGTGAATCTAAGACATTTAGCTCACTACGCAGCCTGCAAAAGGTCTTTTCATCTAAAGGCTTGGTAAAGATATCGGCTAGCTGGTTCTCGGTTCTAATATAGAACACTTCGATATCTCCCTTTTGCTGGTGGTCTCTCAAAAAGTGATGTCGGATGTCAATGTGCTTTGTGTGGCTGTGCTCGACAGGATTGTCCGCCATGCGGATAGCACTCTCATTGTCACATAGGAGTGGGACTTTGCTCAGATTGTAGCCAAAGTCCCGGAGGGTTTGCCTCATCCAAAGTAGTTGCGCGCAACACTGTCCTGCGGCAACGTACTCGGCTTCAGCGGTGGATAGGGCAACAGAGGTTTGTTTCGTTTGTTTCTTAGAACTCCACGACACCAGGGACCTTCCTAGAAATTGGCACGTCCCTGATGTACTCTTCCTATCGACCTTACATCCAGCATAATCGGAGTCTGAGTATCCTATTAAGTCAAAGGTAAACCCCTTTGGATACCAGATCCTGAAGCAAGGCGTAGCGACTAAATATCTAAGAATTCGCTTCACAGCCACTAAGTGACACTCCCTTGGATCGGATTGAAATCTAGCACACATGCATACACTAAGCATAATATCCGGTCTACTAGCACATAAATAAAGCAAGGAACCTATCATGGACCGGTATGCTTTTTGATCAATGGACTTACCTCCTTTGTTGAGGTCGACGTGTCCGTCAGTTCCCATCGGAGTCTTTGCGGGCTTGGCGTCCTTCATCCCAAACCGCGTTAGCAAGTCTTGCGTGTACTTCGTTTGGGAGATGAAGGTGTCGTCCTTGAGTTGCTTCACTTGGAACCCAAGGAAGTAGTTCAACTCGCCCATCATCGACATCTCGAATTTCTGAGTCATCACCCTGCTAAACTCTTCACAAGACTTTTGGTTAGTAGAACCAAATATTATGTCATCGACATAAATTTGGCACACAAATAAGTCACCATCACAAGTCTTAGTGAATAAAGTTGGATCGGCTTTCCCAACCTTGAAAGAATTAGCAATTAAAAAGTCTCTAATGCATTCATACCATGCTCTTGGGGCTTGTTTAAGTCCATAGAGCGCCTTAGAGAGCTTACATACGTGGTCGGGGTACCGTTCATCCTCAAAGCCAGGGGGTTGCTCTACGTACACCTCCTCCTTGATTGGCCCGTTGAGGAAAGCACTCTTCACATCCATTTGGAACAACCTGAAAGAATGGTGAGCGGCATATGCTAGCAAAATACGAATAGACTCTAGCCTAGCCACAGGAGCGAAAGTCTCCTCAAAGTCCAAACCTGCGACTTGGGCATAACCTTTTGCCACAAGTCGAGTCTTGTTCCTTGTCACCACTCCATGCTCGTCTTTTTTTTTGCGAAACACCCACTTGGTTCCCACAACGTTTTGCTTGGGACGAGGCACCAGTGTCCAAACTTCATTTCTCTTGAAGTTATTGAGCTCTTCCTGCATGGCCATCACCCAGTCCGGATCTAGCAAAGCCTCTTCTACCCTGAAAGGCTCAATAGAAGAGACAAAAGAGTAATGCTCACAAAAACTAACTAATCTAGAGCGAGTAGTTACTCCCTTGCTAATATCACCCAAAATTTGGTCGACGGGATGATTCCTTTGAATCGTTGCTCGAACTTGGGTTGGAGATGCCGGTGGTGCTTCTTCCTCCATAACTTGATCATCTTGTGCTCCCCCTTGATCACACGCCTCTCCTTGATGAACCTGTTCATCGTCTTGAGTTGGGGGATGCACCATTGTTGAGGAAGAAGGTTGATCTTGCTCCTTTTGTTCCTGTGGCCTCACTTCTCCAATCGCCATGGTGCGTATTGCGGCCGTTGGAACGTCTTCTTCATCTACATCATCAAGATCAACAACTTGCTCTCTTGGAGAGCCATTAGTCTCATCAAATACAACGTTGCTAGAGACTTCAACCAAACCCGATGATTTGTTGAAGACCCTATACGCCTTTGTATTTGAGTCATAACCTAACAAAAACCCTTCTACAGCTTTGGGAGCAAACTTAGAATTTCTACCTTTCTTTACTAGAATGTAACATTTGCTCCCAAATACACGAAAGTATGACACATTGGGTTTGTTACCGGTTAGAAGCTCATACGAAGTCTTCTTGAGAAGGCGATGAAGGTACACCCGGTTTATGGCGTGACAAGCCGTGTTCACGGCTTCCGACCAAAATCGCTCGGGCGTCTTGAATTCTCCAAGCATTGTCCTCGCCATGTCAATGAGTGTCCTGTTCTTCCTCTCTACCACACCTGTTGGGACCATGCTTCGTCGCCGAAGGTCCTACAGAAAGAAACAGCTGCGGCTGAAGCTGCTCGTACATGATGACGAAGGTGTCATTCATGAAGCTTCAGGATTATAACATATCCGAAGATGAAGGGTCGAACCGACTTAAAGATAGAATGACCTTTTAGCCAATAGGGGTCTGAGTCATTGTTGTAAACTTTTATGAAGGGCATGATTGTAATTCCTCACAGGCTGTGTCCTGTGCTTATAAATAGTGAATAGTATTCCTTTACTGTTCACGCATTCCTGTAATTGCAAGCGCATCACTCAGGAATCATTGCTTGTCAAGGCGAAGGTATAAACATACCTCAAACATTGTATTCAAACATTTTAGATTCATATAATAAATATGTGAATGATGCCATTTATCTCCAACATATTTATCTTTAATGTTCTACATTTTACATCGCTTTACATTATCTTTGTCACCTTCGTAATATTATGTTTGAGGCCTTCGTCCGAAGTTCATTAAACCCTTGAGGAGATGATGTTTCAGCGGACGAAGGGCATTTGATATTTAATATCTTTTGTGTTGCCTTATTCTTGATTCATAGCATTTGAGAACAAGTCCCCAACATTGGCGCCCACCTCCGGTCAACTCGCTTCCACTTTTTTTTGAGCTAATGGCTTCGTTCAACGATCAAGCTGGAGCTGCTTCGGCTCCGAAGTTGGTACTCCCCATAACAGGCGGTTCATGCTCAGAGCCAGCTAACAAGAAGCAGAAGGAGGAGGCACAGAGAAGGGTACAGCATGTCGGGGTGCAAGGACCCTTCATCAAGTCAAAATGGTCTCACATTCCAATTACCTTCTCTCAAGAAGATCTTCAACTCAAGGACTACCCACACAATGACGTTATGGTTATCTCTTGTGTGATCAAAGGATTTTTGGTCCATAATGTTTTGGTTGATACAGGCAGTGCAGCAGATATCATATTTGCTAAGGCTTTTAGACAAATGCAAGAGCCCGAAGATAAGATCCATGATGCTACGCACCCTCTTTGTGGCTTCGGAGGGCGGCAAATTGTAGCACTTGGGAAGATTACCATGCCAGTAACCTTCAGATTTGTCAACAACACAAGGACTGAGCAAATTGTGTTTGACATTGTTGACATGGAGTATCCTTACAATGCTATCATTGATCGTGGTACTCTCAATGCCTTCGAAGCAATTCTTCATCCAGCTTACCTGTGCATGAAGATACCTTCGGACCAAGGGCCCATTGCTATTCATGGAAGTCAGGAAGCTGCCAGAAGGGCCAAAGGAAATTGGACAGATTCAAAAGCAATCCATAACATAGATGGAGCTGAAGCTTGTGAGCAGTACAAGTTCAGAAGGGAAAAAGTTGCTTCGGCTGATCAGCCGAAGCCCATGCTCTTATGTGAGGATATAGCAGAGCAGAAGGTACTATTGGGATCTCAATTGTCCGAAGAATAGGAGAAAACATTGATAAGGTTTTTGTTCAACAACAAAGATGTCTTTGCTTGGTCAGCTAATGATCTTTGCGGAGTTAACAGGGATGTTATTGAACACTCGCTTAATGTTGATCCATCATTCAGACCCAGGAAGCAGAGGCTTCGGAAGATGTCTGATGACAAGGCTGAAGGTGCTCGAAATGAAGTGAAAAGACTCCTCAGTGCCGGAGTTATCAGAGAGGTAAAGTACCCAGAATGGCTGGCTAACACTGTTATGGTAAAGAAGGCCAATGGTAAATGGAGGATGTGTATCGACTTTACTGATCTCAATAAGGCCTGTCCGAAGGACGAGTTTTCATTGCCGAGGATAGATTCCTTAGTTGATGCAGCAGCTTCATCAGAGCTCATGAGTCTGTTGGATTGTTATTCAGGCTATCATCAAATCTGGATGAAGAAGGAGGATGAGCCGAAGACCAGCTTCATAACCCCTAGTGGAACATATTGTTACCTTCAGATGCCTGAAGGGCTTAAAAATGCTGGAGGAAGCTTCAGCAGAATGACAGCGAAGGTTCTCCATTCTCAGATAGGTAGGAATGTGCTAACTTATGTTGATGATATCATTGTGAAAAGCACGAAGCAAGACAATCACATTGTTGATCTACAGAAGACCTTCGCTAATTTTAGACAGGCTGGTTTAAAGCTGAATCCAGAAAAATGTGTCTTCGGAGTGAAGAAGGGGAAATTTCTTGGATGTCTAGTTTCAACAAAAGGAATTGAGGCTAATCCAAACAAAATCGAAGCTATCCTTCGAATGGAACCACCAAGTACAAAGAAGGGGGCTCAAAGATTGACAGGAAGACTGGCATCTCTCAACAGATTCATATCTAGATCAGCAGAGAGAAATTTACCATTTTTCGAAGTGCTGAAGTCAGCCGAAGTTTTTCAATGGGGACCAGTCCAGCAGAAAGCCTTCGAAGAGCTGAAGCAATATTTGATAGATCTAACAACACTAACTCCACCAACGCCAGGGGCTCCTTTGTTATTATATGTGGCAGCTTCGCACTCAGCGGTAAGTGCAGCACTTGTTCAGGAGAAGCTTGAGGGCCAAGTCAAAAAGCAGGCCCCAATATACTTTGTATCTGAAGTTCTTAGTTTATCAAAGAAAAATTATAAAGAATTGGAGAAGGTACTGTATGCTGTTTTGATGGCCTCCAGGAAGCTTCGGCATTATTTTCAAGCTTATAATATAATTGTTCCTTCTTCACAACCGTTGAAGGATATTATGAGAAACCGAGAAGCTACTGGAAGGATTGGAAAATGGGCTGCAGAGCTCAATGAATTTTGTATTGATTATGTGCATAGATCTTCGATTCAGTCCCAAGCGTTGGCAGACTTCATTGCTGACTGGACGCCAGGGGCTCAGGAGGAAGAAACGAATAAAGATGCCGAAGCATGGATAGTGTTTTGCGATGGGTCTTGGGGAACCTTCGGAGCAGGAGCAGCTGCTGTGTTGGTTTCACCTTCCAAAGTTAAAACTTGTTATGCGGCAAGACTTGATTTCAGTTGCACAAACAATATTGTTGAGTACGAAGCTCTGTTCTTGGGTCTTCGGAAGTTAAAGGCAATGGGAATCAGAAGGGCCATTCTTAAAACTGATTCCCAAGTTATTTCTGGTCATATTGACAAGAGCTATAAGGTAAGAGATCCGAAGCTTGAAAAATATTTAGATACAGTTCGAAGGATTGAGGCTTCCTTTGAAGGATTCTCTGTTAAAAACATTCCTCGTGGAGAATGAATATGCTGATCTATTAGCCAAGTCAGCAGCACAGGGGCTGCCTTTACCTTCGGAAGTATTTTTCGAAACAATAAAAGCACCTTCGGTCGAGCTTCTTGAAAGAGCAGTCCTCAACATATCCCCTGTCTATAGTGAAGATTGGAGAACTGAAATCATCTCTTTCCTTCAGGGTAATTTTCTTTCAGATGACGAAGCTTATAACAGGAGAATAGAAGCAAGAGCTCGACCATATGTCATTATAGAAGGGGAATTATACAAGCGTGGGGTTTGTTCCCCGTTGCTCAAGTGTTTATCCAGAGCCGAAGGCATAGAATTGATGAAGGAAATACATGCAGGCCTGTGTGGATCTCATATTGGATCTAGGCCTTTGTTGGGAAAAGTTTTTCGCTAAGGATTTTATTGGCCAAAAGCAGCTTCGGATGCAGCCGAACTAGTGCAAAAGTGCGAAGGTTGTCAGAAATGTGCAAGAGATCAAAAACAACCTTCGTCTCTAACTCAGTTAATACAACCCACTTGGTCGTTGCAAAGGTGGGGCCTTGATTTGTTAGGTCCGCTACCACCAGCACAAGGAAATTTAAGATATGTTGTAGTGGCAGTGGAATATTTTTCTAAATGGATTGAGGCAAAACCTTTAGCCACAATAACTTCGGTCACTGTCCAAAAGTTTTTCTGGCAAAACATTGTTTGTCGCTTCGGAGTGCCGAAGGCCATTACTGTGGACAATGGAACGCAGTTTGACTCCGAAGCTTTTAAAGAGTTTTGTGACCAAATTGGCACGAAGATCCATTTTGCGTCAGTTCGACATCCAGAATCAAATGGACTAGTCGAAAGAGCTAATGGGATCATAATGACAGGAATAATGAAGTCAATCTTCAATCAGCGCAGGGGAAAGTGGCCAGAAGAATTAATCAAAGTGGTGTGGAGCCATAACACAACAGCGTCAAGATCAACAGGCTTTACGCCATTCAAACTATTGTTTGGTGACGAAGCAATAACCCCGGAAGAAGCCAAAGCAGGATCAGAAAAAACAATGGCTTCGGCAAAAGGTGAAGATGAAGCTGATTGCTCTGTGGAAAAAGATGCTATAGAGGGGATCAGGCTTCAGGCTGTGGAAAACATCAATAAATACCAAGCCGAAACAATAAAATGGCGTGATAGAAAGGTTCGGTTGAAGAACATTAAGCCAAGACATTTGGTGCTTCGAAGAGTGGCCAACCCAGACACAGTAGGTAAACTACAGCTGAAGTGGGAAGGCCCTTTTTTGGTAGTATCTTCGTCAAGACCCGGTTCCTACAGATTAAAGGATATGGACGGCAACGACATCCCTAGATCGTGGAATGCGGATGAGCTTCGGCGATATTATGTTTAGCTTGATGTAATTTTTTTTCTATTCTTTTTTGTGGCACCCTTTTCCTTTCCAAAGGGGGAGAAAGGTTTTTAATGGGGCCACAACATGTAATTTTCCTTATTTCAATTCTATAAGAATGATATCCCCCAAAAATGTAAATGTAAATGAAAAGGAAAAAGAAAAGAAAACAGGGATAAGCTCAAAAGTCATTCCTAAGGGAATGCAGAGCTTACAGCGAAAAGTCAACGCTGATTCTGCCGAAAGTAGAAGGCGAAGAAGCTCCTAAGGGACGCTTACAGCGAAAAGTCAACGCTGATTCCGCTGAAAGTAAAAGGCGAAGAAGCTCCTAAGGGAGGCTTACAGCGAAAAGTCAACGCTGATACACCGAAAAGTAAACGGTGAAGCCGAAAAGTAAACGGCAGAAGGATTTGAATCATTCCCAAGGGGATGAAGGTTTATGATTATGGTTTTTGAATATGTGTCCCAATATTCATTTGCACGATACATTACATCATGTCATTTGCACTCATAAACATTCATTTAGACATATAGAATCATCATCATAGAAAGAGGAAGTTTTCATGCTTCGTTGTGTACGAAAAGAAGGGAAGGTGTTTTTCGCCTTCGGCTCAAAAAAGAGAAGTTTCGTCCACAGCAAAGCAGATTGTACACGGATAAAGGAGACAGAATATATTACAAGGTATGTACAAATTTACATACGTTTTTTCTATAATGATATTACAAATATCCTTTCAGAATTTTTTGTAGGAAAGTCTATTTTAGCAAATATCAAGCTTCAGCTTCGTCATACTTCAGCTTCGTCATCCTGCACATATTAAGGAGCAGAATAAGAAAGGTGCAAATTTCAAGGAGAAGGTAAAAGTAACAAATATAAGTTTCTTACCGGCTTAAGGTGACTTTGAGCTTCGTCACCAGCCATCCTTCGCCCGCCATTTACCCAAATTTGGGTCATAAATCTATTTCCGATGCTTCGGGCTAGGCTCGGGATATCAATCAAATCTGCTGCTGACAAGCTAAAGTTTGGCCTATTCACAATTTTCCCATGAGTACAACCGGCCTTCAGAAAAGCGGCAGCTGTGCCTCGAGAAGCTACCAGGGCGCAGAAATCGGCATGCCCACCAATAACTTCATCAAGAGCATCAACCTCGCCTTCAATATGTTCCAAGGTGCTGGGCAGGTTTTCGGCTGAAGGTGAAAATTTTTCAGAGCTGGCTCCGATAGAGTGAAATACGTCCTTCAGCCGCTGCACGCATCGGCTGCCGAAATTTAGACATTTCTCTTGGAGATCCTTCAATGATTTTTGCAAATTTGAATTTTTCTCGACCTCAGTCTTGAGACTTGCTTCAAGCCTCTCCTTTTCTTTCTCATATTTTTCTGACTTTTCGAGTAATTCATTCTTTAAACTGTCATTTTCCGCTTGGACTTCGGCCAAGGAGCCTTCCATAGACTGAATAATAAAGTCTTTCTTTTCTAAAGCACCTTCGTGTTCTTTAGCCATAATTTCAAGATCTTGAATGGCAAAGTCTTTCTTCTTCAGAGCAGCTTCGTAGTTTTCAACTTTTTCTTCTAAATCTTTGATGATAGCTTTGTTCTTCTCCTCTTCAAGATCTTGTTGCATTTTTAGCACTTTACTTAATAATATACTCTGCCAAAACAACCTTCGTCAGAGAAAGACATAAAAAATAACAATAATAAGACAATAATAATATTTTTACCTTAAAATTCGCGTAGAGCAGGCTACCAGCGACATGATGTCGCTGGTACCTGCAGAGGTCTGCTTCTATCTTCGGCAAGCCAACGCTTTTGGAGAGGGTTCTAACAATTTTGGCCTCGGTGCGGTTCCGAAGGCATCTTAGCTTCCCTTCGTTGACCCCACCAAAATAGCATAGCCCCTGATTTATATCCGCAAGATATGGCATATTTTTTCAACTCTTCTTTTTCGGCGTCTGTTAACTCTTGTCCAAGTAAATCTTGAAAGTTAAAATTTCCTTCTTCCGAAATTTCATCAATCTGCTTTTTCCCCTTTGCAGTTGCCGTGTTCACCGCAGCCATAACAGCTTCTTCTTCAGCCATTTTCAGGAGTATATTGTCAATAACCTCAAGTGTGGTTTCCAGGTTCGACTCTTCGGTGGTCCCGGCTTCGGCCCCGGTAGCTCCGGCTTCGGCCCCGGTAGCTTCGGCTTCGGCCCCGGTAGTTTCGGCTTCGCCGGTTTCAGCTTCAGTGGTCTCCACTCCCATAGCTTCGGCTACGGTGTCTTCGGCTTCGGCAGTCTCGGCAAAGACAATTTTTGACACCGTCGCCGGTGGCGGCGTCTGATGGATCACATCTGTCACTTGAATGATTCTCCGTTTTTTCGGCTTCGCAGAACTTTCTGCTACCGAAGTTTTTTCGTCCTTCTGAAAAAACTTTGTCAGTTCCGGTGCCAGCGGACTTAGCTTGACAGGCAAAGATTCAGTCATTACCTTCAAAATTTTTTCTACTTCGGCAGCAGAAGGTGTCACAGACACTTCCTCATCTCGGACCAATCTCTCTGGTTCTGGAGACGCAGGCTTCGGAGATACAACTTTTCTCTTTCTTGGAGCAACTACTTTCGGTTCAAGCTTTTCTTTCTTCTTTTTTGGTTGATCTTCGTCGTCTTTAATTAAAGTGCTAGCCACTCGTTTTCTTTTCTGCCCTTCGGCACCCTTGTCTAGTCGCTCGTAGTCAGGGTATTCAAAGCCTATAGCGTCAAGCACTCTATTTAGCCTTCGTTTCGGCCGGGTGCCGAAGGCTGCTGTCATCAATTGATCTTCTTTTTTAGAATAATTCCCAAGAATTTCAGTACTCATTACTTCGATTGTTTCGAGCCATTCTTGGCAGGGTTCTTTAAAATATTTCTTGAACTTGTAGTGGTAGGGCAGGCGGACAAGTTCCCCCTCTTTCTTCTCTTTTTCGAGCTTCGGCATAGCCCATTCCTTCATAGTTGGAAATATTTTGAACGACAGAAATTCATGCACAAGATCTCTAGTGCCAATGTGCTCAGCAATGGTCCTGAATTCAGCCAACGCGATTTGAGTGGGACCGTCTGGTGTCATATTGCAGTGGGGTCTGGTCTCTCCGAAGATCAATTCAAGTGGACTCTGTACTAGCTTCTCCTTGTCATCGTCAACCTTGACGTAGAACCATTCCGATTTCTAGCCTGCCGGCCACTTGCTTCGGTAGCTGATCACAGGAAATTTTGTAGTCTTCCGATAGGCAAAATTATAACAACCAAAATTTTCATGTAACCCATCCTTTCTGGCCTTAGTTTGATAATGTAGCTCGTGTACCCGGCAGAAACCTTCGGCAAATGGCTCCACCCCCTGGCTTCGGAGAGCCCAAATATAAACACTAAGCCTAACGATAGCATTAGGAGTTAGTTGATGAAAATAGATACCAAACTTCTTTAGCACATCGGCAATCATCCTATTTAAAGGAAATCTCAAACCAGCTTTGAGGAAACTCTTGAAAATCACTATTTCATCTTTCTGTGGCTTCGGAGTAGTTTCTTCTCCACCGAAGCGAATCATCTTTTTCTCATCTTCGCTAAAGTAGCCCGACTTTACCATCTTCGGAAAATCATTCTTGGAGATGGTTGACTTTCTGAAGTCCAGGTGGCTAGGCTTGCTTGGTATTGCGATATTGTGATCATCTTCAGAATCAGTCTCTTCAATATCTGCTTGTTCTGCTTCGGCAGCAGGGGTGTTCTCCGATGTCACCAACCCACTTTGCCTCATTGCTTCCGAAATAGGGACGGTTTCCACAGCTTCGGCTTCGTCTCCTTTGCGCTCAGCCCTAGCAGTAGAGCGCACTCTGGCCATTTGATTTTGAATATCTTGAAAATTGCTCGGAAATTAATAACCTTTCTCCCAAAGCCCTTCTTCTGACGAAGCAGACGCTAAACTAGAGCTACGTTCGAATGTGAAAGTCAAGTGTCGGCTATGGTTAAAAATTTTGGCAGCAAAACAGTGCAATAGCAATGAATGCTGTGGTAACTTCACACCTACCCGTCTGTTTATATAGTGTTGCAGGAAAGAAGGTGAATCGTCAGGATTTTTACACCAAGCAAACAGTTGACGCACCCGCTGAACGGTGGGCCGCAAAAACCAGAATAGTGAACCCGCATGGTGGAATCGCTACGCGCTCGAAAACTGTATCGTTTCTCGACAACGAGCTCAGGGAAGGTGTTTTTCGGACCTTCGGCTTCCTGAAGCCTAAAAGACTTTTTTCACGGATCAAGCTCGTTACGAAAAACGATCTAGCACCGCGAAGGGGCTACTGTTGGGACCATGCTTCGTCGCCGAAGGTCCTGCAGAAAGAAATAGCTGCGGCTGAAGCTGCTCGTACATGATGACGAAGGTGTCATTCATGAAGCTTCGGGATTATAACATATCCGAAGATGAAGGGTCGAACCGACTTAAAGATAGAATGACCTTTTAGCCTGTAGGGGTCCGAGTCATTGTTGTAAACTTTTATGAAGGGCATGATTGTAATTCCTCATAGGCTATGTCCTGTGCTTATAAATAGTGAACAGTATTCCTTTACTGTTCACGCATTCCTGTAATTGCAAGCGCATCACTCAGGAATCATTGCTTGTCAAGGCGAAGGTATAAACATACCTCAAACATTGTATTCAAACATTTTAGATTCATATAATAAATATGTGAATGATGCCATTTATCTCCAACATATTTATCTTTAATGTTCTACATTTTACATCGCTTTACATTATCTTTGTCACTTCGTAATATTATGTTTGAGGCCTTCGTTCGAAGTTCATTAAACCCTTGAGGAGATGATGTTTCAGCGGACAAAGGGCATTTGATATTTAATATCTTTTGTGTTGCCTTGTTCTTGATTCATAGCATTTGAGAACAAGTCCCCAACAACACCATTTTGCTATGGTGTGTAGGGAGCGGAGAACTCGTGCTTGATCCCTTCCTGCTCAAGGTACTCCTCCACTTGAAGGTTCTTGAACTCGGACCCGTTGTTGCTTCTTATCTTCTTCACCTTGAGCTCAAACTCATTTTGAGCTCTCCTTAGGAAGCACTTGAGGGTCCCTTGGGTTTCAGCTTTGTCCTGCAAGAAGAATACCCAAGTGAAGCGGGAAAATCATCAACTATAACAAGACCATACTTACTTCCTCCTATGCTTAGATAGGCGACGGGTCCGAAGAGATCCATATGAAGCAGCTCCAAAGGTCTTGATGTGGTCATCACATTTTTGGTATGATGAGAGCTTCCCACCTGTTTGCCTGCTTGACAAGCTGCACAAGGTCTATCTTTTTCGAAAGAAACATTTGTTAGACCTATCACGTGTTCTCCCTTTAGAAGTTTGTGAAGGTTCTTCATCCCCACATGTGCTAAGCAGTGATGCCACAGCCAGCCCATGCTAGTCTTAGCAATTAAGCATGCATCTAGACCGGCCTCCTCTTTTGCAAAATCAACTAAATAGAGTTTGCCGTCTAATACACCCTTAAAAGCTAATGAACCATCACTCCTTCTAAAGACAGACACATCTACATTTGTGAATAAGCAGTTATATCCCATATTACAAAAAGCTGACTCATAGACAACAAGTTATATCCAAGCGACTCAACTAAAAACACATTGGAAATGGAGTGCTCGGATGAAATAGCTATTTTTCCTAACCCTTTCACCTTGCCTTGATTCTCGTCACCGAATATGATTGAGTCTTGGAAATCTTTATTCTTGACGTAGGAGGTGAACATCTTCTTCTCCCCCGTCATGTGGTTTGTGCATCCGCTGTCGATAATCCAGCTTGATCCCCCGGATGCATAAACCTGCAAGGCAAATTTAGGCTTGGATCTTAGGTACCCAACTTTTGTTGGGTCCTACAAGGTTAGTGGCAATATCCTTAGGGACCCAAATGCAAGTTTTATCTCCCTTGCATTTTGCCCCTAGTTTCCTAGCAATCACCTTTCTATCCTTTCTACAAATTGCAAAGGAAGCATTGCAAGCATGATAAATTGTAGAAGGTCCATTGTTTACTTTCCTAGGACCATGAACAACATTTTTCTTAGTCAAATTTCTATTATGCATAATAGAAGAACTTGAGGCAATCATTGCATTTGAATTGTAAGCATTACAACTCCTATCATAATGAACATTTCTAGAAAATTTCCTGTCATGGTACATGAAAGCATGGTTCTTTTGACAACTATTAGTCATAGGAGCCTTCCCTTTCTCCTTGGCGGGAATGGGAGCCTTATGACTAGTTAAGTTCTTGGCTTCCCTCTTGAAGCCAAGCCCATCCTTAATTGAGGGGTGTCTACCAATAGTGTAGGCATCCCTTGCAAATTTTAGTTTGTCAAATTCATCCTTGCTAGTCTTAAGTTGGGCATTAAGACTAGCCACTTCACCATTTGGTTTTGCAATGGAAACTAGATGTTCACTACAAGCATCAACATTAAAATCTTTGCACCTATTGCAAATCACAACATGTTCTACATAAGAGTTAGATCTATTTGCTACTTCTAACTTAGCATTCAAGTCATCATTAATACTCTTTAAGTTAGAAATAGACTCATGGCATGTAGATAGTTCACATGAAAGCATTTCATTTCTTTTGACTTCTAGAGCAAGAGAATTTTGCGCATCTACAAATTTATCATGTTCTTCATACAAAAGATCCTCTTGCTTTTCTAACAATCTATTCTTATCATTCAAAGCATCAATCAATTCATTAATCTTATCAATTTTAGATCTATCTAAGCCCTTGAACAAACTAGAGTAATCTATTTCATCATCGCTAGATTCGTCATCACTAGAAGAAGCATAAGTAGACTTTCGAGTACATACCTTTTTCTCTTTCGCCATGAGGCATGTGTGACGCTCGTTAGGGAAGAGGGATGATTTGTTGAAGGCTGATGCGGCGAGTCCTTCATTGTCGGAGTCGGACGACGAGCAATCCGAGTCCCACTCCTTGCCAAGGTGTGCCTCGCCCTTAGCCTTCTTGTAAGCCTTCTTCTTTTCCCTCTTCTTATCTTGTTCCTGGTCACTATCATTATCGGGACAATTAGCAATAAAATGACCAATCTTACCGCACTTGAAGCAGGAGCGCTTTCCCTTCGTCTTGTTCTTTTTGGGATGCTCCTTGCGGCCCTTTAGCGCCATCTTGAAGCGCTTGATGATGAGGGCCATCTCTTCCTCATTTAGCCCTGCCGCCTCAACTTGCGCCACCTTGCTAGGTAGCGCCTCCTTGCTACTCGTTGCCTTGAGAGCAATGGCTTGAGGCTCATGAATTGGTCCATTCAACGCCTCATCGACGTATCTTGCCTCCTTGATCATCATCCGCCCGCTTACGAACTTTCCAAGTATTTCTTCGGGCGACATCTTGGTGTACCTAGGATTCTCACGAATATTGTTTACAAGATGTGGATCAAGGACAGTAAAAGACCTTAGCATTAGGCGGACGACGTCGTGGTCCATCCATCGCGTGCTTCCATAGCTCCTTATTTTGTTGACGAGGGTCTTGAGCCTGTTGTATGTTTGGGTTGGCTCCTCCCCCCTGATCATTGCGAACCTCCCAAGTTCGCCTTCCACCAACTCCATCTTGGTGAGCATGGTGACGTCATTTCCCTCATGAGAGATCCTGAGGGTGTCCCATATCTGCTTGGCGTTATCCAAGCCGCTCACCTTATGGTACTCATCCCTGCACAATGAGGCTAACAACACAGTAGTAGCTTGTGCATTTTTATGAATCTGTTCATTGATAAACAAAGGACTATCCGTGCTATCGAATTGCATTCCATTTTCTACTATCTCCCATATACTTGGATGGAGAGAGAACAAGTGACTACGCATTTTGTGACTCCAAAATCCGTAGTCCTCCCCATCAAAGTGTGGAGGTTTGCCAAGAGGAATGGAAAGCAAATGTGCATTTGAACTATGCGGAATACAAGAATAATCAAAAGAGAAGTTTGAATTAACCGTCTTCTTTTTCTCATAGTCGTTGTCGTCGTTCTTTTGGGAAGAGGAAGATTCGTCGTTGTCGTAGTAGACTATCTCCTTGATGCGCCTTGTTTTCTTCTTCTTCCCGTCTTTTCTTTTGTGGCCCGAGCCCAAGTCAGTAGGCTTGTCATCTCTCGGCTCGTTGACGAAGGACTCCTTCTCCTTATCATTGATCACAATCCCCTTGCCCTTAGGAACCATCTTTTCGGGCAATTAGTCCCTTCGTGAAGAGAATGGCTCTGATACCAATTGAGAGCACCTAGAGGGGGGTGAATAGGTGATCCTGTAAAACTTGAAACTTAATGCCACAAAGCTTGATTAGGAGTTAGCACAATAATGCCAAGTGACTAGAGAGGAGTTCTTGCAAAACACAATAACCACAAGATGATCAACACAGATAGACACAGTGGCTTATCCCATGGTTCGGCCAAGTCCAACACTTGCCTACTCCACGTTGTGGCGTCCCAACAGACGAGGGTTGCAATCAACCCCTCTCAAGCGGTCCAAAGACCCACTTGAATACCACGGTGTTTTGCTTTCACTTTACTATATCCCGCTTGTGAGGAATCTCCATAACTTGGAGCATCTCGCCCTTACACTTTGATTATCACAAAGAAGCACAGAAGTAAGGATGGGATGAGCAACGCACACAAGACACAAAATCAAAGCAACAACATGCACACAAGTCACAACAAGAGCTCTCAACACAACTCAGAGAGTTCTCTACTCAAATGGAGCTCTAGTGTGTTATCACAAAGAATCGAATGCGCGGAATTGGAGTCTTGGTGCTTAGGAATGCTTAGAGAATGCTTGGTGTACTCCTCCATGTGCCTAGGGGTCCCTTTTATAGCCCCAAGGCAGCTAGGAGCCGTTGAGAGCATTCCAGGAAGGCAATTCTTGCCTTCTGTCGTCTGGCGCACCGGACAGTCCGGTGCACCACCGGACACTGTCCGGTGCGGATTTCTTTCCTTCTGTGGCACGGCCGACCGTTGAAGATCCAGAGCCGTTGGCGCACCGGACACTGTCCGGTGCACACCGGACAGTCCGGTGCCCCCTTCTGACCGTTGGCTCGGCCATGCGTCGCGCGCGGATTACGCGGCCGACCGTTGGCCCGGCCGACCGTTGCCTCACCGGACAGTCCGGTGCACCACCGGACAGTCCGGTGATTTATAGCCGTATGTCGTTAATTGCTTCCCGAGAGCGACGACTTCGCCTGTGAATGGCTCACCGGACAGTCCGGTGATTTATAGCCGTACGCTGTTGATCGCTTCCCGAGAGCAGCCAGTTGACAGTCGCCAGCCTGGCGCACCGAACACTGTCCGGTGCACCTAGACTGCGCAGAGTCTTGGCTGCTTAGCCAAGTCTTTTCCAAATTGGTCTATTCCTGTTTCTAGCACTTAGACACAATACATTAGTCTCCAAAACAATGTACTAAGTCTTAGAAACATACCTTTACTCTTGATTTGCACTTTGTCCATCAATTGGCATAGATTCACACTTAAGCACTTGTGTTGGCACTCAATCACCAAAATACTTAGAAATGGCCCAAGGGCACATTTCCCTTTCAGTCCTTAGCCATGAGACACTTGTGGCAGATGTTGGGGAACAGAAGTCCCTTGTTGACGGCGATGTTGGCGGCGTCCTTGTCAGAGGAGGAGTCGGTGGAGCTCTCGTCGGAGTCCCATTCCCGCCCCATGTGCGCTTCACCACCCTTCTTCTTGTAATACTTCTTCTTCTCCATTTTCTTCTTCCCTTTCTTGTTGTCATCCCTGTCATTTTCACTAGAATTTGGACATTTAGCTATAAAGTGATCGGACTTACCACATCGGTAGCACACCCTTTTGGAGCGGGGCTTGTAGTCCTTCCCCCTCCTTTGCTTGAGGATTTTACGAAAGCTCTTAATGATAAGAGCCATCTCCTTGCTATCGAGCTTTGAGGCGTCGATTGGAAGCCTACTTGGTGTAGGCTCCTCCTTCTTTTCTTCTGTTGCTTTGAAAGCAACGGGTTGCACCTTGGGTATGGATGTGGCGCCTTGCTCCAAGTTGACAATATGTTTGGAGTCTTTCATCATAAGTTCAAAGCTCACAAACTTGCCAATTACTTCCTCGAGAGACATCTGTTTATATCTTGGATCTCCACGGATTAGTTGCACTTGAGTGGGATTACAAAAAACAAGAGATCTAAGAATAACCTTGACCATTTCATGGTCATGCCACTTGGTGCTCCCAAGGTTGCGCACTTGATTCACCATTGTTTTGAGTCAGTTGTACATGGCTTGTGGCTCTTCTCCTTTATTGAGGACAAATTGACCGAGCTCGCCCTCGATTGTCTCTGGCTTGGTGATCTTTGTCACCTCGTCCTTTTCGTGCGCCATTTTGAGGACGTCACAAATCTCTTTGGCATTCTTTAACCCTTGCACCTTATTATACTCCTCTCGACACAAGGAAGCAGGAGTATAGAAGTTGCTTGGGAGTTAAAGTGCCTAATTTGGGTGGCCTCTTCCGAGTCATAGTCCTCGTCCCCCACTTGTGGTGCCTACGCTCCAAATTCAACAATGTCCCATATGCTTTCGTGGAGTGAGGTTAGATGATGCCTCATTTTATCACTCCACATACAATAATCTTCACCATCAAAATATGGTGGTTTGCTTAAGGGAACAGAAAGTAGAGGAGCACGCATGGAAATATGGGGATAGCTTAGGGGCATCTTACTATACTTCTTGCGCTCATGGCGCTTAGAAGTAGTGGACGACTCATTGCCGGAGGTGGAGGGTGTTGAAGAGTCGGTCTCGTAGTAGACCACCTTCTTCATCTTCTTCTTCTTGTCACCCCTCCTATGTGACTTGATGGAGGAAGAGGATTCCTCCTTGTACTTTGCTGGACTCCCTTGAGAGAGTCTTCCCCGAGCCTGTGGGTTTGTCGTCGGTCATGATCTCTCTCTTGGCGTGATCTCCAAACATCACTTCGAGTTTGTTAGACTCTTAATGAAACACTAGCTCTGATACCAATTGAAAGTTGCCTAGTGGAGGGTGAATAGGCGAAACCTAAAATTTATAAACTTAAACACACACTAAGGTCGGGGTTAGCGTTAGAATTAAATCCGAGTGCGAAAGATGATTTTTCTTGCCATGAGTTGCTCAAATGATGTGGATGATGTTTGGGAGCAAACTCAAACCAATATTGGCAAGAAAACTTTAGAGAGTGGAAAGAGGGGCAAACAAATCAAATGGAAATCAACACGAGTGGACACGGTGATTTGTTTTACCGAGGTTCAGTTCCAAAGAACCTAGTCCCCGTTGATGAGGCCACAAAAGCCGGGTCTATTTCAACCCTTTCCCTCTCTCAAACGGTCACTTAGACCGGATGAGCCTTTTCCTTAATCACACGGGTCACTAAAACCCCGCAAGGACCACCACACACTTAGGTGTCTCTTGCTAGCTTTACAAGCACTTAGAAATAAGAATGAGAAAGGAAGAGAAGGCAATCCAAGCAACAAGAGCGCAAATGAACACAAATGATCCTCTCTCAAGTCTCTAAATGATTTTGGAAACTTGGAGTGGATTGAATGCTTTGAATGTGTCTTTGAGTGGTTGGCTTTGCTCTTGTATTGAATGGGAAGTTCAGAATACTTGGATGGATTTGAATGAGGTGGTTGGGAGTATTTATAGCCCCCAACCATTTTCTAGCCGTTGGCTGTTCCTGCTGGCGATGGGCACACCGGACAGTCCAGTGGCGCACCGGACAATCATTGTTCACTGTCCGGTGTGCGTCACGTCAGCACGCCCGTTGGGGTTTGGTGTTGTTGATGTTTGGAACCCTTTGTCCTTTTGATGCATCGGACAGTTTGGTGGCACACCGAACATGTCCGGTGACCTCTGACTTTGCTGCTCTGACTTCTATGCTGCACTGTTCATCACTGTTCATATTTGCAGTCGACCGTTGACGCGCAGGGAGCTGTTGCTCTACTGGCTCACCGGACAGTCTGGTGCACACCGGACAGTCCGGTGAATTATAGCGGAGCAAGCCCATTGAATTCCCGAGAGTGGCTGGTTCATTTGTGTACGGGCCTGGTGCACCGAACAGTGTCCGGTGCGCCAAAGGCAGCACACTCTAAGTCCTTTGCTCCAAATTTGTTTGCGTCCCCGACTTGAATTCTTTCTTGGTTTGTGTTGAACCTTATGCACCTGAGATAAACGACATCTAGCCAAACTAGTTAGTCCACGTGGTTTGTGTTGGTCGTCAACCACCAAAATCGATTATAGGAAATGATTAGGTCCATTTCCCTTTCACCTACATCCAACTTAGTTCTGAAATTAAATTTGCATCTTATGAACTCATGTTAAATAGCAAACAAGTTAGTGAGTTAGATTGTTTATATTTGCTTTGGTTGTGTTGGTATCAATCACCAAAATGGGGTAGATTGAAAGGGAAATGGGCAAGAGATAGCCATTCTAGATTGGTTCTTGATAGTGCCTTGTGTTGTGTTGTGTTATTGCGATCTTGTGCTTGGTGTTTCATCGTTGTTAAAGCTAGCAAGATGCTCCGAGTTTATAGTGTGCCTTGCAGAGACTCTGTCTCCATCTCTCAAGATCTATAGGGCTCAAGCTTGATCATTGGAATCGCTTGAGAGGGTTAACAGAGACCGCGTTCTTAGGGACACCTCAACAGAGACGTAGGTTCTTTGAAACCAAACTTCGGTAAATCAAATTGTCGTGTCTCTTGTGTGTATTTTATTTCACTTGCGATTTATTCTTTCATCTCCTCTCTAAGTTCTCTTGCATCGATTTTGATTTAATCTTAAGTGTTGATTCAAAGTTAATTCCATAATTGTTTGGAGCACACTTTGCAAGAAGGATTCCTCTCCCTACTACTTTGATTCTATTTTCTCTTGCTCTAACAACTAATTGGGATTCAAGTTTTTGTTTTAAGTGCATAATTTTCAGGTGTCATCTATTCACCCCCCCTTAGACGAGTATCAGTGTGGCACATAAAAAAATTGTTTGAATTTGTTGCCTGTAGCAAAACAATTCCATTGAAACTAGATTGCTCGGGTATGAACATATAAGCAATCATGTTGTAAATTGTAATCCCCTTGTTGTAGCTACTTTACGTCTAACAATAACCATGGATTTTACTGTTTGGATTGAAGGGACTAAACACAGTCATAGGTTTACAACATTCCTTGGTGTGTTTGGTTGCCCGCACGTGTGGAGAAGTTACATCCGTAGATTCTTTAAATAATGTTAGTTTGATTCGCAAATTAATGTAGGCAAGCCCTAGTGATGCAAAAAGGGGCTCAGCCTGCATGAGCACGTACGGCCAGCAAGCGCTTGCGCGCGTGCAACGTGTCTGCATGCAGTGTCACAGGAAATTAGACGCATTTTAGTTCATTTTTCATTATATATTGTAATTAAAAGTTTCAATCATCGAACTGATTTTATATTTATGTCCTTAAGATATTTATGAACAAAACTACTCCGCTCATACTCTATATACATATATAATTAATTAATTAGTTTAAAATTTTATTTTACAATTTAATCACATCTTTATTACAACCAAACAACGTGTACATCAGTTTGTATTGATCTAGACAAACAACCAAACAAATTTATATTATATTTGTTTAAACCAGTGTTGTCCATCCTAGCTTGGCTCCTTGTTAGGCTACTATGGGCAAACAATCAGACGGTATCTTACTGCACTTGTCCAACTATAGGAGGCTGATCAAACTTACATGTGCTGTTAGAATTGTTTCCTTTTCGGTCCCTTGGATTGTTTGGATTTCAAGACTAACAAATGATAGCACAAACCAGCTATGTCCCTATTTATTTACCCTCTAGACTATATAATCCATATTAAACAAGTTAAGGAGCAAACAAACAACACACAGTTTATTGTGGTGAATTATATAACCCAAGTACCTAGATTATGATAATTTATAAGCAGCTCATTAGGTGCTTATTTGAGATTATTAATTTGGATTTTTACTCACTGCCCTTGCAAACTTGGAGAATATTATCCACCAATGCTATTATGAGGCCTTCTCTAGACGTGCGTACCACTTTGATTGAATACAGGATCAGCCCCTTTCGTAAGTCGTAACTTCTCCTCTCCAACCCAGAGAACCCTAGCATCAATCTCCACCAAATTTGCAAAACTCGACGAATCTTAGGCGAAGAGTGGATCTGTGGGACGACTACGACCGCGTTGATCACGGCCGGTCCTGAGGGGGTATGGCGGGTGCGGCCGCACCGGGCCCCAAAAAATAGAGGGCCCCTCTGGCAACTGGACGTTAGCACTTTTTCCCGCTAAATATATCTACCCTAGATATAAATACGCAAGAGCGATGCACTATCGATCAGTTTCGTTTAGATTGTTAAACTAATGTCTCAATTACTTATCTAATATTCACTTCGTTCCAAAATAATATTTGTTTTAACTCTTGATTTTTATGTCTATATTCAACTAGATGATGAGGAATCAACTAGAGAAGCAAAGTAAATTCTATTTTGATACAGAGAGAGTATTATTTACTATACACATGATGGTTGCATCGACGGAGAGAAGATTTTTAAACTTGAAATATTTTTTGAACTATTTAAGGTCAACAATGACTTAAGAGAGGTTAAATGGTTTGGCGATTATATGTATCTAAAAGAAGTTATTGAATGAGATTGATCTTAATAGTATAAGCGATGATTTGTATCACAAAATATTAGAAGATATTTTTAATGGCATCGGATAATAAGTATGTGTTTTTGCTATATTTTATATTTGTCATCTTATAAACTTAAAAATAGTGTATAATAATTAATATACGTTGAATATTATATATATTATGTGTAGATGAAGTCTTTATTTCGGATTTTGTACCGGGGCCACTAAAAAGTCAGGAACGGCCCTGGAGTTGATCCCTATTTTGTTGCTGATGTTGACGAGCTTCATTGTGGAGTGGAACCATGGCATCGTACGTGCAGCAGGCTCGGTAGCTGGCATCCTTGGAAGCGGACTTGAAGCGAGCGGGGTGGGAGCTGAGCCCGGTGCGAACCCCGCCACGTCCGTGGTTGGGCGCGTGGCGGCGGGAGTGCGGGTACCGATCTCAACCATGTCCACAGGTGGGCGCACTGCCATGGTGGCGGTAATTGGGTGTGGATCGACCTCAGCCATGTTTGGGGGTGCACGCACTACGTTGGCAGCGGCAATCGGGCGCGAACAAGGTGCTCGTGCTGACGCGAGCATCAGCCAGCCGATAATCCAATCTGGTGGAAGTAGAGGGCGCGGCCTGGCAACAAACATCGTGCTGGACGATGGAAGCTAGTCTGATGGCATGCGCGCTATCTCACACCCGGATTTAAAGGTAAATACAGACGCGAATTAAATGTGTGCTAGATTCAAGTCTCACACATATGATAACTAATGGTACAGAAACAAATGTCACATTTTTACTATATAATAAGAGTTCTGTACAAAATAGCTAAATAATTATATCATATGAAGACAACGATCCTCCGCAACCATAGTTGACTAGGAAACGACGGCCTATACCTCTCACGAACTCATCACGACATCTTTCGTGCTCGTCATCTTGTGGTACCTGTTCTTGACCTAGGGGTGTGAGTAGAGCAACAGTGAGCTCACATACGTTCATCGCTCAACAACTTGTAAGGAATAATGACCATGAGCTCGCTTATGGTGGGGGCTTATGTGAAGTGTAGGACTTACCAAAGGGAATGGTTAAGGCTGAGCATTGCTTTTTATTAAGTTGGTCAAAATTTTATTAGCAATTACTAAGTATAAGCGGATACCAACCCAATTAGATAACTGATCACAATTGATAATAATTCCCACAATGCAATGCAAATGACAGATTAAGTTTAAATTACATCAGTTCATCATGCAAGTGTCCAAGCCGCTCTTGACGTGAGCACGACTGATATATCAGTTTTACACTCTACAGAGGTTGCACATCTTTACCCACAAGACGCGTTTCTCGTTTAGCCAGGTTTAGCTAGACCCTTAGACACTTCCAAGGTGAATGGCTAGGGATCCACTACGAGGCCTTTCCAAAGTTCCACTAATTGGAAAAACCCGCTACGGATTCAGAAAGAAGGAAGCATATGAATTCCTCCTCTGAAAAGCTTTACAGACAGTTCGAACCGAGGACCTCCGTATACTCCACAGCGACGCACTCCCCGCTTGTCCCTTTCGCATAAGGTAATCTCTTCCTAGCTTTCCTAATTACTTGGCCAAGAGCATCCCATTCCACCCTTATGGTAGCATTGTTTTTCAGGTAGTTCTCCATGTTCTAATAAACATCATAGTCTTATCATAAACAATAATTAAACCAACAGTATTGTCGGTGTTTCGACCCGGGGGGTCCCTGGACCGACGAGTAAATTGTCGCTACGTGTCCCAGCCCAGATGGGTCGACGCGAGACGGAGACACAAGGGGGGAAAACCAGTGAGGGTAACCCGCGGCCTCGTGTTGTCCTGCGCCCAGGGCGGATGCGCTTGCAGTAGGGGGTTACAAGCGTTCGCGAGGGAGAGAGAGAGAGGGTGTGAGACAGCGCGTCAGCCTGTTCTCCCGCGCGGCCCCCTTTTTACGAGGGCCCTGGACCTTCCTTTTATAGACGTAAGGAGAGGGTCCAGGTGTACAATGGGGGGTGTAGCAGTGTGCTAACGTGTCTAGTAGAGAGGAGCCAAAACCCTATGTACATGCCGACGTGGCTGTCGGAGAGGTGTTGGAGCCCTGTTCATGTGGTGTCGTGGCCGTCGGAGGAGCGCTTGAGCCCTGTAGAAGCACAGCTGTCGGGGCTGTCGGATCCTTGCTGACGTCTCCTTGCTTCCGTAAGGGGCTGAGAACCGCCGTTGTCATGGAGCACGCAGGGTGTCATCATTACTTGTTTTACCGGGGCGAGCCAGATGGGACGCCGGTCTTGTTCCCCGTAGCCTGGGCTAGCTAGGGGTAGGGTAATGATGCCCCCCCCCTTGTGGCGTGGTCGGCCCGAGCGAGGTGGTGGCTCCTCCGAGGTCGAGGTTGAGTCCGATCCTGGGGGTCGGGCGAGACGGAGACCATCGTCCGAGGTCGAGGTTGAGTCCGAGCCCTGGGGTTGGGCGAGGCGGAGACCATCGTCCGAGGTCGAGGTTGAGTCCGAGCCCTGGGGTCGGGCGAGGCGGAGACCGTCGTCCGAGGTCGAGGTTGAGTCCGAGCCCTAGGGTTGGGCGAGGCGGAGACCGTCGTCCGAGGTCGAGATTGAGTCCGAGCCCTGGGGTCGGGCGAGGCGGAGAATGTCTTCCGAGTCGAGGTGGAGTCCGAGCCCTGGGGTCGGGCGAGGCGGAGATTCCTATGGCGCTGAGGCTGGACTAGGCTGCTGTCAGCCTCACCCTAGCGGGTGGCACAGCAGTCGGAGCAGCGCAGGCAGCGCTGTTTTCCTGTCAGGTCAGTCAGTGGAGGGGCGAAGTGACTGCGGTCACTTCGGCCTTGTTGACTGGAAAGCGCGCGTCAGGATAAGGTGTCAGGCGATCCTTGCATTAAATGCTCCTACGATCCGGTCGGCTGGTGAGACGATCTGGCCAAGGTTGCTTCTCCGTGAAGCCTGCCCGAACTGGGCCTCGGGCGAGTCGAAGGTGCGTCCGTTGCTTGAGGAGACCCTCGGGCGAGGCGCAAATCTGCCTTGGTCTACCGTTCCTGCCCGAGGCTGGGCTCAGGTGAG
Organism: Zea luxurians; assembly: GCA_029449295.1. Lineage (NCBI taxonomy): Eukaryota > Viridiplantae > Streptophyta > Magnoliopsida > Poales > Poaceae > Zea > Zea luxurians. The sequence goes on along the minus strand of JAOPSE010000034.1, from coordinate 20,683,000 downwards.
GCGAGATCGTGTCCTTTGAGTGGACAGAGCTTTGACTGGAATTGCGCCCATCAGGCCTTTGCAGCTTTGTGCTGATGGGGGTTACCAGCTGAGATTAGGAGCCTTGGGGGTACCCCTAATTACGGTCCCCGACAGTAGCCCCCGAGCCTCAAAGAGAGTGTGGGTACTCGCTTGGAGGCTTTGTCGCACTTTTTTGCAAGGGGACCGGCCTTTCTCGCTTGCATTTTGTTCCGGTGGGTGCGCGCGAGAGCACCCGCCGGGTGTAGCCCCCGAGGCCTCGGAGGAGTGGTTTGACTCCTTCGAGGTCTTAATGCCTTTCGTGATGGCTCGGCCGGTCTGGTTGTTCCCTCATGCGAACTGGTCGTTACCCGGGTGCATAGTCAGGTTCCGAGTTCTCGGGCTGGTATGTTGACGCTGTCAACTGTTTGGCCGGAGTCGAGTTTGCGAGAGCAGCCCCCGAGCCTCTGCACAGGGCGAGAGGACGGTCAAGGGCAGACTCGGCTTTTTTCATACGCCCCTGCGTCGCCTTTCCGCAAGAAGGAGGGGGGAAGCGCCATGTTGCCCTCGGAGGGCGCCGAACATGGTGTCTCCAGTGAGTTGCTAACGGGTGATCCGAGTGGACGCCCGTGCCCCGTTCGATAAGGGTCGGCTAGTGGCCCAGAGGCGCGCTCCAAAAGTACCTGCAGGTGATTTTCCGGACCTGGTCCCATTCGATAGGGTCCGAGGGCTCGATGCCTCCCTCTGATGGGATTCCGTTACAGAATCGTTCCTGCCGGTCTCGGAAATGTCCTAGGGTACCTCGGGAGCGTAGCCCGAGCCTTGGTTATGTATCAAACGTACCCAAAGTCATCCCTCACTCTGCGTGCTCTGGGGCGACTGTCGAACCCGTCGAGGGGCCAGCCTACGAACCCCTGATCAGTAGTGGGCGCGGAGCCCGAGTGGCCTGAGGCGGCTGTCGAACCCTTCCGAGGGGCCAGCCTTCGAACCTCTGACCAGTAGTAGGCGTGGAGCCCGAGTGCTCTGAGGTGGCTGTCGAACCCTTCCGAGGGGCCAGCCTTCGAACCTCTGATCAGTAGGGGGGCTCGGGGCCCGCTTCCTTCGCGGAGAAGGATCCCTTTTGGAGTATCCCCTTTCCCGGTCCCTGTAGCAAGAGAGAGAAAGGGGAAGAGGAAAAGGATACGAAATTGAACGACGTGGCGCACCTTTTTTGACGCGGTCATTATGGCGGAGGTGAAGCATCGCCCGCTTTGCCTGCCAAAGGTGTCGCCTGTCCTGCCGCAGAGTTAATGCGACGGGACGAGTGGTTCGTGGGGCAGCCGTTGTGCATGCGCGAGCCATTTGAGGAACGGAACACGGGTGCGTCGTCTTCACGCCGTGGAGAGAGCTCTCTCGCTGTTCCAGGAGGGGACGTGAGCCTGCAGCCCGCCTGCCGCCACCATTACTGCCGGCCCACTTCTGGCCATGTTGACCGTCACGCCTTCTCCCGTGGCTGACTGACCCATGACCGGCGTGCCTGGTTGGCACTGCTGGGCCGTGCGCAGGGTTGCCTCGAGTCGCGGCACCGGTTCCGTAGTCGAGAAGGCGCGGCGCTGGCGCAGGGGGCGCTGCAGTTTTTTGCACGTAGTAACCGGCGCGCCGGTTACATGACGTGTGGGCCTGGGCCTCCATGCTGGATGCGTCGAAGTCGAAAGGGTGCGCCCCCTTGGTGCAGTCGCATGCCGCCTGCATGGCGGTCCGCCCTTTCACCCGCTGGTTTGGGCGAAGACAGAGGAATGCTTGTAACCGCTGGGCGGTTACACGCTCCGCGTGTGGCGGTTTGGCTCCTTCTGTCTGGGGCAGCTTGCATGTCGCGTGGGGCCCAGCCCCCATGTCGTAGGGGGAGGACCTTGAAGCGTGTTGGTGAAGACTTAGTCCGCGACGGCTTGAGGACGCAAGTGGGGAGAGTCGCCTTTAAAAAGGGATCGACCTCCTGGGTGGTAGCCATGCCTTCACACTTTCCTCATGCGTCGTGTCCTTCCGCCTTCCGAGCCCCCGGATGGGGAGTGCCCACGTTGTCTTCGTCTCATTGTGGAAGGAGCGCAACCTCGTGGAGGTTGGTACCTTTCAGCCATCGCTCGGCTTCAAGGATTTTCGTCGTGCAGCCCGGCTGCATCCCCTCGCTGATGGTCACCCAAGACGGTGACCACCAGTTCGATGGTGGGGGGAAGCAAGCCGGGCTGTGTCCTCTGCCCCGCCCTCAGCTTCAAGGACCTTCGTCATCCTTGCTGGGGCGGAGGGCAAGCTGAGCCGGAGCTCTACCTCCCGTACGGGCCAGCGGGCCACCTTCTCCTTCAGCATTCATGGGAGAGGGCGCTCACCGGCTTAGCGGAAGGGGCGGACTTCGACAACGCGTGGCCGAGCGGCCGCAAGCATCGTCAGCTCCAGCACGCCTGGTTCGCTGGCTCAGCTAGCTCTAGCACAGCTTCCGGTGCCACCTCCCACCGCTGGGCGGAGTGCGGCTATTGCCCGCCGTACGGGCGGCTGTTGCGCCGCGCACACTTGGGGAGCGCCCAAGACGTCGCGCGCTGCTAGGGCGGCGTTCGTGTTCTTGGGCTGTCCTGCCCTTGCTCCGGCACGACGCCTTCGCGCGAGGGTCGGTTCTCGCCCGTCCGGGAGGACTTGAGTGGGGATCTGCCGGTGGACAGGTGGCCGGAGAAGTCCTCATCGCCGACGAGATCGCCGCTGCCATCTACGCTCCGGGCCTCCGGCTCTTTGGCTTTGATAGCTTGTCCTCGCCCCTCGAGTGGAGACGTTGGCGAGGGCCTTGTCGCAGCTGCATCTGCCCTGAGGTCATCGCTACTGCTGTTTGGCCGCCTGGAGCAGAGGTCGTTGTCGCGGGAACGGAACCGGAGTCCCATTTGTAATGGCACCTTGAGTGCTGGCGTATGTTCATTGTGGCTGTCGGGGCCTGAACATTTATGTATTTGGGCATAAAGCCGTGTTTCTTCCCCATTTCGTGCACTAGGACTCGCCTGTCGGCTAGCTGGACCGCTTAACCAAGTGTGAGTTGCCCTGTGCGGAAGGTGACGAGTGAGGTATCCGTATCCCGGAGGCGTAGGAGTCCCTCGGCTCGGTCGGCCTTGCCGCTCGAGGGTTCTCTTGCTCAGTGAGGGAACCCTCGGCTGCTCTACAATGAGCCGAAGCCGGAGGCAGCGGTGCCAGCACGGACAGAGGCGGAGTTGGCTGGAGAAGAAACTTCGTCGGCCCAGGAGTAGGGGACTTCCCAGGCCGACGAGGCGTTGCAGTAGCAACTGGGACCTGGCCAGGTCGTCCACTGGCGGGACCAACCCTGGAGTCGGGCTGCCGAGGCCATGAGCCGGGCTGGTGTCCTCGGGGGACAGCTGGCTGAGGCTACGGAGCGGTCGGTCCGGCTGTCTGCTTGGGCCGGGTTCTTGGAGGAGACCCTGGCGGCGATGGCCCAGGCGCGGTGCTGACATCTTCCTTCGAGGTGGAGATCCTTCGACCATATCGCTGTCCGAGGCCGGGTCGGATTCCGCCGAAGGTGGAGTCGATGCCGAGGGTGCTGCTGCTCCCCCTGCTGACGTCTGAACCTGCAGGAACAGTTTGTCTGTAGCGTGCGTATGTTTTTTGCGGCCGCCGAGGCCAAAACATACCGTCGTCGTGTTGTAAAGCTGCGTTTCTTTTCCCCTTGTTTCGAGTATCAGGACTTGTTCGTCGGTAACAGAATCGTTCATCCGAGCGTGAGTTACTTATCGTAGAAGGTGATGAGTGAGGTATCCGTATCCCGGAGGCGTAGGAGTCCCTCGGCTCGGTCGGCCTTGCCTGCTTACGTGTACTCTTACTTGTCCGTAGGATTCTGTTATCGATATAGTCGAGATGGCACGAAAAATCTTTTCAACCGAAAAAGTTTTCGAGCGTTAAGACTTGTTCGGACGGTGGAATCCCTTATCCGAGCGTGAGTTACTTATCACAAAAGGTGATGAGTGAGGTATCCGTATCCCGGAGGCGTAGGAGTCCCTCGGCTCGGTCGGCCTTGCCTGCTTACGTGTACTCCGTCGTTTTCAGGACTCCACTATTGAAGTAGTCGAAAAGCACGAAAGATGTTCTGGCAGAAAGACTTTTTCCGAGGAAAATTTTGACGCAGAGGGGGTTCCCCCCTTCTAGCCCCCGAGGGAGGGTCGGGCTTTGCCGAGGCAAGGCTGACCCTTCCTTGAAGGTTAGACTTTGCTTGTGTATGTAAACGAGGTACATGAACGACTTGAAAACATCTTAAGGGTAGAAGCGACGTAGCTGTCGGATGTTCCAAGCGTTGCTGTAGACCTTGCCTTGACTGTTGGCTAGCTTGTATGTTCCGGGCTTCAGAATCTTGGCGATGATGAACGGCCCTTCCTAGGGAGGCGTGAGCTTGTGGCGCCCTCGGGCGTCTTGTCGTAGCCGAAGCACCAAGTCGCCCACCTGGAGGTCTCGGGACCGAACCCCTCGGGCGTGGTAGCGTCGCAGGGACTGCTGATACCGCGCCGAGTGTAGTAAGGCCATGTCCCGAGCCTCTTCCAGCTGGTCCAGTGAGTCTTCTCGGTTTGTCTGGTTGCTTCGGGCGTCGTATGCCCTCGTCCTCGGGGAGCCGTATTCTAAGTCTGTGGGCAAGATAGCCTCGGCCCCATAGACTAGAAAAAACGGCGTGAAGCCCGTGGCTCGGCTTGGCGTCGTCCTCAGACTCCAGACCACCGAGGGGAGTTCCTTCATCCACCGCCTGCCGAACTTGTTGAGGTCGTTGTAGATCCTCGGCTTGAGCCCCCGTAGAATCATGCCGTTGGCACGCTCTACCTGCCCATTCGTCATGGGGTGAGCTACGGCGGCCCAGTCCACCCAGATGTGGTGGTCCTCGTAGAAGTCCACGAACTTTCTGCCAGTGAACTGGATGCCGTTGTCGGTGATGATGGAGTTCGGGACCCCGAAGCGATGGATGATGTTGGTGAAGAACGCCACCGCCTGTTCGGACCTGATGCTGTTTAGGGGTCGGACCTCGATCCACTTGGAGAATTTGTCGATGGCGACCAGCAGGTGCGTGAAGCCCCCAGGTGCCTTCTGCAAGGGACCGACGAGGTCCATACCCCACACAGCAAACGGCCAGGTGATGGGTATTGTTTGCAGAGCCTGAGCGGGCAGGTGTGTCTGCCTTGCATAGAATTGACACCCTTGGCAGGTGCGTACAATCCTAGTGGCGTCGGCCACCGCGGTTGGCCAGTAGAAACCCTGTCGGAAGGCGTTTCCCACGAGGGCTCGAGGTGCTGCGTGATGACCGCAAGCCCCCAAGTGTATTTCTTGCAATAACTCCTGACCTTCGGCGATGGATATGCATCGCTGGAGGATGCCTGAGGGGCTGTGGTGGTAGAGCTCCTTTCCGTCACCCAGCAAGATGAATGACTTGGCGCACCGCGCCAGTCGCCGAGCTTCGGCTCTGTCGAGGGGTAGCTCTCCTCGGTGGAGATATTGCAGGTATGGGGTCTGCCAGTTTCGATTAGGCGTGACCCCATTCCGCTCTTCCTTGACGCGCAGTGCCTCACCCTCGGGGGCCGAGGGTGCCTCGGGCGGGGCCGAGGGTGCCTCGGGCGGGGCCGAGGCTGCCTCGGGCTGAGCTGAGGGTGCCTCGGGCTGGGCCAAGGGCGCCTCGGGCAGAGCTGAGGCCTTCTCGGGCTCGGGCGTGTCGTCGGTCTTGACAGAGGGTTGATGTAGGTCTCGGGAAAAGATGTCCGGAGGAACCGTTGTTCGCCCCGAGGCTATCTTAGCCAGCTCGTCCGCAGTCTCGTTGTATCGTCGAGCGACGTGGTTGAACTCGAGCCCGTAGAACTTGTCCTCTAGGCGTCGAACCTCGTCGCAGTAGGCTTCCATCTTCGAGTCGCGGCAGTGGGAGTTCTTCATGACTTGGTCGATGACAAGCTGCGAGTCGCCGCGAGCATCATGGCGCCGGACCCCTAGCTCGATGGCGATGCGCAACCCGTTGACCAGAGCCTCATACTTGGCCACGTTGTTGGACGCTGGGAAATGGAGGCGCAGCACGTAGCGGAGGTGCTTCCCGAGGGGTGAGATGAAGAGTAGGCCCGCGCCCGCTCTTGTTTTCATCAGCGACCCGTTGAAAAACATGGACCAGAGTTCCGGTTGGATCGAAGCTGTTGGAAGATGGGTGTCGACCCATTCAGCCACAAAGTCCGCCAAGACTTGGGACTTGATGGCCTTCCGAGGGGCGAACGAGATTGTCTCGCCCATGATCTCCACCGCCCACTTTGCAATCCTACCCGAGGCCTCTCGGCACTGGATGATCTCCCCTAGGGGGAAGGATGACACCACAATCACCGGATGAGACTCGAAGTAGTGACGCAACTTTCGCCGTGTCAGAATTACCGCGTACAACAGCTTCTGAATTTGCGGGTAGCGGATTTTGGTCTCGGACAGTACCTCACTGATGAAGTAGACTGGCCTCTGGACGGGCAGTGTGTGCCCTTCTTCTCGTCTCTCGACCACGATCGCGACGCTGACCACCTGAGTGGTAGCAGCGACGTAGATCAAGAGGGCTTCTCCGGCAGCGGGGGGCACCAGGATGGGCGCGCTTGTGAGGAGCGTCTTCAAGTTCCCGAGGGCTTCCTCGGCCTCGGGGGTCCAAGTGAAGCGCTCGGTCTTTCTTAAGAGGCGATATAGGGGCAGGCCTCTTTTGCCGAGGTGCAAGATGAAGCGGCTCAGAGCCGCAAGGCATCCCATGACCCTCTGTACTCCTTTCAAGTCCTTGATGGGCCCCATGTTGGTGATGGTCGCGATTTTCTCCGGGTTGGCCTCGATGCCCCGCTCGGAGACGATGAACCCCAGGAGCATGCCTCGGGGGACTCAGAAGACACACTTCTCGGGATTGAGTTTTACTCCTTTCGCTTTGAGACACTTGAATGTTGTTTCAAGGTCAGAGAGGAGGTCGGAGGCTTTCCTAGTCTTGACTACGATGTCATCGACGTAAGCCTCGACCGTTCGACCAATGTGCTCCCCGAACACGTGGTTCATGCACCTTTGGTATGTCGCACTCGCATTCCTCAAACCGAATGGCATAGTAATGTATCAGTACATGCCAAAGGGTGTGATGAAAGAAGTTGCGAGATGGTTGGACTCTTTCATACTGATTTGGTGATACCCTGAGTAGGCATCAAGGAATGACAGGGTTTCGCACCCAGCAGTGGAATCCATGATTTGATCGATGCAAGGCAGAGGGTAGGGAACCTTCGGACATGCTTTGTTTAGACCAGTGTAGTCTACACACATCCGCCATTTCCCACCTTTCTTTTTCACAAGCACAGGATTGGCGAGCCATTCGGATGGAATACCTCTTTGATGAACCCAGCAACCATCAGCTTGTGGATCTCCTCGCCTATGGCTCTGCGCTTTTCTTCGTCGAATCGGCGCAGAGGCTGCTTCACGGGTCAGGCTCCAGCTCGGATATCCAGTGAGTGCTCGGCGACTTCCCTCGGTATGCCAAGCATGTCCGAGGGACTCCACGCAAAAACCTCGGTGTTCGCGTGGAGAAAATCGACGAGCACTGCTTCCTATTTGGGGTCGAGCTTGGAGCCGATCCGGATCTGCCTGGAGGTGTCGTTGCTGATGTCGAGAGGGACGGACTTAACCGCCTCTACTGGTTCGAAGTTGCCGGCGTGGCGCTTCGCATCTGGAACCTCCTTGGAGAGGTTTTCCATGTCGACGATGAGGGCCTCGGATTCGGTGAGGGCCTCGGCGTACTCCACGCACTCCACGTCGCATTCGTACACGTGTCGGTATGTGGGGCCGACGGTGATGACCCCGTTGGGGCCCGGCATCTTGAGCTTGAGGTAGGTGTAGTTGGGGACGGCCATGAACTTGGCGTAGCATGGTCTCCCCAGCACCGCGTGGTAGGTTCCTCGGAACCCGACCACCTCGAACATGAGGGTTTCCTTTCGGAAGTTGGAGGGAGTCCCGAAGCAGACGGGCAGATCGAGTTGTCCAAGGGGCTGGACGCGCTTCCCGTGAATGATCCCGTGAAAGGGTGCCGCACCGGCCCGAATCGAGGACAGATCGATCTGCAGGAGCCCGAGGGTGTCGGCGTAGATGATGTTGAGGCTGCTGCCTCCATCCATGAGGACCTTGGTAAGCCTGACGTTGCCGATGACGAGATCAACAACGAGCGGGTACTTCTCCGGGCTCGGCACGTGGTCGGGGTGGTCGTCTTGGTCGAAGGTGATGGGCTTGTCGGACTAGTCTAGATAGACCGGCACCGCCACCTTTACCGAGCAGACCTCCCGGTGCTCTTGCTTGCGATGCCGAGCCGAGGCGTTCGCCACCCGCCCACCGTAGATCATGAAGCAGTCATGGACCTCGGGGAACTCCTCTGCCTTGTGGGCTTCCTTCTTATTGTTGTTGGGGGCCCTACCACCTTCCGTCGGTGGCCCGGCCTTGTGGAAGTAGCGCCGAAGCATGACGCAATCCTCAAGGGTGTGCTTTACGGGACCCTGATGATAGGGGCACGACTCCTTGAGCATCTTGTCGAACAAGTTGGCGCCTCCGGGGGGCTTCCGAGGGTTCTTGTGCTCGGCGGCGGCGACAAGGTCTGCGTCGGCGGCGTCGCGTTTCGCTTGCGACTTCTTCTTGCCCTTCTTCCTCGCGCCGCGCTGAGCGGACGCCTCGGGGACGTCGTCCAGCTGGCGCCCCTAAGGCTTCTTGTCCTTCCAGAAGATGGCCTCGACCGCCTCCTGGCCAGAGGCAAACTTGGTGGCGATGTCCATCAGCTCGCTCGCCCTGGTGGGAGTCTTGCGACCCAGCTTGCTCACCAGGTCGCGGCAAGTGGTGCCGGCGAGGAACGCGCCGATGACATCTGAGTCGGTGATGTTGGGCAGCTCGGTGCGCTGCTTCGAGAATCACCGGATGTAGTCCCGCAGGGATTCTCCCGGCTGCTGGCGGCAGCTTCGAAGATCCCAGGAGCTCCTAGGGCGCACGTATGTGCCCTGGAAGTTGCCGGCGAAGGCTTTGACCAGGTCGTCCCAGTTGGAGATCTGCGCAGGAGGCAGATGCTCCAGCCAGGCTCGGGCGGCGTCGGAGAGGAACAGGGAGAGGTTGCGGATGATGAGGTTGTCATCGTCCGTTCCACCCAGCTGGCAGGCCAGCCGGTAGTCCGCGAGCCACAGTTCCGCCCTCGTCTCCCCCGAGTACTTGGTGATGGTAGTCAGGGCCCGGAACCGGGTCAGGAACGGCGCCCGTCGTATGGCCCGGCTGAAAGCTTGCGGACCGGGTGATTCAGGCGAAGGGCTCCGATCCTCCCTGCTGTCGTAGCGTCCCCCACGCCTGGGGTGGTAGCTTCAGCGCACCCTCTCATCGAGGTGGGCTCGACAGTCGTGGCGATGGTGCTCGTTGCCGAGGCGGCCCGGGGCCGCAGGCGCTGTGTCCCGCGTGCGCCCAGTGTGGACCGAGGCTTCCCGCATGAATCGGGAAGTCGCGGCGCGATGCTCCGGGGGGTATCCCTGCCTTCGGGAGGCAGAGCTTTTGGCCCGTCGGACCGCGGCATCCTCCAGGAGATTCTTGAGCTCTCCCTGGATACGCTGCCCCTTGGTGGTGGATGGTTCCGGCATCGCTCGGAGTAGGATTGCTGCTGCAGCCAGGTTCTGGCCGACCCCACTGGAAGCCGGGGGCAGCCTTGCCTTAGCATTATCGGCGATGTGGTGTTGGACGTCCTGGGCCAGATGACGTGCTTCTCCGGCTGGTGCTCGGCCTGCCCGCTCCTGCCCGATGTTCTGCCGGAGCTGCACAAGTTGTCCTGCTTCCTCGTCGAGCCTGGCCTACATCTCGCGGATTTGCTCGAGCTGTGTGTCCTGACCCCCCGCAAGGACTGGGACCATAGCTAGCTCCCGAAGGATGTCAACGCGAGGCACAGGCCTAGAGGGATCGCCGTCCTCCGGCATACCAAGGTGGTTGCCTTCGTCGAGACCCTCTAGATCGACGTGGAAACATTCGCGACTTGGGCCACAGTCCTTGTCGCCGAGGCTGTTGAAAGGGAATTAGGCTTACACCTATTTCCTAAACTAATTTTGGTGGTTGAATTGCCCAACACAAATATTTGGACTAACTAGTTTGCCCAAGTTTATAAGTTCTACAGGTACCAAAGGTTCACAATAAGCCAATAAAAAGATCAAGAGAATGGGTTCAAACAAAGGAGCAAAGGGACAATCGAAGGCACCCTGGTCAGGCGCACCAGACTGTCCGGTGTGCCACCGGACAGTGTCCGGTGCACCAAGGGACTTCAAGCTGAACTCTTCACCTTCGAGAATTTTTAAGAGGCGCCGCGCTATAATTCACCGGACTGTCCGGTGTACACCGGACAGTGTCCGGTGCTCCAAGGGGACGCGACTCTGAACTCGCCAGCCTCGGGAATTCTCAACGGCTAGTCCGCTATAATTCACCGGACATATCCAGTGTACAACGGACTGTCCGGTGTGACAGCGGATCAATGGCTACTTCAGCGCCAACGGTCACCTGCAGGCGCATTAAATGCGCGCCAGAGCACGCAGAAGTCAGGCACGCGCAAAGAGGCGCACCGGACACTCTACAGTGCATGTCCGGTGCGCCACCGGACATCCAGGCGGGCCTAGCAGTCAGAGCTCCAACGGTCGGAACCCTAACGTTCGGGTGACGTGGCTGGCGCACCGGACATGTCCGGTGCACCATGCGACAGACAGCCTCCACCCAAACGGCTAGTTTGGTGGTTGGGGCTATAAATACCCCCAACCACCCCACATTCAAGTCATCCAAGTTTTCCACCTCTCAACCACTTACAAGAGCTAGGCATTCAATACAAGACACACTCAAGTGATCAAATCCTCTCCAATTCCACACAAGGCTTTAGTGATTAGCGAGAGAGATTTGTCGTGTTCTTTTGAGCTCTTGCGCTTGGATTGCTTCTTTTCTTTCTCACTTGTTCTTTTGATCAAAACTCCGTTGTAACCGAGGCAAGAGACACCAATTGTGTGGTGGTCCTTGCGGGGGAAGTTTTGTTCCCGATTTGATTTGAGAAGAGAAGCTCACTCGGTCCGAGGGACCGTTTGAGAGAGGGAAAGGGTTGAAAAAGACCCGGCCTTTGTGGCCTCCTCAACGGGGAGTAGGTTTGCGAGAACCGAACCTCGGTAAAACAAATCTGCGTGTCACACTCTTCATTCGCTTGCGATTTGTTTTGCGCCCTCTCTCTCGGACTCATTATTATTTCTAACGCTAACCCAGCTTGTAGTTGTAATTAATTTTGTAAATTTTAGTTTCGCCCTATTCACCCCCCCCCCTCTAGGAGACTTTCAATTGGTATCAGAGCCCGGTGCTTCATTAGAGCCTAACCGCTCGAAGTAATGTCGGGAGATCACGCCAAGAAGGAGATGGATACCGGTGACAAGCCCACTACAAGCCACGGGTCGACTTCATCGGAAGAGTCCCGCAACAAGAGGAAGGAGAAGAAGAACTCCTCCAACAAAGGGAAGGGGAAGGAGAAGAAATCCTCTTCCCACAAGTCGCATCGGAAAAGCGACAAGCACAAGAGGATGAGGAAAGTGGTCTACTACGAGACCGACACTTCATCAACGTCGACCTCCGACTCCGACGCGCCGTCCGTCACTTCTAAGCGCCAAGAGCGCAAGAAGTATAGTAAGATCCCCCTACGCTACCCTCGCACTCCTAAACATACACCTTTACTTTCCATCCCATTAGGCAAACCACCAACATTTGATGGTGAAGATTATGCTAGGTGGAGTGATATGATGCGATATCACCTAACCTCACTCCACAAAAGTATATGGGATGTTGTTGAGTTTGGTGTACAGGTACCATCCGTAGGGGATGAAGATTATGATGAGGACGAAGTGGCCCAAATCGAGCACTTCAACTCCCAAGCCACCACTATACTCCTCACCTCTCTAAGTCGAGAGGAGTATAACAAGGTGCAAGGGTTGAAGAGCGCCAAGGAGATTTAGGACGTGCTAAAGACCGCGCACGAAGGAGATGAGGTGACCAAGATCACCAAACGGGAAACGATCGAGGGGGAGCTCGGTCGCTTTCGTCTTCGCCAAGGGGAGGAGCCACAAGACATGTACAACCGGCTCAAAACCTTGGTGAACCAAGTGTGCAACCTCGGGAGCAAAAAATGGGATGACCACGAAGTGGTTAAGGTTATTCTAAGATCACTTGTTTTCCTTAACCCTACTCAAGTTCAATTAATTCGTGGCAATCCTAGATATACTCAAATGACCCCTGAGGAAGTTATAGGTAATTTTGTAAGCTTTGAGTTGATGATCAAAGGCTCAAAGAAAATCAACGAGCTTGACGGCCCCTCCACGTCCGAAGCACAACCCGTCGCATTCAAGGCGACGGAAGAAAAGAAGGAGGAATCTACTCCAAGTCGAACACCCATCGACGCCTCCAAGCTCGACAATGAGGAAATGGTGCTTATCATCAAAAGCTTCTGCCAAATCCTCAAGCAAAGGAGGGGGAAAGATTACAAGCCCCGCTCCAAGAGAGTTTGCTACAAGTGTGGTAAGCCCGGTCACTTTATTGCTAAATGTCCATTATCAAGTGATAGTGATAGGGACAACAACAAGAAGGGGAGAAGAAAGGGGAAGAAGAAATATCACAAGAAGAAGGGCGACGATGCCCATGTGTGCCGCGAGTGGGACTCTGACGAGAGCGCCACCGACTCCTCCTCCGACGAGGACGCCGCAAACATCGCCGTCATTAAGGGTCTTCTCTTCCCCAACGTCGGCCACAAATGTCTCATGGCCAAGGACGGCAAAAAGAAGGTAAAATCAAGATCCTCCACCAAATATGAAACATCTAGCGATGAGGATAATGCTAATAATGAGGAGGATAATTTGTGAACTCTTTTTGCCGACCTAAACATGCAACAAAAGGAAAAACTAAATGAGCTAATTAGTGCCATCCATGAAAAGGATGATCTCTTGGACTCCCAAGAGGACTTCCTAATCAAGGAAAATAAAAAACATGTTAAGGTTAAAAATGCTTATGCTCTAGAAGTAGAAAAATGTGAGAAATTATCTAGTGAGCTAAGCACATGCCATGACACTATTGCCAACCTTAGAAATGAAAATGCCAAATTAATTGCTAAGGTTGATTCTCATGTTTGTGATGTTTCAATTCCCAATCTTAGAAATGATAATGATGATTTGCTAGCTAAGATTGAAGAATTAAACACCTCTCTTGCTAGCCTTAGGGTTGAAAATGAAAAATTAATTGCTAAGGCTAAAGAATTAGATGTTTGTAATGTTACAATTTCCGATCTTAGAGATAACAATGATATTTTGCGTGCTAAGATTGTTGAACTTAATTCTTGCAAACCCTCTACATCTACCATTGAGCATGTTTCCATTTGCACTAGATGTAGAGATATTAATGTTGATGCTATTCATGATCACATGGCTTTAATTAAACAACAAAATGATCATATAGCAAAATTAGATGCTAAAATTGCCGAGCATAACTTAGAAAATGAAAAGTTTAAATTTGCTAGAAGTATGCTCTATAATGGGAGACGCCCTGGCATCAAGGATGGCATTGGCTTCCAAAGGGGAGACAATGTCAAAATTAGTGCCCCTCCTAAAAGATTGTCTAATTTTGTTAAGGGCAAGGCTCCCATGCCTCAGGATAACGAGGGCTACATTTTGTACCCTGTCGGCTATCCTGAGAGCAAAATTAGGAGAATTCATTCTAGGAAGTCTCACTCTGGCCCTAACCATGCTTTTATGTATAAGGGTGAGACATCTAGCCCTAGGCAACCAACCCGTGCTAAGTTGCCTAAGAAGAAAACTCCTAGTGCATCAAATGATCATGACATTTCATTTAAAACTTTTGATGCATCATATGTTTTAACTAACAAATCCGGCAAGATAGTTGCCAAGTTTGTTGGGGGCAAACACAAGGGGTCAAAGACTTGTGTTTGGGTACCCAAAGTTCTTGTTTCTAATGCCAAAGGACCCAAAACCGTTTGGGTACCTAAAGTCAAGAACTAAACTTGTTTTGTAGGTTTATGCATCCGGGGGCTCAAGTTGGATCATCGATAGTGGGTGCACAAACCACATGACGGGGGAGAAGAAGATGTTCTCCTCCTACGAGAAAAACCAAGATCCCCAACGAGCTATCACATTCGGGGATGGAAATCAAGGTTTGGTCAAAGGTTTGGGTAAAATAGCTATATCTCCTGACCATTCCATTTCCAATGTTTTTCTTGTAGATTCTTTAGATTACAATTTGCTTTCCGTATCCCAATTATGTCAAATGGGCTACAACTGTCTATTTACTGATGTAGGTGTTACTGTCTTTAGAAGAAGTGATGATTCAATAGCGTTTAAGGGAGTGTTAGAGGGTCAGCTATACTTGGTAGATTTTGATAGAGCTGAACTCGACACTTGCTTAATTGCTAAGACTAACATGGGTTGGCTCTGGCACCGCCGACTAGCTCATGTTGGAATGAAGAATCTTCATAAGCTTTTAAAGGGAGAGATTATTTTAGGATTAACAAATGTTCATTTTGAGAAAGACAGGATTTGTAGCGCATGCCAAGCCGGGAAGCAAGTTGGTGTTCATCATCCACACAAGAACATCATAACGACTGACAGGCCACTGGAGCTCCTACACATGGATCTATTCGGCCCAATCGCTTACATAAGCATCGGCGGGAGTAAGTACTGTCTAGTTATTGTGGATGATTATTCTCGCTTCACTTGGGTATTCTTTTTGCAGGAAAAATCACAAACCCAAGAGACCTTAAAAGGATTCTTGAGACGAGCTCAAAATGAGTTCGGCCTAAGGATCAAGAAAATTAGAAGCGACAACGGGACGGAGTTCAAGAATTCACAAATTGAAGGCTTCCTTGAGGAGGAGGGCATCAAGCATGAGTTCTCCTCTCCCTACACGCCACAACAAAATGGTGTAGTGGAGAGGAAGAATCGAACTCTATTGGACATGGCAAGAACCATGCTTGATGAGTACAAGACACCGGATCGGTTTTGGGCCGAGGCGGTCAACACCGCCTGCTACGCCATCAACCGGTTATATCTGCACCGAATCCTCAAGAAGACATCCTATGAACTCCTAACCGGTAAAAAGCCCAATATTTCATATTTTAGAGTTTTTGGTAGCAAATGCTTTATTCTTGTTAAAAGAGGTAGAAAATCTAAATTTGCTCCTAAAACTGTAGAAGGCTTTTTACTAGGATATGACTCAAACACAAGGGCATATAGAGTCTTTAACAAGTCCTCAGGACTTGTTGAAGTTTCTTGTGACGTTGTGTTTGATGAAACTAACGGCTCTCAAGTAGAGCAAGTTGATCTTGATGAGATAGGTGATGAAGAGGCTCCGTGCATCGCGCTAAGGAACATGTCCATTGGGGATGTGTGTCCTAAGGAATCCGAAGAGCCTCCAAATGCACAAGATCAACTGTCCTCCTCCACGCAAGCATCTCCACCAACTCAAAATGAGGATGAGGCTCAAGTTGATGAAGGAGAAGATCAAAGTGATGAGCCACCTCAAGATGACGGCAACGATCAAGGGGGAGATGCAAATGATCAAGACAAGGAGGATGAAGAACCAAGGCCGCCACACCCAAGAGTCCACCAAGCAATCCAACGAGATCACCCCGTCGACACCATCCTCGGCGATATTCATAAGGGGGTAACCACTAGATCTCGTGTTGCACATTTTTGTGAGCATTACTCTTTTGTTTCCTCTATTGAGCCACACAGGGTAGAAGAAGCACTACAAGATTCGGATTGGGTGATGGCGATGCAAGAGGAGCTCAACAACTTCACTAGGAACGAGGTATGGCATTTAGTTCCACGTCCTAACCAAAATGTTGTAGGAACCAAATGGGTCTTCTGCAACAAGCAAAATAAGCATGGTGTGGTGACAAGGAACAAAGCTCGACTCGTGGCCAAGGGGTATTCACAAGTCGAAGGTTTGGATTTTGGTGAAACCTATGCACCCGTAGCTAGGCTTGAGCCAATTCGTATATTATTAGCCTATGCTACTTACCATGGCTTCAAGCTTTACCAAATGGACGTGAAGAGTGCCTTCCTCAATGGACCAATCAAGGAAGAGGTCTATGTTGAGCAACCTCCCGGCTTTGAAGACAGTGAGTATCCTAACCATGTCTATAGGCTCTCTAAGGCGCTTTATGGGCTCAAGCAAGCCCCAAGACCATGGTATGAATGCCTAAGAGATTTCCTTATTGCAAATGGC
The DNA here is from genome assembly GCA_029449295.1 of Zea luxurians. Classification (NCBI taxonomy): domain Eukaryota; kingdom Viridiplantae; phylum Streptophyta; class Magnoliopsida; order Poales; family Poaceae; genus Zea; species Zea luxurians. Next base: position 20,666,716 of record JAOPSE010000034.1, on the reverse strand, counting down.
TTCAAAGTCGGCAAGGCCGATCCTACTTTATTCACTAAAACTCTTGACAATGATTTGTTCGTATGCCAAATTTATGTTGATGATATTATATTTGGGTCTACTAACGAATCTACATGTGAAGAATTTAGTAGGATCATGACACAAAAATTTGAGATGTCAATGATGGGGGAGTTGAAGTATTTCTTAGGATTTCAAGTAAAGCAACTCCAAGAGGGCACCTTCATTTGCCAAACAAAGTACACTCAAGACATTCTAAACAAGTTTAGAATGAAGGATGCCAAGCCCATCAAAACACCCATGGGAACCAATGGGCATCTCGACCTCGACACGGGAGGTAAGTCTGTGGATCAAAAGGTATACCGGTCGATGATAGGTTCATTGATTTATTTATGTGCATCTCGACCGGACATTATGCTTTCCGTATGCATGTGTGCAAGATTCCAAGCCGACCCTAAGGAATCTCACCTTACGGCCGTAAAACGAATCTTGAGATATTTGGCATATACTCCTAAGTTTGGGCTTTGGTACCCTCGGGGATCCACATTTGATTTGATTGGTTATTCGGATGCCGATTGGGCGGGGTGCAAAATCAATAGGAAGAGCACATCAGGGACTTGCCAGTTCTTGGGAAGATCCTTGGTGTCTTGGGCTTCAAAGAAGCAAAATTCGGTCGCTCTTTCTACCGCCGAAGCCGAGTATATTGTCGCAGGCCATTGTTGCGCGCAATTGCTTTGGATGAGGCAAACCCTACGGGACTATGGTTACAAATTAACCAAAGTTCCTCTTCTATGTGATAATGAGAGTGCAATCCGCATGGTGGATAATCCCGTTGAGCATAGCCGCACTAAACACATAGCCATTCGGTATCATTTTCTTAGGGATCACCAACAAAAGGGGGATATCGAGATTGCATACATTAATACTAAAGATCAATTAGCCTATATCTTTACCAAGCCACTAGATGAACAAACTTTTACCAAACTTAGGCATGAGCTCAATATTCTTGATTCTAGGAATTTCTTTTGCTAATTTGCACACATAGCTCATAAATATACCTTTGATCATGTATCTTTTATATATGCTATGACTAATGTGTTTTCAAGTGTATTTCATACCAAGTCATAGGTATATTGAAAGGAAATTGGAGTCTTCGGCGAAGACAAAGGCTTCCACTCCTCTCTATCACTCATCCTTCGCCGTCGCTCCAAGCAATTCTTCGTCTTTGGTATAATCTCCACTCATATGTTTTATTTGCCAAAGGGGAGAAAATAGTTAGCAAAGGGCTTATATCTCACTCAAAGTATCCGTTTTTGGCGATTCATGCCAAAGGGGGAGAAAAGTATGAGCCCAAAGCAAAAGGACCGCACCACCGCACCACCACCCTAATTTTAAAATTAATGATTTTCAATTGGTAAATTTCAAATTGGTATCTCTTTGTGTTCTAAAGGGGGAGAAAGTAGTATTTTCAAAATTGATATCTTAAAACCCTCTTGAACACTAAGAGGAGAATTTATTGAGGGGGAGTTTTGTTTAGTCAAAGGAAAAGCATTTGAAACAAGGGGACAAAATTTCAAATCTTGAAAATGCTTCGCAAAATCTTATTCATTTACCTTTGACTATTTGCAAAAAGACGTTGAAAAGGATTTACAAAAAGAATTTGCAAAAACAAAACTTGTGGTGCAAGCGTGGTCCAAAATGTTAAAAATAAAGAAACAATCCATGCATATCTAGTAAGTAATATTTATTGGCTCAATTCTAAGTAACCTTTGCACTTGCATATGCAAACTAGTTCAAATTCTGCACTTCTATATTTGCTTTAGTTTGTGTTGGCATCAATCACCAAAAAGGGGGAGATTGAAATGGAATTAGGCTTACACCTATTTCCTAAACTAATTTTGGTGGTTGAATTGCCCAACACAAATATTTGGACTAACTAGTTTGCCCAAGTTTATAAGTTCTACAGGTACCAAAGGTTCACAATAAGCCAATAAAAAGATCAAGAGAATGGGTTCAAACAAAGGAGCAAAGGGACAATCGAAGGCACCCTGGTCGGGCGCACCAGACTATCCGGTGTGCCACCGGATAGTGTCCGGTGCACCACCGGACAGTGTCCGGTGCACCAAGGGACTCTAAGCTGAACTCTTCACCTTCGGGAATTTTTAAGAGGCGTCGCGCTATAATTCACCGGACTGTCCGCTGTACACCGGACAGTGTCCGGTGCTCCAAGGGGACGCGACTCTGAACTCGCCAGCCTCGGGAATTCTCAACGGCTAGTCCGCTATAATTCACCAGACATGTCCGGTGTACAACGGACTGTCCGGTGTGACAGCGGATCAACGGCTACTTCGGCGCCAACGGTCACCTGCAGGCGCATTAAATGCGCGCCAGAGCACGCAGAAGTCAGGCACGCGCGAAGAGGCGCACCGGACACTCTATAGTGCATGTCCGGTGCGCCACCGGACATCCAAGCGGGCCCAGCAGTTAGAGCTCCAACGTTCGGAACCCTAACGTTCGGGTGACGTAGCTGGCGCACCGGACATGTCCGGTGTGCACCGGACTGTCCGGTGCACCATGCGACAGACAGCCTCCACCCAAACGGCTAGTTTGGTGGTTGGGGCTATAAATACCCCCAACCACCCCACATTCAAGTCATCCAAGTTTTCCACCTCTCAACCACTTACAAGAGCTAGGCATTCAATACAAGACACACTCAAGTGATCAAATCCTCTCCAATTCCACACAAGGCTTTAGTGATTAGCGAGAGAGATTTGTCGTGTTCTTTTGAGCTCTTGCGCTTGGATTGCTTCTTTTCTTTCTCACTTGTTCTTGTGATCAAAACTCCATTGTAACCGAGGCAAGAGACACCAATTGTGTGGTGGTCCTTGCGGGGGAAGTTTTGTTCCCCGTTTGATTTGAGAAGAGAAGCTCACTCGGTCTGAGGGACCGTTTGAGAGAGGGAAAGGGTTGAAAAAGACCCGGCCTTTGTGGCCTCCTCAACGGGGAGTAGGTTTGCGAGAACCGAACCTCGGTAAAACAAATTCGTGTGTCACACTCTTCATTCGCTTGCGATTTGTTTTGCGCCCTCTCTCTCGGACTCATTATTATTTCTAACGCTAACCCGGCTTGTAGTTGTGATTAATTTTGTAAATTTCAGTTTCGCCCTATTCACCCCCCCCCCCTCTAGGCGACTTTCAGCTATGGCTATCATCGGAGCAACCGGAGAGGCAGTAGTCACATGCGGTCATGAAATCCCGCATGGCACTAGAGTTACCGAGCCCGGAGAAGTCCCAACCAGAGTCGGGCTTGTCGTCTTCCTTAGAACTCGGGGGCCCGTAGGTCGAGACGGCTGTCAATCGGTCCCAGGTTGACCACATATGGTACCCCGGAAGGTTCGGATATGCCTTTATGAAAGCGTCCACCGAAGCGGGGTTGCTTGGTGGGTCGAAGCTAAATCTAAAAGGCACAGGATGTGAAACGGATGGTACCTCTTGATCGACGGACGGTGACGAAGTCGCGTCGGGGACGGACTGCACCGTTATCTCAGATACAAGGCTAACGCTCAGCAAGTCCTTCGCGAGCGTGCTAGTGTCGCCCGTCGTATGCTTGGGGTTGGCGTGTTGCGGGAAAACGACGCTCATCTTCGTCTCAGACGCGAGGTCAATGCCCGACGTGTCCCCCGCTGGGGCGCCGGCGTCGTCGACTCGCTCGACAGCCGACAAGACACCGCCTCCTGCTTGGCCACGATTGCCCTGCCTCCTTCCCCGTCAACGGGGAAGGTGACGGGACAGACTCGGATGCTGTTTTTCCGCCACGCGGGGAAGACGTCGTCGATTCTGCCACCGGTGGGCGGGCTGACAGCCGCCATTATCGTTGTCGCGCGGCGGAGGAAGGAGTATCATGTCGTAGCTGCCATCGAGGGACATGAACTCGAGACTCCCGAAACGGAGCTTCGTCCCGGGTTGGAGAGGTTGCTGGAGACTCCCCATCTGGAGCTTGATGGGAAGCTGTTCATCAACACGCAGCAGTCCCCTGCCTGGCGCGCCAACTGTTGGCGTTTCGACCCCAGGGGGTCCCTGGACCGACGAGTAAATTGTCGCTGCGTGTCCCAGCCTAGATGGGTCGACGCGAGACGGAGACACAAGGGGGGAAAACCAGTGAGGGGAACCCGCGACCTCGTGTTGTCCTGCGCCCAGGGCGGATGCGCTTGCAGTAGGGGGTTACAAGCGTTCGCGAGGGAGAGAGAGAGAGGGCGTGAGACAGCGCGTCAACTCGTTCTCCCGCGCAGCCCCCTTTTACGAGGGCCCTGGACCTTCCTTTTATAGATGTAAGGAGAGGGTCTAGGTGTACAACGGGGGGTGTAGCAGTGTGCTAACGTGTCTAGCAGAGAGGAGCCAGAACCCTATGTACATGCCGACGTGGCTGTCGGAGAGGTGTTGGAGCCCTGTTCATGTGGTGTCGTGGCCGTCGGAGGAGCGCTTGAGCCCTGTAGAAGCACAGTTGTCGGGGCTGTCGGATCCTTGCTGATGTCTCCTTGCTTCCATAAGGGGCTGAGAACCGCCGTTGTCATGGAGCACGCGGGGTGCCATCATTACTTGTTTTACTGGGGCGAGCCAGATGGGACGCCGGTCTTGTTCCCCATAGCCTGGGCTAGCTAGGGGTAGGGTAATGATGGCCCCCCTTGTGGCGTGGTCGGCCCGAGCAAGGTGGTGGCTCCTCCGAGGTCGAGGTTGAGTCCGAGCCCGGGGGTCGGGCGAGGCGGAGACCGTCGTCCGAGGTCGAGGTTGAGTCCGAGCCCTGGGGTTGGGCGAGGCAGAGACCGTTGTCCGAGGTCGAGGTTGAGTCCGAGCCTTGGGGTCGGGCGAGGCAGAGACCATCGTCCGAGGTCGAGGTTGAGTCCGAGCCCTGGGGTCAGGCGAGGCGAAGACCGTCTTCCGAGTCGAGGTGGAGTCCGAGCCCTGGGGTCGGGCGAGGCGGAGATTCCTATGGCGCCTGAGGCTGGACTAGGCTGATGTCAGCCTCACCCTGGCGGGTGGCACAGCAGTCGGAGCAGCGCAGGCGGCGCTGTTTTCCTGTCAGGTCAGTCAGTGGAGGGGCGAAGTGACTACGGTCACTTCGGCCTTGTCGACTGGAAAGCGCGCGTCAGGATAAGGTGTCAGGCGATCCTTGCATTAAATGCTCCTGCGATCCGGTCGGCTGGCGAGGCGATCTGGCCAAGGTTGCTTCTCAGCGAAGCCTGCCCGAACTGGGCCTCGGGCGAGTCGAAGGTGCGTCCGTTGCTTGAGGAGACCCTCGGGTGAGGAGCGAATCTGCCTTGGTCTATCGTTCCTGCCCGAGGCTGGGCTCGGGTGAGGCGAGATCGTGTCCTTTGAGTGGATGGAGCTTTGACCGGAATTGCGCCCATTAGGCCTTTGCAGCTTTGTGCTGATGGGGGTTACCAACTGAGATTAGAAGCCTTGGGGGTACCCCTAATTACGGTCCCCGACAAGTATTAATGGAACATGATCATAATTTAGATATAACATTAATCCTAAAACCAGGTAGAGCAATAGCAAGTCTACCCAATAGTTCATTTGTTTGCAAGGTGTAGGGTGAACAAAACTAGGGTAACCTATTAGGTCCCATCAAATTAACCTGAGCATGTCACAGTGATTAACAAGAAACATTATTAAGTAAAGATTATTAAGGCAGTAAGGGGTAGGTTGTCATTCTCTGTTCTGCCTTTCCTATTTCCCCCTTCTCGCACATTCTATTCTCATGTTCTACCACCATTCTCCCCTCCCGTAAAGCCTATTTTCATTCCCACGTACATCCCACACCTAGCTAAAATTAAAATAAAAAACACAAATGGCACCAATGGGCTTCGAACTCGCGACCCCTCAAGCAAATGCGCTTGTAACTACCACTACACCACATGTGTGTTTATGTTTACATTTATTACAGTAAAAACATCTACTACATCTCTCTCGAAGCCCACCTGCTACCCTTGCACAATGCGTAGTAGTAGATAATTATCATCGAGATTCTTGAATTATATTTTTGGATGGAGGGAGTAGTATTTAATGAAGAGTCTTCCATGCAATTTCTTTTGTTTGAATAATGTTATCAACTTAAATTCCTTTTTTGCATGAGTGACATTTATTCTCCGTAATATTTTTTCCATGGATCTAACTTTTGAGACATTTTTATAAACTAATGCTAAATATGAATCCATATTTCTTACTTATAAACCCTGAACAAACACCACTAGCAGGGGCACTCGCGTTGGTGTCGCTCATCGATGACAAGAAGCTTAGCGACTGCCAGTTTGACCTCTGGAAGCAGTCCTACATGGCCACATGTGCCGCTGTGTTCAGCAAGCTCTGGCACAGCCATCGCTTGGACACGGTCTAGAGCAGCTGCACCGCGCTGTCCATCGTCAAACAGGGGACCTCATGGTCGTCCAGCTCATCATCCACTTGAAGCCCAACCTGCCACATAAGTCGCTACTGACCGGCCATGAATTCTTTTGTGCTAGGACGACGATCGTTGCTGACGTTGTGTGAGTGTCCTCGAACAAGATGTATGTAAAGGAGTAGCACATCCGGTGGTGCAACGGTTAGGTGTACTACCTCGCTGATGAGCCTGGGATGCACTTCGTTTGGCAGCCCTGCCAAGAATCATCGGTACTCGCCATGTTGCGCACGTTCAACGACTACTATATCAAGGACTGTGGCGTGATCTCGGCGCCGGAGGTGATGCAGAGGAGGACCGACAGCAATGACCACTCGCCATCGTCGGGGTAGCTTTTGTGCCGGCCTGCCTATAATTCTCTTTGCAAACACACACTTGCCTTTTTGTTTAAGCAAGCGTGTATGGTGGTGCGTGTCTGATGACTCACATGTACGAGAGAACTTCTACTGGCAGGGTTGGCACATGCTCTCCATTGATGAGACCATACAAATCGTGGCATATATCGAAGTCTGCATGATACTGATGGTTGTAATGTAGTAGTAAAACAACTAAATTAAAATAACAAAATTTATGTATGGCCAGGATCACAAATGGATTATGAAACATTTTCTTATAACAATATAAGAAACATTTTGTATATAAGTTATCATGGTATAATATGTTCCCGTTGCAACGCACGGGCACTCACCTAATTAGGTAAAGAAGAGTGATCAAGGGCACAACTTGCCTTTTTTGTGCAACTCCAGGTACTTCTCCAATTGATACTTCGGGTTTGTCGTCACCTAGCTGCTATTTGTAGAAATACATACAAATAATAAGGAGTACATAAAATAACATTACACCAAACATGAGAACAAACTGTGTAAGTGAAAGGAAAATGGCCTCAAACATTTCCTATAATCGATTTTGGTGTTTGACGACCATCACAAACTTTACGGACTAACTAGTTTGTTTAAGTGATCATTCCGCATGTGCATAAGTTCATCTACAACTATACTAAGTCGACTGTCCGAAATACCGTAGATTATTCCGGACAGGAGAAGATTTTTGGAAAACACCCATGTGCGGACCGTCCGGGCCCTTGCGGCGGACTATCTGCGACATCAGGATGATCCTTGGACAGAAACACTACAAAAACTTCGTCTATACTATGGACTATCCAAAGGAGAAGCAAGCACTGTCCGAGACCAAGCGCGAACCATCCGGCCTCAGGCATGGACCGTCCGGTCGGTGAAGAACCAGAAAACCCGAAGGTGATGGATTCGATAAAATGAATTTTAGCGTCCTCATGAATCGTCCATGCAGTGGTGCACGATCGGGCCATCCGTAACTGTGGTATCTGACATATGACGACGCATTAAATGCACTTTAGCAGTTGATATAGCTGTTACTATTGACCGACGATTTTAGACATTGATGAGCAGGGCTGGACCGTCCGGGCAGGAGGCGCGGACCGTCCGCCGTCGGCAGGGAGGGAGCAACGGCTAGGAAGTGGTTGGGGGCTATAAATACAACCCCAACCACCTCCATTCTTCACACCCAAGCACTCCATTCATTCTCATTCAATACAAGAGCTAGCAATCCATTCCAAGGCACATTCAAGGCTTCCAATCTCTCTAAGTTTCCCAATTGAGACAAGTGATCATTAGTGATTAGGGATGGCAATGGGTACGAATATGGGTAAATAACCACGGATAATTATCCATTGGATATGGGTATGGTGGAATTTGGTATCCGCGGGTACGGTTATGGATATAATAAGGTATCCACGGATAATTTTTTCGTGAGTATGGATATCCAGTATCTATATCTGTTACCCAATGGATATCTAACATGTGGGCCTTCTGGATTTAATATATTATCCTAAATTCTAATTTTTCAATTTTTTCTATGACATGTTGATTGGTGCTAAAATTATCATTTGATGATGATGGAGTAATAATTGTTTTTGAAATGTGTTAAAATTGTTATTTGATGTTGAATGCTAAAATTGTAATGGGCGGATGGGTAACGGGTATCCGCTGGATAGCGGATACCCGATGGGTATGGGTATGGGTAAAGATCCATACCCACGAACGTTTATGGGTACGGGTATGGATTGAGTTTTGTCTCATGGGTATGGATTTACGAACTATATATCCGCGTACTAGCCACTGATTGCCATCCCTATTAGTGATTAGAAACTTGAGAGGGAGTGATCGGTGTTTCATTTGATTGCTCTTGTTGCTTGGTTTTCTTAATCGTGCTTTCTTCATCTCTCTAAACTTTCTAAGTGAATTGTAAAGCTAGCAAGAGACACCTATTTGTGTGGTGATCCTTGCGGGGTCTTAGTGACTCGTGTGATTGAGAAGAAGCACTCGACCGATCTAAGTGACCGATTGAGAGAGGGAAAGGGTGTAAAAGACCCGGCCTTTGTGGCCTCCTCAACGGGTAGTAGGTTCCTTAGAACCAAACCTCGGAAAACAAATCATCGTGTTCATTTGTGTTGATCCTCGTTACTCGATTTGTTTCTCCCCTTTTCACTCTCTAAAGTTCTCTTGCTAATATCGATTTGAGTTTGCTCCCAAAGTTATCCGCATCAATTGAGCAACTCACGGCAAGAGAAACATTTTTCCGCACTCCGATTTATTTCTAACCTTAACCACGATCAAAGTGCGTATTTAAGTTTGCAAATTTCAAGTTTCGCCTATTCACCCCCTCTAGGCGACTTTCAATTGGTATCAGAGTCAGTGCTTCATTAAAAGTCTAACAAACTCAAAGTGATATCTAGAGATCACGCCAAGAGAGAGATAGTCACCAGCGACAAGGCCATGGGCTCGGGAAGGACTCTATCAAGGGAGTCCGGCGACAAGTTCAAGGAGGAATCCTCTTCCTCCATCAAGTCACCAAGGAGTGATAAAATGAGGCACCATATAACCTCACTCCATGAAAGTATTTAGGATATTGTTGTGTTTGGAGCGCAGGCACCACATGTAGGCAACGAGGACTACGACTCAGACGAGGCCACCCAAGTTAGGCATTTTAAATCCCAAACAACTTCTATACTCCTTGCTTCCTTGTGTCGAGAGGAGTATAATAAGGTGCAAGGGTTGAAAATGCCAAAGAAATTTAGGACGTCCTCAAAACAGCGCACGAAGGGGTCGAGGTGACCAAGATCACTAAGCAGGAGACGATCAAGGGAGAGCTCAGCCGATTCATCCTCAACAAAGGAGAAGAGTCGCAAGCAATGTACAACCGGCTCAAGACGATGGTCAATCAAGTGTGCAATCTCGGGAGCATAAAATAGGATGACCATGAAATGGTCAAGGTTATTCTAAGATCTCTCATTTTTCGTAATCATACTCAAGTTCAATTAATCCGTGGAGATCCTAGATACAAACAGATGTCCCCTGAGGAAGTGATTGGCAAGTTTGTGACCTTTGAACTTATGATCAAAGACTCCAAACACATTGTCAACTTGGAGCAAGGCGCCACCTCCACACCTGAGGTACAACCCGTTGCATTCAAAGCAACGGAGGAGAAGAAGGACGAGTCTACACCAAGTAGACTTCCAATTGACGCCTCCAAGCTCGACAACGAGGAGATGACTTTTATCATTCAGAGCTTTTGACAAATCCTCAAACAAAGGAAGGGGAAGGACTACAAGCCCCATTCCAAGAGGGTGTGCTACAGGTGTGGTAAGTCCGGTCACTTTATAGCAAAATGTCCATACACAAGTGACAGGGACAGGGACGAAGACAAGAAGGGGAAGAAGAAGATGGAGAAGAAGTACTACAAGAAGAAGGGTGGCAAGGCGCACATAGTACGGGAATGGGACTCCGATGAGAGCTCCACCGATTCCTCTTCCGACGAGGACGCCGTCAACATCGCCATCAACAAGGGCCTCCTCTTCCCAACATCGCTGTTGGGGACTTGTTCTCAAATGCTAAGAGTTAAGAACAAGGCAACATAAAAAATGTTAAGTGTTAAAGTCCTTCGTCCTTCGGAGCATTATGTCCCTTCGGGAAATAATGAATTTCGGACGAAGGTCACAAGAGTCATACCTTCGTAAACATAACAAGTAATGACGAAGGATTCATATAGAGCATGAAATATAATATAAGCACCATCATAGAATCATTTCTATTTTATTAACATGGAAAAATAGAAATGATTTCAAATTACAAATGTACCTTCGGTCCTGAGAGAAGGTAAAAAGTACAAGCGTGACGCAAAAGCAAATGCCAAGTCAGCGTGAACAGTACGGGAGTACTGTTCATCTATTTATAGACGTGGGACGCAGCCCACGTAAAATTACATTCATGTCCATTACATTTGTCAATGACTTATGAAAATCTGTCAAGGTCCACGTAGTCTTTTCATCTCTAAGTCGGTTCCCCCCTCTGCTATCGCGACGAAGCTTCCCTGCGCACAGCTTCGGCTGTGCACCATCCTTCGTAGAGCTTGGTAATCAGCTCGTCCTTCGTCTGGCTCAGGCTTCGTCCTGACCGTGCTTCATGTTCATAATTCTGAGTCCGAAGATACCTGTTCACATAATCCACTTGGAAAACATTGTCAAATCATGTTTTTGAGGACCTTCGGAGGACGAAGGCCCCCAACAGTAGCCCCTCGCAATATTAATTTGTTAATAATAAATTCAGATTGCGATATGGACGAAGGCCTTGAGCCGAAGGTCCGAAAAAAACACCTTCCCTTTGCTAGAATAGCAACATTCACTGACAAGTGGGGTCTTTCAATTTTCAACGCCCTGGGGGTATAAATAAGATCATACCGCAAACTTATTTGGTACGCACACTTGCCATCTGCTTCGGCCCACTAAATTTTTAGCTCTTGTGCACTAAGATTTGCTGGTCTTTTTGATTTTGAAGCTTCGGCCTTAAAAACAGTTTTTTAGCGTTTTCGAAGATGTCTGAAAGTAAGAAGATCGCTGCCGAGACGAAGCTGAGCCTCGACGAAGAGAAGAACTTGGGGTTCCTTATAGCGATGGCGGAAACCAACACAGAGAAAATCACCAAGGAAATTCTTGAAGGTTTGTCCGAAGATACTGATGACAGCGACAGTTTTGATGTAGAAAGTGGTGGGGAAGAATCCGAAGATCGACCATGGCGACCAAGTCACACGGTTTTCGGGAAAACCACTATCAAGCAGAGTCATATTGATAATATGAGGGGGCGGTATTTTCGAGATATATCTATTGTGAGGGCTGACGCTGGAGAAAAGACTTCTCCCACCCCCGAAGAAGATGAAGTTGTAATCTTCCGAAGCTTTCTCAAGGCTGGGCTTCGATTCCCCCTGAGCAACTTTGTTGTTGAGGTACTGAAAACATTTCAAGTCTACCTTCATCAACTTACTCCCGAAGCTATCATAAGAATGGGGATGTTTGTTTGGGCTGCGAGAAGCCAAGGTTTAGAACCAAATGCTAAAAGCTTTTGCAACATTCATGAGTTGTTATATGAGACGAAGCCCTGGGGGAAAGAACAATATCACAACAATTTTGGGTGTTACAGCTTCGGTGCCCGCTCCGGGTCAAGCCGCCTTGTGCCAACTTTTCGGAAGAGGTGGCCCGGAGCCTGGATGACTGAATGGTTCTATGTAAAGAATGACTTAACAGCGCAGGAAAATGTCAAGAGTATCATTATGCGCCCCATCTGGCAACGCTTCGGACTTCGAAGGCCGAAGGTTGAAATGGATGAAGCGGCCGAGGAATGCCAAAGGGCCTTCGGCGTAATCTGCTCTTTCATTGGGACAAGGGACTTGGTCCAAGAGCATATTGCCTTCAGGGTGTGGCCACTTGCAGGAAAGTGGGAAATGCCGAAGGAGACCATCAAAGATTCCGACGAAGGCGGACTGGTCAGATTGAAATACACATTCAAATATGCAGATAAATTTGTTGAACCTGATGATGACTGGTTGAAAAGCATTGAAACATTAAGTGACGAACTGCTTGGGGCATATTCGAAGGCCGAAAATACTGCGTTATCAGCAGCCTTCGGAGGCCGAAAGAAGAAAAGGCTCAACCGGGTATTTGACGCAGTCGGGTTTGTCTACCCTGACTATCATTATCCGGTACTGGGTCGCAAAAGAAAAATTACTTCTCCTGCGACAGAAGCTACCACAAGTGCCACTAGTGAGCCAGCGCCGCAAAGGAAAAAGATGAAGGTGCTCACCCACCGAGCGCGCTTTATTGAGCCGGCCACAGTGCCAAAATTTATTGGTGAAGTCTCTTTGGCCTCTGAAGCTACAGAACCAGCTCCAGTGCCGAAGATAGAAGAGAAAACTGAAGCACCTTCAGCCGAAAAAGCAGAAAAACCGAAGATTGAAGAGCGAAAAATATCGGAAATCTTAAGTCCTTCAGCAACTGTTGAAACAACAAAAAATCAAAAGGGCCCGTCGGTGACCCCGAGAAGAAAAAGAATGGTGAACGTGTTAGATGTTTTGGAGACAATTAAGTCTTCAAGCACAACTCCAAAAGGGACTATTGAAGTTGCTGAAGTGTCTACCGAAGCTGAAGTTGTTGAAGCTTCGAAGCAACAACCTGAAGCTGAAGCTGGGCCTTCAGAGCCCACCAAGGAACAATCTTTGGAGACCGAGAAAATATCAGAACCAGCTTTGGTTAAAGAAATTGACACTGCCGCCCCCGAAGCTCCTTCCAGCGCACGCGATTACATCGTGCGACATGCTTCGGGGAAGAAATTATCCGAAGAGGAAACTTACGAAGCTAACTACTATGCCAGAGAGCTAAAATATCCGAAGGGGGCAGTAGTGTTTAACGGGACTAATGAAGATGACTTCCTGTACTGCCTTCCTGATAATAAAGAACTATCTGTCTGCCGAGAGATGGCTAGAAGTATGGGATTCCCGAAGCTCGAAGCTGGATTATGCGCTATGACGAAGGAAGATCTCGCGGATAGTCTTGCATATAATAGCCTAAAGGTATGGGAATTAGTCGTTTGAAAAAATTTTACAATACGTAATTCATTCCTTTATTCTTATATGGATTCTTTTTGTATAGGGTTTGATCCTGAGCAACGCACTAAGAGCACAAAAGAGTGCCGAAGATGAAAGCTATGAAATTGCGTTCAACAACCTTCGATCAGAAGTTATTAAACTGAGAAACGAAGCTCTGGAGAAGGATAAAATTCTGCTTACACTGGTAGATAAGGTAAAGAAGGACGAAGCTGCTTCAAAAACCCAGGCGGAAGCCCAAAAACGTGAAATTAAAGATCTTCAGAAACAGCTAGCTAGAGCTAAAGAGGAACGTGTGCTTGAGGAAACAAAACGAGAACTTAGTGATCATTTGGTCAATAATTTAGAGTTAAGTGTTAAAGAGCTTCGTGCATCTCAGAGGAAATGCTATGTTAAATCTGTAGAATGCGTCAAAAAGATAAAATCCAGCTTCGCCAGCGTTGGCGCCTTTTCTAGTGAAGAGAATTTTCCAAGAGGCAATCCCGAAGGTCCACTGGACTGGATCAGTCACGAAGCAGAAGCCTTCGAGGAAATCCTGAGCAGCCGCGGTGACATCTGCGCTTTTTCAGGCGCCAGAGGAATTGCTGCTGTTTTGGAGAAAAAAGGTTGTGAACATATAAAATCCTTAGCTCAGTCCGAAGCTGCCCTGTCCTCTGAAGACATCAAAGATCCCTCGACCGAAGCAAGCATGGTTGGCGGTAAATTCTTCACTGATATCTGGGACAATGGCGGCCGAGAAATGGCGCAAGAAATAATTCAAAGAAGTGAAAAAGGCATCCATGATGCTAGGAAAGTGGCAGAAGCTGCCGAAAGAAGTACAGAGCCCGAAAGGCAATTAGGTATTAATTAGTCGTTCTTATTGTGTTGTAATTTTTATTTCAAACTTTGTTCGCGATTTGTAATAGTAACGAAGAAATGTTCTCTTCCCCCAGAACCTGCTGGATCGACTGCCGACCCTCACACAAAAGGAGATGACGAGATTAAACGAATGGCCGAAGCTATCATGGATAAAGTTGTTGATCAACTTCTAAATGAGGCCGCCGAAGCAGTATTAAGAGAAGACTAAATGTTATTAGAAAAAACATTGGAAGTGTGATCTTTGTAATATTTTGTACATTTAAATGTAATATACAAGTCTCTTTTCATTATTCAATTCTTTACGATGCATGAAATTCTACATACATACCATTTTTGAGCCTTCGGCGAAAAAACACCTTCCCTTCTTTTCATGCTTCGTGAAGAAAACATTCTCCGTTAAAACTGTTCTGATAAATCACATCCATGCTTCGTGTAAACATTCTCCGAAGCTATACAATTTTGATATTACTCTGATGAAGCTCATCCATGCTTCGTAAAAACATTCTCCGAAGCTATTTTCCGAAGATTATCATTGTATTCCCTCGTGACTTTACACAATTTGCTCTTTCTCAAAGCATCCTTTCGAAGGTTGATACTGTGTCCCCTTCTTTTGCCATATGCAACATGATGTATGATGCTTATGCTATGCAAAATGATGTGATGATGTTATGTTATGCAAATGACATTTGTTCCGAAGATACACACAAAATATATTTGTAAGCTCTGCATTCCCTTAGGAACGTCTTTGGAGCTTCTTCGCCTTTTACTTAGACGGTATAAGCTCTGCATTCCCTTAGGAACGTCTTTGGAGCTTCTTCGCCTTTTACTTAGGTGGTATAAGCTCTGCATTCCCTTAGGAACGTCTTTGGAGCTTCTTCGCCTTTTACTTAGGCGGTATAAGCTCTGCATCCCCTTAGGGACGTCTTTGGAGCAAAAAACTTACACTGCGCTCCCTTTGGAACGGCTTTTTGTAACTTCGGCAACTTACTCTGCGTTCCTTAGAACGACTTTTTGTTGCTTCGAAGGATTTTTAATAATTCGAAGGTCCTCCTTGTTACCGCAAATTTTTAAGCTTCAGCAACTTAAGCCTGTGGAGAAGATAGGTTTTTCTCATAACCAACCACGAAATTATTATATGAAAACTGAAATGTTCTTTATTACACAAAAAATAGAACTTAAACGAAAAAGACTGCTATCAAAGTAGGATATATGTCAATAAATGTGCTTCGACTCTGGCACAGTACTATTGACTGTGCGAGCTTCAGATTGCTCTCTGAGATCCCTTTGGTGCGGAACATATTGGCTCCCTTCTGGCTGTTGGCCTTGTTGCAGCGGAGGTGGAGGCGGGGGCTGTTGCCATGAAGCTTGAGGTTGACTCGCCGAAGCTACGACAACTGCAGGGTGGTTGCCCACATATTCCGGGATGTAAGGCTGATGGTACGAAGCAGTATGCATGACCTGCTTCGGCTGTCCCTGTTGCGCTGCAGCTTCTGCTAGCTCCTTTTGTTTCTGGATGGTGACATGGCACATCCTGGTGGTATGGCCCTTGTTCTCACCGCAGAATAAGCAAAATGTCCTCCTTGGTTGATCTCCAAATCTCCCGCCGAAGCCCCTGGCGCCTCTGCCTCTTGGAGCTGGTGGCCGAAAGAAAGTTTGCTGTTGCCCCGAAGCCTGTGAGGAGCACTGCGGCCTGTTCTGCTGACTCCCCTTATCATCATTTTGAGTGTTGTGGATGGACCTGACATGCCTCGGATAGAATCTTCCCCCGAAGCCCCTGGTCATCTCAGAAAATCTGAAGGCCTCCTCCCTTCTTTGGCGAAAGTCATTATCAGCACGAATGTACTCGTCCATCTTTTGGAGCAGCTTCTCCAGAGTCTGAGGAGGCTTCCTAGCAAAGTATTGGGCTGCAGGTCCAGGACGAAGCCCCTTGATCATGGCTTCGATAACAATTTCATTGGGCACCGTTGGTGCCTGCGCCCTCAAACGCAAGAACCTTCTGACATACGCCTGAAGGTATTCTTCATGATCCTGAGTGCACTGGAACAAGGCTTGAGCAGTGACCGGCTTCGTCTGAAATCCTTGAAAGCTGGTTAACAACATATCCTTCAGCTTCTGCCATGAGGTGATCATTCCTGGTCGAAGGGAGGAATACCAGGTCTGAGCAACATTCCTGACGGCCATAACGAAAGACTTCGCCATGACTGCAGCATTGCCCCCATACGAAGACACTGTTGCTTCGTAGCTCATCAAGAACTGCTTCGGGTCTGAGTGGCCGTCGAACATGGGAAACTGGGGTGGCTTATAGGATGGAGGCCAAGGTGTAGCCTGCAGCTCAGCGGACAAAGGAGAAGCATCATCGAAAACAAAATTTCCCTGATGGAAATTGTCATACCAGTCATCTTCGTTGACGAAGCCCTCCTGATGAAGGTCTTTCTGCTGAGGCCTTCGGTTCTGCTCATCGTGGGTAAGATGACGAACTTCTTCAGAAGCTTCGTCTATCTGCCTTTGCAGCTCAGCTAGCCGGGCCATCTTCTCCTTCTTCCTCTGCACCTGTTGATGTAGCATCTCCATATCCCTGATTTCTTGGTCTAGTTCTTCCTCCTGAAGCGTCGGGCTGACGGCCTTTCTCTTCTGGCTTCGGGCCTCCCGAAGAGAGACGGTCTCCTGGTTGTGGTCCAGCGGTTGCAGTGCTGCAGCCCCAGTCGCTGAAGCTTTCTTCGGCGCCATAGCGAAGGTCTATAGCTTCCGAAGGTGTTCAAAAAACTCGAAGTGGAAGTGAGTTCACCGGAGGTGGGCGCCAATGTTGGGGACTTGTTCTCAAATGCTAAGAGTTAAGAACAAGGCAACATAAAAAATGTTAAGTGTTAAAGTCCTTCGTCCTTCGGAGCATTATGTCCCTTCGGGAAATAATGAATTTCGGACGAAGGTCACAAGAGTCATACCTTCGTAAACATAACAAGTAATGACGAAGGATTCATATAGAGCATGAAATATAATATAAGCACCATCATAGAATCATTTCTATTTTATTAACATGGAAAAATAGAAATGATTTCAAATTACAAATGTACCTTCGGTCCTGAGAGAAGGTAAAAAGTACAAGCGTGACGCAAAAGCAAATGCCAAGTCAGCGTGAACAGTACGGGAGTACTGTTCATCTATTTATAGACGTGGGACGCAGCCCACATAAAATTACATTCATGTCCATTACATTTGTCAATGACTTATGAAAATCTGTCAAGGTCCACGTAGTCTTTTCATCTCTAAGTCAGTTCCCCCCTCTGCTATCGCGACGAAGCTTCCCTGCGCACAGCTTCGGCTGTGCACCATCCTTCGTAGAGCTTGGTAATCAGCTCGTCCTTCGTCTGGCTCAGGCTTCGTCCTGACCGTGCTTCATGTTCATAATTCTGAGTCCGAAGATACCTGTTCACATAATCCACTTGGAAAACATTGTCAAATCATGTTTTTGAGGACCTTCGGAGGACGAAGGCCCCCAACAATCGCCTACAAGTGCCTAATAGCAAAGGAAGGCAAGAAGAAGAAGGTACATTCTAGAGATACCCCCAAATACACTACTTCCGGCTTAACTTCTCTTTTTGCTAACCTCACTAAAGATCAAAAGAAGAAAATAAATGAATTGATAGAATCCATTAACGAGAAGGATGATCTCTTGGAATGCCAAGAGGACTTTCTCGTTAAAGAAAATAAGAAATTTGTTAAACTGAAAAATGCTTATGCTCAAGAAGTAGAAAAATGTGAAAACTTGTCTAGAGAGCTTAACATTTACAATGATTCAATTTCCTATCTTAGAGATGATAATGCTAGATTAAATACTAAGATAGAGGAATTAAATGTTTGCAAACCATCTACATCTACTGTTGAGCATGTGACCATTTGCATTAGATGTAAAGATGTTAATATTGATGCTATAGATGATCACCTTGCAATAATTAAAGAACAAAATGATCACATAGCAAAATTAAATGCTAAAATTGTCGAGCATGAGTTAGGGAATGAAAAATTTAAATTTGCTTGTAGCATGCTTTATAATGGGAGACGCCCTGGCATTAGGATGGCATTGGCTTCCAACAGGGGAGCCAAAACAACACCAAACTTAATGCCCCTAAGAAACTATCTAATTTTGTTAAGGGTAAGGCTCCCATGGTTTAGCATAAATAGGGTTACATTTTATATCATGAAAACTATCCTGAACATAAGATTAAGAGAATTCATGCTAGAAAACCTCACAATATTTCTCATCATGCTTTTATGTATAAAATGAGGCTTCTAGCTCTAGGCATTCAACTCATATCAAAATGCCTAAAAAGAAAATTGTTAATGCATCAAATGAGCATAGCATTTCATTTAAGACTTTTGATGCATCTTATGTATTAACTAACAAATCAGGCAAAGTAGTTGCCAAATATGTCGGGGGCAAACACAAGAGTCCCAAGACTTGTGTTTGGGTACCCAAGGTGCTTGTTTCTAATGTCAAAGGACCCAAGACTATTTAGTTACCTAAGAACAAGGCCTAAATTTATTTTGTAGGTTTATGCATCCGGTGGATCAAGTTGGATAATCGATAGCGGGTGCACAAACCACATGACAGGGGAGAAAAGGATGTTCTCCTCATATGAGAAAAATGAAGATCCCCAAACAGCGATTACATTCGGGGATGGAAATCAAGGTTTGGTCAAAGGTTTGGGTAAAATTGCTATATCTACTGACAATTCTATTTCCAATGTTTTTCTTGTAGATTCTTTAGATTACAATTTGTTTTCTATTTCTCAATTATGCAAAATGGGTTACAACTATTTTTTTACTAATGTTGGTGTTACTGTCTTTAGAAGAAGTGATGATTCAATAGCATTTAAGGGAGTGTTAGATGGTCAGCTATATTTAGTTGATTTTAATGATAACAAAGCTGAAATAGATACTTGCTTAATTGCTAAAACTAATATGGGCTGGCTCTGGCATCGTCAACTTTCCCATGTTGGAATGAAGAATCTTCACAAGCTTCTAAAGGGAGAACACATTTTAGGACTAACCAATGTTCATTTTGAGAAAGACAGAATTTGTAGTGCATGCCAAGTAGGGAAGCAAGTTGGAGTTCACCATCCACACAAGAACAACATGACGACTGACAGGCCACTTGAGTTACTCCACATGGACCTATTCGGCCTGATCGCTTACATAAGCATCGGCGGGAGTAAGTACTGTCTTGTTATTGTGGATGATTATTCACGCTTCACTTGGGTATTCTTTTTGCAGGAAAAATCTCAAACCCAAGAGACCTTAAAGATATTCTTGAGACGAGCTCAAAATGAGTTCGGATTGAGAATCAAGAAGATAAGGAGCGATAATGGAATGGAGTTCAAGAACTCACTAATTGAAGGATTTCTTGAGGAGGAGGGCATCAAGCATGAGTTCTCTTCTCCCTACACACCTCAACAAAATGGTGTAGTGAAGAGGAAGAATAGAACTCTATTGGACATGGCAAGGACCATGCTTGATGAATACAAGACGCTGGATCGGTTTTGGGCGGAGGCGATTAACACCGCCTGCTACTCCATCAACCGGTTGTATCTTCACCGAATCCTCAAGAAGACATCATATGAACTCCTTACCGATAAAAAGCCCAATTTTTTCTTATTTTAGAGTCTTTGGGAGCAAATGCTTTATTCTTATTAAGAGAGGTAGAAATTCTAAATTTGCTCCTAAAGTTGTAGAAGGTTTTTTACTTGGTTATGATTCAAACACAAGGGCATATAGAGTCTTCAACAAGTCCACTGGATTAGTTGAGGTTTCTTGTGACCTTGTGTTTGATGATACTAATGGCTCCCAAGTGGAGCAAGTTGATCTTGATGAACTAGATGATGAAGAGGCTCCATGTGTCGCGCTAAGGAACATGTCCATCAGGGACGTGTGCCCAAAAGAATCTAAAGAGCCTCCACAAGCACAAGATCAATTGTCATCTTCCATACAAGCATCTCCACCAACTCAAGATGAGGATGAGGCTTAAGAAGAAGAGGATGAAGATCAAGACGATGAGCCACCTCAAGAGGAGGACATTGATCAAGGGGGAGATGAAGATAATAAAGACAAGGAAGATGATCAAGAAATTCGAGATCAAAGACCGCCACACCCAAGAGTCCACCAAGCAATTCAAAGAGATCACCCCGTCAACTCCATTCTTGGTGACATTCACAAGGGGGTAACAACTAGATCTCGAGTTGCTCATTTTTGTGAACATTACTCTTTTGTGTCTTCTATTGAGCCATACAGGATAGAGGATGCACTAAGAGATCTGGATTGGGTGGTGGCAATGCAAGAGGAGCTCAACAATTTCACGAGGAATGAGGTTTGGCATTTAGTTCCACGTCCTAACCAAAATGTTGTAGGAACCAAGTGGGTATACCGCAACAAACAAGATGAGCATGGTGTGGTGACTAGGAACAAAGCACGACTTGTTGCAAAAGATTATTCACAAGTCGAAGGTTTGGATTTCGATGAAACCTATGCACCCGTAGCTAAGCTTGAGTCAATTCGTATATTACTTGCCTATGCTACTTACCATGGCTTTAAGTTATATCAAATGGACGTGAAGAGTGTCTTCCTCAATGGCCCTATCAAGGAAGAGGTATATGCTGAGCAACCTCACAGCTTTGAAGATAGTGAGTATCCTAATCATGTTTATAAGCTCTCAAAGGCGCTTTATGGGCTCCAGCAAGCCCCAAGAGCATAGTATGAATGCATGTGAGACTTTCTTATCACTAATGGCTTTAAAGTCGGTAAAGCAGATCTTACTCTCTTCACTAAAACAATTGCTAAAGACTTGTTTATATGCCAAATTTATGGTGTTGATATTATATTTGGGTCTAATAACAAGTCATCTTGTGAAGAATTTAGTAGGATTATGATACAGAAATTCGAGATGTCTATGATGGGGGAGTTGAAGTACTTTCTTGGGTTTCAAATCAAGCAACTCCAAGAAGGCACCTTCATCAGCCAAACTAAGTACATTCAAGACATACTTAATAAGTTTGGAATGAAGAATGGCAAACCCATCAAGACATCCATGGGAACAAATGGGCATCTCGACCTCGACACGAGAGGTAAATCGGTAGATCAAAAGGTATACCGGTCGATGATAGGATCTTTACTCTATTTATGTGCTTCACGACCGGATATAATGCTTTCTGTATACATGTGTGCAAGGTTCCAGGCAAATCCTAAGAAAGTTCACCTTAGGGCCGTGAAAAGAATCATGAGATATTTAGTTTACACTCCTAAATTTGGGTTGTGGTACCCCAAGGGATCCACCTATGATCTAATTGGGTATTCCGATGCCGATTATGCCGGATGTAAAATTGATAGAAAGAGCACATCAGGGACTTGTCAGTTTCTGGGAAGATCTTTGGTATCTTAGGCTTCAAAGAAACAAAACTCAGTAGCTCTATCCACCGCCGAAGCCGAGTATATTGCTGCAGGCCATTGCTGTGCACAATTACTTTGGATAAGGCAAACCCTTAGGGACTATGGCTACAAGTTGAGCAAAGTCCCTCTCCTATGTGATAATGAGAGTGCAATCGGCATGGTGGATAATCCCGTTGAACACAACCGCACTAAGCACATAGACATCCGGTATCACTTTTTGAGAGATCAATAACAAAAGGGGGATATCGAAATTGCTTATGTTAATACCCACAACCAATTAGACGATATCTTTACCAAGCCACTAGATGAAAAGACTTTTAGCAAGCTTAGGAATGAGCTAAATTTACTTGATTCTCGAAACTTTGATTGAAATGTTGCACACATTGCTATTTTTTATACCTTTGATCATGTCATATCTCTTTCATTTGGTACACATGCATATTTCTTTTTCATCTTGTGCCAAAAGCTAAGACTAATGTGTTTTCAAGAGTATTTCTATGATTAGCCTTATATTGAAAGGGAAATGGAGTTTAGGCAAAGGCAAGGCTTCCACTACGACTCTGTCAGTATCACATTTCCTTTGCCCTACTCATGTATTTCATTCATATCCTTTTTACAAGGCCTCGACTTCTCTTCATTTTTTGCGCTTATTGCCAAAGGGGGAGAGATTTATAGGCCCAAAGCAAAAGGATCGCACCACCACTATATATTTTTTAAAATGTTTTCAAATTGGCACTATTTCCTAAAATTGTTTCTCAAAAGGAAAGAAATTATTTCAATTGCAAAAACCCTCTTGACAACTAAGGGGAGAACTTCTTCAGGGGGAGCTTTTATTTAGCCAAAGGAAAAGCATTTGAAACAGGGGGAGAATTTCCAAAATCTTGAAAATGCTTTTTGAAATCATGTTCTTATACCATTGGCTATTTGCAAAAGAATTTGAAAAGACTTTTCCAAAAGATTTGCAAAAACAAATAAAGTGGTACAAAAGTGGTCCAAAATGTTAAATAGAAGAAAGCAATCACATTCACCTAGACATATGTAGAAATTCTTACAATTGGTTCAATTCCAAGCAACTTATGCACATCTATCTCAATTGCAAACTAGTTACATTTTTACACTTTGTATTTGCTTTGGTTTGTGTTGGCATCAATCACCAAAAAGGGGGAGATTGAAAGGGAAATGGCCTCAAACATTTCCTATAATCGATTTTGGTGTTTGACGACCATCACAAACTTTACGGACTAACTAGTTTGTTTAAGTGATCATTCCGCAGGTGCATAAGTTCATCTACAACTATACTAAGTCGACTGTCCGGAATACCGTAGATTATTCTGGACAGGAGAAGATTTTTGGAAAAACACCCATGTGCGGACCGTTCGGGCCCTTGCAGCGGGCCATCTGCGACATCAGGATGATCCTCGGACAGAAACACTATAAAAACTTCGTCTACACTACTGACTGTCCAAAGGAGAAGCAAGCACCATTCAAGACCAAGCGCGGACCGTCTGGCCTCAGGCGTGGACCATCCGGTCGGTGAAGAACCAGAAAACCCGAAGGTGACGAGTTCGATAAAATGAATTTTAGCGTCCTCGTGGACCATCCGTGGTGCATGACCGGACCGTCCGCAACTGTGGTATCTGACATCTGACGACGCATTAAATGCACTGTAGTCGTTGATATAGCCGTTACTACTGACCATTGTGATTTCAGCCGTTGATGAGAAGGGTAGGATCGTCCAGGCAGGAGGCGCGTACCGTCCGCCGTCGGCAAAAAGGCAGCAACGGCTAGGAAGTGGTTGGGGGCTATACATACAACCCCAACCACCTCCATTCTTTACACCCAAGCACTCCATTCATTCTCATTCAATACAAGAACAGCAATCCATTCCAAGGCACATTTAAGGCTTCCAATCTCTCCAAGTTTCCCAATTGAGACAAGTGATCATTAGTGATTAGAAACTTGAGAGAGAGTGATCCATGTTTCATTTGATTACTCTTGTTGCTTGGTTTTCTTAATCGTGCTTTCTTCATCTCTCTAAACTTTCTAAGTGAATTGTAAAGCTAGCAAGAGACACCTATTTGTGTGGTGATCCTTGCGGGGTCTTAGTGACCCGTGTGATTGAGAAGAAGCACTCGACCGATCTAAGTGACCGATTGAGAGAGGGAAAGGGTTGAAAAAGACCCGGCCTTTGTGGCCTCCTCAACGGGGAGTAGGTTCCTTGGAACCAAACCTCGGAAAACAAATCGCCGTGTTAATTTGTGTTGATCCTTGTTACTCGATTTGTTTCTCCCCTTTTCACTCTCTAAAGTTCTCTTGCTAATATCGATTTGAGTTTGCTCCCAAAGTTATCCGCATCAATTGAGCAACTCACGGCAAGAGAAACATTATTCCGCACTCTGATTTATTTCTAACCTTAACCCCGATCAAAGTGCGTGTTTAAGTTTGCAAATTTCAGGTTTCGTCTATTCACTCCCTCCTCTAGGCGACTTTCAGTAAGAATGTTCTACACGCCGCTACGAGATTGTAGGTTCGAGAACTATTAAATTCAGAGTTTCGATTAAAAGGATATGGTTTCTGAAAGACCTACATGATTAACCAATTAAATCTAGGTCTTATGTTGTATATTATAGAAATAACTATTTCAACTTTAATCTACATTATACTTGAGTAGGAATCATATTTTAGTTAGATTATAATCATAGACAAAGTAACTTTGATTAGGGAGGTTAATCTATTAAACATAGGTTTAGACAATATCCAATTATAAAAGTAAATGATATGGTATAAATGATGTCGTTATAATTACCGTGTAGATAATATTATTACGAAGCTAACACAACTTGAACGGATCAATTCGGAGTAAAAATGAGTAAGTTATGAGTTTCACAAGTTTCTAGGTGTTTTATATTTATTTTACACTTGAAAGCATTTATAAAAAGATTTTCTATATTTTTTCTGGATTTAATTATTTCTTTTAACTAAAAATGTACGGTGGCCACAATTACTCATGAGTTCAGGGGCTATTTTACAAATTTCAGGGACCTGGATGTAGGGATCCCATATGGCCAAGGACGGTGGGTTCCATATATCAATAATCTAGGGTTTCTTTTGTAAGGTTGCTACGGTGAAGGGGTATCCTGTCATATGAACCGTTGGATACCCAATCTGCGGTCCACATTAGATCTCTTATAATACTGAATTGGTATGTGACTTGGTCCGCACGATCAATCATCTACGGCTCGGATTCTATTAAGGCGTGATCTGATCTCCACCTCTCGATCAAGAATCAGCGACCTAGATTTAATCTCGCGAAAGGGTACACTCCATCTAATCGCGGTCGTCCACTCTGGATCGGACGGGGCTGGGTCCCTTTTCCTGACCTCACCCACCGACCCCCAGGGCACGGCAGCGCACCGGCCACCCCACGGTGGAGGCCATGGCCGAAGTTCCCTTCTACATGCTTTGGCACCCTATTTCAAGCTCGGATAGATGCTACACTTTGCTCGGTGCGTGGCGAATGGGGTGGATGGTATCTTACCTGAAACCGAAGCATGGGTGATGCTGTCCATGGAGTGGAGCGGCTCTGTGGCGATCCACAAGCACCTGCGAGAAATTCCCACCACTCTGCGGCACCATCCTTCAAATTAAGGGTTGCCTTGCCTTCCACAAGCGCTATCGGGACCCAGGGATGTTCTCTAGGGATGAATCAATGGTGCAGCCACATATTGGATGCGGCTGCCGCTCGGCTCTACTCCTCCATCTTCTCCCGGCGCGTACGCCGGCACATGGCTCACGGTTGGATGGGAGGTCACAACCCCATGCTTTATAGCACAGTGGCGGGGTCCGTTCCTAGGTGCTTTGGTTGAGGCTACGTAGGATCAGCAATAGGGATCGTGGCGGGCGCTGCGGAGGTGGTTGCAATGACCAAGTCCGCGAGCGAGCGAAGGCTGACCAAGGTGGCCCACACGTCAGCGAGTCAGGATGACGTTAGTAGTGATGTCATGGTGATATCAATGAATTAAACTATGATTTCTTAGCGGCGATTGCGTGCGTGAGGCCGACGAACTATCCCCACCCGGTCCCCACCTGACAGCAACGGGCACGCCACCTGTGTGCGGGAGTGAGAGGCTGGGTGGTAGCCCCCATCTGGCAGTGGCCACGGTGCACGCGGCTGGCTCAAGTATGAGCGACTGGCGGGTAGGACCCACCTGTCAGCGCCGGGCTTCGGCTAGCTGGGATGGCGGAACAATGAGCTGGTTGGGCCGACCGATTGGGATGGGCCGAGAGAGGGAATTGGCCCAAGGGTGCATGTGAGCTTCTTTATTTTATCTTCTATTTCTTTTCCCAGTTTTCGAATTCAAATATGAATCAAAGTTTCAAATGCAAAGATAAATGCACAACCAAAAATTCAACATGATGCAAAGTTATATATTTTATTTATATTATTTATTCATTTATTTAGGCAAATGCAACACACACCTAATTTCTCTCATGCATATATTTTAAATGTGCGGCTAGTTTAGATGTTTATTCATATAACTTATTTACTTTAGGAGAGAGTAGACTATAATCTTTATCAAGGAATACCTTATTCAAATATTTTAAGAGTGTTTCTAAATATATAGTTCGTGAAGGAGATAATCTTCTCTACTATTTATTCTTCTGGGTTTCAAACTATCCTTAAAATACCTTTTTAACTCAAAAACTTTTATAAATTTAAAATAGGATTTTGGGTGTTATACGCTGATTGTGGGAGGAGTAATGACAGCGATGGAAGCCGTGGTAGACAAGGATCAAGGATACCTTCTTTGAGACGCAAGCGCAACACGATTACAATTTCGGACACAACATCGACACAAGAGGCGACTGATATTGATGGGGGCTCAGTAGCAGCACTAGACGTCGTCTGGCCATTGATCTTAATGCCCAGGGATTGGGGAGAATGAAGAACCCATGGATGTTGAACCTAAAGGCAGCCACGAAGAGTTTTATAGTACGACCATATTTATTTCGGATTATAATCTCTCTAGATTATATAATTCAGCGTAAATAATCTAATAGGTAAACAAACACTTAGATTATGGGTTCAGATTATATAATCTAAAGCCTAGATTATGATAATCTCATAAACTCCTGAAGAGCAGCTTATTTGAGATTATTTTGGCAAAAGACTCACTACTCATGGTTATGTAAATAGAAATTACAATATGTGTCATCCTTATTTCCTCACTTCAAATAAACAAATAAGGGTATTGCTGTCTTTATGAATAATCTACATTTGTATAATCTAGACTACCAAACAACTATATATAAATTATAATATGTCTAGATTATAATCTATATTATATAATTTAGATTATAATCCAGATTATATAATCTATAAGCTGAAACAAACAGAACCTAACTTGGTGAGCGCACTATCTTGCTTCTACAAACTTTTCATGGTACATATGCTTGTCAAAATTTATCCGTTGAAATAAGCTAAGTAAACAAACACACCTATCATATAATCTAAAAAATAAGTTAAATTACATAATCTTAGAAGAAAACAAACACCCCTAACAAAAGATAGCGTTCTCACCATCTTAGTTTTTTTATTATGTGGAATTGCATCATATATAACCCACATGTTGGCGCAAAATTTGATTGCATTGCTAATATTCACTACCGGAATCCGGGCCTTTGCCGAGTGCCGGCGGCTTTGTCGAGTGCTTTTTATCGGGCACTCGGCAAAGAAGACTTTGCCGAGAGCCGCACTCGGCAAAAACCTGCGCTCGGTAAAGGTCTTATTTACCGAGCGCGGGACACTCGGCACAGCCAGGCACTCGGCAAAGATTGCTTTGCCGAGAGTCAAGCACTCGGCAAAGATGGCTCTCGGCAAAGGGCCGTTAGCGACCGTCTAAAGCTGACGGCCGTCAGTCTTTGCCGAGTGTCAAATATCTGGCACTCGGCAAAGAGAGTCTTTGCCGAGTGTCCTATGGAGACACTCGGCAAAGCATATTTTTATTTTTTTTATTTTGGTCACCAAACTTTTTGTGGTATGTTCCTACACTCTGTAGACCTATATGTACCATTTTGGGACAATTATAACAGTGTTTTCTATAGCTAGTACATTTAGTTTGTTTATTTGAATTTCTTCGGAAAATTCAGATTTGAACTGCAGGTCACTCGAAACTTGGAAAACCGTGCATGCAAAAATGATATACATGCTACTTAGCACAAGTTACGACCGATTTCAGGAGCGGACCAGAAACTTCGAGCACCATGCTCACTCAACATGACCGTGAACTTGTCATCCAGGTGTTTAAAAATTGTATAAACACAAACAAAGTCAGAAAATCATGAAACTTGTCCACATGTCATGATATCATATGTAGAGGCTGTGATAAAAATTTGAAAAAGTTTCGAGAAAGCTGTAACGCACTATGTGTACAAACCTAAGAGATCCACATTAAAACTCTATGATTTCATGTGTAGTTCTCTTAGGTTTCTACACATAATATCTCACAACTTTCTCCAAACATTCTAAATTTTTTATCACAGATTCTACATATGATATCATGACACGTGGACAAGTTTCATAATTTTCTAAGTTTGTTTGTGTTTTATAAAATTTTTAAACAACTGTATGGCAAGTTCACGGCCATGTTGAGTGAGCATGGTGCTCGAAGTTTCCGGTCTGATCCTGAAATCTGTCGTAACTTGTGCTAAGTAGCATGGATATTATTTTTGCATGCACGGTTTTCCAAGTTTTGAGTGACCTGCAGTTCAAATGTGATTTTTTCGAAGAAATTCAAATAAACGAACTAAATCTACTAGCTATAGAAAACAATTTTCTAATTGTCTCAAAATGATACATGTAGGTCTATATAGTGTAGGAACATACCACAAAAATTTTGGTTGGGAAAATAAAAAAAATAAAAATGTACTTTGCCGAGTGTCAAGAAATGACACTCGGCAAAGATAGTCTATGCCGAGTGCCGAACATTGGACACTCGGCAAACTAAGGTTTTTGCCGAGTGCCTACCTCTGGAACTTGGTAAAGTTAATTTTTAAATAAAAAAGAACTTTGCCGAGTGCCAGATCTGGGGCACTCGGCAAAGTATATTTTTAAATTAAAAAAAAAAACTTTGCCGAGTGCCAGATCGCGGGCACTCGGCAAAGAGCTCGACCTTAATCAAACCGACGCGGGTTCTCTTCTCTGTTCTCGCTCGCTCTCTTCTCTCTCTGTTCCCTCGCAAAAACGCCGCCGCCGTCGCCGTGATAGCAGGCGCCGCCGCCCCGGCCATCCACCCGCTCGCCCGGACCACGCCGGCCACCGCGCGCCCCTGCTCGCCGTCCACCGCGCCGGCCACCGCGCGCCGTCCACCGCGCGCCGTCGACGCCGCTCAGGCCACCGCCATTCGACGGCGCTCGATGACCCTGGTCCTTGACACCGCCCCGCGGCCCCTGCTCGCCCCGCCATCGCCGTGAGTTTTGACTAATGAATTATTATTGTTTTGATTGAGCCAAACTATGATTGTTTTGACTGATGAATTATTATTTGATCCTTGAAATGGTAGCTTTTGACTATGATTTTTGGTTAAATATAGTGCATAAATATAGTGAATTATTATTTAAATAAATATAGTGTTATACTCCGTATATATATAGTGTTATACTCCGTATATATATACACAAAGAGATAAACAAAGAGAAAGTATAATTGCTTGTCATTGCTATAAATCATGGAGGGAAAAGAAATGCTTCTAATTTGTATCACAGTCATTATCTTGTAGGCCGATCAAGTTCATTATCTTGAATACATCAAAGTGCAACTTTGCATACTCTTTTTACTGTGTGCATGTCAGATCCTGAAATCGCATTTGTTGCATATTCTTGAAATAATGTATGGATACATCGTCTTTGTATATAGGATTTCTTTAGATGCGATGCTGGATACGAGGCCAGGGCGGATGTGGTGTCTACTACGTGCTGTAAGAAGCTCGTCGTGGACATGCACTACGAGGCGCGCATCCAGGCCATCGTCACTTACCACGGCTCCGTCCTTGGGGAGAAGGTAAGCAAGAAGGACGCCCGAACCATGTCGTTGACTCCGGACCAGTACTTGCAGGTAAATGCAAAACTTTATTATTGGTACTAAATATGCTTATTTTTATCTTCTGATATGTGGTGTACTTATATTTTTTTAGATGATTCCTCATTGGTGTGCCGCGCATCCTGAGTGCTGGGAGCAGATGGTGCAGAGGTGTTGCTCGGCTGAGTGGGACGAGGCGCACAACGCTAGCCGGGAACGGCGTTTGCTGATGCAAGGTCCCTCCCACCATCAAGGCAGCCGCAGCCTGGGCAAATACGCGGAAGCATGGGTACGCGCTCTTTTTTATTTAGGTATATAACTTTCGATTAGACATGATTTCTAACCATCTCGTTGGTTTTCTCGCAGTCGGCGGCACATGGTGGCGCGCCTTGCTCCACGTTCTCGGCATATGCTATGGCCCACAAGGGGAAGGCGACGTCCGACGTCACCTACAACCCAGATGATGGGCCCGAGGCGTACACCAACCCCGCCATCCACAGCCGCCTGAGTGTAACACCCTAAATCCATTAAATGCAAACAACCCTATTTGAACTATTAATTTCCAGTAGAAAGGAAAATATTTATGTTTTTAAATAATTAAATGGTGATATAATTAAATCGAGCAATTTCTTTAGCAGATAAAACTTTACAAGGTGATTAATGCATTCATGTCAAATCATAAATTTTGTTTGATCTGATTTGTGAATCCAATATTTGGATATATTTTTTTTGTGGAAACTTTTTATAAAAACATAACGAGTTGCTAAATAATCAGTTTTTAGAAATCATATATTTTATTCTGTTAATATTATCTTTCAATTATCTCCATTTTTAGTGTATGCATTTATTTATTCATATATGTATATTCTGAATTTGGAAAAGGAATTTGTTTTTTTTTAACAAGCTAACGAACGCCCAAGCCAAGCGTTCATCTCTCCCCACGCCCTTGCTTCATGTCACGTGGGCCCATTTCTCTTCTCACTTGTGTGTGGACCCCATGCGTCAGCATCTTCTTTAATCTCCAGTCGCGTCTGTTTTCTTCCGTCCTTCGAACGCAGATAGCGCCGCCAGCAGTTTTAACTCGTTGCTGCCTCTTCGTCAACCCTGTGCCCTTCCAGTTCCAGTGGAATAGCATAAAGCCTGTGTCGAACCCGTTACTCTCCCCTCCACTACTACTGCAGTCTCCATTAACCGACAGTTTCTCTCTCGCCATTAATGGCCATTACCTGCAGTTTCTCATCTCCCAGACCTCTTCCCTCCTTCGCCAGGCCTATAAATTATGCCGCTGCTCGCTTGCGCTCTACCTCGCCCCTCATCTCTGTCGCCACGCCATACTACTCCCTCCGTCGTGCCCTCTGTCCACTACTGCTCACCAACGTCGTCACGCCTTGCTGCTCTGCTGGCCGGTGCCACGTCAATCTCGCCCAACCGTAGTTCCCTGCCCAGTTCCCTCCGTGAGGTTCTATGTTGCCATCACTCGCCTCCGGCCATCATTCTCGCCCACGCCCGGAGCTCGTCGCTGGTCTACTCGCCGGAGTCGGTGTCCAACACGCCGTGTTGTTTGCTGTCGTCATTTCGGCCTCCCGAGCTTCCCTCGCCGGAGCACTCTATGCTGCTCTGTCAGTCACCTTGCTTCTCGTCGTACGAAGCACTGGTGACTCTCATCTCATTGGAGTTCGCTACTGCAACATCGAGCCCTTACGACTAGCCGCCCACGCCAGAGAAGTCTTATGTGCCCCGACGCCAACGCCTACTTCCCTGCCCCGTTTTCTACGATTGGCGTAAGGTAGAAGAAGGTCACCTTTTTAATCTATCTCCAAAAACCTATGGTTAATAGTGTATTAATCCATACCACATTGATTTATTTATAAAAATGTGTATTCGATACACAAATAAATTAAATAATATTTTGTTAGCTTTATTTAGTGCACTAATCAGTTTATATTTGTAGTTGCAACAATTTACATGTTTTTGAAAATTAATCTGTATTATGTTTGTTATAATCTATAGTTTTTGAATTAATCATAGACTTTATGTTTTTTTGTAACAAAAAAAAGAGATAACTGTTATGATGATATCTATACACAAAAAAATATAAATTTACCAGCTACCCCTACTAGTCTAACTTTATCTATGTGTAAATCCATGTTGCAGTTTATTATAAAATGTATATTAGGAATCCAAATAATAGAAATGACTTTGTTAGTTTCATAATTATGTGATAAGTATTTTAATTAGTGTTCTAAAAGTTCACATGTTTTCATAGTTTAATTAATTACGGTTGTTATGGAGAAATGTTAAAATGGCTGCTTCATTACATATCATGTTTTCACAATTTAATTATAGATATTTAAGTATAGCTTTCTTAAATAGAAATTTAAAATAAGATATAGACAATATGTTTCTTAATAACAATAAAAGGTAATTATACATATATAATTATCTTTTCACATAAAATGAGCTTTAGATTTATTCTCAAGTTTTTCTTAAAAAAATACTAAATTTGTCATATAGTTTTCTAAATATATTAAAAGTGATATAATTAGTGTTCATGTGGTTGATAAATAAAATAATGAAGTGTATATATATAGTTTTCTTAATAAGCCATAGCCCACATATTTTCTCAATAAATGAAAGATGATCGAATTAGTTAATTGTCTTTCATTATAAAATTATTTAGTTTTATACATGTGTAGATACATGTATAATGTTCATCCATGCTAATAATGCATTAGGGTGCTCTAAAATTGTGAAAACAAATATTGGTAGTGTTTATTGTATTTAGAATGATAAGTTCACCTTGTAGAAATATAAAGTTTATAGTTTTGATTTCAAATGAAAATAAAAGAAGGTCATTTGTTCTTATCTTTGCATTAAAATGTATTTAGACCATAATTTAGCTTTTTCAATAAGATTTAATAATGTGTTTCATAAATCATCAACCTTATATATATAACATATATATTTTCTAAAAAGGTTTAATAATGTTTAATAATGTATTTTGTAATGCTTCATAAATAAATGTTTTGTATAATCCTTTAGCCCATAGCCTTAGTTATTCTATATAACTTTTCTAAAAAGATTAAATTGGTTCACCTAATGGTTATAAATTTATAATTAAGATATTTTCAAGCTTAAGTCTTGTTTTATAAAATATGAACCAAACCTTTTGCAAAAGAGCGTCTTTTATTATAACCCTTGTTTGTGATGTTTTTGAAAAGCAAATGCTCTTTTCGTTATGCCTTCTTTTAGCTTGGCCTGTGATGAATGTTGTATGTTATTGAGTGGTGTTTGTTTTTTTCTTGTTTGTTTGTGTGATATTCAGTGGTTGATCTAATAGTTGAGAATCAAGTGCTATTCCGTGGAAGAACCTCAAATTTTCAATAAGCAAGGCAAGTGGACTTCTCCCTCTGCATACTCTGTTTGATCCCAAACAATACATTTAATAAAGTTTATTCTTTTGGATATATATGCATAATTTGACGGGTTACCTATTTAGATAACCTTTCCAACCTTATTCCTTGTTAACCTGGGTTTTGATCTAATCAAGTAGCTATGCTATTGCTACAACTTTAACTTTATGATGTTACTCCAACTGATGCTATCAATGTTCCAAATGGTAAGTTACATTATTGTTGTTAATCCGACGATTAAGCAAGATCATATTGTGATAATTGGAACATGGAGTGACCACCCGGGAAAACAGTGCAACCACGAGTGCTATCATGGCTCTGGCTTTGGTAATTAGCTTTATATGCTTAGTGCCTGGCAACCTTACCTGAAATATGGGCAAGAGGGGGAGCGGTAGGTGTTGGCAGCCCACGTTAACATGGGGACGTATTCTTGGCTAAGGTACCTCACCCAGGGGGCCACCACCATCGTCTTTAGAAACCTTAGCGGGTTGCTTCGTATTAAGTGTATTTTGTGAAAGCCTCATAGTGGATCCCTAGCCACTCACCTCGGAAGTGTTTACGGGTTTTGGCCGACCCAGGCTAGAGGGGATACACGGCTTGTGGGTAAAGTTGTACCACCTCTGCAGAGTGTAAAACTGATATATCAGCCGTGCTCACGGTTATGAGCAGCCTGGACTCCTCACATGATAATTGAACTTAAAGATGGAAATAAATCGAGATCCGATGATCTACCAATGGTTTGCTTAAGTGGTTTCACTTAAGTGTTTTTGATATACTCTTGTACCTTTGTTTAATGGGAATACTTGGGATTTACACTTATTAGTAAGACAGGTGTTGTTAATAAAATGTTGACCAACTAAAATGCTTACTGCTCAACCTCAGCCTCACCTTGTTAGACTTTGCATTAGTTTTTCCCCCACTTGCTGAGCCCCGACCATAAGTGAGCTCACCCTTGCTTAATTTTGATCAGAAGTTGCAGATGAAGATATGATGCTGAACTCCATGGATGCTAGTCTAGTGATACCCCCGGTCATCTTCCTGTGGATGGATGGCCCTGTTTCGCTGTACTTTGATGAATAAAGGTTAAGAAATTATGTCTGTTCGAAGTGTAATATATTAATATAATCTTTATTTACGCTTTTATGCATTGTTCTTTTGATATACTAGGTGGATGCCCGTGCGTTGCAACGGGAAGATAAAATATCACAATAACCCATGTACAAATGTGTTATAATATTATAGAAAAAGGTTACAAATGTGTTATAATGTTTAGGAAAGAAAACAAAGCCACTGCCTGTGCATTCACTGGGACCTGAAAACATTAGGTGGACTAACCTCTCCACAGGACGAAAAGGCAATATAGTTGCAATTGCAAGCACACAAAAAAGTGGTCTGCACAAGAAAGTGTATATCATGGCAGATGTTTTTCGGACTTAAAAAATAATACACGAGAAAAAGAAGACATGGAAAATATGTAGTTCTACACGCATATTGTTGATGCACCATCGGTATTGCAGGAATCAACTTGTCTTACAATTTCTAATAATAGTCAAATATGTCGACAACCGTACATTAATCTAATCTTTTTTAGCGATACTAATAAGTCGTTGTTGTATGTTTGGAGGGATAGCATAGCGGCATGAATTCTCCTCGTAACTTAATAGATCAATTACAAAGTTCCTTCGAAGAATCTTTGTATCCTACACACAAAGACATAAGAGAACAATACGTCAAATTTATATTATGTAACTGAAATGTATGTTTAAACATGAACCAAACGTACTCCACTCACCCTATTAAATTCCATTCGTCTACCACTCCCCCACATGACCATAGCTTGTAGAACGAAGTAGCTTGTATTAACCCTACAGAATAATGTTTGGCCAACTATATTATATACAATGGTTATCATAGAAAAAATTTAAACTGTTGAGAATATGGTATTAAGAAAATACCCTTTTAAGTCCAATGGAAGACCAGACCGAATTGTATGTTCCCACTTAAAAATATCATGTGCCCATCCAGAACGTTTCTTATTGTAGGCAATCTTATATTTCTTAGAGGCCATGATAATTGCTTCTGCAAACCTCTTGTATGGCATGTGTTTACACCAATCTTCAGTGGGTGTAAAGTCCATAAAAGTTACGTGCTTTTTACCATGATCGATTATGAAAAGTGCGTAGCATCCGTTGAATTTCCATGGCATAAGAACCTACAAAATACCAGTCATTAGGATTGCAACGAAGTGCCTTTTATAAATACATTCGAAATGAACACATACTTACATATTTACAACCAGTGATATAATAGTTCAATGAAGGCCAACAGTCGAGTGTTTTGGCTAACTCTTCTGTTGTAGGATCCTGATGGTACTTTGCAAGTTTACCAAAACCAACCATTCTCTAGATAAATATATATACATGTCCACATTAGGATTATATGTATAGATACAATATATTACTACATTATTGATTGGAAACAAACTTACCCAGAAGCGCATGTCCATATAATGTTTTTTATCCTTTATCATTTCATCTTTCGACATATGTGACTCTTTAATGGCCAACAATCGAACAGCCATGTCAAAGCATTTTAGAGTCATATCTAGATTTACCCTTAATACGTTTTGCAGGTCTTTGACAGATATTTCTATCTTAAAAGGGTTGAAACTTCGCACCCATGTCATCCTGTAATGCAACATGACAAAAGTATATATCAAAACTTTACGTAGTTGGTACATATAAATTAGATAAAACAATGAGCACTTACTCTAATGTCGTATCATCTTGGATTGTCATGATGTAATCACATAGAACATCTATTAAATCGGCTTTGGTCACTGGCATGTCCTTTGTGGAAAGGCCACTCAGTAAAAACTCATTAGTGCACTCATCGGTCGGGATTTTTATAGGAGTTCTTTTATCCCAATCATGAACAAACCACCTTTCTAAGTCTGCTTGAGTGATGGGGCCATCACCATCTTCCATCAATACTTTGTTTTCTTCAGATACACAAGGTAGTTTCCTCTTCTTAGGATTTGTGGGACTATCTAATATCTGAACATCAGAGGAGCATCCAGCATCGACTTCTTTGTCATACTTGTATAACGGACACCCCTTTCTCTTGTTTATATCTGAGGATAGTAATATAGCAGCCAATTTTTTCCTAAAGTGTGACATGTCGTCCTGCAAATAAGAAACAATTTATTTAGCAATTATATGTATCAATTGGATTGACATAATAATAACAGAAGACAGCAAACAGATATTCATGTTATAGCCACATGTAATGTCATAGTAGTAATAATATACCTGGGTAAAATTATCAGATAGTTCATCCCCTGTCCAGTACTCGATATAGTTTAGTAGAAAGAGGCCACACGAGGAGCTACATCAACCAGATGATAAAATGTCAAGATTAACAGCAATGAATATTAATAGCAACACATAAGAATATATGGTGTACCTATCTGTTTGCTTTGCATATTCCATTTCTATTTCTTTAAGTGGCCAAGAAGCAACTCGGAGGTCTGGCCACCTATGATCTGTTAACTCCTTACGCTGAGATACCATATCAATTTGTCTTTGGAGTCCTTTTATCTTTATTATTATTATAAAAACATAGAATTAGAAGTTGAGAGTTTAAGTTAATAAGGGATTCGTAATTGTTGAGTTTGTATAAACTCACAGTGGCAATGAGGTCATTGCGACCGGATGATGTACCAAGTGAGTCGAGCACTTGTATCTCCATATTTCTTGCATTGATCACAGCAAGATACCAGTGCATTTCTCGAATATTTATTGGAATAAACACCTACAAGTCAATTATAAATATTGCATAATAATACATGTAAACACTAACCGTGTAGATTGCAATCTCGTATTTACCATGTCATGGTCTAGATAAAGTAAAACTCTTCTTTCAGCGCTAGATATTTGTGCCATGTCTTTACTTGGATATAACTCATCTGTTTTAGTTTCAACATCACCATCTCGCTTTAGAAAGTTGAACTGAAAAGCATTTTCTATGTGTACACGACCTCCAGATCGGCATTTTAGATGCTCTTGAGCTTTTATTAAATTTATGTAACAGTCTATCACCTGCAAGTATGTAAGTTATGGTTTAAAATAC
This sequence comes from Zea luxurians, assembly GCA_029449295.1. Classification (NCBI taxonomy): domain Eukaryota; kingdom Viridiplantae; phylum Streptophyta; class Magnoliopsida; order Poales; family Poaceae; genus Zea; species Zea luxurians. Next base: position 20,629,384 of record JAOPSE010000034.1, on the reverse strand, counting down.
CAGGGTGAGTATCTTGGAAGTGTGGTGCTCCTAGCTAGTTGAATTATCATGAATTACCTCATCACCTAGATATGCGTCCGGTTGAAATAGGCATTCCATCCACTTCCTTTCCACAAAAGCATCATCAATAAGCACGACTTCTACCCTTGGTTCACAAGGGATTTCTTTAATCCAATCGATGAGTGCAAGATCACCCTGCGTGCAAATATAATCTACGAACGAAACAGTCATGAGATCAAACATGAATCACTTGCAATAAAAACAATACAAATTGATGCAGACGATAGTATGGAAGTTATCATACCTTTCGGAACTATTGTAGTAGTCACCGATTTTTTTGGCTTGTTATGAGACAAGGACATTAGTAGAGATTCATCTATAGATAATGTATTATCTCTTTGGATGATTGTAAGTGCAACATTTTCCTCTTTAGAATCCATCCACAGGAGACAAAAACCTATAATCATTGTTACTATGTATTATTTGAAACACGATTCAAATGTTTCTACTATAACCAGCTAAACAATTTTACATGCATTAGTGATAACATAATAATGAAAAATTAATATTGCAAATCAAATGATATAAAATATGATATAAAATAGGACGGCGTCGCCATGAGGCCGCTCGCACGAACGCGCACATGTTCTGCAAGATGCTCACGATATCCGATACCAGCACACACATCTTTAGAAATATAGTGTTCACATACAGTGTTGGCCGAGTTCACATACATTATACCAAAAGAAATAAATTCACAGTCCAGCTACGTCGTAAGGACCTCCTTATAGACAATATTCTTTGTGTATGTTACGCCATTTATTGTTGACTTCTTTTGCACCCCCTTCTTCATTTTATCATCAGTGACTGGAATTACAAGTACCTTCACATTCAATCGAGTTGTGGCCCTTGAGAGAGCAACATATAGCTGGCCATGAGAGAACACTGGTTCGGGCAAGTACACAGCAACATTAGGAATCGTCTGTCCCTGAGACTTGTTAACAGTCATGGCGAAACTTAGTCTTACTGGAAACTGCTTCCTTTTAAAATGGAAAGGGAACATCTCGTCATCAGAAGGGCACAGGGGTATACGAGGCAAGAAAACCCGCATTCCAGCATGCTGACCAAGGACAATTTCAGCATCGATACTATTTTTTTGGAAACCACGTACCACCAGCCGTGTACCGTTGCAAAGTCCGTTAGCAGGGTCTATATTCCTAAGTAACATGATTGGGCACCCAATTTTGAGCTTCAGAACGTGCGGGGGTAGTCCATTAGGACTCAGCGTGTTTAGGAATTCTGATGGATAATAGTTATTAGGATCGTCCATCGCGGTGTCAAAGCTATGGTACATCATCTGCTCCCGTTGGAAACGATCGATCATCCTCATATTTATCATATCCACCCAGTCGTTCCGAGTAGTCAATATTGCTCTTGAAGTGATGTAGCTTGTATTAGACATGTTTTCGTTTAGACTGGGGTAAATGTCATCTATCAATCTGTCAAGGTCGTGGTCATCACCGGTATATGACACACATACCTCATCTGGAAGACGAACATCACCATCGTTGTTCACTTCCTCAGTTCCACCACCGACACGCAACAAATATTCTGCAAACCATGGGTCGCTCTTTGCTCTCATGTTGCGAACAAGCTTTAGGTGGCACATTGATTCCCATAGGTAAGAACTCCGTAGAGAGGCAGCAACTATCTGAGCCCTTGACCCCTTACGTACAACAGGGAGTACTTGTCTGAAATCTCCCCCAAACACAATAGTCTTCCCACCAAAGGGCAGACCAGGGCGTCCCATGATATCACGCATGCTGTTGTCCAACGCTTCAATTGATTGTCGCTTAGCCATTGATGCCTCGTCCCAAATAATGAGCGACGCTTTCTGTAGCAACTTTGATGTCCCACTTTGTTTCGTGAAGGTACATATAGCACCATCATCAATAGTAAGTGGTATCTTGAAGCGTGAATGGGCAGTTCTCCCACCAGGCATTATGGAAGCCGCAACCCCAGATGTAGCTGTTGCAACTGCAATCTTGCCCTGACTACGTAGCACCGCAAGCAATGCCTTATACAGATAAGTCTTTCCAGTCCCACCAGGCCCATCCACAAAGAACATACCGCCATTACTGGTGTCAACAACAGATAAGATCTTTTCATAGGCAGACTTCTGCTCCTCATTTAGGGTTTCGTGCAAAGCAACATCTTCTGTCGTCGCCTCGATACTTTCCTCCTCGTAAATCTCTCTATCAATACCTTGTGAATCGTCATATCTATCGATGATAGCAGGGAGAGGGAATGTCTTTATGTCTTTACCCATTGACTGCAACATGTTTCTAATGTCAATCAAGACCATCTGCTGCAAATGAGTTTTGCTCTGAGTAATACGATGATAATCCTCGGACATTGTGTCAAGGTGTCTATGCCACAATTCGGCCACATCATTTGGCTCGCAGTAAACCAGTATCGTTGCAAACAACCTTCGTAGCGCTGATGGCATTTGGTAAAGAGCAGCTTCATTGAGACACTCATCTATTGTGTTGTCTGCTTCAAGTAATCCCCTTCTTTGTGCTGCCTCACGAAACGATGGTAGTGTGTCACCGTCTACTGTCCTTAGATCCACATAGGAGGTAGCACCAGTCACATGGTTTAGGAGGAGCCGAAGATAGAAGCGCTCCCCTTCAGATGGTAGAGCAGAGACGATTCTACCGACTTGTCCACCCGTATTTCGTTTCCTCCTTTGCCACACTTTGCCCTGCTTCCAAGTGTACCACTCAGGGAAGTCACGATACAGGATGCCCCGAGCCTCCTCGTATAGCTTATTCGCTTCAAAATATGCTGTAATCATTGACCTATCAGCACCTGGACGGTTGACGACTCGCTCGACCATTTGTCGCTCGTGAAACGTCACCATGTGCATGTTTGGAAGATGGAGTTGCAGCTGCATCACAGATGGAGAGTTCTGACTAAGCTCAAATCCATATATCCTCCATAAGGCTTCCGGAGGAGTCACCCACCTTGCATCTCTATACTGCTGGATCTCATCTACATCATCATTTTCCTTACTCGCATCTCTCATAACAACCGACGCACGATCATGGCCTTTGTATATGTACTTGAACAGGTACTTAACAGCCTTGATGCTCCCACACGCCTCAACATTGATGTGACAGTTGAAGAGCCGAAGGAGGTAAGGGTTGTAAGGGACAACCCATCTATTGTCCAATTCACATCCTCGAACATTTGCCTTACGCCCATCGTCACGACGTCTGTAATTAGGATATGAATCCTTCCCTTGCATGGTTGCCTCACAGAAATGCCGTGGGTATTGATTCTTGCACGATGCACGACCCTTAGTGCATGGGCAGTTAGGGTTTAGAGACCCGCACGGGCCATGCATCATATGCTTGATAACCATCTTTCGCAGTTCAGGGTACTTGTTGGATGGGATCTCAGCTGAGATCAAAAGGTCATACTGTTCAGGGCACGTGAGCTTGTACTTCCTTTGCATGATGAGTAGAAAATGGGCATGTGGCAAACCTCGTTTCTGAAATTCCACGACGTAGACGTAGGCTCGGACTTTACCGAGAATATCCTGTTTAGTCAACCTATGCTTTAGCTCCTGTAGTTTCGCATGAAAGACACGCACTACAAGATCCGGACGATCTTGCGGTGTCTGTCCAGGTAGAAGCTCTCTCCTTATCTCATCCCAGTTAGGGTTACATGTCATGGTAAGAAAGATGTCTGGTTTACCAAACTTCCGCACCAGAGCCATAGCATCCATATATCGACGTCTCATGTCACGAGGACCGCCAATAAACGACGGTGACAACACAGTTCGCTTTCCAACCTTCTCTCCTCTAACATCTCCATCTAACATGCTATCCACCAAGCCCTGGTATAGATCTGCCCTTAACCGATCCTGGTTCTTACGTATGAAATCTAAACGGGAGCTCTCAATCTTAATGTATGTGTCGACCGCGAACTGCTGGAAAAGCCGTTTACCATGAAGTATTGGATTGAATACCCCTGGACGTATCTGAAATTTGTAGCAGTAGTAATCACGCACGGACACACATAGATGGGTAGGAGGTTCTGCATACGCAAGAATTGATTATTTAGTGATGCCGAAAACATATTTAATAATGTGAACAACTTAGAAATTACAAAGAAACAACTAACCCGCATCTTCATCATTTGCATTACTTGCCCTATGCGTCGCCCGGTATGCATCCACTTCGTCCATGGATACACCAACCTTTGGGATATTTGCATGCCATCCAAGTTCACCTCTAGGGAAGAACAGTGGATATGATAGCGCATCGTAGCATCCATGGTATGAGCGGATGCCGTGGCTTGACCTATCCTTCCCATGTAGCATAACACTCTTGCTGAACTGGCCTCGCCGTTCGCTCCCCTCGATCCAGACAGCGGCCACCTCCGAAGTGAGAGGTGTGTTATATGTCTTCTGGTTCAACGTCTGGTCAAGGTTCAATGCGATGTGATAGTCAGCAAGGTTCTCAACATGACCCATGCTCCTAAGGTGCTCAGAGTACGGATTTCCACGAAGTATGCCAACTATCTGTTTAATAACCTCTTGGTCTTTCTGAATCTGATCTTCACGACACTTACGGTATCGATGCTCGAGACTGGGATCATCATCGTAAAAGTAAAGCTCTAGGTGCTTATGCTCTGCCCCACATTCACTACCAAATGACTTGATATTATGGTACATCATGCCTTGTGCACGGAATGTGTAAATACCAGAATCCCTCATATTAGTTGTCATACTGTCGAGGCAACAGTACAGGGAAGTGAAAGAAAAATGGCCATTAAAAAACCTGATGTTATCACGAAAGTGCTTAGCATCAGAGTCTGCACTATCCCACAACCGCCTGAGCTGGGGAGGGGTCTCTAGTGGGGCTAGCTCAACCTTCCCACCTCGACAGCAAAACCCAGGCGGCTCATACTCAAACTTCTTCGCAGTGCAATAACCACAGTCGGGAACGGGCTTCAGCATATGTGTTTCTTCAGGGATGTTACTGTAGACCTTGTCGTACGGGTCAGGCATATCAGTGACAACAGATTGATCTTGAGTACCATCTATCTCGAAGTCCTCGTTAGTGTCCTCATCTGATATTTTTTTGGAAAAGAACGATTAAGACATTTGAATTTATATACGCATTGGTATTGTAATAGAAATTGACATAAGTACATTTACCAGCGAATAGATATCCCTCGTTCTCATCATTATCCTCTCCGAATATGACACCCTCATCATCGTCATCAGCTGGATCGTGAAAATACAATCCAAGTAAAAGACAGGGCATTCAGGGTTGAGAAAATATATAACCTCAATAAAGATTTTTAACAATTACCATTGGAAATGATCCTTGGGATTGACGGGCTTTGCTCCAACCCACTGCTTGGTTGGACCATGTTTGCACTCCCATGTGTTGCCACGATCGCACTTTGGCGTGTATTCCTATATTGTACTGATGGAAACACACGTTTAGTCGGACTACATTTTATCGTCGTCGTGCAAGATCCATTTAAAACTGGTTAGTATAATTACCAGTGTTGTTGATCTCTATAGTTGAACCGGGTTGTGTCGAATCATCCATTTGTCCGACGTCACTGATAGTATCCTCAGTCAAAGTAGTCATGTTACGTGCAATGTTTGCTTCAAATTTCTTGTTTTGACGGGCTAAGATAGCTTGTCTTTCACCAGGCAGAACATGATGTTTACGTCTTAGTGGCCCAGTAGACATATCGGATGAATCGACATCCTCAGTTTTTGTTGAAGCTGGCATGAAAGGTGTACTGGTGTATTCAGGGATAACCCAGTCGCATGCGTTATCAGAGGATGAATCAGGTTCTGATACATCTGCTGTAGGGTGTACAACCTCAGAGGTATATGTTGGGACCTCCATGGCGATGGACCCCTGATTCAAAGTGCTTGCTTGCAGTGCTCTACGTTTTCTTATGTACTCTAACTTTCCCTCTTTCCGCCTTGGTGTCTGATTATACAACCTAAGCTGTTCATTTTGGTCACCTATAAAATATGAACACAATTACTTTCCATTTGTAGGTTTATGCGCAGATTTATTAATCAAAAGTGGATGTTGTTCATCACCTCCTGACACATTGGGCATCACATTGTGTCCCTTGTTTTGTTGACGTGCTTCACGACGCTTCCTATTCTTCTCGTTTTTTTGTTCAACGGACATCGCTGCATATCTTTCCCTATCCCGTTTCCTCTTACGCTCCTTAGCATCGACCATTGGTCCGAGCAATTCATTTTGATCACCTATAATGTAAGTTAGTGTATTAGTGTTCCCTACTTACTACGTTTCGACGATGTATGGTTAGTTTGTGTATTGACCTTTACCTCTAATGATATTGCTAGAGATGTCTGTGAATGGTTTGCGACCGGCATTATGTCCCATCTGATCTATAACAAGAACAGTACCCGAGAAAACATGAGCATAAAAATAATACTGCAAGAACCAAGGGTGAAATGATATGACTGCAATAAACGAAGCGAATAGAAGATCAAAAAAGATGCCCTTGGTAATAGAGGTTATAGAAACAAGCATCATAACCAAGAATAAAGACATAAGATCTAGAGAGAGTTGATAGGAGAACGATTTTGGTGTCTGTATAAGATATTGTATTATATTTCAAGTTTGAACTGCATAGATAGATATGGGTGCCGCGCTAAGTAATTGTTTTCATAACTCTGATGATGTGGAATATCTTCCTGGTGCACGCCTAGCTCCTATAGATGGGCTTCGGTATACCGAATGTACATTAAAGTTGTTCTGGATTTGATCTGTATATTTGACATAATTTCACGAGCGAAGTTACTAATTTAATGTCAAAATGACACAACATTAAACCAATATTAGTGTTCTAAATGGAAAACGTACGGGCTAAACGATTTGATGTTCCACTTATTCATTGATATGTCACAGTAGAACAAAATGTTTTACAAAACTTGACACATGTAAGGTGCATCAATAAAAGTACATGTATTCCATCATAAAATTCAGATCTGCAAAAGTTACAGACTCTATCTACGCCTTTGTTCGTCAAGATATCTAACAGCAAACTGACGATCGTTTCGCGCCACCAAAGCCTTTTGAATTGCTGCAATGAGTGCAACATTTAATCACATGTATACTCAGTTCACAATATAATGAAAACAAGTACATAATTTTGATGTATGTAATCTTATAAAATACTTACGTTCAAAATAATGGGTGTTGTGATGGAACGGTTTGAAGTGTATTGTTGTATGGTCAGTTGATTCGAGACACTCTAGAATAGCAAATTTAAATATTCAATATTAATCATTATAAAAGAAAAATTAGTGAATAATGTGTTTGCAAGGCGTAAACATATGTTGTACCTTGTTTTCTGAACCGCCGAAACATGGTCCCAATTATGATGCTATAATTCTCATTAGCCAACGCCCAACGTAGTGCATTTTTGTTTAGTAAATCGCCCCAAACTTTAATGGTATGTAAAGACCACCTTGTGACATTGATTTTGTGAAGAATAGATTAGTACTAATAGATTTAACATCATATTGGTAATATATTAATGTAATATACCTAGCATCCATTATAACAATCTTCCTGAATGTACCCCACATTGTGCGATGGATTGTATCCAAGTGGACTACAATAGCCATAATGTCTACAAAAAGCACAATTTAATATGGATTAATACTCAATTTTGTGTAAAGGAATTTTTAATAGGCTTATTAGATCGATATATTCTTACCAACTAAAGTCCTGTTTGGCAGCTCGGCAATATCATCAAGGTTCAAGAATATATGTTTTGGAAATGGCGGCATTTGAACTGGGACAGCGTATGGCTCTACGACAGTTTGGTGGGTGAAATACAACTCCATGGTACCATTTAGATGTCGAAAATTAAATGCACCCGGATTAAGACCAAACCATACGTTGTGCATCTTGTAGACATGCTTTTCATGGAGCAAACTGTTGAAGTATTTGACTATCTCATACCGATTTGCAATGGCCTCGATCTTGGCTCCCTAATTTGATTTCAGCACAAAATAGATTGTGGTACGAACATTATATATAGTTATGTAAATGATACCTAGAGAGGGGTTGTCTTACATTGATGTCAGATAAAATGTAATGTTGCCTGTCACGATAACGTGGTTCAATCGGGAATTTAACTTCAACTCGAGCGACAATACTATACTTCCGTTGTACCCCATAAAAATCTTCATCGCTATAGTCATCGAACAACCTGAAGCTATATTACACATGCAATTAAATAACGTTCATAGATTTGATAGCGAAATCTTGTGTTAAATATTGTTTATAATATAACTTACTCAGGCATCCTGTTTTTCTTGTCCAATGCAACTCTTTCACGGTTCAATACGGTTGGCTCCATCAAAACCTATTACCAGTTGAAAATATTTTAAACTAAATTGTAAAATAGTCCAATGCATTGATATAGCACGGCATAGGAGCAGTGTGGGTTGTTTGGTTGAGCACTTATTTTGGACTGTAGGTGTGACTGTGATTAAGGCTTGTAGTTCACCAGTATGCAGCTCATGCAGAGGTGGATGGCATGCATGATAGCGTATGACGGATTTGTATTGCCCAGTAGGTGCTCAAGTACGGCGTCTGCAGCTCATACTAAATACATTTGATGACACAATGCCTAAAACCTTACTGGCAGTTGAAAAGAACAGACCTAATATAGTGGTGAGTTTTTAGCCATTCCAAATAAACCAAACAAGGTAGATTGATAATTTCCCCCGCCGCGAACGCCGTAATCCCCGCCCGCCCTCCGCAATCCGCCTCGGGCCGCGCTGATGATGCGCTCTTATTTGCTGCCGCACCCTCAATCGTTCCAATCCATCAGTCGTCCTCTCGCGAGCCAGAGCCATGGAGAAGAGCCGGGTGCTGGTGGTGGGCGGCACTGGGTACATCGGGCGGCTGTTTTTGTCATGCTCGCCTCGGCTCTGGGATTCGGATAGGTGGTCTGGTATGCTGTAAATTTATCCAGCATAACGAGCAAAAGCTACCGGCGTACGTGTAGTCCTGTAATCCTACTGCGTGTCTTATGAACATAATGAATTTACGGCCAATCAAGTATTCTGCTCAGACAAGTATTTTTTTTTTGCATTATTTTCTTCTTCTGCTGGGCGAGAAAACACGTAACATCCTATAATGCAATATTAGAGGAGGTTACGTTCAGAGAACAGCCAACTATCAGAGGAGTGTTCTGTCATGTGTTTGGTCAAATCACCAAACAGCAGTACTTATAACAGTAATCTGAGGATATAATGTATCCTTATATAGTTTTCTGATTGGCTTGTCAGTCCAAGGACTCATTAGTTTACTTCTCACTATTTCAGGGTGCATGGTAGTTTAAACTGAAGCATAATGATACTCTGCCAGCAGACTACCATCAGAAACTTGGGCTTGGTAACGTCACAGTCTGAGCAGTGAAAGCGGACAAACAGAATCGTTGCTTCCGCAGCGGAGGTAATCTAGCTGAGGTTGTATCTTGTCAGGTTGGTTATATATCACTTTGATATGTGTGTGTTTTGTGTTATTTTATATCGAGGTTTGTTGTGTGTGTCTTGACTCTCGATTAAGGATCCAAACATGGGTAGAGTGAAGAATCCTTTTTTTTTGCTGGTGACCTAGTGTGCATCATGAATTATTCCTAGATTACTACTGTTTTTATTTTTAAAAAATGGTTTGCAAACACAAACTCCTATGATGCAGCAGTATTAGAGGAGCCGTTCATATCTCTGCATCAAGTTAAATAATCTGTACAGTTCTGCTACTCTCAGAGAATAGGGAATAGCCAAATATTAGAGGAGGTGTCACTGCTACTTCCAGATAAGTTTATTACTTCTTACTATTATAGGATGCATGGTAATTAAACTGGAGCATAATGATGCTACTCTGCCAGCAGACTACCATCAAAAAACAAAAACTTGGGCCTGGAAATTTAGACCCCCTTAGTTCGAACATTATGTATACTGAGTATTAATTTCTTGCGCTCTCTCATGCTTGTTCTAATCTATTTGTTCGCGGTTTTATCTTTTGTTTGTGTTTATGATATAAACACTGCTAGATAAAATGGACGTAAACAGCAAAGTGGCTTCATGGAAGCGTGGTGGGCCCATAACCCACAGGTCCCAGGATCGACTATCAGCTAGCACCAAAGTCTGGCTGTCTCTGCGAATTGCTTGACAGCTTATACACGCATGAGTCAAGTATCAGTTTTTTTAACACAAAGTCAAGTCCAGTTTCTTAATCATGAACCTCAGGGACAGCAAGGAAAAACTTGCCTGCAGTGCCCTTGATTATGAACAGGAGCTGGAGACTGCCAGGACCAGCTCCAGTGTTGAGAAGAGCTACGAGCTGCCCGATGGCCAGGTTATCACAATCAGTGCAGAAAGGTTTAGGTGCCCTGAGGTTCTATTCCAGCCATCCTTAATTGGCATGGAATCTGCTAGCATCCATGAAGCCACGCACAACTCCATCATGAAGTGTGACGTCGATATCAGAAAGGATCGGTACGGTAATGTTGTCCTCAGTGGTGGTTCCAATATGTTCTCTGGTATTGGTGACCGCATGAGCAAGGAGATTACTGCACTTGCCCCTAGCAGCATGAAGGTGAAGGTGGTTGCTCCGCCAGAGAGGAAGTACAGTGTGTTGGATTGGTGGTTCCATTCTGGCCTCCCTCAGTACCTTTCAGCAGGTTGTTACCCTCTCAAAATCTAAATGAGACGTTTCTGCTTGCTCTGCAATCTATTGTATTTGAAATTTGACTTAGTCTTTTTATTGTGTTGTAGATGTGGATGTCCAAGGAAGAGCATGACGAATCTGGTCCGGGCATCGTCCACATGAAGTGCTTCTGAATTTCAGGAGCAGTATATATGTTGCTTGCATTTTCAGTTAGTTGGGATGCAAGTTTCTCCCGTGGTCTCTCTAGCATTCTTCATTCTTTCTGGATATTGAAGAGCAGTTGGCCATGGAGCATTGTGCAAGGTGGTAAAGTCGATTGATGTACTGCATGAAGAAACGTGTGCAGTACTTCAGTGGTATAGATCCTCAGGGCAGTTTAGTTTGCTTTTCCCAACAACAGTGCCATATTAGGATGTTCCTGATGTGTGCAGTTGGTCTGGGTTTTTACACAATGCAAGGGTGTCGGTTGTCGCCCGTGCAGTTTGCGTCTTTGTGAGATCTGGGTCCATTTCTGCACTCCAGTACGTGGAACAGGTTTCGCATTTCGTGGCCAGTGCCCCAGCGTGGCGTGCGTGTTGATGATTTCTACTTGGAGCTGTTTGTTCTATTCCTTTCATGAAACAGATATTATCGTTTGTACAGGGATAAATAATAAATTGTTTATCCTTCAAATCGTTTGTATTGGGATAAATAATAAAGTGTTTGTTCTTGTACTTAATGGCAGATACAAAATAGAAGGTTCGAGGATCATATGAGAAAGAGAATTGTGAACGGATACAACTCACCGTACACAAATCATACTATTAGCTAAGCCTTACTAATATCATTAGATAAATAGCATCAACCTCTATATACAGGAAGTATGCATATAAACTTTAGACTACCCCAATAAATACCCGAAATACACACAAGTTTGGAATAACATACTATAGAAAAGCCAAAGTGACCAATAATTAGGAACACAGGGAGTAGATAATAACGTAAAAATAACAAAAATCACCTCCCATGGTGCAGGATAGATACAATAGTTTTACATGTTATAGTAGTAAGAAAAATCTGTTTAAGGAAAAAAATGGAATCCAAAATAAAATTAACAATAGCATAATATTTTCTTAATTGATCTCTTATGATTATTATATTTAATTTGTTAAAAACTGCTCAGGGAATTGAATAAGGAGGCTGCCTTAAGGCTGAAAAGGGACCATGGAAGGACCCAAACATACTTAACAGAAAACAGGGTAACATAAAAAAAGGTACATTGGTAAAGCCTTCACCTCTGCTTCAGATTATAGCTCCAATGCAAGTTATGTGGAGAACAGCTTCAACAGCAGAGGATAGGAAATAGCTTGATACCTTTACCGCCAGGGGACTTCGGAGTGGTGATGTGGAGAACCTTCGGAGTGGTGATGTGGAGAACCTTCGGAGGGATCCTGACAGGTCCCTTAACCCTCAAATGATTGTCCTTGGCTCCCTTTACCAAATTCACACAATCTGAAATGTACCAGAAACCGCACTAATTTATCACTTCAATAATTCATTGAAAATAACTCGACAACGACAGTCCAATATTGTGGTGTAGCTTGCATCATAGCCAATGAACAAATGCAGATTAATCAGACTAATGATAGAAGGTAGTAAGTATATACAAAAGGAGATGAGTGTAAATCTTCGATTCTCAATTCCTTCTTTCAATACCATCCAACAGAGCAAACAAAGCACTTAGTCATTGCACCACCCCTTGTGCATAAGCAAATAGCAAATCGAAAATGGGTTCCCACACCCAGATATTGTAATCCACGATTAACTGTCTCAGAGAAAGATTGTACATGTTCTCTGAAATCTAGACAGAAATATGGAAAGAAATCTCGAAGTTTTGGGCTGCACCTCCAAAGCCGCATTTTCATTTGGCTAGATGCTCTAAATCAGTGTTGGACTGCAGTCAGGTTAAAAAACTCATCTAACGTTTCCTTTATGTCACCACCTATCATATACCACAACAACTTAAAAAACTTCACTGTAAATCCATCATGACAAGAGCAGTGTTACTCTTCATGCAGATTACTTTTTTTCCTTTTGAAACAAAGGTTCCAAATATTGTTTAGGCTACTTTGGTTCTTATTTATTTGTTAGCCAAGTATGTTATTTGATCTACATAGCCATTTTCAAGATCCTTATATCACTTGAAACGTTGCACTTAGGTTTTGGAATTGCTTGAGGTTCTACAGTTTAGATGTCCGGATACTTCAACGAAGTATCCACAGTTGCTTTCCAGCTTGGGAATCGAATCGAAGGTATGTCCTTTAAACGTCCAGTTGCATAGATGTTTTAGTGCTAACTACATTTTGGTACACTGATTGAAATGATCCTAAGGAACTCTGCCAATTTTGAAAATGGTGGTGTATATTATTATTCAGAGAGAGGTGGCCGACTGATTGATGTTGATGCTTTACATGAAAAACTTCTCCAGGTTATGTGTTCAATCTTATGTGTCCTTGTTCTGTTCATTGTTGCCAACATTGATGTCATGTTTAATGAATTCTTTTTGTTACTTAGATTTCACAAGAATTGAACTCACAATTAACCGAGACTGAGAAAGCTGGACTAAAAGAATAAGTTAATCGTTTCCTCAAATGGGCGTGGCGATATAACACAAATATTGAAGAGTAGGCTGCCCAACTTCACATGTTGACTGGCTGGTCACAGATTGTTGAAGTGAGTTGGGTTTATGCTCACTTGCTTATCATTTGTGTAGGTTATCAAATTATATTTGATGCACTATGCACTGGCATCTGTTTATGAGAATCAGGTTGCTGTATGACTCGCATGGGAAAGACGGCACCTCAATGTACGTTCAGTTACAAATAAATTACTTGCTGAAGCTTTTCAATGGAACCAGGGCTTGCCTGGATCATGGGAAAGTTTTTTATTTCTATGTGAATCAAACTGTTTCAAACCAGTCCAGTGCCTTTTTTTTGGCACTGCTGCTGCTCTCAGCAGGAAAATAAAACTTGAAGTGCTACCAAGTGGACTGGTTTAGGGACAAAGGGATTCTGCTGCATCATATTAGTAGGAAACAGAGGCTGTACCAAAAGGGAGGGTGTCAAGCTCAGAGAGTCAGGATTCATTCTATCAGGTTGCTGAAGTGAGTCAGGTTGCTGAAGTTTTTGGCTGTTCCATTTATTGTCGAATCTTTTCTGCAGACTTTTTCCCTCTGTATTCAGATGGCTAAACATATTTTGTTTGTTTTTTTCTTCCTTTAGCATGCTTGTAGAAAAGATGCTGAGAAAGCTGATCATTCTATCAGCAGGCATCCTGAATTTCGCTACAAAACTGAGTTTCAAAGCCACGAACCAGAGGTATATTCTCACAAACATTGTTAAGCGGTATTATTTGTCTTCTGAATTACTTGAAATTTGATAAAGTGATGTTGTTATGGAATCAGTTTGATTATCTTAAGAGCTTGGAAATTGAAGAGAAGATTAACCAAATAAAATGGTGTCAAGCAGCAAATGGTGCATTGTATCTTCTATCCACAAATGACAAAACGATAAAGTTTTGGAAGGTAAGCATCAGCAGTAGATAATTATGGAAGTACCTTATGACCTTTCTTTTCCTCTCGAAATCATGCCTTAGATTTTTCAATTGTATTCATGTGGTAAACTTAGAAACACTGATCATCTTTGAATGTTTTGTAAACTTTAGAAACTACACAATGCATGTTCAGTTCATGTGCTACTTGATATTTCTTGAAGTATCTGATGTTGTCCATCTCTTCCCAAGGAATGATGAACTGTGCTTCACATACCCTATTTGTTTTTAGTTCCTTGTGTGCACATAAGAATGCAAGATGCACCAGACATTGAAATATTGTTGTATGTAATTAATCTTTTGTTAGTTTAATATTACTTTTTGATATGTAGGTCCAAGAAAAGAAGGTAAAAAAGCTATCTGAGATGAATTTGGACCGTTCAGCTGCTCCTGCAAATGGTAGTCCTGGTGGCGTGGGATATCTGAGCCCATCTCTCTCAAATGGCAATGCTCTAAAACCTGGCAGGCTTCCTTTGCTTCGCCTGCCTGTGGTAGTTGTACTTAACTCAGTTTCATTTATGCACCTTGCAAAACCATATTGTAGTTATTTAGAACTATTGAGCTGATTCCTGGATATTGTGTAGCTGAAAATTGTATTTTAGTTGATTCTAAAATATTTCCCGTCTATGTAACCATTTTTTCTTTTCACAATTTGTTACATTGACTCAGTATAAACTGTAAACAGGTTACAAGCCAAGAAACAAGTCTTGCCACAAGTTGCCGAAGAGTATATGCTCATGCACATGATTACCATATAAATTCGATATCAAATAACAGGTCCTGCACATATATTCATTTGAATGTATCATAGCTAACGTTAAAGGTTTTCAGCTACTGAATTTGGATATGGAAATTTTTAGTTCTAAAATTTTTGCTTCCTGAAGATAAAGTTTTTTGGCACTGCTGCTGCTCTCAGCAGGAAAATAAAACTTGAAGTGCTACCAAGTGGACTGGTTTAGGGACAAAGGGATTCTGCTGCATCATATTAGTAGGAAACAGAGGCTGTACCAAAAGGGAGGGTGTCAAGCTCAGAGAGTCAGGATTCATGACTAACCATCATGTATATTGTATTTGGAACTTTAGAGAAAATTAAATCCCATGCTGAAGAGGCTGCCCAAAAGGATCGGGAAGAAAAACTTGCAGAGACACGGAAAAACCGGCTACACATCACTGTGCAAGGAAATAAGGCAGAATTCATCCAGCATGCTGAAGCGAAGCAGAGGTGCACTTCAGGCTATTCTTATCATCTGTTCTTTTCCAGGTAAGAAGCTGTGCTCTGTTAACTGAAGTTTTTGGCTGTTCCATTTATTGCCGAATGGTTTAGGGACAAAGGGCATTTTATCAAATCCCAAGTAACAGCTGCCACAGGTTTTAGCCATTAATAATCAGCCCTTCTGTCTCTCGATGCTAAATATATTTTGTTTGCTTTTGATTCTATGTTGTCCGTGTTC
The DNA here is from genome assembly GCA_029449295.1 of Zea luxurians. NCBI lineage: Eukaryota > Viridiplantae > Streptophyta > Magnoliopsida > Poales > Poaceae > Zea > Zea luxurians. The sequence continues at coordinate 20,613,576 of JAOPSE010000034.1, read as the reverse complement.
TTAGTTGGCATATGGTATGGAATAAGCTACATAACTGGATATCTGTTTTTTTACAACAACTTATTGAGTTGCTGCGCCTAAATGCCAGAAAATACAAGCACAAGAAGCACATTCGAGTTTGTTAATGCCCATACCTTGAATGAGGCACCCGCGACCGAAGCAATATTAGTATTCCTCCCTCTACGGCAGAGGGCCAAGCTCCTTTTCCTTTGGATCCTCCAGGGACGGGGGTTTGGGAAGTTAGGGGAAAGAGGATGTTGGCATGCGGGGATATGATCAATGTAAGGCGTAGTGAGTAGGATTAGGGAGTTTGTCCCGCCTCAATGGACGCCGCAACGGATTTGAGGTGGCTGCAGTGGCGCACGACGGGATTTGCGGGATTGCGCGCGTGCTGGCGTTAGGGCGGGTGTTAGGGTGGTTCGCCAAGGGCCGCGGCTTGGTTTGAGGCGTGTGGCAATGGTCGGCGCGAGCGGTTCGCGGCGTGCGAGCGGCTTTCGCGGCGGTCTCGGCGGGCTTGCGGCGCGGCGTGGGGATGGTGGTAGGGCGGCATCGCAGATTTCGCGGCGGACTGAGGCGGGACTGCGGTATGGTCGGCGCGAGCGGTTCGCGGCGTGCGGAGGTGGGCGGAGGTAGGCGACTGAGGCGGCGAGTTTTCCGGCGCGGCGTGGGGATGGTGGTAGGGCGGCATCGCAGATTTCGCGGCGGACTGAGGCGGGACTGCGGCTTGGGATCGAGGCGTGCGGAGGTGGGCGGAGGTAGGCGACTGAGGCGGCGAGTTTTCCGGCGCGCGCAGTCGTGCGGAGGTGGGCGGTGGTGAGCGGATTTGGGGGCGACGTTTCCGGCGCGCGCAGGCGTGCGGAGGTGGGCGCGGGGTTGTAGGGGGCGGGGGCGGTCTACAGACGGATCTTAATTATTAGTAGAGATTACACTTGTGACGTCAACATATGTGTGGAAATAGATCCTGGCACACATATGCTATGCACCCGGCTCTGCCCTTTGGAAACGGGTGTGACAGAAGTGGTATCAAAGCAATGTGACCGTAGGTTGCTAGATTAGTTAGAAATGGAAAGCCCAGTCAGTCTTTCAAGCTTGATATATTTTTCTCCATAAAAATGTACTTTATACAAAAACTCGTCTCTTTTATCTTCAACCCTTCTTGTCTGATTTTTGGTCTATCAGAAGGTTCTAATGAGAAGCATTGCAAGATGATCAAGCTAGGATTGCGGAACTTGAAGCGAAGTTTGCTAGAAGAAACCTTTTCGAAGCTATCAACGATGCCATATTCTCTGTCTTATCCCCACTCCGCAAGAAGTTTTGTTATGGATCCCCTGGGTCTATTATTTTACTTCTTGGCTAAGGTGATAGGATTGTTCTTTAGTATTAAGATTTTCGACTAGATCGGTAATGGCGATATTATATTATATTATATTATATTATAAGTGGTTTTCTAATCCCTAATATTGCTATATAACCCTTGACTTCTTATACTTTTGTTGTCTTGCCACTGTATTGCCACCCTTGCGCAATATCTACCTTGATATACTAAATTCTTTGTCTCTCTACTCCTACTTGATAATGCCTCTCTATTTTGTCTCCTTGATAATGCTTTCTCTCTAACTCACTTTATATCCTTGGTTGTATCATTTATCCTGACTTTAATAGTTCATGATTATCTTATTTCACTCTTGGCCACCAACAAATATGTCTTGTCTAACTCCTTGTTAATTCTTACCCAACTCCTTGACTTTATAATATCTTTCTTATTCCAAACCTTGTCTCACCTTTTGTTTGGTTGAATGAGTAGAATTGGACTGTGTTGTGCGGGTATGTTTGAATTCATTGTCCTTTGTGTTCATGTTTGATTTGCTTATTTGAAATGATTGTTGGTGTATTGTGTGACTTTTGTCCACAATGACATCAGTTAGCTAGGTAAAACCTTAGATAGATGGGTTTTCTCTGCTCTCTATAATCTGTCTTTGCTCAACCCTCTCGTCCCTTCCATTCTTCCATACCCATACAGATGTCAGACTTTGGAATGTCAACTACAAGTGATGTCACTAAGTGCAAAGAATGTGGTGTGTTGGCAAGTCAAAACAACACTATAAATAAAACAGTTGATGAACAGACATTCAAGACACAAAAAGATGCACAACCAAACCTACAAACAAGTGACCTTGGAGCATGTTGTTGTGAGTACTATGGAATTCCTTGTCGCCAAATCAGTACAAACGAAAGTGAAACTACAAAACAGAAGAACCGGATTTTATTTTCTGGCATAAACAGACAAATGTCTCCCCCTGAACAACTAATAGCAGAGTCTCTCATACATAATGCACAATCAGTTGATGAATTGCAAAGTATTCCAAAAAGGGAAACATCACAAGGATGCCCAGCCCCAAGAAGAAACACATGAGTGTTACATTGATGGATGGACTATTACTTGCACACAGTTTCAGCCTCATCGTCGCATCAGGTCCAAGAAACAAAAATGGAAACATGGAAAAAGTCAAGAAATAACTTCAAGAAAAGCTTGTTATCTATGTGGACGTGAAGATCATTACCTTCGTAACTGTCCTGAGAAGAGTTCACTACCAGACACCTCCGAGATAAAGCTATCTCAGTCTCCAGACATGGGGTATGAATAAAAATGCACAGAAACTTCTATCAACATCGTGAAGAACAACAAAAGGAATAGAAAAGTGTTTGGATACATGAGTAGTCCACCTCAAGCAAAAGCCCTAAAACACATGGATACCCAAACAGAAGAATCAAGCCAGACTCATCTATATGGGATACAGACACCCAATCATCCCTCATCACCCGTTGGTCAAGCAAAGTTGACTCGCAAAGAACTTAAAGCAAGAGGTGCTTGCTACTACCGCAAGAACGAAGGACAAATAATCTTCCAATGCCACAAGAAGCATCTAGACCGACTAGAGAAGAAAACTGTGAAGCAAGACCCAAGCAATAATTCGGAAGACCAATGAGTTTATAAGTTTGATGATGAATGTCGTCTGATTAGTATATATTGTGAAACGGAGAAGCAATAAGTTCCTTAAATTTGGAAAAGTTCGGTGAGAACCAAGAACCTACGAGTAACCATATGTCACCTTTGTTTTCTTGCTAGCTTTCCCTAATCTCGAGGACGAGATTCTTTTTAGAGGGGTAGATTTTGTAACACCCTAAATCCATTAAATGCAAACAACCCTATTTGAACTATTAATTTCCAGTAGAAAGGAAAATATTTATGTTTTTAAATAATTAAATGGTGATATAATTAAATCGAGCAATTTCTTTAGCAGATAAAACTTTACAAGGTGATTAATGCATTCATGTCAAATCATAAATTTTGTTTGATCTGATTTGTGAATCCAATATTTGGATATATTTTTTTTGTGGAAACTTTTTATAAAAACATAACGAGTTGCTAAATAATCAGTTTTTAGAAATCATATATTTTATTCTGTTAATATTATCTTTCAATTATCTCCATTTTTAGTGTATGCATTTATTTATTCATATATGTATATTCTGAATTTGGAAAAGGAATTTGTTTTTTTTAACAAGCTAACGAACGCCCAAGCCAAGCGTTCATCTCTCCCCACGCCCTTGCTTCATGTCACGTGGGCCCATTTCTCTTCTCACTTGTGTGTGGACCCCATGCGTCAGCATCTTCTTTAATCTCCAGTCGCGTCTGTTTTCTTCCGTCCTTCGAACGCAGATAGCGCCGCCAGCAGTTTTAACTCGTTGCTGCCTCTTCGTCAACCCTGTGCCCGTCCAGTTCCAGTGGAATAGCATAAAGCCTGTGTCGAACCCGTTACTCTCCCCTCCACTACTACTGCAGTCTCCATTAACCGACAGTTTCTCTCTCGCCATTAATGGCCATTACCTGCAGTTTCTCATCTCCCAGACCTCTTCCCTCCTTCGCCAGGCCTATAAATTATGCCGCTGCTCGCTTGCGCTCTACCTCGCCCCTCATCTCTGTCGCCACGCCATACTACTCCCTCCGTCGTGCCCTCTGTCCACTACTGCTCACCAACGTCGTCACGCCTTGCTGCTCTGCTGGCCGGTGCCACGTCAATCTCGCCCAACCGTAGTTCCCTGCCCAGTTCCCTGCGTGAGGTTCTATGTTGCCATCACTCGCCTCCGGCCATCATTCTCGCCCACGCCCGGAGCTCGTCGCTGGTCTACTCGCCGGAGTCGGTGTCCAACACGCCGTGTTGTTTGCTGTCGTCATTTCGGCCTCCCGAGCTTCCCTCGCCGGAGCACTCTATGCTGCTCTGTCAGTCACCTTGCTTCTCGTCGTACGAAGCACTGGTGACTCTCATCTCATTGGAGTTCGCTACTGCAACATCGAGCCCTTACGACTAGCCGCCCACGCCAGAGAAGTCTTATGTGCCCCGACGCCAACGCCTACTTCCCTGCCCCGTTTTCTACGATTGGCGTAAGGTAGAAGAAGGTCACCTTTTTAATCTATCTCCAAAAACCTATGGTTAATAGTGTATTAATCCATACCACATTGATTTATTTATAAAAATGTGTATTCGATACACAAATAAATTAAATAATATTTTGTTAGCTTTATTTAGTGCACTAATCAGTTTATATTTGTAGTTGCAACAATTTACATGTTTTTGAAAATTAATCTGTATTATGTTTGTTATAATCTATAGTTTTTGAATTAATCATAGACTTTATGTTTTTTTGTAACAAAAAAAAGAGATAACTGTTATGATGATATCTATACACAAAAAAATATAAATTTACCAGCTACCCCTACTAGTCTAACTTTATCTATGTGTAAATCCATGTTGCAGTTTATTATAAAATGTATATTAGGAATCCAAATAATAGAAATGACTTTGTTAGTTTCATAATTATGTGATAAGTATTTTAATTAGTGTTCTAAAAGTTCACATGTTTTCATAGTTTAATTAATTACGGTTGTTATGGAGAAATGTTAAAATGGCTGCTTCATTACATATCATGTTTTCACAATTTAATTATAGATATTTAAGTATAGCTTTCTTAAATAGAAATTTAAAATAAGATATAGACAATATGTTTCTTAATAACAATAAAAGGTAATTATACATATATAATTATCTTTTCACATAAAATGAGCTTTAGATTTATTCTCAAGTTTTTCTTAAAAAAATACTAAATTTGTCATATAGTTTTCTAAATATATTAAAAGTGATATAATTAGTGTTCATGTGGTTGATAAATAAAATAATGAAGTGTATATATATAGTTTTCTTAATAAGCCATAGCCCACATATTTTCTCAATAAATGAAAGATGATCGAATTAGTTAATTGTCTTTCATTATAAAATTATTTAGTTTTATACATGTGTAGATACATGTATAATGTTCATCCATGCTAATAATGCATTAGGGTGCTCTAAAATTGTGAAAACAAATATTGGTAGTGTTTATTGTATTTAGAATGATAAGTTCACCTTGTAGAAATATAAAGTTTATAGTTTTGATTTCAAATGAAAATAAAAGAAGGTCATTTGTTCTTATCTTTGCATTAAAATGTATTTAGACCATAATTTAGCTTTTTCAATAAGATTTAATAATGTGTTTCATAAATCATCAACCTTATATATATAACATATATATTTTCTAAAAAGGTTTAATAATGTTTAATAATGTATTTTGTAATGCTTCATAAATAAATGTTTTGTATAATCCTTTAGCCCATAGCCTTAGTTATTCTATATAACTTTTCTAAAAAGATTAAATTGGTTCACCTAATGGTTATAAATTTATAATTAAGATATTTTCAAGCTTAAGTCTTGTTTTATAAAATATGAACCAAACCTTTTGCAAAAGAGCGTCTTTTATTATAACCCTTGTTTGTGATGTTTTTGAAAAGCAAATGCTCTTTTCGTTATGCCTTCTTTTAGCTTGGCCTGTGATGAATGTTGTATGTTATTGAGTGGTGTTTGTTTTTTTCTTGTTTGTTTGTGTGATATTCAGTGGTTGATCTAATAGTTGAGAATCAAGTGCTATTCCGTGGAAGAACCTCAAATTTTCAATAAGCAAGGCAAGTGGACTTCTCCCTCTGCATACTCTGTTTGATCCCAAACAATACATTTAATAAAGTTTATTCTTTTGGATATATATGCATAATTTGACGGGTTACCTATTTAGATAACCTTTCCAACCTTATTCCTTGTTAACCTGGGTTTTGATCTAATCAAGTAGCTATGCTATTGCTACAACTTTAACTTTATGATGTTACTCCAACTGATGCTATCAATGTTCCAAATGGTAAGTTACATTATTGTTGTTAATCCGACGATTAAGCAAGATCATATTGTGATAATTGGAACATGGAGTGACCACCCGGGAAAACAGTGCAACCACGAGTGCTATCATGGCTCTGGCTTTGGTAATTAGCTTTATATGCTTAGTGCCTGGCAACCTTACCTGAAATATGGGCAAGAGGGGGAGCGGTAGGTGTTGGCAGCCCACGTTAACATGGGGACGTATTCTTGGCTAAGGTACCTCACCCAGGGGGCCACCACCATCGTCTTTAGAAACCTTAGCGGGTTGCTTCGTATTAAGTGTATTTTGTGAAAGCCTCATAGTGGATCCCTAGCCACTCACCTCGGAAGTGTTTACGGGTTTTGGCCGACCCAGGCTAGAGGGGATACACGGCTTGTGGGTAAAGTTGTACCACCTCTGCAGAGTGTAAAACTGATATATCAGCCGTGCTCACGGTTATGAGCAGCCTGGACTCCTCACATGATAATTGAACTTAAAGATGGAAATAAATCGAGATCCGATGATCTACCAATGGTTTGCTTAAGTGGTTTCACTTAAGTGTTTTTGATATACTCTTGTACCTTTGTTTAATGGGAATACTTGGGATTTACACTTATTAGTAAGACAGGTGTTGTTAATAAAATGTTGACCAACTAAAATGCTTACTGCTCAACCTCAGCCTCACCTTGTTAGACTTTGCATTAGTTTTTCCCCCACTTGCTGAGCCCCGACCATAAGTGAGCTCACCCTTGCTTAATTTTGATCAGAAGTTGCAGATGAAGATATGATGCTGAACTCCATGGATGCTAGTCTAGTGATACCCCCGGTCATCTTCCTGTGGATGGATGGCCCTGTTTCGCTGTACTTTGATGAATAAAGGTTAAGAAATTATGTCTGTTCGAAGTGTAATATATTAATATAATCTTTATTTACGCTTTTATGCATTGTTCTTTTGATATATTACACTTGTGACGTCAACATATGTGTGGAAATAGATCCTGGCACACATATGCTATGCACCCGGCTCTGCCCTTTGGAAACGGGTGTGACACTGAGTGAGTACACCGCCATGGCCAAGGAGGTCCATGGGCCAGATTACGATCCGAGGACCGAGGACATCGACGGAGATGTCCTCATGAGGGTCGGGGGAGGCAAGAGGCATGGGCGGTACTGGATTACCGACGGGCAATCGACTCGTCCTCCACTCCCACTCTCTCTCAGGTGCGAGCAAGGAGCACGAGCGCGAGGCCAGCCATACGACCTCGGCAGGACAGCTCACAGCATCGTATCCAGCAACTCCAGGTTATTCCTTATCTATTCATCGTTCATTGATTATTATATATCTTCTCTTTGCATTATCATAACATTAGGGCGAAATATTACAGACTCAGCTAGATGATGAGAGGAGGCAACGTGAGGAGCTAGAGAAGAGGATGGCGGAGATGTTCGCGTACATGCAGAGCCTTGGCGCCGCACAAGGTCATGCTCCACCACCTCCGTTGTTCCCTGCAACTGACCCTGCTGAGTTCACTACTCCTGTGAGTATCAAAATTTTAGTACTGCATGATATATATTCATATGTTCTCACACATACAATCTCTTCTGTGTGCAGGGTCAATCGGCGGCGTCGAACAACCCTCATGCTTCGTCCAGCCCTTCGCCGAACCAGTCTAGATGCCCACCTCGTTGATGATCCAGACTTGGTCTTGTGAGTGTTGGTGATGTTTGGCTAGACTTGGTCTTGTGAGATACTTGGTGATGTTAGTGATGATCCAGACTTATATCTGTTTTGTGATGAACCTGACTTATATTTGTGAGACTTATATTAGTGAGACTTTGTGATATATATGGTGTTGATGATAAATGTGTTCATTCTGTGATGCGATTGATATATAATGTGATGTGAATGATATATATCTTTTGTTTGTTTGGATGGAACAGCAAAAACAAATAAAAAAGGGACATCCTGGTCACTTTGCCGAGTGTAACACTCGGCAAAGGGTCGCTTTGTCAAGTGCTATGACCATGGCACTCGGCAAAGAAGGAAACCTGGGAACCGGTAAAGCCATCTTTGCCGAGTGCTGACCATGGCACTCGGCAAAGAAGGAAACCTGGGAACCGGCAAAGCCATCTTTGCCGAGTGCTGTTGCCAAGGCACTCGGCAAAGGGACTGGCAAAGGGGCCCACTGGAGGACTCTTTGCCGAGTGCCGATCCACTAGACACTCGGCAAAGAGTCCTCTTTTGTCGAGTGCCTACGACAGCTCTCGGCACAGGAACTGGCGGTGGGGCCCACTGGACCTTTCTTTGCCGAGGGCCGTGATAGCAGGCACTCGGCAAAATTGGCCTCTTTGCCGAGTGCTAAAGAAGACACTCGGCAAAGGATCCGTCACCGTCACTTGGCGCCGTGACGGTGACTTTTCTTTGCCGAGTGTCAAATGGCACTCGGCAAATTCTTTGCCGAATGCCCGACAAAAAGTACTCGGCAAAGAGACCGCTGCCGATGTACAGTTCGCCGAGGGTTCTTTGCCGAGTGTTACACTCGGCAAAGCCTTTGCCGAGTGTAAACTAGCCTTTGCCGAGTGTCTGAAACACTCGACAAAGGAGCTGTGTCTGGTAGTGATTTGTCGATCTATTGAACTAAACCGAGTACGGATGAAATATTTTTTACCCAGTTTTTTTAGAAATAAAGACTAATTTGGGAACTCTATTTTTCTAAGGCCCCGTTTATTTAGTTGGAATTAAATTCTATTTTAATAATTATAATTTAGACAAAACTAATTAAGTTCATATATTTATATATGTAATATTGTCGGGGACCATAATTAGGGGTACCCCGAAGACTCCTAATCTCAGCTGGTAACCCCCATCAGCACAAAGCTGCAAAGGCCTGATGGGCGCGATTAAGGTCAAGGCTCAGTCCACTCAAGGGACACGATCTCGCCTCGCCCGAGCCCAGCCTCGGGCAAAGGCAGCCGACCCCAGAGGATTCACGTCTCGCCCGAGGGCCCCCTCAAGCAACGGACACACCTTCGGCTCGCCCGAGGCCCAGTCTTCGCAGAGAAGCAACCTTGGCCAGATCGCCACACCAACCGACCGTATCGCAGGAGCATTTAATGCAAGGATCGCCTGACACCTTATCCTGACGCGCGCTCCAGTCGACAGAGTCGAAGTGACCGCAGTCACTTCGCCGCTCCACTGACCGACCTGATAGGAATACAGCGCCGCCTGCCCTGCTCCGACTGCCGTGCCACTCGCCAGAGCGAGGTCGACAGCGGCTAAGTCCAGCCTCGGGCGACATAGGAAACTCCGCCTCGCCTGACCCCAGGGCTCGGACTTGGCCTCGACTCCGGAAGACGATGAACTCCGCCTCGCCCGACCCAGGGCTCGGACTCGGTCTCGGCTCTGGAAGACGACGGACTCCGCCTCGCCCGACCCAGGGCTCGAACTTGGCCTCGGCTCCAGAAGACGACGAACTCCGCCTCGCCCGACCCTAGGGCTCGGACTCGGCCTCGGCTCTGGAAGACGATGGACTCCGCCTCGCCCGACCCCAGGGCTCGGACTCAACCTCGACCTCGGAGGAATCGCCACCTCGCCCCAACTCGGGTTCAGACCAGCCACGTCGCCAGGAGGGCCATCATTACCCTACCCCTAGCTAGCTCAGGCTACGGGGAACAAGACCGGCGTCCCATCTGGCTCGCCCCGGTAAACAAGTAATGATGACACCTCGCACGCTCCATGACGGCGGCAGCTCCCAGCCTCTTATGTCAGCAAGGAGACGTTAGTAAGGACCCGACAGCCCCAACAGCTGCACTCCCGCAGGGCTCCAGCACTCCTCCGACGACCACGACATCACATGAACAGGATGCCAAAACCTCTCCGACTGCCACGACGGCATGTACTTAGGGCTCTAGCTTCTCTCTGCTAGACACGTTAGCACACTGCTACACCCCCCATTGTACACCTGGGCCCTCTCCTTACGTCTATAAAAGGAAGGTCCAGGGCTCCCGTACGGAGAAGTTGGCCGCGCGGGAGGACGGGCCGACGCATAAGGCTCTCGCTCTCTCTCTCTCTCTCTCTCTCTCTCTCTCTCTCTCTCTCTCTCTCTCTCGCTCGCTCCCGCGCGAACGCTTGTAACCCCCTACTGCAAGCGCATCCAGCCGCCCTGGGCGCAGGACAACACGAAGGTCGCGGTTTCCCCTCGCTGTTCTCCCCCCCTTTGTGTCCCGTCTCGCGCCGACCCATCTGGGCTGGGGCACGCAGCGACAATTCACTCGTCGGTCCAGGGATCCCCGGGGTCGAAACGCCGATAAATATATTTGCATATTATCCTAAATTATATGAGAGAAATAGTTATATACTACGTTTATGTTATAGCGTAGCAAGTAGAAGAGTGTGCTATAAGTTGTACATCGAAAAAATAACATATAAATCTATAAAATTAATTTCCATTTCTCACCTAATAAATTTGATATAGGTTTATACGATAACTTTGAAAGTGTGTGGAATGTCACATTCTCAAAAAATAGCTTATTACATTAGTAAGATTTCAATTTCTCAAAATGAGAGATTTCTATTTTTCTAAAAGAAAATGAACTAATTTTCTTTAAAAAATAAAAATTCTTTGAAAAAATTGAATTAACTAGCTTCTTAAAAGGAAAGAAGATAACCACGAATCCAGGCGCGCAGTGCGTGCTTTCCTTTATTTTTTTTCGGTCAAACCACGAATAGAAGAGAACGTGTGCTACCGGGGTGTAGCACCATCCGATTTGGCAACCATCATCACTGATCCCCGCCCCACGATAGAGATGGCAATGAATACCTAAAACCTACAGATTTATGTCAAATTTTATATTTATGAGTTTGTTAATAGGCATAAATTTATACCGACGAGTTTTATGGGTACGTGTTTGTTCCTACAGTACCCAAAACCGTGAATCCGTGTGTTTTTTAAACCCGACCAAACCTAGTGCATATTGTCATTTTATTTTATAAACGAACAACAAACTTGTTTTCTCCCTATTTACTTCCTAACTTTTATAAAATGATGAATGTATAAGTAGTTGATGAGAGTGTTGCTTGTTTGCTATTATAGTTTTTACTAGTTAGGTGCCCGTGCGTTGCAACGTCACACATGACAGACCGCAATGACATTCTAGAGCCTTAGCAGTGTATGTTGTCACTAATGGTGTCATCTTCAAGCCACTATCTGGGCTAACAAGCCCCTGCTGTGAGCTTGTCGAGGCAAATGGGAAGTGCGACAAGATGCGAGCTTGTTGCAGAGGAAAGGCGACGACGTGGCATGAGAGGAAACCGCGCCAACGAGAGGAGAGAGAGGAGCGAAGCATCGCGAGGTCATCAGAAAGAATTAGGTGGCGACGAAGGAGTGCGTCGTGGAGGGACTGGAGGCACCTGAAGTTGGCCTACACATGCGAGGAGGACCAAGGAAGCAAAGTCGGAGTAGCACACTACAAGTTGATTAAAAAATATTGGAAGATTTTTTGCAAAAGTCTTGTTTTTGTTTAGATTACAATGCCTATAGAGAAACTGCAGTTAATATGTGGTCACTGGTCACCTATAAACAACGTCCACTCTTCTAGAACAGTCTATGGAGAAAAAACGAGTGCAAGGTGATTAGATAAATTTATCATGTCAAGAAAGAATGGAATTTCAAGGTTTGATGTTAGATATAAAAGTTGGCAGTTAGAGAAATATCAAATAGTTTTTATAGACCAAATTATCTCCAATGATGAGCATCTTCCATAAACCATAACTGAACAACAATAATGTTCGGTTGAGGCAATACAGATTAAAAACAAGCTTGCTGCAGCTACATAAATCATCAAGGCTAGGATAAAAATCGACTGAGCATATTTTTTCATAAAGAAGAGTGAGAGATGGATGGACAAGAGAAAGATAAGAGATGGAAGAAAAAAGAACACTACCACTGTTAATATCATAAGACAAGAGGCACGCTTTGCTGCGCCTGCCTCAGTCTTTTTAGCTTAGCATAATGCATATCCAACCTGCAAGTGGAAGAGGATGTGACATATATTTTGTGAACAAATCGTGCACTTGTTTCTAAAGAAAATGCATAAAATGCAGTGATAAACTATTAGTATTATACATGAAAGGTCACATAATTTTTAGAACCCAAACTTCCTTATGTAAGTATCCATACGCCATGTTCTGAGCAAACATCTCACCGAGGCATGCAGATTGAATCATTGGAAGATTGGCTTCAGCTTCTTGGCCACTACATGATTGAATTTTCTGATAACGTGAAATAAATTTATCACGTACTTCAATAAGAGATAGATCTCGACTTGAGCTTGTGTCTAAAATAGCCTTTACACTAATCGACTTGAACAAATCATTCAGTTTTCCAAGGACCTGAATTTAAAAGAGTTAGATTTAGTTCTCATAATTGAAGTGCAACCTTTCAACTGTGTTTTGAAAAAAAATAACTCGTGGGAAACATTTGTATGCTCGAAAAACAGAGAATATACATTATTGTATATATATACTGATACATATATATGAAGCACACTTGGTAGTTTCTTATGTTAATTTTTTACTTGGGGTTCATTTGATGTGTCATCAAATCATTGTGTTTATGCATTTTATGCATTGTTTCATTCTTGATTTTTACTCTATTTTGACCCTATGCCAGCACCCGCTAGTGTTTTATTCCCATGCTGTAGTTTCTACATCTTTATGTGGCAAGTCATATACATTATTGTTCTACATGTTCAGATGACTGTCCGTGATGCATTGAACTCTGCACTGGATGAAGAGATGTCTGCTGATCCTTCTGTTTTTCTGATGGGAGAAGAGGTATCGCCTGGAAAAAAACTTTCTGCTGGTCTTTTTCCCTGTTCAGTGTCTTTTTAATAATTTATATTCATATCCATTTGTGTAGGTTGGAGAGTATCAAGGTGCATACAAGGTTTGTAAAAATTCTAAGGATTAATGTGTTTGCTCTTATCTGTCGGTAACGTAACATTGGAATCTTAAATCCTACCATTTTTATAATATTCATTGTTGTCCTGTTGCAGATTTCTAAGGGCTTGCTTGACAAGTATGGTCCCGATAGGGTTCTTGACACACCTATCACAGAGGTGTACTATTAAAATCCTGAAACCATTGCTTTTAGGCTGCGTAAACATGATCACATAGGCACACTTACTGCTTTCTCTTTCTACCCTCAGGCTGGCTTTACTGGCATTGGTGTTGGTGCAGCTTACCAAGGTCTTCGTCCTGTTATAGAATTTATGACATTTAATTTCTCGATGCAGGTCAGATTTTGATATTGGTAACGAATTAAAAGATCTTTACTTGCTTGTGTTAAAGTATATCCCTGGATGTCTGAGTGTACTGTAATGGTCTGTGCCTCTGTGGTCGCTACGCAATATTCACCTGTTTTTTTAGAATTGAAAAGAGTTAGATTTAGTTCTCATAATTGAAGTGCAACCTTTCAACTGTGTTTTGAAAAAATAACTCGTGGGAAACATTTGTATGAGCATATATGCCCTTGGTGCTGCAATGTACGACTACTTCTGAGAATCCCTGATCAGCCAAAAAGGCCTCTTCTACTGCCCTCCGGAAATCAGCAGGTTTGCAACTGCTTAGTTCTTTCTGCCCTTGAAATCTGAAATGACAAATACAACTTGTTCTTAAGGCACAAGCTGGCATATTCTAACCATAGTAAAGTTGTCAAAACTACTCGAGCAGGTGTTTTAGCAGCATTCTAACAGTTGTCCATGTAGTTATGCATTTTAAACTACTACTCACCGGTTCATGTAGTCTGAAAATGGAAATATCAACCCCTGCCTCACCCACATGTACTTCTGCAACTCATATCATCAAATGCATCATTTCCCATGGAGAAAAGCAGTGGAAATTAAAGTCGGCCAGTTTGAATACAACAGTCACTGGAAAATTGTACCTTCTCGCCACTGAACTCTGTGCGCCAGCCAAATAGCATCACACAAAGCACAGCGACACCGCAATGTTGTGGTGGCATTGCATCGGCAGCGGCCTGCTGAGTTGGGTTGACCACCACTCCTGGCCACAGCGGCCTGCTGAGTGTGGCGGGGACTCGGGCGGCGTCGAAGTAACACCACGCACTGCGTCAATGGGAGGTGGGCATCGAACGGGGCAAGGATGGCTCGCGTGGAGTTGACGGATTTGATGGTGGCATGGTGGCACAGCGCGTGGGAAGTGTGGCGGGGGCTCGGGCGGCATTGAAGGCGGGATGGTGGCACAGGGCTTGAGAAGGAGATCGCATGGAGAAGGGCGGCGATGGCGTGATGGAGGCGTCGCGCGTGGGAGTGTGGCGGGGGCATGGTGAAGCTGGTGTGGACGCCCTCGCTGGATACATATGGATTAGTAGAGATTAAACACAGAAGACATTATGGGGGCATAAAGAACTTAAAACATGAAAGAATCAGTAGAGAAATGGTAAACAACATAAATATACTCAGCCATAGCATGGACTCACTAAACATTTTTTGTATACGCGGGCATTGGACACAAAAATATATTTAGCCACAGCATGGGATCTTTAGATATTTTTTATATGTGGGTATTGCTTCCCACATTGGTTGGTGCTGCAACTATTACAATTTGATAACTTAGTAGTGCAGAGAATATTGGGTATAAGCACTTCTCAGTTTGTGGTTACTATACAATCCTCACACTGCAAAACTTTGCAATTAAAGGGAAAATATTCTATGAAGATTTTGTTTTTATGGCCCCACAAGCTCAAAGTAGGTACAAAAGCATTAATACACAATCGCAAATTAAACCAAAGCAATGCCAAACTGCTAAGCCACAAAAACATCTATATGTATCTTAGATACATCAATTGATGTGAATTAGGCTAACATTATTTTGCTAAAAATTGCATGTCATCATGAGACGACATAGGGATCAGATCACCAGGCTGAACTTTCAGCTTATTATGGGCATCTGCAGCTTCGGTGTAACAACCAATCATTGACCAGCTTTGTATTGGCATACTCCAATTGGAGGCCTAGTCTGATTTGATTGCGCTTGGCAGTATCCACAAGTTTTTTTACAGATAATAAAGCTTAGCACCACAAGACAACCATCCTCTCTCATAGACTTCAACTAAAAACATGGAAGAATGCATCACGTCTAAACTTAGAAGGAAGAAAAAACATTATGATTTTTGTCATCAACATGAGGCATTAGAATAAGATGGCAATTATCTAATTTCATTTTGTTTAATAAAATGAATGCATTATAGGAGTCACGACCACAATAACAAAAAATGTGATTT
Source organism: Zea luxurians (assembly GCA_029449295.1). Lineage (NCBI taxonomy): Eukaryota > Viridiplantae > Streptophyta > Magnoliopsida > Poales > Poaceae > Zea > Zea luxurians. Next base: position 20,597,992 of record JAOPSE010000034.1, on the reverse strand, counting down.
CCCCCAACCCCTAGGAATTATTAAAGCACGGTTCAGAAGCACAAGAACTTGCAATCACATTCCAAGAAGGAAATCAAGGCTCACCCCGATGCTCTCAAGATGTTGACGATAGCCTAAAATTAGACGACGGTCTATGCCTCTAGTCCTCTAGGTCGCGACTGATGCCACACGACGCTTGCAGCCGCAACACCATTAATAAATCTGGCCACAACCATTCCCCCATGGAGTGCCTTTGCTGGTTCCCTCCCTCTGTTAAATTAGAAACAACCTGGATGGATATGACAGTAGCTCTCGTTTGATCAAGCTAATCCAAAGTGTGATTAGTTTCGTTGGAAAAAAATAAATGCAGACAAGCTGAATTGCTAATTACTTACTATATAACCGTTAATGATTATCCATGGGATCTTTTCGGCTGATCACCCAGTTTAGAATGACACATTGCTATTCTCCGTTTCCATCCATGATCCATCTCATAGCCTAGAGAGCCCAAGGTGTTCAGAGATATTCCTGTTTGAACCTGCGATTGCACGAAGCCGAAAGTTCACCATCATTTCCCAAGTAAAAAATCTTGGGATAAAAAATGGAAAGAAATTAAATCATAAAATTATCGACCTTGTCTATCACTCTCTAGCACAAACAAAAACCTTCTGTGTAAATAGAAAGGAGGGAAATAACTAAAGCACGACATTGTTTGAGAAGATCGGAAGAACGCATGGGGCGTGCTCGATGAAGCGACGATCGGTGGCTGCGCAGATCCATAGGCCGACCTAGGCGGCGCCCAAATTAGGCAAAATCGACCCGAGATCGACAAACTTGGGTCGGATTTAGCTCAGATCGAGGGAGGGGTGCCCACCTTTGCTGATCTGTCGTGGAGGCCCATGATGAGGCGCAGCTTCTTCTTGTGGCGGCCGGAGCCGGAGGCGGGACTGTCATCGTCCTCGTCCATGGAGCCGACGCTCTGACGGTTGTTGTGGGGCGTCGAGGCCGAGGAGCAGGGGGCGAGCGCATGGATAATAAAAAATAAAAAATATTGATTAGTTCTTGAAACAACAAAAGGATGAACAAACATCTGATTATAAGTTGCAAAAAAGGTTTATTTTCTTTTTGCTAACATCTGATATCAGAAATCAATACATATCCAATCAATCCACTAATGGCAGGCAATCCAGCAAAGTAAATTCACAAAACAATCTGGGCATGTCACATATGTAGTAGCCCAGCAAAGGGAACCTTTTTATACATTATTAACTACTTTTGTAAATTAATACTAAAACAAATCTACTACTCTGTAAATGAATACAATGGATTCAATCCCAAGGATACTACTGCTACTTATCTACGCAAAATAGACAAAAAGGACATTCGAAGCACCACAAATGGTCCAAACTAACCTTCTTTCCTTCAATTGTTTCAGGAACATCCCATTTGGCAATACGCTGAGCAAGCCCCTCAGCAATAGCAGTCTTTCCAACACCAGGCTCTCCAATTAGGCAGGGGTTGTTCTTTGTCCGCCTGCCCAAAATCTGAGTAACACGCTCAATCTGATCTTGTCTACCAACGACTGGGTCCAATTTGCCCTGCAAAAGAAGATAGTGATAACATCATTTCTACGTCTGTGAGTATACCAGGGAGGTGGGAGTGGGCCGGCATTGCCGCCGCTGCCGGAGCGCGCCATGGAGATGGGAGCGGATCTGCCTTGGCACGTGCGGTATGACCGGAGCACTTCAGGAAGGTGGGAGCAGGTCGGTGTCGCCACCGCTGCTAGAGTGCGCCATGGAGATGGGACTTGGGGAGCTGGTAGGGTTGCTGATGGAGGGTGCCATGGAGGTGGCCCCGAGGGCGGCGACGTCATGTACAGAGCGGCCCGCGTCGGTAACGGACCTAGAGCCCACCTCGACAAGAGCTCCTGCCATGGGGGCCACCTCCATGGCGCCTTCCCTAGCCGCCGCGGAGATCCAACTGCCCCGGAGAAGGCTCTGCGTCGGTGGCAGGGATACAGTGGTCATCACTGTGCCGCGGGTGTGGGGCCATAAGGGCATCACACGTGGGTGGTAGGGGAGGGGGAGGCCGCAGGGGAACGATAGGGTGAGCCTCGTTCCATGCGCGCGCGTGGAGGGGGATTGCGGGCGCGAGGGCGATTGCGGGAGCGGGCGATCTGGGTGATTGCGGGCGCTTTCCATCGAGCTTGGGCGAGCATCACGGTGGAGGGGCCGCGAGGGGGCGAGGTATGCGATAATGGCGGGATGCGGGTGAGTTTCCATCGACGAGGAGAGCCTGGGCGGGGGAACGGTGTACCCAGTGTGGGAGCAATCTCCGGGCGGCTCTGACGAGCGCTAAAATCTTAGGGTGGGGACGCGGCCGTTGCGGGGAGACGACGGAGGCGGAGGCAGGCGGGCGCGGGCGAGCGGGGGCATGGTGCACGCCCTCCTTGCGCTCTTAAGGAGTAGTATAGACTAGCATTATATATATGATGGATGTGTAACTTAGTGTAAGGTCACTTGACTATACAACTTATTATTTGTATTTCGTTCTGTCTACTAATAATTTTTATACTAAATCATGAACTCGATGTTCATCATATAAATTTTGGACCATAATTTCATTAATCATTACAATACTTATTGATTATGAGAAGAATAAGCATAAGATAAAATCCGCGGGTACCCGCTAACTTGATAGGTACGGGTTTAGGCAAAACTTCAAATTCGTTATTTATACGAGTTTTTTTAATGAGTATCGGATACGGATTTTGAAAGGCAAACCAGCCTCTACCCGCGACCCGCATGGCCGCATAGACCGGACGCCCCTCCACTTTCCCCTTTCCTTTCCTTCCCTTTCATCATTCGCCCGTTTTCCACCTCCCATCGCGACCTCTTCCTGACGTTTCCCCAATTCCTCCGCGCTAAGCAGAGCAACAGCGATGGCGACGAAGTACGCTGCCGCCGCGGCTGATCTGATCACGGGCCGTCCGCGGAAGCGGGCGAGGCTTGGCTGGGACGTGGCGCCGGCTGCCGAGGTAAACGCCCCCTCACCGACTCCTCTCCTCTCCGATGTGTTGTAATTCAGGATACTGTTCGCCTATTCATGAGGCGATTCCGCATAGAACTATTATCTATCCCGTTAGATATCAGTACCTTGTTATGATATTCGTGGATACATTGATCTTTTAGATCTAGGTCGTTTATGTGTTGTATTTAGAGCCCAGATCCACAGAAATTCTATTCTATACTGGTCTTGCAAAATTAGTAAGACAATGTTCTCGATGGTGCTGTCTACCTTTTTAGCCTGATTAATCTGACCAGGTTTATATAATTATATTTGACTTAGAGCATGCATGCATGCTTTGTTTTTTTCCCGAGAGCACGATTAGAGCTGCATATAGTTTGGTTTAACATACTGGCAAGTTTAGGCTCATTACGTATTAGATTTTTTGTATGTGGGCCATCACCCGTTTTAAGTTATGTTCAATTCATGGAAAAATATCTTGGACTGAAATTAGTAGGGTAAAAAATATGTGCTTTCTACCTTAAATGGGAACATGGTTTCACATAATTCAACGACACCTTATGTTGCAATTCTTATGCTTGATCTACATGATTATGATCTAACTGAATTTTATTAATCAAATAAGAACCATTTGTTAGCATCTATGAATAGTGTGTATCTATTGAATTTTGCGTCTTAATACAAGTATTACAACTACATGCTTTCAAGTTTGTATCTATATAACCTCTCATGTATTATGCCTGTGATAACTGATGCTCTATTCACCACTGTGTTCCTTTTGTCTTATATGGCTCAATTGTCACTGTGACCATCACACAGGGAAGTATTTGTTTATATTTTCTCTTGCATGAAAAAACAATGGATGGATGTGTGTAGGCTCAGATAGGAACATTTTGTGGGCAAGAAGTTGGTGATGTGGCCAGCCTGCTATTATCAGCAAATCCTTCCGACCATACTTGTTCGTCTCTGCTCCCGAAGGGTGTGGCTCGAAATGCTTCCCCTCCCTGGAGAGAAGACGATAAAGATGGCCATTATGTATTTGCTGTTGGAGAGAATTTGGCCTCTCGCTGTAATTACACTTGACTATCACTATTGGAGTAATTTCTCTGTGATGTGATGCTCATCCTTCTGGGGTTTACATTTCCCTTTTTCTTACTCATTTTAAAAGTTGCGGGCTTCTTTGTGTTGTTAGCATTTTTTTTCTTTTGAACAGATATTGCCATTTAAAATTTTTCATTATTTTTCAATCATGCCTCAGTAGACATCTATTTGGTTTCATACTCTTTTAGGACCTTTATTTTCTTGGATGCTCCTAATTTATTTTGCGTTTTTAACATCTATGTGGTTCAAGGTTTTCAATGCATGTTGACTTATTTTTAGCTCCCAATGATGTTAATGTTATGTTGCATCTTGACATAAGATCTTTTTTTTAAAAAAAAATTGTGCATGTCGTCTGTCTGTTTCTGTATTCCTATAAATGTTCTTACATCTTAACATATTGCACTTTGTGGGAATGACACTGTTCTAATATATCATTTTTATGTTTTTGCAGACAAGATATACAGAAAAATGGGTGAAGGTTAGTATTTCTTTGCCATCATGTGTTCATATTGCTGGATACAGACTATTTAATTTAGTTTATTAATTTGTGTGTCCAAGGATCTGTGCCATTGACCCATTGTTATTGTTTCTAAAGGATCATGTTTTTATGATGCAAGTAACTCAGCAAAACTTCCTTTAATATTTGTTACCTTTTTATTTGTTTAGGTACTTTTGGTCAAGTACTGGAATGCTGGGACCGAGAAAGCAAAGAGATGGTGGCTATTAAAATTGTTCGCTCTGTAAAGAAATACAGTGATGCAGCAATGATAGAGATCGATGTCCTGCAGAAGCTTGCAAAAAATGATGCTGCAGGCAAACAGTAAGTTATACATTTACTTGTCCCCATTTTGGAAACAAAGAAATAAGTTCTGTACTTCTGTGCATTAAATTGGGGGCTTTCTTAAAAACTATGATGCTGCTGTAATGGAGGAAAGTTACATGCTTATGGTGTTTTTGCAGTTGTGTTCAAATACGGAACTGGTTTGACTATCGTAGCCATATTTGTATTGTAAGTATAATGGTTGGTTTATAGAATTTTCCCTCACCGGCAAGTAGACATTGGGGCCAAATCAATCAATATTTTTTTTATGAATTAACAGGTCTGCGAGAAGCTTGGCCCAAGCTTATATGATTTTCTGCAGAAAACCGGCTTCCGTCCATTCCCAATTGATCTAATTCGCCGGATCGGGGAGCAACTTTTGGAATCTGTTGCATGTGTGTAGAGACAATACCCTGCAAACTTCGAATATCTATATATTTTTATTTATTCAAGGTTCTTGTTTTTTGTTTTCTTTCTCTGATGTTTTACCCTTCTTTGATTCCAAGTTCAAAATTCTGTAACACATTTGAAAGACAACCTGTAGTGTTTTTCATATTTTTGATTCCTTTATTTAGAAAACTATTTTCATATTTTTCAAATACTTGTGTGCTAATTTATGTTATTTTCTTTGCCTTTTGGGATTGATGTCTTTTATGCCAGTTCTCGTAACTTGGTTTCACATATTCTTTTTCTGATCTATCCTGATATTTGCCTTTACTTGCAGTCATGCATCGTCTTCAGCTAATTCATACTGATCTGAAACCAGAGAACATCCTCCTCGTTTCTTCAGATTATGTCAAGTTACCTGATCCCAAGGTACTTTACGCTACATGATTAAGCGTAACTTGTTTCTTACTTGAATCAGTATGATGTGCCATCTCTTTTATGGAGCTAACCCTAACAAATGACTCTAACAAACTTGATCTCATCTAACTAAAAGTTCAATGTCTATCTCTTAGCTAAGAAGCTAACTAACAAACCGACTAACTTAAATCAATTGCATGCTTCTGCTGCTTGTGCTTAACCTTTATGCTGCTGTCTCTGCTAAGGCCGAGCCCATAACACGCTCATCAATTTAATATCTTGTTTATTGTAATTTTTCTTGAACTACTGTCTGTTTCATGAGTTATCTTAACTAGCAAATTTTCATGAGTTATCTTAACCTTTATGCTGCTGTCTGTTTCATGAGTTATCTTAACTAGCAAATTTTCAATCTAGGACGGATCATTCTCAAGGAAACTGCCAAAATCAAGTGCCATTAAGTTGATTGACTTTGGAAGTGCAGCGTACCATCACCAGGATCACAGTTACATTGTATCCACCAGACACTATCGCGCCCCTGAAGTTATTTTGGGTATGAATGTAGTTGCTGCATAATTGCACACGCCCTTTTCATTACTTCTGGAGCCCAGTTGCTTAATATTTGTGTTGCTGTTGTAAGGACATGGATGGAGCTATCCATGTGATATCTGGAGTGTTGGTTGTATACTTGTTGAGCTTTGCTCGGTACGTATTTCTCTGGTTTTTTTGTTGTTCATATAAAAAAGGTGATTGTCTGATTAAATCATATGCCTCATTTTACAGGGTGAGACACTGTTCCAGACTCACGAGAACTTGGAACACCTTGCAATGATGGATAGAGTTCTAGGTCCTATTCCACGGCACATGCTGGAAAGAGCCGAGTATGGCTTTTGTTACCTGCTGGCATTTTTTGTACCTAAAATGCTGCCTTTTGAGATTAATTCCAGTTGTTTGCCTTCCGTATACTCAGCCAGCATGCGGAGAAGTACGTCAGAAGAGGAGGATTGAACTGGCCACAAGCAATAACAACAGTAGAGAGCGTTAGAGCTGTTCTCAAACTGCCTCGCCTTCAGGTAAAGGCTGCTGATGCTTGGTTGTTTGATTCTTCCTCCTGTGTTTTCGGTTTTCTTTCCCACCTCGCTATTACATCTAGCTCCTCTTTGGTTTGGTATTGCATCCTTTTGAATTTGTTTATTTATTCTTCTAACCGTGCTCCCTTGTCTCTGGTCCAGAACCTGGTGATGCAGCATGTGGATCACTCTGCTGGGGACTTCATTGACCTTCTGAAGCGCCTCTTAGCCTATGAGCCTTCGGGAAGGTTGACTGCTCAAGAAGCGTTGGGCCATGTCTTCTTTACCAGATACCGGCAATAACAAGTCGCCTCGCCATGACATCTTCGATGATTTGCTATGGCACATTTATCTGACGCAGACTTAACAAAATCTAGAGACAGTTGGCGAGTTCTGAGTATTCAGAGGCAAGAGATACAGCCTTGAGAGAATTCAGATGGTCGTTGAACAAAGAGAGAACTTGGCGCGAGTGCTTGTAGACATGGACGTTTATTCGTTGTGACTGATTTTTAAAAGTGCAATTCCCTATTGCCCTGCCTCCGGTTTGTCTATAGAAGCATGCATAGATTGCAGCAGATCACAAGGAGCTATCTGGTATTTGTGTGTGTGCACGAAGATTGCGGTTGGATACCAATGCAAATGCAAGTGTAGCTGAATTAACTGTTACAATTTTTTCTTTATAAGCTGCAAGCTCACACACGCAGAGTTCCATTGAACAATAAGCATCGAGGACGAATTTTTTTAAGGGTCGTTTGGATCTATTTATTTTAGAAGAATTATAATTTATTTAATAAAATAGTTTATTTGGTTTTAAATTTTACTGCCATCACTTTCCAAAGTTTATATATAAGTCTATCTCACATTTTTTAAAGATCGTTTGGATCTATTTATTTTGAAAGAATTATAATTTATTTAATAAAGTAGTTTATTTGGTTTTAAATTTTACTGACATCACTTTCCAAAGTTTATATATATAATTCTATCTCAAATTCGTGAGGTAGATTATAGTAAATAATTATGTATTAATAGAATATGTTTTATAATACACTGTTTAACTCACTCCTATGTATAGTAAAATATAGCATATAAATATATTCTACACATTGCTAATAATAATATATAAATATGTTTCTCGTAAAACCATATTAGTTTTATTGATCTTTACCTAAATTATTATTATTATTCAAACGAGACGTTAAAGAAAACGTAGTTTGAAGAATACTAGTTTATCTTTCTATTTCCTTCTCTGCTCACGGACCAGTCTATGGAAAGTGAAAGGAGCCGCACGCAACGGGTAGGTGCGGCCAACTCGCCGCCGTGCCACTAACAGATCCTTATATTTAGTAACCAAATCAAATTTGAATCTCTGCTATCTACCGATCACACACTGCTTTACGTATTGCCGCCAATCACGTGTAGCTTTCGTACTGCCATCCACCAACCCTGTGCAGTTTTCATATTTAGACCTTGTTCGATTAATTCTGTTACATATGAATTAGATAAGATTGAAAAAATTAAGAAAAAGTTTGATTTGCTTGGGATTTAAACACATCCAATCTCACTCAATTCACATGGATTGAGAGCTAACCGAACAAGCCCTTATACAGTGGCACCCACGTTGTTTTGGTTGTAAAACTGGTGGGAGGATTGATTTCAATAGTTCTGGCTTGGTTGCTACATAGGGAGATAAAATAGGTTTAGATAAGAACTTCTCATATTTAGAAATAAGATATAAGAACTGTTGGAGCAGAGTTTTTTGTTAATATTTTTCTAAACAAAAATATAGGATGGATTTTAAGCAACTATTGTGGATGCCCTAAGAGCATCTCCAACAACGTGACCTATAAAAATTCCTTATAATTTAAAAATAAGTAAATTTTATAGAATTTAGGGCACCAACAAAACACTTCACTCCAACAGTAAAGCCCTAAATCTAGATTATAGGGCAGCCCACTACGGTGTAGTATATTTGAGGCACTTGAGAAGGTGTCCTATAGTTTTTTGACAAAATTTGTTGAATTAAGGCACTGTTGGAGTGGTTTTTCTTGTGTAGAGCCCTATATTTCAATTTGAGGCACTAGTTTGAGGCATTGTTGGAGATGCTCTAAGACTCTCTTCAACGGTCTCCTCTATATATTCTCTCTATATCCACTATCCTGTCACGTCATCAATCTCTCTTCTCCACCTTTTATAAGGGTTTCCTCTAAATTCTCCCACTTACCCCACTACAACTATAAAATATCATTTTCTATATCTATTCATTATCTATTATCGTTTTTTCTCAACTAAAAACACAACCATGCACTAAAAAGGAAGGCAGAAGGCTGCCTCCATGCCTCATATTTGGTGGAGTACTGTGCGTAGTGCAGAGAGGAGGTTGTAGGGACGTGCGTTGAACCGGAAGAGGAATGCTAAATGTGTACTCCCTCCGGTGCAGTAAAAGAAGTCATCCTGCGCGTGACCGAGCGTGCACAAAAAGAAGTCATATCGCAGCGTGCACAAAAAGAAGTCATATCGCGCGTGGGTCTGGGATTTGGACGTTGTTGCCCCTAGTAATTGCACAAAAAAAGATGCATTTAAGAGGAATCGAACTTGAGACCTCCAGTCTAGAATGCCTTGGAGCTGCTGCAGCAACCAATCAAGCCTATGATAATTAATGACGTTAATGCACCCATATCCCTATTTAATAGGGGCAAACAGGGAAAACTCTATGATAATTAATCACTCCTTGGTATGCACAATCATGTCCTAAACGACTACCTTTACTGCACTGGAGGGAGTACAAGGCAAGGGAAGGAGGTGGCTAGCGGCAGCGTTGAATACGGTCTAATCAGACCCGTTTGGTTTACGACTCATTTTTAGAATCTCATTCTAGAATTAATTTGTTAGCCAACCAGCTTTAGATTTCGTATTGGATTCTGTGTCTAAAATCTCAATCTCCTCTAGAGCTGATAAACTATTTTACATTGGTTTTTGTGCAGTATTTGAATTCCAAGAACCCATAGTAAACCAAGCGCCGCCCAGGTCAACCCAAACAGGCAGTTCGTGGCACGACACATCAGCCCAAACAAATCGCCTAATTGGATGACCACGCGCAGGTTTCTACGAGCCTGGCTAGCCTCATACGGTCATTTTGGACGTACCTGCCGATGCAAGAAAATAGTCTCAAAATAACTTGTTTTGTATCTGTCAGGTACCATAATTACGGGTATCCATATTACAACCCTAAAAATCCCTAGACGTTTGAGTAAGAAGGGAACACGAGCAAAACACACTCTCGACCATACCAAGGCAAGGGATCCAAATCACGCCTCGCCCAAGGCCAACTCCAAACGGGAGACTCTAGTCATGAACTCGCCCGAGGCCACCCTAGGGCGAGAGACATAGTCACGGCTCACCCGAGGCCACCTCCGAGCGGGAAATATAACCGCGACTCAACCGAGGCTAGCCTTGGGCGAGATGCACACTTCCGATTCGCCCGAGGGCGCCTCATACGACGCTTAGTGAAAGGGAAATAGGGTTAACCTTTTTTCTAAAATTAATTTTGGTGGTTGAATACCCAACACAAATATATGGACTAACTAGTTTGCTCTAGAATACATGTTCTACAGGTGCATAAAGGTTCAACACAAACCAATAAATATTCAAGTTAGGGGTCCAATTCAAAGGAGCAAAAGAAACCAAGTGTGTTGTGGTCTGGCGCACCAGACTGTCCGGTGTGCCACCGGACAGTGTCCGGTGCACCAGGTCCATACAGGGCTGAACCAGTCGCTCTCAGGTTTCTTCGGGCACACTCCGCTATAATTCACCAGACTGTCCAGTGTGCCACCGGACTGTCCGGTGTACCAGCGGAGCAACGGCTACTTCGCACAACGGTCGACTGCGAAAGCTGACGAATAGATGAATAGTGCACAAAGTGCGCGGTAGAGTTAGAGCACAGAGTCAGTGGCGCACTGGATAATGAACAGGAGCTGTCTGGTGCCACAAGAAGTCAACAGCACCAATGGTCGACTGCTCCCGAACCCTAACGGTTGGGTGACGTGGCGGCGCACCGGACAGCCTACAGTGCCTGTCCGGTGGCGCACCGGACCCATCAACAACAGCTTTCCCCAACGGGCATTTGGTGGTTGAGGGCTATAAATACCCCTAAACCACCACCACTCCAAGCATCCAAGATTTTTGAGTATCACATTCATTACAAGAGCTCTAGCATTCACTCCTAGACACAATTCAAAAGATCAAAGCCTCTCCAAGTCCCAAATACATCTCAAACACTTAGTGACTTGTGTGAGAGAGATTTTGTGTTCTTTCGAGCTCTTGCCTCTTGGATTGCCTTCTTTCTTTATCTTTCTTGTTCTCAAGCAACTTGTAATCAAAGCAAGAGACACCTAAGTGTGTGGTGGTCCTTGCGGGGTCTAAGTGACCCATTTGATTAAGGAGAAGGCTCACTCGGTCTAAGTGACCGTTTGAGAGAGGGGAAGGGTTGAAAGAGACCCGGTCTTTGTGACCACCTCAATGGGGACTAGGTTCTTTGAAATCGAACCTCGGTAAAACAAATCACCGTGTTCATTCGCTTGATTCCCATTTGATTTGTTTTCTCCCTCTCTCTCGGACTCGGTTTTAATTCTAATGCTAACCCCGGCTTGTAGTGTGTGCTTAAGTTTATAAATTTCAGGTTTCGCCTATTCACCCCCCTCTAGGCAACTTTCAATTGGTATCGGAGCCCGGTGCTTCATTAGAGTCTAACAACTTGAAGTGATGTCGGGAGATTACGCCAAGAGGGAGATCGTGACCAGCGACAAGCCCGCAAGCTCGGGGAGGACTCTCTCAAGGGAGTCCGGCAACAAGCACAAGGAGGAATCCTCTTCCTCCGTCAAGTCCCATCGAAGAGGCGACAAGAAAAAGAAGATGAAGAAAGTGGTCTACTACGAGACTGACTCATCGTCGCCCTCCACATCAAGCTCCGACTCGTCCGTCGCTTCTAAGCGCCATGAGCGCAAGAAGTATAGTAAGATGCCCCTACGCTTTCCCCGTATTTCAAAGCACGCTCCTCTACTTTCCGTTCCATTAGGCAAACCACCATATTTTGATGGTGAAGATTATTGTATGTGGAGTGATAAAATGAGGCATCACCTAACCTCACTCCACGAAAGCATATGGGATATTGTTGAGTTTGGAGCGCAGGTACCACAGGTGGGCGACAAAGATTACAACTCGGACGAGGTCGCCCAAATTAGGCACTTTAACTCCCAGGCCACAACTATACTCCTCGCTTCTTTGTGTCAAGAGGAGTATAATAAGGTGCAAGGGTTAAAGAGCGCCAAATAAATTTGGGACGTCCTCAAGACGACACACGAAGGGGGTGAGGTGACCAAGATCACCAAGCACGAATCGATCGAGGGAGAACTCGATCAATTCGTCCTCAACAAGGGAGAGGAGCCACAAGCAATGTACAACCGGTCAAGACCTTAGTCAATCAAGTGCGCAACCTCGGGAGCACCAGGTGGAATGACCATGAAATGGTCAAGGATATTCTTAGATTTCTTGTTTTTTGTAATCCCACTCAAGTGCAACTAATCCGTGGAGATCCTAGATATAAGCTAATGTCTCCCGAGGAGGTTATTAGAAAATTTGTGAGCTTTGAGCTAATGATCAAAGACTCCAAACACATCGTCAACTTGGAGCAAGGCACCACCTCCACACCCGAGGTGCAACCCATCGCATTCAAGGCGACGGAAGAAGAGAAGAGGGAGCCTACACCAAGTAGGCTTCCAATCGACGCCTCCAAGCTCGACAACGAGGAAATGGCGCTCATCATCAAGAGCTTCCGCCAAATCCTCAAGCAAAGGAGGGGGAAGGACTACAAACCCTGCTCCAAGAGGGTGTGCTACAAATGTGGTAAGCCCGGTCATTTCATAGCTAAATGTCCAAATTCTAGTGGAAGTGACAGGGACGACGACAAGAAGGGGAAGAAGGAGAAGAAGTATTACAAGAAGAAGGGCGGCGATGCCCACGTGTGTCGGGAATGGGACTCCGATGAGAGCTCCACCGACTCTTCCTCCGACGAGGACGCCGCCAACATCGCCGTCAACAAGGGCCTCCTCTTCCCCAACGTCGGCCACAAGTGTTTCATGGCTAAGGACGGCAAAAAGAAGAAGGTACAATCTAGAACCACCCCCAAGTATACTACATCTAGTGATAAGGGTAGTTCTAGTGATGGTGAAGATGATTTAATGTCTTTTTTTGCCAACCTTAACATGGAACAAAAGAAAAAAAATTAAATGAACTAATTGATACCATTAATGAGAAGGATGATCTCTTGGAAAGCCAAGAGGACTTCCTTGTTAAAGAAAACAAAAAACATGTTAAGGTGAAGAATGCCTATGCTCAGGAAGTAGAAAAATATGAAAACTTGACTAAGGAGCTTAACATTTGCCATGATTCAATTATCGGTCTTAGAAATGAAAATGCTAGTCTAAATACTAAGATTGATGAATTGAATGATACAATTTCTAGTCTTAGAACTGAAAATTCTTGTTTAGTTTCTAAGATTAAAGAATTGGATGTTTACAATGATACTATTTCCTGTCTTAAAGATGAAAATGCCATATTACATGCTAAGATAGAAAAATTAAATGTTTGCAAAACCTCTACATCTACTGTTGAGCATTTGTCTATTTGCACTAGATGTAGAGATGTTAATGTAGAAGATATTGATGATCACCTTGCCATGATTAAAAAACAAAATGATCATATAGCTAAATTAGATGCTAAAATTACCGAGCATGAGCTCAAAAATGAAAAATTTAAATTTGCTCATAGTATGCTTTATAATGGGCGACGCCCTGGCATTAAGGATGGTATTGGTTTCCAACAGGGAAGCAATGTCAAGCTTAATGCCCCTAAAAGATTGTCTAATTTTGTTAAGGGCAAGGCACCCATGGTTTATGATAATAAAGGCTACATTTTATATCCTGCTAATTTTCCTGAGCACAAAATTAGGAAAATTCATGTTAGGAAACCTCATACTATTTCTCACCATGCATACATGCATAAAATTGAGGCATCTAGCTCTAGGCAAACCACTCATGTTAAATTGCCTAGAAAGAAAATTCCTGTTGCATCAAATGATCAAAACATTTCATTTAAGACTTTTGATGCTTCTTATGTTTTAACTAACAAATCAGGCAAAGTAGTTGCCAAATATGTTGGGGGCAAACACAAGAGTCCTAAGACTTGTGTTTGGGTACCCAAGGTGCTTGTTTCTAACATCAAAGAACCCAAGACTGTTTGGGTACCTAAGAACAAGGCCTAAATTGTTTTGTAGGTTTATGCATCCAGGGGCTCAAGTTGGATAATTGATAGCGGGTGCACAAACCACATGACTGGGGAGAAAAGAATGTTCTCCTCCTATAAGAAAAACGAAGATCCCCAACGAGCTATCACATTCGGGGATGGAAATCAAGGATTGGTCAAAGGTTTGGGTAAAATTGCTATATCACCTGACCACTCTATTTCCAATGTTTTTCTTGTAGATTCATTAGATTATAATTTGCTTTATGTTTCTCAATTATGTAAAATGGGCTACAACTGTCTTTTTACTGATATAGGTGTTACTGTCTTTAGAAGAAGTGATGATTCAATAGCATTTAAGGGAGTATTAGAGGGTCAGCTATATTTAGTTGATTTTAATGATAATCAAGCTGAACTTGACACTTGCTTAATTTTTAAGACTAATATGGGTTGGCTCTGGCATCATCGGCTTGCTCATGTTGGGATGAAGAATCTTCACAAACTTCTAAAGGGAGAGCACATTTTGGGACTAACAAATGTTCAGTTTGAGAAAGACAGGGTTCGTAGTGCATGCCAAGCAGGAAAGCAAGTTGGCGCTCACCATCCACACAAGAATATAATGACAACAAACAGGCCACTGGAGCTACTCCACATGGATTTATTCGGCCCGATAGCTTACATAAGCATCTGGGGGAGTAAGTACTGTCTCGTAATTGTGGATGATTATTCTCGCTTCACTTGGGTATTCTTTTTGCAGGAAAAATCATAGACCCAGGAGACCTTAAAAGGATTCTTGAGACAGGCTCAAAATGAGTTCGGATTGAGAATCAAAAAGATAAGAAGCGATAATGGGACGGAGTTCAAGAACTCTCAAATTGAAGGATTTCTTGAGGATGAGGGCATCAAGCATGAGTTCTCTTCTCCCTACATACCTCAACAAAATGGTGTAGTGGAAAGGAAGAATAGAACTATACTGGACATGGCAAGAACCATGCTTGATGAATACAAGACTCCGGACCAGTTTTGGGCTGAAGCAATCAACACTACTTGCTACTCCATCAACCGGCTCTACCTTCACCGAATCCTCAAAAAGACATCATATGAACTCCTCACTGGTAAAAAGCCCAATGTTTTATATTTTAGAGTTTTTGGGAGCAAATGCTTTATTCTTATTAAAAGAGGTAGAAAATCTAAATTTGCTCCTAAAGTTGTAGAAGACTTTTTACTTGGTTATGACTCAAACACAAGGGCATATAGAGTCTTCAACAAATCCACTGGACTAGTTGAAGTGCTAAGGAACATGTCCGTTGGGGATGTGTGTCCTAAGGAATCCGAAGAGCCTCCACAAGCACAAGATCAACCGTCATCTTCCAATCAAGCTTCTCCACCCACTCAAGATGAGGATCAGGCTCAAGATGATGAAATTGAAGAACAACAGGATGAGCCACCTCAAGAAGAGGACAATGATCAAGGGGGAGATAAAGATAATGAAGACAAGGAAGATGATCAAGAAATACAGGGTCAAAGACTGCCACACCCAAGAGTCCACCAAGCAATTCAACGAGATCACCCCGTCAACTCCATCCTTGGTGACATTCATAAGGGGGTAACCACTAGATCTTGGGTTGCACATTTCTATGAGCATTACTATTTTGTTTCCTCTATTGAACCATTCAAGATAGAGGATGCCTTAAGAGATTCAGATTGGGTGCTAGCTATGCAAGAGGAGCTCAACAACTTCACGAGGAATGAGGCATGGCATTTAGTTCCACGTCCTAATCAAAATGTTGTAGGTACCAAGTGGGTATTCCGCAACAAGCAAGATGAGCATGGTGTGGTGATAAGGAACAAAGCCTGACTTGTGGCCAAAGGTTATTCCCAAGTCGAAGGTTTGGATTTCGATGAAACTTATGCACCCGTAGCTAGGCTTGAGTCAATTCGTATATTACTTGCTGTTGGGGGCCTTTGTCTTCCGAAGGTCCTCAAAAACACGACGAACATGTTTCCCAAGTTCAAATATATATACAGGGACCTTCGGCCTCAGGATGAAGCTGTACAGGATATAAAAAGCACGGATCGGGAGAAGGATGAACCAGTTCCGAAGCTACCTATGGAGAAGCTTCGGCTTAACAGCAAAAAATGGAACCGACCTAAAGGGGAAAAGGCTATCCAGTCCTCGATAGATTATCCCTAGGTCAATAGTAAACGTCAAGGGCATGAATGTAATTTACACAGGCTACGTCATGTGCCTATAAATAGATGAACAGTAGCACCGTACTGTTCACGTTGATTTGTATTCGCTTGCACATCACTCTCGAGCCTTTTGCCTTCTGTCAAGCCGAAGGTATAAACGTAATTTGATATTGTTCATATTCATTCATGACTATATAATAAAAATGTCCTAGTAATATCATATGATTATTCATGTTGCTTTCCATGACTCATATGTTTATACTTTCATTATTATATACTGAGATGATAAAGGTATGTCCTTCGTAACCTTCGTCTGAAGATCATTATATCCTAAGGGAGATAATGTTTTGAAGGACGAAGGTCTTTAACTATTAACATTTTGTGTTGCCTTGTTCTTAACTCATAGCATTTGAGAACAAGCCCCCAACATTGGCGCCCACCTCCGGTGAACTCATTTGACCACCTTCGGCAAGCTGCGACCTTCGTCATGCCACCGAAGAAAGCTTCAGGGCTAGGAGCTGCACTGCAGCCACTAGATGTCAACCAAGACACATTGCATGAAGCACGAAGCCAAAAAAGGAAGGCTACAAGTCCGACGCCTCATGATGAAGAGTTGGATCAAGAAATCAAGGATCTCGAAGTCATTCACCAGCAGGTCCAAAGGAAGAAGGAGAAGATGCTTCGCCTTGCTGATCTTCAGAGGAAGATCGACGAAGCCACTGAGGAAATGTGTCATCTCACTCAAGATGACCAGGACCGGCGGCCTCAACGTACAGAGCTTCGTCAGGATAGTTCCTATGATGATGATGTTTGGTATGATGATTTCCATCATGGAAATTTTACTTTTGATGATGCTTCTCCTCTGTCAGCAGAGCTATAGGCTACACCATGGCCTTCATCATACAAGACACCCCAGCTTCCCATGTATGATGGGCACTCGGACCCCAAGCAATTTCTGATGAGCTATGAAGCAACGATATCCTCATATGGAGGCAACGCCGCTGTCATGGCAAAGTCCTTCGTCATGGCAGTCTGAAGTGTGGCTCAGACATGGTACTCTTCTCTTCGGCCAGGGACAATCATGTCATGGCAGAAACTCAAGGACATGTTGGTCACCAGTTTTCAAGGATTCCAGACGAAGCCAGTTACTGCTCAGGCCTTGTTCTAGTGCACACAAGACCATAAGGAGTACCTTCAGGCGTATGTTCGAAGGTTCTTGCGCCTGAGGGCACAAGCGCCTACAATGCCCAATGAAATCGTCATTGAGGCCATGATTAAGGGTCTTCGGGCAAGGCCTACTGCTCAATACTTTGCCAGAAAACCTCCCTAGACTCTGGAGAAGCTGCTTCAGAAGATGGATGAGTACATCCGAGCTGATAATGATTTCTGCCAAAGAAGGGAAGAAGCTTATAGGTTTTCTGAGATGACTAGGGGCTTCGGAGGGAGAATCCACCCTAGGCATGTCAGATCAATCCACAGCTCCAGTCAGAATGATGACAAAGGAAGCCAGTTTCAGAGACCACAACACAGTTCATAGTCTTCAGGACAGCAGCAAAGCTCCTTCAGGCCGCCAGCTCTAAGGGGCAGAGGCGACAAGGGCTTTGGAGGAAGATATGGGGATCAGCCCAGGAAAATTTATTGCTTATTCTGTGGTGAAGACAAGGGCCACACTATAAGAACGTTCCAGATTACCATTCAGAAGCAAAAAAAGATTGCTGAAGCAGAAGCTCGGCAGAATCAGCCGAAGAAGGTTTTACATACTGCTTCGTGCTACTCTCCCTACATACCAGAATATGTAGGTAATCAACCTGCAGCTTCTGTTGCTTCGGCAAGCCATTCACAAGCTTCCTGGCCTTAGCTTCCACCACCAAAACCATTGCCACCTACTCAAGGTCAGTAGCCAGAAGGGCGCCAGCACTCCCAACAACGCAATTTTAGGGAAGAGTCCGAAGCTCGTATAGTCAATAGCACTATACCAGAATCAAAGCACGTATACTAAGGAATATCCTACTTCTGAAGTACTTTTATCTTTTATGCCATTTTTATTTTTTGTATGAGAAACAGTTAATCAAAAACTCAGTTTCAATTTCTTGTAATTACGCTTCCTGCACCAGAATGAAATATATATTCTTCATAGATTTACGAAGCTTGAAAGACAACTCATAAAGAAACGAAATAATCGTTCCTAAGGGAATGCAGAGCTAAAATTGACGAAGCTACAAAAAGTCGTTCCTAAGGGAGCGCAACGTAAGTTTTTCTGCTCAAAAGTCGTTCCCAAGGGAATGCAGAGCTAAAATTGACGAAGCTACAAAAAGTCGTTCCTAAGGGAGCGCAGCGTAAGTTTTCTGCTCAAAAGTTGTTCCAAAGGGAATGCAGAGCCAAATACCGCTGAAATATAAGGCGAAGAAGTTCAAAAGTCGTTCCTAAGGGAATGCAGAACTTATACCGCCGAAATAGAAGGCAAAGAAGTTCAAAAGTCGTTCCTAAGGGGATGCAGAACTTATACCACCGAAATAGAAGGTGAAGAAGCTCAAAAGACGTTCCTAAGGGAATGCAGAGTTTTTCGTGTTACAGTGTGGTTGTATGAGTCGGTGTTTGATCATCATCATTTCATTGCATCATTTAGCACAACATCACATCATACATCATATCGCATCAACAGGATGATTCGATACGAAGCAAATATTTGGCAGCACTTCGTTGAATAAAATGTGCTAAGGCACGAAGCAAGCTTCGGGTAACAATTTTATCAGACGCCATACAAAGGGTCTGTTTCTTTACGAAGCATGAAAAGAAGGGAAGGTGTTTTTTCGCCGAAGGCTCAAAAAACGGTATGTGTGTATGTTTCATGCATCGCAAAGAAATAAATTACATACATCAAATGTTACATAGTTCTATTACAATAGAAACTTAATCTTCCTCCAAACTGTTCCATACAATAAATATTACAAAATGTCTTTACAAGAAAAAGTCTACTCTTCTTTGAGGACTTTTTCTGCAACTTCATTCAAAAGTTTGTCAACAACTTCGTCCATAATAGAATTAGCAATGCCTATTATATCCAATGCTTCCTTCATTTCTAGATCAGCCAGGGGATTGTAGGGCTCCGCGGCGGTGATAGCTCAGCTATAATAGATAAATTATTAGTTCGAAGACACAAAGTAAGTGTCGAAGCTGAAATTCAAAACAATACCTATGCGTCTTTCGCGTTCAGCAGCCTCTTCAGCCCGCCTAGCTTCTTCTCGGGCGCCATGGGTGTCTTTTTCGTTCTTTTTTATAATTTCATGGGCTACTTCTCAGCCACCGATTACCCAGACATCAGAATAGAATTTTCCATCCATCGAAGTCGCTTCGGCTGAAGGATCCTTTGTATCGTCTATAGAGAAGGCAGCTTCGGCATTTGCTGAAGTTTTCACGTGTTCGCATCCTGCCTTCTCCAAAATAGCAGCAACTCCCCTAGCACCGGAGAAAGCACAAATATCCCCGCGGTCATTTAAAATTTATTCAAAAGCTTCGGCTTCTCCGCTTATCCATTCAATAATGCCCTCAGGGTCGCCTCGGATGAAATTTTCTTCAGTAGAGTAGGTGCCCACTTTGGACAAGCTAGTTTTTAATTTCTTCACGCAATCCAAGGATTTTTTAAAACACCTTTCTTTGGATTCGCGAAGTTCTTCAACATTCTTCTCTAGTTTATTCCTCCAATATACACTAATCTCTTCGCCAGCTTGTGCGAGTGTGCACTTCTCATTAGCTTCGGCCAGTTGCTTTCGAAGGTCTTCAACCTCGGCTTTTTGTGCTACGGCCTAAGCATTATATTTAGCTTCGTCTTCCTTCATCTTGTTCACCAAGGAAATCAAAATCTTATCTTTTTCCAAGCCTTCGTTCCTTAGCTCAATTACCTCCGACTGAAGATTGCTGAGAGCCATTGTGCAACCTTCGTCTTCGGCGCTCTTTTGAGCCCTCAAGGCATTACTAAGAATTAAGCCCTACAAGAAAAAAGAAGTAATTAAGTATAGCAACCAAACTATTCATCTCCAACTTTAAAAAGCTAACTTCTATACCTTTATACTACTATATGCAAGGCTATCAGCAAGATCATCCTTCGACATAGCCGAAAGGCCTTCTTCAAGCTTTGGAAATCCCATACTCTTAGCTATCTCCCAGCAAACGGATATTTCTTTGTTATCCGGGAGACAGTACAGGAAATCATCTTCATTAGTGCCATTAAACACTAAGGCCCCCTTTGGATACTTCAATTTTTGGGCATAATGTCTGGCCTCCAGGACTTCTTCTTCGGATAATTGTTTCCCTGAAGCATGTCAAAAATTGTAATCAACATTTTCGACTGGAGCTTCGGGGGCAGAAGATCTCACTCTTTCTGCCGTACTTTGCCCTGTTGCCTTGCCAATATCTGAGGATTGCGAATCGACCTTGTCCTCGGGCGCGACAGCCTTCGTCTCAATGGGCACTGAAAGCTCAGCTTCGGCTTCGACCTGGACCTTGGCGGCCTCGGCAACTTTCTTAGCAGGGGTAGGGGTCAAGACCTTTGTGGCCTCCGTAACAGCATCTAGCACGCTGGCCATTCTCCTCCTCTTCGGAGTCACGGCAGGAGATTTTTGCACCTTCAGCAATTTTGCCTCTACTCGTAGGCACCTTCGAATTTCTAGTGTTTTCACAATTTCTCCCACCTTCGGCTTTTCAGCCATGCCATCCTTAGTTTCAGCCGGCCTAACCATAGGCACCTTCGGCAGTGCAGTGGACTCTTCAACGCTCTGCATTATGGGAGAAGATGGTTTTGCTTCGGTAGTTGAAGAAGTCCCTTCGCCAAATACAGGCACTATGGCCGGATCAATATATCACGGCCGATGGGTCAGAACCTTCACTTTTTTGCTCTTCGCCACATCTGTGGTGGCTGGAGCTGGAGCAACAACTTTTCTCTTCTTTCCCTGCCTTCATGGCGGGTAGCGATAATCAGGGTATACGAAGCCGATTGCATCGAATACCCTGTTCAATCTTTTCTTGCCCTGACCCCCGAAGGCTGCGGACAAAGCATTATCTTCGGCTTTAGAATAAGTTCTAAGCAGCTCGTCACTGGTAGCCTCAATACACTTTAACCAATCATCATTTGGCTCCTCAAACTTCTCTCTAAATCTGAAGGTATATCTCAATCGAACCAGGCCACCTTCACTGGAGTCGGCAGTAGTTTCCTCCGGCATATCCCAGCTCTCCACAAGTGGCCACACCCTGAAGGATATGTGCTCTTGAACTAAATCCCTCATGCCAATAAAGGAGCAAACTATACTAAAAGCCCTCTGGCATGCTTCAACATCACCGTCAACTTCCACCTTCAGCCATCGGAGGCCGAAGCGAGACCAGATGGGGCGCTGGATGATTTCCTTGATGTCTTCTCTTTTAATC
The DNA here is from genome assembly GCA_029449295.1 of Zea luxurians. Classification (NCBI taxonomy): domain Eukaryota; kingdom Viridiplantae; phylum Streptophyta; class Magnoliopsida; order Poales; family Poaceae; genus Zea; species Zea luxurians. The sequence goes on along the minus strand of JAOPSE010000034.1, from coordinate 20,576,290 downwards.
AGATCATTCTTAACATAAAACCACTCCTCCATCCAGGCCCTAGGCCACCTTTTCCGGTACGTCGGCACCAGATAACTTGCATTAGAACGAGCAACAAACCCGTAGCAACCGAAGTTGTTGTGGTATTGTTCTTTGCCGGTAGCCTTCGTCTCGTATAATAACTCATGCATGTTGCAAAAGCACTTTGCGCTTGGCTCTAGCCCCTGACTCCTTACAACCCAGACAAATATCCCCATCCTGATTATAGCTTCGGGGGTAATCTGATGAAGAAAGATTTGAAATATCTTTAATACCTCGACCACAAATTTACTTAGTGGGAACCGAAGGCCTGCTTTCAGGAAGCTTCAGTAAACGACAACTTTGTTTCCCTTAGGAGCGGGGGCAGTGTTGTCTCCTCTAACCCTCAGAATGGACATATCGTGGAAATATCTCCCCCTCTTGGCATCAATCTGACTTTGTTTGATGCTTGATTTCCCGAAGATTGTATGGCTTGGCCGCCAGGGCCGATCCTTAGAGTCTCCATCCCCACTCTCCACGTCATAACTATCGCTATCATCAGAATCTTCGGACAAGCCCTCCATGATCTCCTTAGTAATTTTCTCTGTATTCGTTTTTGCCATTGCCATGGACTCGAAAAATCCAGCGTTGAAGGGGTTCATAACTTTCTTCTCTTCATATAGCTTCTTCTCCACTGATATCGTCTTCTCCTCAGTCATCTTCTCCTCAGTTATCTTCTTCTCCTCACCAGTCATCTTCTCCTCAGACATGAAACACGTCTTTAAACTGAAGCTCTAAAAACTCGAAAATCAGGTAAGAGCTATTAAGCAAGAGCTAGAAATTTGAGAAAATATCGCGAATGGCAGAAATAGCTTACAAAATGCTACCGCTGTGGATCCATATTTATACGCCTAGTGCTTTGAAACTTGGCGGGCCCCGTATGTCATTGACTATTGCTATTCTAGCAAAGGGAAGGTGTTTTTTGGATCTTTGGCTTAAGGCCTTCGTCCATGTCGCAGTTTAAATCCGTCACTATAGCGAATTAATACTGCGAGGAGCTACTGTTGGGGACCTTTGTCTTCCAAAGGTCCTCAAAAACACGACGAACATGTTTCCCAAGTTCAAATATATATACAGGGACCTTCGGCCTCGGGATGAAGCTATACACGATATAAAAAGCACGGATCAGGAGAAGGACGAACCAGTTCCAAAGCTACCTATGGAGAAGCTTCGGCTTAGCAACAAAAAATGTAACCGACCTAAAGGGGAAAAGGTTGTCCAGTCCTCGATAGATTATACCTAGGTCAATAGTAAACGTCAAGGGCATGAATGTAATTTACACAGGCTGCATCCTGTGCCTATAAATAGATGAACAGTAGCATCGTACTGTTCACGTTGATTTGTATTCGCTTGCACATCACTCTCGAACCTTTTGCCTTCTATCAATCCGAAGGTATAAACGTAATTTGATATTGTTCATATTCATTCATGACTATATAATAAAAATGTCCTGGTAATATCATATGATTATTCATGTTGCTTTCCATGACTCATATGTTTTTACTTTCATTATTATATACTGAGATGATGAAGGTATGTCCTTCGTAACCTTCGTCTGAAGATCATTATATCCTAAGGGAGATAATGTTTCGAAGTATGAAGGTCTTTAACTATTAACATTTTGTGTTGCCTTGTTCTTAACTCATAGCATTTGAGAACAAGCCCCAACACTTGCCTATGCTACTTACCATGGCTTTAAGCTTTATCAAATGGTCGTGAAAAGTGCCTTCCTCAATGGATCAATCAAGGAAGAGGTCTATGTTGAGCAACCTCCCGGCTTTGAAGATAGTGAGTACCCTAACCATGTGTATACACTCTCAAAGGCATTTTATGGGCTCAAGCAAGCCCCAAGGGCATGGTATGAATGCCTGCGAGATTTTCTTATCACTAATGGCTTCAAAGTCGATAAAGCCGATCCTACACTCTTTACTAAAACTGTTGAAAAAGACTTGTTCATATGCCAAATTTATGTTGATGATATCATATTTGGGTCTACTAACAAGTCTACCTATGAAGAGTTTAGTAGGATTATGGTTCAAAAATTTGAGATGTCAATGATGGGGGAGTTGAGATATTTCTTAGGATTTCAAATCAAGCAACTCCAGGATGGCACCTTCATCAGTCAAACAAAGTACATTCAATACATACTTAAAAAGTTTGGAATGAAGGATGGCAAACCCATCAGACACCCATGGGAACCAATGGGCATCTCGACCTCGACACAGGAGGTAAATCCATAGATCAAAAGTCTTAGATTGAAAGGGAAATAGAGTATTCGGCAAAGACATCGCTTCCACTCTACTCCATCGGTACTATTTCCTCTTTGCCGGTATTCCGCCATCTCTCCGACTGGTATACTCTTACACTCATATTTCTTTTATCAATGGGGGAGAAAATATAAAAAAGGGCTCCAAAGTTCTCCGTTTTTTGTGATTAATGCCAAAGGGGGAGAAAATATTAAGCCCAAAGCAAAAGGACCGCACCACCATTTCAAAATTTTTTGAAATGAAGATTTAATTGGTTTTCACAAATGTTTATTTTTAAAATGATATCAATTGGTATCTATGCTTATGAAAATAAGATTTCAAAATTGATATCCATTTAAAAACCCTCTTGAAAGCTAAGAGGAGAATTTTATTCAGGGGGAGTTTTTACTTAGTCAAAAGAAAAGCATTTGAAACAGGGGGAGAAATTTCAAATCTTGAAAAAGCTTCTTGCAATCCTATTCATATACCTTTGACTATTAGCAAAAGATTTTGAAAAGATTTTCCAGAAGTATTTGCAAAAACAAAACAAGTGGTGCAAATGTGATCCAAAATGTTAAATAAAAAAAGCAATCCATTCACTCTTATTCATCTGAAATAAGACTTTCAATTGGTTTAATTCCAAGTAACTTATGCACTTACCATATGCAAACTAGTTCATTTCTGCACTTTACATATTTGTTTTGGTCTGTGTTGGCATCAATCACCAAAAAGGGGGAGATTGAAAGGGAAATAGGGTTAACCTTTTCCTATAATTAATTTTGGTGGTTGAATGCCCAACACAAATATATGGACTAAGTAGTTTGCTCTAGAATACATGTTCTACAGGTGCATAAAGGTTCAACACAAACCAAAAAATATTCAAGTTAGGGGTCCAATTCAAAGGAGCAAAAGAAACCAAGTGTGTTGTGGTCTGGTGCACCGGACTGTCCGGTGTGCCATCGGACAGTGTCCGGTGCACCAGGTTCGTACAGGGCTGAACCAGCCGCTCTCGAGTTTCTTCGGGCGCACTCCGCTATAATTCACCGGACTGTCCGGTGCACCAGCGGAGCAACGGCTATTTCGCGCAACGGTCGACTGCGAAAGCTAACGAACAGATGAACAGTGCGCGGCAGAGTCAGAGCGCAGAGTCAGTGGCACACCGGATAATGAACAAGAGCTGTCCGGTGCCACAAGAAGTCAATAACGCCAACGGTCGACTACTTCCGAACCCTAACGGTTGGGTGACGTGGCGGCGCACCGGACAGCCTACAGTGCCTGTCCGGTGGCGCACCGGACCCATCGACATCAGCTTTCCCCAATGGCTATTTAGTGGTTGAGGGCTCTAAATACCCCCCAACCACCACCACTCCAAGCATCCAAGATTTCTGAGTATCACATTCATTACAAGAGCTCTAGCATTCACTCCTAGACACAATTAAAAAGATCAAAGCCTCTCCAAGTCCCAAATACATCTCAAACACTTAGTGACTTGTGTGAGAGAGATTTTGTATTCTTTTGAGCTCTTGTCTCTTGGATTGCCTTCTTTCTTTCTCTTTCTTGTTCTCAAGCAACTTGTAATCAAAGCAAGAGACACCTAAGTGTGTGGTGGTCCTTGCGGGGTCTAAGTGACCCATTTAATTAAGGAGAAGGCTCACTCGGTCTAAGTGACCGTTTGAGAGAGGGAAAGGGTTGAAAGAGACCCGGTCTTTGTGACCACCTCAACGGGGACTAGGTTCTTTGGAACCGAACCTCGGTAAAACAAATCACCGTGTTCATTCGCTTGATTCCCATTTGATTTGTTTTCCCCTTCTCTCCCAGACTCGGTTTTAATTCTAACTCTAACCCCGGCTTGTAGTGTGTGCTTAAGTTTATAAATTTTAGGTTTCGCCTATTCACCCCCTCTAGGCAACTTTCACTTAGGAGCTACCCGCTTCAGCCAACCACTCCACTTCTAGAACGTGCGTTCATACGTTCACCTGCCCCTATGAGGGCGCTAAACAGGGATGGCAATTTTACCCGCGGGTTCGGATATCCGACCCGTCGGGTACGGGTTCGGGCACAAAATTTGACCATGGGTCTTACCCGTACCCGACCCAATTTTATTACGGGTCGGGTACGGATTTGATTTCTTACCCGCGGGTTCCCGACAGATATCCGAAAATAGTGATTTTAGATTTTCAACCTACCAGTACGCTAGCTAGCCGTCCATCCTCAACAGCTCATCCTACTGCCATCCCTCCCTGTCTGCTGATGCTTCTGATCTGGTTCTAGTACTAGTGCCAGTACATTTGATAAAGTGTTAGTATGTAGTACCAGTGCTATCTAGTACAAGTACTTGAGCTAAGAGAGTGTTAATACAACAGATGACTATGCTAGCTACTCTCCGATTTTGACGAGTTGGAAGTTTATTAACAAAAAACATTAGCAACACATGTCCAGGGCTACATCTACACGACTGCACTGTGCAACAGCATTATGTGCCTCCGGTGATTATGGTGATGTGCGACACTCAGAACTGCACTAGACTTCATTTAGGGAGAATGCACCAAGCTGCTATACCCGACGGATACCCGATATCCGCCCGATACCCGATGGGTACGGGCACGGGTACAAAATTTTACCCGTGGGTATAGTCATGGGCGGATATGGATAATCCCCACGAGTATGGTCGCAGGCGGGTATTTACTCTACCCGATCCGAACCCGACCCATTGCCATCCCTAGTGCCAAAGTAAACAAAGGACGACACGACTATGGTTTAATCTACTTTCACCGCCCATGACGATGCACAAGACGTGAATACCGGACACTGTTTCAACCACTCCGAGCGAGACATGTAACGTCTGGTTAAGGCCTCGGCCTCGGGAGAAATCTCCAGCTCACCCGAGTTCGGCTTCGTCCAACTGCCCTAGTAGAAGCGCATTAAATGCTACCTACTCTCTCGCGAATCTCGCAAGAGACCATGCCAAGCACTGTGATAACCACTTCAACTCGACATCCGCACCTCTGTATAGGCTAGGGCTCGGGCACACGCCCATGCTCTTAAGCCCAGCCTCAGCTCTCTGCCCCATCAAGAGGAAAAGACTATAGGGATCAGACGACCTCCTGACTAAAAGATGACGCAAGGACAAGGGCCATCCCGTCGGCCATGCCGCTACAGAGCTCGGACGCGTCCCCTTCGAAGGCCATTCCTTCGACCATGCTGCTACAGGGCTCGGGCACACCTCCAGTAGCACCATTTGTACACCTGGGTTTCCTCCTTGCTACTATAAAAGGAGGAGCCCAGGGGCCTTTAGAGGGGGGAGAAACACGACACTTCATGGCTCACTCCACTCTTGATATTGGCACCGACCTTAATCACACTTAGATACTTGGGACCTGCTTCCTCCCTCGGCTAGCTTGTATCCCCTACTACGAGCATATATGTGAAAGATAATATAAGTCTCACCCTCTCATTGGAAAGTAGAGACTTCTCTTGCCCGAACCAAGATAAATATTATGTCTTCTTGTATCATCTATCTGGACCGGGGCACGTAGCACAAAATTCACTGTTGGTTAGGACCCTCATGTCAAAACACCGATAATATCCACTAATATAGCTTAAGTCTCTCACATGTAGACAACCAAACATAAATTTAGATAAAGTAAATGCATGACTAGCGCAAACAACCCAATCATAGCTTGTTCGGTTATTTTCAATCCATATAGATTGGAGGGGATTGATATAGATTGAGAGAGATTTTTACTTATTAGGGATTGAAACACCCTCAATCCCCCTTAATTTATATGGATTGAGGTAAACCCAAAAGCTATCAGAAGTGTCAGTTGCGTGGGAAAATAAAAAATATATATACAAGGGCTCGGGTGGTTCACAATTCCCACCCCGTGGTGCCAAGCTCGCGCCGAATAGACCGAGCCGGCGACGCAGCAAGGGATACGGTACCCTCCCGTCCACGCGACGACAGAGGACAGACACCCACTCCATCACCGGAAGCACCGCCAAAGCCCAAAGCCGGCCAATTCCGACGCCATGGCCGACGTCGACGACGACGCCGTCCTCTCCGACGTCGACGAGGATCCACTCCCGCCCCCCTCCACCTCTTCCGCCTCCTCCCACAAACCCCTTCCACAAGCCCAACCCCAATCACAGTCCGATGCCCAGGCGCAGCAGCAGCGGCTGCTGGACCTGGCCGCGGAGCTCGAGGAGGAGCGCCGCCTCCGCCGCGCAGCCGAGGCCTCCCTCGCGGAGGCCGAGTCCCGCGTCGCCCGCTTCAAGGCCTTCGCGCAGGAAGCGCTCCGCAAGCGCGACGACCTCACCGCCCAAGCCGCGGCCTCCGCGCGGTCCCTCGCCGCGCTCCAGGCCGAGGCCGCCACCGCCTCCTCCATGCTCTCCTCTGGCTTCGAGAGGATCTCCGCCAAGGCCTCCCCTTCCTCGCCTCCCGCACCGCTCCCGACCTCCCAGAAGTACTCCTCCGGCCTCCCGGCCCTCGCGTACGGCGTCCTCAAGCGCGCCAACGATATCGTCGACGATCTCCTCGCCCAGATCGACGCCGCTAACCGCGACCGCGATCGCGCGCGGGAGCAGATGGAACACCGCAACTACCAGATCGCCATCGAGGTCTCTGAGCTGGAGGCATCCCTCGCATCTAGGTCTGCCGAGGGCGAATCCCTCTCCAAGTCCCTCTCCCAGCGTGAAGCCGAGATCTCCGAGCTCCGTGACAAAATCACCTCTCTCGAGGGGAAGCTCGCCGCGCAGAGGCCCGTGCTCGCGGAACAGATCGGGTGCACCTCGAAGCTGTATCACGAGATGCGGGAGGTGGTCAAGCTGGTCGATGCCGAAGCTGCCAGTGCCCTATCGGACTCGGTTTTTGTCTGGAAGGAGACTGACGTCGAGGAGAGCCTCAAGGTGTCTCTGGAAGGGACGAAATTGGTCTATGAGCTTGCGGCAATAGCCCTGGAGAAGGTTGGGGCTTGTATCGATGACAAGGAGAGCAAGCTTAGGCGTTTGGAGAACAGGGTGGATGAACTGATTAAAGAGAAGGAGCACATTAGTGTACTGCTCCGGAGCGCACTGCAGGCCACCACAAGTGAGGTGTTAAAGGTTGCAGAGGATGGACTGAGAGAAGCTGGCATTGAGATTGGACTTAACGAGCGAAAGGAGCACAGGCTAGGGAGTGTGGAGAAGGACGAGGTTTATACCCTGGTAAGTTCAATTGATGTTACCATACATGGAATTGCCAGTTCCTGAACCTGTATAGTGCCTGAGTTATTTGTTATGCAATCAATATTACAGGCAGGGGCTCTTGAGAATACCATGAAGGAGTCTCAGGTCAAAATTATTGAGCTCCAACATCTTGTCGAAGCACTAAGGTATTTACTGTGACAGATGAGTTTTGATTCTATGATTTGTGAAATGTGAAGTTCATATCTTGCATAACTAAGTTTCTTCAGATCAGACCTAGTTGTAGGGGTTAGAGAAATCCCCTGTTTCAAGGTCTTGTTTTCTCTGCCTGTTGAACATATAATCACTGAATGAACTTGGAAGCGCGTTTATCTAGGTTGTGTAAACTGATCATATGGTTTTCTAGGACATTCGTATTGAGCTTCTTTGCAGCAAAAGAAAAACATTTGGAATTGGTGTGTTGCTATTTCATGTTGTGGATATTTTGAACCATTGTAAATTGCTTTGTGCTTCTGATCATCTATGTGATTTGCTGGACTTAAGGGCGGAGTCTGGTTTACTTAGAACAAGGCTAGAAGGGCAAGAGAAGGAGATTGGTCAGCTAAGAAAGCAAATAAAAAATCTTGAAGAGAAGGAGAAGGTGGCAAATGAAAGCGTAATTTTCTTCCTCATGTCTTGTTTGATGTCTCAAGTACACCACTTATATCTCTTTAAGATTATGATCAATTATCAATTGGTAACTGCATTTTGATGCACTTGTTTCAGGTTGAGGGTCTGATGATGGACGTGACAGCTGCTGAAGAGGAGATTAAACGGTGGAAGATGGCAGCAGAGGAGGAAGCTGAAGCTGGTAGATCAATTGAACAAGAGTTCCAAATTCAGGTGTTTTAATACAAACATATTCCATATAGTTCTTATTCTCTATGCTTTCATTGTCATTTTTGTGTTTTCTTGGGCGGATGGGTTTGCTCTTAGAATCTAGTGATTCTATGATTTTGTCACTTGTTGTGGATGCTTGCATAGGCAAGAGCCACGGCCGCTGGCCCAGGCCAGAGAAGGTACAGCTAGCCCATCAGGTGGCAAAAGGGGCTAAAGGAGATAAAGCAAGAGAGAGAGAAATAAATCTGTTAGTTGCTGGCTTTAGAGATATGGCTGGATTATAGCTATATTTGTTAGTTACAGATTTGGGATGTCAAGGCTATAAATAGAAGGCTCCTGCGACAAGGCTGAGGTAAAGAAGAAAGACCCTTAAGCCTGCCGCAGGTAGGGGTTCCTCCCCCTTAAATCTGTTGTAACCTTTCCTCTTGAGCAATAAACTCCCTGGTTTCCAACAACTTGGTATCAGAGACATAGATCCTGCGCCGCCCAGCCCCACCACCACCCCTGCACCACCGCCTAGCCGCCATTATGTTCTCCACCAGCGCTGCCAACTCTGCTACTGTCGATGATCTCTCCACCTAGCTGCAATGCCTCACCACCACCATGCAGGAAGTGCTTGACAAGATCACCGGCAACACCAGCCGGCAGACGGACATGGAGGATAAGGTGACCGACCTTCCACCAAGGCCTCCTCCCTCAAGGCTGATCAGGGCCGTCTCCACATTGCTGTCAACAGCGTCCAGTCGAAGCAATCGGTAGGCAGCGACAAGAAGCCATGCGAGCAGACCCAACTCGTGTTCCAGCCGGAATCCTCTACGTCCGAGGGCAGGACCGACGCCTTCATCAATGCCGCCACTCACAAGCTGCGTTTCTCCAAGTACGGCAGCAAGGCTGCAGTCGCCGCACAGTGGTCTGCAGTGGACGGCTTTGCTGTCTATTCAGGCTGCATCTTTGTGCCCACTGCCTCCTCCATGTGGCCAGCCATCCTAGCCACGACGCACGGGGCAGGGCATGATGGCGTCTAGAAGACTCTGCATCGTCTATGCCCCTCGTTCTACAACACCAACACCACAAAGCTTGTGAAAGACTATGTTACAAGGCTAGGAGCTGCGCTACTTGTCAGTGTAACAAGTCTGATAATCTTCATCCAGTGCCAGTGGGCCTACTACAACCTCTTGAGCCGCCCCGTCCGGTGTGGGTTGACATCGCCATGGACTTTATGGAGGGTTTCCCTTGCGTCGGTGGGACATCTGTGATCCACACGGTGGTTGACCGCTTCTCCAAGCGACAACGTCGTCAAGCTTTATGGTGTTCTATGCTCCATTGTCAGCAATCGTTACCCTGTCTTCACCAGCACTTTCTCGCAGGACCTTTTCCGTCTCTTTGGCATCCAGCTGTGAATGAGCACAGCCTTTCACCCGCAATCTGATGACCAGTCTGAGGTGACCAACATAATTTTGGGTGTCTACCTCTGCTGCCTTGCGGTGCGGGCGATAGTCTGCAGCTGGCTATGGCATGGCATTTTGGCAGTGTGCAGGGGAATGCAAGAGAGCTTTAGACTGGGGAAGGGAGCGGAAAGAACTGCTCTGGTTAGTTGCCACGGTGACCAAAGGAGCCAAACTCGTCTGGGAGAGACTTCTTTGATGGAAGTCCTGGTACAAGCTACTGTCCGTGTACAGCTTAGAGGCCCTTGATATTCTCAGCTAACCGATTGCTAGAGTAAAGGAATAAGCCCTGTAGGGATAAGGATAAGGTTCCCTGATTATTCTCTGCTAACAACTGTGTGAAGCTTACAATAATCTGCAAGGGAACTTTTATATAGAGCCTTTGTATCCTTGGTATAGATCAACTTGTGCAAGGGGAATGGATGGTTTGCCTATGATGTTGAAGCATCGCTTTCATGTCTGATTGGCCAATCTAACCGATTTTTATTTGTTGCACAGATATCATCCCTTCGCAAGGAGTTGGACGAAGCAAACCGAGCTATGGTGGAGCTAGAAAACAAGCTGAAGTTCAAGGAAGAGACAGCTGCTGCTGCAATGGCAGCACGCGATGCTGCAGAGAAGTCTCTAAAGCTAGCAGATACGCGATCATCCAGACTACGTGAGAGGCTGGAGGAGCTCAACAAGCAGCTTGAAGAATCAGATACGAGAACCGAGTCGGTGAATCGCAATGGCCATAGGTACATGTGCTGGCCATGGCAGTGGCTGGGACTGAACTACGTGCAGTTACCTCCAGCGGAGACAGACCAGACGTCCAACGAGATGGAGCTATCTGAGCCCCTAATAATATAGGTGCTCCGACCTCCATACTTATACAGATTACAAATATATACAGATCCTGCTCTTTCACTAGATAAGGGGGAACAGTAGTTTTTTTTTTTGGAGGGGGTTGGGTTGATGGATTCTTGTGTAGATGTTTTCGCAATTTCTTGGTGCATGCTCTGCGGAAAACGGGCGGGTGCTGGAAGGCGCCGTGTAATTGTAAAAGGTACCACTTAGTGAAGATGCTGAGAAGTTCATTCTTTGACAAGATTGTTCTTGAAACAAGTCTCGCTTGATCTTCATTGTGATAACAATGTGCTACTCTACTTAGACGGAGGAACTTGTTTGTTTACCCTTTAGATTATATAATATTCCAGTTTAAATAAGTAGACAAACAAACAGCATAGGATTCTTGTTTGGCTTTTTACCTATTAATAATTTATGTAAACAAACACCTTTCATTAATAGGATTATATAAACTAGATTATATAATCTGTATATACAATATATATATACTACTTATTAAGACGGTAAGGGGTAGGCTGTCATTCCGTGTTCTGTCATTCCCATTCCCCCATTCCTCGAGCTGTATTCTCCTCTCCCCGCAAAGCCTATTCCCATTCTCGGTTGTGTTCTGCCAATCCCTCTCATTTCCCCCTCCCCGCACTGTCTTTCTCATTTCTTCCTCCCCGCAAAGCCCATTCCCACGTGCATCCCACGTCTAGCTAAAATTAAATTAAAAAAACACAAATATGGCCCCAATGGGATTCGAATCTACGACCTCTCAAGCAAATGTGCTCATAGCTACCACTACACCACATGTGTGTTTATGTCAATATATGTTACAGTAAAAATATCTACTACATCTCTTCTAAAGCCTACCTGCTACCTTTGCACAATGTGTAGTAGTAGATAATTATCAACGAGATTCCTGAATTATATTTTTGGATGGAGGGAGTAGTATTTAAAGAAGAGTCTTGCATGCAATTTCTTTTGTTTGAATAATGTTTTCAACTTAAATTCTTTTTTATATGTGTGTCGGCGTTTCGGACCCAGGGGGTCCCTGGACTGACGAGTGAAATCGCTGCGTGCCCTTGCCCAGATGGGTTGGCGCGAGATGGAACACAAGATGTGGGGCAAGCCTTGTATTATCCTGCACCAGGGTGCCGCTCGTAGTAGGGGTTACAAGCGCGTCGCGTGAGGGAGAGTGGGGCAGAGAGTGGGAGCCCGTTCGTCCGCTCATTCCCTCGTGCGAACCCCCCTCCAGGATGGCCCTAGACCTCCCTTTATAGATGCAAGGAAAGGGTCCAGACGTACAACGGGGGGCGTAGCTATGCGCTAACGTGTCCGACAGAGGAGTGCCTAAGCCTTGTGTACATGCCAACGTGGCTGTCGGGGGAGAGCTTGAGCCCTGTACACGTGATAGCGTGGCCATCCGAGGAGCGCCTGAGTTGGCATGTACACAAGGCTTGCCCCACAAGGGGCTGAGAGCACAGCTGCCAGCGCGGCAAGGATCCTGCTGACGTCTCCTTTTTGCCGTAAGGGGCTGAGAGCCACCGGCGTCATGGTGCACGCGGGGCACCATCATTACCCGTCACCGGGGTAAGCCAGATGGGACGCCAGTCTTATTCCTTGTAGCCTGAGCTGGCTAGGGATAGGGTAATGATGTATCCCCTGTTGGCGCGGTCGGTCCGAGCCCAAGGCCGGGTGAGGCGAAGACTTCTCTTGAGGCCGAGGCCGGGGTCGGGCGAGGCGGAGACCTCCTCCCGAGGCCGGAGCCTGAGGTCGAGGCCGAGTCCGGGGGTCGGGCGAGGCGGAGACCTCCTCCCGAGGCCGGAGCCTGAGGTCGGGCGAGGCGCAGCTTCCTGTTGCGCCTGAGGCCGAACTCGGTGGTTGATCGTGACTTGTTGCCAGACTTTGCCTGGGTGGTTGGCACGGCAGTCGGAGCGGGGCGAGCGGCTGTTGAGCACCAAATTGAGGTGCGGACAGTCCGGCCCTGAGGCCGGACGGTCCGCGGTCCGGACGGTCCGCGCCTATGGGCCGAACGGTCCGCGCACGCGCAGAACAGATTAGGGTTCCGAGTTTTTCACTGCGTTTGTTGGCGAAAATCCTGGGATTTGCTCGGAGTTTTGACGGTAAAGGGTTCAGCCCCCCTCCTCTATAAATAGAGAGGTCTACGGCCGATTTGTAATCATCAATCGAATCAATACAACTTCTATTTCGCATTTTATCTTAGGAGTAGTTCTAGTTTAGCCCTAGTTTAGCCTTCCAATCCCCAAATTCTCCGCCTCTCCTCGACTCTACGTCGATTAGAGGAGTCTAGGTCGGTCTACCCGAGCCGAGACAACTCCTAGGATCTCTCCTCCCCGACGGGGTCCCTCCTGGGAGCGAGATCCAGGCGCCGCCGGCGATCTTCCGCCGCCCCTGCGCACGCGCGGACCGTCCGACCCTAGGGTGCGGACCGTCCGGCCGTCAGGCAGGGAACCCGAGCTCCTGCACCAGGTCGCGGACCGTCCGGCCCTGTGCCGCGGACCGTCCGCGCCTGACCAGAGAGCACCGCCGCCTCGCGCCAGGTCGCGGACCGTCCGGCCCTGGGCCGCGGACCGTCCGCGCCTGACCAGAGAGCACCGTCGCTGGTTCTCTTGAGTAATTGACGCCTCCAAAAAGGTGTCAACATACTTTTTGGCGACTCCGCTGGGGACAGCACATCTAAGTTCATCAAATCGGCCTTCAATGGCCGGTTCAAGGGATAGCTCTGATATTTCTCCAAGCAACATCATAGAGTTGACTTGGGAAACCTTGCCGGCTAACGAGCAGCTCCAGTTCGAGGAGCACAAGGAGCGGATGATCCAGGAGGCGAAAGCAAAGTTCTTGGCCAACTTCAAAGTGGACAGGAACAACAAGGTCGTCCGACATCGGGCGACGGATCCGGCTTCGCTCCAACCCACGACAGATATCCCCAATGTAAGTAATACCAACGATCTGCAATCTCTTAGAAATTATGTAGAAGATCAGCGTGAACAAATGCAGAACATCATAGGGGGTATGCAAAGCGATCTTAAGAGACTAGTACGTGCATTTGATAAATCTAGTATCACAAATTTTCCTTCGCACGAGGTTGAGTTAGGGGGTAACACGCGTAACACATCGGCTACAGGTTGTCACGACCAGTCACAACCCCTTTATGGGATGCCGATGGACACATACCCTGAGCAACCGCAAATCGGCAGCAAATCAGCCGATCTGCACATGCCCGGACCGTCCGCACGTGAGCGCGGACCGTCCGGACCAACAACAGTCGGGCCGATTTTTAATGAGTTACCTAGATATGCGCCCGAACCACCACACACGACACAGAATCTAAACTACCCAGTCAGACCGTCCGCGTACAACAACGGACGGTCCGCACATAATCACGGACGGTCCGGGCCAATGTCCGGACAGTCCGCACATGACCTTTTTGAGGAGGATTGTTACCGGAATCCTCACCCGTCCCAGCAGCACTTCCCATCGCACTATACAATGCATCAACCCATTAATTCAAGATCCAGAGCCCAGGAAAGCTTTCCGGCCCCACCCAGGAGGCCGGAAAGAAACGATCAAACCTATGACCCATATAGGGCAAATGAAAATGCACCACGTAACTCAAACCAATGGGGGGAAAGACAACATGCTAATATCCAGCCAACCCCACCTATGTTTGACCAGAGAGCCGGTGGTCTCGCACCGGCTGCCATTGATATAGTAAGGGAAGAAATAGCCGGGGCGTTCCGAGATAAGCTCGGAGTAAGCATGGTCCCTGGGGGGCAATCATATCGGAAACCTTATGACAGCCGATTTGATCACCACCCATACCCACAGGGAACCAGGATACCCGAATTCGCAAAATTTTCAGGTGATCAAGGGAAAAACATGCACGAACATATAGGCCAGTTCTTAGCACAATTGGGAGAATTGGCAGACACAGAGGCATTTCGCGTGCGTTTATTTTCATTATCGCTAACAGGAACCACGTTTGCATGGTATGCCACTTTACCTCCTAATTCCATTTCATCATGGGGGGATCTAGAACAAAAATTTCATGATCATTTTTTCTCCAGTGATTATGAATTGGATTTGGTAGATTTAGTGTCATTGCGATAGACAAAAGACGAATCGGTTAATGATTACATCCGGAGATTCCGCGATACAAGAAACCGATGCTTTCAAATTCATTTAGCAGAAAACAGCTAGTAGGATTAGCCTTTAATGGTCTACGATATTATTTAAAAGAGAGATTAGAAGGCATCCAATTTTTTTACGCTAGCACAGTTACACCAGAGGGCTTTGGCTTGCGAAAGCCGGAGCAAAGAAACTGCTAAAACAATGCGTCACAACGTACATATAGTAGAATGCGACCAAAGTAGCTTAGATGACGAATCAGCAGAAGTATATGCTGCTGAAATGGTTTGGCCAAAACAGGCCAAATCTTCGGCTTGTTCCTCCTTGCAGCCGGTTCAAAAGAAACGGCAAGAGGAGGTTAAGTTTACGTTTAATGTTGGTAAATGTGATAAAATATTTGATGAGTTACTTAAAAATGGCAATATTAAAATAAATCACACTGTTCCATCCGCCGACGAGCTAAAACGTCGTGCGTACTGCAAGTGGCATAACTCATTTTCTCATGCCACTAATGATTGTAATGTATTTCGGCGACAGATTCAATCGGCCATTAATGAAGGACGATTGAAATTTCAGGAAATGCAGGTGGATACGGAGCCCTTTCCGATGAACATGATTGACTTCGAGGGCAAGAAAGTCCTGGTTCGGCCAAATACAGCCGATAAAGGCAAAGGCAAGGAAACAATCATCGGCAATGCTAAAAAGGCCGATGGGGATTGTAAAGTTTCTTGCAGGAAAGTGGTGGCCGAGAAGACTCCCGATGGAGGGGAGACCCTAAAGGTGACCATCACAGCCTCTAGCACTGGGGGGCAAGCACAGACAGGGAGACAGTTGCGGGAACCCGTGCTGCGCATCACGGACAGTCCGCCGTCCCGACACGGACGGTCCGACGCTTCTTCGGACGGTCCGGAGGACTCTGGCGGACGGTCCGGCCATGCTCAGGACTCGCAGCGACCACGTACCTTCAAACCACGACGACCAGAGATAGGTACATGGAAAACAAATACATTTAAAGCAGCTGGTCGGCTGATCAAGCCTGGCCCGACTTTCGATCAATTGTTGTCTAAATATGTGAAAAAGAAGGCCGGCCCCAGTGACCGGCCACCGAAGCGACCCCGCTCACCCATTCATGAGCAACGTCAGGTCAGGCCGATTGGACCACCTCACCAATCGGAAGAAATGAAAGGTCCTATTGTACAATTGAGACCTAACATGCCGACATGGACCCCTCCACCTCCTTATCCATCTTTGCCATATCCATACACATACTTACCTCCACCATATGTCCCAAATCAAATGTGGGGGCATGCCACCATATCCATTCGGGATGCCACAGTACCCCGCCTGGGGGGCACCCCAAACATCCGTTTTTGATAGGTTGGCGCTGCCAGTGCAAGACCGATTGAGCGCTGCTGAATCCGGTCACCAGGCACAGGCCCAACAAAATTGCCGGACTACTCGGCCTCCTAGGCCGACCAATCTGGCAGGGGGGCATATGCCTGTAGCAACTCAAAGAACAACAAAAAAGGACATCATCAAAATAGGCACTACAGATGTTGTCATACAGGAAGACAATAAAGGGCCGATGATTTTCGGCGAATCAGCCAAAACAACTGAAAAGGATACGGCTACCATCAAAACAGCCGATCCAAAATACTCCATGTCTCGATGGTGCCCAGCAGGATTGACACGATCCCAAAAGAGAAAATTACAGCGCCTAAGAGCAAAGGAGAGCCAGGAGAAGGAGGCGGAAAAGACATTTAATGACACACATCCACTATACCCGCCACCACAAAAGAAATGGAGACCGAAGGCCGTTGAGAAAAAACAAACGGCCACAGAAATAGAAAGTCAATCTGCACCAGGCGCGGACCATCCGGCCCCTGCGCGCGGACCGTCCGCCGTTCATCAGGAAGTCTCTGGACAACCTGCACCAGGCGCGGACCGTCCGGCCCCCGCACGCGGATCGTCCGCCGTTCACCAGGAAGCCTCCAACGACACGACAACATCAATGGAAGAGGACGACCTGCTGGGAGAAGACCTGGTCGACTACGGGGCTTCTCCAGAACGCCCAGGTATGGATGTAAATATTATTACATTTTCTGCCGATTGTACTATTATTGGCGACGATGAACCTGTTGTTGCCCAGTTTGATTTTGGTCCTAAAGAAGCCGCCTTTACTAAACCAAAGGAATCGGTAAATCATTTAAAGCCGCTCTTCGTGCGCGGTCACATTGATGGAATACCGATTGCTAAGATGTTGGTAGATGGAGGGGCGGCTGTAAATCTAATGCCTTATTCATTATACAGAAAATTAGGTAAACAAGATGACGAACTTGTCAAAACCAACATGACCCTCAGCGGTGTTGGGGATAGTTCGATTAAAGCCAGGGGAGTCACGTCCGTTGAATTAACCATCGGGACTAAGACCCTTGCTGCTGCATTCTTTGTCGCTGATGTAGAAGGGAATTACAGTTTAATTTTAGGCAGAGATTGGATTCATGCCAATCAATGTATACCTTCTACATTACATCAAATGCTAATACAATGGGTAGGCGATGAGGTAGAACAAGTACATGCTGATGTATCGGCCTGCATCGCTGTGGTCGATGCCCCTGTACTCTGGACTTATGAGACTGCTACATGTCTCACAGGAGTAGATTTTTCTGATTATCAGTTCATAAGTATAGATAAGAAAGGTTTCATTCCTGTAATGCTAGAGCCGATGGAGAATCGGCTAAATCCTAAATAAAGTTTAAATGATGAATACACACAAAGTTCATGAGTCGTTGATCACGGACAATACGGCTCTCAAAGCCGGATGGTCCGGTCTTTCACAAAACAGTTCGGACTTTAAGACCGAACATCTATCACAGCGAAAAGACAGTATTACGGATGATCCGATCCCCGAGACCGGAAAGTCCGCCATCACACAAAGATCATCTGATTCCTTTGTGGGGGACATGATAGAGGAATTCAGAGATCTTGATAAACTAGGACAGGGGTTTACATCGGCCGACCCTTTGGAGGAGATTGACATAGGAGATGGTAAAACTCCAAGGCCGACTTTTGTAAACAAGACCCTGGAAACCGGTTCTAGAAATGAGATGATCGGTCTATTGAAGGAATATTCAGATTGTTTTGCTTGGAATTACACTGAAATGCCTGGACTAAGCCGAGAGATTGTCGAACATCGGCTGCCTATTAAGTCTAGTTTCAGACCTTTCAAGCAAAAGGCTAGAACATTTCGTCCAGATCTTCTCCCACGAATCAAGGACGAAATCCACCGGCTATTAGAAGCTAATTTTATTAGACCTTGCAGATACGCAGAGTGGGTCTCCAATATTGTGCCGGTAGAGAAGAAGGAGTCAGGTAAACTTAGAGTATGCATTGATTTTCGCAATTTAAATAGAGCAACTCCTAAAGACGAATATCCCATGCCCATAGCCGACACGTTAATCAATAATGCATCAGGAAATAGAATTATTAGCTTCCTTGATGGTAATGCCGGATATAATCAGATTTTCATGGCCGAAGAAGATGCGTCTAAAACGGCCTTTATATGTCCAGGCTTCATTGGTTTATTTGAGTGGGTTGTCATGACGTTTGGTTTGAAAAATGCTGGTGCTACTTATCAAAGGGCTATGAATTTGATCTTCCATGAATTCTTAGGAAACACTGTAGAAGTTTACATTGATGATATTGTAGTCAAATCGGCTGAGTTTAGTTCTCATATAGCTGATTTGCGCAAAGCCTTTGATAAAATGCGTCAGTATGGTTTGAAAATGAACCCACGTAAATGTGCTTTTGGAGTGTCGGCTGGTAAGTTTTTAGGATTTGTCATACATGAACATGGTATAGAGATAGACCCTGACTGAATCAAGTCTATTCGGAATGTGGGACCTCCGACCTGTAAGGTCGAGGTACAGAGGTTTCTCGGCAAGGTGAATTATTTACGAAGGTTTATTTCTAACCTAGCTGGGAAGATTGATGCGTTCACCCCTATTCTTCGGCTTAAGAATGATGCCGAATTCGCCTGGGGGGCAGAACAGCAAGAAGCATTTGATCTTATCAAAAAATACTTATCTTCGGCTCCCGTATTAAAAGCACCACGAGCAGGAGTACCATTCCGATTATACATTGCAGCTGAAGATAAGGTCATTGGGGCTGTTCTGACACAAGAAACTGAGGGGAAGGAGCATGTGGTGACATATCTGAGCCGGAGGTTGGTGGATGCTGAAAGAAGGTACACTTTTATTGAGAAGTTATGCTTATGCTTGTTTTATGCATGCACCAAATGTAGATGTTATTTACTATCTAGTCATTGCACTGTTTCTGGTCAAGCCGATGTGATCAAATACATGTTGCATAACCCAATTATGAGTGGAAGAATTGGTAAGTGGGCTTATGCACTCATAGAATATGACTTGGCCTATGAACCATTGAAATCTATGAAAGGCCAGGTCGTAGCAGATTTTATTGTAGAACATCGGGTTAATAATATTCATGAACTAGACATGTCATACCTCACTATTACTCCTTGGACTTTATATTTTGATGGATCGGTTTGCAATGAAGGGCAAGGAATTGGCATTGTGCTTGTTTCACCAAGTGATGTCTCCTTTGACTTCTCTAGCCGATTGAAAACTTATTGCACTAACAACCAAGCCGAATATGAAGCACTTTTGTTCGGTTTAGAACTTTTAAATGGTATGGGAGTAAAACATGTGAAGGTATTTGGTGATTCTCAGCTGGTTGTCCAACAAGTGTTAGAAGAATATCAATGTTTTGATGGTACTCTAAATAGTTACCTTGAGAAATGTTGGAGCATAATCCGTTCTTTTGACGAATTCAGTATTCGGCATATCTCTAGAGTTGAGAATCATAGAGCTAACGATTTGGCACAAGATGCATCAGGTTAAGAGGGAAATTTCACAAAACTGAAAATCTGATAACCGGTGCAGAGCCAAATTCCCAGGTCGCGGACCGTCCGCGTGATGACGCCGGATCGTCCGGGGTTACCAGAAATGTTCTCTTAATCGATTCGGCTGACAATGAAGCCGATGCAAGTGATTGGAGGACACCTATACTTAATTATTTACGAAATCCCAATATCAGGACAGATAAGAACATTCGGCGAACAGCTTTCAAGTATGTTTTGATGAGTGATGAACTTTACCGCCGAACAGTCAATGACGTCCTGCTTAAGTGCTTGGGCCCAGATGATGCTATATTAGCCATGGCCGAAGTACATGAAGGAATTTGTGGTACCCATCAATCAGCTCCAAAGATGAAGTGGTTGTTGCGAAGGTCTGGTTTTTATTGGCCTAATATGATAGCTGATTGTTTCAAGTACTACAAGGGTTGCCAAGTGTGTCAAAAATTCGGCGACCTACAGTTGGTCCCTGCAGCCGAATTACATCCTATCATCAAGCCTTGGCCGTTCAGAGGATGGGGATTAGACTTTATTGGAGAAATTCATCCTTCATCATCAAAGGGGCATCGGTTCGTGTTAGTTGCCACTGATTACTTTACCAAATGGACTGAAGCCGTTGCTCTGAAGAACATGACACACAAGGAGGTAATTGAGTTCATAACTGAGCATATTATTCATAGATTCGGCATTCCCCAGACCTTGACTACAGATCAAGGGACTTCTTTTATGTCAAAGGAGGTACGTGAATTTGCTGAATTATATAGAATTAAGTTGCTTAATTCATCTCCATACTATGCTCAGGCCAATGGACAGGCCAAGTCTAGTAATAGGACATTGATCAACTTGATAAAAAAGAAGATATCTGATAATCCTAAGCATTGGCATAAGATTTTGTCCGAAGCTTTATGGGCTCATAGAATATCTAAACATCATGCTACTAAAGTATCTCCTTTTGAGCTTGTCTATGGGCAGGAAGCGGTGTTGCCTGTGGAAATAAGTCTGAATGCTGTCAGGTTCGCCAGACAAAATGATCTAACTGTTACTGATTATTATAATTCAATGATGGATAATATTGATGAGGTGACCGACAAGAGGATGATAGCTTTGGGAGCAATAGAAAAGGACAAGATCATGGTAGCCAGGGCCTACAACAAGAAGGTCAAAACAAAATCATTTCAAGTAGGGGACCTGGTGTGGAAGACCATTCTGCCTCTAAGGAATAAAGACCGGAAGTTCAGAAATGGTCGCCTAGCTGGGAGGGTCCTTATAAAGTAAAACAAGTGATGTCTGGTAACGCCTATTTATTGCAAACATTACAAGGTAAAGATCTGCCCAAAGCCTTGAGTGGGCGTTTCCTTAAGCAGTACCATCCTAGTATGTGGCAAGATGCCTAAGAGAACCGATGTAATCTCATCGAGTTATTTGCTTTTGGTTTGCTCAGCTCCACTAAAAGGCAGGGGGGCATATGTTGAGCACCAAATTGAGGTGCAGACAGTCCGGCCCTGAGGCCGGACGGTCCGCGGTCCGGACGGTCCGCGCCTGTGGGCCGGACGGTCCACGCACGCGCAGAACAGATTAGGGTTCCGAGTTTTTCACTGCGTTTGTTGGCGAAAATCCCGGGATTTGCTCAGAGTTTTGACGGTAAACGGTCCAGCCCCCCTCCTCTATAAATAGAGAGGTCTACGGCCGATTTGTAATCATCAATCGAATCAATACAACTTCTATTTCGCATTTTATCTTAGGAGTAGTTCTAGCCCCTAGTTTAGCCTTCCAATCCCCAAATTCTCCGCCTCTCCTCGACTCTACGTCGATTAGAGGAGTCTAGGTCGGTCTACCCGAGCCTAGACAACTCCTAGGATCTCTCCTCCCCGACGGGGTCCCTCACGGGAGCGAGATCCAGGCGCCGCCGGCGATCTTCCGCCGCCCCTGCGCACGCGCGGACCGTCCGGCCCTAGGGCGCGGACCGTCCGGCCGTCAAGCAGGGAACCCGAGCTCCTGCACCAAGTCGCGGACCGTCCGACCCTGTGCCGCGGACCGTCCGCGCCTGACCAGAGAGCACCGCCGCCTCGCGCCAGGTCGCGGACCGTCCGGCCCTAGGCCGCGGACCGTCCGCGCCTGACCAGAGAGCACCGCCGCTGGTTCTCTTGAGTAATTGACGCCTCCAAAAAGGTGTCAACAGCGGCGTTGTTTTCCTGTCATATCGGACAGTAAAAGAGAGGGGCGAAGTGACTGCGGTCACTTTGGCCTGGCCGACTGAGGCGCGTGTGTCAGGATACGGCGTCAGGCATCCCCTGTATTGAATGCGCCTGCGAAGCAGTCGGTTGGTGAGGCGGTCTGGCCAAGGTTGCTTCACAACGAAGCCTGCCCGAGTCGGGCTCCGGGAGAGCCGAGGGGGTGTCCGTTGCCTGAGACGGCCCTCGGGCGAGGCGTGAACTTGTTTGGAACTACTGCTCCAGCCCGAGGCTTGGCTCGGGTGAGGTGGCGTCCCTTGGGTGGACGAAGCCTTGACTTGAACCGCGCCCATCAGTTGGTCTGAGGGTGTTTAGTAGCCATGATTAGGAGTGTTGGGGGTACCCCTAATTATGGTACCCGACAGTTGCCCCCGAGCCTCGAAGGGAGTGTTGGTACTCGCTTGGAGGCTTTTGCCGCATTTTCGATGAGGGGACCAGCCTTTCTTGGTTTTGCTTTGTTCTGGTGGGTGCGCGCGAGCGCACCCGCCGGGTGTAGCCCCCGAGGCCTCAGAGGAGTGGTTTGACTCCTCTCAGGTCTGAATGCTTTTCGTGGTGCCTCGGCCGGTCTGATCGTTCCCTCATGCGGCCTGGCCGTAGCCCGGGTTCATGGTCAGGTTCCAAGTTATCAAGCTGGTTTGTTGACGCTGTCAACAGTTTTGGCCATAGCCAGGTGCGAGAGCAGCCCCCGAGCCTCTGCATGGAGCGAGAGGACGATCAAGGACTTTCCCAACTTTTATCATACGCCCCTGCGTCGCCTTTCCTTAAGGAGGACGGGGGAAAGCGCCATGTTGCCCTCGGAGGGTGCCGAACATGGTGTTTCCAGTGAGCTGCTAACGGGTGATCCGAGTGGACGCCCGTGCCCCGTTCGTTAGGGGTCGGCTAGTGGCCCAGAGGCGCGCTCCAAAAGTACCTGTGTGTGATTCGTCGAACCCAGACCCCTTCGACAGGGTCCGAGGGCTCGATGCCTCCTTCCGGTGGGATTCCATTACAAATCGTTCCCACCGATCTCGGAAATGTCCTAGGGTACCTCGGGAGCGTAGCCCGAGCCTCGGCCATGTACCGGACGTACCCAGAGTCATCCCTCACTCTGCGTGGTCTGGGGCGACCGTCGAACCCTTCCGAGGGGCCAGCCTACGAACCCCTGATCAGTAATGGGCACGGAGCCCGAGCGCTCTAGGGCGGCTGTCGAACCCTTCCGAGGGGCCAGCCTTCGAACCCCTGATCAGTAATGGGCTAGAAGTCCGAGTGCTCTGGGGCGGTTGTCGAAACCCTTCCGAGGGGCCAGCCTTCGAACCCCTGATCAGTAGGAGGGCTCGGGGCCCGCTTCCTTCGCCGAGAAGGATCCTTTCCACAACATCCCCTTTCCCGGTCCCTATAGCAAGAGAGAGAGAGAGGAGGAGGAGGGGAAGGATATGAATTTACATAAGGTGGCCCTTTTTTTGACGCGGTCATTATGGCGAAGGCGAAGCGACGCCTGCCTCACCTGCCAGAGGTGTCGTCTGCTCCGCCAAGGAGTTAATGCGACGGGACAGGCGATTCGCGTGGCGCCCGTTGCGCGTGCGAGCCGTTCGAGGAATGGGAAGATCGCTTTACCTTCGAGTTTTGAATTTTGCGGTGAGTTCGGGCGAAGTTTTGAACGGTTCTCGCCCGAGCCTTTATATACTCGGAAGGGGGGCCGACAATGGTTCGCCACTCTGCCATTTACGCCTGCCTTTTGCTCTGGTTTTCGTAACCTAAGAGAATAGCCAGGGAAAAGGAAACCGCGCACCTCATCCCCTCCGCCTCCACCACCTTCGTTCGGTGATGGCTGACAGGGTGACCGTTTTCCCGCCGCGCGACCCGTGGCCCTCCTCCACCGTCGTCACGAAGGATCTGGGGGCCCTCGTCGCCGATGGTCTGCTCCGTCCCCTCTCCGGTGTGGCGCAGCCAGAGTGGATGGCCCCGAGCAAGGCCGTCCCTTCCCTGCCACCGGGGTACGTGGTTAGCTTCATCGCCTTCCATGAGATGGAAGCGGGGGTTCGGAGTGCCAGCGAGCCGCTTTATGCGGGCGCTCCTGCACCACTACGCAGTGGAGCTACACAACCTCAACCCCAACTCCATTGCGCAAGCGTCCATCTTCGCGGCGGTTTGTGAGGGTTTTCTGGGGATCGAAGTTCACTGGGATCTGTGGACCCACCTCTTCTCCGAGGAGCTCTTCGCCTTGACGACGGATGCGAAGAAGGTCCGTATGGCGGTGCGGGCCGGTGGCTGCACCCTCCAGCTGAGGCAGGGGCGCGTGCAGCAGTACATCCCTGCCATCCTTGTGTCTTCGAACAAGGGGTGGCAGCATCGATGGTTTTATCTTCGAAACGACGACGGGAGGCTTCCGTCGTTTTCTCAGCGAGTGGTGACCGCCGCCGGCAGCAACTGGCGCTGGGGTGCCACACGCGAGAGACAGGAGAAGCTCTAGCCTATACTGCAGGCTTTGCAGAAGTTACGAGACGGGGGCCTTACCACTGCGGGGGTTGTTGCCGCTATCCATCGCCGGAGGGTGCTCCTCTTAGCGGAGCGGCGGCTGCAGCTCTCGGAGATGAGACCGAGGGTCAATCTGGAGGGCTCACAGATGTCCTCGGCCTCCCTCCCCGACGACAACCTCCGCAAGCGGGTAGCGGGCACGGTAGGGAGGCTAGATGCCGGCGCCCTTACCCAGCCTACGATGCGTCCCGACCATGGGTATGTTTCCCTGGTAAGTATCCGATCCTTCTCCTATACTGCGCCGTGTTGCCTTCGATTCCCACTGTTGGGATCTTTGCTCTTCCAGGGGTTAAGTTTTTATAAACCCTCCCTGCCGCGGGTCCCAGAGGACGCAGTGGACCGAGCCGCGTGGAGGGTCGCCGCGGAGGAGGAGAAGAGGAAGAAGGACGCGGAGAAGGCTCGGGCTCGCGAGCGGATGCGAGCTCGGGATGCCTTGGAGAAGCGTCGTCGGAGACAAGAGAGGGACGGGCTCCCGAGGGAGCCGTCGCCGGAGACGCCCGACGACGATGATGACGATGACGATGACGAGGATGACGACATGGTGGCCCATCTTGGCCTCAGCCCGGACCCGGGGCCGGGCCAGGGGTTGTCGTGCTAGCCTCCAAGTGGGCTGGTACCTTCAGTGCCCGAGGCCGGGACATCGGGGTCCCAGTCCGAGGAGCGGAGGCAGGCCGAGGGGCACCTGACCCCTCTGTCCCCCAAGACCAAACGCCCGCGCCGGCTGTGCAGGAGGTTGATCCTTCGGCCACTACGGCGACGCCTGGGCAGGCCGCTCCTTCGGCGCCTTGGGCGCCCGAGGTGGGAGCAGCACCGAAGTCGGTAGCGGGGCAACCATTGGCAGCGCCCGCGGGGACCGAGGCCCGAGGGGCCTCCCCGCAGGCACGATTGGCCTTGGTCCGGAGCGGGTAAGTGTCTGAGAATGCCTCTGTTTTGGCTTCTTTCGTCGCGTGTCTTGAACTTGCTTTCTTTCTTCCTTTCAGCAAGCGGAGGCAGGGCCCAACCGGCCTGGCCCCCACGAACGCCCTTAAGACGGTGCCGGCTTCTGCCGCCGGTGCCGCGGCGCGCCATGCCGGTTGGCTGGTCTCCGCACAGGATGCTCTCGAGCGGGGGGTCCAGGCGGCACAAGCTGCCATGGGGCAAGCCTCCTAGGCCGACCCCTCGGTCGGGGCGGTCGTCGTGCCGGGGGAGGCTGCTGACGCGGCCATGGCCCTGAGCCCGCCTGACACGTCGTCGGTGTCGGCGTCGACCCCTGCCGTGGTTGCTACCGATTTGCCCGCGGAGCCGTCCATCGCTCCTGACGTCGGGATGGTTGGGGCGTCACCGCTCGCGGTCGTCCCCGACCCCCCCGTTCCTGGCCCTGAGGAGGGGGCGTACGCTGTTGCCGAGGTCAGCGACCGGAAACCTGCCACCTTAGCCGAGGGGGAGCCCAGCGCGTCGATGGCGATGGTGCCCGACGTGTTGACTGCAGGGGAACCCGACACCTTAGCGGAGGAGTGCGTAACACCGCGGCCCGTGTCGGGGGGCGACGTCCTCATCCCCGCGCAGCGCAACCCCAATGAGTGGTGCGGGCAGGCGTTCCGGTTCTGGAGCCAC
Source organism: Zea luxurians (assembly GCA_029449295.1). Taxonomy (NCBI): domain Eukaryota; kingdom Viridiplantae; phylum Streptophyta; class Magnoliopsida; order Poales; family Poaceae; genus Zea; species Zea luxurians. The sequence continues at coordinate 20,550,228 of JAOPSE010000034.1, read as the reverse complement.
GGCGCCTCGAAACCCCTCCTCGTCCTCAACGATGAGCGGGAGGAGCAGTCTCGGGATGAGCTCCGCGAGTATGCCGAGGCGGCGATGGGGTCGCTTCGGTCGACCATGGAGATCCTTTCCAGGGACGTTCCCAGGGTTCTCCAGGTAAGGTTTTCAGGCGCATGCCCTGGGTGGCCAGGGCATTCTTTGTAATACCTTGTCTTCCTTGCTCAGGAACTGGCGGATGTAAGCACCGCCAAGTCGCTGTTCATCCGCCGCGAGAGTGGCGTCTGGGGTTCGCTGCGGTCCCAGAGGGCCGCGCTTGCCAAGGCTAACGAGTGCCTCGCCCAACAGTGCATCGAGCTGGCGGACCTTCGGCTGCTCTGTGATGATCTGAAGGCGGAGGCAGCGGCGACACGGTCAGAGGCGGCGTTGGCACGGACGGAGGCACAGCAGCGGCAGGTAGAGCTTGGCCAGGCCATCATCGAGCGGGACCAGTCTCGGGGCCAGGCTGCCGAGGCCGAGGGCCGAGCTGAGGCCCTTGAGGGTCAGCTAGCCGAGGTGTCCGCTCGGCCCGGGGCCCTTGGGGTGGACCTGGTTGTGGCCGTCGGATCCATCCAGTCTGCCCAAGTCGTGGCCTTGCAGGAGCGTGCCCGGGCTGAAGGTATGTTTCGCCTGCCTTGCGGCTTCAATTCCGCTTCGTTCTCCAACTCGTGTCTGAAGAATTTTGATTGGCTATCTGCAGAGCTTGAGAGGGCTCTTAATGAGTCCGCCAAGGCGCACGCCCGGGCGACTGAGCAGAATGAGGCCGACCGTGAGGCTATGTCCGAGGCTATCTCGGGCTTTTGCCAAGCCTTTGACCTCGACGACGTCCCCTCGGGTAGCTCCCCCCAGAGTCATCTGCGGGCCTTGGGCGGCCATGTGCGCAGCAGACTCCGCGGGGCGCTGCATCACGGCGTTAGGCGGGCCTTCGCCATGCTCGCTTCCCACTATGATGTGGACTTGTGTAATACTCAAAGTTGTATACAAAGAGTAATGGAGTGAGAGCTCCTCATGTTGTGTGCCTCATTTGCATCATGAAAAGAGCATGCACAGAATTTAGAGATGAATTAAGACAAATGATAAAAAAAAAATAATAATAAATAAAAATAATAATATGCATCATGTTGGAGTTTTTATTGGTTGTGCATTAAAAAAATAATAATGTTAATAATAATAATAAATCTAAAGGTTGAATTGATCCCTAAATTAAAACTTAGGGTTTTGGAAACGAGCAGAAGAAAAATGATATGAAAAATACAAATAATATACATAAGTAAATATATCCAGGACCAATACCCCTAATCCACAAATATAAGTTGTGGTGATGAACCATAGAGGTTTGAATTCAAAGTTAAACTTGGAAATAGAGAAAATGGGATAGAAAATAAAATAGAAAAGAATAAAAGGCTTCATGGGCCGCCTGCCTCCACTTAGGCCCAATCTCAGTTTCCAACCGCGCGGCCCACTTCTCCACAACCGCACGCCTTGCTTTCGTTCCCTGGTGAGTGGGCCGTGCCGTCAGCGCGTTCCCCCCCACGTTCACGCGTGTCTGCATTTCTGGTGCGTGGGGCCGCTTCGTCAGTAAACCAAGATGCCGCATGCGCGAGCTGGGCGACTTCGCTGGCTGGTGGCCCGGACCGTCAGCTCACGCCCTCCCTCAGGTTTTCGCTTACCTGTGGGGCCCATATATCACTGTTGCTCTTCCTCCCATCGCGCGAAGCGCGGACGGCGTACCTGCTCCGCCAAGATCTTCGCGTGATCAGTTGACCGCGAACCCCGCGGAACCCACCTACCTGCACGACCTTGGGGAGATAAATGGGGACACCCGTCTCCGCCTCTCCCCTTCTATCCGGCCGGCATTCCATAACCAGAACAGAGAGAGAGAGAGAGGTTCGCCGTCGCCATCCGCTACTGCACATACTGCTGGTGGTGCTCCTCGGCGCGGTCGTCGGTGTTCGCGGGCGCTTGGGGAAGTTGCTGGTTGGGTCACCGTGGGAAATCCCGACCCCCCTCCTCGGTGAATTGCTCACCGGTGGGCAAGCCTCACCACGGGACCGCTCCTCGCCGCGGCCAGCGCTCCCTCGGCTATCATCTCCAGTAAGTAGCCCCCATGCTGTTCGACCTTCTCCTGTCGTTGTTTTGCGCTCGCTAATGGTCGGTTTGGGTACCGGCGGCTGGCCGGGACGGATGTCGCCGGTGGGTTCCACCGCGTCCAGGGTGTAGCGCCGCCGCGCCTGGACTTTGGTGGAAGAGGGCCCCCGGGGCGTTGATCTATTGAGGAACGGCTAGGATTAGAAATCAGATAACGTTTGGGCTCGGACGTGCATGACCGTCCAATTCCGATCCTGCGTGCTCGGGTTGATCTCAGCGATTTAAAACATGTGCCGTAGATCTGGCATCCGATGGATGAGACTGAATACCAGTTTGTTTAAGGGCCAAACAAATCCCTGCCGTCAGGATCTAATCCAACGACCAGAACGGCTCCATACCCCTTCGCGATGGTCCTTATTCTAAAGAGCCCTCGGAAAAACAGAAAATAAACCCGCAGTCCAGGTAGCAGGAAATCTGTGTCTTTGGGAATTTTCTGCGCTAGCCCCTGGACTTTGCATAAATTGACGCCTAGTCCAGACAGTGAGAAAACTTATAAAATAATTTAGAAAATAGATTTTTATGTGTAAAAATAATCCTAGAACTTGTTTAGCCCATAGAAAATCCATTTTTAGTCCAAATTGATCCATTCCACTTCCTAAATTTTTGTAATAATATTGTCTACCCATTAGTGCCTCTGTTCTGACATGACAAACACATTAAAATTATTTTTTCACTTAATCTTGTATTAAGCACATAAAACATTAGAAAATCCATAACTTAAGATCTATAACTCCAAATTAGATGAATCCAGTTCCTGTGATCTTATTTTAATGTCTAGTTTATTACTGTATATTCTCTTTGCATGTTTGATGTGATGTTAATTTATGCTATGCTATGTATGTATTGTGTTGATGCGAGTAGACGAGCAAGCCACTGTGGAAACTGAGGTTCAACAAGTAGAGATAGCTGAGCAGGAGCTCATTGAAGGCAAGTTGTGCCCTTGATCACCTCTTTTACCCATTCATGTTCTTATTATTCATAATGATCTGCATAGGATAATTTTGCTGGGACCCAATAGGATACCCTAGATTTGACTATCTTTATACCTTGCTTCACCACTGGTTTTACTACTAAAGTTTTGGGTAGTACATGCTATTGCTTTATGTGGATTTGGGTATAGAGATATTCACCACTCATTGTTATACTATTTATTGTTATCTGTTTTATTATTCCTTGTTCATGTTAAGATCATTATGTTAATGGGAACATGGAGAACCACCCGGGAAAACAGTGCTACCACAAGGGTGGAATGGGACGCCCTTGGCTGATTAACTAGGAAAGCTAGGGGAGGGCTACCTTACCCGAAAGGGGCAAGGGCAGTAGGGGAGAGGTCAGTGCGGGGAGGTCCCTGGTTGATTTTGCTGCGATGGCGGTCAGTCAGGAACCCTGTACTGGATCTTCCCATAAACTGTAGCGGGTAGTCTGAAGCTAGTGGAACTTTGTAAAGGCCTCGTAGTGTTACCCTGCCTCGCCTCCTCGGTAGAGGTGTATGGGATTGGCCATCTCTTGGCAGATGGGTAACATGACTTGTGGGTAAAGATGCGCAACCTCTGCAGAGTGTAAAACTGGTATACTAGCCGTGCTCACGGTCATGAGCGGCTCGGACACTCACATGATTAAATTATGGAACTTAAACTTAATCTGTCATTTCATTACACTTGGGGATTATTTTATTATTACCTTTACTTATTATTACTATGGTTTGGTATTTACTTACACTTAGTAATTGCTAATAAAATTTTGACCAATTTATAAAAGCAATGCTCAGCTTCAGCCTTTATTCCATTGATCAGCCTTACACTTCATGAACTCCCACCTTTGGTGAGTTCATGCCACATTATTCCCCACGACTTGTTGAGCTATGATCGTATGTGAGCTCACTCTTGCTGTCTCACACCCCCCCCCCACAGGAGAAGAACAGGTGGTTTCAAGTGGAGTCAAGTATCGAGGAGTTTGATCTGATCTAGGTGGCGTTTCTCAGTCGACATTGGCGCCGACGATCCTTAGTTCGTTTTATGGTTATACTTTTATTTTGAAATAAGTCTTCCGCTATGTAATAATTACTCTGATGTTTTATGACATTTATCTCTATACACTCTGTTATTATATATGTTGTCTTCTTGGCGCATGTATGAGATACACCCGGCTTTGTTCCTTAAAACCGGGTGTTACAGAAGTGGTATCAGAGGAAATGTTGACTGTAGGACGAAACCTAGATAGAAATGGACAACCCTTACCTACTTATCTCACTCTGATTCATTCTATACTTACCTTACTCTGATTCTTCCTATACTTATCTTGATCCTGTCTCACCTTCTACTGTTCCACTCTGATCATTCTTATCTTTTCTACTCTAAGACAAGATGGATTTCACACCTTGGAATCCCTACCCCTATGACAATTTAAGGGATAGGAGGCCTAAGACCAAATCAAAACTATTTTCTCTATTAAAAATATTGGTTGATTGTTCTGATGATCAATGCCTGATTTGCTTCTTTGATTGATTGAAATAGTATAGATGGGCATTTTAGCATGTACCACTATAATGTATTGTATTAGCTTTAGTAGGTGACACACTAATCTACTTAGCTAATAAATCCCCCAAAATAACTTGAATTGTAATTACTGCCTTGTCTACTGCTCTTTCTTACCTTATGTATCTAACTCAGATGGTCAATACCAGGAAAGGAAATATTATCACGCAACAGCAAACAGAAATGAATCCTCCAAATTCTCCACCTGTTGAAGCCGATCAAGTGATTGCAACCCAAAGACTGGTAATACAACAGTTGACAGACATGATGACCGAAATGCAAAACCAGATAAGACAAGAACGCGAGGAAATACGTCAAGCCCGTCTGGAGATACAGCAAGAAATAAGGCAATCACGGTTGGAGAGACAACAACAAGAGCAACCACCATCTCCACCACCACCGGCTCCACCAAGCTACATAAACATATATGTAAATTACTACTACTTGTAGGATCTACATGTTCCTTTAGTTAGTATTCGGTATGATACCATTTTAGGAGGAATAAAAAGGTCTATTTGTCCCCATGAGTTGCTAATAAAATTATGCGTCATGCTGAGATTTTGGTTTGGGCATATGTGTTGGACAATATGAGAAAACCCATGAGAGTAATTACACCTAAAGGGACTGAAGAATCAGTGAACGGAATTACAAGAGGCTAGTTGCTTACGCCCGAGTTCCTCACCTTAGAGAGTACCAGTTTTGTTTGTAAAGAAGAAAGATGGATTGCAAGGGATGTGCGTGGATTAAAGGATTCCTTAATAATGTCACTGTGAAGAACAAGTTTCTGTTACCCCGCATTAAGGATTTAGTTAATCGGATGAGAGGAGCCAGGGTATTCTCGAAGATTGACCTCCGATCGGGTTACCATCAAATGAAGATTGGACCATCAGATATTCCTAAGACGGCTTTCTCGACTCGATATGGATTATATGAGTTCATCGTTATGTCGTTTGGACTAACCAATGCACCGGCTTGCTTCCTGAATTTGATGAATAAGGTGTTTATGGAGTATTTGGACAGATTCGTCGTGGTATTCATCGACGATATTCTTATCTATTCTAAGAATGAAAGTGATCACGAACAACATCTAGGGTTGGTGCTACAAAAGCTTTAAGATAATTAACTCTACGCCAAGTACGGTAAATGCGAGTTTTGGATTGGCGAGGTGCCATTTCTTGGACATATCATTTCTAATGGAGGGATATCAGTGGATCCTGCTAAAGTCAAGGAGATAGTGGTGTGGAGCATACCCACTACGGTTGCGGAGGACCGAAGTTTCTTGGGACTTGCAGGATATTATCAGATATTTATTGAAGGATTTTCTAAGATTGCTAAGCTTATGACCTTGCTTTTGGTGAAGGAAAGAGAATTCAAGTGAGACGAGAAGTGCCAAGTATATACGGATCATAAGAGTTTGAAGTATATATTCACTCAGAAGGATCTCAACCTTAGGCAACACCGTTGGTTGGAGCTTATTAAGGATTATGAGTTGGAAATTCACTATCACCCGGGCAAGGCAAATTTGGTTACAGATGCCTTGAGTCGAAAGGAGCATGTTCATTTAGCTGTTGTTGCCCAGCTATACGATGAGATTGTTGAGAATTTCAGGAGACTTAACCTGGGGATAGTTACTCACACTAAAGGAGTTACTATTAATGCAGAATCTACTTTGGAGCAAGAAATCCGCAAAGGACAAATTGATGATACTAAGATACAAGAGATTAAGGATCTGATTACCGAAGGTCGAGTTCCGGAATTTACGGAAGATGAGCAAGGCACCGTATGGTTCAAGGATCGGATATGTGTTCCGGAGATTAAAAGCCTTCGTGAGACTATTCTAAAGGAAGCCCATGACTTGGATTATTCTAGTCGTCCTGGTAGTACCAAGATGTATCAGGATTTGAAGCGGAAATATTGGCGGTATGGATTGAAGAGAGATGTGGCTGCACATGTGGCTATGTGCGAAGTATGTCAAAGAGTTAAGGCTGAACACCAGAGGCCAGCTGGACTACTGCATCCACTTAAGATACCCGAGTGGAAGTGGGAAGAGATTGGTAAGGACTTCATTACTGGATTGCTCGCATCTCAAAAGGATATGATTATATGGGTTATTGTGAATAGACTGACCAAAGTGGCTCATTTCATTCTGGTCAAGACTACTTATAAGAGTTCTCAACTAGCAGAGTTATATATGACTCGGATTGTGTCTCTACATGGAGTACCGAAGAAGATCGTTTCGGATAAAGGATCACAGTTTACCCCCAGATTTTGGAAAAGTTTTCATGAGAATATGGATACGAAGTTGAATCATAGTTCGGCCTACCTCAGACTAATGTACAGACTGAAAGGATTAATCAAGTATTGGAAGGCATGTTGAGAGCTTGTACCCTTCAGTATGGTAGTAGTTGGGACAAGAGTCTACCTTATGCTGAGTTCTTATATAATAATAGTTACCGGGCCAGTCTGAAGATGTCCCCGTTCGAGACTCTATATGACAGGAAATGCAGGACTCCTCTATTTTGGACCAGACTAGAGGAAGAAAGTTCTTTGGACCTGAACTTTTTCAAGAGGCAGAAGAACAAGTCCGTATAATTTGAGAGAATTTGAGGATAGCTCAGACTAGGCAAAAGAGCTACGCAGGTAATAGAAGAATACCACTGGAATTTGAGGAAGGAGACTATGTGTACCTCAAGGTGTCACCACTTCGGGGAATGAGTAGATTTAAAGTCAAGGGCAAATTGTCCCCTCGCTTTATTGGACATTCAGAGTTTTTAGGCGAGTTGGAGAGATGGCCTATCAACTCGAGCTACCTCGTAAACTATCTGATGAGCATAATATATTCCATGTGTCTCAACTGAAGAAGTGTCTCCGTGTCCCCGAGGAACAGTTACCAATGGAAGAGCTAAGTGTTCACGGTGATTTGACTTACACGGAGTACCCCATCAAGATTTTGGATACACTGACTTGTGTCACGAGGAATAAGGTTATAAAGATGTGCAAAGTTCAATGGAGTCACCATGGTAAAGATGAAGCAACTTGGGGAAGAGAAGAAGAGCTTCGCATAGATTTTCCCCACCTTTTCCCTAGATCTTCCTAAATCTCGAGGACGAGATTATTTTTAAGGGGGGTAGGATTTGTAATACTCAAAGTTGTATACAAAGAGTAATGGAGTGAGAGCTCCTCATGTTGTGTGCCTCATTTGCATCATGAAAAGAGCATGCACAGAATTTAGAGATGAATTAAGACAAATGATAAAAATAATAATAATAATAAATAAAAATAATAATATGCATCATGTTGGAGTTTTTATTGGTTGTGCATTAAAAAAATAATAATGTTAATAATAATAATAAATCTAAAGGTTGAATTGATCCCTAAATTAAAACTTAGGGTTTTGGAAACGAGCAGAAGAAAAATGATATGAAAAATACAAATAATATACATAAGTAAATATATCCAGGACCAATACCCCTAATCCACAAATATAAGTTGTGGTGATGAACCATAGAGGTTTGAATTCAAAGTTAAACTTGGAAATAGAGAAAATGGGATAGAAAATAAAATAGAAAAGAATAAAAGGCTTCATGGGCCGCCTGCCTCCACTTAGGCCCAATCTCAGTTTCCAACCGCGCGGCCCACTTCTCCACAACCGCACGCCTTGCTTTCGTTCCCTGGCGAGTGGGCCGTGCCGTCAGCGCGTTCCCCCCCACGTTCACGCGTGTCTGCATTTCTGGTGCGTGGGGCCGCTTCGTCAGTAAACCAGGATGCCGCATGCGCGAGCTGGGCGACTTCGCTGGCTGGTGGCCCGGACCGTCAGCTCACGCCCTCCCTCAGGTTTTCGCTTACCTGTGGGGCCCATATATCACTGTTGCTCTTCCTCCCATCGCGCGAAGCGCGGACGGCGTACCTGCTCCGCCAAGATCTTCGCGTGATCAGTTGACCGCGAACCCCGCGGAACCCACCTACCTGCACGACCTTGGGGAGATAAATGGGGACACCCGTCTCCGCCTCTCCCCTTCTATCCGGCCGGCATTCCATAACCAGAACAGAGAGAGAGAGAGAGGTTCGCCGTCGCCATCCGCTACTGCACATACTGCTGGTGGTGCTCCTCGGCGCGGTCGTCGGTGTTCGCGGGCGCTTGGGGAAGTTGCTGGTTGGGTCACCGTGGGAAATCCCGACCCCCCTCCTCGGTGAATTGCTCACCGGTGGGCAAGCCTCACCACGGGACCGCTCCTCGCCGCGGCCAGCGCTCCCTCGGCTATCATCTCCAGTAAGTAGCCCCCATGATGTTCGACCTTCTCCTGTCGTTGTTTTGCGCTCGCTAATGGTCGGTTTGGGTACCGGCGGCTGGCCGGGATGGATGTCGCCGGCGGGTTCCGCCGCGTCCAGGGTGTAGCGCCGCCGCGCCTGGACTTTGGTGGAAGAGGGCCCCCGGGGCGTTGATCTATTGAGGAACGGCTAGGATTAGAAATCAGATAACGTTTGGGCTCGGACGTGCATGACCGTCCAATTCCGATCCTGCGTGCTCGGGTTGATCTCAGCGATTTAAAACATGTGCCGTAGATCTGGCATCCGATGGATGAGACTGAATACCAGTTTGTTTAAGGGCCAAACAAATCCCTGCCGTCAGGATCTAATCCAACGACCAGAACGGCTCCATACCCCTTCGCGATGGTCCTTATTCTAAAGAGCCCTCGGAAAAACAGAAAATAAACCCGCAGTCCAGGTAGCAGGAAATCTGTGTCTTTGGGAATTTTCTGCGCTAGCCCCTGGACTTTGCATAAATTGACGCCTAGTCCAGACAGTGAGAAAACTTATAAAATAATTTAGAAAATAGATTTTTATGTGTAAAAATAATCCTAGAACTTGTTTAGTCCATAGAAAATCCATTTTTAGTCCAAATTGATCCATTCCACTTCCTAAATTTTTGTAATAATATTGTCTACCCATTAGTGCCTCTGTTCTGACATGACAAACACATTAAAATTATTTTTTCACTTAATCTTGTATTAAGCACATAAAACATTAGAAAATCCATAACTTAAGATCTATAACTCCAAATTAGATGAATCCAGTTCCTGTGATCTTATTTTAATGTCTAGTTTATTACTGTATGTTCTCTTTGCATGTTTGATGTGATGTTAATTTATGCTATGCTATGTATGTATTGTGTTGATGCGAGTAGACGAGCAAGCCACTGTGGAAACTGAGGTTCAACATGTAGAGATAGCTGAGCAGGAGCTCATTGAAGGCAAGTTGTGCCCTTGATCACCTCTTTTACCCATTCATGTTCTTATTATTCATAATGATCTGCATAGGATAATTTTGCTGGGACCCAATAGGATACCCTAGATTTGACTATCTTTATACCTTGCTTCACCACTGGTTTTACTACTAAAGTTTTGGGTAGTACATGCTATTGCTTTATGTGGATTTGGGTATAGAGATATTCACCACTCATTGTTATACTATTTATTGTTATCTGTTTTATTATTCCTTGTTCATGTTAAGATCATTATGTTAATGGGAACATGGAGAACCACCCGGGAAAACAGTGCTACCACAAGGGTGGAATGGGACGCCCTTGGCTGATTAACTAGGAAAGCTAGGGGAGGGCTACCTTACCCGAAAGGGGCAAGGGCAGTAGGGGAGAGGTCAGTGCGGGGAGGTCCCTGGTTGATTTTGCTGCGATGGCGGTCAGTCAGGAACCCTGTACTGGATCTTCCCATAAACTGTAGCGGGTAGTCTGAAGCTAGTGGAACTTTGTAAAGGCCTCGTAGTGTTACCCTGCCTCGCCTCCTCGGTAGAGGTGTATGGGATTGGCCATCTCTTGGCAGATGGGTAACATGACTTGTGGGTAAAGATGCGCAACCTCTGCAGAGTGTAAAACTGGTGTACTAGCCGTGCTCACGGTCATGAGCGGCTCGGACACTCACATGATTAAATTATGGAACTTAAACTTAATCTGTCATTTCATTGCACTTGGGGATTATTTTATTATTACCTTTACTTATTATTACTATGGTTTGGTATTTACTTACACTTAGTAATTGCTAATAAAATTTTGACCAATTTATAAAAGCAATGCTCAGCTTCAGCCTTTATTCCATTGATCAGCCTTACACTTCATGAACTCCCACCTTTGGTGAGTTCATGCCACATTATTCCCCACGACTTGTTGAGCTATGATCGTATGTGAGCTCACTCTTGCTGTCTCACACCCCCCCCACAGGAGAAGAACAGGTGGTTTCAAGTGGAGTCAAGTATCGAGGAGTTTGATCTGATCTAGGTGGCGTTTCTCAGTCGACATTGGCGCCGACGATCCTTAGTTCGTTTTATGGTTATACTTTTATTTGGAAATAAGTCTTCCGCTATGTAATAATTACTCTGATGTTTTATGACATTTATCTCTATACACTCTGTTATTATATATGTTGTCTTCTTGGCGCATGTATGAGATACACCCGGCTTTGTTCCTTAAAACCGGGTGTTACAACTTGGAGCGGGTCAGCGAGGGGTACTGTCTGCTCGATGAAGACGAGGCTGCCTTAGCCGAGGTCTAGAGGCTTGACGCGGCCGCCGAGGGCCCGAGCGCGGTGCTGGCCTCCTCCTTCGAGGTGGAGATCCTTCCGCTCGCGTCGTCATGTGAGGCTGGGCCAGATTTCGCCGAAGGCGGAAACGGCGCCGAGGGCGCAGCTGCTTCCCCTGCTGATGCCTGATCCTGCTGGAGTAATTTGTTTGTAGCATGCATGTGTTCGTTGCAGCCGCCGAGGCCTAAACACTTTCATCGTCGTATCATAAAGCTGCGTTTTCTTTCCTCTTGTTTCATGCGCCATGACTTGTTCGTTGGTAGCAGAACCACTTGTCCGAGCGAGAGTTACTTTTTGTGGAAGGTGACGAGTGGGGTATCCGTATCCCGGAGGCGTAGGAATCCCTCGGCTCGGTCAGCCTTGCCGCTTACGTGTACTCTCGTTGTTTTTAGGATCCCACTATCGATACAGAAGTCGAAAGCACGAAAGGTTGTTTTGGTAGAAAATTTTTCCGAGGAAAATTTTGACGTAGAGGGGGTTCCCTCCTTCTAGCCCCCGAGGGAGGGTCGGGCTTTGCTGAGGCAAGGCCGACCCTTCCTTGACAATTAGACTTTGTGTATGTAAACGAGGTACATGAACGACTTAAAATATCTTAAGGGTAGAAGCGACGTAGTTGTTGGATGTTCCAAGCGTTGCTGTAGACCTCGTCTTGGTCGTTGGCCAGCTTGTATGTTCCGGGCTTCACAATCTTAGCGATGATGAAGGGCCCTTCCCAGGGAGGAGTGAGCTTGTGGCGCCCTCGGGCGTCCTGTCGCAGACAAAGCACCAAGTCTCCCACTTGGAAGCCTCGAGACCGAAAGCTTCGGGCGTGGTAGCGTCGCAGCGACTGCTGGTACCGTGCCGAATGTAGTAAGGCGACGTCCCGATCCTCTTCGAGCTGGTCCAGCGAGTCCTCTCGGCTGGTCTCGTTGCTTCGGTCGTCGTACGCCCTGGTCCTCGGGGAACCGTATTCTAAGTCCGTGGGGAGGACGGCCTCGGCCCCATAGACTAGAAAAAACAGCGAGAAACCCGTGGCACGGCTCGGCGTCGTCCTCAGACTCCAGACTACAGAGGGTAGCTCTTTCATCCACCGCTTGCCGAACTTGTTGAGGTCATTGTAGATCCTCGGTTTGAGTCCCTGCAAAATCATACCGTTGGCACGCTCCACCTGCCCATTCGTCATGGGGTGAGCTACGGCGGCCCAGTCCACACGGATGTGGTGGTCGTCGTAGAAGTCCAGGAACTTTTTTCCGGTGAACTGCGTGCCATTGTCGGTGATGATGGAGTTTGGGACCCCGAATCGATGGATGATGTTGATGAAGAACGCCACCGCCTGCTCGGACCTGATGCTGGTCAAGGGTCAGACCTCAATCCACTTGGAGAATTTGTCGATGGCGACCAGAAGGTGCGAGAAGCCCTCGGGTGCCTTCTGCAAGGGACCGACGAGGTCTAGACCCCATACAGCAAATGGCCAGGTGATGGGTATCGTTTGCAGGGCCTAAGCGGGGCAGGCGTGTCTGCTTCGCGTAGAATTGACACCCCCCAGCAGGAGCGAACAATCCTAGTTGCGTCGGCCACCGCGGTTGGCCAGTAGAAACCTTGTCGGAAGGCATTCCCCACGAGGGCTCGAGGCGCTGCATGGTGGCCGCAAGCCCCCGAGTGTATTTCTTGCAATAGCTCTTGTCCTTGGGCGATAGATATGCATCGTTGGAGGATGCCCGAGGGGCTACGGTGATAGAGCTCTTTTTCGTCACCCAGCAAGACGAATGACTTGGCGCGCCGAGCCAGCTGCCGAGCTTTGGTCTTGTCGAGGGGAAGCTCTCCTCGGAGGAGATATTCTATGTACGGGGTCTGCCAGTTCGGATCTGGTGTAACCCCATTTTGTTCCCCCTCGACGGGCAAGGCCTTCTCCTTGATGGCCGAGGGTACCTCGGGCTCGACCGAGGCCTCCTCGGGCTCGGGCGAGGGTACCTCGAGATGGGCCGAGGCTTCCTCGGGCTCGGGCGTGTCGTCGATCTTGACGGATTGTTGATGTAGGTCTCTGGAGAAGACATCCGGGGGAACCGTCGTCCGCCCCGAGGCTATCTTCGCCAGCTCATCCGCAGTCTCGTTGTACCATCGAGCGATGTGGTTGAGCTCTAGCCCGTAGAACTTGTCTTCCAGGCGCCGGACTTCGTCGCAGTAGGCTTCCATCCTCCGGTCGCGGCAGTGGGAGTTCTTCATGACTTGGTCGATGACAAGCTGTGAGTCACCACGAGCATCGAGGCGCCGGACCCCTAGCTCGATGGCGATGTGCAGCCCGTTAACCAGAGCCTCATACTCAGCCACGTTGTTTGATGCTGGAAAATGGAGGCGTATGACGTAGCGGAGATGCTTTCCAAGGGGTGAAACGAAGAGCAAGCCAGCGCCTGCCCCTGTTTTCATGAGTGACCCATCGAAATACATGGTCCAAAGCTCAGGTTGGATTGGAGTTGTTGGCAACTGGGTGTCAGTCCACTCAGCCAGGAAGTCTGCCAAGACCTGGGATTTTATGGCCTTCTGAGGAGCGAATGATAGCGTCTCGCCCATGAGTTCCACCGCCCACTTTGCTATCCTATCTGAGGCCTCACGGCACTGGATGATCTCCCCCAGGGGGAAGGATGACACCATAGTCACCGGATGAGACTCGAAGTAGTGTCGCAACTTTCGCCGTGTCAGAATCACTGCGTAGAGCAGCTTCTGGATTTGTGGGTAGCGGACTTTGGTCTCGGAAAGAACTTCGCTGATGAAGTAGACTGGCCTCTGGACGAGCAGTGCATGCCCTTCTTCTCGTCTCTCGACCACGATCGCGGCGCTGACCACCTGAGTGGTTGCGGCTATGTAGATCAAGAGGGCTTCTCCCGTAGCGGGGGGCACCAGAATGGGTGTGTTTGTAAGGAGCGCCTTAAGGTTTCCGAGGGCTTCCTCAACCTCGGGGGTCCAAGTGAAGCGCTTGGCCTTCCTTAGGAGGCGGTACAGAGGCAAGCCTTTCTCGCCAAGGCGTGAGATGAAGTGGCTCAAAGCCGCAAGGCATCCCATGACCCTCTGTACTCCTTTCAAATCCTTGATCGGTCCCATGTTGGTGATGGCCGCGATTTTCTCCGGATTGGCCTCGATGCCCCACTCGAAGACGATGAATCCAAGGAGCATGCCTCGGGGAACTCCGAAGACACACTTCTCGGGATTGAGTTTTACGCCTTTCGCTCTCAGACACTTGAATGTTGTTTCAAGGCCAGAGAGGAGGTCGGAGGCTTTCTTCGTCTTGACAACAATGTCATCGACGTAAGCCTCGACCGTTCTGCCAATGTGTTCTCCGAACACATGGTTCATGCACCTCTGGTAGGTGACGCCTGCATTCCTCAAACCAAATGGCATTGTAGTGTAACAGTACATGCCAAAAGGTGTGAGAAAAGAAGTCGCGAGATGGTCAGACTCTTTCATCTTGATTTGGTGATAGCCTGAGTAGGCATCAAGGAATGATAGGGTTTCGCACCCAGCAGTGGAGTCCACGATTTGATCGATGCGAGGTAGAGGGTAGGGAACTTTCGGACATGCTTTGTTTAGACCAGTGTAGTCTACACACATCCTCCATTTCCCATCCTTCTTCCTTACAAGAACAGGGTTAGCTAACCATTTGGGATGGAAAACCTCTTTGATAAACCCTGCCGCGAGTAGCTTGTGGATCTCCTCGCCTATGGCCCTGCGCTTTTCTTTGTCAAAATGGCGTAGGGTTTGCTTCACGGGCCGGCTCCAGCTCTGATATCCAGTGAGTGCTCGGCGACATCCCTCGGTATGCTGAGCATGTCCGAGGGACTCCACGCAAAGACTTCGGCGTTTGCACGGAGAAAGTCGACGAGCACTGCTTCCTATTTGGGGTCGAGCTCGGAGCCGATCCGAACCTTCCTGCTGGGGTCGAGAGTGACAGACTTGACTGCCTCACGAAGTTGCCGGCGTGCCGCTTCGCATCGGGCGCCTCCTTGGAGAGACGTTCCAGGTCGGCGATGAGGGCCTCGGCGTACTCCACACACTCTACGTCGCATTCGTACGCGTGGCGGTACGTGGATCTGACGGTGATGATCCCGTTCGGGCCCGACATCTTGAGCTTGAGGTAGGTGTAGTTGGGGACGGCCATGAACTTGGCGTAGCACGGCCTTCCCAACACCGCATGGTAGGTTCCTCGAAACCCGACGACCTCGAAGGTGAGAGCTTCCTTTCGGAAGTTGGAGGGTGTCCCAAAGTAGATGGGTAAGTCAATCCGTCCGAGGGGCAGGATTCGCTTCCCGGACACGATCCCATGGAAGGGTGCCGCACCGGCCCGGACCTTGGACCTATCAACCCCCAAGAGTTCTAGGGTCTCAGCATAGATGATGTTAAGGCTGCTGCCTCCGTCCATGAGGACTTTGGAGAGCCTAACATTGTCGATGGTCGGATCGATGACGAGCGGGTACCATCCTGGGCTTGGCACGAAGTCGGGGTGGTCGCCTCGATCGAAGGTGATAGGCTTGTCGGACCAGTCTAGGTAGACTGGCGCTGCCACCTTCACCAAGCAGACCTCCCGGCGCTCCTGCTTGCGGTGTCGAGCTGAGGCGTTCGCCGCATGCTCGCCGTAGATCATGAAGCAGTTGTGGACCTCCGGGAACTCCTCTTCCTTGCCGCCCTCCTTCTTGTCGTTGTCATGGCCCTTGCCATCTTCCGCCAAGGGCCCGGTCTTATGGAAGTAGCGCCGGAGCATGACACATTCTTCGAGGGTGTGCTTGACGGGCCCCTGGTGGTAGGGGCACGACTCCTTGAGCATCTTGTCGAACACGTCGGCCCCTCCAGGAGGTTTCCGAAGGTTCCTGTGCTCGGCCGCAGCGACGAGATTCGCGTCGGCGGCGTCGCGTTTCGCTTGCGACTTGTTCTTGGCCTTCTTCTTCGTGCCCCGCGGGGCGGACGCCTCGGGGGCGTCTTTCTTCGGCTCTCCCTGAGGTTGCTTGTCTTTTCGGAAGATGGCTTCGACCGCCTCTTGACCCGAGGCGAACTTGGTGGCGACGTCCATGAGTTCGCTCGCACGGGTGGGAGTCTTGCGCCCCAGTTTGCTCACCAGGTCTCGGCAAGTGGTGCCAGCGAGGAAAGCCCCGATGACATCCGAGTCGGTAACGTTGGGCAGCTCGGTGCGCTGCTTCGAAAACCGCCAGATGTACTCTCGGAGGGACTCCCCTGGCTGCTGGCGGCAGCTTCAGAGATCCCACGAGTTCCCAGGGCGCACATACGTGCCTTAGAAGTTCCCCGCGAAAGCCTTGATCAGATCGTCCCAGTCGGAGATCTGCGGAGGAGGCAGATGCTCCAGCCAGGCTTGGGCGGCGTCGGAGAGGAAAAGGGGTAGATTACGGATGACGAGGTTGTCATCATCCGCCCCTCCCAACTGGCATGCCAGTCGGTAGTCTGCGAGCCACAGCTCCGGCCTCGTCTCCCCCGAGTACTTGGTGATGGTAGTCAGGGCTCGAAAACGGGCAGGGAACGGTGCTCGTCGTATGGCTCGGCTGAAGACTCGCGGACCGGGTGGTTCGGGCGAAGGACTGCGATCCTTCTCACTGTTGCAGCGTCCCCCACGCCTGGGATGGTAGCCTCGGCGCACCTTCTCGTCAAGGCGGGCTCGATGGTCGAGATGGTGGTGCTCTTTGCCGAGGCGATCCCGGGCGGCAGGCGCCTCATCCCGCGTGCGCTCGGGATGGACCGAGGTTTCCCGCATGCATCGGGAGGACACCGCATGATGCTCCGAGGGGTCAGCTCGCCTCTAGGAGGCGGAGCTCTCGGCTCGTCGAACCGCGGCGCCTTCCAGGAGATCCTTGAGTTCACCCTGGATACGCCGTCCCTCGGTGGTGGATGGCTCCGGCATGGCTCGAAGTAGCATCGCCGCTGCAGCTAGGTCCTGGCCGGACCCGCTGACGGTCAGGGGCAGCGCTGCCCTGGCATTGTCGACGATGCGGCGCCGAATGTCTTGGGCCCGATGACAGGCTTCTCCGGCGAGTGTTTGGCCTGCCCACTCCTGTTTGATGTTCTGTCGGAGCTGCACAAGCCATCCTGCTTCCCTGTCGACCCAGGCCTGCATCTCGCGGATTTTCTCGAGCTGTATGTCCTGACCCCCTGCAGGGACTGGGACCACAGCTAGCTCCCGCAGGATGTCAACGCGAGATGCGGGCCCAGGGGGGTCGTCAACCTCCGGCATACCGAGGTGGTTGCCTTCGTTGTGATCTCCCTGATCGACGTGGAAACATTCGCGACTTGGGCCGTAACCTTCGTCGTCAAGGTCATGGCCATCGTCAGAACAACCGGAGAGGCTGTGGTCACATGCGGACATGAAGTCCCTCATGGCACCGGGGTCATTGAGGCCAGAGAAATCCCAACCAGAGTCGGGGTCGTCTTCTTCCTCGAAACCTGCCGGTCCGAAGGTTGAGACAGCTGTCAGTCGGTCCCAGGTTGACCACATGTGGTACCCCGGAAGGTCTAGATACGCCTTTACGAAAGCGCTCACCGTAGCGGGGTCGCTAGGTGGATCGAAGCTGAACCAAAAAGGTACGAGATGGTAAACGGATGGTACCTCTTGGTCGATGGACGGTGGTGACATTGTGTCGGGGGTGGAGCACACCGTCATCTCAGGTACGAGGGTAATGCCCAACAGATCCTTTGCGAGGGTGCTGGCGTCATCAGCCCGCTTGGGGTTGACGCGTTGCGGGGAAGCGACACCCGCCGTCGTCTCAGGTGCGAGGACAATGCCCGACATGTCCCCGGGGGAGTGCCGACGTCGTCGACTCGCTCTGGTGCGACAGCTGACAAGGTGCCGCCTCCTGCGTGGCCATGGTTGCCCCGTCTCCGCCTCCTCCGGTGAGGAGGGTGGCGTGGACGACCGGAGTGCTCCTCTTCTGCCGTGGGGAGATGCTACCGCCGAGCTCTCCGCCGCCAGGCGAGTCGAAGACCGTCGCTGTCGTCATGCCGCGAGGGGAGGAGTACCATGTCGTAGCTGCCGTCGAGGGACATGAACTCGAGACTCCCGAAGCGGAGCACCGTCCCGGGCTGAAGAGGTTGCTGAAGACTCCCCATCTAGAACTCAACGGGAAGGTGTTCGTCAACACGCAGCAGGCCCCTACCTGGCACGCCAATTGTCGGCGTTTCGGACCCGGGGGGTCCCTGGACCGACGAGTGAAATCGCTACGTGCCCCTGCCCAGATGGGTTGGCGCGGGATGGAACACAAGATGTGGGGCAAACCTTGTATTATCCTGCACCAGGGTGCCGCTCGTAGTAGGGGTTACAAGCGCGTCGCGTGAGGGAGAGTGAGGCAGAGAGTGGGAGCCCGTTCGTCCGCTCCTTCCCTCGCGCGAACCCCCCTCCAGGATGGCCCTGGACCTCCCTTTTATAGATGCAAGGAGAGGGTCCAGACATACAACGGGGGGCGTAGCTATGTGCTAACGTGTCCGGCAGAGGAGTGCCTAAGCCTTGTGTACATGCCAACGTGGCCGTCGGGGGAGAGCTTGAGCCCTGTACACGTGATAGCGTGGCCGTCGGAGGAGCGCCTGGGTCCTGTAGGAGCACAGATGGCAGCGCGGCAAGGATCCTGCTGATGTCTCCTTGCTGCCGTAAGGGGCTAAGAGCCACCGGCGTCATGGTGCACGTGGGGCACCATCATTACCCGTCGCCGGGGTAAGCCAGATGGGACGCCGGTCTTGTTCCTTGTAGCCTGAGCTGGCTAGGGATAGGGTAATGATGTATCCAATGTTGGCGCGGTCGGTCCGAGCCCAAGGTCAGGCGAGGCGGAGACTTCTCTTGAGGCCGAGGCCGGGGTCGGGCGAGGCGGAGACCTCCTCCCGAGGCCGGATCCAGAGGTCGAGGCCGAGTCCGGGGGTCGGGCGAGGCGGAGACCTCCTCCCGAGGCCGGAGCCTGAGGTCGGGCGAGGCGGAGCTTCCTGTTGTGCCCGAGGCCGAACTCGGTGGTTGATCGTGACTTGTTGTCAGTCTTTGCCTGGGTGGTTTGTGTAACACCCGGTTTTAAGGGACAAAGCCGGGTGCATCTCATACATGCGCCAAAGAAGACAGCATATATAATCACAGAGTGTATAGAGATAAATGTCACAATAATCAGAGTACTTATTACATAGCGGAAGTCTTACAAAATAAAAGATAAATATAGCAGGATCTAAAATATCCTTGGCACCAGAAAGTCAACTGGGAGACGCCACCTAGATCGAATCGAACTCCTCGTTATGGCTCCTCTTGAACCACCTGTTCTTCTCCTGTGGGGAGGTGTGAGACAGCAAGGGTGAGCTCACACATGTTCATCGCTCAACAAGTTGTGGGGAATAATGTGGCATGAACTCACCAAAGGTGGGAGCTCATGTGAAGTGTGAGGCTAATCAAGGATAGGGGTTAAAGCTGAGCATTGCTTTTATAAGTTGGTCAAAATTTTATTAGCAATTACTAAGTATAAGTAAATACCAAACCATAATAAATAATAGAACAAAATTAATAACAAATCCCATGCAAATGCAAATGACAAATTTAATTTAGGTTCCATAAATTAATCATGTGAGGGTCCGAGCCGCTCATGACCGTGAGCACGGCTAGTATACTAGTTTTACACTCTGCAAAGGTTGCGCATCTTTACCCACAAGCCGTGTTACCCATCTGCCAAGGGGTCATGAATCCCATGCACCTCTACCAAGGAAGCGAGACAGGGTAACACTACGAGGCCTTTACAAAGTTCCACTAGCTTCAGAAATCCCGCTACAGTTTATAGGAAGCTCCAATGCAGGGTTCTTGCCTGACCGCCATCGCAGCAAAGTCAACCCAAGGACCTCCCTACACTGACCACTCCCTTACTGCCCTTGCCCCTTTCGGGTAAGGAAGACCTCCACTAGCTTTCCTAGTTAATCAGCCAAAGGCGTCCCATTAAACCCTTGTGGTAGCACTGTTTTCCCGGGTGGTCGCTCCATGTTCCAATTAATATAATGATCTTATCATGAACATAAATAAAATAACAGAATAATTGGAACATGGATGTAATGAAGTATTAATCCCAAAACCATATAGAGCAATAGCATAACTACCCAAGTGATTCAGGGATAAACAAGGTAAAAGGATAAACAGTCTAGGATGACCTATTGGGTCCCATCAAAATTAAACCTATGCATTGATAAATGATAATAAAGAATATTATTGGGTAACAAATGTGAATCAAGGGCACAACTTGCCTGGCACTTGAGATTCCAGTTACCAGGGTGATTCTTCAGATCCTCGAAACCTCGCGCTAGTCGTAGCGATACAAAAATACATGGTATAGACAACATTAACATCACACCAAACATAAGAACACACTGCATAATAATGATCTACACGTTGCTACGAGATCGCGGGAACGAGAACCACTAAAATCGGAGTTACGGTTAAGGAGTTATGACTTTATGGAGAATTTATGTGATTAAAATGTTAAACTATATTATAATTTGGTTAATACAAATCATATAAGAAGTTATTCTATAAATACTTATCTCAACTTTAATCCAAGTTATAAATTAATCATAGATCATATTCTAGTAGATTATAAGGATAAGCAGATTAACAAGACTAACCGACGTCAGTTAAATAAAGATCTAATTATAAAATAATAAGACAAGGTATAATAAATATTGTTACTGCGTAAATATTTGTACGAGACTAACGCAACTTGAACAGATCAAATCGGTATCATAGATTTTAAGTTATGAATTTCCGTAGATGTTATATGTTTTCTACAAGATTAAATAGGATACAAATTTTAATGTGACTTTCATGTCAAAATAGAGATAATATGTGATAAACAATAATATTATAGAATTATAGAAATTAGAATGGACTCAAAAGGAGTTAAAATGCATTTTATAGCAATTATACAAGTTCTTAACAATTATTTTCACATTAAAAACCATTTTCTATTTATTTTCCTGGGTTTTCTAACCTTCTGGACTGGGCGCATAATATACAGAGAAGAGCAGGGCTACAGTGCAAAACGACCCAAGACTCATAGCCATCCCGCAGTGGACTGCGGGTTAATACTAACAAAATGGAGGGTCCCATTTAAAAGACTGCCAGGGCAAAGGGGTATTGTGTGTTTTGAACCGTCCGATCGGCAACGCACGGCTTGGATTATAACGTGATTTGTGTGGACTGGTAACGGACAATGGCCACCGGATTGATATCTAACGGTTCGGATTCTATAAGATCAGAACTGTCCTCATCCGATCGATCTACAATCTACAGCCCGGATCAAAACTCGTGAATCTTTGTGCGTTTGCCTAATCCCGCACGTTGACTGCGGATCCAACGATTGCGATGCCATATAGCCGAATGGGTACGCCCGACCCGATCTGAGCCATTAGCGGCTGGATCAACGACAGTCATAGCGTCTTCCTCCCAAGGCCGAGCAGAGCGACAGCGCAGGGGTCTTATCGTGGCGGCGTCACCCCGAACGACGGTGGGTTCGGTGGAAATGACGAACACGACCCCACAGATTTAAACTCCAATTCCCATGATTTGGCATGACAACCAAGTTCCCCCGAATCCATCAACCTAGATTTTGCAGCAGATAACCAAGCTCTCGGCTCTGCCCCCGGTGAGCAGCGACAAGACTCCCATGTCGACGCCGACGAGGCCTCAAACTCGTTAAAGCCTAGCCCAAAATTATCCCTCGACCAAACCTACGCGAAGTGGTTGTATGAGTGGTTACATACCCGAGGTTGGCCGATGGGTTGGCGCACGACGCCACGCGCCTGCGCGGAGGTGCTACGGCGGTGAAGAGCGGGGCTGGTGAGGATTCCTCCCCCCGCGCCGATCAGCAATTTCCCGGCCACGAAGCTGCCGGTGCGGACGGACTTCACCGTTCTCTCTTCTCTCTCCTGTTTCTCTTGAGCGCTCAGAGGATCGGGCCCGATCTGGAGGTCCCCATGCCGCGCAGCGAGGACAGCGAGTGTGGCACCAATGAGGCCGTGGCAGCCATCGGCCACCACCTCATGGAGACCATGTGCGCGGAGGGCCGAGACATACAGGGCCCGCGGTCGGAGTTCCTGTACCAATAGCGCAAGCGCATCTGGGTCGACCCCGCTAGTGGCTGGTTTCCCCAGGAGCGAACCACAACACAGCGCATGACAGCGGGAGCGCATGAGGAGGGAGATGTGCCGGTCGCCCCCGGCTGCGGCGGCGAAACCCGACCAAGTGCCCTAGGCGGCGCAAGTCAGGCATCAGGGCAAGGGTCCCGCAGAGCACGACTCGGGTCATGCGCGGATGCCCAGCGGCGAGCGGAATTCACATCCATGTTGTGTTTCCCCCAATCCCTCTGTTCTCAGTTTCTCTCTCTGCCGCCTGCGACAAGAACACGGTGCTTTACTGGTGTGATTCAGGGTCAGATTTTGGTGTGGCCAGGGGAGGCGAGGTGCGTGCATAAATACCCAAGCAGGGGGATTTGGTCCACTGCATTCCTCGGCGAGGAACAACGGCTGATGAGCAAAATCCGGCCAACAACCCGGTAACAGAGTCCGAGCAGCGGCGAGTTTGTTGAGTGAAGCCGACGCTGGCGAGATGGTGCGGGGCCCACCTGGTGGCGTCACGAGGGAATCGCGCGCGCGAGGCTGACTGGGTGAGTGGGTCGTGCGGTGCTGATGGGCTGGCGCGACAGATTAGGCCCAGTGTGGCTTCCTAACTTCTTTTCTTTTTCTTTTATAATTTATGCTTTACTTCCAAGTATTCAAACTAGACTCAAATCCCTATTTTGAATTTCAGATTCCAAATGTCAAAAATTATTACTACTAGGAATAGAAACCTTACTGTTTAAGATAATATATTTTTTTATTCTTTTCCTTATTATTTATTCATGGGAGGAATGAATAGTTCCACTAAATCCCCTTTCTTATTTTCTATTTGATTTTCATATATACTTTGAGGTCCCAAGTTTAAATTGTGACTCTTTATTAAAATGTTTCACCACATTTTCATAAGAATAAAATGCATATAGTGCATCATTTCGTGAAATGAATAATCATTTAGAAAACCTTTCTATAACTCTTTTTCTAAAATAATTCTTAGTTTTAGAAATTCAGTCCCCAAGCTCCACACTTAAGTATAATTTGAGATATCTGAATTTACTATTTTTATTTCTTCATCTATTTATTTTATTATTTATATATTTTTTTCTTATACACATTTTGGGCCTTACAAATCCTACCCCCCTTAACAAAAATCTCATCCTCGAGATTTGTAAGAGGGTGCATAATCATGTTACCTCAAACATATGCACAGAAAAAAATCTCAGCATGATGCATAATTTTATTAGCAACACATACGGTCAATTAGACCTTTTTATTCCTCCTAAAATAGTATCAATCACTAACTAAGTAGCATTTAACTAAAATAGTAATATATATATATGTTTATGTAGCTTGGTGGAGCTGGTGGTGGTGTTGGAGGTAGTGGGTGATTAGGAGAGTATAAGTATCAAGTTACTGTTCATGTAAGATATAAGCTGGATAGGTTGAGGTAAGAAAGATTATGGCGAGAAAAAGACTTCAACCAAAATGTCCAAGTCTTGATTCATCTCGAGGTTCGCTTTGACTTTTATATCCTTCCTTGTTGATGTTGATCTTTTCTTCTCCGATCTTGGTCTCATTAATTCTAGGCTAGTGTATATCATCATGGTTGGAGGGTATGGTTAAGATAGGTAGGGATGAGATAGACTACATGATGTAGGTCAAAAGTTTGTTTGATGTTAGGTGGGGATAGTCAGATTATACAATTCTTCATGACTCTATTGGTTGGATCAGACCTCATGCATGTGGCTGAGTTGGTTTAAGGTACTAGTTTAGTTTTAAGTGCATGAGGGGTATGGCCTTATCTTTTGTACCAGCATTAAGTAACTTACTCTAGGTTAGATCGTAATAGATTAGATAAAATCTAGATTAGGTCGGATATGACTAGATTAGATTAGTTTAGGTTAGGTAGATCTACTAGGGTAGGATATATGTTAGAATCTTTTGAGATGGGACGGATTATATGGGGTAGGTAGATCAGAATCTCTGTCAGATTAAACAGAGGGATTATGCAACTATCGGGTGGCGGATCTTGATTCATCCAAAGATTTTTTTAACTTGTATCCTTCATTTTCGAGGTTAACCTCCTTCTTGGGCCTGATTTAGTAGAAACAGATCTTCAGATGAGGTAGGGTATAGGTTAGATTAGATATAACTAGATTAGACTGGATAAAATCTACTTAATTTATTTTGGAATAGATCGTGTTTGTTACACCATTATGAAATAAGCAAGGTGGTTGGGGATAAGTATGCTCATGAGGACAAGATGAATCTCTAAGAATAAGATAGAATCTTTTGAGATTAGTTAGATCTATTAGAAAAGGATAGAATCTTTTTGAGATAAGATGGGTCTATTAAGATAAGAAAGAATCTTTTAAGATCAGAGAGAATCTTTTAAGATAAGATGAATCTATTAAGATAGGATAGAATCTTTTAAGGTAAGAAGGGTCTTTTTAAAATAGATACACTTTAATAGAGGATAATCTAAATTGTTTAGTTATCTCATGAATTTTATTTATACCTATATGTATATGTAGATGTAATTGTGGACACTGTTCCACAACTAATCACACTCAATCAAAGATCCAAATCAGACAAATATCATAAGAACAAACACTCAAGCGTATAGATAACTATAAAAATAGTTTTATTTTTGTTCCTAAGAGTAGGTCTCCCATTCCTAAAAGTCACTTTAGGCACAGGATTTCAAAGTGTGAAATCCACTTTTGTCTTTAGAAGTGAAAAGGTAAGAATAATCAGAGTAAAGCAGAAATAGATGAGAAAGAATTAAGATAAGTTTAGAAAGATTCAGAGTAGCAGAGGTAAGTAAATAAGGGTTGTCCAGTTCTATTTAGGTTTCGTCCTACAGTCAACATTCCTTTGATACCACTTCTGTAACACCCGGTTTTAAGGGACAAAGCCGGGTGCATCTCATACATGCGCCAAAGAAGACAACATATATAATCACAGAGTGTATAGAGATAAATGTCACAATAATCAGAGTACTTATTACATAGCGGAAGTCTTACAAAATAAAAGATAAATATAGCAGGATCTAAAATATCCTTGGCGCCAGAAAGTCAACTGGGAGACGCCACCTAGATCGAATTGAACTCCTCGTTATGGCTCCTCTTGAACCACCTGTTCTTCTCCTGTGGGGGGGTGTGAGACAGCAAGGGTGAGCTCACACATGTTCATCGCTCAACAAGTTGTGGGGAATAATGTGGCATGAACTCACCAAAGGTGGGAGCTCATGTGAAGTGTGAGGCTAATCAAGGATAGGGGTTAAAGCTGAGCATTGCTTTTATAAGTTGGTCAAAATTTTATTAGCAATTACTAAGTATAAGTAAATACCAAACCATAATAAATAATAGAACAAAATTAATAACAAATCCCATGCAAATGCAAATGACAAATTTAATTTAGGTTCCATAAATTAATCATGTGAGGGTCCGAGCCGCTCATGACCGTGAGCACGACTAGTGTACTAGTTTTACACTCTGCAAAGGTTGCGCATCTTTACCCACAAGCCGTGTTACCCATCTACCAAGGGGTCATGAATCCCATGCACCTCTACCAAGGAAGCGAGGCAGGGTAACACTACGAGGCCTTTACAAAGTTCCACTAGCTTCAGAAATCCCGCTACAGTTTATAGGAAGCTCCAATGCAGGGTTCTTGCCTGACCGCCATCGCAGCAAAGTCAACCCAAGGACCTCCCTACACTGACCACTCCCTTACTGCCCTTGCCCCTTTCGGGTAAGGAAGACCTCCACTAGCTTTCCTAGTTAATCAGCCAAGGGCGTCCCATTAAACTCTTGTGGTAGCACTGTTTTCCCGGGTGGTCGCTCCATGTTCCAATTAATATAATGATCTTATCATGAACATAAATAAAATAACAGAATAATTGGAACATGGATGTAATGAAGTATTAATCCCAAAACCATATAGAGCAATAGCATAACTACCCAAGTGATTCAGGGATAAACAAGGTAAAAGGATAAACAGTCTAGGATGACCTATTGGGTCCCATCAAAATTAAACCTATGCATTGATAAATGATAATAAAGAATATTATTGGGTAACAAATGTGAATCAAGGGCACAACTTGCCTGGCACTTGAGATTCCAGTTACCAGGGTGATTCTTCAGATCCTCGAAACCTCGCGCTAGTCGTAGCGATACAAACATACATGGTATAGACAAAATTAACATCACACCAAACATAAGAACACACTGCATAATAATGATCTACACGTTGCTACTAGATCGCGGGAACGAGAACCACTAAAATCGGAGTTACGGTTAAGGAGTTATGACTTTATGGAGAATTTATGTGATTAAAATGTTAAACTATATTATAATTTGGTTAATACAAATCATATAAGAAGTTATTCTATAAATACTTATCTCAACTTTAATCTAAGTTATAAATTAATCATAGATCATATTCTAGTAGATTATAAGGATAAGCAGATTAACAAGACTAACCGACGTCAGTTAAATAAAGATCTAATTATAAAATAATAAGACAAGGTATAATAAATATTGTTACTGCGTAAATATTTGTACGAGACTAACACAACTTGAACGGATCAAATCGGTATCATAGATTTTAAGTTATGAATTTCCGTAGATGTTATATGTTTTCTACAAGATTAAATAGGATACAAATTTTAATGTGACTTTCATGTCAAAATAGAGATAATATGTGATAAACAATAATATTATAGAATTATAGAAATTAGAATGGACTCAAAAGGAGTTAAAATGCATTTTATAGGAATTATACAAGTTCTTAACAATTATTTTCACATTAAAAACCATTTTCTATTTATTTTCCTGGGTTTTCTAACCTTCTGGACTGGGCGCATAATATACAGAGAAGAGCAGGGCTACAGTGCAAAACGACCCAAGACTCATAGCCATCCCGCAGTGGACTGCGGGTTAATACTAACAAAATGGAGGGTCCCATTTAAAAGACTGCCAGGGCGAAGGGGTATTGTGTGTTTTGAACCGTCCGATCGGCAACGCACGGCTTGGATTATAACGTGATTTGTGTGGACTGGTAACGGACAATGGCCACTGGATTGATATCTAACGGTTCGGATTCTATAAGATCAGAACTGTCCTCATCCGATCGATCTACAATCTACAGCCCGGATCAAAACTCGTGAATCTTTGTGCGTTTGCCTAATCCCGCACGTTGACTGTGGATCCAACGATTGCGATGCCATATAGCCGAATGGGTACGCCCGACCCGATCTGAGCCATTAGCGGCTGGATCAACGACAGTCATAGCGTCTTCCTCCCAAGGCCGAGCAGAGCGACAGCGCAGGGGTCTTATCGTGGCGGCGTCACCCCGAACGGCGGTGGGTTCGGTGGAAATGACGAACACGACCCCACAGATTTAAACTCCAATTCCCATGATTTGGCATGACAACCAAGTTCCCCCGAATCCATCAACCTAGATTTTGCAGCAGATAACCAAGCTCTCGGCTCTGCCCCCGGTGAGCAGCGACAAGACTCCCATGTCGACGCCGACGAGGCCTCAAACTTGTTAAAGCCTAGCCCAAAATTATCCCTCGACCAAACCTACGCGAAGTGGTTGTACGAGTGGTTACATACCCGAGGTTGGCCGATGGGTTGGCGCACGACGCCACGCGCCTGCGCGGAGGTGCTACGGCGGTGAAGACCGGGGCTGGTGAGGATTCCTCCCCCCGCGCCGATCAGCAATTTCCCGGCCACGAAGCTGCCGGTGCGGACGGACTTCACCGTTCTCTCTTCTCTCTCCCGTTTCTCTTGAGCGCTCAGAGGATCGGGCCCGATCTGGAGGTCCCCATGCCGCGCAGCGAGGACAGCGAGTGTGGCACCAATGAGGTCGCGGCAGCCATTGGCCACCACCTCATGGAGACCATGTGAGCGGAGGGCCGAGACATACAGGGCCCGCGGTCGGAGTTCCTGTACCAACAGCGCAAGCGCATCTGGGTCTACCCCGCTAGTGGTTGGTTTCCCCAGGAGCGAACCACAGCACAGCGCATGACAGCGGGAGCGCATGAGGAGGGAGAAGTGCCGGTCGCCCTCGGCTGCGGCGGCGAAACCCGACCAAGTGCCCTAGGCGGCGCAAGTTAGGCATCAGGGCAAGGTTCCCGCAGAGCACGACTCGGGTCATGCGCGGATGCCCAGCGGCGAGCGGAATTCACATCCATGTTGTGTTTCCCCCAATCCCTCTCTTCTCAGTTTCTCTCTCTGCCGCCTGCGACAAGAACACGGTGCTTTACTGGTGTGATTCAGGGTCAGATTTTGGTGTGGCCAGGGGAGGCGAGGTGCGTGCATAAATACCCAAGCAGGGGGATTTGGTCCACTGCATGCCTCGGCGAGGAACAACGGCTGATGAGCAAAATCCGGCCAACAACCCGGTAACAGAGTCCGAGCAGCGGCGAGTTTGTTGAGTGAAGCTGACGCTGGCGAGATGGTGCGGGGCCCACCTGGCGGCGTCACGAGGGAATCGCGCGCGCGAGGCTGACTGGGTGAGTGGGTCGTGCGGTGTTGATGGGCTGGCGCGACAGATTAGGCCCAGTGTGGCTTCCTAACTTCTTTTCTTTTTCTTTTATAATTTATGCTTTACTTCCAAGTATTCAAACTAGACTCAAATCCCTATTTTGAATTTCAGATTCCAAATGTCAAAAATTATTACTACTAGGAATAGAAACCTTACTGTTTAAGATAATATATTTTTTATTCTTTTCCTTATTATTTATTCATGGGAGGAATGAATAGTTCCACTAAATCCCCTTTCTTATTTTCTATTTGATTTTCATATATACTTTGAGGTCCCAAGTTTAAATTGTGACTCTTTATTAAAATGTTTCACCACATTTTCATAAGAATAAAATGCATATAGTGCATCATTTCGTGAAATGAATAATCATTTAGAAAACCTTTCTATAACTCTTTTTCTAAAATAATTCTTAGTTTTAGAAATTCAGTCCCCAAGCTCCACACTTAAGTATAATTTGAGATATCTGAATTTACTATTTTTATTTCTTCATCTATTTATTTTATTATTTATATATATTTTTTATTATACACATTTTGGGCCTTACAGTTGGCACGACAGTCGGAGCGGGGTGAGCGACGCTGTTTTCCTGTCATATTGGACAGTAAAAGAGAGGGGCGAAGTGACTGCGGTCACTTTGACCTGGCCGACTGAGGCGCGTGTGTCAGGATACGGCGTCAGGCATCCCCTGTATTGAATGCGCCTGCGAAGCGGTCGGTTGGTGAGGTGGTCTGGCCAAGCTTGCTTCACACCGAAGCCTGCCCGAGCTGGGCTCTGGGAGAGCCGAGGGGGTGCCCGTTGCCTGAGACGGCCCTTGGGCGAGGCGTGAACTTGTTTGGGACTACTGCTCCCGCCCGAGGCTGGGCTCGGGTGAGGTGGCGTCCCTTGGGTGGACGAAGCCTTGACTTGAACCGCGCCCATCAGTTGGTCTGAGGGTGTTTACCAGCCGTGATTAGGAGTGTTGGGGGTATCCCTAATTATGGTACCTGACAATGTGTGACATTTATTCTCCGTAATATTTTTTCCATGGATCTAACTTATGAGTCATTTTCATAAACCAACGCTAAAGATGAATCCATGTTTCTTACTTGGAAACCCCGAACAAACACCACTGGCAGGAGGCGCTCGCGTTGGCGTCGCTCATCGACGACGAGAAGAAGCTTGGCGACTGCTAGTTCGACCTCTGGAAGCAGTACTACGTGGCCGCATGCGTCGCTGTGTTTGGCAAGCTCTGCTGCAGCCATCGCTTGGACGCGGTACAGAGCGGCTGCACCGTGCTGTCCATCTCAAACAGGGGGACCTCATGGTCGTCACCAACGTCGATGACTCTTGGGTTGTTCTGGGCACTGCATCCGACAACGGCGTCGTCACACTGTCCAGCTCATCATCACCTGAAGCTCAACCTGCCACGTAAGTCACTACTGACCGGCCATGAATTCTTGTGCGCTGGGACAATGACCGTTGCTGACGTTGTGTGAGTGTCCTCGAACAAGATGTATATAGAGGAGTAGCACATCCCGTGGTGCAACGGCTAGGTGTACTACCTCGCTGATGAAATCGGGGTGCACTTCGTTTGGCAGCCCAACCAAGAGTCATCAGTACTCGCCATGTCGTGCACGTTCGACGACTACTATATCAAGGACTATGGCGTCATCTTAGCGCCAGAGGTGACGTAGAGGAGGACCGACAGCAATGACCACTCGCCATTGTTGGGGTAGCTTTTGTGTAGGCCTGCCTTTAATTCTCTTCGCAAACACATACACTTGATTTTTTTTTGTTTAAGCAAGTGTGTATGGTGGTGTGTACCTGATGACTGACAATATACGAGGGAACTTCTACCGGCAGGAGTTAGGGGTGAAACGGGTCGGGTATACCCGTCGGGTACCGGATACAGGTAGTGCTAATACCCGTTTTTCGGATACAGATTCGGGTAGTTTTATATTCGGGATGGATACGGGTAACACCCGGATACTGTAGCTTCGGATTCGGGTCAGATACGGAGCAAGAACTACCCGGAAAATACCCGCATATTCGGGTCGGATACGGATACCCGGAATTCGGGTACCCATTTTTTCTTTTTCTGTATAATATAGTTATAAAATCATAACTTTTACATACGAAATCGAATGAAGATAAAGTTTATATGAAAATTGTAGAGCTTGAAGAGATATATAAGTTTGTAATACATCAATTTTTTGTTTAAACATATCTTTAGACCAAAATCATTGAAATAATGTCCAAATTTATATCAAATTAATAGACTTTACCATTTTTATGTGTGGGCTTAAAGTTATCTCCACGTGGGAACTTAAGGCTATCTTTTTATTGACTATTTATTAGTATTGATAACTTATTTGTATTTTCGGTCGATACTACAATATTTTAAGGATTTAATTGTGTTTTGATGATTTTCTATGACAAGAAATTAATAATACATAAATAGCCTCAAAAAATCGTGAAATTTTACGGAGACACAACATATGTCCATATATAACAATAAAAAATGTTTGGATCATAAGATCTATAAGATGCCCGCGTTTATTATATTTCACTTTCACTTATTTGTATGAGTTACATGTGAAATCAGTGTAAATATCCAAGTTTCAACATAATCAGTACTTTACTTTATCATTTTCATGAGGACTTGAGTTATCTTTGTATAAAATGTTTATTAGTTTTTGTAACTTATTTGCAAATTTTGAGTGAAACTAGAATATTTTATAAATTTTAAATATTGTGGTGTTGGTTCTACAATGTCATTGTGATAAGTAACTTTGAACTGCATGATGTCAATTTTATCGGTTTCCATTCTTACATTTGATCCATCATATACATGATTATGTATTGCTTAACTTATGTGTTTGTTGGATGGTTGGACAATTAATATCATCGGATGAACTACCCGACAATTATCCGGTACCTACCTGAGTAGTATCTGTTATCCATTTCTTACCCGTCCGGATTATTACTCGGTCCCGTCCTGTATCCGTCCCGAATTTTAACTACTCGTATCCGGTCTCGTATCCGAGAGAAATACGTTCGGGTAGGATACGGGATGACCCTATATCCAGCTGTATCTGTCCCGTTTTCATCCCTAGGCAGGTGTGGCACGTGCTCTTCAATGATGAGACCATGTAAATCATGGCATATATCGAAGTCTGCATGATACTGATGGTTGCAATGTAGTAGTGAAACAGCTAAATTAAAATAACAAAAATTATGTATGGCTAGGATTACAAATGAATTATGAAACATTTTCTTATAACAATATAAGACACATTTTGTATGTAAGTTATTACGTTATTATATATTCCCGTTGCAACGCACGGGCACTCACCTAGTATATAATTAAGGCGGTAAGGGGTAGGCTGTCATTCCGTGTTCTGCCATTCCCATTCCTCCTCCCCGCACTGTCTTTCTCATTCTCCCTCCCCGCAAAGCCCATTCCCATTCCCGGCTGTCATTCTGTGTTCTGCCATTCCCATTCCCCCCTCCCTGCACTGTCTTTCTCATTCCTCCCTCCCCGCAAATCTCATTCCCATTCCCACGTGCATCCCGCACCTAGCTAAAATTAAATTAAAAAAACAAAAATGTGGCCTCAATGGGATTCGAACTACGACCTCTCAAGCAAATGTGCTCGTAGCTACCACTACATCACATGTGTGTTTATGTCAATATCTGTTACAGTAAAAATATCTACTACATCTCTCCCAAAGCCTACCTGCTACCTTTGCATAATGTATAGTAGTAGATAATTATCAACGAGATTCCTGAATTATATTTTTGGATGGAGGGAGTAGTATTTAAAGAAGAACCTTGTATGCAATTTCTTTTGTTTGAATAATGTTTTTAACTTAAATTCTTTTTTATATGTGTGACATTTATTCTCCGTATTATTTTTTCCATGGATCTGACTTGTGAGTCATTTTCATAAACCAACGCTAAAGACGAATCTATGTTTCTTACTTGGAAACCCCGAACAAACACCACTGACAGGAGGCGCTCGCGTTGGCGTCGCTCATCGACGACGAGAAGAAGCTTGGCAACTGCCAGTTTGACCTCTGGAAGCAGTACTACGTGGCCACATGCGTCGCTGTGTTCGGCAAGCTCCGTCGCAGCCGCCGCTTGGACGTGGTCCAGAGCGGCTGCACCGCGCTGTCCATCTCAAACAGGGGGACCTCATGGTCGTCACCAACGCCGGCGACTCTTGGGTTGTTCTGGGCACCGCATCCGACAATGGCGCCGTCACACCGTCCAACTCATCATCACCTGAAGCTCAACCTGCCACGTAAGTCACTACTGACTGACCATGAATTCTTGTGCGCTGGGACGATGGCCGTTGCTGACGTTGTGTGAGTGTCCTCGAACAAGATGTATGTAGAGGAGTAGCACATCTGGTGGTGCAACGGCTAGGTGTACTACCTCGCTGATGAGATCGGGGTGCACTTCGTTTGGCAGCCCAACCAAGAGTCATTGGTACTCGCCATGTCGTGCGCGTTTGACGACTACTATATCAAGGACTATGACGTCATCTTGGCGCCAGAGGTGACACAGAGGAGGACCGACAGCAATGACCACTCGCCATCGTCGGGGTAGCTTTTGTGCCGGCCTGCCTTTAATTCTCTTCGCAAACACATACACTTGCTTTTTTTTGTTTAAGCAAGCGTGTATGGTGGTGCGTACCTGATGACTGACAATGTACGAGGGAACTTCTACCGGCAGGTGTTAGGGGTGAAACGGGTAGGGTATACCCGTCGGGTACCGGATACAGGTAGTGCTAATACCCGTTTTTTCGGATACGGATTCGGGTAGTTTTATATTCGAGACGGATACGGGTAATACACAGATACTGTAGCTTCGGATTTGGGTCGGATATGTGAAAGCTCTCTTGTGAGTTTTGGTGTTTGGATGACAACTCAATTAAAGAACTAACAAGTGTACTAAGTGTTGAACAGGTGCTTAAGGTAAAGCCTACAGGGTTCAACACAAGTGAACAATTGTGATGATCCAAGAACTGAATTATGGATACATGATGGACATCACAAGTAGGATGGACATTGCATAAAGTGAGACTCGAGTGCGTAGCTCGGAGACAACTGATCAAGCCAAGGACGGAGGCAAGAAAAGCTTCGAGGTACCAAGTGCACGGGAGAAGGTCAAGGAGGCTGAGGAACCCAAAGCCAAGGGTGAAGAAGAAGGCTTGCAAAGTCAAGGGTGATCGAGTTGAGAACAGCTACGGCACATCAAGGATCACTACATAAGAACGTGACTTACAGCCAATGAGGAAACAACTACAGTTATGTGGTGTAAGTCATAAGGCTCAAGATCAAGCTCTAAGAAGGAGATCAAGGTCACTAGAAGGAGAACAAGTGTCAAAACCAGAACTGGAAGCAGCCCAAAAGAGCTAAGTTCACTTTAATCTTTAGTTTGGGTTGATCCTATGTTTGGAGATGTTCTATGTGACCTTTGCAGGATGTTGGAGCCAAGTAATGTCAATCTAGATCAAGTCAAGCCGACTTGATGATTTATGAGTCCAACATCAAAGCTCAAGCATGTGAAATGCTATAGATTTAACGATCAAGAGTAAAGGTATGTTTCTAGGCCTTAGTACATTGGTTTTGTGTACTAATATACTTGTCTAAGTGTTAGAAACAGAAAGAAGAAGAAAAGAAAAGAGGAGAAAAAAGACTTGGCAGAGTGCAGCCAAGACTCAGCTCAGTCTGGCACACCGGACTGTCCGGTGGTGCACCGGACAGTGTCCGGTGCGCCAGGCTGGCTCGGCGTGAAGTAGCCGCTCTCGGGAATTCGCCGACGGCGTACGGCTAAAATTCACCGGACTGTCCGGTGTGCACCGGACTGTCCGGTGAGCCAACGGTCGGCCGGGCCAACGGTCGGCCGCGCGATCTGCGCGGGACACGTGGCCAAGCCAACGGCTAGATGGAGGCACCGGACTGTCCGGTGTGCACCGGACATGTCCGGTGCGCCAACGGCTCCCAGATCTGCAATGGTCGGCAACAGTCGGCAGCGCCGTTTAAGGAAAGAAATCGGGCACCGGACAGTGTCCGGTGTGCACCGGACTGTCCGGTGCCCCCGATGACAGAAGGCAAGATTGGCCTTCCAGATTTGCTCTCAACGGCTCCTAGGCCCCTTGTGCCTATAAAAGGGACCCCTAGGCGCCTCAAGCAAAGTACAAGTGCAGCCAACAAGTGTAGACTTCACTCGAATCAATTCTCACTCTCCCTCTTGTGTGTAACTCTATAGTTTGTGTAGAAGGCACAGCTATAAGCCTTAAGAGAGAGGAGAAGTGCTGCTTAGAGCTAGAGCAAGGTCTTGAGCGTATCGTTACTCTGCCGGGGTGCTGCCAAGAAGTTTGTAAGCAGCTGCGGTTCTGTTGTAACCCCACTCAATAGTGAAAGGCTCTATCTGTCATACTGACAGATCTGAGCAAACGGAGGAAGGAGTTGAAATAGACTCCAAGCCCAGGTGTGGCTAACTCCAACGAGGACTAGGCAAGCATTTCAGGCTTGGCCGAACCTCGGGATAAATCCTTGCGTCTGTGTGCTCTGTTCTGTATTGTACTCTGACTCTCTGTCTTACTCACTTATATATCTGCACTTCACTACTTACTTGTGGTACTAGCTTTCCTTGAAGTGCAGGATATTCGTAAGACAGGAACTTCAATTCCACTGCAACCTACTCGAAGGGTTCTTCACTCCACTGCGATTCTGTCTTCGAGTAGAGTAAGATTTAAGATTTAAAGTGATAATTTTTATTCGCCTATTCACCCCCCCCTCTAGGCGACATCTAGATCCTGTTCCCGGGCCAAAGGGAACTCTCAATTGGTATCAGAGCTAGGCCTCTCCAGTGTGGGCTTAGCCGTCCGGAGATGACGATGTCGTCACAAGAGGTAACTGTGGAACTTCTTTTAGGCGATGGCTCTAATTACAAGTCTTGGTCTGTCTCTATTTATAATGCTTTCATGAGTATTGATTCTGATTTGAGACAGATTTTTAGTAGAAGTATTTTTCCATCTGATAGTAGCAAAAATCCCTCTAATGATGAACTAAGATGCTTATCTCTTAATCACCGTGCTTGTAACATCTTAGTTGAGTCTCTTTCTAGAAGTGCCTATTTTGCCATCATGAGTAGTGATAGTGATCTATTTGTTGATGCTCATGATTTATGGAATAGGATTAAAGAAAAATATTTTGTGGCAAACTGTGATGCTCCTACTCCCTATATTACTTGTGTTACTAACCATTCAAAGGGAGAAGAACGAGAACGATGGCGCCCAAACGATGAATCCACCTCGTCGACAGGTTCGTTCTCCACCAGTGATAAGTGTTTTCTTGTTAACAATGACGGTGGAGACAAAAGCCATGATGAGGAGGAATATGAGGATGATAGCGAGGATGAATCTTCATCATCTCAAGGTACATTTTCCTATTTGGCTTCCACTGACATTAATGACAGGGAAAATGAGACCGATGATGTGGAAGAAGAGGAGTTTCGCCGTTTCTACAACCATCTCAACAAAGCGGACAAAGCTCTCTTGGTTAAGTTGTTGAGGAGGAACAAGGAACAAGGCGAGACGCTTATCAGGCTAGAGGAGACTCTTATCAAAACAAACAACAGCCTGGAGAAGATGACCAAAGAACATGAGGAGCTAAGGTGCTCTCATGATGTCTTGGTCCAACGGTATGATTCAATGTTAATTGAGCAAAGTAATAATTATGACGCTCTATCTAATGTTGCTCAACTTAAAACTGAAAATTCTATGCTTAGAAGTCAAGTAGAAATAATGAATTTAGAAAAGCTTGCTCTTAGTGAAAAGTATGATATGTTGTCATACTCTCATAGTAAACTAGTTGATGATCATATCATGCTCGATATTGCTCATGAGGTAGTAATTACTAGTTTAAACTCATATGAACCTCATTCTTGCACTAGTAATCAATTGGTCAAAATATTATCATGTGCTGACCTCCACCGCCCCAAGGAAGGCCAATCCTTGTTTGAGAAATAGGTTGCAGGATCAAAAAGAAAATTGCGTGGGAACAAGAAGCAAAGACAGCTAAGGAGAAGACACATTGCTCAACTCTCTCAAGATATCCACGGGCGCGTGGTGAAGAAGCTTGAGAAAGGAAAAACTGCAGCAAGTGTTAAGCTCAACAAGAAGAATGTTCCCAAAGCTATAAATGAAGAAATCAACATGAAAAAGGAAAAAGGTAAAGATTCAATTAATCATGTTGTTTGCACTAACCTTCTCTCCATGTCAATCAAGTACAAAAAGGGAAAAGGAAAAAGGAGGTGTTTCAAGTGCAAGAAGTTAGGCCACCTCATCGCATCTTGTCCGTACAAAGACAAGAATGAAGGGACAAGGAGTTGTTTTGGATGCAACAAAAAGGACCACACGATCACTTCATGTCCGGTCATGAAGGGTCAAGGATGTGCATCCTCCAAGGTGACCCTCACCAAGGAAAATGACACACAGCAAGCATCGTGTCAAGTTGAGCGACGCTTCTGCTACAAGTGTGGTGAGCAGGGTCATCTATCCAAGGTATGTTATAAAGGTAAGATTCTTAAGCAAGTGAATTTGTGTCAATCTTATTCGGGTAGGAGACCCAAATCATACACTTGTGCTAGATCTATAACGAGATCACCTAGAACTAGCACAAAGGCAATTTGGGTACCAAAGGCACATTTAGATGATCATTATGGACCCATCCCAAGATGGGTACCAAACTGTGCTAACTAGACCATGCAGGTGCCTTGAGATGGACTGGAGACCATGGGAGAGCTTAAGACTGTTATCTTAAACTTTATGCTTAAGCTGTTAATTGTTTTGGTGCCTTTACTGTGAAACACTAATCCCATGTTCATCTCAAGTGAAATAAGGTGTGTAGGTCCTGAATCATTATTGGTGAATCAAGTAAAGGACCTTGATGAGAATCTACAACCTGCTCTCCAAAGGACGGTACCCCGTGTATTTTAAGTACATAATTGCAATTTAGTATTGCTCTTAAGTTGGATTGGTGATACCTGTCTTTGGAGTAGTTATGCTTTATGATTGCCTGTGTTAAATGAATCATAATGATGGTTGCTTAATCATGACTGGTGTATATGGATAAACCTGTAACTTTTTGTAAGTCATGCTATGTGCAATTATGACATATTGTTTAGTCCATGTTCACATGATTACCCTAGTTTGGTACTGTGTAAATTTCAAATCCATGTCGTGCCCTTTTGAGCTATGAGGTGCATGAGCAAAAGGAGCCCTGAATTGGTGATAACTAGTGCTCTCATAAAGGCAAAGGTATGGAAAATGGAACTGTGCAATTTTAATGACTATCTTGAAATTCCATTGATAGTGATCATAGCTATGTTCTTGCATTTCATTGGTAATATCGTGGCTTATGCATTAGAATGTTGTTTCTTTTGGTGTACCTAAAGAACCTTCTTAACTATAATGTGCTTTAGACATGATCGTGTTGTCTTTCAATTGGTATATGTGCTCCAATGATAGTTAAGCATGTCTAAGTTGCGTGTAAATGTTAGACTTCCTGTGAGTATCCAATTGGCTTATGTGCCACTGAGGCATGCATTGTTGTATTTAGTCAACCTTTCATTCAGCCTTCAATTGATGTTAAGTGGCTTTTCATTTGATGTTCAAATTGGCATCTTTGTGTGATGAAAGTGATAGAGTATGCTTTGACCAAGGTATGTTGTGATTCCCTCTAGTTCTAAGGAAGCTAGAATGTGCAAAGTGCAAGTCATTCAAATACTTGATGCACAACTTGAGGGGGAGCACACATAACTTGTGAGACTAACTGTTTCTTGAGCAATCTTGTGTAGTCTCTAGGTGGAAAAGAGAAGATGTGCAAGAAATGGAGCAATCAGGACTTGGGTACCTCTGTAAGTCAGGAAATTGGTATCTCAAGTCATGAGTAAGTACATGTTTTTAGATTGCTCATGCTCTATAATATCTGGTGATAATAGATGCTTATTATTAAATATCATAGAGCTATGACAATAAATGAACTTTGCAATTGGTATCTTTCAATTGGTAGTCGTGATAGTCTGCTTCAATTGACATCTTTTAATAATCATTAGAATAGAAGTTTCTTCTTGTGCCCAATACTATAACTTGTTTTAAGTTTGGTGTCTTAGCAACAAGAAAAAGTTAGGAGAATGAATCAGGCACAAGTGTGGAGAAGCTCTGGAGAGATTAAATACTTTCAAGATGGGAAGTACACTACAACATGGTAAAGGTACAAAAGGAAGTATGAATCTTTTTGCATATATGTTATTCACCTAAATGTTGATAGTGCATTTGCTCAATAAGTAAGGGGGAGTTTTGATAGTCGTTATTCCTCCTTGACACCCTGTTGTCCCTTGACATCATCCTATGTTCTTGCTTGAGTAAGGTTTTTTGGTGTTTGATGTCAAAGGGGGAGAATTTGTGTATTAAAGCTTATCTCAACCTGAGAGGAAAGCTTATCCTAAAGGGATGATGTGTTAGTGATGTGTTAGCTTAAGCTTTGCTAGTGTGTTATTCATATGCTTCCTGCAGTATTATATGTGTTGCATCATATGGACTAGTGTTTCTGCTGCAATAAATTAACTGGCTTCTAGAGTGTAATAGATAGCCATGTGGTTAATGGTGCTTTAAGACTAAAGGTGCTTTAAGATTGCTTTGAATTGGTATCTTAGTTTAAATTGGTATCTTAATGGTGAATAGTGGTAGGTTGATATTCCTGTGATATATCCACTAATTTGAATGGTGCTTAACTCTGATTATGAGCATTTGTGTGTTATAACATCATGGTTTGATTCTTGACACAATGCATCCTAAAAAGTGCTAAGGTGTAGAAATGCTTCGAATTGCCTAAGTATGTGCAAATTGGCGTCTGAGGTCAAGATTATGTTTTTGAAATAAGCACATATTTAGGGGGAGCATTCTATAAACTTAGAATTCAAAATTTGTGCTTCAAATCTTATTCTTATGAAAGCTTTAATTGTGTTGCCATCAATCACCAAAAAGGGGGAGATTGAAAGCTCTCTTGTGAGTTTTGGTGTTTGGATGACAACTCAATTAAAGAACTAACAAGTGTACTAAGTGTTGAACAGGTGCTTAAGGTAAAGCCTACAGGGTTCAACACAAGTGAACAATTGTGATGGTCCAAGAACTGAATTATGGATACATGATGGACATCACAAGTAGGATGGACATTGCATAAAGTGAGACTCGGGTGCGTAGCTCGGAGACAACTGATCAAGACAAGGACGGAGGCAAGAAAAGCTTCGAGGTACCAAGTGCACGGGAGAAGGTCAAGGAGGCTGAGGAACCCAAAGCCAAGGGTGAAGAAGAAGGCTTGCAAAGTCAAGGGTGATCGAGTTGAGAACAGCTACGGCACATCAAGGATCACTACATAAGAACGTGACTTACAGCCAATGAGGAAACAGCTACAGTTATGTGGTGTAAGTCATAAGGCTCAAGATCAAGCTCTAAGAAGGAGATCAAGGTCACTAGAAGGAGAACAAGTGTCAAAACCAGAACTGGAAGCAGCCCAAAAGAGCTAAGTTCACTTTAATCTTTAGTTTGGGTTGATCCTATGTTTGGAGATGTTCTATGTGACCTTTGCAGGATGTTGGAGCCAAGTAATGTCAATCTAGATCAAGTCAAGCCGACTTGATGATTTATGAGTCCAACATCAAAGCTCAAGCATGTGAAATGCTATAGATTTAACGATCAAGAGTAAAGGTATGTTTCTAGGCCTTAGTACATTGGTTTTGTGTACTAATATACTTGTCTAAGTGTTAGAAACAGAAAGAAGAAGAAAAGAAAAGAGGAGAAAAAAGACTTGGCAGAGTGCAGCCAAGACTCAGCTCAGTCTGGCACACCGGACTGTCCGGTGGTGCACCGGACAGTGTCCGGTGCGCCAGGCTGGCTCGGCGTGAAGTAGCCGCTCTCGGGAATTCGCCGACGGCGTACGGCTAAAATTCACCGGACTGTCCGGTGTGCACCGGACTGTCCGGTGAGCCAACGGTCGGCCGGGCCAACGGTCGGCCGCGCGATCTGCACGGGACACGTGGCCAATCCAACGGCTAGATGGAGGCACCGGACTGTCCGGTGTGCACCGGACATGTCCGGTGCGCCAACGGCTCCCAGATCTGCAACGGTCGGCAACGGTCGGCAGCGCCGTTTAAGGAAAGAAATCGGGCACCGGACAGTGTCCGGTGTGCACCGGACTGTCCGGTGCCCCCGATGACAGAAGGCAAGATTGGCCTTCCAGATTTGCTCTCAACGGCTCCTAGGCCCCTTGTGCCTATAAAAGGGACCCCTAGGTGCCTCAAGCAAAGTACAAGTGCAGCCAACAAGTGTAGACTTCACTCGAATCAATTCTCACTCTCCCTCTTGTGTGTAACTCTATAGTTTGTGTAGAAGGCACAGCTATAAGCCTTAAGAGAGAGGAGAAGTGCTGCTTAGAGCTAGAGCAAGGTCTTGAGCGTATC
Organism: Zea luxurians; assembly: GCA_029449295.1. Taxonomy (NCBI): domain Eukaryota; kingdom Viridiplantae; phylum Streptophyta; class Magnoliopsida; order Poales; family Poaceae; genus Zea; species Zea luxurians. The sequence goes on along the minus strand of JAOPSE010000034.1, from coordinate 20,508,776 downwards.
GTTACTCTGCCGGGGTGCTGCCAAGAAGTTTGTAAGCAGCCGCGGTTCTGTTGTAACCCCACTCAATAGTGAAAGGCTCTATCTGTCATACTGACAGATCTAAGCAAACGGAGGAAGGAGTTGAAATAGACTCCAAGCCCAGGTGTGGCTAACTCCAACGAGGACTAGGCAAGCATTTCAGGCTTGGCCGAACCTCGGGATAAATCCTTGCGTCTGTGTGCTCTGTTCTGTATTGTACTCTGACTCTCTGTCTTACTCACTTATATATCTGCACTTCACTACTTACTTGTGGTACTAGCTTTCCTTGAAGTGCAGGATATTCGTAAGACAGGAACTTCAATTCCACTGCAACCTACTCGAAGGGTTCTTCACTCCACTGCGATTCTGTCTTCGAGTAGAGTAAGATTTAAGTTTTAAAGTGATAAATTTTATTCGCCTATTCACCCCCCCCCCTCTAGGCGACATCTAGATCCTGTTCCCGGGCCAAAGGGAACTCTCAATATGGAGCAAGAACTACTCGGAAAATACCCGGATATTCGGGTCGGATACAGGTACCCGGAATTCGGGTACCTATTTTTTCTTTTTCTGCATAATATAGTTATAAAATCATAACTTTTACATATGAAATCGAATGAAGATAAAGTTTATATGAAAATATAGAGCTTGAAGAGATCTATAAGTTTGTAATACATCAATTTTTTGTTTAAACATATCTTTAGACCAAAATCATTGAAATAATGTCCAAATTTATATCAAATTAATAGACTTTACCATTTTTATGTGTGGGCTTAAAGTTATCTCCATGTGGGAACTTAAGGTTATCTTTTTATTGACTATTTATTAGTATTGATAACTTATTTGTATTTTTTGGTCGATACTACAATATTTTAAGGATTTAATTGTATTTTGATGATTTTCTATGACAAGAAATTAATAATACATAAATAGCCTAAAAAATCGTGAAATTTTATGGAGACACAACATATATCCATATATAACAATAAAAAATGTTTGGATCATAAGATCTATAAGATGCCCGGGTTTATTCTATTTCACTTTCACTTATTTGTATGAGTTACATGTGAAATCAGTGTAAATATCCAAGTTTCAACATAATCAGTACTTTACTTTATCATTTTCATGAGGACTTGAGTTATCTTTGTATAAAATGTTTATTAGTTTTTGTAACTTATTTGCAAATTTTGAGTGAAACTAGAATATTTTATGAATTTTAAATATTGCGGTGTTGGTTCTACAATGTCCTTGTGATAAGTAACTTTGAACTGCATGATATCAATTTTATCGGTTTCCTTTCTTACATTTGATCCATCATATACATGATTATGTATTGCTTAACTTATGTGTTTGCTGGATGGTTGGACAATTAATATCATCGGACGAACTACCTGACAATTATCCGGTACCTACCCGAGTAGTATTTGTTATTCGTTTCTTACCCGTCCGGATTATTACCCGGTCCTGTCGTGTATCCGTTCCGAATCTTAACTACCCGTATCCGGTCCCGTATCTGAGAGAAAATATATTAGGGTAGGATACGGGATGACCCTGTATCCGACTGTATCCGTCCTGTTTTCATCCCTAGGTAGGTGTGGCACGTGCTCTTCAATGATGAGACCATACAAATCGTGGCATATATCGAAGTCTGCATGATACTGATGATTGCAATGTAGTAGTGAAACAGCTAAATTAAAATAACAAAAATTATGTATGGCTAGGATTACAAATGGATTATGAAACATTTTCTTATAACAATATAAGACACATTTTGTATATAAGTTATTATGTTATTATATGTTCCCGTTGCAACGCACGGGCACTCACCTAGTATATAAATATATATAATAAGCTGGATGCAAGGAAGGCCCTATGTTTCTATCGGTGGATTGTTGTGACTTGAGCGCACAAACAAAGAAGTGGGTATTTCAGAAACTATATGTGGGATTTTTGACGCATGACTTGAGTGTCAGTGTAGGAATAAGACTGGCATTCTTTGTTTCTTGGGCAAGTCAAGTTTCTGCTCGGGCCAACCGATGTGCTTGGCCTCCCTCGTCTTTCTTCGGCTTCGGTGACAGTAAGAGCGCTAGGCCACTCTTGTTTGGCTCGTTCCACGATACCCATGACCATGAGCAGCAGCTCAGTCCTTGGGTCTTTACTAGTCTGAATAATGATGGTTCCTTCCTCCTCATCTCTCCAGCGTCCACTCATGACCAACACGCCTTCAGCTTCTACCGAGATCGTCGGGCATGCAATGGCGTCAACGAACACTACCGGAATCGATGGCTTTGCCGGCAAAGTCTGAAAAACATTCGGCAAAAACTTTGCCGAGTGTCGCACTCGGCAAAGAGGGATCGGCACACAGTACATCGGCAAAGCCTTCTTCGCCGAGTACTTTTCTCGAGCACTCGGCAAAGACTTTGCCGAGTGTCAGACAGTACTCGGCAAAGAAAAGCCGTTGTCATGGCGCCGGGGTGATGTAGACAGCGTCTTAGCCGAGTGCCCTAGGTGACACTCGGCAAAGGAGTTACCTTTGACGAGTGTCTGCCGGCCAGCACTTGGCAAAGAATCCGTTAGCGGGTCCCCGTGTCAGGTTCTTTGCCGAGTGCTTTATATGGCACTCGGCAAAGCATGCCTCTTTGCCGAGTGACAGGGCCACTACACTCGGCAAAGAACCTATACCGGTGCCCATGTCTTGGTTCTTTGCCGAGTGCTATGGCCCTGACACTCGGCAAAACACCTCTTTGCCGAGTGTAACACTCGGCAAAGTGACCAGTACACACCATTTTTATTTGTTTTACCTATTCCCTCTAAACAAACAAAAGATATTTCAAAGATATCACATATATACATCACAGATCATCACAAACATAAATATCCAACACAAACATTAATATACAAACATAAGTTCAGAAGTTCTCAACACAAACAGTATCAACACAAGTTCAGAAGTATCAACACATAAGTCTAAAGCTCTGACATAAGTATTCAACATTAGTTTTGTAGTCTAAACACAAAACATAACTCTCATTGAGGTGGACGGTTGGACTGGTGCTGCGTTGGGCTGGGCGAACCATGAGGGTTGTTGGACGCCCCAGATTGGCCCTGCACAAAGAAGAGATTGCATGTGTTATACTAGATGCATTACCAACATCTAACTACAATTTTGATACTCACAGGAGAATGGAACAGAGCAGGGTCAACTGCAGGGAACAATGGAGGTGGCGGAGCGAAACCCTGTGCGGCGCCAAGGCTCTGTATGTACTGGAACATCTTCGCCATCCTCTGATGATCTGCCTCGCGAGCCACCCGCTCCGCCTCCCGCTCCGCCATCATCCTCGCCTCCATCTCTTCTAGTTGGGTCTGTAATATTACAAGCCAACGTTATAGTAACTCAAAGAGAAGGTATATAACTCAAGGAATGGCGAGTTACAGAAGCACTAACCTTGAGTTGTTGTATGCAATGTTGTGAGCTGTCGTGCCGAGGTCGTATGGCTAGACTCGAGGCCGTGCTCCTTGCTCGCACCTGAGACAGAGTGGGAGTGGAGGACGAGTCGATTGCCCCGTCGGCAATCCAGTACCGCCCATGTCTCTTGCCTCCTCCGACCCTCATGAGCACATCGAGGTCGATCTGCTCGGTGCTCGGATCATATTCTAGGCCATGGACCTCCTGCGCCATGGCGGTGTAGTCATGAAGACGGTTGTAGATGACGGGGTTGGTGTAGGCCTCGGGCCCGTCATCCGGGTTGTAGGTGACGTCGAACATCGCCTTGCCCTTATGGGCCATAGCATAGGCCGAGAAGATGGAGCAAGGCCGGCCACCATGTGATGCCGACTGCAAGAAAACCAACGAGATAGTTAGAAATAATATCTAATCCAGTGCTATATACCTAAATAAAAAAGAGGGCGTATCCATGCTTCTGCATATTGGCCTAGGCTCCGGCTGTCTTGGTGGTGGGAGGGACCTTGCATCATCAGACGCCGTTCCCGGCTAGCGTTGTGCGCCTCGTCCCACTCAGCCGAACACCACCTATCCACCATCTACTCCCAGCACAGAGGATGTGCGGTGCACCAATGTGGAATCATTTACAAAGTAAACACGTAAAGTGCATATCAGAAGATAAAATAAAATTCATGCATGGAGTACTGGTACCAAACATGCATGACTTTACCTGCAGGTACTGGTCCCTGGTCAACGACATGGTTCGGGCTTGCTGCTTGGTCACCTTCTCCCCAAGGACGGAGCCGTGGTAGCTGACGATGGCCTATATTTGGGCCTCATAGTGCATGTCCACGACGAGCTTCTTATAGCTCGTGGTGGCCACCACATCCGCCCTAGCCTCATATCCAGCCTCGCATCTAAAGAAATCCAGCATACAAAAACGATGTATCCATACATTATTTCAAGAATTTGCAATGAATGTGACATATTTTACATTATACCTAGACTTACCCACAGCTCTTGCTTCACCCGCTACGCCTTGTTATTGAATTCCCGGCCGTCCCGGTCCATTGTATCGGGGGCGATGGCGTAGTGGTCGAAGGTGTAGGCTGGGCCCGTCACTCCGTGTACTCAACCAGTCCAGGGAAGTGTTCCCTACACAGCAGGCCGAGGATGCCATTGAGGAGGCGACGATGACCCCCAGCATAATCCACAACCATCCAAGACCTATCCAAGTGACAAATAAAAAGTATTAGTTTATATTATGATTTTGAACACATAATATGAACAAGAATGAATAACATAAAGTTACATGCCTCTCCCCATCCAGCCGAATCAGCGGCCGTCTGTCCCGAAGTATGGGACCCTGAAGGAGACTCGTGGGACCTCACAGGTAGATGCTCCTCGAACCTGAGGCGGTCTGCTGAGCTTCGTCGTCGTCCTGCTGTTGGTCGTCGTCGTCCTGCTGCGCCGCCTGCTACTGGACAAGGTCATCCTGCTGCGCTGCCTGCTGTGTCTTGTCTTGCTCTGCCTCGTCCGCCGTCCTGCTCCTCCTCCCCCTCCTCCTCCTCAGCCAACCGCCCACCATATTTGTCCAAAACCTGCAATTAAGAGTAAACAAATAAGCACATATAAAAAGATGTATTTAAAAACAGGTGTGAAATAAAAAGTCATATAGCATTACATCGATTAAAAATAATCTTCATATGTGTCGGGGTTAGCCGGATCATAACTCTCATCATCACTATCAACCATTTCATAGTCAACACCATCAGAAGGTGCAAGTTCGTCATTAATGTCATTGCCTTCAAGGATTACTAAGTCATTATCATTTTGCACCTCATCCTCCTCCTCATCAACAACCATTTCAATATCTACGTCCATTCTGATAGCTTCGATTAAGTCTATCTCAAATTGCCCTTCTAGCCCAACTTCTTGGAAGAACTCTCCATTATATGTGTCCGGGTCTAAGTTATAATCTTCATCGTTAGGAACAGGTAACCTCCCGTGCGACGATACCTTATACACAACATCCCAACCCTTAAGATGTTCTTTCGTTTGACACACATATGGGAGATAATACACTTGTGTGGCCTGTTGGGCCACAATATAGACATCGTCTCCTGGTAAGGTGGAATCTTGTCGAATTTCAACTATCCCAAGATTAGAATGTGTCTGTCTCGTCATTTGAGGGTCAAACCAATGACATTTGAATATCACTGGAGTAAGATGTTTGGAACCATAAAAATTGAGCTCATATATTTCTTCGATTCGTCCAAAATAATCAACATCATCAAGGCCGGACGTAAAGACTCTAGAACACGTTGTTTTCCGATTGGGCCGACTTTGGTCGTAGTTTGTTGTGCAAAAACGGTATCCATTAACGTCATACCCAGAATATTTCTTGACCCTATAAGCAAAGTCGTTGGCTACTTGTCTCAACTCGGCACTCATAGATGGATCTCTTTGGCCCTGCAAGTATTTGCAAGTTAAAAGACGCTAAATTGAGTTCATAGACAGATCTCTTTGACAAACTAAGCACGTACCTTATGTTTGAACCAGGAAATGAAATCGGGCAACCCATTTCTCGCACCCTTTCTAAGAAGAGTGTCATATTCCTGTGGAGTGGGGTCCCTTGATCGACACCAGAATTCATAAAGAAATTGTTCCATGTATGGCGTCACCTCTTCAAGGTTGGTAAATACATATAGCATGATATGCCGCCACTCTTCATGTGTTAGGGTCTTGGTGGTCGAGCCACTTGCGCTTTTGAGTTGGCCTCGAAATATTCTAAGGTTCGATTCATTGTCGCCATCATTGTAACGAGGGGGTGGATTATGCACGCTCGACAGTTTGTCACCATAATAAGTTGTTGTGAAGTTTGACACCTCCTCTAGAATGTATGCATCTGCAATGGAAGCCTCGATTTTGCATTTATTTCTACATTTCTTTCGAATAGTCTTTAGACATCTCTCGATTGGATAGCACCAACATCCCTGCATGGGCCCCCCATTCGTGCCTCATAGGGGAGATGAAGAATCAAATGCTGCATTGGATTGAAGAAGCCGGGTGGAAATATCTTCTCAAGCTTACATAGTAACACAGGTGCCAATCTTTCTAAGTCTGCAACCACGGTCCAAGATAACTCTTTTGCACAAAGCTGACGGAAGAAATAGCTCAACTCTGAAAGCTCTAGCCAGACATGCTCAGGGACATAGCCTCGAACCATCGCAGGAAGAATCCGTTCAATCCATATGTGGAAGTCATGACTCTTCATCCCTAAGACTCGCATAGTAGATAAGTTCACCCCCTACTCAGGTTAGCTGCATACCCATCAGGAAACATCAACATCTTGATCCATTGAAGTACTTCCTTCCTCTGGGCCCTACTTATGACGAAATCAGCCTTAGGCCTTCTCCATGTCTTTCCACCACTTGACGGCTTCATCTCTTGGTTTGGTCTATCACATAACGCTGCCAGATCCACTCTTGCCTTTACGTTATCCTTTGACTTATCAGGAATGTCCATAACTGTTGCCCACAGTGTCTTGGCAACATTCTTTTCAGTGTGCATCACATCAATGTTGTGTGGAAGGAGCAGGTCGTCATAATAGGGGAGTCGAGTCAAGCCAGACTTATGTGTCCACATATGCTGCTCACCATATCCCACAAAACCACCTTCTGTATTGGCCATGAGCCCATCTATCTGTTGACGAATTTCGGCACCAGTCATCGTTGCAGGTGGGCGGTCTGTCACTACGACACCTTTCGTAAAGTTCTTGATGTCTAGGCGGAATGGATGGTCAGGAGAGAGAAATTGTCGATGTTTATCAAAGGATGAATATTTGCCACCCTTTTTCAACCAAATTAACCTGAGAGCTTCCTTGCAAACGGGGCATGGGAACTTACCGTGAACACACCAGGCGCAGAATAGCCCATACGCCAGTAAGTCATGCATGGAGTACTGGTACCAAACATGCATTCTGAAGTTTGTCTTCGTAGCTCGGTCATACATCCATACCCCTTCCTCCCAGGCACGTACCAATTCATCGATCAAAGGCTCCATGTACATGCCCATTTTATTCCCCGGGTGTCCGGGAATTATAAATGACACAAATATATTCTGCCTTTGAAAGCACACACCAGGGGGGAGATTGATTGAGATAACAAACACGGGCCAACATGTGTACGGGGCAGTGCTCATTCCATAGGGATTGAACCCATCTGTGGCCAGCGCAACACGTACATTACGAGCCTCTTCGGCTTTCTCACGGTGAATAGCATCAAAGTGTTTCCATGCTTCACCATCAGATACGTGCACCATCTTGTCAGGATTGTATCATTTTCTATTTTTGTGCCATGTCATCTGTTTCGCGGATTCCTCTGTCATTACAGACGTTGGATCCTCAAAATGAACAGAAGGTGCCGTAGGATTGTCAAGGGGATGTCGAGCTGCCTCTTCTATCCATCACCAGAGTCTACCTCCATGAACCTAGACGATTTACACTTAGGACAGTACTTTGCCTCCGCGTATTCTTTTCTAAATAGCACACAGCCCTTCGGACAATCATGAATCTGCTCATACGTCATCTTGAGTGCACGAAGGAGTTTCTGTGCCTCGTACATGCTCTTTGGCAGAACGTGATCATCCGGAAGCAGGCTCCCAATAACCGTCAACAAGCCATCGAATGCGTCTCTACTCATGTTGTACTGCGACTTGAACGCCATTCCACGCCTAATGGCATCCAGTTGAGAAACCTTTGTCTGGCCGTGAAGGGGCTTCTGTGCCGCGTCAAACATGTCATAGAACACCTTTGCAGTCGGCTCTGGCTCGTCATCCATACATCCTCCTGTGTACTGTGCCTCCTGATAGTCGTTCAACATATTCGCTACCCCGTATCTGTGTCATAATCCTCGACATGTTGTCTCAGCACTTCCTCTCTCGTATGATGCGCTTCACCATGAAAGATCCACCGAGTATAGCCTGGCGTAAATCCATTCTTCCAAATATGTTCTACCATGGTCTTCTTTCGTTTTCTTTTTCGGTTGGTACATTTGCTGCACGGGCATGGGACTAGACTCGCTCCTTTAGCAGCTTCGCCATATGCTCGTTCCATGAAATCATCGGTCTTTCTAATCCATTCAGGGGTGACATCGTTCCTTCCTCTACGGCTTGTGTACATCCACTCATGGTCCTCCATCCTCTAACAGAAGCCTAGCAATAGAAAATTTCGGCAGCACCTCCCCTGCACGGGGAGGTTTCGAAATCCTGCAAATAAAACTATCAGCACGATGGCTGACATACACGCATAATTCAACGGCACGATGGCCGGCAATGACACATATATATTCAATCCATGAGACATCCACGCATAATTCAACGGCACAATTCATATATATCCTTGGAATATGCATGTTTTAGAGTTCGACATTTTTTATTAATCTACTAGAAAAAAGGTTATCCACACAATGTAAATTCTAAGTACCTAGTGGCTAGAGATAATATAACTCTAACTATCCATCACATTATCGATCACATGCTCAACAAAAATAAGGAATGATTTACCAAACGGTGGCATGGTGTCGGGCGCGATGGTGGTTGAGGGCGAGGCATGGGGACGGCGGTAGAGGCTGGGGCGCGGCGACGGCGGGGCACGGCGGTGGTGCGGAGCGGCGGTGACGGGGCGCGGCGGCGGTGTCAGGGCAGCGGGCGGGCGAGGGCGAGGGAGAGGGGCGCGGGCGTGGCGGCCGGGCGAGGGCGAGGGCGTGGCAGGCGGGCGGGCGCGGCCGCGGTGAGGGGCGGGCAGACGACGCGGCGAGGGGCGGGCGTGGCGGCGGGCGAACGGCACGGACAAGGTGAGCGGCGGCAGGGTGAGCGGAAAGTGACAGAGAGTGAGAGGAGAGGAAGAAGGAGAAAGGAGAAGGCACGACCGGTTTATTTCACTTCTTTGCCGAGTGCCCGCGATCTGGCACTCGGCAAAGATTATAATCTTTGCCGAGTGCCAGATCGCGGGCACTCGGCAAAGACGGCTTTGCCGAGTGTCAAACGACAGGTACTCGACAAAGCTCTGTTCTAGGGTCTTTGCCAAGTGTCACCTCTGGACACTCGACAAAGTACATTTTTATTTTTTTTATTTTCCCAACCAAACTTTTTATGGTATGTTCCTACACTATGTAGACCTACATGTACCATTTTGGGACAATTATAACAGTGTTTTCTATAGCTAGTAGATTTAGTTCGTTTATTTGAATTTCTTTGGAAAATTCACATTTGAACTGCAAGTCACTCAAAACTTGGAAAACCGTGCATGCAAACATAATATCCATGCTATTTAGCACAAGTTACGATCGATTTCATGAGCGGACCGAAAACTTCGAGCACCATGCTCACTCAACATGGTCGTGAACTTGCCATCCAGTTATTTAAAAATTGTATAAAACACAAACAAAGTTAAAAAATTATGAAACTTGTCCACGTGTCATGATATCATATGTAGAGGCTGTGATAAAATTTGAGAATGTTTCGAGAAAGTTGTGACGTACTATGTGTAGAAACCTAGGAGAACTACATTGAAACTATATGATTTCATGTGTAGTTCTCCTAGGTTTCTATACATAGTACGTCTCAACTTTCTCGAAACATTCTCATTTTTTTCACAGCCTCTACATATGATATCATGACACGTGGACAAGTTTTATGATTTTTTTGACTTTGTTTGTGTTTTATATAATTTTTAAACAACAGGATGGCAAGTTCACGGCCATGTTGAGTGAGCATGGTGCTCGAAGTTTCCGGTCCGCTCATGAAATAGGTTGTAACTTGTGCTAAATAGCATGTGTATCATTTTTGCATGCACGGTTTTTCAAGTTTTGAGTGACTTGCAGTTCAAATCTGAATTTTCCGAAAAAATTCAAATAAACGAACTAAATCTACTAGGTATTGAAAACACTTATAATTGTCCCAAAATGGTACATGTAGGTCTACATAGTGTAGGAACATACCACAAAAAGTTTGGTTGCCAAAATTTAAAAAAATAAAAATATAATTTGTCGAGTGCCAAAAAAGGCACTCGATAAAGAGGTCTTTGCCGAGTGCCTACCTTCGGCCCTCGGCAAAGGTTAACGGCCGTCATCTTTAGACGGCCGCTGACGGCTCTTTGCCGAGCGCCGCCTTTGCCGAGGGTTCGGCACTCGGTAAAGCTATCTTTGCCGAGTGTAATTCTGTATCGAGTGTCCTGCAATCGGTAAACGAGATCGTTATCGAGTGCAGGATTTTATCGAGTGCGGCTCTCGGTAAAGGCCTTTTTGCCGAGTGCCCGACAAAAAGCACTCGGCAAAGCTTCTGGCACTCGGCAAAGGCCCGGATTCCGGTAGTGGAAGCGATGCAGCGGATATTGATGTATATCGATTTTTTTTCTCTTTGTATTTTCTTTAGATAAGAAACATCAATACTCATGCATGCTGCAGCAACGAACTAAATAATGTACAGAAGCACAGGATTCTCACTCCGAGATCAATTTCCTCTGCTTTTGCTAAGGCCATTTTTTTTCCTTGTATTGCTCCAGGTCCCAACGTCTTCTAGTGCTCGCGGCTTGGAAGAAGCAAAGATCAGAGAACTACCTAGAAGAAAGGACTGTTCAGGCTCTCATACATGCCAGGTCACACTAGGAAGAGGATATGAAGCCAATCTCATGCTGTCGATAGGCATATATTCTTTTTTTTTTTCTTCTCTCGAATAGGTAGGAGAGCTGTGTATCTTTATGTTAAGAGAGAAAAGAGAGGTGATCCAAAACAAACTTCACCCCCTGCTTCGCCTGATTGACGACAAAGCGACCTGTTCTTTTCTTAGTTTTCTTGAAAAAGGAAACCTGATGCGTTTCTTGTTTTCTGCACTGCAGCGATACCGGCCCAGCACGATGCCATAATCAGCCAGAGCATCAGGTACAGATGCGTCGTTTAGATGGTTCTGTTGTTAGAGTTGATTGCTGTCATGGAATTTGATTGTTCCAGTGCCTTTTTTTCCCTTCAGTGAGCTGATGACAAGGGCGCCGGCTACAAGAGCAGCTTTTCCTTCACCGTGATGAGCCAACGCTGGCAGCACTAATTAGCATATAATGTTAGTACCAAATAGATAATTAGTTTATATTATTTAAGATTACTATAAAAACAATCTATTTTCTATATTATATTAGTAATACATTTATTTTACTAATTTAAAATATGTTACTTAAATTATTTTTGAGATGTTATATTATAATTTAGAGTATAAATTTAAGCTTATGGTCAGACTCGTTGGCTCGGCGAGCCAGGAGCGAGTCGAGCTTATATGATCAAGCCGCAGCGAGCTGAGCTGAGCTTGGCTCGTCTAGTTTCCACCTCTAGATGCAGCTGCCCTACATGCACAAGAAACTAAGGTGGTGTTTGATTTCAGAGTATGGTGTGACATAGTTGTCAACTTTTTAATTTATTGTTGTTTGAATTGGTTCAATGTAGGACAAAATAACTTAAAAAAGGAAAATTATGCTCAAATGCTCAACCATCCGGCTCCCCCAAAATCGTCAAGACGAAGTCGCTCCATCCCAACTGGCTTTGGAAACAAACACTATCTAAGGAGGGTTTTGATATTATAGTACTTGTATTGTATGTAATTTCTAAAATAGTATTCACAGTTGAGCTTCTCTAAAATAGCACTTATAAATGCAAATCTGAGAGCACCTAGAGGGGGGGTGAATAGGTGATCCTGTGAAACTTAAAACTTAAGCCACAAAAACTTGTTATGTGTTAGCACAATAATTGCCAAGTGGCTAAAAGAGAAGTCTCAACAAAACACAATACCACAAGAGATTGATCACAGAGTTGACACAGTGGTTTATCCCGTGGTTCGGCCAAGACCAACGCTTGCCTACTCCACGTTGTGGCGTCCCAACGGACGAGGGTTGCAATCAACCCCTCTCAAGCGGTCCAAAGACCCACTTGAATACCACGGTGTTTTGCTTTGCTTTTCACTATCCCGTTTGCAAGGAATCTCCACAAATTGGAGTCTCTTGCCCTTACAAGTATATGATCACAAGAAGCACAGAGTAAGGGAGGGAAGCAACACACACAAATCCACAGCAAAAGCGCACACACACGGCCAAGAATCGAGCTCACAAGACTATCACAGAGTTCTCACTTAGAACAGAGCTCGAATCACTTAGAAACACAAACAAATGCGCAGAGACTTAGTGTGGATGATCAAGAATGCTCAAAGGTTGCTTGTGTGTCTCCTCCATGCGCCTAGGGGCCCCTTTTATAGCCCCAAGGCTGCTAGGAGCCGTTGAGAGCAAATCCGGAAGGCCATCCTTGCCTTCTGTCGTCGGGGGCACCGGACAGTCCGGTGCACACCGGACACTGTCCGGTGCCCGATTTGTTTCCTTATCTGGCGCTGCCGACCGTTGCAGACCGTTGGAGATCTGAGAGCCGTTGGCGCACCGGACATGTCCGGTGCACACCGGACAGTCCGGTGCCGTCTTCCGACCGTTGGCTCCGCCACGTGTCCCGCGCGGATTGCGCGGCCGACCGTTGGCCCGGCCGACCGTTGGCTCACCGGACAGTCCGGTGCACACCGGACAGTCCGGTGAATTTTAGCCGTACGCCGTCGACCAATTTCCCGAGAGCGGCCAGTTCGCGCCGTGGCAGCCTGGCGCACCGGACATGTCCGGTGCACACCGGACAGTCCGGTGCTCCAGACCGAGCTGGGTCTTGGCAGCACACAGCCAAGTCTTTTCTCCTCTTCTCTTTTCTTCTTCTTTCTGTTTCTAACACTTAGACAAATATATTAGTACATAAAACCAATGTACTAAGGCTTAGAAACATACCTTTACTTCATGATTTGCACCTTGTTCATCCATGTACATAAATTCACAATTAAGCACATGTGTTGGCACTTAATCACCAAAATACTTAGAAATGGCCCAAGGGCACATTTCCCTTTCAATCTCCCCCTTTTTGGTGATTTATGCCAACACAACATAAAGCAACTAGAACAAGTGCAAACTCACTTCAAATAAAACTTAAATTTATTTTGAATCAATTTTGGCATATATGGATCATCCTTTGCCACCACTTGGTTTGTTTTTGCAAATCAAACTCAAATCTCTATCTCTAAGTTAAACACACATGTTGAAGCATAAAGAAAGTCATTCCAAAAGAGATTGATCAAAGATGTCAAAAACTCCCCCTTTTTCCCATAATTGCTACTTTTCCCCACAAGAAGCCAAAAGAGACAATAAAAGGGATTTGACAAACCAAAAACTCTACTCTACTATTTTCAAATTTCTCAAGTGGTAGCTGATCCATTTATTGCTTTGGCCTTTATTTTCTCCCCCTTTGGCATCAACCACCAAAACGGGATCAATTTTGGCCCTTTAACCCCATTGCCTCACCAAAATCTTCAATTTAGAGCAAATGGCAATAAGAGTTCATGAGATGGACTTGGAATAAGTTACCCTCTCATCGGAGTGCAGTGGAAGTCTTGCATGGTCCAAGTCCACCTTTTCCCTTTCAATTCTTCATTGAGACTAAATCAAACAAACTCAAACATATGGTTAGTCTCAAAGGGTCAAGTTGTAACACAGCTCCCCCTAAACATGTGCATCACTTTGCAACGGACTTGTGAGGTCCAGGGAGTGTTTGTACAACTTGAGCACCATAATAAGCAACAAAATTGCAGAATGAACATGATCAACGGCATAAATACATGTATGCTACAATTCAATCCAAGTTCCGCGAATCTAAGACATTTAGCTCACTACGCAGCCTGCAAAAGGTCTTCTCATCTAAAGGCTTGGTAAAGATATCGGCTAGCTGGTTCTCGGTGCTAACATAAAACACTTCGATATCTCCCTTTTGCTGGTGGTCTCTCAAAAAGTGATGCCGGATGTCAATGTGCTTTGTGCGGCTGTGCTCAACAGGATTTTCCGCTATTCGGATAGCACTCTCATTATCACATAGGAGTGGGACTTTGCTCAGATTGTAGCCAAAGTCCCTGAGGGTTTGCCTCATCCAAAGTAGTTGCGCACAACACTGTCCTGCGGCAACGTACTCGGCCTCAGCGGTGGATAGGGCAACGGAGGTTTGTTTCTTAGAGTTCCATGACACCAGGGACCTTCCTAAGAATTGGCACGTCCCTGATGTACTCTTCCTATCGACCTTACATCCAGCATAGTCGGAATCTGAGTACCCAATCAAGTCAAAGTTAGACCCCTTTGGATACCAGATCCCGAAGCAAGGCGTAGCTACTAAATATCTAAGAATTCGCTTCACCGCCACCAAGTGACATTCCTTAGGATCGGATTGAAATCTAGCACACATGCATACGCTAAGCATAATATCCGGTCTACTAGCACATAAATAAAGTAAAGACCCTATCATTGACCGGTATGCTTTTTGATCAACGGACTTACCTCCTTTGTTGAGGTCGGTGTGTCCGTCGGTTCCCATCGGAGTCTTTGCGGGCTTGGCGTCCTTCATCCCAAACCGCTTTAGCAGATCTTGCGTGTACTTCGTTTGGGAGATGAAGGTGCCGTCCTTGAGTTGCTTCACTTGGAACCCAAGGAAGTAGTTCAACTCGCCCATCATCGACATCTCGAATTTCTGCGTCATCACCCTGCTAAACTCTTCACAAGACTTTTGATTAGTAGAACCAAATATTATGTCATCGACATAAATTTGGCATACAAAAAGATCACCATCGCAAGTCTTAGTAAAAAGAGTTGGATCGGCTTTCCCAACCTTGAAAGCATTAGCAATTAAGAAATCTCTAAGGCATTCATACCATGCTCTTGGGGCTTGTTTAAGTCCATAGAGCGCCTTAGAGAGCTTACACATGTGGTCGGGGTACCG
The DNA here is from genome assembly GCA_029449295.1 of Zea luxurians. NCBI lineage: Eukaryota > Viridiplantae > Streptophyta > Magnoliopsida > Poales > Poaceae > Zea > Zea luxurians. The sequence continues at coordinate 20,493,437 of JAOPSE010000034.1, read as the reverse complement.
TTCATCCTCGAAGCCAGGGGGTTGCTCCACGTACACCTCCTCCTTTATTGGCCCGTTGAGGAAAGCGCTCTTCACATCCATTTGGTACAACCTGAAAGAATGGTGAGCGGCATATGCTAGCAAGATACGAATGGACTCTAGCCTAGCCACAGGAGCAAAAGTCTCCTCAAAGTCCAAACCTGCGACTTGGGCATAACCTTTTGCCACAAGTCGAGCCTTGTTCCTTGTCACCACTCCGTGCTCGTCTTGTTTGTTGCGGAACACCCACTTGGTTCCCACAATATTTTGCTTGGGACGAGGCACCAGCGTCCAAACTTCATTGCGCTTGAAGTTGTTAAGTTCCTCCTGCATGGCCAACACCCAATCCGGATCTAGCAAGGCCTCTTCTACCCTGAAAGGCTCAATAGAGGATACAAACGAGTAATGTTCACAAAAATTAACTAGTCGAGACCGAGTAGTTACTCCCTTGCTAATGTCACCCAGAATTTGGTCGACGGGATGATCCCTTTGAATCATCGCTCGAACTTGGGTTGGAGGTGCCGGTTGCGCTTCTTCCTCCATCACATGATCATCTTGTGCTCCCCCTTGATCACACGCCTCCTTTTGATGAACCTGTTCATCGTCTTGAGTTGGGGGTTGCACCGTCGTTGAGGAAGAAGGTTGATCTCGTTCATCTTGTTCCTGTGGCCGAACGTCTCCAATCGCCATGGTTCGTATAGCGGCCGTTGGAACATCTTCTTCATCTACATCATCACAATCAACAACTTGCTCTCTTGGAGAGCCATTAGTCTCATCAAATACAACGTCGCTAGAGACTTCAACCAAACCCGACGATTTGTTGAAGACTCTATACGCCTTTGTATTTGAATCATAACCTAATAAAAACCCTTCTACAGCTTTGGGAGCAAACTTAGAATTTCTACCCTTCTTCACTAGAATGTAGCACTTGCTCCCAAATACACGAAAGTACGATACATTGGGTTTGTTACCGGTTAGTAGCTCATATGACGTCTTCTTGAGGAGGCGGTGAAGGTAGACCCTGTTGATGGCGTGGCAAGCCATGTTCACGGCTTCCGACCAAAAGCACTCGGGGGTCTTGAACTCTCCAAGCATCGTCCTCGCCATATCGATTAGCGTCCTGTTCTTCCTCTCTACCACACCATTTTGCTGTGGTGTGTAGGGAGCGGAGAACTCGCGCTTGATCCCTTCCTCCTCAAGAAACTCCTCCACTTGAAGGTTCTTGAACTCGGACCCGTTGTCGCTCCTTATCTTCTTCACCTTGAGCTCAAACTCATTTTGAGCTCTCCTGAGGAAGCGCTTGATGGTCCCTTGGGTTTCAGACTTATCCTGCAAAAAGAACACCCAAGTGAAGCGGGAAAAGTCATCAACAATAACTAAACCATACTTACTTCCTCCTATGCTTAGATAGGCGACGGGTCCGAAGAGGTCCATATGCAGCAGCTCCAGAGGTCTTGACGTGGTCATCACATTCTTGCTGTGATGTGCTCCTCCAACTTGTTTACCTGTCTGACAAGCTGCACAAGGTCTATCTTTTTCGAAATAAACATTGGTTAGACCTATCACGTGTTCTCCCTTTAGAAGCTTGTGGAGATTCTTCATCCCCACATGTGCTAAGCGGCGATGCCACAGCCAGCCCATGCAAGTCTTAGCCATTAAGCATGCATCTAGACCGGCCTCTTCTTTTGCAAAATCTACTAAGTAAAGCTTGCCGTCTAGTACACCCTTAAAAGCTAGTGAACCATCACATCTTCTAAAGACAGACACATCTACATTTGTAAATAAACAATTATATCCCATTTGACATAATTGACTAACAGACAGCAAATTATATCCAAGACTCTCCACTAGGAATACATTTGATATAGAATGCTCATTAGAAATTGCAATTTTACCTAACCCTTTTACCTTGCCTTGATTCCCATCACCGAATATAATTGAATCTTGGGAATCCTTATTCTTGACGTAGGAGGTGAACATCTTCTTCTCCCCCGTCATATGGTTTGTGCATCCGCTGTCGATAATCCAGCTTGAACCCCCGGATGCATAAACCTGCAAGGCAAATTTAGGCTTGGGTCTTAGGTACCCAACTCATGTTGGGTCCTGCAAGGTTAGCACAAATATCTTTAGGGACCCAAATGCAAGATTTATCTCCCTTGCATCTAGCCCCTAATTTCCTAGCAACTACCTTCTTACCCTTTCTACAAATAGCAAAGGGAGTATTGCAAGCATAATAAATGGTAGAAGGTTTGTTTACAACTTTTCTAGGAACATGAGCAAAATTTCTCCTAGGCATATGCGCAACATTTCTCCTACTCATATCTCTATCATGCTGATAAGAAGAACTAGAAGCAAACATGGCATGAGAATCATAAACATGTGAATCAAAGTCATTTCTAGCATTTCTCCTATCATGGTACAAGAAAGCATGGTTCCTTTTAGCACTACTAGCCATAGGGGCCTTCCCTTTCTCCTTGACGAAGACGGGAGCCTTATGGCTTGTTAAGTTCTTGGCTTCCCTCTTGAAGCCAAGCCCATCCTTAATTGAGGGGTGTCTACCAACCGTGTAGGCATCCCTTGCAAATTTTATTTTATCAACTTCATTCTTGCTAGTCTTAAGTTGGGCATTAAGACTAGCCACTTCATCATTTAGTTTTGAAATTGACACTAAGTGTTCACTACAAGCATTAACATCAAAATCTTTACACCTAGTACAAATTTCAACATGTTCAACATAGGAATTAGATTTATATGCTACTTCTAATTTAGCACTTAAATCATTGTTAACACCTTGAAAGGTAGAAATGGTTTCATGACAGGTAGATAGTTCACTAGAAAGCATTTCATTTCTTTTAATTTCTAGAGCAAGAGAATTTTGTGCACTAACAAATTTATCATGCTCCTCATATAAAAGATCCTCTTGTTTTTCTAGTAATCTATTCTTGTCATTTAAAGCATCAATCAACTCATTAATCTTATTAATTTTAGATCTATCTAAGCCTTTGAACAAGCAAGAATAATCTATGTCATCATCATCACTAGACTCACTATCACTAGAAGAAGCATAAGTGGAGTCTTGAGTACTCACCTTCTTCTCCCTTGCCATAAGGCAAGTGAGACGCTCGTTGGGGAAGAGAGCCGATTTGTTGAAGGCAGTGGCGGCGAGTCCTTCGTTGTCGGAGTCGGAGGAGGAGCAATCCGAGTCCCACTCCTTTCCTAGATGCGCCTCGCCCTTTGCCTTCTTGTATTGCTTCTTCTTCTCTCTTTTGTTCCCCTTTTCCTGGTCACTTTCATTATCGGGACAGTTAGCGATAAAATGACCAAGCTTACCGCATTTGAAGCATGAGCGCTTCCCCTTGGTCTTGGTCTTGCTTGGCTGCCCCTTGCGACCATTTAGCGCCGTCTTGAATCGCTTGATGATGAGAGCCATCTCTTCATCATTGAGTCCGGCTGCCTCAATCTGTGCCACCTTGCTGGGTAGCGCCTCCTTGCTTCGTGTTGCCTTGAGAGCAAGGGGTTGCAGCTCGTTGATCGGACCGTTCAACGCTTCGTCGACGTATCTTGCCTCCTTGATCATCATCCGCCCGCTTACGAATTTTCCAAGCACTTCCTCGGGCGTCATCATCGTGTACCTGGGATTCTCACGAATATTGTTCACGAGATGAGGATCAAGTACGGTAAAGGACCTGAGCATTAGGCGGACGACGTCGTGGTCCGTCCATCGCGTGCTCCCGTAGCTTCTTATCTTGTTGATAAGGGTCTTGAGCCGGTTGTACGTTTGCGTTGGCTCCTCGCCCCTTATCATCGCGAACCGTCCAAGCTCTCCCTCCACCAACTCCATCTTGGTGAGCAAGGTGACGTCGTTCCCCTCATGAGAAATCTTGAGGGTGTCCCAGATTTGCTTGGCGTTGTCCAAGCCGCTCACTTTATGGTATTCATCCCTGCACAAGGAAGCTAGAAGAACAGTAGTAGCTTGTGCATTCTTATGAATTTGTTCATTAATGAACATGGGACTATCCGAACTATCAAAGTGCATCCCACTCTCTACAATCTCCCATATACTAGGATGGAGAGAGAATAGGTGACTACGCATTTTGTGGCTCCAAAATCCGTAGTCCTCTCCATCAAAGTGTGGGGGCTTGCCGAGTGGAATGGAGAGCAAATGTGAATGTGAACTTTGCGGAATACGAGAGTAATCAAAAGAAAAGTTCGAATTAACCGGTTTTCTCCTCTCGTAGTCGTTGTGGTCCTCATCCTTTTGGGAAGAAGTAGACTCGTCGCTGTCGTAGTAGACGATCTCCTTGATGCGCCTTGTCTTCTTCTTCTTCCCTTCCTTCCGTCTTTGGCCCGAGCCGGAGTCGGTAGGCTTATCGTCCTTCGGCTCGTTGACGAAGGATTCCTTTTCTTTGTCATTGATCACAATACCCTTCCCCTTAGGATCCATCTCTTCGGGCGGTTAGTCCCTTTGTGAAGAGAACGGCTCTGATACCAATTGAGAGCACCTAGAGGGGGGGGGGTGAATAGGTGATCCTGTGAAACTTAAAACTTAAGCCACAAAAACTTGTTATGTGTTAGCACAATAATTGCCAAGTGGCTAAAAGAGAAGTCTCAACAAAACACAATACCACAAGAGATTGATCACAGAGTTGACACAGTGGTTTATCCCGTGGTTCGGCCAAGACCAACGCTTGCCTACTCCACGTTGTGGCGTCCCAACGGACGAGGGTTGCAATCAACCCCTCTCAAGCGGTCCAAAGACCCACTTGAATACCACGGTGTTTTGCTTTGCTTTTCACTATCCCGTTTGCAAGGAATCTCCACAAATTGGAGTCTCTTGCCCTTACAAGTATATGATCACAAGAAGCACAGAGTAAGGGAGGGAAGCAACACACACAAATCCACAGCAAAAGCGCACACACACGGCCAAGAATCGAGCTCACAAGACTATCACAGAGTTCTCACTTAGAACAGAGCTCGAATCACTTAGAAACACAAACAAATGCGCAGAGACTTAGTGTGGATGATCAAGAATGCTCAAAGGTTGCTTGTGTGTCTCCTCCATGCGCCTAGGGGCCCCTTTTATAGCCCCAAGGCTGCTAGGAGCCGTTGAGAGCAAATCCGGAAGGCCATCCTTGCCTTCTGTCGTCGGGGGCACCGGACAGTCCGGTGCACACCGGACACTGTCCGGTGCCCGATTTGTTTCCTTATCTGGCGCTGCCGACCGTTGCAGACCGTTGGAGATCTGAGAGCCGTTGGCGCACCGGACATGTCCGGTGCACACCGGACAGTCCGGTGCCGTCTTCCGACCGTTGGCTCCGCCACGTGTCCCGCGCGGATTGCGCGGCCGACCGTTGGCCCGGCCGACCGTTGGCTCACCGGACAGTCCGGTGCACACCGGACAGTCCGGTGAATTTTAGCCGTACGCCGTCGACCAATTTCCCGAGAGCGGCCAGTTCGCGCCGTGGCAGCCTGGCGCACCGGACATGTCCGGTGCACACCGGACAGTCCGGTGCTCCAGACCGAGCTGGGTCTTGGCAGCACACAGCCAAGTCTTTTCTCCTCTTCTCTTTTCTTCTTCTTTCTGTTTCTAACACTTAGACAAATATATTAGTACATAAAACCAATGTACTAAGGCTTAGAAACATACCTTTACTTCATGATTTGCACCTTGTTCATCCATGTACATAAATTCACAATTAAGCACATGTGTTGGCACTTAATCACCAAAATACTTAGAAATGGCCCAAGGGCACATTTCCCTTTCAAAATCTTCTCTAAAATAGTATTCTACCTTATTTTATCCTTTTAATTTGTTTTATCATTCTCTATCACTTAAAATAAATATCTTTCCTCTTGACCTCTCTAACTATACATTAATAAAGTCAGTCCCTAAGGGCTTGTTTATTTCAGCTTATAAATTATATAATCTGGATTATAATCTAAATTATATAATCTAGATATATTATAATCTACATGTAGTTGTTTGGTAGTCTAGATTATATAAATGTAGATTATTCATAAAGACAGTAATACCCTTGTTTGTTTATTTGAGGTGAGGAAAGAAGGATGTCATATATTGTAATTTCTATTTACATAACCATGTGTAGTGAATCTTTTGCCAAAATAATCTCAAATAAGTTACTCTTGAGGAGATTATGAGATTATCATAATCTGGGCTTTAGATTATATAATCTGGACCCATAATCTAGGTGTTTGTTTACCTATTGAATTATTTGCGCTGGATTATATAATCTAGAGAGATTATAATCCGAAACAAACATGGCCTAAGACAGTGTCGCCATCGCTCGACATCTTCCTCACGCCGCTGCCAGCCGCTCTCTGATCTATCATCGTCTTATGAATGAACTTAATTTTTTGTTTTGTTTATATACAGGAATAAGTTTATTTTACTTTATGAATGAATAGAATTTACTATTAAATTAGAGTTGTATGAGAGATATGTTCTATATCTTGCTCTCCTTGAGCTTAGAGTTTTTTTTTGAAATGTAATTAATTTTATATTTAAAAATCAAAATAAAGGTTTTCATATTTTCAATTAAAATTTATTAAAAAATATCATAATCGCTTCTAATGTCATCTACGATTTAAATAGAATAGGGCATGGGGAGAAAGGGTAGCAAGAGTTGGGATCTATATAAAATGAGCATAAATACTAATATCCATAGACTTAATATGATGTAGGTGTTATGTTGCTAATTTGTTCAAAAATATTGTTAAATTACGGACATTTTTTATTTTGAAAATAATTTAACTTATTAAAACATTTTTGAATTATTGTCAAAATAATTTGAATCATCGTGGAAATAATTTGAATTATTGTTATAGCACCGTTAATTACAATACAACAGTTTCATTTAAAAAAAAAGACAAACATACAAATAGGGGCCGCTCTCTCAGATCGGACCATAAAAGCCGTTCGTTTATAAACGGAGGGCCAAAGTGCTCCTCTTTGACCACCAAAGTTCTAGCAGAAATTACTAAACTGCCCAGCGCATCTCACGAGTCACGACCCGGCCTCGCAGCTCCGGCGACGATCCCTCCAATGGCCTCCGCCGCCGCCGTGACTCTCCGACGCGTGGTGCTTGTGTCCGCTGCGCTGCGGCTCGCACTAGTGGTGTTCGGGGAGTGGCAGGATGCCCACCTTGAGGTGCGCTATACCGATGTCGACTACCTCGTCTTCTCCGACGCCGCTGCCTCTCTGGCCACAGGCGGTTCCCCGTTCGCCCGCGCAACCTACCGCTACTCTCCAATCCTGGCCTTCCTGCTTGTCCCGAACTCACTCCTCCATGCTGCCTGGGGCAAGCTCCTCTTCTCTGCCGCAGGTATCCTGCTCTGCTCACGCATTGCTGCTGTTTTTGGAACTGTTTGCTTCCCGATCTATTGTGTTTGCCACCGGTAACTAATTTACGTACATATTTGTAATTTATTTCGTTTCTAGAACGTCGTGTGCTTGATCTACGGTTCATCTATAATGGGCGCTTGAGATGCCTGGGTTTGTTTCGGTAACGTACTCCTAATTGAGAATCGATGTATGAGACTTAAGTGCGTTACCTTTATCCATTTCATTCACAGTGGTCATAACACAGGCGTTGTTCGGCCTGTGGTCTATATTCACAATGATAGGGTGTAGCATTTAGTTTTACAGCATACTTTTATTTTCTTGGTCACATTTACAATCACACTTGGTTGAGAAAGGGAGTTTTTGATCCTAAATCATCAATTGCTAGGATTTATCGTGGCTTCAGGACTACTGTGTTGTATGATAAGACCTTTGTGTAACTACCTTGATAAAGTTTCTGATGGCCTTGTATGAATGTTCTTGTTACGCAGATTTGCTCGTAGGGTTGTTCATAGACACTATTCTGGAACTAAGAGGAATTCCTGAGAAAATGCGGATGTGGTCTGTGGTAGCTTGGCTGTTCAATCCCTTCACATTCACCATTGGTACAAGAGGAAACTGTGAACCAATAGTCTGCGCAGTCATGCTCTGGATTCTCATATGTTTGATGAAGGGTGTAAGCTCTGAATCTCTTATGCTGTTTGTTCAGTTATTGCTACCTTTGTTAAGTTGCTATGGTGGGATGTGATAGGACCATTAAACATGTTCCAACTTGTGCTCTCATGTACTAATGTATGCTTTTGTAACTGCGTGTTTGTTTTTTTTATTTCAACATAGGGTATGCATATTATTGTTCTATACACAGTATATAATTGCAATGTCTCAGATATCTTCTGTTTAGTTTTGATAGCCAGTATATGTAGCTGAACTACAAGCCCTCAGTTTGTCCTGTGCTAATAGATCTCTTGGCACTCATGCATTTGCCAAGTTCAGTTTTGCTCATACAATGAAATACAATACAGCACACACTTATCTACTCATATTCAGTGAAATCTGTAGTTAGTGATTTCTTTTGGCCTTGAAGTGTATAAAGTACTAGTTATGCCACTTGTTCAGACAGATAGTTTATCAGGGCTTGACCACTGAATTTTGGAATATTCATCTTCTTATATGCACTATGTGTAGTTGTTTCTCATTGAAGGGCAGACCCAATGCCAGAGGCTGCAAAACGAGTCGGGTCTGGGGAAGGGATAAGTTGAATGCAAGCCTTTCCCCACAAATGTGGAGAAGCCGCTTTGAACCCTCGACCTGGTGACTCAGTGAAACAGCTCTCGCCGTTGCACTAGGCCTGCCCTTCTTGTTTCTCCATGAAGACCTTACTAATTCATTTTCAGCTTTTTTGTTGTGTTCATTAAGGTCTTTTTTGAATGGATGAAATCCCTGGCCCATCCATGTGGGTGGCCCCAGTTTAGGCCGAGCCAAACTAATCCAAAAGTGTCTGTTGCTATTTAGTTCATGAAGTCAAATGTTAACATTATTTGAACCATATGGTTTGATGATTGTACTACTTGCTTGTTCTGCAACCTCCCCACCCCACCCCCCACCACCCACCACCCAAAAAACTTATGTCATTTACTTTGCAGTTGCATGAGGACATTGTTATTCATCTTATGTCTAGGAAGAAAGATTGCTTTTAAAAATTTGCTGGATAGATTAACATTGGTATGTTACAGTTTAAGTGTCTTTTGCAGGCAGAGTGTTGCAGGCAGCTTTCTGGTATGGGTTTATTGTGCACTTCAGAATATACCCAATCATATATGCAATTCCTTTTGTAATAGTTCTTGGCAAGGGCTATGCTGGTCCTGTTGGTAGGCCTACTCTTACGATGTGGAGGTCGAAACAACAATTGCAAGATGATAAAGTCAGTCAAATAGAAGAACCAACATCATTTCTGGCCACTGTATGGGGTTTTCTTTCAAACTTCATAAGCAGAAATGGGATCCTGTTTGGATTACTCTCTGGATCCATGTTCTTTGCCTGGACCGGTGTTTTCTTCTATCTGTATGGGTGGGACTTCCTAAATGAAGCATTACTTTATCACCTTACTCGTACCGACCCAAGGCACAATTTCTCGATATATTTCTACCACATATATCTACACCATCAGCAAGGGTTCTCAAGTATTCAGAGGCTTGCTTCGTTTCTTCCTCAACTGATCGTGCAGCTGGCACTCATTCTACGCTTCTCTAGGGATCTTCCATTCTGCATGTTTCTCCAGACGGTTGCATTTGTTGCTTTTAACAAGGTATATGGTGACTCATACATACATTTGATATTTTCTTTTACATGGTAGCGCCTTGAGGTAATGGCAGCACAGTGTTTACATGGTAGCGCCTTACTCATGGTTTGTTAAACAAGCAGGTGATGACAGCACAGTACTTCGTGTGGTTCTTCTGCTTGTTGCCCCTCATTCTCCCTTGGAGCAGAATGAAACTTAAGTGGAAGGGTCTGGCCTGCGCGGTAGTGTGGATGGGGTCCCAACTGCATTGGCTCATGTGGGCTTATCTGCTGGAATTCGAGGGCCGAAACGTTTTTGTGCAGCTCTGGGTTGCAGGCCTCATGTTTCTGGCTGCGAACACCTTTGTTATGCTCATGGTGATGAAGCACCACAAGTACACTCTGCTCTTCTCAACGCCGCTGAAGTCTGGCAACAAGGTTGCTACCAAGAAGGAAGAATAGCAGCGTTTGGGCTCTTTCCATTTTGCCGACTGATGTATGATTAGGACATGGATCATGTTTGTTTCTCTTTTTTTTTGTGTTTCTGTCAGATCACATGTGACTTGAATCATTGTAGTTTTTCCCGTACATAATGTGGTGACATTGCATGAGAATATTTTTTGGTTATCAGAATTTGCAATTGGTTCAGATTTTATTACATGATCCGATGAAATGCTCATGACTCGTCGGTTTGGTCTCTTTGTGGTTAGCTTGGTTCGACTCGGATTAGCTCGTTTGAAATTTTTTATGAGCTGACGAGTCAGCTCGGTTTGTTAACGAGTTAAATAAGCTATCAAATTTCAGCAAAACAAAATTATATGTATATTATATGCGCATCAACTGATAAACATGTTATATGTATGGGCAGTGCCTATGTTCTATGAGTTAACCTGATGATTAATGAACTATGTTTGTGTTAAATTGGTCTTTTATGACTGTAACTGTGGATTAAACTGATGAATATATGTGTGTGACTTGTCAATTGATGATGAATGATTAGTTATGTTAATTGGTGTTATATTGATGTGGTCCGTGAAACTATTAGTATAATTACTATTTTCTATTTGTTAAATTAGTTTGGAGTTAACTAGATTAATTAATATATATATATATATATATATATATATATATATATATATATATATATTGTTTTTCTTTTGCTATGATCCACGAGCTAAACGAATCAGCTTGAGCTTGTAAATAAAACGAGTCGAGCTAATTCTATGACTCGTTAGCTTAACGAGCTGAGTCGAACTAGCTCGTTAGCTCAACAAGCCGGCTCCTCGGCGCATGCACTTTTTTGCATTGCTATTCCTAACCCATCGTTTTTGTCACAATATTCAAGGTCGCCGCATCATATCATAGAAAATATATTTGTCTTGGTGCATAGTATTGTGTGTTGTTGCATAATCTCCACAAAACAATTAAATGCTAGATGTATAGCATTATAGAGAATATGAACTGTGGGTTACTTAGATGGTTTAGATTTCAATACCTATGATCTCATGCTAAAGTAGTATCTTCTTTGAGATACTGTTTTGTTCTCTTTCCTCTTTAGTGATGTGATACATCAGCTTTTCATCACATATGCCATGTACTCCCTCCGTTCTTCGATAGTCATATAAGCAAAAGAAAATTTTCCAACAATGATCGTATAAGGGCTAAAGCTAATAAATGATCAGCTTCCTCCGTTCCAAAATATATTTCTTTTTAGTCTATTTTTCTATCCATGTCCATCTAAATAATAATAAACATAGATATAAATATAAACTACATTTATATATTATTTAATAAATGTGTAATTAGTCTAAAACGAACTATATTTTGAAACGGAGTGAATATCAAAGATGGATGGAGTGAGTATTAAATAAGCATGCTATCATACACCGGAAATAACCTAACTCTAACTCAGTAACTCATCGTGGCAATTGTTCGGATTGAGGCAAACAATATGAGCCACCGAGCCCGCATGAGTAAATAGGTGCGCACAAATGTTTAGGGCTTGAGGTTTGTGTTCTTAAAACCGAGAAGGGAAAGCTCTCCTATCCTAATTTGCGCCACGCTCGATTTTTGCAGTTTGTAAATAAAATATCTAGTTTCCATCTATCTATGTGATAGTATTACATCATAAAAATAATCACGCAGCGTTTTTCCAACAGGACCGCGTGGCCTAATGGATAAGGCGCTCGCCTCCGGAGCGGGAGATTGTGGGTTCGAGTCCCACCGTGGTCGCCATTTGTTTTGTAAGTTTTTTATGTTCGTCGAGGCCAGGCATGGAGCCCGTCGGCGACAGGCAGTGCGAGTGCGAGTGTGCGACGCCGATTACGAGCTTGGCTTGTAGCTGATTGATCGTCCGCACCAGAATTTTTGTGGTTTCCTTTCAAACTTGCTCTTATGTTCATGTCAGTCCAGTTTCTTGCGTAGGTGGTATGTCTTCCAAAAAAAAAAAAAACCCTTCTTGCATTTCTTTTTTTTTTCTGGAAAGTGTGGGTAAACCATTTTTCGTCGGAGTGATGACAAGAGTTTTGCCGTGTACTGTATTATTACTAAGAGCATGATGATACTACGACGTACTACCTACTCTGAAAGAGGCATGGAGAGCAGACAGAGCTAGAAAAATAATCGGCTACTGATGCAGAGCTTTCTTTCCTTATGGCCAAGTTAAACAACAAAGAGTAAAAATTTCCATTGTATAGCCGAAATGTTGAAGCACACCATCCCCTCGTTCTCCGCTACAGGTGATCTGGTATTAAAAAATGAGAAGCTACAACAACTTTCACTGGTTAAATACTACTGCCAGGGAAAAAAACATTTGGCACGGCGCCACTCATTTATCGGTACCTAAAGCATGCACAGCCAACCATTAGAATTTACTGCTGATAAAGAGGGGAGCAAAGTTGCTCACAGCGGGGAAGCCACCGTAGTCACCAGGCTCCTGAATATCCTTGGTCACCGAGCTGTTAGCTGCGAGCCAAACCTGCAAGAAGGTTTGCAGAAATAGTGAGAACAACAGCAATGAATAGGGATAGCAACGGGTCGGATTTGAAACAGATATTGCAAGTATCTGTCCACAGTCATATCCACGGTCATAGATAATATCCGTCCGCGACTATACACGCGGGTAGAAATTCATATCTATATCCATGTTCATCGGGTTTTGAATATCCATCGGATATGACAAAGAACCATTTTCAACAATTCAAAGAAAAAACATTTTGTTATCTGACAACAACAAAAGAGAACCACCACTAAGGCAATATGCTAGTGCGTAATAGCATGCAAATCAAAGAAAAGAACATTTTGTTTTCTAGTTATAATGTTTTATCATAAATAAATTATATATGGAAAAACATACCAGGAAATCTCAGCACAAAACCACCACCATAGTAGCTGAGGTTGAATTTTTTAATCAATGATAGTAGAATCATGTTCATCCTGGCAAACAACAAAAAAAAAGATAAATGGTTAAATCAATGATCAGATTCAATAACCAAAAAATAAGAACATACTACAGAGTTGAATCATGTTACCATTTCTTCCTCTTCTTCCTCCAAACAAGTCATTAGTACATTTATAAAACAGGATTGGTCGCCTAACATGTTAGCTCGGGCCCAAGCTTGCATACATATCAATCCTTCTACTATTTTTGGAGAAAGTCTACTATGATGTGGGCTAATTACTCTCCCCCTAGTACTAAAGACAGACTCAGATGCCACTGTTGTAACAGGAATTGCCATTACATCTCGAGCAATTTTTTCTCAAAGTTGGATACTTGATCCCTGCATATTGCCACCAATTGATGACGTCAAGCTCTTGAGTTCTTTGCAGTGTTGGCTCCTCCAAATACAAACCCAACTCAGTCCGTACAAAGGTTGAATGCTCTTCTGGTTCCTCAAACAAGAATTTGTCAAATATGCCAAACATAAGGTCATAACCTTCATTGAGGACAACGAAGTGGAGCACGAGACCAAGACCCCGTCGAGCAAGTCTGCGAGGTGGAGCGGGCCAAGTCTCCTGACAAACAAGTATGCGAGACGAAGTGGGTGACCAAGTCCCCCGTCGAGCAAGTATGTGCGGCGGAGCGGGCGACTAAGTCCCCCACCGAGCAAGTCTATGAGGCAGAGCGGGCGACCGAGTCTCTTGATGAGCAAGTCTGCGAGACAAAGTGGGCGACCAAGTCCCCCGCCGAGCAAGTCTGCGAGATGGAGTAGGCGAGCAAGTCTAAGCGTTGGGCCAGAGCCACAAGCATGCACCGACCATAGCAGTGCATGACGCCAGGAGCCCAGATGATAAGACACAAACACAACTAGACAAGGCAACTCTTGTTAGGGGCAACCTTAGCAATGGAGCCTCTGCAGTAGCCGGCATGACGGAAACGACAAGACAAGGCCCATATGGAATGAGCGAATCATTATGCGCGAAAGGACAATGTGGGGCCCATAATGATAGGAGGGAGCCATGCCATGTCCGTCGAGCCCCGAGGCTGAACCATGGGACCCGCCACGCGTCACCACAAGGACGTCAGCCACAAAATCACCGTAGGGATAGGAGTAACAGGTGGTGCCATATCCAAAAGCACCACTTTGTATGGCCAAGAGAAAGAGGCGTACCACAATGGACGAAGGACTTTTTCTCTCTTTACTCCATCTCATTCCCTCTCTCTCTCTAAAGAGAGAGCGAGGTAAGGTATGTCCCTTCAGATATAAAAGGGAAGGCCTGTCTTCCTCTCACACAGAATGCACACAAAATGTAATACATTCTATTGTGTGATGACCCGTGGCCGAGGCTAGCAGATCTACTCCGACGTGAGCTCTCCTTGCTACGAACGAGGCCACCACGGTGACAACCGAGGATGAACCCTCCAGGTATGCAAGACTCAGGTATGATTCAAATCACTGGATTTTTGTTATTCAATTCGTATGTCCCTTCTCAACCACCGGATCTAGTATTTATAGAAGTCTATCTTCCTATTACAAGCTGATTAACAGGCCATTAAGCAAATTAACAGGCCGCACATAGGCCCATCTCACAAATCTATGAATACCGAGACTACTACTAGGTGATAATGCAACTTCACATTCCTAGGCATCTGACATCTTCCCCTCGCCTAGAGTTTGATTGTCCCAATCAAAATCAGCAAAAAATCTGGTCTTGAGCACATCATAATCCTCCCAAGTAGTCACTTCATCAGTAAAGTGTGACCACAACACCTTCACCTGAACCACTGGATGATTTCCTCTACGCACCAAGCGTCGTTCCAAAATCTTCAATGGTTTCACATCAGCACCAGATAGATCCACCATCTGAGATAAATCTGAATACACAAGAGTAGTGGAAGGAGTAAAAGCCTTCAGCTGTGAAACATGGAATACTGGATGAATCTGAGAAGAAGATGGAAGCTCCAACTTATATTCCACCAAGCCAATCTTTTGAAGAATTCTGAATGGACCAAAGTATTTCAGAGCCAATTTAGGACAAGGTCTACTAACCACTGTAGACTGCACATATGGCTGTAATTTCACCAGAACTAACTCACCCACCATAAACTCCCTGTCAGTCCTATTTTTATCAGCTTGCATCTTCATCCGATTCTGGGCAGAAGCCAACTTTGCTTAAGTATTTTAGAGTGAGCTTTCCTCTCAGCCAACAGTTCCTCCACCAATTGATCCCTAGTTTTGGCCATCACAGGAGCAACAGCAAACACAGGTTCATAACCATATAAAGCCTTGAAAGGGAAACATTTCAGAGCTGTGTGATTAGAGGAATTGTACCAAAATTCAGCCAAAGGAAGCCACTTTTTCCACTGAGTTGGGGAATCAGAAATTGCACACCTCAAATACATTTCCAAACATTGATTGACTCTCTCACTCTGACCATCAAACTGAGGATGATAAGCTGTAGTAAGGGCCAACTTAATATTGAGTGTAGAAAAGAGAGCCTTCCAAAAATTGCTAGTAAACACCTTATCTCTTTCAGAAACAATAGATCGAGGTGTACCATGCAATTTAACCACATTATCCAAAAACACTTGAGCCACCTTGGCTGCAGTAAAAGGATGTTTGAGGGGAAAGAAATGTGCAAGTTTAGAAAACCGATCCACCACAACCATAATAGAATCATACCCTTCTGATTTGGGCAACCCTTCAATGAAATCCATAGTGAGATCCTGCCAGACACCTTGAGGAATTGTAAAGGTTGAAGAAGACCTAGTGGATGAATTCTCTCTGCCTTGGCCTGCTAACATATTGAACACTGCTTAATAAAACACTCCACATCAGCCTTCAAACCCTTCCACCAAAACAACCTTTTTACTCTGTGATAAGTAGCCTAACCACCAGAGTGACCTCCCACAATACTATTGTGCAGGGCATCAATAATTTTTGTCCTTAGGGCAGAATTGTTAGCCACCCAAACCTGATCTCCCCTTCTGATAATCCCTTGTTGCAAGGAAAACCCCTCTTCATTAGGACTATGTACTGCCAACTGAGTCAGTAATGTTTGAGCCTCAGCATCTGTGGTATAAGAATTCATCACCTCCTGAAGCCATACATGTTTTACTTCCACCACAGATTGTAAAACCATGAAATGTCCCACCCTAGACAAGGCATTAGCAACCTGATTCTCTCTACCCTTCTTGTACTCAATTTTGAAATGCAGATCCATCATCTTTGCTATAGCCTTCCTCTGCAGTTCTGAATGTAATACTTGGTTCTCTAGAAAACTCAGAGCTTTGTGGTCAGTTCTAATAATGAACTCAGCCCGCTGACGATAGGTTCTCCATTTCTCAACTACCATCAACAATGCCAGAAACTCCTTATCATAAATGGATAACCCTCTGTTCTTCATACTCAATGTCTTGCTTAAATAAGCAATGGGCCTCTGTTTTTGCATCAACACTGCTCCTATGCCATCATCATAAGCATCTGTTTCAACCACAAAACTCTCTTCAAAATTAGGCATAGCCAGCACTGGAGTGGACATCATAGATCTTTTTAACTCCTAAAAAGCCTTCTCAGCTTGATCTGTCCACTGAAATCCTTTGTGTTGTAATAAATTGGTGAGAGGTTTTGCAATCACACCATAACCTTTCACAAATCTTCTATAATAACCAGTCAAGCCAAGGAACCCTCTTAACTCAAAAATTGATGTAGGAATGGGCCACCTCTCCATAGCAAGAGTTTTAGCTGGATCAGTAGAGACTCCTCTTTGAGAAATTACATGTCCCAAGTAAGTCAATTGAGGTCTACCAAAAACACACTTAGATTTCTTCAAATAGAATTGATGCTCCTTCAACTTCTCAAACACCATCCTTACATGTTTCATATGCTCTTTCCATGAAGCACTATAGATCAAAATATCATTGATGAAAACCATCGCAAATTTCCTCAAGAAAGGATCTGTCGGTACCTTGGATTAGGGGTACCCCTTACTACGGTATAAAGGCACGATGTCTATGTGGCTACCCATAGCCGCGTGGAGAACAACCTCAGGGTTATCTTGTGGGTAGTTAAGGTGGCGCTCTCAGAGATAACGCTATCGGGTCCAGAAGACGCCGGACCCCTGTGCGCACGACCCGGACCCCCAAAGTAAAGCAGCCCGAAGCCATTGGATAAGGTTCGGACCCCATCTAGTGAGCTCTGGACCGCCCATAACAAGGTCCCGGGAAAAGGAGTGTCATAAACTAGGCTTAGGTCCGGGACTGACGCGTGTCCTGGCTCTATCCGTAGCGCCCCCACCCCCTCGCTCGATTAAGGGTCTAACGACTTATTGACCGTGACGTAGGCCAGTGGGCGGAGCGTGACGTAAGGGCTCTGAGCCGCGTGGCCTCAACATTTATTGCGGAGAGGACACGCCGCCTGTCCACCCTTCTGACAGATGATGTGCCCCCACGACATTTATTGCGTCCTGTCCATTTCGCTGGCAGGCGGCGCTAGGGTCGCCCTGCAGACGGCGCACCTACCCAGTCCATTGTCAAGATAGTGTGCCCGTGCTGTGCGGTGCACTGTGCTCATCCCTTATACGAGAAGCTTCCCCCTGCGCACCGAGACAACGCAGATCTCATGTGTCAGGGCGTACGAAGATTACATGGGCATGGCAAGCAATAGTTCCATCCTTCCATTTGTCCCTAGGCCCACGTGTTGGGGCTCAGAACCCTTGTACATACCCCCCTTGAACTATAAAAGGGGAGGCATGCGACGTAAACACAGAAGGGAAAAAAGACTCAAGTCATTCAGGCTTACACACAACACAAGCTTCCTCAACAATCCAACACACAGTGGAGTAGGGTGTTACGCTCCGGCGGCCCGAACCACTCTAAATCCTCGCGTGTTCATGTGTTTGATGATCGCTTAGCAAGACAGGCAAAACGCTTAAGCCCCCTCCTCATCTTAGGATTTAGGGCGGGTGCACTCCGCCACCCGGCCGGAGAATTCCCTCTCCGACATTTGGTGTGCCAGGTAGGGGGCCTAGGCTTAAGTTTTTGCTTGTTTTCTCACTCAGCATGATGGTGCAAATCGTTGAGCACCGCACCGAGACTTCGGTGGATTTCGTGGTGGAGGAAGAAGTTGCTTCTTCCACGCCACAGGTTCCCAACCGCCCTGTGCCGGGCACTGCCGCTGTGCACGCTGCACGGCAGCATATAGCTGCACAAACATCCCGGACTCCATCAAGGGCGGCTCCAGGAGCGTTGTCAGTAGCCAGGGAATTGCCGCGACACCCCCAAGCTCTACGGCCTCGCCAGGGGCCATGAAGCAATGGCGGGACGACGTCGACCGGTTGCTCAGTATGGCACATTCTACCTCGACCAGGTCGAGGCCACGATCATCCCGGTGCCAAAATGAGGCGTCGACGTATGTGCGCTCACCCTCAGTGAGGGGCGCCCAGACCAACGACCTTCGGGCAGAGCTCAACCGCAGGCGAGCGGGGGAGGATGCTCGGGTATCTCTGGAGAGGGCGCGTGAGCGCCGCCAAAACATCGGGGCCGCAACCTCGATCAAGACTTCACTGCGGTAGCGCCGGAGACACCAATGGGCACCCGTCCCAAGCGGGTGTTCCCTTGGCCGGCGTAGGCTGCGCCGCTCGCGCGGATCATCTCCGCGTGGCGTCATGGCTGCCCAAGTTCCAGCCATACCAGCCGGAAAAGTATGACGGAACGTCAAACCCATCGGAGTTCCTACAGGTGTACGTCACCACCATTACGGCAGCGGGTGGAAACACCACTGTGATGGCGACATATTTTCATGTCGCCTTATCTGGACCTGCCCGAACTTGGCTCATGAACCTCGCCCCAGGGTCGATCTACTCCTGGGAAGAGCTCTGTGCGCGATTCGTTGCAAACTTCGCCAGTGCTTACCAGCAGCACGGTGTGGAGGCCCACCTCCATGCGGTGAGGCAGGAGCCCGGGGAGACTCTCCGAACGTTCATCTCCCGCTTGACCAAGGTGCGAGGTACTATACCTCGCATTTCCGATGCTTCCATCATCACGGCATTCCGACAGGGAGTACGTGGTGAGAAAATGCTGGAGAAGTTGGCCACGCATGACGTGGAGACTGTCCCCATGCTCTTTGCTCTGGCCGACAAGTGCGTCAGAGCTGCCGAGGGCCGTGCACGGCACTCGGCTCCACAAACCGGGGTTGCCCAATCGGGAGGCTCGGGTGCCGTCCCCTGGGATGGTAAGAAGAAAAAGAAGAAGGACCGCGACTTCCAGAGATCGCGGTCCACCACTCTAGTCATTGCTGCCGCGACCGGGGGCCGGGGCGACCACAACAAACGCCCACGGCCATAGAGGGGTAGCAGCGGCCCATGCCCTGTGCACCCCAACGGTCGCCACAGCGCCGTGGAGTGTTGCGAGATCATTGATCTCGCGAAACGTGTCAGCGAGTGGCGCGAGTAGTCCTCCATGGATGGCTCCCCACCTTGTCGCCGACCTGGCAAAGAAAAGGTCAACGACGGCGAGGTGGCCTCAGTTGAACGGGACCTCGGGTATCAGTCACCCGAGGGGGACCTGAAGGAAGTCTTTGCCGGAGGTTCCTACTCCGATGGGAACAACTAGATAGACCCCCAGAGGGACCCCGTGCTCCCTGGTCTACGAGGCCGAAGCCTGCCTTCCCCCGAAAACCCTTCTGGACTCCCCACGGGTCTAGACTTTCGATAGGTTCATACAGAAATGGCCACAGCCGAAGACAAGGGCTCCCTCGTCGAACGCAGATGGGAACCCAGGGTCGGGACCTAGTCCTACGGCAAGTACCAAACCAAGAATGGCTTCGCAACTCTCCCCCCGCTGGGAAGGACCCTTCAAGGTAATGGGAATACGCCGACCCAAGGGTGACCGTCCAGCTACGACTGAAGGAGTACCTCCCCTAGTGCTGGAGCATCTCTATAAGTTCTATCCATAGGAGCAAGTCTGAGGGGTCGAATTTCTCTCCCTTTTGTAACTAGGTAGCACACACGTGTACACCAACCCGGTGAGGTCTGCCCTCGTAAGCCCGGCCTGTCGGTCTGCACCCATGCATGACAGGTTACAAAGAGAAGATTTACCCCCTCAGATGTGCCTCTATGGTAGTTTTATCCTACTGCTCCATAGTTTTACCTTGCAGTTTCCCAGATGATATTTTATCTAACCCACCCGAACAATTCCAATTCCATCAGACATGATGACATCCGAATTGAACAGCTAGGCTTGCAGTTTAGGACCTCTCTGCGAAAGCAAGAGGGCCCGACAGCCTAGGGGCCGGCTCTAAAGAGCGGGAGCCTGTTCCATGGGGTGGTCCGGAGCCTGTGTGGCCGCTTAGCCTGCACACTCCACCACTCCGTGACGGGTACCCTAGTATTTGGAGTTATAAGTCCTATGGGTCCGGCAACCTGGGGTCCGGAACTAGAGAATGGACACTTGTCTCTTGGGGAGGTCCGGAGCCGTGTAGCCGCTCAGCCTAGTTCCGTACCGTGGGCCTGCACACTCCACCACTCTGCGACGGGTGTCCTAGTACCTAGAACCACCATCTAGGGTGTCCTAACACACAACTTGGCTTCCCAGACTTGACCTTGCAGGTCCCAAGCATGTGTCAAAGGATGGATAGTGTCGGGTGGCGGGTCCTGCGGGTGTACTACTAATGCTCCCTAGCCGAAGCTGTGTACAGGCCCAGGTCCCAGTCAAGGCTACCTCCTATGGGCCATTACCAATTGTTGGGGGCCTTCGTCCTCCGAAGGTCCTCAAAAACATGATTTGACAATGTTTTCCAAGTGGATTATGTCAACAGGTATCTTCGGACTCAGAATTATGAGCATGAAGCACGGTCAGGACGAAGCCTGAACCAGACGAAGGACGAGCTGATTACCAAGCTCTACGAAGGATGGTGCACAGCCGAAGCTGTGCGTAGGGAAGCTTCGTCGCGATAGCAGAGGGGGGAACCGACTTAGAGATGAAAAGACTACGTGGACCTTGACAGATTTTCATAAGTCATTGACAAATGTAATGGACATGAATGTAATTTTACGTGGGCTGCGTCCCACGTCTATAAATAGATGAACAGTACTCCCGTACTGTTCACGCTGACTTGGCATTTGCTTTTGCGTCACGCTTGTACTTTTTACCTTCTCTCAGGACCGAAGGTACATTTGTAATTTGAAATCATTTCTATTTTTCCATGTTAATAAAATAGAAATGATTCTATGATGGTGCTTATATTATATTTCATGCTCTATATGAATCCTTCGTCATTACTTGCTATGTCTACGAAGGTACGTCTCTTGTGACCTTCGTCCGAAATTCATTATTTCCCGAAGGACGAAGGACTTTAACACTTAACATTTTTTATGTTGCCTTGTTCTTAACTCTTAGCATTTGAGAACAAGTCCCCAACATTGGCGCCCACCTCCGGTGAACTCACTTCCACTTCGAGTTTTTTGAACACCTTCGGAAGCTATAGACCTTCGCTATGGCGCCGAAGAAAGCTTCAGCGACTGGGGCTGCAGCACTGCAACCGCTGGACCACAACCAGGAGACCGTCTCTCTTCGGGAGGCCCGAAGCCAGAAGAGAAAGGCCGTCAGCCCAACGCTTCAGGAGGAAGAGCTAGACCAAGAAATCAGGGATATGGAGATGCTACATCAACAGGTGCAGAGGAAGAAGGAGAAGATGGCCCGGCTAGCTGAGTTGCAACGGCAGATAGACGAAGCCTCTGAGGAAGTTCGCCATCTTACTCACGATGAGCAAAACAGAAGGCCTCAGCAGAAAGACCTTCATCAGGAGGGCTTCGTCAACGAAGATGACTGGTATGACAATTTCCATCAGGGAAATTTTGTTTTCGATGATGCTTCTCCTTTGTCCGCTGAGCTGCAGGCTACACCTTGGCCTCCATCCTATAAACCACCCCAGCTTCCCATGTTCGACGGCCACTCAGACCCGAAGCAGTTCTTGATGAGCTACGAAGCAACAGTGTCTTCGTATGGGGGCAATGCTGCAGTCATGGCGAAGTCTTTCGTTATGGCCGTCAGGAATGTTGCTCAGACCTGGTATTCCTCCCTTCGACCAGGAACGATCACCTCATGGCAGAAGCTGAAGGATATGTTGTTAACCAGCTTTCAAGGATTTCAGACGAAGCCGGTCACTGCTCAAGCCTTGTTCCAGTGCACTCAGGATCATGAAGAATACCTTCAGGCGTATGTCAGAAGGTTCTTGCGTTTGAGGGCGCAGGCACCAACGGTGCCCAATGAAATTGTTATCGAAGCCATGATCAAGGGGCTTCGTCCTGGACCTGCAGCCCAATACTTTGCTAGGAAGCCTCCTCAGACTCTGGAGAAGCTGCTCCAAAAGATGGACGAGTACATTCGTGCTGATAATGACTTTCGCCAAAGAAGGGAGGAGGCCTTCAGATTTTCTGAGATGACCAGGGGCTTCGGGGGAAGATTCTATCCGAGGCATGTCAGGTCCATCCACAACACTCAAAATGATGATAAGGGGAGTCAGCAGAACAGGCCGCAGTGCTCCTCACAGGCTTCGGGGCAACAGCAAACTTTCTTTCGGCCACCAGCTCCAAGAGGCAGAGGCGCCAGGGGCTTCGGCGGGAGATTTGGAGATCAACCAAGGAGGACATTTTGCTTATTCTGCGGTGAGAACAAGGGCCATACCACCAGGATGTGCCATGTCACCATCCAGAAACAAAAGGAGCTAGCAGAAGCTGCAGCGCAACAGGGACAGCCGAAGCAGGTCATGCATACTGCTTCGTACCATCAGCCTTACATCCCGGAATATGTGGGCAACCACCCTGCAGTTTCCGTAGCTTCGGCGAGTCAACCTCAAGCTTCATGGCAACAGCCCCCGCCTCCACCTCCGCTGCAACAAGGCCAACAGCCAGAAGGGAGCCAATATGTTCCGCACCAAAGGGATCTCAGAGAGCAATCTGAAGCTCGCACAGTCAATAGTACTGTGCCAGAGTCGAAGCACATTTATTGACATATATCCTACTTTGATAGCAGTCTTTTTCGTTTAAGTTCTATTTTGTGTGTAATAAAGAACATTTCAGTTTTCATATAATAATTTCGTGGTTGGTTATGAGAAAAACCTATCTTCTCCACAGGCTTAAGTTGCTGAAGCTTAAAAATTTGCGGTAACAAGGAGGACCTTCGAATTATTAAAAATCCTTCGAAGCAACAAAAAGTCGTTCTAAGGAACGCAGAGTAAGTTGCCGAAGTTACAAAAAGCCGTTCCAAAGGGAGCGCAGAGTAAGTTTTTTGCTCCAAAGACGTCCCTAAGGGGATGCAGAGCTTATACCGCCTAAGTAAAAGGCGAAGAAGCTCCAAAGACGTCCCTAAGGGGATGCAGAGCTTATACCGCCTAAGTAAAAGGCGAAGAAGCTCCAAAGACGTTCCTAAGGGAATGCAGAGCTTATACCGTCTAAGTAAAAGGCGAAGAAGCTCCAAAGACGTTCCTAAGGGAATGCAGAGCTTACAAGTATATTTTGTGTGTATCTTCGGAACAAATGTCATTTGCATAACATAACATCATCACATCATTTTGCATAGCATAAGCATCATACATCATGTTGCATATGGCAAGAGAAGGGGACACAGTATCAACCTTCGAAAGGATGCTTTGAGAAAGAGCAAATTGAGTAAAGTCACGAGGGAATACAATGATAATCTTCGGAAAATAGCTTCGGAGAATGTTTTTACGAAGCATGGATGAGCTTCATCAGAGTAATATCAAAATTGTATAGCTTCGGAGAATGTTTACACGAAGCATGGATGTGATTTATCAGAACAGTTTTAACGGAGAATGTTTTCTTCACGAAGCATGAAAAGAAGGGAAGGTGTTTTTTCGCCAAAGGCTCAAAAATGGTATGTATGTAGAATTTCATGCATCGTAAAGAATTGAATAATGAAAAGAGACTTGTATATTACATTCAAATGTACAAAATATTACAAAGATCACACTTCCAATGTTTTTTCTAATAACATTTAGTCTTCTCTTAATACTGCTTCGGCGGCCTCATTTAGAAGTTGATCAACAACTTTATCCATGATAGCTTCGGCCATTCGTTTAATCTCGTCATCTCCTTTTGTGTGAGGGTCGGCAGTTGATCCAGCAGGTTCTGAGGGAAGAGAACATTTCTTCGTTACTATTACAAATCGCGAACAAAGTTTGAAATAGAAATTACAACACAATAAGAACGACTAATTAATACCTAATTGCCTTTCGGGCTCTGTACTTCTTTCGGCAGCTTCTGCCACTTTCCTAGCATCATGGATGCCTTTTTCACTTCTTTGAATTATTTCTTGCGCCATTTCTCGGCCGCCATTGTCCCAGATATCAGTGAAGAATTTACCGCCAACCATGCTTGCTTCGGTCGAGGGATCTTTGATGTCTTCAGAGGACAGGGCAGCTTCGGACTGAGCTAAGGATTTTATATGTTCACAACCTTTTTTCTCCAAAACAGCAGCAATTCCTCTGGCGCCTGAAAAAGCGCAGATGTCACCGCGGCTGCTCAGGATTTCCTCGAAGGCTTCTGCTTCGTGACTGATCCAGTCCAGTGGACCTTCGGGATTGCCTCTTGGAAAATTCTCTTCACTAGAAAAGGCGCCAACGCTGGCGAAGCTGGATTTTATCTTTTTAACGCATTCTACAGATTTAACATAGCATTTCCTCTGAGATGCACGAAGCTCTTTAACACTTAACTCTAAATTATTGACCAAATGATCACTAAGTTCTCGTTTTGTTTCCTCAAGCACACGTTCCTCTTTAGCTCTAGCTAGCTGTTTCTGAAGATCTTTAATTTCACGTTTTTGGGCTTCCGCCTGGGTTTTTGAAGCAGCTTCGTCCTTCTTTACCTTATCTACCAGTGTAAGCAGAATTTTATCCTTCTCCAGAGCTTCGTTTCTCAGTTTAATAACTTCTGATCGAAGGTTGTTGAACGAATTTCATAGCTTTCATCTTCGGCACTCTTTTGTGCTCTTAGTGCGTTGCTCAGGATCAAACCCTATACAAAAAAAAAGAATCCATATAAGAATAAAGGAATGAATTACGTATTGTAAAATTTTTTCAAACGACTAATTCCCATACCTTTAGGCTATTATATGCAAGACTATCCGCGAGATCTTCCTTCGTCATAGCGCATAATCCAGCTTCGAGCTTCGGGAATCCCATACTTCTAGCCATCTCTCGGCAGACAGATAGTTCTTTATTATCAGGAAGGCAGTACAGGAAGTCATCTTCATTAGTCCCGTTAAACACTACTGCCCCCTTCGGATATTTTAGCTCTCTGGCATAGTAGTTAGCTTCGTAAGTTTCCTCTTCGGATAATTTCTTCCCCGAAGCATGTCGCACGATGTAATCGCGTGCGCTGGAAGGAGCTTCGGGGGCGGTAGTGTCAATTTCTTTAACCAAAGCTGGTTCTGATATTTTCTCGGTCTCCAAAGATTGTTCCTTGGTGGGCTCTGAAGGCCCAGCTTCAGCTTCAGGTTGTTGCTTCGAAGCTTCAGCAACTTCAGCTTCGGTAGACACTTCAGCAACTTCAATAGTCCCTTTTGGAGTTGTGCTTGAAGACTTAATTGTCTCCAAAACATCTAACACGTTCACCATTCTTTTTCTTCTCGGGGTCACCGACGGGCCCTTTTGATTTTTTGTTGTTTCAACAGTTGCTGAAGGACTTAAGATTTCCGATATTTTTCGCTCTTCAATCTTCGGTTTTTCTGCTTTTTCGGCTGAAGGTGCTTCAGTTTTCTCTTCTATCTTCGGCACTGGAGCTGGTTCTGTAGCTTCAGAGGCCAAAGAGACTTCACCAATAAATTTTGGCACTGTGGCCGGCTCAATAAAGCGCGCTCGATGGGTGAGCACCTTCATCTTTTTCCTTTGCGGCGCTGGCTCACTAGTGGCACTTGTGGTAGCTTCTGTCGCAGGAGAAGTAATTTTTCTTTTGCGACCCAGTACCGGATAATGATAGTCAGGGTAGACAAACCCGACTGCGTCAAATACCCGGTTGAGCCTTTTCTTCTTTCGGCCTCCGAAGGCTACTGATAACGCAGTATTTTCGGCCTTCGAATATGCTCCAAGCAGTTTGTCACTTAATGTTTCAATGCTTTTCAACCAGTCATCATCAGGTTCAACAAATTTATCTGCATATTTGAATGTGTATTTCAGTCTGACCAGTCCGCCTTCGTCGGAATCTTTGATGGTCTCCTTAGGCATTTCCCACTTTCCTGCAAGTGGCCACACCCTGAAGGCAATATGCTCTTGGACCAAGTCCCTTGTCCCAATGAAAGAGCAGATTACGCCGAAGGCCCTTTGGCATTCCTCAGCCGCTTCATCCATTTCAACCTTCGGCCTTCGAAGTCCGAAGCGTTGCCAGATGGGGCGCATAATGATACTCTTGACATTTTCCTGCGCTGTTAAGTCATTCTTTACATAGAACCATTCAGTCATCCAGGCTCCGGGCCACCTCTTCCGAAAAGTTGGCACAAGGCGGCTTGACCCGGAGTGGGCACCGAAGCTGTAACACCCAAAATTGTTGTGATATTGTTCTTTCCCCCAGGGCTTCGTCTCATATAACAACTCATGAATGTTGCAAAAGCTTTTAGCATTTGGTTCTAAACCTTGGCTTCTCGCAGCCCAGACAAACATCCCCATTCTTATGATAGCTTCGGGAGTAAGTTGATGAAGGTAGACTTGAAATGTTTTCAGTACCTCAACAACAAAGCTGCTCAGGGGGAATCGAAGCCCAGCCTTGAGAAAGCTTCGGAAGATTACAACTTCATCTTCTTCGGGGGTGGGAGAAGTCTTTTCTCCAGCGTCAGCCCTCACAATAGATATATCTCGAAAATACCGCCCCCTCATATTATCAATATGACTCTGCTTGATAGTAGTTTTCCCGAAAACCGTGTGACTTGGTCGCCATGGTCGATCTTCGGATTCTTCCCCACCACTTTCTACATCAAAACTGTCGCTGTCATCAGTATCTTCGGACAAACCTGCAAGAATTTCCTTGGTGATTTTCTCTGTGTTGGTTTCCGCCATCGCTATAAGGAACCCCAAGTTCTTCTCTTCGTCGAGGCTCAGCTTCGTCTCGGCAGCGATCTTCTTACTTTCAGACATCTTCGGAAATGCTAAAAAACTGTTTTTAAGGTCGAAGCTTCAAAATAAAAAAGACCAGCAAATCTTAGTGCACAAGAGCTAAAAATTTAGTGGGCCGAAGCAGATGGCAAGTGTGCGTACCAAATAAGTTTGCGGTATGATCTTATTTATACCCCCAGGGCGTTGAAAATTGAAAGACCCCACTTGTCAGTGAATGTTGCTATTCTAGCAAAGGGAAGGTGTTTTTTCGGACCTTCGGCTCAAGGCCTTCGTCCATATCGCAATCTGAATTTATTATTAACAAATTAATATTGCGAGGGGCTACTGTTGGGGGCCTTCGTCCTCCGAAGGTCCTCAAAAACATGATTTGACAATGTTTTCCAAGTGGATTATGTCAACAGGTATCTTCGGACTCAGAATTATGAGCATGAAGCACGGTCAGGACGAAGCCTGAACCAGACGAAGGACGAGCTGATTACCAAGCTCTACGAAGGATGGTGCACAGCCGAAGCTGTGCGCAGGGAAGCTTCGTCGCGATAGCAGAGGGGGGAACCGACTTAGAGATGAAAAGACTACGTGGACCTTGACAGATTTTCATAAGTCATTGACAAATGTAATGGACATGAATGTAATTTTACGTGGGCTGCGTCCCACGTCTATAAATAGATGAACAGTACTCCCGTACTGTTCACGCTGACTTGGCATTTGCTTTTGCGTCACGCTTGTACTTTTTACCTTCTCTCAGGACCGAAGGTACATTTGTAATTTGAAATCATTTCTATTTTTCCATGTTAATAAAATAGAAATGATTCTATGATGGTGCTTATATTATATTTCATGCTCTATATGAATCCTTCGTCATTACTTGCTATGTCTACGAAGGTACGTCTCTTGTGACCTTCGTCCGAAATTCATTATTTCCCGAAGGGACATAATGCTCCGAAGGACGAAGGACTTTAACACTTAACATTTTTTATGTTGCCTTGTTCTTAACTCTTAGCATTTGAGAACAAGTCCCCAACACCAATGCTTTCTTAGGTATGCTAGTCTGTAGCCTCAACAAATCGAGCCTACACCCCAGGAGGGCCAAGTACCAAGGAGGAATCGGTTACGCCACACACAACAAGGACAAGTGGTACACAGATAAGTGCTAATACTGCTTGATAAATAGTACTCAAAAATACCTTACAAAAAGCAAAATTATTACATCCACCTTCAAGCGGAATCCTAGTTCCATCTCTACTCTGCAAGTATAAACTACCAGACGCCAGTGGAGTCGCGTTGGAAGTTTGCGGTCGCTGTCCTTGCGGAATCCTCCAAGACGTTGTGACAGTGGTGATGGCCGCCTCAATGCGCGCACCATTGCAAAGAGGTCCTCACCCTCGTCCTCCTACGGGGGGCGACAACAAGGCCATTAAAGCCAAAGAGTTGGAGGCTTGGCCGTAGGCGGCGCTGGTGGTCTCGCTAGTGGAGGCAACCACCTCTGCACTAGGCAGCCTCACCAGCGGCAGCGACCACCTCTACGACGGGCAGCCCCCGCCAGCGGAGGCGACCACCTCTGCAATGGGTAGCCCCCACCAGCAGAGGCGACCACCTCAACCCCTGCCAGCGGAGGCGACCACCTCTGCAACAGGCAGCCCCCGCCAGCGGAGGCGGCCACCTCTGCACCGGTGGCTTACTGGCGACGGCGGATGCCTCAGCGCGTGCAGAAAGGTCCTCACCCCCGTCCTCCTGTGGGGGTGAGGACAAGACCATCCAAGAACGTGGCCGCAACCTCCACAGCGTACGACGTCTTGTACAAACCCCCGGGGTGGCATCAGAACATCGTGGCCGGCGGTGCAGGGGACGCTACGGGTGCGGTGGACCTGCGTACGGCGCGACCGTCGCCCGTGCGGTGGACGGACAGCCACGCCCCACTTGACGGCGGGAGGCAGCATTGGAGGCGACACCAAAGCCATCTGGGCCAAGGAGCCAGACATGCTGCAGCTGATGGCCTGCAGCCAGCCGGCCCCGTGTAGCCGAGGTTCGCCTCCTCCGCAAGGCTAGTGAACATCCTTCTCCAAATGCTGGAGGAAGAAGCGGGTCACCAGCCCATGCGGAGGGCAGGGCCCTGATTCGGCTCGCCTTCCACCCCATGGAGGATGATGAACATCCTTGAAGCTGAGGGTAGGGGGGAGGCCGCAGCCCGGCTTGCTTCTCTCCACCACGAGGCTGGTGGTCATCCTTATAGATGACCACCGGCGGGAGACTATAGCCGGGCTGCATGATGAAAATCCTTGAAGCCGAGCGATAGCAGAAGAGCGTCAACCCTCATGAGGTTGCACCCCTCCAACAGCAACAAGAAGAAGACAAGATCGGCAGCACCACCGCGCAGGAAGCGAAGAGCGCGAGCTCCCTGGCGGTGAGACCGCTGGGAAAGGTGACCCTGACGTGGATCCCCCCAGCGAACACCGGCGAGCCTCATCCAGAGGTTCGGAAGGCGGAAGGGCGCGGTGAATGCAAGAAAAGCGAGGCATGGCTACTACCCGGGGGTGAACTCCTTTTTAAAGGCAGATTTCCCCGCTCGTGCCCTGAAGCATCACGGGTAAGTCTCCCCCAATGCGCACCAAGGCACCCAGCCTATGGCATGGGGGCCCGACCCTGCGTAACTTGCGCAAGGAGTGTGCAACCGCCCTGCGGTTATACGCCCTTCCATCTCCACCACAACCAGCGATCAAGGAGACGAACCGCCACATAGGGAGCATGCAACCGCCCTGCGGTCGCGCGCCCCCTGAGCTTCGCTGCAACTGGTGGTTCAACCTCTAGCATGGGGGCCCAGGCCCATGTGTCATACACCTGACGCGCCGGTTCCTAGGTACAGGAAAGTTGCACCGCCGCTCGCGCCAATACCGTGTCTCCTCGAGACCGTCGCAGAAGACTAAGAAGATAAATTTTCAAAAACCAAGGCAGCGACTCGAGGTACCCCGCGCATGGCCCAACAAAGACATTAAGTACGGAGGTCACGGGCCAGTTAGCCGCGGGAACATGCGTGGCAGTCGACGTGACCATAGGCGGGCCGGCAGTAACTGCATCAACAGGCGCGCAGGAGCAGCGAGTCGATCGCCAGTCAAACTCTGGCCCCACCTGCAGGCTCACATCCTCCCCTGAGGCGGGCCCGGGGGCCACTGTCGGTACCCTGGATTAGAGGTACCCCTTACTACTGTATAAAGGCACGATGTCTATGCGGCTACCCATAGCCGCGCGGAGAACAACCTTAGGGGTATCTTGTGGGCAGTTAAGGTGGCGCTCTTTGAGATAACGCTATTGGGCCCAGAAGACGCCGGATCCCTATGCGCATGACCCAGACCCCCGAAGTAAAGCACCCCAAAGCCATTGGATAAGGTTCGGACACCATCTAGTGAGCTCTGGACCGCCCATAACAAGGTCCCAGGAAAAGGAGTGTCATAAACTAGGTTTAGGTCCGGGACTGACGCGTGTCCTGGCTCTATCCGTAGCGCCTGCAGCCCCCTCGCTCGGTCAAGGGTCTAACGGCTTATTGACCGTGACGTAGGCCAACAGGCGGAGCGTGACGTAAGGGCTCTGAGGCGCGCGGCCTCGGCATTTATTACGGAGAGGACACGCCGCCTGTCCACCCTTCTGACAGATGATGTGCCCCCACTGCATTTATTGCGTCCTATCCATTTCGCTGGCAGGCGGCGCCAGGGTCGCCCTGCAGACGGCGCACCTGTCCAGTCCATTGTCAAGACAGTGTGCCCGTGCTGCGCGGTGCACTGTGCTCATCCCTTATACGAGAAGCTTCCCCTGCGCACCGAGACAACGCAGATCTCGGGTGTCAGGGCGTACAAAGATTACATGGGCATGACAAGCAATAGTTCCATCCTTCCATTTGTCCCTGGGCCCATGTGTCGGGGCTCAGAACCCTTGTACATGCCCCCTTGAACTATAAAAGGGGAGGCATGCGACGTAAACACAGAAGGGAAAAAAGACTCAAGTCATTCAGGCTTACACACAGCACAAGCTTCCTCAACAATCCAACACACAGTGGAGTAGGGTGTTACACTCCGGCGACCCGAACCACTCTAAATCCTTGCGTGTTCATGTGTTTGATGATCGCTTAGCAAGATAGGCAAAACGCTTAAGCCCCCTCCTCATCTTAGGATTTAGGGCGGGTGCACTCCACCACCCGGCCGGAGAATTCCCTCTTCGACAGGATCTAAAACAGAATTCATGGCACATTGGAAGGTGGCTGGAGCATTGGTCAATCCAAAAGGCATAACTCGAAACTGATACAACCCATGATGTGTTTTGAAGGCAGTCTTATACTCATTTGCCTTACTCATTCTAATTTGATGATAACTAGTTGTAAGATCCAAGGTAGAAAAATATTGAGTACCAGCTAATTCCTCCAGAATTTCTTCTACTAAAGGCATGGGAAACCTATTCTTAATAGTCAAGTCATTTAACTTCCTGTAGTCCACACAGAATCTCCATGACCCATCTTTCTTATTGACCAGCAATACAGGAGAAGCAAAAGGGCTAACACTGGGAACAATAAGACCTGATTCCAGCAGTGCCTTCACCTGCTTTTCTATCTCATTTTTGTGAAAAGGTGAATATCTGTATGGCCTGGAATTCACTGGTACTACACCAGGTACCAAAGGAATGCAGTGATCATACTGCCTAGAAGGTGGTAGCTGCTGTGGTACTGCAAATAAGTCATCAAACTCTACCAATAAATTCTGGAGTTCTTCCTTCAGTTCACAATTATTTGTGTCTTCCATAGTTTCCAGCAAAACAAAGGCCCAAACCTCATTTCCTTTCAGCCATTTGTGCACTTGCAAAACTGAGACATCTTGTATATAATTCTGATGTTGTGAGGCATCACCTTTGAGTGTCACCCACACCCCCTTATGTCTGAATTTCAGCACCTTTTGGTCCCAATCACAGTGCATAGGACTGAACTGTCTCGGCCATTCATACCCCAAAATCACATCAAAAACACTATGAATTAAAATTCTCATATTAGTACAAAAAGAAACTCCATGAGTCTATGCACAGTGAAGAGGAAGTTAGAAGCCATTGGATGCCCTAAAGACCAGCGTGTTCACTTAGCTGCCCACCAACTCTTCGGGATGGCTCTATCCTGGTGGGACACTTCCAGTGCTGTTGTGATAATGCCACCTTGGCAGAGTTTGAAGCCGCTTTCCGAGAGCATCATGTGCCTTTGGGTATCGTCTAGCTCAAGGAAGAGGAATTTCGGGAGTTGACTCAAGGAGGGCGATCTGTTAGTGAGTACAACCACAAATTCATGGAGCTTGCTCGCTATGCATCAGATGATGTTAACACAGAAGTCAAAAAGATGGCCCATTTCTTAATAGGGTTAAGACCAGAGCTTAGGACTATCCTTTCCAGCTAAAAATTCCTCATCTTCTCGCATCTCTCAAACAAGGCCATCCAAGTGGAAAGAGCCCGAGAAGAGGAAAGAGGCCACCTCAAGAGGAAGTTTCAAATTCTCCGAGCTCAGCAGCTAGACAGACACCAGAGGGTTCGATCTTTTGGGTTTCCTCTCAAGGGGTCAAACCTCAGCAAGCCAGCCGGATCTGCTCCACCATGTTTCAACCAGCCTGGTTAGAGTTCCTTTCACACCCAGTCCGTTGCAAGCGGCCAACCTCTAGCCAATGCTTGTTAGCACTGTGGTGACCACAGTCACTTCAAGAATAATTGTCCACACCTGAAGACAAGCGCACCTGCCTACTCCAACTCAGTGAATGGCCCCAAGAACGTTACAACACCCACCTCCAAGGCACCCTCCACCAATAGTCAGTTAAGCAAGTTGCAGTTCCATGGCAGGGCTCGAGTGAACCACGTCGACGCCCAGGAAGCTCAGCAAGCCCCTGGAGTAGTACTCGGTGAGTTCATAGTCAAATTTACCCCTACTGCAGTACTTTTTGATTCTGGAGCATCTCATTCCTTCATCACCACTAGTTTGTGGAAAGGCATGACATCTCCTCTACACCATTAAAAGTCCCTCTGATCACCCGGACCCTAGGGTTAGACCTTCTGTGCCACCTCAGGTGCTCCCAAGTCAGAATTCTTTTAAGTGGGGTAGTATTCCTGGCAGACTTAGCCGTACTACCATCCCATGGAATTGATGTAATCCTAGGAATGGATTGGCTGTCCCAGCATAATGGTATCATAGGCTGTGCAGATAAGACAATCCTTCTCGCTGACCAGCAGGGAAAGTCAGTTTCATGTAAAGCGCAACCACCAACCCAAGATCCGATGATATTTAGTCTAGCAGCAGAAGGCATATCTATGGTAGAAGAATTCATGGACATCTTTCTAGAAGAATTGCCAGGAATGCCTTCGGAAAGAGAAGTAGAATTCTACATCGACCTCCTCCCAAGCACCATACCAATTGCAAAGAGACCATACCGCATGGCACCCACAGAATTGGTAGAACTAAAACTTCAGATCACAGAACTTCAACAGAAAGGGTTCATTCATCCTAGCTCATCACCTTGGGGAGCCCAGTATTGTTTTTCACCAAAAAGGATGGAAGCATGAGAATGTGTATTGATTACCGATCCTTAAACGAAGTTACAATCAAGAACAAATATCCGCTACCTCGGATTGATGACCTTTTTGACCAACTTCAAGGGGCCAAGTATTTCTCAAAGATTGATCTGAGATCAGGATACCATTAGTTGAGAATCAAGGAAGCAGATATTTAGAAGACGACTTTCGTTACCTGGTATGGCCAGTATGAGTTTACAGTAATGCCCTTTGGCCTAACCAATGCACACGCCTTCAAGGTATTTATGGAAGAGTTAGATAAGTTTATCGTGGTCTTTATTGACGACATCATCATCTACTCCAAGAGTTAGGAGGATCACGAGCACCATCTCTGGATTATCCTCGGGAGACTCAGCGCGCATCAACTCTATGCCAAGTTCAGTAAATGCGAATTTTTGCTAGAGAAGAATGCCTTCTCGGGCATATCTTGACTACAGAAGGGATAGAAGTAGATCCATCCAAGGTAGAAGAAGTGTCCAAATGGAAACAGCCCTCCAGCATTAGTGAAATTCAAAGCTTCTTGGGAATGACGGGATATTACTGCCGTTTTATCAAAGGATTCTCCAACATTGCAAAACCCTTGACCAAACTCCTTAAGAAAGACAACAAATTT
Source organism: Zea luxurians (assembly GCA_029449295.1). Taxonomy (NCBI): domain Eukaryota; kingdom Viridiplantae; phylum Streptophyta; class Magnoliopsida; order Poales; family Poaceae; genus Zea; species Zea luxurians. Next base: position 20,459,032 of record JAOPSE010000034.1, on the reverse strand, counting down.
GTTTGGACCCCAAAGTGTGAAGAAAGTTTTCAAGACATAAAGAAGAAGCTCACAACCTCACCAGTACTGACATTGCCAAATATCCACCAAAGCTTTGTTATCTTTTGTGACGCATCAAGGAAAGGTTTGGGATGTGTGCTAATGCAGAATGAGAAAGTCATTGCATATGCATCTCGCCTACTCAGGCCACATGAGCAAAATTACCCAACCCACGATTTGGAATTGGTAGCCATTGTGCATGCTCTCAAGATATGGAGACATTACTTGATTGGGAACAAATGCCACATGTTCACAGATCATAAAAGTCTAAAGTACATCTTCACCCAGCTAGATCTCAACCTTCATCAGTGAAGATGGCTAGAGCTGATCAAGGACTATGACATTTAAGTACACTACCACCCAGGAAAGGTGAACATGGTGGCTGATGCCCTCAGCCGGAAGCCTTTCGGGAAAGAAGCAACAAACTTCCTAGAAGACTAGAAAAAAGAGTCTGCCCAACTAAATGCTTGTTTGGGGGAGAAAGGCAGTGTAGAAGTTAAACCCATGTTAGAAGACTGCATTCGCAAAGCTCAACGTTTGGATGCAGATACAATGAGACTTGTAGAAAGGGATATCAAGGAACAACCCTCGGATCTTAGAACAGATGAAAGGGGAACCCTTTGGTTCAAGGACCGATTGTGTGTACCAAAGGGGGAGGCACGAGAAATTCTGCTAGATGAAGCCCACAATCTAGCCTATTCTATCCATCCAGGGTCTACTAAGATGTACCTAGACCTCAAAATTAGATACTAGAGGAAAGGGATGAAAAAGGAGATAGCTCAGCATGTGGCTCGGTGTGATACTTGTCAACGGACTAAGGCAGAGCATCAAAAGCTAGCAGGGCTACTACAACCCCTCCCAGTGCCCAAATGGAAGTGGGAAGAGATAGGCATGTATTTCGTGATTGACTGCCCCAGACCCAAAAGGGGAATGATTCTATCTGGGTCATAATTGACCGTCTTACCAAGGTAGCTCACTTCATACCAGTAAAGACTACCTACGGAGGAGTCACCCTTGCCCGGTTATACCTCAAAGAAATAGTGAGACTACACGACATTCCGTGAAGAATAGTATCAGACAAAGGAACACGATTCACCTCAAAGTTTTGGTTGAGTCTTCAGCAAGCCATGGGCACCAAGCTAGATTTCAGCACCGCCTACCACCCCCAGTCAGATGGGCAGACAGAAAGAGTCAATAAAGTCCTTTAAGATTTGTTGAGATCCTACGTGCTAACCTTCGACAGAGATTGGGAATCCAGTTTGCCCTATGCAGAGTTCTCTTATAACAACAGTTACTAAGCCAGCATCAAAATGTCACCTTTTGAAGCTTTATATGGGAGAAGATGCCAGACCCCTTTGATGTGGTCAAACATAAGAGAAAAGACCCTAGAAGGGCCTATCTTCATCCAAGAAGCAGAAGAAAAAGTTGCTCTGATCCGCAGAAGACTCCTCGAAGCCCAGAGTCGGCAGAAGAGCTATGCTAACAATAGGAGGAGAGAACTCAGTTTCCAAGATGGTGATTTTGTCAATCTCAAGGTTTTTCCAATGAGAGGGGTTCAGAGGTTCCAAGCGAAAGGAATGTTAGCTCCACGCTACGTCGGCCCCTATCCTGTCATTAGCAGAATAGGGCCAGCAGCTTACCGCCTTCAATTACCAGAAACCATGTCAGACATCCATAATGTGTTTCATGTATCCTAGCTCCAAAAATGCTTGAAACTGCCAGAGAGCCACATCACAGAAGAGTCAGTCCAGATTCAGAAAGACCTGCAGTACTAAGAAAAGCCAGTGAAGATTCTTGACTCAGCTGTTCGAAAGACCTCGAACTCGGAAGTAAGGCTTTGTAAGGTTCAGTGGAGCAGAGAAGGAGAAGAGGAGGCTACCTGGGAGTGTGAGGACTCATTGAGGAAGGAGTACCCTTACCTTTTCTCGAACCTAGCCTAAATCTCGAGGGCGAGATTCTTTTAAGTGGGGTAGGTCTATAGCATCCAGGTTTTTGGTTCCAAGGTTAGAAACCTTAAACTCATAAACCCCCCCTTATTTCCTTAAAGCCTAAACCTCGTAAGCATTTCTTTACTCATATGCATAAACCATGTTTGCTAGCAGTACTTCACACATGTAGTCTCACCTAGCATTTCATTTTTGGCACCTAGAAAATATCATGAATGAATATATATATTTGTATAAAGGAGAAAAAGGAATTAGAGAAAAAATAAAAAGAGAAAAACCTTCCCCCCCGGCTGGGCCGATTTCGGCCGATGCTCTCTCCCCCTTGCTCCCCCACGCCGCTCTCCCCCGGCCCAACCAGCCCACCAGCACACACGCTCCTGCGCCGCGCTCTCCCCTCTCTCGCTACCACCGGGCCCCGCTTGTGTAACACCCTGAATTTGGGGGTATAAAATTTCTTTTCAAATATCCACAAAATTCAGGTGTTACTCTCTCAGATCTTCGCTTTCCTTCTCTTTTTCCAAAAGTAGAGAATTATTTTGTTTTATATAGGCATTAACTTAGTGCAATAAAAGCCTAGCTAGAGAAGCTTTGATTGTTGCATTCATGTCGTTGCATATTGTTTATGGGTGTAAAAAGTTTTCGAAACATAAAAAAATTATCTCGATAGTGTATTTAGGAATGTCTGGAACCTTGGAAACGTATTCGAGTATTAAATATGAATTTCTAGAAAACTTCTAATACTATTTAACCTCTAAAATTCAGTATTTGTGAAAACTAGATTATTCCGAAAATTCGATAATATGTATATAGGTCCCTCTTTCTCTCGTCGAGCCCGTTCTAGATCCCAAGTCCTTTTCGCGGGATCATTAGAACGTCTCTTCTCGCAAACGTTGTGCTGCTCGTATCTACCCTCGTCGTGCTCGCAACTATCTCTCTCTCGGTCACGACGTAATTGATGACTAATTTGACAACCACCTCCCGCGTTCTCCTCTATATACCCACCCACCATCGCATAACTCCCCGTCTCCCTCCCCAGATCTAAATCGCACAGAAGAAAGCAGACCCACTCCCCATTCCTTGACTCGTTCAGCAACCGCCCGGCGTTAATGTATCATTTGAACCCCCACGTCCCCTCAACCTCGCTGCCCTCCATGTACGGTGACCCCCGCCCCTTGCAGTCCTGGCCGCTCGCTCGGTCGTTCGCCACGCCGATCGCCCAGGAAGGTCTGCGCTCTGGTTGTCGCCGAGGCTAGTGGCCAGGTGAGCCTCCCCTTCTTCTCCCTTTATCCGTCTCCTCTCTCCCCCTGGTCCGACCTTCTTCCCCGGTCATCCGCGCTGCAGGGCGACCCCTTAATGTTTCTCAGAATCATAGGGTCTGTGTTCTCGTTGTTTTGATCTCCTCGTCATGCGCACATGCGTCGGCGCTGTGCCGTGGTTCATCCAGGGCCGAGCAGCCACTGCGCTCGGTGCCGCGTGCGCTGTAGTGCTGCTTGTTGCACGCCCGCCCTCACGTTCCAGGCTTCCAGCCACACAACCGCGTGTCGCGCACTGGCCCTCGTCGAGCCAGGCCAAGCGCCATGCTGCTCGTCACGCGCGCCGTTGTCCCATCCATCCCGATTCCCCGCTGGCGAGCTGCTCCTGCCGACGTCGCAAGCCACGCCCCGTCAAACTCCCGCCCGCTCCTACCGCTGTTCGTGCGAGGAAGAAAGGCCTGCTTGCATGCGCTTGGATAAAACAAAGTCCAGTCTGTACTTAGGAAAATTAGAAACCACCTAGAGGCTAGATCCACGTGCATGCAAGTCGCCAAGTCCCTGCATGCGATTTCCACGCCATGCAGAAGTTCACGTCGCGACTGGATGGATAGTTGTTCCACCTTGGCCACGTGAGGTCCTTATTTGGCCTGTGTCAGCGTTTTGTGTTCAGCTGCGTACAGCAGATCCTGCCAGCGATAGGAAATCTCGTATGGCCCACAGTGTGGTCTTGGTTGCAGTCAATCCTAATACGCAATGTTGCTTTAATTCTGTAGTTCATTAATTATTCAATATCTTTTGAGTTGCTGTTCAATTTTGACCCGTACCAGTTGCATTAGCTTCGTAATAATACCGTTTACATGTTAGAAACAATATTTTGTCGCGAAACAAGCTTTAATTAATTAGTTAGTCAAGTAATTGGTTTTTCCGATGGTTATTTAAATACTTTTCTAGTAAATTATTTTACAGTTTCTAAAATACGCTTTCATAAATAAATGATAATGTGATTAATGTGACTCTAATGTCTTGATTCAATACGTGCTTAGGGTAATCGTGATAATAAATTGTTTTCGCTTATAATCACTCATGTTAATAAGTTAATTCGTCAGGTTATATATGTTAGATAATTAACTTAGGGTTCGCTCGTCTAATATTTATTAGATTAATATTCCAATTAGATTAAATGGGTAGTGCTCCACTTGTGCTTTTATAATAAATATTGACATGACAAATATTAACTTAACTACTTTCTATTTATTTAACATTTGTTTAGTATAAACATGTCACCTATTTAGTTTTCTCACCTGTCACGCGTGCTGTTCCGCATGTGGTGGCGTGCTCGTTCGCGCTGGTCGCGCGCGCTGTTTCGTGTGTTGTCAGCGTGCTATGTCGTGCGTGTCCGCACGTCGTTTTTGCACGCTGTCGTGTTGGATTCGCCATCGTCACTTTGTCTGCGTGTGCCACGCGTGTCATGTGCGCTAGGTCGCGTGCGGGCGTGCTGTTTCACGTGTTACGTATTTCGTCTCGCTCCGCTAATTCGTCCCGCTTAGAGTTGCTGATATTATTTAAATTACTTATTTAACTAAGAATTATTAGTGTGGTCAGCTAATTAAAAATGTGTGATAGCTATAGTTTCATTTTAAATAAATATCGATTAATATAAGCAGATCAAACTAAATGTTATGACTAATACTCGTTTAGTGTAGACGCGATAACTTCTCGATCGTAGCTCCGTCTGTCGCGTTTCTTTTTCCTTGCGTGATCGTAGTAACACGCTCTATTTCGTTTTGCATATTTTATTATGTTTCTATTTGAATGGTGTAATGTTCTTATGCATATATGTTTGTTTGTTTGTGCCTGTTTGTATTCGCTGTGCGTCGCGAATAGATTGCGATCCGGTTCCAAGCTTCGAGGGATCGAGGATCAAGCGTTGGCGACCAAGTGATATAGCTTTACGAGTTCTACGAGACTAAAGACCCTGAGCATCTGTTTGGTGAAGGCAAGTGTCCTCTGACCCATTATGTCCCATTTATTTTATAATACACTGTCTCGCATACTATGAACAACCTAAGGATTTACTAGCTTTCTATTTACCTAGTCCTTGATTTACCTTTTGGGTTACTATGGTTAGCTACATGCTAGCGCTTTACTTTAATCAATGAATATGATGAGATACAATGATGATACTACGATTTTATTCTGGATATGATGATATACTTGTGGCATTTAGGGGACTCGGGCTGTTTCCCGAGTACCTCTCCGTAAGGACCTGTTCGTTGAGAGACCACCCGGGATAACAGTGCAACCATGAGGGTGAAATGGGATGCCCTTAGCTAATTAATTAGAGGAACTAGAGGTGTAGTTGCTTCGCCGTCGTGCCATCAATGGGGTCCAGGCACAGTGCTTGCTCTGCCGAGGCTGAGTGCCGAAGTTCTTTCGTTTTGCTTTTGTTAGTCACCCTCCTGCGGGGAGAGGTACTGTGTTTACCAAACTGGAGAAACCTAACAGGCGGCTATGACCTCTAGGGAATCTTTGTAAAGGCTACGTAGTGATACCCTGCCGGACCACCTAGGAAGTGATCAATGGGGAGTCATGATCCCCGGGCAAAACGGGAATCACGGCTCATGGGTAAAGTGTGCGACCTCTGCAGAGGGTAATGAAACTGATATATCAGCCGTGCTCACGGTTAAGAGCAGCCTTGGGATCCTCTTTGATTAGAGATACTCCGGATACACCTCAGATAATGACTTTAATGATGATGGTTAATGATGGTGACTTTAATTATGTATTCTAGTATTTCCTCTCTGAGGAGGTACTTTTTTTGGGTTTATAACTTGGGTTTTATGATAAAATCTGGCTTCTACTAACAATAAATACCTGACCAACTAAAAGCAACTGCTTGAGCCTAACCCCACATAAAAAGCTAGTCCACTTCAGCCAAACGGGGCATTTGCTGAGTACGTTGATGTGTACTCACCCTTGCTTTCACAAAACACCAGGTTGCCTTTAGTGCAATCTATGCTCAGGTAAAGAAGAAGGCGTCGAGGCGGATCTCTAGGAGTTCCAGGACGTCGACGAGTTCAAGGATTAGGCTAGCGACCTCCCCCAGTCAGCTGCCTATGGTGGGTTGTTTACGTTGGCTACGTTTCGATTCTGTGTACTTTGATTTATATTATGTAAATGGCTCTAGTCTGTAATATTATTACTTACTCTTTATTGTAATTCGAAGCATTGTGCTATGATGAGTCATTTATGTAATCGCTGTGTACGTGAATTACTGATCCTGGCACGTACATGGTTCGCATTCGGTTTGCCTTCTGAAACCGGGTGTGACAGCTTGCTAGCCGCACTCCACTCTCGCTCTCTCGCGCCCGCTCCTGTCACACCCGGTTTTGGAAGGTAAACCGAATGCGAACCATGTACGTGCCAGGATCAGAACTCACGTACATAGCGATTACATAAATGACTCATCATAGACAAATGCTTCGAATAACAATAAAGAGTAAGTAATAATATTAAAGACTGGAGTCATTTACATAATATAGATTAAAGTACACAGAATAGAAATGTAGCCAACGTAAACAAACCCACCATAGACAGCTGACTGGGGGAATTCGCTAGCCTAATCCTCGAACTCGTCGAAGTCCTAGAACTCCTGGAGATCAGCCTCGACACCTTCTTCTTTACCTGAGCATAGATTGCACCAAAGGCAACCTGGTGTTTTGTGAAAGCAAGGGTGAGTACACATCAACGTACTCAGTAAATGTCCTGTTTGGCTGTAGTGGACTAGCTTTATGTGGGGTTAACGTCAAGCAGTTGCTTTTAGTTGGTCAGGTTATTATTACTAGTAGAGAGCCAGGTTTTAGAATTAACCCAAGTTGTTGACCCAAAAGTACTCTTCCCAAACGGAAAGAATTCCAGAAACCATAATCATAATCATAATCATAATTAAAACCATCATTATCCTCATCATCACCTATAAACAAAGTATCTCTGATCAATGTGTCTATAATCAATGGAGCTCCCTTGGCCGCTCATAACCTCGAGCACGGCTGATACATCAGTTTCATAACACTCTGCAGAGGTTGCACACTTTACCCACGAGCCGTGATTCCGTCTCTAGCCCGGGCTTGCAAGACCCTTATTCACTCCCGAGGTGAATGGCCAAGGATTCACTACGAAGCCTTTACAAAGATTTCCTGAGGCTATAGCCACCCGTTAGGTTTCCTAAATGTATCGCACTCCTCCCCAAGGGGCAATCCACCCTCGGCAGAGCGAGCCGCATACATCGAGCCCCATTGACGACACAACGGCGAAGCGAACTACACCTCAGTTCCATTAATTAATTAGCTAAGGGCATCCCATACCACCCTCATGGTTGCACTATTTTCCCGGGCAGCCATCCAACGAACCAGTCCTTACGGAGAGGCACTCGAGAAACCGCTCGAGTCCCCTTAAATGTCACAATATCATCATCATAATCAAAAGGGCAAACAACGTATCATAAATAATCTCATCATGTTCATTGATTAAAGTAAAGCAGTAGCATAATACTAATCATTGTAACCAATTCCCAAAGGGTAAACAAGGACAGAAAAACAGAATACTAGTCAATCCTTAGGTTGCTCATAGTATGCAGGACAGTGAGTTATAAAGTAAATGGGACATAATGGGTCAGAGGACACTTGCCTTCACCAAATAGATGCTCAGAGTCTTCAACTTTGTAGAACTCGAATAACCTGACCACTTGGTCGCCGAAGCTTGACCGCCGATTCCCCGAAGCTCGGGAACAGATCGCAATCTATTCGTGACGCGCAAAGAATACAAACATACACAAGCAAACGAACATATATGCATAAGAACATTACACCATACAAAGGAAACCATTATACAAACGTGCAATACGAAATAGAGCTTGCTACCGCGGTCACACGAGGAAAAGAAGTAGGTGAAGCTACGGTCGAGAAGTTATAGCGTTTACGCTACTCAGGTGATGGTCAGGATGTTTAATTCGACATCATCAATTATAAATTATAACTGCTATTTAATCTCGATTAGTCTGCTACTCTAACAGCTGTCAGTTAAATAAGCAAATGAAATAACATCAGTGACCCTAAGCGAGATAAATTCACGGTGCGCGAAACAGTACTACAGAGTGCAGAACGACGCGTGGACACGAGCGACATAGCACGTTGACGACATACGAAGCAGTGCGCGCGACTGGCGCGAACGACGCGCGAACCAGCACGTTACCACGTGCGGAACATCACACGTGACAGGCGAGAAACTAAATAGGTGACATATTTGTACTAAACAAATATTAAATAAATAAAAAGTATTTAAGTTATTATTAGCCATGTTAATGTTTATTATAAAAGCGCAAGTTGAACACTATACATTTAATCTAATTGGAATATTAATGTAATAAATATTAGTCGAGCAAACCTTAAGTTAATTATCTAAAATGTGTGACCTGACGAATTAACGTTATTAACACGAGTGTTTATAAGCGAAAACAATTTATTATCACACGCAGACGCCACGCGACACACGCGAACGGAGCGCGACAACGTGTGCGAACAACATGCGTGACACTCGCAAACGACACATGACGACGCGCGTGAAACAGCGTGCGACCGGCACATGAAACAACGCACGCGATAGGCGCGAACGCCGTGCGTGAACAGCACGACAACAAGCACATCATGCGAGGATCGCTAACAAATATCGCGCACAAACTAAGCGAGTACTAATTAAGAATATTTGAGTTAGCATTAATCACAATAACATGTATTTATAAAGCGCAAGAAACAAAACTATAAATTAGTTTTAATTGGAAAGCCATTTTAGTGACTATCAAATAAACAATTAATTAATTAATATACATGGGTCGTGGTAAAATAATGCTACTAACACGTAATCGAAATTATTATAAAGCTAACGCGACTAAAACGTGTCGGAATGGGTCTGCGACCCAAAATATATCGACTCTCTAATAGCCTGTGGAATTATGACGATGTGGCACATTTCCATTGGTCCGAAACAAAGCCACGCGATGGACCACAAAGAGCATGGCTGCTGAAAATCGTTCACAACTAGGCCTATGGGATGATTTTTTTCTAAAGCATAGCGCACGTACAATGATGGGATCGTCAGGCCCATGGCGGTTCTATTTTCCAGCCTATTCGCTCAGCATTTGAACGTGGTCAGTTTTTCTTTCGTCCACAACCTGTACGCGCATAGAGAAGAAGGCCGTTCATTGGCTGCCGCGGCGTCTCACCGAAGGGGAGTAGGAATGAGCAAAGAAGGGCAGCGCGGCGCAGGGGCTAGCTCCCCGGGATGGTGACAGAGCGACGCGTAAGGGGCAAGCACGGCCCGGGATGATCTTTTTTGAGCTAGGCGGGCGAGCGTCTCACAAACGCTGGGGCCAAGGTACACGGCAGCAGCTCGCTGGCGGCCTGTTGCGGAGCGCGGCGCAGCAGTCAGGGAGGGCACGCGTAGAATGGGGGATTGCATGGCACGGATAGTGCCCATGGGCGTGGGCGAAGCTCACCGTGCCATGGATTTGCTTGTTGCCATGGCTGCGTGCTAGGGAAGGGGCGGGCTGCGTTCACCGGCTGTGCACAGGGGTTCGGCCACAAGGGGCTGCGAGCATCGCGCTTTGCCTGGGGAAAGTTCGGACGGGGGAGAGAGCTCGGCCAAGGGCCGAGCATGGCAGCGCACGAGGAATGCCCGAGAATGAAAGGGAGAATGGAGAAAATTCGTCACCTGCGCACGATGAACAGTGCTCCTCCTCTCCTGTTGCTGCAGCACATGGGGAACTTCTCGTCTGGGTAACTCCATGCGCAGGAATAGAGTGAAGGGAACTGGCGTACATGAAGGCGAGAAACATAGGCACGACAAGACGAGAAAGAGATGGTTTGGGAAGATGAACAGGGCTCTAGCAGCGGTTGGGTAGCCTGCCCACACGGGGACATGCATGTTGTGTGGCTGGGGCGGGGCAACGTGGGGGGCATGGGCTGGGGGCACGCTGGGCCGAGCTGGCCTAGCAGCCTGGGCGTCTGACGCTGGGCCATGACGCAAGAGCGCTAGGGGGAAGGCCAGGTGGGCCGCACGTGCAGGTCGGCTATGTGGAGGAGCTAGGATGGGTTTTTCCCTTTTGTTTCCTATTTGTTTATCTTTTGTTCTTCTTTTCTATTCTCTCTACCAATTCAAATCGAATTCCTTAATAAATACATGCTCCACAAGATCACCCATCAAATAAAATATAATATGCTTCAGCATGATGGAACAACCAAACCACCTCTAGTGTTTTAATTTTACTAGGCTTACACATAGATATAAAACAAAATAATTCCTCACTCTTTAGGCAAAAGAAAATAAAAGCATGGAAAAGAGAGGGTAACACCTGAATTTTGGATATATATTAGTAAAGAAATTTTATACCCCCAAATTCAGGGTGTTACAGCTCCTCCTCTGGTGGGTGGGTCCTGGCTGTCAGCCCCTTCTTCCTCGCCCGCGCATGGCCTCGCCACGAACCCCACCGGCCTCCGTCCTTTCCTCGCCCCGCCATTACTCCTGTGCCAGTGAAGTTAGTCACCACTTCGTCCCCCACCCACTATGCTCAAACCCTCACACGACACCCCCTCGAACCATCTCGTCCCCGGCGCTGTGCGCCATTACTGCCGTCGCTGTGCACCTCACCAACACCAGCTTGCTTTGGTCGCTTCCCTCCTCGGGCGCCTATAAAAAGGCCACCCCGAGCTCCCTTTCTCCTCGCACCGACCTCAGCCACTCTCCCTCCCCCTCCCCTGGGCTCAATCGAGTTCAGCGCCGCCCCTGCTCATGCTAGCCCACCTACCTAATCGTCGGGAACTGGACCACCGGCGGGGAACCACCGTCGAACCCACCGGTGGCCGGTTCTTCCCCCGCGGTGGACCACCGTCCCCCCTAACGTCATTCCTCTCCTTCCCCCTCGCTGGCACGTGGGCCCGCGCCCACGACGCCGTCTTCGCGCCGTGTCCAATTGGCGAGCTAAGCTGGGCCGAATTCCCACCCCCTGGCCCGACTAACCAGAAAACCTATATCTTTTTCTTTTCTTTTTTCCTTTTACCCTTTTTCTAAATATATTTTTATATGCTAATAATTTATGCACCAAAATGGTCCCAACACTTTTTTAAGTCACAAAATAATGATGCTTATAAACTTGACACACCTTATTTAGCAAGCATTTTTTGATGTATTATTTATTGCCTGTTTTTGCAAGTCGAAGAGGGGTCCGACCCTTCGGAACCCATAGCTCCGGAAGAAGGGCAGGAGCCCGACCTCCTAGAAATAGAACTTCCATACCAACAGTGCTTCATCAAAGGCAAGTTCATTCTACCCTTGATGCATAAATTACCTACTCTTTCTACCACTACCTAAGCCGGGATACGAGATGATTTCTATGCATTATGAGTCGAGTGATAGCCTACATTAAAGAATACCTTTTGCTACTAAAGATGTGGGTTAGAGTAATGGTTTCAAAAAAGAAAAATGTTTTCTAAAAGTGTATGATGAAGGGTTATCACCCTTATCACCAACCGAGTGGGATGATCAGGGACTCCCTGGTTTGGGAGGGCCTAAGGCGTTGGCTCAGCCGAGTTAGGTGTGAGCATGAAGGATTGTCCCCTCGTTTAAGAACCGGTTTGTCATCCTTCACTACCTGTACTCATGACAAGTACAACCACTCGAGACTGTATGGGCAGTTACTCAATCTAAACTTGCACGGTCCGAACCCCAAGATTATGACAGTTGGGGGGCATTGGGAGGATAAGGAAGGGGAATGTTTTGTCCTAGTTTGGGCATGGTGGTGGCCTTGTTCTTCCGGTATAATCGCTAAGGTAAGGACGTACAAGGAAGGAAAGAGCTTCGGTGTCGGATCTCATGGTAGTGAGATCGCAGAGCCAGACTAGTGGGTAAAGTGTACCCCTCTACATAGAGTTTGAAACCTATTCGAATAGTTCATGTCCACTGGTATGGACGAGTCTGGTGTGGTACGACAATGAGTGCTTTTATCTTCAGAAAAAGGGAAGGTGTGTGAGTATTTTTGGAAATAAAAACAAGGCCACGAGAGCGGGAAGCTCAGTGGTGGTTGAGTGTGAAAATGTGCTACCTCTCTCTTTTATGGGTAAAAACATCAAGTATCGCCTTTCTCTGAGAAAAATAAAAAGTGACTACAACTCCACCATATCAAGCATGTACTGTATAGGTCTCTCCCTCTTTACGGGTGGGATGGGCTTGCAGAATACGTAAAGTATTCACCTAGATTTATTTATGTTTTTCAGCTACTGAAGACTTCCTTTCCGCTATGTTCGACTAGAAGGGGGTTGTGTCTGCACCCAGTCTGCTAGTGGCTTGGGCTAGTTTTCTTCCACTCCGACCGCTACGTATCCAAAGCTCGCTAGAGCTTGCTTTTGGTAATGTAATAATTTTATGTAAGACTCTATGCTATCTAAGTAAATGAATGTGTTCACTAGCCTCCTGGGACTAGTAATTGTATCACATTTGAGTCCCAAAGGATCGAGACGCTTAAACGCGCGAGCCATCACGGGTGAGGCACCCGGGTGCTCCACCAGGAGCAGGCCGGAGAGGCAATGCCATGGGAAGCGTGCTACCACTCTCAAGCAACGCCCTAGCCAACTTGCTGCCTCCACCAGTTGGCAAGTAGAGGAGGCACCGTCGCCAGTGTTCGAGGCCGTTTCCAACCATCCATAGAAGGGTAGCAACAAGCACCCCACGAGTCTAGCAACCGAGAGGTGTACGCGCATGGAGTCCTCTAGCTCGCCATGCCCCTCATGGCTGGAGGCCCCAATCACATACGATCGACGCGATCACCCGAGTAGGGTCCCGCATCAGGGAACTTACCCCCTTATTGTCGAAGCAATCGTCGGACCGAAGCGTCTCTCCAAAGTCTTCATGGAACGGGGGGGGGGGGTGGGGGAGCAGACTCAACATCATGTACATAGAGACTTTCGATGCCTGGCTACCAATACTGCGCTCACAAACACATATGCCGGCTCAAGCCCTCCAGCCATCCCTATCACCTTGCTATTCGCGGTTTGGGGGCTAGACTTGGTTGGGCTCTTCATGAAAGCACCTGGGGGCTGCACTCACCTACTTGTGGCGGTGGATAAGTTCATCAAATGGAGCAAGGCTAGACCAATTGTGGAGCTCACATCATCGGAGGCTGCAACTTTCTTCTGTGACATAGTGTACCGTTTCGGGGTGCCCAACTCCATCATCACTAACAACAAGACCCAGTTTTTGGGGGAACCTTTCTTGCAATTCTACGATGACTTCAACATCCACGTCCACTGGGCAGTGGTGGCACACCCGAAATCCAATGGGCAGGTCGATCGCGTGAATGTACAGTCAACCAAATGATGCTCCCTATTTATAATTGTGGCAAGCATCTGCATACCACCACCACAGCTTTTGAAGCTGATGCTACTGTATTTTACTTGACCATCAGGCTTCATTGGTTGATGGTGTTATCCTGATGAGGTCGGGTTGGCTTTGCGTTGCCTTTCTTCTTGATCAAGTCGCTAGTGAGGTGAGCCACTTCTTGCTGGAGTTGCTTATTTACCCTTGTAGTTTATTTTCAATATGTTTCTAAAATGACATTCTTAACACAAACTTGTTTGCAAGGGGTAAGTTTATATCATTAAACTAATGCAAGAAATAGAGGTGCCATCAAAATTAATTATTTCGATCAATTTTAGATGCCTTGAGGGTACTATGGACGATTTATAGCTTGTTAGATAGCTCATCATTATGTATGCTAAGGATTTTCATTTTGTTTGGCAAACTATATATTAGGGGCTTGCCTTACCGAAGATCCTCAAAATGCCTTTACTCTGTTGTATGCAAATGTGTTTTAGATATGCAGTAAACCATAGACGAATCTGGCCTTTGGCCAAAGCAGTGAATAAAAGAGCTTTATCTGTGTGTACACACAACAAAGACGCATGACAGAGGTTGCTGGCTTCGGCGTAAAGAAAGCATCAATCATGAGGTAGTAAAGGCAGAGAAGTTAAAGTCTTATGTGACAAGAAAGAAAGAGAAAAGGCAATATTGCCCATGTATCATTTGTTAATCACACATGTAAGCTTTGTGGGCATGCATGTAATTTCATGAGTGGTTGTTCGTCTTCCCTATAAATAGGTGAATAGTGACATGTATAAAGCCACCTTTTTAAGGGCCTTAGCTTCGTTTTGCTTAGACTTTGAAGTATCTTCGAGGTATCCTGTGTAGAGAAGCCAAATGCATGCTTGTAAACTCGTTTAATATGAAGACAAATGGAATGAAAATGCTAAGGCATAAGAGATGAGTCTTGCACTTCATTACTTATTGCTTTATGATTTAATATTCTTTTGTCCATACTTCTTCTCAAGAACCTTCGTCTTCAAGTTGTTACTTAGAACAAGTAACAACATGTGGGCGAAGGTTCATACTCCTGACTGTGTTGCCTTGTTTTTGATGCCATGTAGCAATCGAAAACAAGTGACCAACATTGGTGCCCACCTCCGGTGACTCCACGACCACAACAACTCACATCATGCCATCGAAGAAGGCAACAACAACTGGCTCTGTCCTTAGGACCTTGGACCCTAATCAATGGGACCAAGTTCTCCTCAGGTAGGCAAGAAACTAGTAGAGGAATGCCATCAGCACAAACCGCAAGATGAGGAGCTTGATCAAGAGATCGATAACCTCTACATTCTCTTGAGAAGTTGTTGCAGAAGATGGATGAGTACATAAGGGCTGACAACTACTTTTGCCAAAGAAGGGAGGAGTTACACAAATACACCGAAACCACTAGGTGCTTTGGCGGAAGATTTCGTCCAAGGCATGTTCAAAGCATCCATAAGCCGATGCAGAGTGAAGAAAAGTCGGCCCAGTCTCAGGGTCAATCAGCACAACAACAAGCAAGCTCTCAACAATAGTCTTCTCATAGCACATTCCGACCGCTAGCTTCGAGAGGGGGAAGGGGAGGCCAAAGCTTTAGAGGCAAGTTTAATGCACCCCCATGGAATCCATTTTATTTATTCTATGGTGAGGACAAAATCCACACAACAAGAACCTTCCTCCATACAATCAACAAGCAAAAAGAGCTTGCTTTGTCAGCCACTCAACCTTCTCAGTCGAAGGAGGTGTTTAGTACATCTTCATACTGTTCACCTTATGTTTCACAATATGTCCAGCCTCAGTCATAGGAGCCAAGGTTGCATCTACCTTCGGCCTCAAATGCTTCAAGTAACCTTGTGATGAGTGTGTGGTCGTCTTCTTCTTCCTTTGCCCCAGGACCACCTCTTTATGATTGAAAGGGAAATGTGCCCTTGGGCAATTTCTATTATGTTTTGGTGATTAAGCGCCCAACACATTTAATTAAGTTCTTATGTGCTAAATGAAGAAAGAAGTGCAAATCATATTACAAGGTACATTTCTAGACTTAGTACATTGTTTTGAGTACTAACATATTTTGTCTAAGTACTAGAAACAGGAAGAAAAGAAACCAAAAAGACTTGGCTCGGTGCAGCCAAAACTCAGCTCAGTCTGGCACACCGGACTGTCCGGTGGTGCATCGGACAGTGTCCGGTGCGCCAGGCTGCTCTCCGGTGAACAGGACGCTCTCGGGAAAAGTTTGGCGGCGTATGACTATAATTCACCAGACTGTCTGGTGGTGCACCGGACTGTCCGGTGAGCCAACGGTCGCCAGCGCAATGGTCGGCCACGCAATTCGCGCGCGACGTGTGGCCCGCACCAACAGTCGGCAGGGGGCACCGGATTGTCTGGTGTGCACCGGACAGTGTCTGGTGCGCCAACTGGCCTAGAGTTGTAACGGTCGTCTATGCCATAAAAGGAAGGAGATCGGCACCGGACAGTCTACAGTGACTGTCCGGTGGCGCACCGGACTGTCCGGTGTGCCACTCGACAGAAGGCAAGGATAGCCTTCCATGTTGATCTTCAACGGCTCCTAGCTGCCTTGGGGCTATAAAAGGGACTCCTAGGCACATGGAGGAGTCACCTAAGCATTCACTAAGCATCCTAAGACTCTAAGACTCCAACTTCACACATTTGATTCTTTATGTTAGCGTTTTGAGCTCCATTTGAGTTGTGAACTCCATGTGTTGCATTGTGAGCTCAAGTCGTGACTTGTGTGTGTGGTTGTGCTACGTATTTGAGTCTTGTGTGTGTTGCTCTTCCCTACCTTACTCTTGTGCGTTCTTTGTGATCAATTGTGTAAGGGCAAGAGGCTCCAACTTGTGGAGATTCCTCGCAAACGGGAAGAATGTAACACCCAAATTCTGAATATGGGATTGGTAGAAGAAATCTGAGCAAAGTATCATAATGCTTTGGAAATTAGGGAATAAGAAAATGATGAGAAAAGAATTTTTCTTTTAAAGGAAACCATTAATACATCCCATGAAATAAATAACAAGGAGAATAAAACTTAAACTAGTAATATTAAAATAGCATGGTTTATATTCACCTTTGGGTTTCAATTGATACATTTGAAAAATCTGAAAACTAAAATAGAAGTATAAATTTGAATTTGGAATAGAAAATAGAAAATAAATGGGAAAGGAAGAAAAGAGAAGTAATATGAAAACATGAGTAATATATTTGAATAAATATTCCCAAACCAAATACTTTTAATTGCACCAAAATGAACTAGTTACAAGTTTGAATTGAATTGGTATTTTTAAATTTGAATTTGTGAAAGATTAGAGAAAGGAAGAACTAAGAAAAATACTACATAAAATAAAATAAAAATCAGAATAAACATTCTTCACACTTATATTAGTAAATTATACCTTTCAAACTGAGGACAAGTTATTCACAAAGTTTGAATTTAAACTTGAACTCAAATTGGATTTGAAAATGGAGAAAAGAAAATACAAAATAAAAAGAAAAAGAAGAAAAACTTACCTGGGCCTCGGATCCCGCTTTTCGGCCCACTTAAACAAACCTGCATGCGTGGCCCAACTTCATCCCCGCCGTTCCTTCTCTCACTGACGTCGCGGGGCCCCCACGTCAGCCTCTCCCTCGCGCGCGCGCGTTCATTCGGTCACCGCTCGGTGGGGCCGCCGTGTCAGCCTCGCCTTGGCCTCTCCCGCGCGCACGCCTGGTCACCGCCTCGCGGGCCCCACTCGTCGGTCTCCACCGCGTTCGCTCCTTCCTCCCTTTCTCTGGTCCGCGGGGCCCGCACGTCAGGCCGTCTTCAACGACCTTGCCGAACGCGGCGGGCGGATCGCGCGGACGCCGCCGTGATCGCCGTTTGGTTCACTCCGCTCGGACTTCACCGTGGTGCATAAAAGCCGAAGCTCCGCGACCTCTTCCCTCCATCCACCCGTGAGCTCAAGCGAAAGAAGACCGCCGCCGCCGCCACCACCATAATCGCGTCCGCCGAGAGATACCCGCCGCGGGCAAATCCGGGCTCGCCGACGACCGGGCTCGGATTGGGGAACCCAGGGGCTCCCTTCGGCTACATTGAAGGCAACCGCGACTGAATTACCGAGGATCGTACACCGGTGGCTCCAGAATTCCTCACCGGAGATCTAACACCGCCGCGGGTCCGCTCCTCTCCGTGGCCAGGGCACTTCACGGTGCGATTCTCGGTATGGACCCATACACCATGCTCGCCTCGTCCCCCTCTATGATTAGCTCGGTTCAATTTGAGTTTGGAGCTCGGGAACGGCCCATTGCCGACCTCGCCGGCGTGCTCCGCCGAGCGTGCGGGGCGGCGCCGCCGGGCGCGTAGGCCCTGTTGGGGCGAAGGGCGTGCGCCGTCGGATCCTTATGGGACGGCTGCGATTAGATTTACGCGTACCGATTCGCTGAGTCGTCCTGGGCCGTTCGATCTCGATCGGGCGAATCCGGGGCGAGTCGGGGTATTTTAAATCCGCGTCGTCGGTCGTCGATCGGACGGTTAGGATCGCGTACCGTTTCGGCGCCCTCCAGATCTAATCTGAGCCCTCGGCTGGAGATCCTGCGGCCGAGGTTCGCGGATACCCCTTCGGGGGTCTATTTTACTTAAGAGCCCTCGGGGTTTTGTGAAATCAACCCGCCGTCCTTTAGTCACTATGCGCTGTGTCTTGGAAATCTTTTCCCGAGACCCCTGGACTTTTCAGGAATTGAGGCCCAGTCCAGAACTTGTTTAAACTGAATAAATAAAATAGAAAATAGATTTTTAATATGAAAATAATTGCTAGAACTTAGATAATTCAAAGAAAATTCATTTTAGCTCCAAATTGAGTCATTCCAATTCCTAAAATTTTGTAATAATATTCTCTACCATTTAGAATCACTGTTTTGACATGAACTCTGTCAGAAAATTTATTTATCATTTAATCATATTTTAATCACATTAAACCTTAGGAAATTCATAACTTGAAATATATAACTCCAAATTCAGTGATTCCAGTTCCTATGGTTTCATTCTAATGTGTAGGTTTTTACTGTGTATTTTATTCACATGTTTGGTGTAATGTTAATTTTGCCTATACCATGTATGTTTGTATTGCTACGACTAGCAGTGAGGTCACGAGAATCTGAAGATCATCCTGGTACCTGGAATCTCAAGTCCCAGGCAAGTTGTGCCCTTGATCACTTCTTTTCACCTACTCATGTTCTAATTAATCATAATGATCTGCATAGGTTAATTTTGATGGGACCCAATAGGTTACCCTAGTTTGACTATCTTTATACCTTGTTCACCACTGAATCTTTGGGTAGTACTTGCTAGTGCTATATGTGGTTTTGGGTATAGAGATACATATTACTATTCATGATTATACTTTTGTTATCAGTTGTTATTTATGGTTCATGTTAAGATCATTATGTTAATTGGAACATGGAGAACCACCCGGGAAAACAGTGCTACCACAAGGGTGGAATGGGACGCCCTTGGCTGATTAATTAGGAAAGCTAGTGGAAGACTACCTTACCCGAAAGGGGCAAGGGCAGTAGGGGAGTGGTCAGTGTAGGGAGGCCCTCGGGAGGATTTTGCTGCGATGGCGGTCCTGCAAGGGATTCCTGCATTGGAACTTCCTATAAACTGTAGCGGGTTTTCTGAAGCTAGTGGAACTTTGTAAAGGCCTCGTAGTGTTACCCTGCCTCGCCTCCTCGGTAGAGGTGTATGGGATTGGCCGTCTCTTGGCAGATGGGTAACATGACTTGTGGGTAAAGATGCGCAACCTCTGTAGAGTGTAAAACTGGTATACTAGCCGTGCTCACGGTCAAGAGCAGCTCGGACCCTCACATGATTAATCTATGGAATTAAATTCAATTTGTCATATGCATTGCATCGCAGGTGCTGTTGTTACTTTTGTTCTACTAATTAATTGGGTTGGTATTCACTTATACCTAGTAACTGCTAATAAAATTTTGACCAACTTTAAAAGCAATGCTCAGCTCTAACCATCTTCTTTGGTAAGCCTTACACTTCACGTGAGCTCCCACCTTTGGCGAGTTCATGCACATTATTCCCCACAACTTGTTGAGCGATGAACGTATGTGAGCTCACTCTTGCTGTCTCACACACCCCACAGGTCAAGAACAGGTACCGCAGGATGAGGCGCTTAGAGGATGCTGCGATGTGTTCGTGAGAGGTCTAGGTCGTCGTCTCCCAGTCAACTTTGGGTTGCTGGACCGTTGTCTCCTTATAATGTAAACATTTATTTGTATAGAACTCCTGTTATATATAAAGTTGTGACATTCGATCCTGTGCCACTATACATCATATGTGTGAGACTTGGTCCCAGCATACCTGGTGTTTATGTTAGCGCCCGGGTTTTGGACCCCTAAAATCCGGGTGTTACAGAAGTGGTATCAGAGGAATGTTGACTGTAGGACGAAACCTAGATAGAACTGGACAACCAATACTTACTTACCTTGGCTACTCTGATTCTTTCTAAACTTTTCTTAATCTTTTCTCATCTATTTCCGCTTTACTCTGATTATTCTTACCTTTTCATTCTAAAGACATATGTGGATTTCGCACTTTGAAATCCTGTGCTTAAAGTGACTTTTAGGAACAGAAGACCTCATCTTAGGGACAAAATCAAAACTATTTCTTTTAGTATCTATGCTCTTGAATGCTTGTTCTTATGATATCTGTCTGATTTGGATCTTTGATTGAGTGTGATGGGTTGTGGAGTAATGTCCACAATTGCATCTGCATATACACATGGGTATAAAAATATATTTATAAAATAACTAGACAATCTAGATTGTCCCCATTGGAACATATCTAGCTTAAGAGATTTATCATATCCTAAAAGATTCCATTCTAGCCAATTCATCTTATCTTAAAAGATTCTCCCTTATCTTAACAGATCCATCTCATCTTAAAAGATACTCATCTTATCTTGAAAAGATTTTATTTCATCCTAATAAATCTAACTGATCTCAAAAGATTCTATCTTATCTTTATGGATCCATCTTATCCTAATAAGCATACTTACCCACCCTAGTTTAAACAACCATGATCTAATGCAAATTAATTAGATCTTATCTAGTCAAACTGGTCATACCAATCTAATCTAGATCCCATCCAATCTAATATGATCTAATCTAATGTGGCCTACTTAAACATATTAGTGATACTGGTAGAAGTGATTAAACCCTACTAGCCATGTATTAACCTAACCTAGAACCATGATGAATGGTATAACCTTTCTATTCCCACCTAACAACAAACAAACTTGTAACCTACATTTTGTAGTCTATCTCACCCATACATATCCCTCATCTTGACAGATTCTATCCTACCCTTAGGTATTCACCTTATACGACTGGTTACCTTAATCTGAACATAAAACAAAGATTAAGCCCTACTAAAGAATCTTCAGATTATAACCAGCTACTAGCTTATTTATTCCGCTTATTGAATAATTTCCTTTGCAAAACTATTACCATATGCTTCTAACTTTCATGGTCAATACCAGGAAAGGAAAGATTATCACGCAACAGCAAACAGAAATGAATTCTCCAAATCCTCCACCTATTAAAACCGAACAAGTGGTTGCTACCCAAAGACTGGTAATACAACAATTAACAGACCTGGTGACTGAGATGCAAAATCAGATAAGACAACAATGCGAGGAAATACGTCAGGCCCGCCAAGAAATAAGGCAAGCACGGTTAGAGAGACAACAACAACAACAACCTCCACCACCACCAGCTCCACCAAGCTACATAGATATAAATTATGATGATTTGTAAAGATCTAGATGTTACTTTAGTTAGTAGATGATATGATATTATTTTAGAAAGAACAATAAGGTCTATTAACCCTATGTTTTGTTAAGGAATTATGCATCATGCCGAGATCTCTTTGTTTGTGCATATGTTCCGAGAACAATAGGAGTATACATCCCTTTTTCTTACAAATCTCGAGGACGAGATTATTTTTAAGGGGGGTAGGATTTGTAACACCCAAATTCTGAATTTGGGATTGGTAGAAGAAATCTGAGCAAAGTATCATAATGCTTTGGAAATTAGGGAATAAGAAAATGATGAGAAAAGAATTTTTCTTTTAAAGGAAACCATTAATACATCCCATGAAATAAATAACAAGGAGAATAAAACTTAAACTAGTAATATTAAAATAGCATGGTTTATATTCACCTTTGGGTTTCAATTGATACATTTGAAAAATCTGAAAACTAAAATAGAAGTATAAATTTGAATTTGGAATAGAAAATAGAAAATAAATGGGAAAGGAAGAAAAGAGAAGTAATATGAAAACATGAGTAATATATTTGAATAAATATTCCCAAACCAAATACTTTTAATTGCACCAAAATGAACTAGTTACAAGTTTGAATTGAATTGGTATTTTTAAATTTGAATTTGTGAAAGATTAGAGAAAGGAAGAACTAAGAAAAATACTACATAAAATAAAATAAAAATCAGAATAAACATTCTTCACACTTATATTAGTAAATTATACCTTTCAAACTGAGGACAAGTTATTCACAAAGTTTGAATTTAAACTTGAACTCAAATTGGATTTGAAAATGGAGAAAAGAAAATACAAAATAAAAAGAAAAAGAAGAAAAACTTACCTGGGCCTCGGATCCCGCTTTTCGGCCCACTTAAACAAACCTGCATGCGCGGCCCAACTTCATCCCCGCCGTTCCTTCTCTCACTGACGTCGCGGGGCCCCCACGTCAGCCTCTCCCTCGCGCGCGCGCGTTCATTCGGTCACCGCTCGGTGGGGCCGCCGTGTCAGCCTCGCCTTGGCCTCTCCCGCGCGCACGCCTGGTCACCGCCTCGCGGGCCCCACTCGTCGGTCTCCACCGCGTTCGCTCCTTCCTCCCTTTCTCTGGTCCGCGGGGCCCGCACGTCAGGCCGTCTTCAACGACCTTGCCGAACGCGGCGGGCGGATCGCGCGGACGCCGCCGTGATCGCCGTTTGGTTCACTCCGCTCGGACTTCACCGTGGTGCATAAAAGCCGAAGCTCCGCGACCTCTTCCCTCCATCCACCCGTGAGCTCAAGCGAAAGAAGACCGCCGCCGCCGCCACCACCATAATCGCGTCCGCCGAGAGATACCCGCCGCGGGCAAATCCGGGCTCGCCGACGACCGGGCTCGGATTGGGGAACCCAGGGGCTCCCTTCGGCTACATTGAAGGCAACCGCGACTGAATTACCGAGGATCGTACACCGGCGGCTCCAGAATTCCTCACCGGAGATCTAACACCGCCGCGGGTCCGCTCCTCTCCGTGGCCAGGGCACTTCACGGTGCGATTCTCGGTATGGACCCGTACACCATGCTCGCCTCGTCCCCCTCTATGATTAGCTCGGTTCAATTTGAGTTTGGAGCTCGGGAACGGCCGATTGCCGACCTCGCCGGTGTGCTCCGCCGAGCGTGCGGGGCGGCGCCGCCGGGCGCGTAGGCCCTGTTGGGGCGAAGGGCGTGCGCCGTCGGATCCTTATGGGACGGCTGCGATTAGATTTACGCGTACCGATTCGCTGAGTCGTCCTGGGCCGTTCGATCTCGATCGGGCGAATCCGGGGCGAGTCGGGGTATTTTAAATCCGCGTCGTCGGTCGTCGATCGGACGGTTAGGATCGCGTACCGTTTCGGCGCCCTCCAGATCTAATCTGAGCCCTCGGCTGGAGATCCTGCGGCCGAGGTTCGCGGATACCCCTTCGGGGGTCTATTTTACTTAAGAGCCCTCGGGGTTTTGTGAAATCAACCCGCCGTCCTTTAGTCACTATGCGCTGTGTCTTGGAAATCTTTTCCCGAGACCCCTGGACTTTTCAGGAATTGAGGCCCAGTCCAGAACTTGTTTAAACTGAATAAATAAAATAGAAAATAGATTTTTAATATGAAAATAATTGCTAGAACTTAGATAATTCATAGAAAATTCATTTTAGCTCCAAATTGAGTCATTCCAATTCCTAAAATTTTGTAATAATATTCTCTACCATTTAGAATCACTGTTTTGACATGAACTCTGTCAGAAAATTTATTTATCATTTAATCATATTTTAATCACATTAAACCTTAGGAAATTCATAACTTGAAATATATAACTCCAAATTCAGTGATTCCAGTTCCTATGGTTTCATTCTAATGTGTAGGTTTTTACTGTGTATTTTATTCACATGTTTGGTGTAATGTTAATTTTGCCTATACCATGTATGTTTGTATTGCTACGACTAGCAGTGAGGTCACGAGAATCTGAAGATCATCCTGGTACCTGGAATCTCAAGTCCCAGGCAAGTTGTGCCCTTGATCACTTCTTTTCACCTACTCATGTTCTAATTAATCATAATGATCTGCATAGGTTAATTTTGATGGGACCCAATAGGTTACCCTAGTTTGACTATCTTTATACCTTGTTCACCACTGAATCTTTGGGTAGTACTTGCTAGTGCTATATGTGGTTTTGGGTATAGAGATACATATTACTATTCATGATTATACTTTTGTTATCAGTTGTTATTTATGGTTCATGTTAAGATCATTATGTTAATTGGAACATGGAGAACCACCCGGGAAAACAGTGCTACCACAAGGGTGGAATGGGACGCCCTTGGCTGATTAATTAGGAAAGCTAGTGGAAGACTACCTTACCCGAAAGGGGCAAGGGCAGTAGGGGAGTGGTCAGTGTAGGGAGGCCCTCGGGAGGATTTTGCTGCGATGGCGGTCCTGCAAGGGATTCCTGCATTGGAACTTCCTATAAACTATAGCGGGTTTTCTGAAGCTAGTGGAACTTTGTAAAGGCCTCGTAGTGTTACCCTGCCTCGCCTCCTCGGTAGAGGTGTATGGGATTGGCCGTCTCTTGGCAGATGGGTAACATGACTTGTGGGTAAAGATGCGCAACCTCTGCAGAGTGTAAAACTGGTATACTAGCCGTGCTCACGGTCAAGAGCAGCTCGGACCCTCACATGATTAATCTATGGAATTAAATTCAATTTGTCATGTGCATTGCATCGCAGGTGCTGTTGTTACTTTTGTTCTACTAATTAATTGGGTTGGTATTCACTTATACCTAGTAACTGCTAATAAAATTTTGACCAACTTTAAAAGCAATGCTCAGCTCTAACCATCTTCTTTGGTAAGCCTTACACTTCACGTGAGCTCCCACCTTTGGCGAGTTCATGCACATTATTCCCCACAACTTGTTGAGCGATGAACGTATGTGAGCTCACTCTTGCTGTCTCACACACCCCACAGGTCAAGAACAGGTACCGCAGGATGAGGCGCTTAGAGGATGCTGCGATGTGTTCGTGAGAGGTCTAGGTCGTCGTCTCCCAGTCAACTTTGGGTTGCTGGACCGTTGTCTCCTTATAATGTAAACATTTATTTGTATAGAACTCCTGTTATATATAAAGTTGTGACATTCGATCCTGTGCCACTATACATCATATGTGTGAGACTTGGTCCCAGCATACCTGGTGTTTATGTTAGCGCCCGGGTTTTGGACCCCTAAAATCCGGGTGTTACAAAGAAGACTATAAGCAAGAAAGCCGTGGTATTCAAGTTGATCACTGGATCATTTGAAAGGGGTTGAGTGCAACCCTCGTCCATTGGGACGCCACAATGTGGAAGTAGGCAAGTGTTACTTGGCCGAACCACGGGATAAAATCGCGTGTCTCTTGTGTTGCTCCTCTCTGTGATTATTTGTGTTCAAGAGTTCGCTTCAAGCCACTTAGCCGTACTAACACTTATAACTAAAGTTTTGTGGCTATTAGTGTTTGATTTTTACAGGATCACCTATTCACCCCCCCTCTAGGTGCTCTCAATTGGTAACAAAGCTGTTCTCTTCACGTAAGGGACTAATCGCCCGAAGAGATGGATCCTAAGGGAAAGGGGACGGTGGTCAACGACAAGGAGAAGGAGTCCTTCCTCAATGAGCCTAGAGACGATAAGCCCACCGACTCAGGCTCAAGTCATAAGAAGAGGGATGGGAAGAAGAAGAGGCGCATCAAGAAGATCATCTACTACGACAGCGATGAATCCTCTTCTTCACCAAGAGACGACGACGATGGTCGAAAAAGAAACCGGTTAATCAAAACTATTCATTTGATTATTCTCGTATTCCATTCAATTCCAATGCTCATTTGCTATCAATTCCACTTGGGAAACCTCCACACTTTGATGGAGAAGACTACTCTTTTTGGAGTCACAAAATGCGTAGTCACTTATTTTCCCTCCATCCTAGTATTTGGGAGATAGTTGAAAACGGAATGCATTTCGATAGTACAGATAACCCTATGTATATTAATGAGCAAATTCATAAGAATGCACAAGCTACCACTGTTTTGCTAGCTTCTTTGTGCAGGGATGAATACAACAAGGTGAGTGGCTTGGACAACGCCAAGCAAATCTGGGACACCCTTAAGATATCTCATGAGGGAAACAACGTCACCATGATCACCAAAATGGAGTTGGTGGAAGGCGAGCTAGGGAGATTTGTAATGATCAGGGGAGAGGAGCCAACGCAAACCTACAACAGGCACAAGACCCTGGTCAACAAGATTAGAAGCTATGGAAGAACAAGATGGACAGACCACGATGTCGTCCGACTTATGCTAAGGTCATTCACGGTAATTGACCCCCATCTTGTAAACCTCATTCATGAAAATCCCAGGTACACCAAAATGACACCCGAGGAGATACTCGGAAAATTCGTGAGCGGGCGTATGATGGTAAAGGAAGTGCGATACGTGGATGATGCTCTTAATGGCCCTCTACCTGTCTACGAGCCTAAACCCATTGCTCTCAAAGCAACAAGCAGTAGGGAGGCGCTACCAAGCAAGGTGGCACAAGTTGAGGCTGCCGGGCTAAACGAATATGAAATGTCCCTAATCATCAAGCGCTTCAAGACCGCACTAAAAGGACACAAGGAGTACCCCAACAAGAACAAAGCAAGGGGAAAGCGCTCCTGTTTTAAATGCGGTAAGACTGGTCATTTTATAGCACAATGCCCCGATAATGATAATGACCAGGAACAAGAAAAGCATGGGAAGAGGGAGAAGAAGAAGGCTTACAAGAAGGCGAAGGGCGAGGTGCACCTTGGCAAAGAATGGGATTCAGACTGCTCTTCATCTGACTCCGACGATGAAGGACTGGCAGCCTCAGCCTTCAACAAGTCTTCGCTCTTCCCCAACGAACGCCACACTTGCCTCATGGCCAAGGAGAAGAAGGTGAGTGTTCGAGATTCCCCTAAGTACTCTACTTCTAGTGATGAGGATTCCTCCGATGATGAAGTAGATTACTCTAGTCTATTTAAAGGATTAGATAGATCTAAAGTAGAAAAGATTAATGAACTAATTGATGCTTTAAATGAAAAGGATAGACTTTTAGAAAAACAAGAGGATATTATGTATGAAGAGCATGATAAATTTGTTAGCGTTCAAAAATCACTTGCTCTAGAAATTAAGAGAAATAAAATGTTATCCTCTGAATTGTCTGTGTGCCATGAATCAATCTCTAGTTTAAAGATTTTGAATGATGATCTAAATGCTAAGCTAGAGGAAGCTAATACTACTAGATCTTGTGTAGAACATGTAGTTATTTGCAATAGATGCAAGGATTTTGATATTGATGCTTGTGATGATCATCTAGCGTCCATTTCTAAATTAAATGATGAGGTGGCAAGTCTTAATGCTCAACTTAAGACTTGCAAGATTGATTTTGATAAATTAAAGTTTGCTAGGGATGCCTACACAATTGGTAGACACCCCTCAATTAAGGATGGGCTTGGTTTTCGAAAGGAAGCCAAGAACTTAACAAGCCAAAAGGCTCCCATTCTCGCCAAGGAGAAAGGGAAGGCTCCTATGACTAGTAGTTCTCAAAAGTGTCATGCCTACATTTATGATAGAAAATTCTAGGAATGATCATAGGAGTTATGATCATAATGCTTTTGATTCACATGCTATGTTTGCCTCTAGCTCTACTTTTCTACAGGGTAGAAGTAGGCCTAGGAGAAATCATGTTGTGCATCATGTGCCTAGGAGAGTATGTAATGAATCTTCTACCATTTACCATGTTTGCAATACTTCATTTGCTCTTTTATGTAAGAATGAAAAAGTAGTTGCTAGAAAGTTGGGATCCAAATGCAAGGGAGACAAGACTTGTATTTGGGTCTCGAAGGCTATTGTGACTAACCTTGTAGGACCCAACAAGAGTTGGGTACCTAAAACCCAAGTGTAAATTGTAACACCCCAGGTGTTACTTAGGGTTTTCACTCAAGGCTACACAAGTAAGCCCATCATCACATGAGACTTAAATTGAGTAAAGGACTCCAAACTTGGAACTCAAGATCCTAAGTAAGTGCAATCCATCTTAGATGTCATGCCTTGGCTTATCATGCACATATAAGGGGGAGAATTGCCCAAACCCTAATTCAAACCCCTTTTGGATAATTGGAGCCCTAGAAGTGAGTATGACCAAAAGGCTTTGAAAACCACATGGTCATGACTTGGGCCAATTATAAAAGATGTAGTACACTTAATACCCTACAAAGAATAGTAAGAAAGTGACCCCAAAAAGATTCCAGAAAAACCCCAAAAGGTTCACCAAAGGGAGAAACCTAAGAGAAAAATCAGAATTTTTCTAAGTCCAAAACCAACCTTTTTCCAAGGATCTAACATGTTTACCCTCTTTCAAACTTCAAAACCATTTGACCCAATTGACAAAGTGACGCCTAAATACCTCTAGAACACCCTGGAAAAGTTTGAACCCAACCCTAAGTCGTTCGACACGACTTGGCACAAGTTTTGTCTCGGTGTGGATAGCTAGGACAAAGACAACTTCCCACCCCCATATCTCTCAAACCCGACCACATCTACCCTTGGAACTCACATGAACTAGGTAGCTCTAGGTGCAGGGAAGAGATCTCTCACAGGTCTTAGGGCAAGATTCGCACGTTTTGACCGCTCAGCAGAGGGTAGAACAAGAGCAGAAACAAAGAGCCATGTGTTCAACGCGCTCTGAGCTCGCCAGAGCACGCCCGACGCCCGCCCCCGTGTGCCCCCGTGTCGCGCCAAGCCAGGCCAGCGCCGTTGCCCGCGCCCGCGCCTATAAAGCCACTAGGGACTTCGACCGTACTCCCCCGCACGCGCTCGACCTCACCGGAGCACCAGATCACCGGCATTGCCCCGTGCACGGCGTGCCCGCGGCCACCCGAACACCCGCCACCATAGACCGGCCAGCAGAGCCTCTCCCAACCCCATCCAACCCTCAGAGTAGATCGTGCATGGCTCGGTGAAGCTCCCCGAGCGAGGAATCGAACTTTGCCTTGCCGAAGAAGCCAGTTCACGGTCGCCGACTTCACCCGACCACCGACAAGCGTAGACCGAGCTCCACGGTGAGTCATTCCCCGATTCCTTGCACGAGTCGACTACTTGACATCCCGTGAAGCTCCCCGTGCCCTTGGATTGACCGGTTTCACCGTGGTTAGGCCAGAGCACTCGCCGCCGACGAGTTCACCCGCCTGCGCACGTGGACCGGCCGATTCCGGCCACCCCGGCCGTCGAGCCGTACCTCGCTGTGACCGCAAGAACCTCCTGGAGCCAACCCCGCCCCTCACCGGACCTCCCTCGCCGCCGGTAAGCCGCGTCGCCCTGTTCTTTTCCGTGGTTACTGTTTAAATAAGAGAAGGGACCTCGGGGGAGAAGAAGTAAAGGCCAGGGGGTTTAGTGCGCCGTCAGCGACTCAAGGGAATAGTGGCGCAGGGGTATAACTGAAGGGATTGGTTTAGAAAGAACCCAGGGTCTTCGATGCAAATGGGTTTTTCCAGAAAACCTTTTTAATATTTCTGATTTAAATACCAACAAAACTTGAAAAATTCATAACTTCAGTTTTGTTTACCCAAATCAAGTCAAACCAATTTTGCCAAATTCTAAATAATGTAAACTACTTAGGAAAAATATAAAACCCCTAAGTGTTGCAGAAATTTTCAAGTTTTGATTTAATTGATTATCTGGTCAAAAGCTGAAGGAAATAGGGAAAAATAACTACACTATTAGACTGAGGTTAAGAAAATTTAGAGGGATACTTAATCACTTCCTAACCTATTTAAAAATAATAAACCCCTCTGTGCACCAAATTAAGGTAAAGTTTGTCATTTAAATCATTTTTAGCCTAAAGCTAAAGAAAATATAATAGGTAGTTTAAAATAAAAACCAGAGAGCACCCACATTTTTGTTAGCTTCCTTATTCAGTATAGTTCACTAGAAAATTTTGTTAGACCTTTGTTTAGTACAAAAGAAATGAGATACTTTTATTTTAGGAAAACAAGGAAAGCTTAGAAAAACCCTAGAAAAATAACCCTGAGGAGAAAACACCCCAAACCTTGGGATAACTAATGTTTTGTTATTATAAGCATAGAAAAATTATGAGTTCTGTTGTTTGATATTTTTCAAATAACAAGTTAGTTGTAAGTGTCTTTTTAGCATTAAACTTTAGAAAATCCTAACTAAATAACCACTAAGTAGCCCTCTGTGATTTTTTTTGCAAAAGCATGTTATTACCTACAGATACCAGCAAAAATGACTCTTAGTACAGAACCCACCCCTAGATAAGAGTTGTAGTGTAAAGTGACCCCTTTTGCCCCAACTTTTGTTATTTTTGTCCAGGATATATTCTAATTTTTTGGACCTCAAATTGATAGGACAGACTACAGTGACAAGAAGTAACCCACTGAAATTTTTACGGAATTTTTGGAAAAATTTAGATCACTGTTATAGTTCAAACCCACCCTAAAATCATAATTAGAAAATGAAAAGGGAAATTAATAATGAAGACTAATGTTACCCTAACCAAACCAGCAAAACCCCTTGAGTGCCTACTAAAACATTTAAGGGGCCATCCAAGTCTTAATCCATTATGCTTATCCCTAGGCAAAACCTCAAACCTAAATTGATAAGCATAAACCCCTAAGAGCCTCTTATAACAAGGAAACCCTAAGTTATTAACTAACTTAATTTTTCTTCACTAGGCATAATTGTTACTAAATTCTACATATCATAGCATGCATATATCTTATTCATTGGATTCGATAGATTGTAACCTCGCGGACGGAGAATACATCCTCGTGCCAGAGCAAGGAGTTGCTTAGGAGGTAGCCCCGGATCCAGCACCAGAGCCTGCCCCAGAGGATCTGCCTGCCCCAGCTTTGGAAGGCAAGCCCCGGTTTTATGCATAACCAGTTATATATGCTATTTTACTACACTTAATGATTGTAGGCTTGTACTGTGCACTTAAGTGTAGGAGTTGTCTGAAACCCTAGTTGCATGAACTCAGGATTTCCTTTTTGAGATGGATACTAGTATGCTAGGTCGAGTAGTTGCTTCACTAATTAGGGATCTCGGTAGAAGTCGAGTGATTTTTCTAGCACTCGCACGAGGTCAGGAATTAGTTGTATCCATTTTTATATCAGAATGATGATGGTTGGTGGACAACGGTCCATGGGGATGCGTTGTCTACGAGACGAAAATTGGAATAAGGATTAAGGTGTGGTACCGTGTGTCAAGCATTTGAACGTACTAAACACATACAGAGAAATATGGTAAATTGGTAAGCCTAGTACCTGAGTGAACCTGCCCGCAGACTTTACTCCTCACGTGACCTGAGACGTGGTCTCCCATTCCGGTTATGGTGGGTACAAGTGCGGTCACTGCACGACGGCAGTCGGGTCAGTGAGGCATTGTACGCCAAGGCGGTGAGCCCTGATCTATTGCCAGGGAATCGATGGGGACGGTTGATGTGTGTGGGGACAGAGTGCCTCGCCACGTCGTGTGTTTAGGTTTACCTTGTAAGGATAAAAACTCGATTTGAATCGTCTGCTTCTCGCAGCTAATGAGACTGCTTGATCCATGCTGCTACATTGAGTAACAAGTGGAAATGTGATGTTTTGGCAAAAAGATATTGGATTGCTAATTTTCTTAATACCATGATTGAGTAGATAGTACACAATTAGTCTTAAGATAGTCACACTAAAACTTGAAAAAGCTTAAACTTGATTTTTAGACTCAGCTAGTGCTTGTGGCAACCAAACCCCTCAGCCAAACAGCTGCATGTCTAGAGGTAGAGGAGTAGACTCCTCACACCGGGTGTTGGAACTTGCTCACTGGCGCAAGTTGATCCAACGGGGAGGTGTAGTAACGCAAACAGGGTTTCTGCACGTGATGGCAATAGCTCTGTTAATCTCGCCTCTCAAGGGCACTGTGCGGGGGTATTTATAGGTGTCCGGGTGCCCAGCGTCCCGTGTTAAGGACGCATGTGTCCTCAGACACCTAGATTATCCCCAGAATATTCCCATAAAGCGGGGTTATAGACCGTAATTACATGGAGGCCTTTACAAATTAGGCCCGTAACGCGCAACGGCCACGCAGGGCCTGTTACAATGGGCCGGATCACACGCGGGCCTCCATTCTGGACGAGGTCGCAGGATGAGACGACCTCGTCACAGGTCTTCGTCCGGCAGCGTATGAGATGAAAGGTAAGTCTGCCCGCTGTCTTGTCACCGTTGGTGCAGCGAGTACGGCGAAGGCCTCGAGCGAAGGGTGGCGTCTTCGCCTTCGCCCCAACATTTGCCCTCCGAGGGACCAGTTCGACTAAGTCACCTGGTGCCGAAGACGTCGGTAGATGGCGGAGACGCTGCCCTCGCTCGAAATGGTTCCGTGGGGGTTTTTAACATGACCGTTGATTGACGCCGTACTGTTGGATTGCGGGTTTCCCGAAGCGCCGCGCCCTGTGTATAAAAGGGGACGGGGGGCGGCGCATTTTGAACTTTATCTTTCCACGCTCCGCGAAAACCCTAACCGCCTTCTCAAACCTCTTGCTGCTCGTCTGCCCTCCTTGCTCTTGTTCGCCGGAGATCTGGCCCGTGTGAAGCAGACCGCCCGCCGCCGCCGACGGTACGTAGCGATGCCGACCTCTTCTTCTTCTGTTGCCGCTACGCCGCCGACCGACGCGTCGTCTGAGGAGACGCTGAGCACTGTGGCGGCGGAGGAGTTACGCGCCGACGACACGGTGGATTTCGGTGTGTCGCGGATGTCCTCGGTCCGTGTGCAAGATATGCAGTAGCTTGGTTACTTTGGCGGCGGAGTCGCTCGTGTCCCGGGGATGGAGGAGGTCCCCGAGCCGGAAGGCGAGTTGGTTGTCTTCGAGGCGTTCTTTGCCGCTGGTCTTCGCTTGCCTGCGCACCGATTTGTGGGAGAAGTCCTGTGCAGATTTAACATCCAGATCCACCAGCTGACTCCGAATGCCGTGGTGGCTCTGTCAAAATATGTCTGGGCGACGACTTCGTACGGCGGACAGCCATCGCTCGAAGTCTTCGCGAAGTACTATTGCCTGCACTGGCAGAAAAGGATGATCGGAAATAAGGTTGCTCAGTTTGGGTCCTGTACATTTACGCCGAAGACCGGCAAGACCTCGATGGAGGTAGTTGAGTTGGTTCCTTGCGCCCGCAATAAATGGGGCAACTGGCATGAGTTTTGGTTCTACGTTGCGGAGGGCACAGTCGAGGACCATCCGGGGCTCCCCGTGGCCGAGATGTGCTCGTATTATTACTCAGCATACCTGCAGTTTGAAGTGGCGAAGGGGGATGCAGACGAAGGGGCCCTTCGGTGCGCGGCCGGCCTGAGCAGCGGGCGCGATTTGGTTGAGGAGTTTGTGGCGTATGGGGTGTGGCCTTTGGCGCGTGGCTAGGCACTGGGCGAAGTATGCCCTCGCTAGATGCCTTCCCATGGTGGGATGCTGGTGCGAAGTCCCGCCTTCGCACTGGATCTGCGTAGTCACGATCCGGCCGCCTTTGTGCGTGAGGCGGAGGATGGGGCGGTGCGGATTGTTGGTCGGTACGTGCCAAAGATAGAAGGCCAGCGTAGTTGGGATATACGCGGGTCTAATGACCGCTTGAACAGGGTCTTCGAGTTGAACCGCCTGCCGTATGGCGGTTATCCCGGGCAAGACGATGTGGATCGTCGCGGGAAGAACCCGGTGGCAGAGACTGGAGACGACCCCGCACCAGCGGCCGCCCCATCCTCTAAGAAGAGGAAACTAGGTATTGCTATGGGAGGACTGGGGGTTTCCGATGGTTTTGCTAGGGAATTGATGAGGACATGCGTGGCCCCAGGGGGAAGGATGTCTTCGCCCGAGCTCCGGGAGTCTTCGGCGCGGATGCTGAGGGTTACCGGGGGTTGGTGGCCTAAGAATGTTCCTATCCCCCGCGTGGCCGGGGAAGATTTTTTTACATCTCGCATGGGTCTAGCAGGGTGCCGGAGGCTGTGAAGGCGGCCGCCGCCGGCGGTACCAAGTCTGTCCCGGCGGGAGCCGTGAAGGCTCGAGAGTTGCCTGCACCGGGCAAGCGCGTTCCCGACTTCGCCACCGATATTAGCGTGGATGATTATCTTGTTGGTAAGTCGTTAGCTCGAGTTTTTTTTTATTTTTTTAATCTATTGATACGTTGCAGGGTCGGGCGAAGGCCAACTTGTTGTTGTTCCGCCCGCCGTGGCGACCGCGGCGGCTGCCGTGGTGCTTAGGGCGAAGGGTAGTGCTCTTAGTGCCGGTGGTGAGATTCCGGCACTCACTGCCGTCAGGGACGAGGCGGGCGCTGTGTCCCGCCGGCTGAAAGAGGCGTTAAGTCAGGTAAGTTGAGCTAGACTTCGGTTTCTATCAGCTTTGTTGGGGCTATGGTCTTATGTGTGTCTTGTAGGCGACTGACTTCGCAGACCGCGCGGCGTCGGGGGCCCTTACGGCAGTTGTGTCTGCCAAAGTCGAGAGACTTCGGGCGCAACATGCTGACGCCGTCCGGGAAAAGTCGACCGCCGACAGCAAGTGCCGCAAGTTGGCGGATAAGGTGGCCGCGCTGGAGGGTGAGAGGACTGACCTCCGGCGCCAACTGGCGGAGGAGAGGATGGAGGCTAATGACGCCCTCGCCAAGGCGCAGTCTGCGCAGGCAGAGGCCAATTTGGCGCGGGCGGAGTGCAGTCTCGCCAGACAGCGCGCCGAGGAATTGGAGGAGCGGTTCAACGCCCTACAGACCCGTGTGGAGAGGGCCGAGGCTTCGACGCGCTCCGAGGCTGAGCGGATGCGCAAACAGCTTATGGACTCATACCATGAGCTGGGCGCGCGGACCGCTGACTTCGAAGTGCCAGACCTAGAGCCCGGACTTCGCTGCCTCGAGTGGCTGCAGGAGGAGTTGCTGGCGCTCCCCACCATTGTGGAGGGGTTTATGTCTTATTCCTCCCTGGTCACCTGCGAAGGGGCGATGAACGCGCTGTCCAGCGAGGGGTGCCGGCACTATGAGGTCTTCGACCAAGCTGATGAGGATTTCGAGCGCGATATTTATAAGGTTGAGGACCCTGTGGTGAAGGAATCCGCGGGAGCCCTCTTCGACCGGATGTGGGGTCCTCACGGTCGGGAGGTGGTCAGGGAGCGATCCGAGACGGCGAGGGGTCAGGTAATGTTTGACTTTTGTTTGGTGTTGTTGAATCTGGGTTATATGTGGGTTTGCTGAATCTGTGTGCTGTGTCTCAGGCGGCGCGTAACGAGAAGGTGGAGGACTTCAGGGCTTTGAACAGCGCGCAGCCTGACTCGGAGTCGAACCCGGTGGCGGCTGTGTCTGAGGTCGCCCCAGCGCTGCCCCTAGAGACCGTCGGAGGCGCCCCTGATGCCCCCGTAGCCACTGCGGTCGGCGGTGGCTCATCGCCAACTGCTGCGCCGAGGGCTGAGGATCCTGCGAAGATGGCGGCGAAGGCGGCAATGGAGGATCCTATGACGGCTGGGTCTTCGTAGGTGGCATAGTGGGTGTGGGTAGTTAGGGAATTTTGCATATGTTGCTGAACCTTGGTTGCTACGCAGGTTCAAGATTTTGGGCGTGCGCACGCAGCCGCTACTGCTAATTTTTTGGCGGCTTCGACCGTGGACGATGGGAATGAATCGGATGAATCTGCATCTAAGCTTTCTGATTTTGATGATTCTGGGAGTTCGGTTGGGTGGACTGAAGAGTCGTCGGATGAGGACTTGGATTACTTTGTGGCCTTGGATATGGCAGTGGCGGAGGCTTCGCCGCATGCTGTGGATGCTGAGGTTGTGCCTGATCCAAGTGCGGGGCGTAGGCGGCGAAGGGCGGTTGCGAAGCGTAGAGTGAGTGAGGCGGACGACGTTCGGCTTCGTGTGAACAGGGCTGGCAGGCAGGAACTGTTGTCCTTGCCGGCCGCTGTGAGTGCAGGTTAGGGGGAGCTGCGAAGTCTTTTTGCGGGTGAGGAGCTGAGGATAATGCTATTTAACTATAGGGAGATGGGAATTATTCCGAAGGTTGAACCGATGTAAAGTGTGATGCCCTCGCTTGTTCATATGTAATGGCTTGTATGATGAGGTTGTGTGCCTTCGCACATTCGGCTATGCTCACAAAGGCGTTACGTACTTGGTCCGGTGTATTTGTTATGTTGGTCTGGTGCGCATGTAGTCGGTCTTTGCGCGGACAGTTTGATGTAGTCTTTTCCGCACTTGTTGTGCTTGGTCCGGCTGCACCCTTAGGCGACTGTTGGACGGATAGTCTTCGCGGAAGGCTTCGATTTTTCGCACTTGTT
The DNA here is from genome assembly GCA_029449295.1 of Zea luxurians. NCBI lineage: Eukaryota > Viridiplantae > Streptophyta > Magnoliopsida > Poales > Poaceae > Zea > Zea luxurians. The sequence continues at coordinate 20,422,695 of JAOPSE010000034.1, read as the reverse complement.
GTGCTAGTCCGGCTGCACCCTTAGGCGACTTCTGCACGGATAGTCTTCGCGGAAGACTTCGATTTTTCGCACTTGTTGTGCTAGTCCGGCTGCACCCTTAGGCGACTTCTGCACGGATAGTCTTCACGAAGGACTTCGATTTTTTGCACTTGTTGTGCTAGCCCGGCTGCGCCCTTAGGCGACTTCTGCACGGATAGTCTTCGCGGAAGACTTCGATTTTTTGCACTTGTTGTGCTAGTCCGGCTGCACCCTTAGGCGACTTCTGCACGGATAGTCTTCGCAGAAGACTTCAATTTTTCGCACTTGTTGTGCTAGTCCGGCTGCACCCTTAGGCGACTTCTGCGCGGAGTTGTCGCACGTGAGGGTAGCTAGCGCTGGGCCTCGCGGTGACTTTGTATTGGTCGAATGTCGAAGACCGTCGGTGCGGTCTTTTTTCGACGTAGATTTTTGCGGGGGATTTTTCACTTCTATATTACATGACTCCGCCTCGTTAAAAACCTCACCCCCGGGAGGAAAAGAGTGCGGGCCAGAATAAAATTGTTTTTGCGAATTACAAGGGTGAGCTGACCCTGATGAGTCAAACAAAAAATTTGCGGAGATTATCGATGTTCCAGGAATGCTCCAAGTCTTCGCCGTTTGGCGTTGCGAGCCTGTATGCGCTGGGGGAGGCCTTCGTCTTAACAATGAAAGGGCCCTCCCACTTGGGCTCCAGCTTGCCCCTGGACTCTGTCCAAGCTGTCCGGACGAGTACGAGGTCCCCTTCGCTGAATTCCCTTGGGATGACTGCGTGGTCGCGCCATGCTTTTGTCTGGGCTTGGTATTTGTCCAGAGCCTGTAGGGCGAAGACGCGGTCTCCGTTGATGAGGTCCTTCAAAGTCGGCTCGTCTACGTCGGGGACGGCCGACGCGGCTGTCCGAGGTGACCCATGTTTTATTTCTTGCGGAGTCATGGCCTCCGATCCGTATAATAGGCGGAAGGGGGTGAACCCAGTCGCCCTGCACTCAGTTGTGTTCAGCGCCCAGACCACTTCAGGTAACAGGTCGAGCCACTTGCCTTTTTTGTCGTCGAGGAGCATTTTCTTGACGGCTGTGAAAATTTTGCCGTTGGCGCGCTCCACGACTCCGTTGGACTGGGGGTGGTACATGGAGGCGAAGGCAAGCTTGGTGCCGATGGAGAAGCAGAAGTCTTTGAAATCTTGGTTGTCGAACTGCTTGCCGTTGTCGACCGTGAGTTCGGACGGTACTCCGAAGCGGCAAACAATATTTTGCAGAAGAATTTCTGGGCTGTCTTCGATGTGATAGTGGATACTGCCCTCGCTTCAATCCATTTGGTGAAGTATTCAACGACGACGAAGGTGAACTTGAGGTTCTCCTGAGCCGTGGGCAGGGGCCCGACAATGTCTAGGCCCCAGCGCTGAAGGGGCCACGTGTGGGCAATCAGCTTCGTGAACTGCGAGGGGCGTCCCGAGCGTGGGGAAAATTTCTGACAGGCTTCGCAGGATCTGACGACTCGATTTGCGGCGCAAATAATGGCGGGCCAGTAGAAACCTTGGCGAATCACCTTTGCCGCTAGGGCCCTAGGCCCTGCGTGGGAGCCGCAGGTCCCCTTGTGGACTTCGCGCAGGATTTGGACGCCTTCAGTCTCGATGACGCACTTAAGCATCGGTTGACTGACCCCCTTCTTGTAAAGTTGGCCCTCGATCAGTGCGAAGTCCCGGCTTCGGTGGTTGAGGCGCTTGGCCTCATTGCTATCGATTGGGTGATAGTACCCCTGCAGGTACAGGGTTATTGGCACCCGCCAGTCTTCGGTCATGATGAGGTTGATTATGCGGTGGCCCTCGTTGTCGTTGGTTATTTGGAGCCCTTCAGGGCTGCGGACGACTAGCGTGCCGATGACGTGGTAGAACACGTCGGAGGGTAGGGCTTCGCCCCTGGCGGCTGCCTTGGCCAATGCGTCGGCTTCTTCATTCTTGGCCCGGTCCACATGCTGCAAGGTGAATCCCTTGAATTGTCTCTCGAGACTTCGGATGGCCGCGAGGTATTGCATAAGTGCGGGGTCCTTTGCTGCATAGTCTTTCTCGACTTGGCTGGCGACTACCTTGGAGTCTGTTCTGACAATGCAGGTGGTGACACCAAGGGCTCTTAGTTTGCGGAGGCCGAGGATGACAGCTTCGTATTCTACTATGTTGTTTGTGCATCTGTCAGATTCCAGAGCAAAGCTTAAGCGTGCCGCGTATCTGTGCTTGACCCCGGCGGGTGAGGTGATGACTGCAGCAGCGCCTGCCCCCGCATGGCACCATGCGCCGTCGCAGTGGATTGTCCAAACCTTCTCTGCGGACGGGTCCGGCTGTGTTATTGGCCCGGTCCAGTCGACGATGAAGTCTGCTAGAACTTGTGACTTGATCGCTGTCCTGGGCTCGAAAGTGATGTGGTAGCCGGAGAGTTCGGCCGCCCATTTGGCGATCCGTACCGATGCCTCCGGGTTTCTGAATAATTCGCCGAGTCCCCTATCTGAGGTGACGCGGACCTTGAATGCTTCAAAGTAGTGGCGCAATTTGCGCGAAGACATAACAACTGCATAGGCAATCTTTTCGAGTTCCGTCATGTTACATTTTGACGGTGTGAGCACTTCGGAGACGTAATAAACTGGGCACTGTCTGATCACACCCTCTACTGTCTGCTCCTGAACCAGTGTCGCGCTGACCGCGTGCGGCGAGGCTGCAACGTAAAGCAACAGGGGTAGCGAAGAGTCGGGGCTTGTAAGAACCGCCAATTCCAACAGGTACTGTTTCAGTGAGGCGAAGGCCGCCACCTGCTCTGGTCCCCAAGCGAAGTCTTTTGCGCCGCGGAGTGTTTTGAGGAAGGGAAGACTTCGCTCAGCGGATTTGGAGATGAATCTGTTGAGGGCGGCCAATCTGCCCGTGAGACGCTGGACGTCTCTGGCTGACTGCGGGGGCGTCATGTTGATGATGGCCTGAATTTTGGTTGGGTTGGCCTCGATGCCGCGGTGTGATACCAGGTAGCCCGATATTTTCCCCTGGCGAACGCCGAAGACGCACTTTTCGGGGTTCAGGCGAAGTCGTGCGTCCCGCATGTTCGCGAATGTCAGCGAGATGGTCCTCCTTGCTCCTGCTGGCGACGATGATGTCATCCACATATGTGAATATATTTCTGCCGACTTGCCCTTCGAGCACTGTTTTGGTAAGCTGGGAGAAGGTGGACCCGACGTTCTTGAGTCCCTCCGGCATTCTGATAAAGCAATATGTGCCGAAGGGTGTTATGAAGCTGGTGCTGGCCTTGTCTTCCTCCTTCATATATATTTGATGGTAACCGGAGCAGCAGTCGAGGAGTGACATGACTTCGCACCCGGCCGCGCTATCGACTATTTTGTCGATCCGAGGCAACGGGAAGTTGTCCTTTGGGCAGGCCTTGTTGAGACTGGTGAAGTCGATGCACATTCGCCACTTGCCGCTCTTTTTCTGCACCATCACAACGTTGTAGAGCCACGTGGGGTAAGCCACTGGCTCGATAAATTTGGCTTCCAAGAGGCGATGCACCTCGGCCTTGGCGGCTTCTGTCTTCTCGTCGGACATTATGCGGAGCCGCTGTTTTTTTGGTCTCACCGAAGGGTCGATTCCCAAGCTGTGCTCAATTATGGATCGGCTGACCCCGACCAAGTCGAGGGTGGACCAGGCGAAGACGTCTTTGTTCTTGGACAAGCAGCATAGGAGTTTCTCCTTGTCATGCGAAGTGAGGTCTTCGCTGATGGTGATTGTCTGCTTGGGCGTGGCCTGGTCGAGGGGAACAGTCTTGGTCCCGTCGTTGCTCTGCAGCTGTGCCTTGTCGTGTTCTTTTTCGGTTGGGCTGGCGGACGCAGGGACCTCGCGCTGGGCTGTGAGGCAGTGAACATTTCTTTGCCCGGGGACGAAGTCCAGCTCTATATTGCACGCAGTCTGCTGATTGCCGTAGACCGTGATGGCGCCTAACGGACCTGGTATCTTCATGCACAGGTACAATCCGTGAATGGCTGCCTCAAACTTGTTGATGGAGCCCCGGCCCATGATGGCGTTGTACGGATACACCATATCGACGATGTCAAAGGTTATTTGCTCACTTCGGGCATTGGGTGCTACACCGAAGGAGAGAGGCAACTCTATTTTGCCGACAGGAAAAGTGCCCTTGCCGCCGAAGCCATACAACGGGTTGTCCGAAGGCTTGAGCAGGCTGTGGCTTATGCCCATGCGGTCGAAGGCATGGAGGAAAATGATGTCTGCTTGACTGCCATTGTCGACTAGGACTTTGTGCAGGTCCCAGCCTGCCACACTGTAGTTGATAACCATGGCGTCGATGTGGGGGGCGCTGCGCAGGTCGACGTCTCGGGCGTCGAAGGTTAGCGGTACATGGGACCACTTCGTCTGCACGACTGGACCGGTGATGGCGACGTGGTTGATGCTGCGGTAGTGGTCCCGCTTCTGCCGCTTTGTGTCAAAGTCGGTGCTGGACCCCCCAGTGATCATATGAATGACTCCGCGATACGGCTGATCGGCGAAGTCTTCTTGCTTTGGGGCGTGGGGGTTGTTGATGTTTTGTTGTTGCTGGTGTGGAGGTGGGGGTGGGGGAGGTACGATTTGTACTTCCTGGTGGTGTTGGTATGTGTGGTGCGGTGGATGCGGGGCGGGGGCGTGGATGTATGGTGGAGGGTGTTGCTGATAAGTGTGCGCGACAACTCTAGGGTTGTCGGCCGGTTGCGCCCGTGCCATCCTGTCTCTGGTGGCCTTCGTCTCTGGGCAGTCTTTGGTTTGGTGGGCGCAGTCTTCGCCGTGGAAAAGACAGTAGAATCGGCACGCCGGCTGCGCGCGTCCCCGGCCCCTACCGCGAGTTCCATTTCCATGGCCCTGGGGGGGATATTCCTGGCGGCGAGGGGCATCACCAGCGGGGTGCTGGTTGGCAATGTTGTGCACCTGCTGCTGATTGCGGTCGTCTCGACCGGAGTCTGGCTACGGAGTTCTCGTCCACGTGCGGCTGGACTGTGGAGCATCTTTGGGTTTCCTCTGAGACTCGACTTTGCGCTGGTGGAGCTCTTCGGATTTGGCGTATTTTTCAAATAGCTGATATAATTCCTGGAGGTTCTTGGGCGGATCTCTGATGCAGTGGCTGTAAAGGACGCCGGCGCGAAGGCCACTGATGGCGTAGTGGATGGCAATCTGGTCATCGACCGAGGGCAGCTGTGACTTGAGTGTCAGAAACTTGCGGTAATACTCCCGTAGAGTCTCTTTCTCCAGCTGCTTGCAGAGTGAGAGTTCGGCCAAGGCGTCGATGTCCGGGCGGTACCCTTGGAAATTGAGCAGGAATTTGTCCCGGAGGCTTCTCCAGGAGTCGATGGACAGCGGTGGCAACCGGGTGAACCAGGTGAGAGCCGGGCCCTCGAGGGCGATGATGAAAGACTTGGCCATCGTGGCGTCGTCCCCACCGGAAGATGCAACGGCGACCTGATAACTCATGATGTACTGTGCTGGGTCAGTGCTGCCGTTGTACTTGGGATAGGTCCCTGCCCGGAAGTTGGCAGGCCAGGGTGTCACTTGCAGGTGTGGCGCCAGGGGACTTCGCTCGTCGATGTAGTTGACCCCTTGGAATGGCACGGCGTGTGGGATGGCGCGGTCGCGGTAGGGAAAGTGCAGGTCTTCGACTTGTGCGCGCTGTTGCAGGGGTGGCCCTTGTTGCAGGCCGAAGTGGCCTTCGCGCTGCATTCGCGCGATCTCTTGCTCGAGCTCCTGGGCCTTCTGCTCTTCGTCTCGTATCATTTGCCGCACCTTGGCTTGTGCAGACACACGTTGGCGCTTGGTCTCAAGTATCTCTTTTTGCTTCTGGAGATTGCGGTTCTTGATGCACAGGGCGCGCAGCTATAGCTGTTCTTCTGCGGAGACGCCGATGACTTCGCCGTCCTCGGTGAAGTCCGTGCCGTCTGGTGGAGCGAAGTCTGTGGGAGGTTGCGACTATCCTTCAGGGCTGCAGGTGCGGTGAGCGTTGTCTTCGCAGGTGCGGTGAGCGTCGTCTTCAGTAGCCTCTTGGTGGGTGGAGTGGGTGAGTGCGAGGGCCTTGCCCTTTTTTGTGGCCAGCAGTGCTGCCTTCGCAGCCTCGTCAGCCTTCGAGCTAGCTTTCTTGGGTGCCATCGCGGGTGGTTGTTTCGTAGCACGAACGGTGGGCGCCAAATGTTGGAACTTGCTCACTGGCGCAAGTTGATCCAACAGGGAGGTGTAGTAACGCAAACAGGGTTTCTGCACGTGATGGCAATAGCTCTATTAATCTCGCCTCTCAAGGGCACTGTGCGGGGGTATTTATAGGTGTCCGGGTGCCCAGCGTCCCGTGTTAAGGACGCATGTGCCCTCAGACACCAAGATTATCCCCGGAATATTCCCATAAAGCGGGGTTACAGACCGTAATTACAGGGAGGCCTTTACAAATTAGGCCCGTAACGCGCAACGGCCACGCAGGGCCTGTTACAATGGGCCGGATCACACGCGGGCCTCCATTCTGGACGAGGTCGCAGGATGAGACGACCTCGTCACAGGTCTTCGTCCGGCAGCGTATGAGACGAAGGGTAAGTCTGCCCGCTGTCTTGTCACCGTTGGTGCAGCGAGTACGGCGAAGGCCTCGAGCGAAGGGTGGCGTCTTCGCCTTCGCCCAACACCGGGTAAGTCTAGCTGAGTATTAGTATACTCAGCCTTGCTTGTGGCATAATTTTTACAGGTTCCCTGGAGGACATGGTTGCGGGAGTAACTTGGCCGTCCACCTTGCCACTGGGTTGGACAGTCGAGTGGGACCCTACCTCAGCCGAGGTGGAGCATGAGGAGTGATGGAACAGGCTTCCCCATCCCTCCGGTTACTTATCGTTAGTTTTATTCCGCTGCATTCTGAATAATGATTACTACTTTTGCTAAACTCCAATGATGATGTAATAATTAATACTCCTTAATGTATGGTTTTATGCTTTATTGTATTTGCTCTGTGCCTCACCATCGAGTGAGTATGTGGTACTTGATCCTGTTAGTGGCCTCGTCGGACTAGATCCGAGGGACTGACGTTTTATTCCTATTTAAGTGTGGTCTAACCTTAAGGTGGGACTTAGGCACTTAAGTTGGAATAATTCGGGCGGTTCCGCCACAGCTGGTATCAGAGCTCGTACCACCATAGAGGAATCAATAAACTATAAATACCATCCTTTTTCAAAGTAAAACTTGTTAGAAACAAATGTTGGATAGATCGTCAGGACGATAAGGTGGCTATTTGAGGGGTAGCCTTAGGAATAACCTAGGACGTGAAGCCTTAGGATAATAGAGGGGTAGCTAGGTGGCTATTTGAGTAAGCCCTACATGCTACTATAAGGGATGGAAATTCTTTCCTATTCCCTCTAAGTTGAAATGAGGTCGCTTAGGACGAGCATGCATGCATCCTTACTTAAAATACTTGATAATTAGGTAAGAACTTTAATGCACTATAATAACAGATTAAGTACACCCAGTGCCATTGTCGTAGTCATAGAGAGGCTGAGTTTTGATCCCCTTTTTATTTTATAATTCTTCTTCATTTTACTTACGATTAACCGTACACAGATGACTTCTCACGGATCCTCGGACGAAGGGAATGCATAGACCCACACAGACGGACTTGCACGAGAGGGTTTCCCCCGTATCTTGTGGGAGGTACTTCAGGGAGTCGGTTACACGACGCCTCCCTACTACGCGGTGCAGCTGTTCGAGAAGCACCGAGTACCCCGCTGTAGGGTGAGGATGACCCTAGAGCCTCATCCCTTACAGCCAGGCTGGCGTTCGTTGGATTCAGAGTCTTTTGGATACAGAGCGGAGGATACTATCGAGGTGATTGCCCTTCACGGACTGACCACCTTCTGTGGATTCCACCCCTTGGAGCTGTCCACTCACCCCATTGGGTTGTTCCCCGTGGAGAAGGAGGACGACCCAATGTGGAAGGACCGAGTGGAGCATGCCAAGGATATATGGGCTATCTACCTAGGTCAGATTGCTCACTTGACGGTGCGGTGCATGAATACCCTGTATCGTCTGCAAGTGATGCGAGGAGAGGCAATGTCCCATCTGATGGCATTGTTGGAGGCTACCAAGATCACCTTGGATAACACAGAGGAACTTGTGGTAGACTTGTCCACTGAGATGGTGGAAAAAGACTTACAATTTGAACAGTTGTCAAATGACATTCAAGAGCTTGAGGAGCTGGTGGGAACCAGAGAGAACACCATCGAGGTTCTCGAGGATCAGCTTATCAACACTCAGCAGCAACTCGCGGAGGCTCACCAGCATCTAGATATGCACCACCAGGAGATCCAGGACATGGAGGCCAACGAGGATGTCGACATCGAGGGAGGAGAGGAGCCTGCCTCCAGTTTGGACACTGCTGGCTCAGGGTGACCACCTTCCCCCGAGTCGAGCGTTGCCTCGTTTGCTCACTAGGTCGCAAAGGTTGAATTAGAAGTCAGTGGCGGTAGAACTCCTTGAGGCTAGCTTAGCTTATGCACCCTTGGGGTACTAGGCTAGATAGAGTTGAGTCTTTTGAGTTACTGATGTAATCGTGACAAACTCTTTTGGAAGTATGGAGGATGAATGATGTCATCTTTAATTTAAGAAGAAAATTTTATGTCACATGGTATCTCTTATGAATTATGCAAGAAAATATTGGTCTTACCCTTTTAGATCTCTTACCATGTATGAACTCTGACATCAACAATGTGATATTGAAAGCATCCTTAATTTTTCAGATGACAGGGAGAGCGCATCGTGGACAGAATGAGCGCATTCCTCCACCCCTGCCACCGCCTCCTACCATGCAAGAGTTGATGGCTCAGCAGAATGAGATTCTGCGTCAGTTGGCTCAGCGTCATCCACCACTGCATCACTATGGTGGTGGTGATCACCATCAGCGTCCCCCGGCGGCAGCCACTTATCAGGAGTTCCTCAGTACCCAGCCACCGTTGTTCACTCAGGCAGAGGACCCACTTGATGCTGATGTATGGATCAGGGTAGTGGAATCCAAATTCCCATTACTTACCGGCAATTGTTCAGATGCGGCCAAAGTTCGTTTTGCCACTTAGCAGCTTCGCGGACCCGTGCGGACGTGGTGGGATCACTTTCTCGCTATGCAGCCAGATGACCACGTGGTGGAATGGAGAGAATTCAAGGCAGCTTTCAGGGGGCATCATATACTAGCAGGCATTATGGACCGCAAGCTCAATGAGTTCCTGGCACTCACTCAGGGGAACCAGACAGTGTTACAGTATTCTCATGCCTTCAATGACCTGTGCCAGTACGCCGGATATCATGCAGACACTGATGAGAAGAAGAGGGATAGATTCAGGAGAGGGCTCAGCACTAAGCTCCGCGACCGTCTCAACACAGTCAGGGCCAACAGCTATAATGAGTTAGTCAACATGGCCATTTCTCAGGAGGACTGTATCACAGCCCGTCAGGCAGAAAAGAAGAGAAAGATCCCTGTGGCAGGACCTTCAGCTCAGCCATAGCGTTTCAGGATTGTATCCGACACTCAGAACAGAGGACCTCAGCAGCAGCAAGGACGTTGGGTGATCCGACCACAGCAGCAGCAGTAGGCACCCAACCGCACCTAGTTTCCAGTTCAGAGGAACAACCAGCCACAGCAGCAGCAGTACCGTTAGGCCAATGACAACAAGTGTTTCACTTGTGGTAACACCGGACATTATGCTAAGAATTGCCCCAGAAACCAGCAGAGACAGGGACAGAATGCCAACTAGAACCAGGGCAAGAGGCAGAAGGTGCAAGTGAGGCAAGGCAGGCTGAACTTCACCACCATGGCTGACATTCCGGAGGGAGCACCCGTCATGACTGGTATCTTTTCAGTTTTGAATTATCCTGCAATTATTCTTTTTGATTCTGGTGCATCACATAGTTTTATCAATACGAAATTTAGCGCCAAATGTCAGCTACCTTTCCATCACACAAATGGGGGTATTACAATTTCAACACCAGGAGGTAGGGTTGCCACCTATCAAATCAACAAGAATGTGCCTATAAAGTTTGGTAGTTTGATAATCAAAACCAACCTCCTCATTTTGGGTTTGGATAGCGTGGATATCATATTGGGAACTGACTGGTTAACAAGACATCAGGCAGTGATTGATATTGCAGCAAGGGCCATTGAGGTGCACTCGCCTACTTGTGGTGAAACCACAATATATTTGCCCGATCAGGGTTGTACCTGTTCCTGTGCCTTCGTTATGATAGAGCCCCCAGTTGAGAGGATTCCCGTAGTCTGTGACTACCCAGATGTTTTTCCGAATGAATTGCCAGGGATGCCACCCGATAGAGACATAGAGTTCGCAATTGAATTGCAACCCGGAACTGCACCTATATCCAAGAAACCATATAGGATGCCTCCAGCAGAGTTAGCTGAGTTGAAAAAGCAGTTGCAAGAATTGTTGGACAAGGGATTCATTTGCCCAAGTACTTCACCCTGGGGGTGTCCAGCCTTATTTGTGAAGAAAAAGGACGAGAGTTTGAGAATGTGTGTCGATTACCACCCTCTCAATGTGGTGACCATCAAGAACAAGTACCCACTGCCCCGCATTGACGTTTTGTTTGATCAGTTGGTTGGAGCCAAAGTGTTCTCCAAGATAGACCTTTGCTCGGGCTACCATCAGATCAAGATCCATGCCAGCGATATTCCCAAGACAGCTTTCTCTACCAGATATGGGCTCTATGAATTTTTGGTGATGTCTTTTGGGCTGACCAATGCCCCGGCTTACTTCATGTATTTGATGAATTCAGTCTTTATGCCAGAACTGGACAAGTTTGTGGTGGTTTTCATTGATGACATTCTGGTGTACTCCAAAAATGAAGCTGAGCACACTAAGCATTTGCATACCGTACTTCAGAGACTGCGTGACCATCAGTTGTATGCTAAATTGTCCAAATGTGAATTCTGGCTGAAGGAGATAAAATTTTTGGGTCACACAATTTCTCAGGATGGGGTATCAGTTGATCCTGAAAAAGTACAAGAAGTGATGAATTGGAAACCTCCTACCACCGTACGGCAGATCCGTAGTTTTCTGGGTTTGGCAGGGTATTACCGATGATTTATTCCGGATTTCTCCAGGATTGCCAAGCCAATGACTGAATTGTTGAATAAAGGAGTAAAATACGAATGGAGTCAGAAATGTGAAGATGCTTTTCACATGCTAAGGCAGCATTTGACAACAGCACTCGTGCTAGCTCAGCCGGATAACACCAAACCATTTGAGGTTTATTGCGATGCTTCCGGTACTGGATTGGGATGTGTCTTGATGCAAGACAACTGAGTCATTGCTTATGCCTCCCGAGCACTTAGACCCCATGAGCAGAACTACCCCACACATGACCTAGAATTAGCAGCTGTAGTTCATGCTCTCAAGATTTGGAGACATTACTTGATGGGAGCTCACTGTAATATTTACACTGATCATAAGAGTCTCAAATATATATACACTCAGACTGATCTTGATATGAGGCAGAGAAGATGGTTAGAATTAATCAAGGATTACGATTTGGAGGTGCATTACTATCCTGGCAAAGCCAATGTTGTGGCAGATGCTTTAAGCAGGAAGGCCCAGTGCAATTGTATGAACATGGATGCAAGAGTCACCACCCTATGTGATGAGTTGTGCAAGCTGAACCTAGAGGTCATTTCCTTTGGTGCTTTAAGTTATATTTCGGTGAAGCCCACCTTACATGAGCAGATAGTCATCGCACAGATTGGTGACAAGGGTGTTCAAGTCATTAAGGAAATGATCAAACAAAAGGCGGACAAATACAAATGCTTCCGTCAGGACAGCAAAGGAATTCTATGGTTCAGAGACCGACTGGTTGTTCCCAAGAACCCCGAACTTAGAAAGAAGATATTGGATGAAGCTCACCTTTACAAATTCTCCATGCACCCTGGCAGTAACATGTATCACGATCTCAGATCTTTGTACTGGTGGACCAGAATGAAGAGGGAAATTGCTAAGTATATATCGGAGTGCGACACTTGCCAGAGAATCAAGGCCAGTCATTTGAAGGGAGCAGGCACCTTGCAGCCCCTCCCCATACCATCTTGGAAGTGGGAGGACATTTGCATGGACTTCATTATGGGATTGCCCAGTACCTCCCGACACCATGATTCTATTTGGGTCATTGTGGATATATTGACCAAGACAGCTCATTTCTTGCCGGTACACACCACCCACAGGGCAGAAAAGTATGCAGAAATTTATATTGACCAAATAGTTCGTTTGCATGGAATACCAAGGACTATTGTGTCTGACAGAGGAACACCCTTTGTAGCACGTTTCTGTGAGCAAATGCAAGAATCACTTGGGACTCAGGTAATAAGAAGCTTAGCATACCACCCTCAAACAGATGGTCAGACAGAAAGGGTCAATCAGATTTTGGAAGACATGTTGAGGGCATGTGTGCTACACTATGGAAAGGATTGGGACAAGTGTCTTTCACTGGCAGAGTACTCTTATAACAACAGTTACCAATCCAGTTTGAAGATGGCACCTTTTGAGGCCTTGTATGGGAGAAGGTGTAGGACACCGCTAAATTGGTCTCAAGTAGGAGAGAGGGAAATTTTTGGACCAGACTTGGTACTTGAAGCAGAGGAAAAGGTCAGAATTATTAAGAAGAACCTAGAAGCTGCTCAGGCTAGGCAAAAGAACTATCATGACAAGAGAAGGAAGCCTCTACAGTTTGAAGTGGGAGATCATGTTTATCTTAAGGTGTCACCCACCAAAGGTGTTCAGAGATTTGGAATCAAGGGCAAGTTAGCTCCTCGCTATATTGGACCCTATGAGATCAAAGCAAGGTGTGGACCCGTAGCATATCAATTGAAGTTGCCACTCCACATCTCAGCAGTTCATGATGTGTTCCATGTATCTCAGCTACGAAAATGTGTCCGCTTACCCACTGAAGTACTACCTGAACCGGAAATTGAGATAGAACCAGACTTGTCTTATCAAGAGCACCCCGTCAAGGTATTGAATCAAAGGGAGAGATCAACACGGGCAAAATCGATCAGAATGTATAAGGTTCAGTGGAGTCACCATTCAGTAGAAGAAGCTACGTGGGAGACTGAGGATTTTCTACGTTCTTGCTTCCCCGACTTTCTGCCCAAAGGAGTCGGTACGTAACCCAAAACCCCAACCCCACCTACCCTTTGAATCTAAATATAAGAAAAACTTAGATGTTAAAGGTATAGTGAGCTTTAAAAATGACTCAAAAAGGACTTCCTTCTGAAGTTGCAAAGAGGATGACATTCAAAGAGCAGTTAACTAGACAAACTTGGATAAAGGAAGGAGCAACACACCAACACACCTTCATGGCACCCCTCCAAAGGACTCCACCTAAAATCTCGGGACGAGATTCCTTTAAGGGGGGAGGGCTGTAACACCCCAGGTGTTACTTAGGGTTTTCACTCAAGGCTACACAAGTAAGCCCATCATCACATGAGGCTTAAGTTGAGTAAAGGACTCCAAACTTGGAACTCAATATCCTAAGTAAGTGCAATCCATCTTAGATGTCATGCCTTGGCTTATCATGCACATATAAGGGGGAGAATTGCCCAAACCCTAATTCAAACCCCTTTTGGATAATTGGAGCCCTAGAAGTGAGTATTACCAAAAGGCTTTGAAAACCACATGGTCATGACTTGGGCCAATTATAAAAGATGTAGTACACTTAATACCCTACAAAGAATAGTAAGAAAGTGACCCCAAAAAGATTCCAGAAAAACCCCAAAAGGTTCACCAAAGGGAGAAACCTAAGAGAAAAATCAGAATTTTTCTAAGTCCAAAACCAACCTTTTTCCAAGGATCTAACATGTTTACCCTCTTTCAAACTTCAAAACCATTTGACCCAATTGACAAAGTGGCGCCTAAATACCTCTAGAACACCCTGGAAAAGTTTGAACCCAACCCTAAGTCGTTCGACACGACTTGGCACAAGTTTTGTCTCGGTGTGGACAGCTAGGACAAAGACAACTTCCCACCCCCATATCTCTCAAACCCGACCACATCTACCCTTGGAACTCACATGAACTAGGTAGCTCTAGGTGCAGGGAAGAGATCTCTCACAGGTCTTAGGGCAAGATTCGCATGTTTTGACCGCTCAGCAGAGGGTAGAACAAGAGCACAAATAAAGAGCCACGTGTTCGACGCGCTCTGAGCTCGCCAGACCACGCCCGACGCCCGCCCCCTCGTGCCACCACGTCGCGCCAAGCTAGGAGAGCGCCGTTGCCCGCGCCCGCACCTATAAAGCCACCAGGGACTTCGATCGTACTCCCCCGCACGCGCTCGACCTCACCGGAGCACCAGATCACCGGCATTGCCCTGTGCACGGCGTGCCCGCGGCCACCCGAACACCCGCCACCGTAGACCGGCCAGCAGAGCCTCTCCCAACCCCGCCCAACCCTCGGAGTAGATCGTGTATGGCTCGGTGAAGCTCCCCGAGCGAGGAATCAAACTTTGCCTCACCGAAGAAGCCAGTTCACGGTCGCCGGACTTCACCTGACCGCCGGCAAGCGTAGACCGAGCTCCACGGTGAGTCATTCCCCGATTCCTTGTACGAGTCGACTACTTGACATCCCATGAAGCTCCCCGTGCCCTTGGATTGATCGGTTTCGCCGTGGTTAGGCCAGAGCACTCGCCGCCGACGAGTTCACCCACATGCGCACGTGGACCGGCCAATTCCGGCCACCCCCGCCGTCAAACCGTACCTCGCTGTGACCGCAAGAACCTCCCGGAGCCAACCCCGCCCCTCATCGGACCTCCCTCGCCGCCGGTAATCCGCGCCGCCCTGTTCTTTTCCGTGATTACTGTTTAAATAAGGGAACGGACCTCGGGGGAGAAGAAGTAAAGGCCAGGGGGTTTTGTGCGCTGTCAGCAACTCAAGGGAATAGTGGCGCAGGGGTATAACTGAAGGGATTGGTTTAGAAAGAACCCAGGGTCTTCGATGCAAATGGGTTTTCCAGAAAACCTTTTTAATATTTCTGATTTAAATACCAATAGAACTTGAAAAATTCATAACTTCAGTTTTGTTTACCCAAATCAAGTCAAACCAATTTTGCCAGATTCTAAATAATGTAAACTACTTAGGAAAAATATAAAACCCCTAAGTGTTGCAGAAATTTTCAAGTTTTGATTTAATTGATTATCTGGTCAAAAGCTGAAGGAAATAGGGAAAATAACTACACTATTAGACTGAGGTTAAGAAAATTCAGAGGGATACTTAATCACTTCCTAACCTATTTAAAAATAATAAACTCCTCTGTGCACCAAATTAAGGTAAAGTTTGTCATTTAAATCATTTTTAGCCTAAAGCTAAAGAAAATATAATAGGTAGTTTAAAATAAAAACCAGAGAGCACCCACATTTTTGTTAGCTTCCTTATTCAGTATAGTTCACTAGAAAATTTTGTTAGACCTTTGTTTAGTACAAAAGAAATGAGATACCTTTTATTTTAGGAAAACAAGGAAAGCTTAGAAAAACCCTAGAAAAATAACCTTGAGGAGAAAACACCTCAAACCTTGGGATAACTACTGTTTTGTTATTATAAGCATAGAAAAATTATGAGTTCTGTTGTTTGATATTTTTCAAATAACAAGTTAGTTGTAAGTGTCTTTTTAGCATTAAACTTTAGAAAATCCTAACTAAATAACCAGTAAGTAGCCCTCTGTAATTTTTTTGCAGAAGCATGTTATTCCCTATAGATACCAGCAAAAATGACTCTTAGTACAGAACCCACCCCTAGATAAGAGTTGTAGTGTAAAGTGACCCCTTTGCCCCAACTTTTGTTATTTTTGTCCAGGACATATTCTAATTTTTTTGGACCTCAAATTGATAGGACAGACTACAGTGACAAGAAGTAACCCACTGAAATTTTTACAGAATTTTTGGAAAAATTTAGATCACTGTTATAGTTCAAACCCACCCTAAAATCATAATTAGAAAATGAAAAGGGAAATTAATAATGAAGACTAATGTTACCCTAACCAAACCAGCAAAACCCCTTGAGTGCCTACTAAAACATTTAAGGGGCCATCCAAGTCTTAATCCATTATGCTTATCCCTAGGCAAAACCTCAAACCTAAATTGATAAGCATAAACCCCTAAGAGCCTCTTATAACAAGGAAACCCTAAGTTATTAACTAACTTAATTTTTCTTCACTAGGCATAATTGTTACTAAATTCTACATATCATAGCATGCATATATCTTATTCATTGCATTCGATAGATTGTAACCTCGCGGACGGAGAATACATCCTCGTGCCAGAGCAAGGAGTTGCTCAGGAGGTAGCCCCGGATCCAGCACCAGAGCCTGCCCCAGAGGATCTGCCTGCCCCAGCTTTGGAAGGCAAGCCCCGGTTTTATGCATAACCAGTTATATGTGCTATTTTACTACACTTAATGATTGTAGGCTTGTACTGTGCACTTAAGTGTAGGAGTTGTCTAAAACCCTAGTTGCATGAACTCAGGATTTCCTTTTTGAGATGGATACTAGTATGCTAGGTCGAGTAGTTGCTTCACTAATTAGGGATCTCGGTAGAAGTCGAGTGATTTTTCTAGCACTCGTGCGAGGTCAGGAATTGATTGTATCCATTTTTATATCAGAATGATGATGGTCGGTGGACAACGGTCCATGGGGATGCGTTGTCTACGAGACGGAAATTGGAATAAGGATTAAGGTGTGGTACGGTGTGTCAAGCGTTTGAACGTACTAAACACATACCGAGAAATATGGTAAATCGGTAAGCCTAGTACCTGAGTGAACCTACCCGCAGACTTTACTCCTCACGCGACCTGAGACGTGGTCTCCCATTCCTGTTATGGTGGGTACAAGTGCGGTCACTGCACGACGGCAGTCGGGGTCAGTGAGGCATTGTACGCCAAGGCGGTGAGCCCTGATCTATTGCCAGGGAATCAATGGGGACGGTTGATGTGTGTGGGGACGGAGTGCCTCGCCATGTCGTGTGTTTAGGTTTACCTTGCAAGGATAAAAACTCGATTCGAATCGTTTGCTTCTCGCAGCTAATGAGACTGCTTGATCCATGCTGCTACATTGAGTAACAAGTGGAAATGTGATGTTTTGGCAAAAAGATATTGGATTGCTAATTTGCTTGATACCATGATTGAGTAGATAGTACACAATTAGTCTTAAGAGAGTCACACTAAAACTTGAAAAAGCTTAAACTTGATTTTTAGACTCAGCTAGTGCTTTTGGCAACCAAACCCCTCAGCCAAACAGCTGCATGTCTAGAGGTAGAGGAGTAGACTCCTCACACCGGGTAAGTCTAGCTGAGTATTAGTATACTCAGCCTTGCTTGTGGCATAATTTTTACAGGTTCCCTGGAGGACATGGTTGCGGGAGTAACATGGCCGTCCACCTTGCCACCGGGTTGGACAGTCGAGTGGGACCCTACCTCGGCCGAGGAGGAGCATGAGGAGTGATGGGATAGGCTTCCCCATCCCTCTGGTTACTTATCGTTAGTTTTATTCCGCTGCATTCCGAACAATGATTACTACTTTTGCTAAACTCCAATGATGATGTAATAATTAATACTCCTTAATATATGGTTTTATGCTTTATTGTATTTGCTCTGTGCCTCACCATCGAGTGAGTACGTGGTACTTGATCCTGTTAGTGGCCTCGTCGGACTAGATCCGAGGGACTGACGTTTTATTCCTATTTAAGTGTGGTCTAACCTTAAGGTGGGACTTAGGCACTTAAGTTGGAATAATTCGGGCGGTTCCGCCACATAAATTGCCTTGCAGGTTTATGCATCCGGGGGGTCAAGCTAGATTATCGACAATGGATGCACAAACCACATGACGGGGGAGAAGAAGATGTTCACCTCCTACGTCAAGAACAAGGATTCCTAGGATACGATTATTTTTGGAGATGGGAACCAAGGCAAGGTTAAAGGTTTGGGAAAGATAGCCATCACAAGCGAGCACTCTATTCCAAATGTATTTTTAGTAGAGTCATTAGGGTATAATCTCCTGTCTATAAGTCAATTGTGCCACATGGGCTACAATTGTTTGTTTACAAATGTTGATGTTTCTGTCTTTAGAAGGAGTGATGGTTCATTAGTGTTTAAGGGTGTATTAGACGGCATTAGTGTTTAAGGAGTGATGGTTCATTAGTGTTTGATGGTTCATTGATTTTTCTAAAGAGGAGGCCGATCTAGATGCATGCTTAATAGCTAAGACTAGTATGGGCTGGTTGTGGCATCGCCGTCTAGCACATGTTGGGATGAAGAACCTTCACAAACTTCTAAAGGGAGAACATGTGTTAGGACTAACAAATGTATGTTTCGAAAAAGATAGACCATGTGCAGCTTGTCAGGCAGAGAAACAGGTGGGAAGCACTCATCACAACAAGAATGTGATGACAACATCAAGACCACTGGAGCTTCTTCACATGGACCTCTTCGGACCCGTCGCCTACCTTAGCATCGGGGGAAGTAAGTATGATCTAGTAATTGTTGATGATTTTTCCCGCTTCACTTGGGTGTTCTTTTTGCAGGATAAAACAGAAACCCAAGGGACCCTAAAGCGCTTTCTAAGGAGGGCTCAAAACGAATTTGAGCTCAAGGTGAAAAAGATAAGAAGCGACAACGGGTCCGAGTTCAAGAATCTGCAAGTGGAGGAGTATCTTGAGGAGGAAGGCATCAAGCATGAGTTCAACGCTCCCTACACACCACAGCAAAACGGTGTGGTAGAGAGGAAGAATAGGACGCTTATCGACATGGCGAGGACGATGCTTGGAGAGTTCAAGACACCCGAGCGGTTTTGGTCGGAAGCTGTGAACACAGCCTGCCACGCCATAAACCGGCTATATCTGCATCGCCTCCTCAAGAAGACCTCCTACGAACTTCTTACTGGTAACAAACCCAATGTCTCTTACTTTCGTGTTTTTGGGAGCAAATGCTACATTTTGGTGAAGAAAGGTAGACATTCTAAATTTGCTCCCAAGGCAGTAGAAGGGTTTTTACTAGGATATGACTCAAATACAAAGGCGTATAGAGTCTTCAACAAATCATCGGGTTTGGTTGAAGTCTCTAGCGATGTTGTATTTGATGAGACTAATGGCTCTCCAAGAGAGCAAGTTGATCTTGATGACATAGATGAAGATGATGTTCCAATGGCCGCAATACACACCATGGCGATTGGAGATGTGCGACCACAGGAACAACAAGAGCAAGATCAACCTTCTTCCTCAACAATGGTGCATCCCCCGACTCAAGATGATGGACAGGTTCCTTAAGAAGAAGCGCGCCGATCAAGGGGGAGCATAAGAAGAAAAAGTTATGGAGGAAGAAGCACCACTGGCCCCTCCAACTCAAGTCCGAGCGACGATCCAAAGAAATCACCCCGTCGATCAGATTCTGGGTGACATAAGTAAGGGAGTAACTACTCGCTCAAGATTAGCTAACTTTTGTGAGCATTACTCGTTTGTCTCTTCTATTGAGCCTTTCAGGGTAGAAGAGGCCTTGCAGGATCCGGACTGGGTGTTGGCCATGCTGGAAGAGCTCAACAGCTTCAAGAGGAATAAAGTTTGGAGCCTGGTGCCACGTCCCAAGCAAAATGTTGTGGGAACCAAGTGGGTGTTCTGCAACAAGCAAGACGAGCATGGAATGGTGACAAGAAACAAGGCTTGACTTGTGGCAAAAGGTTATGCCCAAGTCGCAGGTTTGGATCTCGAGGAGACTTTTGCTCCTGTGGCTAGGCTAGAGTCTATTCAAATATTATTAGCCTATGCCGCTCACCACTCTTTCAGGTTGTTTCAAATGGATGTGAAGAGCGCTTTCCTCAACGGGCCAATCAAGGAGGAGGTGTATGTGGAACAACCCCCTGGCTTTGAGGATGACAGGTACCCCGACCATGTGTTTAAGCTCTCTAAGGCACTCTATGGACTTAAGCAAGCCCCAAGAGCATGGTATGAATGCCTTAGAGATTTCTTGATTGCTAATGTTTTCAAGGTTGGGAAAGCCGATCCCACTCTTTTCACTAAGACTTGTGACGGTAATATATTTGTGTGCCAAATTTATGTCGATGACATAATATTTGGTTCTACTAATCAAAAGTCCTGTGAGGAGTTTAGCAGGATGATGACTCAAAAGTTTGAGATGTCAATGATGGGGGAGTTGACCTACTTCCTTGGGTTCCAAGTGAAGCAACTCAAGGATGGCACCTTCCTCTCTCAAACGAAGAACACTCAAGATCTTCTCAAGAGGTTTGGGATGAAGGACGCCAAGCCCGCGAAGACACCGATGGGAACCGACGGACATGTCGACCTCAACAAAGGAGGTAAGTCTGTTGATCAAAAGGCATACTGGTCTATGATAGGGTCATTACTTTATTTATGTGCTAGTAGACCGGACATTATGCTTAGTGTATGCATGTGTGCTAGATTTCAATTCGACCCCAAGGAATGTCACCTTGTGGCCGTTAAGCGAATTCTTAGATATTTAGTTGCTACGCCTTGCTTCGGGATCTGGTATCCAAAGGGGTCTACTTTTGACTTGATTGGATATTCAGACTTCGATTATGCTGGATGCAAGGTTGATAGGAAGAGTACATCAGGGATGTGCCAATTCCTAGGAAGGTCCCTGGTGTCTTGGAGTTCAAAGAAACAAACATCCGTTGCCCTATCCACCGCTGAGGTTGAGTATGTTGCCGCAGGACAGTGTTGCGCGCAACTACTTTGGATGAGGCAAACCCTCCGGGACTTCGGCTACAATATGAGAAAAGTCCCACTCTTATGTGACAATGAGAGTGCAATTTGCATGGCGGATAATCCTGTTGAACATAGCCGCACTAAGCACATAGACATCCGGCATCACTTCCTGAGAGACCACCAGCAAAAGGGAGATATCGAGGTGTACCATATTAACACCGAGAACCAGCTAGTTGATATCTTCACCAAGCCTTTAGATGAGAAAAGGTTTTGCAGGTTGCGTAGTGAGCTAAATGTCTTAGATTCACGTAACTTGGATTGATCTATAGCATACATGTGTTCTATGCCTTTGATTATGCTACTTTATGCATTTTAATCCATTAATGTTTATTTGTGGTGCTCAAGTTGTACACATGATCCCCGGACCTCACAAGTCCATTTGCAAGTGATGCACTTATTTAGGGGGAGATATGCTACAACTTGACCCTTTGAGATTAACCTTTGTGTTTGAGTATTCTTGATGTAGTCTCAAAGGTGCATTGAAAGGGAAAATGGACTTGGATGTTGCAAATACTTCCACTGCACTCCGGTATTGGTGTATTTACTTCCAAGTTCATACCTATGCTCTTATTGCCTTTTTGCTCTTAATTGACAATTTTTGGTGAGGCAATGGGGTTAAAGGGCCAAGAATGATCTCGTTTTGGTGCTTAATGCCAAAGGGGGAGAAATTAAGGCCAAAGCAAATGGATCAGCTACCACTTGTGAATTTTGAAAACAATAGAGTTAGAACGTTTGATTTGCCCAAAATACTCTTATTGCAAAATTTAGTCTCTTGTGGGGGAGAATTTTTTATCATGGGAAAAAGGGGGAGTTTTTGGCACTTGATCAATTTCACTCTTGGATTATCTCTCTTTGTGCCCAAACAAGTGAGTTTGACTTAGAGATAGGAAAATGAATTTGATTTGCAAAAACAAACCAAGTGGTGGCAAAGAATGATCCAAATATGTCAAAACTTGTGCAAAGACAATTTTGTTCTCAATTGCATTGATGTTGCACTTCTTTTGGTTGCTTTTGGATGTGTTGGCATAAATCACCAAAAAGGGGGAGATTGAAAGGGAAATGTGCCCTTGGGCAATTTCTATTATGTTTTGGTGATTAAGTGCCCAACACATTTAATTAAGTTCTTATGTGCTAAATGAAGAAAGAAGTGCAAATCATATTACAAGGTACATTTCTAGACTTAGTACATTGTTTTGAGTACTAACATATTTTGTCTAAGTACTAGAAACAGGAAGAAAAGAAACCAAAAAGACTTGGCTCGGTGCAGCCAAAACTCAGCTCAGTCTGGCACACCGGACTGTCCGGTGGTGCATCGGACAGTGTCTGGTGCGCCAGGCTGCTCTCCGGTGAACAGTCTGCTCTCAGGAAAAGTTTGGCGGCGTACGGCTATAATTCACCGGATTGTCCGGTGGTGCACCGGACTGTCCGGTGAGCCAACGGTCGCCAGCGCAACGGTCGACCACGCAATCTGCGCATGACGCATGGCCCGCACCAACGGTCGGCAGGGGGCACCGGACTTTTCGGTGTGCACCGGACAGTGTCCGGTGCGCCAACTGGCCCGGAGCTGCAACGATCGTCTGCGCCAGAAAAGGAAGGAGATCGGCACCAGACCGTCTACAGTGACTGTCCGGTGCGCCACTCGACAGAAGGCAAGGATAGCCTTCTATGTTGATCTTCAACGGCTCCTAGCTGCCTTGGGGCTATAATAGGGACCCCTAAGCGCATGGAGGAGTCACCCAAGCATTCACTAAGCATCCTAAGACTCCAAGACTCCAACTTCATGCATTTGATTCTTTGTGTTAGCGTTTTGAGCTCCATTTGAGTTGTAAACTCTGTGTGTTGCATTGTGAGCTCAAGTCGTGACTTGTGTGCGTGGTTGTGCTGCGTATTTGAGTCTTGTGTGTGTTGCTATTCCCTACCTTACTCTTGTGCGTTCTTTGTGATCAATTGTGTAAGGGCGAGAGGCTCCAACTTGTGGAGATTCCTCGCAAACGGAAAGAAGACTATAAGCAAGAAAGTCGTGGTATTCAAGTTG
Organism: Zea luxurians; assembly: GCA_029449295.1. NCBI lineage: Eukaryota > Viridiplantae > Streptophyta > Magnoliopsida > Poales > Poaceae > Zea > Zea luxurians. Next base: position 20,399,847 of record JAOPSE010000034.1, on the reverse strand, counting down.
ATCATTGGATCACTTGAAAGGGGTTGAGTGCAACCCTTGTCCATTGGGACACCACAACGTGGAAGTAGGCAAGTGTTACTTGGCCGAACCACGGGATAAAATCGCATGTCTCTTGTGTTGCTCCTCTCTGTGATTATTTGTGTTCAAGAGTTCGCTTCAAGCCACTTAGCCGTACTAACAATTATAACTAAAGTTTTGTGGCTATTAGTGTTTGATTTTTACAGGATCACCTATTCACCCCCCCTCTAGGTGCTCTCAATGATCAGCCCCCTGGTCATCCCAAGTTTCTAGTGCAAGATTTGCAACAAGGGGATAGAATGGAGGGATCCATAACTCGTACTGTTAACAGTATGGTCTCGGAGACGAAGCATATATATTGAAGACCCCAAGGGGATGGGTAAGAAGACCCGAAGCTATTAAGAAGAAGCTATTATACATTCATGTTTATTTCCCAAACTTGTTTCTATTCTCCAACCCAATGTAATAATAAGTTGGCACCTTCGAGTGCAATGATCAAGTGTTAAGATCATCTAAGTAACGGTGAAAAAATATCCAAAGTCGTTTCTAAGGGAATGCAGGGCTTCGTTTCAATCACCTAAGTAATGGTGAAAAAGCTCCTAAGTCGTTCCTAAGGGAATGCAGAGCTTTGTCTCAATCACCTAAGTAAGGTAAAAAAGCTCTGAAGTCGTTCCTAAGGGAATGCAGAGCTCCAATTCAATCACCTAAGTAACGGTGAAAAAAGCTCTAAAGTCGTTCCTAATGGAATGTAGAGATTCGTTTCGATCACCTAAATAATGGTAAAAACGCTATAAAGTTTTACTTTGTAATATTTGAAAAGAAGAGAAGGTGTTTTTCACCTTCGGCTAAAAAATGCACGACTCATAAGTTTCACACATCACAAAGGAAAAAGGAAACCAGCAAATCAAAAATAGAAGAACATTATATTACAATAAAGGAGCTAAAGAGCTTCGAATGTTTGATCCCACACATCACAAATATTACAACAAAGAGTTCCACCAAGTGTACACAATCCTTGCATCGTCTCATCATAAATTTGTTCATATATTTTGAAAACAATGTTGTCTGCAGCTTTCTTCGTGGCCATGGCAGCTATCGCTTCGGCTTTAATAGCAACATCTTCGCCTTCAGCTTCAGTATGTTTTACTTCAACTATTACCTATGAAGTAGAAACTTCCCAGCAAAAGCTAGAGGGCAATTATCAAAATAATCACAAAGAAATCCAACATAAGCGAAAAAGAAAAGGTACCTTTGGCTTTCTTGGTATGTAGATTTTCCTAATGCTTGTAGCTTTTTCAGCCACCTTTTGAGCCTGCAAAATGGTCGGATATTAGAACACGCACATACTTCGCGTAGGTAAGACGAAGGTAGTCAAGTACGAACCTTCTTTCTGTTCTTCAATGATTCCTCGATACTGATTTCCTTTCAGCCTTCCTTCCATATATCAGATAAGAATTTTATGAACCACTCTGAAGCTTCAACATTCGATCTTCGGATGTTGTCGGCAGAAACTTTGAAATTAGGCTCAATACAAGATTTCACATGGTTGCACCCAACCTTCAATAGAACGAAGCAGTGCTTCGGGCGCCTATCCATGCGTCATAGTCATCTCGAGTTGAGAGAACGCTTTTGTATGCATGAGTTTCGTTGATTATCCATCGCATCATCCCCTCTAGGTCACCATATGCAAAGTTTCTCTCTCGAGACTTTGCTCCAGCAGAAGAAAATGTCCTCATCAATTCGTTGCAGCACTGGTTGCCTAGAGTGTATTAGTTGGTCTAATAGTTTTCATTAAGCTGCCTCGTATGGTTTATTTCATCATTGAGATCCTCTATCTTCACTTGAGCAGCACTAAGATCAACAACTAGTTCGGCGGACACTTGCCTTATCTTATTAGTTTCAGCTTCGTATTCCTCCTTTGATCGCTTCAGTTCAGCTTCGAGCGACGCAATATGTTTGTCCTTTTCAACATTTAAAGCTACGAGCTCTGATACTTTCTTTCCCATTATTTCTTTGAGCTTGTTCTTCTCTCCAGATATAGCCTAAATCTTGGTCCGACTTTCAATAAAATCCTTCTCTATAATTTTAAAGGATTTTTCTCCCCACAGTCATACCGAAGCTCAGATACTTTAGACCTAAGTTTAGCTATTTCCTTTTGGACAGCTTCGCCCTCAACATTCTTCTTGTTCTTCAGAGCCTTGCTCAAAACAGGCTTCCATGAGAAGTCAAAAGTTAGCTAAGTTTTATAACAATTCAACCTGAAGCTTAGAAGCAAAGTCAATAACAAATACCTTTAGATGGGTGTAAGCAAGGTAGTCTGAGAAATCTTCGGAGGACATGGTTGATAGCATGACCTCTAGCTTTAGAAAGCTAATATTGTCTGTCATATAGCGACACTCTTTGGGCTCTAGATTGTCTAGATAGTAATATAAATAATCGTCCGGCCCCCTCGAAGATTGTAGACGTCGAAGGGTATCCAAGTTGTTCAAAAAAACGCAATGGCTTCGGCTAGCTATTTGGCACCCATAACCTTTCCAGCTTCTTGATGAACCAAATATCCCCCAAGCCCTTGATCAAAGGGTCCTTCGCCAAGTGGTGTGTCATCCTCAATAACTTTCTTGCCCTCTTCAATTTTTGTGGCCCCTTGCCCTTGTCCTCTGCCATAGCATTCTTTGTAGAACTAGTCTTTTTCTTGACCACTATCAGCGCTGAGGGTGTTACTGAAGGCGCTAGTTCAACCTTCAAGCTCTTCGATCTCACCACAACTACAGAAGGTAGTGCATCATCCTTCTTCGCCAAGGTAGTTGTGTTGGTGTCTCCATCCTTTTCGTCTTCATCTTTATTAAAATCAGAAAAAAGAACTCATCACCGGAGCTATGCGCTCATCATCTTCTTCTTATTCACTTTCTGAAAGGGGGTCCAAAGTAGCAATCCCTTGAACCTTCGGAATAATAACCTCTTTGGCCTTTGCTTCCCGAGTCTCCGAAGCTACAATGATCAAAGAAGCCTCCTCCATAGTAGGCAGCGTCTCAACCTCGAGTGTAGCCTGCAAAAAATTCTAGAATAACTAAGTTAAATAATATATAGCTAAAACAATAAGACTTCAAAAAAAGGGAAGAAAGAGTTTGTTCTATCGGCAAAATCTCTTTTGAAGCCTGAGAAGGTGTAGCCCCAGACCGTATCTTCAGATTCTTGCTACGCTTCGTTGTCACATTCTTCTTTTTCCTCTTTTTTGAATCCTAAACCAGGTCAGAGTAGTCAGGATAGAAGAAGCCAATAACATAAAAAAACATGGTTTAATCGACGTTTCTTTCGTGCTGCGAAAGCCCGATGTAAAGCTTCGGCCTCCGACTTGCTATTATTCTCAAGAATTTCATTGCATTTTGCTTCGATAAAATCTCACAATTCATCGCAAGGCTCACTGAACTCATCTTAAAACTTATAATTATAGCGACGTCTAACTAGTCCAGGCTCCGCATCCGAAGTATCTTTTTTAGACATCTTCGGCATCTCCCACTCAGCCCTCAGTGGCCATGTTTTAAATGCTAAATGCTCTTGAACGAGATCCCTTGACCCAACATACGTGCAAACGACATTGAAAGCAACCATAACATCTTGAGCTTCAAAGTTGATATAACATGTTGGTTTTTATAGCCCAAGCATGTATGAATAGGAGTCGGAATGGTTCCTTTATATCATGTCTCTCTTTCAAATCATTCTTCATATAAAACCATTCCTTTGCCCACTCATTCGGCCACTTGCTTCAGTATGCAAGAGCCATAAATAGAGCACCTCTTCGATAGGCAAAGTTATAACACCCAAAGTTGTCGTGAAGGCCTCTGGTTGCTTTTGTCTGAAAGTGTAATTCATGTATCTGACAAAAAGCTTCGCAAAGAGCTTCAGCATCAGGCTCAGTGCCTTGGCTCCGCATGGCCCAAATAAAAATGTCCTAAGCACACTATGACATTTGGTGTAAGCTGGTGCAGGTATATGTTAAACCTTTTCAAAATAGCAACTATTGTCTTATGTAATGGGGATCTAAGAGCAACCTTCAAAAAGCTTAGGAAGCCAACAACTTCGTCTTCTTTCAGCTTCGACACTAAGTCATCGCCTCCTAGTTGGACCTAGTTAATGTTGTCAATGTAACCAAACCAATTAAGTAACTCAATGTGTCCTCCTTTGATCTTTGATTTGTCGAAGTACACGTGACTTGGCTTTGTCGGACGGATGACAATGCGATGTTGATGTTGTTGCTATCTTTAGAAGGGTCCACGGTATCAGCTTCGGTTTGGTAGGCGATAGGCTCTGTCACTGCAAACAAATCTTCAACCTTTGTCTCAGCCACATCTAATGAAGGTGCCAAGGACACCTCAGGGATAGATCGCTCCTCGGCCATTTTTAATGGAAACGTGAATGCTTTGCAACTAGCTAAGGCTGGTTTAGAGGCAGTGAAAGGGTTCGAAGCAAGCTTTGAAGGTAGAGCAGGCTATAGCAACAAATGAGCGCAAGCAACAAATGCTGAGCCAAATGCCACCGGGCATTGTCCCTTTTATACGGGCAACTTTAAAAATTAAATCGTTGCACTCTCTGAGCATCGAACCCCACCAGTCAAAATGGTCCCAAGCTGATGATTCATAACGAGCTTCGGGATGGTGTTTTTTGGACCTTCGGCCCAAGGCGTCCCATTTATGTTTTTTGCGATCTAAGCTTGTTATGAAGAAATGAACTCATCGCGCAAGGGGCTACTATTGGGAGCTTGCCTTGTCGAAGATCCTCAAAACATCTTTACTCTGCTATATGCAAATGTGTTTCAGATATGCAGTAAAGGGTAGACGAAGCTGACCTTTGGTTGTGCAGTGAATAAAAGAGCTTCGTCTGTGTGTACGTGCAGCAAAGACACGGGACGAAGGTTGCTGGCATCGGCGTAAAGAAAGGATCAAGCGCGAGGTAGCAAAGGGGGAGAAGCTAAAGTCTTATGTGGCAAGAAAAAAGAGAAAAGGCGACATTGCCCCTGTACCATTTGTTAATCACATATGTAAGCTTCGTGGGCATGCATGTAATTTCATGAGTGGTTGTTTGTCTTCCCTATAAATAGGTGAATAGTGCCATATATAAAGACACATTTTTAAGGGCCTTAGCTTGGTTTCACTTAGCCTTCAAAGTATCTTCAAACTATCATATGTAGAGAAGCCAAAGGTATGATTGTAAACTCATTTAATACGAAGAGAAATGGAATGAAAATGCTAAGGCATAAGAGATGAGTCTTGTACTTCATTACTTGTTGCTTTACGATTTAATATTCTTTTTTCCATACTTTTTCTCGAGAACCTTCATCTTCAAGTTGTTACTTCGAACAAGTAACAACATGTGGGCGAAGGTTCATACTGTTGACTATGTTGCCTTGTTTTTGATACCATGTAGCAATCGAAAACAACTGACCAACATCATCTATTATCAAGGTAAACTAGTGGGCGGTCGTTTGAGGAGCCAACACATAAGAATCCCAATACTAGAGCCTAATATAGAGCTAGAAATATACTTTGTCAAAGAGATGTTGGCTGCTCAAAACCTAAAGAACGAAACAGTGACAAAAAAGTTCTATGCACACTATCACCCCCATGAATGCTTTGCATAGGTATGCGAAGATCGAGAGGGCAATAATAGCGTTGGGCATGAGATGCCCAACCTGGAGGCCATATTAGTCAAGGATTCAGAGAAGAAAGCATGAAGAAGGTAGTTTATGCCCACCATCATGTGAGAATAAAACATGATATACTCTCCAAATTCTTCCCAAGGGCTTTGCAGTGGAGCTTACACCAAAGAGACATTGTTGGAAGCAGGAGGCACTACCCAACCTAGGAGCTCTCGCGCCTTATCTAACCCCTTCTAATTCACCAATCTTCCTTAAGACAGTTAATCGAGAACGGAGATTGCAACCACAATGGTCAATGGGAAGGACAATGAAGGCAACCATTTTTGGAGGAGGATAGCTATAGGAAGAAGATCACTAAAGAAAGGAGAAGATAGGAGAAAAAGGCTACAAACTACATGAAAAAGGAAGGTAAATACCACACAACCTACTTAAAATCCTTGCTTGCCTCTTCCTCTCTATTCCTATGTGAAGAACCTGAAGCATCTCATGTCCTGCATGATAAGTGACTCGTGCGATACAACAAATGCATAGAAGATAACCAACCAACCACTTTGATTAATATGCATGAAATTCATGTCACACATGATGGGATAGTTTCATCATACACACTTGGAAAGCTAGCCCCACTCGAGGACCACACAAGATTACCAATTAACCTCTCCTAAAAATATCAACAATTAATCCTTTTTCCATTTAATGATTGGGATTTGGGTTCAAGACATGACGCACCTCATTAAAAAGGGTGCATACATGAAATGTGATTGCAACCAACACTTTGGCTTCTGAGCCAAAGTAACAACGACCGGCCCTACATGAGCATATTAGCAAGATTTGGAGATGAAACACGAGGTATACCTAAATCATGATATAAATCTGCTTTGTTATGGTGTCACTTTTTCTTAGCCTGGTTCATCCTCCCCTTGCACTTAATCTAAGGACTTAATTGTCATGTCACCTAGTAGTGCCCCTAACAATTACATATATACTAAGAACTAGGTGTGCATGGAATTCATTTAATTAGGCTTTTAGCAAGAAATATGGGCCCACCTATAGGACCAGTCCAGTGGTGGCCCCAGTGGGTCTCTATCAACATGTGGAGAAGGTCATACACATAATTCTACCAACACACATTCAAGGATCCTAGTGAAGGGAACCATTGTGGGGCCTAAATAATAATGGACCCTATTCTTGGGGCCCCATTCTCTGAGGACCTACATTAGCTACTATAAACTTAAAGTCCCACTACTCTTGGGGACTCGATCTCGGGGCTCCCTAAAGGAATGAAGCTATTCCATGCCAAGTAACCCATGTGGAGCAACCCAAGGCCCCCAGCATCATGTCACGCAGAGGTTTAGGGTGCTTCCACACTTGAGTTCTTTTTTGGAAATTTATATCCATAAGAATGGTCTAAACCATGGCCCTAGAGCACTTCTAATAGGAGGAAGTTTAATACCTAGGACTCCCACAAGCTCAAGGGATTTCTATCAAGAATGATATGAGTTCTAGGGCCTTGGGACGCTCCTAAGTTAAAACATTCCTAGCTACTTAGGGTCCTATATTAGCCCCTGGGTCACTAAGGTCCCTAGCCTCATATAACTTGAATGACTAGACCTGAGCCCCCTGAGGCATGTGGCCTCCTATGGGAACAAAGGGACTCTTATAGCAGCTAAGTATGAAGGCACATGTAAGTAAAGGAAGTGTAGTTGGCCCCAAAGGGCATAAAGACCCCTGAAGGCAAGATGCCACATCTAAAGTCTACTCCATATGGTTTCATAATGTTGACACTTCAAATAAGACCCCGTACATCACATTATATTGATCTACGACATTATAATCTCACACGTGCAATGTAGCCACTGTAAGGACAATGGACCTCATCCAATTTGATTAATGATTTTGGTGTTTGATAATCAACATAACTGTTTGGACTAAATGTGTTTACTACTCTTTACGATTATAGTTTAAAGGATGCATTGAGGACTTGGACTAAGGCAATGAGGAGACAATACCTCAAAGAAGATATTATAAGTCATATTGAAGACCTTTAGATACACTAAGAGTTCAATACACCAAGAAGTAGAAATCTGAATGCAAATAGACAAACAAAAGTGAAATCACCAAAGTTGAGACAAAAAGGTGAATGAATTATAAATGTCTGATATATTTGGATCTACTCAAATTGGCATGGTTTCCATCTAGGTTGTAGAGATTTTCATTAGCTTTCCCAAAAGACCAAGATCATCACAATCGGAGTTCAGAGATAAAAGTTATGCTCAAAATACAAGAAGGGTCGTATGCACAGGACAGTCAATTGCGCCATAAGGCAAGTCTGGTGTAACACTGGACAACAAGTCCGGTGTGCTATAGGATAGGTCCGATGTGACATTAGACAACATATGCTCCAATGGCTAGTCCACATGGAAGGCACCGGACAGGTCAAGTGCACACAGGTGGCGCTTAGGATAGGTCCAGTGCATACACAAACTACAACAACTTTTTGAGAACGACTCCTTTGGACTTAGGGGGCTATAAGTACCACCCCAAAGATAATTTGCAAGTGTAGAGAGCTGAGAAACATAGTGTATGAGTTTAAACACCAATTCATAGCTCAAAACACCTAGGTGCTTAATAGAATCACTCGTTGATTAGCATAAGTGTTTTGGCGAAGTGCTTAGGTTAGTTAGATTGCTACATAGCAATTACTCTAGGTTTGTTCCTAGTTAAGTAGAATGAGGTTAGACACCCATATACCCTTCGACTCTTATGTGAGTCATTTTAATTGTACCAAGTGGAGCGAGAGCCTTGCATGACCACACCAAACATGTTTGTGGTGTGGTCGCCACCGTGTATTGGAAGGAACAAGGCCCAAAGGTTTTGGCTGGAAGCTCAATAGCGAAGATGGTGAGGAGCATCCGAGAGAGGCCAAAACTGGAGCATCACTTGCACGTGGAGAAGGCTCATGGTTGTCTATGAAGTTACCTTGTCTAGGTGCTTGACCCTCGCATGGGCTTTCCTTTGCATAGGGGCATCAACAAGGATTAGTAAGAACCTTGTGCGGTTCTTGATACCTTGGTAAAAATACTGGCACATCAATAGAAGTTTACATCTCAATCTCATCTAAGCTTGCTCATTTATATTGCTTTCTTTGGTTGTGTGTTTTGCCTTTCCTAGCTTAGATTTTAGGCTAATTAGTAGCACTAGAAACTAGGTTGCATAACTCTATTTTGTGGTAGTGATAGTGACATTTAGACAAAACCTTGGTTGCACTAGCTTGTTTGGTTATCCGCATAGATTCTATTTAAGAGGTTAAATTAGAGGCCTAGATTAGTGTGAGAAATAGAAGTCCTAATTGACCCCTCCCTCTTAGGCGTCCATGTTCCTTTCAATTTTTATAAGATCTAGTGGCTCATTAGGAACCTATTTGGCTTAACCACCATTGAGCCGACACAATTAAGAGTGAGACAGATGGATACTTATAGGCTACCTCACTTCAACAACACTAACTTCCCTATTGTAGTGCTAGAATGGCTTGCTACCTAGAAATTGTTGATCTAGGTATTTGGGGAGTCACTCGTGACAAGATGAAACCCCCTCGTAATCTTGATAACCTCATAGCAAGTGAAAAAAATTCATTCAAATGCTCATGCTTAAAATTGCTTGTATGAATCTCTTAACATGGATATTTTTAATCAAATATTTACATTGAAAACTGCTAATAAGATTTGGTTTAAATTACATGGGTTCCATGATGGCACAAGCAATGTCTATGAGCAAAAACATTGCCTAACTTTAAATGAGTAAAATTCTTTTACAATGAAAGATAATAAACTTGTTAAGGACTTGTATTCTAGATTAAATATTATTATTAATGATCTTAATTCCATTGGCATTAATAAGCTAGGTGATGCGAACAATGTGTGGAAGATCATATCCCTATTACCGATACAAAAATATGGGAGCATCATCACCATCCTTCATAATATGGAGGACTTGGGCAAAATGATCCCGACGCTATTGATTGACATGATTGTGGCATTGATATATCACAAAAGATAGGTCAAGAAGAAGCTGCTTCATCAAGGTTGTATGCTTTCACATGTGAAGATCATAAAAAGATAAAGTGGAAGAAAATTGTTGAAAGCTCAAGTTCCTCATGTGAAGAAGAGGAATCTGAAGAAGATGATGACGAAGATGATTAACCTCCGACATAGTCCTCCGAGCATGAAGATACAACCCGATGGGTTGGGAAGTGATAGTCACCTAGTCAGGGTGAATAGGCGAAACCTGAAAATCAATACTCAAAAACAAATACTCGATCCTAATTAATTAGTTAGAGCCAGAAAGTAAGTTAATCGGAGTGAGGATACAAGTTCTTCTTGCAACGTGTTCCTCAAATGAGTGTGCGAAATAATCTTGGGAGCAACACAAAATGATTAGAATGGAAATCAACACAATAGAACTTAGGGAGGAAGGAGGAAAACAAATCATAATCAATCAAACACAAGAGACATGTCGATTTGTTTATTGGAGTTCGATTGTCCTAAAGGACCGGGTCTCCTTCAACCCTCTCAAGTGATTCGAACGATCAAACTTGAGCCCTCTCTCTCTTTTTCTCAACTTGATCAAGAGACCAAAATCTCTGTAAGGCGCTCCACAAGCTTGGAGGCTCTTGCTAGCTTTTACAATCAATGGGAGTCAATGATCACAAGAATGTAGCACAATGATCACAAGAATGTAGCACACACTCCTTTTTCTAGCACTCTGTCAAAACATTGTTCCTTATCACACAAAGGAACTAGCTCTAATTGCTCAATTCTCTCTTTTTGTGGCACTTGGGAGGCTTTGATCACTTGGGAGCGTTGCTATAGTACTTATAGCCCGCAACCACCCAAATAACCGCTGGGATCAAATCCCAAAATATGTACTTTATGTGGGTCCACCAATCCTCCTATAGTATAGGTCTGTACCATCTACGACATTGTTGTTACAGTGACCGTTCTGACCGGGCTATCAGGTGTTAGGGGGCACCAGACCAGTCCGGTGCACCGATGGACCCCGTCTTCCACCACATCATCTAGCCATTGGAGCTAGAAGCTGACGGTTGAACCCTGATAGGTTCGGTGCACACCGGACTGGTCTAGGGCACCAAGGACCTCTTTCTTTAGGAAATAGATTTCTCTGCGTAAGTGTTCCAGTGCGCCATCTGTTGCACACCGGACCTGTCCAGTGTGCTGTAGACCAGCAGAATTGAAGTACTTTTGGGTTTTTCTTCCTTGGCTAAGTTTGCCTGTCTTCTTGAGCACTTCTATGACTTAGACAAACATATCTAGAGTATATCCAACTTGTCTAAGGCATAATTCCATATGTTTTTGATCAATCCAACTCAGTTCCTCATTCTAGCTCAAACTTAGTGTTGGGGGCCTTCGGCTTCCGAAGGTCCTCAAAAACATGATTTAACAATGTTTCTGGAAGTACAGTACATGAATAGGTACCTTCGGACTTGAGTTGAAACCATAGCATGAAGAAGCACGAGAAGGAGTACGAAGGATAGCGTAAAGCCGAAGCTGTGCGCAGGAGAGCTTCGGCATGATAACAGAAAAAGGAAACCGACTTAAAGATGAAAAGGCTATTTAAACCTCGATGGACTACTATAGAGTTGTTAGCAAATGTAAAGGGCATGAGTGTAATTTCACATGGGCTGCGTCCCGTGCCTATAAATAGATGAACAGTAACTCCGTACTGTTCACGTTGACTTGACATTGATCCTTGCGTCACGCTGGTACTTTCACCTTCTTTCAAGTCGAAGGTACACCTGTAATCTAATATTGTTTCTATTTTTCCATAGTAATGAAATAAAAATGAGATAGTGATAATATATGACTATTTATATTATTTTTATGGTTTATATGATTCTTTCTTCATCCTCATATATTATGTTAATGAAGGTATGTCCTCCGTTACCTTCGTCCGAAAATCATTATATCCTAAGGGAAATAATGCTTCGAAGGACGAAGGGCTTTAACGTATAACGTTTACTGTGTTGCCTTGTTCTTAATTCATAGCACTTGAGAACAAGTCACCAACATTGGCGCCCACCTCTGGTGAACCCTTTTTCGACCACCTTCAGCAAGCATCAACCTTCGACATGCCACCAAAGAAAGCTTCGGCAACAGGGGCTGCCGTTCTGCAACCGATAGATCCGAACCAGGAGACCCTTTCTCTTCGGGAAGCCCGAAACCAGAAGAGGAAGGCTACTAGTCCAACACCTCAAGAAGATGAGTTGGACCAGGAAATCAGGAATATGGAGATGCTTCATCAGCAGGTCCAGAAGAAGAAGGAGAAGATGGCTCGGTTAGCTGACCTGCAAAGGCAGATTGATGAAGCTACCGAAGAAGTGCGTCATCTCGCTTAAGATGAGCAGAATCAAAGGCCATACCACAGGGAATTGCACCAAGAGGGTTTCTTCAACGAGGATGACTGGTATGAGGATTTCCATCATGGAAATTTTGCTTTTGATGATGCTTCTCCTCTGTCAGCAGAACTGCAGGCTACGCCCTGGCCCCCGTCTTACAAGCCACCCCAGCTCCCATGTATGACGGACTCAGATCCGAAGCAGTTTCTGATGAGCTACGAAGCAACTATATCTTTGTATGGTGGCAACACTGCTATCATGGCAAAATCCTTTGTCATGGCAGTCAAAAATGTTGCACAAACTTGGTATTCCTCTCTTCGGCCAGGAACAATCACATCATGGAAGAAGCTGAAGGACATGCTGATCACCAGTTTTCAAGGGTTTCAGACGAAGCCGGTTATCGCTCAAGCCTTGTTCCAGTGCACGCAAGACCAAGAGGAATACCTCCAGGCGTATGTCCGAAGGTTCCTGCGTCTGAGGGCACAAGCGCCAACGGTGCCCAATGAAATTGTCACTGAGGCCATGATTAAGGGGCTTCGGCCAGGACCTTCAGCCCAGTACTTCGCCAGGAAACCCCCTCAAACCCTGGCGAAACTGCTTCAGAAAATGGATGAATACATCCGTGCTGACAATGATTTTCGACAAAGAAGGGAGGAAGCTTATAGGTTCTCCGAAATGGCCAGGGGCTTCGAAGGGAGGATCCACCCTAGGCACGTCAGATCAATCCATTCCACTCAGAATGACGACAGGGGAAGTCAACAACAGAGGCCGCAATATTCTTCCCAGGCTTCGGGGCAGCAACAGAGCTATCCTCGGCCCCGGCTCCAAGGGGCAGAGGCGCCAGGGGCTTCGAGGAAGGTTTGAGGATCAGCCCAGGAAGATTTATTGTATATTTTGCGGTGAGGACAAGGGCCACACTACTAGGATGTGCCACATCACCATCCAGAAACAGAAAGAGATAGCAGAAGCTGCAGCCCAACAGAGTCAGCCAAAGCAGGTTATGCATACTACTTCGTATCACTCACCGTACATTCCAGAGTACATGGGTAACCATCCTGCAGCCTCTGTTGCTTCGGCAAGCCAATCTCAAGCATCTTGGCAGTAGCCTCCACCCCCACCACCATTGCAACGAGGCCAGCAGCCAGAAGGGAGCCAGCACATTCATCAGCAATAGGACTTCAGAGAGGAGTCCGAAGCTCGCACAGTCAACAACACTGTGCCAGAATCGAAGCACATCTACTAGAAGATATCCTACTTCTGAAACAGTTCTGGCATTCGTTATCATTTTTCTTTTTTAATAGAGAATTCAATTTCTTGTAATAGCCTCGTCTTGGTCATAGTGGAAATATATCTCTTTTACAGACTCACGAAATCCAAAAAATTGGCGAAGCACGAAAGTTGCTCTCAAGAGGGAGCTGGGTTCATAATCACATTACAAGTTTTGCCGAGGCAATAAAAAGTCGTTCTAAGGAACGCAGTGTACGTCTCCCGAAGCAACAAAAAGTCATTCCTAAGGGAGCGCAGTGTAAGTTTTCTGATCAAAAGTCGTTCCAAAGGGAATGCAGAGCTTACAGCGAAAAATAAACACTGATTCCGCCGAAGTAAAAGGCAAAGCGCGAAAAGTCAACGCGAATACCGCTGAAGTAAAAGGCGAAGAAGCTCCTAAGGGAGGCTTATAGCGAAAAATAAACGCTGATTCCCCTGAAGTAAAAGGCGAAGAAGCTCCTAAGGGAGGCTTATAGCAAAAAGTCAGCGCTGATACACCGAAAAATAAGCGGTGAAGCCGAAAAGTAAACGGCAAAAAGATTGTGTGCTTCATTGAAGAGAATGGGTGTGTATTTTCGGCACAAATAACATTTTGCATAGCATAACATCATTACATCATTTTGCATAGCATAACATCATACATCATCTTGCATCAATGGCGCGAGAAGGGGATTCAATGTTGATCTTCAGGGAATGATTTGAAAAAGTAGTGCCAAGGCACAGCATAAGTATTGAGGAAGTATAGCTTCGTCAAACTCTAAGATGAAAAGGTGATCTGTTGCTTACGAAGCATAATGATTTTACGAAAATCGGATGTTTTTTACGAAATATGGATGTTCTTCACCACGCATGAAAAGAAGGGAAGGTGTTTTTTCGCCGAAGGCTCAAAAACGGTATGTATGTAAGGTTTCATGCGTCGTAAAGAATTCAATTACAAGCAGCTTAAATATTGCATTCAAAATTATAAAAATACTACGCACTTTGTTCAGCAAATATTATATTACAAATGTTTTTACAATAGAAGCTATTCTTCTTTTAAAACTGCTTCTGCAGCTTCATTCAGCAGTCGATTAACAGCTTCGTCCAGAATAGCTTCGGCCACTTTAGTAACTTCATCTTCTTTTTCTGCTTCAGGGTTGGCCGTCAACTCGAGGGGCTCTAGAGGAGATAGTTCAGCTACGATATAAAACGCAAATAAGTCCGAAGTCGCAAAATTAGTAAATAAAGTTAAAAAGTTATTAAGTAATACCTATTCGCCTCTCAAGTTCCACTGCTTTCTCAGCTGCCTTCGTCGCTTCTTTTGAATCATGGGAATCTTTTTCACTCTTTTTTATCATTTCATGCGCCATCCCTCGGCCGGCATTCTCCCAGATGTCAGTAAAGAATTTTCCGCCAATTAAGCTTGCTTCGGCCGAGGGATCTTTTGTATCTTCAATAGATAAAGCAGCTTCGGCTTGAGCCAAAGTTTTCACATGGTCGCAGCCTGATTTCTCTAAAATAGCTGTGATTCCTCTGGCACCCGAGAAAGCGCAAATATCCCCGCGACCACTCAAAACTTCTTCAAAAGCTTCAGCTTCATTATTGATCCAATCAATTGGTCCTTCAGGGTCACCCCTTACGAAGTTGTCTTCGTTAGAAAATGTGCCAACATTGGCGAAACTAGTTTTTATTTTCTTAACACACTCTATAGATTTTTCATAGCACCTCTCCTTGGATGCACGAAGTTCATCAACTGTTTTTTGTAAGTGGTTCCTCCAATATATACTAATATCTCCTTCAGCCTCTGCAACACCGCATTTTTCTTTAGCTTCGAATAGATGTTTCCGAAGATCTTCGATTTCGTATTTTTGAGCTTCAGCTTGGGCTTTGGAAACAACTTTGACTTCCCTTATTTTGCTCAACAATGAGTGTAATATTTTGTCTTTTTCAAGACCTTCGTTCCTTAGTTCAATCACTTCGGCACGAAGGTTGTTCAAGGCTATGGTATACCCTTCATCTTCGGCACTTTTTGCGCCCTGAGGGCGTTGCTAAGAATAAGGCCCTGCAAAAAATGCGGTGTTAAGTGTAAGTAAATGGAAGATTTTGTCTTTAAATACAAAAATCTAACTTTCTCACTTTTAAGCTATTGTATGCTAAGCTGTTGGCCAACTCATCTTTTGATAACACTGAGAGCCCATCTTCTAGTGTAGGGAAACCGAAGCTCTTGCTCATCTCTCAGCAGACAGAAATCTCTTTACTATCTGGGAGACAATACAAGAAGTCTTCTTCCCCGCTGCCGTTGAATACCAGGGCCCCCTTTGGATATTTCAATCTTTGAGCATAAAATTGAGCCTCTCGCTTTTCTTTTTCAGATAGTCTTTTTCCCGAAGCATATCGTATAATATAATCAGTAGCTTCAGATGATGCTTCGGGAATAGGAATGGCGGTTTTTCCAGTCAGAATTGCTTCTGCAGCTTCTTTCTCTATCTTGTCTCTGATTTCCAAGGATTTCTCCTTGGCGGGCTCTGGAGGCCTAGCTTCGGTCTCAACTTGGACCTTGGAAGCTTCAGCCTCAATGTGTGTTTCCGAAGCTTCGACAGCTTTCTTCGGAGTAGAGCTTGAAGTTTTTATTGTCTCTAGCACATCTAATACGTTGACCATTCTCTTTCTCTTGGGGGTTGTCGAGAGATCCTTTTGTGCCTTCGACATTGTCACCTCCGCCGAAGGACTTATTACTTCCAATATTCTCGTTTTCTCAACCTTCATCTCTTCAATGTTAATGGCCTTTGGCTCATCCGATTTAGCTGATGATGCCTTCGGCGATACAGCCGGTTCAATTTTCTGCGTAATCGCAGGTTTTTTGCCTTCGGTCACCGAAGAGGTCTCACCGCTAAATTCAGGCACTATGGCCGGTTCAATATAGCATGGTCGATGAGTAAGGACCTTCACCCTTTTCCTCTTCGGCACGACCTCGCTCGGAGCAGCTGAAGCATCATCTCTCCCGGAATCTCCACTTTTTCTTTTTTGCCCCCAGGGCGGGTAACGGTAGTCAGGATGCATGAACCCAATGGCATCAAAAACTCTGTTTAGTCTCTTCTTTTTCCGGTTCCCGAAGGCCGCAGATAATGCGTTATCTTCTGCTCTAGAGTACAGCCCAAGCAGATCATCACTTGTAGCTTCGACGCTTTTCAGCCAGTCATCGTCTCGCTCGATAAACTGGTCTCTAAATCTAAAGGTATATTTTAGTCGAACTAGACCACCTTCGTGGGGATTGCTGATGGATTCTTTTGGCACCTCCCAGTCGGCTAGCAATGGCCATACCCTATAGGCCACGTGCTCTTGAACTAAGTCCCTTGTCCCGATGAAAGAGCAGACTAAGCCGAAAGCCTTGCGACATTCTTCGGCCGCTTCATCAATTTCTACCTTCGGTTTCCGGAGCCCAAAGCGTTGCCAGATAGGGCGCATGATTATATCTTTAATGTCTTCTCGTGCCTTTAAATCATTCTTTACATAAAACCATTCTTTTGTCCAGTCTCCGGGCCATCTCTTCCGAAAAGTCGGTACTGGGGAGCTTGAACCAGAACGAGCTACGAAGCTATAGCAGCCGAAATTATTATGATACTGTTCTTTACCCTAGGGCTTCGTCTCATATAACAATTCATGCATGCTGCAGAAACTTTTTGCATTTGGCTCCAAGCCTTGACTCCTTAAAGCCCACATGAAGATTCCCATTCTTATAATAGCTTCGAGGGTAATCTGGTGAAGGTAAATCTGAAATATCTTCAAAACCTCGACTATGAAGCTGCTCAGAGGAAGCCGAAGCCCAGCCTTCAAAAAGCTTCGGAAGATCACGACTTCATTCTCCTCTGGAGTAGGACAAGTTTTCTCTCCATCGTTAGCCCTCACAACAGACATATCCCGAAAGTATTTCCCCCTCATGTTGTCAAGATGGCTTTGTTTAATAGTTGATTTTCCAAAAACTGCATGGCTCGGTCGCCAGGGTCGATCTTCGAAGTCTTCCCCGCCGCTCTCCACATCATAGCTGTCACTATCACTAGTGTCTTCAGACAAACCCTCCAAAGTTTCCCTAGCAATCTTCTCTGCATTTGTCCTTGCTATCGATTCAATAAAGCCAAGATTCATCTCCTCAGAAAGGCTCAGCTTCGGTTCAGCGATAGCTTTCTTATCCTCAGACATCTTCGAAAGTGCTGAGAAAAGTGCTCTCAAAACCGAAGCTTAAAAATTTAAAAAATCTAGGCAAGTGTTGATGCGCAAGAGCTAAAAATTGAGTAAGTAAGAGCAGATGTCAAGAGAGCGTGCCAAATGAGCTCGTGGTGCGCTCTTATTTATACGCCTGGTGCGTTGCGTGCTAGAGGGCCCGCTTGTCAGTGGCTGTTGCTATTCTAGCAAAGGGAAGGTGTCTTTTCGGACCTTCGGCTCAGGGCCTTCGTCCTTGTCGCAATCTAAATTTATCATTCTAACAAATTAATATTGTGAGGGGCTACTATTGGGGGCCTTCGGCTTCCGAAGGTCCTCAAAAACATGATTTAACAATGTTTCTGGAAGTACAGTACATGAACAGATACCTTCGGACTTGAGTTGAAACCACAGCGTGGAGAAGCACGAGAAGGAGTACGAAGGATAGCGCAAAGCCGAAGCTGTGCGCAGGAGAGCTTCGACATGATAACAGAAAAAGGAAACTGACTTAAAGATGAAAAGGCTATTTAAACCACGATGGACTACTATAGAGTTGTTAGCAAATGTAAAGGGCATGAGTGTAATTTCACATGGGCTGTGTCGGGGA
Organism: Zea luxurians; assembly: GCA_029449295.1. Taxonomy (NCBI): domain Eukaryota; kingdom Viridiplantae; phylum Streptophyta; class Magnoliopsida; order Poales; family Poaceae; genus Zea; species Zea luxurians. The sequence continues at coordinate 20,381,715 of JAOPSE010000034.1, read as the reverse complement.
CCATAATTAGGGGTACCCTCAAGACTCCTAATCTCAGCTGGTAACCCCCATCAGCACAAAGCTGCAAAGGCCTGATGGGTGCGATTAAGTCAAGGATCGGTCCACTCAAGGGACACGATCTCGCCTCGCCCGAGGCCAGCCTCGGGCAAGGGCAGCCGACCCCGGAGGATTTACGTCTCGCCCGAGGACCCCCTCCAGCAACGGACACACCTTCGGCTCGCTCGAGGCCCAGACTTCACCAAGAAGCAACCTTGGCCAAGCCGCCACGCCGACCGACCGTATCGCAGGAGCATTTAATGCAAAGGTGGCCTGACACCTTATCCTGATGCGCGCCCTTCAGTCGACAGAGCCGAAGTGACCGCAGTCACTTTGCCGCTCCACTGACCGGCCTGACAAGAGGATAGCACCGCCTGCGCCACTCCGACTGCTGTGCCACTCGGCAGAGTGAGGCTGACAGCAGCCAAGTCCGGCCTCAGGTGCCAAAGGAAACTCGGCTTCGCCCGACCCCAGGGCTCGGACTCGGGCTCGGCCCTGGAAGACGACGAACTCCGCTTCGCCCGACCCCAGGGCTCGGACTCGGGCTCAGCCCCGGAAGATGACAAACTCCGCATCGCCCGACCTTAGGGCTCGGACTCGGGCTCGGCCCCGGAAGACGACGAACTCCGCATCGCCCGACCCCAGGGCTCGGACTTGGGCTCGGCCCCGGAAGACGACGAACTCCGCCTCGCCCGACCTAGGGCTCGGACTCGGGCTCAGCCCCGAAAGACGACGAACTCCGCCTCGCCCGACCCCAGGGCTCGGACTCAGCCCTGGCCTCAGCCGACGGTCTCCGCCTCGCCCGACCCAGGGGCTCGGACTCAACCTCGGCCTCGGAAGACAGACTCGACCTCGACCTCGGAGGAGCCTCCGCCTCGCCCAACCCAGGGCTCGGACTGACCACGTCATAGGAGGCGCCATCATTACCCTACGCCAAGCTAACTCAGGCTAAGGGGAACAAGACCGGCGTCCCATCTGGCTCACCCCGATAAACAAGTAATGATGGCGCCCCGCATGCTCCATGACAACGGCGGCTCTTAGCCCCCTTACGGAAGCAAGGAGACGTCAGCAAGGACTCGACAGCCCCAATAGCTGTCCTTCCGCCAGGCTCCAGCGCTCCTCCGACGGCCACGACACCACACGAACCGGGTGCCAAAACCTCTCCGGCTACCACGATGGCATGTACTTAGGGCGCTAGCTCTTCTCCGCTAGACACGTTAGCACACTGCTACACCCCCCATTGTACACCTGGATCCTCTCCTTACGCCTATAAAAGGAAGGTCCAGGGCCCTCTTACAGAGGGTTGGCCACGCGGGGAAGGACGGGACGGCGCTCGCGTAAGCCTCTCGCTCCCTCCCGCGTGGACGCTTGTAACCCCCTACTGCAAGCGCACCCGACCTGGGCGCAGGACAAACACGAAGGCCGCGGGTTTCCCCTTTTACGCCTGTCTCCCTCCGGCTTCTTCCCCCCTTCGCGCTCCGTCTCGCGCCGACCCATCTGGGCTGGGGCACACGGCGACAATTTACTCGTCGGTCTAGGGACCCCCCGGGGTCGAAACGCCGACAGTTGGCGCGCCAGGTAGGGGCCTGCTGCGTGTTGACGAACAGCTCCCCGTCAAGCTCCAGATGGGTAGTCTCCAGCAACCTTTCCAGCCCGGGATGGTGCTCCGTTTCGGGAGTCTTGAGTTCATGTCCCTCGATGATAGCTACGACATGATACTCCTTCCCCCGCCGCGCGACAGCGACAATGGCGGCCGACAATCCGCCCGTCGCGGCGGAATCGACGACGTCTTCCCCACGTGGTGGAAGAACGACATTCGAGCTTGTCCCGTCCCCTCTCCCGCCGACGGAGGAGGAGGCAGGGCAACCAAGGCCAAGCAGGAGGCGGCACCTCATCGGCTGTCGAGCGAGTCGACGGCGCCAGCACCCCAACGGGGGGCACGTCGGGCATAGACCTCGCGTCTGAGACGAAGACGAGCGCCGTCTCCCCGCAACACGCCAACTCCAAGCAAACGGACGACGCCAGCACGCTCGCAAAGGACTTGTTGGGCGTCACCCTCGTACCCGAGACGACGGTGCAGTCTGCCCCTGACGCGACTTCGTCACCGCCCGTCGACCAAGAGGTACCGACCGACTCCCATCTCGTGCCTTTTGGATTCAGCCTTGACCCACCAAGCGACTTCGCTTCGGTGGACGCTCTCATAGAGGCGAGTCCAAACCCTCTGGGGTATTGTATGCGGTCACCCTGGACCGGCTGACGGCCGTCTCGACCTACGGGCCCTTGGGTTCCGAGGAAGATGATGAGCCCGACTTTTGTTGGGATTTTTCCGGACTTGGTAACCCCAGTGCCATGCGGGACTTCATGACCGCATGCGACTACTTTCTTTCCGATTGTTCCGACAGTAGCCGCAGCCTCGGTGACGAGGACTACGGCCCAAGTCGTGAATGTTTCCACGTTGATCTAGGGGGTCCCAGCGAAGGCAACCATCTTGGTACGCCAGAAAACGGTGATCCCCCTAGGCCTGCGCCTCGCGTTGACATCCTTCGGGAGCTAGCTGTGGTCCCCGTCCCGGCGGGGGGTCATGACCCACAGCTCGAGCAAATCCACGAGATGCAGGCCAGGCTCGACGAGGGAGCAGGAACACTTGAGCCGTTCCGCCGGGACATCGGGCAGGAATGGGCAGGCCAACCTCCGGCCGGGGAAACGCGTCATCTACCCCAGGGCATCCAGCACTGCATCGCCGACGATGTCAGGGCAAGGCCGCCACCGGCTTCCAGTGAGGTCGGCCAGAACCTGGCTGCAGCGGCAATACTTCTCCGCGCGATGCCGGAGCCATCTACCACCGAGGGGCGGCGTATCCAGGGAGAGCTTAAGAATCTCCTGGAGGATGCCGTGGTCCGACGGGCCGAAAGCTCCGCCTCCCGAAGGCAGGGGTACCCCTCGGAACATCGCGCCGCGACTTCCTGATTCATGCGGGAAGCCTCGGTCCACACCGGGCGCACGCGCAACACAGCGCCTGCGGCCCTGGGTCGCCTCGGCAACGGACACCCTCACCGCAACCGTCGAACCCACCTCGACGAGAGGGTGCGCCGAGGCTACCACCCCAGGCGTGGGGGACGCTACGACAGCGGGGAGGATCGGAGTCCCTCGCCCGAACCACCCGGTCCGCAGGCTTTCAGCCGAGCCATACGATGGGCGCCGTTCCCGACCCGGTTCCGAACCTCGACTACTATCACAAAGTACTCGGGGGAGACGAGACTAGAACTGTGGCTCACGGACTATCGGCTGGCCTGCCAACTGGGTGGAACAGACAATGACAACCTCGTCATCCGCAACCTCCCCCTGTTCCTCTCCAACTCCGCTCGGGCCTGGCTGGAGCATCTGCCTCCGGGGCAGATCTCCAACTAGGACGACCTGGTCCAAGCCTTCGCCGGCAACTTCCAGGGCACGTACGTGCGCCCTGGGAACTCCTAGGATCTCCGAAGCTGCCGCCAGCAGCCGGGGGAGTCCCTCCGGGACTACATCCGGCGATTCTCGAAGCAGCGCACCGAGCTGCCCAACGTCACCGACTCGGATGTCATCGGCGCGTTCCTCGCCGGCACCACCTGCCGCGACCTGGTGAGCAAGCTGGGTCGCAAGACCCCCACCAGGGCGAGCGAGCTGATGGACATCGCCACCAAGTTCGCCTCTGGCTAGGAGGCGGTTGAGGCCATCTTCCGGAAGGATAAGCAGCCCCAGGGCCGCCCACCGGAAGATGTCCCCGAGGCATCAACTCAGTGAGGCACCAAGAAGAAAGGCAGGAAGAAGTCGCAAGCGAAACGCGACGCCGCCGACGCGGACCTTGTCGCCGCTGCCGAGTACAAGAACCCTCGGAAACCTCCCGGAGGTGCCAATCTCTTCGACAAGATGCTCAAGGAGCCGTGCCCCTACCATCAGGGGCCCGTCAAGCACACCCTTGAGGAGTGCGCCATGCTTCGGTGCCACTTTCACAAGGCCGGGCCACCTGCGGAAGGTGGCAGGGCCCGCGACGACGATAAGAAGGAGGATCACAAGGCAGGAGAGTTCCCCGAGGTCCGCGACTGCTTCATGATCTACGGTGGGCCAGTGGCGAATGCCTCGGCTCGGCACCGCAAGCAAGAGCGTCGGGAGGTCTGCTCAGTAAAGGTGGCGGCGCCGGTCTACCTAGACTGGTCCGACAAGCCCATCACCTTCGACCAGGGCGATCACCCCGTCCGCATGCCGAGCCCGGGGAAATACCCGCTCGTTGTCGACCCCGTCATCGGCAACGTGTAAAGCCCAAAATTGGTAGAAAAAAATAATATCAATGAAATAAATAAATAAATAAATAAATTTAAGATTGTGCTTTAGGGGTTTTTTTTACCAAGCCCAAAATTCGCCCCCGGGTATCAAATCTAGGAACTGCAGTAGCTACTCGAAAACCTTATCCATTACGCTAGAGGCCCTTTCGCATATATATAAATATATGTGACTCACATTACACCCTCATCTTTTCTTGATTGTGTATTCTAATTAAATTTGAAGTTCGAACTTTATTTGAATCTATTTGAAATAGAAAACTGAAAATAGAAAAAAAAAGAAAACGGGCATCCCTCACTTGGGCCATGCTTCACGCATGCATGCCCACTATATGTTTTTTTATATTTCTTTATTTTTATGGTTGGACGCTGCGTACTCATGACATCCGGCATGAGGCCAGCAACCATTTTTTTTTCGCTCGCGCGCCTGATCGGAGGTAGAAGCTATGGCCGACGTGTGGGCCCATACATGCAGTTCTATTCTTCTAGCTCAAGTCGGAATCAGCCGATAGAGTCGGCTTAGCTGTTGTAGCGAACAGGTCGCCCCTATATTCGCATCAATTCCGTTTGGGACTATAAAGCCGGAAGTAGTAACAAACTCACCCGCATAACAGAACACCCATGAGTTTGTTAGAAAAATCTGGATGCTTGGATCAGGCGCCCCTGGGATATATATATTTGAATGTCGTGCCCCTAGTCCCATGGATTCGATAAGATGGAAGCATCGCGTCGCTGCCGGTGTTGAGCAGGAGAGCAGCCTAGTGATCGAGGGGTGGAGCGATGATCACCGGGACCAGGGGGGTTGTGCGTAGCTTCCTGGAGCACAGAGTCGATCGTGAAGCCAGAGATTTCTCGCCGAAGACGAGCACAGCCACATAGCCATGACTTCTCGCGGGCAGAAGGGGTTCCACGCTGCAAAACTTTGTGAGTATCAATCTTATAGATTCGTCGTGGTCTACGCTTTGTGTATCACTTGTCCGTATTTGATTTTAGTTCCTGAGCGACGTTACGCTAGTCATCGACGTGATCGCCGCCGTAGAGCTATGGCGCCGCCACGGTGGCGTGTTCGTCGTACGCAGTTGTCTTTAGGTAGAAGATGGACACACCTAGATCACATATATTATGTCTATTTACCCCATAATTTTTATATGACCCCGATCTAAACAAACAGATCACGTCAGGTCACCTATTTATGTACAGCCCTACTAGCTTATTAAAAATACGATATCTTCTCGGTCAGATAATTCGTTTTAATCTGTTCAAGTTGTGTTAGGTTCATATCAATTTTTGTGTATGTGGTAATAATATTGTTTTAATTATGTCACATAGTTTAATTAATTAATTACTTATTTAATTAATGTTAATTAGCTAGATAATCTAGTTAATCTAATTTATAGTTCTAACCTACACATTTTATAAATAATTATTAATAAATAATACCGACTCAAATATTTTAATTTAATACCTGTTTAGTTTAAATGCAATATCTGTTAGATCATATCTATTAGATTTATTGTGCCTAAACTATCGTTTTATCCATAAATTCTTTGTTTTAGCTCTGATTTTACTGGTTCTCAAACCTATGATCTCGTAGCAACGCGTAGGATATTCTTACATTGTTTGTTCATATGCTTTGGTGTAATGTTACCATACCCATTATTTGCTTGATTGTATGTATTGATACGAGTAGCAGTGAGGTTACGAGAACCTGAAGAGCAAGTTGGTACCTGGAATCTCAAGTCCCAGGCAAGTTGTGCCCTTGATCACTTCTTTTTACCCACTCATGTTCTAATTAATCATAATGATCTGCATAGGTTAATTTTGATGGGACCCAATAGGTTACCCTAGTTTGTCTATCTTTATACCTTGTTTACCACTGAACTTTTTGGGTAGTACTTGCTAGTGCTTTATGTGGTTTTGGGTATGAAGGTACATTATTCATGATCACACTTTTATTATATGTTTATTATTACTGTTCATGATAAGATCATTATGTTAATTGGAACATGGAGCGACCACCCGGGAAAACAGTGCTACCACAAGGGAGGAATGGGACCCCTTGGCTGATTAATTAGGAAAGGTAGTGGAAGACTACCTTACCCGAAAGGGGCAAGGGCAGTAGGGGAGTGGTCAGTGTAGGGAGGCCCTCGGGAGGATTTTGCTGCGATGGCGGTCCTGCAAGGGATTCCTGCATTGGAGCTTCCTATAAACTGTAGCGGGTTTTCTGAAGCTAGTGGAACTTTGTAAAGGCCTCGTAGTGTTACCCTGCCTCGCCTCCTCGGTAGAGGTGTATGGGAAGTCGCGATCCCTTGGCAGATGGGTAACATGACTTGTGGGTAAAGATGTGCAACCTCTGCAGAGTGTAAAACTGGTATACTAGCCGTGCTCACGGTCATGAGCAGCTCGGACCCTCACATGATTAAATTATGGAACTAAATTCAATTTGGCATATGCATTGCATCGCAGGTGATGTTGTTACTTTTGTTCTACTTCTTAATTGGGTTTGGTATTTACTTATACTTAGTAATTGCTAATAAAATTTTGACCAACTTTAAAAGCAATGCTCAGCTCTAACCATCTCCTTTGGTAAGCCTTACACTTCACGTGAGCTCCCACCTTTGGCGAGTTCATGCACATTATTCCCCACAACTTGTTGAGCGATGAATGTATGTGAGCTCACTCTTGCTGTCTCACACCCCCCACAGGTCAAGAACAGGTACCACAAGATGAGGCGCATGGAGGATGCTGCGATGTGATCGTGAGAGGTCTAGGTCGTCGTCTCCCAGTCAACTTTGGGTTGCTGGACCGTTGTCTCCTTATAATGTAATTATTTATTTTATATAGAACTCCTGTTATATATAAAGATGTGACATTCGATCCTGTGCCACTATACATCATATGTGTGAGACTTGGTCCCAACACACCTGGTGATTATGTTCGCGCCCGGGCTTTGGACCCCTGAAACCCGGGTGTGACAGAAGTGGTATCAGAGGAATGTTGACTGTAGGACGAAACCTAGATAGAACTGGACAACCATTATCTACTTACCTCTGCTACTCTGATTCTTTTCTAAACTTTTCTTAATCTTTTCTCATCTATTTCTGCTTTACTCTGATTATTCTTACCTTTTCCTTCTAAAGACAAATGTGGATTTCACACTTTGAAATCCTTTACATAAAGTGACTTTTAGAAATAGGAAACCTACTCTTAAGAACAAAAACAAAATTATTTTTATATAAGTATCTATATGTTTGAATGCTTGTTCTTATGATACTTGTCTGATTTGGATCTTTGATTGAGTATGATGAGTTGTGGAGTAATGTCCACAATTACATCTACATATACATATAGGCATAAATATAAATAAATAAAATTCATAAGATAACTAAACAACCTAGATTATCCTAATTAAAATATATCTAGCCTAATAGCTCCATCTTATCTTAAAAGACTCTCTTACCTTAATGGATTCATCTTATCTTGAAAAGATTCTATCCTATCCTAACAGATCTAACAGACCTCAAAAGATTCTACCTTATCCTTATGGATTCATCTTGCCCTAATAAGTATATTTATCCCACTCTAGAATAACAACCATGAGCTAATCCAAAGAATTTATTTAAATCTTATCTAGTCTAAAATAGTCATACCAATTTATTCTAGATCTGATCCAATCTAATAGGTTAATCTAACCTAACGAAGTTTAACCTTAAGTTGAGCTAACCTAAGGTCAGTCAATTAACCAGTTAATAGTGGTAACATAAATGAGACTCTACTCCTATAGAACATGTTTTATCTTAGTTCAATCTACACTAAGTTAAGAATGACCGACCAACTCGGCCTTATGCAACTACCTTAACCGGCCGATGGTTGCATAACCCCTCTGTTTTAATCTAACAGAGATTCTGACCGACCTACTTGTCCCTAAATGAATTAATCAGATCTTAACTAGTTTAATCTAGTCATACCAACCTAATCTAGATTATATCTAATCCATTATGATATAATCTAGAAGTAAGTTACTTAATGCTGGTACAAGGATAAGGCCATACTACTAATCCACTTACGCCTAAATTGGTGACTTAGATCAACTCAGCCACTTGACCTACATAATTGGTTACATACCTAATCCCATCTAGCATATAGCTACCTACTAAACCCTCTACCTAACTATTACCTACTGATCTATCTTAACCTCTTGAGCTCGACCTCGTCAAGAAAGGAGAGAAGTCAAACTGGATCTTTTGGTGCATTACCATCCAACACGGAGTTCTCCTCACCATAAATTTTCTTACCCTAGCTATTCTTGCCCTAACTTATATCCCACATAATAAGCAACTGGATACATATGCTCTCTTAATCACCAATATTGACTAAAAAAATGAGACTCTAGATTTTTTTAAAAAAACCAATTATAGACTAAAAGCCGAATTACAAACCAATCCTTCTGTATACCTTTTCTTACAAATCTCGAGGACGAGATTTCTGTTAAGAGGGGTAGGATTTGTAAAGCCCAAAATTGGTAGAAAAAAATAATATCAATGAAATAAATAAATAAATAAATAAATTTAAGATTGTGCTTTAGGGGTTTTTTTTACCAAGCCCAAAATTCGCCTCCGGGTATCAAATCTAGGAACTGCAGTAGCTACTCGAAAACCTTATCCATTACGCTAGAGGCCCTTTCGCATATATATAAATATATGTGACTCACATTACACCCTCATCTTTTCTTGATTGTGTATTCTAATTAAATTTGAAGTTCGAACTTTATTTGAATCTATTTGAAATAGAAAACTGAAAATAGAAAAAATAAAATAAAACGGGCATCCCTCACTTGGGCCATGCTTCACGCATGCATGCCCACTATATGTTTTTTTTATATTTCTTTATTTTTATGGTTGGACGCTGCGTACTCATGACGTCCGGCATGAGGCCAGCAACCATTTTTTTTTCGCTCGCGCGCCTGATCGGAGGTAGAAGCTATGGCCGACGTGTGGGCCCATACATGCAGTTCTGTTCTTCTAGCTCAAGTCGGAATCAGCCGATAGAGTCGACTTAGCTGTTGTAGCGAACAGGTCGCCCCTATATTCGCATCAATTCCGTTTGGGACTATAAAGCCGGAAGTAGTAACAAACTCACCCGCATAACAGAACACCCATGAGTTTGTTAGAAAAATCTGGATGCTTGGATCAGGCGCCCCTGGGATATATATATTTGAATGTCGTGCCCCTAGTCCCATGGATTCGATAAGATGGAAGCATCGCGTCGCTGCCGGTGTTGAGCAGGAGAGCAGCCTAGTGATCGAGGGGTGGAGCGATGATCACCGGGACCAGGGGGGTTGTGCGTAGCTTCCTGGAGCACAGAGTCGATCGTGAAGCCAGAGATTTCTCGCCGAAGACGAGCACAGCCACATAGCCATGACTTCTCGCGGGCAGAAGGGGTTCCACGCTGCAAAACTTTGTGAGTATCAATCTTATAGATTCGTCGTGGTCTACGCTTTGTGTATCACTTGTCCGTATTTGATTTTAGTTCCTGAGCGACGTTACGCTAGTCATCGACGTGATCGCCGCCGTAGAGCTATGGCGCCGCCACGGTGGCGTGTTCGTCGTACGCAGTTGTCTTTAGGTAGAAGATGGACACACCTAGATCACATATATTATGTCTATTTACCCCATAATTTTTATATGACCCCGATCTAAACAAACAGATCATGTCAGGTCACCTATTTATGTACAGCCCTACTAGCTTATTAAAAATACGATATCTTCTCGGTCAGATAATTCGTTTTAATCTGTTCAAATTGTGTTAGGTTCATATCAATTTTTGTGTATGTGGTAATAATATTGTTTTAATTATGCCACATAGTTTAATTAATGTTAATTAGCTAGATAATCTAGTTAATCTAATTTATAGTTCTAACCTACGCATTTTATAAATAATTATTAATAATTAATACCGACTCAAATATTTTAATTTAATACCTGTTTAGTTTAAATGCAATATCTGTTAGATCATATCTATTAGATTTATTGTGCCTAAACTATCGTTTTATCCATAAATTCTTTGTTTTAGCTCTGATTTTACTGGTTCTCAAACCTATGATCTCGTAGCAATGCGTAGGATATTCTTACATTGTTTGTTCATATGCTTTGGTGTAATGTTACCATACCCATTATTTGCTTGATTGTATGTATTGATACGAGTAGCAGTGAGGTTACGAGAACCTGAAGAGCAAGTTGGTACCTGGAATCTCAAGTCCCAGGCAAGTTGTGCCCTTGATCACTTCTTTTTACCCACTCATGTTCTAATTAATCATAATGATCTGCATAGGTTAATTTTGATGGGACCCAACAGGTTACCCTAGTTTGTCTATCTTTATACCTTGTTTACCACTGAACTTTTTGGGTAGTACTTGCTAGTGCTTTATGTGGTTTTGGGTATGAAGGTACATTATTCATGATCACACTTTTATTATATGTTTATTATTACTGTTTATGATAAGATCATTATGTTAATTGGAACATGGAGCGACCACCCGGGAAAACAGTGCTACCACAAGGGAGGAATGGGACCCCTTGGCTGATTAATTAGGAAAGCTAGTGGAAGACTACCTTACCCGAAAGGGGCAAGGGCAGTAGGGGAGTGGTTAGTGTAGGGAGGCCCTCGGGAGGATTTTGCTGCAATGGCGGTCCTGCAAGGGATTCCTGCATTGGAGCTTCCTATAAACTGTAGCGGGTTTTCTGAAGCTAGTGGAACTTTGTAAAGGCCTCGTAGTGTTACCCTGCCTCGCCTCCTCGGTAGAGGTGTATGGGAAGTCGCGATCCCTTGGCAGATGGGTAACATGACTTGTGGGTAAAGATGCGCAACCTCTGCAGAGTGTAAAACTGGTATACTAGCCGTGCTCACGGTCATGAGCAGCTCGGACCCTCACATGATTAAATTATGGAACTAAATTCAATTTGTCATATGCATTGCATCGCAGGTGATGTTGTTACTTTTGTTCTACTTCTTAATTGGGTTTGGTATTTACTTATACTTAGTAATTGCTAATAAAATTTTGACCAACTTTAAAAGCAATGCTCAGCTCTAACCATCTCCTTTGGTAAGCCTTACACTTCACGTGAGCTCCCACCTTTGGCGAGTTCATGCACATTATTCCCCACAACTTGTTGAGCGATGAACGTATGTGAGCTCACTCTTGCTGTCTCACACCCCCCACAGGTCAAGAACAGGTACCACAAGATGAGGCGCATGGAGGATGCTGCGATGTGATCGTGAGAGGTCTAGGTCGTCGTCTCCCAGTCAACTTTGGGTTGCTGGACCGTTGTCTCCTTATAATGTAATTATTTATTTTGTATAGAACTCCTGTTATATATAAAGATGTGACATTCGATCCTGTGCCACTATACATCATATGTGTGAGACTTGGTCCCAGCACACCTGGTGATTATGTTCGCGCCCGGGCTTTGGACCCCTGAAACCCGGGTGTGACACAACGTCAAGCTCACCAAGGTCCTCATGGACAGAGGCAGCAGCCTCAACATCATCTACGCCGAGACCATCGGGCTCCTGCGGATCGATCTATCCTTGGTCTGGGCAGGCGCTGCGCCTTTTCACGGGATCATCTCTAGGAAACGCGTCCAGTCCCTCGGTCAACTCGATCTACCCGTCTGCTTTGGGACACCCTCCAACTTCCGAAGGGAGACCCTCACGTTCGAGGTGGTCGGGTTTCGAGGAACCTACCACGCAGTGCTGGGGAGGCCATGCTACGCCAAGTTCATGGCCGTCCCCAACTACACCTACCTCAAGCTCAAAATGCCGGGCCCCAACGGGGTCATCACCGTCGGCCCCACGTATCGACACACGTACGAATGCGACGTGGAGTGCGTGGAGTACGCCGAGGCCCTCGCCAAATCCGAGGCCCTCATCGCCAACCTGGAGAGCCTCTCTAAGGAGGCGCCAGACGTGAAGCGCCATGCCGGAAACTTCGAGCCGGCGGAGACGGTTAAGTCCGTCCCTCTCGACCCCAGCAACGACGCCTCCAAGCAGATCCGGATCGGCTCCGAGCTCGACCCCAAATAGGAAGCAGTGCTCATCGACTTTCTCCGTGCAAACGCCGACGTTTTCGCGTGGAGTCCCTCGGACATGCCCGGCATACCGAGGGATGTCGCCGAGCACTCGCTGGATATCCGAGCTGGAGCCCGACCCGTGAAGCAGCCTCTGCGCCGATTTGACGAAGAAAAGCGCAGAGCCATAGGTGAGGAGATCCACAAGCTAATGGCAACAGGGTTCATCAAAGAGGTATTCCATCCCGAATGGCTTGCCAACCCTGTGCTTGTGAGAAAGAAAGGAGGGAAATGGCGGATGTGTGTAGACTACACTGGTCTAAACAAAGCATGTCCGAAAGTTCCCTACCCTCTGCCTCACATCGATCAAATCGTGGATTCCACTGCTGGGTGCGAAACCCTGTCTTTCCTCGATGCCTACTCAGGGTATCACCAAATCAGGATGAAAGAGTCCGACCAGCTCGTGACTTCTTTCATCACACCCTTCGGCATGTACTGCTATGTTACCATGTCGTTCGGTTTGAGGAATGCGGGTGCGACATACCAAAGGTGCATGAACCACGTGTTCGGCGAACACATTGGTCGAACGGTTGAGGCCTACGTCGATGACATCGTGGTCAAGACGAGGAAAGCCTCCGACCTCCTTTCCGACCTTGAAGTGACATTCTGGTGTCTCAAGGCGAAAGGCGTAAAGCTCAATCCCGAGAAGTGCGTTTTCGGGGTCCCCCGAGGCATGCTCTTGGGGTTCATCGTCTCCGAGCGGGGCATCGAGGCCAACCCGGAAAAAATCGCGGCCATCACCAACATGGGGCCCATTAAGAACTTGAAAGGCGTACAGAGGGTCACGGGATGCCTTGCGGCTCTGAGCCATTTCATCTCACGCCTCGGCGAAAGAGGCCTGCCTCTGTACCGCCTCTTAAGGAAGGCCGAGTGCTTCACTTGGACCCCTGAGGCCGAGGAAGCCCTCGGGAACCTGAAGACGCTCCTCACGAACGCGCCCATCTTGGTGCCTCCCACCGTCGGAGAAGCCCTCTTGATCTACGTCGTCGCTACCACTCAGGTGGTTAGCGCCGCGATCGTGGTTGAGAGACGAGAAGAGGGGCATGCATTGCCCGTCCAGAGGCCAGTCTACTTCATCGGTGAGGTACTGTCCGAGACCAAGATCCGCTACCCACAAATTTAGAAGCTATTGTACGCGGTGATCCTGACATGGCGGAAGTTGCGACACTACTTCGAGTCTCATCTGGTGACTGTGGTGTCATCCTTCCCCCTGGGGGAGATCATCCAGTGCCGAGAGGCCTCAGGTAGAATTGCAAAGTGGGCGGTGGAAATCATGGGCGAGACGATCTCGTTTGCCCCTCGGAAGGCCATCAAGTCCCAGGTCTTGGCAGACTTTGTGGATGAATGGGTCGACACCCAGCTCCCGACAGTTCCGATCCAACCGGAACTCTGGACCATGTTTTTCGATGGGTCGCTGATGAAGACAGGGGCAGGCACGGGCCTGCTCTTCATCTCGCCCCTCAGAAAGCACCTACGCTATGTGCTACGCCTCCACTTCCCGGCGTCCAACAATGTGGCCGAGTACGACGCTCTGGTCAACGGGTTGCGCATCGCCATCGAGCTAGGGGTCTGATGCCTCGACGCTCGCGGCGACTCGCAGCTCGTCATTGACCAAGTTATGAAGAACTCCCACTGCCGCGACCCGAAGATGGAAGCCTACTGCGATGAGGTTCGGCACCTGGAAGACAAGTTCTACGGGCTCGAGCTCAACCACATCGCCCGACGCTACAACGAGACTGCGGACGAGCTGGCTAAGATAGCCTCGGGGTGAACAACGGTTCCCCCGGACGTCTTCTCCCGAGACCTGCACCAACCCTCCGTCAAGACCGACGACACGCCCGAGCTCGAGAAGGCCTCGGCCCAGCCCGAGGCATCCTTGGCTCGGCCCGAGGCACCCTCGGCTCTGCCCGAGACACCCTCGACTCAGCCCGAGGCAACCTTGGCCCCCGAAGATGAGGCACTGCGCGTCGAGGAGGAGCGAAGCGGGGTCACGCCTAATCGAAACTGGCAGACCCCATACCTGCAATATCTCCACCAAGGAGAGCTACCCTCGACCGAGTCGAAGCTCGGCGGTTGGCGCAGCGCGCCAAGTCGTTCGTCTTGCTAGGGGACGAGAAGGAGCTCTACCACCGCAGCCCCTCAGGCATCCTCCAGCGATGCATATCCATCGCCGAAGGCCAGGAGCTCTTACAAGAAATACACTCAGGGGCTTGCGGTTATCACGCAGCACCTCGAGCCCTTGTTGGAAACGCCTTCCGACAAGGCTTCTACTGGCCGACCGCGGTGGCCGACGCCACTAGAATTGTCCGCACCTGCAAAGGGTGTCAATTCTACGCAAGGCAGACCCACCTGCCCGCTCAGGCTCTGTAGACCATACCCATCACCTGGCCGTTTGCTGTGTGGGGTCTGGACCTCGTCGGCCCCTTGCATAAGGCACCCGGGGGCTACACGCACCTGTTGGTCGCCATCGACAAATTCTCCAAGTGGATCGAGGTCCGGCCCCTAAACGGCATCAGGTCCGAACAGGCGGTGGCGTTCTTCACCAACATCATCCATCGCTTTGGGGTCCCGAACTCCATCATCACCAACAATGGCACCCAGTTCACCGGCAGAAAGTTCCTGGACTTCTGCGAGGATCACCATATCCGGGTGGACTGGGCCGCCGTGGCTCACCCCATGACGAATGGGCAAGTAGAGCGTGCCAACGGCATGATCCTGCAAGGACTCAAGCCGCGTATCTACAACGACCTCCACAAGTTCGGCAAGCGATGGATGAAGGAGCTCCCCTCGGTGGTCTAGAGTCTAAGGACAACGCCGAGCTGAGCCACGGCCTTCACACCGTTCTTTCTAGTCTATGAGGCCGAGGCCATCTTGCCCATAGACTTAGAATACGGTTCCCCGAGGGAGAGGGCCTACGACGATCAAAGCAACCGAGCTAACCGAGAAGACTCACTGGACCAGCTGGAGGAGGCTCGGGACATGGCCTTGCTACACTCGGCGCGGTATCAGCAGTCCCTGCGACGCTACCATGCCCGAGGGGTTCGGTCCCGAGACCTCCAGGTGGGCGACCTGGTGCTTCGGCTGCGACAAGAAGCCCGAGGGCGGCACAAGCTCACGCCTCCCTGGGAAGGGCCGTTCATCGTCGCCAAGGTTCTGAAGCCCGGAACGTACAAGCTAGCCAACAGTCAAGGCGAGGTCTACAGCAACGCTTGGAACATCTGACAGCTACGTCGCTTCTACCCTTAAGATGCTTTCAAATCGTTCATACACCTCGTTCACACACAAAGTCTAGTCATCAAGGAAGGGTCAGCCTTGCCTCGGCAAAGCCCGACCCTCCCTCGGGGGCTAGAAGGGGGAACCCCCTCTGCGTCAAAATTTTCCTCGAAAAAAGTCTTCTATCAAAAAGGCTTCTACATTCCCTGGCTACATCAGTAGCAGGGCCCCAAGAAGCGAACGAGGGCGCATGTAAGTGGCAAAGTCGACCAAGCCGAGGGACTCCTACACCTCTGGGATATGGATACCTCACTCGTCACCTACCATGAAAAATGACTCCTACTTGGGCAAGCCACCCTGCTACTGACGAACGGGGCCGGATACGCAAAATGGAAGGAAAAGGAGCACAACCTTATACTACGATAATAAAGTGTTCGGGCCTCAGCGGACGCAAAAGACACATGTGCATTCAAAGAAAACTGCTCCAGCAGAGTGAGGCGTCGCCCGGAGAAGGAGCCACGCCCTCGGCATCGTCCCCACCCTCGGCAAAGTCCGCCCCGGCCTCGGACGACGGCGCAGGCGGGAGGATCTCTGCCTCAAAGGTGGTTGCCAGCATCGCGCTCGGGCCCACGGTGGCCGCGTCGAGCCTCTGGACTTCAGCCAGGGCGGCTTCATCTTCGTCGGGGAGGCAATACCCCTCGCTGACTCGCTCCAGATCCACGACATAGTGGGAAGCAAGCACGGCAAAGGCCCACCTGACGTCGTGATGTAGCGCCTCGCGGAGTCTGCCACGCACATGGTCACCCAAGGCCTGCAGGCGACTTTGAGGGGAGCTTCTCGAGGGGACGTCGTCGAAGCCAAAGACCCGGCAGAAAGCCGAGATGGCCTCGGACATGGCCGCTTGGTCGGCCTCCCCCTACTCGGCTGCCTGAGCAAGCGCCCTGGTGGACTTATCAAGGGCAGAGTCGAGCTCTACGAACAACCAAAGCGCAAGACCTCAAACACAAGTTGAGGAACCGAGCTGAAACAAAAACTTAAAACACAGCCAAGACATACCTCCGGCTCGGGCGCGCTGCTCCGAGGATGCGGCTTGGGCCACGGCTAGGTCTGCTGCAAGGGCTTCGGCCCAGCTTTTGGACTCGGCGGCCTGGCCCCGAGATTGGTCCCGCTCGCCGGTGACCTGGTCAAGCTCTGACTGCCGCCGCTGCACCTCTGCGCGTGCCGCTGCTGCCTCTGCTCCCAGATCGGCACAGAGCAACCGAAGGTCCGCCACCTCGGTGCTCTGCTGGGAGAGGCGCGCGGTAGCCCTGGCAAGCGAGGTCCTCAGGGACCGCATCGAACCCCAGACATCGACCTCGTGGCGGATGAACGACGACTTGGCGGTGCTCAGATCCGTCAGATCCTGAGGGAAGGAAGCGGGGCGTCACAGAGGACGCCTTGATCATGAGAAACGTATGCCTGAAATCATTACCTGGAGGATCTTGGGAACATCCCTGCAAAAGACCTCCAAGGATGATCGGAGCGACCCCACCGTTGCCTCGGCACACTCACGGAGCTTGTCCCGAGACTGCTCCTCCTGCTCGTCGTCAAGAACGAAGAAGGGATCTGAGGCCTCACGGGTCCGGAACCGGAGCAACTGGGCCGCCCCTTGGAGCTCCGCCGCGCAGGGACAAGGCTGCCGCTCGGCAGGACGGGTCGCGGTCCCGCGCCCCCCTCCTCCGAGGCACCAAGTAGCGACGCCTCGGCCATCTCAGCGTCGGCGGCGACGGGTCGCTCCACGGCCAGGACGGCAACGGCCTCGGTAGCAGCCGGCGCCAGCGCGGGCGGCATGTCTGGTGGGCCCGAGGCCACGGCCGCGCCAGCCGCCACCCCCAGCGCGGCGGCCGCCTCGACAGAAGAGTCGGCCTCGGGAACTCGCTCCACGGCAACTGGTGCCGCCTGAGCCCCCCGCTGTGGGGCGTCTTGCGAGAAGGTAAGCTGGCCGGCGAGGCCCGACGCGGCACCGGCTGCGGAAGCCGACGCCGTCTTGAGGACCTTCTGAGGAGCCAGATCGGTCGGACCATGACTCCGCTTGCTAAGGAGAAAAGGAAAGTCAGGGTCGGGACATACAAAGGAGGAGCCGGGACGAAGACATCCTAAGGTACTTACCCACTCTGGGCCATGATCAACCGTGCCTGTGGGGAGGTCTCTCGAACCTCAACCCCCGAAGGTACACCGAGGTCTGCCTTGCTGCCAGCTTCGGTACCATCCTCGCCTTGGGCGCCCTAGACGCCCGAGAGACGGACTGCCCCGGCGCAACCACGACGACCTGAGGATCGCCCTCCTCCGCAACCGGCACGGGCGGTGGTTCTCGGGGAACAGGCAGCTCAGCCTGACTCCCCGGGGTCACCTCAACCTCCCCAGCCAAGGGGTCAAGTAACCCCGCGGTCTGCCCTCGCTCTTCGGACCGGGACCTCGGCGTCCCGGCCCCGGTAACCGACGGCGCCAGCCCGCTCGGGGGCTGGCTTGACGACTCCTGGCCTAGCCTCAGACCCGGGCTGAGGCCAAGGCGGGCAGCCATATCATCGTCTTTGTCATCGTCTTCATCGTCGTCGTCGTCGTCAGGCGTTTCCGGCGACGGCTCCCTCGGGAGTCCATCCCTCTCCTGCCGACGATGGAGCCTTTCCAAGGCATCTCGGGCCCGCATCCGCTCGCGGGCCTGAGCCTTCTTCGCGTCCTTTTTCTCCTTCCTCTTCTCCGCGGCAACCCTCCGCGCAGCTCGGTCCACCGCGTCCTCCGGGACCGGTGGCCGGGAAGGCTTGTGACGCCCGACCTCCTGGAGACAGACGAAAAGTCTCGGCTGTGAGAACCAAGGGCAATCCGATGCAAGGAGAAAGAAGGAGCGGACACTCACCAGGGACACACACCCGCGGTCGGGACGCATCAAGGGCTGGGACAGGGCGCCGGCGTCCAGTTTCCCCAACGTGATGGCTACCCGCCTGTGGAGGTCGTCGACGGGAAGGGGATCCGAGGACATCCGCGAACCCTCCATGTCAGCCTCCGGCGTCATCTCCCAAAGCGGCAACCGCCGCTCCGTCAAGGGGAGCACTCTCCGGCGATGAATGGCGGCAATCACTCCCGCAGCGGTGAGCCCTCCTTTCCGCAACCCCTCCAGGGCCTTCAGAAGGGGCTGGAGATTCTTCTATCTGTCGTGCGGGGTCTCGTAATGCCAGGCGTCAGCGGCAGTAGTCACCACACGCTGAGAAAACAACGGGAGCCTCCCGTCGTCATTCCGGAGATAGAACCACCGGCGCTGCCACCCTTTGTTCGAGGACGCAAGGATGGCGAGGATATACTGCGGCGCCCGTGTCTGCCTCAGCTGGAGGATGCAGCCACCGGCCCGCACTGCCGTGCGGACCCTTCTCTCCCCCGTCGGTGAATCAAAAAGTTCCGCGGAGAAGAAATGAGTCCACAGGTCCCAGTGAGGGTCAATCCCCAAGTATCCTTCGCAAACCGCCGCGAAGATGGCGGCTTACGAGATGGAGTTGGGGCTGAGGTTGTGCAGCTCCACCCCGTAGACATGCAGAATCGCCCGCATAAAATGGCTCGCCGGCACTCTGAACCCCCGCTCGTGAAAGGAGACGAAGCTCACGACATACCCTGGTGGCGGGGACGGGGCGGCTCCGCTCGGGGGGGCATCCACTCCGGCTGCCTCTCATCGGAGAGAGGGCGAAGCAAACCCTCAGTGACGAGGGCCTCCAGGTCATCCGCCGTGACGATGGAGAAAGGCCACGGATCGTGCGGTGGAACAATGGTCACCCGGTCGGCCATCACCAAGCAGAGGAGGTGGCGGCGGAAAGGACTGGGTGGGCGGTTTCCCTTTCTCTGGCTATTCCCTCGGGTTGCAAAAACCTAAGAAGGAGGCAAGTAGCAGAGCAAGGAACCGTCACCGGACCCTCTCCCGAATATATAAAGACCCAGGCGAGACCCGTTCAACGCTTCGCCCGAACCCGCCGCAGGATTCAAAACTCAAAGCGAAACGCCCGTTCCCCGAACGGCTCGCGCACGCGCAACGGCCGCCCCGCGAACCACTCGTCCCATCGCATTGACTCTGTGGCGGGACAGACGACACCTTTGGCAGGAGAAGCGGGCGACGCTTCGCCTTCGCCATAATGACCGCGTCCAAAAAGGTACGCCACGTCATTCGATTTCGTATCCTTTTCCTGTTCCTCTTTCTCTCTCTTATAACAGGGATCGGAAAAGGGGATGCCTCGAAAGGGATCCTTCTCCACGAAGGAAACGGGCCCCGAGCCCCCCTACTGATCAGAGGTTCGAAGGCTGGCCCCTCGGAGGGGTTCAACAGCCGCCTCAGAGCGCTCGAGCTCCGCGCCCACTACTGGTCAGAGGTTCAAAGGCCGGCCCCTCGGAAGGGTTCAACGACTGCCTCAGGCCACTCGGGCTCCGCGCCCACTACTGATCAGGGGTTCGTAGGCTGGCCCTCGAAGGGTTCACAGCCGCCTCAGACGCAGAGCGAGGGATGACCCTGGGTACGTTCGATACATAACCAAGGCTCAGCCTACGCTCCCGAGGTACCCTAGGACATTTCCGAGACCAGCGGGAATGATCTTGTAACGGAATCCCATCAGAGGGAGGCATCGAGCCCTCGGACCCCGTCAAAAGGGGACCAGGTCCGGCAGATCACCCGCAGGTACTTTTGGAGCGCGTCTTCGGGCCTCTAGCCGACCCCTAACAAATAGGGCACGGGCGTCCACTCGGATTACCCGTTAGAAGCTCACCGGAGACACCATGTTCGGCGCCCTCCGAGGGCAACATGGCGCTTCCCCCCTCCTCCTTGCGGAAAGGCGACGCAGGGGCGTATGTAAAAAAGTCGAGTCTGTCCTTGACCGTCCTCTCGCCCTGTGCGGAGGCTCGGGGGCTGCTCTCGCAAACCCGGCCTCGGCCAAACCGTTGACAGCGTCAACATACCAGCCCGAGAACTTGGGACCCGACCGTGCACCCAGACCGACCGAAGCATTGCAAAGCGCATTAAGACCTCGAAGGAGTCAAACCACTCCTCCGAGGCCTCGGGGGCTACACCCGGCGGGTGCGCTCGCGCGCACCCACAGGAACAAAATGCAACCAAGAAAGGCCGGTCCCCTTGCAAAAAAGTGCGACAAAAGCCTCCAAGCGAGTATTAACACTCCCTTCGAGGCTCGGGGGCTACTGTCGGGGACCATAATTAGGGGTACCCTCAAGACTCCTAATCTCAGCTGGTAACCCCCATCAGCACAAAGCTGCAAAGGCCTGATGGGTGCGATTAAGTCAAGGATCGGTCCACTCAAGGGACACGATCTCGCCTCGCCCGAGCCCAGCCTCGGGCAAGGGCAGCCGACCCCGGAGGATTTACGTCTCGCCCGAGGACCCCCTCCAGCAACGGACACACCTTCGGCTCGCCCGAGGCCCAGACTTCACCAAGAAGCAACCTTGGCCAAGCCGCCACGCCGACCGACCGTATCGCAGGAGCATTTAATGCAAAGGTGGCCTGACACCTTATCCTGACGTGCGCCCTTCAGTCGACAGAGCCGAAGTGACCGCAGTCACTTCGCCGCTCCACTGACCGGCCTGACAAGAGGACAGCACCGCCTGCGCCGCTCCGACTGCTGTGCCACTCGGTAGAGTGAGGCTGACAGCAGCCAAGTCCGGCCTCAGGCACCATAGGAAACCCGGCTTCGCCCGACCCCAGGGCTCGGACTCGGGCTCGGCCCTGGAAGACGACGAACTCCGCTTCGCCCGACCCTAGGGCTTGGACTTGAGCTCAGCCCTGGAAGACGACGAACTCCGCATCGCCCAACCCCAGGGCTCGGACTCGGGCTCGGCCCCGGAAGACGACGAACTCCGCATCGCCCGACCCCAGGGCTCGGACTCGGGCTCGGCCCCAGAAGTCGACGAACTCCGCATCGCTCGACCCCAGGGCTCAGACTCGGGCTCGGCCCCGGAAGACGACGAACTCCGCCTCGCCCGACCTAGGGCTCGGACTCGGGCTCAGCCCCGGAAGACGACAAACTCCGCCTCGCCCGACCCTAGGGCTCGGACTCAGCCCTAGCCTCAGCCGACGGTCTCCGCCTCGCCCGACCCAGGGGCTCGGACTCGACCTCGGCCTCAGAAGACAGACTCGACCTCGACCTCGGAGGAGCCTCCGCCTCGCCCAACCCAGGGCTCAAATCGACCACGTCACAGGAGGCACCATCATTACCCTACCCCAAGCTAACTCAGGCTACGGGGAACAAGACCGGCGTCCCATCTGGCTCGCCCCGATAAACAAGTAATGATGGCGCCCCGCATGCTCCATGACGACGGCGGCTCTCAGCCCCCTTACGGAAGCAAGGAGACGTCAGCAAGGACTCGACAGCCCCAACAACTGTCCTTCCGCCAGGCTCCAGCGCTCCTCCGACGGCCACGACACCACACGAACCGGGTGCCAAAACCTCTCCGGCTGCCACGACGGCATGTACTTAGGGCGCTAGCTCTTCTCCGCTAGACACATTAGCACACTGCTACACCCCCCATTGTACACCTGGATCCTCTCCTTACGCCTATAAAAGGAAGGTCCAGGGCCCTCTTACAGAGGGTTGGCCGCGCGGGGAAGGACGGGACGGCGCTCGCGTAAGCCTCTCGCTCCCTCCCGCGTGGACGCTTGTAACCCCCTACTGCAAGCGCACCCGACCTGGGCGCGGGACAAACACGAAGGCCGCGGGTTTCCCCTTTTACGCTTGTCTCCCTCCGGCTTCTTCCCCCCTTCGCGCTCCGTCTCACGCCGACCCATCTGGGCTGGGGCACGCGGCGACAATTTACTCGTCGGTCCAGGGACCCCCCGGGGTCGAAACGCCGACAGGCTGCGTCCCGTGCCTATAAATAGATGAACAGTAACTCCGTACTGTTCACATTGACTTGACATTGATCCTTGCGTCACGCTGGTACTTTCACCTTCTTTAAAGTCGAAGGTACACCTGCAATCTAATATTGTTTCTATTTTTCCATAGTAATGAAATAAAAATGAGATAGTGATAATATATGACTATTTATATTATTTTTATGGTTTATATGATTCTTTCTTCATCCTCATATATTATGTTAACGAAGGTATGTCCTCCGTTACCTTCGTCCGAAAATCATTATATCCTAAGGGAAATAATGCTTCGAAGGACGAAGGGCTTTAACGTATAACCTTTACTGTGTTGCCTTGTTCTTAATTCATAGCACTTGAGAACAAGTCACCAACATTTAGCTCCAAAGCACCATTTTCAAAGTCTAAACTTTCCAGCCTCTCTTAGGTGCTCAATTATGTTCCTAAGGGCATTTAAAACTTATCCAAACACTTGAATTACTCATAGTTCATCTTTTCAAGATATGCCCCTTTTAGTCTAGTTTTGAGCTATTGAATACTTTGAATCCTTCAATTTCATTCTTATGAATCTAGAACCATTCACTTAGAAAACTAGTTAGTCCATAATTTTGTGATGGTCATCAGGCACCAAAATTAATATATAAATGACTTAAAGCCCCTTTCCCTTCAGAAAGGTAATGAAGATTATTCATAAGATTAATCTCATGGGTGTGCCCTTGCAGGTGGAGGATATTCTCTTTAACATAAACAACAAAGAACAAAGAAAAAGAAGATGCTTCACTTATGGGGAGAAACGTCATTTCTAGAATAATTGCCCAAACAAGACCACATCCAAGAAGAGGAGGAGCAAAGGCAAAGTGCTCATCAATCAAGAGATGGGATGATTCATCAAGTGAAGATAAAGCCACATAAAGTAGCCATGACCATCATCACTCTTCATCACGGTCATCTCACAAATGTCTTATTGAACAAGGTAACACAAATAATTCATCGTCTTGTGAATATGATAGTGATAATGATAGTAGTGACTAAAATCCTCTATAGATGAACTTGTGTATGCCATTAAATTTTTTGAGGAGGTTTGTACTAAACAAAAGGCTTAATTAAAATTATTAAAATCTAAGTTAGCTAGCTCACAAATGATTACAAAAATTGCTAGAAATATTTCAATCCTTTGCAAATTTAAATGTTGAACTATCAACCAAAATTAAGCAATTAGAATCAAGTGCATCGTCCTCAACTACTGAAGAGAGTTCACTTTAAAAGAATGAAAAACTAAAATATAATTTAGCTAGCTCACAAAATGTTATTAATAACTAGATAAGTAAAATGAAAATTCTTAGCATACATAATAATGAGCTAGAAATATTTCAATCCTTTGCAAATTTAAATGTTGAACTATCAACCAAAATTAAGCAATTAGAATCAAGTGCATCGTCCTCAACTACTGAAGAGAGTTCACTTTAAAAGAATGAAAAACTAAAATATAATTTAGCTAGCTCACAAAATGTTATTAATAACTAGGAAAGCACTCTTCATGTCCATTTGGAATAGCCTAAAGGAATGGTGAGCAGCATAGGCTAATAATATCCGAATTGACTCTAGCCTAGCCACAGGAGCAAAAGTCTCCTCAAAATCCAAACCTGCGACTTGGGCATAACTTTTTGCCACAAGTCGAGCCTTGTTTCTTATCACCACTTCGTGCTCGTCTTGCTTGTTGCGGAACACCCACTTGGTTCCCACAACGTTTTGCTTTGGACGTGGCACCAGGCTCCAGACTTCATTTCATTTGAAGTTGTTGAGCTCTTCCTGCATGGCCAACACCCAGTCCGGATCCTGCAAGGCCTCTTCTACCCTGAAAGGCTCAATAGAAGAGACAAACGAGTAATGCTCACAAAAATTAGCTAATCATGAGCGAGTAGTTACTCCCTTGCTGATGTCACCCAGAATCTGATCGACGGGGTGATGTCTTTGGATCGTTGCTCGGACTTGAGTTGGAGGGGCCCATGGTGCTTCTTCCTCCATAACTTGTTCTTCCTATGCTCCCCCTTGATCCTGCCCCTCTTCTTGAGGTCCCTGTACATTGTCTTGAGTTGGAGGATGCATCATTGTCGAGGAGGATGGTTGATCTTGTTCCTGTAGTTCCTGTGGTTGCACATCACCTATCGCCATCGTGCGTATTGCGGCCGTCGGAACTTCTTCTTCATCTATATCATCAAGATCAACTTGCTCTCTTGGAGAGCCATTAGTCTCATCAAATACAACCTCGCTAGAGACTTCAACCAATCCTGATGATTTGTTGAAGACCCTTTACGCCTTTGTATTTGAGTCATATCCTAGTAAGAAACCTTCTACTGCCTTGGGAGCAAATTCCGAATGTCTACCTTTCTTCACCAGAATGCAGCATTTGCTCCCAAATACACGAAAATAAGAAACATTCGGTTTGTTACCAGTAAGGAGTTCGTAGGAGGTCTTCTTGAGGAGACGGTGCAGGTAGAGCCGATTTATGGCATGGCAAGCTATGTTCACATCTTCCAACCAAAACCGCTCAGGAGTCTTGTACTCTCCAAGCATTGTTCTTGCCATGTCGATTAACGTCTTGTTCTTCCTCTCTACCACACCATTTTGTTGTGGTGTGTAGGGAGCAGAGAACTCGTGCTTGATGCCTTCCTCCTCAAGAAACTCTTCAACTTTTAGATTCTTGAACTCGGACCCATTATCGCTTCTTATCTTCTTCACCTTGAGCTCAAACTCATTTTGAGCTCTCCTTAAGAAGCGCTTTAGGGTCCCTTGGGTTTCTGATTTGTCTTGCAAAAAGAACACCCAAGTGAAGCGGGAAAATCATCGACAATTACAAGACCATACTTACTTCCCCCGATGCTGAGGTATGCAACGGGTCCGAAGAGATCCATGTGAAGAAGCTCCAGTGGTCTTGATATCATCATCACATTCTTGTTGTGGTGAGTGCTTCCCACCTGTTTCCCTGCTTGGCACGCTGCACAAGGTCTGTCTTTCTCAAAACAGACGTCGGTTAGTCCTAACACATGATCTCCCTTTAGAAGCTTATGAAGGTTCTTCATCCCAACATGTGCTAGACGGTGATGCCAGAGTCAGCCCATATTAGTCTTAGCCATTAAGCATGCATCTAGATCGGCATTCTCTTTCGAAAAATCAACTAAATAGAGCTTGTCGTCTAGTACACCCTTAAAGGCTAATGAACCATCACTTCTTCTAAAGACAGATACATCAATATTTGTGAATAAACAATTATAACCCATGTTACATAATTGACTCACAGACAACAAATTATACCCGAGCTATTCGACTAAAAACACATTAGAGATAGAATGCTCAGATGTGATGGCTATCTTTCCCAATCCTTTGACCTTGCCTTGATTCCCATCTCCAAAGATGATCGTATCCTGGGAATCCTTGTTTTTGACGTAGGAGGTGAACATTTTCTTCTCCCCCATCATGTGGTTCGTGCATCCGCTGTCGATAATCCAGCTTGAGCCCCTGGATGCATAAACCTGCAAGGAAATTAAGCTTGGGTTGTAGGTACCCAACTCTTGTTGGGTCCTACAAGGTTAGTCACAACAGTTTTTGGAACCCATATGCAAGTTTTGTCTCCCTTGCATTTGGATCCCAACTTCCTAGCAACTACTTTTGCATTCTTGCATAAAAGCACAAAGAAAGCATTGCAAGCATGGTAAACAGTAGTAGGTCCATTGTAAACTTTCCTAGGAGCATGAGAAGGAACATAATTTCTCCTAGGCCTATTTCTACCATGAACAAAAGTGGAACTAGATGCAAACATAGCATGAGAATTAAATGTAGCATCATGAGAACCAGTACGATCATAGCATCTATTATTATAAGCATGACTAGTGAATTTCCTATCATAAATATAGGCATGGTTCTTTTGAGAACTACTAGCTATAGGGGCCTTCCCTTTCTCCTTGTTGAGAACGGAAGTCCTTTGGCTTGTTAAGTTCTTGGTTTCCTTTCGAAAACCAAGTCCATCCTTAATTGAGGGGTGTCTACCAACAATGTAGGCATCCCTAGCAAATTTTAGTTTGTCATAACCAACTTTGCAAGTCTTAAGTTGAGCATTAAGACTTGCCACCTCATTGTTTAATTTAGCAATAGAAGTAAGATGTTCATCACAGGCATCAATATCAAAGTCCTTACATCTATTGCAAATAATGACATGCTCTACACATGAACTAGTTTCATTAACTTTCTCTAGCTTAGCATTTAATTCTACCTTTAAATTCTTTAGGCTAGAAATGGATTCATGACAGGAAGACAGCTCAGATGACAATATTTCATTTTTCTTTATTTCTAAAGCAAGAGATTTTTGAACGCTAACAAACTTGTCATGTTCCTCATATAAAATATCCTCTTGCTTTTCTAGCAGTCTATCTTTTTCATTAAGAGCATCGATTAATTCATTAATTTTCTCTACTTTAGCTCTATCTAACCCCTTAAATAAATCATAGTAATCTACTTCATCATTGGAAGATTCCTCATCGCTAGAAGAAGAGTACTTAGGGGTATCTTGAATATGTACCTTCTTCTCCTTAGCCATAAGACATGTATGGCGTTCGTTGGGGAAGAGCGAAGATTTGTCGAAGGCCAAGGCAGCTAGTCCTTCATCCTCAGAGTCAGAGGAGGAGGAGGAGGAGGAGTCCCATTCCTTCCCGATGTGCGCCTCGCCCTTGGCCTTCCTATAGTTCTTCTTCTTCTCCCTCTTCCTGTGTTTTTCTTGTCATTATCAGGGCATTGAGCTATGAAGTGACCGGTCTTACCGCATTTGAAGCAGGAGCATTTTCCCCTTGTTTTGTTCCTGTTGGGGGTACTCCTTGCGTCCTTTTAGCGCGGTCTTGAAGTGCTTGATGATAAGCGCCATCTCATCCTCATTGAGCCCGACAGCCTCCACTTATGCTACCTTGCTCGATAGTGCCTCCTTGCTGCTAGTTGCTTTGAGAGCAATGGGCTGCGGCTCATAGATGGGTAGTGGACCATTTAGTGCATCGTCCACGTATTGCGCCTCCTTCACCATCATGCGCCCGCTCACAAATTTTCCGTGGATTTCCTCGGGCGTCATCTTGGTGTACCTTGGGTTTTCACGAATAAGGTTCACAAGATGAGGGTCAATTACTATAAATGACCTGAGCATGAGTCGGACGACATCATGATCCGTCCATCTTGTGCTTCCGTAGCTTCGGATTTGGTTGACCAGGGTCTTGAGCCTATTGTAGGTCTGTGTTGGCTCCTCTCCCCTGATCATCGCGAACCTCCCTAGCTCGCCTTCCACCAGTTCCATCTTGGTGATCATGGTGGAGTCGTTACCCTCATATGATATCTTGAGAGTATCCCAGATTTGCTTAGCGTTGTCCAAGCCACTCACTTTATTGTACTCATCCCTGCAAAGAGATGCTAGCAAAATAGTAGTAGCTTAGACATTTTTATGAATTTGTTCATTTATAAACATAGGATTATCCGTACTATCAAAATGCAACCCATTTTCCACAATTTCCCAAATGCTAGTATGGAGAGAAAATAGGTGACTACGCATTTTATGACTCCAAAATGAGTAATCCTCTCCATCAAAGTCTGGGGGTTTTCCAAGAGGAATAGAAAGTAAATGGGCATTTGAATTATACGGAATATGGGAATAATCAAAGGAGTAGTTTTGATTAACCGTCTTTTTCTTGGACGAGGAGTCATCGTCGTCATCCCTTGGTGAAGAAGAGGAGGCGTCGCTGTCGTAGTAGATGATCTTCTTGATGCGCCTCTTCTTCTTCCCGTCCCTCTTCTTGTGACTCGAGCCTGAGTCAGTGGGCTTGTCGTCTCTTGGGTCGTTGAAGAGAGACTCCTTCTCCTTGTCGTTGACCACCATCCCCTTACCCGTAGGATCCATCTCTTCGGGCGATTAGTCCCTTAGATGAAGAGTACAGCTCTGATACCAATTGAGAGCACCTAGAGGGGGTGAATAGGTGATCCTGCAAAATTCAACACTAAATAGCCAATACTTGATTATGAAACGTTAGTGCAATTAAAACCAAGATGCTAGAGTGTGAATTTTAGGAAAAAGCCAATCACAAAATAAGATGGACACGAGACACAGTGATTTATCCCGTGGTTCGGCCAATGCCTACTTCCATGTTGTGGTGACCTCCTTCAGTCAAGGATTGCACTTAATCCCTCTCAAGTGATCTAATGATCAACTTTGAGTACCACAACTATCTTCCTTAGAGTCTTTCTCCCGTTTGCGAGGAATCTCCACAGATTAGAGCCTCTCGCCCTTACAAGTTTAACACAATAGAAGCACAATAGTAAGAGAGAGAGATAGAGTAGCAAGATTCAAATCCATAGCACACACACGCACATAACCCAAGACTTGAGCTCGAAACACAGCACAGAGAGTTCACAACTCGAACGGAGCTCAAATCACTAACATAATCGATCAAATGCGCGGAGGCGGAGTCTGGGAGTCTTAGGATGCTTAGTGAATGCTTGGTGTTGTGCTCCATGTGCCTAGGGGTCGCTTTTATAGCCCCAAGGCAGCTAGGAGCCGTTGGAGATCAACTTGGAAGGCAATTCGTGCCTTTTGTCGAGTGGCGCACCGGACAGGTCCTGTAGCTGTCCGGTGCGCGATCTCTTTCCTTTTCTAGCGAAGCCGACCGTTGGATCTTCAGATCTGTTGGCGCACCGGACAGTCTGGTGCAACCATCCGACTGTTGGCTTCGCCATGTGTCGCCCGTTGATCGCGCAGGCGACCATTGGCCATGGGCGGCTCTGACTCACCGGACAGTTTGGTGCACCACCGGACAGTCCGGTGCACCACCGGACAGTCTAGTGATTTTTAGCCGCGGTGCTTTTTGGTTTTCCCAAGAGCGACGAGTTTGTCGCCGATGTACTTGGGCGCGGGCGCTGAGGACTCACCAGACAGTCCGGTGCACCACCGGACAGTCCAGTGATTTTCAGCCACGTCGCCCCATCAATTCTCGAGAGCGGACAGTTCGCACGGAGCCAGCCTGGGGGCACCGGACATTGTCCGGTGCACCACCGGACAGTCTGGTGTGCCAGGCTGGTGCTGGTTTTGGCTGTACTTAGCCAAATCTTTTCCAATTCAAATCTTCTTTTCTTGGCACTATTTCTAGCACTTAGATAAACATGTTAGTATTAAAAAACAATTTACTAAGTCTAGAAACATACCTTGTTTCTTTGATTTTCACTTCTCACTCATTTAGCACATAAGAACTCAATCAATATGTGTTGGGCATCTAACCACCAAAACACTTATAGAAATGGCCCAAGGGCACATTTCCCTTTCAATATGCCTCTTCGTCGCCTTTCTGCAAGGAGGATGAGGGGGACATCGGCATGCTACCCTCGGTGGGCAACAAGCACGACGTCTCTGGTGAGGTGTTAACGGGTAATCCGAGCGGATGTCCAAGCCCTATTTGATAGGAGTTGGATAGTGGTCCGGTGACGTGCCCCAAAGTACCTGCAGGTGATTCGCCTGGTCTCAGACCCGATCAATGGGGTCCTAGGACTCGATGCATCCCTCCGATGGGATACCGTCATGAATCACTCTCGTGGGTCTCTGTAAGTCGCCTAGAGGGGGGTGAATAGGCAAAACCTGAAAATTATAAACTTTGAACACGCACTTCGCCCAGGGTTAGGGTTAGAAATAAATAATAGTGAATTCGGAGTGCGGAAGATAGTTCTTCTTGCTATGAGTTTCTCAATCAATGCGAAAAACTTTGGGAGCAAACTCAAAACAGTGTGAGCAAGAGAACTTTAGAGAGAGAAGAGAGGGAAGAAACAAATCGAATGGTGAAGATCAACACAAGTGGACCCGGCGATTTGTTTCCCGAGGTTGTCTCTCATAGACACACACCCTCTCGAGTTGTCTCTCTTAGACCCTTGGACTAGAAGGACTCCATGGAAAGACAATATCACTTTATATGATCTAAAAGAGTGCAACTTCTAAGGGCAGGCATAAAAGTGAACTAGGGATTGATATACTAGAACTTTCACCAGAACCAAGTAGAAAGGGAGAGCTAGAAGGACATGGCACTCAATTGATTTTTGAGCATGTAATCTTGTTCACCTTTATGTTCATCATTCCATCAATCATACAAGGACATGGTATTATGCTCATTGTGGCTTGAAACTCTCTAAACTACTTGTAATACCTAGGTCCAACATACTGCTTGCTTATGCCTCTCGCTATTTTCAAAATTCTCTCCTCTTTCCGGTACTTTATGTACCTTGGTATAGTACCATGACGATATTAATAATCGTAAAAAAATAAAGTCATTTAAATTTTGTTCACATAATAAGATTTAGATTATCTTAAAATTAGTATGTATAGATAGTTAAATTGATAAAATAGGTATGCACACATACATAATATGATTTATGATGAAAGTAACTAACTCCTAGGTGTACATGGTTATATTTATTCTATATACTAGTATAACAATATTATAATAATTATTAAAAAATATGAACTCTTTTTAAAAATCACATAGTAAGATTTGGATTATCTTAAAACTAGTTTGGTGCATGTATGTTGCTATATGGTTGAATATAGAGTATAAAAAATAAAGACATGTGCGTTCTGTTGGATAGGTGAGTGTGAATATGTGTTTGGAGTAAACAACCATGATTCAAATTCTCATTTGTGTCTAATTTTAGCTTTTTTACCATCTAAATGTGGTGGCAGAGATAGATGAAATGAAGGGATGGGGTGACACACGATGACGATGGAACCATGAAACTGGTGTTTTATATAGTAGAGATGAGTATATACACATCGTTAAGCTAGCAAAATGATAATAAGTATGCACACATACACAATATGATTTATGATGAGAGTAGCAAAATACTCCCATAGTTTACAAAACAAAAATTGTAACCAACCAATACAAAAAAGTCATTACATTTCACCTTATTTTAAGACCAAACACATATTTTATATGATTTTTGCCCCTTCTTTCATGAAATTCAATGTTAGCCCTGAGCTACCTCATTGGAGATGCATGGTCAGTCCAATGGCAATTCATGAAAGCAACGTACAGTCAGATTCAGTCGAAAGACAATGGGTACACGACCAGTGTAACACCCCTGGTGTTACTAGAACTAAAACTTGGGCATGACATCATATGCATTGACATTTCATTATGTTTGTTACACCTAGAATGAATCTACTAGGCTAAAACTTCAAAACAAGTGTGATGTGGTGACTTGAAGTGCTTCTTAACCCTAGAATAGGGTACTTAACCAAGAGATAGAGGTATGTGGGTGTGTGATACCAAATTGAGTATTATCTCAAAAGTTAGTTGAAATGCTCATAAGAGACTAAACTTGGAGAAATTGAGTGGCACATAAACCCTAGAACACTCAAAACCCTAATTGAAACCCTAGAAACCCTAATTTGTTCCCTATAAGGTTATTTCAATTTCTATACACTTTTGGACCAAAGTGCATATATCAAAGTGGTAAAGTATCAAAAACTAAACAACTTTTACATTGGAAGATTTTCAAGTGATGTGGAGCAAATTGAAGTAATTTGTAAAAAGCCCCAATGGCACCCTATGGCTTAAACTCTGAAAATCAGTGACATTGGACCAAGTTTATGACCTTGTATCTCTTAATCCATGGAGATTTTGCCCTAAGTCACTACAACAAAATGGTAGAGCTATGTTAGCAGTTCAAGTTTGATTTAGTGACTAAGCCTTGGAGCTGTATGGAAATGGGAGAAAAATGGACCTAAAGTTGGGCTGTCAGTCACCACTGAAACTTAAATTCGACTGTCAGTGAACTGAGATGAACGTTGAGATTGATTTTGAATAGGATCCAGTGGATGTTTGATTAAGGTTGCTATAACAAAATTATAGCTGGTTTGTAGAAGAACAAGTTTGATACAGATGGATTAGGGGGCCGTTACATGGCAATTAGAGAACGGGGCTCCTCAACTTGCTCGGTCAGGCACACTGAATGGAGCTCCCATGGTACAGTAATTTGAATTAGATTCTAGGTTCAGTGAACATCGCTGCCGGTGATCCTCGCACGTAGATTCACGCCGGCTGCCGCGATTCGTGCCTATGTGAAGTGGATAACCGTGGCGGGTGAAAAGATCTTGACTGCGGATGAGACCGTGAGCTGGCTGTTGTACCCACTTGCCCCGTGACCGGTCGAGATGACCATCGTCGGAGTTCGCCGCTTGTCGCAAGAATGCCACGTATTTGGAGGCGTACCACGACGCGGTAGATTGCTGTAGATAGCCCCTCTGTCGCCTAAGACTTAGCCCGGTGAGCGCCACGGTAGTTTTGCTCCGGTGACTCATCTCTTCTCCGGTCGCCAGCTTGCCTTTCCCAAATTCGGAGCCACCGATTGCAGACGCTATAAATTGAGTGTGCAGCCTACTATGTTAGCCTATTACGAAGCCAGGACACCAACCCTCGCCCCTGATTAGCCACCGTAGACCATGAATTTGGTTTTCCCCCAAATTGGTTTGTCGTGCCGCCGTGTGGCACCGTGCTGTGGCCAGCCACCCATAGGTCCGTCCTCGTCCTTCTTGTCCATGTGTCAACACCCTCGTATGCTTGTGATGCTCATCGGCTCAGCCGATTGAACTCTATCGCGCTATGTCATTGAGAACGGGCCTAGGAAGGCTCTAGATCCGCGGGTGCCCGTAGACCGAGCTCTAGGATGGCGTTCGTGCTTAATTGTTGATCCCTAGTGGAGCGCCAAGGGTGGAATTAGGTGTAGAACAAATTCGAGCAGGTATTATAGGGTATAACGGCCGGTACAAGTTCGTCCATGGTTAGGGACCTGGTCATGTGAAGAAGAAAGAAGGGAAGGACTTAAGTGCACATGTCAGTAAAACATGTGAATAGTACGTAGGGCTTCTTTATCAGTTTTTCAAATAGCCGAGGGTCTCTACACAAAGTTGCCAACGCAGGCACGGGCGCGCGCGTTTTACCTGGCCATGGGCCGGTTCGGGCTGGAATGAGCCCAGTCCTATTCACTATTTTCCCTTTTCTTTTTGCTGACAGATTAAGAAATACATAGAAAATAGTAGAAAATGATAAAAAAAAAATTAGACCAATTTTGATAGACTCCTAAAATTGTCTAGTATTTAATAAAAACAGTATTAAGATTTTTATCCCACACCTGGAATTATTTAGCATTTAAAGATGCTCAACCCAAGCCTTTTAGAATTTTAGAAATAATTTAGTAGCTCCAAAAATGGTAAAACTTTTTGGGTAAGCTTAGTTTGATGATTAAAGACCTTGGGTGTAGTTTGAAATGATTTGGACATTGTTTGATCCCAAACCCAACAAATTAGCCTCCTAGGGCTTAATTGCCTAATACTGATTGACTACTAACTTAGGAAACCCTAGTGATTAGTGTGTACTGTGAAGGAAAGTTGTATTCAAGATACAACTTAGTATGTTTCTATTATGTAACTGCATATTCATAACATCACATGAGCATTCATGTAAATATACTATCGTGTATAGAAAACGAGGAAGAGATTGTCGTTGAAGAAGAAGTTGCACCTCAAGCTGAGAATCCACCAGCTGAAAATAACTTCTACTTCGACATCTATGGAACAGACTCAGAACCTCCTGCAACACAAGGCAAGCCCTGGTGCATTTACCCCTTGTTGTTTTAACACTCTTTATCACTTGAGATGATGCATTAGGTGACAGGAGTTGTGTGCTAAACAATTGCTGCATTCCCTTCCTTGGAAAACTGATTACCATTCCTTGTTGCCTGATTTACTTAAAGTTTTCTGATGCTTAGCTTTGCTTTAGAAAACAAAATATTTTGTTTTAAACAAAAGGGTGATGCTTCTATGGGATGGGGATTTTTACAAAGAAAAGACTGGTGATGGTGAATCCATCATGGCCATGATGGGTTTAACATCTGAAAAGATGTACCTCTGTCAGGTACCAAACTTTGGGTTGTAAATGGTAAAGACGAGACCGGGCGGGTGACTTGCACGAGAAGGAAGTCTCAGTGTAGTGTTTTCATCTAAGTCGCTTAAGGACCGAACCGATGTAGGCTTGCTGATCGAGGACCTTTTAACTGGCCACATGCCTCATCATGGGTAAGCTTTGCCTCGGTCAGACCAATACCAGAAAGGCTACCATGCAATGGGAGTGGAGAGATGGCGAGAGTAGCGTGTACCCTCTGTGGCAAGAGGCTAGACGGTGGTATATCTCTCGGTTGGCGTGAACCCATTCTGGTCTTGAGAAACCCGGTGGTGAGTTGACATATGCAAGGGTTAAGTGCTACATATGTCGTGTGGTTCGAGATCCCCAGCTGGGTATTAATCGATTCGAATCGCTGTTACTTCACGGACATGAAGACTTGGTCACTGCCCTACATGTAGCAATCCAGTGAACTGAAAGGTTGATAAAAGACGGCTAGTGTAGGCTAAGTGCCTGATCTAGGATAGAAAGAACTCTAGATGCAGGTAACTACTTAACCTGGTAATAAAAATGGATTTTTAAGGATCCACTCATAGTAAGGTTTTCTACAAACAAGAGTCTTTGAATTTTGATGAGCTTTACCTTGATTCCCAAAAGCCAGCATATCCTTGAGAGTCTTTTTCCTTTGACGGGTATGACTTGCGAAAGTACACTCCGTACTCAAGGTTTTCGAAGCCATGTTGTTGTAGGTGATGAAACAGCCGAGTTTTGTTGTTTCTGCTCTAAGGTGGTGCCAAAGCAGGAGGAAGATCACTACGCTTGTTTGGGGAAGGGTGTTTTGTCTCCCAGTTATGTAATAATAATAAGCTCTGCACTCGAACACAGGCTATATAATAAATACTCTCTATATTTGGTATGAATGTAAATTATATTATTGTAATCCTTCCACTATTCTCTTCTCCGATGATGTGTAATGTCTGTGTGATGGGTTAAGCGCTCTTGGGCGATATGATGAAGATATAGATAACCAAACTTGCCGAGTCATTATGCGCACCTGCATGATTGTCTG
This sequence comes from Zea luxurians, assembly GCA_029449295.1. Lineage (NCBI taxonomy): Eukaryota > Viridiplantae > Streptophyta > Magnoliopsida > Poales > Poaceae > Zea > Zea luxurians. The sequence goes on along the minus strand of JAOPSE010000034.1, from coordinate 20,346,109 downwards.
AGGTCCTTGGGACAAGGACATCTGTAGGTGGGCCAAATACCTTGGGAGGTTCCGTGACAACCATTGCCTCCATGTAAGACCCAAAAAATTGGTAAAAAATAATTATAAAATAAATAAACAAATATAGTTATTATAGTGCTTTGGGAATTAAGGAATGAGAAGAGAAATTTGTAATAAAGTCAATTATTAGAGTCAAAATGGGAAGGAGAATAAGATAGTAATATTTAAAATAATATAGTTTATATCCACATTTGATTTCGATTGAGACATTTGGAAAATCTGAAATTTAAAGCAGGAGTATAAATTTGAGTTGAATAATTGAAATTGGAATTTGGAATAGAAAATGAGAAAGAAAAGTTTTCCTTCCATAAATAAATAATATTAAAAACAGTAGAATCTATATTCCCAATAGAATTATATATTGAGAGTTGAAATCTGAAATTCAAACAGAAAGTAAATCAGGTTTGAAATTAAAATAGGAATTGAAAATATGAAAGAAATTAAAAAGAAAAAACCCATAACCGCGCCTGGGCCTCTGTCTCGACCCGCCTTCACTTCTCTACACGTCTCCCATTTTACCTCAACCATGTTGCGGCCCATCCAACCAGCCCCATTCGCTTGCCGCACCATGACATGTGGGCCTCGTTTGTAAGGATTGTCTTCCTCTAGCTGCTGGAAGTACGCGCGAAATGGACGCCGTTGCCACCGCACCGCAGACCCCGGTCTGCAAAGTCTCCTTCTTCGCTAGAATCGCGCCTCAGGCTCGCACAACAAAAGCCGCGCGAGATCTGCGTGGTGCTTCCCTGGAGTTCGTGGACGTTGCAACCGGCCCACGCCGTTGCCGCCGCACCGCAGACCCCGGTCTGCCAAGTCTCCTTCTCTGCTAGAATCGCGCCTCAGGCTCGCACAACAGAAGCCGCGTGAGATCTGTGTGGTGCTTCCCTGGAGTTCGTGAACGTTGCAACTGGCCCACCCTATCCGCTGCCGCGAACCGCGGGAGACATCCGGTCGGGGTCGTAGCTCCTCGGGCCATAAAAGCCAACCGTCATGACCCCCTCGTCTCATCTGTCGTGCCCACATCCGTGCGCAAGCACCGTAGCCACCGGATTCTTAGGCCTAAATCGCCGCTAGAAGCGCATCTTCGGGTAGGGCGGAACGGAGTCCGCACCGTCGTTGTGGATCCCACGCACCGGGCGTCTTGCGAGGAAAGGTTTAGCCGGGGAGGTTTGCCTGAGCTAGGCGGTTGTTTTGGTGGCGCGGTGGAATTAGATCGACTGTTGCACCATCGATTCCTCAACATAGTTTGGGAAGTTCGCTCGGGTCGTATCGCGCCGTGGGTGAGTCTCGCCTCCACTTTATTCTCGGTAAGAAGCATTCCACCGATGTCGCCCTCATGTACTCTTTCTCGGGCACCAATTAGATTCGAGTATGGAGCGTTGGGTGTGGGGTTGTGCTCCGTGCCGGCGGAGGGGCGCCATCGTGATGCCCTTGTGCCGCTGTGCTCCTGCGGCAAGGGAAGAAGAAGTGTCGGGGTCGTGTGATATCTGATGGACGGTCTGGATTTGAACTAGCCACCGGTTTGACGCGGGCCGTTGATCCATCCACGGGCGGCCGGGATTAGATTCAAGAAAATGTTTCGGCTAGGGTTTATATTGATCGTCCGATTCTGATCCTGCGCGGGTAAAGCATTGGCGCAGTTTTAAAATCGTGACCGTCGATCAGTTGATGGACAGCCCATGTGTCGTACCGATTGGATAATGGGTGGATTTAATCTGAGCCTTCCATCTCAGATCCGGTGGCCAGTGATCAACCATACCCCTTTGTCGTGGTTATTTTCTAAAAGAACCCTCGACTTGTTCTGATTCAACCCGTCGTCCAGCTCGAGTTTACACTGAGTCTGGGGAAATTGCTAGTTAGCCCTTGTAGTTTTTGATAAATTATGTGCCCAATCCAGAAGCTTAGGAAATTCAGGAAAATGATTTAGGAAATGGTTTTTGGGTATAAAAATATATCCATAACTTATTTAATTCATAGAAATTCCATTTTAACTCCTTTTTAATCCGTTTTAGTTGCAATAATTTTGTTTTAATATTGTCTATCACCTAGTGCCTCTATTTAGCCATGAAACTTGAATTCAAAATGTTCATTTGAATTAATCTATTCTAGGTGCTTAATAACTTCAGAAATTCATAACTTGGTAACCGTAACTCCGAATTTAGTAATTCTTGTTCTTATGATCTCGTTACGCAGCGTAGACTATTATTATGCAGTTTATTCTTAGGTTTGTTGTGATGTTAATTTTGCCTATACCATGTTTGTCTGTATTGCTACGTTTAGCAGTGAGGACATGTGTCATCTGAAGAGCAAGTTGGTACCTGGAATCTCAAGTCTTAAGCAAGCTGTGCCCTTGATCACTTCTTTTTACCCAGTCATATTCCGATTAATCATAATGATCTGCATAGGTTAATTTTGATGGGACCCAATAGGTTACCCTAGTTTGACTATCTTTATACCTTGTTTACCACTGAATTTTTGGGTAGTACATGCTATTGCTTTATATGGTTTTGGGTATAGATATGCACATTATTCATGATCATACTTTTATTATCAGTTGTTATTTACTATTCATGTTAAAATCATTATGTTAATTGGAACATGGAGCGACCACCCGAGAAAACAGTGCTACCACAAGGGAGGAATGGGACCCCTTGCCTGATTAATTAGGAAAGCTAGTGGATGACTACCTTACCCGAAAGGGGCAAGGGCAGTAGGGAGTGGTCAGTGTAGGGAGGTCTTTGGGTTGATTTTGTTGTGATGGCGGTTAAGCGAGGGATCCCTGCATTGGAGCTTCCTATAAACTGTAGCGGGTTTTCTGAAGGAAGTGGAACTTGGTAAAGGCCTCGTAGTGTTATCCTGCCTCGCCTCCTTGGTAGAGGTGTATGGGATGTTCTCTTGGCAGATGGGAAACATGACTTGTGGGTAAAGATGTGCAACCTCTACAGAGTGTAAAACTGGTATATCAGTCGTGCTCACGATCATGAGCAGCTCGGACCCTCACATGATTAATCTATGGAACTAAATTCAATTTGTCATATGCATTGCATCGCAGGTGTTGTTATCACTTTTGTTCTACTACTTAATTGGGTTGGTATTTACTTATACTTAGTAATTGCTAATAAAATTTTGACCAATTTTAAAAGCAATGCTCAGCTCTAACCATCCTCTTTGGTAAGCCTTACACTTCACGTGAGCTCCCACCTTTGGCGAGTTCATGTACATTATTCCCCACAACTTGTTGAGCGATGAACGTATGTGAGCTCATTCTTGCTGTCTCACACCCCCATAGGTCAAGAACAGGTACCGCAGGATGAGGCGCATGGAGGATGTCGTGACGAGTTCGTGAGAGGTCTAGGCCGTCGTCTCCCAGTCAAGTTTGGGTTGCTGGATCGTTGTCTCCTTATGATGTAATTATTTATTTTGTACAGAACTCCTATTATATAGTGAAGATGTGACATTCGTTTCTGTACCACTATTCATCATATGTGTGAGACTTGGTCCCAGCACACCTGGTGATTATTTTGCGCTCGGGTTTTGGACCCCTAAAACTCGGACGTTATAGAAGTGATATCAGAGCAATGTTGACTGTAGGACAAAACCTAGATAGAACTGGACAACCATTATCTACTTACCTTGCTACACTGATCCTTTCTAAACTTTCCTTAATCATTTATCATCCACTGCTGCTTTACTCTGATTACTCTTACCTTTTCACTTTTAAAGACAAAAGTGGATTTCACACTTTGAAATCCTGTGCCTAAAGTGACCTTTAGGAATAGAAAACCTATTCATAGGAACAAAAATAAAATTATTTTTATAGATATTTATGTACTTCAATGTTTGTTCTTATGATACTTGTTTGATTTGGATCTTTGATTGAGTGTTATGAGTTGTGGAGTAATGTCCACAATTACATCTGCATATACATATAGGCATAAAGGATAATATTTACAAAATAACTAGACAATCTAGAATATCCCCATTAAAATGTATCTAGTATTCCGTATCTATCTCATCTTGACAGATTCTATCTTACCTTTGGACATTCACCTTATACGACTAGTTACCCAATCTTAACATAAAACATCAGATTAAGCCCTGCCAAAGAATCTTCAGTATATAACCAGCTATTAGCCTATTCATTCTGCCTACCAAATAATTTTCTTGCAAAACTATCTTACCATATGCTTCTAACTCAGATGGTCAATACTAGGAAGGGTGGAGGAATTGATCTACCTGCCAATCCACATAACCGGAGGGTGCTTAGACAACAACAACAACAAGTAGAGATGAATCCTCCGAATCCTCCACCAGTCGGTGCTAATCCAATAGTTTCAACCCAGATGTGAATAATGCAGCAGATGGCGGACACTATGGCAGACATGCACGCACAGATGCGACAGGAGCGTTAGGAGATGCGCCAAGAGAGGGAGGAGATGCGATAGGAGCGAAGGGTGCAACAGTAGCAACCACCACTACCTCCACCACCACCACTAGTTCCACCCAGGGATAAGCACCGGGAGTTTATGAGTCACAAATCACCAACCTTCTCCAACTCCACAGACCCACTGCAAGCAGATGACTGGCTTAAGTCTGTAGAGAATATGCTCAACATAGCTCAGTGCTCGGATAGAGAGAAAGTGCTCTACGCATCAGGTCGTCTTACTGGTCTCGCTGCGGATTGGTGGGATGCGTATTGCGCTGCTCATGTTGCCGTCAACACAATCACTTGGGCAGAATTCTCCACTCAATTCAGGAATTACCATATTCCTGTTGGACTCATGAAGATTAAAAGGAAGGAGTTTCTATCCCTCAAACAAGGAAGTATGTCTGTGAGCGAATATAGGGACAAATTTATTCAGCTATCTCGATATGCTCCTAGGGATGTTGAAGATGATGAGAAGAAGCAGGAGCTCTTCCTAGAAGGTTTGATTGGACCACTACAATACCAACTAATATCACACACATTTTTGTCCTTTAACGACTACTTGACAAGGCGATTGCTGTGGAAAATAAGAGGTGTGAGTTTGGAGAGAAAAGAAGGGCTGCCAACCAGGGATAGGCTGGAAGTAGTTCCCGCCCCTGATATAATACCACTCCAAGTACACCAGCTCGTGGCAATTCCGGGCAGCAAACTCAACTGGCACCAACAGCTCCTCCGCAAGCAAGCACCCCAGTAGGACCTGTTACTCCTAACACACCCACCAACATGCTATGCTTCAAGTGTGGACAATCGGGACACTATGCCAACTACTATCCCAATAGGGCTGCCTACACTACACGACTCCAATGAAGCAAGGTCAGGCCTCAGCGGGCAAGAGTCAGCCCCTGTCTGTCAACCGGGGACAAGCCAACCATGCAGAAGTAGAAGCTGAACCTGGCGAACTTGAAATTCAAGAAGAAGTGCTAGTTGAAGATGAAGTAGTCGGTGAAGAAGTCAACAAACAACAAGAGTAGAGCATATATATATATAGAAATAAACATAAATATAGATATATATATATATATATCCTAAATACTGTTTTAGCTAGTAGTTAGCATGTTACTATTTTAGAAATAATAATAAGGTCTATTCAACCATATGTTTTGCTAATAAATTATGCATCATGCTGAGATTCTTGTTTGTGCATATGTTTTGAGACAATATGGGTATACATCCTTTTTCTTACAAATCTCGAGGACGAGATTTCTCTTAAGGGGGTAGGATTTGTAAGACCAAAAAATGGTAAAAAAATAATAATTATAAAATAAATAAACAAATATAGTTATTATAGTGCTTTGGGAATTAGGGAATGAGAAGAGAAATTTGTAATAAAGTCAATTATTAGATTCAAAAATGGGAAGGAGAATAAGATAGTAATATTTAAAATAATATAGTTTATATCCACATTTGATTTCGATTGAGACATTTGGAAAATCTGAAATTTAAAGCAGGAGTATAAATTTGAGTTGAATAATTGAAATTGGAATTTGGAATAGAAAATGGGAAAGAAAAGTTTTCCTTCCATAAATAAATAATATTAAAAACAGTAGAATCTGTATTCCCAATAGAATTATATATTGAGAGTTGAAATCTGAAATTCAAACAGAAAGTAAATCAGGTTTGAAATTAAAATAGGAATTGAAAATATGAAAGAAATTAAAAAGAAAAAACCATAACCACGCCTGGGCCTCTCTCTCTCGGCCCACCTTCACTTCTCTACACGTCGGCCCATTTACCACAACTGCGCCGCGGTGGCCCATCTAGCCAGCCCCATTCGCTTGTCGCACCATGACATGTGGGCCCCGTTTGTAAGGACCGTCTTCCTGCAGCTGCTGGAAGTACGCGCGAAACAGACGCCGTTGCCGCCGCACTGCAGACCCCGGTCTGCCAAGTCTCCTTCTCCACCAGAATCGCGCCTCAGGCTCGCACAACAGAAGCCACGCGAGATCCGCATGGTGCTTCCCTGGAGTTCGTGGACGCTGCAACCGGCCCGCCCTATCCGCCGCCGTGAACCGCGGGAGACCTCCAGTCGGGGCCGTAGCTCCTCGGGCCATAAAAGCCGACCGTCGTGACCCCCTCGTCTCATCTGCCGATGCCCACATCCGTGCGCAAGCACCGTAGCCACCAGATTCTTAGGCCTAAATCGCCGCTAGAAGCGCATCTTCGGGTAGGGCGGAATGGAGTCCGCGCCGTCGTTGTGGATCCCACGCATCGGGCGTCTCGTGAGGAAAGGTTTAGCCGGGGAGGTTCTCCTGAGCTAGGCGGTTGTTTTGATGGCTCGGTGGAATTGAGAGATCGACTGTTGCACCATCGATTCCCTGCCGGAGTTTGGGAAGTTCGCTTGGCCGTATCACGCCGTGGGTGAGTCTCGCCTCCACTCTATTCTTGGTAAGAAGCATTCCACCGATGTCGCCCCTCATGTACTCTTTATTGGGCACCAATTAGATTCGAGTATGGAGCATTGGGTGTGGGGTTGTGCTCCATGCCGGCGGAGGGGCGTCTTCGCGGTGCGCCTGCGCCGCTGTGCTCCTGCGGTAAGGGAAGAAGAAGTGCCAGGGTCGTGTGATCTCTGATGGAGAGTTTGGATTTGAACTAGCTACTGGTTTGACGCGGGCCGTTGATCCATCCACGGGCGGCCGAGATTAGATTCAAGAAAACGTTTCGGCTAGGGTTTATATTGGTCGTCCGATTCTGATCCTACGCGGGTAAAGCATTGGCGCTATTTTAAAATCGTGACTGTCGATCTGTTGATGGACGGCCCATGTGTCATACCGGTTGGATAATGGGTGGATTTAATCTGAGCCTTCCATCTCAGATCCGACGGCCAGTGATCAACCATACCCCTTCATCGCAGTTATTTTCTAAAAGAACCCTCGACTTGTTCTGATTCAACCCGCCGTCCAGCTCAGGTTTGCACTGAGTCTGGGGAAAATTGCTAGTTAGCCCCTGTAGTTTCTGATAATTATGCGCCCAGTCTAGAAGCTTAGGAAATTCAGAAAAATAATTTAGGAAATGGTTTTTGGGTAAAAAAAATATATCTAGAACTTATTTAATTCATAGAAATTCCATTTTAACTCCTTTTTAATCTGTTTTAGTTGTAATAATTTTGTTTTAATATTGTCTATCACCTAGTGCCTCTATTTAGCCATGAAACTTGAATTCAAAATGTTCAGTTGAATTAATCTATTCTAGGTGCTTAATAACTTCATAAATTCATAACTTGGTAACCGTAACTCTGAATTTAGTAATTCTTGTTCCTATGATCTTGTTACACAGCGTATACTATTATTATGCAGTTTATTCTTAAGTTTGGTGTGATGTTAATTTTCCCTATACCATGTTTGTATGTATTGCAACGTTTAGCAGTGAAGACACGTGTCATCTGAAGAGCAAGTTGGTACCTGGAATATCAAGTCTCAGGCAAGTTGTGCCCTTGATCACTTCTTTTTACCCAGTCATGTTCTGATTAATCATAATGATCTACATAGGTTAATTTTGATGGGACCCAATAGGTTACCCTAGTTTGACTATCTTTATACCTTATTTACCACTGAATTTTTGGGTAGTACCTGCTATTGCTTTATGTGGTTTTGGGTATAGAGATACACATTATTCATGATCATACTTTTATTATCAGTTGTTATTTACTGTTCATGTTAAGATCATTATGTTAATTGGAACATGGAGCGACCACTCGGAAAAACAGTGCTACCACAAGGGAGGAATGGGAGTATGGGACATGTCGGTACCTTGAAACAGGGGTACCCCTGTTACAAGGAAAAGACGCTGTGCCGACAGTAAAGTCTCTGGTTGTGCGATAAACGGCTTACCGTTGCGCAACCTCGGCCGCCTTGGGGGTCACCAAGTGGCCAAGAGGAAGGATGTGCTCCGGATGTAAGCAGCAGGTCTGGACCCGCTACGTAGAAAACACCGGACCCCGCGCATGACGAGCGGACCTTCGGGGCAGATCCCGGACCCTTCGGAGTGAGGTCCGAACGATTCACCACCGGATCCCGGATCTTGGGGCATGAGATACCCAGGTCCTGCCCTGGAAGGGGTCCGGTGCTGGCACATGTCCGGGGCTTGCATAGCGCTCCCCCACCCCAAGGCGGAGATCCGCTACTGCCACATGGCTAGTGGCCCATGACGTAAGCCAACGAGAGGAGTCTGACGTCGGGCCACTGGAGCCGCGTAGCCACTGCATTTATTGCAGAAAGGACGCGCCGTCTGCCGGAAAGCCAACGAGGGATGTGCCCTCTCGACATTTAATGCGTCTAGTCCTTTCCACTGGCAGACAGTGTCAGACGGCGCGCCGGTCCAATCTATTATAGAATAGCGCGCCCGTGCCATGCGGACTGGACTTGTTACCCCTTCTACAAGGAGCTTCCCCTGCACGCCAAGGATACGCAGATCTCATGTGTCAGAGCGCTAGAAGATCGCCTCAGCAGCACATGTTCGTGGCTTCGAGTACAATATTCGTTAAGCCCCTGGGGCCACATGTCGGGGCTCAGTACCTTTGTGCATGCCCCCCTTCGGCTATAAAAGGGAGGCATGCGACGTTACAAGACAGGTTCACTCACACCCATTCTTAGGCAGACACTCACAAGTTCATACGAGCTTCCAAAGCAATACATCACACAGTGGAGTAGGGTATTAAGCTCCGGTGGCCTGAACCACTCTAAACCCTCGCGTGCTCTCGTGTGTTGATCCACCAGTCTCGTAACAAGCAAAACGCTTAGGCCCCTCCTCTTTTTAGGATTTAGGGCGGGTGCAATCCGCCACCCGGCCGGAGAGATTTTCCCCTCCGATAGGACCCCTTGGCTGATTAATTAGGAAAGCTAGTGAATGACTACCTTACCCGAAAGGGACAAGGGCAGTAGAGGAGTGGTTAGTGTAGGGAGGTCCTTGGGTTGATTTTGCTGCGATGGCGGTCAGGCGAGGGATCCCTGTATTGGAGCTTCCTATAACTGTAGCAGGTTTTTTGAAGCTAGTGAAACTTTGTAAAGGCCTCGTAGTGTTACCCTGCCTCGCCTCCTCGGTAGAGGTGTATGGGATTGGTCTTCTCTTGGCAGATGGGTAACATGACTTGTGGGTAAAGATACACAACCTCTATAGAGTGTAAAACTGGTATATCAGTCGTGCTCACGGTCATGAGCAGCTCGGACCCTCATATGATTAATCTATGGAACTAAATTCAATTTGTCATATGCATTGCATCGCAGGTGTTGTTATCACTTTTGTTCTACTACTTAATTGGGTTGATATTTACTTATACTTAGTAATTGCTAATAAAATTTTGACTAACTTTAAAAGCAATGCTCAGCTCTAACCATCCTCTTTGGTAAGCCTTACACTTCACGTGAGCTCCCACCTTTGGCGAGTTCATGCATATTATTCCCCATAACTTGTTGAGCGATGAATGTATGTAAGCTCACTCTTGCTGTCTCACAGCCCCCCACAGGTCAAGAACAGGTACCGTAGGATGAGGCGCATGGAGGATGCCGTGACGAGTTCATGAGAGGTCCAGGTCGTCGTCTCTCAGTTAAATTTGGGTTGCTGGATCGTTGTCTCCTTATTATGTAATTATTTATTTATTTTGTACAGAACTCCTATTATATAGTAAAGATGTGATATTCATTTCTGTACCACTATTCGTCATATGTGTGAGACTTGGTCTCAGCACACCTGGTGATTATTTTGCGCCCGGGTTTTGAACCCCTAAAACTCGGGTGTGACACTCCAACTAGTCCAACAAGGCAATATCATCTTTATGAAGCAAGAAGCAACACCTATTGCCTCGTCACCAAGGCTCAGGTCACAAAATAGCAAAAAACCCCAAGATCACTCTAGTAAATCAGAGCTACAGTTCTTGACACCTTACTGTAACTCTTTGTTTTTATTGTTGAGTCATTGGACACGCGTCACCAAAACCATAATAAATAGTTCTTAACTAAACCACTTAAGGCACATCTGGTGAACAAAGGCCAACCGGAAACATTTTAAATTTCTTTCTCTTGCAATTTTGTGTCAGTTATTAGCTCCTCCTCCCCTATATTTCTCTAGAGGAGGGAGCAACAGATTCAGTGGGAGGTTCGAGCAGAATTTACTGAAACTCCTCTCTTTCTTGCCCCTATAAATTACCTATCACAACCCTAGGTTATTGAGTCCCTTCAATTTCTCCAAGTTTTTTAATTCCATCCTCTGTTTTGGTTCCTCGCCCACTCATAGGGACACATTTGGTGTGGTACAAATATTTGATGCTAGTTCCTAGGTTTGATTTTGGTGAGTAAAATTCATCGGTTCTTTCACTGATTCAGTTCCCTAACTCTACTCTCATTACTTCTCCCTCTATAAATCTAGTTGGTGACCCTGCTTTCTTGATAAATGTGTTATTATGTTACCTTGCTGATTTTGAGGAGAATGAACGATCTTTGTGCTTGTTAGCGAGCCACATATCAAAATCATTTATAATATATAATAAAGCACATCATATCTTTTTAAAAATAAATCTAATTTCTTGTCAATTCCATGTGGATATTCCATTTTGTCCTCTATCCGCTTGGAATTTTATAAAAAGCCATGTGATTTTTGCTGTTTGGTGAAATTGTTCCTTTAGACGATGTTTTGGATCCGGTAGGTTGCTTTGTGTGTCTCATTTTTGCTATGTTAGTATGACTATAATTGTCTTCTAGTTTATGCATCATAATGGACAAATAGTGGTTACATACTTTCAGTTCATAGTCTAGTCTAGTCTAGTTGTGTGCTTCTGTGGTCGTGACAGTGGTTTTAGGCAAGTTCACAAAAACATGTTGTATTGACGATGTCTTGTGCCAGGGTTCTTCACCTAGAGCAACCTTGCTTGTTTTATTGATGTGGATAATTATTTATGAGTAGGTTTTCTATCTTTTTATCCAATACAATGATCGCCACCATTTACATGGAATCTATTGATGTGATTTGCTCTATCTGCTTGGATTGTCCACATATTTCCTAAGGTTATAGAAAGCGTTAAGGACTAAGGTGGCGTTTGGTTGGCGCATTTTGGGCAGTAATCCGTTAACAGCGGTATCGGCTCCCATTGTTTTTGTTTGGTTGGGCCGCTTCGTTAATGGATCACAACGGGAACGGATACGACCTATACAACTTTGATACCGCTCTCCATCCGGTATTATCCGATCCCTTCTCGCCTCCACCTCATGCAAGTCACGCACAGAGTTCAACCAAACAAAACACGTATTCACTTAATCTGTATCGATCCACGCCACTTTCTGTTACCACTAACGTTTGCGTTACAATTGTGGAACCAAACACTATGTAAGTGAGTGGTGACCCACCGCCTAGATCTTAAGTGCCTCTAAGCATGCTTAAGCATTTTGTAATGTAGTAGAAATTTTGAATTTTAGTCTTGGTCTGAACAAATAAGAGATGAGAGTGGAGAGCAATTGAGTGAGTGCAAATGAATTAGGTTCAGGTCCCTCTCCACCTTTCCGCTCTCCCTTTTATATGGGATGTAGGAGGGATGGTTTTCACTATTCCCCCACATGGGGTTTGTATTTACGAAAGAGCGTCTCGGGCTACAAGTATGCCCTAATCATTATCTCATAAGCCTATTAGCTATGTAATTAAGTGCTAGACACACTAAAGGGGGTCCCTAACATATAATACATATGACACTTGTCTGTATAGAGATCATTTGGAGATACTTTTATCCTTAGCGAAACCTTGGTCGAACCTCTAAGACTTCACCTTTGGTAATGGTTCTTTGCCCAGCTCTAAATCTTTGATAACTTCTCTTTGTAATGGGGCCTTCACCATATCAATAAATGTAGATGATATAACACATCTTTAAGTTTTCACTCACGTGCATCAGGCAAATCTTGTGTCTTTAGGTGGATTGCTTGTTCAATACGCTCTTCGCTAGCCCCTCTTGGCTGATGCTTGTGAGAAATTCTTTCACATGTTTGAAGTAGATGATGTAGGTGTAGTTGTTGTCATGGATGTTGTAGATGGTTACCCCCTGCTCTAAATTTATGGAAAAGGTGAAGTTAAAGATGTTGATGATGGCGATGCCCACACCAACTTGACAATGAAGGTGAAGTCAAAGATGTTGATATTGGTGGCAAAGTCGCTTATTGAGGCATTGCAAAGGCATAGTCGATGATGTTGAAGTCGAAGCCCCCTGGTTGAAACATTAACAAAGGTGTAGTCGATCATAGAGCCCTCTTAGTGAACATAGTTAATAACATATCTGTTGAAAGTCAACATGAACTACTCGTACATCCACATCTAATGTAGGTATAGGAGGCCCAATTCTTGTATCTAATCCTCCATAAGCATTAGTAGATGTGGCGTAATATCAAAGTAAAACAGTGGGAATCACATCTCGAGTTAGCAAAGAGTCTCCACAATGAAGAATTTCATGTTAGATAACTCTGCTTCATCGATGACCTTCTCGATGATATAGTTAAATAAGTAGGACATCTATGTGATGACCATCTTCACGTATTCTAGACTGATAGCCCTGATTATAATGGGAAGAAACATCATTCGTACCATGTGGTAGTCATATGAATGGTAGCCGGTCAATGTGAGGTCTTTCATCAAAACTAAACTGTTGATGTTGGTAGAGAAACTAGTTGGCCCCTTGACCTCCCTCTTCTCTTATTTTGTCGGGTTATAGTTGGCGCTTAGGAGGTTGACTTTCCTGTTCTGCTATAGTCTTGGGTGAATGTCCAATTAGATGTTTTGATTGACAAGATTCAACCATGACTTTATAGTATCCTTCATCTTTCCCTTGATGTCTAGTAGGTGGCTAATCATGCTATCAAAGACATTCTTTCCTAGGTTCATGCAATCTATGGCATGTGGTACTCAACATGAACCTAATGTTCCTCAGCTCATTGCGAAACTCTAGGAACATGATATCGAAATTCTTCCACTGTCGGGTATCGATAAGGTGTTGCAACTTGTTAGTGTCCTCCATGCAATCACTAGATGCATGCTAGGACATTAGCTATACATCCTTAGGGTTCTTGAATACACAACACAGTCGATCAACTATGGGCAGATACCACATCGACAGGTCAGGAATTCACCTATGTGTGTAACATTCTTCCTCCTCGTGAGACGAAACCTACTTTGCACTATATTCTTGTATGCCTTCTTCTGTGTACCACTCGAGGTTCCCTCGTCATTCGCATCAATGCAACACTCAACATTCCATTTGTGTTAACTCATGTCGCAGTGTGACAACTCTCCAAGCTCACATACTGGGTGCCCCAGTACAAGATATAGTGGTTAGGGCAAGCATAGATCTTTGTAGACCCAACACTATTAGTCGGACTAGCTTCTTCTCCTGATAGGTATTGGCAAGCATTTTGTTATCATTTGGAAGCATAAAACCAAAGATATGTATAGCTCATTAAAGCATGTATTGGAGCATCCAAAAATGAGCTTTCAACATCAACATCTCGAGATAAAAATTTAGCACCATCCATTGCTTTGGATAGTCCTTATATAGTGGTTCCTTTGCCAACTACTTTCATCTCTTTCAAGTTCTCTAGCCACCTTGGGATCCCAAACATAAGGTCATCATTGATGAGGCAGTTAATGAGAATTTCTCTAATCACTACCCATCCTTAGGGCTCCAAGGCTGCCTCACCAAGACCCCCATCATCATCACTCACACTGTCCGCCACATCTTGAACAAAATCATCCATCACGATGGAATAATGTTTGCCAGCAACACTGTGCCCGACTAATGATGATGAGACTCATCCTCCATGGTTCGCATTCACCATCTACGACGATGTTCCTCTAGATTTACCACTCACATCTCCTTCGCCATGAAACTTCCAAAATGTACCCTTAGACGAAACCCCACTACATCAAATGAGGTTTCACATCATTGCCTTCTAGCATCCAAACACAATTGTTCTTGTAGTGAGACCACAAACATATGATTCCTTAATAATTCACACTTAGAGCATGCTTTTGAACAGTGTCAAAAATTTATCACTTGTTCTATGAAGGGTTGTGATAACCTTGATATCTAGTACATCCATTGTGACATATCATGTCAACTAACCTTGTATGCATAAAAAAACTAACAAAACATAACATAATGAGAGGTGCATCACTCGAATGGCTAACTTATTACAAATAATACAAATATAGACAATATATAATTAACACAAACAAAAAATACCACTAGATAGCAATACATAGAGCGTCACTATGTCATATAGAAGCATAAGTATAATAGTGTTACAAAAAATCATACAAATAAAGAACAAGCTATGTTTTCTCTCTCTTCTACCATAGACATAATTTTACATCACCAAAAATTAAAATAAAGAGCAAAATAAGGATGCAAGGTTGTCTTCAGTGAATCGTGTAAAATAGAGGACGCGACACTGTAGATAACACTATTTGACACTGTTTATAGAGTAAAGTTTGAAATAGAGGATAAGATAGGGATAAAACAGGAGAGATGCTAGAGACAACCTAAGAGCCCATACCTCATACAGTGTCCTCCTTCAATAAATCCAAGAGCAAAATTTCACCTCTTAAAACATGGTGATTTTAAAGACTAGTTTAGAAACTCAAATCTCCTCTTACATTAAATTATCTATCATATATTAAATTATATAATGAATTGGTAAAAGATGTTAGAAAGAAAAAAGAATGGAAAAAAGATAGTATAGACTTGTTAAAAGCTCATCAATTGAGCACAAACCAAGTCCCACACGTTTCCCTAACCATTTCACTGCTCCACGCTCCAGCGAAGGCACACGACACAACCGCTGCCGTTTCTTCATCTCCCAATCTTCATCTTCCTCGCAGCGTCCCTTGCTCGCGTTCGGCACATAGGCGACGGCGACGGCGACGGCGCTCAGGATCGGGCTCTCGGCGGCGGCGTCAGCGGCTTCCCCTCCCGCCTCCCGCTAGTCGCCTCGCGCCCTCGCCTCCGGTCCTCCGCCCACCCGCTGGTGACCCTGCGTGCGTCCCTCTCTCTCTCTCTCCCTCTCCTTCGGCTTCCGGTGGATCGTCGACCGCGCCTGGCCTGTGGGCAGCGGGAGCCAGCAGCCGCTGCTCAACCAAGGCGGTCGCGCCGCTTTGGGAGCGCTTATGCCCCAAAGCCAAGCGTTACCCGTCCTCTTAGCGCTTCAGCGCGCTGAAGCGTGCGCTTAGTGCCTTTTTGAAACCCTGATATTTTCTTTCAAAAAAAACTTACTCTACATATATTTGTTTCCCTGCACCCTTTTGTTTCATTACCAAATTTTCCATATCAGATAATGTAGCATTGGATTAGGATATATACCATGGCAACAGCCAACAGTACATGTACAATGTAGTTCTGATGGTACTCCATTCATTCCAAATTATGAGACGTTTTGACTATCCTAGATATATAAATTTTGCTATGCACTTAGATGTACACTACATAGTTAAAGCAATGTATCTAGAAAGACTAAAATATCTTCTAATTTTGAATGGAGGCAGTAATGTTGAAATGCTTAGCTAGTGCGATGAATTATAAGATAGCATACATGTGTGTTCATGTAACAAAGTGATATCGGTCGAATTTCCAAAAGTCATCTCCATGCACTTGAATTCAATATGTTAACCTAATAGCTTGTTATTTTTATTTTATGGTAGGAGTAAGGAAGTCAGCACACTAAAATTCAGTTTTTCTCATCTTAATTTGAAGTTTGTGTTTTCTTTTACTTTTGAGTTTAAATCTTGCTTTTCTGCATGCTTGTTTTCATGCCTTTGTGAATTTATAGATGTTATCCTATTTTGCCAGACGAAGGTATAATTATTTACTTATAACACAAATTTGAGATGTTCCTGAAGTGATAAATTACACTAAATGGTTGCAGGAGCATGAATCACTGACTTGTGAACCATTACCTTTATGGGAAAAGAAAAACTCCATAAGCAGCCCTCTGGCCGTCTGATTGAATCTCTCAAAATGGAGAGGATGAGGAACATCCTGACTCATAGATATCCATATCCGCATGAACACTCAAGACATTTTATCATTGCTGTGTTTGCTTGTTGGCTTTTCTTCATTTCCTCAGATAATTTGCAAAACCTTATAATGAAGTTGGACAAGAATTTTAAATGGTGGTCCATGTATGCTTGTTTGATTGGCTTCTTCTATTTCTTCTCATCGCCTTTTATCAGGAAGACCATCAAACCAAACTATTCGAACTTCAATCGATGGTAATCATTAACCCCCTTTTATGTGAACTAATACTCAAGTTATAACAAAATATTTGATTCTCTGAAGCTGTTTCCAAATGCAGGTATATTGCATGGATATTCTTGGCAGCACTATACCATCTGCCCAGTTTTCAGTCAATGGGCTTGGATTTGCGGATGAATCTTTCCCTCTTCCTCACCATTTATATTTCTTCTCTAATTTTCTTGATGGTCTTCCATATCATATTTCTTGGCCTTTGGTATTTGGGTTTTGTTTCTCGTATGGCAGAGAAAAAACCAGAGATGCTTACTATAATACAAAACTGTGCAGTAAGTTCCATGGTGACACTGGTTCACATGTCTTCCATTTCAATTAATATTTTTTTGTTGCCTGTGTGTTACTTATTTTCTATGTCTTGTCTTATTTCAGGTTATAAGCATAGCTTGCTGTGTGTTTTACAGCCACTGTGGTAACAGGACTGTTTCAAGAGACAAATCTATTGATCGTAGAACTGCTAGCTGGATTGTATTCTCACTTTGGACAAAGCATGATGACAACACACTGATTTCAAGGCTATTGCGTATGCATAAATTTAAAGAACAGATTTGCTCCTCCTGGTTTGCTCCAGTTGGTTCTGCTAGTGATTACCCTCTTCTCTCTAAATGGGCCATTTATGGAGAAGTTAGTATACTGCACCTTTTGTTTGTATTTAGATGATTATCTTTGCTTTTCCTTGTAAGTTTATTCTTACATTTGTCTGGTTCAGTTGTCTTCAAATGGATCAGGTTCCTCCAATGAAATTTCACCAGTCTACTCTTTGTGGGCTACATTCATGGGTCTTTACATTGCCAATTATGTCATAGAGCGTTCAACGGGGTATGTCAACTTTCCGAGCACTTCAGCCCTCCCCATTTCTACAGAAATTTTCGTTTGATGAATTTGTACTGAAGGGACTTGGGAAATGCTGATAGTATTAATTCAGCTTATCACCCATTAGTAGGGATGAAAACGGTCGGTAAACACTAAAACCATTACCGTTTTCATATTTTTTATCGGAAACAAAATAAAAAACGGTAACTCCGGAAACGGAAACGATATCGGTATTTCGGAAACATCGGAAACAAAAGTTTGGTGCGGAAAATACACCAGTAACGGTCGAAATCTAAAATACGATCGGTAAACATATCAAACTTCATAATACAACAAAGTTGACAAAAGATCACAAAGACCACAAGTTCACAATTCATGATATAACAAGTTCACAATATAACAAGTTCACAAGGATCACAAATTTATAATATAAAAAGTTTACAAAGATCAGTATAACAAGTTCATAAAGATCACAAGTTCACAGATTCAAAGTTCACAATTCACAATATCCACTCGATCTAGCTGACATGACATGCTTATTTATGAAATATTTTTTCCTCACATAAAGAGTTTTTCACAACCTCACAGGAAAACCCTAAAACCTAGTGTGTGGAAAAGACCAAATCGTTAATCTCAACTGCCTTCCAACACCATCTATCCCAAAAAAATCTTAAGGCGTCCAAAAAATACAAAAATAAGTAATCCTTATCTAGAGACGTACAGGCGATGCTAAAAATCACATGCTGGAAAATTCCGAAAAATTCCTAGACACAATTCTGAAAAATTCCGAGACACAATTCCGGAAAATTCCGAGACACAAATCCGGTAATTTCCGACAAAAACCGGTAACCGAAGGAAACGGTCGGTAAAACACCACGCCGATTCCGATAGAAAATTCCGAAAACCGATTCCGTTTTCAAAAAATACCGTTACCGATGAATCCGTTCGAAAAATTTCGAAATCGGTTTCCGGAATACCGAAAAATTCCGAAACCGTTTTCATCCCTACCCATTAGTTACATGATGAATATTTTGGAATGGCATCTCTGTTCGTGGTGTAATAACACCATTTATATGAGTAACATATTCTCATGTTATTACTTGATAAATTATGGTATTCTGATGCATGTGTGCATACTGACATAATTGAGGGGCCAATTGAATGTGTGAAAACATATTTTCAGTGATTCTCATCTTATTGGCTCATAAATTTGGGCTCTTGGCATGTGCTGCTTATCACCTTAGTTGATATCAGCAACTAACTGCAAAATTACTCTATGGTGTAACTATATAATCGTAGGTGAATAATGGAAATTGAAATCAGTCTTTGATTAGTTTATTTTTAGACTAATTCCACATTTGTTCTCTCGGATTTGGTGTACAGATGGGTTTTAACTCATCCTTTGACAATTTCGGAGTATGAGAAATTGAAGAAACAGTTGAAACCAGATTTTGAGGACATGGTTCCCTGGTACTCTGGGTATGATATTAGTCAATGCACTAGTTCTTATACTGCAAGTAATATGGCAAAAGTTACTTACAGGTTGGTAATTTGTTCTGCAGGACATCAACTGATTTATTTAAAACTGTCTTTGACCTCATGATATCTGTGACTCTGTTTGTTGGTCGATTTGACATGCGTATGATGCAGGTACATCACTTTTTCCCTCCGCCATAGTGCCTTTATTGCATGGTTTCTGCTTGATTCCTTATGCATTTCTTTCCGTTATAGGCACATAACAGTACTGATTTATGTATTGCACTACAAAGTTATTAACAGTTTTTTTACTAACCTTGACCAGGCTGCTATGAATAAAACTCCTGATGAAGCTAACAGCCATGACCTTTTGTATGATCATCTTGATGGAAAAGATGAGCTTTGGTTTGACTTCATTGCAGATACTGGTGATGGTGGCAACTCTACATATGCTGTAGCACGATTACTTGCTCAACCCTTGTTAGTTATAAATTCTGATGACTCGAGGCTAACATTTCCTCGTGGGCAACTGCTTCTTGTTGGTGGTGACCTTGCGTATGTTTCCTGTTGACGCTGACTACTAAATAACCAATAAAAATTCATCTAGTTCTTGGCAACTCGTCATTCCAGCTACAGATGATACCATGTATTGCTATTGCCGGTTTCATCGTTAATTTGTTTGCCTGTATAATGGGAGTTTTCCTTGCTTATATTCACAGGTATCCCAATCCATCCTCGTTTTCGTATGAACGACGTTTTTTCTGTCCTTTTGAGTACGCTCTCCAGCCTCCTGCTTGGTATAAGCCTGAACATATAGCACTGGAGAAGCCTGAACTTCCCCTTGGGGTTTCTGAGCTCAGGCGGTACAGAGGACCACAGTGTTTCATGATACCCGGAAACCATGGTAATGATTGCTCATATATGGAGTATGCCATATAATCTTTTGCTGCGATGCTTGTTCATTTTTCTTGTCATTTGCCAGCTTCTGAATATGTTATGACTTGTTACCATGAAAGTGCCATGAGTGTTTTTAAGAACTCATCATTCTTGATTGACGTCTCAAACAATCTATATGACCATGAACAGATTGGTTCGATGGATTAAACACATTCATAAGGTATATCTGTCATAAGAGTTGGGTGGGTGGGTGGTTCCTACCTCAGAAGAAGAGTTATTTTGCATTGAAGCTTCCCAATGGATGGTGGGTTTTTGGTCTTGACCAAGCTCTTCATGGCGACATTGATGTTTACCAGTTCAAGTTTTTTGCTGAGTTGTGTCAACAGAAGGTAATTTCATTTGCTGGTCTTCGTGGTATCAGCAGTTGTGTCAAGTTCATTTTAAATTTGGTGGTTTAGTAGTAGCACATTACTCTATAAGCTTGATCAGTACTGAAGACCTTGTTATCATAAGCAGAAAACATTGAAGTCTATAGGATGTGTTTTTCAGTGACTTCATATTTACCACCAAAGTATGCAGGTCGGAGAAAGTGATTCCGTAATTATTATAACTCATGAACCAAATTGGCTCCTTGATTGGTATTGGGGTGATAGCACTGGCACAAATGTTGCATATTTGATACGGGAGTACCTTAGGGGAAGATGCAAACTGCGGATGGCTGGGGACCTGCACCATTATATGCGACATTCTTGCATTGAGTCAAAAGAACCAGTTCATGTACAACACTTACTCGTAAATGGCTGTGGTGGGGCCTTTTTGCATCCAACACATGTCTTTGAAAACTTCAGGGTATTTTATGGGAACAAGTATGAAACAAAATCTACATATCCTTCTTACCACGATTCTAGCAAGGTAAGGTTGATCCGTACATTTTTATGTTATTCTAGTTCATTGCATGGCTGCATAGCCTGCGTTTGATGGTCATGATGTTTGGTTTGTATTATCATGTGACTTCTCTTCTTTCATTCATTTTCTAGATTGCACTTGGTAATATTTTGAAGTTCCGAAGGAAAAATTGGCAATTTGATGTAATTGGTGGTTTTGTGTACTTTGTCTTGGTTTTCTCAATGTTTCCACAGGTGAGAGAAACTAGATGAGTTTACCTTTTTATGAACTGTATGGTAGAAAGCTGCCCTTATGTTAAAGTATAACCTTTAAAATTATTTGTTTTTACATTAAAAAATGGTAAATCAAAATGCATGAAAAATTGTGTCATAATAAAATGGTCCCATCTTGGTGATACAAGTTTGTCGTCTCGCAAATGTTTTCCAGAATACTTGGGGTTCTAGAACAGGTCTTGCTAATCCTGTTATCAGTGATATATGTTCATAGGACCAGATCCCCGCCTATCTTCGAGGTTGTCTTAGACTCATTTTTAATAGGGTTTGCAATTGTGATCTTTTTTTAAAAAAAATGGTACAAGAGGACTACACATCAATTTTCTGCCCTCCCACAAATTTCTGTGAAACAACAAATGGGGTTATGTTATGGACGAGATAGCGAATTTGCAAATATAATATAATATAGTATTATAATATAATGAAGGGAAAGCATGCTATACTGTGCATATTGACATATTGCACTAGCACTAATAAATTAATCAGTTAGTCCTATCTGTAGCCTGATGTAAATATGTTCTGTTATCCAGTGTGACTCATTTCACATCTTACATGAAGACTCCTGGGCTGGTCGACTCAATGGTTTCTTCACTGCAATGTGGAATGCTGTTTTTGAGATTCTAGAGAGATCTTATGTGTCCCTAGGTGGTGTTGTTACTCTATTGATGGTATCATTTTTCTTTGTACCCACGAAACTGTCCCGTAGGAGACGTGTTTTGCTTGGTTTTCTTCATGCCGCTGCTCATCTTACTTCGGCAGTGCTACTGATGCTACTTATGGAATTAGCTATTGAAATCTGCATTCGGAACCATCTATTAGCAACATCAGGTTCGTCTTTCTCTCCTCACCTTTTCTCTCGCATTTCTTTTTGTGTGCATCGTTGCCTTACAACATATATCATTCTAGGTCGTTTGCTTTGAACCCTTAAGTATAAGATTATAGTGTCGCAACTCACAAGTGCACAACTTGTTTTCTTTCTGGTCAGATCCTTTAACACTACAGCTTTGATTCTTACACGCTAAACATTTTTTTTAAAAGCTCAACCATAATTTGCAGAAGAGCAATATGATTCATGAATGTCATGACCCATCCTATATTCTCTGGATAGTGTAATACTTGCAACAGCTGTATGTTCTTTGAGGTGGTCTCAGGTGTTATTATGTTCCTATCATCCACAATGTAAAATGTAATTGTTGTTTTACTTGTTGTCAGGTTACCATACCCTTTATGAATGGTACCGAAAAGTGGAAAGCGAACATTTTCCTGATCCCACAGGACTTCGCGCTCGTCTCGAGCATTGGACCTTTGGACTTTACCCTGCATGTATTAAGTACCTCATGTCTGCATTTGACATCCCAGAGGTTCTTCCATTTTTTTAAGCTGTAATGAGATCATTTCTGATTGTTGTTGTTGTTTGCCGCTTACGCCGTATATATTCTCTCTTTCAGGTTATGGCAGTAACTAGAAGTACAATCTGCAAAAAAGGAATAGAGTCCCTTCCCAGGGGAGGTGCCATCATCTATTATGTCTGTGTTTTCCTGTACTTCTGGGTCTTGTCAACACCTGTCGTATCGCTGGTGTTTGGGAGCTACTTATATTTATGCATAAACTGGTTCCATATTCATTTCGATGAGGCCTTCTCCTCGCTGCGCATAGCAAACTATAAGGCATTCACACGGCTCCACATCAAGAAAAACGGAGACCTTGAGGTCTTCACCATGGCTGTGGACAAGGTAAGAAGCTCGCTGACTACAGTACTTTTATTAACAAAAAATAACTACGCTGTTGTATTGTAAGATGATTCTGTTTTGTGAATGAACCAGGTGCCAAAGGATTGGATGCTGGATCCAGACTGGGACATGGAACCCAAGCAGCCATTCCAGATGAGCTACACCAGGAAATTCCCAAGCAAATGGAGGGCTGCGTCGGGCCTTGACCCAATCAATGCTGTGCGCATTGTTGACCGGTTTGTCATCCCGCGAACGCCCTCAAGTCCTACAACACCAGGAGGCTCTGTTTCAAGTCCTACAACACCAGGAGGCTTTGTGAGATGATGTTCATGCTGCTGTGAAATATAATGTAATGTACACAAGGATATCTTCGACTCCTCGGGAGAAATTGTACAGTACACAAGGTCCTCTAACATACCACGGGAGAAATAGTTGGGAAAAAAAAGAGGGAAAATCTCCACAAGATCCAAATGTTGTACATCTGGTGTTATATCAGTTACCCTGGTCAGGTGTAGTGATAAGTTTTTCAAACTTAGGGTGTGATTGGTAGGCTGAATCCGGCCCTGCCTGGTTGCATGGATGCAGCCTGAACATGTTTGGTTGGTTGGCTCTGTGTTGGGCCAAGTACTGGAGATGCATTTCCTGGCCTTGGCCCTTGGGCCTGGGAATTTGTCTCCACCATTGCCACTCTGCTGTCCGGTTTCACTCGCTCATCTCGCTTGATGTATGCAATCTTTAGCTCATCCATAGCACACATAACAAATCCATACCTCACGCTTGCGCTCGTGTCAGTTTTTTTTTCTCGAAAAATGCAGAAGTGCCTGCTATTATATTAAGGAGATGTTTTAATGCACTAAAGCTAATATTTAGTGGCTAAAATTAGTTGAAACATCCAAACACTAATAATTCAGCTATTAGGTATTTTTGTAAATTAGTTAATAGTTAGGTAGTTATTTATTAGCTAGCTAATTCCACTAATAATGTTTAGCCAACTAACTTTTAGTTCTAATACATTCAAACACCACCTAAAAATAGAAGAAAAAAGGTCTAAAGAAGACCAGATAAAAGAACTTGCTTACAAAGGTCGAGAACTTAGAAACCAAAAAAGATCCATCTAGTAGAGTACACTACACTGAACCCTAAGCATTAGGGGAGAAGGCCGCCAAGCAGGAGATGCTTTTTGCCCTAGCCATTTCCCACATCAATCTCTCTTCCCTGACTAAGCTAAGAGCTAGAGAAACATTGGAGGTCTAACCCTTAAAGATACATTTGTTTCGATGATTCCAGATAATCTAAGCCCCAAGGAAATTAGAGAATTTAGCCCCTTCTTGATAGGTCCATTGACAGACCCCGAAGCTTCTTCCCACCATAACATGAAGGCAAACCTGGTTGTGGGGCGAGAAATTGCAGACCCAATTGTTTCAGCAGCTTGAACCAGAACAACCTTGAGAAAATGCAAGATACTAAAAGATGGTCTAAGGTTTCAGCTTCTTGGTCGCATAAAGGGCATTTGGATGGGTGGTTAAGACCTCTTTTAGCAAGCCAGTCAGCAGTTCAGCACCTCTTGCGAGCTGCAAGCCAGAGGAAAAATCTGCACTTTTGTGGGGCCTAGGTTTTTCACACCCTACGGTAGTGGCCAAAAGAAGTTGATCCTGCAAAAAGACCCTCATATGCAGATTTAGCTGAATAAATACCATCTAAGGCTATGTTGAACACATGTTTGTCTTCTATTTCTTGCTTCAGCACTACTTCAGATAGGAGATCCCACAACTGAATATATTCCATTAATACTCCAACAGATAAGGCTCCCTTGATCTCTGAGATCCATCTTCTATTCAATAAGGCCTCTTGGACTGTTCTCCGTTTAGCAATCCACCTTGGTATGGTTTGGAATAATCTAGGAGAAATATCGTTGTTTTTCCCCCGAAAGCCATTTATCTATCCAAAACAAGGTATTGGCCCTATTTCACATTTCTGAGATCAGAACAGTGGAGAAGAAAGCCCTAGCTTTATAGGGAACTTGGATCGGCATGTTAGCCTAAGGGCGTCTTGGATCGGTTTTATGCAGCCAGAGAAAGCCCTAGCTTTATAGGGAACTTAGATCGGCATGTTAGCCTAAGGGCGTCTTGGATCGGTTTTATGCAGCCAGAGACATCTCATATGAAGTGCCCAACTCATCTCATGTAAGATGGAAATACCCAAACCTCCCAGCTTAAGGGGTCGACACACTCTTCCCTAGGACAGAAGGCAATTCCCCCCTTTGCTTCTTTGCGTCCATGCCACATGAAACCCTTTCTGATTTTATCAATGTCGTCCAAGGCCCAAGCAGGGAGATCAATAGCCATAGCTAGGTAAATGATCATGCCTGTGAGGATATGTTGCACCTAAATTCTTTTTCTTGCCTTGTTAATAAGTCAACTTTCCAATTCGGGAGTTGTCCTGCAATTCTGTCCACAATTAGCTACACTTGCTTTTTAGTAAGCTTGTAAAGAGACATGGGAGACCAAGATAGCATAAGGGAAATAAGATATCTCACAAGGCAGCAGGTTTTGCACCACCATAATGTCATCCCCTAAACATTGAATAGGATAAACATTTGATTCATTCTCATTATTGTGTAGACCCGAAGCTTCACCAAATAGGCACAAGATATCCATTATGATCGAAATGTCAGCTGTAGAAGGATGAAAGAACATCACCACGTCGTCCGCATACATGGAGATCCGATGGAGTCTGGATGGTCTCGATAGTGGCTGCAATAGTCCTACATCTTCTGCTTGTGAAAATAAGAAGCCCGGGACATCCATAACAAGAATAAAAAGCATAGGAGAAAGATGATCTCCCTATCTAAGCCCTCTCTGATGCTTGATACCATTCCCTAGGAAACCATTTAGCAACACTTGTGTAGATGAAGAGGAAAGCAACCGACAAATAATATCTCTCCATATTTGGACAAAACCAAAGTGTTCCATGACATCAATAATGAAGGGCCAAGAAACTAAATCAAAGGCTTTTGTGATATCTAACTTGAGAAGAAGGCTAGCCTTTTTTGTTGATGAAGGAGCTTCGAGGTTTGCTACACCGACATAAATTGTCTTGTTTGAAACGACCCTTAATGAAAGCACTTTGATGAGGAGAGACCATCTCATGGAGTCTTCTAGCAAGCTGATTTTCAAGGATTTTGGTGATGAGTTTTGTGACATTGCACAAGACTAATGGGCCTAAAATCCTTACCCTGGTCAAGTCCCTCCTTTTGTGGAATCAAGGATATATAAGCTGTGTTAAGCCTACCAAAATTATCGAACTTCCTGCTCCAAACAGTCGACACAATTGCCATGAGGCCCTCTTTAATTATTTGCCAACAAATTCTGTAAAACCTTCCTGTAAAACCATTTGGCCTAGGAGCCTTATCAAGTGGTAAGCCATTGATGTTATCCCACACCTCTCTCTCAGAAAAGGGAGCATCCAACTCAGACAGGTCATGAGAAGGTAAACCAAGTGCATCTAAATCAATAGTTCAGTCCCTGTCCACATTAGTTCCAATCAGATTAGAGAAGAATTGATCCACCATTGCCGCCTTGTCGATATTACTACAAAGAATATTGTTGCCATCCACCAAGCTTGACACAAAGTTCTTTCTTTTTCGATGTCTGCAATGCAAGTGAAAGAGCTTTGAATTTGCATCCCCTCCTTGAGCCAAGATATTCTTGATCTCAATCGGGCCATTATTCGTTTCAAAGGTGATAATAGTAATGAATGTTTTTAGCTTCTTCTTCAACCAAAATTCTATTGGCGTTAAGGGTCTTTCATCCTATGCAATTTCCAGTCTGTGAAGTATTTCTTTAGCCAATGCCAACTGGGACCTTACATGTCCCGCCTGCTTATCACTCTAGGCAACTAGCCTTTGGGTTGTCTTCTTTAATTTTAGATAAAATGTTTGAAAAAGGGCATGTGTCATATAAAAGTTTAGCCAATATTCTCAAGATCATCACTCAAGAATTGATATCTAAAGCTCAGGAGGTTTCTAGGCCTCAATTCCAAACTCTCCTCTCAAATTCTAAGATCCTCAAATTTCATGTTCTAATGGACCTTCTGATTGATCTAACAGACTGTATGCTAGAACACTTATTGTTGGTGACTTGTTCTCAAGTGCTATGAATTAAGAACAAGGCAACACAGTAAACGTTATACGTTAAAGCCCTTCGTCCTTCGAAGCATTATTTCCCTTAGGATATAATGATTTTCGGATGAAGGTAACGAAGGACATACCTTCGTTAACATAACATATGAGGATGAAGAAAGAATCATTAAAACCATAAAAATAATATAAATAGTCATATATTATTACTATCTCATTTTTGTTTCATTACCATGGAAAAATAGAAACAATATTAGATTACAAGTGTACCTTCGACTTGAAAGAAGGTGAAAGTACCAGCGTGACGCAAGGATCAATGTCAAGTCAACGTGAACAGTACGGAGTTATTGTTCATCTATTTATAGGCACGGGACGCAGCCCATGTGAAATTACACTCATGCCCTTTACATTTGCTAACAACTCTATAGTAGTCCATCGAGGTTTAAATAGCCTTTTCATCTTTAAGTCGGTTTCCTTTTTCTGTTATCATGCCGAAGCTCTCCTGCGCACAGCTTCGACTTTGCACTATCCTTCGTACTCCTTCTTGTGCTTCTCCACGCTGTGGTTTTAACTCAAGTCCGAAGGTACCTGTTCATGTACTGTGCTTCCAGAAACATTGTTAAATCATGTTTTTGAGGACCTTCAGAAGCCGAAGGCCCCCAACAGTAGCCTCTCGCAACATTAATTTGTTAGAATGATAAATTTAGATTGCGACAAGGACGAAGGCCCTGAGCCGAATGTCCGAAAAACACCTTCCCTTTGCTAGAATAGCAACAGCCACTGACAAGCGGGCCCTCCAGCACGCAACGCACCAGGCGTATAAATAAGAGCGCACCACGAGCTCATTTGGTACGCTCTCTTGCCATCTGCTCTTACTTACTCAATTTTAGCTCTTGCGCATCAACACTTGCCTAGATTTTTTAAATTTTTAAGCTTCGGCTTTGAGAGCACTTTTCTCAGCACTTTTGAAGATGTCTGAGGATAAGAAAGCTATCGCTGAACCGAAGCTGAGCCTTTCTAAGGAGATGAATCTTGGCTTTATTGAACCGATAGCAAGAACAAATGCAGAGAAGATTGCTAGGGAAACTTTGGAGGGTTTGTCTGAAGGCACTAGTGATAGTGACAGCTATGATGTGGAGAGCGGCGGGGAAGACTTCGAAGATCGACCCTGGCGACCGAGCCATGCAGTTTTTGGAAAATCAACTATTAAACAAAGCCATCTTGACAACATGAGGGGAAATACTTTCAGGATATGTTTGTTGTGAGGGCTGACGATGGAGAGAAAACTTGTCCTACTCCAGAGGAGAATGAAGTCGTGATCTTCCGAAGCTTTTTGAAGGCTGGTCTTCGGCTTCCTCTGAGAAGCTTCGTAGTCGAGGTTTTGAAGATATTTCAGATCTACCTTCACCAGATTACCCCCGAAGCTATTATAAGAATGGGAGTCTTCGTGTGGGCTTTAAGGAGTCAAGGCTTGGAACCAAATGCAAAAAGTTTCTGTAGCATGCATGAATTGTTGTATGAGACGAAGCCCTGGGGTAAAGAACAATATCATAATAATTTCGGCTGCTATAGCTTCGTTGCTCGTTCTGGTTCAAGCTCCCCAGTACCGACTTTTCGAAAGAGATGGCCCGGAGACTGGACAAAAGAATGGTTTTATGTAAAGAATGATTTAAAGGCACGAGAAGACATTAAAGATATAATCATGCGCCCTATCTGGCAGCGCTTCGGGCTCCGGAAACCGAAGGTAGAAATTGACGAAGCAGCCGAAGAATGTCGCAAGGCTTTCGGCTTAGTCTGC
This sequence comes from Zea luxurians, assembly GCA_029449295.1. Taxonomy (NCBI): domain Eukaryota; kingdom Viridiplantae; phylum Streptophyta; class Magnoliopsida; order Poales; family Poaceae; genus Zea; species Zea luxurians. The sequence goes on along the minus strand of JAOPSE010000034.1, from coordinate 20,317,271 downwards.
TCTTTCATCGGGACAAGGGACTTAGTTCAAGAGCACGTGGCCTACAGGATATGGCCATTGTTAGCCGACTGAGAGGTGCCAAAAGAATCCATCAGCAATCCCCACGAAGGTGGTCTGGTTCGACTAAAATATACCTTCAGATTTAGAGACCAGTTTATCGAGCCAGACTACGACTGACTGAAAAGCGTCGAAGCTACAAATGATGATCTGCTTGGGCTGTACTCCAGAGCAGAAGATAACACATTATCTGCGGCCTTCGGGAACCAGAAAAAGAAGAGACTAAACAGAGTTTTTGATGCCATTGGGTTCATGTACCCTGACTACCGTTACCCGCCCCGGGGGCAAAAAAGAAGAAGTGGAGATTCTGGGAGAGATGATGCTTCAGCTGCTCCGAGCGAGCCCGCACCGAAGAGGAAAAGGGTGAAGGTCTTTACTCATCGACCATGCTATATTGAACCGGCCATAGTGCCTGAATTTGGCGGTGAGACCTCTTCGGTGACCGAAGGCAAAAAACCTGCGATTACATAGAAAATTGAATCGGCTATATTGCCGAAGGCATCATCAGCTAAATCAGATGAGCCGAAGGCCATTAACATTGAAGAGATGAAGGTTGAGAAAACGAGAATATTGGAAGTAATAAGTCCTTCGGCGGAGGCGACAATGCCGAAGGCACAAAAGGATCTCTTGACAACCCCCAAAAGAAAGAGAATGGTCAACATATTAGATGTGCTAGAGACAATAAAAACTTCAAGCTCTACTCCGAAGAAAGCTGTTGAAGCTTTGGAAACACACATTGAGGCCGAAGCTTCCAAGGTCCAAGTCGAGACCGAAGCTGGGCCTTTAGAGCCCGCCAAGGAGAAATCCCTGGAAATCGGAGACAAGATAGAGAAAGAAGCTGCAGAAGCAATTCTGACTGAAAAAACCGCCATTCCTATTCCCGAAACATCATCTGAAGCTACTGATTATATTATACGACATGCTTCGGGAAAAAGATTATCTGAAAAAGAAAAGCGAGAGGCTCAATTTTATGCTCAAAGATTGAAATATCCAAAGGGGGCCCTAGTATTCAACGGCAGTGGGGAGGAAGACTTCTTGTATTGCCTCCCAGACAGTAAAGAGATTTCTGTCTGCCGAGAGATGAGCAAGAGCTTCGGTTTCCCTACACTAGAAGATGGGCTCTCAGTGTTATCAAAAGATGAGTTGGCCGACAGCTTAGCATACAATAGCTTAAAAGTGAGAAAGTTAGATTTTTGTATTTAAAGACAAAATCTTCCATTTACTTACACTTAAAACCGCATTTTTTGCAGGGCCTTATTCTTAGCAACGCCCTCAGGGCGCAAAAAAGTGCCGAAGATGAAGGGTATACCATAGCCTTGAACAACCTTCGTTCCAAAGTGATTGAACTAAGGAACGAAGGTCTTGAAAAAGACAAAATATTACACTCATTATTGAACAAAATAAGGGAAGACGAAGCTGCTTGCAAAGCCCAAGCTGAAGCTCAAAAATACGAAATCGAAGATCTTTGGAAGCAGCTATTCGAAGCTAAAGAAAAATGCGGTGTTGCAGAGGCTGAACGAGATATTAGTATATATTGGAGGAACCACTTGCAAAAAACAGTTGATGAACTTCATGCATCCAAGGAGAGGTGCTATGAAAAATCTATAGAGTGTGTTAAGAAAATAAAAACTAGTTTCACCAATGTTGGGGCATTTTCTAACGAAGACAACTTCGTAAGGGGTGATCCTGAAGGACCAATTGATTGGATCAATAACGAACCGAAGCTTTTGAAGAAGTTTTGAGTGGTCGCGGGGATATCTGCGCTTTCTCGGGTGCCAGAGGAATCACAACTATTTTAGAGAAATCAGGCTGCGACCATGTGAAAACTTTGGCTCAAGCCGAAGCCGCTTTATCTATTGAAGATACAAAAGATCCCTCGGCCGAAGCAAGCTTAATTGGCGGAAAATTCTTTACTGACATCTGGGAGAACGACGGCTGAGGGATGGCACCTGAAATGATAAAAAAGAGTGAAAAAGATTCCCATGATTCAAAAGAAGCGACGAAGGCAGCTGAGAAAGCAGCGGAACTTGAGAGGCGAATAGGTATTACTTAATAACTTTTTAACTTTATTTACTAATTTTGCGACTTTGGACTTATTTACTTTTTACATTGCAGCTGAACTATCTCCTCCTCCAGAGCCCCTCGAGTTGATGGCCAACCCCGAAGCAAAAAAAGAAGATGAAGTTACTAAAGTGACCGAAGCTATTCTGGACGAAGTTGTTAATCGACTGCTGAACGAAGCTACAGAAGCAGTTTTAAAAGAAGAATAGCTTCTATTGTAAAAACATTTGTAATATAATATTTGCTGAACAAAGTGCGTAGTATTTTTATAATTTTGAATGCAATATTTAAGCTGCTTGTAATTGAATTCTTTACGGTGTATGAAACCTTACATACATACCGTTTTTGAGCCTTCGGCGAAAAAAACACCTTCCCTTCTTTTCATGCGTGGTGAAGAACATCCATATTTCGTAAAAAACATCCGATCTTCATAAAATTATTATGCTTCGTAAGCAATAGATCAGCTTTCCATCTTAGAGTTTGATGAAGCTATACTTCCTCAATACTTATGCTGTGCCTTGGCACTACTTTTTCAAATCATTCCCCGAAGATCAACATTGAATCCCCTTCTCGCGCCATTGATGCAAGATGATGTATGATGTTATGCTATGCAAAATGATGTAATGATGTTATGCTATGCAAAATGTTATTTGTGCCGAAAATACACACCCATTCTCTTCAATGAAGCACACAATCTTTTTGCCGTTTACTTTTCAGCTTCACCGCTTATTTTTCGGTGTATTAGCGCTGACTTTTCGCTGTAAGCCTCCCTTGGGAGCTTCTTCGCCTTTTACTTCAGCGGAATCAGCGTTTATTTTTTGCTGTAAGCCTCCCTTAGGAGCTTCTTCACCTTTTACTTCGGCGGAATCAGCGTTTATTTTTCGCTGTAAGCTCTGCATTCCCTTTGGAACGACTTTTGAGCAGAAAACTTACACTGCGCTCCCTTAGGAACGACTTTTTGTTGCTTCGGGAGACATACATTGCGTTCCTTAGAACGACTTTTTATTGCCTCGACAAAACTTGTAATGTGATTATGAACCCCGCTCCCTCTTGAGAGCAACTTTCGTGCTTCGCCACTTTTTTGGATTTCGTGAGTCTGCAAAAGAGATATATTTCCACTATGACCAAGACGAAGCTATTACAAGGAATTGAATTCTCTATTGAAAAAGAAAAATGATAATGAATGCCAGAACTATTTCAGAAGTAGGATATCTTCTAGTAGATGTGCTTCGATTCTGGCACAGTGCTGTTGATTGTGCGAGCTTCGGACTCCTCTCTGAAGTCCCGTTGCTGATGAATGTGCTGGCTCCCCTCTGGCTGCTGGCCTCGTTGCAATATTGGTGGAGGTGGGGGCTGCTGCCAAGATGCCTGAGATTGGCTTGCCGAAGCAACAGAGGCTGCAGGATGGTTACCCACGTACTCTGGAATGTATGGCGAGTGATACGAAGCAGTATGCATAACCTGCTTCGGCTGACTCTGTTGGGCTGCAGCTTCTGCTATCTCTTGATGTTTCTGGATGGTGACGTGGCACATCATGGTAGTGTGGCCCTTGTCCTCACCGCAGAATAGACAATAAATCTTCCTGGGCTGATCCCCAAATCTTCCTCCAAAGCCCTTGGCGCCTCTGCCCCTTGGAGCTGGGGGCCAAGGATAGCTCTGTTGCTGCCCCGAAGCCTAGGAAGAATATTGCGGCCTCTGTTGTTGACTTTGAAAGTCGCCTAGAGGGGGGGGGGGTGAATAGGGCGAAACTAAAATTTACAAAGTTAATCACAACTACAAGCCGGGTTAGCGTTAGAAATATAATGCGAGTCCGAGAGAGGGCATAAAAATAAATCGCAAGCGAATAAAGATGTGAGACACAAGGATTTGTTTTACCGAGGTTCGGTTCTCTCAAACCTACTCCCCGTTGAGGTGGTCACAAAGACCGGGTCTCTTTCAACCCTTTCCCTCTCTCAAACGGTCCCTCGGACCGAGTGAGCTTCTCTTCTCAATCAACCGGGAACCAAACTTCCCCGCAAGGACCACCACACAATTGGTGTCTCTTGCCTTGATTACAATTGAGATGATCGCAAGAAAGAATGAGAAAGAAGAAGCAATCCAAGCGCAAGAGCTCAAATGAACACAACAATCACTCTCTCTAATCACTAAAGCTTTGAGTGGAATTGGGAGAGGATTTGATCTCTTTGGTGTGTCTAGAATTGAATGCTAGAGCTCTTGTAAGTAGTTGGAAGGTGGAAAAACTTGGATGCCTTGAATGTGGGGTGGTTGGGGTATTTATAGCCCCAACCACCACAAAGTGGCCGTTGGAAGGCTGCAGTCGCATGGCGCACCGGACAGTCCGGTGCGCCAGCCACGTCAGCAGACCGTTAGGGTTCGACCGTTGGAGCTCTGTCTTGTGGGTCCGCCTGGCTGTCCGGTGGTGCACTGGACAGGCCCTGTAGGCTGTCCGGTGTGCCACCCGCGCGTGCTCTGCTCCTCTGCGCACGCAGGCGTGCATTTAATGCGTTGCAGTCGACCGTTGAGCGCGAAGTAGTCGTTGCTCCGCTATCACACCGGACAGTCCGGTGTGCACCGGACACTGTCCGGTGACTTACCGGACAGTCCGGTGAATTTTAGCAGAGCAGATTCCCGAAGGTGGCGAGTTCAGAGTCGCTCTCCCATGGGGCACCGGACACTGTCCGGTGGTACACCGAACAGTCCGGTGAATTATAGTGGAGCGCCTCTGGAAATTCCCGAAGGTAAAGAGTTCAGCTTGGAGTCCCGTGGTGCACCGGACACTGTCCGGTGGCACACCGGACAGTCCGGTGCGCTAGACCAGGGCACACTTCGGTTATCCCTTGCTCTCTTTGTTTGAACCCATTCTTGGTCTTTTTATTGACTTTTTGTGAACCTTTGGCACCTGTAGAACTTATAGACTAGAGCAAACTAGTTAGTCCAATTATTTGTGTTGGGCAATTCAACCACCAAAATCAATTAGGAAATAGGTGTAAGCCTAATTCCCTTTCAATCTCCCCCTTTTTTGGTGATTGATGCCAACACAAACCAAAGCAAGTAAAGAAGTGCATAATTAAACTAGTTTGCATAATTGTAAGTGCAAAGGTTACTTACAATTGAGCCAATAAGAATTCTCATAAGATACGCATGGATTGTTTCTTTATATTCTCAACATTTTGGACCACGCTTGCACCACATGTTTTGTAAATTCTTTTCAAAGTTCTTTTGCAAATAGTCAAAGGTAAATGAGTAAGATTTTGAGAAGCATTTTCAAGATTTGAAATTTTCTCCCCCTGTTTCAAATTCTTTTTCCTTTGACTAAATAAAACTCCCCTTCAATAAAATTCTCCTCTTAGTGTTCAAGAGGGTTTTAAGATACTAATTTTTGAAGGTGCTACTTTCTCCCCTTTAGAACACAATGAGATACCAATTTTGAAAATCATAAGTTTTAAAATTTGGTGGTGGTGCGGTCCTTTTGCTTTGGGCTTAAGACTCTCCCCCTTTGGCATGAATCGCCAAAAACAGATGTTTGAGTGAAATATAAGCCCTTGTAACTACTTTCTCCCCCTTTGGCAAACAAATAATATGAGTGAAGATTATACCAAAAGACGGAGAGGTGCTCGGAGCGACGGCGAAGGATGAGTTACGAAGTGGAAGCCTTTGTCTTCGCCGAAGACTCCAATTCCCTTTCAATATACCTATGACTTGGGTTGAAGTTCACTTGAAAACACATTAGTCATAGCATATATAAAAGAGACATGATCAAAGGTATATTTATGAGCTATGTGTGCAAAACATCAAAAGAAATTCCTAGAATCAAGAATATTTAGCTCATGCCTAAGTCTGGTAAATGATTGTTCATCTAATGGCTTGGTAAAGATATCAGCTAATTGATCCTTAGTATTAATGTATGCAGTCTCAATATCTCCCTTTTGTTGGTGATCCCTTAAGAAATGATACCGAATGGCTATGTGTTTAGTGCGGCTATGCTCAACGGGATTATCCGCCATGCGGATTGCACTCTCATTATCACATAGAAGAGGAACTTTGGTTAGTTTGTAACCATAGTCTCTAAGGGTTTGCCTCATCCAAAGCAATTGCGCGCAACAATGGCCTACGGCAATATACTCGGCTTCGGCGGTTGAAAGAGCCACAGAATTTTGCTTCTTTGAAGCCCAAGACACCAAGGACCTTCCCAAGAACTGGCAAGTCCCCGATGTGCTCTTCCTATTGATTTTGCACCCTGCCCAATCGACATCGGAATAACCAGTTAAATCAAATGTGGATCCCCGAGGGTACCAAAGCCCAAACTTAGGAGTATAAGCCAAATATCTCAAGATTCGTTTTACAGCCGTAAGGTGAGATTCCTTAGGGTCGGCTTGGAATCTTGCACACATGCATACGGAAAGCATAATGTCCAGTCGAGATGCACATAAATAGAGTAATGAACCTATCATCGACCGGTATACCTTTTGATCGACGGATTTACCTTCCGTGTCGAGGTTGAGATGCCCATTGGTTCCCATGGGTGTCTTGATGGGCTTGGCATCCTTCATTCCAAACTTGTTTAGAATATCTTGAGTATACTTCGTTTGGCTAATGAAGGTGCCCTCTTGGAGTTGCTTTACTTGAAATCCCAAGAAATACTTCAACTCCCCCATCATTGACATCTCGAATTTTTGTGTCATGATCCTACTAAATTCTTCACATGTAGATTCGTTAGTAGACCCAAATATAATATCATCAACATAAATTTGGCATACGAACAAATCATTTGCAAGAGTTTTAGTAAATAAAGTAGGATTGGCCTTGCCGACTTTGAAGCCATTAGCAATAAGGAAATCTCTTAGGCATTCATAGCATGCTCTTGGGGCTTGCTTGAGCCCATAAAGCGCCTTAGAGAGCCTATAGACATGGTTAGGATACTCACTGTCTTCAAAGCCGGGAGGTTGCTCAACATAGACCTCTTCCTTGATTGGTCCATTGAGGAAGGCACTCTTCACGTCCATTTGATAAAGCTTGAAGCCATGGTAAGTAGCATAGGCTAATAATATACGAATTGACTCAAGCCTAGCTACGGGTGCATAGGTTTCACCAAAATCCAAACCTTCGACTTGGGAGTATCCCTTGGCCACAAGTCGAGCTTTGTTCCTTGTCACCACACCATGCTCATCTTGCTTGTTGCGGAAGACCCATTTGGTTCCTACAACATTTTGATTAGGACGTGGAACTAAATGCCATACCTCGTTCCTAGTGAAGTTGTTGAGCTCCTCTTGCATTGCCATCACCCAATCCGAATCTTGAAGTGCTTCCTCTACCCTGTGTGGCTCAATAGAGGAAACAAAAGAGTAATGCTCACAAAAATGTGCAACTCGAGATCTAGTGGTTACCCCCTTATGAATGTCGTCGAGGATGGTGTCGACGGGGTGATCTCGTTGGATTGCTTGGTGGACTCTTGGGTGTGGCGGTCTTGGTTCTTCATCCTCCTTGTCTTGATCATTTGCATCTCCCCCTTGATCATTGTCGTCATCTTGAGGTGGCTCATCTTTTTGATTTTCTCCTTCATCAACTTGAGCCTCATCCTCATCTTGAGTTGTTGGAGATGCTTGCGTGGAGGAGGATGGTTGATCTTGTGCTTGAATGGGTTCTTCGGATTCCTTAGGACACACATCCCCAATGGACATGTTCCTTAGCGCGATGCATGGAGCCTCTTCTTCACCTATCTCATCAAGGTCAACTTGCTCTACTTGAGAGCCGTTAGTCTCATCAAACACAACGTCACAAGAAACTTCAACTAGTCCTGAGGACTTGTTAAAGACTCTATATGCCCTTATGTTTGAATCATATCCTAGTAAAAAGCCTTCTACTGTCTCAGGAGCAAATTTAGATTTTCTACCTCTTTTAACAAGAATAAAGCATTTGCTACCAAAGACTCTAAAATATGAAATGTTGGGCTTTTTACCGGTTAGGAGCTCGTATGATGTCTTCTTGAGGATTCGGTGTAGATATAACCGGTTGATGGCGTAGCAAGCGGTGTTGACCGCCTTGGCCCAAAACCGATCCGACGTCTTGTACTCATCAAGCATGGTTCTCGCCATGTCCAATAGAGTTCTATTCTTCCTCTCCACTACACCATTTTGTTGTGGCGTGTAGGGAGAAGAGAACTCATGCTTGATGCCCTCCTCCTCAAGGAAGCCTTCAATTTGTGAATTCTTGAACTCCGTCCCGTTGTCGCTTCTAATTTTCTTGATCCTCAAGCCGTACTCATTTTGAGCTCGTCTCAAGAATCCCTTTAAAGTCTCTTGGGTTTGTGATTTTTCCTGCAAAAAGAACACCCAAGTGAAGCGAGAATAATCATCCACAATAACTAGACAGTACTTACTCCTGCCGATGTTTATGTAAGCGATCGGGCCGAATAAATCCATGTGTAGGAGCTCCAGTGGCCTGTCAGTCGTCATGATGTTCTTATGCGGATGATGAACACCAACTTGCTTCCCTGCTTGGCATGCGCTACAAATCCTGTCTTTCTCAAAATGAACATTTGTTAATCCTAAAATGTGCTCCCCCTTTAGAAGCTTATGAAGATTCCTCATTCCAACATGGGCTAGTCGGCGGTGCCAGAGCCAACCCATGTTAGTCTTAGCAATTAAGCAAGTGTTGAGTTCAGCTCTATCAAAATCTACCAAGTATAGCTGACCCTCTAACACTCCCTTAAATGCTATTGAATCATCACTCCTTCTAAAGACAGTGACACCTACATCGGTAAATAGACAGTTGTAGCCCATTTGTCATAATTGGGAAACGGAAAGCAAGTTGTAATCTAGTGAATCAAAAGAAAAACATTGGAAATAGAATGGTCAGGTGAAATAGCAATTTTACCCAAGCCTTTGACCAAACCTTGATTTCCATCCCCAATTGTGATAGCTCGTTGGGGATCTTGATTTTTTCATAGGAGGAGAACATTTTCTTCTCCCCTGTCATGTGGTTTGTGCACCCGCTGTCGATTATCCAACTTGAGCCCCCGGATGCATAAACCTACAAAACAATTTTAGTTCTTGACTTTAGGTACCCAAACGGTCTTGGGTCCTTTAGCATTAGAAACAAGAACTTTGGGTACCCAAACACAAGTCTTGGAAATCTTGTGTTTGCCCCCAACATACTTGGCAACTACCTTGCCTGATTTGTTGGTTAGCACATAAGAAGCATCAAAAGTTGCCTTTTTTTTATGATGTAATTCATAGACCATACATATGGGAATCCTATATCTTTCTTATTCTTCTTCCTTCTATCTATCATCCCTCCTTTTATCCACATCCCTTTAGTTTTGCTTCACAGCCTAGAATCAGGTTTCTTTTGTAGAGAAAAAAATGCAGTTGCTACAACTATATGATAGATCTACTCATTTTTGATAGATGTATTTATTCACATAGTGACTGTTTCTTAGTTAGGATCTCGACAATATGAAGCAATAGGTTGGTTATTAGTTAATTTTCTATCATTACTAAGTTTTTTTCCATTTTTGACCCTAAAGAAAAAACTAACGAGTCACACACTAAGCATAGCAATTATATTAAAAGATTTCTTAATTTTCATTAAATCTTATAGAAAGAGGGATACTTTCTTCTTTTTTTAGGGATTTTTGGAAAAACAAGGTTCTTGACTTTTTTATTCTATCACTGGGCGGAATGGGAAGACATGGTTAGTTATTCTTCTTCTACGAATATCCAAATTTTGACACCTATTACTCCATAGATAGTTCGAATTGGATAGCAGCAATAATCAATTTTAGCGCGAATTGTTTGGAGGGGTAGTCTACCCTTTTTGATGCATTCGGCACGTGCAATTTCTTTTCCTGCTAGACGACCCGCAATTTGGATTTTTATTCCCTTTATATCCGCTTTTTTAGTTAATTCAATAGCTTTTTTCATTGCTTTTCAGAATGAAACTCTATTTTTTAATTGGAAAGCTATATATTCCGCAAGAATATTAGGTTGTCTATAAGGTTCTTTAACCTTTTTGATAGCAATATTAAGTCTCTGGTTTACAGAATTAACTTCCTTTTGGAGATCTTTCTCTAATTCTTCAATTGCTCCCTTTTTCTTTAATAAATTGGGGAATCCAATATGGATTATGACGTGGATTGTATCGATTTCTTTTTGAATTTCTATATGTGTAATTACTTCAGAACTTGAGTCTGATTCCATTTTTCTATTCGAGCCTTTTTTCCTATTCTTTTGTATATAGTTCTTGATACAATTCCGTATTTTTTATCTTCCTGTAGACCTTCAGAATAATTTTTTGGTTGTGCGAACCAAAAGGAATGGTGATTTTGGGTTGTACCAAGTCTGAAACCGAGTGGATTTATTTTTTGTCCCATATTTTTCTATTATATTTCTTTTTTTACTGGGAATCGAAATCTTAGATTGATCTAAAGATTATTTTGATTTCTTTACTATATTTAGTACAATTGTTATATTACACATCGTTTTTTATAGAATAACTACGTCCTCGAGCTCGAGGTCTGAATTTTTTCATAATAGTACTCCTACTGACTTCGACTTTAGTGATGAATAAATTCGTTTTGTCGAAATCCCTATAATGAGTAGCATTTGCTGCTGCCGAATAAACCAACTTTAAGATGGGATACGATGCTCGATAAGGCATGAGATTCAGTATCATAACGGTTTCCTCGTAGTAACGCCAGCGAATCTCATCTAGAACTCTTTGTGCTTTGAAAACAGACATATGTATGCGTTTTTGTGCTTACTTGAAATTCAACAGAACCCCTGTTTTCTTGTTTTTCTTCTTTAACCATAAATCAACAAATTTTTCTACCTCCTTTCTTTTTCATGTATTTTTCTGATCAGGAAAAATAAAAAATTATGTCAGTTATTCTAATCTCGTACACACAAAAATTTGCAATTATTCATCTACTGCTGGAATCTGGAATTTGGATTTATTTTATCGATGCAAATTGGATTTGGATAGAAGGGTACATTCTTTTATTTTAGATAGAAGAAACATTTCTTCTATCTAAAATAAAAGAATTTTGCTGATTTATTTATTGCTATATCCAATTTATAGAATTGATATACCATTTAATTGATATCATTTAGCAAAATGAAACACAGCATATGCATCCATCTTTGGGCTCGAGAATTTCACGGGATAGAGATATAGTATAAGAAATAGGCTATTAAGTAACTCTAAATGAATTGTGGATACATCTGTATCCTTAACATACTGAAACGACTGCCATTATTCGTATCAAACCAATAGCGATTCATAAAAGCTAAATCTTGTAATCAATGGTGGGCCAATAATGATTTTTTTGCATATGTATTAAGACGCTTGGTCTGATTTCGAAATTGTCCAGAGTTTTTTATGTTGTTTTCATTGCAAAATGATGGATCTCCTTCCGCAACTTTCCAATTACGAGTACGAGAATTGAAAGACATGAAAATTCTCAATTCTCTACGGCATCTAGGAGATAGATCGAATATTTTCAGGAACAAGAAAATCAGAAGAATCTTTTTCTCTATTCACTACCATTCCGCGTCTTCGACTTCTATTAGTTTCTTTTCTTCTTTAATGCAATAGCTATAGTTTGATATAGAATCCATTTCTCAAAGTAATGGAAACCATTCTCTTATAGGAAATGGTTCGAAAATCGCTATTCCACCTTTTAGGTTTAGGTATCGTGAAAAGTGATACCTGTGAAGATCGTGCATTTCAGTCACATTCAGATCCGTTTTTTGAGTCCATGATATAACCAAATTGGATGGATCTTCCACCCGTTTAGCTAAGAAAGAATAGATGCAGAGGTGGATAATAGATCGATATGAAGATCATGAGCTGCCCCATAATGAAACCGCCAGTAGTCGCGAATATCTCCTTCTTCCCTAACCCAAGATTGGAGAAAGAAGATCTAAGAGGGACCTATGGAGAATGTGGTCAGAAATCCATAATAGAGTCCGACCACAACGACCGAATTAATTATCCTCATCGAGAAACTTAGACTACTTTAGACTACTTAAGTAGAAAAGATTTGAAAATCATGGCATGGGTCTCCTTTTTTTCTTTCTTTAGAGTTTTCTATATGCACAATTTCTCGATGTTTCGATGAGAATTTCTTGACTTTCCATATATAGAAAGAGATAGACTATAAATGACATCTCTTATGTCAATAAGACCAAAGGAATGGATATTAAATGATAGGAAGTGCTAAGAAGTGAAATAGAATGAAATAGAGCCACTTTGGGCTTCCCTATGAAATGAGGCATGGAACGGAGCCACTACGAAGAAATTCTGGGAGTTACGAAAGAAGCTTCGGACTCATATTGTTCACGGGTTGAGAGCGGGAGTTGAACTCTAGGAGGTCGAATCTCCCCTTGTTCCTCAGTAGCTCAGTGGTAGAGCGGTCGGCTGTTAACTGACTGGTCGTAGGTTCGAATCCTACTTGGGGAGATTTGATTCATTCTTTAATGTAAGAATAAAGAATTGAATTAAAAGGCTTGCTTTGACCCTTAGGAGTAGGTAACCCGTTCGCTATCCTTGTTTCTATTGCATTCTGTCTCATCGTATCACATTCTGTTCTACGATTCCACTTCGACAAAAGGAAAGAGCATACCCAAGTTCAATAGCTTTACGTCCGCTATTCCGATCATGATTTTCCTACCCTCAGGGAGAAAGTAAAGGTCCTTCCCCCTTTGGAAGGCTGTGGGCGAGGAGGGATTCGAACCCCTAGAGGGGGGGGGGGGGGGTGAATAGGGCGAAACTGAAATTTACAAAGTTAATCACAACTACAAGCCGGGTTAGCGTTAGAAATATAATACGAGTCCGAGAGAGGGCGTAAAAATAAATCGCAAGCGAATAAAGATGTGAGACACAAGGATTTGTTTTACTGTAATACTCACTTTGTAAAAAAAAACTAAAAGGAGAAGATCATATTCCTATGAATACAGGTGTGCCATCTCTAGTTATCGTTGCATGTGAACATCTCATAAAATAAATAAAGGATTGATAAAAAAATCATTAAATTGTGCATCATGCTGATGTTTCATTGTGTGTGCATTTTCTTTTGTGACAAAGTGATAATAATTTAGAAATAAAAATGACAACACCTAAATTAGAATTTAAACCCAAGAGGGGATTCTAGAAATGGGGAGAAGAGAAAATACTCTACAATACAAAAAATATATATAATAAATAGATAAATTTAGTCCACAATAATTTATTCAAAACATATACTCAGTGATTTGAGTACAAGTTCACCACAAATTGGAAATTCAAATTCAGATTCAAAAATGAGAAAGAAAATAGAATAGAAGAAAAGGAAAATTAAAGAAAAAGATTCACTTAAGCGCTTGGGCCAAATCTCACCTGGTCGGCCCATTTGCCTCTCACGCGCCAGCCCACGCAGTCCGCCGCGCACTCACCCTGCGCGCTCGCAGCTGACAGGAAGGCCCACACTGTCAGCCTCCCCAATCCTTCGCCCTACCGATGACACGCGGGCCCGCCTCGTCAGATCATCATCTTCCCCGGTGAAATCGCGGCGCGCAATAGAAAACCGGGCAATCCGGCGTGGTCAAGACTTCGGAGGCCGATTCCTTCGGCCTGTATATAAGCAACCCCCTGCCCACTCGTCCTGCGTGCTTCGCCGTCGCCTTGCCCTCGCGCAACTCGCAAACGCTGAAGGTTTTGGGCCACCAGGTCACGAGCTGAGAGCCGCCGCAGGGAAATCCCTGGTTCACGCCGTCGGGTCATCGTGAGGAACTGCGTGTGTGCTTCGCCACGACCTGGGGAATCCGCTCGTCGCGCTATTGGGCGCAGTTGCGGGCGGTTCTGCTGTGAATCGCTCGTCGGAGCAGCCACGACGTGTCTGATCCACGCCGCGCCGAGAGCAGGGCATCCGCGCCACTGCCGTTGGTAAGATTTCCCCAGCAATCCAGAACATAGGTCCGTGCGGTAGTGTAGCACCGGTTAGAAGATCGAATTAGCCATGGGCGTGCTCGGAACGGGATCGCCAGCGATCCTCCGCCATGGGGCTTGGCTGCCGCCGGTGTCTGATGCGTGCGTGAAGAAGACATGTCCAGGGGCGTTGATCGGTTAACGAGTGGTGCAGATTAAATGGTGAATGCCGATTAGGTCAGATGTAGTGTGGGCCGTCCGATTCTGATCGATCGGGTGAAAGTCAATTTAGGGTATTTAAATCTGGAGCGTCCGAATCAGATCTATTGGCTCAGATTGTGTAACGGTTCGCGGGGGGTAGATCTAATCGGGGCCGCTAGCGGTTGATCGGACAACCCAGATACAACCATACCCCTTCGGCGTGTACATTTCTTAAAGAACCCTTCTGTTTATAGGGATTCAACCCGCGGTCCGTCCTGGTAGATGACTGAGTCTAAGGAGTTTTTATAGATTGACCCCTGTGCTAATCAGGAATCGAGGCCTAGTCCAGACAGTGAGAAAACTTATAAAATAATTTAGAAAATAGATTTTTATGTGTAAAAATAATCCTAGAACTTGTTTAATCCATAGAAAATCCATTTTTAGTCCAAATTGATCCATTCCACTTTCTAAATTTTTGTAATTTTATTATCTATCACTTAGTGCCTCTGTTTTGGCATGTAAGGCTCATTTAAATTTATCTAATACTTAATCTTGTATTAAATACATAAAAGCTACAGAAATTCATAACTTGAAATCTATAACTCCAATTTTAATGATTCCAGTTCCTGTTATCTTATTTTAATGTCTAGTATATTACTGTATATTCTATTTGCATGTTTGATGTGATGTTAATTTATGCTATGTTATGTATGTATTGTGTTGATGCGAGTAGACGAGCAAGCCACTGTGGAATCTGAGGTTCAACAAGTAGAGATAGCTGAGCAGGAGCTCATTGAAGGCAAGTTGTGCCCTTGATCACTTCTTTTACCCATTCATGTTCTTATTATTCATAATGATCTGCATAGGATAATGTTGCTGGGACCCAATAGGATACCCTAGATTTTGACTATCTTTATACCTTGTTTCACCCCTAGTTTTACTACTAAAGTTTTGGGTAGTTCATGCTATTGCTTTATGTGGATTTGGGTATAGAGATATTCATCACTCATTGTTATACTTTTTATTATCTGTTTTATTCTTCAATGTTCATGTTAAGATCATTATGTTAATGGGAACATGGAGAACCACCCGGGAAAACAGTGCTACCACAAGGGTTTAATGGGACGCCCTTGGCTGATTAACTAGGAAAGCTAGTGGAGGGCTACCTTACCCGAAAGGGGCAAGGGAAGTAGGGGAGTGGTCAGTGTAGGGAGGTCCTTGGGTTGATTTTGCTGCGATGGCGGTCAGACAAGAACCCTGCACTGGAGCTTCCTATAAACTGTAGCGGGTAGTCTGAAGCTAGTGGAACTTTGTAAAGGCCTCATAGTGGTACCCTGCCTCGCTTCCTTGGTAGAGGTGTATGGGGTCTGATCAACTCCGTGGCAAATGGGTAACACGACTTGTGGGTAAAGCTGGTATACTAGCCGTGCTCACGGTCATGAGCGGCTCGGACACTCACATGATTAATATATGGAACTTAAACTTAAATTGTCATCTCATTGCATTTGGGATTATTTTATTATTACTTTTACTTATTATTACTACGGTTTGGTATTTACTTACACTTAGTAACTGCTAATAAAATTTTAACCAACTTATAAAAGCAAAGCTCAGCTTCAGCCTTTATTTCATTGATCAGCCTTACACTTCATGAACTCCCACCTTTGGTGAGTTCATGCCACATTATTCCCCATGACTTGTTGAGCTATGAACGTATGTGAGCTCACTCTTGCTGTCTCACACCCCCCACAGGAGAAGAACAGGTGGTCGAACAGGAGCCGCCTAACACCGAGGCTTTCGACTTGATCTAGGTGGCGTTTCTCAGTTGACATTGGCACCGACGATCCTTAGTTTGTTTTATGTTTATTCTTTTATTTTGTATTAAGTCTTCCGCTATGTAATAAATACTCTGATGTTTTATGACATTTATCTCTATACACTCTGTTATTATATATGTTGTCTTCTTGGCGCATGTATGAGATGCACCCGGCTTTGTTCCTTTAAAACCGGGTGTTACATTTACCGAGGTTCGGTTCTCTCAAACCTACTCCCCGTTGAGGTGGTCACAAAGACCGGGTCTCTTTCAACCCTTTCCCTCTCTCAAACGGTCCCTCGGACCGAGTGAGCTTCTCTTCTCAATCAACCGGGAACCAAACTTCCCCGCAAGGACCACCACACAATTGGTGTCTCTTGCCTTGATTACAATTGAGATGATCGCAAGAAAGAATGAGAAAGAAGAAGAAATCCAAGCACAAGAGCTCAAATGAACACAACAATCACTCTCTCTAATCACTAAAGCTTTGAGTGGAATTGGGAGAGGATTTGATCTCTTTGGTGTGTCTAGAATTGAATGCTAGAGCTCTTGTAAGTAGTTGGAAGGTGGAAAAACTTGGATGCCTTGAATGTGGGGTGGTTGGGGTATTTATAGCCCCAACCACCACAAAGTGGCCGTTGGAAGGCTGCAGTCGCATGGCGCACCGGACAGTCCGGTGCGCCACCGGACACTGTCCGGTGCGCCAGCCACGTCAGCAGACCGTTAGGGTTCGACCGTTGGAGCTCTGTCTTATGGGCCCACCTGGCTGTCCGGTGGTGCACCGGACAGGCCCTGTAGGCTGTCCGGTGTGCCACCCGCGCGTGCTCTGCTCCTCTGCGCACGCAGGCGTGCATTTAATGCGTTGTAGTCGACCGTTGAGCATGAAGTAGCCGTTGCTCCGCTGTCACACCGGATAGTCCGGTGTGCACCGGACACTGTCCGGTGACTCACCGGACAGTCCGGTGAATTTTAGCGGAGCAGATTCCCGAAGCTGGCGAGTTCAGAGTCGCTCTCCCATGGGGCACCGGACACTGTCCGGTGGTACACCGGACAGTCCGGTGAACTATATTGGAGCGCCTCTGGAAATTCCCGAAGGTGAAGAGTTCAGCTTGGAGTCCCCTGGTGCACCGGACACTGTCCGGTGGCACACCGGACAGTCTGGTGCGCCAGACCAGGGCACACTTCGGTTATCCTATGCTCTCTTTGTTTGAACCCATTCTTGGTCTTTTTATTGACTTTTTGTGAACCTTTGGCACCTGTAGAACTTATAGACTAGAGCAAACTAGTTAGTCCAATTATTTGAGTTGGGCAATTCAACCACCAAAATCAATTAGGAAATAGGTGTAAGCCTAATTCCCTTTCAGACTTCCCCTGTCGTCATTCTAAGTGGAATGGATTGATCTGACGTGCCTAGGGTGGATCCTCCCTCCGAAGCCCCTGGCCATTTCGGAGAACCTATAAGCTTCCTCCCTTCTTTGTCGAAAATCATTGTCAGCATGGATGTATTCATCCATTTTCTGAAGTAGTTTCTCCAGGGTTTGAGGGGGTTTCCTGGCGAAGTACTAGGCTGAAGGTCCTGGCCGAAGCCCCTTAATCATGGCCTCAATGACAATTTCATTGGGCACTGTTGGCGCTTGTGCCCTCAGACGCAAGAACCTTCGGACATATGCCTGGAGGTATTCCTCTTGGTCTTGCGTGCATTGGAACAAGGCTTGAGCGGTAACCGGCTTTGTCTGAAACCCTTGAAAACTGGTGATCAGCATGTCCTTCAGCTTCTGCCATGATGTGATTGTTCCTGGCCGAAGAGAGGAATACCAAGTTTGTGCAACATTTTTGACTGTCATGACAAAAGATTTTGCCATGACAGCAGTGTTGCCACCATACGAAGATATAGTCGCTTCTTAGCTCATTAGAAACTGCTTCGGATCTGAGTGTCCGTCATACATGGGGAGCTGGGGTGGCTTGTAAGACGGGGGCCAGGGCGTAGCCTACAGTTCTGCTGACAGAGGAGAAGCATCATCAAAAGCAAAATTTCTGTGATGGAAATCCTCATACCAGTCATCCTCGTTGAAGAAGCCCTCTTGGTGCAATTCCCTGTGGTATGGCCTTCGATTCTGCTCAACTTGAGCGAGATGACGCACTTCTTCAGTAGCTTCGTCAATCTGCCTTTGCAGGTCAGCTAACCGAGCCATCTTCTCCTTCTTCTTCTGGACCTGCTGATGAAGCATCTCCATATTCCTGATTTCCTGGTCCAACTCATCCTCTTGAGGTGTTGGACTAGTAGCCTTCCTCTTCTGGTTTCGGGCTTCCCGAAGAGAAAGGGTCTCCTGGTTTGGATCTAGCGGCTGCAGAACGACAGCCCCTGTTGCCGAGGCTTTCTTTGGTGGCATGAAGAAGGTCGATGCTTGCTGAAGGTGGTCGAAAAAGGGTTCACCGGAGGTGGGCGCCAATGTTGGTGACTTGTTCTCAAGTGCTATGAATTAAGAACA
Source organism: Zea luxurians (assembly GCA_029449295.1). Lineage (NCBI taxonomy): Eukaryota > Viridiplantae > Streptophyta > Magnoliopsida > Poales > Poaceae > Zea > Zea luxurians. Next base: position 20,298,746 of record JAOPSE010000034.1, on the reverse strand, counting down.
AGGCAACATAGTAAACGTTATACGTTAAAGCCCTTTGTCCTTCGAAGCATTATTTCCCTTAAGATATAATGATTTTCGGACGAAGGTAACGAAGGACATACCTTCGTTAACATAACATATGAGGATGAAGAAATAATCATATAAACCATAAAAATAATATAAATAGTCATATATTATTACTATCTCATTTTTGTTTCATTACCATGGAAAAATAGAAACAATATTAGATTACAAGTGTACCTTCGACTTGAAAGAAGGTGAAAGTACCAGCGTGACACAAGGATCAATGTCAAGTCAACGTGAACAGTACGGAGTTACTCTTCATCTATTTATAGGCACGGGACGCAGCCCATGTGAAATTACACTCATGCCCTTTACATTTGCTAACAACTCTATAGTAGTCCATCGAGGTTTAAATAGCCTTTTCATCTTTAAGTCGGTTTCCTTTTTCTGTTATCATGCCGAAGCTCTCCTGCACACAGCTTCGGCTTTGCGCTATCCTTCGTACTCCTTCTCGTGCTTCTCTACGCTGTGGTTTTAACTCAAGTCCGAAGGTACCTGTTCATGTACTGTGCTTCCAGAAACATTGTTAAATCATGTTTTTGAGGACCTTCGGAAGCTGAAGGCCCCCAACACTTATATAACATACCTGGGTTGTCCTCCTTTGCCTTCTCTTCCCCCACCCCTTATTAGCTCCCGCTCACTCCTCCAATCCTCCCTCTCGCTCGCTCTCTCTCCAAGGTGGAGAAAGGAAGAAGAAGCAAGATAAAGGAGATAAAGCATAAAAGGAGAAGAAAAAGGGAAAAGATGAGAAGAAGATCAATCAAAAAATCAAGCACCACCATCTCAAAGAGAAGACATATATCATCACTTCCTTCTTCATCCTTAGGTGAGCTCAAGAAACCCCCTTTTCTTTGCTTCCCAAATGCCACCCAATCCCTAACCTTTAATTTCATCTTACATGAGGTGAATATTAAGGCTCCTATATACTCAACCATCCTAAGTGTAAGATCTACCTCCCTCTCACTCCATCATCTCGTAGATTTCTTGAATTTATCTCTAAATGGAAGATTATGCATTTTTGCAAGAAAAATATTGATCGCACTTAAATCCATCCCTCTCACTTGGAAGCAAGAAGGAGCAAGACAAGAGCATGATATTGGTGGCTCAAGAGCCACCCATCCATCAAAGTTAAGTTGCTAAGATTCTAGTTCATGAATTCTTATTTTTATTTAAGTTTGGTTCAATATGTAATCACTAGCTTCGTCTTCCAATGGAAGACCAAACTTTAAGTTGCACAACCCTACCACCTCATCCAAACACTTCTAGATGGTCACTACACATCCCTAGGAAACAACAAACCCTAGCTCCAAGCTTAAGAACACAAAGAACAAATAAACCACATAAGTTATATCGACATTCTCATTGACCGTCTGAGCAAACACAACACCATTCATAGGATCATCTAGAGCCAACATAGCTCAAGGCACGCTTGGATGATTTTCTTGGACAATTTAATGTTCATGCGAAGCATCTAGAGGAACCTTGGATCATTTGCAAGAACATCGAGCCCTCATATAGAGAACACCCCTTTTTGGGAACGCACCCGTGGATCGTTTATGAGCACACTAGACTGTGTGTTAAATATTCATGAATATTTATTTCTAAAAACCCTTGACCCTTGAACCTAACCACTTTACCAAATGATTATATACCTCTTAGTATACCACTAATTCACCCTTTGATTTATGTACATAGTGCCCCAACTTAGACCACAAGTTTATGTCTTATCGCTCAATTCCAGCAATCTTCTTGAGCAATCTAAACTCATGTCCTTCCAACAATCTCTTACAAGTTAGCCAATGGTGTGTGATATGTGTATGAGTCATCACGATCAACATTAATGACCAGGACTTCATGATAAGCACGCACCACTACTACCCTACTTTGGATATTCATCTGATACATGTTCAATAAGCATTGCATTTCATTCCAATGTTGTCTAATCAACTAAGTATGACACTAAAGTTAGATTAACTCACTTAAGTAAAGATAGGTCTTTTACTATTAATTAATTTCATGATGTTCAACATACTTAGTTGGCTAGAGCCGATAGAAGTCAAGTGAGTGGAAACTCACTCTTACCTGTGCATATGGTTCATTAAGTTTAAGAAACACAAAAACTTGCAATTTGGTTCAACTTGACTTAGTCATGTAATTTTTTAAGGACCAAACTTTAATTGAACTTAATTATAATCTTGATGTGAGTTTTAGTTTAGTGTGGGGTAATGTCACTACGAGTGTTGGATGTCGAGTGATGTAGCTCATGGAGTAGTTAAGGATTGTTCTATGGGATAGTAAGTTTGAGTAACCCCTATATAGACCATATGTTGCATATGGGAGTTGTAACTTGAGTACTTGGTGGTGACTTCACAACCACATGGATTTAGCTTGAGATGTAGTGCGAGGTAGCTCACGAAAAAGTACCCCAACTCATTGTTTCACCATTCATGGGTTAGAAGGCCACATTAGCAAAAGCTTGGAACCTTGAGGCAACCCTTACTTAGGCATGGATGATGAGGACATGATACCTGCTAATACAACCCTTGATTAAAAGTTCATCAGCAACCCGACAGTACTTTATTGGAAAGGCCATAACTCCTTCATTTGAAGTGAGTTTGAGGTCCATGAGCACTCGATGGAAAGATTATTTGATAATATTTCAAATATATCTATTCCTACCTCAATATCACATTAGCAATGTATTTAAATTAGCATGATGATATGCTACTATTTCTATCGGGTGCTATGGCATCATCATGGGGTCATACAAACTTGGGACCTTGTCCAAGGTGAAGCATGTCCCAAATAGATAGAGAATACAATAAGGATTTTATGGGACTTCCTATTCCTTGTTAACCACCTTTGGATGCTAGCAAGGACGTCCAAACTAAGTTCGAGTCCTTCTCAGAATCTAGGACTAGTCTATTGTAAAATGGACACCCATGATACATATGGACCCTGTTCTTGATGGTCCATATATAGATAGAAATATAATTTCATTACCTAACTAATAGAGTTGGGTTGATGTTAAAATTTAACGGGAATCAATAGTAATCGATAAAACAACCTAGTATCTAGAATATGTCAGGATGTGACAGTACTATATTTTTGGCTATTTGGGGGCCTTGTAATATGTTCAAACTCTTATGGACATGAATAGGGATCCTTGCATGCCCCTTAGGATATATATTTAGCCATTGTGACCTATGTTAGAGCTCTGGTTTTGCTTTAGATGAATCCATCTTTGAAGACACTGTTATCGGTTCGTGAAACCACACATTCAAGATCTTTATTGTACATCTATATTTATCACTTTAATTAAGTTGCGTACTTTTAAGTTCTTGCTTGTGTTTCTCGATTTGAATGTCGATGAGTGTTTTTGGTGAGGCCAACCAAATTATTACATGGTTCATAATTAGAGGAGACATGCTGCTAAGGTTGTAGGGTCCCGCACTTTGTGGTCTAAAGTTGGTTTGATGCGTTGCTCTCCAATAAATCGATAGTTATAATGAACGTAATGGAGGATCGGAATCCTAGCCTCCATAAATTGGTATTAAAGTTTTAGGTATACAATCAGGTTCATATTTATCCCCTAGTTTGAGTGTTTTTGTCTTTGTCTTATAATCCACTACCATATTTGTTTCTTGTCCTAGAGCCTTATGTGCCATAACCTTTGTACATTTTGGTTTTGGAGTTTGTCTTATTGTGTTAGTATCCTATATCAAGTATTATTGATGGTTTAGTTTATGTTATTAGTGTGGTTTGAGTTTTGCATCTAGGGACCGTGTCTATTTTCATTATTTGATTGGTTTCTATCTAGTTCGGTATTTCGATCATAAATCTCATAAAAACTCAGATTTTCATGTTCTAGCACTTTATGGAAATCTTAAGAAATTATGCAGAACTTTATCAATTACAAGGTTTTCAAAAATATTATTATGAAGGCCGAATCCATGTTGAAACTAAATTGTCTGTGACCCAGAAATTTCTCACCGGTCTTTATTTTAGGACCAATATATTTATTTTTCTTTATCTAAAATGGAGTTACATATAACCAAATTAAATAGAAAAAGAAGAGCTACAACTTTGTAGCTATGAGTTTTTGCATTTGAGGCTTCTAAAATTATGAAATCCTCTGACCAAGTTAGAGCAGAAAATCTGTAATTGATAAACCAGAATTTTCTGATAGTATTTTGTAGTATCTTTTTTGCAGCACTTTTGGAAAAAATAGAGAGAAAGGGAAGTGCAAAAAAGAGCCACATAATATAAGAAAAGAAGAGAAGATAGAAGTGATTACATCCTTTGCGTCCTTTGTGCTTTTATATGTGATTTACTTGTTTGAACTAGTTCTAAGTTAAAAAGGAAATGGCCTTAACCATTTTTTCTCATTGATTTTAGTGCTTGATGACCATCACAACCTTATTGACTAACTAGTTTGCCTAGTCTTTGTTTCACATGCTCATAAGTTCAACAAGACAGTTTCTAAGTCAGAATCAGCACAAAACCAACCAAAAGGGGTAAAACTTGGAATAGAAGAACTCTGGCTAGTTCTACACTTTAGATAAGTTGTATACACCCCTAGGAAACTAATTGATTCATCTCTAGAGGTTGGATAGCTCAGATTCAACAATTCACTCTTTTAGAGCTAGTTTGAGCCAAATTAAGAATTTGAGTTATAGAGAATGAAACAATCAAATTCCATGACTTAGACTAGTTGAAAAGTCACTAGATATATTTATCTAAGTCATAGGAACATCCTCAAGACCAGTCAAAATCATTTGAAGGAGATTTGGACAAGAAAGAAGAATTTAGTCTATTGTCTAGTGCACCAGACTATTCTGGTGGTGCACCCGGCCATGTGCGTGGAGAGACCGAGTCTCGGCTTTTCTCTTGCTAGCGCGCTAGATAGGTCTGATGGTGCACCAGACCATCTATGCAGAGAGGGTAAAACTGGATTGTGGGAGCTACCGCACTGGACCGGTCTAGGTGGCGCACCGAACCATCTGACAACGCCCAATGGTCGACTGACACACCCCAATGGCTCCCTGCTCTGACCAGGATCGGTGTACCGGTGGTGCACCGGACCAGCTCTATAGACGATCCAGTGCACCCGTAGAAAGTGCTTTTTCAGCCTAATAACTCCAACGATCATTTGGGTGGTTGGGGGCCCCAACCAGCACATTAAAGACACAAGAACCTCACTACACCAAAAATATAAACTTTCTAAGGCTACAAAGCTTCCTACAGTTTTCAAAAGGAATCGTAGAAAATAATTAACTTCCTACGACTCGACTGTACCTCTCGAAAATAAAGTTAAGTTCTGAGTGGACCTAGTAGCTCTTGTAAGTTAAGGAGACTTACTTCCAAGTGTACCTAGCAGCGCTCGAAAGCTCTATTAAGTTCTGACAGTTTAATGCATACCCTCGGAAGTGCCCTTAGCTTCCGACGGCGTGTTGACTAGCTCTCAAAAGTTCTCTTAACTTCTAACAGCTAAGACCGACTCTTGGAAGTTATCTGCACATACCTAATGGCGGGACGAACACGAGCAAATGGAAGTGCTCGCGCCCGCCTAACACAAGCCGCTGCTAGGAAGACACCGCGCCAACCGGTCCTAGCCTCGGCTACGCTGCAGCCTCTGCACTAGTCGGTGAGGCTCTAGCCCCATCACAGGCCACGCCCCCGCCTCCATCACACCAGGATCCACCGCACCGACCTCCGCCACCCATGCCCCTGCCTCCACAGCCCATGTCCCATCCAGCCGGCCGTGGCCATGGCCTATCCCCATCCATGCCTCCACCATTACAGTGTCGGGCACCACCACGCAGCTCGTCCTAGTCCACGCTCAAGCTCAACCTCAGGCACCCAGTCCTGGCGCAGCGCCTCCTCTGGCTACGCAGCAGGCACCTAGTCCCAGTGCAATGTCTCCCCCGGCTCCAGCGTTGTCTTTGCCCTGGTGTTCCGTCCAGCATGGCCTTCGGCCCCTCCACGCATGGTTGTCGAGCTCTGCCATTGACTTTGGGGCCACCGTTTTTGTCACTTCAGGTAACTTCTTTAGGCTATTTTGTGTTTTTAATTAAATATACTAATTTCCAAGAGTTAACTCAATTTAAGTCGTAGGAAGTTATGTTAATTAGGATAATCAACGTAATTGGTTAACTGATGCATATAGTTTCAATATGTTAGCCTCTTGTTTGTTACAGGATAATATTAAGCTTACATTAGATTATTCTATTTAGGATGAAGTTGAATATCAACTTGAATTAGCATTATCATGTTAATTAGTAATATTTTCGCAAAAGTGACATAGTGTTGCGGAACCTATTTGTCACTCGTTCTAGATCATGTGCCTCATGTTGGTCTAAAATTGTCCCTTTTGGACAGCATGTTAGTGGGCGATAGAGCTATGGACATACTAAGGTTTTGCTAGAATCATTAGTGGGAGATCCTGAAGATGTAGTAAGTCCCAAAAAAGGAAACAAAAGTCAAAGAAGAAAACATCGAATCGAAGAAAAACAATTTGATCCTGATTTTGAATACGACTGAAAAGTAATTATATATTTAGTGTTCATTTCAATACATTATGTTCATTTACTTTATGTTCATTTACATTATGCTCATTTACTAATTTTATTTTATTTTAATAACAGTATATCTAAAAAGGTCAAGCAGTTCGCTAAGGGTCTTGCGAGGAGAGCCTCCATCCTTGAGAGAAAGGAGGACTTAGTGTTCTAGGGCACTAGTTCATGCTCGAGCAGGCGTAGAGCTTTGTTGGAGCATGTTCTAGAGTTGCAGGGTCAGACTAGTCGCCCTATAGAGGGATGAGGTAACCAATATCTTTGTTGTGTAATGTAATATTTGTATGAGTTCGAATAACTAAATTATTGATTTTGTAGGATGAGTCTGAAGATGAGGTAGAGACAAAGGAGGGGAGACAGGTGTGAGACGTCCCTTGTGGGGAGGCAGAGAGAGTGTGGGGATGTGATGATACTGGTAGTTTGGGACAAGATCAACATAGTGGATGGCGTGAATGGCCTAAGGATGCAAGTGGATGGCCAGGAGATGGAGGGTCAAAGGTTGGGGGAGCTAGTGGGTCAAGAGAAGGGGAAGTCGGTGTGTCAAGAGAAGGGGAAGCCGGTGGGTCTCAGGTTAGAGGTTCTGGAAGTGGGGGAGTTGGAGGGTCTTCACGGGTTCAAAAGTCATGGAGGACTAGTTGGGTGCCCCCTCCTAAAGAACCAGTTGACAAGGTTGAGATAATATCGAATGGAGATATGTAAGAGTATCTTTGCTTTATTCTTATGACTTACACTATTACACGATTATTTTTTGAATTTGACAATTGTGCTTGTGTTGTAAGGCTTGGGTGGATAGTAGTTTTACCTAGCGTAGGTCGTTAAAGGAAAGTAAAGAAAGTGTTGGGCAATATCTGTCATATGAGATGGCCTCGATTAGTGATTGAGGGTGGTCAGGAGGTCCCTATCACAAGATGGGATCAATATGGACTTGCGATAAACGTGCAACATGGGAATGCACAAGGTGTAGTTTGGCATGACTTTTGGGTATGTATATTTATCTTCTTGTCAAGTTATCATCTCGATGATTGATTCACATTATGGATTTCTTGACTATGTTTTTTCTCAGAAACATTATAAGTTGATTGAAGGTGATTCTCATACCGAGCGTGCACGCTCCATGTTCCATAGGAACACGACAGATGTTGTAGTAATGATGCACTATGCTCGAATCTAGGTGATTTGTCAAGCTATGTTGAGTAGTAAAGGACGACGTCTAGCCAATAAGAGCGAGGCGTCACACTATGGACTCGATATGACTGAGCAACAATTTCTTCAGGTCATTGATGTTTATGCTTGTGTTGAAAAAATTTGTGTTGCTTGTAGATGTTACTGTTACATGTAAATGAATTGTGTTTCTGTAGCATTCGATTCCATGGATATCCGCTAATGATGCTGCTTGGCGTGCCTTATGTCGTTATTGGTCTTCGACTGATTTTAAGGCAAAGTCTGTGCGATAAAGTTACAATCATGGAACCGAGTCGTATCATAGGTATGGATGTGATGATCACTTTCGTTTGGCAAAGTGAATGGTAAGCACAATTCGGTCCATTTTTGTTGATTGTAGTTGACTTGCTGTAATTTATGGAGATGATCACTTTCATTTGTCAAATGTACGTACAGGAAGCTAGCAGTGGTGTAGTGCCCGATAATGTTCAAACATACGTTAGGGGGTACGGAGGACTAGCTCCTGCAAATCCAGATGTGTTGTGCAGCCTAAAGGCAACAGAGCGCCTGGTGAGTGTTTTGAAAGGCTTGGTAGATTCTGTTTATATGGAAATTTGTATGTAAGATTGTATTGTTCTTTTGAATGAGGTTGCATGTGGCAAGGTGATGTGTAGTCAGCACGGATCAGACTATGACTGGAGGACCACACCTATTGATCCTTAGGTTGTGTATGCAAGTGGTGGAAAAGTTCATGGAAGGTGAGAACTCTACATATCTGATATTGTTTCATCGGTTGAGTACAATATTTGTATTATGAATATGCCATGATGTTACTTATTTGTAGGAACTCAATGATCGATAACGTGATCGACTCGAGCCAGGTGAGGGTTTAGCTTGGAGGTTCATCAAGGTTTGCTGCTCATAACTCCCATCGCTCCAATCAGGATCTAGCAGAAGTGGAGCAACTGCGAGAAGAGCTTATGCAACATCTAGAATACTTGAGGCAACAAGCTACGCAACAAGAATACTATGCTTCTCAATTTCAACAACAACAAGCTGCTCATACAAGTAAGTTCGAAAGATAATTGCTTTTACTTTAAGTTATGTATTGATTTAAAATATCGACATGAATAAATTTGACAATTTTGTAGCAACTAGCACAAGCCCAAGGGATACAGATCCTAGTGGCCCCCCACCTCCACCTCGAGTACATTTTCCTTGGTCTTCACCTCCACCTACCAAACATTAGGCATGCAAATTCATCATCATTCACTTGTTGTTATATTATGATGTAACTCGACAAATGTCATTTGTATAAGTGTATTAGACCATATGTTGGTCACTTGTTCTCAAATGCTGTGAATCAAGAACAAGGAAACACAATTGTTAAGTATTAAGGACCTTCGTCCTTCGAAGCATTGCCTCCTTTCAGATTCAATGATCATCGAACAAAGGTCGTGAAGGACATGCCTTCATCATTTCGTGGACAAATAAGAATACATAAAGATAAAGAATATAATTCATTGATTCGTTCACCTTTATATTTCATAATATACACATGAACATTAACAAAGTTTATATTACATTAATACCTTCAGCTAGCTCGAAGGTGATGATGCGAGAGTGATTACAAAACATCGTGAATAGTATGGGGATACTGTTCACCTTTTTATAGGCACGGGACACAACCCAGGTAAATGTACATTTATGACCTTTAATATTTGTTCACAATCATAACATAAATTACTAGGGACTAGCTAGTGTTTTCTTCCTCTGTTTGGTCTAAATCGAAGCTGGTGGTAGCTTTAGCACTTGCCATCGTTGCTTCCAGACGAAACCTTCGTCTTGAGGAGCTTCAGCAGAGAAAAAGAGTCTTCAGTATCACTTTGTCGATGGTGTCTTCGTCTTGAAGACCTTCGGCGGAGAAGAAGACCTCAACAGTAGCCCTTCGCGGTGCTAGATCGTTTTATCATAACGAGCTCAATCTGTGAATAATACGAAGGCTTCAGAATACCGAAGGTTCGAAAACACCTTCCCTGAGCTTGTTATTAAAACATGAATAAAATATTCACAGTGCTTGCCAGTCCACCGATCAGCCCGTATGCGCGTTTTGGTGGTTCACCTTTTTCTCCTGCAGGGCTATATAAATGGACAAGTTGGTGAGAAGTTATCACATCATTCATTGCTATTGCACCGTTGTGCTATTGAAAATTTTCAACAGAGCTGAAGCTTTCTGCATTATACTTCGAATAAGCATTTCATCGCTCAAGCACAATGTCGGTACCATAGATCAAGGGTACCCCCTACTACTGTGTCAAGGCGCAGTTCCCGTGCGGCTACCTCTTAGCCACGTGGTAGTAAGGCTGTATCTATGACTAAGGCATGCCTTAGCCCAACCAAGGGCAGTTGCTCAGGGCCCACAGCGGCGCCCGACCTCACCACCCGAGTAGGACCAGGACCGCCACGTGTCCATCGTGGTGGAATACTCCTACGCATCTGCAGTAAGTCCGGACCCCCATGGGAGTGCGCCTAAGTTTGCAGGCAGAACTCCCAGGGGAGGTCCGAGACCTCCAAGTATGCATACTAGGCCCCTAAGGTGGGAACCAGTCCCCTTCGCAAGGGGTCCGGACCGCTCACGGTGGGGTCCCGGTGCACTGTAACACCCCTGGTGTTACTATCACTAAAACATGAGCATAACATCATAAGCATTGACATATCATGTGTTTGTTACACCTAGAATGCATTCACTAGTAAAAAGTTCAAACAAGTTGTATTGAAGTGACATGTTATAAGTGAAACCCTAGGGTACAGTGCCCAACCCTAGATTGGGCCTAAAGGAGTAAACAAAGCTTAACCAAGAGAAAACTCCAAAACTTAGTTATGATAATCATAAAATATCACTATAAGTGAACTTAAGTAACATCCAAACCCTAGAAGTATCAAAAACCCTAATAGAGCCCTGGAAAACCCTAGACTAAAAACCCTAGGGGGGCTAAGTGCAAAATTAGTGCACTTTTGGACTAAAGTGCTAAAACCATGAAATTAGGGTATCTTAACTCATATGGTTCACAAGTATGTAGATTTGCAACCTAAACCCTGAGATTTGGACCTATTTGCGAAAAGCCCTATTTGAACTCTATTGGGATTAAGTCTGAAATTCAGTATAATTAGCTCAACTTTGAGGCCCTGTAACTTCCAAACCATAAGAATTTTGCCCTGGGTCAACACATCGAAAGTCTAGAGCTACCATAGGAGAATAACTTTGATACAGACATCTTCTTTAGTTGTTATACAAAAATTAAAGAAACTGCAGCCCAAAGTTGCTCTGTCAGAATGGTGTTGGATAACTGAAACTGAATTTGAAAACAGAAATGGTCACAGTGGAATGGAGCCAAATTGGACGCGCCATATCTTTGGATTCACGCGATTTTGACCCAAGTATCCTATAGTAAGTTTGAAGATGGTTGTTAGGTGAACAAACTTTATTAATGAAGTTTGCTCTGTCCTTAACAAGAATCAAGAGATCGAGAGGCTGGAAGGTGGTCGATTCAGGCAAACTCTGAAGATCCAGTGCACTGAAATATCTGAAACAGAGATCTGGGCGCTGTTGAATCGGATGAGTTCGGATGAATTGGTGGGGGGATTTGATCGCGGAGAGGATAGCTTCGAACGTGGCACCATCTCGCGAGTTCAGCCGGGCGGGGCCAGAGTTATTCACCGGTGGCCGCCGTGGATCGGTCGATTCCACTACGGTGTCACCCATGCCTTGCCCCTCCCTTACTGTACCTCTTCTATACGTGGTTGCCAAGCGTGAACAAAGCCTTTCACGGTCGCTGATCATTAGCCAGACCGCCGTGGCTATAAATAGCACCATGGACCACGGCGAGGTATTCATATCTCCACCAGTGAGTTCAGTTGAAGCCCAAATTCACGAAATCCTCTCCACCTCTCCCAAAATTGGTTGTGCACGGTGAAACTATAGTTCTTCACGGCTGTGTAGCCCCAATCCCACCTCCCAATTCCACCCAGAGCCGTCGCGACGCCATTTTCCCCCTTTTCTGTCACCAGCGAGCACAACTTCTCCGCGCTCCGTGGCCGAACCGCTCTGGTATGGCTCTGCACTTATCGTATGTTGTTTTAGTAGCTCTGTGTACCCGTGAAGCTCATCGTGGCAGCAATTTTACCAATTCGGGCGTGATTGAATGGGAACACGGGCTCGACATCACGGGTTCCGCTGTGTGCGTGGGTAGAACACTCTCTAGGTGTGCCAGCCAAAATTGAAGACTGTTCTTGAGTCGCCTTAGGTTGGTAATGCTCACCCAGTAGCTAATTTAGATAGCCGCCGCCGGTCATGGCTAGTACGAGCCACATGGTGCTTGACGGCGAGCGCGTCGTGGCCATGGATCTGATTGGGGAAGAAACAAAAGCCGAGGGACCTATGTGTGATTGTCAGTGAGACGAGGAATAGTGGCTAGGGATTCTTAACGGATTATCCAAGCAATCGAGGGCCTCTGTGCAAATCCGCCAGTGCGGGCGCGTTCCCGTTTCCTTTTTAAGTTGGGCTGACTTGGGCCGGTTTCAGTCCAATACTATGCATGTTTTTTCTTTTTCCTTTTCTGCCAGAGCTAAATAAATTCTAGACAACTGTAGAAAAATGCTAAAAATACAAGACCAATTTTGCTAGGCTTCTAATTTCCTTTAGTAATTAATAAAAATAGTTTCATGATTTTTAGTTCCAATAGGGAATTTTGGGACATTTAAAACAGCCAAAAGCCATACTTCTGGATTTTTAGGGAATAAATAATAAATCCAAAATTCACTAAACTTTTAGGGTAAACTCTAAATAATATTTAGAAGCCTTGGGTAAAGTTTGATATGATTTGGACCATGTTTGGTACTTAGAACCCAAAACCCTAGTCTCCCCTGTCCTATGAACTTCACTATAGACTCCGAAAACCCTAAGTTCTCGGAGATCCGTGAAGGAAAGTTGTATTCAAGACTTTAGATAATAAACTTTTATTATCTTTGCACCCTCATGAGCATTACATGGGCATTCATTATTATGTATGGCTATATTTAGAAAACGAAGAGGAAGTAGAAGTCGAAGAAGCGAAGACTTCACCACCACCACCACCTGAGGAACATCAGGCAGGAAACTGCTTTTATTTTGATATCTGCGAAACAGAGCCTGATTCACCAGTAACACAAGGCAAGCCCCGGTGCATTTGCCACCTCCTTGTTCCTTTTAAAATCTTTCTCACTTGCTTGATGCATTAGGTGATAGGTGTTGTGTGCTAAACCAATTCCTGCATTTCCTTCCTTGGATATGATTACTTCTCCTTAAGCCCCTGTTTTGCAAAAGGTTCTTCTTATGCTTAGCTCTGCTTTAGAAAAACAAAATGTTTTGTTTTTACAAAAGATGTTGCTTCAAAGTGGTGGGATGTTTTCAAAAATAAAACTTGATGGTGGATTCATCATGGCCATGATGGGTTCAACATCGGAAAAGATGTACCTCTGCCAGGTACCAAACATTGGGTTAAAATGACAAAGCTGAGACCGGGTGGGTGACTTGCACGAGAAGAGAGTCTCGGTGTAGTGTCTCCATCTGAGTCAATTAAGGACCTTCTCGATGTAGGCTTGCTGATCGAGGACCCTTTAATTGGTCACATGCCTCATCATGGGTAAGCTTTGCCTCAGGAAGACTAATACCAGAATAAGATAACACGCAATGGGAGTGGACAGATGGCGAGAGTAGCGTGTACCCTCCGTGGCAAGAGGCTGGACGGTGGTGTATCTGTGCTCTCGGTTGGTGTGAACCTGATATGGTCTTAAGAACCCCAGTGGCGAGTTGACATATGCAAGGGTTAAGTGCTACATATGTCATGTGACTGGAGATCCTCAGCTGAGTATAATCGATTCGGATTGCCATAACTTCGCGGATATGAAGACTTGGTCACTGCCCTACACGTAGCAATCCAGTAAAGATGAAGGGTTGTTAAGAAATTGGCTAGTATAGGTCAAGTGATTGAACTAGGATAGAAAGAACTCTAGCTTCAGGTAACTTCACTTAACCTGACAAGTAAAATTTGATTTTTAAGGATCCACTGTTAGTAAGCATTTCAGCAAACAGAGTCTTTGACTATTGATAAGCCATTCCTTGATCCCCATAAGGCTAGCATATCCTTGAGAGTCTTTTACTTTGACGGGTAAGTCTTGCGAAAGTACACTTCATACTCAGGGCTTTGTCCCATGTTGTTTTAGATGAGGAAGCGATAAACTTTTGCTGCTTTTGTCAAAGGTGGTGCTGAAAGAAGAAAACCAGGAGTGAAGCTTCGGGAGGAAGGGTCCTCCGTTAAGAAAACTTTTGTTTAATGTTTATCGGGAGGGGTTTTTGCCTCCCAAAGTGATGTAAAAATAATACTCAGCACTCTTATATTTTGCTCTGGTCTGTAATATTATAACTCTTTCTTTAATAAAAGGTAAGTTAGTGTAATTGCTTCCGCATTTTCGTACCTCCGATGTATTGTAATGTCTGCATGACGGGTGAAACGCTCTTGGGAAAGGTAAGGAATTCAGATACCGAACTTGTCAAGTGATTCAGGGGCACCTGTAGGGTTGTCTGTGGTCCGATGGACAAGGACGACTGTAGGTGGGCCTAATGACTTGGGAGGTTCCATCACAGCTGGTATCAGAGCGAAGCCCATCTCTGTAGATGTTATGAGGCATTTTCAAAAAGAATTTTCAAAGACTTATCTAGAAAATTTCTTTCTTTCTTATCTAACTACCTTCTCTACTTAAAGACCAGATAATAGAGTGCACTGTATAGAAGGTTGTGAATCAACTAAGGTTGATTCTGTAATTATGCATGCATCATACTATAAACTATTTTAATAAGATTTTCCCCCTTAGAGAAATGCCGCCGCGCACAAGAAAAACTGCGCGCAAGTCTACCAGACCAATTGGCGTGCCCTGACATCAACTAGCTCCAAGGCATGAGGACAGTAGTAGTGGTAGCAATGATCCTATCGGAGATCTGGAAGCTCAAGTGGAGCGACTTCGATAAGAGCTCCGTCACAGGAACGAAGTATGGGTTGAGGATGGTCAGCGAATAAACGAATTAAGAACTGACATCCGACACTTGCAAGACCAACTTGCTGAACGTGATTTGGCGCTCGATTGGGCTGTTAACTCGTGTTCACTTGCTTGGGCCAAGGAAGCCAAAGCTCGAGCCCGCGTGGAGGAGCTCAACACAGCCGTGGACCACTTGCAAGTGTATTGTAATACACTACATGAGGAGGTACATGTGTTGTATTCACAACTGCACCCTAACGTACTTGCGGATCCTGTCGGAATGGGAGCCAGACCTTCTGGAGTAGCGGGAGAAGCACTTGGTGGTGAACTGGACCTTTTTAGGCCTCCTCCCTCTATGAAGTTGGTTGATGAATGGTCTCCTACGCCCGACAGTGAAGCTACCAAAAGTGATAAGAAGCTAGAGTAGTGTAGTATAGAAATAATGTTGATGTATAATAGGTAATGTAATCCTGTTGTAAATTCGAGTCTATATCATTACCCTTTTTAGTAATGTAAAATGGATGGTTTTCTTTGGCATATTATATTTTTCCAAATGTTTGTTGCCTCAGATGTCGTCCAAGACTTGTGCACATGATAGTGTAGGAACCTCCCGTGGGAGGGAAGCAACTCCGAACCCGCCTCCAGTACCACCAACATTAGCTAAGGCCATCGCTGCCTTAGTTAACGCTACGGCCAACAACACCCGCTTTCTGCGGGAAATGGCGGGACAACAAATGCAACAGCAAGGCGGGCGAGCATATCCGCAAGGACCCCGTGAAACATCATATTTGAACTTCTTCGAAACATGTCCCCCGTTATTTGTCAAGGCTGAAGATCCTCTGGAAGCGGATGAGTGGATCCGAGTTGTCGAACAAAAGTTCGGGCTTCTCCGATGTACAGAGACTCAAAAGCCCTTATTTGCGGCACAACAGTTGCGAAGCCCTGCCAGTACTTGGTGGGGAAATTATGTGGCTATCCAACCTGCTGGTCATCAAATTACTTGGGGCGAATTCAAGGTGGCTTTCCGGGAGCACTATATTCCTGAAGGAGTGCTCCATATGAAACAAGAGGAGTTTATGAAGCTCAAACAAGGGGGGGATACTGTCACTCAGTATCTCAACAAATTCAACCACTTGTCCCAGTATGCCATCGATCAGGTCAACACTGACCTGAAGAAGAAAAATTGCTTTACGAGGGGTCTCAGTGACCGGCTGCAGCAGAAAATGGCCACTTGTCTCGACCTCACTTACAGTCGGGCCGTCAGCACGGCATTGTCAGTCGAAGCCAAATATGCAGGCCCGGGAAAATCAAAGGGCTATGGAGGCGACAGGCCCAATCAGGGGCCTGAGAAAAGACAAAGGTTGGTGATCCGACCTTTTAATCCAAATCGCTCTTCACCACGTCCACCCTCCTACCCTTTCAAGCAACTAGTTTTTATCCGTCCTGCCACTGCCCCCACCTCAACCACTCAGCCGGGTGCCACTGGTACTCGTTTCCTTGCTCTCCCAAGCTCCTCAACAGACTGCTTTAATTGTGGAAAGTCCGGACATTTTATCAAGGACTGTCCATACCCGAAGCAAAACGGATCAAGTAATCAGCAGAGTTCTGGGAGTTCCGCTCAAGGAAAGGGAAATGCGACGAACAATACCATGGGCAAAAATATGAAGAAAACTAGGTGGATTTATTATAATCAAGTGGCCACAACACCGGAAGGCGAACCAGTTATGATGGGTACGTTTCTAGTGGCCAATCACCCTGCAGTTATTCTTTTTGATTCTGGTGCTTCACATACATTCATAAGCAAGAAATTTGTGGAGCAACATTGCATTCCATACCATGAGTCAAGGGAAGGGTTTACTATTCATTCACCCGGGGGACAAATATTCACTAAAGAAGTGGCATTCCAAGTGCCCGTAATATTGGCTGAACGGGACTTTCCTACTAATATGATTGTTCTGAAAGGCCAAGATATAGATGTAATTTTGGGCATGAATTGGTTAGCCCAGCATAAAGCAATCCTCAACACTAATCTGAGAACCATCAGGTTGAGTTATGGCCAAGAAGAGGTTCTCCTGTCTATCCCCGTAGCTATTCCAGCTAAACCAGTTGGCAGAGTATATGAAGCTAACATACCGGAGATCCAAGATATTCCGATAGTATATGAGTTCCCAGACGTCTTTCCAGAAGATTTGCCTGGGTTGCCTCCAGAGAGAGATGTAGAATTTGTGATTGAGTTGAAGCCCGGTACGACTCCTATTTCTAGAAGGTCGTACCGAATGCCTCCGAATGAATTGGCAGAGCTCAAGACCCAATTACAAGATCTACTAGAGAAGGGATTCATCTGACCAAGCTCATCACCATGGGGATGTCCAGCCATCTTTGTCAAGAAGAAGGACCAAACGCTTTGGATGTGCGTGGATTACAGACCCCTCAATGAGGTTACCATCAAAAATAAGTACCCTCTTCCCCGGATTGATATTCTATTTGATCAACTGATGGGAGTGAGGGTATTCTCCAAGATTGACCTCAGATCGGGCTATCATCAGATCTGTATCCGGTCTGAAGATATACCAAAGACCGCATTCACTATGCGGTATGGATTATTTGAATATCTGGTTATGTCTTTTGGACTAACAAACGCTCCTACCCACTTCACATATCTTATGAACTCGGTATTTATGCCTGAGTTAGATAAATTCGTGGTGGTATTCATTGATGATATCTTAATATATTCCAAGAATGAAGAGGAGCTTGCTCAACATTTGCGGATCGTGTTGACGTGCTTAAGAGAGCACCAACTATATGCTAAGTTCAGTAAGTGCGCGTTCTGGCTAGAGGAGATCCAATTTCTAGGACATGTATTATCTGCCAAGGGGATTGCGGTGGATCCTAGCAAAGTCAAGGATATTTTGGAGTGGAAACCACCAACAACGGTGCATCAAGTCCGAAGTTTCCTTGGACTAGCTGGTTATTACCGCCGATTCATTCCAGATTTTTCTAAGCTTGTGAAACCAATCACAAGTTTATTGAAGAATGATACTAAATCTATTTGGTCTTCAAAATGTAATGAAGCCTTTGAACAGTTGAAGGTATTATTAACCACTTCTCCGGTATTAGCTCAACCGGATATTGAAAAACCCTTTGATGTGTATTGTGACGCATCAGGCAGTGGTCTCGGCTGTGTTCTAATGCAAGAAGGCTGAGTGATAGCTTATGCTTCAAGGCAGTTGCGCCGGCATGAGGAACAGTATCCAACTCATGACCCAAAGTTAGCTGTTGTGGTTCATGCCCAAAAAATCTGGCGTCATTATCTGCTGGGGAATGTTTGTCACATTTATACCGATCATAAAAGTTTGAAATATATCTTTACCTAGTCAGAGCTTAATATGAGACAAAGGAGATGGCTTGAGCTTATTAAGGATTATGAACAAGGCTAATGTAGTGGCAGATGCGTTAAGCCGCAAGGCTTCTTGCCATTGTCTGACGATGAAGGCTTCTGACATTACGTTATGTCAAGAAATGGAGAAGCTGAACCTAGGAATAATCCAACATGAAGCCTTAAATCAACTAAAGCTTGAGTCAGTCCTTCTACAAAGGATAATTGAGGCACAAAAGAATAATGAGGGTATGAAACACATCCATGAGAAGATCAAAGCCGGTAAAGCAAACTGTTTCAGAAAAGATGATCAAGGTGTTGTATGGTTTAACAACCGCATAGTTGTGCCTAAAAATGATGAAATCCGCCAGCAAATATTAGATGAAGCACATCTTAGTCGCTATTCTATTCATCTCGGAAGCACTAAGATGTATCATGATCTAAAACAGCATTACTGGTGGACAAAGATGAAGATCGAAATTGCACGATATGTGGCAAGATGTGACACTTGCAAACGTGTCAAGGCCATACATATGAAAGCTGCTGGCCCCCTACAATATTTACCTATCCCTACATGGAAATGGGAGGATATAAGCATGGACTTTATTGTGGGACTGCCCCAGACATCAAAAGGGTATGATTCTATCTAGGTCATTGTTGATCGACTTACAAAGATCACCCGCTTCCTTCCAGTCAGGGTAAAGTATACAGTGGCCACATATGCAGAGTTATACATTGCCCGTATTCTCAGTTTGCATGGTGTTCCAAAGACCATAATGTTGGATCGTGGGCCGCAATTCGTGTCCAAATTTTGGGAACAACTTCACAAGGCTTTGGATACTAAGTTGCTCCATAGTTCGGCCTATCATCCTCAAACCAGTGGGCAGACTAAGAGGGTGAATCAAATACTTGAGGACATGTTGCGAGCTTGTACTCTTGAATTTCCACAGAAATGGGATGAATGCTTGCCATTGGTGGAGTTCTCGTACAATAATAGCTATCAAGAGAGCATTAAAATGGCACCCTTTGAAGCTTTTATGGGCGACAGTGTTGTACTCCACTAAACTGGTCTGAACCAGGTGAAAGAAGTTTCTTTAGGCCTGATATGGTAAAGGAGACCGAAGAAAAAGTTCAAAGAATAGTCCATAATTTGAAAGAAGCTCAAGCTCGTCAAAAGAGTTATGCAGACAAGCGACGAAAACTCTTGTATTTTCTAGTTAGGGATCATGTCTACCTTAAAGTCTCACCAATTAAGGGTATATCATGTTTCAGGGTAAAGGGGAAACTTGCACCTCGATACATTGGTCCTTTTCCTATCCTTGAAAGATATGGACCAGTGGCATACCGACTCCAGTTACCCGAAACATTGTCTGTTATACATAATGTGTTCCACGTGTCTCAATTGAAGATGTGTCTACGGGTTCCAGATCGAACTGTTGAAGTAACAGATGTTGCCTTAGAACTAGACTTGACATATTCAGAATATCCTATTCGAGTCTTGGATCAAAAGGACAGGATTACACAAAGGAAAACTCTCAAGTTTTACAAGATACAGTGGAACCAACATTAAGAAGATGAGGCTACATGGGAAACTCAAGACTTTTTAGCAAAGAATTTCCCAGGATTTTTAGCTTCATGTAATTTATTAAGTGTGTACATTTGTTGTAATAGAGGAATGAGTCCCCTACCACCCCTGCCTTGTACCAGAAATAAGGAAATAAAAGTATGACATGTTTCCTTTTCCATTACTTGCCCTAGGACTTTTAATCTCGGGACGAGATTCTTTTATGGGGGGAAGGATGTAACACCCCTAGTGTTACTATCACTAAAACTTGAGCATAACATCATAAGCATTGACATCTCATGTGTTTGTTACACCTATAATGCATTCACTAGTAAAAAGTTCAAACAAGTTGTATTGAAGTGACATGTTATAAGTGAAACCCTAGGGTACAGTGCCCAACCCTAGATTGGGCCTAAAGGAGTAAACAAATCTTAACCAAGAGAAAACTCCAAAACTTAGTTATGATAATCATAAAATATCACTATAAGTGAACTTAAGTAACATCCAAACCCTAGAAGTATCAAAAACCCTAAATAGAACCCTGGAAAACCCTAGACTAAAAACCCTAGGGGGGCTAAGTGCAAAATTAGTGCACTTTTGGACTAAAGTGCTAAAACCATGAAATTAGGGTATCTTAACTCATATGGTTCACAAGTATGTAGATTTGCAACCTAAACCCTGAGATTTGGACCTATTTGCGAAAAGCCCTATTTGAACTCTATTGGGATTAAGTCTGAAATTCAGTATAATTGGCTCAACTTTGAGGCCCTGTAACTTCCAAACCATAAGAATTTTGCCCTGGGTCAACACATCGAAAGTCTAGAGCTACTATAGGAGAATAACTTTGATACAGACATCTTCTTTAGTTGTTATACAAAAATTAAAGAAACTACAACCCAAAGTTTCTCTGTCAGAATGGTGTTGGATAACTGAAACTGAATTTGAAAACAGAAATGGTCACAGTGGAATGGAGCCAAATTGGACGTGCCATATCTTTGGATTCACGCGATTTTGACCCAAGTATCCTATAGTAAGTTTGAAGACGGTTGTTAGGTGAACAAACTTTATTAATGAAGTTTGCTCTGTCCTTAATAAGAATCAAGAGATCGAGAGGCTGGAAGGTGGTCGGTTCAAGCAAACTCTGAAGATCCAGTGCACTGAAATATCTGAAACAAAGATCTGGGCACTGTTGAATCGGATGAGTTCGGATGAATCGGTGGGGGGATTTGATCACGGAGAGGATAGCTTCGAACGTGGCACCATCTCGTGAGTTCAGCCGGGCGTGGCCGGAGTTATTCACCGGTGGCCGCCGTGGATCGGTCGATTCCACCGTGGTGTCACCCATGCCTTGCCCCTCCCTTAATGTACCTCTTCTATACGTGGTTGCCATGCGTGAACAAAGCCTTTCACGGCGGATGATCGTTAGCCGAACTGCCGTGGCTATAAATAGCACCATGGACCACGGCGAGGTATTCATATCTCCACCAGTGAGTTCAGTTGAAGCCCAAATTCGTGGAATCCTCTCCACCTCTCCCAAAATTGGTTGTGCACGATGAAACTATAGTTCTTTACGGCCGTGTAGCCCCAATCCCACCTCCCAATTCCACCCAGAGCCGTCGCGGTGCCATTTTCCCCCTTTTCTGTCACCAGCGAGCACAACTTTTCCGCGCTTCGTGGCTGGACCGCTCTGGTATGGCTCTGCACTTCTCGTATGTTGTTTTAGCAGCTCTGTGTACCCGTGAAGCTCATCGTGGCAGCAATTTGACCAATTCGGGCGTGATTGAATGGGAACGCGGGCTCGGCTTCATGGGTTCCGCCGTGTGCGTGGGTAGAACACTCTCTAGGTGTGCCAGCCAAAATTGAAGACTGTTCTTGAGTCGCCTTGGGTCGGTAATGCTCACCCAGTAGCTAATTTAGACAGCCGCCGCCGGTCATGGCCAGTACGAGCCATGTGGTGCTCGACAGCGAGCGCGCCGTGGCCATGGATCTGATTAGGGAAGAAACAAAAGCCGAGGGACCTATGTGTGATTGTCAGTGAGACGAGGAATAGTGGCTAGGGATTCTTAACGGATTATCCAAGCAATCGGGGGCCTCTGTGCAAATCCGCCAGCGCGGGCGCGCGCGCGTGGGTGCGTTCCCGTTTCCTGTTTAAGTTGGGCTGACTTGGGCCGGTTTCGGTCCAATACTGTGCATGTCTTTTCTTTTTTCTTTTCTGCCAGAGCTAAAAAAATTCTAGAAAAATGTAGAAAAATGCTAAAAATACAAGACCAATTTTGCTAGGCTTCGAATTTCCTTTAGTAATTAATAAAAATAGTTTCATGATATTTAGTTCCAATAGGGAATTTTGGGACATTTAAAACAGCCAAAAGCCATACTTCTGGATTTTTAGGGAATAAATAATAAATCCAAAATTCACTAAACTTTTAGGGTAAACTCTAAATAATATTTAGAAGCCTTGGGTAAAGTTTGATTTGATGTGGACCATGTTTGATACTTAGAACCCAAAACCCTTGTCCCCCTGTCCTATGAACTTCACTATAGACTCTGAAAACCCTAAGTTCTCGGAGATCCATGAAGGAAAGTTGTATTCAAGACTTTAGATAATAAACTTTTATTATCTTTGCACCCTCATGAGCATTACATGGGCATTCATTATTATGTATGGCTATATTTAGAAAACGAAGAGGAAGTAGAAGTTGAAGAAGCGAAGACTTCACCACCACCACCACCTGAGGAACATCAGGCAGGAAACTGTTTTTATTTTGATATCTGCGAAACAGAGCCTGATTCACCAGTAACACAAAGCAAGCCCCGGTGCATTTGCCACCTCCTTGTTCCTTTTAAAATCTTTCTCACTTGCTTGATGCATTAGGTGATAGGTGTTGTGTGCTAAACCAATTCCTGCATTTCCTTCCTTGGATATGATTACTTCTCCTTAAGCCCCTGTTTTGCAATCGCGTGGCCTCCTGCGCTTCCCCCAGCCCAGCTGGCCCGCTAGCGTGCGCCCGCGGCCCATCTCCGCGCCAGCGCTCCCCCACGCGACCGCGCGCATCGCCCCCCAGCCCAACGCCAGCGTGCGCCAGCGCCGCGTGCCCTAGCTTCCGCGCGAGCGCGGCCCAGCCTTCCCGCCCAGCGCCCGTTGCAGCCCTGCGCGCACGCGCCCATCGCGCGCACGTCCGCACGCGTGGAGTACTTCCGCCGCCACTGCCCAGTGGGGCCCACGCGCCTGGAGGCAAAGTGCTTCTTCCCAAATTGAACCGGCTACGCGAAACTCCAGTAGAACAACCGCCCGACGCCCAGTTTTCTCGCCCGCGTCGCCGCGACTTCGCTGCGACTTCGCCACGATCCGTCGTCGGAGCCGCCCCGCCTGCGCCGGCCTCGCCCTGCTGGAGACACCGCCGTCGCAGAGGTGAGCTCGTCCTCCCTTTCCTCTCTCTACCGCTCTCCTCCTTGCCGCTCGCTGCATGCTGCCCTGCTGCACCTGTCCCGTCCATTCACCGTCACGAGCTCCCCATCGAGTCGCCCCGTCGACTGCGCGTCGTGCCGCCCTCCCTGTCCCTGTGCGCGGCCGATGGCCTACTGCCGTCGCGGCTCGCAGCGCGCAGCGAGCCCAGTGCCCTGGCGTGCAAGCCCCGCGCGCCCTTGCCTTGTCCCTGCGCGCAGCGGCCAAGTAGCTGCGCACTCGGCGCGCTCAGACCAGTCCCCATACCGCGCAGCCCAAGCCCAGCGCGCGCTCGCCGCACGCCCAGCACCCCGCCATGGCTAGCTATGGCGACCGAATCGCCGAGCCTGACCCCGCCGACGTCCCTGCAGCCCGCCCCGGTCGTTCGTCTACCTTCGCCGTGCCTCAGACTCGTTGTTAGCCGTGTCGTGCACGTCAAATCGCGCGCGCGTAGCGCCTCGCCGTGCTATCGCAGCCGTCATTGCGCAACTAGTGCGCGCGCTCGCGTTCGCTTGCGCGCAGTGCGTCGATGAGACTCCGTCTACGTTCGTCTACCCCTAGACGACTCCCGTCTACCCCCCGTCTACCCCTCGTCTAACCCCCGTGTGCGTTCGTGTCATTCGCCATCGCCCGCGCATCGCGCATTAAATCGTCGCGTGCTGTTCGCGCGCGTTACGCGTGCTGTTCGCACGCGTTGTCGCGCGCCATTTCTGCATGTCGTGTGTTGTCCACGCGCTAAGTCGCACGAGCTCGCGCGCCATTCGTGTGTGTCACGCGTGGTTCGCACGTGTTGTGCGTGTCGACGCGTCGTTCGCGCGTCGTTCGCGCATGTCGCACGTGCTGTTTCGCATGTCGCGCGCTGTGAGCGCGCGATATTTAACCGTTCGATTATAATCACTCATGTCGAATAATTAACTATTTGTTTAATCGTCCACTATTAAAAAAAATAGTAAAATAGTCAAAGCGAGGTAGTGCTTTTAATTTATATTTGGTATGATAATGTCAATTTGTGTAATTATAATTAAGCCGAATTCAATATTATAATTCATATCCGCTTAGTATAAACGTGATATCCCTCGACCGTAGCGTCGGTCGTCTCAGTTCCTTTCTCGCGTAGCCGTAGATGCGAATTCTATGTCGCGTACATATTCATTTGATCTATATCGTGGTATGGTGTATTGTTTCTGCCGTTTCAAAAATGTTGGATGTATGTTTGCACTCGCATAGATATTGGGCCGTTCGTGGAGTCTTAGGGAATTGCAGGAGAAGACCTTGACCAGCAGCAGCTTGGTGAAGGCAAGTGTCCTCTGACCCATTATGTCCCATTCACTTTTAATGCATTGTCCCGCATTACTTAATTGAAACCTAAGGATTGACTAGCTTTCCATTTACCTTATCCTTGTTTACCTTTTGGGTTATCATGGTTAGCATTATGCTATTGCTTTACTTGAATCAATGAACATGATGTGAATACTTATGATACTATGATGTTATCCCGATGATGTTCCTGTGATACTTTAGGGGGCTCAGGCTATTTCCTGAGTGCCTCTCCGTAAGGACCTGTTTGGGGAGTGACAACCCGGGATAACAATGCAACCATGAGGGTGGAATGGGACGCCCTTAGCTGATTAATTAGAGAAACCAGAGGAGTAGTTGGCTTCGCCGTAGGGCCATCAATGGGGTCCAGGCACAATACTTGCTCTGCCGAGGCTGGTTGCAGAGGTTCTTGATTTGGTTTTGTTAGTCACCCTTCCTTTGGGGAGATGTACTGTGTTTATCAAACTGGAGAAACCTAACAGGCGGCTATGACCTCTGGAAAATCTTTGTAAAGGCTACGTAGTGATACCCTGCCAGGCCACCTAGGTAGTGGTCAATGGGGATTAGCTCTCCCCGGGCAGAAAGGGAATCATGACTCGTGGGTAAAGTGTACGACCTCTGCAGAGGGTTAGAAACTGATATATCAGCCGTGCTCATGGTTATGAGCGGCCTTAGGATCCTCTTTGATTAGAGATACTTGATCAGAGATGGTTGGTTTACAGGTGGCGACAAGGATGATGGTTATGACTATGGTAATGGTAAGTGGTGTTCTTTCCATTTGGAAAGGGTACTTTGGGTTAATAACTTGGGTTAATGTTAATACTTGGCTCTCAATGAGTAATAATAACCTGACAAACTAAAAGCAACTGCTTGACCTTAACCCCAAATAAAGCTAGTCCACTACAGCCAAACGGGACATTTGCTGAGTACGTTGATGTGTACTCACCCTTGTTTTCACAAAACACCAGGTTGCCTTTGGTGCAATCTATGCTCAGGTAAAGAAGAAGGCGTCGAGGCGAATCTCCAGGAGTTCCAGGACTTCGACGAGTTCGAGGATTAGGCTAGCGACCTCCCCCAGTCAGCTGCCTGTGGTGGGTTTATTTACGTTGGCTACGTTTCTGTTCTGTGTACTTTGATTATATTATGTAAATGACTCTAGTCTTTCATATTATTACTTATATTTATTGTTATTCAAAGCATTGTGCTGTGATGAGTCATTTATGTAATCGCCGTGTACGTAAATTTCTGATCCTAGCACGTACATGGTTCGCATTCGGTTTACCTTCCAAAACCGGGTGTGACATAAGTGGTATCAAAGCCGTGCTGACTGTAGGACCGCTGACCTAGAGTAGCACTGGTCGTACTAAGGACTATTGACCCTCATTCTCACCTTGACCTCTGGTGTCACTTCAAAAGTCGGTCACCTCGACCAACCCTATGTTTTACTACATATATATATATTATATTATACCTTGCTAAAATTTTATTTTGTTCTGTCTATGGTTTACTCGTCATATTAGTTCTGTTCTTACTCTTATGCTTACAGTGTCTTTTGTAGATGGCTCGTCTTAGACACACTACTCGTAAGTCGGTGATCCCTTTCCTGTCGTCTCGCCTTGCGGAGCGTCCTGTGCGCCGCACCGTGTCCGGTCAGTCGAGTCACCTAGAGAGGCTGCACCACCGCCTGCGTGAGGAGCAGGAGCGCCAGCGTCAGCACAGGGAGCAGCAGGGCTCTTCCTCCCCACCTGAGCAGGAGGTGGAGTCCGTGAGGCGCCGTTCCCCTGTTCCCCAGCTGGAGGCACCCCCTGCACCACCGCAGGACGCCCCGGCTGTTGGAGGAGCTACTGGAGGAGGTCCTGGAGGAGACCCTAACGACGACGACGGCTCAGACCACAACACTGAGCCCTCTGAGTCGCAGGAGGCGGAAGGATGGGTCGCCCGACCCATCACCCGTGACGCCACTCGCGGTTGTCACTTCCACGACGCACTCGACACCTTGTTGTGCCGGGCTTTCGACCGGCACACCTGGTCGATCGAGTATCGTTGTGTAGTCTACCAGCACAGTCGCGGGAGGCACCCGAACCGCTGGGAGGCTACCTGCCTAGTTCGCCGTCCGGAGGATGATCTCCGGGGTGCAGAGGCCTTTTCGGAGCATTACTCCATCTCCAAGAGGGACACTGCGGAGGCGGCTATGCAGGATGCAGCACGGCGTGCACTCTCCCAGTACTGTTCCTTATTCGGTGGGGTGGCCGACAGTCTTAACCTTAGGTACTACCCCCGCCGTCCTACTGGCAGCACAGAGAGTGTGGTTGTCTCGCCTATTGGTGAGGATAACCCTAGGTTGAGCAGCACAGTCAACCTAGTCGCTGTGCTTAACACCGAGCTGGACCACTCTCTGGACGAGCTGAGCAGGGCTCGAATGGAGATTGCGGAGTTGCGTGCTAAGCTGGCAGAGCGCCGCCACCAGGAGGGTGGTTCCCCCGCTCCTGTTGGGACTCAGCACCCTTACCACTCGCCGCCACGTGGTCATCACACCTATGGTTCCCCTGCCTGTAGGACCAGGATAGATCTGGATCCTTAGATCGTTAGCGTCGGAGTTTTTATTAAATTCTTAAGTCAGATGTCTTAGTCTTGGATAGTCAGTTTAGTTTGCTTATCAGTTGCTTCCATTCAGTTTAGTTTGCTTATCAGTTACTTACATGCTTGTTATGATGAACTTGTGCTGGATTTGAATCTTTGTAATGACTGTTGCCAACATGTGGGTTTCCCCTGCAGTTTGGCTTAGCTAGTGATGTTAATGAAGTCAGTTATTTAGTTGGGAAACCATTTACTTCTACTTTCCTTTTTTATCTGAGAAGCTGTATTGGATCATAATGAGGATCAGTGAAGTCCTGTGTTCACTCAGTGTCATGAAGAATTCCGTATACTCTTTTCTTATGCTGAAGGATTGTTAGATCAATGTTGATGTGTGAATGTCTTCCACAGATGTCTGACAACACACGCCGATGTAACAGGCGTGTTCAGCAAGAGCAGCGTGCCTAGCAGGAGGAACATCGGAGGCAGCCTCCCCCGCCACCCCCGATGACAGTGGAGCAGATGTTCTTGATGCAAACTCAGGCAGTGCAGGCTATTGGGCAGACTCTGGCAGCCATGCAGCAGGCTCAACAGCAACCCCAACCCCAGTTACAAGTGCAGATACCCCAGATGCCACGGGACAAACGTGGCGAGTTCATGAGAGGGCACCCTCCTACCTTCGCCCATTCTGCTGACCCCATGGATGCAGAAGACTAGCTGCGTGCAGTGGAAAGGGAACTGCGCACCGCCCAATGTGACGACAGGGAGAAGGTTCTGTATGGTCCTCGCCAGCTAAGGGGAGCAGCCCAGTCCTGGTGGGAGTCTTACCTCGCCACCCATGCTGACCCCGAAGCCATCACTTGGGAGGAATTCAGCGAGAGTTTCCGCAGGTACCATGTTCCAGAGGGACTTATGATCGTGAAGAAGGAGGAGTTTCTGGCTCTGAAGCAGGGACCCCTGTCTGTTAGTGAATACAGGGACAGGTTTCTGCAGCTATCCCGTTATGCACCTGAAGACGTCAACACTGATGCTAAAAGGCAATACAGGTTCATGAGGGGTTTGGTGGATCCCCTGCATTACCAGCTGATGAACCACACCTTCCCCACCTTCCAACACCTGATTGATAGAGCAATCATGACCGAGAGGAAGTGCAAGGAAATGGAAGATCGAAAGCGCAAGATGAGTGGACCACAGTCCGGGAGCAACAGTCGCCCCCGCTTCTCAGGAAGTTCATCTCAGCAAGGCAAGCATGGTCACCCACAGGGATATTAGCATCAGAGTCAGCGCCCGTATCAGCAGCAGTTTCAGAGGCAGTACCCACAGCAGCAGCTGTTGGGGGCTTGTTCTCAAATGCTAAGAGTTAAGAACAAGGCAACACAGAAAATGTTAAGTGTTAAAGTCCTTCGTCCTCCACTACATTATATCCCTTCAGGATATAAAGAATTTCGGACGAAGGTTACGAAGGACGTACCTTCGTAAGCATAATAACAAGGGACGAAGTATTCATATAAATCGTGAGGTATAAAATAAACATATAAATGTTATCATAGAATCATCTCCATCTCCATTATCATGAACGAATTTAAATGACTTCAAATTATAAATGTACCTTCGGTCCTGAAGAAGGCAAAAATACAAGTGTAATGCGAAGGCAAATGACCGGTTCGCGTGAACAGTACAGGGGTACTGTTCATCTATTTATAGACACAGGACGCAGTCTGTGACGAATTACAATTATGCCCCTTACAAAAGTTTACAACATTAACTCAGACCTCTATGGATAAAAAGGTCATTCTATCTCTATGTCGGTTTGTAACGCCGAAGCTCCATAAAAAGGAACCTTCGGCCATCTCCTGGGGACAACTTCAGCCGAAGCTGCTTCTTCGTGTAAGACCTTCGGCGCAACGAAGCATGGCCCCAACAGTAGCCCCTTTCGCGGCGCTAGATCGTTTTTCGTAACGAGCTTGATCCGTGAAAAAAGCCTCTCAAGCTTCGGGAAGCCGAAGGTCCAAAAACCACCTTCCCTGAGCTCGTTGCCGAGAAACGATTCAATTTCCGAGCTCGTGTCGGACCCACCTTGCAGAGTTACTGTTTGATCTTTGCGGTCCACTGCGCAGCGAGTACAAGTTACTGCCCGCCTGGTGTAAAAATCCTGCCGCTTCGCTTTCTTACCTGCAGCACTATATAAACAGACGGGTAGGTGTGAAGTTACCACAGCATTCATTGCTATTTGCACTGTTTTGCTGCCAAAATTTTTAACTATAGCCGAAGCTTGATTCTCAGAATCGAACGAAGGTCCATCTCGAAGCCTACTTCGTCAGAAAGATAAGCTTCGGGAGAAAAGGAAAAAGAAAGAAGTATCTAACTTCCCCAAACTCAGAATCAAATGGCCAGAGTGCGATCTACTGCCAGAGTTGAACGTGAAGGAGACGAAGCCGAAGGTTCGAATACCGTGCCCATCTCCGAAGCAATGCAGCGTTCCGGACTGGTGATTGCGGAAGAAATGCCCGCTGCCAAAGTAGGCCCGACAGCTGCCGAAGGAGAAGAGAACATTGAAGCAACTGACTCCGAAGATGACTACCGCATTGCCATGCCCAGCAAGCCCAGCCACCTAGACTTCGGAAAGTCGACTGTTTCAAAGGCTGATCTCGCCAAGATGGTGAAGGCAGGTTATTTCAGTGAAAATCAGAAGAAGCTACTTCGCTTCGGGGGGGAAGAAACTACCCCGAAGCCAGAGAAGGACGAGATTGTTATTTTCAAGAGCTTTTTAAAGGCTGGACTGAGATTCCCTCTTCATGGAATTATTGCAGATGTATTGAAAAAATTTGGTATTTACTTTCATCAATTGACTCCTAACGCTATCGTTAGGCTTAATGTTTATATCTGGGCCCTCCGAAGCCAAGCAGTGGAGCCATTTGCCGACAGTTTCTGTCGAGTTCATGAGTTACATTATCAAACAAAGGCCAGAAAAGATGGGTTACATGACAACTTCGGCTGCTACAATTTTGCCTACCGGAAGACAACAAAGTGTCCTGTTATCAGCTACCGAAGCAAATGGCCAGCAGGCTGGAAATCTGAGTGGTTTTACGTGAAAGTTGACGAAGACGAAG
Source organism: Zea luxurians (assembly GCA_029449295.1). Lineage (NCBI taxonomy): Eukaryota > Viridiplantae > Streptophyta > Magnoliopsida > Poales > Poaceae > Zea > Zea luxurians. The sequence continues at coordinate 20,268,493 of JAOPSE010000034.1, read as the reverse complement.
AAAAATTAGTACAAAGCCCTCTGGATTTAATCTTCGGAGAGACAAGGCCACGGTGCCACATGAAATTGGAGGGTCCCACCTGGGCTGCACTGGGTGAGTTTGAAATTATTTCAGAGCATATCGGTACCAGGGATCTAGTTCAAGAATTCTTGGCATTCAGAGTCTTCCCTACTCTGAAAGAATGGGAAATGCCCAAGCTAGAAGGGGAGAAGAAGAAGGGGGAACTTGTCCGACTGCCTTATCACTTCAAATTCAAGAAATACTTTAAAAAGCCTTGCCAAGAGTGGCTGGACACAGTTGAGGTGATGTGCAATGAAATTCTTGGGAATTATTCCAAAAAAGAAGATCAACTGATGACCGCGGCCTTCGGCACCCGTCCGAAGCGAAGGCTGAACCGAGTGCTTGATGCCCTGGGCTTCGAGTACCCTGACTATGAGCGGCTGAACAAGGGTGCTGAGGGCCAAAAAAGAAAAAGGGTGACCGAAACTTTGAACAAGGATGAAGAAGAACCAGCAAAAGAGAAGAAAATTCCCAAGAAGAGAAAAATATCAACTCCAAAGCGAAAACTATCCGATGAAGAGGGGTCCCCCGCACCACCTTCTACCAGCGATGTGGAGGAAATTTTAAAGGTAATGACTGAACCCGTGCCCACGAAGCTAAGTCCATTAGGGCCTCAACTGACGAAGCTTTTTCGAAAGGTGGAAGAGCCGGAACAAACGAAGATAACCAAACCAAAGCGGCAAAGAATTATTGCAGTGACCGAAGTTATCGACAAGACGCCGCCGAGGGCGTCAATTCAGAAAACACCAGCTGTTGAAGTCGCACCTTCGGAGGTCGCGGCTACCGAAGCCGCTACAGCCGAAGATGTGAACTTAGAAACTACCATTGAGGACATCAACAAAATTTTGCAAGACATGGCTGCAGAAGAAGCTGTCACCGCTGCTGAAGAAACCATGGCCACAGTGCCTGGGAAGGGGAAAGAAATAGCCGAAGACACTTCGGACGACGAAGCCTACACATTTCAAAATTTAGTTGGGCAAAAACTTTCGAAGGACGAAATAGAAGAGCTTAAAGATTATGCCAAGTCTTGCGGATACAGGCCAGGAGCTCTTCTTTTCGGAGGTGTGGACGATGAAAAATTAGGCTGCATCCGAGACCAAACTGGGGCTAAGGTCATCGGTACTCTATCAAAGAGTATCGGTTTTCCGAAGCTAGAGACAGATATCAGCCGCTACCGACGACAACATATCGTCGGCAGCTTATTTTATTCCAATTTCAAGGTAAACAACCTTATTTCTGGTTTTTATTGCTTTTAATAATGAAAATGTTACTAACGAAAGTTGTTTCTGTGCAGAGCATGCTACTGAGCAAAGCTCTGAAGATGCAGCAAGATTTGGAGGACAAAAAACACGAAGCTATAATTGAAAATTTAGAGAGCAAGATAAAAGAACAATCAGCTATCATTGAAAAGAAAGACTTCGAGCTCCAATCAACCGAAGGCTTGCTGGCAGAGACTGAAACCAAAGTATCAGAATTGAATTCGAAGCTTATCGGTCAATCAAAACAGTTTGAACAAGAAAAGCTAGAGCTTAATTCAAAATTTGAAGCCGAAGTCCAAGCCAACTCAGATTTGAAAAAATCATTAACAAGCCTTCAAGACAAGTGCTTGAAATTTAGTAACAACTGTATCCAACAATTAAAGAAGATTTTTCACTCAGTTGGAGCCAGCAGCGGGAAGTTTAACCCTTCAGCTGAAAATTTACCAAAGGCCTTCGATCATATTGAAGCTGAAATTGAAGAACTTGACGAAGTTATGGCCGGGCACGGTGACTTCTGTGCCTGGGTAGCTTCTCGGGGTACCGCTGCAGCGTTCCTGAAGGCCGGCTGCGAGCATGGAAAAATCGTCAACAGGCCCAACTTCACCCTGTCTCCATCAATCCTGGACGATATACCTGACCTCGCCCGAAGCATCTCAAATAGATTTATAAAAATGATATGGACAAAAGGCGGGCGGGAGAAGGCTGGAGACGAAGCTCGAAGTCATCTTGAACCAGTAAGAAATGATACTTCGTACTTACCTTCTCCTTTGCATTTGATTTTTACTCACGATACCTTGATTCATGTAGGATGACGAAGCTGAAGGTGATACTTAAAGAATATGCCGCCGAAGCGGAGGCCTGACGAAGATTAGCAGGAGTAGACTAGAAAAACTCAGGAGAATTTGTAACAACTTTTTGTAAATACAATTAAATTGTTCTCAATGAACTTTGTACATACCTTGCAATATATTCTTACCCTTTCTATTGAGGCGCTTTGATGTGGACGAAATTAGTATTTTGAGCCGAGGGCGAAAAAACACCTTCCCTTCTTTTCGTACACAACGAAGCAAAAAAGACCAGTTCTTTTTGCCGGGACTTTTTTTTTCTTTTTTGTACACCACGAAGCATAAAAGACCACTTCTTCTTTTGCCGAAGCTTTTCTTTTTTGTACATAACGAAGCATAAAAGACCACTTCTTCTTTTTGCCGAAGCAACCACTTAGGAACACAAATGCTATGAATGAATGTTTATGAATGCAAATGCTATGATGTAATGTAATGTGCGAATGAATGTCCAAAGCATATGTCCGAAGCCACACTCTCAGCCATTATTTCCTTAGAAACAAGCACACATCAGCTCTGCATTCCCTTAGGAACGACTTTGGAGCTTCTTCGCCTTTTACTTAGGCAGTATAAGCTCTGCATTCCCTTAGGAACGTCTTTGGAGCTTCTTCGCCTCTTACTTAGGCGGTATAAGCTCTGCATTCCCTTAGGAACGTCTTTGGAGCTTCTTCGCCTTTTACTTTCGGCGGAATCAGCGTTGACTTTTCGCTGTGAGCTCTGCATCCCCTTAGGGACGTCTTTGGAGCTTCTTCTCTTTTTCAGTTTCAGCACTCGATGGTGCGTTCTCAGCTTTTACATTTACATTCTTTGGGGGATTTTGCTCTTATAAAACTAAAAAGGAAATTACATATGATGGCCCCATTAAAAACCTTTCTCCCCCTTTAGAAAGGAAAAGGGTGCCATGAAAAAGAAAATAAAAAACATAAAAAGTTACATCAAGTTATACATAATATCGCCGAAGCTCGTCTGCGTTCCAAGATCTTGGAATTTCGTTGCCGTCCATATCCTTCAATCTGTACGAACCAGGCCTTGACGAGGATGCTACTAAGAAAGGCCCTTCCCATTTTAATTGTAACTTGCCCACTGTGTCTGGGTTGGCCACTCTCCGAAGCACCAAGTGTCCCGGCTCAATATTTTTTAGCCGGACCTTTCTATCTCGCCATTTGACTGTTTCAGCCTGGTATTTATTGATATTCTCCACGGCTTGAAGCCTGATCCCTTCTAAGGCATCTTTTTCCACAAGACAAGTATCTTCGGTACCTGATTCTGCCGAAGCTACCACTCTTATTGATCCAGCTTTAGCTTCTTCCGGAGTTATTGCTTCGTCACCGAATAATAACTTGAATGGGGTAAAGCCTGTAGACCTTGATATTGTTGTATTGTGGCTCCACACCACTTTGGTCAACTGATCTGGCCACTTTCCCCTGGGTTGATTGAAGATTAACTTCATTATTCCTGTCATTATAATACCGTTGGCCCTTTCAACGAGCCCATTCGACTCCGGATGCCTGACTGATGCAAAATGGATCTTCGTTCCAATTTGATCACAGAAATTTCTGAAAGCTTCAGAGTCGAACTGCGTTCCATTATCTACAGTGATGGCCTTCGGTACCCCGAAGCGGCAGACAATATTTTGCCAGAAAAACTTTTGGACAGTGGCCGAAGTTATTGTGGCCAATGGCTTCGCCTCAATCCACTTCGAAAAATACTCCACAGCTACTATAACATATTTTAGATTCCCTTGGACCGGTGGTAATGGACCCAACAAGTCAAGGCCCCACCTTTGCAATGGCCAGATGGGTTGTATCAGCTGTGTCAAAGACGAAGGTTGCTTTTGATCTCTTGCACATTTTTGACAACCTTCGCACTTTTGAACTAACTCCGCTGCATCCGAAGCTGCCTTCGGCCAATAAAATCCTTGGCGGAACACTTTTCCAAGTAACGGCCTGGATCCGATGTGGGATCCACACAGGCCTGCATGTATCTCTTTCATCAACTCTATACCTTCGGCTCTAGATAAGCACTTGAGCAGCGGAGCGCAAACTCCATGTTTGTATAATTCCCCTTCTATCATGACATACGGACGAGCTCTTGCCTCTATTCTTTTATTGTAAGCTTCGTCATCTGAAAAGAACTTACCCTGAAGGTAAGAGATTATTTCAGTTCTCCAATCTTCGCTGTAAACAGGAGATATGTTGAGGACTGCTCTTTCAAGGAGCTCCACTGAAGGTGCCTTTATTGTTTCGAAGAACACATCCGAAGGTAACGGCAGCCCCTGTGCTGCAGACTTGGCTAGCAAATCAGCATGCTCATTTTGTCCTCGAGGAATATTCTTGACAGAAAATCCTTTGAAGGAGGCTTCGATCCTTCGGACCGTGTCTAGATATTTTTCAAGCTTCGGATCTTTAGCCTTGCAACTTTTGTCAATATGACCCGAAACAACCTGGGAATCAGTTTTAAGAATCGCCCTTCTGATTCCCATTGCCTTTAATTTCCGAAGGCCCAGGAGCAGGGCTTCGTACTCAGTAATATTGTTTGTACAGCTGAAGTCAAGTCTTGCTGCATAACAAGTTTTAACCTTGGATGGTGAGACCAACACAGCAGCTGCACCTGCTCCGAAGGTTCCCCAAGAGCCATCACAAAACACTGTCCACACTTCGGCATCTTTATTTGCTTCTTCATCCTGAGCCCCTGGCGTCCAGTCGGCAATGAAATCTGCCAATGCTTGAGACTGGATCGAGGATCTATGCACATAATCAATGTAAAATTCATTGAGCTCTGCAGCCCATTTTCCAATCCGTCCAGTAGCTTCTCTATTTCTCATGATATCCTTCAACGGCTGCGAAGAAGGAACAATAATATTGTATGCCTGAAAATAATGCCGAAGCTTCCTGGATGCCATTAAAACGGCATATAATACCTTCTCCAGCTCTGTATAATTTTTCTTTGATATACTAAGGACTTCAGATACGAAATATACTGGAACCTGCTTCTTGATTTGTCCATCAAACTTCTCCTGGACAAGCGCCGCACTTACTGCTGAGTGCGAAGCTGCCACATATAACAACAGAGGAGCCCCTGGCGTTGGTGGAGTTAATGTTGTTAGATCTATTAAGTATTGCTTCAGCTCTTCGAAGGCTTTTTGTTGACTTGGGCCCCATTGAAAGACTTCAGCTGACTTCAGCACCTCGAAGAATGGTAAATTTCTTTCTGCTGATCTGGATATAAATCTGTTGAGAGATGCCAGTCTTCCTGTCAATCTTTGGGCCCCCTTTCTTGTGGTTGGCGGCTCCATTCGAAGTATAGCTTCGATTTTATTTGGATTAGCTTCGATTCCCTTTGTTGAAACCAAGCATCCAAGAAATTTCCCCTTCTTTACTCCGAAGACACATTTTTCTGGATTCAGCTTCAGACCAGCTTGTCTGAAATTGGCGAAGGTCTCCTGCAGATCAGCAATATGATTTTCCTGCTTCGTGCTTTTTACAATGATGTCATCGACATAAGTCAACACATTTCTGCCTATCTGCGACTGGAGGACCTTCGCTGTCATTCTGCTGAAACTTCCTCCAGCATTTTTGAGCCCCTCAGGCATCCGAAGATAGCAATATGTGCCACTTGGGGTTATGAAGCTAGTCTTCGGCTCATCCTCCTTCTTCATCCAGATTTGATGATAGCCTGAGTAGCAGTCCAGGAGACTCATGAGTTCTGAAGAAGCTGCTGCATCGACTAAAGAGTCTATCCTTGGCAGCGGGAATTCATCCTTCGGACAAGCCTTGTTGAGATCTGTGAAATCGATACACATTCTCCACTTGCCATTGGCCTTCTTCACCATAACAGTGTTAGCTAGCCACTCTGGATACTTTACTTCTCTGATAACTCCTGCACTGAGGAGTCTTTTTACTTCATTGCGAGCCCCTTCGGCCTTGTCATCTGACATCTTCCGAAGCCTCTGCTTTCGGGGTCTGAAGGATGGGTCGACATTGAGCGAATGTTCAATAACATCCCGATTTACTCCACAGAGATCATTAGCTGACCATGCAAAAACATCTTTGTTGTTGAATAAAAACCTTATCAAGGTTTTCTCCTGGTCTTCAGATAATTGCGAGCCCAACAGCACCTTCTGCTCTGCTATGTCCTCACACAATAGCATGGGCTTCGGCTGATCCGCTGAAGCTGCCTTCTCCCTTCTGAATTTGTACTGTTCACAAGCTTCAGCTCCATCTATGTTATGGATTGCTTTGGAGTCAGTCCAGCTTCCTTCGGCCCTTCTAGCAGCTTCCTGGCTTCCATGAATAGCAATAGGCCCTTGGTCCGAAGGTATCTTCATGCAGAGATAAGCTGGGTGGAGAATTGCTTCGAAGGCATTAAGAGTACCACGGCCAATGATAGCATTGTAAGGATACTCCATGTCAACAATATCAAACACAATTTGCTCAGTCCTTGTGTTGTTAACAAATCCGAAGGTTACCGGCATGGTAATCTTCCCAAGTGCTACAATCTGCCGCCCTCCGAAGCCACAAAGAGGGTGCGAAGCATTATGAACCTTGTCTTCGGGCTCTTGCATTTGTCTGAAGGCTTTAGCAAATATAATATCAGCTGCACTGCCTGTATCAACCAAGACATTGTGAACCAGAAATCCTTTGATCACGCAAGAGATAACCATGGCGTCATTGTGAGGATAATCCTTAAGCTGAAGGTCTTCCTGAGAGAAAGTGATTGGAATGTGGGACCATTTTGACTTGATGAAGGGTCCTTGCACTCCAACATGCTGCACCCTTCTCTGAGCCTCCTTCTTCTGCTTCTTGTTAGCCGGCTCTGAGCAAGAACCGCCTGTTATCGGGAGCACCAGCTTCGAAGCCGAAGCAGCTCCAGCTTGATTGTTGAACGAAGCCATCAGCTCAGAAAAGTGGAAGTGAGTTCACCGGAGGTGGGCGCCAATGTTGGGGGCTTGTTCTCAAATGCTAAGAGTTAAGAACAAGGCAACACAGAAAATGTTAAGTGTTAAAGTCCTTCGTCCTCCACTACATTATATCCCTTCAGGATATAAAGAATTTCGGACGAAGGTTACGAAGGACGTACCTTCGTAAGCATAATAACAAGGGACGAAGTATTCATATAAATCGTGAGGTATAAAATAAACATATAAATGTTATCATAGAATCATCTCCATCTCCATTATCATGAACGAATTTAAATGACTTCAAATTATAAATGTACCTTCGGTCCTGAAGAAGGCGAAAATACAAGTGTAATGCGAAGGCAAATGACCGGTTCGCGTGAACAGTACAGGGGTACTGTTCATCTATTTATAGACACAGGACGCAGTCTGTGACGAATTACAATTATGCCCCTTACAAAAGTTTACAACATTAACTCAGACCTCTATGGATAAAAAGGTCATTCTATCTCTATGTCGGTTTGTAACGCCGAAGCTCCATAAAAAGGAACCTTCGGCCATCTCCTGGGGACAACTTCATCCGAAGCTGCTTCTTCGTGTAAGACCTTCGGCGCAACGAAGCATGGCCCCAACAGCAACAGTATCATCAGAACAGCCAGCAAGGAGGTAACCAGTATCAGAGGCAGAACAACCAGGCACCTCGCCTTCCTGCCCCAGCAGCGAATCAGAACAACCAAGCAGCCCCAGCACAAGGAGGAGGCAGAGGATGCTTCCACTGTGGAGAACAAGGCCACTGGGCGATGCATTGCCCAAAGAAGATGGCGCAGCAGCAATCAAACCCCAATGCTCCGGCAAGGCAAGGTGTACCTCAACAGGCAGCAGGTAATCGTGGCCAAGCGTACAACCGTGGAAAGGTGAACCACTTGGAGGCCGAAGCGATCCAGGATGCACCAGATGTGGCAGTAGGTATGTTCTCATTCGAATCTCATCCCGCAAAAGTGCTATTTGATACTGGTGCAACTCATTCATTTGTCACCGCAACATGGGTAGAAATGCATAACATCTCAGTAGAGGCAATGATGCCGCCCATGAGGATTAATTCAGTTGGTGGTAAAGTGCAAGCAGATAAAATATGCTCAAATATAAGGGCGGAAATAAGGGGGATAGGGTTTCCCAGCGACCTAATAGTAATAGACACCCCTAGGGTAGATGTCATCCTAGGGATGAATTGGTTAATGAAGTATGAAGCGAATGTTAGCTGTGATAAGAGGACCGTAACATTGAAGTCCCCACTCGGAGAGAAGGTAGTGGCTGAGCTAAGGATGCCTAAAACAACGAAGGGAGATTGTCACCAGATTTCGGTTGATAGCGAGGAGGCCAACCCGCTCGAGGCTATCAAGGTGGTGTCGGACTTTTCGGATGTGTTTCCCGAGGAGCTAACGGGCATGCCACCCGAGAGAAAAGTTGAATTTGCCATAGAGCTTATCCCTGGTACCGCCCCCATTTCCAAAAGAGCCTATCGAGTGTCAGGACCAGAATTGGTGGAACTCAAGAAGCAGATAGATGAGCTGTTAGAAAAGGGTTACATCAGACCAAGTACCTCGCCTTGGGCCGCTCCGGTATTGTTTGTAGAGAAGAAAGATGGTACCAAAAGGATGTGCATAGATTACAGAGCCCTAAATGAAGTCACCATTAAGAACAAGTACCCCCTGCCAAGGATAGAAGATCTGTTTGACCAGCTCAGAGGTGCCAGCGTATTCTCGAAGATAGATCTGAGATCAGGTTACCATCAACTCAGAATCAGACCCTCAGACATACCGAAGATAGCATTCATCACCAAGTATGGGTTATATGAGTATACAGTTATGTCCTTTGGTTTGACAAATGCGCCAGCCTTCTTTATGTATCTGATGAACAGTGTGTTCATGGACTACCTAGACAAGTTTGTGGTAGTGTTCATCGATGATATTCTCATATATTCTCAAAGTAAAGAAGAACATGTGGAGCATTTGAAGATGGTATTGCAAAGGCTACGAGAGCATCAGTTGTATGCCAAGCTGAGTAAATGCGAATTCTGGATTCATGAAGTCTTGTTTTTGGGTCACATCATCAACCAAGATGGGCTAGCTGTGGATCCAAAGAAAGTAGCAGACATTCTGAACTGGAAAGCACCGAAAGATGTTCGTAGAATCAAGAGTTTCATTGGAATGACCGGATACTATCGGCGTTTCATTGAAGGCTTTTCAAAGATTGCTAGACCAATGACGGCGTTGCTAGCGAAGAAAGTTGAGTTTAAGTGGACCCAGAAGTGCCAAGAGGCATTTGAAGAACTGAAGAATAGATTGACTACAGCACCCGTGTTGGTTCTGCCTGATGTTCACAAGCCGTTCTCGGTGTACTGCGATGCTTCCTACACCGGATTGGGATGTGTGCTAATGCAAGAAGGAAGAGTTGTAGCGTACTCATCTCGACAGCTGAAGATCCATGAGAAAAATTATCCCACACACGACCTGGAGTTGGCAGCAGTGGTTCATGCTTTAAAGGCATGGAGACATTACCTGTATGGGCAGAAGTGCGATATCTACACAGATCACAAAAGTCTGAAATACATATTCACCCAGTCAGAGTTAAACATGAGGCAGCGAAGATGGTTGGAATTGATCAAAGACTATGAGTTGGAGATACATTACCATCCAGGCAAAGCCAATGTTGTTGCAGATGCTCTGAGCAGGAAGAGTCAAGTCAATATGATGGCCACGTACCCAATGTCATATGAGTTAGCCAAGGAGTTCGACAGACTGAGTCTCGGTTTTCTGAACAGTACACAAGGAGTAACAGTGGAATTAGAGCCCACCCTAGAGTGGGAGATAAAAGAAGGGCAGAAGGATGATGAAAACATCAACAAGATCCGGCAGCTGATCTTAGAAGAAAGAGGCAAAGACTTTCGAGAGGATGAAGAGGGAGTAATATGGTTCAAGGACCGATTGTGTGTTCCCGACATCAAACCTATTCGGGAGCTGATCCTCAAGGAAGCTCATGAGACAGCTTACTCCATACACCCTGGAAGTGAAAAGATGTATCAGGATCTAAAAAGGAGGTTTTGGTGGTATGGCATGAAAAGAGAAATCGCAGAATATGTCGCCATCTGTGATAGCTGTCAAAGAACCAAAGCAGAGCATCAAAAGCCCGCCGGACTGTTGCAGCCATTGCAAATTTCTCAGTGGAAGTGGGATGAGATCGGGATGGATTTTATAGTTGGCCTACCTCGTACCCAGGCCGGCTATGATTCCATCTGGGTGGTTGTGGACCGCTTAACAAAGGTGGCCCATTTCATACTTGTGAAGACAACGTACACCGGAGCAACATTAGCTGAGTTATACATGTCCCGGATAGTCTGCCTACATGGTGTGCCGAAGAAGATAGTGTCAGATCGAGGAACACAGTTCACCTCTCATTTTTGGCAGCAGCTACAAGAAGCCTTGGGCACGCATTTGAACTTCAGCTCGGCTTATCACCCATAGACAGACGGTCAGACTGAAAGAACTAATCAGATCCTAGAAGATATGTTGAGAGCCTGTGCGTTGCAAGACAAGTCAGGATGGGACAAAAGGTTACCCTATGCAGAATTCTCCTACAACAATAGTTACCAGGCCAGCTTGAAGATGTCACCGTTTCAGGCGCTCTATGGACGGAGTTGTAGGACTCCGCTGCATTGGGACCAGCCTGGAGAGAGACAGTTGTTTGGCCCCGACATTTTGCTTGAAGCCGAAGAGAATATCAAAATGGTTCGGGAGAATCTGAAGATAGCACAATCAAGGCAGCGAAGCTATGCTGACAAAAGGAGAAGAGAACTGAGTTTTGAAGTGGGAGATTATGTTTATCTGAAGGTGTCGCCTATCAGAGGAGTCAGAAGGTTCAGAGTCAAGGGCAAGTTAGCACCCCGGTACGTTGGACCATATCAGATTCAAGCAAAGCGTGGAGAAGTGGCCTATCAGCTCAATATACCAGAAAGCATGTCGGCGGTGCACAATGTGTTCCACGTGTCGCAATTGAAGAAGTGCCTGTGAGTGCTAGAAGAACAGTTGCCCGTGGAAGACTTGGAAGTCCAAGAGGATCTGACGTACATAGAGAAGCCAACGCAGATTCTGGAGTTTGCAGACAGAGTCACCCGGAGGAACACCATCAGAATGTGCAAAGTTAGATGGGGTCACCACTCTGAGGAAGAAGCAACATGGGAACGAGAAGATGATCTGAAAGCCAAATACCCTGAACTCTTTGCTGACCAACCTTGAATCTCGAGGCGAGATTCTTTTAAGGGGGATAGGTTTGTAACACCCTGAATTTGGGGTATAAAATTTCTTTGCTCATATTCACAAATTCAGGTGTTATTCCTCTCTTCACGCCTTTCCCAATCTCCTCTTTCTCTTTTCTATAGAAGAAGAGTAGTTATTTTTATTCATAATTATAATCGAGTAGGCTAAACTCCAAGGGAGTATGAAATGTTGCATCATGTTGAACCCTAAACTCCACTTTTGTTTGATGCATATGCTTGAGGGTGATAATTTGAATTTGTGGCATATTTGGAATTGAATCAAATGGAGTAAATAAAAAGAAAAGAGAAAACATTTTCTGAAATAAAAGGAAAAGGTAAAGTGGCCCAGCCCCCTTCCCTGGCCCATTTCGGCCGGCCCAGCCGCCCCCTCCCCCTGCTCTTCCCCCCCCCGCTCGGCCCACCGCGCCAGCAAGTGCGCGGCCTGCCGCGCTTCGCCCAGCCCAGCCGGCCCGCTAGCGCGCGCCCGCGACCCATCTCCGCGCCAGCGCTCCCACACGCGACCGCGCGCGTCGCCCCCCCAGCCCAACGCCAGCGCGCGCCAGCGCCGCGTGCCCCAACTCCCGCGCGAGCGCGGCCCAGCCTTCTCGCCCAGCGACCGTTGCAGCCCTGCACGCACGCGCCCATCGCGCGCACGTCTGCGCGCGTGGAGCGCTGCCGCCGCCGCCCAGTGGGGCCCACGTGCCTGGAGGCAAAGTGCTTCTTGCCAAATCGAACCGGCTACGCGAAACTCCAGTAGAACAACCGTCCGACGCCCAGTTTTCTCGCCCGCGTCGCCGCGACTTCGCCACGATCCGCCGTCGGGGCCGCCCCGCCTGCGCCGGCCACGCCCTGCTGGAGACACCGCCGTCGCCGAGGTGAGCACGTCCTCCCTTTCCTCTCTCTATCGCTCTCCTCCTCGCCGCTTGCTGCATGCTGCCCCGTTGCACCCGTCCCGTCCGTTCACCGTCACGAGCTCCCCATCGAGTTGCCCCGTCGACTGCGCGTCGTGCCGCCCTCCCTGTCCCTATGCGCGGCCGATGGCCTACTGCCGTCGCGGCTCGCAGCACGCAGCGAGCCTAGTGCCCCGGCGTGCAAGCCCTGTGCGCCCTCGCCTTGTCCCTACACGCAGCGGGCAAGTAGCTGCGCACTCGGCGCACTCAAACCAGTCCCCATACCGCGCAACCCAAGCCCAGCGCGCGCTCGCCGCATGCCCAGCACCCCGCTATGGCTAGCTATGGCGACCGAATCGCCGAGCCCGACCCCGCCGACGTCCCTGCAGCCTGCCCCGGTCATTTGTCTACCTTCGCCGTGCCTCGGACTTGTTGTTAGCCGTGTCGTGCACGTCAAATCACGCGCGCGCAGCGCCTCGCCGTGCTATCGCAGCCGTCATCGCGCAACTAGTGCGCGCGCTCGCGTTCGCTTGCGCGCAGTGCGTCGACGGGACTCCGTCTACGTTTGTCTATCCCTAGACGACCCCGTCTACCCCCCGTCTACCCCTCGTCTAAGCCCCGTGTGCATTCGTGTCGTTTGCCATCGCCCGCGCATCGCGCATTAAATCGTCGCGTGCTGTTCGCGCGCGTTGCGCGTGCTGTTCGCACGCGTTGTCGCGCGCCATTTCTGCATGTCGTGTGTTGTCCGCGCGCTAAGTCGCACGAGCCCACGCGCCATTCGTGTGTGTCACGCGTGGTTCGCACGTGTTGTGCGTGTCGACGCGTCGTCCGCGCATGTCGCACGTGCTGTTTCGCGTGTCGCGCGTTGTGAGCGCGCGATATTTAACTGTTCGATTATAATCACTCATGTCGAATAATTAACTATTTGTTTAATCGTCCACTATTAAAAAAATAGTAAAATAGTCAAAGCGAGGTAGTGCTTTTAATTTATATTTGGTATGATAATGTCAATTTGTGTAATTATAATTAAGCCGAATTAAATATTTTAATTCATATCCGCTTAGTGTAAACGTGATATCCCTCGACCGTAGCGTCAGTCGTCTCAGTTCCTTTCTCGCGTAGCCGTAGATGCGAATTCTACGTCGCGTACATATTCATTTGATCTATATCATGGTATGTTGTATTGTTTCTGCCGTTTCAAAAATGTTGGATGTATGTTTGCACTCGCATAGATATTGGGCCGTTCGTGGAGTCTGAGGGAATTGCAGGAGAAGACCTTGAGCAGCAGCAGCTTGGTGAAGGCAAGTGTCCTCTGACCCATTATGTCCCATTCACTTTTAATGCACTGTCCCGCATTACTTAATTGAAACCTAAGGATTGACTAGCTTTCCATTTACCTTATCCTTGTTTACCTTTTGGGTTATCATGGTTAGCATTATGCTATTGCTTTACTTGAATCAATGAACATGATGTGAATACTTATGATACTATGATGTTATCCCGATGATGTTCCTGTGATACTTTAGGGGGCTCAGGTTGTTTCCTGAGTGCCTCTCCGTAGGGACCTGTTTGGGGAGTGACAATCCGGGATAACAGTGCAACCATGAGGGTGGAATGGGACGCCCTTAGCTGATTAATTAGAGGAACCAGAGGAGTAGTTGGCTTCGCCGTAGGGCCGTCGGTCCAGGCACAGTACTTGCTCTGCCGAGGCTGGTTGCAGAGGTTCTTGATTTGGTTTTGTTAGTCACCCTTCCTTTGGGTTGATGTACTGTGTTTATCAAACTGGAGAAACCTAACGGGCGGCTATGACCTCTGGGAAATCTTTGTAAAGGCTACGTAGTGATACCCTGCCAGGCCACCTAGGTAGTGGTCAATGGGGATTAGCTCTCCCCGGGCAGAAAGGGAATCATGACTCGTGGGTAAAGTGTGCGACCTCTGCAGAGGGTTAGAAACTGATATATCAGCCGTGCTCACGGTTATGAGCGGCCTTGGGATCCTCTTTGATTAGAGATACTTGATCAGAGATGGTTGGTTTACAGGTGGCGACAAGGATGATGGTTATGACTATGGTAATGGTAAGTGGTGTTCTTTCCGTTTGGAAAGGGTACTTTGGGTTAATAACTTGGGTTAATGTTAAAACTTGGCTCTCAATGAGTAGTAATAACCTGACCAACTAAAAGCAACTGCTTGACCTTAACCCCAAATAAAGCTAGTCCACTACAGCCAAATGGGACATTTGCTGAGTACGTTGATGTGTACTCACCCTTGCTTTCACAAAACACCAGGTTGCCTTTGGTGCAATCTATGCTCAGGTAAAGAAGAAGGCGTCGAGGCGAATCTCCAGGAGTTCCAGGACTTCGACGAGTTCGAGGATTAGGCTAGCGACCTCCCCCAGTCAGCTGCCTGTGGTGGGTTTATTTACGTTGGCTATGTTTCTGTTCTGTGTACTTTGATTATATTATGTAAATGACTCTAGTCTTTCATATTATTACTTATCTTTATTGTTATTCGAAGCATTGTGCTGTGATGAGTCATTTATGTAATCGCCGTGTATGTGAATTTCTGATCCTGGCACGTACATGGTTCGCATTCGGTTTACCTTCCAAAACCGGGTGTGACAACCACCACCTGAGGAACATCAGGCAGGAAACTGTTTTTATTTTGATATCTGCGGAACAGAGCTTGATTCACCAGTAACACAAGGAAAGTCCCGGTGCATTTGCCACCTCCTTGTTCCTTTTAAAATCTTTCTCACTTGCTTGAGGCATTAGGTGATAGGTGTTCTGTGCTAAACCAATTCCTGCATTTCCTTCCTTGGATATGATTACTTCTCCTTAAGCCCCTGTTTTGCAAAAGGTTCTTCTTATGCTTAGCTCTGCTTTAGAAAAACAAAATGTTTTGTTTTTACAAAAGATGTTGCTTCAAAGTGGTGGGATGTTTTCGAAAATAAAACTTGATGGTGGATTCATCATGGCCATGATGGGTTCAACATCAGAAAAGATGTACCTCTGCCAGGTACCAAACTTTGGGTTAAAATGACAAAGCTGTGACCGGGCGGGTGACTTGCACGAGAAGGGAGTCTCGGTGTAGTGTCTCCGTCTGAGTCAATTAAGGACCTTCTCGATGTAGGCTTGCTGATCGAGGACCCTTTAACTGGTCACATGCCTCGTCATGGGTAAGCTTTGCCTCGGGCAGACTAATACCAGAATAAGATAACATGCAATGGGAGTGGAGAGATGGCGAGAGTAGCGTGTACCCTCCGTGGCAAGAGGCTGGACGGTGGTGTATCTGTGCTCTCGGTTGGCGTGAACGTGATCTGGTCTTAAGAACCCCGGTGGTGAGTTGACATATGCAAGGGTTAAGTGCTACATATGTCGTGTGATTGGAGATCCTCAGCTGAGTATAATCGATTCGGATCGCCGTAACTTCGCGGATATGAAGACTTGGTCACTGCCCTACACGTAGCAATCCAGTAAAGATGAAGGGTTGTTAAGAAATTGGCTAGTATAGGTCAAGTGATTGAACTAGGGTAGAAAGAACTCTAGCTTCAGGTAACTTCACTTAACCTGACAAGTAAAATTTGATTTTTAAGGATCCACTGTTAGTAAGCATTTCTGCAAACAGAGTCTTTGACTATTGATAAACCATTCCTTGATCCCCAAAAGGCCAGCATATCCTTGAGAGCCTTTTACTTTGACGAGTAAGTCTTGCGAAAGTACACTTCGTACTCAGGGCTTTGTCCCATGTTGTTTTAGGTGAGGAAGTGGCAAACTTTTGCTGCTTTTGTTCAAAGGTGGTGCCGAAAGAAGAAAACCAGGAGTGAAGCTTCGGGAGGAAGGGTCCTCCGTTAAGAAAAACTTTTGTTTAATGTTTATCGGGAGGGGTTTTTGCCTCCCAAAGTGATGTAATAATAATACTCAGCACTCTTATATTTTGCTCTGGTCTGTAATATTATAACTCTTTCTTACTTTAATAAAAGGCAAGTTATTGTAATTGCTTCCGCATTTTTGTACCTCCGATGTATTGTAATGTCTGCGTGACGGGTGAAACGCTCTTGGGAAAGGTAAGGAATTCAGATACCGAACTTGTCAAGTGATTCAGGGGCACCTGCAGGGTTGTCTGAGGTCCATTGGACAAGGACAACTATAGGTGGGCCTAATGACTTGGGAGGTTCCGTCACATGCACCAGGACGGAAAATGCTTAAGCCCTGGCCAAAGGCCAGGCAGGGGTCCAGCGCTGGCACGTGCCTGGACCCCATCATGTACTGCTCAGCTCCCCGCCTAGGCGGAGACCCGATGCGACCACATGGCCGTCTGCCCATGACGTAAGCCAGTGTACCGAGCCTGACGTAAGGACTACGCTCCGTGGGCCACGCCGCGCATCGCACGCTACGCTAACTCAGTATTTAATATGGAGGATGCCCACAGCCTGACAAGCGATGTGCCATCACAGCATTTAATGCGCCCCGTCCACTCCGCTGGAAGGCGAGGTGATAGCTCAACATTTAATGCACCCTCTCTCTACTCCTCTGGCAGGCGACGACCAGGCCACCCTACAGGCGGCATTCCTGTCCAATCAGACAGCGGGCGTACACCCATACCACCGCGCATGCGTAGTGGTCATCATGACTCGTACGTTGCCAGGAAACTTCTGCTGTAAGCCAATGCTACGGAGATCACAGATATCAGGGCACGAGGAGATTGCTCTGGATAAATGGCTCCAAGTACTACACTCGTTTTGTCCCTGGGCCCACATGTCGGGGCTCAGTATCCTTGTATGTGCCCCCTTGAACTATAAAAGGGAGGGCACACTATGTTACAAAGCACACACTCACTCAGACTCTCAGACCCAAGCCATCCAATACACAACTCAAGCTCACAAGCAATACAACTCACAGTGGAGTAGGGTATTACGCTCTGGCAGCCCGAACCACTTTAAACTCTTGCGTGTTCTTGTGTTCATCCAAAAAGTCCCACAACAAGCAGAATGCTTAGGCCCCCTCCTCATCTTAGGATTTAGGGCGGGTGCACTCCGCCACCCGGCTGAAGATTTCCTCTCTGACATTTGGCATGCCAGGTAGGGGCCTAAGCTTGAGGTTTTAGCTTGTTTACTTGCTCAGCATGATGGTGCAAATCGTGGAGCACCGCGCCGAGACTTCAGTGGATTTCCTGGTGGAGAAAGAAGCTGCTTCTTCCATGCCACTGGTTCCCAACCACCCAGTGCCAGACACTGCTGCCATGCACGTTGCACAGCAGCATGCAGCTGCGCAGACATCCCGGACTCTACCCAGGACAGCTCCGGGAGCGTTGTTGGCAGCCAGGGTGTTGTTGCGCCACCCCCCATGCTCCATGGCCTCACCGGGGGTCATGAGGCAATGGCGTGAAGACGTCGACCGGCTGCTTGGCATGGTGCACTCCAGCTCGACCAGGTCGAGGCCGCGGTCATCCCGAAGCCAACATGAGGCGTCGGCATCCATGTGCTCACCCTCGGTGAGAGCAGCACCGACTGAAGACCTGAGGGTAGAGCTTAGCCGCTGGCGTGTGGTAGAAGACGCTCCAGTCTCTCGGGAGAAGTCTAATGATCTGCGGGCAGAACTCAACCGCAGGCGGGCAGGTGAAGATGCCTGCATCTCACTAGAGAGGACACGAGAGCGCTGGCACAACATCGAGGGTCGTAACCTCAATGAAGACTTCGCCGCGGTAGCACCACAGACCCTAGTGGGCGCCTGGTCCTAGGTGGGTGTCCCATTGGCTGGCGTGGGCTGTGCCGCTCTCGCAGATCATCTCCGAGCGGTGTCCTGGCCATCCAAGTTCCGGCCTCACTTGCTGAAAAAGTATGACAGTACGTCAAACCCGTCAGAATTCCTGCAAGTGTACGTCACGGCTATCACAGCAGCAGGTGGAAACACCGCTGTGATGGCGACATATTTTCACGACGCCTTGTCTGGGCCCACCCGGACTTGGCTCATGAACCTTGCCTCAGGATCAGTCTACTCCTAGGAAGAGCTCTGTGCACGGTTCACAGCGAACTTTTCCAACGCCTACCAACAACACGGCATGGAGGCCCACCTCTACGCAGTAAGGCAGGAGGCCGGGGAAACCCTCCAGACATTTATCTCCCGCTTCACCAAGGTGTGGGGTACTATACCTCGCATCTCTGATGCTTCTATCATCACGGCCTTCCACTAGGGAGTGTGTGATGAGAAAATGTTGGAGAAGTTGGCCACGCACGATGTCGAAACTGTCTCCACTCTCTTCGCTTTGGCCGACAAGTGTGCCAGGGCCGCTGAGGGCCACGCGTGGCACTCGACGCCACAGACCGGAGCTGCCCAGATGGGTGACTCGGGTGCCGTTGCTTAGAACGGCAAAAAGAAGAAGAAAAATAACCGTAGCTATGAGAAGTCGCGCTCTGTCGCTCTGATCGCTACAGCTGCGACTGGAGGCCGATGCGACCGCAACAAACACCCACAGCTGTAGAAGGGTAACAACGGCTCATGCCCTGTGCACCCCAATGGTCATCATAGCGCCATGGAGTGTCATGATATCATCGACCTCGTGAAACACGTCAGCGCGCGGCGCGAGTAGTCTTCCGGGGATGGCTCCCCACCTCGTCGCAGACCTGGCAAGGAAAGGGTCGACGACGATCAGGTGGCCGTGGCTGAACCAGACCTCAGGTATCAGTCATCTGAAGGGATCCTAAAGGATGTTTTCACTGGAGGCTCCAACTCCGGCGACGACAACTAGACGGGCCACCAGGGGCCCCGTACTCCCTAGTCTGCGGGGCCAAAGCCTGCCTTCCCCCGAAAACCCTTCTGGGCTCCTCATGGGTCCAACCTTTTGATGAACCTATGCAGGGGCAATTACAGCGCAAAGACAAGGACTCCATCGGTGACCTCAGATGTCAAGCGGCAACCCGAAATTCACTTTGAAGCCCGGCGTCCATACACTGCGGCCAACGGTTTGTGCATAGTAGGGAGCCCAGGGTCAGGACCTAGTCCTATGGCGAGTACCGAACCAAGAAGGGGTCCGCAATCTATCCCACAGCTGGGAGGAACCCTTCAAGGTGACAGAAACATGCCAGCCCGGGGGGTGCCCGCCTTTCTATAACTAAAGGAGTATCTATTCATAACCTCTAGAGCATCTATGTAAGTTCTGCCCATAGAAACAAGTCCGAGGGGTTAAGTTTTTCTTCTTTTGTAGTTAGGCCTCGCATACGCGTACGCCAGCCCAGTAAGGCCCGCCCTCATAAACCCAGCCTATCGGTTTACACCCATGCATGTCGAATTAGAAAAAGGAGATTTACCCCCTCAGATCTGCTTCTGTGATAGCTTTATCTTCTTGCTCCACAGCTTTGTCCTGCAGTTTCCGGGTATTATTTTTTATCTAACCCATGCGTACGGTTCCCGTCTGTCCTGACATGATGACACCCGGATTGAGCAGCCAGGCTTGCAGATTAGGACCACCTTACGAAAGCTGGGAGGTCTGATAGCCTGGGGCCAGTTCTAGAGAACGGGGGCTCGTTCCATAGGGTGGTCCGGTTCAGTGTAGCCGCTTAGCCTAGTCTTGTATCGTAAGCCTGCACAGACCACCACTCCGTGACGAGTACCTTAGTATTTGGAGCTATAGTTCTGTGGGTCTGACAACCTGGGGTCCAGCTCCAGAGAATGGACACTTGTCTCCTGGGGTGGTCCGGAGCCGAGTAGCCGCTTAGCCTGGTCCCGTACCGTAAGCCTGCATGCTCCACCACTCTGCGGCGAAGGTCCTAGTATCTAGAGCCGCGATCCTGGGGGTCCAGACACGCAACTTAGCCTCTCAGACTAAGTACTGCAGGTCCCGAGCATGAATCAAAGGATGGCTAATGTCAGATAGGGAATCCTATGAGTGTGCTACTAACGCTTCCTAGCTGAAGCTGTGTACAGGCCCAGGTCCCAGTGGGGGCTGCCTCCTAGGGGTTGTTGCCAACTCTTTCAGGTACGCTGGTATCCAACCTCGACACATCGAGCCTGCATCCTAGGGGGGCCAGGTACCAGGGAGGAATCGACAACATCACACACAATAGAGACAGGTGGTACACAGATAAGTGCTAATACTACTTAATAAATAGTACTCAAAAAATACATTACAAAAGTAAAAATTATTACATCTTCCTTCAAGCGGAGTCCTAGCTCCATTTCTACAGGTGTAAGCTACTCAACGCCAGTAGGATCGCGCTGGAAGCTTGCGGACGCGGTCCTCGCGGAATTCTCCCGAGCGACTTGCCAACAACGGTGGCTACCTCAACGTGTGCGCCAAAGAAGAGAGGCCCTTGCCCCCGTATTCCTACGGGAGGTGACAACGAGGCCATTAAAGACAAAGAGTTGGGTGCACGGTGACTCGCGGTGCTGGTGGTCTGGCCAGCAGCGGCGACCACCTCTGCACCAGCAGCTCGCCAGTGGCTCGCCAGCGGCGGCGACCACCTCAACAGGCTCGCCATGGTGAAGAGGCCCTCGCTCCCGTCCCCCTATGGGAGTGAGGACAAGACCATCCAAGCCAAGGGGCAGGAAGCCCGGCGGCTGGTGGCACTTGCCGGCCGGCTGGCACCATGTAGCCGAAGTTCGCCTCCTCCGCAAGGCTGGTGAACATCCTTCTCCTCCAAATGCGGTGAACCACAAGGCTGGTGAACATCCTTCTCCTCCGCAAGGCTGGTGAACATCCTTCTCCTCCGCAAGGAAGAAGCGGGTCACCAGCCCATGTGGAAGGCAGGACCCCAACTCGGCTCGCCTTCCACCCCAGCGAGGATGATGAACATCCTTGAAGTTGAGGGTAGGGGGGAGACCGTAGCCCGGCTCGCTTCTCTCCACCACAAGGCTGGTAGTCATCCTTGTAGATGACCACTGGTGGGAGACCGTAGCCCGACTGCATGATGAAAATCCTTGAAGCTGAGCGATGGTGGAAGGGCGCCGGCCCCCATGAGATCGTGCTCCTCCAGCAACAGCAAGAAGAAGGCGAGATCAGCAGCGCCATCGCATAGGAAACGAAGAGCGCAAGCTCCCCGACGGCGAAATCGCCGAGAGGGAAGACACTGGCGCGGATCCCTCCATTGAACCTCGGCGCGCCCCATCTAGACAAGCGGCGCACCGGGACAAGCATCCACTCGGTCTAAAGGCACTTGAGGTGAACCACCGTGCGGGGAACGATTTGCCGCACCTCTTCACCTCCGCCAAGGGCAGCGGTCCAGCTTCTAACACGGGGGCCCGGGTCCAGGAGTCATACTCCTCGGATGTCGGCCAACGTGTGAGGAGAAGGTGAACCGCAACGTGAGGAGCACACCACCTGTGGAAGTGTGCCCTTTCATCTCCGCTGAAACCAACAGCCCAAGCTCTATCGTGAGGGCCTAGGCCCACGGGTCACCCTCCATGGGCGCCAGTTCCTAGGTGCAGGGAAGACGAACCGCCACTTGCACCAGTACCGTGCCTTCTTAGGGCCACCGCGGAAGTCAGGGAAGATGGATTTTCAAAGCCATATGCGGTGGTATCAAGGCGCCCCACGCATGGCCCAGTAAAAGCTATCAAGCGCGAAGATCACAGGACAGTTAGCCACGGGAACAGGCGCGATGGTTGATATGACCAATGGTGGGATGGTAGCACGAGCATGCCGAGTTAATGCGGTGCGCGCAAAAGAGGTGCCCCGGTCGCTGGTCACACCAAGTTGATGCAAGATACAAGCTTTGGCCCCACCTGCAGGTTCGTATCCTCCCCTGAGGCAAGCCCGGGGGCCATTGTCGGTACCATGGATCAAGGGTACCCCCTACTACTGTGTCAAGGCGCAGTTCCCGTGCGGCTACCTCTTAGCCATGTGGTAGTAAGGCTGTATCTGTGACTAAGGCGTGCCTCAGCCCAACCAAGGGCGGTTGCTCAGGGCCCACAGCAGCGCCCGACCTCACCACCAGGGTAGGACCAGGACCACCACGTGTCCATCATGGTGGAATACTCCTGGGCATCTGCAGTAAGTCCGGACCCCCATGGGAGTGCGCCTAAGTTTGCGGGCAGGACTCCCAGGGGAGGTCCGAGACCTCCAAGTATGCGTACTAGGCCCCTAAGGTAGGAACCAGTCCCCTTGGCAAGGGGTCCGGACCGCTCACGGTGGGGTCCCGGTGCACTAGGACGGAAAATGCTTAAGCCCTGGCCAAAGGCCAAGCAGGGGTCCGGCGCTGGCATGTGCCTAGATCCCATCATGTACGGCTCAGCTCCCTGCCTAGGCGGAGACCCGATGCTGCCACGTGGCTGTCTGCCCGTGACGTAAGCCAGTGGGCCGAGCCTGTCGTAAGGACTACGCGCTGTTGGCCGCGCCGCGCATCGCACACTACGCTATCTCAGTATTAATACGGAGGATGCCCGCAGCCTGACAAGCGATGTGCCATCACAGCATTTAATGTGCCCCGTCCACTCCGCTGGCTGGTGAGGTGATGGCTCGGCATTTAATGCACCCTCTCTCTGCTCCTCTAGTAGGCAACGACCAGGCCACCCTACAAGCGGCATGCCTGTCCAATCAGACACCGGGCGTATGCCCATACCACCACGCACGCGCCGTGGTCATCATGACTCGTACGTTGCCAGGGAAACTTCTGCTACAAGCCAATGCTACGGAGATCACAGATATCAGGGCACGAGGAGATTGCTCTGGATAAATGGCTCCAAGTACTACACTCGTTTTGTCCCTAGGCCCACATGTCGGGGCTTAGTATCCTTGTATGTGCCCCCCTTGAACTATAAAAGGGAGGGCACACTACGTTACAAAGCACACACTCACTTAGACTCTCAGACCCAAGTCATCCAATACACAACTCAAGCTCACAAGCAATACAACTCACAGTGGAGTAGGGTATTACGCTCCGGTGGCCCGAACCACTCTAAACTCTTGCGTGTTCTTGTGTTCGTCCAAAAAGTCTCACAACAAGCAAAACGCTTAGGCCCCCTCCTCATCTTAGGATTTCGGGCGGGTGCACTCCGCCACCTGGCCGGAGATTTCCTCTCCGACACACAACTTCGTCCGTGAGAGTCTGAACAATGAAATGGCCAGAGTAAGATCAACTGCAAGGGTATCCCGCGAGGGAGATGAAATTGAAACGACTGAGACAGCCCCCATCTTAGAAATGATGAGGCGTCCGGGCTGGTTGTGCAGGAAGGAACTATTGTCGAAGGTACTTCTAATGCCGAAATTGAACAGGCCATGGCTGAATTTAAGAGTAATAATGAAAGTGAAGATGACAATAGCATTCTATGTCTGACTAAG
This sequence comes from Zea luxurians, assembly GCA_029449295.1. Taxonomy (NCBI): domain Eukaryota; kingdom Viridiplantae; phylum Streptophyta; class Magnoliopsida; order Poales; family Poaceae; genus Zea; species Zea luxurians. The sequence goes on along the minus strand of JAOPSE010000034.1, from coordinate 20,244,962 downwards.
CCGAACCATGTTGAATTTGGGAGATTCATAGTTAAAGCTGATGTTCTGGTTCTAATGAAAAAGGTAGGATATTTTGAAGAAAATGATGATGAACTGATCCGCTTTGCTGGAGAGGAGACAATTCCGAAGCCGAAAGAAGATGAAGTTGTAGTATTCAAGAGCTTCTTTAGGGCGGGACTTCGGTTCCCTCTTTATGAGATGATAGGTGAAGTTTTGAAAAAGTTTGAGATCTACCTCCATCAGTTGACCCCAAACGCCATTGTCAGGCTTAGCGTATATATCTGGGCTCTTCGAAGCCAAGGAAACAGTGCCAATGCCGAAGGGTTCTGCCGGCTACACGAGCTTCATTACCAGACAAAGGCAAGGGCTGACGGCCTGCACAAGAACTTCAGATACTACAACTTCACATACCAAAAGGACACAAAGGCCCCCATGATAGGCTACCGCACCAAATGGCCGACTAGGTGGACGAGCGAATGGTTTTACGTGAAAGCTGACGAGAAGAAAAGGGAAAAACTTATGAGCATGGTGATGAGTCCGTTGAGATTGAACTTCGGCATGACTCGGCCCCTGTGCAATATGCAGTTGGGGTCTCCTTGCCAGTTAGCTAAAGTGGAGTTTAGGGTCGTGGCTGAGCATATCAGCACTAGATACTTAGTACAAGAATATATAGCGAACCGGACATTTCCGACCTCTGGCGATTGGGGAATGTCGAAGAAGAAAGAAGAGGGGAAAAAGTATGAGGTTGTCCAGCTGCCTTACCGATTTAAGTTTCAGAAAAGATTCAAGGAACCATGCAATGAATGGTTAGAATTAATAGGAACCATGTGTAATGAAATTTTTAGAAATTATACAAAGAATGAGGATCAGTTAATGAATGCTGCCTTCGGCACCTGCCCAAAGCGAAGGTTAAACTGTGTGATGGATGTTCTGAACTTTGAGTATCCTAATTACGAAAGGCTTGATGAAGGGGCCAGAGGAGCCAAAAGGAAAAGAAATGTCAGCATTCTGAATAGGCAGGCCATCCAGTCAGTTAAAGAAGACTAGAAAGCTTCAAAAAACAAAAAACTGTATCGGAGCCAAAGAAATCGGGTCCCAAAAAACGGAAACTCGTCAAGATATCTTCTGAAGTAATAAAGGTACAAGATGTGCCAAAGAAGATTATGAGCCCTTCTTCGTCTTCTGCTGCCGAGGTTTTAGAAATTTTGAAGGTAATGACTGAATCTTTCCCATTTGCACTGCTAAGTCCTCTGAGGTTGGATCTGATTAGCCTCTTGTAGTCAAAGGAAATCGCTTCAACTGCCGATGGGAAAAACAGGGGGCAAAAGAAGTGGCGTATGACAAATATAATGGAAGCTATTGAATAGACCTCGCCCCCATCGTCGGCGGACAAAGCTATTATACCCGTCGATGCTGAAGATACTGCTGTGGCCGAAGCCGAGAATCTTGCGACCACACTGTCAGAAATTGATAGACTTATTTCGAATGTGGTTGCTGAGAAAAATGTAGCTGCATTGCCTTCTGATAAGGGGAAGAGAATTGAAGAGGCCTCTTAGGAAAATGTGAATTTCGACCTTCGGCACCTAGGTGGCCAACATATTTTCGAAGAGGACATATCAGAATTAAAGGAATTTGCAATATCCTGTGGCTACCAACCTGGATCAATGCTCTTCGGCGGGATTGATGAAGAAATTTTGGGATGCATTCGCAACCGTGTCGAGGCTAAGATTATAAGCACTCTATCTAAGAGCATTGGATTCCTAAAGCTAGAAAAGGATATCAGCTGCTATAGACGACAACACATCATTGGGAGCATGTTTTACTCAAACTTCAAAGTAAGACTCATTTACAAGTTATCAATGGTATCTTCGTGTTGATTTAAGTATTCTAACTTTAGTTTATTTTTTAGAGTTTATTGTTAAGCAAAGCCTTGAAGATGCAACAAGATGACAAAGATAGGAAAAAATGAAATTGTTGTCGAAGGCTTTGAAGACAAGATTAGAAAACTTGAAGATTCTTTGAAAGAAAAAGATAGCCTTGTTGGGGGCTTGTTCTCAAATGCTAAGAGTTAAGAACAAGGCAACACAGAAAATGTTAAATATTAAGGTCCTTCGTCCTCCAGTACATTATATCCCTTCGGGATATAAGGAATTTCGGACGAAGGTTACGAAGGACATACCTTCGTAAACATAATAGCAAGGGATGAAGCATTCATATAAATCATGAGGTATAAAATAGACATTCAAATGTTAACATAGAATCATTTCCATTTCTACTGATATGAATGAATACAAATGACTTCAAATTACAAATGTACCTTCGGTCCTGAGGAAGGCAGGAGAGCAAGTGTGATGCGAAGGCAAATGACAGGTTCGCGTGAACAGTACAGAGGTACTGTTCATCTATTTATAGGCACAGGTCGCAGCCTGTGACAAATTACAATTATGCCCCTTACAAATGTTTACAACATTGACTCAGACCTATATGTATAAAAAGGTCATTCTATCTCTATGTCGGTTTGAAACGCCGAAGCTCCATGAAAAGGAACCTTCGGCCATCTCTTGGAGACGACTTCAGCCGAAGCTGCTTCTTCGTGTGAGACCTTCGGCGCACCGAAGCACGACCCCAACAGTAGCCCCTTTCGCGGTGCTAGATCGTTTTTCGTAACGAGCTTGACCCGTGAAAAAAGCCTCTTCAGCTTCGGGAAGCCGAAGGTCCAAAAAACACCTTCCCTGAGCTCGTTGCGGAGAAACGATCCGGCTTCCGAGCGCGTGCCAGGCCCACCTTGCAGAGTTACTGTTTGATCTTTGCGGTCCACTGCACAGCGAGTACAAGTGACCGCCCGTCTGGTGTAAAAATCCTGCCGCTTCGCCTTCTTACCTGCAGCACTATATAAACAAACGGGTAGGTGTGAAATTACCACAGCATTCATTGCTATTTGCACTGTTTTGCTGCCAAAATTTTCCACCATAGCCGAAGCTTGACTCTCAGAATCGAACGAAGGTCCGTCTCGACGTCTACTTCGTCAGAAAGGAGAGCTTCGGAGAAAAGAAAAAAGAAAAAAGTTTCTGACTTCCCCAAACTCAGAATCAAATGGCGAGAGTGCGATCTACTGCCAAAGTTGTACGTGAGGGAGACGAAGCCGAAGGTTCGGACACTGTGCCCATCTCCGAAGCGATGCAGCGTTCCGGTCTAGTGACTGCGGAAAAAATGCCTGCTGCTGAAGCAAACCCGACAACTGCCGAAGGAGAAGAAGAAAACATTGAAGGGACTGACCCCGAAGATGACTACCACATTGCTATGCCCAGCAAGCCCAGTCACCTGGATTTTGGGAAATCAACTGTTTCAAAAGCTGATCTTTCGAAGATGGTGAAAGCAGGTTATTTCAATGAAGATCAGAAGAAGCTACTTCGCTTCGGGGGAGAAGAAACCACCCCGAAGCCAGGGAAGGATGAGATTGTTATCTTCAAGAGCTTTTTAAAGGCTGGGCTTAGATTCCCTCTTCACAATATTATTGCGGAGATACTGAAGAGGTTTGGTATCTACTTTCATCAATTGACTCCTAACGCCATCGTTAGGCTCAATGTTTATATCTGGGCCCTCCGAAGCCAAGCTGTGGAACCGTTTGCCGACAGCTTCTGCCGAGTTCACGAACTACATTACCAAACAAAGGCCAGAAAAGATGGGCTACATGATAATTTCGGTTGCTATAATTTTGCCTACCGGAAGACAACAAAGTGCCCTGTCATCAGCTACCGAAGCAAATGGCCAGCAGGCTGGAAATCTGAGTGGTTCTATGTAAAAGTTGATGAAGACAAAGAAAAATTGGTACAGAGCCCTCTGGATTTAATCTTCAGAGAGACGAGGCCACGGTGCCGCATCGGCGATCTAAAAGGTCCCACCTGGGCTGCTCTGGGTGAATTTGAAATTATTTCAGAACATATTGGCACCAGGGATCTAGTTCAGGAATTTTTGGCATTCAGAGTTTTCCCTACTCTAAAAGAGTGGGAAATGCCGAAGCTGGAGGGAGAGAAGAAGAAGGGGGAGCTTGTCCGGCTGCCCTACCACTTCAAGTTTAAGAAGTACTTTAAAAAACCCTGCAAAGAATGGTTAGACACAGTTGAGGTGATGTGCAACGAAATTCTGGGAAATTACTCCAAAAAAGAGGATCAACTAATGACAGCGGCCTTCGGCGCCCGACCGAAACGAAGGCTGAACCGAGTGCTTGATGCCCTGGGCTTCGAGTACCCAGACTATGAGCAGTTGAACAAGGGTGCCGAGGGCCACAAAAGAAAAAGAGTGGCCGAAACTCTGATCAAAGATGAAGAAAGACCAGCGAAGGAAAAGAAAATTCCCAAGAAAAGAAAAATATCTACTCCGAAGCGCAAATCACCCGAAGAAGAAGGGACCCCCACACCGCCTTCTGCCAGCGACGTGGAGGAAATTTTAAAGGTAATGACTGAACCCATGCCCACGAAGCTAAGTCCATTAGGGCTCCAACTGACGAAGCTTTTTCAAAAGGTGGACGTGCCGGATCAGACGAAGATAAGCAAACCCAAGCGGCAAAGAATTATTGCGGTAACTGAAGTCATCGACAAGACGCCGCCTAGAGCGTCAACTCAGAAAACACCAGCTGTCGAAGACACCACAAACGTCGAAGTCGCACCTTCGGAGATCGCGGCTACCGAAGCCGCTACAGCCGAAGATGTGAATTTAGAAACAACCATTGAGGACATTGACAAAATTTTGGAAGACATGGCAGCAGAAGAAGCTGGTGCTACTACTGAAAAAACCATGGCCACAGTGCCTGAAAAAGGAAAAGAAATAGCCGAAGACACTTCGGACGACGAAGCCTACTCTTTTCAAAATTTAGTTGGGCAAAAACTGACGAAGGACGAAATAGAAGAACTCAAGGACTATGCCAAATCTTGCGGCTACAAGCCAGGAGCCCTTCTATTTGGAGGCATTGATGACGAAAGATTGGGCTGCATTCGAGACCAGACTGGAGCTAAGGTAATCGGTACTCTATCAAAGAGTATCGGTTTTCCGAAGCTAGAGACAGACATCAGCCGCTACCGACGACAACATATCGTCGGCAGCTTATTTTACTCCAACTTCAAGGTAAACAACCTTTTCTCTGGTTTTTATTGCTGTTAATAATGAAAATGTTACCAACGTAAATTTTTCTGTGCAGAGCATGCTACTGAGCAAAGCTCTGAAGATGCAGCAAGATCTGGAGGACAGAAAACACGAAGCTATAATTGAAAACTTAGAAAACAAGATAAAAGAACAATCTGCCATCATTGAAAAGAAAGACTTCGAGCTCCAATCGACCGAAGGCTTGCTGGCTGAGACTGAGGCTAAAGTATCAGAGTTGAATTCGAAGCTTATCAGTCAATCAAAACAATTCGATCAGGAAAAGCTAGAGCTTAATTCGAAGCTTGAAGCCGAAGTCCAGACCAGCTCAGAGTTGAAGAAATCGTTAGCAAGCCTTCAAGACAAATGCTTAAAATTTAGCAACAATTGTATTGGACGATTAAAAAAGATATTTTACTCTGTTGGAGCCAGCAGCGGGAAATTTAACCCTTCGGCGGAAAATTTACCACAGGCCTTCGATCATATTGAAGCCGAAATTGAAGAACTTGACGAAGTTATAGCCGGGCACGGCGACTTCTGTGCCTGGGTAGCTTCTCGGGGTACCGCTGCTGCATTCCTGAAGGCCGGCTGCGAACATGGAAAAATAGTCAACAGGCCCAACTTCACCCTATCTCCATCAATCCTGGATGATATACCTGACCTCGCCCGAAGCATCTCAAATAGATTTGTAAAAATGATATGGACAAAAGGCGGGCGGGAGAAGGCTGGAGACGAAGCCCGAAGTCATCTTGAACCAGTAAGAAATGATACTTCGTACTTACCTTTTCCTTTGCACTTGATTTTTACTCACGATTCCTTGATTTATGTAGGATGACGAGGGTGAAGATGATGCCTAAGATATGTCGCCGAAGCTGTCGCCGAAGCTGAAGCTTAATGAAGATCAGTAGAAGTATACTATAGAAAAACTCAGGATAGTTTTGTAACGACTCTTGTAAATACAATTAGACTGTTCTCAAGAAACTTTGTACATACCTTGTAATATATTCTTACCCTTCGATTGAGGCGCTTTGATGTGGACGAAATCAGTATTTTGAGCCGAAGGCGAAAAAACACCTTCCCTTCTTTTCGTACACAACGAAGCATAAAAGCAATTCTTCTTTTTGCCGAGCAACGAAGCTTTTCTCTTTTATATACAACAAAGCATAAGAGACCAATTCTTCTTTTTACCGAAGCTTCTCTTTTTTGTACAACATAGCATAACGAATCATAAAAAACCACTTCTCCGAAACTTTTCTTTTACACAATGATTCATAAAAAGCCAACTCTCCCTTCTGCCGAAGCAACCACTTTGGTTCACAAATGCTATGAATGAATGCTTATGCATGCAAATGTTATGATGTAATGTAATGCGCGAATGAATGTCCGAAGCATATGTCCGAAGCCACATTCTCAGCCATTACTTCCTTAGAAACCACACATTAGCTCTGCATTCCCTTAGGAACGACTTTGGAGCCTCTTCGCCTTTTACTTAGGCAGTTTCAGCGTTGACTTTTCGCTGTAAGCTCTGCATCCCCTTAGGGACGTCTTTGGAGCTTCTTCGCCTTTTACTTAGGCGGAATCAGCGTTGACTTTTCGCTGTGAGCTCTACATCCCCTTAGGGACGTCTTCGGAGCTTTTTCTCTTTTTCAGTTTCGGCACTCGATGGTGCGCTCTCAGCTTTTACATTTACATTCTTTGGGGGATTTTGCTCTTATAAAACTAAAAAGGAAGATTACATATAATGGCCCCATTAAAAACCTTTCTCCCCCTTTAGAAAGGAAAAGGGTGCCATGAAAAAGAAAAGAAAAAACATAAAAAATTACATCGAGTTATACATAAAATCGCCGAAGCTCATCCGCATTCCAAGATCTTGGAATTTCATTGCCATCCATGTCCTTCAGTCTGTACGAACCAGGCCTTGACGAAGATGCTACTAAGAAAGGCCCTTCCCATTTCAATTGTAGCTTGCCCACTGTATCTGGGTTGGCCACTCTCCGAAGCACCAAGTGTCCCGGCTCAATATTTTTTAGCCGGACCTTTCTATCTCGCCATTTAACTGTTTCAGCCTGGTATTTATTGATATTTTCCACGGCTTGAATCCTGATCCCTTCTAAGGCATCTTTTTCCACGAGACAAGTATCTTCGGGGCCTGATTCTGCCGAAGCTACCACTCTTATTGATCCAGCTTTGGCTTCTTCCGGGGTTATTGCTTCGTCACCAAATAACAACTTAAATGGGGTAAAGCCTGTAGACCTTGATGTTGTTGTATTGTGGCTCCACACCACTTTGGTCAACTGATCTGGCCACTTTCCCCTGGGTTGATTAAAGATTAGCTTCATTATTCCTGTCATTATGATGCCGTTGGCCCTTTCAACAAGCCCATTCGACTCCGGATGCCTGACTGATGCAAAATGGATCTTCGTTCCAATTTGATCACAGAAATTTCTGAAATCTTCGGAGTCGAACTGCGTTCCATTATCCACAGTGATGGCCTTCGGTACTCCGAAGCGACAGACGATGTTCTGCCAGAAAAACTTTTGGACAGTGGCCGAAGTTATTGTTGCTAATGGCTTCGCCTCAATCCACTTAGAAAAATACTCCACAGCTACTATAACATATTTTAGATTCCCTTGGGCCGGTGGTAATGGACCCAACAAGTCAAGGCCCCACCTTTGCAATGGCCAGATGGGTTGTATCAGCTGTGTCAAAGACGAAGGTTGCTTTTGATCTCTTGCACATTTTTGACAACCTTCGCACTTTTGAACTAACTCCGTTGCATCCGAAGCTGCCTTCGGCCAGTAAAATCCTTGGCGGAACACTTTTCCAAGTAACGGCCTGGATCCGATGTGGGATCCGCACAGGCCTGCATGTATCTCCTTCATCAACTCTATACCTTCGGCCCTGGACAAGCACTTGAGCAGCGGGGCACAAACTCCATGCTTGTATAACTCTCCTTCTATCATGACATAGGGACGAGCTCTTGCTTCTATCCTTTTATTATAAGCTTCGTCATCTGATAGGAAGTTTCCCTGAAGGTAAGAGATTATTTCAGTTCTCCAATCTTCACTGTAAACAGGAGAAATGTTAAGGACTGCTCTTTCAAGTAGCTCCACTGAAGGTGCCTTTATTGTTTCGAAGAACACATCCGAAGGTAGCGGCAGCCCCTGTGCTGCAGACTTGGCTAACAAATCAGCATGCTCATTTTGTCCTCGAGGGATATTCTTAACAGAAAATCCTTCGAAGGAAGCTTCGATCCTTCGGACCGTGTCTAGGTATTTTTCAAGCTTCGGGTCTTTAGCCTTGCAACTTTTGTCAATATGACCCGAAACAACCTGGGAATCAGTTTTAAGAATCGCCCTTCTGATCCCCATTGCCTTTAGTTTCCGAAGACCCAGGAGCAAAGCTTCGTACTCAGCGATATTATTTGTGCAGCTGAAGTCAAGTCTTGCTGCATAGCAAGTTTTAACCTTGGACGGTGAAACCAAAACAGCAGCTGCACCTGCTCTGAAGGTTCCCCAAGAGCCATCACAAAACACTGTCCATGCTTCGGCATCTTTATTCGCTTCTTCGTCCTGAGCCCCTGGCGTCCAGTCGGCAATGAAATCTGCCAATGCTTGAGACTGGATTGAGGATCTATGCACATAATCAATGTAAAATTCATTGAGCTCCGCAGCCCACTTTCCAATCCGGCCAGTAGCTTCTCTATTTCTCATGATATCCTTCAACGGCTGCGAAGAAGGAACAATGATATTGTATGCCTGAAAATAATGCCGAAGCTTCCTGGATGCCATTAAAACAGCATACAACACCTTCTCCAGCTCTGTATAATTTTTCTTTGAGACACTAAGGACCTCAGATACAAAATATACTGGGACCTGCTTCTTGACTTGTCCATCAAACTTCTCCTGAACAAGTGCCGCACTTACTGCTGAGTGCGAAGCTGCCACATACAACAACAGAGGAGCCCCTGGCGTTGGTGGAGTTAATGTTGTGAGATCTATTAAGTATTGCTTGAGCTCTTCGAAGGCTTTTTGTTGACTCGGGCCCCATTGAAAGACTTCAGCTGACTTCAGCACCTCGAAGAATGGTAAGTTTCTTTCTGCTGATCTGGATATAAATCTGTTGAGAGATGCCAGCCTTCCTGTCAATCTTTGGGCCCCTTTTCTTGTGGTTGGTGGCTCCATTCGAAGTATAGCTTCGATTTTATTTGGATTAGCTTCGATTCCTTTTGTCGAAACCAAGCATCCAAGAAATTTGCCCTTCTTCACTCCGAAGACACATTTTTCTGGATTCAGCTTCAGACCAGCTTGTCTGAAGCTGGCGAAGGTCTCCTGCAGATCAGCAATATGATTTTCTTGCTTCGTGCTTTTTACAATGATGTCATCGACATAAGTCAACACATTTCTGCCTATCTGAGATTGGAGAACCTTCGCAGTCATTCTGCTAAAACTCCCTCCAGCATTCTTGAGCCCCTCGGGCATCCGAAGATAGCAATATGTACCACTTGGGGTGATGAAACTAGTCTTCGGCTCATCTTCCTTCTTCATCCAGATTTGATGATAGCCTGAGTAGCAGTCCAGGAGACTCATGAGCTCTGAAGAAGCTGCTGCATCAACTAAAGAGTCTATCCTTGGCAGCGGGAATTCATCCTTCGGACAAGCCTTGTTGAGATCTGTGAAATCAATACACATTCTCCACTTGCCATTGGCCTTCTTCACCATAACAGTGTTAGCTAGCCACTCTGGATACTTTACTTCTCTGATAACTCCTGCACTGAGGAGTCTTTTTACTTCATTGCGAGCCCCTTCGGCCTTGTCATCAGACATTTTCCGAAGCCTCTGCTTTCGGGGTCTGAAGGATGGGTCAACATTGAGCGAATGTTCAATAACATCCCGATTTACTCCACAGAGATCATTAGCTGACCATGCAAAGACATCTTTGTTGTTGAATAAAAACCTTATCAAGGTTTTCTCCTGGTCTTCAGATAATTGCGAGCCCAACAACACCTTCTGCTCTGCTACATCTTCACACAATAACATAGGCTTCGGCTGATCCGCTGAAGCTGCCTTCTCCCTCCTGAATTTGTACTGTTCACAAGCTTCAGCTCCATCTATATTATGGATTGCCTTGGAGTCAGTCCAGCTTCCTTCGGCCCTTCTAGCAGCTTCCTGGCTTCCATGAATAGCAATAGGTCCTTGGTCCGAAGGTATCTTCATGCAGAGATAAGCTGGGTGAAGAATTGCTTCGAAGGCATTAAGAGTGCCACGGCCGATGATAGCATTGTAAGGATACTCCATGTCAACAATATCAAACACAATTTGCTCAGTCCTTGTGTTGTTAACAAACCCGAAGGTTACCGGCATGGTAATCTTCCCAAGTGCTACAATCTGCCGCCCTCCGAAGCCACAAAGAGGGTGCGTAGCATCATGAATCTTGTCTTCGGGCTCTTGCATTTGTCTGAAGGCTTTAGCAAATATAATGTCAGCTGCACTGCCTGTATCAACTAGGACATTGTGGACCAGAAATCCTTTGATCACGCAAGAGATAACCATGGCATCATTGTGGGGATAATCCTTAAGCTGAAGGTCTTCCTGAGAGAAGGTAATTGGAATATGGGACCATTTTGACTTGATGAAGGGTCCCTGCACTCCAACATGCTGCACCCTTCTCTGAGCCTCCTTCTTCTGCTTCTTGTTAGCCGGCTCTGAGCAAGAACCGCCTGTTATCGGGAGCACCAGCTTCGAAGCCGAAGCAGCTCCAGCTTGGTTGTTGAACGAAGCCATCAGCTCAGAAAAGTGGAAGTGAGTTCACCGGAGGTGGGCGCCAATGTTGGGGGCTTGTTCTCAAATGCTAAGAGTTAAGAACAAGGCAACACAGAAAATGTTAAATATTAAGGTCCTTCGTCCTCCAGTACATTATATCCCTTCGGGATATAAGGAATTTCGGACGAAGGTTACGAAGGACATACCTTCGTAAACATAATAGCAAGGGATGAAGCATTCATATAAATCATGAGGTATAAAATAGACATTCAAATGTTAACATAGAATCATTTCCATTTCTACTGATATGAATGAATACAAATGACTTCAAATTACAAATGTACCTTCGGTCCTGAGGAAGGCAGGAGAGCAAGTGTGATGCGAAGGCAAATGACAGGTTCGCGTGAACAGTACAGAGGTACTGTTCATCTATTTATAGGCACAGGTCGCAGCCTGTGACAAATTACAATTATGCTCCTTACAAATGTTTACAACATTGACTCAGACCTATATGTATAAAAAGGTCATTCTATCTCTATGTCGGTTTGAAACGCCGAAGCTCCATGAAAAGGAACCTTCGGCCATCTCTTGGAGACGACTTCAGCCGAAGCTGCTTCTTCGTGCGAGACCTTCGGCGCACCGAAGCACGACCCCAACAAGCCTGCTATGCTAAACCGAAGGTTCACTTGCCGAAGCTCGAGCTTAGAATGGAAAACTAAGCAAAGAGTTGAAGAAAACCCAAACACTTTTGGAAGAGAACTCAAGCTGGTTCAACCACGAAACCGCAACTTTAAATATGACAATCAAGGTTGAAGATGAGAGGAACTTGAAATTGAGTGAAACGCTTAAAGATCTTAAGAATAAATGCTTCAGCTTTGCGACTCAATGCACTATTCGGCTAAAAAGTATCTTCCATTAAGTCGGAGCCACAACTGAAGAAGCCAATCTTTCTACCGAAGACATCCCCGGAGCACTTGAATGCATTGAGAAAGAAGTTGACATCCTTGATGAAGTTATAACTGGCCACAGTGATTTATGTGCGCTGGTAGCTTCTCGTGGTATGGCTGCTGCCTTCATAAAAGTCAGATGCAATCATGCAAGGGCCGTCAACAGACAGAATTTCAGCCTGTCTCCATCTGACATTATTGACATTCCGGCCAAAGCCCGAAGCATAGGTAATAGATTCATTACCCAAATCTAGGCAAAGGGCGACCGAGAACTGGAGGGAGATGAAGCTCGAAATCTACTTAACAAGGTATAAAAAATATCTTTACCATTACACTTTTATTTTATATTGTCTTACCATGTTCCTCAATACTCCTGCTTTTGTCATTCTTCAGGATGACGATGCCAAAAACTTGTGGGCCGAAGCTGGTTCTGAAGCATTAAAGGGGGCTTCAGAAACCCCCTTTGCTAGTAGCTGTAAAAACACTTTTGGAAGCCTTTTGTGGAAAGTGTATTATTTGACGAAGAATTGTAATTAACCATGAACATATAGTTGTAAATATTTGTAAATGCTTTGTAATGCTGTTTTACCTTTCATCCGTGTGTTATCTGCTTTGCTGTGGACGAAACCAATGCTTGTAGCTTTTTTAGCCGAAGGCGAAAAACACCTTTCCTTCTTTTTGTTTACATCGAAGCACTTTTTGAGTAGAATCAAACATCACCTCTTTTAAATACAATGAATCCTTATTAGCGACAAAGCATCTTTGTATATGCAAGGTGTTTACTCATTGGAGACAAAAACCTTCGCTTTTCCTGTTAATGCTTTATGCTTTATGTCATGATGATGAATCTACGGATGCCTAATGCATGTTTGTATGAATGCAAAAAGATGATGTAATGAAGTGTGCAAATATATGCCGAAGGTAAAAAACACACACGAACACATACCCAGACTCTGTATCCCCTTAGGAACAACTTCGGAGTCTCTTCACCTTTTACTTAGGTGGTACTTCAACTCTGCATTCCCTTGGGAATAACTTTGGAGCTAAGCTCTGCATCCCATTAGAAACGACTTTGGAGCTTCTTCACCTTTTACTTAGGTGGCATTTAAGCTCTGCATCCCCTTAGGAATGACTTTGGAGCTTCTTCACCTTTTACTTAGGTGGTATTCTAGCTCTGCATTCCCTTAGGAACAACTTTGGAGCTTCTTCATACTTTTTTACACTCGATGGTGTAATCCCAGATCTTTACATTTTACATGTGGGGGAATCTAGCCCTTATATTGCATAGGGCTGCACAAAAAATAAAAATTACAATCTATGGCCCCATTAAAAACCTTTCTCCCCTCTTGAAAGGAAAAGGGTGCCATAGGGAAAGTAAGAAAATTACAAAATTTACACATAATATCTTCGAAGCTCATCTGCATTCCAAGATCTTGGAATATCATTATCGTCCATGTCTTTCAACCTGTATGATCCAGGTCTTGACGAAGATACCACCAAGAAAGGACCTTCCCATTTTAGATGAAGTTTTCTCACTGTATCCGGGTTGGCCACTCTCTGAAGTACCAAGTGTCCTGGCTTGATATTCTTTAATCTTACCTTCTGATCTCGCCATTTGACTGTTTCGGCTTGATACTTATTGATGTGATCTATTGTCTGAAGTCTGGTCCCTTCTCTGGTGTCTTTCGTTATTTTACAATCCTCTTCGTCTTCTGCTGAAGCTAATTAAGGTCCTTATCGAACCCGCTCTTGCTTCTTCCAGTGTTATTGTTTCATCACCAAATAAAAGCTTGAATGAGGTAAATCCTGTTGACCTTGAGACAACAGTGTTGTGGTTCCATACCACTTTTATTAATTCATCTGGCCACTTTCCTTTTGGCTGATGGAAGATTGACTTCATTATTCCTGTTATTTTGATTCCATTAGCTCATTCTACAAGTCCATTTGATTCTGGATGCCTCACAGATGCAAAATGTATTTTTGTACCGATTTGGTCACAAAAAGCTTTGAACGTTTCAGCATCAAACTGAGTTCCGTTATCAACTGTAATGGCGTTCGGCACACTGAACCGGCAAACAATATTCTGCCAAAAAAACTTCTAAACCATGGCCGAAGTGATTGTAGCTAGAGGTTTTGCTTCAATCCACTTTGAAAAAGACTCGACTGCTATCACAACATATTTTAAATTTCTTGTGCTGGTGGAAGTGGGCCAAATAAATCTAGACCCCACCTTTGCAATGGCCAAGTGGGTTGGATTAGTTGAGTTAAAGACGAAGGTTGTTTTTGGTCTCTAGCACACTTTTGGCAGTTTTCACATTTTTGAACTAAATCCGCTGCATCCGAAGCTGCCTTCAGCCAATAAAATCCTTGTCTGAAAACTTTTCCAAGCAAAGGCCTGGATCCAATATGAGCTCCGCATAGCCCTGCATGTATTTCCTTCATTAGCTCCTGACCTTCGGCTCTAGACAAACACTTCAGTAATGCAGAGCAAACTCCTTGTTTATACAATTCTCCTTCTATGATCATGTAAGGTTTTGTCCTGGCTTCCATTCTTTTTATATGAGCTTTGTCATCCAAAGGATAATTTCTTTGCAAGAAAGATACAATCTCAGTCCTCCAATCTTCACTGTGCACTGGTGAGATTGTAAGCACGGCTCGCTCCATGAGCTCGACTGAAGGTGCTTTTATTGTTTCAAAGAATACTTTTGAAGGTAGTGGGAGCCCCTGTGCCGTTGACTTAGCTAATAGATCTACATGCTCATTTTCTCCTCTTAGGATATTCTTTACTGAGAAGCCTTCTAAAGAGGCTTCCATTCTTTGGACTGTATCTAGATATTTCTCAAGCTTTGGATCTCTTGCTTTGCTGCTTTTGTCGATATGGCCTGTGATAACTTGTGAATCAGATTTGAGGATTGCCCTCCTTATTCCCATTGCCTTGAGTTTTCGAAGCCTCAAGAGAAGGGCTTCGTATTCTATAATGTTATTTGTGCAATTGAACTCTAGCCCGGCTGTGTAGCAGGTTTTGATCTTAGATAATGAAATTAGGATAGCACCTGCACCTGCACTAAAGATTCCCCATGACCCATCACAGAACACTGTCCAAGCTTTGTTACCTTTTGTTCTTTCTTTGTCCTGAGCCCCTGGTGTCCAATCAACAATGAAGTCTGCTAACGCTTGGGATTGGTTTGAAGACCTGTGAACATAATCAATAGTGAATTCATTCAGCTCTTCAACCCACTTTCCAATGCTTCCCGTAGCTTCTCTGTTCCTTATTATATCCTTGAGAGGCTGAGAAAAAGATACTATAATACGGTATGACTGGAAATAATGCCGAAGCTTTCTGGAGGCCATCAATACAGCATATAGAACCTTCTGTAGCTCTGTGTAATTTCTTTTGGACGGGCTAAGTACTTCAGAGACAAAGTACATTGATACTTGCTTCTTTGCTTGTTCATCTTGCTTCTCTTGCACCAATGCTGCACTGACTGCAGCGTGAAAAGCAGCTACATATAGTAGCAATGGAGCTCTTGACGAAGGTGGAGTCAATGTTGTCAGTTCTATTAGATATTTCTTCAACTCTTCAAAAGCCTTTTGCTGAGTTGGTCCCCATTGAAAGACTTTGGTTGGCTTCAGCACTTCGAAGAATGGCAAGTTGCTCTCTGCTAATTTTGAAATAAATCTATTCAATGATGCCAACCTTCCTGTCAATCTCTGGGCACCTTTTCTTGATTTTGGTGGCTCCATGCGAAGTATAGCTTCTATCTTGTTTGGGTTAGCTTCAATTCCTTTTGTTGATACAAGACATCCACGCTGAAGACGCATTTCTCTGGGTTGAGCTTGAGACCAGCCTTACTAAAATTGGCAAATGTTTCCTGTAAATCAGCGATGTGATTTTCTTGCTTCGTACTTTTCACTATGATGTCATCAACATATGTTAGAACATTCCTACCGATTTGAGAACTAAGGACTTTTGCAGTCATTCTGCTGAAGCTTCCTCCGGCATTCTTGAGCCCCTCGGGTATCCAAAGGTAGCAATAGGTCCCACTAGGGGTTATGAAGCTTGTCTTTGGCTAATCTTCCTTCATCTAGATTTGATGATAGCCTGAATAACAGTCTAATAGACTCATGAGCTCCAAAGTAGCTGCTGCATCCAAAAGGGAGTCTATTCTTGGCAAGGGGAATTCATCCTTTGGACATATGCCTTGTTGAGATCCATAAAATCAATGCACATCCTCCAGTTTCCATTGTCCTTCTTCACCATCACCATATTGGTTAGCCACTCTGGATATGTCACCTCACTAATTACTCCGGCACTCAGGAGCCTTTTCACTTCATTTCTTACACCTTCATCATTGTCAGCGGACATCTTCCGAAGCTTTTGCTTCCTTGGCCTGATAGCCGGATCTACATTGAGTGAGTGCTCAATGACATCTCTGTTGACACCACAAAAATCATTGGTTGACCAAGCAAAGACATCCTTGTTGTTGAACAGAAACCTCAATAAAGTTTTTTCTTGTTCACCAGACAATTGTGACCCCAACAACACCTTCTGTTCGTCTATGTCTTCACACAGAAGCATGGGCTTCGATTGGTCTGCTAAGGCAGCCTTATCTCTTTTATGCTTATATTGTTGATGAGCTTTGGCTTTATCTATGTTATGGATGGCCTTTGAATCTGTCCAGTTCCCTTCAGCCCTTCTAGCAGCCTCTTGACTTCCATGCATAGCTATGGGACCCTGGTCAGATGGTATCCTCATGCATAGATATGCTGGACAAAGTATTGCTTCGAATACATTTAATGTCCCTCAACCAATGTCACATCCGGTTTTGGAAGGCAAACCGATTGCGAACCATGTACGTGCCAGGATTAGAACTCACGTACACAGCGATTACATAATTGGACATCATCACACAATGCTCAAAGTAATTAGCGGAAAGGTACTTTATTTACAACAAGATGTCCAAGACATCCACAGAGTCTAATAAATAACCATAGTCTTTAACATTAATATCAAAGTGCGGAAATACGAAACGTAGAAGATAAGCCTACACAGGCAGCTGACTGGGGGTTTGCCACTAAGGTAAACTAGAACTCATCGTAGTCCTAAAACTCCTCAAAGTCCTCCATGTTGCCAGTATCTCCTCCTAAGCATTGAGTACAGTGGGGACAACCTAGGGTGGGGTGGTTTGTAAAGCAAGGGTGAGTACACATCAACATACTCAGCAAATGTCCCATTTGGCTAAAGTGGACTAGCTGTATGTGGAGTTAAGGTTAAGCAGTTACTTTTAGTTGGTCAAGTTTTATTACTATAAGTAGAGCCAAATTTTAGTAATAAACCTAGTTATTATCCAGAATCACTCCCTCCAAGAGGAAATACCAGAGATCAAAATTATACCCATCATTGCTAACTATCATCATAAAAGTAACCAAAGTTCTTCTAATTAAAGAGGATCCCAAGGCTGCTCATAACCGTGAGCATGGCAAATATATCGGTTTCTAACACTCTGCAGAGGTCGCATACTTTACCCACAAGTCGTGATTCTCGTTCTGCCCGGAGATCATGACTCTCCATTGATCACTACCAAGGTGACCTAGCAGGGTCTCACTACATAGCCTTTACAAAGATTTCCCAGAGGTCATAGTCCCTCGTTAGGTTTCTCTAGTTTGATAAACACAGTACATCTCCCTAAAGGAAGGGTGACTAACAAAACCAAATCAAGAACCTCTGCAACAAGCCTCGACAGAGCAATTATTGTGCTCGGACCCCATTAATAGCCCTACGACGAAGCCAACTACTCCTCTGGTTCCTCTAATTAATTAGCTAAGGGCATCCCATTCCACCCTCATGGTTGCACTGTTATCCCGGGTTGTCACTCCCCAAACAGGTCCTTACGGAGAGGTACTCAAGAAACAGCCTGAGTCCCCTAAAGTAATCACAAGAACATCATCGGGATAACATCATCGTATCATAATATTCACATCATGTTCATTAATTAAAGTAAAGCGATAGCATAAAGCTAACCATGATAACCCAAAAGGTAAACAAGGATAAGGTAAATACAGACTAGTCAATCCTTAAGTCTTAAATAATGTAATGTGGGACAGTGAATTATAAAGTAAATAGGACATGATAGGTCTGAGGACACTTGCCTTCACTAGGTTGTTGCTCAGGAAGATCTTCGGCAACAGACTCAGGAACCACGGGCTGCTCATTGTCTAAGTAAAGCGATTGTACATTCAATACATTTGGAAAGTACAAATGAATAGCACATCAAACATGTACAATCAATTGAATACAAGTTGATAAAAGCACCTAGAGTATGTAGGGTAGACTTAAATGCTAGGGTTTAACATAATTAGAAATTAGTAATTCCTTAGACATTATGGATTACGTAGTTTAGTTCTACTAACTTTAGTGAGACACACAATTATACCAGAAATCAATTCTTACATGGCACATTATTAATCTCACAACATTAAATATTCATTTGCAACTAGGGTTCTCCTTTTTATTTATTTAATAAACAAATGAATTAACACATACACTAACCTCTAGTCTAAGTGTAAAAATTAGAGTGTACATACTGTGTATGGACATAATTTATTTGAACAGAGAATATTCCTATGAATATTTTGCAATTTGAATCACTAAATTTGGAGTTTATATGAAAAAGATATGAAATAAACAATTTTTGAAGTTTGAAATATGAAAATAAGTCTAATTATGTGATTATTTAAAAGCACAGGAGGCTGTTTAAAAGAACACAGGGGCCTACGCGCGAAAACCAGGGGCGGCGGGTTCTATTACCTGAAAACTCAAGGTCTCTTTAGCTAAAATTACACGCGAAGGGGTATCGGTTCTGCTCAGCCGTTAGATCTAAAATCAACGGCCGAGGTTAGATCCGCGGGCGAGCACGTGGCGAGTGCTGACAGGTGGGCTCCGGGTGTCAGTGAACCAGGACGGGGCTGACAGACCGGACCCAGCGGCAGGGATGCGAGTGAGGGGGAGAGTGGGGAACGGTCGGATCGGGATCGGAGGGCTAGGATCAGATCGGCTCTGATTAAATCTATACTGCCAGATCTCGGACGGACGCCCGAGATCCAACAGCCGGTGGCTGGACATGAGCGCGGTGGCGTCGCTCAGTCTCACGGTGAGGGCTCGCCGAAGACGAGGGGGACGGCCACGACAGGGCTCTTGGGTCTTAGGGAAAGGGTCAAGCGCGTTCAGGGCGACACGGCGAACACAATCATGGGCATCACGACGGCATGGGAGCACTAGAGGGCGCAGACCACGGTGAAAAGGTCCTACGGCGGCACAAACTTACTCTGGTGAGCAATTGCGCGACGACCAGGGCAATAAACGGGGAACTAGAGGCATGGGGAGGTTGCTTACCACAAACGCAAACCCTGGAGCGCCTGGAGGATGGCGGGGAGGCGGTGAAGTCCCGGGTCGACGGCGGCGGACTCCGGCTGCATGGGAAACACTTCGGTGAGCATGGACCGGGCAAACCAGGGGGGCTGGGGGCGAACCGAGGGGTGTCCCTAGCTACTGACGGCGAGGCGAAACTCACCGGGGCAACGAACGCGACGCGGGCGCAATGAGAGTCGCAGAACGGTGGCGGTCCCTGGTGAGAGGCGGCGGAGCTCGGCTGGTTGCATGCACAGGGCGAGAGAGGGGGCGAGAGAGCTTGGTTGAGGGCGCAAATGAGCAGGGGGAAGTGGGCGAGTGGGGCACGGGGTCTAAAGGGTCGAGGGCATGCAGAGGTGGCCGGAGAATGCGTGGTCATGGGCGTGTCCACGGCGGGGGAACGTGGTTAAGAGGTTAGGGGCGCGGAGGGGGCTGACGGGTGGGGTCTGCGAGGCAGAGAGAAAGAGCGTGCACGTGGGAAAGAAACGGCACCGACAAGTCGACCCCACAAAGCAGTGAGAGTGAGAGAGAGGGAGAGAGAGCGCGCGGGTTAGCACCAATAGGCAGGACCCACCTGTCATGCACCGAGGGCACGCGGGCGCGGGCGTGCGCACGGGGGGCTGGGCCTAATGGGCCGACTTGGGCTGAAATTGCTTTTCTATTTCTTTTCTTTAGGGTTTTCAATTCAAATTCAAATCAAGTTCCAAATTCTAACCAAATCAAACATGTGCAACAATTCAAATAATATTTGGAGCTCAACATGATGCAACATTTCATGACTCATATGGTTTGGACAAAATAAAATAAATAATCCCTTCCTAATTAAACTAATTCTACAAAAAGAAAAGGAGAAGGTGAAACTAGCGAGAGAGAGAAGAGTAACACCTGAATTTGGTTGGTAATTAGCAAGAAATTTTATACCCCCAAATTCAGGGTGTTACAACCAATGATTGCATTGTAGGGATATTCCATATCAACAATGTCAAAAAATAACTTGCTATGTCCTTGTGTTATGAACATAACCGAAGGTGATTGGCATTGTTATCTTCCCGAGTGCCACTATCTGCCTTCCTTCGAAGCCACATAGAGGTGTGTTGCATCATGTTTCTTATCTTCCTGCTCCTGTATCTGTCTAAAACTTTTGCAAAGATGATATCTGCTGCATTGCTTATGTCTACAAGGACATTGTGCACCAGGAATCTCTTGATGACAGAAGATATGACCATTGCATCATTATGAGGGTAGTCCTTGAGCTGAAGGTCTTCCTGGGAGAAGGTGATTGGTACATGAGACCACTTGGACTTGATGAAGGGTCCCTGTACTCCAACATGTTGTACCCTTCTTTGTGTCTCCTTCTTTTTCATCTTATTAGCTGGTTCAGAACTTGAACCGCTTGTGATTGGGAGCACCAGCTTCATAGCCGAAGGTGCCACGTCTTGGGTTCCTTGCAAAGCCATTATCACGGTCATGGAAGTGAGTTCACCGGAGGTGTGCGCCAATGTTGGTCACTTGTTCTTAAATGTTGTGAATCAAGAACAAGGCAACACAATTGTTAAGTATTAAGGATCTTCATCCTCCGAAGCATTGCCTCCTTTCGGATTCAATGCTCATCGGACAAAGGTCGTGAAGGACATGCCTTCATCATTTCATGGGCAAATAAGAATACATAAAGATAAAGGATATAATTCATTGATTCCTTCACCTTTATATTTCATAATATACACATGAACATTAACAAAGTTTATATTACATTGATACCTTCGGCTTGCTCAAAGGTGATGATGCGAGAGTGATTACAAAACAACGTGAACAGTATGGGAATACTGTTCACCTATTTATAGGCATGGGACGCAACCCGGGTAAATGTACATTTATGACCTTTAACATTTGTTCACAATCATAACATAAATCACTAGGGACTAGCTAGTCTTTTCCTCCTATGTTTGGTCTAAATTGAAGCTGGTGGTAGCTTCAACTCTTGCCATCATTGCTTCCAGACGAAACCTTCATCTTGAGGAGCTTCGGCAAAGAAAAAGAGTCTTCAGTATCACTTTGACGATGGTGTCTTTGTCTTAAGGACCTTCGGTGGAGAAGAAGACCCCCAACAGACCACTCTAGCTACCATGGCGACATAGCAACAAGATGATGGGTTTGACTTTGTCGATGCGCTCTTTGCAAGTGGAGGTAGCGACCATCACTCGTCATAGTTCCTAGATGGTGATCGACGACAGTGAGCTTGCATTTTATGTGTTTAGTGAGACTCGAGACTTTCGTGTCTTATGACTATGGATGAGACATTATTGTGATGAAATTGTTGAAATTATGGTTGCAATTGTGATGAAATTATGATGTATTGTGATGTGAAATGATATTGTGATGAAATTGCTGAGATTGTGATTGTCATTGCTCTTATGTGATTGTGTGTGAGATGTTTTATGTGAAAATGTGGTGTGATATGGCTGTTAATATATTTGTAATGTTGTGGTATATGGTGTAAAATGAATACGAAACAACATTTATAATGATGGTCAAGTTAACTTCCTAGAGGCTGCAGTAAGCAGTAGGAGAGGCTACATTCAGTCGTAGGAAGTTAGCTGACTAACTTCCTAGAGGCTACAGTAAGCGTAGGAAGTTAGCGGGCTAACGGTGTCCGACTCCTAGATGGTGTGAACGGGCTAACTTCCGAGAGGCACGGTTGGATCTAAGAAGTTAGCTAACTTCCTAGAGGGCTCTAGGAAGTTGAGTTAACTTTTGACCATATCTTTTTGAGAGCTTAACTTCCGATGGGATGGCTTAACTTCCTTCGGTTTTGATAACACTTTTGAGAGTTTACGGCTAACTTCCTACAACTTAGGCTCTAGGAAGTGAAGCAGTTTGGTGTAGTGCCTCTCCAACCTACTACACATCAAGTGCAACACCTCCCACGCATTTAAAGCCAAATACACGCTGCATTCAATTGATTTGAGTCTGAGAGACTTAGCGGCTTGTGCATTCAATTGTTGTGGGTTCTTGTGATCTTTACTTGGGTTTCATTCAAACTCTCACCCCCATTCTCATTGTTGTAAAGTGAAGCAAGAGACTTTATTTCTCTATGTGGAGGTCCTTGCAGGACTCTTTGTGCCTAAGAAATGAAGGAAAACTCAACCAGTCTCCATGACCATTTGAGAGAGGAAAAGGGTTGAAAGAGACCTGTCGTTAGTGGACTCCTCAACAGGGACATACGTTCTTTGGAGTGGAACCTCGGGAAACAAATCGACGTGTTCATTGTGTTAATCTCTACTTTGTGATTTGCTTCTTCATGTCCCCTCTCTCTTGTTCTCTTGCTTGTGATTGATTGGAGTTGGCTCCCAAAGTAATTCAACAAACTGATTCAGCAACTATAAGCAAGAACTCCTCTCTCGCTCACTGATTAACTTTATACTCGTTCTAACGCTAACACGGGATTGAAGTTTGTGCTTAAGTTTGTGAATTTTAGGTTTCGCCTATTCACCCCCTTTAGGTGACTTTCATAAGTAAATGTTTAGGATAGCAACATTGACAAGTACTTTAGACACTTATTCAATATTATTATCTGTTATTGACATATCTATCACATATAGTGATTTCCCTATGTATGGCTTCTAAGATCCATACTTCAGATCAATATAGAAAACGTAGCTTACAACTTGGTGCCACTCCCTCACAGGTATCACGAACCAACCGTTGGATGTGGCATCCATTGTTTTGCTTTGGTCAGAACACTTGTAAGAGCTTGCTAAGATATGTGATGTCATAACCGGTTTTAATGACAAAAATGAATGCTTAAAATACATGCGGCATGATCAAAATCACATACATAGCTTCATCATAAAGTGGAATATATCAAAAACTTAGTATGTTATTAATAGAAAATAATAGTATTGTACATAACCAGAAGTTCATAAAGGTTCCACTAATAGACACTCCTTGCAATGAAAAATATCGATTGGTTGACTCCGTGCGTAGAACACAAGGGAATTACATAAATATAAGTTTAAAATTATTTTGTGTAAGAATACAATTTTTTAGACCAAGAACATTTAGTTTGAGTGAAATATGAATTTGTTATTCATTTAATATCTTTTAAGAAGCTAGGGTTAGTTATCGAATTATTTGTAAAGTTCAGGGTATAAAAACTACAGTTACAGTCCCTGGAATGAACTAGGGTGGACTGTGGTTTGTTTTTCACTAAACAAAGGATCTCTTATGCAAAGTTGGTGTTGTCAGCGCTCAGTTGACTCACGGGATACCGGTATCGGGGATCACTAGTCATAGGATCACATGTGTGTGTCTTGGATTAAAAGAGGGGATGTGTAGGTGGTGGACGGACGACAATGTTGGCCTCCACGATGGTGAGCTCATCAATAATGGCTAGACATGGCGCTATAGGTTTCAGTTTGGGCAATGGCTTTTCTCCAAGCTATTATTGGCCACGGTGAACACACTAAACATGGTATGTAGGCAGTCGAGCAAGTTAGGGTGTCAGATCGACGGTGAGGATGCTTACTATGGTCCTAATCTACTACAATGAACAATTAGGGTGGAGCAGGTGTTGGTCACTTGTTTTTTATTACTAAAACATAAAACAAGGCAATACAATTGTTAAACTTTTATGACCTTCGTCCTTTAAAACATTATCTCCTTTCAGGCATAATGGATCTTGGACGAAGTTCATAAAGAACAAGTCTTTATCATTCATGAATAAAAATATAATTACAGATGTAACATTATTTTGATTATTTATTTCATATTAAATGTTAAACAACATCAAGATCCATCTCATATGTTCATAAAGTGATACATAATGTATATTACTTTTGTACCTTCGGCTTGCTCGAAGACGAAAGCGTGAATGCAATTTCAATTCAGCGTGAACAATATGGGGGTATTGTTCAACTATTTATAGGCAATCGTACAGCTTCTTATGATATCACATTCATACCCTCAAAGGCTACATACAAGGTTTACAAATGTCATAGGGATAATATTGTCATTTGCACTTGGCAGCTTGAACAACACCTTCTCCTTACGTCACCTTCCTGCGTGAACTTAACAAAGCTTGCTTCTGTTGGTCACTTGTTCTTAAATTCTGTGAATCAAGAACAAGGCAACACAATTGTTAATGATTAAAGACCTTCGTCCTTCGAAGCATTATCTCCTCTCGGATATAATGATCTTCAGGCGAAGGTCATGAAGGACATACCTTCATCGTTTCAGCATACAAATATAAATAAGAAAGCAAGAGAACACAAAGGAATAAAGGTAATAATTATTTATCAATAATCTATTTATATATGTATTTCATGAACATGAATAAACATCAATAATATTCATATTACATTGATACCTTCGGCTTGCCAGAAGGTGGGGATGCGAGAATGACGCGAGAATGATTACAATCTAGCGTGAACAGTACGGGGGTACTGTTCATCTATTTATAGGCACAAGACGCAGCCCGGGTAAATTACATTCATGCTCTCGAACACTCGTTTACAAGTAATTGAAACTAATAAGGTTTATCTAGTCCTTTTTCCTTCTTTGCTTGGTCTAGGCCGAAGCTATTGACCTTCGACATCTTGCACTGTCGCTTCTACACAGAGTCTTCGTCTTGAGGAGCTAAACCGAGGCTGAAGGTAGCTTCGGCGAGCCTATGTATCATTTTGCCGAAGGTGTTTTTGCCTTGAAGACCTTCGGTAGAGAAGAGGACCCTCAACAGTAGCCCTTTGCAGTGCTAGATCATTTTTTTGTAACGAGCTCGATCCGTGAAAAACATGAAGACTTCAGAATGCCGAAGGTCCAAAAAACGCATTCTCTGAGCTTGTTGTCGAAAAACGATTAAAATATTCCGAGCGTTGAACGGTCCACCGCTCAGCCAGTGTAAGCGGTGCGGCGGTTCGCCTTCTTCCCATGTAGCACTATATAAACAGACTGGTTGGTGAGGAGTTACCACAACATTCATTGTCATTGCACTGTTGTGCTGTTAAAAATTTTAACCAAAGTCGAAGCTTTTCCAGATTGTTCCTTGCAGACAGACGCTTTGTCATTCGAAACTAGCTTCGTCTTAAGGAACCATGATACTTAAGATGGCCCGAGTAAGGTCCACTGCTAGGGTGTCCCGCGAGGGAGATGATGCTGAAATAACAGAAACAGTGCCAATATCAGAAATGATGAGGCGGTCAGGTCTGGTAGTGCCGGAGGAAGCTGCTACCGAAGATGCCATTGCCAAAGCTGAGCAGATTGCAGCTGAGGACGGGAGTGATGATGAAACTGAGGAAGACTACAATATTTTGAGCCCATCAAAATCGAGCCACATTGAATTTGGAAAATCTACTGTGACAGCAGAGGACATGGTTATGATGAAGAAGCTAGGTTATTTTGAGGATGCTGAAAGCAAACTTGTTCGTTTTGCCGGGGAGGAAGTGGTTCCAGAGCCAAAAGAGGATGAAGTTGTTGTTTTTAAGAGCTTCTTCAGGGCAGGGCTTCGGTCTCCTTTATATGACATGATAGGAGAAGTTTTGAAGAAGTTTGAAATATATCTTCATCAACTAACACCAAATGCCATCGTCAGACTCAGTGTTTATATATGGGTCATCCAAAGCCAGGGCATGAGCGCTAATGCCGAAGGTTTCTACCGGGTGCATGAGTTGCACTACCAGACGAAGGCCAGAGCAGATGGCCTTCACAAAAATTTTGGTTGCTACAATTTTGCGTATCGAAAGGATACCAAGGCCCTGGTAATCGGCTACACCAAATGGCCGACCGGATGGACAAGCGAATGGTTCTATATAAAAGCTGATGAGAAAAAGAGGGAGAAATTGATGACTATGGTCATGAGTCCGATGAGATTGAGCTTCGGAATGACGAGACCCTTGTGCCACATGCAACTTGGCTCCCCGTGCCAGCTAGCCAAAGTTGAATTTAGAATGGTAGCTGCCGAGATTAGCACTAGAGAACTAGTGCAGGAATATTTGGCAAATAGAACATTTTCAACCTCTAGCGGCTGGGGGATGCTAGAGAAAAAGGAAGGGGGAAAAGGTATGAACTTGTTCGGCTCCCCTATCGTTTCAAATTTGAGAAGCAGTTCAAGAAGCCATGCAATGAATGGCTAGAAATGATTGAGACCATGTGCAATGAGATTCTTGGCAATTATACGAAGAAGGAGGACCAGCTAATGACTGATGCCTTCGGTACCCGGCCGAAACGAAGACTAAACCGGGTGATGGATGCATTGAACTTCGAATACCCAGATTATGAGAGGCTTAACGAAGGGGCCGGGAGTGTGAAAAGAAAAAGGGTTGTCAGCATCCTAAGCAGGCAAGCTGCCCGGTCCGTAAAAGAAGATGAAAAGACCCTGAAGAAAGCAAAAATAGAGCCAGAGCCGAAGGAAACAATTTCTAAGATGTGAAAGCTTGACCGAATGCCATCTACTGAACCGAAGGTAGACGAAGTAGCAGAGAAAACCCCTCCATCACCATCTGCTGCCGAAGTGGTCAAAATTTTGAAGGTAATGACTGAATCTTCGCCATTCAAATTGCTAAGTCCTCTGGGATTGGAACTGACAAAACTTTTACAGATGAAGGAACAGCCTTCGGCTACAGAGGAGAAGGTTGAAGGGCAAAGGAAACGACGAATTGTAAATGTAATGCAAGCAATTGAGCAAACGCCGCCTTCAGCTTTGGCGGTTAAAGTAGCAATTCCTGCAGATGCCGAAGGTGCTGGCGAAGCCGAAGCTGAAGACCTTGCAGCCACAATGTCATAAATTGACAAGCTTATATCAAATGTGGTTGCAGAGGAGACAAGTGTGGTTGCAGAGGAAAGCGTGGCCGCAGTGCCAGATAAAAGGAAGAAAGTTGATAATACCCCTTCGAACGAGAAAGATTTTGACCTTCGGCACCTGGGTGGTCAAGAACTTTCTAAAGAAGACAAGTTAGAATTGAAAGAAATTGCTATATCTTGTGGTTACCAGCCGGGGTCCATGCTCTTCGGTGGGGTCGATGAAGAAATCTTGGGATGCATTCGCGACCGCGCTGGAGCGAAAATTATTAGCATCCTATCCAAGAGTGTCGGATTCCTGAAGTTGGAGGCCGACATTAGCTGCTATCGATGGCAACATATTGTCAGTAGTTTGTTTTATTCTAACTTCAAGGTGAAGCTTTTCTCTAGACTTTGAAAATACTACCTTCGTAGCGGTTTAAGTGTTCTAATTTTAACTTGTTTTGCAGAGCATGTTGTTAAGCAAGGCTTTGAAAATGCAGCAGGATACTGAAGATAGAAGAAACGAAGTTATAATTAAAGGCTTAGAGAATAAAATTAAGAAACTTGAAGGCTACCTCGCAAAAGCACGATCTTAGAATAATAGGTTGAGCGGGGAGCTAGACGAAGCTCGAGCGATCATGAACAAAAGGTCAGAGCGCTTCGACCAAGAAACGAAGGAACTCAAAGCAAAGGTCGAAGCCAAAACTGAAAGAAATACGAAACTACACGAAACTGTTAAGGACCTTCAGAACAAGTGCTTTGACTTCGCCACTTGATGCATTAATCGGTTGAGGGGGATATTTAACTTGGTCAGAGCTACTTCTGAAGAAATCACCCCTTCAACCGAAGATATCCCCGGAGCCTTCGAACATATCGAAAATGAGGTTGAGGCCCTTGATGAAGTTATAACCGGGCACAGAGATTTATGTGCTCTGCTGGCTTCACGCGGCACAGTTGCAGCATTTATTAAGGCCGGGTGCAATCACGCCAAAACTGTTAATAATCCAGCTTTCAATCTTTCAACATCAGATCTAGTTAACATTCCAGCCGAAGCCTGAAGCATAGGAAATAGATTTATTACCCAAATTTGGGCAAAGGGCGGGCATGAATTGGCCGGGGATGAAGCACGAAAATTGCTTAACTCGGTATGAAATCTTTATCTTTGTCTTTTTACCTTGGTTTTCTTTTATTAAATTTCCAATTACCTTATACCTTCGTCTCTCTACAGGATGATGGCGCCGAAGGTCACTAAGCCAAAGCTTGTTCCGAAGCACTAAAGACTCTAGAACTTCCTTTTGTATCTATATGTAGAAAGACTTGGGAACTCTTTGCATCACATGGCAAAAGATTGTAATTGACAGTTGAACAAAATATTGTACATATTTGTCAATACCTTGTAATATAATTTTACCTTTTTGCTCATGTGTGAACTGCTTTGTTGAGGACAAAACCATTGCTTGCAATCTTTTGAGCCGAAGGCGAAAAACACCTTCCCTTCTTTTCGTTCACATCAAAGCATTTTTTATTGAGGACAAAGTACTTCCATATGCCATGAAGTTTTATTTGAAACGAAGCATCTTCGTATTCAACGAAGTACTTTGTCACCGAAGACGAGCATCTTCTATTTTTTCTGTTAACGTTTGTGCTTTATGTCATGATGATGATGATCCTATGAATGTCTAATGAATGCTTTTATGAATGCAAAAGATGATGTGATGAAGTATGCAAATGTATGCCACAAATAAAAAACACACCCAGACTCTACATCCCCTTAGGAATGGCTTGAGGCGTTAAAACTTACTCTGTGTTCGTTTAGGAATGGCTTTGGAGCTTCTTCACCTTTACTTAGGTGATGTCTTAGCTCTGCATCCCCTTAGGGACAACTTCGGAGTTTTTTCTTACTTTTCTACACTCGATGGTGTAGTCTTAGATTTTACATTTTACATGTGGGAGAATTTGGCCCTTGTATTGTATAGGGCTAAAAAATGAAAATTATGACCTCTGGCCCCATTAAAAACTTTTCTCTCCTCTTGAAAGGAAAAGGGTGCCATAGGAAAAAATAAAGAAATTACATTATTTACACATAATACTGTCGAAGCTCATCTGCATTCCAAGACCTGGGTATGCCGTTACTGTCCATGTCTTTTAGTCTGTAAGAACCAGGTCTTGACAAAGATACCACCAAAAAGGGGCCTTCCCACTTGAGCTGAAGCTTCCCCACTGTCTCACGGTTAGCCACCCTACGAAGCACCAAATGGCCTAGCTTGATATTCTTCAATTTTACCTTTCTATCACGCCATTTGATTGTTTCGGCCTGTTATTTATTGATGTGTTCTATTGCTTGTAGTCTGGTCCCTTCTATGGTGTCTTTTTCTGTTTTACAGTTGTCTTCATCCTCTGCCGAAGCTAAGGTCCTTATTGAGCCCCTTCTTGCTTCTTCTGGAGTTATTACTTCGTCACCAAAGAGAAGCTTGAATGGGGTAAAACCTGTGGACCTTGAGACAGCAATTGTTGGGACCATGCTTCGTCGCCGAAGGTCCTGCAGGAAAAAACAGCTTCGGCTAAAGCTGCTTATACATGATGACCGAAGCTACCACTCATGAAGCTTCGGTGTTATAGCATGCCCGAAGACGAAGGATCGAACCGACTTAAAGATAGAATGACCTTTTAGCCCATAAGGGTCTGAGTCATTGTTGTAAACTTTTATAAGGGGCATGATTGTAATTCCTTACAGGCTGTGTCCTATGTCTATAAATAGTGAACAGTATTACTTTACTGTTCACGGATTCCTGTAGTTGCAAACGCATTGCCCGGGAATTATTATCTGTCAAGGAGAAGGTATAAATGTACTTAAACTCTATGTTCTGACATTTTTTATGTTCATATAATAAAATATGTGAATAATGTTACTTATTTCAGATACATCTATCTTTAATGTCTCATGTTTTATATATTATTTCATATTATTTTGTAAGTTTAATCACGAAGGTATGACCTTCGTGATATTTCACTCATGGTCTTCGTCCGAAGTTCATTAAATCATTGAGGAAATAATGCTTCAGCGGACGAAGGGCATTAATATTTAACATTTTATGTTGCCTTGTTCTTAATTCATAGCATTTGAGAACAAGTCCCCAACAGCAATGTTGTGGTTCCACACCACCTTCATTAATTCATCTGGCCACTTTCCTTTGGGCTGATTGAAGATTGACTTCATTATTCCTGTTATTATAATTCCGTTTGCTCTTTCTACTAACCCATTTGATTCTGGATGCCTCACTGATGCGAAGTGTATTTTTATACCAATCTGACTGCAAAAGGTTTTGAATGTTTCATCATCAAACTGAGTTATGTTATCAACTGTTACAACCTTCAGCACACCGAAGCGACAAACAATATTCTGCCAAAAGAATTTCTGGACTATGGCCGAAGTTATTGTAGCTAAGGGTTTTGCTTCAATTCACTTAGAAAAGTACTCCAATGCCACCACAACATATTTCAAGTTTCCTTGCGCTGGTGGGAGTGGCCCTAGCAAATCCAGGCCCCACCTTTGTAATGGCCAGGTTGGCTGTATTAACTGGGTTAGAGACGAAGGTTGCTTCTGATTTCTGACGCATCTTTGGCAACTTTCGCATTTTTGAACCAAATCCACGGCATTCGAAGTTGCCTTTGGCCAGTAAAAACCTTGTCTGAAAACCTTCCCCAGTAAAGGCCTAGACCCAATATGAGCCCCACATAATCCAGCATGTATTTCCTTCATCAATTCTTGACCTTCTGCTCTAGACAAGCACTTGAGCAATGGAGAGCAAACTTCGGGCTTGTATAAATCCCCTTCTATAATTACATATGGTCTTACTCTTGCTTCCATTCTTTTATTATAAACTTCATCATCTGAAAGACAGTTGCCTTCGAGGAAAGATACAATTTCAGTCCTCCAATCTTAACTATGTACTGGTGAAATTGTGAGCACCGCTCTTTCCATGAGCTCGACCGAGGGTGCCTTTATTGTTTCAATAAATACTTCCGAAGGTAATGGGATTCCCTGGGCTGCTGATTTTTCATATAAGTCTGCATGTTCATTTTCTCCCCTTGGGATATTCTTTACAGAAAAACCTTCAAAGGAGGCTTCCAACCTTCGGACTGCATCTAAATACTTTCATGCTTCGGGTCTCTTGCTTTGCTGCTTTTGTCTACATGACCCGAGATAACTTGTGAATTAGTCTTGAGGATCGCTCTTCCTATACCCATTGCCTTAAGTTTCCAAAGCCCCAAGAGAAGGGCTTCATACTCTACAATATTATTTGTGCAGCTGATGTCCAAGTTTACTGCATAATATGTTCTGACTTTAGATGGTGCAACTAGAACGACAGCTGCACCCGCGCCGAAGGTCCCCCAAGACACATCACAAAATACCGTCCAAGCTTCATCATCGTTTATTCTTTCTTCGTGTTGAGCCCCTGGCGTCCAATCAGCAATGAAGTCTGCTAACGCTTGGGACTGGATTGAAGATCTGTGGACATAATCAATAGTGAATTCATTGAGTTCTGCAGCCCATTTTCTAACCATTCCTGTAGCTTCTCTGTTCCTCATTATATATTTTAGGGGTTGTGATGAAGGCACTATTATGTGGTATGCCTGGAAGTAATGCCAAAGCTTCCTAGAGGCCATTAGTACAGCATGCAATACCTTCTCCAGCTGTGTAATTCTTCTTTGATGAAATGAGAACCTCATAGACGAAGTATACTGGTGCTTGCTTCTTTACTTGGTCGTCCCGCTTCTCTTGTACAAGCGCCGCACTAACCACAGCATGGGAAGCAGCCACATATAGAAGTAATGGAGTTCCTAACGAAGGTGGGGTTAGAGTTGTTAGGTCTATCAAATATTGCTTCAGCTCTTCGAAGGCTTTCTGCTGAGCTGGTCCCCATTAAAATACTTCGGCTGATTTCAACACTTCGAAGAAGGGCAGATGTGGCAGAACCTCCCAAGTTATTGGGCCCACATGCACCTGTCCTTGTCGCAAAGACCTCAGACAGCTATGCATGTGCACCAGATAACTTAACAGGATCCGTCCGAGTGTCCCAAGGACCCCGGATAAACCACTTACAACCAAGATCGCAAGATTAAGTAACACAAATCACACACTAACATTTTTGCAGCGGAAATCTTATTACCAAATTTTACAAGTTACATCAAGTTTTACATTATATTTATCGGAGTGGTTACAGAAGTGGTTCAAAGAATAAACTTTAAAATGTTATAAATTATGTATAAGTTTGAAATATATGCTAGCTCAAGTGAACATCCTCAATAAGAAGTATAGAAGAGTTACTTAGACTTATAAGAAGGCCGAGCCCACCGGCACTTAACACCATCAACAGCAGCACAAAGTTAAAACCTGAAAAACAACAGGGAATAAAACCCTGAGTATGGAATTACTCAGCAAGACTTACCCGACTAAAGAAAAGACTCTCAAGGGTATGCTGGCTAGAGGGATTCAAGGTATGGCTTATCAAGAATCAAAGACTCATTTGCAGAAAAGCTTACTAGAAGTGGGTCCTTAAGCCAAAATTTTACATCATAAGTTAAGTACTTTTTTCTGAATCTAGATTTGCCTAATCTAGAGCATTCACTTGTCCTACACTAGCTTTCTTTTAAAATCCAACCTTTGTTTTGCTTGTTATCTACGATGAGGGTCGAAGATCCAGTCTTCATATCCGAGAAGTTCGGCGATCCGAATCGATTAATACCCAGCTGGGGATCTCCAACCACACGACATATGCTTCTCTTAACTCTTTTGCACATGTCTACCATTCCCACGGATCCTCCACCACATGAACAGGTCCGCGCCACTCGAGAGCACACCACCCCTTTTAGGCGGTCCTTTGCTAGGGGGTACGTGCCACTCTCGCCATCTCTCCACTCCCAGTGCGCGATTGTCTTTTCATGTATGGAATAGCCGGGTTCAGGCTTACCCATGACGAGGTATGTGGCCAGATAAAGGGTCCTAGATCAGCAGGCCAACAATCGGTACGGTCCTTAATTGACACAGACGGAGACACTACACCGAGACTCCTTTCTCGTGCAAGTCACCCGCCCGGTCTCAACTTTATAATTTAAACCCAAAGTGTGGTACCTGGCAGAGGTACATCTTTTCCGATGTTGAACCCATCACGGCCATGATGGATCCAACATTAAGTTTTATTTTTGAAAACATCCCACCCACTTTTGCCACATCATCTTTTGTAAAACAAAACATTTTGTTTTTCTAAAGCAAGGCTAAGCATCAAAATCTTTTGTAAAACGGGTGCTCAAGAAAGGTAATCAATTTCAAGGAAGGTAATGCAGGAATTGTTTTATCAATCAACTCCTATCACCTAATGCATCAATCAAGTGAGAAAGATTTTAAAAACATCAAGGAAGGTGGCAAATGCACCGGGGCTTGCCTTATTGCAGGAGTAAATCCCAAAATTATTCTACTCTGTAAGTAGTTAGATAAAACTCCACCACTGGATCAAGAGGCTCTGGAGTGAACTCCTTCTTCAGACACCGCTTCTTCTCTAGGTGTTCTACAAGTCAATTGCAAATAAATACATGGATGCTTATGTAAGGATATGAAATGTAAAATCTCTAGACTCTCACAACTACGCATACATTCAAGCAAGCAACCATACCAGCGGCCACCGTTTACCACAGACGTTCGTGCAGAACTGGGAGAACGACGATGCTGCAGTGAGGTTGCGAGAATGAGCGTCGGGTCGATGGCCGACGACCGATGGCAAGTGTGCAGCGACACACACCATGGGCTGGGAAGAACCGGAGATGACATGCGGCGAGCTCTGGCAGTTGAACGACGCAAAGCATGTCAACTCGAATGCGAGTTCGGTGACCAGTAAAGCTCATGGAGAAATTCACTAAAGGCCGAGAGATGGCAGGGAAATTATTGAACTGTAGAGCACAGCAATAGGAAAAAGGAAGGAGAAAGATTACTGCACTTTGGATTTTTAAACTAGGAAGGAGAGGAGAATTGCACGCGCAGCCAGCCACACGTCCCAGCGAAAGCACACAGACAGCTGCGTGGCAGCCCTTGCATGTGGCACAGACAGGAAGTAGCTGCGTGGCAGCCCAGCTCGATGACCGTCGGCCACCACCAGGGGAAAACATCTAGAATAGGGGACAAACCTGGCTCCCTGCAACCAGTGCCACGTCCACTACGCGTGTCCGTTCAAGCCTCACAGTCCTGCAGAGCTCAACGCTCAAATTACAGGAGGCAAGCAAGCTAGCTCCTGCCGACATGCACATGGAGCACACAAGCTAGTGGATTAGCTTAACACTCTTCCAAACTGAAGCACGTTCAGCCCCACACCCAGCTAGTGGATTGGCTGAACTCTCTTCCAACTACCAGCTCTTTCCATCTCTAACCACAGCTTTAAATTACTGACACATGGGAAGCATAACTACAACGTGGAGAGCTCTCTGCTCCCAAAACTAAACCAAGTTTTCAGTCACCGAAACTGAATTCAGCACTAAACAACTAAATTCCCATCCTTAACCCCTTTGATCCTCACGATTCCATGTAATACATGCTGACCTTTGTTAACAAAATTTGCTCACAAAATATAGCTCTAAGAAAGTGCTGCAGCAACTCAAGGTCGAAAGCTCACAGATTACGAATTATTGTGCCTCAAAGTGGGGTGAAAATGTTGAATCATGGCTTTTACTAACTGATTAAGATTCAGCATTTTCCCAGACTGACAACTCGACTTGGAGCAGAATTTTCTCTCGATTTGAAATACAAACGGGAGAATGTATATTAACAAAAACCGCTCTCCATCCTGCCCTCTAACAACTTGATATAGCAACACATGGCTGAAAACACACTGATAGAAAGTTATAGTGCCCCAAAGTTGTCCCAAACCAATTGAACTTTCTTGTTTCAGTTAGCTGAAATCCAAAACCTGACAGTGAATGTTTTGGGACAGTTTACTGCAAGCTCTATGCAGGACCATGCCAATCTCATAATAAGAAATCTACTCACTAACCAAAGATCTTCAACATTGCTACAGGAGTCATAGCTCATACCCACATGGATTAGTCACTACAAGGATCTAAAACTGAGTAAGCACACTGAACTTGGACTTTCAGTTGGCTGAAACCTGAGTTCGGACATTAAATCCCGACAGCCCCTCTTTGGACCAACATTTATCCCAAATTTGTGTAGTATCAAGACAAACCTACTTAAGGAAATTTGTTCACCAAACCATCCCCTAACATTTTTCTATAGGGCATGCAGCTCGAAACACCATGGACAAGGCAAAGGAGAACTCCAAAGTCAGATGAAAAACAATGAATTTCAGCTTCAATAAACTGAACCTAGTGCTGAAACCCAAATGTTTGACACCACAGCTTCGAGCCAGCTTTTCTCCTAGTTCTATGCAAGGTCACGGCGATCCAACCCACACCACCCTCTAACAGTTTTATATAGAGAGTGCAGACTATAACTGCATGGATCAAAAGTTATAGTGCCCTGAAGTTAGGTAAAAACACTAGAATTCAGTTGCATCTAACTAAACAAGAAACTGAACACACATGCCTGACAAAGAATGGTTGGGCACAGTTTACTCAATTTTTGTGCAGCACCAAACAAAACTTTCTTAAGAAGATTTGATCACCATTATATGGTCTTCAACTTTGCTGCAGAGATATACCCCAGAACTCCATGGCTCAGGCACAAAGAAGCTCCAAAGTTGCACCAAAAACACTAAAATTCAGATTTAGTAAGCTGCACTAAGTCTGAAATCCAAATCTGTGAGCTCCACTTTGGACCACTTTTTCTCCTAGTTCCAAGCAGTTTCAAGGGCATGACCCTCACTATGGATTACTCTCCCAACATTGGTCTCCAGGTTTTCTACAGAAACTACAGCCTAAAAGCACATCGATTGACCACCGAGGAGCCCCAAACTTGACACTTTTCACTGAAAATTCAGTTCTCAATCAGCCAGACTGTCTGAAATCCAGAACTGAACATTACATCTTTGAGCCACTGTTTCTCCCAATTGTATATAAATTTAGGGGCATAACCTTTAACCAAACTTATACACCAACATGTGGAATTCCACTTTTGTACATAAACGTTAACCCATAGCTGTATGTATCAGCCACTAACAGGCCTCCAAAGTTGCTTCAGAATATAAAATCATCAGTTTCAGAGATTGCACTAAGTCTGAAACTCTACAAGTATTACAACCCTATTTTGGACCAGTTTTACACCCCGTTTCGTATGGTTTTAGGGATGGGTTGCCTAAGCAAATTTGTATCCCTAGTGTAGCTCTACAACTTTGTTACATTGTCCACCTTCAAACTGTTTATAGATCAAAAGTTGTAAAGCCACCAAAACAGCTAGTTGATATTATTTTCAGCAAACTTCAAATCTGAATCAAAACAGAATTTATCATTTTACTCCAACTTTTTCTATAAAACTTGGAAATATCCACACATGAAAGTTGTTCAACTTTCCAAAACCTACAACTTTTCTATACATACCTTTAGCAAATTCTCTCTAGATTTAAAATTCCACTTTTGGGCTTCTTTAAGGTTTCAATTGGGATTGCTTTTCTCCAACAATCTCACCACTTTGGGTTCATCACTTAAGAGTAGAGTTACTCCTTAACCTAAGATCCCACTTTGGTGTATATATCTCATGTCCAAAATGACACTGGTTTAGAAGTGGTGCACTTAAACTTGATTGCAAACAGGGTTTTTAATCTTCCCTCGCTCCCAACAACACAACACACCACATTTGAGTTGAACTTTTAACCTAGTAAAATGTATTCTAGGGATATCAAGCAAGATGATGCGGATGCATATGATGTTATGCCAAAGTTTTAGTTCTTGTAACACCAGGGGTGTTACATCCTTCCCCCCTAAAAAGGAATCTCGTCCCGAGATTTAAAATTCTAGGTCAAGTAATGGAAAAAGGAAATGCAACACTAGTTTATTTCTCAATTACTCTTAAAAGACGAGAGGCGTACCTCTTTTGGTTTATGTTAAGGACAAAACACACCAGACCTAGGTTTACAAGACACTAGAGACTCAGGAACATGCTTTTTTAGATTCTCCTCCAATTCTCATGTGGCTTGGTCTTCCGTGTGTTTTGGTTTCACCGTATCTTGTAGAACTCGATAACATTCTTCGAGTGGCCCTATCCTTTTGATCCAAAACCTTTATGGAATACTCGAGTAGGTTAAATCTGGTTGAATATTGACATTTGACATCTCAAGAACATGTTCGGGGCTCGAAGAAACTTCTTCAACTGATACACGTGGAATATGTTGGTCACTGCTGCAAGATTTTCTGGCAGCTGCACCTTATAAGCCAGAGGTCCACCAAAATATTTGTTCCAAATATTGGTTCATCTTACTACTTCCAGGGTAATAGGAGTTCCAGACTGCAACTCGATCGCAAATTCCATGCCCCTTTCCGGAAGTAAACCAAGCAAAATCTTGGGGAACACCTCTAGAAACTTCTTAACATCGGGCATATTCTTTACTTCTTTCACTTAAACTCCTGATGTAGACAAACCTTATTATCTCCCAGAACAGCTTGACTAACCACCTTATTATAACCTTCAGTTGAACTGGTTGTCATCAGGAGCTAAAGTTTCACATTAAAACCACGTAGGAAGTATTACCCTTTTCCTCTCACTAGTATCCACAAAATCCAAAACATACTGGGATAGGCGAGTAAACCTCTCAAATAGTCCATTACACTCGCTTCTTCACCTTGCTTTAGATCCAAAAACGCTTTGAACTTTATTTGCATAGGGGCTTTTGGAACATGACGTGCCCGAAATACCTCACAGAACTCAACCCGAGAACTTAACGTCCTTCTGGCTGCAGCGCAAGGTATTCTGCCCGCCAACTAAACTTGGCTTCCAGTCTTCAAAAACAAGGAAAGGTAGCATAGAAAGGCAAAGACAGACAACATGAACAAGGTAGACGAAACACGTACTAAAGCTACTACATAGGGGGTTTAACTTAAAGTTATATGTCATGATGCATGCTCGTCCTATTCGTCCTTACAATCTTGCCAGCATATAGTGGCTTGCACGCTCTATGGCGGTGGCATACCTACTCACTCCGGAGTTAACTAGTCGCAATTTCCTAGAGTTTAGTAAGTGTACCTGCAAAAAAATTCCATTACAGCCCAAACCCCATGATGCAATTCACACATTTGGTCACAGTTTATACTCCATATATTTCTATATGGAGGCCAGCTCATCATTAAGCGCCGAGCCACACATAGGCGCCGTTGCCACACTTTAACCATAGGGCAACCCATTATGGTAACTCACCTTCTTACCTGAACGTAGGTGCGTCGTTACAAGTACATTACACTTCTCAGTATTCCCATGTCTGTATACCCATACACATCCATGGGGTACCGAATTCCCGGAAAAGTAAATACTCCACATCGCAGCCTTCATATATACATATGTGGAACATGTATATAATCAAGCGCCATAATTAAGCACTCTCCTAGACCGACGTTTGTTCGGTCATGCTCTCACATCTCACCTTACCTTGAGCGTCGATCCATTCAAAACCGAATGGCCTCAAAAATAACAATACACATGTATGCAATACCCACCCGGTTGTGGGTTAGTGGTTTTGAACTAAGCCACCTGATAGGCCTTAACTTAGGGCTTAATAGAGGATGTCACTAGCATTATAGTTTTTCAAAACTGTTTTTCAAAACCAAACAATGTGTTTAGGTGAAAATAGGTTTTCTGAAACCAAAACTTTTGTTTTGAAAATATGTATGTGACTGTATATACTTAATCTTGCTCCGATACCAGCTGTGGCAGAACCTCCCAAGTTATTGGGCCCACATGCACCTGTCCTTGTCGCAAAGACCTCAGACAGCTATGCATGTGCACCAGATAACTTAACAGGATCCGTCCGAGTGTCCCAAGGACCCCGGATAAACCACTTACAACCAAGATCGCAAGATTAAGTAACACAAATCACACACTAACATTTTTGCAGCGGAAATCTTATTACCAAATTTTACAAGTTACATCAAGTTTTACATTATATTTATCGGAGTGGTTACAGAAGTGGTTCAAAGAATAAACTTTAAAATGTTATAAATTATGTATAAGTTTGAAATATATGCTAGCTCAAGTGAACATCCTCAATAAGAAGTATAGAAGAGTTACTTAGACTTATAAGAAGGCCGAGCCCACCGGCACTTAACACCATCAACAGCAGCACAAAGTTAAAACCTGAAAAACAACAGGGAATAAAACCCTGAGTATGGAATTACTCAGCAAGACTTACCCGACTAAAGAAAAGACTCTCAAGGGTATGCTGGCTAGAGGGATTCAAGGTATGGCTTATCAAGAATCAAAGACTCATTTGCAGAAAAGCTTACTAGAAGTGGGTCCTTAAGCCAAAATTTTACATCATAAGTTAAGTACTTTTTTCTGAATCTAGATTTGCCTAATCTAGAGCATTCACTTGTCCTACACTAGCTTTCTTTTAAAATCCAACCTTTGTTTTGCTTGTTATCTACGATGAGGGTCGAAGATCCAGTCTTCATATCCGAGAAGTTCGGCGATCCGAATCGATTAATACCCAGCTGGGGATCTCCAACCACACGACATATGCTTCTCTTAACTCTTTTGCACATGTCTACCATTCCCACGGATCCTCCACCACATGAACAGGTCCGCGCCACTCGAGAGCACACCACCCCTTTTAGGCGGTCCTTTGCTAGGGGGTACGTGCCACTCTCGCCATCTCTCCACTCCCAGTGCGCGATTGTCTTTTCATGTATGGAATAGCCGGGTTCAGGCTTACCCATGACGAGGTATGTGGCCAGATAAAGGGTCCTAGATCAGCAGGCCAACAATCGGTACGGTCCTTAATTGACACAGACGGAGACACTACACCGAGACTCCTTTCTCGTGCAAGTCACCCGCCCGGTCTCAACTTTATAATTTAAACCCAAAGTGTGGTACCTGGCAGAGGTACATCTTTTCCGATGTTGAACCCATCACGGCCATGATGGATCCAACATTAAGTTTTATTTTTGAAAACATCCCACCCACTTTTGCCACATCATCTTTTGTAAAACAAAACATTTTGTTTTTCTAAAGCAAGGCTAAGCATCAAAATCTTTTGTAAAACGGGTGCTCAAGAAAGGTAATCAATTTCAAGGAAGGTAATGCAGGAATTGTTTTATCAATCAACTCCTATCACCTAATGCATCAATCAAGTGAGAAAGATTTTAAAAACATCAAGGAAGGTGGCAAATGCACCGGGGCTTGCCTTATTGCAGGAGTAAATCCCAAAATTATTCTACTCTGTAAGTAGTTAGATAAAACTCCACCACTGGATCAAGAGGCTCTGGAGTGAACTCCTTCTTCAGACACCGCTTCTTCTCTAGGTGTTCTACAAGTCAATTGCAAATAAATACATGGATGCTTATGTAAGGATATGAAATGTAAAATCTCTAGACTCTCACAACTACGCATACATTCAAGCAAGCAACCATACCAGCGGCCACCGTTTACCACAGACGTTCGTGCAGAACTGGGAGAACGACGATGCTGCAGTGAGGTTGCGAGAATGAGCGTCGGGTCGATGGCCGACGACCGATGGCAAGTGTGCAGCGACACACACCATGGGCTGGGAAGAACCGGAGATGACATGCGGCGAGCTCTGGCAGTTGAACGACGCAAAGCATGTCAACTCGAATGCGAGTTCGGTGACCAGTAAAGCTCATGGAGAAATTCACTAAAGGCCGAGAGATGGCAGGGAAATTATTGAACTGTAGAGCACAGCAATAGGAAAAAGGAAGGAGAAAGATTACTGCACTTTGGATTTTTAAACTAGGAAGGAGAGGAGAATTGCACGCGCAGCCAGCCACACGTCCCAGCGAAAGCACACAGACAGCTGCGTGGCAGCCCTTGCATGTGGCACAGACAGGAAGTAGCTGCGTGGCAGCCCAGCTCGATGACCGTCGGCCACCACCAGGGGAAAACATCTAGAATAGGGGACAAACCTGGCTCCCTGCAACCAGTGCCACGTCCACTACGCGTGTCCGTTCAAGCCTCACAGTCCTGCAGAGCTCAACGCTCAAATTACAGGAGGCAAGCAAGCTAGCTCCTGCCGACATGCACATGGAGCACACAAGCTAGTGGATTAGCTTAACACTCTTCCAAACTGAAGCACGTTCAGCCCCACACCCAGCTAGTGGATTGGCTGAACTCTCTTCCAACTACCAGCTCTTTCCATCTCTAACCACAGCTTTAAATTACTGACACATGGGAAGCATAACTACAACGTGGAGAGCTCTCTGCTCCCAAAACTAAACCAAGTTTTCAGTCACCGAAACTGAATTCAGCACTAAACAACTAAATTCCCATCCTTAACCCCTTTGATCCTCACGATTCCATGTAATACATGCTGACCTTTGTTAACAAAATTTGCTCACAAAATATAGCTCTAAGAAAGTGCTGCAGCAACTCAAGGTCGAAAGCTCACAGATTACGAATTATTGTGCCTCAAAGTGGGGTGAAAATGTTGAATCATGGCTTTTACTAACTGATTAAGATTCAGCATTTTCCCAGACTGACAACTCGACTTGGAGCAGAATTTTCTCTCGATTTGAAATACAAACGGGAGAATGTATATTAACAAAAACCGCTCTCCATCCTGCCCTCTAACAACTTGATATAGCAACACATGGCTGAAAACACACTGATAGAAAGTTATAGTGCCCCAAAGTTGTCCCAAACCAATTGAACTTTCTTGTTTCAGTTAGCTGAAATCCAAAACCTGACAGTGAATGTTTTGGGACAGTTTACTGCAAGCTCTATGCAGGACCATGCCAATCTCATAATAAGAAATCTACTCACTAACCAAAGATCTTCAACATTGCTACAGGAGTCATAGCTCATACCCACATGGATTAGTCACTACAAGGATCTAAAACTGAGTAAGCACACTGAACTTGGACTTTCAGTTGGCTGAAACCTGAGTTCGGACATTAAATCCCGACAGCCCCTCTTTGGACCAACATTTATCCCAAATTTGTGTAGTATCAAGACAAACCTACTTAAGGAAATTTGTTCACCAAACCATCCCCTAACATTTTTCTATAGGGCATGCAGCTCGAAACACCATGGACAAGGCAAAGGAGAACTCCAAAGTCAGATGAAAAACAATGAATTTCAGCTTCAATAAACTGAACCTAGTGCTGAAACCCAAATGTTTGACACCACAGCTTCGAGCCAGCTTTTCTCCTAGTTCTATGCAAGGTCACGGCGATCCAACCCACACCACCCTCTAACAGTTTTATATAGAGAGTGCAGACTATAACTGCATGGATCAAAAGTTATAGTGCCCTGAAGTTAGGTAAAA
This sequence comes from Zea luxurians, assembly GCA_029449295.1. Lineage (NCBI taxonomy): Eukaryota > Viridiplantae > Streptophyta > Magnoliopsida > Poales > Poaceae > Zea > Zea luxurians. Next base: position 20,202,508 of record JAOPSE010000034.1, on the reverse strand, counting down.
ACACTAGAATTCAGCTGCATCTAACTAAACAAGAAACTGAACACACATGCCTGACAAAGAATGGTTGGGCACAGTTTACTCAATTTTTGTGCAGCACCAAACAAAACTTTCTTAAGAAGATTTGATCACCATTATATGGTCTTCAACTTTGCTGCAGAGATATACCCCAGAACTCCATGGATCAGGCACAAAGAAGCTCCAAAGTTGCACCAAAAACACTAAAATTCAGATTTAGTAAGCTGCACTAAGTCTGAAATCCAAATCTGTGAGCTCCACTTTGGACCACTTTTTCTCCTAGTTCCAAGCAGTTTCAAGGGCATGACCCTCACTATGGATTACTCTCCCAACATTGGTCTCCAGGTTTTCTACAGAAACTACAGCCTAAAAGCACATCGATTGACCACCGAGGAGCCCCAAACTTGACACTTTTCACTGAAAATTCAGTTCTCAATCAGCCAGACTGTCTGAAATCCAGAACTGAACATTACATCTTTGAGCCACTGTTTCTCCCAATTGTATATAAATTTAGGGGCATAACCTTTAACCAAACTTATACACCAACATGTGGAATTCCACTTTTGTACATAAACATTAACCCATAGCTGTATGTATCAGCCACTAACAGGCCTCCAAAGTTGCTTCAGAATATAAAATCATCAGTTTCAGAGATTGCACTAAGTCTGAAACTCTACAAGTATTACAACCCTATTTTGGACCAGTTTTACACCCCGTTTCGTATGGTTTTAGGGATGGGTTGCCTAAGCAAATTTGTATCCCTAGTGTAGCTCTACAACTTTGTTACATTGTCCACCTTCAAACTGTTTATAGATCAAAAGTTGTAAAGCCACCAAAACAGCTAGTTGATATTATTTTCAGCAAACTTCAAATCTGAATCAAAACAGAATTTATCATTTTACTCCAACTTTTTCTATAAAACTTGGAAATATCCACACATGAAAGTTGTTCAACTTTCCAAAACCTACAACTTTTCTATACATACCTTTAGCAAATTCTCTCTAGATTTAAAATTCCACTTTTGGGCTTCTTTAAGGTTTCAATTGGGATTGCTTTTCTCCAACAATCTCACCACTTTGGGTTCATCACTTAAGAGTAGAGTTACTCCTTAACCTAAGATCCCACTTTGGTGTATATATCTCATGTCCAAAATGACACTGGTTTAGAAGTGGTGCACTTAAACTTGATTGCAAACAGGGTTTTTAATCTTCCCTCGCTCCCAACAACACAACACACCACATTTGAGTTGAACTTTTAACCTAGTAAAATGTATTCTAGGGATATCAAGCAAGATGATGCGGATGCATATGATGTTATGCCAAAGTTTTAGTTCTTGTAACACCAGGGGTGTTACAGCAGATTCCTCTCTGCTGATCTTGAAATAAATCTGTTCAATGATGCCAGCCTTCCTACTAACCTGTGAGCCCCCTTTCTCGAATTTGGCGGTTCCATCCGAAGGATAGCTTCGATTTTGCTTGGGTTAGCTTCAATACCCTTTGTTGATACCATACAACCAAGAAACTTGCCCTTCTTCACTCCAAAGACGCATTTTTCTAGATTTAGCTTAAGACCAGTCCGTCTAATGTTGGCAAATGTCTCTTGCAAATCGGCAACATGGTTTTCTTGCTTCGTGTTCTTTACTATGATATCATCAACATATGTCAGCACATTTCTGCCAATTTGGGAGTGAAGAACTTTAGCAGTCATTCTGCTGAAGCTTCCTCCAGCATTCTTGAGCCCCTCAGACATCCGAAGATAACAATATGTCCCACTAGGAGTTATGAAGCTTGTCTTCGGCTCATCGTCTTTCTTCATCTAGATTTGATGATAGCCTGAGTAGCAATCCAATAAGCTCATAAGCTCCGAAGTAGCTGCTGCATCCACAAGGGAATCTATTCTTGGCAATGGGAATTCATCCTTCGGGCATGCCTTATTGAGATATGTAAAGTCAATATACATTCTCCATTTTCCGTAAGCTTTATTTACCATGACGGTATTGGCCAGCCACTCTGGGTATGTCACTTCTCTGATAACACCAGCACTTAAAAGTCTTTTCACTTTGTTCCGTGCACCTTCGGCCTTATCATCGGACATTTTCTGAAGCCTCTGCTTTCTTTGTCTGAATGACGGGTCTACATGGAGCGAGTGTTCAATAAAATCTCTATTAACACCACAGAGATCATTGGTTGACCAAGCAAAAACATCTTTGTTGTTGAATAAAAATCTCAGCAAGGTCTTCTCTTGTTCATCAAATAATTGAGATCCCAATAGCACTTTTTGCCTAGCTATGTCTTCACACAGAAGCATGGGATTTGGTTGATCTGCCGAAGCAGCCTTTTCTCTTTTATGCTTATATTATTGGTGAGCTTCAGCTTCATCTATATTATGGATGGCCTTCGAATCCGTCCAACTCCCTTCGGCTCTCCTGGCAGCTTCTTGACTCCCATGTACCGCAATGGGTCCTTGTTCCAAAGGTATCTTCATGCAAAGATATGTTGGATGGAGTATTGCTTCGAAGGCATTGAGCATCCCTCGACCAATGATTGCATCGTATGGATACTCCATATCTACAATGTTGAAGACAACCTGTTCTGTCCTTGTGTTGTGAACATAGCCGAAGGTGATCGGCATGGTTATTTTGCCGAGTGCCACAATTTGTCTTCCTCCGAAACCACAAAGGGGGTGTGTTGCATCATGTATCTTGTCATCCGACTCTTGCATTTGCCTAAAAGCCTTCGTGAAAATGGTATCTGTTGCAGTGCCTGTGTCCACCAGGACATTATGGACCAGAAATCCCTTGATGACACAAGATATGACCATTGCATCGTTGTGGGGATAATCCTTGAGATGAAGATCCTCCTGGGAGAAGGTGATTGGTATATGAGACCATTTGGACTTGATGAAGGGTCCTTGCACCCCAACATGTTGTATCCTTCTGTATGCTTCTTTCTTCTGCCTCTTGTTGGCTGGTTCAGAAATTGAGCCACCTGTGATTGGGAGCACCAGCTTCGTAGCCGAAGGTGCCACAGCTTGGTTGTTTTGCGAAGCCATCATCGTAGTTGTTGAAGTGAGTTCACCAGAGATGGGCGCCAATGTTGGTCACTTGTTCTTAAATGATGTGAATCAAGAACAAGGCAACACAATTGTTAATGATTAAAGACCTTCGTCCTTTGAAGCATTATCTCCTCTCGGCTTGCCAGAAGGTGGGGATGCGATAATGTCGTGAGAATGATTACTATCCAGCGTGAATAGTATGGGGGTACTGTTCATCTATTTATAGGCACAGGACGCAGCCTTGGTAAAGTTACATTCATGCCCTCGAACACTCGTTTACAAGTAATTAAAACTAACAAGGTTTATCTAGTCCTTTTCCCTTCTTTGCTTGGTCTGGGCCGAAGCTATTGACCTTCGGCATCTTGCACTATCGCTTCTACACAGAGTCTTCATCTTGAGGAGCTAAACCGAGGCTGAAGGAAGCTTCGGCGAGACTGTGTATTATTTTGCCGAAGGTGTTTTTTCCTTGAGGACCTTCGACGGAGAAGAAGACCCCCAACAGCTTCATCGTACTTCCATTGATCTATGCCGAAGCTTTTCTGGTAACGAAGCTCCTGTAATACTTAGTAACATGCTGATAACAAATGGTTAGCCATGTTTTTTAGGACCTTCGGAAGACGAAGGCCCCCAACAGTAGACCCTCACAGTATCAGTTATTGTAACAAATTCAAACTGCGAAACGAATGAAGGCCTTTAGCCGAAGGTCCAAAAAAACACCTTCCCTTTGCTAGAATAGCGAAACCTTCTGTATCGTGGGGCCTACCGTTGAGTGGTGGTTTGCATATATATATGAGGGATGTGATGAAAATATTTTTTGTGCTATCAAGCTTGTGTTGGCTTTGTTGTTTAGCTTGCTGACACTGTACCCATGACTGTGTTCGAGCTTCGTCTCTTTGTTTCAACCAACGCTAAGATGACCGAAGATAAGAGAAGTGAGGATCCCGCACTGGCTAGGTTTTATGAAGCTATAAAAAGGACAAATGTTGAAAAAAAATTACTAATGAGATTTTAGCTAGGTTTTCTGAAGATTCTAATGGCAGTGAAGATTTTGATATTGAAAGTGACAACGATGATGCCGATGATCGGTCGTGGAGGCCGAGTCATGTGGTATTGGGGAAATCAACTGTGAAGAAAGGACATGTTGAGGCTATGAAAGACAAATACTTTCATGATGTGTCTTTACTAATAATTGGCGGTGAAAATGATGTTCAACTTTCGGAAAAAGATGAGGTAGTGGTTTTTCGAAGCTTCATGAAGGCTAGGCAATGGTTCCCCTTACACGAGTTTCTAGTCAAAGTTTTGAAGAAGTTTGAAATTTCCCTTAATCAGCTCACCCTTGACACACTAATCAAGATTGGGATTTTCATTTGGGCAATAAGGAGCTAGGGAATGGAACCGGATGCTGATTGTTTTTGTAATATTCACGAGTTGTCTTATTAGACGAAGGGCACTGGGAAAGAGCAGTATCATAACAACTTTGGATATTATACCTTCATATACTAGTTTGATGCAAGAGTCTCGTGCCAACCTTTTGGAAAAAATGGCCGGGTTCATGAATGAAGCAATGGTTTTATGTGAAAAATGATTTGAGACAAAGAAGTGATGTTAAGGATCTAATCCAGTGGCCTATCCAATCTTGATTCGGACTGAGGAGGCCTGCTATTGTGAATACAGAAAAATCGCAAGGTTGCCTGGCGGCATTTGCTACTGTGTGCAACTACATCAGTACAAGGGACTTAGTGCAGGAGCATATAGCTTTCAAGGTGTGGCCCTTGACTACTGAGTGGGAAATGCCGAAGAATGCTGATGCTGATATTAATACGGGAAAAAGCAGTCTGGTGCACCTGAAGTATACTTATCGATTCAGGAATTAGTTTGATGAGCCAGACAATGGTTGGCTTGATGCCATTGAAGCAACCAGTGATGAATTGCTAGGAAGCTATACGAAGGCTGAGGACGAAGCTATGTATACCACCTTCGGTGCTCGAGGGAAACGAAGATTGAATAGGGTCTTTGATGCTATTGGATTTGTTTATCCTGATTACTGCTTCCCTGCCCAGAAAAGGAGGTTAAAAAAGAAGAGTGCGCCTGGGGCTTCTTCTACTGCACTGAAGCAAAAGAGGGTGAAGGTTTTGACCCACCGACCGAAGTCGTACTTCTTGGAAAGGGCTGCACAACTACCTGTCACATGAACTTCGGAAACAGAGACTGTCGAAAAAACCGAAGGGGTCCTTTCGGCAACTGCAGTGAATGCCCATTCATTTGGAACTGCTAGATCAGCCAAAGGTTCAAGATTTGCTGAAGGCGCCAGCGCAAACGCAAATTAGAACCGCTCCAGCAGGAACGCTAATAAAGATAGGAAAATGGCTAATGTGCTTGAGGTTGTTTTAAGACCTTCGAAGATGGTGACGCCTGCACTGCCTAAAGTTTCCAAGGATAAAGCTGGTGAACCGACTGCCATTTCTCCGAGTACTTTTGCTGATTTAGATAAGGTTGGACTTTCAGAGGCCACACTGTCTAAGGAGAAATCTGAGAGCCTACCAGAAAGAATGATGACAACATCCCTCGAAACGGCATCGTCAGAAAATATTGACTTCATCATCCATCACACTTGAGGAAAGCAATTGACGAAGGAACAAATTGCCGAAGCTCAACATTATACCAAAGCTTGATCTTGGGTTATCCTTAATGCCGAAGGATCATTTGGCATATTGTTTAACATACAATAGCTTAAAGGTTTGTGCTTACTTCTTTCTTCGGGCTTTTGATAATTATTTTAGATAAAATCTTTGACTTGTTTTCTTTTTACCTACCATTAGGGCCTTATGTTGAGCAAAGCTTTGAAAGCGCAGAAAGAATGCGAAAATCTGCGCTCAGAAGTTATAACACTTCGGAATGAGGGCCTTGAGAAAGACAAGATTATTCTTTCCTTAGTTGAGAGGCTAAAGATGAATGAAGCTAATGTGGATAAATTCTCCAAAGCGGATCAAAAGATTTCAAAGCTAAAAAAGAAAAAGAGGTTGACGCAAAACGCATAGCTGATCTAGAATACGCTTTATCCACCCAAGTAGAATTGCATAAATCTGAAGTGATAAGGTTGGAGAAGAAACTTGATGAAGTTACCGAAAACTTTAACGTTGAGCAATCGAAGCGTGAAATATCCGACACTGAACGGTCCAGAGTACAGAATAATGATGAAGAGCTTCGTCAAGCGAAGGAAGAATGCTACTCTATTGCTATGCAATGCTCTGATAAACTAAAATGCTTTTACTAAAGTTGGCACATTCTCGGCTGTTGGGGACTTGTTCTCAAATGCTAAGAATTAAGAACAAGGCAACATAAAAAGTGTTAAATATTAAAATCCTTCGTCCTTCAAGACATTATATCCCTTCGGATATAATGAAATCCAGACGAAGGTTATGAGGGAAAGAACCTTCGCAAGTTAAGTATACAATAAAGAAGAATTCGTATATCAAATATGAAGAATGATTTAGATATTATTATCAACTTATATTTATTTGCATTATCATCTCCAAAATAACAAATTATGAATGTACCTTCGGATTGATGGAAAGTAAAGGTACAAGCGTGATGCGAAAAAGGCGAATGCTGAGTCAGCCTGAACAGTACGGGAGTACTATTCATCTATTTATAGGCAAGGGACGCAGCCCGTGTAGAATTACATTTGTGCCCTTTACATTTATCAATAAATCTATAGTAATTCTTCGGGGTCTAATTTGCCTTTTCATCTTTAGGTCGGTTCCCTTTCTCTGCTATCATGCTGAAGCTTTTCTGCGCACAGCTTCGTGGTCATTTTCATCCTTCGTCATATTCGCTTTCCGTCTCGCTCAGACTTCGTACTGACCCTACTCTTGTATACTCATGACCCGATTCCGAAGATACCTGTTCACATATTCCACTTGGAAAACATTGTTAAATCATGTTTTTGAGGACCTTCGGAAGCCGAAGGCCCCCAACAGTAGCCCCTCGCAATATTAATTTGCTGGAATGATAAATTCATATTGCGACATGGACGAAGGCCTTAAGCCGAAGGTCCGAAAAAACACCTTCCCTTTGCTAGAATAGCAACAGTCATTGACAAGCGGGACCCTCCAGTTTTCAACGCACTAGGTGTATAAATAAGAGCTTGCCACGAGTTATTTGGCACGCTTTCTTGCCATCTGCTCTTGCTTACTCGTCTTTTTGCCTATGCGCAACAACGCTTGCTTGGCTTTTTAAATTTTTAAGCTTCGGATTTGAGAGCACTTTCTCGGCGTTCACAAAGATGTCTGAAGATAAGAAAGCCGTTGCTGAATCGAAGCTGAGCCTTTCTGAAGTGATGCATCTCGGGTTTATTCAGTCAATAGCAAAGACCAACACAGAGAAGATCACTAGGGAGATTTTGGAGGGTTTACCTGAAGATACTGGAGACAGTGACAGCTATGATGTGGAAAGTGGGGGTGAAGACTCCGAAGATCGACCGTGGCGACCAAGTCACACAGTCTTCGGAAAATCAGGCATTAAACAGAGTCATCTTGACAACATGAGGGGAAGATACTTTCGAGACATGTCTATTGTGAGGGCAGATGAAGGGGAGAAAACTGTGCCTACTCCCGAAGAGAATGAAGTCGTAATCTTCCGAAGCTTTTTAAAAGCTGGACTGCAGTTTCCTTTGAGCGGTTTTGTCATAGAAGTAATGAAGATATTTGAAATTTACCTTCATCAACTTACTCCCGAAGCAATCAAAAGAATGGGCATCTTAGTCTGGGCCGTGAGGAGCCAAGGTTTAGAACCGAATGCAAAAAGTTTCTGCAACATACATGAACTATTGTATGAGACAAAACCCTGGGGTAAAGAGCAGTATCACAACAATTTTGGCTGCTACAGCTTCGGCGCCCGGTCTGGGTCAAGCTGTCCCGTGCCAACCTTTCGAAAGAGGTGGCCCGGCGACTGGATGACGGAATGGTTTTATGTGAAAAATGACTTGGAAGCACAGGAAGACATTAAAGGTATCATTATGCGCCCTATCTAGCAACGCTTCGGCCTTTGGAGGCCGAAGGTAGAAATGAATGAAGCAGCCGAAGAATGCCAGAGAGCCTTCGGCGTGGTTTACTCTTTTATTGGGACAAGGGATTTGGTCCAAGAACACATTGCCTTCAGAATATGGCCACTTGTAGAAAAGTGGGAAATGCCGAAGGAGACCGTTAGAGAACCTGACGAAGGTGGATTAGTTAGGCTAAAATACACATTCCAATATGGAGATAAATTCGTCGAGCCAGATGATGACTGGCTAAAAAGTATTGAGACCGTAAGTGATGAATTGCTTGGATTATACTCGAAGGCCTAAGACACTGCACTGTCAGCGGCCTTCGGAGGCCGAAAGAAAAAGAGACTCAACCGAGTATTTGATGCAATTGGGTTTGTCTACCCCGACTACCGTTATCCAACACGGGGTCAAAAAAGAAAGAACACATCTTCTGCAAAGGAAGTTGCCTCAGCCGCTCCTGAGCGAACCGGCGCCAAAGGGGAAGAGGGTAAAGGTTCTCACACACCAGCCACGTTATATTGAACCGGCCACAGTGCCTGAGTTTGCCGGTGAGACCTCTTCGGCCACCGAAGCTAAAGAACCGACTCCCCTGCCAAATATTGTAGGGCTGGCCGAAGTGCCAGTGACGGAAAAAAATAGAAGAACCGAGGGCTGAAGTAACAAAGACAACAGAAATTCTAAGTCCTTCAGCAAAAATTGAGACAACAAAAAGCCAAAAGGGGCCAGCAGTGACCCCAAAAAGAAAAAGGATGGTTAACGTGCTTGATGTTTTGGAGACAATTAAGTCTTCAAGCACAACTCCGACGAAAACTGTTGAATCTTCCGAAGCACATACTGAAGCATTTGATGCCGAAACCTCAAAACATCAGTCTGAGACTGAAGCTGGGCCTTCGGAGCCCGCCAAGGTGAAATCCTTGGAAGTCGAAAAGATAGAAACAGCAAAACAAATTTCAGCTGAAGAAACTGGTACAGCCGCCCCTGAAGCATCTTCCGAAACCTTCGATTATATCCTTCGTCATGCTTCGGGGAAAAAGCTGACTAAAAAAGAACAGCAAGAAGCCCAGTACTACGCCCACAAATTGAAATATCCAAAGGGGGCACTGATATTCAACGGCAGTGGGGAAGAAGACTTTTTGTATTGTCTCCCTGACAGCAAGGAGATTTATGTCTGTCGGGAGATGAGCAAGAGCTTCGGATTCCCAACACTGGAAGACGGGCTCTCGGTGCTGTCAAAAAACGAGCTAGCCGACAGCCTAGCATATAATAGCTTAAAGGTACAGAGAATGAGGTTTTTGTATTTTTTCTTGAAACCAAAATTTTTCGTTCACTTAAATTTATGGTTGCACTCACATTTTTCTTTTTGCAGGGCCTTATACTTAGCAATGCCCTCAGGGCCCAAAAAGATGCCGAAGACGAAGGGTGTGTTATGGCCCTGAGCAACCTTCGTTCCGAAGTAATTGAACTAAGGAACGAAGGTCTCGAAAAAGATAAAATATTGCATTCATTAATAGATAGAATAAAAGAAGACGAAGCTACTTTTAAAGTTCAAGCTGAGGCTCAGAGGCGTGAAATTGAAGATCTCCGAAAACAACTGGCTAGAGCTAAAGAGGAACGCACTCTTGAAGAAACGAAACGAGAACTCAGTGAACAATGGGCAAACCATTTGGAAAAAAGCGTTGAAGAGCTTCGTGCATCTAAGAAAAGATGCTATGAAAATTCTATAGAATGTGTTAAAAAAGTAAAGACCAGCTTTGCCAATGTTGGCGCTTTTTCAAGTGAAGAAAACTTCATAAAGGGTGACCCCGAGGGTCCAATCGAATGGATCAGTCACGAAGCTGAGGCCTTTGAAGAAATTTTGAATAGCCGCGGAGACATATGTGCCTTTTCGGGTGCCAGGGAGATTGCTACTATTTTGGAGAGGAAAGGCTGTGAGCATGTGAAGCTTTTGGCACAATCCGAAGCCGCTTTATCCTCCGAAGATATAAAAGACCCCTCGGCCGAAGCAAGCCTGGTCGGTGGAAAATTTTTCACCGACATCTGGGACAATGGTGGCCAGGAAATGGCCCAAGAGATTATACGAAAAAGCGAAAAAGGCATTCATGACGCTAGAAAATTAGCAGGGGCCGCTGAGAGAAGTGCAGAGCCTGAAGGGCAAATAGGTATTGAATAGTGGTTTTTGACTTTGTGCTGTAATTTTTTGATTTCGAACTTGTTCACGGTTTGTAATAGTAATATAGCCGTATCTTCTCCTCCCTTAAAACCTGCTGAACCATCTGCGGGCTCCCACGCAAAATGGGATGACGAAATTAGGAAAATGGCCGAAGCCATCATGGATAAAGTTGTTGATCAGCTACTAAACGAAGCTGTAGAAGTAGTTCTAAGGGAAGATTAGATGCTGCTGTAAAAACATTTAGAATATAATGTGTAATATTTTGTAACTCTGAATGTAATATATGAACTATTTATGGTTCTTTTCTTTACGACGCATGAAACTTCGTATACATACCGTTTTTGAGCCTTCGGCGAAAAAAACACCTTCCCTTCTTTTCATGCTTCATAAATAATATCCGTGTTCTCATATGATCAGCAACCAATCCTCGTAAAATTAATAACCAATAAATGTTTCCATTTGACGAAAGTATAACTCTTCAATAGCTATTTTTGTGCCTTGCCACTTTTCCTTCGAAACAATTTTCGAATATCGATACTGGGATCCCCTTCTTTGCATTGTTGATGCAATATGATGCATGGTGTTATGTGTAACACTCAAAGTTGTATAAAAGAGTATATAGTGATTCCATTATTTGATGTGTCTCATTTGCATATTAAAAAGAACATACACAAAAATTTAGAGATCAATTCAAACAGATGAAAAAAAAAATTGCATCATGCTGGAGTTATATGTTTGTGCATTAAATGAAAAAAAATAATGTCAATAATAATAAGATAATAATTACTAGAAAGCTTAAATCCTAAATTGAAAATTAGGGTTTGAATTAGGAGAAGGGAAGAACTAAGAAAAATACTACATAAAATAAAATAAAAATCAGAATAAACATCCTTCACACTTATATTATTAAATTATACAATTCAAACTGAGGACAAGTTATTCACAAAGTTTGAATTTAAACTTGAATTCAATTGGATTTGAAAATGAAGAAAATAAAAGAGAATGGAAAGAAAAGAAAAAGAAAAGGGAAATATGCTACATGGGCCGTCCGACCGTGCTTTTCGGCCCAGTCAACATCTCCACAGCGCACAGCCCAAACTGCACAATGGCGCCGACCGGTGGGTCCCCTTCGTCAGTCACGCCTGCTGTTCTCGCGCTCCACCGCGCCTGAGCAACTTACACCGGGGACCCGCGGACCAGTCGCAATGCGCGCTCATACTTTTATGCTCGCTTACGCGTGGGGCCCGCTGCCAGCTGCACCCGCCTCGCGCCTGCTCCCCTTACTCCCACTGACTGCCGGGCCCGAGCCGTCAGTTGTTTCCTCTCCGCTGAAATCGCGCGCGCACAACAAACTCCGAGCGATTCGGACGGAATCGTTGGCGCACGACTCCACCTCGCTCTGGCTTCAAATGCGGAACCGAGCCCCTTGACCCTGCCCTCGTACCTCCTTCTCGTTCTCCTCCTTTCCGCCGCCATCGGAGAGGGACTCCGAGAGCCGCCATAGCCATAACCCGCCGCGCTGTGCCTTCTTCTCCATTCATCGCCGCTTGGTGTTATTAGAAGGGATTGGGGGTCTGCGCCGGGCTTCTGCGAAGCTGTCCGTGGTGGTTGCGGGCGGAATCACCCATCGCGCGGCCCTTAATTGCTCGCCGTGGAGGGAGCTCTGCCGCGGATCCGCCTTCGCCGTGGCCGGACGCTCTTCGCGCCGAGACTGTCGGTAAGACCTACTCCAGCGTGTTCGCCATCAATTCTGGATCGTGTAGAGACTCTCGGACTTTGAGGTAGTGACTTAGGACGCCGAATTGTTGATCGCCGGCGATGTTCCGCCACTGGCCGTTGGCGGCGCCGCCGTCTAACGGTGGGAATTTGGGGTGCCGTCCGATTTCAATGGACGGTGTGGATTAGATGGCGGGTAACGTTTCGACCAAACTGACTGCAGCCGTTGATGCGGGATCTAAGGGAGAACAGCAGATCTTAGATTCATTAAACCTGTGCCATCGGATTTGGATCCAACCGCCCTGGGCGCGTACCGTTTCGTTTAGAAAGAAATCTAATCCTAGCCCTCGATTCTGGATCCTGCGGCTGATATGCCCCTGTACCCCTTCGCCCAGGCCTTTTTGCACATGAGCCCCCGTCTTTAGTTTAAATCAACCCGCCGTCCACGTTCACTATTTACTGAGTCTGGGGAATCTTGCGCCGAGAACCCTGTGCTTCCCAGTAAATGAGGCCCAGTCCAGAGGATTAGAAAATCAGAAAAATTAATTAAGAAATAGATTTTTATGTGTAGAAATAATCCTAGAATTTGTATAATTCATAGAAAATGCATAGGAACTCCAAATTGGTCCATTCCAGTTCCTAAATTTTTGTTATAGTATTGTCTACGCAGTAGTGCCTCTGTTTTGGCATGAAAGGCTCATTTAAATTCATCTAATACTTAATCTTGTATTAAATACATAAAAGCTACAGAAATTCATAACTTGAAATATATAACTCCAAATTTAGTGATTCCAGTTCCTATGGTTTCATTTTAATGTGTAGATTTTTACTGTATATTTTATTCATCTGTTTGGTGCGATGTTGATTTTGGCTATACTATGTATGTATTGTGTTGATGCGAGTAGACGAGCAAGCCACTGTGGAAACTGAGGTTCAACAAGTAGAAGTAGCTGAGCAGGAGCTCATTGCAGGCAAGTTGTGCCCTTGATCACTTACTTTTCCCAGCCATGTTCTTATTAATTTTAATGATCTACATAGGTTAATTTTGATGGGAGCCTTTATGTTACCCCAGTTTTGAGTACCTCTATACCTTGTTCACCCCTGAAACATTTTTGGGTAGTATTTGCTATTGCTTTATGTGGATTGGGTATGGAGATACACTATTCATGATTATTCTGTTATTATCTTGTTATTATTGCTGTTCATGTTAAGATCATTAAATTAATGGGAATATGGAGCGACCACCCGGGAAAACAGTGCTACCACAAGGGTTTAATGGGACGCCCTTGGCTGACTAATTAGGAAAGCTAGTGGAAGACTACCTTACCCGAAAGGGGCAAGGGCAGTAGGGGAGTGGTCAGTGTAGGGAGGTCCCTGGTTGATTTTGCTGCGATGGCGGTCAGCCAGGAACCCTGCATTGGAACTTCCTATAAACTGTAGCGGGTTTTCGGAAGCTAGTGGAACTTTGTAAAGGCCTCGTAGTGGATCCCTAGCCATTCACCTCGGTAGTGTCTAAGGGCCTTGCAAACCCAGGCGACATGGGATACACGACTTGTGGGTAAAGATGCGCAACCTCTGCAGAGTGTAAAACTAGTATACTAGCCATGCTCACGGTCATGAGCGGCTCGGACCCTCACATGATTAACTATGGAACTTAAGTTTAATTTGACATTTGCATCGCATTTGGGGTTATTTTACTATTACTGTTCTTTATTATTATTAAGGTTTGGTATTTACTTACACTTAGTAATTGCTAATAAAATTTTGACCAACTTATAAAAGCAATGCTCAGCCTTAACCTCTATTTCATTGATCAGCCTTACACTTCATGAACTCCCACCTTTGGTGAGTTCATGCCACATTATTCCCCACGACTTGTTGAGCTATGAACGTATGTGAGCTCACTCTTGCTGTCTCACACCCCCCCCCACAGGAGAAGAACAGGTGGTCGAAGAGGAGCTGCCTAACACTGAGGAGTTCGATCTGATCTAGGTGGCGTTTCTCAGTCGACATTGGCGCCGACGATCCTTAGTTCGTTTTATATTTATCTTTATTTTGTAATAAGACTTCCGCTATGTAATAATTACTCTGATGTTTTATGACATTTATCTCTATACACTCTGTTACTATATATGTTGTCTTCTTGGCGCATGTATGAGATGCACCAGGCTTTGTTCCTTAAAGCCGGGTGTTACATTATGCTATGCGAATGATGTAATGATGTGATGTTATGCAAAGTGATATTTGCCGAAGGTCGACGTTTTACTTTCAGCAGAATCAGCGTTTATTTTTCGCTGTAAGCCTCCCTTAGGAGCTTCTTCGCCTTTTACTTTCAGCGGATTCAGCGTTTATTTTTCGTTGTAAGCCTCCCTTAGGAGCTTCTTCACCTTTTACTTTCAGCGGAATCAGCGTTTATTTTTCACTGTAAGCCTCCCTTAGGAGCTTCTTCGCCTTTTACTTTCAGCGGAATCAGCGTTTACTTTTCGCTATAAGCTCTGCATTCCCTTCGTAACGACTTTTGAGCAAAAAACTTACTCTGCGTTCCCTTAGGAACGACTTTTTGCTGCTTCGACTAAGTTACGATGTGTTCCTTAGAACAAAATTTTTGACGATTTGAAGGTCCTCCTTATCACCATAAATTCTTATGCTTCGGCAACTTAAGCCTGTGGAGAAGATATATTTTCATTATGGTAAAAAGCGAAACTGTTACAAGGGATTAAAAACGACAAAAAAGCACTTAAACCTCCCATAAGTGTTTCTTAAAAAAGAAAATAATACTGAATGCGAAAAACTGGTGTCGGGGTAGGATATTTGTCAGTAAATATGCTTCGGCTCTGGCACAGTGCGATTGACTGTGCGAGCTTCGGACCCTTCTCTGAAGTCACGCTGAAAGTGAGCGTGCTGGCTCCCTTCTGGCTATTGGCCATGTTGCGTTGGTGGTGGAGGTGGAGGCTGTTGCCAAGATGCTTGGGGTTGGCTTGCTGAAGCAACAGAAGATGTAGGGTGGCTGCCTACATATTCTGGAATGTAAGGCGAATGGTACGAAGCAGTATGCATGACTTGCTTCGGCTGACTCTGTTGTGCTGCAGCTTCTACTATCTCCTTTTGCTTCTGGATGGTAACATGGCACATCCTGGTGGTATGGCCCTAGTCCTCACCACAGAATAGACAATAAAATTTCCTTGGCTGATCCCCAAATCTTCCTCCGAAGCCCCTGGCGCCTCTGCCCCTTGGAGCTGGTGGCCGAAAAGAGCTTTGCTGCTGCCCCGAAGCTTGTGAGGAGTACTGCGGTCTTTGCTGTTGACTCCCTCTATCATCACTCTGAGCAGAGTTATGAATTGACCTGATGTGCCTTGGATGAAGTCTTCCTCCGAAGCCCCTGGTCATTTCGGAGAACCTGTAAGCTTCCTCCCTTCTTTGGCGGAAGTTATTATCAGCTCGAATATACTCATCCATCTTCTGGAGCAGCTTCTCCAAAGTTTGAGGAGGCTTCCTGGCAAAGTATTGAGCTGAAGGTCCTGGCCGAAGCCCCTTAATCATGGCCTCAATGACAATTTCATTGGGCACTGTTGGTGCTTGTGCCCTCAAACGCAGGAACCTTCGGACATACGCCTGAAGGTATTCTTCGTGGTCCTGGGTGCACTGGAATAAGGCTTGAGCAGTGACCGGCTTCGTTTGAAACCCTTGGAAGCTGGTTATCAACATATCCTTCAGCTTTTGCCATGAGGTGATTGTTCCTGGCCGAAGAGAGGAGTACCAGGTCTGTGCAACACTCCTGACAGCCATGACGAAAGACTTTGCCATGACTGCAGTATTGCCACCATACAAAGATATGGTTGCTTCATAACTCATCAAGAATTGCTTCGGGTCTGAATGACCGTCATACATGGGGAGTTGGGGTGGCTTGTAGGACTGGGGCCATGGTGTAGCCTGCAGTTCGATTGATAGAGGAGAAGTCTCATCAAAAGCAAAATTTTCATGATGGAAATCTTCATACCAATCGTCCTCGTTGTAGAAGCCCTCTTGATGAAGCTCTCTGCGCGGAGGCCTTCGGTTCTGGTCATCTTGAACAAGATGACGAACTTCTTCAGAGGCTTCGTCTATCTGCCTTTGTAGATCAGCTAGACGAGCCATCTTTTCCTTTTTGCGTTGGACCTGTTGATGGAGCATCTCCAAATTTTGGATTTCTTGATCCAATTCGTCCTCCGGAGGCATCGGACTGGTGGCCTTCCTCTTCTGGCTTCGGGCCTCCCTAAGAGAAAGGACATCCTGATTGGGATCTAGTGGTTGCAGAGCGGCAGCCCCTGTTGCTGAAGGTTTCTTTGGCGGCATGACGAAGGTGATGCTTGCCGAAGGTGTTCAAAACTCAAGAAATGGAAGTGAGTTCACCGGAGGTGGGCGCCAATGTTGGGGACTTGTTCTCAAATGCTAAGAATTAAGAACAAGGCAACATAAAAAGTGTTAAATATTAAAATCCTTCGTCCTTCAAGACATTATATCCCTTTGGATATAATGAAATCCAGACGAAGGTTATGAGGGAAAGAACCTTCGCAAGTTAAGTATACAATAAAGAAGAATTCGTATATCAAATATGAAGAATGATTTAGATATTATTATCAACTTATATTTATTTGCATTATCATCTCCAAAATAACAAATTATGAATGTACCTTCGGATTGACGGAAAGTAAAGGTACAAGCGTGATGCGAAAAAGGCGAATGCTGAGTCAGCCTGAACAGTACGGGAGTACTGTTCATCTATTTATAGGCAAGGGACGCAGCCCGTGTAGAATTACATTTATGCCCTTTACATTTATCAATAAATCTATAGTAATTCTTCGGGGTCTAATTTGCCTTTTCATCTTTAGGTCGGTTCCCTTTCTCTGCTATCATGCCGAAGCTTTTCTGCGCACAGCTTCATGGTCATTTTCATCCTTCGTCATAATCGCTTTCCGTCTCGCTCAGACTTCGTACTGACCCTACTCTTGTATACTCATGACCCGATTCCGAAGATACCAGTTCACATATTCCACTTGGAAAACATTGTTAAATCATGTTTTTGAGGACCTTCGGAAGCCGAAGGCCCCCAACATCGGCTGAACAAAATTTTATCCATGGAGATCCCGAGGGTGTGATCAAATGGATTGAGGGTGAAATCGAAGCATTTGACGCGGTTTTAACCGGTAGGGGGACTTTTGTGCCTGTGTAGGCGCTCGAGGGGCTGTGTCGCTACTCGAAAAAGCTGGCTGTGAACATACAAAGGTTGTAATTCAGCCAGAATTCTCGGTTTCATCAAATGACCTTAAAGAAACTTCAGCTAAAGCTACCGCCCTTGGTGGGAAATTTTATTCTGAAGTGTGGATGAACGGCGATAGAGAGATAGCAGAAGAAGCTATCAGGCAAAGCGAAGAAGAATCTCATCTTGCTTTGGAGAAAGTAAGAAAAGCTGAAGAAGTCGCAGAGCGCAAAAGGCGTAAGGCGCGTTTGTCATATTTTAGCTTCGTAAGTGCTTTAGCTTCGTATCTGACAAAAAATTATACTTTTGTGCAACTGAACTCTCCCCCCCCCCCAAAACCATACGATCCTGACACCGATCCAGCCTTAAAGGGCACTTTTGATGAATTCAAAATAGTGAACGCAACAATAGACGAAGCTATTGAAAAACTTCTAAAAGAAGCTGCAGAAAAAGTCCTGAAGGAGGATGACTAATCTGTGTTGTAAAAAACATTGTAAAATTCGTATGTTGCCTTTATGCGAGAAACAATTGTAAACTATGTAATTCATGATGTAATGTATTTCTTTATGTAGCATGAAATTATCGTATGTACCGTTTTTTGAGCTGAAGGCGAAAAAACACCTTCCCTTGTTTTCACGCTTCATGAAGAAAATCCCTTTTTGCCAAAGGTCTTGCATAGGGGATACTGTTGCCGAAGTGACAGTATTGGCCCCGAAAGTCTTGCATAAGGAATATCGTACCGTTTAATAGCAACCACTAAAGATACAATATCTTTTCTTTTGCCTTGTTTTGTTTCATAATTCCTTAACAAAAAGACACTTAGCTTCGTAGGTCAACCACATTTGTGGATGAAGGAGAAATTTCCCTTCTTTTCCCTTTTTGAATGATGTGAAATGATGCATGATGCGATGATATGATGCAAAAAATGATGATAGAAAATACTTCATAATAATAAGACTCTGCATCCCCTTAGAAACGACTTTGGAGTCTCTTCACCTTTTACTTAGGTGGCATTTAAGCTCTGCATCCCCTTATGAACGACTTTAGAGCTTCTTCGCCTTTCACTTAAGTCATATTTTAGCTCTGCATCCCCGTAGGAACGACTTTGGAGCTAAGCCTGCATCCACTTAGGAACAACTTTGGAGCTTCTTCACCTTTTACTTAGGTGACATTCTAGCTCTGCATCCCCTTAGGAACGACTTTGGAGCTTCTTCACCTTTTACTTAGATGGCATTCTAGCTCTACATCCCCTTAGGAACGACTTTGGAGCTTTTTACCTTTGTTGTTACACTCGATGGTGTAACCACAGATTTATTACAATGTGTCGAAGGTTGCACCTTCTCAAATTGTTTCTGACACAAGAACATAAAGCGAAAGAAATGAAAATTACAATAGATGTATATCAAGTTCTTAGTCTAGCCTCTCTGTAGCTTCAGTAAATGTGCCTAGACTCTGGAATAGTGATGTTGACTGTTCGAGCTTCAGACTCCTCCCTTGCATTGCGTTGCTGCTGGACTTGGCGCTGCCCTTTAGGCAGCTAGTTGTGGGATGAAGCTGGAGCCAGTGCAGGTGGTTGTGGAAAGGCCCACGTAGTTGGAGAGTGACTTGCCGAAGCCACTAAAATTGTATGTTGTGAAAATGGTTGTTGGTTGCCCACATACTCTGGAGTGTATGGGGAATAACACGAAGTAGTATGTAGGACTTGCTTCGGTTGATTCTGGCGTGCTTTGGCCTCAGCTATTTCCTTCTGCTTCTGTATTGTAACTTGGCATGTTCTTGTTGTGTACCCCTTATCCTCTCCACAGAATATGCAAAATAGTCTTCCTGGTTGAGAGTTGAATCTTCCTCCGAAGCTTCATCCCCTCTGCCTCTTAGGGTTGGTGGTCTAAAGGAGCTCTATTGTGCCCCTAATGACTGAGAATTGTGCTGGTGCCCTTGGTTATGGTTGCCCCTGTTCTTACTTTGACTGGGATTGTGTATTGTTCTGACATGCCTTGGGTGGAGCCTTCCTCTGAAGCCCCTGGTCATCTCAGAATATCTGTAAGCTTCCTCTCATCTTTGCCGGAAGTTGTTGTCGGCTCTGATGTACTCATCCATCTTCTAGAGAAGCTTCTCCAGGGTTTGAGGGGCTTTCTGGTGAAATATTGTGACGTTAGGCATGAACGAAGTCCCTTGATCATGGCTTCAATGATAATCTCATTTGGAACTGTTGGCGCCTGAGCTCTGAGACGCAAAAACCTTCGGACGTATGCCTACAGATACTCCTCGTGGTCTTGTGTACATTGGAATCCTTGAGCAGTCACTTGCTTCGTCTGAAACCCCTGAAAGCTAGTGACCAACATATCCTTCAACTTCTGCCATGATGTAATTGTTCCTGGCCTAGGATAAGAATACCAAGTTTGAGCAACACTTCTGATTGCCATGATGAAGGATTTTGCCATGACAGCAGTGTTTCCACCATATGATGATATGGTTGCTTCGTAGCTCATAAGAAACGGCTTTGGGTCCGAGTGACCATCATACATGGGAAGCTAGGGTGGCTTGTACGAAGGTGGCCATGGGGTAGCCTGCAACTCTGTAGCTTGAAGGGAAGCATCATCAAAAACAATGCTATCATGGTGAAAGTCGTCATACCATATGTCATCATGGCTACGGCCTTCTTGACAAAGATCTCTCTGTTGTGGCTTATGCCCTTGTTCAGTGTCTTGTGCAGGGATGGCAATGGGTACGGGTATGGGTAAATAACCACGGATAATTATCCATTGGATATGGGTATGGTGGAATTTGGTATCCGTGGGTACGATTATGGATATAATAAGGTATCCGCGGATATTTTTTCGCGGGTATGGATATCCAGTATCCATACCCGTTACCCAATGGATATCTAACATGTGGGCCGTCCAGATTTATATATTATCATCGATTCTTATTTTTCAATTTTTATCCATAACATGTTGTTTGGTGCTGAAATTATCATTTGATGCTACTAGAATGATAATTATTTCGAAATGTGATAAAATTGTTGTTTGGTGTTGAATGCTAAAATTGTAGTGGGCGGGCAGGTAACGGGTATCCACTAGATAGCGGATACCCAGCGGGTACGGGTATGGATACAGATCCATACCCACGAACGTTTATGGGTACGGTTATGGGTTTAGTTTTGTCTCGTGGGTATGGATTCGCGAACTATATATCCGTGTACTACCCGCCCGATTGCCATCCCTAGTCTTGTGCGATGTGTCGCATTTCTTCGGCTGCTTCGCTAATCTTTTTCTAGAGCTTAGACAACTGAAGCATCTTCTCCCTTCTTCTCTCCACTTGTTGATGAATAACTTCTAGATCTCTGATCTCTTGATCCAATTCTTCATCCTGTGGTGTTGGGCTAGTAGCTTTTCTCTTCTGGCTTCGGGCCTCCCTTAGAAGAAGCCCATCTTGATTGGTGTCCAGAGGAGCAAGGACAGCCCCTGGCGCTGCTGTCTTCTTCAGCGGCATGACAAAGGTGGTTGTAGAGTTCTCTTGACAAAGGTGGTCGTTTGAGTTCATCGAAGATGGGCGTCAATGTTGGTCACTTGTTTTTTATTACTAAATCATAAAACAAGGCAACACAATTGTTTAACTTTAATGACCTTTGTCCTTCGAAACATTATCTCCTTTTAGGCATAATGGATCTTGGACGAAGGTCATGAAGAACAAGTCTTCATCATTCACGAATAAAAATATAATTACAGATGTAACATTATGCTGATTATTTATTTCATATCAAATGTTAAACAACATCAAGATCCATCTCATATGTTGACGAAGTGATACATAATGTATATTGCATTTGTACCTTTGGCTTGCTCGAAGACGAAAGCGTGAATGCAATTCCAATTCAGCGTGAACAGTATGGGGTACTATTCATCTATTTATAGGCAATCGTACAGCTTCGTACGATATTACATTTATATCCTCAAAGACTACATACAAGGTTTACAAATGTCACAGGGATAATATTATCATTTGCACTTAGCAGCTTGAACAACACCTTCTCCTTACGTCGCCTTCCTGCGTCAACTTAAAGAAGCTTGCTTCGTCGTACTTCCATTGATCTATGTTGAAGCTTTTGTAGTAACAAAGCTCCTATAATACTTAGTAACATGCTGATAACAAATGGTTAGTCATGTTTTTGAGGACCTTCGGAAGATGAAGGCCCCCAACACAGGGCACAATCAAAAACATTGAGTGTCACAGGATGTTCCTTACCTTCAAGCGACTTTGCTAGTGGCGAACGTAGGGCTAGCGTGTGACCGAAGACCATAGTCGATGGTGAAGCGACATGATGGGGATTTATTCACTAGGGTTCGAGGTGTGTAAAGAGATAGAGCTCATGTTGAGGTTCATTGCAGACATCCCAAAGGTTGGTGAAGCTAATGGCACCGAAGACAAGCGCAGAGGTGCTCTGGTGAGAGTAGAAGGCTCTTTAGAGCTCGAGAATGGTGACGGTGGCACCAAGCATGATTATCTAGGGCTTCTGGTGATTGGGTGCTCGATGCAGGTTGACTAGAGGATACAAGAGAGTCGGTTTTATACTATGGCCTAGTCCAAGTAGATGGAAGGGCTTCAATGATGGGGGCATTCGGGGGACTTGCTGATGGCCCTAGGATGTGCTTGGGTTGATTGGTGATCTTAAAGAAGTGATCAAGTAGGGGAAAAGGGGATAAAAATGGTGCACATAATCCCAGACACCTAATGACGACAAGGAAGTGGGCCGAGCAATGTAGGGCGTTGTTTTCGTGACAAGTTCACCGGTGATCGAACCAAGAGGGGCACGAGGTTAGGGATGACATCCCCGATCCACACGTCAGAGATAGAGAGGAAGAGAGGATGCACGCGTGAGTAGGGTGCTGATAGCATGGGCGTGCCTACCAGTGGCTGAGCAAGAGGGGGAAAGATGGGGCACACAGTTATTGGACCGGATGCCACTAGGCCGGTTGGGTTCTACTGTTTTATCTTTATTATTTTCTAGAACAGGATTTTAGATTTTAAAAATTCAATCAAATGCAAATGACTTCAAACAAATTTACAATTTGGTAAAAAACATTCACATACAACCATACAAACATCTTGGCAAAGCTTGAACACATATTTTTATAAATAGTTAATGCACAATAATATTCCTCACCTCTCTTTAAATGGGAAAAGTCACATGTGATGAAGATTAATTCATTTGAGGGCTTGAAATTATATAATTACAAATAAGTTTTCACATTACAAAATAAGGGTGTTACATGTCAGAGTGTGTTTTCCATTGAGCCATATAAATAGTTGATAGAGATTTATTTTGATTTCTAACACTATCAAGCAACAAGTTTCTTTTTAAGAGTGAAATGCAGGATATCATGGATCAGTTGTCTAGAAGGATGGATAAAATAATTAAGAAGATGGAAACTATAGTGAGTGTGTGACCATCATGTTCTATGGTTACTCTGACATCATTGTCACTGTTCTATGTATGTACTATAGAGTTTGCACAACAAGTGCTTAGCTCTCAAATGAAGAAGGTGGAGCAAAACCAATTCAACAACTTGTTCTAGACATACTTTGTTGTGAAGGAGTGACATTGTCGTATCAATATTGATGGTGCGAGTTACAACATCTTTGAAAGTTGTAAGTTGGTCAGGAATCTTTGCTTAACCACATAACCATATTCACATCCATACTACATCCAATGGGTAAATTCTTATGACAATATCAAGGTAATTGAAATTGCACGAATTGAATTATACATTGGTACTTATATAAATAATGTTGAGGATATTTTGCATGGTCAAGAACAGTTTCTTTTAAATGCCTAGAAGTAGCAACACATAAATCTTGCCTTTGCATCCTAGCAAGTAGGTTGCCTTTTACATTTTGATATATAACATTTGCTTGTGTTGGTTGTGCTATCTCCAATCTCCAAAATGCGAGAGATTGTAAGGAAAATTATTTGAGACCCATTTGCTAGTTAAAAATTTTCATGTTTGATTATTAACATAAACATTTGTAGTAATTTTATTTGCTAGTATCTTTGATTATAGTTCAAAGGATGAAACATGGACTTGATAAAAGGCAAAGTGGTGATCAAGATGGTCAACACCTCAAGGAAGACATTAAAAACTCATTGAAGATCTAGAACAACATACAAGAGTCCAAGACACAAGATAGCAAGACATAAAGATCACAAAAAAACAAAGAATATAAGGCATCACAGGTGTCAGACCCTAGCATCAAGGCGCCAGACCATACACTAGTATAGTTATCCTCACAAAATCGTCGGACCTGTAAGGAAAATGGACCTCGGGCCATTTGGCTAAATAGATTTTGGTGTTCGATGATCAACGCAACATGTGGACTAATGTGTTTGCTAGTGTTTCTGTTTGTAGTTCACAGGATGCTAAAGTTACTTGGACCAAGACATTGAGGAAAGCAACACCTCAAAAGAAGACATTATGAAGATCGAGTGAAGTCCAAAAAACAAAGGAAGTGTTGTCGGTGGATTGTCTGGTCTAGAGCATCGGACAGTCCGGTGGCACACCGGATTGTCCGATGCCACACGCCGGACTGTCCGGTGCACCAGGAACAGTAGTCCAACGGCTAGTTCCAGGTGGCACTGTGGAGAGAAGACCACCAGACTGTCCGGTGTGACATCCGGAGTGTCCGATGTAAAAAGCTTGTGTGCCAACGGTCGTCTGCGGTGTCAGACCAACGGCTAGGCGCACCGGACAGTGAACAGTGCACTATCCGGTGCACCACTGGACTGTCCGGTGTGCCGTAGAGAGCACAACTTTTCTCCAAAAGCTAGATTTGTGTTGGGGGCTATAAATACACCCCCAACCGGCCATTTCAAGGTGTGGGAGCCCAAGCAACACACCAAGGCATATTGTAGATATTTTCAAGTGCTCAAACACCCAAGTGCTTAATAGAATCACTCGGTGATTAGTGTAGGTGCTTTGTGAAGTGCTTAGGTTAGTTAGACCGCATTAGTGCTTGCTCTAGGTGAATCCTAGTTAGTTGAGTGAGTTTAGACAAACCACACAACCCCTCGGCTCTTGCGTCAGCCGTTGTAATTGTATCGAGTGGGGCGAGAGTCTTGCGAGACCGTGACAACCGCATTTGTGTCACGGCCGCCACCGTGTACCAGAGGGAATGAGGCCTGCGGCGTTTTCAGCCGGAAGCTCGATAGTGGAGACGGCAGGGAGTGTCCGAGAGGAGCCGAAAGCGGAGCACCACTTGCACGTAGAGAAGGCCCGTGGCTCTCTACGGAGTTACTCGACCGAGGTGCCTGGCCCTCGCATGGGCTTCCTTTTGCGTAGGGACACCAACGAGGATTAGTCGGGACCTTGCGTGGTTCCGGATACCTCGGTAAAAATACTGGTGTCATCCACGAGGGTTTGCATCTCTACCTTGCTCTTTAAGCTTCCGCATTTATATTAAGCATTTAAGTTTCAATCTTGTCTTTATACTTATATAGTGTAGATTGAAACTTAGCCATTGCGATAGAGATAGCAACACTTAGACAAAACCTAGTTTGCACATTCTAGTTTGATTATTTGCATAGGTTTTGCTCTAGAGATTTATTTGTGGCCTAGTTTAGTGAAAGTTTTAGAAGTCCTAATTCACCCCCCTCTTAGGCGTCACTTGTTTCCTTCAATTGGTATCAAAGCCTGGTTTGGCTCATTTGAAACACTTTAGCTTCACCGCCAAAAGAGCCGACGCTTTTCAGAGGAAGGGATGGATACCCATAGGCCACCATACTTCGACAGCACTAACTTCTCATATTATAGTGCTAGAATGGCTTGTTACCTAGAGGTCGTTGATCTAGGTGTTTGGAGAGTCACTAGTGACGGGATGAAACTCCCCAAGAATCCCGAGAAACCCACCACGAGTGAGGAAAAAGAAATTCATTTAAATGCTAGAGCCAAAAATTGCTTGTATGAATCTCTTAGCATTGATATTTTTAATCAAGTGTTTACATTGAAATCTGCTAATGAGATTTGGCTAAAATTGCATGAGCTCCATGACAACACATCCAATGTCCATGAACAAATTAAATGAGTATAATTCTTTTGCTACGAAAGATAATGAGCTTGTTAGAGATATGTATTCTCGTTTGAATCTAATCATCAATGAGCTCAATTCTATTGGCATAAATAATCTAGGAGATGCGGACATTGTGAGGAAGATTATCTCCCTGCTACCACAACAAAGATATGGGAGCATCATCACTATTCTTCACAACATGGAGGACTTGAGTACAATGACCCCAACAATTGTGATTGGGAAAATCGCAGCTTTTGAAATGTCGCGAAAAATGTGTCAGGGAGAGGAGTCAACTTCCTCAAGGCAATATGCTTTTGGGCCATTTCTATTAGTGTTTTGGTGATTAGATGCCCAACACATATTGATTTAGTTCTTATGTCCTATATGAGTGAGAAGTGCAAATCAAAGAACAAGGTATGTTTCTAGACTTAGTAAATTGTTTTTGATACTAACATGTTTATCTAAGTGCTACAACAGTGCCAAGAAAAGAAGAAAAGAATTGGAGAAGATATGGCTCAGGACAGCCAAAACCAGCACCAGCCTGGCACACCGGACTGTCCGGTGGTGCACCGGACAGTGTCCGGTGCCCCAGGCTAGCTCGGTGGTGAACTGGCCGCTCTCGAGAATCGACCGGCGACTTGGCTAAAAATCACTGGACTGTCTGGTGAGTCTTCAACGCCTGCGCCCAAGTCCTTCAGCAACGAACTCGTCGCTCTTGGGAATACCAAAAAGTGTCGCGGCTAAAAATCATCGGACTGTCCAGTGGTGCACCGGACTGTCCGGTGAGTCAAAGCCGCCCGAGCCAATGGTCAGCAGCGGAATCAGCGAGCGACACGTGGCCCGCGCCAACGGTCGGTTGGGCACACCGGACTGTCCGATGCGCCAATGGGACCGCCGGCTCAACGGTTGTATGCGCCAGATAAGGAAGGGAATCAAGCACCAGACAGCTACAGGACCTGTCCGGTGGTGCACCGGACTGTCCGGTGCGCCACTCGACAGAAGGCAGGAATTGCCTTCCAAGTTAATCTCCAACGGCTCCTAGTTGCCTTGGGGCTATAAAAGGGACCCCTAGGCGCATGGAGCAGTACACCAAGCACTCTCTAAGCATCTAAAGACATCAAGACTCCGCCTCCACGCATTTGGATTGTTGTGTTAGTGATTTGAGCTCCGTTTGAGTTGTGAACTACCTGCGCCATGTTTTGAGCTCAAGTCTTGACTTGTGTGTGTGTGTGTGTGCTGCGGATTAAGTCTTGTGTGTGTTGCTTTTCCCTCCCTTACTTCTGTATTTCTTTTGTGATCATCACTGTAAGGGCGAGAGGCTCCAACTTGTGGAGATTCCTCGCAAACGGGAAGAATACTCAAGAAGGAAAAGACCATGGTATTCAAGGTGATCATTGGATCACTTGAAAGGGGTTGAGTGCAACCCTCGTCCATTGGGACACCACAACGTGGAAGTAGGCAAGTGTTACTTGGCCGAATCACGGGATAAAAATCGCGTCTCTTGTGTTGCTTTTCTCTGTTATTGTTTTGCTCGCAAGAGATCGCTTTGTAACAACTTGATTAACTCGCACTAACATTTCTATAATCAAGTTTGTGGCTATTTAGTGTTTGATTTTACAAGATCACCTATTCACCCCCCTCTAGGTGCTCTCAATTGGTATCAGAGTCGTACCCTTCATTTAAAGGTCTAACCGCCCGAAGAGATGGATCCTAAGGGTAAGGGGATGGTGGTCAACTGTAACACCTTGAGCTTTAAGGGACAAAGCCGGGTGCATCTCATACATGCGCAAAGAAGACAACATATATAATAATAGAGTGTATAGAGATAAATGTCACAATATAATCAGAGTACTTATTACATAGCTGAAGTCTTACAAAATAAAAGATAAATATAGCAGGATCTAAAATCCATCCTTGGCACCAGAAAGTCAACTGGGAGACGCCACCTAGATAGAATCGAACTCCTCGCTGTGTGGCTCCGCTTGAACCACCTGTGCTTCTCCTGTGGGGGGGTGTGAGACAGCAAGGGTGAGCTCACACATGTTCATCGCTCAACAAGTTGTAGGGAATAATGTGCATGAACTCACAAAAGGTGGGAGTTCATGTGATGTGTAAAGCTTATCAATAGTAGGGGTTAAAGCTGAGCATTGCTTTTAATAAGTTGGTCAAATTTTATTAGCAGTTACTAAGTGTAAGTAAACCAAACCATAATAAATAATAGAACAAAATTAATAAATAATCCCATGCAAATGCATATGGCAAATTGAGTTTAAGTTCCATAAATTAATCATGTGAGGGTCCGAACCGCTCATGACCGTGAGCACGGCTAGTATACCAGTTTTACACTCTGCAGAGGTTGCACATCTTTACCCACAAGTCGTGTTACCCATCTACCAAGGGGTCATGAATCCCATATACCTCTACCAAGGAAGCAAGGCAGGGTAACACTACGAGGCCTTTACAAAGTTTCACTAGCTTCAGAAAACCCGCTACAGTTTATAGGAAGCTCCAGTGCAGGAATCCCTCGCCTGACCGCCATCACAGCAAAATCAACCCAAGGACCTCCCTACACTGACCACTCCCCTACTGCCCTTGCCCCTTTCGGGTAAGGTAGTCATCCACTAGCTTTCCTAGTTAATCAGCCAAGGGCGTCCCATTAAACCCTTGTGGTAGCACTGTTTTCCTAGGTGGTCGCTCCATGTTCCAATTAACATAATGATCTTATCATGAACATAAATAACATAACAGAATAATTGGAACATGGATATAATGAAATATTAACCCAAAAACCATATAAAGCAATAGCATAACTACCCAATTGATTCAGGGGTAAACAAGGTAAACAGGATAAACAGACTAGGGTGACCTATTGGGTCCCATCAAAATTAAACCTATGCATAAATAGTGATAATAAAGAATATTATTGGGTAACAAAAGTGGATCAAGGGCACAACTTGCCTGGCACTTGAGATTCCAGTTACCAGGGTGATTCTTCAGATCCTCGTGACCGCACTGCTAGTCGTAGCAATACAAACAGACATGGTATAGACAAAATTAATATCACACCAAACATAAGTACAAACTGAATAATAACAATCTACGCGTCGCTACGAGATCGCGGGCTCGAGAACTACTATGATCGGAGTTACTAGTAAGGAGTTATGATTTTATAGAGGATTTATGTGATTAAAATGTTAAACTATATTATAAATTGGTTAGGATTAATCATATGAGAGGTTATTCTATAAATCATTATCTCCTCTTTAATCTAAGTTATAATTTGACCATAGATCATAGTTTAGTAAATAATGATGAACACATTAACAAGACTAACCAACATAAGTTAAGTAAAGATCTAATCATATAAGAATGAGACATGGTATAATAAATGTTGTTAATGCATAGTAAATATTTATACGAGACTAACGCAACTTGAACGGATCAAATCGGAGTTAAAACGGAGAAGTTATGAATTTACTAGGGTTTTATGTGTTTGATACAAGATTAATTAGGATATAAATTTTAAATTGACTTTCATGTCAAAACAAAGGTAACATGTGATAAACAATAATATTATAGAATTATAGAAACTGGAATGAACTAATTTGGACATCATATAAATTTTCTAGGAATTAAATAAGTTTCTACAGTTATTTCTATATTCACAAATCAATTTATAAATATTTTCTCTGATTTCTTTAATTCCTGGACTGCGCAACCATTTCTGTAAAGCACAGGGGCACGGTGTGAAATTTTCCAAGACACAGGCGCCTCAGCCGTGTACTGCGGGTTGATTCTGCGAAAGTTTGGGGTCTCTTTAGTAAAAAGTCATGGCCGAAGGGGTAAGGAGGGATTTGGGCCGTTGGATCATACATCCATGGATTAGAATAGATCGGCCGTGGAATGAAGCGGTACACACTGCTGACCCTACGATCCGAGATCTACGGTCCGGATCTAAACCCACCAACGCGACATGTTTCAGAATCCTGGCCGACTAAGTGGAGATCAACGGTTAGAACTAGTCGATCCCTAACTTCTAATCACAGCCGCTCAAATCAGATCCCATGGTCCACATGCTTTCTTCCCTATCACCGACGCCCAGCCACCGTAGCGGCATACTCACCACGGTGACGCCATCACCTGAGATGTGTGCCCTAATGCCCAGTCACCCAATCATGCACACACGAGGCTATTCACAATGCTGGTAGCG
This sequence comes from Zea luxurians, assembly GCA_029449295.1. Classification (NCBI taxonomy): domain Eukaryota; kingdom Viridiplantae; phylum Streptophyta; class Magnoliopsida; order Poales; family Poaceae; genus Zea; species Zea luxurians. Next base: position 20,172,996 of record JAOPSE010000034.1, on the reverse strand, counting down.
AAGGGAACGTACGGAGGGAGGACTCACCATGGATTGCACAGCGCTATGCCCTGTCCATGGCGGTCGGTAGCGCCGCGGCGCCCACATGCTCCTAGGAGCAATACCCGGTAGCCTACCTTCTAGATCAAGCCAAACTGGTTGCTGATGAACACGAGAACAGAGTGAGCAAGGGATGGGAACCCATACCGGCTTCGACGCTGTCGCTGCCTTGTCCGTGGCGAGGCTCGCCCCCGTGACACCCACAAAACGACGGTGAAGCACCCATTCCGGCCAGCCATTACCCAAGATTCGGCACCCTCTCCGCGCGGCACGGACCAGAGCGGTCCCCCCAGCGGCCCGACGAAGCTCCCTAAATGTTTTACGCAGACAGGACGACGCGAATGGCAGCAGGCAACGACGCATTGATTCTTTCTCTCACTTTCTATTGATTCTCTCTCTGCTAACATTCATGGAGGTTCGCAAGCTCCCAGCGGCGGATGAGATAGCGCAGGGAGTCACAGGGTTCGGTTTTAATATCCGGAGCTGGTTCAGTTGGCATTTAGCAGAAATTTCGGATCTTGGTGGTTTGTTGGAGAAGCTGCTTCTCCACTACTGCGCTAAACTCGGCTGGGAGAAACATTTGACAAGGCGGAAGTGGGGCTGGTGCGCGCGCAGTTGTTGTCGATCCCGATTATGGCGGCGACGAACGAGGAAAAAGGGGAAGAAGATTCCGACCCGGGGGGGGGAAGCGTGCCAGATGGGATGGTCCACAAGCCAGCGGCGCAGGTAGGACGAGGTCAACTGGGTCCCAGGATTCCAACCACATCACCGCCATCCATCAATCGCGGCGAGCAGCGCGGGGGGAAGAAGACCATCTGACAGTGCGGGGCCCACGCGTAAGCAAGACGGAAGAGCAACAGAAGGGAGGTTGTCCGCCCAATGAAGCAGACCGCGGTGACTGAGGGGAGAGGCTGGCGCCTATGGCCCACCTGTAAGTGCCAGAACAAAAGAAAAGGAGAGGGAAGGGACATGGGCTGCACGGTGAGGGTTAATGGACTAGCCAGTTAGAAGCAGCCCAATTAGGGTTCTTGACTTCCTTTTCTTTTCTTTTTTATAAATTTCAGTTTTGTCTACCTTTCTAAATCTCCCAATTTGACATTTTGAATTCAAATTTGCTGGTAAGTTTCACAGATTAAGTGCACAAATCAAGTCCTAGCATGAAGAATTGTAATTATATATATATATATATATATATATATATATATATATATATATATATATATATATATATTGGTAATGTATATTCTTTTCCAATTCCCTTTTTTTTCTCTCCTTTTTCCCATTTCCATTTTCAGACCCTAATCTTCTTTTGGGTTCCAATTCAATTTTCTTATTAGTATATTTTTATTAATAGTGTTGCTATTATTATTATATGCACAACAAACAAAACTCCAATATGATGCACATGTTGTTTAGTTGACATTAGTCATTTAATCCTTTTAAATGGGGTTGTTCACATGCGCTTAAAAAATCACACAAATAAGGAGATCAACTCTACCTTCATACTTTTACAATTTGGGTATTACATCAACGACAAGGAGAAGGAGTCCCTCTTCAACGAGCCAAGAGACAACAAGCCCACTGACTTAGGCTCGAGTCACAAGAAGAGGGACGGGAAGAAGAAGAGGCGCATCAAGAAGATCATTTACTACGACAGCACGCCTCCTCTTCTTCACCAAGGGATGACGACGACGACTCGTCCAAAAGAAAGACGGTTAATCAAAACTACTCCTTTGATTATTCTCGCATCCCTTATAATTCAAATGCTCATTTGCTATCAATTCCACTTGGAAAACCCCCACAATTTGATGGAGAAGACTATTCTTTCTGGAGTCATAAAATGCATAGTCATTTATTCTCTTTCCATCCTAGTATATGGGAAATTGTAGAAAATGGGATGAAATTTGATAGTACTGATAATTGAAAGGGAAATAGGGTCAAACCTTTTCCTATATAATTTTTGGTGGTTGAATTGCCCAACACAAATAATTGGACTAACTAGTTTGCTATAGAATAAATGTTCTACAGGTGCCAAAGGCTCACATCAAACCAATACAAAGTCAAAAGAAAGGGCTCAAAAAATAGGAGCAAAGGAAACCGAAGTAGTCCCTGGTCTGGCGCACCGGACTGTCCGGTGTGCCACCGGACAGTGTCCGGTGCACTAGGGTGAATCGACTTCAAACTCTTCATCTTCGGGTTTCTCAGGCGCGGCTCCGCTATAATTCACCGGACTGTCCGGTGGGCCACCGGACTGTCCGGTGCGTCAGCGGAGCAACGGTCATCTACGCGCAATGGTCGACTCTGCAAAGTAAACAGTGCAAATCAGATGTCAGAGCAGACGGTCAGAGGGGCACCGAACTGTCCGGTGTCGCACCGGACTGTCCGGTGCCGCATGAGGACAAAGCCTCCAACAGTCAACCAGCTCCAAGCCCTAATGGGAGGATGACGTGGCGGCGCACCGGACTGTCCGGTGCGCCCATCGCCAGCAGCCTTCTCCAACGGCTACAATTTGGTTGGTGGCTATAAATACCACCCCAACCGGCCACTTCAATGTGTGGGAGTCCAAGCAACATTCCAATTCATCTAGTTGACATATTCAAGCCCTCCCAACCACATACATTCATTGATTCATCCTATACACAAGATTTAGACCACTACAACCAACACAAGTGCCACAAAAGATAGAGCAAGCAAGAGAGAGCTACTCATTTGAGTTTAGCACTAGTTCCTTGTGAGATTCATTGAGAGATAGTGTGTGCTACATCTTTGTGTTCATTTGCGCGTGGAGTTTTGACTCCCATTGAACTTCCTCCAAAGTTTTGGAGGCTTGTAAAGCTAGAAAGAGACACCAAAGTGTGTGGTGGTCCTTGCGGGGTCTTAAGTGATTCTTGAGAAGAAGAAGAGCTCGCTGGTCTTGCGTGATCGGTGGAGAGAGGGAAGGGGTTGAAAGAGACCCGTCCTTAGTGGACTCCTCAACGGGGACTAGGTCTTCGAGGGCCGAACCTCGGTAAAACAAATCACCCGTGTCTAGTGTGCTTAATTGCTTGTGATATGTTTGTTCTTTCCCTTTCAAAGTTTTCTTGCACTATTCTTGGTTAATACTATTTGGTGTTGCTTCAAGTTGCATTCTCATTTAGTGGAGCAACACCTTGCAAGAAAGAACTTGTGTTATTGCTCTTCTCATCTAAGCCCCCTTGCTTTATTCTCATAGATCTTTTAGTTGCATTGATTTGTCAATTCCACATTATTTGAAAGCAATACTCTTTACAAGCAAAGGACTTAGTTTTTATACTCCAATAATTGTATATCTTGTTCTAGCCACTAAACAAGGGATCTAGTTGGGGGATAAAGTTTTAATTTTCAGGTTTTGCCTACTCACCCCCCCCCCCTCTAGGCGACTTTCAATTGGTATCGGAGCTAGGCACTTCATATAGAGTCTTACAACTCGAAGTGATGGCTCGAAGAAGATCCCAAAAGAACAAGAAGTCAACTCAGAAGGAGGTAACACTTGAAATATTGCTTGATGATTGTTCTAATTATGCTTCATGGTCTACTACTATGATAAATGCCTTTAGAATCGTAGACTCCCGATTAGAACAAATCTTATACAAGAGTATTATACCTCCTAGTTATGATAAGAAAAATACTTCCGAAGAGGATCAAGTATGTATACGCTTAAACTACCTAGCTTTTGACATCTTAGTCAATTCTCTTAGCAAGGAAGATTATCATGCCTTCATAAAGAATTATTATGAAAACATTCCTGATGCGCATGATATTTGGACTAGAATTAAAAGTAAATTTGATGAGTCCAAACATGATAGTTCATTTTGTGCTTCTACTTCCTTTGGTCTTTGTGATACTAACCCTTGCAAGGAAGAAGAAGAAAATGACCGATGGAGACCAAACGATGAATCCACCTCTCCAAGAGGTTTGTCTTCCCATTTTGATTCCCACATATGTTGTGTGGCTAATGAAAATAATAGCGGAAGCACAAACGAGGATGAGGATGAAGAAAGACGCTTCATGCAACTCTACGCTCGCCTAAGCCAAGAAGATAAGGCGGTCATGCTCAAACTTCTAGAAAGAGCGAGAGAGCAAAGCGAAGCTCGTCAAAGGCTAGAAAATGTTCTCTCCATGAAAATGCTACACTTTGACGAGTTGATTAAAGAACATGAGGAGCTAAAGTGCTCTCATGTTGATTTGGTCCAAATGTATGAAACTATTTCAATTGAGCAAGATAACGCTTTACATTGTATCGCTCAATTAGTAAATAGGAATGCCTTGCTTAAGGACCAAGTAAAAAAGCTAAAAATTGAAAATCTAGCTTTTCAAGAAAAATATGATATGCTTCTATGTTCTCATGAAAATCCTATGGATGATCATATCATATTAAATATTGCTCATGAGGTTGTGATAGAAAACTTAAAATCCCAACAACCTCACTCATGCACATGTATTCAAATTAAAACTACATTACCATGTGCTAATGCTTGTTGTCCGTCGACAAGCAAATCTTCCTTTGAGCAAGAATTTACAGGAACAAACAATGATACATGTCAAAAGCTCAAAGAAGAAAATGAGAGGCTAAAAATGAGCTTGACACAACTAAAAGGGAAGTGCATTGCTCAACCTTCTCAAGATAACCGTGATCACATGGTGAAGAAGCTTGAGACAGGAACAACCGTGGCATGCACTAAATCCCTTGAAGAAAATGTCAAGGACTTGAGGATTGCCAAGAGGAAGGAACAAAAGAAGAAAATCAATACCTCTTCCAAAAGCCTCAATCACGCCTCCATAAAAGGTAACATCCAAGGTAATAATCAAGTCTCACTTCACACTAAGAAAAGTAAGAAGTGTAGTGAATGCTTTGAAAAGGGGCACTCGATTAAGTCATGTCCCTATATTAAAAATGACTTGATTATTGACAAGGATGATAAAGTTTGTTTTAAATGCTCCAAGAAGGGACACTTTCTTAGAACTTGTCCCCATTTAAAACAAAAAGGCATAGTGTTAGAAAAGAAAATATTCACTAACCATGTAGCAAGCAAGAAACAAGGAAGGAAGAAATCTTCAAGATTTGAAGATCGCCTATGCTACATATGCCGAAAGAAGGGACATCAATGCAAGGATTGTCCCATTGGTAACAATCCCTCGCCTAGCTTGTCAATTAATTCTCATATAACTAGGCAACCCAAAATTGCAACTTGTGCTAGAAAGGTAATGAGTTTACCTAGTGCTAACACAAAGGACTTTTGGGTTCCTAGATCTTTGTTGACTAACCGTGATGGACCCATCAAGAAATGGGTACCAAAATATGCTTGACAAGCTTTGCTGGAGAAGGAGATGATATGAAGCCTTGGGGTGCTTGAGAAAGTTAATTCAATTTAACTCAAGCTATCAATCTTCAATGATCCATATATCCAAGATTGACCCAAAGTTAGTTCAAATTGTTATGTCTAAAACTCATATCATCTCGGGGAAGATATTGATGTTGTAGGAAATAAAGAATTATCTTGTGCGGAAAAATCAAGGCCTACAACATGGAGGAAAGCCAAAGGATGGTAACACTTGTGTTTTTAAGTGCAAGTATCTTAAATTATGATTTCTCATGTGTCTTGTGTAGTCGCATAGAAAAAGAAGCACTTCAAATGTCTTTAAATTTATATTACCATTCTTTGAAGAATTTCCTCTCATATGGTAGATTGCATACTCATCATTTCCATACTATGGCAATCTACATGCTTTAAATTGTTGTAAGTATCTCATGGCATGTTCCTCTCTAGTCATTCTATTATTGCCATGATTCTAGATATAGAGAGATATTTCAAGTTCTTAAAAGGATAAGGTGTCATGTAAGGAAGTCAAATCCTTAGGACACTTATAAAAGGAAAACTCTCTCTATAACTAGAATAATGAGACTAATGATTTTATTTAAGTAACCCAAGTAGTCTCACTTATAGAGAATAAGTTTCTCTTTGGAAATGTGTAATCTAACATGAAAAGAAAAATCAATCCAATGATTTATGATGTGTTTCTACTTGGTTAAATTGGATTTGATTCTTTCACATTTATCGCTTTCCATATCATGAATTAGATTTATTCCTATAATCTTAAGGGATTATTTATGCTTGTTTTATGAGTTAAAATTGAGCATAATATCATAGGATAATCTAGTTCATGCTATAAAGTTTCCATTTTTTAGTAATCCATCTTTTCATTCCTTATCAAAAATGATTACAAAAATGGAAACTAGTGCTTGTGTTACTAACGACGTATCTCTTGAGCTTATTTATGAATATCTACAAAAGAGAAAGTGCACAAGCCTCAAGAGTTGCTCTTCACCCAAAGGAAGAAAGGTAAAAGCAAAGGTATGGGAACTCATCTTCTTAATCAGATATAGTTCCCATCAGTGGTTATTTACTCTTAATTATCTTATTCTACCTATGTGAAGAATAGATTCCTTATTGGACTTAACCTTTGCTAAGTGTGCATTCAATATCATTCTCATAAATGCACTAGTCCATTAGAATCTATTTCATGCCTTTGCTATATATGTTCTCATATTGATTTGCTTCTAAGTAATGATTAATGAACTCAATATGAAGAAGTAAATTTCCTATGATTGATCAAAATGTTTAGAAGGTGCATATTCCTTTTTCCTAAAAGATGTGCACTTATGTTAAGAAGTTTACTTCATGTCTATGTGACTTATGGATGATGAATTGTTTTTATTTCCTATCTAAAGAAATCATCCTTCATCATATACTCCCTTATTCTTCTAACATCTCTCTTGAGTATTTTCAATAAGTTTGGAAGGAAAAAGAGATAACTACAAAGGGAGGACTCTCAAATGAAAGAGGAGGACATCAAGAACGACAACACCTACTTGGATAGTAAGATCTTCAAAACAATCAATGGTGTGGTTGTAAGCATTCTAAATCCTTTTCATTGTGAGAATACCCCAGGCATAAGTTGTTTATTGCAAATCTTATAAGCCTTGATCAAGATGTATATTGCTTCTCCCTATTCGTCTCTAAAATTGAATGCATCTATTCATTTCATTCTAATACTTTGATGCATATCTCTAGGGGGAGCCTATTTCTATATCTTGATCATATTGAGACTAACACTTTATCTTAGTAATTTTATATAGTCTCAAGTATGAGAATAAGTTTCTCATGAAGTAGTGCTACTACATATCAATCCAACTTGTTAAACTAATGTCGTTTTTTAAAAAGGATTGTTGCTTTCGTTGCTAAAGTAGCATACTTAATGGATTCTTCTATTTTATCAAATGCATATGTTGTTCTTTTGATCACACCTGTTATTTGTTTGATCATTGAATAACTTCAATTAACTCTTATGCTTCTTAGTGCCTTATATACTATCAATCAATATCTCTTGATATGCACTAAGTTAAAAGGAGAATTCATGATACATTTATGCAATTTGTGATCCATTTGATATATGCTAACAATATCTTGGAAAAGGATCACTAGTTGTAGAACTCTCTCTTGTGCAAAATATTTCCATATACTGTCTTGTGTATAAGTTTTAAGCAGCTAAGACTGAGGACAAAGCACAATGAAGAGAGCGTCTCTATGTAAAGGTACAAAAGGGTAAAACTACTTCCTTTCATTTAAACTTGTACCTAAATCTTCCTTTTATATACCCTTTTTGCATATCTTGTATAAAAGGAAGAGAAAGCATGTCCTTGCATTAACCCTGCTTCATACCTAGTTTAACTTCAAAAAAATCTCTCACTCCTGCATTCATGCATCTTTTGTTAAAACTAGATGAAGTGATTTTATTGTCAAAGAGCTTAAAGCTTAACCTTGTAACGAGGATAAGCTACCTTTGTTCCAAGGGTGGATGGTCCTTAAGCCTCTTTGAAATCCTTAAGGGTAAATGCTTGAGATGTTTATAACATGCTTTCATAAGTGCATAAACTGTTATGAGCATCACACTTATACTGCGACACAATGCACTTCACATTCTGTATGATATAGATATGTTCTCATTAACCTAATTATGTGCAATTGGCATTTAAGGCCAAAATATGTGTTCCTCTCCATGCACACATTTAGGGGGAGCAATCTATATTATATAGAACTATGATCATGCTTAATTTGACATATCCTTTGATCATATCTCTTTTATGTCTATGACTAATGTGTTTTCAAGTGCATTCTCATGCTTAGTCATAGAATTGAAAGGGAAATGGAGTATTCGGCAAAGACGACGCTTCCACTCAACTCCATCGGTATTATCCACTCTTTGCCGGTATTCCGCATATTTCTCCACATTGGTATAATCTTCACTCATATTTATTTGCTTGCCATTGGGGAGAAATTATACGGGCTTATATTTCACTCAAGCATCCGTTTTTGGCGATTCATGCCAAAGGGGGAGAGAGAGTATTAGCCCAAAGCAAAAGGACAGCACCACCACCAATTTCAAAACTTTCAAAAATGTAGTCTTTCACTTTGAGTTAAGAAAAGAATTTTTCAATTGGTACCTTATTTTTTATATAATTTCAAATTGGTATACCCTCTTCAAAATTAATATCTAAAACCCTCTTGAACACTAAGAGGAAGATTCCATTAAGGGGGAGTTTTTGTTGTAGTCAAAGGAAAAGCATTTGAAACAGGGGGAGAAAATTTCAAATATTAAAAATGCTTCTTTCAATCTTATTCGCGTACCTTTGACCATTTGCAAAAGCTTTTGAAAAGAATTTTACAAAGAATTTGCAAAAACAAAACTAGTGGTGCAAGCGTGGTCCAAATTGTTAAAATAATAAGAAGAAAAACATCCATGCATATCTATTGAAATAAGTATATTGGTTTAACTCCAAGCAACCTTTGCACCTACATTATGCAAACTAGTTCAATTCTGCACTTATATATTTGCTTTGGTTTGTGTTGGCATCAATCACCAAAAAGGGGGAGATTGAAAGGGAAATAGGGTCAAACCTTTTCCTATATAATTTTTGTTGGTTGAATTGCCCAACACAAATAATTGGACTAACTAGTTTGCTCTAGAATAAATGTTCTACAGGTGCCAAAGGCTCACATCAAACCAATACAAAGTCAAAAGAAAGGGCTCAAAAAATAGGAGCAAAGAAAACCAAAGTAGTCCCTAGTAGCGCATCGGACTGTCCGGTGCACCACCGGACAGTATCCGGTGCACCAGGGTGAATCGACTTCAAACTCTTCAGCTTCGGGTTTCTCAGGCACGGCTCCGCTATAATTCACCGGACTGTCCGGTGCGCCAGCGGAGCAACGGTCATCTGCGCGCAACGGTCGACTCTGCAAAGTAAATAGTGCAAATCAGATGTCAGAGCAGACGGTCAGAGGGGCACCGGACTGTCCGATGTCACATGAGGACAAAGCCTCCAACGGTCGACCAGCTCCAAGCCCTAATGGGAGGATGACGTGGCGGCACACCGGACACTGTCCGGTGGCGCACCGGACTGTCTGGTGCGCCCATCGCCAGCAGCCTTCTCCAACGACTACAATTTGGTTGGTGGCTATAAATACCACCCCAACCGGCCACTTCAATGTGTGGGAGTCCAAGCAACATTCCAAGTCATCTAGTTGACATATTCAAGCCCTCCCAACCACATACATTCATTGATTCATCCTATACACAAGATTTAGACCACTACAACCAACACAAGTGCCACAAAAGATAGAGCAAGCAAGAGAGAGCTACTCATTTGAGTTTAGCACTAGTGCCTTGTGAGATTCATTGAGAGATAGTGTGTGCTACATCTTTGTGTTCATTTGCGCGTGGAGTTTTGACTCCCATTGAACTTCCTCCAAAGTTTTGGAGGCTTGTAAAGCTAGCAAGAGACACCAAAGTGTGTGGTGGTCCTTGCGGGGTATTAAGTGATCCTTGAGAAGAAGAAGAGCTCGCCGGTCTTGCGTGATCGGTTGAGAGAGGGAAAGGGTTGAAAGAGACCCGTCCTTAGTGGACTCCTCAACAGGGACTAGGCCTTCGAGGGCCGAACCTCGGTAAAACAAATCACCCGTGTCTAGTGTGCTTAATTGCTTGTGATTTGTTTGTTCTTTCCCTTTCAAAGTTTTCTTGCACTATTCTTGGCTAATACTATTTGGTGTTGCTTCAAGTTGCATTCTCATTTAGTGGAGCAACACCTTGCAAGAAAGAACTTGTGTTGTTGCTCTTCTCATCTAAGCCCCCTTGCTTTATTCTCATAGATCTTTTAGTTGCATTGATTTGTCAATTCCACATTATTTGAAAGCAATACTCTTTACAAGCAAAGGACTTAGTTTTTATACTCTGATAATTGTATATCTTGTTCTAACCACTAAACAAGGGATCTAGTTGGGGGATAAAGTTTTAATTTTCAGGTTTCGCCTATTCACCCCCCCCCCCTCTAGGCGACTTTCAATAATCCTGTGTTTATAAATGAACAAATTCTAAAAATGCCCAAGCCACTACTGTTTTGCTAGCATCTCTGTGCAGGGATGAATATAACAAGGTTAGCGGCTTGGACAACGCCAAACAAATTTGGGACACCCTCAAGATCTCTCATGAGGGAAACGATGCCACCATGATCACGAAAATGGAATTGGTGGAAAGGGAACTTGGGAGAGGAGCCAACACAAACCTACAACACGCTCAAGACCCTGGTCAACAAAATCCGAAGCTACGGAAGCATAAGATGGATGGATCATGATGTCGTCCGAATCATGCTCAGGTCATTTACAGTTATTGACCCTCATCTTGTCAACCTTATTCATGAAAACCCCAGGTACACCAAGATGACGCCCGAGGAAATCCTCGAAAAATTCGTGAGCGGGCGCAAGATGGTGAAGGAGGCACGATACATGGACGATGCATTAAACAGTCCACTACCCATCTACGAGCCACAGCCCATTGCTCTCAAAGCAACCAGCAACAAGGAGGCGCTACCTAGAAAGGTGGCACAAGTGGAGGCTACCAGGCTCAACAAGGACGAAATGGCGCTCATCATCAAGCGCTTCAAAACCGCCTTGAAAGGACGCGAGGAATACCCCAACAAAAATAAAACAAGGGGAAAGCGCTCCTGCTTCAAATGTGGTAAGACTGGTCATTTTATTGCTCAATGTCCCGATAATGAAAATGACCAGGCATAAAAAAAGCATGGGAAGAAGAAGAAGAAGAACTACAGGAAGGCGAAGGGTGAGGCGCACCTTGGAAAGGAATGGGATTCTGTCTGCTCTTCATCCGACTCCGACAATGAAGGACTGGCTGCCTCGGCCTTCAACAAATCTTTGCTCTTCCCCAACGAATGCCATACATGCCTTATGGCTAAGGAGAAGAAGGTATGTATTCGAGATAATCCTAAGAATTCTTCTTCTAGCGATGAGGAATCTTCCGATGATGAAGTAGATTACATTGATTTATTTAAAGGACTAGATAGAGCTAAAGTAGACAAAATTAATGAATTAATTGATGCTCTTATTTAAAGGACTCCCGTTCTCAACAAGGAGAAAGGGAAGGCCACTATGGCTAGTAGTTCTCAAAAGAACCATGCCTATATTTATGATAGGAAATTCACTAGTCTTGCTTATAATGATAGATGCTATGATCGTATTGGTTCTCATGATGCTACATTTAATTTTCATGCTATGTTTGCATCTAGTTCCGCTTTTGTTCATGGTAGAAATAAGCCTAAGAGAAATTATGCCACTTTTCATGCTCCTAGGAAAGCTTATAATGGACCTACTACTGTTTATCATGCTTGCAATGCTTTGTTTGTACTTTTATGCAAGAATGCAAAAGTAGTTGCTAGGAAGTTGGGATCCAAATGCAAGGGAGACAAAACTTGCATATGGGTTCCAAAAACTGTTGTGACTAACCTTGCAGGACCCAACAAGAGTTGGGTACCTAAAACCCAAGCTTAAATTCCTTGAAGGTTTATGCATCTGGGGGCTCAAGCTGGATTATCGACAGCGGATGCACAAACCTCATGACGGGGGAGAAGAAGATGTTCACCTCCTACGTAAAGAACAAGGATTCCTAGGATACGATCATCTTTGGAGATGGGAACTAGGGCAAGGTCAACGGATTAGGCAAGATAGTTATCACTAACGAGCACTCAATATCAAATGTATTCTTAGTAGAGTTGCTCGGGTACAATCTTCTGTTTGTAAGTCAATTGTGTCACATGGGCTACAATTGTTTATTCACGAATATTGATGTGTCTATCTTTAGAAGGAGTGATGGTTCATTAGCTTTTAAGGGTGTATTAGACGGCAAGCTCTACTTTGTTGATTTTTCGAAAGAGAATGCGGATCTAGATGCATGCTTAATAGCTAAGACTAATATGGGCTGGCTTTGGCATCGCTGTCTAGCACATGTTGGGATGAAGAACCTTCATAAGCTTCTAAAGGAAGACCATGTGTTAGGACTAACTGATGTCTGTTTTGAGAAAGACAGACCTTGTGCAGCATGTCAGGCAGGGAAACAGGTGGGAAACACTCATCATAGCAAGAATGTGATGACAACATCAAGACCACTGGAACTTCTTCACATGGATCTCTTCAGTCCCATTGCCTATCTCAGCATTAGGGGAAGTAAGTATGGTCTTGTTATAGTTGATGATTTTTCCCGCTTCACTTAGGTATTCTTTTTGCAGGACAAATCCAAAACCCAAGGTACCCTAAAGCGCTTCTTAAGGATAGCTCAAAATGAGTTTGAGCTAAAGGTGAAGAAGATAAGAAGCGACAATGCGTCCGAGTTTAAGAATCTACAAGTTGAAGAGTTTCTTGAGGAGGAAGGCATCAAGCACGAGTTCTCTGCTCCCTACACACCTCAAAAAAAATGGTGTGGTAGAGAGGAAGAACAGGACGCTAATTGACATGGCGAGTACAATGCTTGGAGAGTACAAGACACCTGAGCGGTTTTGGTCGGAAGCTGTGAACATAGCTTGCCATGCCATAAACTGGCTCTATCTGCACCGCCTCCTCAAGAAAACTTCCTACGAACTCCTAACTAGTAACAAACCCAATGTTTCTTATTTTCATGTATTTTGGAGCAAATGCTACATTCTGGTGAAGAAAGGTACACATTCAAAATTTGCTCCGAAAGCAGTAGAAGGGTTTTTACTAGGATATGACTCAAATACAAAGGCGTATAGGGTCTTCAACAAATCATCAGGATTAGTTGAAGTCTCTAGCGACATTGTATTTGATGAGACTAATAGCTCTCCAAGAGAGCAAGTTGATCCTGATGATGTAGATGAGGATGAGGTTCCGACGGCCGCAATGCGAACTATGGCAATAGGAGATGTGCGACCACAGGAACTACAGGAACAAGATCAACCATCTCCCTCGACAATGGTGCATCCCCCAACTCAAGACGATGTACAGGTACCTCAAGAAGAGGGGCAGGATCAAGGGGGAGCACAGGAAGAACAGGTTATGGAGGAAGAAGCACCACGGGCCCCTCCAACCCAAGTCCGAGCGACGATCCAAAGACATCACCCTGTCGATCAGATTCTGGGTGACATCAGCAAGGGAGTAACCACTCGCTCACGATTAGCTAATTTTTGTGAGCATTACTCATTTGTCTCTTCTATTGAGCCGTTCAGCGTAGAAGAGGCCTTGCAGGATCCGGATTGGGTGTTGGCCATGCAGGAAGAGCTCAACAACTTCAAACGGAATGAAGTCTGGAGCCTAGTGCCACATCCAAAGCAAAACGTTGTGGGAACTAAGTGGGTGTTCCACAACAAACAAGACGAGCATGGAGTGGTGACAAGAAACAAGGCTCGACTTGTGGCAAAAGGTTATGCCCAAGTCACAGGTTTGGATTTTGAGGAGACTTTTGCTCCTGTTGCTAAGCTAGAGTCAATTCGGATATTATTAGCCTATGCTGCTCACCATTCTTTTAGGCTATTCCAAATGGACGTGAAGAGCGCTTTCCTCAATGGGCCAATTAAGGAGGAGGTATACGTGGAACAACCCCCTGGCTTTGAGAATGATAGGTATCCTGACCATGTATATAAGCTCTCTAAGGCGTTCTATGGACTTAAGCAAGCCCTAAGAGCATGGTATGAATGCCTTAGAGATTTTCTTATTTCTAATGCTTTCAAGGTTGGGAAAGCCGATCCCACTCTTTTCACAAAGACTTGCAATGGTGATCTTTTTGTTTGCCAAATTTATGTTGATGACATAATATTTGATTCTACTAATCAAAAGTCTTGTGAGGAGTTTAGCAGGGTAATGACACAAAAGTTCGAGATGTCGATGATGGGCGAGTTGACCTATTTCCTTGGATTCCAAGTGAAGCAACTCAAGGACGGCACCTTCATCTCCCAAACGAAGTACACTCAAGATCTTCTCAAGAGGTTTGGGATGAAGGATGCTAAGCCCGCGAAAACTCCAATGGGAACTGACGGACATCTCGACCTCAACAAAGGAGGTAAGTCCGTTGATCAAAAGGCATACTAGTCATTACTTTATCTTTGTGCTAGTAGACCGAACATTATGCTTAGTGTATGCATGTGTTCTAGATTTCAATCTGACCCCAAGGAATGTCACTTGTGGCCGTTAAGCGAATTCTTAGATATTTAGTTTCTACGCCTTGCTTCAGGATCTGGTATACAAAGGGGTCTACCTTTGACTTAATTGGATACTCAGACTCTGACTATATCGGGTGCAAGGTTGATAGGAAGAGTACATCAGGGACGTGCCAATTTCTAGGAAGGTCCCTCATGTCCTAGAGTTCCAAGAAACAAACATTCGTTGCCCTATCCACCGTTGAGGCCGAGTACGTTGCCGCAGGATAGTGTTGCACGCAACTGCTTTAGATGAGGCAAACCCTCCAGGACTTTGGCTACAATCTGAGCAAAGTCCCGCTCCTATGTGACAATGAGAGGCAATCCGCTTGGCAGATAATCCTATTGAACACATGAGAGCACCTAGAGGGGGGGTGAATAGGTGATCCTGTAAAACTTGAAAAACTTAAGCCACAAACTTGGTTAAGCGTTAGCACAGTAAATGCAAGTTGCTAGAGAGGAATCTCAACAAAACACAATAACCACAAGAAATCAATCACAGAGATGGCACGGTGGTTATCCCGTGGTTCGGCCAAGACCAACGCTTGCCTACTCCACGTTGTGGCGTCCCAACGGACGAGGGTTGCAATCAACCCCTCTCAAGCGGTCCAAAGACCCACTTGAATACCACGGTGTTTTGCATGCTTTTTCTCAATCCCGTTTGCGAGGAATCTCCACAACTTGGAGCCTCTCGCCCTTACACTTGAAGTTCACAAAGAAGCACAGAGCAAGGGAGGGATTAGCAACGCACTCAAGACAAGAAATCACAGCAACACCACGCACACAAGTTGCAACGAGAACTCACAACACAACTCAATGAGTTCACCACTCAACTAGAGCTCTAATTGCTATCGCAAAGAATCAAAGGCGCGGAATCGATGTCTTGGTGCTTAGGAATGTTGTAGGAATGCTTGTTGTGCTCCTCCATGCGCCTAGGGGTCCCTTTTATAGCCCCAAGGCAGCTAGGAGCCGTTGAGAGCAATCTAGGAAGGCTGATCTTGCCTTCTGTCGACTGGCGCACCGGACAGTCCGGTGCACACCGGACACTGTCCGGTGCCCGATTTCCTTCCATAAATGGCGCAGTCGACCGTTGGCAGCCTGAGAGCCGTTGGCGCACCGGACATGTCCGGTGCACGCCGGACAGTCTGGTGCCTTCTTCTAGCCATTGGCTCGGCCACGTGTCCCGCACAGATTGCGCGGCCGACCGTTGGCCCGGCCGACCGTTGGCTCACCGGACAGTCCGGTGCACACCGGACATTCCGGTGAATTATAGCCGTACGTCGCTGATGAATTCCTGAGAGCGACGAGTTCGCCTGTGAACGGCCCATCGGACAGTCCGGTGAATTATAGCCGAACACCGCCGTCGAAGTCCCGAGAGCAGCCTGTTCGCCAGAGCCAGCCTGGCGCACCGGACACTGTCCGGTGCACCACCGGACAGTCCGGTGCTCTAGACTGAGCATAGTCTTGGCTGCTCGAGCCAAGGCATTTCCAATTGGATTTTTCCTGTTTCTAGCACTTAGACACAATACATTAGTCCATAAAACAATGTACTAAGTCTGAGAAACATACCTTTATCCTTGATTTGTACTTTGTCCACCATTTTACACTTAGGCACTTGTGTTGGACACTAAATCACCAAAATACTTAGAAATGGCCCAAGGGCACATTTCCCTTTCAATCTCCCCCTTTTTGGTGATTTATGCCAACACAACATAAAGCAAGTAGAACAAGTACAAAATCAATTCAAATAAGAACTCAAATTGTTTTGATTTAAATTTGACATATATGAATCACTCTTTGCCACCACTTGGTTTGTTTTTGCAAATCAAACTCAAATTTCTATCTCTAAGTCAAATCCACTTGTAGAGACATAAAGAGAGGTTTTCCAAAGAAATTTGATCAAGGATTTCAAAAACTCCCCCTTTTTCCCATAATCAACACTTCTCCCCACAAGAGACCAACTTTTGACATAAGAGACAATAAAAGAGTTTTGACAAACCAAAAGCTCTAATCTACTATTTTCAAAATTTCTCAAGTGGTAGCTGATCCATCTATTGCTTTGGCCTTTATTTTCTCCCCCTTTGGCATCAAGCACCAAAACGGGATCAATCTTGGCCCCTTTAACCCCATTGCCTCACCAAAATCTTCAAATAAGAGTACAAAGGCAATAAGAGTATAAAGATGAACTTGGAAAAGTTACTCTTTTCATCGGAGTGCAGTGGAAGTCTTGCATGGTCCAAGTCCACCTTTTCCCTTTCAATCCTCCTTTGTGACTAAAACAACCAAACTCAAGAATATGGTTAGTCTCAAAGGGTCAAGTTGTAGCACAGCTCCCCCTAAATATGTGCATCACTTGCAAAAAGGACTTGTGAGGTCCAGGGAGTGTTTGTACAACTTGAGCACCACAATAAGCAACAAAATGCAAAATGAACATGATCAAAGGCATAAACACATGTATGCTACAATTCAATCCAAGTTCCGCGAATCTAGGACATTTAGCTCACTACGCAGCCTGCAAAAGGTCTTTTCATCTAAAGGCTTAGTGAAGATATCGGCTAGCTGGTTCTCGGTGCTAACATGAAACACTTCGATATCTCCCTTTTGCTGGTGGTCTCTCAAAAAGTGATGCCGGATGTCAATGTGCTTTGTGCGGCTATGCTCAACAGGATTTTCCGCTATTCGGATAGCACTCTCATTATCACATAGGAGTGGGACTTTGCTCAGATTGTAGCCAAAGTCCCGGAGGGTTTGCCTCATCCAAAGTAGTTGCGCGCAACACTGTCCTGCAGCAACGTACTCGGCCTCAGCGGTGGATAGGGCAACGGAGGTTTGTTTCTTAGAGTTCCACGACACCAGGGACCTTCCTAAGAATTGGCACGTCCCTGATGTACTCTTCCTATCGACCTTACATCCAGCATAGTCGGAATCTGAATATCCAATCAAGTCAAAGTTAGACCCCTTTGGATACCAGATCCCGAAGCAAGGCGTAGCGACTAAATATCTAAGAATTCGCTTCACAGCCACTAAGTGACACTCCTTAGGATCGGATTGAAATCTAGCACACATGCATACGCTAAGCATAATATCCGGTCTACTAGCACATAAATAAAGCAAAGAACCTATCATGGACCGGTATGCTTTTTGATCAACGGACTTACCACCTTTGTTGAGGTCGGTGTGTCCGTCGGTTCCCATCGGTATCTTTGCGGGCTTGGCGTCCTTCATCCCAAACCGCTTTAGCAAATCTTGCGTGTACTTCGTTTGGGAGATGAAGGTGTCGTCCTTGAGTTGCTTCACTTGGAACCCAAGGAAGTAGTTCAACTCGCCCATCATCGACATCTCGAATTTCTGCGTCATCACCCTGCTAAACTCTTCACAAGACTTTTGGTTAGTAGAACCAAATATTATGTCATCGACATAAATTTGGCACACAAAAAGATCACCATCGCAAGTCTTAGTGAAAAGAGTTGGATCGGCTTTCCCAACCTTGAAAGCATTAGCGATTAAAAAGTCTCTAAGGCATTATACCATGCTCTTGGGGCTTGCTTAAGTCCATAGAGTGCCTTAGAGAGCTTACACACATGGTCGGGGTACCGTTCATCCTCGAAGCCAGGGGGTTGCTCCATGTACACCTCCTCCTTGATCGGCTCGTTGAGGAAAGCGCTCTTCACATCCATTTGGTACAACCTGAAAGAATGGTGAGCGGCATATGCTAGCAAAATACGAATTGATTCTAGCCTAGCCAAAGGAGCGAAAGTCTCCTCAAAGTCCAAACCTGCGACTTGGGCATAACCTTTTGCCACAAGTCGAGCCTTGTTCCTCGTCACCACCCCATGCTCGTCCTGTTTGTTGCGGAACACCCACTTGGTTCCCACAACATTTTGCTTGGGACGAGGCACCAGTGTCCAAACTTCATTGCGCTTGAAGTTGTTGAGTTCCTCCTGCATGGCCAATACCCAGTCTGGATCTAGCAAGGCCTCTTCTACCCTGAAAGGCTCAATAGAAGAGACAAAGGAGTAATGCTCACAAAAATTAACTAATCTCGAGCGAGTAGTTACTCCCTTGCTAATATCACCCAATATTTGGTCGACGGGATGATCCCTTTGGATCGTCGCTCGAACTTGGGTTGGAGGTGCCTGAGGTGCTTCTTCCTCCTCAACTTGAATATCCTGTGCTCCCCCTTGATCATGCGCCTCCACTTGAGGTACCTGTTCGTCATCTTGGGTTGGGGGATGCACCATAGTTGAGTTAGATGGTTGATCTTGCTCCAATTGTTCCTGAGGTCGTACATCTCCAATCGCCATGGTGCGTATCGCGGCCGTTGGAACGTCTTCTTCATCTACATCATCAAGATCAACAACTTGCTCTCTTGGAGAGCCATTAGTCTCATCAAATACAACGTCGCTAGAGACTTCAACCAAACCTGATGATTTGTTGAAGACCCTATACGCCTTTGTATTTGAATCATAACCTAATAAAAACCCTTCTACAGCTTTGGGAGCAAATTTAGAGGTTCTACCTTTCTTCACAAGAATATAACATTTGCTCCCAAAAACACGAAAGTACGATACATTGGGTTTGTTACCAGTTAGCAGCTCGTATGAAGTCTTCTTGAGGAGGCGTTGAAGATAGACCCTGTTGATGGCGTGGCAAGCCGTGTTCACGGCTTCCGACCAAAAACGCTCGGGGGTCTTGAATTCTCCAAGCATAGTCCTCGCCATATCAATAAGCGTCCTGTTCTTCCTCTCTACCACACCATTTTGCTGAGGTGTGTAGGGAGCGGAGAACTCGTGCTTGATCCCCTCCTCCTCAAGGAACTCCTCCACTTGAAGATTCTTGAATTCGGACCCGTTGTCGCTTCTTATCTTCTTCACTTTGAGCTCAAACTCATTTTGAGCTCTCCTTAGGAAGCTCTTGAGGGTCCCTTGGGTTTCAGACTTATCCTGCAAAAAGAACACCCAAGTGAAGCGGGAAAAGTCATCAACAATAACTAGACCATACTTACTTCCTCCTATGCTCAGATAGGCGACGGGTCCGAAGAGGTCCATATGCAGCAGCTCCAGAGGTCTTGAAGTGGTCATCACATTCTTGCTGTGATGTGCTCCTCCCACTTGTTTACCTGCTTGACAGGCTGCACACGGTCTATCTTTTTCGAATTGCACGTTAGTCAAACCTATCACGTGTTCTCCCTTTAGAAGCTTGTGAAGGTTCTTCATCCCCACATGTGCTAAGCGGCGATACCACAGTCAGCCCATGTTAGTCTTAGCGATTAAGCATGCATCTAGACCGACCTCCTCTTTTGCAAAATCAACTAAATAAAGTTTGTCGTCTAGTACACCCTTAAAAGCTAGTGAACCATCACATCTTCTAAAGACAGACACATCTACATTTGTAAATAGACAATTATATCCCATATTACATAATTGGCTGACAGATAGTAAATTATATCCAAGAGACTCAACTAAAAACACATTAGAGATAGAGTGCTCATTGGATATTGCAATCTTGCCTAAACCTTTCACCTTGCCTTGGTTCCCATCACTGAATATGATTGAATCTTGGGAGTCCTTATTCTTGACGTAGGAGGTGAACATCTTCTTCTCCCCCGTCATATGGTTTGTGCATCCGCTGTCGATAATCCAGCTTGAGCCCCCGGATGCATAAACCTGCAAGGCAAATTTAGGCTTGGGTCATAGGTACCCAACTCTTGTTGGGTCCTACAAGGTTAGTCACAATTTCCTTAGGGACCCAAATGCAAGTTTTATCACCCTTGCATTTTGCCCCTAATTTCCTAGCAACTATCTTCCTATCCTTTCTACAAATAGCAAAGGAAGCATTTAAAGCATGATAAATTGTAGAGGGTCCATTCATAATTTTCCTAGGAACATGAACAATATTCTTTCTAGGCACATGATGAATATTTTTCCTAGGCACATCTCTATTATGCATATAGGAAGAACTGGGAGCAAACATAGCATAAGAATCATAGGCATGTGAATCAAAAGCATTATAACTCCTATGAGATTGTCTTCTATCATTGTACATAAAAGCATGGTTCTTTTTAGTACTACTTGCCATAGGGGCCTTCCCTTTCTCCTTGGCGGAGATGGGAGCCTTATGGCTTGTTAAGTTCTTGGCTTCCCTCTTGAAGCCAAGCCCATCCTTAATTGAGGGGTGTCTACCAATCGTGTAGGCATCCCTAGCAAATTTTAGTTTATCAAAATCAGTTTTGCTAGCCTTAAGTTGGGCATTAAGACTAGCCATTTCATCATTTAATTTTGCAATAGAAGCTATGTGTTCACTACAAGCATCAATATCAAAATCTTTACATCTATTGCAAATAACAACATTTTCTACACAAGTTGTTGATTTACTAGCTATTTCTAACTTAGCATTCAAATCATCATTAATGCTTCTCAAGCTAGAAATTGTCTCATGACAAGAAGATAATTCACAAGAAAGCATTTCATTTCTCTTAACTTCTAAGGCATGAGATTTTTGTGCTTCTACAAATTTGTCATGTTCTTCATACAACAAGTCCTCTTGTTTCTCTAGAAGCCTATTCTTCTCATTCAAGGCATCAATCAATTCATTAATTTTATCTACCTTGGTTCTATCTAGGCCCTTAAATAAACATGAATAATCTATTTCATCCTCATCACTAGATTCGTCCTCACTTGAAGAAGCATAAGTAGAGTTTCGAGTACATACCTTCTTCTCCCTTGCCATAAGGCATGTGTGACGCTCGTTGGGGAAGAGGGATGACTTGTTGAAGGCGGTGGCGGCAAGTCCTTCATTGTCGGAGTCGGACGAGGAGCAATCCGAATCCCATTCCTTGCCAAGATGTGCCTCGCCCTTGGCCTTCTTGTAATTTTTCTTCTTTTCCCTCTTGCTCCCGTGTTCCTGGTCACTTTCATTATCGGGACAGTTAGCAATAAAATGACCAATCTTACCGCATTTGAAGCATGAGCGCTTCCCCTTGGCTTTGGTCTTGCTTGGCTGTCCCTTGCGACCCTTAAGCGTCGTCTTAAATCTCTTGATGATGAGGGCCATCTCTTCATCATTAAGTCCGGCCGCCTCAATTTGTGCTACCTTGCTGGGTAACGCCTCCTTGCTCCTTGTTGCCTTGAGAGCCATGGGTTGAGGCTCATTGATTGGACCGTTTAGAGCGTCGTCCACGTACCTCGCTTCCTTGATCATCATTCGCCCGCTTACGAATTTCCCAAGGACTTCTTCGGCCGACATTTTGGTGTACCTGGGATTCTCACGAATGTTATTCACCAAATGAGGATCAAGAACGATAAAGGACCTTAGCATCAATCGGACGACGTCGTGGTCCGTCCATCGCGTGCTTCCGTAGCTCCTTATTTTGTTGATAAGGGTCTTGAGCCGGTTGTATGTTTGTGTCGGCTCCTCGCCCCTTATCATCGCGAATCGTCCAAGCTCACCCTCCACCAACTCCATCTTGGTGAGCAAGGTGACGTCATTCCCCTCATGTGAAATCTTGAGGGTGTCCCAGATCTGCTTGGCATTATCCAAGCCGCTCACTTTGTGGTATTCATCCCTGCACAATGAAGCTAGAAGAACAGTAGTAGCTTGTGCATTCTTATGAATTTGCTCATTAATGAACATGGGACTATCCGTACTATCAAAGTGCATTCCACTCTCTACAATCTCCCATATACTAGGATGGAGAGAGAACAAGTGACTACGCATTTTGTGACTCCAAAATCTGTAGTCCTCTCCATCAAAATGAGGAGGTTTACCAAGTGGAATAGATAATAAATGAGCATTTGTACTTTGAGGAATACGAGAGTAGTCAAAAGAAAAGTTCGAATTGACCGGTTTCCTTCTCTCGTAGTCGTTGTGGTCGTCGTCCTTTTGGGAAGAAGTAGACTCATCGTTGTTGTCGTAGTAGACGATCTCCTTGATGTGCCTCGTCTTCTTCTTCTTCCCTTCTTTCCGTCTATGGCCCGAGCCGGAGTCGGTAGGCTTGTCGTCCTTCGGCTCGTTGACAAAGGATTCCTTCTCTTTATCATTGATCACGATACCCTTCCCCTTAGGATCCATCTCTTCGGGCGGTTAGTCCCTTTGTGAAGAGAACGGCTCTGATACCAATTGAGAGCACCTAGAGGGGGGGTGAATAGGTGATCCTGTAAAACTTGAAAAACTTAAGCCACAAACTTGGTTAAGCGTTAGCACAGTAAATGCCAAGTTGCTAGAGAGGAATCTCAACAAAACACAATAACCACAAGAAATCAATCACAGAGATGGCACGGTGGTTATCCCGTGGTTCGGCCAAGACCAACGCTTGCCTACTCCACGTTGTGGCGTCCCAACGGACGAGGGTTGCAATCAACCCCTCTCAAGCGGTCCAAAGACCCACTTGAATACCACGGTGTTTTGCTTGCTTTTTCTCAATCCCGTTTGCGAGGAATCTCCACAACTTGGAGCCTCTCGCCCTTACACTTGAAGTTCACAAAGAAGCACAGAGCAAGGGAGGGATTAGCAACGCACTCAAGACAAGAAATCACAGCAGCACCACGCACACAAGTTGCAACGAGAGCTCACAACACAACTCAATGAGTTCACCACTCAACTAGAGCTCTAATTGCTATCGCAAAGAATCAAAGGCGCGGAATCGATGTCTTGGTGCTTAGGAATGTTGTAGGAATGCTTGTTGTGCTCCTCCATGCGCCTAGGGGTCCCTTTTATAGCCCCAAGGCAGCTAGGAGCCGTTGAGAGCAATCTAGGAAGGCTGATCTTGCCTTCTGTCGACTGGCGCACCGGACAGTCCGGTGCACACCGGACACTGTCCGGTGCCCGATTTCCTTCCATAAATGGCGCAGTCGACCGTTGGCAGCCTGAGAGCCGTTGGCGCACCAGACATGTCTGGTGCACGCCGGACAGTCCGGTGCCTTCTTCTAGCCGTTGGCTCGGCCACGTGTCCCGCGCAGATTGTGCGTCTGACCGTTGGCCCGGCCAACCGTTGGCTCACTGGACAGTCTGGTGCACACCGGACAGTCCGGTGAATTATAGCCGTACGTCGCCGATGAATTCCCGAGAGCGACGAGTTCGCCTGTGAACGGCCCACCGGACAGTCCGGTGCACCACCGGACAGTCCGGTGAATTATAGCCGTACACCACCGTCGAAGTCCCGAGAGCAGCCTATTCGCCAGAGCTAGCCTGGCGCACCGGACACTGTCCGGTGCACCACCGGACAGTCCGGTGCTCCAGACTGAGCAGAGTCTTGGCTGCTCGAGCCAAGGCATTTCCAATTGGATTTTTCCTGTTTCCAGCACTTAGACACAATACATTAGTCCATAAAACAATGTACTAAGTCTGAGAAACATACCTTTATCCTTGATTTGTACTTTGTCCACCATTTTACACTTAGGCACTTGTGTTGGACACTAAATCACCAAAATACTTAGAAATGGCCCAAGGGCACATTTCCCTTTCAACACAGCCACACTAAGCATATAGACATCCGGCATCACTTCCTGAGAGACCACCAGCAAAAGGGAGATATCGATGTTTACCATATTAGCACTGAGAATGAGCTAGCCGATATCTTCACCAAGCCTTTAGATGAGAAAAGGTTTTGCAGGTTACGTAGTGAGCTAAATATCTTAGATTCATGTAACTTGGATTGATCTAGAGCATACACGTATTATATGTATTTAATCATGTTACTTTGAGTATTTACATCATTTGTTGGTTATTTATGGTGCTCAAGTTGTACAAGTCATCCCCGGACCTCACAAGTCCGTATGCAAATGATGCACATGCTTAGGGGGAGATAGCTACAACTTGACACCTTTGAGACTAACCTATTTGTTTGAGTACACGTAAAGTAGTCTCGAAGGACCATTGAAAGGGAAAATGAACTTGGATGACAAAAAGACTTCCACTGCACTCCGGTATTAGTGTATTTAAATTCCAAGTTCATACTTATGCTCTCATTGCCTTTTTGCTCTTATTTGATATTTTGGTTAGGCAATGGGGTTAAAGGGCCATAAGTTATCCCGTTTTGGTGCTTAATGCCAAAGGGGGAGAAATTAAGGCCAAAGCAACTGGATCAGCCAACCACTTGAGAATTTCAAAAATAGTAGAGTTAGAATTTGTATTTTGCCCAAATGACTCTTATTGCAAAATTTGATCTCTTATGTGGAAGAATTTTTATTATGGGAAAAAGGGGGAGTTTTTGGCACTTGATCTTTTTTACTCTTGGAATATCTTTCTATTTGCCCAAACAAGTGTGTTTAACTTAGAAATAGGAAAAAGAATTTGATTTGCAAAAACAAACCAAGTGGTGACAAAGAGTGATCCAAATATGCCAAATACTAAGTGAAGAACAATTTGGTCTTAAATCTGCACTTCTTAGTTGCTTTTTAATGTGTTGGCATAAATCACAAAAAAGGGGGAGATTGAAAGGGAAGTGTGTCCGTAGGCCATTTCCAGTGGCGGAGCCACAGGGTATGTCGTATATGAGGTGGCGTACCCTGCGACGGCGGCTCCTCATGCATGCTCCGTGCCTCCATCAGTCCGTCTTCGCTATCGCTATTCCCTGTTGTTGGCCTGGGCAGCTTCGGGTGGCGTTCTGCGTTCCTAGTGCGCCTGCCACTACTAGGCTGATGCCTCTTTTTTTGTTCTTTTATATATATAATATTATTCATCACCGTGGTCATTCTTTTCGTTACTTAGTACATCTATAATTTTACGATGCAAATCATATAATTATAAAATAAAGTTACTAAATTTTGTATGAAAATTTTGGACGGCATACCCTTGCATAAAATCCTAGATCTACCACTGGTCATTTCTATTAGTGTTTTGGTGATTAGATGCCCAACATATATTGATTTAGTTCTTATGTGCTATATGAGTGAGAAGTGCAAATCAAAGAACAAGGTATATTTCTAGACTTAGTAAATTGTTTTTGATACTAACATGTTAATCTAAGTGCTAGAAACAGTGCCAAGAAAAGAAGAAAAGAATTGAAGATATGGCTCAGGACAGCCAAAACCAGCACTAGCCTGGCACACGGGACTGTCTGGTGGTGCACCGGACAGTGTCCGGTGCCCCAGGCTGGCTCGGCGGTGAACTGGCCGCTCTCGAGAATCGGCCGGTGACTTGGCTAAAAACCACCGGACTGTCAGATGATGCACCGGACTATCCGGTGATGCACCGGACTGTCCGGTGAGTCTTTAACGCCTGCGCCCAAGTCCTTCAGCGACGAACTCGTCGCTCTCAAGAAAACCAAAAAGCGCCACGGCTAAAAATCACTGGACTATCCGGTGGTGCACCAGACTGTCCGGCGAGTCAGAGCCACCCGAGCCAACAGTCGGCAGCAGAATCAGCGGGCGATACGTGGCCCGCGCCAACGGTCGGTTGGGCACACCGGAATGTCCGGTGTGCACCAGACAGTGTTCGGTGCGCCAATGGGATCACCGGCTCAACGGTCGGATGCGCCAGATAAGGAAGGAATCAAGCACCGGACAGCTACAGGACCTGTCCGATGGCGCACCGAACTGTCTGGTGCGCCACTCGACAAAAGGCAGGAATTGCCTTCCAAGTTAATCCCCAACAGCTCCTAGCTACCTTGGGGCTATAAAAGGGACCCCTAGGCGCATGGAGCATTACACTAAGAATTCTCTAAGCATCTAAAGACATCTAGACTCCGCCTCCACGCATTTGGATTGTTGTGTTAGTGATTTGAGCTCCGTTTGAGTTGTGAACTACCTGCGCCATGTTTTGAGCTCAAGTCTTGACTTGTGTGCGTGTGTGTGCTGCGGATTGAATCTTGTGTGTGTTGTTTTTCCCTCCCTTACTTCTATACTTCTTTTGTGATCATCACTGTAAGGGCGAGAGGCTCCAACTTGTGGAGATTCCTCGCAAAAGGGAAAAATACTCAAAAAGGAAAAGATCGTGGTATTCAAGTTGATCATTCGATCACTCAAAAGGGGTTGAGTGTAACCCTCGTCCATTGGGACACCACAACGTAGAAGTAGGCAAGTGTTACTTGGCCGAACCATGGGATAAAAATCGTGTGTCTCTTGTGTTGCTTTTCTCTGTTATTGTTTTGTTCACAAAAGATCGCTTTGTAACAACTTGATTAACACACACTATCATTTCTATAATCAAGTTTGTGGCTATTTAGTGTTTGATTTTACAAGATCACCTATTCACCCCCCCCCTCTAGGTGCTCTCACATGTGATGAAAGGAAAGGTAAAAAGAAGGCTTCCACTCCAAGTTCTTCAAGTGAAGAAGAGGAAGAAGAAGAAAGTGATGATGGAGAAGATAATCAACCATCAACATCATCCTTCGAGGACGAAGAAATAATCTGACGAGTTGGAAAGGTAATGGGGATGATCCACAAGATTAATCTAATGGGTGTGCCCCTACAGGTAGAGGATCTTCTCTTTAACGTTGACAGGAAAAAGCAAATAAAGAGAGGATGCTTCGCATGCGGGGAGAAGGGCCACTTCAAGGACAACTGTCCAACTATGGTCGAACCCAAAAAGGAGAGGAGCAAAGGCAAGGCACTAACAAGTGTCAAAACTTGGGATGATTCTTCAAGCGAAGATGAACCTCCAAGGACACGTAGCCATCGATCCTCATCACGCTCATCACGATCATCACGCAAGTGCCTTATGGCAAGAGGTAAAATGAGTATTCCATCCTCTAGTGATGAAAGTAGTAGTGATGATGAAGGTGAGGGAAAGCCCTCCGTAGATGAGCTTGCGGAAGCCGTTAAATTTTTTAGGATGTTGGCACTAAACAAAAAGCTCAACTTAAAACTTTGTAAAATAAGTTGATTAGCTCTCAAAATGTTTATAAAGGTTTGCTAGAAAAATTTGAAGCATTTGCAAATTTGAATTGTGAGCTATCAACTAAAATTGAGCAATTAGAGTCTAGTGCTACATCCACAGCTACCGATGATGGCCTCATTAAAAAGAATGAAAAACATAAGGCTAAGTTAGCTAGCTCCCAAGAAGCTATTGAAAATTTGCTAGGGAAATGGAAATTCTTAGCATACACAATAATGAGCTAACTACTAAGCTAGAAAATATTGATAACACCCCAGAAGTATCTTTGGTTGAAATTGAGAGCACCTAGAGGGGGGTGAATAGGTGATCCTGTAAAAATCAAATACTAATAGCCACAAAACTTGATTATAGAAATGTTAGTGCGACTAAGTAGTTGAGACACGAATTCTTGTGGACAAAACAATCATAGAAAGATCAACACAAGACACGCGATTTTTATCCCGTGGTTCGGCCAAGTAACACTTTCCTACTTCCACGTTGTGGCGTCCCAATGGACGAGGGTTGCACTCAACCCCTTTCAAGTGATCCGATGATCAACTTGAATACCACGGTTTTTCCTTTAGATGATTATTCCCGTTTGTGAGGAATCTCCACAAGATTGGAGTCTCTCGCCCTTACAACAAAGATCACAATGAAAGCACGGAGTAAGGTTGGGATGAGCAACACACACAAGACACAAATCGCAGCACAACTACGCAAACAAGTCACAACTTGAGCTCAAAACGCAACGCACGGAGTTCACAACTCAAATGGAGCTCAAGTCACTATCTCAAATAATCGAATGTGTGAAGTTGGAGTCTTGGGGTCTTAGAATGTTTCTTGTAAGCTTTGTAACTCATCCATGCGCCTAGGGATCCCTTTTATAGACCCAAGGTAGCTAGGAGCCATTGAAGGCCAACAAGGAAAGCCATCCTTGCCTTCTATCGAGTGGCGCACCAGACTGTCCGGTGTGCCACCGGACAGTCACTGTAGACGGTCCGGTGCTGATCTCCTTCCTTTTCTGGTGCAGACGACCGTTATACCTCTGGGACAGTTGGAGCACTGGGCACTGTCCGGTGTACACCGGACAGTCCGGTGCCCCTGCCGACCGTTGGTGTGGGCGACGCGTCGCCCGTGGATTGCGCGGCAGACCGTTGCGCTGGCGACCGTTGGCTTACCGGACAGTCCGGTGCACCACCGGACAGTCCGGTGAATTATAGCCGTACGTCGCCAAGCTTTTCTCGAGAGCGTCCTATTCACCGGAAACCAGCCTGGCGCACCAGACACTGTCCGGTGCACCACCGGACAGTCCGGTGTGCCAGGCCGAGCTGGACTTTGGCTGCACACAGCCAAGTCTTTTGCAATTCTTTCTTTTCCTGTTTCTAGCACTTAGATAAAATATGTTAGTATTCAAAACAATGTACTAAGTCTAGAAACATACCTCATGTCTTGATTTGCACTTTTCTCTTTATTTAGCACATAAGAACTTTATTAAATGTGTTGGGCACTTAATCACCAAAACATAATAGAAATTGCCCAAGGGCACATTTCCCTTTCAATCTCCCCCTTTTTGGTGATTTATGCCAACACATCCAAAAGTGACCAAAAGAAGGGCAACATCAATGCCATTGAGAACAAAATTGTCTTTGCACAAGTTTTGACATATTTGGATCATTCTTTGCCACCACTTGGTTTGTTTTTGCAAATCAAATTCATTTTCCTATCTCTAAGTCAAACTCACTTGTTTGGGCACAAAGAGAGATAATCCACGAGTGAAATTGATCAAGTGCAAAAAAACTCTCCCTTTTTCCCATGATAAAAAATTCTCCCCCACAAGAGACTAAATTTTGCTATAAGAGTATTTTGGACAAATCAAAAGTTCTAACTCTATTGTTTTCAAAATTCACAAGTGGTAGCTGATCCATTTGCTTTGGCCTTAATTTCTCCCCCTTTGGCATTAAGCACCAAAACGAGATTGTAAGGAAAATGGACCCCGGGCCATTTGGCTAATTGAGTTTTGGTGTTTGATGATTAACACAACCTATGAACTAATATGTTTGCTAGTGTTTATAATTATAGTTCACAGGATGCGAAGAGAATTGGACCAAGGCAATGAGGATGCAACACCACAAAAGAAGACATAAAAAGATGCATAGGAGTCCAATACTCAAGAACAAAAGAAGCCCGAAGAAATCAGCGAAGAAATCCAAGATGAGGGCTGTCAGCCAGCGCCTGGTGGTGCACTGGACATTGATGTCTGGTGTGCACCGGACTGTCCGGTGTGGCACCGGACAGTCTGCGCAGAGAGGCCACAGACAGGCTCTCTCTGGCTGTAGCACCGGTCTGTCCGGTGGGTCGGCACCGGACTGTCCGGTGTGCACTGGGCAGACAGCAACGGTCGGATCCAACGGTCGACTACTACAGGCGCCAACGGTCGGCTGACGTGGCGTGCACCGGACACTGCACAGTGGATGTCCGGTGGTGCACCGGACTATCCGGTGCACCCGACGATAGAAAGCTGCTGCTTTCTGTCCAACGGCTAGTTTGGGGTGTGGAGGCTATAAATACCACCCCAACCGGCCATTCTCAAGTGTGAGAGCCCAAACAACATACCAAGACACATAGTGCATATTTCCAAGTGCTCAAACACCCAAGTGCTTAATAGAATCACTCGGTGATTAGCGTAGGTGCTTTGCGAAGTGCTTAGGTTAGTTAGACCGCTTTAGCGCTTGCTCTAGGTGAACCCTAGATTGTTGAGTGAGTTTAGATAAACCTCACAACCCCTCGGCTCTTGCGTGAGTCGTTGTAATTGTACCGAGTGGGGCGAGAGTCTTGCGAGACCGTGACAACCGCGTTTGTGTCACGGCCGCCACCGTGTACCGGAGGGAACGAGGCCCGCGGCGTTTCAGCCGGAAGCTCGATAGTGGAGACAGCGAGGAGCGTCCGAGAGAAGCCGGAAGCGGAGCACCACTTGCGCGTGGAGAAGGCCCACGGCTCTCTATGGAGTTACTCGACCGTGGTGCTTGGCCCTCGCGTGGGCTTCCCTTTGCGTAGGGGCACCAACGAGGATTAGTCGGGACCTTGCGCGGTTCCGGATACCTCGGTAAAAATACCGATGTCATCCACGAGAGTTTGCTTCTCTACTTAGCTCTTTACATTCCGCATTTATATTAAGCATTTAAGTTTCAATCTTGTAGTTATACTTATTTAGTGTAGATTGAAACCTAGCCTTTGCGGTAGAGATAGCAACACTTAGACAAAACCTAGTTTGCACATTCTAGTTTTGATTATTTGCATAGGTTTTGCTCTAGGGATTTAATTGTAGCCTAGATTAGTAAAAGTTTTAGAAGTCCTAATTCACCCCCCCCCCTCTTAGGCGTCACCCGTTTCCTACAAGTGGTATCAGAGCCCGGTTTGGCTCATTTGAAACGCTTTAGCTTCACCGCTAAAAGAGTCGACGCTTTTAAGAGGAAGGGATGGATACCCATAGGCCACCACACTTCGACGGCACTAACTTCTCATATTATAGTGCTAGAATGGCTTGTTACCTAGAGGTCGTTGATCTAGGAGTTTGGAGAGTCACTCGTGACGGGATGAAACCCCTCAAGAATCCCGAGAAACCCACCATGAGTGAGGAAAAAGAAATTCATTTAAATGCTAGAGCCAAAAATTGCTTGTATGAATCTCTTAGCATGGATATTTTTAATCAAGTATTTACCTTGAAAACTGCTAATGAGATTTGGCTAAAATTGCATGAGCTCCATGACGGCACATCCAATGTCTGTGAGCAAAAACATTGCCTAGTCTTAAATGAGTATAATTCTTTTGCTATGAAAGATGATGAGCTTGTTAGAGACATGTATTCTCGTTTAAATCTATTTATCAATGAGCTCAATTCGATTGGCATTAATAAGCTAGGTGATGCGGACATTGTGAGGAAGATTATCTCCCTGCTACCACAACAAAGATATGGGAGCATCATCACCATCCTTCACAACATGGAGGACTTGAGCAACATGACCCCGACCATCGTGATTGGGAAAATCGTGGCTTTTGAGATGTCGCGAAAAATGAGTTGGGGAGAGGAGCCAACTTCCTCAAGACCATATGCTTTTGCATGTGATGAAAAGAAGGGCAAAAAGAAGGCTCCCACTCCAAGTTCCTCAAGTGAAGAAGAGGAAGAAGAAGAAAGTAATGATGATGAAGATAATCAACCATACACATCATCCTCCGAGGACAAAGAAACAATCCGACGCGTCGGAAAGGTAATGAGGATGATCCGCAAGATTAATCTAATGGGTGTGCCCCTGCAGGTCGAGGATCTTCTCTTTAACATTGACAAGAAAAAGCAAAGAAAGAGAGGATGCTTCGCATGTGGGGAAAAGGGCCACTTCAGGGACAGCTGTCCAACTTTGGCCGAACCCAAAAAGGAGAAGAGCAAAGGCAAGGCGCTAACAAGTGTTAGAACTTGGGATGATTCTTCAAGTGAAGATGAACCTCCAAGGACGCGCAGCCACCGGTCCTCGTCACGATCATCACGGTCATCACACAAATGCCTTATGGCAAGAGGTAACAAAAGCATTCCATCCTCTAGTGATGAAAGTAGTAGTGATGATGAAGGTGAGGGAAAGCCCTCTCTAGATGAGCTTGCGGAAGCCATAGAATTTTTCTAGGATGTTTGCACTAAGCAAAAAGCTCAACTTAAAACTTTGAAAAATAAGTTGGTTAGCTCTCAAAATGATTACAAAGGTTTGCTAGAAAAATTTGAAACTTTTGCAAACTTAAATAGTGAGCTATCAACTAAAATTGAGCTATTAGAATCTAGTGCTCCATCCACTGCTACCGATGATAGCCTTATTAAAAAGAATGAAAAACTTAAGGCTAAGTTAGCTAGCTCCCAAGAAGCTATTGAAAATTTGCTAGAGAAAATGGAAATTCTTAGCATACACAATAATGAGCTAACTACTAAGCTAGAAAACATTGGTAGCACCCCAGCAGCATCTTTAGTTGAAATACCTGAAATTAGTAAGAAAGATGCTTCTACTTCCTGCTTTGATTTACTTGATGAGTCTAACCCCTGCAACCAAGTCTTTGTTGAGAATATTGTTGTAGAAACATGTTCGGATGAGGTTGCAAAGGAAAATGAACAGTTAAAGCAAGAAGTGGCTCGCCTTGGCAAGGCTTTGTATGACAATAAAGGCAAAGCCAAACAAATCCGACCTCCACAGGATAACACCACTGTGGGAGTGAACAAGCCTATGGAGGGAGAAACTGTGATTTGTAGGCTATGCCACATGGAAGGCCACAAGTCTTTCCAATGCAAGGCGATGACCGGGGATAAACAAAGGCAAAAGCTCAAGCAAATGCCATCAAGCAAAATCTCCAACACCTACATCAAAAAGGTGAACAAAAAGGATGCTACACCATATTTGATTAAGAAGAAAAAGAATGGAAAGGTGATAGCAATCGAGGCCAACAAGCAAGCCAACAAAGGAAAAGGGGCCAAACGCATATGGGTGCCAAAGGAGATAATTTCAACCATGAAAAGCACCAAGAAGGTTTGGATCCCAAAAGGGAAGTGAGTGGACCAAAGGTCATCGGGAAATTTGGAGACTTGGTAAATTCGGGATGTATATCATGGGATACATCATATTGGATCAAGTTTATTGCCAAGTGGGTTAGTGAAAATTTTGGACCCAAATTTCCCACCCATGACTAAGGTAACTAGTTTTATTGTATTCTTTGTTTTTAGATATGCGTATCTATTTACTTTTTATCTAGTTTACCTTTCTTGCCTAGTATTACATTTGTTATGTACTTTTGTTTAAAATCATGCATACTAGGTAAATCATATGGTAGGATTGCTTGCTTTTAATTCATATACTTAAGCAAACCTACATGGCTTAAAATGTTTATTTAAGCACGGCACATAGCTTCTATATCACTCCATAGTAAATGATGCATCAATTGAAAATTTTGATTTCTCCAAGTTGTATCATTTAACTTATATGTGCCAAAGTTAGGATTATAGATAATTTGCCCCTCTTGATATCAAATCAAAGTGCATGTCTCCTACAAGCATTCAAAACTTGTATGCACACCTTTATGGGGAGATTACTCTATAATCTAACACTTTGAGACTAACACCTTTTCAAGTCTATTTTATGTGATAGTCTCATTGTAAGGAAAATAAGGTCCCCGGAGAAAGACAACAATCTTCCACTACAAAATCTCCAAGAACTCTCATGTCTCTCAAGCTCACCATTGACTTTCAATTGGTATCTTTTGAGACTACTTTCAGTATCATTTACATGTCTTCTCCAAAATTTGATTAGACTATATTTCATATCATATGCTTCCATGTTGCAAAAATACATAAGTGGTTAACTCATATTCTATTACCTATGCATAAGGGAAGTTAGTCTTTTCAAATCTTGTCTTGCACCTCTAATTTTCACATGCTTTTTCCTAAGTAGAGGGTCTTTGTCAGGGGGAGTATTTCTTCATCTCTAAAGGGGGAGAAATTTCTTTCTAAAGAGAACATTCATTTAGGGGGAGTTCCTTTCAACTGGTATCATTCATATGGTTTAATTTAATATCCTTTTAGTGATATCATTTGATAGAATTCTTGTTGAGGGCAAGCTTTTATTTACTTCCTACATGCTTTTAATGTCTTCCTTTTCGATGGTTGATGCCAAAGGGGGAGAAGTTTAGGGACTAAAGCAATGAAAACTATATCAAACACCAAACACCACCAATTTAAAATTTTATATCTACAAATGGTTTTTCCAGTGGTTTTGGTTATTTGGTCCAAAAATAGGAAGTAAGTGAATTATGGAGTTAGGGGGAGGCTTAAGTCCATAATATCACATTGTGGGGACAATCATGCATCTTAGCAAGTAGATTGCATATTTTAATTCAAACACTTGTATTATTTGCCTGCTTTGGTTGTGTTGTCATCAATCACCAAAAAGGGGGAGATTGTAAGGAAAATGGACCCCGGGCCATTTGGCTAATTGAGTTTTGGTGTTTGATGATTAACACAACCTGTGAACTAATATGTTTGCTAGTGTTTATAATTATAGTTCATAGGATGCGAAGAGAATTGGACCAAGGCAATGAGGATGCAACACCTCAAAAGAAGACATAAAAAGATGCATAGGAGTCCAATACTCAAGAACAAAAGAAGCCCGAAGAAATCAGTGAAGAAATCCAAGATGAGGGCTGTCAGCCAGCGCCTGGTGGTGCACCGGACATTGATGTCCGGTGTGCACCGGACTGTCCGATGTGGCACCGGACAGTCTGCGCAGAGAAGCCACAGACAGGCACTCTCTGGCTGTAGCACCGGTCTGTCCGGTGGGTCGGCACCGGACTGTCCGGTGTGCACTGGGCAGACGGCAACGGTCGGATCCAACGGTCAACTGCTACATGCGCCAACGATCGGCTGACGTGGCGTGCACCGGACACTGCACAGTGGATGTCCGGTGGTGCACCGGACTGTCCGGTGCACCCGACGACAGAAAGCTGCTGCTTTCTGTCCAACGGCTAGTTTGGGGTGTGGAGGCTATAAATACCACCCCAACCGGCCATTCTCAAGTGTGAGAGCCCAAGCAACATACCAAGACACATAGTGCATATTTCCAAGTGCTCAAACACCCAAGTGCTTAATAGAATCACTCGGTGATTAGCGTAGGTGCTTTGCGAAGTGCTTAGGTTAGTTAGACCGCTTTAGCGCTTGCTCTAGGTGAACCCTAGATTGTTGAGTGAGTTTAGATAAACCTCACAACCCCTCGGCTCTTGCGTGAGTCGTTGTAATTGTACCGAGTGGGGCGAGAGTCTTGCGAGACCGTGACAACCGCGTTTGTGTCACGGCCGCCACCGTGTACCGGAGGGAACGAGGCCCGCGGCGTTTCGGCCGGAAGCTCGATAGTGGAGATGGCGGGGAGCGTCCGAGAGAAGCCGGAAGCGAAGCACCACTTGCGCGTGGAGAAGGCCCGCGGCTCTCTACGGAGTTACTCGACCGTGGTGCTTGGCCCTCGCGTGGGCTTCCCTTTGCGTAGGGGCACCAACGAGGATTAGTCGGGACCTTGCGCGGTTCCGGATACCTCGGTAAAAATACCGGCGTCATCCACGAGAGTTTGCTTCTCTACTTAGCTCTTTACATTCTGCATTTATATTAAGCATTTAAGTTTCAATCTTGTAGTCATACTTATTTAGTGTAGATTGAAACTTAGCCTTTGCGGTAGAGATAGCAACACTTAGACAAAACCTAGTTTGCACATTCTAGTTTTGATTATTTGCATTGGTTTTGCTCTAGGGATTTAATTGTAGCCTAGTTTAGTAAAAGTTTTAGAAGTCCTAATTCACCCCCCCCCCCTCTTAGGCGTCACCCGTTTCCTACAGAGATCATTCTTGCCCCTTTAACCCCATTACCTCACCAAAATTGTCAATTAAGAGCAAAAAGGTAATAAGAGCATAAGTATGAACTTGGAATTAAATACACCAATACCAGAGTGCAGTCGAAGTCTTTGCAATGTCCAAGTCCATTTCCCTTTTCAATGCACCTTTGAGACTACATCAAGTATACTCAAGCAAACAGATTAGTCTCAAAGGGTCAAGTTGTAGCACCGCTCCCCCTAAATATGTGCATCATTCACACATGAACTTGTGAGGTCCGAGGATCCCTTGCACAACTTGAGCACCATAAATAAGCAACAAATTACATAAATGTATAAAGTAACATGATCAAAGGCATAGAACACATGTATGCTATAGATCAATCCAAGTTACGCGAATCTAAGACATTTAGCTCACTACGCAACCTGCAAAAGGTTTTCTCATCTAATGGCTTGGTAAAGATACCGGCTAGCTGGTTCTCGGTGCTAACATGGTACACTTTGATATCTCCCTTTTGCTGGTGGTCCCTCAGAAAGTGATGTTGGATGTCTATGTGCTTAGTGCGGATGTGTTCAACAGGATTATCCGCCATGCGGATTGCACTCTCATTGTCACATAGGAGTGGGACTTCACTCAGATTGTAGCCAAAGTCCCGGAGGGTTTGCCTCATCCAAAGTAGTTGCGCGCAACACTGTCCTGTGGCAACATACTCGGCTTCAGCGGTGGATAGGGCAACGGATGTTTGTTTCTTTGAACTCCAAGACACCAGGGACCTTCCTAGGAATTGGCACGTCCCTGATGTACTCTTCCTATCAACCTTGCATCCAGCATAATCGGAGTCTGAATATCCAATTAAGTGAAACATAGACCCCTTTGGATACCATATCCCGAAGCAAGGCGTAGCAACTAAATATCTAAGAATTCGCTTAACGGCCACAAGGTGACATTCCTTGGGGTTGGATTGAAATCTAGCACACATGCATACACTAAGCATAATGTCCGGTCTACTAGCACATAAATAAAGCAAGGAACCTATCATAGACCGGTATGCCTTTTGATCAACGAACTTACCTCCTTTGTTGAGGTCGACATGCTCGTCGGTTCCCATCGGTGTTTTCGCGGGCTTTGCGTCCTTCATCCCAAATCTCTTGAGAAGGTCTTGAGTGTACTTTGTTTGGGAGAGGAAGGTGCCATCCTTGAGTTGCTTCACTTGGAACCCAAGGAAGTAGGTCAACTCGCCCATCATCGACATCTCAAACTTTTGAGTCATCACCCTACTAAACTCTTCACAAGACTTTTGGTTAGTAGAACCAAATATTATGTCATCGACATAAATTTGGCACACAAAAAGATCACCATCACAAGTCTTAGTGAAAAGAGTGGGATTGGCTTTCCCAACCTTGAAAGCATTAGCAATTAAGAAATCTCTAAGGCATTCATACCATGCTCTTGGGGCTTGCTTAAGTCCATAGAGCGCCTTAGAGAGCTTAAACACATGGTCGGGGTACATGTCATCCTGAAAGCCAGGGGGTTGTTCCACGTATACCTCCTCCTTGATTGGCCCATTGAGGAAAGCGCTCTTCACATCCATTTGAAACAACCTGAAAGAGTGGTGAGCGACATAGGCTAATAATATTCGAATAGACTCTAGCCTAGCCACAGGAGCAAAAGTCTCCTTGAAATCCAAACTTGCGATTTGGGCATAACCTTTTACCACAAGTCGAGCCTTGTTTCTTGTCACCACTCCGTGCTCGTCTTGCTTGTTGCGAAACACCCACTTGGTTCCCACAACATTTTTTTTGGGACATGGCACCAGGATCCAAACTTCGTTCCTCTTGAAGTTGTTGAGCTCTTCCTGCATGGCCAACACCCAGTCCGGATCCTGCAAGGCCTCTTCTACCCTGAAAGGCTCAATAGAAGAGACAAACGAGTAATGCTCACAAAATTAGCTAAACGTGAGTGAGTTATTACTCCCTTGCTTATGTCACTCAGAATCTGATCGACGGGGTGATTTCTTTGGATCATCGCTCGGACTTGAGTTGGAGGGGCCAGTGGTGCTTCTTCCTCCATAACTTGTTCTTCTTGTCCTCCCCCTTGATCACGCGCTTCTTCTTGAGGAACCTGTCCATCATCTTGAGTTGGGGGATGTACCATTGTTGAGGAAGAAGGCTAATCTTGCTCCTGTTGTTCCTATGGTCGCACATCTCCAATCGCCATCATGCGTATTGCGTCCGTTGGAACATCATCTTCATCTATGTCATCAAGATTAACTTGCTCTATTGGAGAGCCATTAGTCTCATCAAATACAACGTCGCTAGAGACTTCAACCAAACCCAATGATTTATTGAAGAATCTATACGCCTTTGTATTTGAGTCATACCTTAGTAGAAACCCTTCTACTGCCTTGGGAGCAAATTTAGAATGTCTACCTTTCTTCACCAAAATGTAGCATTTGCTCCCAAAGACTCGAAAGTAACAAACGTTGGGTTTGTTACTGGTAAGAAGTTCGTAGGAGGTCTTCTTGAGGAGGCGATGCAGATATAGCCGGTTTATGGCATGGCAGGCTATGTTCACAGCTTCTGACCAAAACCGCTCGGGTGTCTTGAACTCTCCAAGCATCGTCCTCGCCATGTCGATAAGCGTCCTGTTCTTCCTCTCTACCACACCGTTTTGCTGTGGTGTGTAGGGAGTGGAGAACTCGTGCTTGATGCCATCTTTCTCAAGATAATCCTCCACTTGCAGATTCTTGAACTCGGACCCGTTGTTGCTTCTTATCTTTTTCACCTTGAGCTTAAATTTGTTTTGAGCCCTCCTTAGAAAGCGCTTTAGGGTCCCTTGGGTTTCTATTTTATCCTACAAAAAGAACACCCAAGTGAAGCGAGAAAAATCATCAACAATTACTAGACCATACTTACTTCCCCTGATGCTAAGGTAGGTGACGGGTCCGAAGAGGTCCATGTGAAGAAGCTCTAGTGGTCTTGATGTTGTCATCACATTCTTGTTGTGATGAGTGCTTCCCACCTGTTTCCCTGCCTGACAAGCTGCACAAGGTCTATCTTTTCAAAACATACATTGGTTAGTCCTAACACATGTTCTCCCTTTAGAAGTTTATGAAGGTTCTTCATCCCAACATGTGCTAGACGGCGATGCCACAGCCAGCTCATACTAGTCTTAGCTATTAAGCATGCATCTAGATCGGTCTCCTCTTTCAAAAAATCAACTAAATAGAGTTTGTCGTCTAATACACCCTTAAATGCTAATGAACCATCACTCCTTCTAAAGACAGAAACATCAACATCTGTAAACAAACAATTGTAGCCCATGTGGCACAATTGACTTACAGACAGGAGGTTGTATCCTAATGACTCTACTAAAAATACATTTGCAATAGAGTGCTCGCTTGTGATGGCTATCTTTCTCAAACCTTTAACCTTGCCTTGGTTCCCATCTCCAAAAATAATCGTATCCTGGGAATCCTTGTTCTTGACGTAGGAGGTGAACATCTTCTTCTCCCCTGTCATGTGGTTTGTGCATCCGCTGTCGATAATCTAGCTTGAGCCCTCGGATGCATAAACCTGCAAGGCAATTTACACTTGGGTTTTAGGTACCCAACTCTTGTTGGGTCCTACAAGGTTAGTCACAATAGCCTTTGGAACCCAAATACAAGTCCTATCTCCCTTGCATTTGGATCCCAACTTTCTAGCAACTACTTTTTCATTCTTACATACAAGCGTAAATGAAGTATTGCAAACATGGTAAATAGTTGAAGGTTCATTACACACTCTCATAGGCACATGATGCACAACATGATTTCTCCTAGGCCTACTTCTACCATGCACAAAAGTAGAGCTAGAGGCAAACATAGCATGTGAATCAAAAGCATTGTGATCATAACTCCTATGAGTATTCCTAGAATATTTTCTACTATAAATGTAGGCATGACACTTTTGAGAACTACTAGCCATAGGAGCCTTCCCTTTCTCCTTGTTGAGAATGGGAGCCTTTTGGCTTGTTAAGTTCTTGGTTTCCTTTTGAAAACCAAGTCCATCCTTAATAGGGGGGTGTCTACCAATTGTGTAGGCATCCCTAGCAAATTTTAACTTATCAAAATCATTTTTGCAAGTCTTAAGTTGAGCATTAAGACTTGTCACTTCATCATTCAATTTTGTAATAGCAATAAGGTGTTCATTACAAGCATTAACATCAAAGTATTTACATCTATTACAAATACTAACATGCTCTACACATGAATTAGATTTATTAGCTTCCTCTAGCTTAGCATTTAAATCATCATTTAAACTCTTTAAACTAGATATAGTTTCATGGCAAGCAGATAACTCAGAAGATAACATTTCATTTCTTTTAGTTTCTAAAGCAAGAGATTTTTGTACACTAACAAATTTGTCATGTTCTTCATATAAAATGTCCTCTTGCTTCTCTAGCAATCTATCTTTTTCATTTAGAGCATCAATTAACTCATTGATTTTATCTACTTTAGCTCTATCTAAACCCTTAAATAAATCAGTATAATCTACTTCATCATCACTAGAATCATCATCGCTAGAAGTAGTGTACTTAGGGGTATCTCGAACACTTACCTTCTTCTCCTTGGCCATGAGGCAAGTGTGGCATTCGTTGGGAAGAGAGAAGACTTGTTGAAGGCCGAGGCAGCGAGTCCTTCGTCGTCAGAGTCGGAAGAAGAGCCGTCCGAGTCCCATTCCTTTCTGAGGTGTGCCTCACCCTTTGCCTTCCTGTAGCTCTTTTTCTTCTCCTTCTTCCCGCTCTTTTCTTGTCCCTGGTCACTATCATTATCAAGAAAATTTGCTATAAAGTGACCAGTCTTACTGCATTTGAAGCAGGAGCGCTTTCTCTTTGTTTTATTCTTGTTGGGGTACTCCTTGCGTCCTTTCAGTGTGGTCTTGAAGCGCTTGATGATTAGGGCCATCTCATCTTCGTTAAGCCCAGCAGCCTCAACTTGTGCTACCTTGCTTGGTAGCGCCTCCTTGCTACTTGTAGCCTTGAGAGCAACGGGTTGCGGCTCGTAGATGGGTAGTGGACCGTTCAAGGCGTTGTCCACGTATCGTGCCTCCTTTACCATCATGTGCCCGCTC
Organism: Zea luxurians; assembly: GCA_029449295.1. Lineage (NCBI taxonomy): Eukaryota > Viridiplantae > Streptophyta > Magnoliopsida > Poales > Poaceae > Zea > Zea luxurians. The sequence goes on along the minus strand of JAOPSE010000034.1, from coordinate 20,132,067 downwards.
ACGAATTTTCCAAGGATCTCCTCGGGTGTCATCTTGGTGTACCTGGGGTTTTCACGAATGAGGTTGACAAGATGGGGGTCAATTACAGTAAATGACCTTAGCATGAGTCGGACGACATCATGATTCGTCCATCTTGTGCTTCCGTAGCTTCGTATTTTGTTGACCAGGGTCTTGAGCCTATTGTAGGTTTGCGTTGGCTTCTCTCCCCTGATCATTGCAAATCTCTCCAGCTCGCCTTCCACCAACTCCATTTTGGTGATCATGGTGGCGTCGTTTCCCTCATGAGATATCTTGAGGGTGTCCCAGATTTGCTTGGCATTGTCCAAGCCGCTCACCATGTTGTATTCATCCCTGCACAAAGATGCTAGCAAAACAGTGGTAGCTTGTGCATTCTTATGAATTTGCTCATTAATAAACACAGGGTTATCCATACTATCGAAATGCATTCCATTTTCAACTATCTCCCAAATACTAGGATGGAGAGAAAATAAGTGACTACGCATTTTGTGACTCCAAAAAGAGTAGTCTTCTCCATCAAAGTGTGGAGGTTTACCAAGTGGAATTGATAGCAAATGAGCATTAGAATTGAATGGAATACGAGAATAATCAAATGAATAGTTTTGATTAACCGGTTTCTTTTTAGACGAGTCATCGTCGTCGTTGTCTCTTGGTGAAGAAGAGGAGGCATCGCTGTCGTAGTAAATAATCTTCTTGACGCGCCTCTTCTTCTTCCCGTCCTTCTTCTTGTGACTCGAGCCAGAGTCAGTGGGCTTGTCATCTCTTGGCTCGTTGAAGATGGACTCCTTCTACTTGTCGTTGATGTGACACTATGAAAATCATTAAATAAAAATAATACATTTAGTTAATAATGATATTTATTGTAATTAATTTTCTCTTAAGTGTTCGTTATTTATTTGCCTTTGGAATGATTTTTGAATGCTCATGATTATTTTTTTTATATTGAATATCATTTCTTCTTAAATGAAAATTCACATAAATAATATAATAAATAATAGTCCAAGAATTAATAATTTATTTATAAATAATTTTGGTTTGATTATTATGAATTTTATGATTATTTAAATATGTATTTCGAAATTAGAAAAGAAAAAAAAGAAAAAAAACCTAAACTAACCCTAACCCTAACCGCCCTTGGCCCATTAGGCCCATCAGGCGGCCGCCGCCCCTGGCTCCTCCTCCCTGCCCAGCCGCCAGCCGCCACCTTCCTCTCTCCCACTCGACTCTCTCTCTCTTCTCCCCATGCTCTCCTCTCCCTGCTTCACTGCACACGCCTAGTCCAGCCAGAAGCCGCGCCAGGAGATCGACGCCCTGCCCCTGCAGCGCCTCGTGCCGCTGCATTCTGCGGCCAAGCCGCCCTCCCCCGACGCCAGGATCGTGTGCTGCATGGCCCCGCGGCCACCCTGCCCGACCGCGACCGGTCCTGCACCGCGCGCAACCGACCGCCCGCCAGTAGCAGCGCCAGAAAGCCGCCTGAAGCCACGCACGCCCGATGCCGACTCCAGCAGTCGCAGACCGAGCACCGCACCAAGCGCCAAGAACCGACGTCGAGCCCCTGCGTCCAACACCGAGCCGACCGAAGCATCGTGACGTCCGTTCTTCTCTCACGTAAAGGAACTTCAATGCCACTGTTACTCCCCTCCATTGATACACGCCATCAATAGCCTTGAAGCCAGGGCCGTTTCTCCCTCTCCCTGGCTCTCTCTCTCTCTCTCCCTCTCCCTTCACTATAAATTGGGCAGCCGAGCCCTCTCCTTCTTCCTGCCCAAGCTCGCTCTCTCTTCTCGCGCCTCCCTCGCTCTCGCAGTGTAGTTCGCTGGAGTTCGCCGTCGTGACTCGCCGGAGTTCGTACTCACCGTTCGCATCCCCAGCCGGAGCTCCACCCGAACGCTCACTAACGATCGCGTCGTTCCCTGCCTGTCGAACCCCGCTCGTCGACGTTCATCCCTGCGCATGAACGAAAACCCAAGGTTGAAGACAACTCGCTAATTTATTTTCCAAATCATGCTTTAAAATTTATTTATGGATCTTGTGAATTATTGTTGTAATATTGATGCGATTTGGCGATTCTCGTGTATGATTTTAGAGATTTGTGATGTATACGTGTAACCAAAATCGAACCCCGCGACAATATTTTAAAAATGCATATGATTTTATAATTCCAAAAATGAACATGGTCACTATTCACTAACCCAGTGATGTTCATACTAGAAATATTTATAATTGATTTCACTTTAGTGTGTGGAGCGATAATCGGTTAGTATTGATATAAGTATAATTTTAGTGATATAAGAAATTGAAATAGGAATTAAGCCACGTATTTTCGGTCGAATGAAAATATATAGATTTTACTATTCATGATAAATATTCATAAGTAAAGCACTTAATTACTTAGAATAGTAAAATGCTTATTTATGTCATAATAACCATGAATATATTATTAAAAGTCTCACTTAGCAATTTACAATCACTTCTTAGAATATTAATGTTAGAAGAATAAACAATTTTTAGTTATACGTATAAATTCTATTTAGAAAACAAAGAGAAAACCGAAATAGTAGAATTTATAATAATAACTTGACTAGACACTCATACTTTTCTAATAAAGAAATTGATAACTATGTTGGTAAACATAGGTTTCTTACTAAAGAATTAGAAAACTTGTTTCTAATTTAAAATGACATTTTTAATAGATATCATATTTAACAAGCTTTGTTATAGATGTTTAAGAATAGTGTATTAAATAGAAACTTAAAAGAATATGTAGACCATAGGTTTCTTAATAAAAATAGAAAATAAATATATGTCCAATTAATAGATTAATTATATTTTCTTAATTAAAAGATAACAAGGGTCATTGCTTTTACAAACTAAAATGATAGTCTATATATATTTTCCTTTCCAAACGAATTAGATCATTTGTTCCTACAATAGAATTAAAGATAATTAATAGGTTAATTATCCTTGATCATAATGTATTAATCAAACCTATAGTCAATTTGTTCTTAATTAGATTTATGGCATGATTAATGATTTCATAGAATTTAGTGCACATTATATACGAATCACTTAGTTTTTCCTAAAGGATAAAATAAAGTAATAAGAGTTTAAGTTCTTTTATAATTTAAAGTGTTACTTTATATATATTGACTTCAAATACAATAATATAGGCTATTTGCTTTTAATGAAATTAAATGAGGGTTATGCATTCATTATCTTTTGCATGAAAATCCACTTAAGGCCCATAACCTAGCTCGTCTTAAATAGGTGATTAATAATATAATTATGATCTTTTCACATAAAAAGTTGTTTATGAGCTTGTTATAAAAGTAATGTTGAATAATGTGTTTTATAACTCATTAACCTTAGATATATAACATATATCTCCTCTAAAAGGGTTATAAAGGTTTAATATTGTTATAACGTGTTTTATCATCTTAATCATAGACATATCACATATGACGTTTTATAAAGGATTAATTTGGTGAATCTAATATTTGTATATTTTAATTAAGATATTTTTAAGATCATGTCTTGTCTTATAAAGTATAGATCACACATTTTTGGAAAGAATACTCTCTTATCATAACCATTACTTGCGACGTTTTCTTTTGAAAAGCGAATGCTCTTTTCGTTAAGCTTTCTTTTAGCTTTACGTATGATGAATGTTGTATGTTATTGAGTGGTGGTTGTTCTTCTTGTTTGTTTGTGTGATATTCAGTGGTTGATCTAGTAGTTAAGAATCAAGATATATTCCTATCCGTGGAAGAACGTCAAGTTTTCAATAAGCAAGGCAAGTGGATTTCTCCCTCTGCATACTCTGTTTGATCCCAAGCAATACATTTAATAAAGTTTATTCTTTTGGAAATATATGCATAATCTGATGGGTTACCTATTTAGATAACCTTTCCAACCTTATTCCTTGATCAAACCTGGGAATTATACTTCACCTTAGTAGCTATGCTATTGCTACAACTTAACTTTATGCAGTCACTCCTGTTTATGATATTAATGTTCCAAATGGTAAGTTTACATTATTTTTGTTAACCCGATGGTTAAACAAGATTATTGCATATTAATTGGAACATGGAGTGACCACCCGGGAAAACAGTGCTACCATGAGAACTATCATGGCTCTGGTCTTGGCTAAATAACTAGGGAAGTCTTATGTTGGGTGTTGGTCGTGGTCGACCAGGAACGGGGGCATCTGGCAAGCGCTTATAGTACCGGCTCAGGCAGATTGGATACGGGCATAGTTCCCAAAGCTTTACCCTGTGGTCCGGACTATAAGTTGGTTACGGTAGGTATGTCTTATGCAGTTTGACCATTTCCAGCATTTGTGTAATGATGACTCTAGGGAGAAGCCTCGTAGTGAGACCCTGGCCATTCACCTCGGAAGTGAATACGGGTCTAGCTAACCCGGGCTAAAAGGGAATCGCGACTCATGGGTAAAGATGCGCCACCTTTGCAGAGTGTAAAACTGATGTATCAGCTGTGCTCACGGTTATGAGCAGCCTGGACTCCTCACATGATAATTGAACTTGAAGATGGAAATAAATCGAGATCCGATGATCTGCTAATGGTTTGCTTATGTGGTTTCACTTAAGTGTTTTTGATATACTCTTATACCTTTGTTTAATGGGAATACTTGGGATTCACACTTATTAGTAAGACAGGTGTTGTTAATAAAATGTTGACCAACTAAAATGCTTACTGCTCAACCTCAGCCTCACCTTCTTAAACTTGCATTAGTTTTTCCCCCACTTGCTGAGCCCCGACCATAAGTGAGCTCACCCATGCTTAATTTTGATCAGAAGTTTGCAGATGAAGATATGATGCTGAACTCATTGGATGCTAGTCTAGTGATAACCCCAGTCATCTTCCTGTGGATGGATGTCCTTGTTTCGCTGTACTTTGATGAATAAAGGTTAAGACATTATGTCTGTTCGAAGTGTAATATGTTAATTTAATCGTTATTTACGCTTTTATGCATTGTTCTTTTGATATATTACACTTGTGACGTCAACATATGTGTGGAAATAGATCATGGCACACATATGCTATGCACCCGGCTCTGCCCTTGGAAACGGGTGTGACAGAAGTGGTATCAGAGCAATGTGACCATAGGTCGCTAGATTAGTTAGAAATGGAAAGCTGTTGGTGACTTGTTCTCAAATGCTTCGGATTAAGAACAAGGCAACATAGAAAGTGTTAAATGATAAGGTCCTTCGCCCTTTGAAACATTATTTCCCTTTGGGATATAATGTGTTCCGGACGAAGGTCACAAACAATATATCTTCGTAAACGCAATAAGTTGTGACGAAGGTCATATACATAACGTAAAAAGTAATATAAGTATTTAAATTTTATCATAATGTCATTTCTATTTTATTATCATATAACAATAGAAATGACTTCAAATTACAAGTGTACCTTCGGATTGCAGGAAGACAAAAGTACAAGGATGACGCAAAAGCAAATGCCAAGTCAGCGTGAACAGTACGGGAGTACTGTTCATCTATTTATAGACGTGGGACGCAGCCCATGTAAAATTACATTCATGTCCACTACATTTGCTAATGACTTATGGGAATCTGTTAAGGCCCAAGTGGTCTTTTCATCTTTAAGTCGGTTCCCCTTTCTGCTACCGCGACGAAGCTTTCCTGCGAACAGCTTCGGCTGTGCACCGTCCTTCGTACAGCTTGGTAATCAGCCCGTCCTCCATCTCAATCCCCCTTCGTCTGGCTTAGGCTTCGTCCTGTCCGTACTCCATGTTCATAATTCTGAGTCCGAAGATACCTGTTCATATAATCCACTTGGAAAACATTGTCAAATCATGTTTTTGAGGACCTTCGGAGGACGAAGGCCCCCAACAGTAGCCCCTCGCAATATTAATTTGTTAATGATAAATTCAGATTGCGATATGGACGAAGGCCTTAAGCCGAAGGTCCGAAAAAACACCTTCCCTTTGCTAGAATAGCAAAAGTCACCGACACGCGGGACCGCACAGTTTCCGTTATATCGAGTGTATAAATAAGAGCTCGCCACGATTTGTTTGGTACGCTCTCTTGCCATCTGCTTCCACTTACTAAATTTTTAGCTTTTGCGCACTAGGTTTTGCTGATCTCTTGGATTTGAAGCTTCGGCTTTGAAAACAGTTTTTCAGTGTTTCCGAAGATGTCGGAAGATAAGAAGGTCACTGCTGAGATGAAGCTGAGTCTCGACGAAGAGAAGAACTTGGGGTTCCTTATAGCGATGGCGGAGACCAACACGGAAAAAATCACCAAGGAGATTCTAGAAGGTTTGTCTAAAGACACTGGTGACAGCGACAGTTATGATGCAGAAAGCTGTGGGGGAGAGTCCAAAGATCGACCATGGCGGCCAAGTCACACGGTTTTCGGGAAAACCACTATTAAGCAAAGTCATATTGACAATATGAGAGGGAGGTATTTTCGAGATATATCTATTGTGAGGGCTGATGCTGGAGAGAAAACTTCTCCCACTCCCGAAGAAGATGAAGTCGTAATCTTCCGAAGCTTTCTCAAGGCTGGGCTTCGATTCCCCTTAAGCAGCTTTGTTGTCGAAGTCCTGAAGACATTTCAAGTCTACCTTCATCAAATTACTCCCGAAGCTATCATAAGGATGGGGATGTTTGTCTGGGCTGCGAAAAGCCAAGGTCTAGAACCAAATGCTAAAAGCTTTTGCAACATTCATGAGTTGTTATATGAGACGAAGCCCTGGGGGAAAGAACAATATCACAACAACTTTGGGTGTTACAGCTTCGGTGCCCGCTCTGGGTCAAGCCGCCCTGTGCCAACCTTTCGGAAGAGGTGGCCCGGAGCCTGGATGACAGAGTGGTTCTATGTAAAGAATGACTTAACAGCGCAGGAAGATGTTAAGAGTATCATTATGCGCCCCATCTGGCAACGCTTCGGACTCCGAAAGCCGAAGGTTGAAATGGATGAAGCAGCCGAAGAATGCCAAAGAGCCTTCGGCGTAATCTGCTCTTATATCGGGACAAGAGACTTGGTCCAAGAGCATATTGCCTTCAGGGTGTGGCCACTTGCAGGAAAGTGGGAAATGCCGAAGGAGACCATCAAAGAGTCCGACGAAGGCGGACTGGTCAGGCTGAAATACACATTCAAATATGGGGATAAATTTGTTGAACCTGATGACGACTGGCTAAAAAGCATTGAAACATTAAGTGACGAACTGCTTGGGGTGTACTCGAAGGCCGAGAATACTGCGTTATCGGCAGCCTTCGGAGGTCGAAAGAAGAAAAGGCTCAACCGGGTATTTGATGCAATCGGGTTTGTCTACCCTGACTACCATTATCCGGTGCTGGGCTGCAAAAGAAAAAATACTTCTCCTGCAACAGAAGTTGCGACAAGTGCTTCTAGTGAGCCAGCGCCGCAAAGAAAAAAGATGAAAGTGCTCACCCACCGGGCACGCTTTATTGAGCCGGCCACAGTGCCCAAATTTATTGGTGAATTCTCTTTGGCCGCTGAAACTACAGAACCAGCTCCAGCACCGAAGATGGAAGAAAAGACTGAAGCGCCTTCAGCAGAGAAGGCAGAAAAACCGAGGATTGAAGGACAAAAGACATTGGAAATCTTAAGTCCTTCAACAAATGTTGAAACAATAAAAAATCAAAAGGGCCCATCGATGACCCCAAAAAGAAAAAGAATGGTGAACGTGCTAGATGTCTTGGAGACAATTAAGTCTTCAAGCACAACTCCAAAGAAAACTGTTGAACTTGCTGAAGCGTCTACTGAAGCTTCGAAGCAACAACCTGAAGCTGAAGTTGGGCCTTCAGAGCCCACCAAGGAACAATCTCTGGAAACTGAAAAAATAAAAATATCAGAACCAGTTTTGGTTGAAGAAATTGACACTGCCGTCCCCGAAGCTCCTTCCAGCATATGCGATTACATCGTACGACACGCTTCGGGGAAGAAATTATCTGAAGAGGAGACTTACGAAGCCAACTACTATGCCAGAGAGCTAAAATATCCGAAGGGGGCAGTAGTGTTCAATGGGACAAATGAAGATGACTTCCTATACTGCCTTCCTGATAACAAAGAACTATCTGTCTGCCGAGAGATGGCTAGAAGTATGGGGTTCCCGAAGCTCGAAGCTGGATTATGTGCTATGACAAAGGAGGATCTCGCGGACAGTCTTGCATACAATAGCCTAAAGGTATGGGAATTAGACGCTTGAAAAAAAATTTTAATACGTAATTCATTCTTTTATTCTTATATGGATTCTTTTTCGTATAGGGTTTAATCCTAAGCAACGCATTAAGAGCACAAAAGAGTGCCGAAGATGAAAGCTATGAAATTGCGTTCAACAATTTACGATCAGAAGTTATTAAACTGAGAAACGAAGCTCTAGAAAAAGATAAAATTCTGCTTACATTAGTAGACAAGATAAAAAAGGACGAAGCTGCTGCAAAGGTTCAGGCCGAAGCTCACAGACGCGAAATTAAAGATCTTCAGAAGCAATTGGCCCGGGCAAAAGAAGAACGCATACTTGAAGAAACAAGACGGGAATGTAGCGACCAATGGGCTGATCATTTGGAAGCAACCGTGGAAGAGCTTCGGTCTTCTAAGAAAAAATGCTACGAAAAATCCATGGAATGCGTAAAGAAAATTAAAACCAGCTTCGCCAGCGTGGGCGCATTTTCCAGTGAAGAGAATTTTTCAAGAGGCAATCCCGAAGGTCCAATGGAATGGATCAGTCACGAAGCAGAGGCCTTCGAGGAAATCCTGAGTAGCCGTGGTGACATCTGCGCTTTTTCGGGCGCCAGGGGAGTTGCTACTGTCTTGGAGAAGAAAGGTTGTGAGCATGTAAAATCTTTAGCTCAGTCCGAAGCTGCCTTATCCTCTGAAGACATCAAAGACCCCTCGGCCGAAGCAAGCATGGTTGGTGGTAAATTCTTTACTGATGTCTGGGACAACGGCGGCCGAGAAATGGCACAAGAAATTATTCAAAGGAGTGAAAAAGGCATCCATGATGCTAGGAAAGTGACAGAAGTTGCCGAAAAAAGTACAGAGCCCGAAGGGCAAATAGGTATTAATTAGTCGTTCTTATTGTGTTGTAATTTTTATTTCAAACTTTGTACGCGGTTTGTAATAGTAATGCGGAAATATTCTCTTCCCTCAGAACCTGCTGGATCGTCTGCTGACCCTCACGCAAAAGGGGATGACGAAATTAAACAAATGGCCGAAGCTATCATGGATAAAGTTGTTGAACAACTTCTAAATGAGGCTGCCGAAGTAGTATTAAGAGAAGACTAGGTGTTATTAGAAAAAACATTTGTAGTGTGATCTATGTAATTTTTTGTACATTTGAATGTAATATACAAGTCTCTTTTCATTATTCAATTCTTTACGATGCATGAAATTCTACATACATACCATTTTTGAGCCTTCGGCGAAAAAACACCTTCCCTTCTTTTCATGCTTCGTGAAGAAGACATTCTCCGTTAAAACTATTCTGATGAATCACGTCCATGCTTCGTGAAAACATTCTTCGAAGCTGTACAATTTCGATATTACTCTGATGAAGCTCGTCCATGCTTCGTAAAAACATTCTCCGAAGCTGTATTCTGAAGATTATCATTGTATTGCCTCGTGACTTTACACAATTTTCACTTTCTCAAAGCGTCCTTTCGAAAGTTGATACTGTGTCCCCTTCTTTTGCCATATGCAACATGATGTATGATGCTTATGCTATGCAAAATGATGTGATGATGTTATGTTATGTAAATGACGTTTGTTCCGAAGATACACACAAAATATCTTTGTAACCTCTGCATTCCCTTAGGAACGTCTTTGGAGCTTCTTCGCCTTTTACTTAGGCGGTATCAGCGTTGACTTTTCGCTGTAAGCTCTGCATTCCCTTAGGAACGTCTTTGGAGCTTCTTCGCCTTTTACTTAGGCGGTATCAGCGTTGACTTTTCGCTGTAAGCTCTGCATTCCCTTAGGAACGTCTTTGGAGCAAAAAACTTACACTGCGCTCCCTTTGGAACGGCTTTTTGTTACTTCAGCAACTTACTCTGCGTTCCTTAGAACGACTTTTTGTTGCTTCGAAGGATTTTTAATAATTCGAAGGTCCTCCTTGTTACCGCAAATTCTTAAGCTTCAGCAACTTAAGCCTGCGGAGAAAATAAGTTTTCCTCATAACCAACCACGAAACTATTACATGAAAACTGAAATGTTCTTTATTACACAGAAAATAGATCTAAAGGGAAAAGACTGCTATCAAAGTAGGATATTTGTCAATAAATGTGCTTCGACTCTGGCACAGTACTATTGACTGTGCGAGCTTCAGATTGCTCTCTGAGATCCCTTTGATGCGGAACATATTGGCTCCCTTCCGGCTGTTGGCCTTGTTGCAGCGGAGGTGGAGGCGGGGGCTGTTGCCATGAAGCTTGAGGTTGACTCGCCGAAGCTACGGAAACTGCAGGATGGTTGCCCACGTATTCCGGGATGTAAGGCTGATGGTACGAAGCAGTATGCATGACCTGCTTCGGCTGGCCCTGTTGCGCTGCAGCTTCTGCTAGCTCCTTTTGTTTCTGGATGGTAACATGGCACATCCTGGTGGTATGGCCCTTGTTTTCACCACAGAATAAGCAAAATACCCTCCTTGGTTGATCTCCAAATCTTCCGCCGAAGCCCCTGGCGCCTCTGCCTCTTGGAGCTGGTGGCTGGAAAAAAGTTTGCTGTTGCCCCGAAGCCTGTGAGGAGCACTGCGGTCTGTTCTGCTGACTCCCCTTATCATCATTTTGAGTAGAGTTGTGGATGGACCTGACATGCCTCGGATAGAATCTTCCTCCGAAGCCCCTGGTCATTTCAGAAAATCTGAAAGCCTCCTCCCTTCTTTGGCGAAAATCATTGTCGGCACGAATGTACTCGTCCATCTTTTGGAGCAGCTTCTCCAGAGTCTGAGGAGGCTTCCTAGCAAAGTATTGAGCTGCAGGTCCAGGACGAAGCCCCTTGATCATGGCTTCGATGACAATTTCATTGGGCACCGTTGGTGCCTGCGCCCTCAAACGCAAGAACCTTCTGACATACGCCTGAAGGTATTCTTCATGATCCTGAGTGCACTGGAACAGGGCTTGAGCAGTGACCGGCTTCGTCTGAAACCCTTGAAAGCTGGTTAACAACATGTCCTTCAGCTTTTGCCATGAAGTAATCGTTCCTGGTCGAAGGGAGGAATACCAGGTCTATACCAGGTCTGAGCGACATTCCTAACAGCCATAACAAAAGACTTTGCCATGACTGCAGCGTTGCCACCATACGAAGACACTGTTGCTTCGTAGCTCATCAAAAACTGCTTCGGGTCTGAATGGCCATCGAACATGGGAAGCTGGGGTGGCTTGTAGGACGGAGGCCAGGGTGTAGCCTGCAGCTCAGCGGACAGGGGAGAAGCATCATCGAAAACAAAATTTCCATGATGGAAATTGTCATACCAGTCATCTTCGTTGAAGAAGCCCTCCTGATGAAGGTCTCTTTGCTGAGGCCTTTTGTTCTGCTCATCGTGAGTAAGATGGCGAACTTCTTCAGAAGCTTCGTCTATCTGCCTTTGCAACTCAGCTAGCCTGGCCATCTTCTCCTTCTTCCTCTGCACCTGTTGATGTAGCATCTCCATATCCCTGATCTCTTGGTCTAGCTCATCCTCCTGAAGCGTCGGGCTGACGGCCTTCCTCTTCTGGCTTCGGGCCTCCCGAAGAGAGACAGTCTCCTGGTTGTGGTCCAGCGGTTGCAGAGCTGCAGCCCCAGTCGCTGAAGCTTTCTTCGGTGCCATAGCCAGGGTCTATGGCTTCCGAAGGTGTTCAAAAAACTCGAAGTGGAAGTGAGTTCACCGGAGGTGGGCGCCAATGTTGGTGACTTGTTCTCAAATGCTTCGGATTAAGAACAAGGCAACATAGAAAGTGTTAAATGATAAGGTCCTTCGCCCTTTGAAACATTATTTCCCTTTGGGATATAATGTGTTCCGGACGAAGGTCACAAACAATATATCTTCGTAAACGCAATAAGTTGTGACGAAGGTCATATACATAACGTAAAAAGTAATATAAGTATTTAAATTTTATCATAATGTCATTTCTATTTTATTATCATATAACAATAGAAATGACTTCAAATTACAAGTGTACCTTCGGATTGCAGGAAGACAAAAGTACAAGGATGACGCAAAAGCAAATGCCAAGTCAGCGTGAACAGTACGGGAGTACTGTTCATCTATTTATAGACGTGGGACGCAGCCCATGTAAAATTACATTCATGTCCACTACATTTGCTAATGACTTATGGGAATCTGTTAAGGCCCAAGTGGTCTTTTCATCTTTAAGTCGGTTCCCCTTTCTGCTACCGCGACGAAGCTTTCCTGCGAACAGCTTCGGCTGTGCACCGTCCTTCGTACAGCTTGGTAATCAGCCCGTCCTCCATCTCAATCCCCCTTCGTCTGGCTTAGGCTTCGTCCTGTCCGTACTCCATGTTCATAATTCTGAGTCCGAAGATACCTGTTCATATAATCCACTTGGAAAACATTGTCAAATCATGTTTTTGAGGACCTTCGGAGGACGAAGGCCCCCAACAAAAGCCTAGTCAGCCTTTCAAAGCCTAGTCAGCCTTTCAAAGCCTGATATATTTTCCTACATAAAAACTTACTTTATATCAAAACTCGTCTCTTTTATCTTCAACCCTTCTTGTCTGATTCTTCGTCTATCAGAACGTTCTAATGAGAAGCATTGCAAGATGATCAAGCTAGGATTGTGGAACTTGAAGCGAAGTTTTCTAGAAGAAACCTTTCGAAGCTATCGACGATGCCCTATTTTCTGTCTTATCCCCACTCCGCAAGAAGTTTTGTTATGGATCCCCTGGATCTATTATTTGACTTCTTGGTTAGGTTGATAGGATAGTTCTATGTTATTAAGTTTTTCGACTAGATCGGCAAGGACGATGTTATATTATTTTATAGTGGTTTTCTAATCCATAATACTTGCTATATAACCCTTGATTTCTTCTACTCTTGTTTTCTTGCCATTGTATTGTCATCCTTGGACAATATCTACCTTGATATATTGAACTCTTTGTCTCTCTACTTCTGTCCTTGATAATGCCCTTGTATTTTGTATCCTTAAAAAAATTTCTCATATCCTTGGTTGTATCATTTATCCTCACTTTAATAGTTCATGGTTATCTTATTTCACTATTGGCCACCAACAAATATGTCTTGTCTAACTCCTTGATAATTCTTACCCAACTCCTTGATGTTATAATGTCTTTCTTATTTCAAACCTTGTCTCACCTTTTGTTTTGGTTGAATGAGTAGAATTGGATTGTGTTGTGCCTGTATGCTTGAGTTCATTGTCCTTTGTGTTCATGTTTGATTTGCTTCTTTGAAATGATTGTTGGTGTATTGTGTGACTTTTGTCCACAATGGCATCAGTTAGCTAGGTAAAACCTTAGATAGATGGGTTTTCTCTGCTCTCTATAATCTGTCTTTACTCAACCCTTTCGTCCCTTCCATTCTTCCATACCCATACAGATGTCAGACCTTGGAATGTCAACTGCAAGTGATGTCACTAAGTGCAAAGAATACATTGTGTTAGCAACTCCTCCAGCTAAGTCTCAGATGGAACAGTTCAAGAAGGCGCATGCACAGTTTCTGCAAGCAACATCTCAAGTGATAGCTAGACTCCAACAAGTTGATTTAGCAGAAATTATAGCACATGACCAGACTACCGATAACCATATGACATCAACCACAATGTCACCCTCGATAGTTGACATAGAGAAGCTATTACATGCACAAGCTCTGATAATACAAAAAGCATCTCAACTCACCTCCTCATACCAACAAGTGTTGGCAAGTCGAAACGTCACTAGAAATGAAACAACTGATGAACAGACACAAAAGGATGCACACCATCAGATAAACAACCTTGGAACATGTTGTTGTTGTGAGTACTATGGAATTCCTTGTCGCCAGATCAGTACTAACGAAAGTGAAACTGCAAAACAAAAGAACCAGATTTTATTTTCTGGCATAAACAGACAAATGTCTCCCCAAGAATAACTAATAACAGATTCTCTCATACCTAATGCACTGTCAGTTGATGAATTGCAAAGTATTCCAAAAAGGAAACATCACAAGGATGCCCAGTCCCAAGAAGAAACACAGGAGTGTTACATTGATGGATGGACTATTACTTGCACACAGTTTCAGCCTCGTCATCGCATCAGGTCCAAGAAACAAAAAGGGAAACATGGAAAAGTCAAGAAATAACTTCAAGAAAAGCTTGCTATCAATGTGGACGTGAAGGTCATTACTTCCGTAATTGTCCTGAGAAAAGTTCACTACAGATCACCTCCGAGATGAAGCTATCACAGTCTTCAGACATGGAATATGAACAAAAATGCATAGAAACTTCTACCAACACAGTAAAGACAACTCCACCATGTAACTTATCAAGTCATGCTTGCTTTGGCTGTGGTGATACCGACCATCTTGTTAATGGTTGTCCTAAGAAGGATGTAGAGATCAATAAGGTCCAAAAGAAAAGACAACATCCTCAAACTCATGCGTCAACAAAGAATAAACAACGGAAAGAGACCACAGGAAAGATAAGTTATGCAGTGACAGGAACCATTCCATATGATGATGTAGTAATTTTTGGAACACTAGTCATTCACACAACCATCACCACCGTGTTGTATGATCCTCGTACAACACATTCTTTTATCAGTGCCCAGTTTGCAACAAAGTATGGTATTTTTAAGTGTCCCTTGAGATCAAGGAAGACCATCAGTGCACCTGAACGAAAAATACTAGTAAACTACATATGTCCAAATGTAAGTGTTAAAATCAACGGGATAGATTTTCAAGCTAATCTTATAGTGATAGAAACAATGGGAAAGGATGTGATTCTTGGAAAGAATTGGTTACAAAGAACTAAGGCAGTAATCCAACATACTGAGAGAACCATGTGTTTGGAAACCCCACCTGGAAAAAGAATAGTAGTTGAAGACAACCGACCTCTAGCTCTGATTGGTGCATCTGACGAGGAAGAATAATATATCATTTAGCTAAAAGAAGGAGTATGGCTCATGAAGAAAAAAAATGTCAAGATGTTGCACCTTTGAGAAATTGTAATTGTGCTAAGTGATATATGAATAAATTTGGAGAATCTCTCGCACCTATTGTGTTTTGCCTCTTTATAAAGAGAATAAAGTGTGGTGTCATCTGCTAAATGCAAACAATGTGATGCTCTATTCTGGTTGCCCTAAAAGTCTTGCTCAAGTCTTTCTCTCAATTTGTCCTCAAAGAAATACTCTTGGATCAGAAAGATGATTTGGATATCATGCTCTGAAATCTATAAAGTTCAAAAGATCTTGGTTAAGGAATATAACACTTGTAAACTCTGGTAGTATGATGAAGCGAGGAGAAATCTGAAACCATCCTTGCTCCTTGACTAATCTTATCTTGGAAATCAAAAAATTGTGTTCGCTCTTTATCTTCATATCGTACAAGCCTCTTATGTAATCTTGTCTCACTATCTCTTTTACTCTCTAACCAGATGATGAACCCCAATGGAAATAAAGTAAATGATGCCAACGACAACATTCCTACCTTAACAACTCTAAACGAGGAAAATGAGTCACAGAGATATTCGATGAATGGAATGAAGAACAACAAAAGGAATAGAAAAATGTTTGGATACATGATTAGTTCACCCCAACCACAAGCAAAAGCCACGAAACACATGGATACCCAAACAGAAGAATCAAGTCAGGCTCAGCTACATGAGATATAGACACCCAACCAACCCTCACCCCCTATTGGTCAAGCAAAGTTGACTCGCAAAGAACTCAAAGCAAGAGGTGCTTGCTACTACTGCAAAAACGAAGGACATCTTATTCGTGAATGCCCCAAGAAGCGTCTAGACCGACTAAAGAAGAAAGTTGCCAAGCATGACCTAAGCAATAATTTAGAAGACCCACCATTTTATAAGTACGATGATGAAGGACGCTTGATTAGTATACATTGCGGAGCAAAGAAGTAAGGAAGTTCCTTAAGTTTGGAGGAGTTCAATGAGAACTAAGAACCTACAAATAAACCATGTGTCACCTTTGTTTTCTTGCTAGCCTTCCCTAATCTCGAGGACGAGATTCTTTTTAAGAGGGGTAGATTTGTGACACTATGAAAATCATTAAATAAAAATAATATATTTAGTTAATAATGATATTTATGGTAATTAATTTTCTCTTAAGTGTTCGTTATTTATTTGCCTTTGGAATGATTTTTGAATGCTCATGATTAATTTTTTTATATTGAATATCATTTCTTCTTAAATGAAAATTCACATAAATAATATAATAAATATTAGTCCAAGAATTAATATTTTATTTATAACTAATTTTGGTTTGATTATTATGAATTTTATGATTATTTAAATATGTATTTCGAAATTAGAAAAGGAAAAAAAAGAAAAAAAAACTAAACTAACCCTAACCCTAACCGCCCTTGGCCCATTAGGCCCATCAGGCGGCCGCCGCCCCTGGCTCCTCCTCCCTGCCCAGCCGCCAGCCGCCACCTTCCTCTCTCCCACTCGGCTCTGTCTCTCTTCTCCCCCTGCTCTCCTCTCCCTGCTTCACCGCACGCGACCAGTCCAGCCGGAAGCCGCGCCAGGAGATCAACGCCCTGCCCCTGCAGCGCCCCGCGCCGCTGCATCCTGCGGCCGAGCCGCCCTCCTCCGACGCCAGGACCGTGCGCCACATGGCCCTGCGGCCACCCTGCTCGACCGCAACCGGTCCTGCACCGCGTGCAACCGACCACCCGCCAGGAGCAGCGCTAGAAAGCCGCCCGAAGCTACGCACGCCCGATGCCGACTCCAGCAGTCGCAGACCGAGCACCGCACCAAGCGCCAAGAACCAACGTCGAGCCCCTGCGTCCAACACCGAGCCGACCGAAGCATCGTGACGTCTGTTCTTCTCCCGTGTAAAGGAACTTCAATGCCGTCGTTACTCCCCTCCATTGATACACGCCATCAATAGCCTTGAAGCCATGGTCGTTTCTCCCTCTCTCTGGCTCTCTCTCTCCCTCTCCCTTCACTATAAATTGGGTAGCCGAGCCCTCTCCTTCTCCCTGCCCAAGCTCGCTCTCTCTTCTCGCGCCTCCCTCGCTCTCGCAGTGTAGTTCACTGGAGTTCGCCATCGTGACTCGCCGGAGTTCGTACTACTCACCGTTCGCATCCCTAGCCGGCTCCACCCGAACGCTCACCAACGATCGCGTCGTTCCCTGCCCGTCGAACCCCGCTCGTCGACGTTCATCCCTGCGCATGAACGAAAACCCAAGGTTGAAGACAACTCGCTAATTTATTTTCCAAATCATGCTTTAAAATTTATTTATGGATCTTGTGAATTATTGTTGTAATATTGATGCGATTTGGCGATTCTCGTGTATGATTTTAGAGATTTGTGATGTATACGTGTAACTAAAATCGAACCCCGCGACAATATTTTAAAAATGCATATGATTTTATAACTCTAAAAATGAACACGGTCACTATTCACTAACCCAGTGATGTTCATACTAGAAATGTTTATAATTGATTTTACTTTAGTGTGTGGAGCGATAATCAGTTAGTATTGATATAAGTATAATTTTAGTGATATAAGAAATTGAAATAGGAATTAAGCCACGTATTTCCGGTCGAATGAAAATATATAGATTTTACTATTCATGATAAATATTCATAAGTAAAGCACTTAATTACTTAGAATAGTAAAATGCTTATTTATGTCATAATAACCATGAATATGTTATTAAAAGTCTCACTTAGCAATTTACAATCACTTCTTAGAATATTAATGTTAGAAGAATAAACAATTTTTAGTTATACGTATAAATTCTATTTAGAAAAGAAAGAGAAAACCGAAATAGTAGAATTTATAATAATAACTTGACTAGACACTCATACTTTTCTAATAAAGAAATTGATAACTATGTTGGTAAACATAGGTTTCTTACTAAAGAATTAGAAAACTTGTTTCTAATTTAAAATGACATTTTTAATAGATACCATATTTAACAAGCTTCGTTATAGATGTTTAAGAATAACGTATTAAATAAAAACTTAAAAGAATATATAGACCATAAGTTTCTTAATAAAAATAGAAGATAAATATATGTCCAATTAATAGATTAATTATATTTTCTTAATTAAAAGATAACAAGGGTCATTGCTTCTACAAACTAAAATGATAGTCTATATATATTTTCCTTTCCAAACGAATTAGATCATTTGTTCCTACAATAGAATTAAAGATAATTAATAGGTTAATTATCCTTGATCATAATGTATTAATCAAACATATAGTCAATTTTTTCTTAATTAGATTTATGGCATGATTAATGATTTCATAGAATTTAGTGCACATTATATACGAATCACTTAGTTTTTCCTAAAGGATAAAATAAAGTAATAAGAGTTTAAGTTCTTTTATAACTTAAAATGTTACTTTATATATATTGACTTCAAATACAATAATATAGGCTATGTGCTTTTTAATGAAATTAAATGAGGGTTATGCGTTCATTATCTTTTGCATGAAAATCCACTTAAGGCCCATAACCTAGCTCGTCTTAAATAGGTGATTAATAATATAATTATGATCTTTTCACATAAAAAGTTGTTTATGAGCTTGTTATAAAAGTAATGTTGAATAATGTGTTTTATAACTCATTAACCTTAGATATATAACATATATCTCCTCTAAAAGGGTTATAAAGGTTTAATATTGTTATAACGTGTTTTATCATCTTAATCATAGACATATCGCATATGACGTTTTATAAAGGATTAATTTGGTGAATCTAATATTTGTATATTTTAATTAAGATATTTTTAAGATCATGTCTTGTCTTATAAAGTATAGATCACACATTTTTTAAAAGAATACTCTCTTATCATAACCATTACTTGCGACGTTTTCTTTTGAAAAGTGAATGCTCTTTTCGTTAAGCTTTCTTTTAGCTTTACATATAAGTTGGTTACGGTAGGTGTGCCTTATGCAGCTTGACCATTTCCAACATTTGCATAATGAGGACTCTAGGGAGAAGCCTCGTAGTGAGACCCTGGCCATTCACCTCGGAAGTGAATACGGGTCTAGCTAACCCGGGCTAGAAGGGAATCGCGACTCATGGGTAAAGATGCGCCACCTCTGCAGAGTGTAAATCTGATATATCAGCCGTGCTCACGGTTATGAGCAGCCTGGACTCCTCACATGATAATTAAACTTGAAGATGGAAATAAATCGAGATTCGATGATCTGCCAATGGTTTGCTTAAGTGGTTTCACTTAAGTGTTTTTTGATATACTCTTATACCTTTGTTTAATGGGAATACTTGGGATTCATACTTATTAGTAAGACAGGTGTTGTTAATAAAATGTTGACCAACTAAAATGCTTACTGCTCAACCTCAGCCTCACCTTGTTAAACTTGCATTAGTTTTTCCCCCACTTGCTTAGCCCCGACCATAAGTGAGCTCACCCTTGCTTAATTTTGATCAGAAGTTTGCAGATGAAGATATGATGCTGAACTCCATGGATGCTAGTCTAGTGATACCCCCGGTCATCTTCCTGTGGATGGATGTCCTTGTTTCGTTGTACTTTGATGAATAATGGTTAAGACATTATGTCTGTTCGAAGTGTAATATGTTAATTTAATCGTTATTAACACTTTTATGCATTGTTCTTTTGATATATTACACTTGTGACGTCAACATATGTGTGGAAATAGATCCTGGCACACATATGCTATAAACCCGGCTCTGCCCTTGGAAACGGGTGTGACAGTTGACCACCATCCCCTTTCCCTTAGGATCCATCTCTTTGGGCGATTAGTCCTTTACGTGAAGAGAACGGCTCCGATACCAATTGAGAGCACCTAGAGGGGGGTGAATAGGTGATCCTGTAAAAATCAAATACTAATAGCCACAAAACTTGATTATAGAAATGTTAGTGCGACTAAGTAGTTGAGACGCAAATTCTTGTGGACAAAACAATCATAGAAAGATCAACACAAGACACGCGATTTGTATCCCGTGGTTCGGCCAAGTAACACTTGCCTACTTCCACGTTGTGGCGTCCCAATGGACGAGGGTTGCACTCAACCCCTTTCAAGTGATCCGATGATCAACTTGAATACCATGGTTTTTCCTTTAGATGATTATTCCTGTTTGCGAGGAATCTCCACAAGATTGGAGTCTCTCGCCCTTACAACAAAGATCACAATGAAAGCACGGAGTAAGGTTGGGATGAGCAACACACACAAGACACAAATCGCAGCACAACTACGCACACAAGTCACAACTTGAGCTCAAAACGCAACGCACGGAGTTCACAACTCAAATGGAGCTCAAGTCACTATCTCAAAGAATCGAATGCATGAAGTTGGAGTCTTGGGGTCTTAGAATGTTTCTTATAAGCTTTGTAACTCATTCATGCGCCTAGGGGTCCATTTTATAGCCCCAAGGCAGCTAGGAACCATTGAAGGCCAACAAGGAAGGCCATCCTTGCCTTCTGTCAAGTGGCGCATCGGACAGTCCGGTGCGCCACCGGACAGTCACTGTAGATGGTCCGGTGCCGATCTCCTTCCTTTTCTGGCGCAGACGAACGTTGTACCTCTGGGCCAGTTGGCACACCGGACAGTCTGGTGCCCCCTACCGACCGTTGGTGCGGGCCACGCGTCGCCCGCGGATTGCGCGACCGACCGTTGCGCTGGCGACCGTTGGCTCACCGGACAGTCCGGTGAATTATAGTCGTACGCCGCCAAGCTTTTCCCGAGAGCGGCCTGTTCACCGAAAACCTGCCTGGCGCACCG
Source organism: Zea luxurians (assembly GCA_029449295.1). NCBI lineage: Eukaryota > Viridiplantae > Streptophyta > Magnoliopsida > Poales > Poaceae > Zea > Zea luxurians. The sequence continues at coordinate 20,111,155 of JAOPSE010000034.1, read as the reverse complement.
GACAGTCCGATGTTCCAGGCCGAGCTGGACTTTGGCTGCACACAGCCAAGTCTTTTGCAATTCTTTCTTTTCCTGTTTCTAGCACTTAGATAAAATATGTTAGTACTCAAAACAATGTACTAAGTCTAGAAACATACCTCATGTCTTGATTTGCACTTTTCTCTTCATTTAGCACATAAGAACTTAATTAAATGTGTTGGGCACTTAATCACCAAAACATAATAGAAATTGCCCAAGGGCACATTTCCCTTTCAGAAATACCTGAAATTGTTAAGAAAGATGCTTCTACTTCCTGCTTTGATTTAATTGATGATTCTAACCCCTGCAATCATGTTCATGTTAAGAATGTTATTATAGAAACTTGTTCGAACGAAATTGCAATGGAAAATGAGCAATTAAAGTAAGAAGTGGTTCGCCTTGGAAAAGCCTTGTATGACAAGAAAGGCAAAGCCAAACAAATCCAACCTCCACAGGATAACACCACTACAGGAGTGAACAAGCCTGTGGAGGGCAAAACTGTGATTTGTAGGCTATGTCACAAAGAAGGCCACAAGTCTTTCCAATGCAAGGCGAAGACCGGGGATAAGCAAAAGCAAAAGCCAACAAGCAAAATCTCCAACACCTATATCAAAAAGGTGGATAAAAGGGCTGCTACACCATATTTGATCAAGAAGAAAAAGAATGGAAAGGTGATAGCAATCAAGGCCAACAAGCAAGCCAACAAAGGGAAAGTGGCCAAACGCATCTAGGTGCCAAAGGAAATAATTTCAACCATGAAAAGCACCAAAAAGGGTTGGATCCCGAAAGGGAAGTGAGGAGTCCGAAGAAAGATGGGAAATTTGGAGAGTTGGCAAAGTTGGGATGTATATCATAGGATACATCATATTGGATCAAGTTTATTGCCAAGTGGGTTAGTGAATATTTTGGACCCAAATTTCCCCACCCATGACTAAGGTAACTAGATTTATTTATTTTTAGATATGCGTATCTATTTTCTTATATCTAGTTTTACCTTTCATGCCTAATATTTCATTTGGTACTTACTTTAGATTAACAATGCATGCATACAAGGTAAATCACATGGTAGGATTACTCGTTCTCATTTCATATTCTTGAGCAAACCTACATGGTTTAAAATATTTAATTAAGCACGGCACATAGCTTATTTAACATCCCTAAGTAAATGACACTAATGCTTCAAAAATCTTATATCCTACATTTGGTATCATTTAACTTATACGTGCCAAAGCTTGGATTATGGATAATCTGTCCCTCTTGATATCAAATCAAAGTGCATGTCTCCTACAAGTATTCAAAACTTGTATGCACACTTTCAGGGGGAGATTACTCTATAATCTAAGTCTTTGAGACTAATACATGTTTTCAAGTCTATTTCATGTAGTAGTCTCATTGTAAGGAAAATGAAGTCCTCGGAGAAAGACAACAAGCTTCCACTGCAAATCTACAAGAACTCTGATGTCTCACAAGCCTACCATTGGTCTTCAAATGGTCTGCCATTGATTTTCAATTGGTACCTTTGAGACTACATTTGGCAACATTTACATGTCTTCTCCAATATTTGGTCAGACTATATTTCATATCTTATACTTTCCATGTTGCTATAAATGCATATATTGTTGACTCATATTTTGTTACCTACGCATAAGGGAAGTTAGTCTATTTAAATCATGTCTTGCACCTCCATTTCTCACATGCTTTTTCCTAAGTAGAAGATCTCTGTCAGGGGGAGTATTTCTTCGTCTCTAAAGGGGGAGAAATTTCTTTCTAAGGGAAAACACTCGCTTAGGGGGAGTAATCCTTTAGTGCTTCAATTGATATTAATTAACAAATCTTTAAGAGGGCAAGTCCTATTTGCTTCCTATATGCTTTTAATGTCTTCCTTTTCGGTGGTTGATGCCAACGGGGGAGAAGTTGTAGGGACCAAAGCAATGAAAATGTTATCAAACACCAAACACCACCAAATTAAAATTTTTCATCCTTCAAGTGGTTTTGGCTCTTTGGTCTAAAATATGAAGTAAGTGAATTATGGAGTTAGGGGGAGGCTTAAGTCCATAATATCACTTTGTGGGGACAATCATGCATCCTAGCAAGTAGATTGCATATCTTCATTCAAATATTTGCTATATTTGCTTGCCTTGGTTGTGTTGTCATCAATCACCAAAAAGGGAGAGATTGTAAGGAAAATGGACCCTGGGCCATTTGGCTAAATAGATTTTGGTGTTTGATGATCAACGCAACCTGTGGACTAATGTGTTTGCTAGTGTTTGTGTTTGTAGTTCACAGGATGCTAAAGTTACTTGGACCAAGACATTGAGGAAAGCAACACCTAAAAAGAAGACATTATGAAGATCAAGTGAAGTCCAAGAAACAAAGGAAGTGTTGCCGACGGATTGTCTAGTCTGGAGCACCGGACTGTCCGGTGCATCAGGAATAGTGGTCCAACGGCCAGTTCTAGGTGGCACTGTAGAGAGAAGACCACCAGACTGTCCGATGTGACATCCGGAGTGTCCAGTGTAAAAAGCCTGCGCGCCAACGGTCGTCTGTGGTGTCAGACCAACGGCTAGGCGCACCGAACAGTGAACAGTGTGCACTGTCCGGTGCACCACCGGACTGTCCGGTGTGGCGCAGAGAGCACAGCGTTTCTCCAATGACTAGATTTGTGTTGGGGGCTATAAATACACCCCCAACTGGTCATTTCAAGGTGTGGGAGCCCAAGCAACATACCAAGGCATATTGTAGAAATTTCCAAGTGCTCAAACACCCAAGTGCTTAATAGAATCACTCGGTGATTAGCGAAGTGCTTAGGTTAGTTAGATCGCATTAGCGCTTGCTCTAGGTGAATCCTAGTTAGTTGAGTGAGTTTAGAAAAACCGCACAACCCCTCGGCTCTTGTGCGAGCCATTGTAATTGTACCGAGTGGGTCGAGAGTCTTGCGAGACCGTGACAACCGTGTTTGTGTCATGGCCGCCACCGTGTACCGGAGAGAACGAAGCCCGTGGCGTTTTCAGCCAGAAGCTCGATAGTGGAGACAGCGAGGAGCGTCCGAGAGGAGCCAGAAGCGGAGCACCACTTGCACGTGGAGAAGGCCCGCGGCTCTCTACGGAGTTACTCGACCGAGGTGCTTGGCCCTCGCATGGGCTTCCCTTTGCGTAGGGGCACCAACGAGGATTAGTCGGGACCTTGCATGGTTCCGGATACCTCGGTAAAAATACCGGCATCATCCACGAGAGTTTGCATCTCTACCTTGCTCTTTAAGCTTCTGCATTTATATTAATCATTTAAGTTTCAATCTTCTCTTTATACTTATATAGTATAGATTGAAACTTAGCCATTGCGGTAGAGATAGGGTGTTAGACATGACCATCAAGCCATTGGCTTAGATAAAGTTAGACCAAACGAAGACAATATTCACTAGATGTCTCACTAGTCAGTGTGAAGTACGTGGAGGCATCAGACCATGGACTATAGTCTGATGGAGGTCATCAAACCATTTCGATGATGCTTGAGAGCTCTTGGGGAGCTGTCTATAAGGTGTCAACCATGGAGATTAGTATAATGAGCGTCATACTAAAGTGTGTCAAACTAAATACCAACTAGTCATTGGCCTATAATGGTCAGAATCAAATGGCTAATACATATGGAATGATCATAGAGTGTTGTACCATAAACAATGGTTCAACAAAAGGTCATTGGATCGTCCGCTAATACACAAATGGTTGATCTGACTTTCCAATGACTAGTTCATGACTTTGGGCTATAATTAGAACCCCACCATCCATTGAGAAGCATGGGAGCTAGGAAACTCAATGAGTTGAGAATCATACACAATACCTCTAGATACCAAAGTGCGTAAGGAACCACTCGGTGATTAGCTTAGGTGCTTTACAAAGTGCTTAGATTAGTTAGACCACTATCATTAGTGCTTGATCTAGGTTTAGGCCTAGTGATTAGAAGTGAGGTTATACACATCTCTTACCCCTTGATGCTTATGTGTGCCATTGTAAAAGTTGTATCAAGATGGGTTGTAAGTCTTATGAAATCACACCAACAATATTTATGGTGTGGCTACCACCATGTACTAGAGGGAACGAGGCCAATAACGTTTTAGCTAGAAACTCGATAGTGGAGACATTAGGGAGCATTTGAGAGAGGCCACAATCAAAGCACCACTTGTGCATGAAGTAGGGCTATCCATGGAGTTACTTTGTCCAAAAGCATTCCCTTGTATGGGGATCCAACTAGAATTAGGGGGAAGCTTGCTTGCTTGTCGATACATTGATAAAAATAATGGTGCATCACGAGAGTTTTTATCTCTAACACACTTTAAGCTTTCACATTTACATTGTTACCTTGGTTGTTTGATTTACCTTTCTAGCTTAGCTATATGCCTGTGGATAGGTTTTTGGAACATGAATTGTATAACTCTTTGAGGTAGAGATATCAATACTTAGACAAAACAGTAATGTCGGTGTTTTGGGTCCGACCGCACACCCGGGGTTGCCCCTCAAGGTGTTTTTAGGAGTAGGGCGGTGTCGACGACTGTAGCAAAATGGTTCGTGCCAATTGCACGAGGGACGGTGGGCAATGTTTACAGGTTCGGGCCGCTTAGAGATGCGTAACACCCTATGTCCTGATGAGTATGCTTGGTGAATGAGGTTACAAAAGAGCTCTCTGAATTGAGAATGCAGAGAGTTGAAGTGGGTGGCTAAGTAATAGGGTCGATCGATCTGAAGGGGTGCCCCCTAGGCCTTATATATTCGACCGTGGGGCAATACACGTGGATATGATAACAACGTGCGCCTAAAAGATAGTGAACTGCTCGAGTCTATCTCCCTATGATTCTGCCGACCTATCCTCGCGTGGCTCCGTTGCATGAGAGCTCCAGCGCGGGAAAGTCGGATCTCTGTTGCGATCGCTCGCTCGACATTGTGGACCGTCCAGGTTTACACCGATCCGGCCTCGTGTCAACCTGCTCTGCTGATTATTCTTCCCCAGGCCCACGAAAGAATGGCCTCACGATTTATTGGGCCCTTGGTCCTTTCGTGAGGTCTTTTACTCTTTTAGTGGACCCGGGGGATATCTGTCCCCCACAAGCCCCCGATCTTTGGGTTAATTTAGAAGTAATCAGCCCAAAGATCCCAGGTCCAGCTTGCAGGCGATTTGAAGAGAACGACTTCTTACTGTTTCCTCCTGCTTTTGATCCTTCACAAACCGAAGCTTTGTTTCGTGCCTGTGCCTTAGAGGTCGGCATTTCGCTTTGCAGGACCCTGAACTTCATTGGGTGCACCGGAGGTGCACCCAATGGGTGTAGCCCCCGAGCTTCGAGTAGATTTTTAGAAAATAATCTACTCGAAGGTCTTCACCAGAAATTATTCCCATTTTTACTCCTGCGTTTTGGTTGAGTGCCAGCTTTGTCTTTAATCTTGTCCCATGCATTAGAAGTCGGCACTATCTTGGCTCGGAATGATGATCCATGGGGTGCACCGAAGGTGCACCCAATGGGTGTAGCCCCCGACCTTCAAGTGGATTTTTGAGGATAATCCACTCGAAGGTCTTCCTTTTGTGTCTTTTTGCTGAAGATTATCCTTTCTGCTTGTAAAAATGGGCATGATGTCATCTGCATTATGTCATCAATATTATGCTTCAGAGGTCAGCATGTATTTTGTCTTTTGCAGCCGAATTCACAATCCATCCATATCTTGCTAGGTAGTGTAATTTATTTGCTCTGTGACTGATTGGACATTTGATGGACGTTCTCTATCTAGTCTTCAAGTCGCTTCTGTCGGCCATATTTTGTACTTCACTGGCTATATTTGGCTTCCCTCTAATCCTCACTGATATCTCATTTTTGTCTTGAGGCGTTCACTGCATGCCCTGCACAGATGTGACCGTTTTGAAAAATATGTTGGTAATTCCTGGGCGTCCCCCCCCAATGGGTGTGGGCGAGGGACGGCTTGGTACGCTGAGTGTTTTCGCCGGCTGCTTCTGAGTAGTAATGTGATGCGACGGCGAGTGTAATCATATCCTTCGCGCTGTTGACTGGAGTCCCAATGGGTGTTGTGTTGCGTGAAACGGCGTCCGCCGCCTGACGTGTCTTCAGACGGGTTGGAGTGCTTATTGAATGCTTTGCGACTGTTCAGTGACCACTGTTGGAGGTGAGCGGTTGCCTTCTTTTCCTATAAATAGTGCCCTTGTCTGCCTGGTTTTTTCACATCTCTCGCTGTTCTCCACTGCTTGCTTTCTTTCTTCTATCTGCATTTCCACCATGGGCAAGAAACGCAAGCGCGAACCAACTCCTCCGTCTGAGGATTTCGGTGACTCGGAGTATTCAGAGGAGGAGTTCTCCTCTGAATCCGAGGGGTCTCTGGCTCCCATCCCCCTGCGTGAGTCGTCTGACGACTCAGACGACTCCCAGGGGCTCGCGGCGGAGGTCTGGACGTACATCCGGGCCGTCGAGCGCTCCGGGCTCGAGGGCTCAGATGAGTCGGAGTACTCCTCGGATGAGGAGGACTCGGACGGTGGCGGCAAGGACGAGGACGGCGACGACGACGACGACGAAGGCGGTGGCGACGGTGACGGTGACGGCAGCGGCAGGGGCGGCAGCGACGGCAGCAAGGACGGCGACGGCGGCGGCAGCAGGGGCGGCGACGGCAGCGGCAGGGGCGGCAGCGGCGGCAGCAACAACAGGGCCAGTGGCTAGATGCCACTGGTTCTTTAGATGTTAGTATAGTATAGTTAGTATAATGTAGTAGTATTTAGTAGTGTAGAGTAGTATAGTGTAATGTAGCAGTAGTAGTAACAGGGAAGCATCAACTCATAATGAGTTGATTTGTTAGTATGATATATTCCCTTTTAATGAAGAAATGATGTTGGCTTCCCTTTGTCGATGTTCATGACTCAAAGTTCTTGAATCATTCTTCTTCCCGCCTTTTTTCATGAAGTTGATTCCTTTGGAGTAGTAGGTGAATAACTCGGACATCATATCGACGCTTTTGGAAGTAGCCGCCTAGCGACTTGTAGATGATGTCAGAGTTTTAGGAATAACTGCCGAGCGACTGAGCGCGACGTCGGAGTTTTAGAGTTAACTGCCGAGCGATAGCGGGCTACGTCGGCATTTTAGAGGTAACGCCGAGTAACTCGAAGGCGATGTCGGAGTTTTAGAGGTAACGCCGAGCGACTGAATACGACGTCGGAGTTTTAGAGTTAACTGCCGAGTAACTTGAAGGCGACGTCGACGTTTTAGAGGTAACGCCGAGTAACTCGAAGGCGACATCGGCGTTTTAGAAATAACTGCCGAGTAACTTGAGGGCGACGTCGGCGTTTTAGAGGTAACGCCGAGTAACTCGAAGGCGATGTCGGAGTTTTAGAGGTAACGCCGAGCGACTGAATACGACATCGGAGTTTTAGAGTTAACTGCCGAGCGACCGAACACGACGTCGGAGTTTTAGAGTTAACTGCCGAGCGACTGAACGCGACGTCGGAGTTTTAGAGTTAACTGCCGAGCGACCGAACATGACGTCGGAGTTTTAGAGTTAACTGCCGAGCGACTGAACGCGATGTCGGAGTTTTAGAGTTAACTGCCGAGCAATAGCGGGCTACGTGGGCCACTTTGAGGTTAATAGCCGAGTGATGATGTGGCGCGCCGGTGTTTTGGAACTAACTGCCGCGTGCTGACTGGGCGCTTTTTGAAACGGTATCTGGCTCGAGAATATCCCATAAGTGTTGCGCTTTTAGCCGCCTCTGCTTTCCGTGCCCTAGTTCTTGCCTTCTCGCTTCCAAATCCTCTCCGCATTCTGCCTCCTACTCTGCTCGCCGGTAGAATCGAGATGGCGCCCAAGAGGAAAACCTCGAGTTCGTCCGCCGTGGTGATTCCTCCAATCGACCCCAACAGTCAGTTGCCTTTCGCAGGTAACCACATGTCCGTCATCTCTGAGTCCGAACTTCTCCACCTCGTATCCATCGGGGTTCTCCCTTCGAGGGAACTCTGCTCTTGGCGGATTTGCCATGGGGTTACTGTCCCAACTGAAGATACCCATGAGTCCGTGATTTATGCTCCTTTCCTTCTCCGCGGTCTTGGCCTTCCCATTTCTCCCTTTTTCCGCGGCCTCCTTGATTTCTACCATATTAACTTGACCCATCTGAATCCCAATTCTATCCTGCAAATCTCCATTTTTGTTCATTTATGCGAGGCCTTTCTTGGTGTGCTACCACATTTCGGGTTGTGGAAATACTTGTATCACTGTCGCCCTGGGATGGCCGGGGGACAGCATCAATTGGTTGGGGGTGCTAGCTTGGAGATGCGCCGGGGGAGGAAGGTGGAGTATCTCGAAATCCCTCTTAAAGACAGTATTAAAGGGTGGCACTTGGAGTGGTTCATAGTTGAGAATTATGGAAACTCTCCCCCCCCGGTCAGGAAGACAGCTGGACGTTCGCACCCCCAGCTGGACCGAGTCTCCCACAGATCAGGAGGTAACTGAGGCAGGTGCTTTGCTTGCTGAAGTTGGATTGCTGAAAGAGAGGGGTCTGACCGCTGAAGCTGTGGTTGCTGATTTTGTCTTCAAGAATATTCAGCCGTTAAAAGACAGGGCATACCCAGCTTATCTGTATCGAGGCCTAGCCGACTCAACTCGGGTCACTAACAGAAGAATTCCCTCTACGGACCTGGTGAGCCGACTTGAGATGATCCTTAGAGGCAAAGTGTCAAATGTTGGTGCCCCCGTGGCATTCTCAGCTTGGAACTTGCCTCCTCCCAAAGCCTTCACTCTTTTTGTGTCGAATCCTCCTGCTACTGACGGCAGTTTGGGCCTTAGAGTGCGGCCCTCTGCTGAAGAAGTTAATGCCTTGGTTGCCACACTCGGGGGAATTCCTGATGATGAACGGCAGGTTTATTTTGAGGTGCCCCTGAACCCTAGTGATGCGGAGATAGGTGCCATGCTTGATTTGCTGGCTGAGGACTCTTCTGACGCTGCTCCTGCTGGGGCATTGGTGGTGGCGCCCCTCCCAGAGGCTGGTATGACCTTAGATACTCAGAAACCTGCTGGTACTCGCCCGAGGCGCCCTTGCCGAGCCAATCCATCCGATCCTTCTGCTGATGAACAGAAAAAGAAAAGGAGACGCCTCTGGCAGGTACCCAGTTTGGGTCGGGACGTTGGTACCTCGGTTCCTGATGCTGAAGAAGTGCCTGCGACTGAATTTACTGACGCTGATCCCAATGGGTGTACCCAGTTTGTTGCTGATCCTGATGGGTGTACCGAATCAGTTGCTGATCCCAATGGGTGTGCTGCCTGTGTTGCTAATGTGGATGATGAGGAGGGAGAAGATGAAGTTCCTTTGACTCGGAAAAACAGTCGGCAATTCATTGCTAGCGGTGAAAGTAGTGGAGTTCCCTCTCCTGCTTTGTCTGCTCTCATTGGTCTGCAAGAACTGTCCCTGGCCAATTTTGATCAGACTCTCGAGGATATGGTTCCGGAGGATTTGTTATCGGAGCTAGCAGATGATGGTGTGATGGAGGTTTGCGCTGATGTGCTTGATGCTGGGTTGAGGTCATCCCGTGCCTCGTCGACCTTAGAGTGCGATCTTGAGGATCGGGAGACTGACTTGGGTCGTCCTGGTCTCATGGAAGTAATTGAGGGCCCATCAGCCTTAGAGGTGGCTACCGCGGAGAGCTTGGACCCCAAGGATGGTGTTGACACGTGCCCAGCCCCCGAGAATGTTGTCGGTGATGACTTGATCCGGGTGGGAAGTGCAAGCCACTGCCCAGCCCCCGAGGGTGCTGCCGGGAGTGATCCAGCTCAAGTGGGCAGTGCAAACTATGACCCAGCCCCCGAGGATGTCCGAGCGGGGTCCTTCTCTGGTACTTCCATGGACGTTCATGCGGGGTCGTCTCCACACTCCGGCTGTATGGTGATAGCCCAAACCTTGGACCAGGGAGTCGCTTTAGAGGATAGCGTCCCCACTGACCGAGTGTTGGGTTCTGTTGATGGCACCGAATTGATTCCTGCTGGTTCGTTGCAAGCTGCTTCGGGTGGTGGCCTTATGCCTGGTTATCAATTGATCTCTCCTGATTTGGGGATCCCTTCGTTCTTTTCCAACCTCCAGGTACTGTGATGTATTTTAGCTTGGCTTTTTACATTACACGAACTGCTGTCATTACATTCATCTGCTCTCCTCATCAGGCTTTGGTGGATGGGATGGCTGGCCAGCTGAGGCTATAGGGTGCTTCTATCCCAGAAGTAGCTTCGTCACTTGCATGTTGGAATCCAGTGTCACTTCAACATCGTGTCTTTGAATTGGAGGCAACCAACGCTGGTTAGTGCCCTTTTGCTTCTCTTTGCCTTCACTGTAGACTGTTTTACATTTTGACCATTATTTTGTTTGATTATCTCCTGCTAGGTATGACTCAGCAGATTTCCACTCTTGAAGAAAAACATTCCCGAGATCAGGCTGAATTGGCCCAGCGATGCACTGACTTTGAGGAAAAGTACTCTCAAAGTCAGATTGAGCTGGGTCAGGTCTCCGCTGCTTTAGATGACGCCAATGCACTGAGTTCTTCTCTTCATGCTCAGCTCGACTCTGAAAAGGAGATTTATGAAACTGCACTTTGCCTTGTTGTGCTGCCATTACTTGCTTGGTGTTTGAGGGAGTTGACTTTTGTTTGCAGGAAGAAAAACGCATCCTTGCTGCTTCTCGAGATAATCTTGAAAGATTGTATCGTGATTCTAGCAACTCGCTGACTATCTTGGAGAGAAGTCATCGCTTCACCATGGAAGAGTTAGACCACCAACGTTGTAAGCTGCAGGAATCCATGGATGAGGTAACCTGGCTCAAGCAGTTGATATCAGCAAAGGATGCTACTATCAAAGAGCTCCGAGTTTCCAAGAAATCCATCGCCCAAGAGTTAGAAACTGCTCATCTAACTGCCAAGGTTGCCGAAGAAACTTCTGTTACTCTCAGAGCCCAGCGTGATAGAGCCATGGACAAGGCTATTCGGGCGGGGCGAATCTTGATGAGGAGACCCGGCGTGGTTGTTCCCGAAGATATAAGGGCTGATGTGAATGCCGCCCCTGATTCCTCGAGTCGTCCTTCCTCCTCGATTGCTCCTGAGAAAAACATCACGAAATAGAGAGACATTTTGCGTGCTTCGAACGCGCGGTTAGCATGGTCAGACATTTGCTAGAGGACGTCACTTCAGTATTTGGACAATATTGTTATTTTCACATTGTTTCAGAATTCATCAGTTCGTAAATTTGTAGTTGTAAAATGATGTACGATGGTTTTGAAATTTGCTTGCGAGTTGTAAAAGCCATCTTTATATGAGTAATTGTGATCACGCCAAACCGCCTTGAGTCGCTGCTGACTTAAGTCGATTGCTTCTGTTAATAGGGCGTAGTGGTCACCCTGAGTTGCGTAGGCGCGAGCATGTTGCACCGGCTTTAAGTTGCTGCCGACTTAAGCCGATTGCTCCGTTGGCGGGGCATAGTGGTCACCCCGAGTCAAGTAAGCGTGAGCATGTTGCACCGCCTTAAGTCGTTGCCGACTTAAGCCGATTGCTCCGTTAGCAGGGCATAGTGGTCACCCCGAGTTAAGTAAGAATGCAAGTCAACCGTGAACAAACTGAGTATCTTTGAAGCCTTTCTTTATTGATGACATATTTCCATTTTACAGAGTACATCGTCGTCTCGATAGCTTTTGAAATATAGCTAGGGATAAAACTTCCTGAGGTGTTCTATGTTCCAGGAGTTCCCGACTTCTGTGCCATCCATCTGAGTGAGACGATATGATCCTGGCCGAGTGACTTCTGCTACCACGAAGGGTCCTTCCCATAAGGGCGACAACTTGTGCCGTCCCTCCCCCGTTAGAATTCGGCGGAGGACGAGATCTCCTACTGAGAAGGATCGTTGTCGCACGGCTTTGTCGTGATAGCGTCTCAGAGTCTGCTGGTACCGTGCTGATTGAATTACTGCGTTCAGCTGTTCTTCTTCGAGTACATCAATGTCCTCCAGCCTAGTGGCTTCGACTTCTGCTATGTTTTCGAAGATCAACCTTGGTGCTCCGAATTCGAGATCAGCGGGTAACACTGCCTCCGACCATAGACCATGAAGAAAGGAGTGTTTCCATGCAAAGCTCGGCTAGGTTGGGTTCTTAGGCTCCAGACGACATAGGGCAATTCCCTTATCCATTTTCCTGCGAACTTTTCATTCTTATCGAAGACCTTTTTCCTGAGTGCCTCCAGTATCATCCCGTTGGCTCGCTCAACTTGCCCGTTGGCTCTCGGGTGCGCTACCGAAGCATACTTGATCTGAATGCCTTTTTGCTCGCAGAAATCGAAGAATTCTGAACTTGTGAAATTGGATCCTAGGTCGGTTATGATGCTGTTTGGTATCCCGAATCTGAATATTATGTCTTGTATGAATTCCACGGCCTTAGCTGAGGTCAAAGAGGCAATGGGCTTAAACTCTATCCATTTAGTGAATTTATCGATTGCTACCAATACATGAGTGTATCCTCCTTGAGATTTCTTGAAAGGTCCAATCATATCTAGTCCCCAGCATGCGAAAGGCCAAGTTACTGGTATGGTCTGCAGTTGCTGTGCTGGTAGATGTTGTTGTTTTGACAAGTATTGGCAAGCTTCACACCTCTGAACTAACTCGGCTGCATCACTCTTCGCTGTTGGCCAATAGAATCCTGACCTGAAGACCTTCCCGACTAGTGTTCTGGATGCCGCATGCACCCCACATTGCCCAGCATGGACCTCCTCCAGAAGTTGCTTCCCAGTGGATGAGAGAATGCACTTCATGAAGGCGCCCGATGCACCCCTTCTATATAACGTTTCTCCAATGAGTGTGTAGTGGGCTGACTGTCTGGCGATGCGTTCGGCTGCGTTTTTGTCATCTGGCTCCTCTTCATTCTTTATATATCTGATGATCGGCCTTCTCCAGTCATCGGGGTCTGACCCGGGTTGATCCACGATATTACATTCTTCTGCTTGATCTGTTGAGATGCTCGGTCGTGGTATTTCTTGCACGAAGACTCTGGGTGGAACCTGAGTTCGGCTGGATCCTAACTTTGACAATACATCAGCTGTCGTGTTTCGATCTCTCTCCACATGATGAAATTCTAGACCTTCAAACTTATCTTCTAGTTTCCGGACGGCAGTGCAGTATTTTCCCATTGAATCCTTTGAACAGTCCCATTCCTTGTTTATCTGACTTATGACCACCAGAGAATCTCCGTATACCATTAATCTCTTGATGCCCAATGATATGGCGATGTTTAGTCCATGGATCAGAGCTTCATACTCGGCTGCATTGTTAGAGGCTGGAAACAGCAACTGGAGGGCATATTTGAGGTGCTCGCCTCCAGGTGCGGTGAAGAGAATTCCTGCTCCTGCTCCCTGCAGCTTCAGCGAGCCATCAAAATACATCTTCCATACTTCTGCCGTTTCTGGGTTCTCTGGTATTTGTTGTTCAGTCCATTCTGAAACGAAGTCAACCAATGCTTGAGACTTTATGGCAGTACGAGGTCGAAATTCGATGTCATGAGACCCCAGTTCACAGGCCCACTTAGCTATTCGGCCAATTGCTTCCTTGTTGTGGAGAATATCCCCTATCGGAAAGTCGGTGACTACTATGACTTTGTGGTCATCAAAGTAGTGACGCAGCTTGCGGGCAGTCAGAAGTACTGCATATAATAGCTTCTGCACTTGAGGATATTTTTTCTTTGAGGGACCCAGAACTTCGCTGATGAAATAAACAGGATGTTGCACGGGGTAGGCATGTCCTTCTTCTGCTCGCTCGACTACCAACGCGGTGCTTACCACGTGAGTCGTGCAAGAGATATATAGCAACAGATCTTCAGCCGGTTAGGTTGACGTGGCTCGTCGTGGTGGTTTCAGTACTGGTGGTGTTGTCAAGAATTTCTTCAGTGCATCTAGAGCTTCCTGTGCCTCTGAAGTCCACTGAAACTTATCCACCTTTTTGAGTAGCTTGTAAAACGGTAAACTTTTCTCCCCCAGCCTAGATATAAATCTGCTCAGAGCTGCCATACATCCAGTAAGTCGCTGAACCTTCTTTTGTGATCGAGGTGCTTCCATCTTCATGATAGCTTCAATCTTATCTGGATTAGCCTCAATTCCCCGGTTGCTGACAATAAACCCGAGTAACTTTCCTGCCGGTACCCCGAAAACACATTTCTCGGGATTAAGCTTCCATCTATACCGCCTCAGACTATTGAAAACCAGTTGTAAGTCTTCGATGAAGTTTTCTGAGTTCTCTGTTTTGATGACCACATCATCCACGTAGGCCTCCACACGCTTGCCCCAGTGATCGGCTAAGCATGTTTGAATGGCTCTCTGGTAGGTTGCTCCAGCGTTTTTGAGGCCAAACGGCATGGAGGTATAACAGAAAGCACCAAACGGAGTAATGAATGTTGTTTTTTCTTCATCTTCCTTTGCCAAACTAATCTGGTGGTATCCGGAATAGCAATCCAGGAAAGACAGCACAGAACATCCAGCGGTGGAGTCCACCACCTGATCTATCCTCGGGAGCCCGAAGGGATCCTTCGGACAGTGTTTGTTGAGATCAGTATAATCAACGCACATGCGCCAATCCACTTTATTCTTTTTGAGTACAAGAACAGGGTTAGCCAACCACTCGGGATGTAATACTTCTCTAATGAACCCAGCCGCGACCAAGCGGGCCAGCTCAGCGCGAATGGCCTCTCTCTTGTCGGGCGTGAAACGACGTAGCTTCTGCCGGATCGGCCTTGCCTGTGGATAGACCTTCAGTTTGTGCTCGGCCAGCTCTCTCGGGACTCCCGGCATATCCACAGGTTGCCATGCGAATACATCTCGGTTGTCTTGCAGAAACTGGACGAGCGCGCTTTCCTATTTATCATCCAGGCTAGAGCTGATGATAGCAGTTTTGCGTTCATCAGCAAACCCCAGATTGATCCTTTTAGTTTCTTCAGTCGACCGCATAGAGGTCGCGGCTTGAGCTTCCTTCGCCGGTGCCGTGTGGTCTTCCTCAGGCTTAGAGTTCGCCTGGGTCGAAGAAGTCGCCGACGGTTTGGCAGTGAGGGTCGCCTGGATGGCCACTCGAAAACATTCTGCAGCGCCTTGGAGGTCAGCACGCACAGTTATGATCCCTCGCGGTCCCGGCATCTTCAGTATCATGTACGTGTAATGCGAAATGGCCATAAATTTTGCCAGTCCCGGCCTCCCGATGATTGTGTTGTACCCGCAGTCGAAGTTCGCCACTTCGAACCTCAGGAACTCGGTTCTGTAGTTTTCCGGAGTCCCGAAGGTGACAGGCATATAGATGTGGCCCAACGGGTATTCTCCCTCAGTTGGCACGATGCCAAAGAAGGGAGTGTCAGACTCGTGGAGTTCTTTGAGGTGAACTCCCAAGCCTCGGAGTGTCTGGGGGAAGGTGACGTTGATGCTGCTCCCCCCATCCACTAACACTTTCTTCACCCGGCTCTCTCGGATCACCGGATCGACGAGGAGCGGGTATTTGCCCGGATGGTCGAAGTTGAGCCATTGATCCGCCCGAGTGAAGGTGATCGGGTGCTCCGACCACCGGTATGGGGCGGGAGGGCCGGTGGTCGCCACCAGTATCTGGCGATCGTTGAGCTTTTGCTGTCTTTTGTTCTCCTGCGATCCGTGTCCGCCGAAGATGACGTTGACCTCCCTGTCAATGCGCGGGAAGGCTCCTCCTCCTCCCTCCTCCTGCTGCTGGGGTTGTCGTGGTTCTTCTGGTCCTCCTCGCGGCGGAGGAGGGGGTAGAGGTTGGAAGGGTCGGCCGTGCCCAACGGAATGCTTGAAGTCCCGGCAGTTCCGAAGAGTGTGGCGCATGTCCTTGTGGTACGAGCACTGGGCGTCGAGGATGTCGTCCAGCATGCGCTCACCTCCGCGAGGTCCTCCTCGGGCGCGAGAGGCAGGTGGTCCGGCGGCGTGCACCTCTTCGCGCGGTCTCTTCTCCCAGCGTTTGTCAGGTTGCTGGTTCGTGTCGCGTCGTGGTGCTGCCGGTGCGGGCTTTGCTCCTCCGATGAGGTCCTGGGCTCGCTCGTCGGTGGTGATGTAGAGGTCGGCTTCCCGGAACAGCTCCTCGGAGGTAGTTGGTGCCTTCTGTAGTATGGCTCGGACGAAGGCCGAGTCATTGGATCCTCTGTAGAAGTCCTCGATCACGGCCGCCTCCGTGACCTCAGGGATACGATTTCTCATGGTCTGGAACCTTTTGAGGTACGATCGGAGAGTTTCATCCCCCCGGCGCTTGATGGATTTGAGGTCCCATGGTTGCGCCGGTTTGTCGGAGAGGGACTGAAAATTGGCAGTGAAGCGCCGACTGAAGTCGCTCCAGTCGTCGATGCAGTGTCGGGGTAGATGTCGCAGCCATTGCAGCGCGTCTTGCCCAAGGACAATGGGTAAGTACGCGGTCATCACGTCTTCGGATGCTCCGGCGGCTCGAGCGGCGGTAGTGTAGACGGCCAGCCAGCCTCCTGGGTCCTGCTTAAGTTCATATTTATCGACATTGGATACCTTGAAGTTTGGGGGCCATTGAATGGCCCTAAGGCGTGGAGTGAGGGCTGACACTCCACATGTGTCCTCCTATCGTCGGGGATGATGTCTGTCCCGGGGAGGGGAGTAGTTGTTGCGGTTCCTCGACCGTCCCCGGGCAGTTCCACCAGTCGAAGCCGTCGTTGATTCGGTTCTGGTAGCTTGACTCCGAGTGGGGATGCCATGATCCCTATCGTATTCCTCCCGGCGGCGTATCTCGTTCTCATGCCGTCATTCGCGCGAAGCGTTGATAGAACTCCGCGCATCCCGGCGACTGTTGATGGCGTGCAGCAAGTCGTTCGGCGGGTGAGCGAGAGGTAGAAGATGGTTGGCTGCCTGGGTGAGCAGGCGTCGATAGCCCTCGGCGTCTGGAGTCCGAGGGAGTCCGTCAGCTATCCAAGCTAGCACTCCTCCGACTTCACTCGGCGTGTTCATGGCTCAGGCGAAGTCGGGGTTCAGGTTACGGCCGAGTAGTGGATTTTCTCGGCGTTGCCTCGCGTCTTGCTCGGCTTGTTCCTGAGCTCGTCGACGATCACGTCGTCGGGAGTTCCTTCGTTCCCTGAAGACGCGTTCTTCCGGAGTTTCTCCCATCTCCGAGACCTCGTCTCGCGAGACGGGCTGCTCCGGATCCTGTTCTCCGGCTTGGTGATGTCTCCGGATGTTTCGGCGCTGATTTCTTCGTCGTCGGGATTCCCGCTGAGGTGGTTCCTCCCCAGGCGCGGTTGGTTCGTCGTCAGAGACGGGAGGTGACTCTGCTCTTCCGATGAAGAGAACGTCGGGGTAGAATGGCGTAGCTGTCGTGGCGATCTTTTTTCGGAGAGCAGAGGGTAATGCTTCCTCGGTATTTTCGGAGTTCGTTGGAGGAGGCTTCTTTCCCGGCGGATCTGCAACGCGGTGTAGAATTCCCTTTTCGTCGGCTATGGATAAGACTGTTCCAAAGCAGAACATGGATCCGGGATGGAAGGTGATCCTGCTATGGATGGTGACGGCCATTGAGCTAGCTTAGATCGTTGACACCCCCCCTACCTGGCGCGCCAGCTGTCGGTGTTTTGGGTCCGACCGCACACCCGGGGTTGCCCCTCAAGGTGTTTTTAGGAGTAGGGCGGTGTCGACGACTATAGCAAAATGGTTCGTGCCAATTGCACGAGGGACGGTGGGCAATGTTTACAGGTTCGGGCCGCTTAGAGATGCGTAACACCCTACATCCTGATGAGTATGCTTGGTGAATGAGGTTACAAAAGAGCTCTCTGAATTGAGAATGCAGAGAGTTGAAGTGGGTGGCTAAGTAATAGGGTCGATCGATCTGAAGGGGTGCCCCCTAGGCCTTATATATTCGACCGTGGGACAATACACGTGGATATGATAACAACGTGCGCCTAAAAGATAGTGAACTGCTCGAGTCTATCTCCCTATGATTCTGCCGACCTATCCTCGCGTGGCTCCGTTGCATGAGAGCTCCAGCGCGGGAAAGTCGGATCTCTGTTGCGATCGCTCGCTCGACATTGTGGACCGTCCAGGTTTACACCGATCCGGCCTCGTGTCAACCTGCTCTGCTGATTATTCTTCCCCAGGCCCACGAAAGAATGGCCTCACGATTTATTGGGCCCTTGGGCCTTTCGTGAGGTCTTTTACTCTTTTAGTGGACCCGGGGGATATCTGTCCCCCACAAGTAATTACACATAATATAGTTCATTTATTGCATAGGTTTTGACTAGGAGAAAATAGAGGCAATATTTTAGAGGGAAATTAGATTGCCTAATTCACTCCCCTCTTAGGTGCCACTGTTCCTTATAGTGACAACAATCACCAAGAGTAACAAGAGTATAACCAGCCCAAGTCTCTCAAGTAGTGCCACAAAATGCAAGAAATATATGTGACGCAATAGGAGCTCTCCAATCACACCCAAATGATGATCTACAAGATGCAAGTGAGTGAAATGTATTTCTCTAGCCTCAAGATATGTTCACAAGCATATGGAGTGTCAAGATACTAGCCAAGGTAGCCAAGATGTCTGTTTATAGACCCACAATGAAATCGAATTGTTACCTCTTGGTGGTCTAAAATCAAAGGCACTAGACATGTCTAGTGCACTGCTAGTGCTTGCACTAGACATGCATGTTTAGTGCTTTCCTAATGGCTATAAACTACTTGTTGTTGTATGTCAGGTATTCGATGCCTACGCCGGACACATACGATGTGAGTTAGAGCTAAAGTGCATATTTTGTATGCTCTTTGAGTTCCCTGTTTGGTGTGGTGTCTAGTGCCACACCTAACATGTATAGTGACCTTTAAACTGACTATATCAGTTTATGTTCTCTCAGAGTTACATGTACGATGTAACACCAAACATATCCTATGCACACCAGACTCCACTATGCTTAACTAAAAACTATGCAACATGTGTGTGTCTGCCTCATGTCCGGTGCACATGCTGGTGCATGTAAAAAAAATTCCATTAAGATCACTTTCTCATCTCTTCTCAAACATCCTAACTCCCAAATGTTTTGCCAAATTTATTATAGAATTGTTAGCATTTTCAAAATGTGTTCAATAAACATTTTTACTTGCTCTCCAAGTATGTCACTAGGCCTATATGCAATGCACATAATTCCAATATCTAGTGGCACTAGATGACCGAGTTGTCTAATTAAGCTCCCCTCATAAGTGTATGACCATCTACCCTAAATACAATCATGCACCATATTGTGTCTTGACCGGCAAAACAAAATTCCTAGTTATACCTTTGCCTTGAGCCTTACATTTTGCTTTTTTCCTTCCTCTCTCTAGGTTGACCACTTGATATCCTTTGCAACCATCACCATCATTTCTATGTTCGCTATTTTTTCTCAATCTTGGATTTGGACCTAACCAAGTTCATTCATAATACTAGAGTACATGTTAGTTATTTGTCTCAATTACCAAAACCACACATGGAGGTTTGACCTTCTTGTTGAGATTTTTGAGCATCTTGATAGTGTCCTTCACCATGAGAGCAATCATCTCATCACTACTTCATTCATCACTTGAGCGTTCAAGGATTTCTTCCCTAACCTTACATTTGCCCTTCTTCTCTTAGATAGCCTTGAATGCCAAATTTTCTTCTTGTTGGAAGAAGAGCCATCTTGAAGAGTGATGTGCATGTACCTCTCATGGGCATTGATTTTCACCAATATTTGAGTTGGCATGGTAATGGAGAGATCAAGTTGGTGGAGCATGATGACAACTTGCCCATAGTTGTCAGTTGAAAGGATACTCAATATTTTTATCACAACATTAGCTTGTGTCATTTGTGTGAGTCCATACACATTGACTTCCTCTACACAAATAGTCAAGTGAGAGTACATGTCAGTAGAACTTTCATGAGCATGCATCTCAAATTAATTTACCTTTTTCATCATAAGATGATAGTGTTCCTCATGCTTACTCTTCGTCCTCTCATGAAGCGCACAAATGTCTGACCATAGTGCATGGATGTCCTTGTGGTTTTGCACATGGTTAAAAACCTCTTTGCAAAGGCCTCAAAGAAGGTGCCTTTGGTCTTTGCATTGCACTTATCATAGTGTACCCTCATCACTAACAAGGGTGGCAAGATCCTTAGGTTTCAAAAGTCCTCATATGATAGCACTATACACATCAACATCTATATACTCTAGATACACCTTCATGAGAATGTTCTAGTAAGGAAATTGTCTCCCTCAAACACGGGAGAGGATCCATTCTCACCAGACATCTTGTCCTAGGTGATGAAGCCTAATCCAATGAGTATGAGGTTTTGGTACCAATTGAAATGATCAAGATGTCCAAGAGAGGGATGAATTGGACTAATCTAAAATTTCTTGCAACAATTAAACCTAGTGCTTATCCCATTTCATCCCTTGTGCCTAAATGTGTTTTCTATCCTACCACACAAAGATTTGCACCCTAAGTTCCAACTCTACTTTAGCATGGTAATTACAATAATGTGAAAACATGAAAGTGTTGCATGGCTATAAATGCTCAAAGAGAGGGTTAGGAATGTGGCAATATCTTTCCAAGGATATGATAGAGTATGATTACTTTGTCTTGTAACAACATACTTCAAACCAAATTAAATCAACTTCTAGGATTATTCTAAATTAACTATTTTAAGTTTGATTATATTTATTAATAAACACTAATATTTACAGCAACAAATTATTATCAATAGATAGATGATATATCCATGGTGCACTTATTTGGTTTCATATAATTTGTTATTTTTCTCTAATTAAGCTAGCTTAACTTAGAGTGAAGGCTCCTTTAGATTGCGGGATTTTTTTTCGTTTCCTACTTTTTTCCTGTGAAATTCCTATATAAATCCTTTGAAATTTCTACATTCAAAGTAGCCATGATTCTAGGAACCGGTTTTTTTTATATGAAGGGTAGTCATTTCAAAAAAAAACATGGCTTCATCTTGACTAACATAAAATAGTACTAAAAAATAATTACGTTACGGACATGTTTGGATCAGCTATGGTTAGTTACTAGTTAGGCTAAATTTTAGCTCAAATTAGATAAGCTTAGCTAATAGTTAGAAACTTGGTTAAAAAATTAGTCTATCATGCTAATTTTAGTGAATTTTTAGTAATTAGCTCTGGTAGCAAACCCTACGTAAAGTAGTACTGTAAATAACTATGTGATGTATGCTCTTTTTACTATTCGGCTAAATGGTCGTTTAACATGTCAGGACACCATTTTATACTACACTGTGATATGCATTTTCCGTATTACCGTCTGTCTATCATGTTTAAATGGTCATTTTATCTGTTTATTAATAGCTGTTTTGCATGAATGATGTCGATAGACCTATCGTTTGGGGGGACGCTCTTACGCGGGAAAGATAAAACACTCCTTGACAGAACGATCTATTTCTTTCCTACAAGCTACTGTGTTACCTCGTATGTTACAGACCTCCTTTCAAAGGGAGACACAAGACAAAATAGCTTTGCTCGAGATGATGCCCAAAGGGCCCTCTATGTAGCAACAAATCAACCATTTGTTCGTTTAGGTTCCCAAGTTAGACAGAAATTGGTTGCCGACTCACTCGCCACTGCAAAATTTATGCAAACATGACAAGTAATACTGCACCGACCACCAAACTATATAACGAGTGTAACATGGGCATTCCAAGTGCTCATTGTTCTACCTGGTTTGGGCAGCTCACTGGCCATTCTGCTGCTTCCTATGTCAACACAACTCATCCAGCCAACGCCACCAGGGCAGCATCCAACAGCTCAAGCCTTAGCCTTTTGGCTTATCTGAAGCGGTGGAATACCAGGAATCTCGGGGATGGGAGATTTCTTCTTCTTGATCTTGTCAAACATCATAGCCTGAGTCATAAGAATCAGCCCTGCGATAGAAGCAGAGTTCTGGAGCACGCATCTCGCGACCCTGCACGGTTCCACCACACCAGCAGCGACAAGGTCTTCAAACTCGTCAGTCATCGCATTGTAACCAACCCGCCACTCGCTGGCGAGAAGCTTCTCCACGACAGCTGGACCGTCTGCCCCAGCATTGCGAGCTATCGTCATAGCAGGGACAAGAAGTGCCTAGAGCCAAAAAAAAGGGGCAAATTTCAGAGTCCGGATGCTGAATGTTGCAAGTATTTTGCAAAGGAGTAAAAAAACAAACTAACAGAAATCTTCTGGAGCCTGCAGAACAAGTATTAAATGTCAGTGGATGATAAAAAACCAACCTTCCCAACTATATTTACACCCATCTTCTCCTCTGTGTCGTCCACAAGGTCCATGATGCTGGGAATATGCTTTGATAAATGAACATATGTCACCCCACCACCAGGAGTTATGCCTTCACTGATGGCTGCAAAAGTTGCGTTCTTCGCATCCTCCACTCTCAGTTTCCTATCCTCGAGTTCAGCTTCAGTGGCTGCCCCAACCTGAAATACAAAATAATCTCGAGAAACAGACTAGCAAACTTTATATCACAACTAAAATGATTTTTTGCACTATCAAATTCTACCGTGAGAATAAAATCACTTCTCTATCCTGAAAAATCTATGTAGTGCACACATTAAGCTCGTATCCATTTTTATTCCAAGACATGGTGCCACACCTTGATGACTCCAACACCTCTTGAAAGTTTAGCGATTCTTGCAGAGAACCTTTCTTTTAGATAGGAACTCGTTGTCTCCTCTAGATCTTTTTTCAGTTGCATGATTCTGGCCTCAATCTCTGGTCTCATTGAAGGATGTGCTATGATAGTTGTAGATTCACTAGTAATTGTGATCTTCTGAGCCACACCAAGCTGATCAGAAGTAATGCCATGAAGACCCCAGCCAAGGTCACTAGCAAAGAAATCTGCACCTGTTTAGTTATAGATAAAGAGAACTACTCAGGGACCTTATATGATGTGGAAGCAACATACCATGCAACACAAAATGAAGTGTAATCCTTATGATGCCTCAAAGCACTAGTGGAAGCTAAAAAATGCTAAACTTAGCGGCCCATTAAACAAAATGTAGCTTTGCCTCCCATGTAACATGAACTGCTAAATGTGTAAAGTTACTTCTAATAAATGCCACATTCTATGAGACCAAAATATGTACATTAAAATATGAAGCCTTTAAACAACAGTTGTCCAGTTCCACATATTCACCTGTCATAATAGCAATGTCTTGGAGAATGGCCTTCTTTTCATCTCCCAAACCAGGACATTTGACAACCGCAACATTTAGCAATCCATTCAGTTTGTTAAGAACCAGTGTTGAATATACCTCATGCGACACATCCTCAGCAATAATTAATAAAGGGACACTCAACTGTGTTGTCTTCTCCAGCAAGGGAAGTATCTCTTGAACTTCATTCACACGCTGATCAGTTAAAAGCACTCTAGCATTTTCGAATTCAACAATTGCTTTGTCTTGGTTTGTGATGAAGTATGGAGAAACATATCCCTTGTCTATCTGCAAGGATCGGTAGAGAGTAATAATTTTAGATAGCACCTCTACACGCATGTTCCAAGCAAGTTCTGTCCCTCTTAACATGTTTGAAATAATCATTACTTGGTACTTTTGACAGACCTTGGAATAAATCCATCACTGACAGAGTACAACAAAGTTTCTCAATATAAATTTGCACTTCAAAAAATCTTTATAGCCACATAAATGTACCTTCATTCCTTCCTGCACCTCAACTGTAGTGTATATTGAAGATGATGACTCAATTTTGATTATACCATCAGGACCTATCTTCTCCAATGCATCAGCAATGAGATTACCAACATATTCATCATTGCCAGATGATATTGATGCAACAGCTGAAAATGAAATTCAGAATTACTATGGCGACCACTGAGTAATCTGATGATGCAGATCATGCATACACAAACATGACATGTCATACCTCAAAAATAATTTTTTTTAGAAGTAACCAAAAAAAGATGGGTCGTATTTTTCCATCATTTGAGCATATGCAAGGGTGCAGTCTTACTTTTCTAACCTAATCAAGCTAAAGCTCCTTTCTCCACAAATGTATAAAATATCATATGGCACATGACTTGAGCTTTAGATGTGTATAACCAATTTAGAACTTGTCTGTAGTAGTAGGTGATTGGTTGTTCTTTTTCCTTGCTTTTTTTTCCTTTTTTCTTTTTTTTTTTTTTGCATTTTTACACACACGAACACTTATTTTCCAGAACTTAAAGATTACCTTTTATGTCCTCCTTTGTACTCACAGGGATACATTTACTCTTCAAGATCTTAATTAGCTCATGAACGGCTTTGTCAATACCCCTTCTCAATGCAACTGGGTTAGCACCAGTGGCAACTGCCAACAACCCAAGATTGATGATTTCCCGAGCCAAAACAATTGCCGTTGTAGTTCCATCACCAACAGCGCTATTTGTCTTGGATGCTATCTAGCTAAAACATGTCCAGTGAACAAGCAGAAGTGGTATTAATTGATTTAAGGACACAAGAAATGTAGCACCTTACTTCTTGAAGTAGCGTGGCACCTGCATGCTCAAGTGCATTTGGGAGCTCTATAGCCTTGGCAATTGTTACACCATCATTAATTACTTTAGGTACATCATCTTGGTCAATAACAACATTCCTCCCTGCAATGAACATCTGAGCTTTCAACAATCAATAGACTACAAGACACACAGAGTATCTGTATAGTAAGAACAGCATGAGATATGAACCTAAGAGCTTAAATAGAATCGTCACTGAAAAATGCTCCGAAGTTTACACTTTTGACCTGTTAGGACTAATCTTGTCATGTATGGATGAAGAGCTACATGAAATCAGTGTTAGTAGAATCCTAGCTGTTGATGGTCTTTTGTTAGTGGGTCAGCCTACTCTAGTCTTCCTCTTAGTTTCTTGGAAAGTCACTAGCCACTAGGGCTGTTTTCTTACTCTCTTTTCAGCTATAAATAAGAAGTAAAGGCACCAGCAAGCAGCAGCCCAACAGAAGTTGGAGCTATGTGAGCCAGATAGAGAAGATAGAGCTTGATTGTGAAGATCAAGCTAGTGTATGGTGTGTAGTAAGCTAGTGTTTATGTGTAGCTTGGTTGTGAAGACCAAGTGAGCCGTGGGAAGTGAAACTACTTGTGTTAATATATTAGAAAAAAAAAGGATTCTATTTCCAACAATTGGTATCAGAGCTTGTTGATCCTAGAGCAAAATTTGATGTGGCTAGGTGATGTTTCATCTTATGCTAACTGGTGAGATCGTGACATAGCTGCTGTTTGGTGCAGCAGAAGCGTGGTGGAGGTCATCATCACATGAGTGATGTCAAGCTGAAGTGGTGGTGTGAAGCCGTGTTTGATGAGATGGTGGTGTGAAGCTGCTAAGAGTTGATGTGAAGCTGACAACCATGAAGTGTGATGCTCTTTGTGCTGGTGTCAAACCAGAAAAGATGGTGGTGTGATACTCTTGTTGTTGGTGATGGTGTGATGCCAGTAGGAGGTGACACCAGTGTGATGCTGCTAGAAGATGATGAAATCATGAAAGTGTTGTGAAGGTGTCGTGTGACATACATAAAGATGTCGGAGATCCACATGTTATCATGACAAGATTAGGGAGTGATTGTTAGGACTAATCTTGTCATGTATGGATGAAGAGCTACATGAAATCAATGCTAGTATAATCCATCCAAAGCATTAGATGGAACTACCCTATCCAACAAAATGGCAGTTGCATAAGAAAAGTTAAGAGTAGAATGGTTAGAAACCAATCAACGAGTTTGAAGTAGCTACGTAACCATGTGACTCGAAAGGGGAGATTGCTGGGGAGCAACAAGACAAGGTCAAGAGACCTGAATCTTGAAGTAACTACTCTGCGTAGAAATGTCCTAAAGCTCACTGCTGTCATAACACCAGCAGCAACAGGTGAATCGTAGTGTACCGTTAGCTCGAACATTTTAGGTCCAAATGGGTCTGAAAATCGTATTGTAAGCAACTTGTTAACTGAACGAAGGTAAACCAGACAAGATTTGACACCCAATCGATATTCGAAACCTCAATACATCCCCAGCAAGATAACAGGAACCGAAGCAAGCTGATGGGAGACTCACCTTTGGGGCCGAGGGTGACGCTGACGGCGTCGGCGAGCTTGTCAATGCCGGCGGCGAGCCCGCGGCGGCAGGCCTCGCCAGTCGATATGACCTTGACGTCTGCCCGCACCACCAGGCGCCGGCCGACCCCGGCCGACCTGGGCAGCAGCTTCTGGGATGAGGACGAGAAGGCGGCTGTGGGGGGGAAGGAAACGGCGGTCAGGTACATCGAAGCGGCCACTGGAACCGAGACTGAGCACGCCCGGGGCCGAGCCGCAAATACTATCCGCAAGGCCGAGTGGGCGCCGGGAGGCAGAAGGCGAGGGCAGGCGGCGGCAGAGGAATCCCCTCGCCTGAGTGCCAGTGGTGGGGGACGGGGGCGGTGGCGAGAAGGGAAGGGGGAAGCAAACTAGCAAAGCCCGCGAGGTTTTATCTGCTTGCCCCGTCTGCCTCTGCAATATCTACAGATGTACAGCAGTGAACTGCGAACACCCTGCAGAAAGCCAGAAACCAGCCAGCTCTTCATTTCCATTGCTCGGGGCATATATGGTGTGAGTCCACTGCGCCGCCGGGAAACCTCCAACGCCGGCAACCAGAGAGATGCAGCCAGCGGCGCCTTGACGTTTAGCTGAGCGTGCCACGCAAAGGGCGACAAAACAACGCGAGCAACGAACAGCACAACAAAATGCAGAGATGGTTCGCACCATACAAAGGGAGATGCTACAAGAATAAACTCAAGACCTGTTACTAGCAAGCAAGTACGCACGAGCACTGTCCGAAAGTTGCACCTCGACTACCATTTTACACATGTCTACTAGTATCCCATGGCACACACACACAGTGACCACAATCGACGCTACAAAGTCAGCTGCAAATCAGCGTTTGATATCGCCAGAAATTAGCTCTTCCTATCTGTCGCGCATCAAGTATCTGATGAATTCCTAACACGAAGACAGTGTGCATCAGTCACTCAACACTGAAAAAAGTCAGCACTGACTCCGAGCAATATTTGTGGTTCTCGTTAGCACCTGCCTAGTGCCAGCAGGGCAGCAGCCTTCACTCCAACGGCTGCCTTGTCCGTCTGGCAACCCCAGAAGAGCAGCCCTAACTATCTGTCAACTCTTCAGCCTGGGGGTGGTCCAGCGTAACGGCATCATCGCACTTCCGATAAACTTCATGAGCAGGAGCAGGTCATTTGTCAAAGGGCGGGTTCCTCTGGACCGTCCCAGGAGCAAATACTGGCAAGGAGCCTGTCCTCGCTTTCTCACCCCGGATGTCACGCTGCTGGGCATTAGGATCTCTGCTTCCCTCCGGACGCGCTCTTGCGCCTGCCTCGTTCCTCTGGGCGCCCAGGCTAGGGGTGCTCAGCATGGGCCCACCGAAGAATATCGACTGCCCAGAGTAGGTCAGCCTCTCCGAAGGCTGCCCTGACGGCATTGCTGAGGACGACGCATTGCCGGGCGCAACACCCCTCACATGGCTACTTGGCTCGCCACTTGGGTTCGCCAAGAACCGTGGGTTTCTTGCTGGCAGGTCGGCTCCAGTTCCCGTTCTTGTCTGTGCAGGAACTGACACGTACCGACCAGCCTCTTGATCCCAGACGACAGAGGCCCTTCGGTTCTCTCGAACATAAGATGTGGCTGATTGGAACATCGGGTTGGTTGTTTGTGTTGTGGGAACAGCTGGCCGCGGTATCCCTGGGTTGGTTATTTGTGTGGTGGGAACAGGTGGCCGCACCATCGCTGGCACAGGTCTTTCAGGAGGTGCAGGGCGAGGCGCAGCACTGAACTGAGAGTGGGATGCAAGCTTGTGGATGTTGACCAGACTGCTTAAACTGCTTGCGGTTGGTGTGCCGGTATCGTATTCATCCTGGCTTGCAAGGCTTTGGGGGTATGAGTTATGAAGCGGAGAAAGTTTCATCTCGCTGTTTGATTCCTTTGTGCCACTGTAGTCAACACTCATGCTGCTCCTGACACTGGCACTGCCGCTGGAGATGACATCAGCTTCATGACCATGGCGGGCATCTATTGGTCGCAGAACCGAGGATGATGCCCGAGCTTTTGCAGCAGCTTTCATTACCTCATTCTTATCGAGCTTTGCAAGGCTCCGAGCACTGATTTTGACTGCCTTCTTGGCTCTATTTGCTCTTTCCGGATATCCAGCACCATCAGGGTCCACGGTTGAAGGCACCATTCCAGGCTCCAAATGTGGGATCACTTCATCCTGGTTCATGGTGTCAACATAAATATAAAGTTAGTATGTTTCAAAGGCTCATTTGAACATTATAATTGTGTGTCTTATTGCTTTGAGCTCTCATCAAGCTTTTAAAGTTGTACTCCCTCCGTTCTTTTTTATTTGTCGCGTTTTAGTTCAAAAATGAACTAGCTGTCGACAAATATTTGAGAACGGAGGTAGTAACATGCATGCATTGCATAGGCTAGCTTTTGGAAGCCACTACTTGCCATATGGCTTACCTGATCGATAAATATCCTTGGAGGAGTACACCAAGCACCTTTGTGGTGAATACCAAGTGAACTTCCTACACTGAACCCAGTTGTTGCTGAATTTGATGGAGAGTAAATGATATTTTCTCCTTCCTCATCCTCTGGAGCTGCCTCACTCATAGCTCTCATTGCAACAACATAATCATAAGTTGTAATCCCCTGAAATACAACATAGAAAAGGGAGCATAGCTGAGCAAACCAGACCGAAATTTCCATGTGTAACAGTCCCCATGGAATTGCATGCAGACCTTTCTTATCAATATTATGTGGAAAAAGAGAAGTTCGCCCAAAGGTATGCATGCCACCAATGAAAGTAAGGTAAATATGCCCTGCATAAAAAGAGCTTTTGTCAAGCAACAGCTAAAAATACATTTTAATCTGAAAAAAGTTCATTCAGAATTGCATAGTCATCTAATATGGTAGCATGTGCTATAATAAGTGTACCAACATGGTCGAGAAACAAACAAGTGTGTCACCATGCCTGATCTTATAAAAAAAGACATGTTTCAGAAAAAATAAGTGTGTCAACATGATTGAGAAAAAAAGGTGGGTCAACAATACTAAGAATAATTCCATACATAGGAAGGATTACACTTCTTGTTTTCTTGAAGGTAAAAATGGTGCTACTGGGTACAATGTTTGAATTGCTGTATTCTGACAAGACTGACTGCACAACTCTACTTTAAAACAAAACAATGAATGAAGTGAAAGCATCATAACAAATCATAAAAAAATAAAATCAACTGGGTTTGAATTTCTCTTTTCGAGATTGAAACTTGTTACTTCAAACAACTTATAGTCAATAGGAGATTCTCATGCACTACAGACTACAACTGTCTAATACAGCAACTTACCACGATAACAGCAAATGGAGCACGAGTCAAGCCATTCCCCAACTTGTCTTGAATATTTCTTGATGCATTCTTATCGACAAAACATAGTACAATAACAGCAATTCCCGCTCCAAATTCAATTGCAAGCTGTCATAAAGGAAATTCAAATATTTAGTGCCTTGCTACAAGGAAAAGGAATATCTATACAAACCCTATAACTAAGTAACTCGAGGAAAGGGATATAGAGCAAACTGATACTACATACCCAGATAAGACTGATTGCCATCAGAGCAAGGAATGTGAAATAATTCTTCCGCCCAACACAGTTATTTAGCCACTGCATAGATGTACCATATTAGCTAAACATCATGAAACATTACATGTAATATAATAGCACAGCACAGGTAAAGAAAGGTACCCGACAATGATGATCAAATCCATCCACACACTTGTCACAACTCCTGCAGTGTTTGCTGAATTTGCGAACCTGAGAAATTACTTTTGTGAAACAAAGATGAACAACACAAGCTAGATAGTGAAGCATGGTGAAAAGCTAAATCGACATACCTCAGCATTACATAATGTGCAAAACAGAGCATCCTCCCCATTTGCTTGCTGCTCCGAGTCATCAGTTTTTCGGCAGTCTTCCTTGACAAATGTAGCACATAGAAGCCCACCTAGCAACCAACAGCTTGATCTTTTCTTTGGCAGTTGTGATCCTAGATTCATGTTTGCCTCCCCTATGGATGAACCTCTTTGATTAGAATGCCCATCTAGAGAACTTCTGCAAGTAGACATTGGAGAGTTTGTTCCTGTAGCATTGTTTACTTTCTGGGGCAAATTCATGCCTTCTATTCCAGAGCCATTGGTTGGTATATTGATAAGGCCATCCTCAAACTTTGACATGATCCCAGGATCTGCAGGGTTTATACTGGTGCATCGAATGTAAAGGATGAAAACTGCAAGTGCCTGAATGTGATGTAGGAAGGAGAAACAACTCATGTTAGCAGAATTTTTTTACTATGGAAAAAAGGAGAATAATTTAATGTCAGAGACACTTACCACAGGAGTATAAACGCCAATTGCAATATACTCAACTACTTGCTTTCCCAAAAACGGCACAAAGAAGGCATAAAACGCAACCACCAGAAGGAAGAAAACTGTAATTGCAACGATCTGTCAA
This sequence comes from Zea luxurians, assembly GCA_029449295.1. Classification (NCBI taxonomy): domain Eukaryota; kingdom Viridiplantae; phylum Streptophyta; class Magnoliopsida; order Poales; family Poaceae; genus Zea; species Zea luxurians. The sequence continues at coordinate 20,080,529 of JAOPSE010000034.1, read as the reverse complement.
AATAAGACGATGAGTAAGTTGCCAACTTTTCCAAATTAAGTGTTTCATTCGACCTAAACTCGGCCAGGGAGGAAAAGACCGTCCTCCCGGTATTATATTAAGAAGAGACCGAAACATGGTTCTGGCCGAGAAAACCCCCGAACCCTAGCCCCCATCACTGACGGGCCGATCAACTGTCCACTCTGCAACGGCCCAGGCGGAGGATGGTGCGCGGGGTATCGATCCCCGAGAGCGGGTGGGGCACAGCGAGGGGATTTTTTTTTAACCAAACCCAAAATTCGTCCCCGAGGGGATCAAACCCGGGACCTAGAGGTGCTACTCGAAAGCCTAAACCATTACGCTAGAGGCCCTTTCGCATGTTTCATTTGACCTAATTTGGAGCTATGTAAGCCACAGTATGAACTATGAACCAGAAAAGTATGTTACAAAGAAACACAATATCTACCACAAATGGGTATAATTTTCAATTCCTTAGATAACAAGGAATTAAAAATAAGTATGCATATCTGATCACCTAGGCACTAGGTAGGGAACATCATAATGCTAGATATAAGCAGTGTATTATACATGGCCACAGAATCACAAGCAAATTAGAATCACACAAGTCTAACTTCATAGTAAACATCCCCATGGAGATTGGAGAGCATGAAGTCCAGATGATTTTATGTACAAACAGAAGATACTAGAAAACTGTAAACAACTACAACATTTATCACACGAACAACAGTCATTTCTTTGAATTAGAAGCCATGCTCGGTTCGACTCGGTGTTAAAGCTATAATAACAGTGGAGATGCCTAGACGCAAAGTTAGAGAAAAGGTTGCATTTTCTTTGCGCATTTCATGGACAGGACAAGTATTAGTAGATGAAAAGCCATTGTGAATCAAGACATATGATCATGCTCTATTGTTAGATAGAAAGAAAAGTAGTCCCAGTGGGCAGTGGCTGAGGTACCAAAGGGCTAAAAATCCCGACAGATACAGCACGACAGTTTTACTACAATCTGCACGATTCGCAGCCACACTGTGTGAGAATCGCATACCAACCCAATTCGCGAATTATTTACATCAGTCGTTTCTCTCGACTAAGGAGACACATTGAAAAATAGGGGAAAGACCAACTACTAGCCCGAGGCCTCTCCGCAGATCTTCAAAATAAGGGCAGAGGACTTCGAATTTCTCGCGACACAACCGCGCGGGGATGGAATTCTACAGCGGATTCTGCTCGTTACTAATATGCCGGCGCGGATCACATCGAAGCAGTGCAGCGATCTAGAAACTGGAGAAGAGGTGGTGCCAAGAGGAAGCATCAGTGAGTGCACCTGCAGGGTGTGGGCTGGGAGCTGCCAGCCGTGCTTCCGCGCCATGGCTCCCCGCCTCCCCTGGGACCGACACCGAAGCCGCCACAAAGATGAGCACCTCCGTCCCTCCCTCCCTCCCGGCCGGCAGGCGGCAGCAAAAGGGGACAGTACGGCAGGTTTTCCTTTCTAGCGCCGCCGTTTTGGTACCCTACCCGCTAGCTACCCGCACCCGGTGGTAGACTGGTAGTTCAGCAGCAGCCAACAGTAATGACGACCCCTTCTCTCTCCTCATATTTTTACTGTAGCTACGTTTTTAAGTCAACAGAACAATCAGCAGTAGTATTGGTTAGCTAGAGAAAATATCTTTACTCTTTTAATAGGAGTACCAGTTTTTACCGTCATACGTCATAGATTTGTTTCTTTTCCCTCACATCAAACAGTTCAGTGCAGCTAGAAGCCTAGAACTGCAAGGGTACATTTTAATTTAGGAGGCTACTGATTCATGCCAAATTTCGTCCCCATAATACGAGCTAAAAGTTTACGTTTCATGAATTTCGGTTGTTCTTGCTTCCAAGTTGCCAAATAAAAAGATCTGGTTATGTAATTATTGCACATCGTATGCCATATCTCTACTCTCTTACATACTTGCAAAATCAATTAAATATGGGTATGTTTAGCTCCTTTAGTCACCCTCCTAAACTTTAGAGACTAAATTTTAGTTCCTAAAAATCCTATTTAAAATACCTATTTTAGTCATGTCGTTTAGTATTCTAGGTAATGAAAGCGACTAACCAAACACCTCTACACAAGGATGGATAGACAATAAGATAAATGACCCTAACAAGCATACAGTATCGAAATTCGGCTCTTTACCGAGTGTCTTTTTCGGGCACTAGGCAAAGAAAGTCTATATCGAGTCCCAAACAAAAAACACTCGACAAAGAACTTCTTTGCCAAGTGTTTTTTCCGACACTCGGCAAATAAGCTCTTTGCGAGTATTTTTCTGACACTAGGCAAAGAGCTTCTCTACTGAGTGTCAAAAAAACACTCAACATTTTTTTAACACTAGTCAAAGAACTTCTTTGCCGAGTATTTTTTACACTAGGCAAAGTCAAATTTCAAACACATGTTGAAGCTATAAATTAATTCAAATGAAAAGGTTTTCAACTACAAAGTTGTATATCTCATCAAGATGCATAACTTTTGTTTTGGTCATTTCTTCATATGACAAATCAAAAGTAAATTTGTTCACAAAACTTATATCCCTCTTGTAGTTTATGATACTACAAGTGAGATATATAGGATTTGTGAACAATGTTAGAATCACCATATTGGATGAACAAATGATTAAACAACCAAAATAAACGTTGTGAATCTTAATAAGTTATAAAATTTTGTAGCTATCAACTTTTTGATTTAAAGTTATCTTATCAACAAAAACTACGTCAGAATTTTAAAAAAATAAATTCAAATTTTTCAAAGACCTTAGATGAAAAAAAATACCAAAATAAAAGTTGTAGGTCTTGAAATATCATGAAACTTTGTAGTTGACAACTTTTTGGTTTAAAACCATATTGTCATGCAAAACTACGTGGAAATTCTAAAATTTCAAACAACCTCAGATGGGATGGAAAAACAACCAAAATAAAAGTTGTAGGTCTTGAAATGTTATGAAACTTTGTAATTTACAATTTTTTTTATTTCGAATCATCTTGTCATTTAAAAACATCTTTCAAGTTTTATAATTTGAAATTCAAATTTTGTAAACGACCTCGGATGAAGAAACTGTCAAAATAAAAGTTGTAGATCTCAAAAAGTTATGCAGTTTTGTAGTTGACAAACGTTTCATTTGAATCTATTTAGTGCCTCAAATAATTAATTTACATTTGATTTGTTATAATATATGGAGAAGAAAAATGTGATACAGACACAATTGAGGTAGTGTTGTAGTGGTAGAGAGAAGGTCATGTGTGTGGGAGAGGTTACAAGTTTGAATCTCATTGGTCACAAAAAAAGTGAAATTGATTAAAAACGGTGAAAACGATAGGATGATGTGTTGGGCAATGGCGTTGGCTAAAGGGTTGTTTCCTTAGTTAAAAAATTGGTTTTTCTTGAGTTTTTTGCGATTCTTAATTTACCGCGTGCTCTTTGAAAAGAGTCATTTACCGATAAAATATTTGTCGAGTGTAACACTCGGCAAAAGGCTTCGCCGAGTGTGAAAACTTCTTTGCTGAGTGTTTGAAACACTCGGTAAAGAGCTGAATTCCGGTAGTGATATCCATCAATTTTATCCAAATCAGATCTCTAATTTGAATACTTGCATATACAAATGATCTGTGTCTTAAGAAATATCAAGGGATAAGTATAAAGAAAATATAAGAGACATATGGTATATGGTGAATGAACGTCTCTAGCACGGTTTTCTAAGTCTAGATACGGTTTCACCGATACAACTCATATAAACGAGTCGTATCCGGAGGGATTCTAGTGATACAAGGTTTAGATACGTTGAGTTGTATGAATGAGTTTCTTAGATGTATCTAATACTTGGAGAACCGTAACATAGTACCTAGTTTGTAGATATCCTTAGTACAATGACTTTTTTAGGTTATGTTTGGAAGAAACCTAATTTTTTTTTAAAAAAAACGGTTTTTATTTTTTATCTAGGAGAGACCGACTTCATGGTTTTTAAAATCTGAGAATCTAATTTATATAAACTGATTCATAAACCAATATATTTGAAACCAGCTCAATTTGCATAAACCAATTTCTTAAAAATTAGGTGCTTCCAAACATGCCCTTAGGAAATTCTGAGTGCATCAATGTCCAACGTCACCGAGTGTTGAGGTGCAGACAATGGATATTGACGAGGTAGGTAGAGTAGGTGCATGGGCTCCATCCAAATCAGATCACCGAGTGTTGAAGTGCAGTGCGTACTATAAAGGGACAGTGGCCAAGCTGAGTTGGCAAATCCGCACGCGACCATCAATCATCTATAATTGTTCAACGACCCACTCGTACCTAACCGCAGTGTCGATTCTCCATTTATTTATCATGTCTTCGCCAACGAAATTGAGCTGTTTTTGTAATCGTGTTTAGCAAAGAAAAGAAAATCACCTTACAGGTTGAGATGATGAAATGTCAAATTAATACACTTGCATCTTCTTCTTTCCCACATTTCTTCTTCTCCCATGTCTCTGTCTTCGGATGCGTTGCGCCTATGGCCGTTCTTGCCCCGTGCCATGGCCAAGCGCGCTCGCCGGCCCTCACAGCGGCGGCCGCGTTCCCTGGCCCAGGGATGGTCCTCCCACGCTGTAGACTGTCTCCAGATTTCGTATCTTCTTCTTATCACACTTCTTATTTCAACCTCTATTACCACCTCTACATGCATCTGGACAAACTAGTACAAAAGTCGCTAAACACCTCTAAAATCACATAAGGAGTATCTCGGTCCTTATTACAAAAACTGAAAAAAAAAGTGCACGGTATACATACGGATAAATAAATTGTTTGACATATGCGCGAGTCTAGATATTTTAGGTGATAGATAGATCTTTATATGCCTTGCAAGTACAGGCATGAGATGGCACTTCGTTCCTGATCGTATTATACCCGTTGCTGTCTCTGTAAATGGACGGCGCCGCACCGCACGTGTCACGAGGGCGCTACTCAAGACAGTGACGTTTTCAATTACCTTCGTGATGCTCCCCACTCCCATGTGACATCTGTTGAGCAAGAACTTGCAGGGGGCCAAGTAGCAGCTTGAAGCCTTGAAGCCAGAGACAGAGAGTATTCATGGAACACATACACACTAGCACAGACAGACAGATGGTTATTTTGTTTTTTTGTCAAAATTTAATTACGGGAAAGAAGACTAAATTTGCTCGAGGTCTGTTAATCATAGTATCTAGTAATTTGCAACCTGCAAACAAAAACATATCTATATAACTTAAAACATATACGTATAGCAGTCAATATAATTTCCATCCTGCGTTTTATTACACACACAGAAATCGGTTCCCTACCTACTATATAATCCACCACCACATCCACCCGGCCAGCAGCGATTGGAAGCGCTGATCCAGCAAAACACTTGAGAGAGACGCAGAAGAAGAGCTGTAGAGCTCAAGTACAGCGCTAGACAGCAGATCAGCTGGTAAGGACGGCGGCGTGGGGCGACGGCGGTGACGGTGGCGCAGCAGCCACCGGTGGTGGTGGTGGGGATGCGAAGGGGAGGCTCCGGAGGACGAGGAAGCGAACCCGGCGCGGCAGGATGCGCCGCGGCGCCGCGGATGAGAGCAGGCGCTCCACGGCGCGCGCCACCGCCGCCGTGTACTCCTCCAGTAGCTCCGCCATGATCGCCACGAGTATCATCTCTCCTCAGGATGGCGCGGCAACAACACGACGGTGTCTGTCTGTCTTGACTTCTGCGAGTATACACTGTCTGACTGACCTCCTTCCTCGCTTCCTTTATTACTGGTGTTCTCTGTCTCACACCTCTGCTATGCCTCTTCTTTCTTTCGAAAAAGCGAGGCCTCGTTGTATTGTATGGATTCCCTACAGCAGTAGTAGTCCATTGTTGCAGTTAATAACGGTGAGCTTATCCGGATTCAGGAGCTGTGACGTGGTGGGCGATGGAGGGCGTTCTGCTGCGGATTGACTAGTATAGATCTTTGTCCGTTCGGTGGTCCCACCCACTCAGCAGTGGCGGAGGATAGTGAAAGCCAAGGTGGGCCATGCCTACGTTTGCTTTTGCACATGCCCTTTAATCAGTGCATAATAATATTTACACATCTAATTCTATTGATTGCACGTAGGTCTGAAAAATAAGCTCGAGGCTGTTCGAGCCGAGCCTATTTTTCGAGCTCATTTTTCAGCAGCTCGCAAGCCGTGTCAAATTGATATATTTATAGAATAATGATGAATATTAGATATTTTTATGAATACTAGCTCGGTTTTTGTTCTTTGTTGGGGGCCTTTCTCTTTCGAAGCTCTAAAAAACGTGACTAACTATATGTTTCCAGTATGATATGGATTATTACAGGGGAGCTTCGGCTTCGGGATAAAGGTTTTCTCTTGTGACGGTGAAAATATAACCCGAAGGTGATGAGAATGGACAACGGAGCTATAGCCAAAGAGCTTCGGCTTGATGTGATGACGAAGACCAAGTATGATGAAGACCAAAAAGGGACAAAGACTATCCAATCCTTAATGATTCACATTATGTTTGTAGATGAATGTCAAGGGCATAATATACTTTTACCCGGGTTGCGTCCCGTGCCTATAAATAGATGAACAGTAGCACTGTAATGTTCACGCTGGATTGTAATCACCCTCTCGCATCCTCACCTTCGTGCAAGCCGAAGGTACCAATGTAATATTAATCCTGTTAATATTTATACATGTTTTATGGAATACAAATATGAATGAATTAATAAGATACAGTTACTGTCTTCATCCTTTCGCATTCTTATTCACATATTAAATGATGAAGGTATGTCCTTCTTGACCTTCGTCTGATGAGCATTATACCCATGTGAAGATAATGCTTCGAAAGACGAAGGTCTGTAATAATTAACAATTGTGTTGCCTTGTTCTTAATATACAACATTTGAGAACAAGTGACCAACATTGGCGCCCACCCCGGTGAATTCAAACGACCACCTTCGACAAGCATTTACCTTTGTCATGCCGCCGAAGAAGACAATAGCGCCAGAGGCTGCCTTTCAGCCACTGGACATAAATCAGGATACACTCTCCCTGCGAGAAGCTAGAAGCCAAAAGAGAAAGGCTACCAGCCCAACACCTCAGGAGGAGTTGGATCGGAAGATCAGGGACTTGGATGCCATTCATCAGTAACTACAAAGTGTAACACTATAAAAAACCATCAACTAAAATAATATATTTAAGATTATTAATGTTAATTAGGGTAATAAATTTTTTCCAATGTTTGATTTTTATTTTGCATCTAGAATAATTTTTGGTTGTATTCATGTTTGATTTTGGATATTTAGTAGGAAATTTCTTATTAAATGAAAATCCAATTAACTAATATAGTAATTATTAGTCCAAAAATAAATATTTTAGTTATAAATAATTTTGGTATAATTATTATGAATTTTTAGAAATTTTTTAAAATATATTTATTTACATTTTGAAATAGAAAAAAGAGAAAATTTCTAAACCCTAACCCTAGCCGGCTCACTAGGGGCCCAATAGCTAACAGCCGCCACGCCCCCTCTCTATGGCGCGCGGGCCCCTCTTGTCAGGGCCCCGCGGCCCTTTCTCCCTCCCCAGCCGCACCGCCGCTAGACAGCACGCGCGCGCTACCACCGCGCCCGGCTGGCGAGCCGACCGAGCCATGCCTCAACCCTGACCGCCCATGCCCAAGCCACCAACCTCGCCCGACCGTTACCCGGAGCCAGACCGTCGTCGTCTCTTCTCCTCTCCCCCATTCCCTCTCATCGTTAATGGAGGTAATGGACGCCATTAATGGCTTTGAAGCCAACCTGTTGGGGACTTGTTCTCAAATGCTATAAGATAAGAACAAGGCAACACAAAAATGTTAAACATTAAAGACCTTCGTCCTTTGAAGCATTATTTCCCTTTGGACATAATGCTTTTCGGACAAAGGTTATGAAAGACAAACCTTCATCAATATAGCACATAATAATGAAGAAGGAATCATATGAAATATGAAGGATGACGTAAACAATTATGTATCATTGTCAACTCATTTCTATATTATTATTATGGAAAATAGAAATGATATCCAATAACAAATGTACCTTCGGTTTGAAGGAAGATGTAAGTACAAGCGTGACGCGAAAGTAAAAATGCCAAGTCAGCGTGAACATTACGGGGGCACTGTTCACCTATTTATAGGCACGGGACACAGCCCATGTAAAATTACATCCATGTCCTTTACATTTGGTAGTGATTCTATAGTAATCCACCGAGGCCTAAATAGCATTTTCATCTTTAAGTCGGTTTCCTTTTCTGCTATCATGCCGAAGCTTTCCGATATCATGCCGAAGCTTTCCTGCTCACAACTTCGGTACTGCATCAACCTTCGCATTTTTCTCTTACTGTGGCGGTGATTCGAGTCCAAAGATACCTGTTCACACATTATACTCCAGAAATACTGTTAAATCATATTTTTGAGGACCTTCGGAAGCCGAAGGCCCCCAACAGTAGCCCCTCGCAATATTAATTTGTTAAAATGATAAATTTAGATTGCGACATGGACGAAGGCCTTAAGCCGAAGGTCCGAAAAAAACACCTTCCCTTTGCTAGAATAGCAACATTCACTGACAAGTAGGGTCTCCCAATTTTCAATGTACTGGGCATATAAATAAGAGCATACCACGAACTTATTTGGTACGCTTTCTTGCCGTCTGCTCTTGCTTACTCAATTTTTTAGCTCTTGTGCACCAACTGCTTAGCTTTTTAAGTTTTTAAGCTTCGGCTTTGAAAACAGTTTTTAGCATTTTCGAAGATGTCCGAAGATAAAAAGGCCGCTGCCGAGATGAAGCTAAGTCTCTCTGAAGAGAAAAACCTGGGGTTTCTTGAAGCAATGTCGAAGACCAATACAGAAAAAATCACCAAAGAGATTTTAGAAGATTTATCTGAAGATACTGATGACAGCGACAGCTATGATGCGGATAGTGGTGGTGAAGACTCCGAAGATCGCCCTTGGCGACCAAGCCATGGGGTTTTCGGCAAATCAAGTATCAAAGAAAATCATCTTGTCAACATGAGAGGAAGATATTTCTGGGACTTATCCATTGTGAGGGCCGACGAAGGAGAGAAGACTTGCCCGACTCCTGAGGAAAATGAAGTCGTAGTGTTCCGAAGCTTTTTGAAAGCTGGACTACGATTTCCCTTGAGCAGCTTTGTCGTAGAAGTACTAAAAATATTTGAAATCTATCTTCACCAGCTCACCCCCGAAGCAATCATAAGGATGAATATCTTCGTGTGGGCCGTGAGAAGTGTCACACCCGGTTTTTAGAAGGTAAACCGAATGCGAACCATGTACGTGCCAGGATCAGTTATTCACGTACACAGCAGTTACATAACATGGACATCATCACACAGTGCTCAAATAGTATTAAAAGGGAAATAATAGTCGATTACATCATACGTCTGAGACGTCCATATAGTCCTTACAATAAATCAAAGTGCGGAAAAGAAACATAGATAACCGCGGCCTTCACAGGCAGCCGACTGGGGGTTGCCGCTAACCCACACCTAGAACTCGTCGTAGTCTTGGAACTCCTGGAAGTCTCCTTCCACAGCTTCATCTTCTCCTGAGCAGTGGTTGCAATGCTGACAACCTGGGGGGGGGTTTGGTGTGTAGAGCAAGAGTGAGTACACATCAACATACTCAGCAAGTATCCTGTTTGGCTGTAGTGGACTAGCTTTATGTGGGGGTAAGTCAAGCAGTTGCTTTTAGTTGGTCAGTTTGTTATTTACTAGTAGAAAGTCAGGTTTTAGCATTAACCCAAGTTATTAACCCAAAGTACCCTTTCCAAACGGAAAGAATACCACTTACCATTACCATAAGCATAATCATAACCATCCTCATTGTCATCTGTAAACCAAAATGTCTCTGATCAAGTACCACTAATCACTGGAGCTCCCTGTCGGTGTTGAGGGTCCGACCGCACACCCGGGGTTACCCCTCAAGGTGTTTTAGGAGTAGGAAGGTGTCGACAACTGTAGCAAAATGGTTCGTGCCGATCGCACGAGGGACGGTGGACAAGATTTACAGGTTCGGGCCGCTTAGTGATGCGTAACACCCTACGTCCTGATGAGTATGCTTGGTAGATATGGTTACAAGAGAGCTCTCTGGATCGAGAATACAGAGAGTTGATGTGGATGGCTAAGTAAATGGGTTCCCGTTCTGAAGGGATGCCCCCTAAGCCTTATATACTCGACCGTGGGGCAGTACACATGGATAAGATAACAACAAGTGGCTAAAAGATAGTGAACCTCTCGAGATTATCCTTTACGTAACCCTCGCCGACTTATCTTCACGTGGCTCCGTTGTATGGAGGCCCCGACGCGGGAAAGTCGGATCTCCGTTGCAGCCATCCGCTCGACGCTATGGGCCGTCCGGGTTTGCACCAATCCGGCCTCATGTCGCCCTACGTTGCTGGTTGCTTTTCCCCAGGCCCACGAAAGAATAACCTTACGATTTATTGGGCCCTTGGGCCTTTCGTGAGGTCCTTTACTCTTTTAGTGGACTTGGGGGATATCTATCCCCCACAAGCCCCCGATCTTTGGGTTAATTTAGAGGTAATCAACCCGAAGATCTCAGGTCCAGCTTGTAGGTGATTTGAAGAAAGACGGCTCCTTGTTGTTCTCTCCTGCTTCGATCACTTGTTGACCAAAACCTAGCTTCGTGCTTGTGCCTTAGAGATCGGCATTCCTGTTTGTAGGATTCTGAACTTCATTGGGTGCACCGGAGGTGCACCCAATGGGTGTAGCCCCCGAGCTTCGAGTAGATTTTAGAAAATAATCTACTCGAAGGTCGTCAGCAGAGATTACTTCCATTTGTGTTCCTTTATTCCAGTTGAGGATTGGCTTCTTAATCTTGTCCCATGCCCTTAGAAATTGGTGCTATCCTGGCTTAGAATAACAATCCATGGGGTGCACCGAAGGTGCACCCAATGGGTGTAGCCCCCGACCTTCAAGTGGATTTTTTGAGGATAATTCGCTTGAAGGTCTTCTTTTTGTGTCCTTTCGCTGAAGATTACTCTTTCTGCATATAAAAAAGTTGGCATGATGTCATCCGTGCTATGTCATCAACATTATGCTTCAGAGGTCAGCATGTGTTTTGTCTTTTGCAGCCGAATTTGCAATCCTTCCATATCCTGCTAGGTAGCGTAGTTTATTTGCTCTGCAACTGATTGGACATTCGATGGACGTTCTCTGTCTAGTCTTCAAGTCATGTCTGTCGACCATATTTTGCACTCTGCTGGCTATACTTGGCTTCTCTCTAACCCTTGTTGATATCTCATTTTTGTCTTGAGGCATTCACTGCATGCTCTGCACAGATGTGACCAATTTTAAAAATATACTGACAATTCCTGGGCGTCCCCCCCAATGGGTGTGGGCAAGGGACGGCTTGGTACGCTGAGTGTTTTAACCGGCTGCTTCTGAGTTGTAATGTGATGGGACGGCGAGTGGAAGTGCATAATGAATGCTTTGCGACTGTTTAGTGGCCGCGGTTGGAGGTGAGCGGTTGTTTTTCTCTTCTATAAATAACGCTGTTGTCCCTCTGGTTTCTTCACATCTCTTCGCTATTCCTTACTGCTTCCTTCTCTTCTTTCCCGCTTGCTTCCACCATGGGAAAAAACAACAAGCGCAAGCGCGAGCCGACTCCTTCATCGGAGGACTTCGGCGACTCGGAGTACTCGGAGGAGGAGTTCTCCTCCGAGTCCGAGAGGTCTCCGGCCCCCGTCTCTCCCCCGGCGTCGTCCGATGACTCGGACGACTCCCAGGGGATAGCCGCGGAGGTCTGGACATACATCCGGGCCGTCGAGCGCTCCGGGCTCGAAGGCTCGGATGAGTCCGAGTACTCCTCGGATGAGGAGGACTCGGACGGCGGCGGCGAGGGCGAGGACGACGACGACGACGACGACGACGACGACGACGACGACGACGACGACGACGACGACAGCGGCAGTGGCGGGGGTGGCGGCAACGGCAGCAGCAGGGGCAGCACCAAGAGCGGCGGCAGCAGGGGCAGCACCAGGGGCGGCGGCAGCAGGGGCGGCACCAAGGGCGGCGGCAGCGGCAGGGGCAGGGCCAGTGGCTAGATGCCACTGGTCTTTTTAGATATTAGTATAGATTAGAAATAGTATAGTTAAATAATGTAGTAGTATTAGTAATGTAGAGTAGTATAGTGTAGCGTAGTAGTAGTAGTAGCAGTAGGGGAGTATCAACTCATAATGAGTTGATTTGTAAGTATTGCCACTTCCCTTAAATGAAGAATGAATTTGGTTCCCTCTTGATGACTCGCTTTGTTTGACTATAAATCTGATTCTTTTGAGACCATAGACGAACAGCTTGATCATTATACTGACGCCTCCAAGCAATATTGCAGCCTGTATCAATGTTTTTAGAAGTAATGCCGAGTGATTGAAGGTCAACGTTGGAATTTTAGAAGTAATGCCGAACGATTGAACTCGAGATCAACGTTTTAGAGGCAACGCCGAGTGACTGAGTAGCGACGCCGGCATTTTAGAGGCAACGCCGAGTTTTTGAACTCAAGGTCGGCGTTTTAGAGGCAACGCCGAGTTATTGAACTCAAGATCAGCGTTTTAGAGGCACGCCGAGTGATTAAATGTCGTTGTCAGCATTTTAGAAGTAATGCCGAGTGATTGAGGGTCAACGTTGGCATTTTAGAAGTAATGTCGAACGATTAAACTCGAAATCAGCGTTTTAGGGGCAACGCCGAGTGACTGAGTAGTGACGCCGGCATTTTTAGAGGCAACGCCGAGTTATTGAACTCGAGATCAGCGTTTCAGAGGTAACGCCGAGTTATTAAGGGTCGCTGTCGGCATTTTAGAAGTAATGCCGAGCGATTCAGCTCAAGATAGACGTTTTAGAGGTAACACCGAGTGACTGAATAGTGACGTCGGCATTTTAGAGGCAACGCCGAGTTATTTTGAGGATTAACACCCGAGTGAAGGGATGGCCCACCAGTTTTTGGAAATAACTGCCGAATGACCAGGTGGCACGCTGGGATTTCGGGAATAACTGCCGGGTGATGACTAGGCACTTTTTGAAACGGTATCTGGTCCGAGAATATCCCATAAGAGCTGCACTTTTAGCCGCCTTTGCTTTCCGCGCCCTAGTTCTTGCATTCCTGCTTCCAAATTCTCTCTGCGCTCGCCTCCAATCTGCTCACTGGTGAAATCGAGATGGCTCCCAAGAGAAAAATCGCGAGCTCTTCCGCTGTGGTGATTCCTCCAATTGATCCCAACAGCCAGTTGCCTTTCGCAGGTAACCACATGTCCATCATCTCTGAAGCCGAACTCCTCCACCTCGTGTCCATCGGGGTTCTTCCTCCACGGGAACTCTGTTCTTGGCGGATTTGCCACGGGACTACGGTCCCGACGGAGGATACCCACGAGTCCGTGGTTTACGCTCCTTTTCTTCTCCGCGGCCTTGGTCTTCCTATTTCTCCCTTTTTCCGTGGTCTTCTTGATTTCTACCACATCAACCTAACCCATCTGAACCCTAATTCAATTCTGCAAATTTCTATCTTCGTCCACTTATGTGAGGCCTTTCTTGGCGTGCTGCCGCATTTTGGCTTGTGGAAACACCTGTATCATTGTCGCCCTGGGATGGCCGGGGGACAACATCAGTTGGTTGGAGGTGCCAGCTTGGAGATGCGCCGGGGACGGAAAACTGAATATCTTGAGATTCCCCTTAAAGACAGCATTAAGGGATGGCGCCTGGAGTGGTTTATAGTTGATAACTATGGAAATTCTCTCCCCCCGGTCAGGAAGACAGCCAGACGTTCGCACCCCGAGCTGGACCGAGTCTCCTATAGACGGGGAGGTGGCTGAGGCCAGTGTGCTGCTAGCTGAAGTTGGGCTATTGAAAGAGAGGGGTTTAACTGCTGAAGCTATAGTTGCTGACTTCGTTTTCAAAAACATTCAGCCACTGAAAGATAGGGTCCACCCGGCTTATCTGTATCAAGGGCTAGCCGACCCAACTCGAGTTACCAATAGAAGAATCCCTTCTGCGGATTTGGTGAGCCGACTGGAGATGATTCTCAGAGGCAAAGTATCCAATGTTGGCGCTCCAGTGGCGTACTCGGCCTGGAATCTGCCTCCTGCCAAAGCCTTCACTCTCTTCGTGTCAAATCCACCTGCGACTGATGGCAATTTGGGCCTTAGAACGCGGCCCTCTGATGAAGAAGTCAATGCTTTGGTCGCCTCACTTGGGGAAATTCCTGATGATGAACGACAAATCCATTTCGAGGTGCCTTTGGATCCTACTGATGCTGAAATGAATGCCATGCTTGATATGTTGGCTGAGGATTCTTCTGACGCTACTCCTGCTGAGACATTGGCACTGGCGCCTCTCCCTGAGGTTGGTATAACCTTGAATGTTCAGAGACCTGTCCGTGTTCGCTCGAGGCGTCCTTGCCGAGTTAATCAAGCTGATCTTCCTGCTGACGAGCAGAAAAAGAAAAGGAGACGTCTTCGGCGAGTATCTAGCTTGGACCAGGATGCTGGTCCCTCGGTTCCTGCTGCTGAGGAGGTTCCTGCGCCTAAATTTATCAATGCTGATCCCAATGGGTGTGGTCCATCTGTGGTTGATCCCAATGGGGGTGTTGGCTGTGTTGCTGATGAAGATGACAGAGAGGAAGAAAATGAAGTCCCTCTGACTCGGAAGAATAGTCGGCAATTCCTCGCCAGTGGGGAAAGTAGTGGAGTTCCTTCTCCTGCTTTATCTGCCCTTGTTGGTCTGCAAAACATATCCCTGGCTGACTTTGATCAAACTCTTGAGGATATGGTTCCAGAGGACTTGTTATCAGGGCCAGTGGATGATGACGTAACTGAAGCTTGTGGTGCCGTGCTGGACGCTGGGTTGAGGTCATCCCGTGCCTCATCAACCTTAGAGCGCGATCTCGAGGGTCAGGATGCTAACTTGGATTGTCCTGATTTCATGGAAGTAGCCGAGGGCCCATCAACCTTAGAGGTGGTTACTGCTGAAAGTTTGGACCTCAAGAATGGTGTTGACACATGTCCAGCCCCCGAGGGTGTCGTCGGGGATGACTTAGCTCGGGCGAAGAGTGCGAGCTACTGCCCAGCCCCCGAGGGTGCTGCCGGGGATAATCCAGCTCAAGTGGGCAGTGCCAACTATGGCCCAATCCCTGAGGGTGCCCAAACAGGGTCTCCCTCCGGCACTTCCATGGACGTTCACGCAGGGTCACCTCCACACTTTGGCTGCATGGTGGTGGCCCAAACTTTGGACCGGGGCATCGCTTTGGAGAGCAGCGTCCCCACTGATCGGGTATCCGGCTCTGTTGAAAGAGATGAACTGATTCCCACTGTTCCATTGCAAGCTGCTTCGGGTGATGACCTTGCGCCTGGTTATCATCTGATTTCTCCTGATTTGGGGATCCCTTCATTCTTCTCCAACCTCCAGGTACTGTGCTGTTTCTTAGCTTGACTTTTACGTTGCATGAACTTCTGCCATTATGCTCATCTGTTATTCTCATCATCAGGTTTTGGTGGATGGGATGACCAGCCAGCTGAAATTGCATGGTGCTCCTATCCCAGAAGTGGCTTCATCCTTCTCGTGTTGGAATCCGGTGTCGCTTCATCGCCGTGTATCCGAGTTGGAGGCGACTAACGCTGGTTAGTGCCCTTTTTTCTTTTCTTCGCGCTTGTTGTGGACTGTTTTACCTTCTGACCTCGTTTTGTTTGGTTACCTTTTGCTAGGAATGACTCGACAGATTACACTTCTTGAGGAGAAACATTCTCAAGACCGGGCTGAACTGTCTCAGCGATGCACTGATCTTGAGGAAAAGTACTCTCAAGGTCAGATTGAGCTGAGTCAAGTCTCTGCCGCCTTAGATGATGCCAATGCGTTGAGTTCTTCCCTTCATGCTCAGCTCGACTCTGAAAAGGTGATATACGAAACTGTGCTTTTGCCTTGCTATACTCCTATTATTTGCCTGGTTTTCTTGAAGGAACTGATTTGTGCTTGCAGGAAGAAAAACGTATCCTTGCGGCTTCTCGTGACAATCTTGATAGGTTGTATCGAGATTCTAGCAACTCGTTGACTATTCTGGAGAGGAGTCATCGCTTTTCCATGGAAGAGTTAAATAATCTTTGCTATAAGCTGCAGGAGTCTTTGGATGATGTGATTCGCCTTCGGGAGTTGATATCGGCTAAAGACGTTGTCATCAAGAACCTGCGTGCTTCCAAGAAATCTGTTACCCAGGAGTTAGAGGCTGCCCAGTTGGCTGTCAAGGTTGCTGAAGAGACTTCCAGTACTCTGAGAGCCCAGCGCGATAGGGCCATGGATAAGGCCATTCGGGCGGGACGAATCCTGATGAGGAGACCTGGCGTAGTCGTTCCTGAAGATATAAGGGCTGACGTGAACGCTGCCCCTGATTCCTCGAGTCGTCCTTCTTCGTCAATTGCTCCTGGAAAAGACATTGCAAAATAGAGAAAACATTTCGCGTGCTCCAAGCGCGCAGCTTGCATGATTGAACATTTGTTTGAGGACACCGGTTTATTTGAATAACATAGTTACTCTCTCATTGTATCAGAATTTTTTAGTTAATGAGTTCGGTAGTTATGACGCATGATGACTATGAATTTTGTGTGTGGGATATGGAAATCATCCCCTGAATTATATAGGCGAGAGCATGTTGCATTGGCCTTAAGTAGCCGCCAACTTAAATCGATTGCTCCGTTAGCAGGGCACAGTGGTCACCCCGAGTTAAGCAAGCGTGAGCATGTCGCACCGCCTTAAGTCGTTGCCGACTTAAGTCGATTGCTCCGTTAGCAGGGCATAGTGGTCACCCCGAGTTAAGTAAGCGCGAGCATGTCGCACCGTCTTAAGTCGTTGCCGACTTAAGTCGATTGCTCCGTTAGCAGGGCATAGTGGTCACCCCGAGTTAAGTAAGCGTGAGCATGTCGCACCGCCTTAAGTCGTTGCCGACTTAAGTCGATTGCTCCGTTAGCAGGGCATAGTGGTCACCCCGAGTTAAGTAAGCGTGAGCATGTCGCACCGCCCTAAGTCGTTGCTGACTTAAGTCGATTGCTCCGTTAGCAGGGCATAGTGGTCACCCCGAGTTAAGTAAGCGTGAGCATGTCGCACCGCCCTAAGTCGTTGCCGACTTAAGTCGATTGCTCCGTTAGCAGGGCATAGTGGTCACCCCGAGTTAAGTAAGAACGCAAGTCAATCGTAAATAAATTGAGTATCCTTGAAATCTTTTCTTTATTGATGACATATTTCCACTTTACAGAGTACATCATCGTTATCCCAGCGGTTTTGAGGTACGGCTAAGGATAAAACTTTCTCAGGTGCTCTATGTTCCAGGAGTTCCCAACTTCCGTGCCATCCATCTGAGTGAGGCGATATGATCCGGGCCGAGTGACTTCTGCTACTATGAAGGGTCCTTCCCATAAGGGTGATAACTTGTGTCGTCCTTCTCCCGTTAGAATTCGGCGAAGGACGAGCTCCCCTACTGAAAAGAATCGTTGCCGCACAGCCTTGTCGTGATAGCGCCTTAGAGTCTGCTGGTATCTTGCTGATTGGATTACTGCGCTTAGCCGTTCTTCCTCGAGTACGTCTATGTCCTCCAGCCTGGTGGTCTCAGCTTCTGCTATACTTTCAAAGATCAGCCTTGGCGCCCCAAACTTGAGATCAGCAGGCAGCACTGCCTCCGACCCATAGACCATGAAGAAAGGAGTGTTTCCATGCAAAGCTCGGCTAGGTTGGGTTCTTAGGCTCCAAACAACATAGGGTAATTCCCTTATCCACTTTCCTGCGAATTTTTCGTTCTTATCGAAAATCTTTTTCCTAAGTGCATCCAAAATCATCCCATTAGCTCGTTCAACCTGCCCGTTGGCTCTTGGATGGGCTACAGATGCATACTTGATCTGAATGCTCTTTTGCTCGCAGAAGTCAAAGAATTCTGAACTCGTGAAATTGGATCCTAAATCAGTTATGATGCTGTTGGGTATCCCGAATCTGAATATTATGTCTTGTATGAATTCCACGGCCTTAGCAGAAGTTAAGGAGGCAATGGGCTTGAATTCTATCCATTTGGTGAACTTGTCAATCGCTACCAACACATGAGTATATCCCCCTTGAGCTTTCTTGAAAGGTCCAATCATATCCAGCCCCCAGCATGCAAAAGGCCAAGTTACTGGTATGGTCTGCAGCTGCTGTGCTGGCAGGTGTTGTTGCTTTGACAAGTATTGGCAGGCTTCGCACCTCTGAACTAACTCGGCTGCATCATTCTTTGCTGTTGGCCAATAGAATCCTGACCTGAAGACCTTCCCAACTAGTGTTCTGGAGGCTGCATGTATCCCACATTGTCCAGCGTGGACCTCTTCTAAGAGTTGCTTTCCAGTGGATGGGAGAATGCACTTCATGAAGACGCCTGATGCTCCCCTTCTGTATAATGTCTCCCCAATAAGTGTATAGTGAGCTGACTGTCTTGCAATGCGCTCTGCCGAGTTCTTATCGTCTGGTTCTTCTTCATTCCTTATGTACTTAATGATTGGCTTTCTCCAGTCATCGGGATCTGACTCGGGTTGATCTATGATGTTGCACTCTTCCATTTGATCCAATGAGATACTTGGCTGCAGAATTTCTTGCACAAAAACCCCGGGTGGGACCTGAGCTCGACTGGACCCTAGCTTGGACAGTACATCGGCTGCCGTGTTCCGATCTCTTTCCACATGATGAAATTCTAGACCCTCGAATTTATCCTCCAGTTTTCGGACGGCAGTGCAGTATCTTCCCATCGAATCGTTTGAGCAATCCCACTCCTTATTTATCTGGCTGATGACTACCAGAGAATCCCCATATACCATTAATCTTTTGACGCCCAATGATATGGCAATGCTCAATCCATGGATCAAAGCTTCATACTCGGCTGCATTGTTGGAGGCCGGGAATAGCAGCTGGAGGGCGTACTTGAGGTGTTCGCCTCCAGGTGCAGTGAAAAGAATCCCCGCTCCTGCTCCCTGCAGCTTGAGTGAGCCATCAAAATACATTCGCCATACTTCTGCCGTCTCCGGGTTGTCTAGTACTTGTTGTTCAGTCCACTCTGATACGAAATCAACCAGTGCTTGGGTTTTGATGGCAGTGCGAGGCCGAAACTCGATGTCATGAGATCCCAGCTCATAGGCCCACTTGGCTATTCGACCGATGGCTTCCTTGTTGTGAAGAATATCCCCTATTGGAAAACTTGTGACTACTATGACTTTGTGGTCGTCAAAGTAGTGACGCAGCTTGCGGGCAGTTAGAAGCACTGCATACAATAGTTTCTGAACTTGAGGATACTTTTTCTTTGAGGGGCCGAGGACTTCACTAATGAAGTAGACAGGGTGTTGTATTGGATAGGCATGCCCTTCTTCTACTCGCTCGACTACCAACGCGGTGCTCACCACGTGAGTCGTGCAAGAGATGTACAATAGCAAATCTTCGGCTGGTTGAGTTGATGTAGCTCGCCGAGGTGGTTTCAGTACTGGCGGTGTTGTCAAGAATTTTTTCAGAGCATCTAGAGCTTCTTGTGCTTCTGAAGTCCACTGAAATTTATCCACCTTCTTGAGTAACTTGTAAAACGGCAAACCTTTTTCCCCCAGCCTGGATATAAATCTGCTTAAAGCTGCCATGCATCCAGTAAGTCGCTGAACCTTCTTCTGCGATCGAGGTGCTTCCATCTTCATGATAGCTTCAATCTTATCCGGATTAGCCTCAATTCCTCGGTGGCTGACAATAAATCCGAGCAACTTTCCGGCTGGTACCCCAAAAACACATTTCTCGGGATTAAGCTTCCATCTATACCGCCTCAGGCTGTTGAAAACCAGTTGCAAATCTTCGATGAAGTCTTTTGAGTCCTGTGTTTTGATCACCACGTCATCCACATAAGCCTCCACACGCTTGCCCCAGTGATCTGCTAAACATGTTTGAATGGCTCTCTGGTAAGTTGCTCCAGCGTTTTTGAGGCCAAATGGCATGGAGGTATAACAGAAAGCACCAAACGGGGTAATGAATGCCGTCTTTTCTTCGTCTTCCTTTGCCAGACTGATTTGATGGTACCCGGAATAGCAATCCAAGAAAGACAGCATAGAACATCCAGCGGTGGAGTCCACCACCTGATCTATCCTCGGGAGCCCGAAGGGATCCTTCGGACAGTGTTTGTTGAGATCGGTATAATCAACACACATGCGCCAGTCCACTTTATTCTTTTTGAGTACAAGAACAGGATTGGCTAACCACTCGGGATGTAATACTTCTCTAATGAATCCAGCCGCGACCAAGCGAGCTAACTCGGCGCGAATGGCTTCCCTCTTATCCGGCGTGAAACGACGTAATTTCTGTCGAATCGGCCTCGCCTGGGGAAAAACCTTCAGTTTGTGCTCGGCCAGTTCTCTCGGGACTCCCGGCATATCCGCAGGTTGCCATGCGAATACATCTCGGTTATCTTGCAGAAACCGGACGAGCGCGCTTTCCTATTTGTCATCCAGACTGGAGCTGATGATGGCCGTCTTGCGCTCATCAGCGAACCCCAGGTTGATTCTCTTGGTTTCTTCAGTCGGCCGCATAGAGGTCGCGGTCTGAGCTTCATTCGTCGGTATTGCGAGGTTCTCCTCAGGCTTAGAGTTCGCCATTGCGGAGGGAGCTGTCGATGGCTTGGCGGTGAGGGCTGCTTGGATAGCCACTCGGAAACATTCTGCGGCGCCTTGGAAGTCGGCGCGCACAGTTATGATCCCTTGCGGTCCTGGCATCTTCAGTATCATGTAGGTGTAATGTGGAATGGCCATGAACTTGGCCAGTCCAGGCCTCCCGATGATGGCGTTGTATCCGCAGTCGAAGTTCGCCACTTCAAACCTTAGGAACTCGGTTCTGTAGTTCTCCGGAGTTCCAAAGGTGACCGGCATGTAGATGTGGCCCAGCGGGTATTCCCCTTCCGTCGGCACGATGCCGAAGAAAGGAGTGTCCGACTCGTGGAGCTCTTTGAGATGAACTCCCAAGCTTTGGAGTGTCCGGGGGAAGGTGATGTTGATGCTGCTCCCCCCGTCCACTAACACCTTTTTCACCCGGCTCTCTCGGATCACCGGATCGACGAGAAGCAGGTACTTGCCCGGGTGGTCGAAGTTGAGCCATTGATCCGCCCGAGTGAAGGTGATCGGGTGCTCCGACCACCGGTATGGAGCGGGAGGACCGATGGTCGCCACCAGTATCTGGCGATCATTGAGCTTTTGCTGTCTTCTGCTCTCCTGCGATCCATGTCCGCCGAAGATGACGTTGACCTCCCTGTCAACGCGTGGAAAAGCTCCTCCTCCTCCTCCCTCCTCCTGCCGATGGGGTTGTCGTGGTTCATCTGGTCCTCCCCTCGGCGGAGGAGGAGGCAGAGGTTGGAAGGGTCGGCCGTGTCCGACGGAGTGTTTGAAGTCTCGGCAGTTTCGAAGAGTGTGGCGCATGTCCTTGTGGTACGGGCACTGGGCGTCGAGGATGTCGTCCAGCGTGCGTTCGCCTCCACGAGGTCCTCCTCGAGCGCGAGAGGCAGGTGGTCCGGCAGCGTGCACTTCTTCGCGTGGCCTCTTCTCCCACCGCTTGTCAGGTTGCTGGTTCGTGTCGCGTCGTGGTGCAGCCGGTGCGGGCTTCGCTCCTCCGATGAGGTCCTGGGCTCGCTCGTCGGCGGTGATGTAGAGGTCGGCTTCCCGGAACAGCTCCTCCGAGGTGGTCGGCGCCTTTTGTAGTATGGCTCGGACGAAAACCGAATCATTAGATCCTCGGTAGAAGTCCTCGATCACGGCCGCCTCCGTGACATCGGGGATACGATTCCTCATGGTTTGAAACCTCTTGAGGTACGACCGGAGAGTTTCATCCCCCCGGCGCTTGATAGATTTAAGGTCCCACGGCTGCGCCGGCTTGTCGGAGAGGGACTGGAAGTTGGCGGTGAAGCGTCGGCTGAAGTCTCCCCAGACGTCGATGCAGTGTCGGGGTAGATGTCGTAGCCATTGCAGCGCGTCTTGCCCAAGGACAATGGGCAAGTACGCGGTCATCACGTCTTCGGATGCCCCGGCAGCTCGAGCAGCGGTGGTGTAGACGGCTAGCCAACCCCATGGATCCTGCTTAGGTTCATATTTGTCAACATTGGATACCTTGAAGTTGGGAGGCCATTGGATGGCCCTAAGGCGCGGAGTAAGGGCGGACACTCCGCACGTGTCCTCTTGTCGTCGGGGTCGATGTCTGTCCCGGGGAGGGGAGTTGTGATCGTGATTCCTCGACCGTCCCCGGGTGGTTCCGCCAGTTGAAGCCGTTGCCGACTCAGTCCTGGTAGCTTGGCTCTGAGTCGGGGCGCCATGATCCCTGTCGTACTCCTCTCGACGACGGATTTCGTTCTCATGCCGCCGTTCCCGCGAAGCATTGATGGAGCTCCGCGCGTCTCGGCGACTGTTGATGGCGTGTCGTAGATCGTTCGGTGGGTGAGCAAGCGGTAGAAGATGGTTGGCCGCCTGGGTGAACAGTCGTCGGTAGCCGTCGGCGTCAGGAGTTCGAGGAAGTCCTTCCGCTATCCGAGCTAGCACCCCTCCGACTTCGCTCGGCGTGTTCATGGCCCGGGCGAAATCGGGGTTCAGGTTGCGCCCGAAGAATGGATTCTCTCGACGTTGCCTTGCATCCTGCTCAGCATGTTCCTGAGCTCGCCGACGATCACGCCGTCGGGAGTTCCTTCGCTCTCTGAAGACGCGTTCTTCCGGGGTTTCTCCTACTTCCGAGACCTCGTCTCGCGAGACAGGTTGTTCCGGATTCTGCTCTCCGGCTGCGTGATGTCGTCGAACGTTCCTGCGCCGGTTCCTCCGTCAACGGGACTCTCGCTGAGGCGGTTCCTCCCCGGGTACAGTCGGCTCGTCATCGGAGATGGCGGGCGATTCCGCCCTTCCGATGAAGAGGACGTCGGGGTAGAATGGTGCCGTCGTCGTAGTGATCTTCTTTCGGAGAGTCGGAGATTGCACTTCTCCGGTATTTTCGGAGTTTGTTGGGGAAGATTCCTTTTCCGGCGGATCCGTGATACGGTGCAGAATTCCTTCTTCGTCCGCTATGAATGAGATTGTTCCGAAGCAGAACATAGATCCGGGGCGTAGGGCGATCTTGCTGTAGAAGGAGATGGCCATTGAGCTAGCTTAGATTGTCGACACACCCCCTACCTGGCGCGCCAGCTGTCGGTGTTGAGGGTCCGACCGCACACCCGGGGTTACCCCTCAAGGTGTTTTAGGAGTAGGAAGGTGTCGACAACTGTAGCAAAATGGTTCGTGCCGATCGCACGAGGGACGGTGGACAAGATTTACAGGTTCGGGCCGCTTAGTGATGCGTAACACCCTACGTCCTGATGAGTATGCTTGGTAGATATGGTTACAAGAGAGCTCTCTGGATCGAGAATACAGAGAGTTGATGTGGATGGCTAAGTAAATGGGTTCCCGTTCTGAAGGGGTGCCCCCTAGGCCTTATATACTCGACCGTGGGGCAGTACACATGGATAAGATAACAACAAGTGGCTAAAAGATAGTGAACCTCTCGAGATTATCCTTTACGTAACCCTCGCCGACTTATCTTCACGTGGCTCCGTTGTATGGAGGCCCCGACGCGGGAAAGTCGGATCTCCGTTGCAGCCATCCGCTCGACGCTATGGGCCGTCCGGGTTTGCACCAATCCGGCCTCATGTCGCCCTGCGTTGCTGGTTGCTTTTCCCCAGGCCCACGAAAGAATAACCTTACGATTTATTGGTCCCTTGGGCCTTTCGTGAGGTCCTTTACTCTTTTAGTGGACCCGGGGGATATCTATCCCCCACACTCCCTTGGCCGCTCATAACCGCGAGCACGGCTGATATATCAGTTTTCAAACACTCTGCAGAGGTTGTGCACTTTACCCACAAGCCGTGATTCCCTTTCTGCCCGGAGATCATGACTCTCCATTGATCACTACCAAGGTGACCCAGCAGGGCATCACTACGTAGCCTTTACAAAGATTCCCCGGGACTGTAGTCGCCCGTTAGGTTTCCTAAATGTACCGCACTCCTCCCCAAGGGACAAATCAACCTTGGCAGAGCGAGCCGCATACACCGAGCCCCATTGACGGCACGACGGCTAAGCGAACTACACCCCGGTTCCTCTAATTATTCAGCTAAGGGCGTCCCATTCCACCCTCATGGTTGCACTGTTTTCCCGGGCGGTCATCCATAGAACAGGTCCTTACGGAGAGGCACTCGAGAAACCGCTCGAGCCCCCTTGAAAACCACAAGTATAATATCATAATAAGAGAGGGGAAAACAGTGTATCATATATAATCTCATCATGTTCATTGATTAGAGTTTGAGCAATAGCATGAAGCTAAACAATAATAAACCGACCCAAATAGGTAAACAAGGACATGGATAACAAAAGCTAGTCAATCCTTAGGTATAAATGTGTAATGCGGGAGGTGAATTAAAGAATGAATAGGACAGAGATAGGTCAAAGGACACTTGCCTCCACCAACCGACTGCTGCTCAGGGGCTTCTCCTGCGAGTTCTTCGGGCTCTTCGACCGGATCGTTCTCTATGCGAGCGCAAACATACATACATCCACATATTTAATACAAGAGAACAGTACACCATACAATAGAATGCAGTAAGTAAACAGACGTTCCACGCGGGCTCGCAACTACGGTTAAGAGAGAAAGAGAAAAAGACAGTCGAGAAACGATCACGTTACATGATTATAAATTAACCACTTGCTTAATGGAAGGAAATCTAACGTAGACACTATGTTTAGCGTAAAGTAAAGTCATGTTTCATGTCTAATCATTATAAGTAGGTAGAGATAAATAAAAAGGATGGTCGCGCGGCGAGACGCGCGACATAGCACTCTAAAACAAATTAAGAAGTTAACGACTCGTCGCGCGACCGAGCACGCAACGAGACACTTTGCCTTAGTTATGAGGAGACGTTAAGCGTCGCGCGACGAAACGCACGACGGCATACGTCGACTAAACTGAGTCCAAAGTGGAACGTCGCGTGAATACACACGCGGCGTTACACCTTAAACAACCTGAAATTAAAATGAATCGTCGCGCGACGAAGCGCACGACGCAACACACAGATAGAATCTGAAATTAGACAAATCCGTCGCGCGGCGAAGCGCGCGACGCAGCACGCTAACTAACGGAGTTTGATGTTAACTACCAACCAAAAATAATCGCAGCGAGCGCGGGCGAGCGGGGACACGGTCGGGCGAGGCCGGGGCCGGGGCGGGGCGACCGGGCCGGGGCCGGGGCGGTTGAACCGGCCAGGGGGGCAGTTGAACCGGCCAGGGGCGGCCGGGTCGGCCGGGTCGGCCGGGACGGCCAGGGAGCCGGGCTGAGCGGGCGAGGCGGCCGAGCCGGGGCCGGGTGCGGCGAGGGCCGGCCGAGGCCGGGCGGCCGAGCCGAGCGACGGGGGCGGGGCGGAGCGGGCTCGCCGGGGGGGCGGGTTCGCCGGGGGCGAGGCGGGGCCGGGCTCGCCGGAGCGGCCGAGCTCGCCGGAGCCGGGCGCGGCGGGGCCAAGCGCCGCCGGGGAGGGAGGGGGAGGGGCCGAGCGGGGGGGGGGGGGGGCGAGCGGGGGGGCCGGGGCGGGGCCAAGCGCCGCCGGGGAGGGAGGGGGAGGGGCCGAGCGCCGCCGGGGAGGGAGGGGGAGGGGCCGAGCGCCACCGGGGAGGGGCCGAGCGCCGCCGCGCGTAGGGGGAAGGGCGGGGGCGCGCGCGGGCAGGGGGGAGGGAGGGCGCGCGCGGAGGGAAGAAAAGGAGGGAGAGGGAGAGGGAGAAGGGAAGGGGAGCTCACCTCGGGGTCCAAAATCCGGTGATCGCTGTCTCCAAATCCTAGGGCACCACGGGGAGAGAGAGGTGGAAGAAGGAGAGGAGAGGTTGTTGCGCGGGAGATCCAAATGAGAGAGAGAGGGAGAAGGGGGGCGCATGGGGGGGGGGGTTTGGCCGCCAGGGGCGCGCAGGGCCGGGCCGGGCCGGGCCGGGCTGGGCTAGGCTGGGCTGGGCTAGGCTGGGCCGGGCCACTTCGCGGATCGAAAACCCATGACGAGCGCGGACCATTAAATGGAATTAAATCGCGAATCGAAATCGGGAACGGAACGAGACGAACACTCAACATCAGACAAAGAAATGTGCTTCGGCATGATGCAACACCCAAAATAAAGTATTTTAAGGTTTTGCTTTACACGGGGTCTAAAGCCAAAACCCGCTATAACTTTGGAAAAGATCAAGGTTTAGCGAGGGAACGAGAAAAAAGAAAAAGGGTAACGCCTGAATTTGGTGAGAGAAAAGAAGAAAAAACTCTACCCCCAATTTCAGGGCGTTACAAACCTATCCCCCTTAAAAGAATCTCGCCCTCGAGATTCAGGGTTGGCTAGCAAAGAGCTCAGGGTATTTAGCCATCAGATCATCTTCATGCTCCCAGGTTGCTTCTTCCTCAGAGTGGTGATTCCATCTAACTTTGCACATCCTGATGGTCTTCCTTCGGGTGACTCTATCTGCAACCTCAAGGATTTGCGCTGGCTTCTCTGTGTAGGTCAAGTCCTCTTGGACTTCAAGACCTTCCACTGGCAACTGCTCTTCTGGCACACCCAAGCACTTCTTCAACTGAGACACATGAAAGACATCATGCACAGCTGACAAATTCTCTGGCAGACTGAGCTGATAGGCCACTTCTCCACGCTTTGAGAGGATCTGGTACGGACCAATGTAGCGGGGTGCTAGCTTGCCTTTCACTCCGAATCTTCTGACTCCTCTGATCGGTGACACTTTCAGATAGACAAAGTCTCCGACTTCGAAACTCAGCTCTCTTCTTCTTGTGTCCGCATAGCTTCGCTGCCTTGATTGCGCTATCTTCAGATTCTCTCGGACCATCTTGATGTTCTCTTCGGCTTCAAGCAGAATGTCTGGCCCAAACACCTGCTTTTCTCCAGGCTGATCCCATTGCAACGGGGTTCTGCAACTCCTTCCGTAGAGCGCCTGAAACGGTGACATCTTCAAACTGGCCTGG
The DNA here is from genome assembly GCA_029449295.1 of Zea luxurians. NCBI lineage: Eukaryota > Viridiplantae > Streptophyta > Magnoliopsida > Poales > Poaceae > Zea > Zea luxurians. Next base: position 20,053,441 of record JAOPSE010000034.1, on the reverse strand, counting down.
TAACTGTTGTTATAGGAAAACTCTGCATAAGGCAATCGCTTGTCCCATCCGGACTGATCTTGCAGCGCACAGGCTCTCAACATATCTTCGAGAATTTGATTGGTCCTTTCAGTCTGGCCATCTGTCTGCGGATGATAAGCTGAACTGAAATTCAGATGTGTACCCAAGGCTTCATGCAACTGCTGCCAGAAATGAGAGGTGAACTGCGTTCCTCTGTCTGACACTATCTTCTTTGGCACACCATGAAGACAAACGATCCGAGACATATACAACTCTGCCAGTACTGCACTGCTGTAGTTGGTCTTGACTGGTATGAAGTGGGCTGACTTGGTCAAGCGGTCCACTACTACCCAAATGGAATCGTAGCCGGCTCGAGTGCGAGGCAATCCGACTATGAAATCCATACCGATTTCATCCCATTTCCACTAAGGGATCTGCAACGGTTGCAACAATCCAGCTGGTCTCTGGTGCTCTACCTTAATTCTTCGGCAACTATCGCACATAGCCACATGCTCTGCGATTTCTCTCTTCATTCCGTACCACCAGAATTTCTTCTTCAGATCCTGATACATCTTCTCACTGCCAGGGTGAATCGAATAGGCTGTCTCATGAGCTTCCTTGAGAATCAACTCCCGAATGGACTGGACATTGGGAACACACAAGCGATCTTTGAACCATACCACGCCTTCTGCATCTTCTTGAAAATCTTTGCCTCTGCCATCTAGAATCAGTCGCCGGATCTCACTGATCTTCTCATCATTCTTCTGCGCTTCTTTGATTTCGCGCCCCAAGGTAGGTTCCAATTCAACTGTGACTCCTCACGAATTGTTCAGAAATCCGAGACTCAACCTGTCGAACTCCTTGGCCAACTCATAAGGCATCGGACGAGCGACCATCAGATTGACTTGACTCTTTTTGCTCAAAGCATCTGCCACTACGTTCGCTTTGCCTGGATGGTAATGGATCTCCAACTCATAGTCTTTGATCAACTCTAACCATCTTCGCTGCCTCATATTCAATTCTGACTGAGTGAATATGTACTTCAGACTCTTGTGGTCTGTGTAAACATCGCATTTCTGTCCATACAGATAGTGTCTCCATGTCTTCAGTGCGTGAACCACTGCTGCCAACTCTAGGTCATGGATTGGGTAATTCTTCTCATGAACCTTCAGCTGTCGGGACGAGTAAGCCACAACTCTTCCCTCTTGCATCAACACGCATCCCAAACCTGTGTAACAAGCATCACAATACACCGAGAAGGGCTTGTGCACATCAGGCAAGACTAAGACAGGCGCTGTTGTCAACTTCTCTTTCAGCGCTTCGAAGGCCTCTTGACATTTCTGGGTCCACTTGAACTCAACCTTGTTGCCTAGCAACGCTGTCATTGGTTTCGCAATCTTCGAAAACCCTTCAATGAATCGCCGATAATATCCGGCCATTCCAATGAAGCTCTTGATTCCTCGAGCATCCGTTGGCGCTTTCCAGTTCAGAATGTCTGCCACTTTCTTCGGATCCACTGCCAATCCTTCTTTGTTGATTATGTGACCCAAGAACAGGACCTCATTGATCCGGAATTCACACTTGCTCAATTTTGCATACAACTGGTGCTCTCGCAATCTTTGCAATACCATCCTCAAATGATCTGCATGTTCTTCTTCGCTTTGAGAATAAACCAGAATGTCATCAATAAATACCACCACAAACTTATCGAGATAATCCATGAATACACTGTTCATCAAGTTCATGAAGAACGCTGGTGCATTGGTCAAACCAAAAGACATCACTGTGAACTCATATAACCCATACTTGGTAATGAATGCCGTCTTCGGAATGTCCGAAGGTCGGATCCTGAGCTGATGATAACCTGACCTCAGATCAATCTTGGAGAACACACTGGCTCCTCTCAACTGGTCGAACAGATCTTCTATTCTGGGCAAAGGGTACTTGTTCTTGATCGTGACTTCATTCAAAGCTCGATAATCGATACACATCCTCTTGGTGCCATCTTTCTTTTCCACAAACAAGACAGGAGCGGCCCAAGGCGAGGTGCTTGGCCGGATGTAACCTTTCTCTGACAGCTCATCAATCTGCTTCTTAAGCTCAACCAACTCTGGTCCGGATATTCTGTAAGCTCTCTTAAAGATGGGGGCGGTTCCAGGAAGAAGCTCTATGGCAAACTCAACTTTCCGCTCTGGTGGCATACCCGGTAAGTCCTTTGGAAACACATCTGGGAATTCAGACACCACCTTGATACTCTCAATTGGGTCTGCTTCACTGCTATCGACAGCCATCTGATAACAACTTCCTCTCTTCGGCTCAGGCGGGACTAACTCGGTCACCACTTCCTCTCCTAGTGGGGACACCAACTTGATTGTCCTTTTATCACAACTGATAACTGCCTGATACTTATCTAGCCAATTCATCCCTAGGATGACATCTATTCCCTGAGTACCCATTACTATAAGGTTAGCGGGAAACGCTATCCCCCTTATTTCCACGCTTACATTCAAACAAATGCTATCGGCTCGAATTCTACCACCGGCTGAGTCAATTTGAATGGGGGTTGACATGGTAGTAATTGGAAGATTATGTGCTTCTACCCATGATGCAGTAATGAAAGAATGCGTTGCTCCAGTATAAAATAACACTTCTGCAATATGGGAGTCGACTGGGAACATACCTACTATCATGCCGGGAGTCTCCTGAACTGCTTCAGCCTCCAAGTGGTTCAGTCTCCCATGATTATAACGCGGTTGAGAGCGGTTGCCTGCTCCAGGCTGAGACACATTCTGCTTTGCTGGGGCATTGGGGCCTGACTGCTGCTGGGCTGCCTTCTTCGGACATTGCATCACCCAATGGCCTTGCTCTCCACAGTGGAAACATGCTCTGTTTCCAACCTGAGCTGGTGCTGCCTGACTGTTCTGCTGGTTTGCTGGGGCAGGAAGACGAGGTGTCTGCTGATTCTGCCTCTGAAACTGACCTCCTGACTGATTGCTCTGACGGTTCTGGTACTGATGCTGAGGATACTGCCTTTGAAACTGCTGATGCTGCTGAGGTGGACGCTGGTTCTGCCTGAACTGCTGAGGTTGATTGCCTGAGAAACGAGGGCGGCTATTGCTTCCAGGCTGGGGTCCACTGATCTTGCGCTTACGATCCTCCATCTCCTTACGCTTCCTTTCTGTCATGATTGCTCTGTCAATCAGGTGCTGGAATGTCGGGAAGGTATGATTCATCAGTTGGTACTGAAGAGGGTCAACCAAGCCTCTCAAGAAACGGTACTGTCGCTTGGCGTCGGTGTTGACATCCTCAGGAGCATAGCGAGACAACTGCAGAAACCTGTCTCGATACTCACTGACAGATGATGACCCTTGCTTAAGGGCCAGGAACTCCTCCTTCTTCACTGTCATCAGACCTGCAGGCACATGGTACTAACGAAAGCTACCTCTGAACTCTTCCCAGGTGATGGCATCGGGGTTGGCATGGGTGGCGAGGTAAGACTCCCACCATGATTGGGCTGCTCCTCTCAACAGACGGGGACCATACAAGACTTTCTCCCTGTCATCACACTGAGCGGTATGCAACTCCCGCTCCACAGTGCGCAGCCAATCTTCAACATCCATGGGGTCAGAAGTGTGAGCGAACGTTGGGGGATGACCTCTCATGAATTCAGCACGCTTGTCTCTGGGCATCTGAGGCATCTGAGGCTGGGGTGGTGCTTGCTGCTGTTGCTGCTGCTGCTGCTGCTGAATGGCGGCCAGAGTCTGACCGATGGCTTGAACTGCCTGAGTCTGCATCAGAAACATCTGCTCGATCGACATCGGGGGCGGGGGTGGCAGGTGCTGCTGCTGAGGCACCTCATCCTGCAGAGCGGCTCGCTCCTGCTGAGCACGCCTTCCTCCTCTGCGCCTGTTCTCTGACATCTGCAGAATGCAACCACACATCAGAACTGATCTGGCAAATCTTGCAGCATAAGAAAAGAGTATAGAATTCTTCAACAGCACTGAACAGATGAGCATCTCCACTGATCTCCATCGCAGACCACACAGCTTCTCAGATAAAGAGGAAAGTAGAATAAAGGGTTTCCCAACTATATAACTAACTCCATTAACATAATAGGTAAGCCAAAATGCAGGGGATACCCACACTCTGGTGACAATCATTACAAAGATCCAAACCAAACATAGTTCATCATGACAAACATAAATGCACAGGATATAGCAAACTACCCTATCTAACTAAGACTAACTAAGACCGAGATTAACGCTAAGACTGAAGCTTCTATGTATATATATTTCGTATTAATTACAAGATCCAACTCTAACGAGCTATGGTTCTAGATTTATCTTGGTCTTGCAGTCGGGATTGCCATAAGACTGGTGTCCACGCCGAGGTGAGCGGTACGGGTGCTGAGTCCCAACGGGAGCGGGGAAACCATCATCCAAGTGACGACGTTCCGCGCGCTCAACCCGCAGCAGGGCGATCTCAGCACGAGCCCTACTCAGCTCGTCTAATGCATGGTCCAGCTCCGTGTTTAGCACGGCGGCTAGGTTGACTGTGCTGCTCAACCTAGGATTGTCCTCACCAGCAGGTGAAACAATCACGCCTCCTGTGCTGCCAGATGGACGGCGAGGGTAATACTTCAGGTCAAGACCGCCAGCTACCCCACCGAGAACCGAGCAGTAGTGCGAAAGCGCACGCCGTGCAGCATCCTGCATGGCTGCCTCAGCTGAGTCCCGCTCAGAGATAGAATAGTGCTCTGAGCAAGCCTCCGCGCCCTGGAGACTGTTCTCCGGACGGCGCACCAAACAGGTCGCCTCCCAGCGGTCTGGGTAAACCCCGCGACTATGCTGGTAGACCACACAGCGATACTCGATGGACCAAGTACGCCGGTCAAGTGCCCGACGTAGCAGGGTGTCGAGCGCGTCGTGGAAGTGACACCCGCGAGCAGCGTCGCGAGTGATGGGTCGAGCAACCCATCCTTCCGGCTCATGGTCAGCAGGGAAGTCAGTGTCGTGGCTCGGGCTGTCATCGCCACCTCCGTCGTCTGGGTCTCCTCCAGCAGCTACTCCAGAGGCTGGGGCGCCCAGTGGTGGTGCAGGGGGCGCCTCCAGGGGAAGCACAGGAGAGTAGCTCCTCACAGACTCTATCTCCTGCTGGAGCGAGAAAGAAGAGCCCTGCTGCTCCTGTCGTCGACGTTCCTGCTCCTCATGCAGGCGGTGGTGCAGTCTCTCCAAGTGGCTGGACTGTCCGGCCACGGGACGGCGAAGCGGACGCTCAGCAAGGCGGGAGGGTAAGAAGGGGATGACGGACTTTCGTGCAGTGTGTCTAAGTCGAGCCATCTACAAAAGACATCGCAAGCAAAAGGGTGAGAACAGAATTAATATGACCAGCAAGTAATGAATCATAAATAAATGAAGGATCAGAATAAAACATAATTTTCAGCAAGGTATAATATATAGTAGAACATAGGTTTGGTCGGTATGACCAACTTTTGAAGGGATATCAAAGTCAAGGCAGTGACAGAGGTCTATAATCCTTAGAACGACCATTCTACTCTAGGTTAGCGGTCCTACAGTCAGCACGGCTTTGATACCACTTATGTCACACCCGGTTTTTAGAAGGTAAACCGAATGCGAACCATGTACGTGCCAGGATCAGTTATTCACGTACACAGCAGTTACATAACATGGACATCATCACACAGTGCTCAAATAGTATTAAAAGGGAAATAATAGTCGATTACATCATACGTCTGAGACGTCCATATAGTCCTTACAATAAATCAAAGTGCGGAAAAGAAACGTAGATAACCGCGGCCTTCACAGGCAGCCGACTGGGGGTTGCCGCTAACCCACACCTAGAACTCGTCGTAGTCTTGGAACTCCTGGAAGTCTCCTTCCACAGCTTCATCTTCTCCTGAGCAGTGGTTGCAATGCTGACAACCTGGGGGGGGGGGGTTTGGTGTGTAGAGCAAGAGTGAGTACACATCAACATACTCAGCAAGTATCCTGTTTGGCTGTAGTGGACTAGCTTTATGTGGGGGTAAGTCAAGCAGTTGCTTTTAGTTGGTCAGTTTGTTATTTACTAGTAGAAAGCCAGGTTTTAGCATTAACCCAAGTTATTAACCCAAAGTACCCTTTCCAAACGGAAAGAATACCACTTACCATTACCATAAGCATAATCATAACCATCCTCATTGTCATCTGTAAACCAAAATGTCTCTGATCAAGTACCACTAATCACTGGAGCTCCCTTGGCCGCTCATAACCGCGAGCACGGCTGATATATCAGTTTTCAAACACTCTGCAGAGGTTGTGCACTTTACCCACAAGCCGTGATTCCCTTTCTGCCCGGAGATCATGACTCTCCATTGATCACTACCAAGGTGACCCAGCAGGGCATCACTACGTAGCCTTTACAAAGATTCCCCGGGACTGTAGTCGCCCGTTAGGTTTCCTAAATGTACCGCACTCCTCCCCAAGGGACAAATCAACCTTGGCAGAGCGAGCCGCATACACCGAGCCCCATTGACGGCACGACGGCTAAGCGAACTACACCCCGGTTCCTCTAATTATTCAGCTAAGGGCGTCCCATTCCACCCTCATGGTTGCACTGTTTTCCCGGGCGGTCATCCATAGAACAGGTCCTTACGGAGAGGCACTCGAGAAACCGCTCGAGCCCCCTTGAAAACCACAAGTATAATATCATAATAAGAGAGGGGAAAACAGCGTATCATATATAATCTCATCATGTTCATTGATTAGAGTTTGAGCAATAGCATGAAGCTAAACAATAATAAACCGACCCAAATAGGTAAACAAGGACATGGATAACAAAAGCTAGTCAATCCTTAGGTATAAATGTGTAATGCGGGAGGTGAATTAAAGAATGAATAGGACAGAGATAGGTCAAAGGACACTTGCCTCCACCAACCGACTGCTGCTCAGGGGCTTCTCCTGCGAGTTCTTCGGGCTCTTCGACCGGATCGTTCTCTATGCGAGCGCAAACATACATACATCCACATATTTAATGCAAGAGAACAGTACACCATACAATAGAATGCAGTAAGTAAACAGACGTTCCACGCGGGCTCGCAACTACGGTTAAGAGAGAAAGAGAAAAAGACAGTCGAGAAACGATCACGTTACATGATTATAAATTAACCACTTGCTTAATGGAAGGAAATCTAACGTAGACACTATGTTTAGCGTAAAGTAAAGTCATGTTTCATGTCTAATCATTATAAGCAGGTAGAGATAAATAAAAAGGATGGTCGCGCGGCGAGACGCGCGACATAGCACTCTAAAACAAATTAAGAAGTTAACGACTCGTCGCGCGACCGAGCACGCAACGAGACACTTCGCCTTAGTTATGAGGAGACGTTAAGCATCGCGCGACGAAACGCACGACGGCATACGTCGACTAAACTGAGTCCAAAGTGGAACGTCGCGTGAATACACACGCGGCGTTACACCTTAAACAACCTGAAATTAAAATGAATCGTCGCGCGACGAAGCGCACGACGCAACACACAGATAGAATCTGAAATTAGACAAATCCGTCGCGCGGCGAAGCGCGCGACGCAGCACGCTAACTAACGGAGTTTGATGTTAACTACCAACCAAAAATAATCGCAGCGAGCGCGGGCGAGCGGGGACACGGTCGGGCGAGGCCGGGACGGGGCGGGGCGACCGGGCCGGGGCCGGGGCGGTTGAACCGGCCAGGGGGGCGGTTGAACCGGCCAGGGGCGGCCGGGTCGGCCGGGACGGCCAGGGAGCCGGGCCGAGCGGGCGAGGCGGCCGAGCCGGGGCCGGGCGCGGCGAGGGCCGGCCGAGGCCGGGCGGCCGAGCCGAGCGACGGGGGCGGGGCGGAGCGGGCTCGCCGGGGGGGCGGGTTCGCCGGGGGCGAGGTGGGGCCGGCGCGGGACGGGCTCGCCGGAGCCGGGCGCGGGGAGGGGCGAGGGCTGGGCGCGGCGGAGGCCGACGCGGCGGGGCCAAGCGCCGCCGTGGAGGGAGGGGGAGGGGCCGAGCGGGGGGGGGGGGGGGGGGGGGGGGGGGCGAGCGGGGGGGCCGAGCGCCGCCGGGGAGGTCGGGGCGGGGCCAAGCGCCGCCGGGGAGGGAGGGGGAGGGGCCGAGCGCCGCCGGGGAGGGAGGGGGAGGGGCCGAGCGCCGCCGGGGAGGGAGGGGGAGGGGCCGAGCGGGGGGCCGAGCGGGGGGCCGAGCGCCGCCGCGCGTAGGGGGAAGGGCGGGGGCGCGCGCGGGCAGGGGGAGAGGGAGGGCGCGCGCGGAGGGAAGAAGAGGAGGGAGAGGGAGAGGGAGAAGGGAAGGGGAGCTCACCTCGGGGTCCAAAATCCGGTGATCGCCGTCTCCAAATCCTAGGGCACCACGGGGAGAGAGAGGTGGAAGAAGGAGAGGAGAGGTTGTTGCGCGGGAGATCCAAATGAGAGAGAGAGGGAGAAGGGGGGGCGCATGCGGGGGGGGGGGGGGGGTGGGGTTTGGCCGCCAGGGGCGCGCAGGGCCGGGCCGGACCGGGCTGGGCTGGGCTAGGCTGGGCCGGGCCACTTCGCGGATCGAAAACCCACGACGAGCGCGGACCATTAAATGGAATTAAATCGCGAATCGAAATCCGGAACGGAACGAGACGAACACTCAACATCAGACAAAGAAATGTGCTTCGGCATGATGCAACACCCAAAATAAAGTATTTTAAGGTTTTGCTTTACACGGGGTCTAAAGCCAAAACCCGCTATAACTTTGGAAAAGATCAAGGTTTAGCGAGGGAACGAGAAAAAAGAAAAAGGGTAACGCCTGAATTTGGTGAGAGAAAAGAAGAAAAAACTCTACCCCCAAATTCAGGGCGTTACAAGAAGCCAAGGTCTGGAACCTAATGCGAAAAGTTTCTGCAACATACACGAATTGTTATACGAGACAAAACCCTAGGGTAAGGAGCAGTATCATAATAATTTCGGCTGCTACAGCTTCGTCGCTCGAACTGGGTCAAGCTGTCCCGTGCCAACCTTTCGGAAGAAATGGCCCGGCAACTGGATGACAGAATGGTTTTATGTGAAGAATGACCTGAAAACACGGGAAGATATTAAAGGTATAATTATGCGCCCTATTTGGCAACGCTTCGGCCTGCGGAAGCCGAAGGTTGAAATGAATGAAGCTGCCGAAGAATGCCAGAGAGCCTTCGGAGTTATTTGCTCTTTTATTGGAACGAGGGATTTGGTCCAAGAGCATATTGCCTTCAGAGTATGGCCGCTCGCAGAAAAATGGGAAATGCCACAAGAGACCATAAAGGAGGCTGACGAAGGTGGCCTTATTAGGCTGAAGTATACTTTCAAGTTTGGAGATAAATTCGTTGAGCCAGATGATGACTGGCTAAAAAGTATTGAAAATTTAAGTGATGAACTACTTGGGATTTATTCAAAGGCCGAAGATACTGCATTGTCAGCAGCCTTCGGAGGCCGAAAAAAGAAAAGACTGAACCGAGTTTTTGACGCAATTGGGTTCATGTACCCCGACTACCACTATCCAGCGCGGGGCCAAAAAGAAAAAGCGCAACTTCTGCACAAGAAACTGCTTCAGCCGCTCCCAGCGAGCCATCACCGAAGAGACGAAGGGTAAAGGTTCTTACACACCGGCCACGCTACATTGAACCAGCTACAGTACCTGAATTCGCCGGTGAAACCTCTTCGGCCACCGAAAAAGAACCAACTTCATTGTTGAAGATCGAAGAAAAAACTGAAGCACCCTCAGCAGAGAAAATAGAAAAACCGAGAACTGAAGGAACAAAAGCATTGGAAATTTTAAGTCCTTCAGCAAATGTTGAGACAGTAAAAAACCAAAAGGGGCCAGCAGTAACCCCGAAAAGAAAAAGAATGGTCAATGTGCTAGATGTACTGGAGACAATTAAGTCTTCAAGCACTACCCCGAGGAAGACTGTTGAAACTTCCGAAGCGGAAGCTGAAATTTTTGATACTCAAGCTCCACAGCAACAAATTGAAACTGAAGCTGGGCCTTCAGATCCCACAAAGGTAAAATCCTTGGAAACCGAGAAAGAAAAAATGACGGAGCCAACTCTTGCTGAAGAAATTAGTGCTGTTGCCCCCGAAGCATCCCCCGAAATCCTTGATTACATTGTTCGACATGCTTCGGGGAAAAAGTTATCAGAAGAAGAAGTTTTTGAAGCTAATCACTATGCCAAAGAATTGAAGTATCCGAAGGGGGCACTAGTGTTCAATGGTACAAATGAAGAAGATTTCTTATACTGCCTCCCGGATAACAAAGAATTACTCGTCTGTCGGGAAATGGCCCGAAGCATGGGGTTTCCGAAGCTGGAGGCTGGCCTCTGCGCGATGACAAAGGATGATCTTGCGGACAGCCTTGCGTATAATAGCCTGAAGGTACGAGATCTGCACATTTGGAAACTTTATGATTTGAAATCTATTCTTTTATTTCTTATACTAACTCCTTTACATATAGGGTTTAATACTAAGCAACGCGTTGAGGGCGCAAAAGAATGCCGAAGACGAGAGCTACGATATTGCTTTCAACAACCTTCGAACAGAGGTTGTCAAACTAAGGAACGAAGCCTTAGAAAAGGACAAAATTCTAGTTACATTGGTGGATAAAATAAAGGAGGACGAAGCTACATCTAAAGCACAGGCTGCAGCTCAAAAGCACAAGATTGACGATCTTCGGAAGCAATTAGCCCGGGTTAAAGAAGAACGCATACTTGAAGAAACGAAGCGAGAACTTAGCGACCAATGGGCAAATCATTTAGAAGGAACTGTTGAAGAGCTTCGTTCGTCCAAGAAAAGATGCTATGACAGATCTATGGAGTGCGTTAAGAAAATGAAAGCTAGCTTCGCCAGCGTCGGCGCATTCTCGAGTGAAGAAAACTTTACAAGAGGCAACCCCGAAGGTTCCATCGAATGGATTAATCATGAAGCTGAGGCCTTTGAGGAAATTTTAAATAGCCGCGGAGATATATGCGCTTTTTCGGGTGCCAGGGGGATTGCCACCATTTTAGAGAGAAAGGGCTGCGAACATATAAAGATTTTAGCGCAATCCGAAGCCACCTTGTCCTTCAAAGATGCAAAAGATCCTTCAGCTGAAGCTAGCATGGTCGGTGGAAAATTTTTCACCGATATCTGGGACAATGGTGGTCGAGAAATGGCTCGAGAAATTATCCAAAAAAGCGAAAAAGGCATCCACGAAGCTAGAAAAGTAGCAGAGGCTGTTGAGAAAAGCGCAGAGCCCGAAGGGCAAATAGGTATTAACTAATGGTTTTTATTGTGTTGTAATTTTTGATTTTAAACTTCGTTCGTAATTTGTAATAGCAATGTAGCCATATCATGTCCTCCCTCAGATCCTACTAAAGCGCCTCCGGGCCCTCACCCGAAAGATGACGATGAGATCAAAAAGATGGCCGAAGCTATCATGGATCAAGTTGTCAGCCAACTCCTGAACGAAGCTGCGGAAGTAGTACTTAAGGAAGACTAGGTGCTATAAAAAACATCTGAGATGTAATATATGTAATATCTTGTAACCCTGAATGTAATATACTTGTTTTTTATGGTTCAATTCTTTACGTTGCATGAAATTTTACATGCGTACCGTTTTTGAGTCTTCGACGAAAAAACACCTTCCCTTCTTTTCATGCTTCGTAAAGAAGAATTTTCATTTATCACAACGATATCCATAGTGTTCTGATGAAGAAAATCCAAGCTTCGTAAAAATATTTTCCGAAGCTATACTCCGAAGATCAATATTGTGTCCCCTTCTTGTGCCATATGCAGCATGATGTATGATGCTTATGCTATGCGAAATGATGTGATGATGTTATGCTATGTAAAATGGGATTTATTCCGAAGATACACTCACATCCCTGCAATAAAACACATAATCTTTTTAAATCAGCGTTGACTTTTCGCTGTAAGCCTCCCTTAGGAGCTTCTTCGCCTTTTACTTCAGCGGAATCAGCGTTTATTTTTCGCTGTAAGCCTCCCTTAGGAGCTTCTTCGCCTTTTACTTTCGGCGGTATTCGCGTTGACTTTTCGCGCTTCGCCTTTTACTTAGGCGGTATCAGCGTTTATTTTTCGCTGTAAGCTCTGCATTCCCTTTGGAACGACTTCTGAGCAGAAAACTTACACTGCGCTCCATTTGGAATGGCTTTTTGTAACTTCAGCAAACTTACTCTGCGTTCCTTAGAACGACTTTTTGACGCTTCGAGGAATTCATGCCGTGCCTTTTTAAAATAAATTTTTTGATAATTCGAAGATCCTCCTTGCTATCGCAAATCTTTAAGCTTCAATAACTTAAGCCTGTGGAAAAGATATACTTTCCTTGTGGCAATCAACGAAACTATTACATGAGATTTAAAAATTGTCCTTTATTACACATAAAATAAAACTGAAAGGAAAAGACTACTATCAAAGTAGGATATTTGTCAATAAATGTGCTTCGACTCTGCCACAGTGCTATTGACTGTGCGAGCTTCGGACTGTTCTCTGAAGTCCCTTTGCTGTTGGACATATTGGCCCCCTTCTGGCTGTTGGCCTTGTTGCAGCGGTGGTGGAGGCGGGGGCTGTTGCCAGGAAGCTTGAGGTTGACTCGCCGAAGCAACAGAAACTGCAGGGTGATTACCTACATATTCTGGGATGTAAGGCGAATGATACGAAGCAGTGTGCATAATCTGCTTCGGCTGACCCTGTTGTGCTGCAGCTTCGGCTATCTCCTTTTGCTTCTGGATGGTAACATGGCACATCCTGGTGGTATGGCCCTTGTTTTCACCACAGAACAAGCAAAATGTTCTCCTTGGTTGATCTCCAAATCTTTCGCTGAAGCCCCTGGCGCCTCTGCCTCTTGGAGCTGGCGGCCGAAAGAAGCTTTGCTGTTGCCCCGAAGCTTGTGAGGAGCACTGTGGCCTTTGCTGTTGACTCCCCTTATCATCATTTTGAGTAGAGTTGTGGATTGACCTGACATGCCTTGGATAAAATCTTCCTCCGAAGCCCCTGGTCATTTCGGAAAACCTGAAAGCCTCCTCCCTTCTTTGACGAAAATCATTGTCAGCCCGAATATACTCGTCCATCTTCTGGAGCAGCTTCTCCAAAGTTTGAGGAGGTTTCCTAGCAAAGTACTGAGCTGAAGGTCCTGGCCGAAGTCCCTTGATCATGGCCTCAATTACAATTTCGTTGGGCACTGTTGGCGCCTGTGCCCTCAATCGTAAGAACCTCCGGACATACGCCTGAAGGTATTCTTCGTGATCCTGGGTGCACTAGAATAGAGCTTGAGCAGTGACCGGCTTCGTCTGAAACCCCTGGAAGCTGGTTAACAACATGTCCTTCAGCTTTTGCCATGAAGTGATTGTTCCTGGTCGAAGGGAGGAATACCAGGTTTGAGCAACACTCCTGACAGCCATAACAAAAGATTTTGCCATGACTGCAGTATTGCCACCATACGAAGATACTGTTGCTTCGTAGCTCATCAAAAACTGCTTCGGGTCTGAATGGCCGTCGAACATGGGAAGCTGAGGCGGCTTGTAGGATGAAGGCCAAGGTGTAGCCTGCAGCTCAGCGGACAGAGGAGAAGCATCATCAAAAGCAAAATTTCCATGGTGGAAATTCTCATACCAGTCGTCTTCATTGAAGAAACCCTCTTGATGAAGATCCTTGTGCTGAGGCCTTCGGATCTGCTCATCCTGAGTAAGATGACGAACTTCTTCAGAAGCTTCGTCTATCTGCCTTTGCAGTTCTGCTAGCCTAGCCATCTTTTCCTTCTTCCTCTGCACCTGCTGATGAAGTATCTCCATGTCTCTGATTTCTTGGTCTAGCTCATCCTCTTGCGGTGTCGGGCTGACAGCCTTCCTCTTCTGGCTTCGGGCCTCCCGAAGAGAGAGAGTCTCCTGATTGGGGTCCAGCGGTTGCAAAACTGCAGCCCCAGTTGCTGAAGCTTTCTTCGGCGCCATAGCGAAGGTTTATGGTTGCCGAAGATGTTCAAAACTCAGAGTGGAAAAGAGTTCACCGGAGGTGGGCGCCAATGTTGGGGACTTGTTCTCAAATGCTATAAGATAAGAACAAGGCAACACAAAAATGTTAAACATTAAAGACCTTCGTCCTTTGAAGCATTATTTCCCTTTGGACATAATGCTTTTCGGACGAAGGTTATGAAAGACAAACCTTCATCAATATAGCACATAATAATGAAGAAGGAATCATATGAAATATGAAGGATGACGTAAACAATTATGTATCATTGTCAACTCATTTCTATATTATTATTATGGAAAATAGAAATGATATCCAATAACAAATGTACCTTCGGTTTGAAGGAAGATGTAAGTACAAGCGTGACGCGAAAGTAAAAATGCCAAGTCAGCGTGAACATTACGGGGGCACTGTTCACCTATTTATAGGCACGGGACACAGCCCATGTAAAATTACATCCATGTCCTTTACATTTGGTAGTGATTCTATAGTAATCCACCGAGGCCTAAATAGCATTTTCATCTTTAAGTCGGTTTCCTTTTCTGCTATCATGCCGAAGCTTTCCGCTATCATGCCGAAGCTTTCCTGCTCACAGCTTTGGTACTGCATCAACCTTCGCATTTTTCTCTTACTGTGGCGGTGATTCGAGTCCAAAGATACCTGTTCACACATTATACTCCAGAAATACTGTTAAATCATATTTTTGAGGACCTTCGGAAGCCGAAGGCCCCCAACACAACCGTTTGTTCCTTCTCTCCCCTTGGCGCCTCTTCCTCTCCCCTCCCTCTCTCTATAAAAGGACCCAACGCCCTCTCCTCTTTCCCTTCCTACCCGCGCTCCCTACCTCTCTCTCCCCTACCCGCGCCGTCACTAGAGCCACACCCTGCTCGTCGTCGGAGTTCGCCGTCGTGCCTCATTGTTTGTCGTTCGGTTGCCAGAGACGTGCCCGAGCCCCGCCCGAGCCCCGCCAAACCTAGCCGTGCCCTCGCAGTCCGCCGTCGACCGCGTCGTGCCCGCACCGTGCCCCCGTGCCTCGCCACCGTCCGCCGTCGTCCGTGCGTTAAGGTTGAAGACAACCCAAAACAATTTGAATTTATTTTTGAAATCATGTTTGAATTAATTTATGAATTTGTGAATTATCATTATAATATTGGGATGATGTAATTTGACAATTCATGTGTATGTGAATCGTTGAGTATATGTGTATGAATTATTATTAGACATGTTATTTGTTCGGAATGGTTTTGGATTAGAAAGAATGACTAAATTCGGTAGACATGTGGTAAAAATACTAAATAAGTGATTTTATAACTAACTCTGTTTAGGATGAATTTTAATGTTTATTTAGAAGTTATAACCAAAAAGTTCATTTAGGCTCACTAAATAAATAATAGAAATTCTTGAGCACGGAATTAGTAAGTGGTGTAGAATTTATCTTGGTGCTAGAATTATAGGTTAATCATCAGTCTAAGTTATTTATTAGATTTTTGACCTCAGATTATTATTGATACTTTCTTTTAGAAAGAAAATAAAAAACTAAAAGAATATCACTAGTCGTAATGAAAATAGGTTTTTACTAGCCAAAATAAATGTGTTCATAAGTATAGCACTTAATTTCTTGGAATTAGTAAAATACTTATTTATGTCAAAATAACCATGATTATGTTATTAAAAGTCCAATTAGTGATTTATATTGATTCTTAGAATATTAATGTTAGAAGAATCATAAATAAACCATTTTTAGCAATACACATAAATTCTAGTTAAAAATAAAAAGGAATAAAATTTATTAGTCTATTATTAATAATAAAGAAAATAATTAGCAATTGTTTTCATATAGAACGTTAATACATGTTATACTAGGTAAAACTAGTATTATAGCCACCTACTCGTAATTTCATCAATAATGACTCGCAGTAATAGTCATAATGAATTAATAATTATTTACGCTTTAAGACGTAACTATGAGTATAAATGTGTGATGTATGAATGTGTATGTAATGATGAATGATTACCCCTGTGATGGTGTATGTTTTTTATTTTGGCGTATGTATTCTTTTGTATGTACGATACGCAAATCGATGTTAGAAATGGATTGTGGGGTAGACGAACCCAACTCGTTCGAGGACGACCCACAGGAAACTTTTGAGCAAGGCAAGTGGATTCTCCCTCTGCATATTCTATTTGTATCCAATTAATGCATATAATAATGTTTACTTTTTGGATATATTGCATAATTTGATGGGATTTTCCTAATTAAGGATTTCCTAGATTTACCAACTATATGCCTTGATTACCCTGGGAAAATACTATGCTTTGCAAATTTGTGCTACCGCTCAACTTGATAACTTTGATGTCACTCATTATTTGATATTAATGTTCCATAAATGAAATTGGCATTATGGTGTTAACCCGATGGTTAAACAAGATTATTTCATATTTGTTGGCACCTTTTTCGGGCGCCAAACACTACACAAGAACCAGCGGTGATGCTCTCTACGCAGGGGCGGACGGTCCGCGCGTGCGCAGGGGCAGCGAAAGGTCGCCGACGGCGCCTGGATCTCGCTCCCGGGAGGGACCCCGTCGGGGAGTAAAGATCCTAGGTGGTGTCTAGGCTCGGCTAGACCGACCTAGACTCCTCTAATCGACGTAGAGTCAAAGAGAAGCGGAGGATTTAGGGATTGGAAGACTAACCTAGAACTAGACTAGAACTACTCCTGAGAATAAATGTAAATTGTATTGATCGAGGGTTCGATTGATTGATTCTAATCAGCCGTAATCCTCTATATTTATAGAGGAGGGGGGCTGGACCCGTTACAAACTGATCTCCCGAGTTAATCCCGCGAATTTCGCCAACAAACATAGCAAGAAACTCGGAACCCTAATCTGTTCTACGCGCGCGCGGACCGTCCGGCCCACAGACGTGGACCGTCCAGACCGTGGATCGTCCGGCCTTAGGGCGGGACCGTCCGGTGCTCAATTTGGTTCCCAACATATGCCCCCTGCCTTTTGGTGGAGCTGAGCGAACCAAAAGCAACTAACTCGATGCGATCACATCAATTTTCTTAAGCATCTTGCCACCTACTAGGATAGTACGCAAGGGTCTTGGTCCTGATGGTTAACTCAACGGACGTGATCCATTTAGCTTTGATCGGACTGTCAGTCCCAACATCGCCGAGCGCCGTACTGGTCCTGACCAATTTGTAATCTTGCTTTCCTAATTTTCTAAGTGTTCTGGCGTAGCTCCGTAGTCGACCAGGTCTTCTCCTCATAGGTCGTCCTCCATGGGTGTCGGTACATCGTTGGAAGTGTCCTGGTGTAGTGCGGACGATCCAGCCTTAGAGGTTGTACGGTCCGTGCCCTGTACGGTTGGTCCGGTCTTTATAGCCGGACTGTCTGCCATACCTGCAAAGAACTGCACAGTTGTTGTTTTATTTTTCTGTCTTTGTGGTCATTTGATTTTCCTCAATGGCCTTTGGTCTCCATCTCTTTTGTGGTGGCGGATACCGCGGATGCGTGTCATTAAATATTTTTTCCACCTCCTTCTCCTGATTCTCCTTTGCTCTGAGGCGCTGTAATTTTCGCTTTTGTGATTGTGTCAATCCCGATGGGCACCATTAGGGCATGGAGTATTTTGGATCAGCTATTTTGTTGACAGTGGTACCTTCTTTTTTGTTTGTGTTGGCCGATTCACCAAAAATCATCAGCCCTTCGTTATTTTGTTGTACGACGACATCTGTCGTTCCTATTTTAATGACATCTCCTTTTATCATACTGTTGGAGGTTGTAGCTGTATGCCCCCTGCCAGATTAGTCAGCCTTTGGGGCCGAGTTGTTCGGCAATCTTGCTGGGCATATGCTCATAGACCAGATTGAGGGGCTCTCAATCGGTCTTGTACCGGAGGTGTCAACCTATTGAATACAGATGTTTGGGGTGCCTCCCAAGCGGGGTACTTTGGCATCCCAAATGGGTATGGTGGCATGCCCCACATTTGATTTGGGACATATGGTGGAGGTATGTATGTGTATGGATATGGCATTGGTGAATATGGGGGTGGAGGTGTCCATGCAGGTACGTTAGGTCTTAATTGAACATTATGACCTTCCATCTTTTCCGATTGGTGAGGTGGTCCAATCGGCCTAACTGCTGTCGCTCCTGGGTGGGTAAGCGAGGTCGTTTTAGTGGCTGGTCGCTGGTGCCGGCCTTCTTTTTCACATATTTAGATAATAATTGATCAAAGGTTAGGCTGGATTTTACCAACCGACCAGTTGCCTTGAACGTGTTAGTTTTCCACTTACCTATTTCTGGTCATCGTGGGTTGAAGGTACATGGTTGCCGTGGTTCCTTGGCATGGTCAAACCGTCTGCTGGAACGCTCCAGACCGTCTAGTGATGTTACGGGCCGTCCGCGCCTGGGCACCGGACCGTCCGCGATGCGCAGTATGGGTTCTCGCACATGCTCCCTTGTCTGCGCTTGCCCCCCAGTGCCGGAGGTTGTGATGGTCACTTTCAGTGTCTCCCCTTCATCAGGAGTCTTCTCGGCCACCACTTTCATGCAAGAGATTTTGTTGTTTCCATTGGCCTCTTGTGCGTTGCCGATGATGACTTCTTTATCTTTGCCCTTATCGGCTGTGTTGGGCCGAATTAGGACTTTTTTGCCATTGAAGTCGATCACATTCATTGGGAAGGGCTCCGTGTCCTCCTGAAATTTCAATCGTCCCTCGTTAATAGCCGATTGGATTTATCGTCGAAACACATTACAATTATTAGTGGCATGGGAAATGAGTTGTGCCACTTGCAATATGCGCGACACTTTAGTTCATCGGCGGGTGGAACGGTATAATCGATCTTAATGTTACCATTTTTAGTAATTCATCGAATATCTTATCACATTTGCCGACATTAAATGTAAACTTAACCTCCTCCTGTCGTTTCTTTTGAACTGACTGCAAGGAGGAGCAAGCCAAAGATTTGGCCTGCTCGGGCCAAATTATTTCAGCAGTGTAAACTTCCTTTGGTTCATCATCCGAACTACTTTGATTGTGTTCTACTATATGGACATTATGATGAACCGTTTTGACTAGTTCTTTGCTTCAGCTTTCACAAGCCAAAGCTCTCTGATGTAATTGTGCTAGCGTAAAGAACTAGATGCCTTCTAATTTCTCTTTTAAATAATATCGCAATCCATCAAAGGCTATTCCCGCCAGTTGTTTATCTGTTAAATGAATTTGAAAGCATCGGTTTCTCGTATCCCAGAATCTCCGGATGTAATCACTAACCGATTCATCCTTCTCTTGTCATAGGGCCACTAAGTCTACTAAATCTAGCTCGTAATCGCCAGAGAAGAAATGTTTATGAAATTTTTGTTCTAAGTCTCCCCATGACAAAATGGAATTAAGAGGGAGCATGGCATACCATGTGAATGCAATCCCTGTTAAAGATAATGAAAATAAACGTACACGGAATGCTTCAGTGTCGGCCAATTCTCCTAACTGTGCTAAGAACTGGTCTATGTGCTCACGCGTGCTCTTTCCTTGGTCACCCGAAAACTTTGTGAATTCGAGTATTCTGGTCCCCTGTGGGTATGGGAGACGATCAAACTGGCTATCATAAGGTCTCTGATATGACTGCCCCCCGGGGACTATACTAACTCCGAGCTTATCTCAGAACGCCCCAGCTATTTCCTCCCTCACTATATCGATGGCAGCCGGTGGGAGACCACCGGCTCTTTGGTCCAATATGGGTGAGTTTGTTTGGATGTTGGTATATTGTTTTCCTCCCCATTGGTTTAGGTTTTGCGGCGTGTTAATGCATGCCCTATGAGGCTCATAGGACTGGCTATTCCTTTCTGGCCTTCTGGTGGCCAGGAAGTACTCACTCTCACGGGTTTGATAGATTATATTATGGTGCTGGTGTGTCGTATGGTGAGATGGGGAGTCTAGCTGGGACGGATACGGAGTTGGATATCCATCCTCCTCAAAAAACCCTGTGCCGGACCGTCCGGCTCCGTGCGCGGACTGTCCAGCCATGTGGCCGGACCGTCTGACATTATATTTGGACTGTCTGCACGGACGGTCCGAATGGGTTATCTAGGGTTTGCACGCTATGTGGCGGCTTGGGTGCAGGCCTCGGTAATTTGCTTCTAAAAATGGGATCGGTCACCGCTGTCCCGGACAGTCCGCGCTCACGTGCGGACAGTCCGGACAGCGCAAATCGGCAAATTTATCACCGATGTGCGTGGGAGGCTGTTGTCGCCCAAGGTACATGTCTATCGGCATCCCACAAAGGGGTTGTGACTGGTCATGACAACCTATAGCCGATGAATTGTGTGTGTATTCCCTCAATTCAACCTTGTGCGAAGGAAGATTTGCAATAGTAGACTTATCAAGCGCACGCACTAGCCTTTTATGATCATTTTGTATGTCCCCTACGATATGTTGCATCTGCTCTTGCTGTTCGTCTATGTAAGCTTTAAGAGATTGGAGTTCATTGGTGCTACTTACATTGGGGGTATTCGTAGTAGGTCGGAGCGAAGCCAGATCTGTCGCCCGTTGCCGAACAACTTTGTTGTTCCTGTCCACCTTGAAGTCGGCTAGGAATTTTGCCTTTGCTTCCTGAATCAGCTGCTCCTGGCGCTCCTCGAATAGGAGCTGCTCTTCAGCCGGCAAGGTTTCCCATGTCGGCTTGATGATATTGCTGGTGGAAACTTCAGAGCTATCCTTTGAACTGGCCATTGAGGGCCGATCTCGATAGGTCTGTATGAAATCTTCCCCAGCGGAGTCGCCAAAAAGTATGTTGGCACCTTTTTCAGGCGCCAAACACTACATAAGAACCAGCGGCGGTGCGTGCTCTCTGCGTAGGGGCGGACGGTCCGCGGCCTGGCGCAGGGCTAGGGTTTCCTGCCTGACGGTCGGACGGTCTGCGCGTGCGCAGGGGCGGTGGAAGGTTGCCGGCGGCGCCTGGATCTCGCTCCCGGGAGGGACCCCGTCGGGGAGTAGAGATCCTAGGTGGTGTCTAGGCTCGGGTAGACCGACCTAGACTCCTCTAATCGACGTAGAATCGAAGAGAAGCAGAGGATTTGGGGATTGGATGACTAACCTAGAACTAGACTAGAACTACTCCTAAGAATAAATGTAAATTGTATTGATTGAGGGTTCGATTGATTGCTTCTAATCGACCGTAATCCTCTATATATATAGAGGAGGGGGGCTGGACCCATTACAAACTGACCTCCTGAGTTAATCCCACGAATTTCACCAACAAACATAGCAAGAAACTTGGAACCCTAATCTGTTCTGCGCGCGCGGACCGTCCGGCCCACATGCGCGGACCGTCCGGTGCTCAATTTGGTTCCCAAGAATATTAATTGGAACATGGAGTGACCACCCAGGATAACAATGCAACCACAAGTGCTATCATGGCTCTGGCTTTGGTAATTATCTTTATATGCTTAGTACCTAGCAACCTTACCTGAAATATGGGCAAGAGGGGGAGCGACAGTGGTGGCAGCTCACGTTAACATGGGGACGTATTCTTGGCTAAGGTACCTCGCCCAGAGGGCCTCCTAACCGACTTGGAAACCTTAGCAGGTTGCTTTGTATTAAGTGTATCTTGTGAAAGCCTCATAATGGATCCCTAGCCATTCACCTCGGCAGTGTTTACGGGTCCGATCAACCCAGGCTAGATGGGATACATAGTTTGTGGGTAAAGTTGTACCACCTCTACAGAGTGTAAAACTGAAATGTCAGCGGTGCTCACGCTTAAGAGTAACCTGGACCCTCACATGATAATTGAACTTAAAGATGGACAATAAATCGAGATCTGATGATCTGCCAATGGTTTGCTTAAGTGGTTTCACTTAAGTGTTTTTGATATACTCTTATACCTTTGTTTAAATGGGATACTTGGGATACACACTTATTAGTAAGACAAGTGTTGCTAATAAAATATTGACCAACTAAAATGCTTACCGCTTAACCTTAGCCTCACCTTGTTAAACTTGCATTAATTCCCCCCACTTGCTGAGTCCCGACCATAAGTGAGCTCTCCCTTGCTAATATTTTGATTAGAGAGTGATGAAGAAGACCTTGATGGAGATTTCGATGAATACTGAGTCTAACGATGCGCCGGTCATCTTCTTGTGGGAGATTAAAAATGTTATTTCCGCTTTACTTTTATGATACATTTTAAGATATTATTATCTAGATGTTGTAATAAAGACTATTCTACTCTCTTTACGCCTTTATTGCATTGTCTTTTGATATATTACACTTGTGACGTCAACATATGTGTGGAAAATGGATCTTGGCACACATATGCTATGCATTCGGTTTTGCCCCCAGAACCGGGTGTGACAGAAGTGGTATCAAAGCTATGCTGACCATAGTTCGTTAGGCTAGTTAGAAATGGGAAGCCTAGTTTGTTCAAAACTTGCTATTTCATTCTTATAAAATTATTTTTGGCCTTACCTCTTTAAAAATTCAACTGAGTTGATATTTTCTCTTGTAGATGGTTCGTACCCTTCAAACCACCCGAGTCAACACCAACTACGCCCCTCCGCCACGACAAGTTCCTGTCTACCAAGTGGTAGTTGAGGAAATTCCGGTGGATCTCCCTCGCATTCAAGTGGAGCATGGAGTCATCTTAGAGGATAGCTCGGAGGAACTTCTGCCGACACCCACCCCGTTGGCAGAGTCGCTGGCCTTCGCAGCTAGATCATCAACCTCAGCACCGCCGACACCAGCAGTTCAAGCTCCTGCACCTGGAAGCTATGACCCGGACGACTCTAGGGATGATGATGAAGATGACGATGACGAAAATGATGACGAGGAGAACGTTAACGAAGAGGCCAACGATGTTCAGCAGGACTACTTCATGGGGTTTGGGCCTGTCACCGAATATTACACATCAATGTTCGAGACAGGGCACTTCCCCAACCTGCTGCACGTGCTGCATGCGTTGGGAACCTACGTCTGACCCTTGTACGAGACAAGGCGAGTGTGCGAGCCTCCCTGGGCTTGCTACTACATCACTCGCATTCACATCAGGGTGATGGATGCAGGGGATAGGGGTTGTAGGACTTTATCAGCTCATGAGTCCCTAACACCGCTATCCACCTACGCTGCTTCGATCAGCGATGCTGCCAGACAGACTTTATGGTCTCTCAGCCACACCTACCGACAGCAGTAGCATGACACGAAGTTCAGACATCTTCCTCTGCGTCTGAGTGGAGGTAGCCAGACCAGCATCGTTCTAGGTGGAGCTGGTGAAGATCGCCTCAACACCCTAGCTGGTGTAGTGGTAGGTCTTAACACAGACCTAGACAGTGCCACCCTGGATCTCTCTATGGTGCACTTGGAGCTGGACGATGCCCACGCCAGGATTGCAGCCCTGGAAGCTTAGCTTCAAGAACAGGATCCCCCTGAAGCCCAGGTCCCCGCCATGGCATTGTCCCCTCCCCGCAAGAGGATTCGCTATGTGAAGCCTGGATCCATCACCAGGCTGCTTTGAAAAGATTAAGATATATTGTAATAAGATAGTTTCCACGCCAGACGATGAACACCTCTTTTATAATTTATGCTTATAATAATAACAACCATGTGATGGTGTTGGTTGCAATGTTTGATTTGGATTTTTACTTGAGTGCAATGGTCTTATGGAATGATGGCCATAAGAGCGTATAAAAAAAACTTAACCTTAATAATAAGCTATTCCTCTCTAGAATCTTTCTTACTCCTCACTCCTCTAAGAATTTCACTTTCTAACCAACCAGATGGTGAACGCTCGCTCAGGTCCCAACAACAACAGGAACTCGCGTGGTCAGCAGATACCACCACCACCACCGAACCCTAATATGGAGCAGTTTATCGCAGCTCAAATGCAGCTTCTACAGGGACTCACTGCGTCTGTGCAATAGATTCAGCAAAACCAACAGAACCAATAGAACCAACAGCAACAACAGAATGTACCCCCGGCTAGAGACAAGCATCGAGATTTCATGAGCCATCACCCGCCTACTTTCTCTTATGCGATTGATCCTTTGGATGCCGATGACTGGCTCAAGGTTATCAGAAAGAAGTTGGATATCACCTAGTGCAATGACCGGGAGAAGGTCTTGTACGCCTCAGGAAGACTCGTGGGAGCCGCGTCTGACTGGTGGGATGCCTTCACAGCGGCACACGCCAATGCAGATATTATAACCTAGCAGGAGTTCCAAGTGAACTTCCACGCTCATCATATTCCCTCGGGGATTATGAAACTAAAGAAGAAGGAGTTCCTTTCCCTCACTCAAGGGAATATGACCATCAGTGAGTACCGTGATCACTTCACCCAGCTTTCACGCTACGCACCGGAAGAAGTGGATACTGACGAGAAGCGCCAAGAGTGTTTCTTGGAAGGGTTGATTGGACCGCTGAACTATCAGCTATAGAGTCATACCTTCCCCAACTTTCGGACTCTGCTGAACAAGGCAATTGGCCTTGAAAGCAAAAGAAGGGAACTGTCTGACCACAAAAGGAAGTTTCAAGGTCAGTCTAGCAGGAACACACGCCCGAACAACTCGCAGGGTTCTCAGTTTTGCTCTGGAAATCAGAGCGGAAACAATTATCAGATGCAACACTCTGGACAACAAGGCTAGAGAAGCAATCAAGCTCAAAACCAGCAGGTGAACAGCTCTCAGACCAACCAAAGGTCTGGTGGTAATTCGCAGACTTGTCAAGGTGGCGCCGTGAACACACAGGCCAAAAGCAACAACAACGCACCAGTCCAACCCAACAGCTGTTTCAAGTGTGGTGAACATGGCCATTATGCTAACAACTGCCCAAGGCACAATCAACAGACACCTCAGAAGAATAGCGGACAGAGAACTGACCAGACACCCCCGCTCTTTGATCTGCATAGAACAAAATGCCGCAGAACCAAAATAGAGGAAGGGTTAATCACGTCACAGCGGAATCAGTGCTTGAGGATGCCGACATGGTGTATGGTATGTTTCTTATTAACTCCATACCTGCTTCAGTTTTATTTGACTCTGGAGCATCGCATTCATTTATAACCGAGTCATTCGTGGAAAAACATAACATACCAAAGTACCCTCTTAAGAAGATGTTACATATTAGTTCACTGGGAGGTGATATGATGGCCACACACTCATGCCTCCATGTTAATCTCAAGATTCAAGGAATAGATTTTCTAGTCAACCTAGTGGTCCTAGGATCCAATGATATTGATGTGATTCTTGGATGTGACTGGTTGAAAAGGTGTGATGGAGTGATACAATGTGCCAAAGGAACAATTATGTTGACAAGTCCTCAAGGTGAAAGAATCCAAGTTAGCACAGACATGTCAACAAATGCAAAAGGAGAGACAATGGTAAATCACTTGGAAGAAAAGCCTCTGGAAAATATCAAAGTAGTGTGTGAATACCCAGACGTATTTCTGGAGGAATTACTAGGTATGCCACCTGATCGTGATATAGAGTTTTCTATTGAATTATTACTCGGAACTGCACCTATCTCAAAAATACCTTATAGAATGGATGTAAAAGATTTAGTCGAACTGAAGAAACAAATAGATGAATTACTAGAAAAAGGTTTTATTCGCCCAAGTTCATCCCCTTGGGGAGCCCTAGTTCTATTTGTGAGCAAGAAAGATGGTTCGAGAAGAATGTGTGTTGACTATAGAAGTTTGAATGAAGTAACAATTAAGAATAAACACCCATTACCTCAGATTGAAGATTTGTTTGATCAGATGAAGGGAGCTAAGATATTCTCGAAGATAGATCTAAGGTCGGGATATCATCAGTTAAAGATTCGAGCAGAAGATGTACCCAAGACAGCCTTCACTATGACATATGGATTATATGAGTTTTTGGTCAGGTCATTTGGACTGACTAATGCACCAGCATACTTTATGAACTTGATGAATAAAGTACTCATGGAATACCTGGATCAGTTTGTGGTCATATTCATTGATGACATACTGGTATACTCTATGAATGAAGAAACACATGAAGATCATCTAAGGCTAGTCCTACAAAAGCTTCGTGACAACCAATTATATGCAAAGTTCTCAAAGTGTGATTTTTGGCTGAAGGAAGTTGCTTTCCTAGAACATATTGTTACTGATGGTGGAATTAAAGTAGATCCAAGAAAGATAAGTGAAATACTAAATTGGAAGCAACCAAAGGATGCGTCCAAGATCAGAAGTTTTCTTGGATTGGCAGGATACTACAAAAGATTTATTGAAGGTTTTTCCAAGTTAGTGAAACCTCTTACCTCACTACTGGAAAAAGGTAAAGAGTTTAAGTGGGATGAAGCATGCCAGAAATGCTTTGAGGAACTCAAGAAAAGGTTAACCATTGTACCAATATTGGTAATGCCAGACATTCACAAATGATTTGATGTGTATTGCGATGCATCACAACTTGGACTTGGATGTGTGCTAATGCAAGAAGGAAAAGTAATAGCCTATGCTTCAAGGCAGTTGAGAAAGCATGAGAAGAATTATCCTACGCATGACTTGGAACTAGTTGCCGTAGTGCATGCTTTGAAGATTTGGAGGCACTATATGATTGGAAACAAGTGCAAAATCTTCACGGATCACAAAAGCTTGAAATATATATTCACTCAGAAAGAACTCAACCTAAGACAGAGAAGATGGCTTGAGTTGATCAAAGACTATGATTTGGAAATACAATATCACCCAGGAAAAGCAAATGTAGTGGCTGATGCTTTGAGCCGTAAAGGTCAAGTGAACAACATCACTACTCATTTGATGTCACATGAATTGTGCTGGGAAATGGAACAACTCAACCTTGGTATGCTCAATAATATGGAAGCAACAGTTATGGAAGTTGAATCTACTTTGTGAAAGGGAAATGTGCCCTTGGGCCATTTCTAAGTATTTTGGTGATTGAGTGTGTGACACCCCAGGTGTCAGTTTCGTGTTACGTCGGGAGATTAATCCTAATCTCGGATGCTCAGTGAAAAATTTCTATTTCTCGATCGTGCCTATCTCTGTTTATCAGGCTTTCTCTCGGAAGTTCACCGAATTCAGAGATAATCGATCGCGAGAAACAGCCAATTTTGGAGCGTGTTAAAACTTTTAACAAATGCCAACTCGTTAATCATTCCTGATTTATAATCCCATTTAAAGCTCATTTAATCAAGCACTCGACAGTTGCTAGTCGAGCTGTGTCCAAATCCAATTTCTCGAAGATTCGATCTATGTCCGAAAATTAATCCGACTTCGTACTCTCAAACGGAATGCTCAATATGTCGTCTCTAATCAAATTTATCTGACTCGACCAAATATCTCATGTCCGAACCGAATTCAAAACCCCGTATCGACTGTGATTTTTAAATGTCACGATCCGATTTCTCCGGCTAAAAATCCGAAAGCTGGTCGTATCCCGAGGCATTTTATTTTCGAATCACGCATAGGGAAATTATTTCCGAGAGAATCCAAATCAGACACTCGGCTGAAATTAATCGCTCATTTGCCCGATCGTCCGAACTCTCGTTCACTCTGTTTTGCGTACCGACGAAATCCGCACGAGAATTTTTCCGGAAAATATTTAGCGCAGCCCGAATTACACGTTTTGGGCCAAGCCCATTTAAAACCTAGCCCATTAGGCCCACTAAGAAACCCTAACCCTAGGGCTTCTTCTATAAATAGGGGTGCTCACTAGGTCATTTTCCACTCCCACCCCTCCATTTTCCCCTAGCCGCCACTCTCTCTTCTCCCCTTTCTTTTTCTCTCACGCACAGCCTTCTTCCTTCTCTGTTCCTGGCAGCAGCGCGCAGGGAGCTTCTTCCTCCCATGGCGCCTCCTCTCCTCCAAGGCGTCGCGTCTCCCAGCCAGCGCCCAGCTCGCCCCCTCCCTAGCGCCCCTCTGCTCCATGGCCAGCGCGCCCCTTCTTCCTCCCTGGCTCCCCATGGCTGCAGCAGGGACAACGCCCTTCTCCCCCTCACTTCTCCCCTGCGCAGCCATTCCCATCTCGCAGCAGCTCCAGCTCCAGCTCCGGCCAGCGGCTGTGGCACGGCGCCCTTGCAGCGGGATGCGCGGAGCTTCCCCATGGCGCTCGGCTCGTCCCCTTCCATGGTGCCCCTGCTGTTGCTCGCCTGGCTTGGATGAGGAGCAGCCGATGCCCTGCACAGTAGCGCCCCTGCTCCATATTTTTTTCCTCTGCTCTCAGCCGCTAGCAGCCGTGGTGCTGGTCTCTGCTCCCTATACGGCGAGCTCATGTGCTCACAGCACCATTCCCTGCCTTCTCTCTGTCCCCAGCGACCAGCAGCAAGGACAGCCCCCTTCCCTCGCTCCTTTTCGATGTGCGCAAGGTGTTTGACACAATGCCTGCGAAGATGATATGTTGTCGTAGCACCATCGACGCCCATCGTGTGTTCGCTGTTTGCACAGCCCATCCGCGACGCCGTCGAAAAACGTGGTGAGACACCCCGCTCCCCTTGCTGCTATCCCATTTTTGTGTGCTTGGTAAAAAAATGTTGAACCGTTGTGTGTGTCTAATCGCAGCTAGCCGTCAATGTCGCGCTTCGCTCCTTGCCCGTTCGACGAAATGCCGAGCCATGTGGACAGCACATGCGTCTAGTCCGCTCCCGTTCAGGTTGATTAATTTATAGTTACCATCCGTATGTTTTGATTGACGACAGGCAGTGCATGTATATGTGTGGAGATGTGTAAAATGTTTTGGCTATGCGCATTGGTAGGATCACGTTTGCGATTAGAGAACAAGAGGTTAATTGATGTGCACGATTTGTAGTTGTCTAATTATATTTTGGTCGATGATGTGCATGTGGTTATATGTGTGTGAAAGTATAATTGTATGAATGGACGCGTGTGAAGAAGAAAATGAGTAGAAAAGAACTCGGGTATTTTTATTTTGATAGGAAAATATGCGATGCGTTGTTTGATGCAAAAAAAAACTAAATTACAAAATGCGGATTATGTTTTGGGAAATGCATCAATATGTGTTTGTGTGAAAAGTATAATTGTTTTATGCAATGTGATGAGATTCGTGATTATAGAGGAGTTATATTTGTTGATGTGACGAGTAGTAAAAAAATACTCGTTTGTGTGGAGGATGTATCGTTAAGACATGAGTGTCGGAGTGCATTTATATTAGTGGTCGCACCATATTGCTTGAAGTGTCTCGAGTGCACGCCATAATAATGGTTGTATGCGAGACAGGGTGATGCGCATGATGAGTTTAGTAAAAGTTCCATCGGTATCACTTGTGTTAAGTTGAGGTTTCTTGTGCGGGTATATGCCGTGATATGGTTATACTCGCAACGAGGAAAGATGTATGTATTGTGACACGACGCTTAGGTCGCTATTATATAATCGCATAAAGGATGCATATGATGGTCATGTGATTAAAGAGTGGAGTAGTGGCAAAGAGAGAAGTAAGTCTAATATTTTTAAACGCTTAGTTGATAGCGCCTATCGTCTTCGCCATGATTTTTGTTGTATGGCGGATCGATGCCTTGTCGTCGTAGTCTTAGGAAATTTTCTGAAATGTGCTAGTGCTCTACTGATGGGGTTGAAGGAACTTGAGATGTATTGCAATAGCTGTGTGTCACGCAGGTTACCCAAAAAAATGGCGAAAGTTGGTGTATGTTGATAATTGAGAAATAGACATGTCTTTAGCCAACTCACGTTAAGTAAGAGTCAATGGTGTAAGTGATTGTGAAATATACATGTAGTGTCTCGGACTGCGATAATAATAGGCAAGCCGACGTGTATGTCGTATGGCGGGCTATGTCGTTCCTTTGGTTAATCAACTTGTTAGATGACGCGGTTAAGCTCGTAATCACGGTGAATTGCTTGTTGTAGTCTACATATGTATGGTTACGGTCGCGGGTAAAAAAATAGTAGTGTTCATATGATGTCTAAGCTAAAATACAAATTACTATGTGAAGAGCGCATCGATAAACACATATATGTCGGGTAAGATTATTGTGGTAGATGCGTTGCTAATTGTGTATGACAATTCTAGTGCACAAAATGAATTGTATAAAATTGGTAAGTCTACTTGTTGGTCCTAATTTGATTGTTTCAACTTTAACAAATGGTAAGGTGTTAAAATAATTCAAGTCTCTAGAACGCGGCAATTTTTAAGTGAATAGGAGCTGAATTTTATTAGTTGTTGTTTTGGGCTGCACGTACTGTTTTCGTCGCGCTGTATGTTTGATTGGCTAAATTATGTTTTCTGTAAAAACGTTACATAAAAAAGTGGTAGATAACTTTATTATCTTGCTGGTGTTAAAATTTGACAGTCATAGGTCTAACGGTTTAGGAGTTGTGCTTTTTACAAATTCAGTGACTGAATCTGTCCAAATTCTGTACAGATTTCAGAGACTGTACTGTTTGCTTAAGTTAATGTTTGAATCAGTCCTTGTAGATTATAAGAAAGTTGTAGATGCTTTTCTTATCTTGCTTGTGTTAAAATTTCATAACTAAAAGCCTGACGGTTTAAGAGTTATGAATTTTACAACTTGGTTGCTGTGTTCTGTCCACCGTCAGAACAGATTTTGAAAACTGCGTTGTTTGATTCAGTTAAGCACAGAATCACTTCTTGGTGATTATAAACGTTATGTAGTGCAATTTCCAAGCTTTCCAAAAAGTCTTGGCTCACTATTTTTGGTGGTCTGAAGATTAAGTTATGGATGTTTAAAGTCTGAAGACTGAATCTGTCCAATTCTGGACAACAAAGCCTTCTAGTGTATTTTATCCTTAGTTAAATATTGAATCACCTTAACCTTTCCAGAAAGTCTAGGATCACCTTGTTTGGGTGCCTGAATCTTCAGTTGTGAATTTTTGAAGTTGCAAGTCAGAATCTGTCCAAATCTGGACAGTGCTGCTGTAATTGCACCTTTTGACCTTGCTAACAACTGAATCCTGTGGAGGTAAGAATACCAAAGTTGTAGTTCACTTTTTAAGCTTTCCAGAAGGTCTTAGTTGGCTATTTTTGGATTAATATTTGAAGAGTTATGATTAAAACTAGCAACTGCTGTATTGCTGTCCAAAAATTCTGCTAGTGCGCTTTTGATTGTTTAGTTCACCCTTGTCGCTAAAAATATTTGGTTTGCTCTTAAGTAATGTAGACTTACCATGGTTAAGCTAGAGATGATATGTGTGTCTTGTTTTATATGTTTCTTCTTTAGTTGATTGTGATATAGAATTTACATAGCCATTGATGCCTATGTCATCGGTTAAACTTGTGTTGGATGCTTTTGTGTGACAAGTAGAATAACTAATGAAAAGCCGTAGCAAATTAAATAAACGCTTGTACTTATGGGGTCGTATTTGTGTTGCGTAAGTATACGAAATGTTTGTCGTCTTTTAGTGGTGTTAACATTGTGCGCTCGATGATAGGTAGTTAGCTAACGCTAGTGTGTGTGGTTGCTTGGGATGTCCCGCTACTTGGTGTTTAATTCGCTAGCAGGTACTTAAAATATCTTGTGCTATTTCATTATATTCATACATATGCATCTTGCACCTCATATAGGACCGAGAGATGATGATCGAGCCAGTGATGTGGTGCCAACCACAAGACGTAGTTGGTGGACGACCTGAAGAATGGACTTAACCAGTGGATGCTCGCCGAGCGAGTATCTCCCCCAGCAAACACTATCTAAGTGTTAAATAAAAGGCAAGCCTCGGTTTTATGCATAACCGTTATATATGCTATTTTACTGCACTTAATGTTTGTAGGCTTGTACTGTGCACTTAAGTGTAGGAGTTGTTTGGAACCTTAGTTGCATGAACTCAGGATTCCCTTTGAGATGGATACTAGTATGCTAGGTCGAGTAGCTGCTTTATTAATTAGGGATCTCGGTAGAAGTCGAGTGATTTTTCTAGCACTCGCGCGAGGTCAGGAATTGGTTGTATCCATTTTGAGATCATAATGATGGTGGTCTGTGGACAACGGTCCATGGGGATGCATTGTCTACGAGACGGAAATTGGAATAAGGATTAAGGTGTGGTACCGTGAGTCAAGCGTTTGAACGTACTAAACATATGCCGAGAAATATGGTAAATCGGTAAGCCTAGTACCTGATTAAACCTGGCAGTGGACTTTACCCCTCACGCGACTTGAGACGTGGTCTCCCATTCCGGTTATGGTGGGTACAAGTGCGGTCACTGCACGACGGCCAGTCGGGGTCAGTGAGGCATTGTACGCCAAGGCGGTGAGCCCTGATCTGCTGACGGGGAATCAATGGGGACAGTTGATGTGTGTGGGGACGGAGTGCCCCTGCACGTCGTGTGTTTAGGTTTACCTTGCAAGGATAAAACTCGATTCGAATCGTCTGCTTCTCGCAGCTAATGAGACTGCTTGATCCATGCTGCTACATTGAGTAATAAGTGGAAATGAGTTGACTGGCAAAAGATGTTGATTGCAATAATGTTTGATACCATGTATGACTAGCTAGGTACACATCTAGTTTAAAGGATCATACTAAAACCTGAAAAGCTAAAAGGTGATTTTAGACTCAGCTAGTGCTTTTGGCAAACCAAACCCCTCAGCCAAACAGCTGCATGTCTAGAGGTAGAGGAGTAGACTCCTCACACCGGGTAAGTCTAGCTGAGTATTAGTATACTCAGCCTTGCTTGTGGCACAATTTTTGCAGGTACTCCTTAGGATGATTGATTGTTGGTGTGACTTGGCCTTCGTCCCTGCCACCGGGATAGACGGTCGAGTGGGTTACTGCTTCCACAGGAGGGGACCAGGAGGAGTAGCGTGGCCAGGCTTCGCCATGTTGCTCGGTTCTTCTCCGTTAGTTATTTCCGCTGCATTAAAAATTTCGGTTATTATTTCTGAAACTCCGATAATGTACTCACTAATGATACTTATTAAATTTGTGGTATTATGTTTCATTGTATTTCTCTGTGCCTCACCTTCGTGTGAGTTAGTGGTATTCGATCCTGGATAAGTGGCTTTATCGGACTAGATCCGAGGGACTGACGGGTTATTCCGGTTTAAGTGTGTTGTTGCCCTTAAGGGTGCGACTTGGGCACTTAATCTGGAATAATTCGGGCGGTTCCGCCACAGAGTGCCAACACAAGTGCTTAAGTGTAAATCTATGCCAATTGATGGACAAAGTGCAAATCAAGTCTAAAGGTATGTTTCTAGACTTAGTACATTGTTTTGAGAACTAATGTATTGTGTCTAAGTGCTAGAAACAGGAGAAATCGAATTGGAAAAGAGATGGCTTTGTTCAGCCAAAGTCTGCTCACTCTGGGTGCACCGGACTGTCCGGTGGTGCACCGGACAGTGTCCGGTGCGCCAGGCTGGCTCTGGCGAACTTGCTGCTCTCGGGACTTCGACAGCGGTGTACGACTATAAATCACCGGACTGTCCGGTGGTGCACCGGACTATCCGGTGAGCCATTCACAGGCGAACTCGTCGCTCTCGGGAGATGATTAACTGCGTACGGCTATAATTCACCGGACTGTCCGGTGGTGCACCGGACTGTCCGGTGGTGCACCGGACTGTCCGGTGAGCCAACGGTCGGCCGGTGAATTATAGTCGTACGCCGTTAATCATCTCCCGAGAGCGACGAGTTCGCCTGTGAATGGCTCACCGGACGGTCGGCCGCACGATCTGCGCAGGACACGTGGCCGAGCCAACGGCTAGAAGGGAGCACCGGACTGTCCGGTGTGCACCGGACAGTGTCTGGTGCGCCAACGGCTCTGAATCTCCAACGGTCGGCTTCGCCAAAGAAGGAAAGAAATCCGCACCGGACTGTCCGGTGCGCCAGGCGACTGAAGGCAAGAATTGCCTTCCTGGAATGCTCTCAACGGCTCCTAGCTGCCTTGGGGCTATAAAAAGGACCCCTAGGTGCATGGAGGAGTACAACAAGCATTCTCCAAGCATTCCTAAGCACCAAGACTTCGATTCCGCACATTTGATTCTTTGTGAGAGCAACTAGAGCTCTATTTGAGTTGTGAACTCGTCGGGTTGTGTTGTGAGCTCTTGTTGCGACTTGTGTGCGTGTTGTCGCTCTGATTTTGTGTCTTGTGTGCGTTGCTCATCCCTCCCTTACTCCGTGCTTCTTTGTGAACATCAAAGTGTAAGGGCGAGAGACTCCAAGTTGTGGAGATTCCTCGCAAGCGGGATAAAGTAAACAAAGCAAAACATCGTGGTATTCAAGTGGGTCTTTGGACCGCTTGAGAGGGGTTGATTGCAACCCTCGTCCGTTGGGACGCCACAACGTGGAGTAGGCAAGTTTTGTACTTGGCCAAACCACGGGATAAACCACTGTGTCTATCTGTGTTGATCCTCTTATGGTTGTTGTGATTTGCAAGAACTCCTCTCTAGCCACTTGGCCTTATTGTGCTAACGCTTAATCAAGTTTTTGTGGCTTTAAGTTTATGTTTTTACAGGATCACCTATTCACCCCCCTCTAGGTGCTCTCAATTGGTATCGGAGCCGTTCTCTTCACGAAGGGACTAATCGCCCGAAGAGATGGATCCTAAGGGCAAGGGGATTGTGATCAATGATAAGGAGAAGGAGTCCTTCGTCAACGAGCCGAAAGCTGACAAGCCTACCGACTCGGGCTTGGGCCACAAACGAAAAGATGGGAAGAAGAAGAAGACGAGGCGCATCAAGGAGATTGTCTACTACGACGACAGCGACGAGTCCTCTTCTTCCCAAAAGGACGACGACAACGACTACGAGAAAAGGAAGACGGTTAATTCAAACTTCTCTTTCGATTATTCTCGTATTCCGCATAGTTCAAATACACATTTGCTTTCCATTCCTCTTGGCAAACCTCCACACTTTGATGGGGAGGACTACGGATTTTGGAGTCACAAAATGCGTAGTCACTTGTTCTCTCTCCATCCAAGCATATGGGAGATTGTAGAGAGTGGAATGAAATTTGATAGCTCGGATAGTCCCATGTTTATAAATGAACAAATCCATAAAAATGCACAAGCTACTACTGTCCTTTTAGCATCTTTGTGCAGGGAAGAGTACAATAAGGTGAGCGGCTTGGACAATGCCAAGCAGATCTAGGACACCCTCAGGATCTCACATGAGGGGAACGACGTCACCATGCTCACCAAGATGGAGTTGGTGGAGGGCGAGCTTGGGAGATTTGCAATGATAAGGGGAGAGAAGCCAACCCAAACATACAACCGGCTCAAGACCCTCATCAACAAAATAAGGAGCTACAGAAGCACGCGATGGACGGACCACGACGTCGTTCGCCTAATGCTACGGTCTTTTACTGTCCTTGATCCACATCTTGTGAACAATATTCGTGAAAATCCTAGGTACACCAAGATGTCACCCGAAGAAGTACTTGGGAAGTTTGTAAGCGGGAGAATGATGATCAAGGAGGCGAGATACATGGACGACGCGTTGAATGGTGCAATCCATGAGCCTCAACCCGTTGCTCTCAAGGCAACGAGTAGCAAGGAGGCGCTACCTATCAAGGTGGCGCAAGTTGAGGCGGCGGGACTAAATGAGGAAGAGATGGCCCTCATCATGAAGCGCTTCAAGACGGCGCTAAAGGGCCGCAAGGAGCATCCCAAGAAGAACAAGACGAAGGGAAAGCGCTCCTGCTTCAAGTGCGGTAAGATTGGTCATTTTATCGCTAATTGTCCCGATAATAATAGTGACCAGGAACAAGAAAAGAAAGGGGAAAAGAAGAAGAAGTACAAGAAGGCTAAGGGCGAGGCACATCTTGGCAAGGAGTGGGACTCGGATTGCTCTTCATCCGACGACGAAGGACTTGCCGCCTCAGCCTTCGACAAATCATCCCTCTTCCCCAACGAGCGTCACACATGCCTCATGGCGAAGGAGAAGAAGGTATGTACTCAAAACAATACCACTTATGCTTCTTCAAGTGATGATGAGTCTAGTGATGATGATGAAATAGATTACTCTAGTTTGTTCAAGGGATTGGATAGAACTAAAATAGATAAGATTAATGAATTAATTGATGCCTTGAATGAAAAGGATAGACTTTTAGAAAAACAAGAGGATCTTTTGTATGAAGAACATGATAAATTTGTAGAGACACAAAAATCTCATGCTTTAGAAGTTAAAAGGAATGAAATGCTTTCTTGTGAACTATCTACTTGTCATGAGACAATTTCTAGTTTAAAAGATGTTAACAACGATTTAAATGCTAAACTAGAAGTAGCAAATAGATCTAACTCTTGTGTAGAACATGTTGTGATTTGCACTAGGTGTAAAGATTTTAATGTTGATGCTTGTAGTGAACACCTAGTGTCTATTGCAAAGTTAAATGATGAAGTGGCTAGTCTTAATGCCCAACTTAAGACTAGCAAAAATGAATTTGATAAACTAAAATTTGCAAGGGATGCCTACACGATTGGTAGACACCCCTCAATTAAGGATGGGCTTGGCTTCAAGAGGGAAGCCAAGAACTTAACTAGTCATAAAGCTTCCATTCCCGCCAAGGAGAAAGGGAAGGCCTCTATGACTAATAGTGTTCAAAAGAACCATGCTTTCATTTATGGTGATAGAAAATTTTCTAGAAATGCGTATAGGACCTGTGCTTATGATTCATATGCTATGACTGCTTCTAGTTCCCATGTTGTGCATGATAGAGATATGCCTAGGAAAAATATTCATCATGTGCCTAGAAAGAATATTGTTCATGTTCCTAGGAAAGTAATTAATGAACCTTCTACAATTTTTCATACTTGCAATGCTTCCTTTGCTATTTGTAGAAAGGATAAGAAGGTAATTGCTAGGAAATTAGGGGCAAGATGCAAGGGAGATAAAACTTGCATTTGGGTCCCTAAGACCATTGTCACTAACCTTGTAGGACCCAACAAGAGTTGGGTACCTAAGACCCAAGCCTAAATTTGCCTTGCAGGTTTATGCATCCGGGGGTACAAGCTGGATTATCGATAGCGGATGCACAAACCACATGACGGGGGAAAATAGGATGTTCTCTTCCTACGTTAAGAACAAGGATCCCCAAGATTCAATAATATTCGGTGATGGGAACCAAGGCAAGGTGAAAGGGTTAGGAAAAATTGCTATTTCATCCGAGCACTCTATTTCTAATGTGTTCTTAGTTGAGTCACTTGGATATAATTTGTTATCCGTTAGTCAATTATGCAATATGGGATATAATTGTTTATTCACAAATGTAGATGTGTCTGTCTTTAGAAGGTGTGATGGTTCACTAGCTTTTAAGGGTGTACTAGACGACAAACTTTATTTAGTTGATTTTGCAAAAGAGGAGGTCGGTCTAGATGCATGCTTAATTGCTAAGACTTGCATGGGCTGGCTGTGGCATCGCCGTTTAGCACATGTGGAGATGAAGAACCTTCACAAGCTTCTAAAGGGAGAACACGTGATAGGTCTAACTAACGTGCATTTCGAAAAAGATAGACCCTGTGCAGCTTGTCAAGCAGGTAAACATGTGGGAAGCTCTCACCATCCCAAAAATGTGATGACCACATCAAGACCTTTGGAGATGCTTCATATGGACCTCTTCGGACCCGTCGCCTATCTAAGCATAGGAGGAAGTAAGTATGGTCTTGTTATAGTTGATGATTTTTCTCGCTTCACTTGGGTATTCTTTTTGCAGGATAAATCTGAAACCCAAGGGACCCTCAAGCGCTTCCTAAGGAGAGCTCAAAATGAGTGAGCTCAAGGTGAAGAAGATAAGGAGCGACAACGGGTCCGAATTCAAGAACCTTCAAGTGGAGGAGTACCTTGAGGAGGAAGGGATCAAGCACGAGTTCTCCGCTCCCTACACACTACAGCAAAATGGTGTGGTAGAGAGGAAGAACAGGACACTCATAGACATGGCGAGGACAATGCTTGGAGAATTCAAGACCCCCGAGCGGTTTTGGTCGGAAGCCGTGAACACGGCTTGCCACGCCATCAACCGGGTCTACCTTCACCGCCTCCTCAAGAAGACTTCGTATGAGCTGCTAACCGGTAACAAACCCAATGTGTCTTACTTTCGTGTATTTGGGAGCAAATGCTATATTCTAGTGAAGAAAGGTAGAAATTCTAAGTTTGCTCCCAAAGCTGTAGAAGGGTTTTTGTTAGGTTATGACTCAAATACAAAGGCGTATAGAGTCTTCAACAAATCATCGGGTTTGGTTGAAGTCTCTAGCGACGTTGTATTTGATGAGACTAATGGCTCTCCAAGAGAGCAAGTTGTTGATCTTGATGATGTAGATGAAGAAGACGTTCCAACGGCCGCGATACGCACCATGGCGATTGTAGATGTGCGGCCACAGGAACAAAAGGAGCAAGATCAACCTTCTTCCTCAACGATGGTGAATCCCCCAACTTAAGATGATGAACAGGTTCATCAAAAGGAGGCGTGTGATCAAGGGGGAGCACAAGATGATCATGTGATGGAGGAAGAAGCACAACCGGCACCTCCAACCCAAGTTCGAGCGACAATTCAAAGGAATCATCCCGTCGACCAAATTTTGGGTGATATTAGCAAGGGAGTAACTACTCGCTCTAGATTGGTGAATTTTTGTGAGCATTACTCTTTTGTCTCTTCTATTGAGCCTTTCAGGGTAGAAGAGGCCTTGCTAGATCCGGACTGGGTGTTGGCCATGCAGGAAGAGCTCAATAATTTCAAGAGGAATGAAGTTTGGACACTGGTGCCTCGTCCCAAGCAAAACGTTGTGGGAACCAAGCGGGTGTTCCGCAACAAACAGGACGAGCACGGGGTGGTGACGGGGAACAAGGCTCGACTTGTGGCAAAAGGTTATGCCCAAGTCGCAGGTTTGGACTTTGAGGAGACTTTTGCTCCTGTGGCTAGGCTAGAGTCTATTCGTATATTGCTAGCATATGCCGCTCACCATTCTTTCAGGTTGTTCCAAATGGATGTGAAGAGCGCTTTCCTCAACGGGCCAATTAAGGAGGAGGTGTACGTGGAGCAACCCCCTGGCTTCGAGGATGAACGGTACCCCGACCACGTATGTAAGCTCTCTAAGGCGCTCTATGGACTTAAGCAAGCCCCAAGAGCATGGTATGAATGCCTTAGAGACTTTTTAATTGCTAATGCTTTCAAGGTTGGGAAAGCCGATCCAACTTTATTCACTAAGACTTGTGATGGTGACTTATTTGTGTGCCAAATTTATGTCGATGACATAATATTTGGTTCTACTAATCAAAAGTCCTATGAAGAGTTTAGCAGGGTGATGACGCAGAAATTCGAGATGTCGATGATGGGCGAGTTGAACTACTTCCTTGGGTTCCAAGTGAAGCAACTCAAGGACGGCACATTCATCTCCCAAACGAAGTATACGCAAGACTTGCTAAAGCGGTTTGGGATGAAGGACGCCAAGCCCGCAAAGACTCCGATGGGAACTGACGGACACGTCGACCTCAACAAAGGAGGTAAGTCCGTTGATCAAAAAGCATACCGGTCCATGATAGGCTCTTTGCTTTATTTATGTGCTAGTAGACCAGATATTATGCTTAGTGTATGCATGTGTGCTAGATTTCAATCCGATCCAAGGGAGTGTCACTTAGTGGCTGTGAAGCGAATTCTTACATATTTAGTCGCTACGCCTTGCTTCGGGATCTGGTATCCAAAGGGGTCTACCTTTGACTTAATTGGATATTCAGACTCGGATTATGCTGGATGTAAGGTCGATAGGAAGAGTACATCAGGGATGTGCCAATTCTTAGGAAGGTCCCTGGTGTTGTGGAGCTTTAAGAAACAAACCTCCGTTGCCCTATCCACCGCTGAGGCCAAGTATGTTGCCACAGGACAGTGTTGCGCGCAACTACTGTGGATGAGGCAAACCCTCCGGGACTTCGGCTACAATCTGAGCAAAGTCCCACTCCTATGTGATAATGAGAGTGCTATCCGCATAGCGGACAATCCTGTCGAGCACAGCCGCACAAAGCACATTGACATCCGGCATCACTTTTTGAGAGACCACCAGCAAAAGGGAGATATCGAAGTGTTCTATATTAGCACCGAGAACCAGCTAGCCGATATCTTTACCAAGCCTTTAGATGAAAAGACCTTTTGCAGGCTGCATAGTGAGCTAAATGTCCTAGATTCGTGGAACTTGGATTGATTTATAGCATACATGTGTTTATGCCTTTGATCATGTTCCTTATGCATTTTGTTGTT
Source organism: Zea luxurians (assembly GCA_029449295.1). Lineage (NCBI taxonomy): Eukaryota > Viridiplantae > Streptophyta > Magnoliopsida > Poales > Poaceae > Zea > Zea luxurians. The sequence continues at coordinate 20,013,320 of JAOPSE010000034.1, read as the reverse complement.
TTCTTATGGTGCTCAAGTTGTACAAACATTCCCTGGACCTCACAAGTCCTTTTGCAAGTGATGCACATATGTAGGGGGAGATGTGCTACAACTTGACCCTTTGAGACTAACCGTGTGCTTGAGTTTGCTTGATTTAGTCTCAAAGGTGGATTGAAAGGGAAAGGTGGACTTGGACCATGAAAGACTTCCACTGCACTCCGATGAGAGGGTAACTCACTCCAAGTTCATCCCCATCTTCTTAATTGCCTTTGCACTCTGATTTGAAGATTTTGGTGAGGCAATGGGGTTAAAGGGCCAAGATTGATCCCGTTTTGGTGCTTGATGCCAAAGGGGGAGAAAATAAGGCCAAAGCAATAAATGGATCAGCTACCACTTGAGAATTTTGAAAATAGTAGAATAGAGCTTTTGGTTTGTCAAAACTCTCTTGTTGTCTCTATTGTCAAAAGTTGGCTTCTTGTGGGGAGAGTAGTTGATTATGGGAAAAAGGGGGAGTTTTTGAATCTTTGATCAATTTCTCTTGGAACGACTCTCTTTATGTCTCAACAAGTGCGTTTGACTTAGAGATAGGAAATTGAGTTTGATTTGCAAAAACAAACCAAGTGGTGGCAAAGAGTGATCCATATATGCCAAATTTGAATCAAAACAGTTTTGAGTTCTCATTTGTATTGATGTTGCACTTCTTTTAGTTGCTTTTTATTGTGTTGGCATAAATCACCAAAAAGGGGGAGATTGAAAGGGAAATGTGCCCTTGGGCCATTTCTAAGTATTTTGGTGATTGAGTGCCAACACAAGTGCTTAAGTGTAAATCTATGCCAATTGATGGACAAAGTGCAAATCAAGTCTAAAGGTATGTTTCTAGACTTAGTACATTGTTTTGAGAACTAATGTATTGTGTCTAAGTGCTGGAAACAGGAGAAATCGAATTGGAAAAGAGATGGCTTTGTTCAGCCAAAGTCTGCTCACTCTGGGTGCACCGGACTGTCCGGTGGTGCACCGGACAGTGTCCGGTGCGCCAGGCTGGCTCTGGCGAACTTGCTGCTCTCGGGACTTCGACGGCGGTGTACGGCTATAAATCACCGGACTGTCCGGTGGTGCACCGGACTGTCCGGTGAGCCATTCACAGGCGAACTCATCGCTCTCGGGAGATGATTAACGGCGTACGGCTATAATTCACCGGACTGTCCGGTGGTGCACCGGACTGTCCGGTGAGCCAACGGTCGGCCGGGCCAATGGTCGGCCGCGCGATCTGCGCAGGACACGTGGCCGAGCCAACGGCTAGAAGGGGGCACCGGACTGTCTGGTGTGCACCGGACAGTGTCCGGTGCGCCAACGGCTCTGAATCTCCAACGGTCGGCTTCGCCAAAGAAGGAAAGAAATCCGCACCGGACAGTGTCCGGTGCGCCAGGTGACTGAAGGCAAGAATTGCCTTCCTGGAATGCTCTCAACGGCTCCTAGCTGCCTTGGGGCTATAAAAAGGACCCCTAGGCGCATGGAGGAGTACAACAAGCATTCTCCAAGCATTCCTAAGCACCAAGACTTTGATTCCGTGCATTTGATTCTTTGTGAGAGCAACTAGAGCTCTATTTGAGTTGTGAACTCGTCGGGTTGTGTTGTGAGCTCTTGTTGCGACTTGTGTGCGTGTTGTCGCTCTGATTTTGTGTCTTGTGTGCGTTGCTCATCCCTCCCTTACTCCGTGCTTCTTTGTGAACATCAAAGTGTAAGGGCGAGAGACTCCAAGTTGTGGAGATTCCTCGCAAGCGGGATAAAGTAAACAAAGCAAAACACCGTGGTATTCAAGTGGGTCTTTGGACCGCTTGAGAGGGGTTGATTGCAACCCTCGTCCGTTGGGATGCCACAACGTGGAGTAGGCAAGTTTTGTACTTGGCCAAACCACGGGATAAACCACTGTGTCTATCTGTGTTGATCCTCTTATGGTTGTTGTGATTTGCAAGAACTCCTCTCTAGCCACTTGGCCTTATTGTGCTAACGCTTAATCAAGTTTTTGTGGCTTTAAGTTTAAGTTTTTACAGGATCACCTATTCACCCCCCCTCTAGGTGCTCTCACTTTGGAACAAGAGATTCGTAAAGGATAGGAATCCGATTAGAAAATAAGGAAATAAAAACTTTGATTGGTTTGGTTAAAGCCCCAAATTTCATAGAAGATGAACAAGGCACACTATGGTTTAAAAAGAGAATCTGTGTACCGGAAATCTAACACCTACGCCAACTTATTTTGAGAGAAGCTCATGATTCAGCTTACTCTATCCACCCGGGAAGCACAAAGATGTACCAGGATCTAAAGGAAAAGTATTGGTGGTACGGTTTGAAAAGAGATGTTGCTACTCATGTTGCATTGTGTGACGTGTGTGCGAGAGTTAAAGCCGAACACCAAAGACCAGCAGGATTACTACAACCTCTCAAGGTACTGGAATGGAAATGGGAAGAAATCGGTATGGATTTCATAGTTGGACTACCCCATACTCGGGATGGCTATGATTCAATATGGGTCATAGTAGACAGGTTGACTAAAGTGGCACACTTTATACCTATGAAGAGAACTTACTTAGGAGCCCAGTTAGCAGAATTATACATGTCGAGGATTGTTTATCTGCATGGAGTACCAAAGGAGATCATATCGGACCGAGGAACTCAATTCACCTCGCACTTTTGGAAAAGACTACATGAATCCATGGATACCAAGCTAAACTTTAGTTCAGCTTATCATCTGCAAATGGATGGACAAATGAAAAGAACAAACCAAGTGTTGGAAGATATGCTAAGAGCTTGCGCTCTAAAGCATGGTAGAAGCTGGGTAAGAGTTTGCCTTATGTAGAATTTTCGTATAACAATAGCGATCCGGCAAGTCTAAAAATGGCACCATTTGAAGCACTTTACGAACGAAAGTGTAGAACACCGCTTTATTGGAATCAGACCGGAGAAACTCAAGTGTTTGGTCCAGAAATTCTCCAAGAAGCGGAAAAGCAAGTGCAGATTATCAGAGAGAATCTGAAGATGGCAAAGTCAAGACAGAAAAGCTATGCTGACAATAGAAGAAGAGAGTTGATATTCAAAGTAGGAGACTTCGTGTACCTTAAGGTTTCACGAATGAGAGGAATGAAAAGATTTAAGGTTAAGGGAAAATTATCTCCTTGCTACATTGGCCCATTCAAGATTTTGGAAAGAAAAGGTGAAGTAGCGTACTAGTTAGAGCTACCCGAAAGTTTGACACATGTGCATGACGTATTTCACGTGTCATAACTCAAGAAGTGCTTAAGAGTGTTGGAGGAACAATTACCCATGGAAGAACTGATTGTTAATGAGGATTTGACTTATTGAGAGTACCCTGTCAGAATTCTAGAAACATCTCGTAGGATTACTCGGAGTAAAGTTATTAACATGTGCAAAGTTCAGTGGAGTCATCATTCCGAAGATGAGGCCACTTAGGAAAGAGAAGATGAACTCTGAGCAGAATTTCCCTAGTTATTCTCGGAAGTTCCTTAATCTCGAGGACGAGATTCTTTTTAAGAGGGGTAGGTTTGTAACACTATAAAAACCATCAACTAAAATAATACATTTAAGACTATTAATGTTAATTACGGTAATAAATTTTCTTTCTAATGTTTGATTTTTATTTTGCATCTAGAATAATTTTTGGTTGTATTCATGTTTGGTTTTGGATGTTTAATAGGAAATTTCTTCTTAAATGAAAATCCAATTAAATAATATAGTAATTATTGGTCCAAAAATAAATATTTTAGTTATAAATAATTTTGGTATAATTATTATGAATTTTTAGATTTTTTAAAAATATATTTATTTACATTTTGAAATAGAAAAAAAGAGAAAATTTCTAAACCCTAACCCTAGCCGGCCCACTAGGGGCCCAATAGCTAACAACCGCCGCCCCCTATAGCCACCGTGTCCCCTCTCTATGACGCGCGGGCCCCGCGACCCTTTCTCCCTCCCCAGTCGCACCGCCGCTAGACAGCGCGCGCGGCAACCGCACCCGGCTCGCCAGCCGGCCGAGCCGTGCCTCGACCCTGACCGCCCATGCCTAAGCCACCGACCCCGCCCGACCGTTACCTAGAGCCGGACCGCGCCGTCTCTTCTCTCCCACATTCCCTCTCACCGTTAATGGAGGTAATGGACGCCATTAATGGCTTTGAAGCCGACCGACCGTTCCTTATCTCCCCTCGGCGCCTCTTCCTCTCCCATCCCTCTCTCTATAAAAGGACCCGACGCCCTCTCCTCTCTCCCTCCCTACCTCTCTCTCCCCTGCCCGTGCCGTCGCCAGAGCCACGCTCTGCTCGCCGCCGGAGTTCGCCGCCGTGCCTCGCCGTTCATCACTCGATCACCGGAGACGTGCCCAAGCCCCGTCCGAGCCCCGCCAAACCTAGTCGTGCCCTCGTAATCCGCCTCGACCGCGTCGTGCCCGCACCGTGCCCCCATGCCTTGCCACCGTCCACCGTCGTCCGTGCATCTAAGGTTGAAGACAACCCAAAACAATTTGAATTTACTTTTGAAATCATGTTTAAATTAATTTATGAATTTTGTGAATTATCGTTATAATATTGGGATGATGTGATTTGGCAATTCATGTGTATGTGAATCGTTGAGTATATGTGTATGAATTATTATTAGACATGTTATTTGTTCGCAATGGTTTTGGATTAGAAAGAATGACGAAATTCGTAGACATGTGGTAAAAATACTAAATAAGTGATTTTATAACTAACTCTGTTTAGGATGAATTTTATGTTTATTTAGAAGTTATAACCAAAAGGTTCATTTAGGCTCACTAAATAAATAATGAAAATTCTTGAGCACGGAATTAGTAAGTGGTGTAGAATTTATCTTGGTGCCAGAATTATAGGTTAATCATCGGTCTAAGTTATTTATTAGATGTTTTGACCTCTGATTATTATTGATACTTTCTTTTAGAAAGAAAATATAAAACTAAAAGAATATCACTAGTCGTAATGAAAATAGGTTTTTACTAGCCAAAATAAATGTGTTCATATGTATAGCACTTAATTTCTTGGAATTAGTAAAATACTTGTTTATGTTAGAATAACCATGATTATGTTATTAAAAGTCCAATTAGTGATTTATATTGATTCTTAGAATATTAATGTTAGAAGAATCATAAATAAACTATTTTTAGCAATACGCATAAATTCTAGTTAGAAATAAAATGGAATAAAATTTATTAGTCTATTATTAGTAATAACGAAAGTAATTAGCAATTGTTTTCATACAGAGCGTTAATACATGTTATACTAGGTAAAACTAGTATTATAGCCACCTACTCATGATTTCATCAATAATGACTCGCAGTAATAGTCATAATGAATTAATAAGCATTTACGCTTTAAGACATAATTATGAGTATAAATGTGTGATGTATGAATGTGTATGTAATGATGAATGATTACCCCTGTGATGGTGTCTGTTTATTTATTTTGGCGTATGTATTCTTTTGTATGTACGATACGCAAATCGATGTTAAAAGTGGACTGTTGGGTAGACGAACCCAACTCGTTCGAGGACGACCCACAGGAAACTTTCGAGCAAGGCAAGTGGATTCTCCCTCTGCATATTCTATTTGTACCCAATTAATGCATATAATAATATTTGATTTTTGGATATATTGCATAATTTGATGGGATTTGCCTAATTAAGGATTTCCTAGATTTTCCAACTGTATTCCTTAATTACCCTGGGAAAATACTATGCTTTGCAAATTTGTGCTACCGCTCAACTTGATAACTTTGATGTCACTCATTATTTGATATTAATGTTTCGGAAATGAAATTGTCATTATGGTGTTAACCCAATGGTTAAACAAGATTATTTCATATTAATTGGAACATGGAGTGACCACCCAGGATGATAGTGCAACCATGAGTGCTATCATGGCTCTGGCTTTGGTAATTAGCTTTATATGCTTAGTACCTAGCAACCTTACCTGAAATATGAGCAAGAGGGGGAGCGGCTGTGGTGGCAGCTCACGTTAACATGGGGACGTATTCTTGGCTAAGGTACCTCGCCTAGAGGGCCTCCATACCGACATGGAAACCTTAGCAGGTTGCTTTGTATTTAGTGTATCTTGTGAAAGCCTCATAATGGATCCCTAGCCATTCACCTCGGCAGCGTTTACGGGTCCGATCAACCCAGGATAGATGGGATACATGGCTTGTGGGTAAATTTATACCACCTCTACAGAGTGTAAAACTGATATGTCAGCCGTGCTCACGGTTAAGAGCAACTTGGACCCTCACATGATAATTGAACTTAAAGATGGACAATAAATCGAGATCTGATGATCTGCCAATGGTTTGCTTAAGTGGTTTCACTTAATTGTTTTTGATATACTCTTATACCTTTGTTTAAATGGGATACTTGGGATACACACTTATTAGTAAGACATGTGTTGCTAATAAAATATTGACCAACTAAAATGCTTACCGCTTAACCTTAGCCTCACCTTGTTAAACTTGCATTAATTTTTCCCCCACTTGCTGAGCCCTGACCATAAGTGAGCTCACCCTTGTTAATATTTTGATTAGAGAGTGATGAAGAAGACCTTGATGGAGATTTCGATGAATACTGAGTCTAACGATGCGCCGGTCATCTTCCTGTGGGAGATTACCCATGTTATTTCCGCTTTACTTTGATGATACATTTTAAGATACTATTATCTGGATGTTGTAATGAAGACTATTCTACTCTCTTTACACCTTTATTGCATTGTCTTTTGATATATTACACTTGTGACGTCAACATATGCGTGGAAAATGGATCTTGGCACACATATGCTATGCATTCGGTTTTGCCCACAGAACCGGGTGTGACACAAAGGAAAAGAGAAAAGATGCTTCGGCTAGCCGACTTTTAGAAGAAGATCGACGAAGCTGCCGAGGAAATGCGTCATCTCACTCAGGATGTCCAAAACTAAAGGCCCCAACACAGGGAGCTTCATCAAGAAAGCCCAATCAATGATGATGAATGGTACAATGACTTTCACCATGGTCACTTTACTTTCGATAATGCTTCTCCTTTAGCAGCAGAGTTGCAGGCTACCCCATGGCCACCATCTTACAAGCCACCTCAACTCCCCATGTATGATGGGTAGTCGGATCCGAAGTAGTTTCTGATGAGCTACGAGGCCACCATATCCTCGTATGGGGGCAATACTGCTGTCATGGCGAAGTCCTTCGTCATGGTAGTCAGAAGTGTGGCTCAGACATGATATTCTTCTCTTCAGCCGGGGACAATTATGTCATGGCAGCAGCTAAAGGATATGCTAGTCACCAGCTTCTAGGGCTTCCAAACGAAGCCAGTCACTGCCCAAGCCTTGTTCCAGTGCACGCAGGACCATGAGGAGTACCTATAGGTGTATGTCCGAAGGTTCTTGCGACTGAGAGCTCAGGCGTCTACAGTACCCAATGAGATTGTCATCGAGGCCATGATCAAGGGGCTTCGACCAGGACCCATAGCGTAATATTTTGCAAGGAAGCCACCACAAACCTTGGAGAAGCTCCTCCAGAAAATGGATGAATACATCCAAACTGACAACAATTTCCGCCAAAGAAGGGAAGAAGCATACAGGTATTCTGAGATGACTAGGGGCTTTGGAGGAAGACTCCACCCCAAGCATGTCAGAACAATCCACAATCCCAACACAAATGACGATAGGGCTAATCATACTAAGAGTAGCTAGCACAGCTCACAGTCTTCGGGAATGGAACAAACTTCCTACAGGCCACAAGCCCCGAGAGGTAGAGGGGGAGAAACTTCGGAAGAAGATATGGTAATCAACCCAGGAAGATGTTCTGCCTATTCTGTGGTGAAGACAAGGGACATACCATAAGGACGTGCTAGGTCACAATCGAGAAGCAGAAAGAGATAGCTGAGGCCGAAGGAAGGCAGAATCAGCCGAAGCAGGTCCTTCATACCGCTTCGTGCTATTTCCCATACATTCCCGAGTATGTGGGCAACCAACAGCCCACAACATCAGTTGCTTCGGTAAGCCACCCTCAAGCTGCATGGACCTTGCTACCACCACCACCACCTATGGCACCAACCTTGAACCACAATCAGCAGCCAGAAGGGCACCGCCAAACTGAGAGCACCTAGAGGGGGGGGTGAATAGGTGATCCTGTAAAAATCAACTTTAAATGCCACAAACTTGGTTTATGAAGTGTTAATGAAATCAAACCAAGGTATTATGACAAGAGAGAGAGGTGACTTCTTCACTTAGTTGCTCTTCACAAAGTGAGTATTAAACTTAGAGCAATTATCAAGTGAGTTAGAAGATCGCACAAGAATAACAACAAGTGACACATCGATTTTTATCTCGTGGTTTGGCCAAGTAGAACACTTGCCTACTTCCACGTTGTGGCGTCCCAATGGACGAGGGTTGCACTCAACCCCTTTCAAGTGATCCAATGATCCACTTGAATATAGGGGTGAAAACGGGTAGGGTACCTGAAACGGGTACCGGATACGGGTACTGATTCGGGACCATTTTTCGGATACGGATACGGGTATTTTTATATTCGGGACGGATACGAGTAATACCCGGATAGTACAGTTTCGGATTCGGATCGGATACGGAGCGAGCACTACCCGGTAAATACCCGGATATTCGGGTCGGATACGGGTACCCGGAATTCGGGTACCCGTTTTTTTCTTTTTCTGCATAATAATATAGTTATAAAATCATAACTTTTACATATGAAATCGGATGAAGATAAAGTTTATATGAAAATTGTAGAGCTCAAAGAGATCTATAACTTTGTAGTACAACATATTTTTGTTTAAACATATCTTTAGGCTAAAATCATTGAAATAATGTCTAAATTTATATCAAAATAATAGACTTTATCATTTTCACGTGGGGACTTAAGATTATCTCCATGTGGGAACTTAGGATTATCTTTTTTATATACTGCTTATTAATATTGGTAACTTATTTGCAATTTCCGGTCGACGCTACAATATTTTTATGAATTTAATTGTATTTTAATGATTTTCTACAATAAGAAATTAATAATACACCAAATAGCCTAAAAAATTCATGAATTTTTACGGGGACACAACATATATCCACATATAGTTCTCAAAAACATTTGGACTATAAAATCCACAAGATGTTGGTGTTTCTTCCATTCCACTCCCACTTATTGCGTGAGTTACACGTGAAATCATTTTATGTATCGAAGTTTCAACATAATTAAAATTTCACTTATCATTTTCATGTGACGACTTGAGGTTTTATTTGAATAGAATGTTTATTTGTTTTGGTAAGCTTTTTGCAATTTTGGGTCAAAACTAGTGTATTTATGAATTTTAATTATATTTTGATGATTCTATGCAGAAAGAAATTAATAATGTACAAATAGCCTCAGAAATCTATGAAATTATACGAAGGTACAACATATGGCCACATATAGTCATAAAAAATAATGGGACCATAAAATCCACAGGATGTCAACGTTTTATGATAACCAATTAATGTATTATCCGACAAGTATCCGATATCCGATCAAATAATATTCGTATCCGTCACTTATCCGCCCGGATAAATATCCGGTCCCTGTATCCGTATCCGTCCCGTTTCTAACTATCCGTATCCGATCCCGAATCCGTTTTAAATACATTAGGGTAGGATACAGGATGAGCTACTATCCGTCCGTATCCGCCCGTTTTCACCCCTACTTGAATACCATGATTTTCTTCCTTTTTGTAGATGTTCCCTTTGTGAAGAATCTCCACAAGTTGGAGTCTCTCACCCTTACAAGATTGATCACAATGAAAAACCACAAGAGTAAGGGAGGGAAATAAACACACGCAAGAGCTATAGTCGCAGCAATGACACGCACACAAGTCAAGAAGCGAGCACACAAACACAACACAGCGAGTCTACAACTCAACAAGTGCTCAAATCTTAGTCACAGTGATCCGGATGCGTGCTCGCGGTGTCTAGGCATCTTAGGATGTTCAATGCATGCTTGGTGTACTGTTCCATGTGCCTAGGGGTCCCTTTTATAGCCTAAGGCAGCTAGGAGCCGTTGGATCTCCATTTGGTAGGCAATTCTTATCTTCTATGGGTTGGCGCACCGGACAGTCCGGTGCACCATCGGACATGAACAATGCTTGATTTCTTTCCTTCTTTGGCAAAGCCGACCGTTGAGCCCTCGGTCCCCTTGGCACACCGGACACTATCCGGTGCACACCGGACAGTCCGGTGCGGCCTAGTGACTGTTGGCTCTGGCCACGCGTCGCCCGCTGATCGTGCTGCCGACTGTTGGCACGGGCGCTGTTGGTTCACCGGACAGTCCGGTGAATTTTAGCCAACGGTCGGCAGTCCCTAAGGTGAACCACATGGCCACGCGTTTCCCGAGAGCAGCCCCTAAGGTGAATTTTAGCCAACGGTCGGCAGTCCCTAAGTAAAAGGTGAAGAGACTCCAAAGTCGTTCCTAAGGGGATGCAGAGTCTGGGTGTGTATTCATGTGGGTTTTTATCTTTGGCATAAACATCATTTTGCATCATTTCATCATATCACATACATCCCATCATACATCATTTTTGCATCAGCAAGAAACCGTGGAGAAGAAGGAAAATTGCTCATTCAAAAATACATATCGGATCATGAAAGAATGTGCTGTACCACAAGATATGCCTTCGACAGATATATTTTTACACAGGAAAGGGATCTTCATCAACAGTATTACTACACAATAATTGTGGCATAATACCCAGTATTGGATCGACAGAAGGGGAATCTTTTTCTTCGCGACGCATGAAAAGAAGGGAAGGTGTTTTTTCGCTAGCGGCTCAAAAACGGTATGTACAAAGGTTTCATGCATCACAAAGAAATATATTACATTAATACACATACAAATAGTTGATACTTGGTTCTTACAAAGGCGAAAGCTATGTACAAAAACTAAACTCTCAAATATACAAAATTTTAATCTTCTTTCAAAACTTTCTCGGCAGCTTCGTTAAGTAGTCTATTGACAGCTTCGTCAATAGCTTCATTAGCAATTTTAATCATATCTAGCGCTTCCTTCAAGGTTGGGTCGGCTTCTGGGTTGTATGGCTCCGGTGGCGGTGAAAGTTTAACTACATCATAAAATATGTTTGTTAATTCCGAAGTTAAAAACGAATTCCGAAGCTAAACCTTAGTAAAGGTACCTATAAGCCTCGCACGCTCCGTAGCTTCTTCAGCTCGTTTAGTTTCTTCTTGAACGTCATGAGATTCTTTTTCATTCTTTCTAATAGCTTCATCAGCCATCTCATGGCCGCCCTTCATCCACACCTCGGAGTAAAATTTCCCGCCTAGTGCAGAAGCTTCGGCTGAAGAATTTTTAATGTCATCCGCTGAAAAAACAAATTCTGGCTGAACTACAGTCTTGGCATGTGCACAACCAGCTTTATCTAAGATCGACGTGCCCCCCGTGCACCAGCAAAGGCGTAGAAATCTCCTCGGTCACTTAAAATTTCATCAAAAGCTTTGGCTTCCCCGCTGATCCAATAGACAACTCCATCAGGGTCGCCTCGGATGAATTCTTGCTCAGAGGAATATGCCCCAACCCTACCAAAGCTATCCTTTAATTTCTTGGCACATTCCAAGGATATTTCATAAATTTTTTCTTTCGAAGCACGAAGCTCATCGACGTTCTTTTGTGCTCTTGACCTTTCGATCTCACAAATTTCATGTTTCACCACCTCAACTTCAAATTTTTCGGTTGCTTCAGCAACATTCCTTTTTGATTCTTCCACTTTGGCTTTATGAGCTTTGACTTGTGCAACAAGTTAAGCTTCGTTAGATCTCAGCCTATCCACTAAGGAAAGTAATATCTTATCCTTTTCGAGAGCTTAATTCCTTAGTGTGATGACTTCTGAGCGAAGATTCCCAAAAGCTATTCGGCAGCTTTCATCTTGTGCTTCCTTCTGGGCCTTTAGAGCCTTACTTAGAATTAAGCCCTAGAAAATGAAGAATGAGCACATAATGATAGCAAGAAAAGCTATAAAAATAATTTATTTTACAACAAGTCAAAGTATGCACACCTTCAGACTATTGTAAGCAAGGCTGTATGTAAGCTGATCTTTCGACATTGCAGATAAGCCAAGTTCAAGCTTTGGATATCCTATATTGTCCATCATTTCCCGGTTGACATGTATCTCTTTGTTGTCTAGCAGACAATAAAGAAAGTCATCTTCATCATTGCCACCATACACCAAGTACCCTCAGGGGTACTTTAGATCCCTGGCATAATGTTGCACTTCGGCAACCTGCTCTTCTGATAGCTGCTTTCCTGAAGCATGTCGAACAATGAATTCCATCTCTCTTACAGGTGCTTTAGGAGCAGGAGATTTAGATTTCTCAGAAACACTCTCTTTCTCTAGGGTTAGCGGAGCGCTTTCCGAAGGTCAAGATTCGACAGGAGCTTCTGAAGGTCCAGCTTCAACAATAGTGTGGGTCATGCTGGTCAGTTTTCCTTGAATCTTTAGCCTCTGTGCTAAGAGCTTCGACAGAGGCAGGAGCTGATGTTTTTACAGACTCCGTAACAGCGTCCAGCACACTAGCCATTATCCTTTTCCTTGGAGTCGCTGCAGGGATGCTTGATGACTTCGACAGTTCCATTGCGCACGGTGGACTCAGTGCCTTTAACTGTTCTGCCATCTTCTCTAGTTTCGGCTCTTCAGTCTGATTTGTACTAGCCTTGACTGGCATAGAGTGACATGGTTCTGTGACAGGAGCAACCCCTTCACTTAGCTTCGGCAAATCGGCAGTCTCAATGCGCCTGGGTCAGCGCGTCAAAACTTTAACCTTTTTCGACCTCGACCCACTAGAAGTTGCCAAGGTAGCAGCTTTCCTTTTTTTCCCTTGCTTCCGCGTAGGATAGCAGTAGTCTGGGTATACAAACCCGATAACATCAAATACCATATTTAATCTCTTCTTGCCCCGAGCACCGAAGGCAGTTGTCGTTGCTTCATCTTCGGCCTTCGTGTATGCTGCAAGCAGCTCATCGCTAGTAGCCTCTATAGCATCTAGCCAGTCATCATTCAGTTCATCAAACTGGCTTCTGTATCGAAAGGTATACTTCAGATAGACCAAACCATTTTGAATGGAGCCAGCGGTAGCCTCCTTCGGCATTTCCCATCCATTTGCAAGTGGCCACACTCTGTAAGCAATATACTCTTGGACCAAGTCTCTTATCCCGATATAAGTGCACACTGTATTAAAAGCTGCTTGGCATGCTTGCACATCATTTCCAAGCGCAATGAGTGGCCTCCTAATACCGAAGTGAGACCATATAGGGCGCTGAATAATCCCTTTTATATCCTCCCTCTGACTCAGGTCAACTTTCACATAAAACCATTCCTGCATTCAAGAGCCTGGCCACTTTTCCAAAACGTCGGCACAGGATAACTGGCATCAGAGCGGGCTATGAAGCTGTAGCAACCAAAGTTATTATGATACTGTTTTTTCCTAGTCGTCTTCGTTTGATAAGATAATTCATGAATATTACAGAAGCACCTGGCGTCTGGCTCTAATCCTTGGCTCCTCATGGCCCATATAAAAACTCCCTACTTTGATAAAAGCTTCGGGGGTAAGTTGATGAAGATAAATTTCAAAAGTTTTTAAGACTTCAACCAGCATCTTGTCTAGGGGGAAACGAAACCCAGCTTTCATGAAGCTTCTTAAGATCACCACTTCGTCAGCTTTGAGAAGAGGAACAGTATTCTCCCCTCCGGCCCTCACGATAGAAATATCACGAAAGTATCTGCCTCTCATTGCTTTGATCTGCCCTTGTTTAATAGTTGACTTTCCGAAAACAACATGGCTTGGCCTCCATGGCCGATCTTCGGCATCTTCATTTCCACTTTCTAAGTCAAAACTCTCACTGTCGCTGGAATTTTCAGATAATCTAGCCAGCTTCTCATTGGTGATTTTCTCCAGTTGGTTTTTTCCATAGCTTCATAAAACCCGGCTAGTGCGGGATCAGCGATCTTTTTCTCCCCAGCCATTCAGGCGATGGTTGTTAAAATGTTGAAGCTCAAAATCCAATCAAACTCGACAAAGCAAGGAAGGTTAAAATGGCAAACACAGTGCAAGCAGCTAGATAGCACACAAAATACTCACGACACAGGTCTCTATTTATACACTCAGAACCTTGCAGCATGGTGGGTCCCACGAGTCAAAATGATTCTCTATTCTAGCGAAGGGAAGGTGTTTTTTGGACCTTCGGCAAAAGGCCTTCGTTCATATCGCAGTCTAAATTTGTTACAAAAAAACAATCAATACTGCAAGGGGCTACTATTGGGGGCCTTACTCTCTCGAAGGTCCTAAAAAACGTGAGTAACTATATGTTTCCAGTATGACATGGATTATTACAGGGGGGGCTTCGGCTTCAGGATGAAGGTTTTCTCTTGTGACAGGGTGAAAATATAACCCGAAGGTGATGAGAATGGACAACAGAACTATAGCCGAAGAGCTTCGACTTGAAGTGATGACCAAGACCAAGTATGATGAAGACCAAAAAGGGACAAAGACTAACCAATCCTTAATGATCCGCATTATGTTTGTAGATGAATGTCAAGGGCATTAATGTACTTTTACCCGGGTTGTGTCCCGTGCCTATAAATAGATGAACAGTAGCACCGTACTATTCACGCTGGATTGTAATCACCCTCTCGCATCCTCACCTTCGTGCAAGCCGAAGGTACCAAAGTAATATTAATCCTATTAATATTCATATGTGTTTTATGGAATACAAATATGAATGAATTAATAAGATGCAGTTACTGTCTTTATCCTTTTGCATTCTTATTCACATATTAAATGATGAATGTATGTCCTTCTTGACCTTCGTCTGATGAGCATTATGCCCATGTGGAGATAATGCTTTCAAAAAACGAAGGTCTGTAATAATTAACAATTGTGTTGCCTTGTTCTTGATATACAACATTTGAGAACAAGTGACCAACATAATGATGAATATACTACAATTTATAATTTAAATTACTCATAATGTTGAATGATGATTCCATATTTCAAATTTATATAAAGCTAATTTACTAAATAATGCAATGATAAGTATCGAGAAATGGCTCGTGAGCCAAAGTTGAGCCTCTTTCTCTAGCTCGCTAAGTGGCCGAGCCGAGCCCGTTCAGTTACTGAGCCGAGCCCTAATTGCAAGTTTCTTATAGCCAGTTTAGATGTAGATATTGAAGCATAGAATAGGGAATTAGTGTAACACCCTAAATTTGAGGTCTAACATTTCTTTACTTTTATCTACAAATTCATGTGTTACTCCCTTTCTTTTATCTATTAACCCCATTTCATTTTTCCTTTAGAAGGAGGGTTCTTATTTTGGTGGAGTTGTACTTACTTTTATAGTAGATAAAACCTTGAGGTAATTATGAGATGTTGCATCACGCTGACCCTCCTACCATATTTTGGTTTGATGCAGATGCTTGAAGTGCTTAATTTGAATTTGTGGCTATTTTGCTTTTCAATCAAAAGGAGAAAATAAAAAGAAAAGGAAATTCAAATTTCAGAATAAAAGAAAAACCCAAAGGAGCCCAGAAACCCCTCCCCCTCGACCTTTCGACCCAACTGGCCTGCTCTGCCCACGCCCGCTTCCACCCTCCTCTCTCTCTCTTTCTTTCTCTCTCTCTCTCTACAGCTGGGTCTGCCCTTCAGTGCCACCTCGCTCGCGCGCCTGCTCTCCCCTCTCTCTCTCTGCAGTGTGGGTCCTGCCTATCGGTGCTACCCCACTCGCCGCACCCGCTCCCTCTCTCTGCTCGGTGGGCCCCGCCCGCCAGCGGCTCCGAGCGCGCCCGCCGCCACCTCTCCCGCTCCACACGCACACACGCCGAGAACGGCGGCCCCCACCGCACCCCAAGCGAAACCACAGCCCCTGACCCCTTTTGGAGCATCTGCGCACGGCCACTCCTCCCCTCGTCTCATTTCTCTCGCCCAAACCACCCTCGCCCCGAGCTCGCCGGAGCTCTCCCTCACTGAGCCGCTCGCGCTCCAGATTCCCCACGGCGAGATCGCCCCGCTGTTCCCGACCGTGGTCCGCCACCGCCGCCTGAAGCTCTGCCCCAGTCGAGCCTCACCCAAGGTAAGCTCATCGGCCGGACTTTCTTTTCTCTCGCCCTCGTTCTCTCTTCTTCGTCGTGTAGTCATCGGTAATGACCGACGATGGCATTGCTCTGTCGCATCGTGGTCCTTCGGTCAACCGCCGCCGCCCCCACATTCCCTATTTCACCAGAGCGTCGCCGGGGCCCTCCCCATTCCCATGCACGCGTGGTCGGAGGAAGAAGGCATCTCTGACGGCTGGGCCCCGCCTAGCAGCCTCCTCGCGCCGGTCCTCCTCCCCCCTCTCTGAGTTGCTAACGCCCGACCCCTCTCGACAGCTGCGCTAGCCCCCTCCCTTTTCCTTCTCTGGGTCGCCAATCGGTGGACCCCCACCCATCAGCGCAGCCCTGCCTAGGCCACTGACCGCTGGGCCTAGCCAGCCAGTCCCCACACCAGCACCTGAGTTGCTGACCCCTGCCCCCCACCTATCGGTCGCACGCGCGCTCCGCGCCCGCGAGCCCGCCTCCGCCGATTTTAATCTCGGTCGTGGATCCGAGATCCGACGGCCGAGGAAACCTGATACCCCTTCGCCCGCATTTTTAACTAAAGGCCCTCGGTTTTTTGGAAATAAACCCACTGTCCATTTTCCTTTCATCCAAGCCCCTGGAACCTTTAGTTAGGCCCTTGGACCTTTAGTTAATCAGTAAAATGTATTTAATTTAGATTTTAAATCCCAAAACCTGTAAAATTCATAACTTAGCCATATGAACGCCGAATTAGGTGCTTCAAATTGCATTTTGCTCATTTTGTTTTTGTCTATCTACTGAAAGTATGGTCATCCACTATTTTGGTATCTCAATTTATAGTTGATCCCTGGTTTAAAGATTATGCTACTGGAGCCTTAATAGAAATAGAACAAAGATAGGAAACCCTAACAAATGTTCAAATACTCAAGTTTATAGGCTTAACATTATCTGATGTGCAATCCCATCACTGAACTAATTATACCTAAACAAGCGCTATAACCACATAGACTTGGTTAGTGAATAATGAACCACTTTGTACAGTGATCTACCCTAGGCTTAGGGCACACCTTTTTGTTTGTACCTTTGTTTACTCTGTTGCAACTATTTGGTGTATTGTTCTTTTGTTACTTCTCCAAGTGTGTTGAATGAATGATTGTTTTGCATAGACAACGAGTAGTCCATGTTTCCCAAGTGACCAGCAACTTGGTGAAAGCAAGTGTCCTCTGATTCATTATGTCCTACTTACTTTATAATTTACTCTCCCGCATACCATGATCAACCTAAGGATTGACTATTTTTCCGTTTATCTTGTCCATATGTTCCAAAATAGTAGTCGTTTTAGCTATAGGTTTTTATGTCTATATTTATATGGATGATTATGAACCTAGACATATATAGAACATATACATTAATTTAATTATTGTATGAATTGTAACACCCACTTTGTAATTGCTAGATAAAATACCAATAGAGAAAACAATTTCTCTCTTTATGTGAGTTTGAACTTCATGCATCATCATATGAGAACACCATGTCCAAGAACAATTAATAAAAAGATATGCTACTAAATTGTTGCATCATGCTGGATATTTTATTTTGTGTGCATTTTGTGACAAGAAAAATATTAAAGACCAAAAAGAGAATTTAAAACCTAAAAGAAATTCTTGAGAATAGAGAAGAGAAAGAAAGAAAGAAATAATAGAAAGTATAAAACAAAATTTATAAATATACAAACTCAACCATACTGGTATGATTAAAATTTATCCATAGTTTGAGTACAAATTCAAAGTCATATTTGGAATTCAAATTGGGAAATTGAAAAATAAAAAGAAAAGAAAACAGAAAACAAAAAAATATAAAAAGAAAAAGGATAAAAGAGCTTACCTGGGCCTTACTACCTCATTCGGCCCACTCAAGAGAACACATCACGCGGCCCACTTCACCTCCATACCGCGCGCGCTCCTCCCCTCGCTGACGGGCGGGGCCCACTTGTCAGCCTCCACAGCGCTGTCACTCGCCCGCGCGGACCCGCGTAGCCGCTCACACCGTGTCGCTGTTCGGCCGGCCCCACATGTCATCCCGGACCCCAACGAACCCGACCGCGCCCTCGCCTAACTATCGGGCGAACCCCGATATCCCCGGCGAACCCCCCGCCAGAATCGGACCACGCGGACCGTGCTGGGGAGCTTAAAAGCTTCGGTCGCCGACTCGTTCCACTCACCTCCCTTCTTCCCCGGCTCCTTCTGTCTCCTCACGCAAGTTTCGCCCGCCATTGCCCTCTACCGCCGCCACCGTCGACTCCACCCCTCCGCCTGAGTTTTCGTCCCCCGTTTGTGTACCGGAGCATCGCCTGTGGGCGGGGAGTGGGGTGTGGTGCTCAATTTGAGTAGAGCTTCGCTGCATCGACGCCGATTCCTCGCCGGTGTGGGCGCACCACCGTCAATCCGCGCCGCGCCGTGGAATTGGGTCTCTGCGCCAGCCGGAACACCAAGGTATGCACCGACCTCTTCGTTGGAGTTGTTAGAAGGTAGTAGGAGTAGCGCCGCGTGGAAATCTCGGCGTGTGCCCCCAGAATTTCACACCGGAGCACCGCCGGCCGCCTTAAACCGCGAAGCACCGTGGACCTGGGGTCTGCGTCGTGTAACGATCGAAATTGAGGGGAGAATCGGGTTCGGGACGTCTCGAATCTCGCGTGAGTCGGTCGAATTGGAGTCTGGCGCTCGGAGTGACCGGATCTCGTGGGCGCCGGTGACTCCGCCGCCGTGCGCAGGTGAGAGTTGGGTGGCTCGGGTGGTGTTGGTGACGATGCCTCCGCGGCCGTTGGATGCGTCAGGAACGGCTGTGATTAGATCAGGGAGATACCCCTTCGCTAGACCGATCCGGGCCGTAGGATTCAATCGGAGGGTTGCGCGTTGATCTCGGCTTCATTAAATTCGAGCCGTTGATCGCCGATCGAACGGCTCTGGGCGCATACCGGTTCGGATTGCCCCGAGTCTAATCCGGGCGCTTGATTCCTGATCCAACGGTCCAGATTAGAAGTTACCCCTTCGCCGTGTAAATTTAGTAAAGAGCCCCTCGGTTTCACAGTAATAAACCCGCGGTCCATTGTAACTGTGCGCTGTGTCTCGGGTAATTTGCCCCGAGCCCCCTGGGTTTTCCAGGAATTGACGCCCAGTCCAGTCAGCATGAAAACCAGAGAAAATAAATAGAAAATGAATTTTTAATACAAAAATAAGTGCTAAATCTTCAATAATTCATAGAAAATTCATACTTGCTCCAAATTCATCCATTCCAGTTCCTAAAATTTTGTAATTTTATTCTCTATCACCTAGAGCCTCTGTTATGTCATGAAAACAGTAAGAAATTTATTTATCACTTAATCCTATTTAAAACACATAAAACCTTTGAAAATGCATAACTTAAAATCTATAATTCAGAAAATTACGATTTCTGTTCCTAGGATTTTATTTTAATATGTAGATTATTACTGTGTATTTTGTATATATGTTTGGTGTAATGTTAATTTCTCTATATGCACTGTGTTTGTTTGTATTGTGGCGAGTAGAAGAGCCCGTTGCTGAGGATCCTGGTGAGCAGCAGGTTGAAGTAGCTGAGCAGGAGCTCATTGAAGGCAAGTTGTGCCCTTGACCACTTTTTACCCAATAATGTTCTTTAATATCACTTATCCATGCATAGGTTAATTTTGATGGGACCCAATAGGTCACCCTAGATTTGTTTATCTCATTACCTTGTTTACCCCTGAATCACTTGGGTAGTTTGCTATTGCTTTATATGGTTTTGGGATAATCATTTATTACCTCTATGTTCCAATTCTTGTTGTTATTCTGTTTATGTTCATGTTGTTATCATTAATGTTAATTGGAACATAGAGCTTAACTTGAGAACCACGTGCCACCACAAGGGAGGAATGGGACCCCTTGGCTGACTAATTAGGAAAGCTAGTGGAAGACTACCTTACCCGAAAGGGGCAAGGGCAGTAGGGGAGAGGTCAGTGCGGGGAGGTCCCTGGTTGATTTTGCTGCGATGGCGGTCAGTCAGGAACCCTTTACTGGATCTTCCCATAAACTGTAGCGGGTTTTCGGAAGCTAGTGGAACTTTGTAAAGGCCTCGTAGTGTTGCCCTGCCGTGCTTCCTAGGTAGAGGTATATGGGATTCATGACCCCTTGGCAGATGGGTAACATGACTTGTGGGTAAAGGGTACAACCTCTGCAGAGTGTAAAACTGGTATACTAGCCGAGCTCACGGTCACGAGCAGCTCAGGACTCTCTGATGTTTAAATTATGGAACTTAAATTCAATTTTGTCATTTGCATTGCATGGGTTTATTATTAATTTTGTTCTATTACTTTACTTATGGTTTGGTATTCACTTACACTTAGTAATTGCTAATAAAATTTGGACCAACTACTTAAAAGCAATGCTCAGCTTTAACCCCTATCATTGATTAGCCTTACACATCACATGAACTCACACCTTTGTGAGTTTATGTCCACTGGTTCCCCACAACTTGTTGAGCTATGATCATGTGTGAGCTCACCCTTGCTGTCTCACACCCCCCCCACAGGAGATGATCAGGTGGTTCAGGAGGAGCCGCCTAACACTGAGGAGTTCGATCTGATCTATGTGGCGTTTCCCAGTCGACATTGGCGCCGACGATCCTTAGTTTGTTTTATCTTTATTACTTTATTTTGTAATAAGTCTTCCGCTATGTAATAAATACTCTGATGTTAATGACATTTATCTCTATACACTCTGTTATTATATATGTTGTCTTCTTGGCGCATGTATGAGATGCACCCGGCTTTGTTCTTTAAAACCGGGTGTTACAGAAGTGGTATCAGAGGAAATGTTGACTGTAGGACGAGACCTAGATAGAAATGGACAGACCCTTCACTACTTACCTTCTTCTGATTCATTCTATACTTACCTTACTCTGATTCTTTCTGCACTCATCTTGATCCTGTCTCACCTTCTACTGTTCTACTCTGATCATTCTTACCTTTGCTACTCTAAGACAAGATGGATTTCACACCTTGGAATCCTATGACTATGATCTTTCTAAGAGATAGGGAACCTAAGACAAAATTAAAACTATTTTCTCTATTAAAAATGTTGTTTGATTGTGCTGATGCTAAATGCCTGATTTGCTTCTTCGATTGATTGAATTACTATAGATGGACATCTTAGCATGTACCAACATAAGGTATTGAATCAGCTATAGTAGGTGAAATATTAAACTGCTTAGCTAATAAATCCCCCGAAGTAACATGAGTTGTAATTACTGCCTTGTCTACTGCTCTTTCTTACCTTATGTATCTAACTCAGATGGTCAATACCAGGAAAGGAAAGATTATCACGCAACAGCAAACAGAAATGAATCCTCCAAATCCTCCACCTGTTGAAACCGAGCAAGTGATCGCAACCCAAAGGCTGGTAATATAGCAATTGACGGATATGATGACCGAAATGCAAAGCCAGATAAGACAAGAACGCGAGGAAATACGTCAGGCCCGTCTGGAGATACAGCAAGAAATAAGGCAATCACGGTTGGAGAGACAACAACAAGAGCAACCACCATCTCCACCACCACCAGCTCCACCAAGCTACATAAACATATATATAAATTACTACTATTTGTAAAATCTACATGTTTCTTTAGTTAGTATTCGGTATGATACCATTTTAGGAGGAATAAAAAGGTCTATTTGACCCCATGAGTTGCTAATAAAATTATGCGTCATGCTGAGATTTTGGTTTGGGCATATGTGATGGACAATATGAGAAAACCCATGAGAGTAATTACACCTAAAGGGACTGAAGAATCAGTGAACGGAATTACAAGAGGCTAGTTGCTTACGTCCGAGTTCCTCACCTTAGGGAGTACCAGTTTTGTTTGTAAAGAAGAAAGATGGATTGCAAGGGATGTGCGTGGATTAAAGGTTCCTTAATAATGTCACTGTGAAGAACAAGTTTCTGTTACCCCGCATTAAGGATTTATTTAATCGGATGAGAGGAGCCAGGGTATTCTCGAAGATTGACCTCCGATCGGGGTACCATTATATGAAGATTAGACCATCAGATATTCCTAAGACGGCTTTCTCGACTCGATATGGATTATATGAGTTCATCGTTATGTCGTTTGGATTAACTAATGCACCAGCTTATTTTATGGATTTGATGCATAAGATGTTCTTGGAGTATTTGGACAGATTCGTCGTGGTGTTCATCGATGATATTCTTATCTATTCTAAGAATGAGAGTGACCATGAAGAACATCTAAGGTTGGTGCTACAGAAGTTACGAGATATTTTTGGATTGACAAGGTGCCATTCCTTGGTCATATTATTTCTAATGGAGGAATAGCAGTGGATCCTGCTAAAGTGAAGGAGATAATGGGGTGGAGAGTGCCCACTACAGTCACGGAGATTCGGAGTTTCTTGGGACTTGCAGGATATTATCGGAGATTTATGGAAGGATTTTCTAAGATTGCTAAGCCTATGACCTCGCTTTTGGAGAAAGGAAGAGAATTTAAATGGGACGAGAAGTGCCAAGTATATACGGATCATAAGAGTTTGAAGTATATATTTACTCAGAAGGATCTCAATCTTAGGCAACGCCGTTGGTTGGAGCTTATTAAGGATTATGATTTGGAGATTCACTATCACCCGGGCAAGGCAAACTTGGTTGCAGATGCCTTGAGTCGCAAGGAGCATGTTCATTCAGCTGTTGTTGCCCAGCTACCCGATGAGATTGTTGAGGACTTCAGGAGACTTAACCTGGGGATAGTTGCTCATACTGAGGGAGTTACTATTGATGTGGAACCTACTTTAGAGCAAGAGATCCGCAAGGGACAAATTGGTGATGATAAGATAAAAGAAATTAAGGATCTGATTACTGAAGGTCGAGTTCCGGAGTTCACGGAAGATGAGCAGGGCACTGTATGGTTCAAGGACAGGATGTGTGTTCCTGATATTAAAAGCCTTCGGGAGACTATTTTAAAGGAGGCCCATGACTCAGATTATTCTATTCATCCTGGTAGCACTAAGATGTATCAGGATTTGAAACGGAAGTATTGGTGGTATGGATTGAAAAGAGATGTAGCTGCACATGTGGCTATGTGCGATGTATGTCAAAGAGTTAAGGCTGAACACCAGAGGCCAGCTGGATTATTGCATCCACTGAAGATACCCGAGTGGAAATGGGAAGAGATTGGTATGGATTTCATTACTGGATTGCCTCGCACCCAGAAAGGATATGATGCTATATGGGTGATTGTGGATAGATTGACTAAAGTGGCTCACTTTATTCCTGTCAAGACTACTTATAAAGGTTCTCAGCTAGCAGAGTTATATATGGCTCGGATTGTGTGTTTACATGGAGTACCAAAGAAGATCGTGTCTGATCGAGGTTCGCAGTTTACCTCAAGGTTTTGGAGAAGTTTTCATGAGAACATGAGCACGAAGTTGAATTTCAGTACGGCTTATCACCCTCAGACTGATGGACAGACTGAAAGGACAAACCAAGTTTTGGAAGATATGTTAAGAGCATGTGCCCTTCAGCATGGTGGAAGTTGGGATAAGAGTCTGCCTTATGCTGAATTCTCATATAATAATAGTTATCAGGCCAGCCTGAAGATGTCACCTTTTGAAGCTTTGTATGGGAGGAAGTGCAGGACTCCTCTATATTGGGATCAGACTGGAGAGAGACAGTTCTTTGGGCCTGAATTGATTCAAGAAGCAGAAGAACAAGTTCGTATAATTCGGGAGAATTTGAGAGTGGCTCAAACCAGGCAAAAGAGTTATGCTGATAATAGACGAAGGCCACTGGAATTTGAAGAAGGAGATTATGTGTATCTCAAGGTGTCACCACTTCGTGGAATGAGGAGATTTAAAGTTAAGGGCAAATTGTCCCCTCGCTACATTGGACCATTCTTGATCTTTAGAAGAGTTGGGGAGATGGCATACCAACTTGAGTTACCTGCTAGTCTATCAGATGTGCATAATGTGTTTCACGTATCTCAACTGAAGAAGTGTCTCCGTGTTCCCGAGGAACAGTTACCAATGGAAGAGCTCAGTGTTCAAGGTGATTTGACTTACGCGGAGTACCCGATCAAGATTTTGGATACTTTGACACGAGTTACAAGAAATAAGGTGATAAAGATGTGCAAAATACAATGGAGTCACCACAGTGAAGATGAAGCAACTTGGGAAAGAGAAGAAGAGCTTCGCATAGATTTTCCCCACCTTTTCTCTAGTTCTTCTTAAATCTCGAGGACGAGATTATTTTTAAGGGGGGTAGGATTTGTAACACCCACTTTGTAATTGCTAGATAAAATACCAATAGAGAAAACAATTTCTCTCTTTATGTGAGTTTGAACTTCATGCATCATCATATGAGAACACCATGTCCAAGAACAATTAATAAAAAGATATGCTACTAAATTGTTGCATCATGCTGGATATTTTATTTTGTGTGCATTTTGTGACAAGAAAAATATTAAAGACCAAAAAGAGAATTTAAAACCTAAAAGAAATTCTTGAGAATAGAGAAGAGAAAGAAAGAAAGAAATAATAGAAAGTATAAAACAAAATTTATAAATATACAAACTCAACCATACTGGTATGATTAAAATTTATCCATAGTTTGAGTACAAATTCAAAGTCATATTTGGAATTCAAATTGGGAAATTGAAAAATAAAAAGAAAAGAAAACAGAAAACAAAAAAATATAAAAAGAAAAAGGATAAAAGAGCTTACCTGGGCCTTACTACCTCATTCGGCCCACTCAAGAGAACACATCACGCGGCCCACTTCACCTCCATACCGCGCGCGCTCCTCCCCTCGCTGACGGGCGGGGCCCACTTGTCAGCCTCCACAGCGCTGTCACTCGCCCGCGCGGACCCGCGTAGCCGCTCACACCGTGTCGCTGTTCGGCCGGCCCCACATGTCATCCCGGACCCCAACGAACCCGACCGCGCCCTCGCCTAACTATCGGGCGAACCCCGATATCCCCGGCGAACCCCCCGCCAGAATCGGACCACGCGGACCGTGCTGGGGAGCTTAAAAGCTTCGGTCGCCGACTCGTTCCACTCACCTCCCTTCTTCCCCGGCTCCTTCTGTCTCCTCACGCAAGTTTCGCCCGCCATTGCCCTCTACCGCCGCCACCGTCGACTCCACCCCTCCGCCTGAGTTTTCGTCCCCCGTTTGTGTACCGGAGCATCGCCTGTGGGCGGGGAGTGGGGTGTGGTGCTCAATTTGAGTAGAGCTTCGCTGCATCGACGCCGATTCCTCGCCGGTGTGGGCGCACCACCGTCAATCCGCGCCGCGCCGTGGAATTGGGTCTCTGCGCCAGCCGGAACACCAAGGTATGCACCGACCTCTTCGTTGGAGTTGTTAGAAGGTAGTAGGAGTAGCGCCGCGTGGAAATCTCGGCGTGTGCCCCCGGAATTTCACACCGGAGCACCGCCGGCCGCCTTAAACCGCGAAGCACCGTGGACCTGGGGTCTGCGTCGTGTAACGATCGAAATTGAGGGGAGAATCGGGTTCGGGACGTCTCGAATCTCGCGTGAGTCGGTCGAATTGGAGTCTGGCGCTCGGAGTGACCGGATCTCGTGGGCGCCGGTGACTCTGCCGCCGTGCGCAGGTGAGAGTTGGGTGGCTCGGGTGGTGTTGGTGACGATGCCTCCGCGGCCGTTGGATGCGTCAGGAACGGCTGTGATTAGATCAGGGAGATACCCCTTCGCTAGACCGATCCGGGCCGTAGGATTCAATCGGAGGGTTGCGCGTTGATCTCGGCTTCATTAAATTCGAGCCGTTGATCGCCGATCGAACGGCTCTGGGCGCATACCGGTTCGGATTGCCCCGAGTCTAATCCGGGCGCTTGATTCCTGATCCAACGGTCCAGATTAGAAGTTACCCCTTCGCCGTGTAAATTTAGTAAAGAGCCCCTCGGTTTCACAGTAATAAACCCGCGGTCCATTGTAACTGTGCGCTGTGTCTCGGGTAATTTGCCCCGAGCCCCCTGGGTTTTCCAGGAATTGACGCCCAGTCCAGTCAGCATGAAAACCAGAGAAAATAAATAGAAAATGAATTTTTAATACAAAAATAAGTGCTAAATCTTCAATAATTCATAGAAAATTCATACTTGCTCCAAATTCATCCATTCCAGTTCCTAAAATTTTGTAATTTTATTCTCTATCACCTAGAGCCTCTGTTATGTCATGAAAACAGTAAGAAATTTATTTATCACTTAATCCTATTTAAAACACATAAAACCTTTGAAAATGCATAACTTAAAATCTATAATTCAGAAAATTACGATTTCTGTTCCTAGGATTTTATTTTAATATGTAGATTATTACTGTGTATTTTGTATATATGTTTGGTGTAATGTTAATTTCTCTATATGCACTGTGTTTGTTTGTATTGTGGCGAGTAGAAGAGCCCGTTGCTGAGGATCCTGGTGAGCAGCAGGTTGAAGTAGCTGAGCAGGAGCTCATTGAAGGCAAGTTGTGCCCTTGACCACTTTTTACCCAATAATGTTCTTTAATATCACTTATCCATGCATAGGTTAATTTTGATGGGACCCAATAGGTCACCCTAGATTTGTTTATCTCATTACCTTGTTTACCCCTGAATCACTTGGGTAGTTTGCTATTGCTTTATATGGTTTTGGGATAATCATTTATTACCTCTATGTTCCAATTCTTGTTGTTATTCTGTTTATGTTCATGTTGTTATCATTAATGTTAATTGGAACATAGAGCTTAACTTGAGAACCACGTGCCACCACAAGGGAGGAATGGGACCCCTTGGCTGACTAATTAGGAAAGCTAGTGGAAGACTACCTTACCCGAAAGGGGCAAGGGCAGTAGGGGAGAGGTCAGTGCGGGGAGGTCCCTGGTTGATTTTGCTGCGATGGCGGTCAGCCAGGAACCCTTTACTGGATCTTCCCATAAACTGTAGCGGGTTTTCGGAAGCTAGTGGAACTTTGTAAAGGCCTCGTAGTGTTGCCCTGCCGTACTTCCTAGGTAGAGGTATATGGGATTCATGACCCCTTGGCAGATGTGTAACATAACTTGTGGGTAAAGGGTACAACCTCTGCAGAGTGTAAAACTGGTATACTAGCCGAGCTCACGGTCACGAGCAGCTCAGGACTCTCTGATGTTTAAATTATGGAACTTAAATTCAATTTTGTCATTTGCATTGCATGGGTTTATTATTAATTCTGTTCTATTACTTTACTTATGGTTTGGTATTCACTTACACTTAGTAATTGCTAATAAAATTTGGACCAACTACTTAAAAGCAATGCTCAGCTTTAACCCCTATCATTGATTAGCCTTACACATCACATGAACTCACACCTTTGTGAGTTTATGTCCACTGGTTCCCCACAACTTGTTGAGCTATGATCATGTGTGAGCTCACCCTTGCTGTCTCACACCCCCCCCACAGGAGATGATCAGGTGGTTCAGGAGGAGCCGCCTAACACTGAGGAGTTCGATCTGATCTAAGTGGCGTTTCCCAGTCGACATTGGCGCCGACGATCCTTAGTTTGTTTTATCTTTATTACTTTATTTTGTAATAAGTCTTCCGCTATGTAATAAATACTCTGATGTTAATGACATTTATCTTTATACACTCTGTTATTATATATGTTGTCTTCTTGGCGCATGTATGAGATGCACCCGGCTTTGTTCTTTAAAACCGGGTGTTACATGAATCCAGTAAAAGGGTAAAATAAATTTTAATTTGAGACGGAGTGAGGTGAGTAAATGGCGATTGCTTTGCTTGATAGTGACGACAAAATTGTACACGTACAAACCTTCATTTGCAGGAGTCGTTTTCGCACCAGAATAAAGTTTACACGCGAGATGCCATGGATTATTATTTACAACAAGTGTACTGGTACACGTAACTGCAAAAGTTTGAGTCGATCCATATGTTGACTACTTATTTATTGTTTAATTAATGAAATAAAATGATAATTAAAACGAAAACAGATGCACACCAGCATGTCACATTAGTGGATAGGACGGGCGGATGGCGATGCCGCAGAGCCCCTCCGGCTTGCCGGCGACGTCTTTCTTCATCCTGATGTATCCGCCGTCGCCCCACCCCTGCCCCCACGAGTTCTTGACGATCCAGTAACCTGTCGCGGCCGGCCGCCTCCTGGCCGTAGCCGACGACGGTGACGCCGTGGTTGAGGTTGGTCCCGCAGGGCCCGTTGTACACTCCCTTCTTGTAGTGCTGGACTGCCGGCCTCGATGGACACGGCCACGGGCTGCCCCGCCACAGCGGCCAGCCACGCCTCGCTCCGGGTGGCCACGGCGTTGGCCAGCGACGCCTCGCTCCGGGTGAACCCGTCCATCCAGGACAAAAGCATGTGTGTTTTGCGCAGTGACAAGCATGCATGCATGTGGGACAGGCAAGAGCAACAACTGTGGCAAATGACAGGTGCCAGGAAGGACAGAATGATGACGGCGTCGATTACGGATTGTGCGTACCACATCGGCCTTGGTTCTTCACCGGCGTCACGGCGCCGCTGGCTCGCCAGTCCACGCTCGCCGGCGCGGAGGTGGACAGGTTCACGTACACCGACAGCTGGCCCGGCGCGCCCCCGACGGCGTCAACCGGCCCCGCGCGCGTGGTGATCACCGACTCGTCCGTGGGCAGCTGCGCCGGCACGGGCGCCGTGTACATGGCCATGAACTCCTGGTTGGTGAGGTCGGTGTAGGCCGTCTCGCCGAGCTCGTACGTGAGCCCCGCCGCCTCGGCCTCGGCGTTGGTGGCCTCGATGTACGCCATGTTGCGCGCGTACACCCGGAACCGCCGCCGCTCCTCCGCGACCGTGGCGTAGGACTTGTTGTGCGCCGCCTTCAACCGCTGGAACCGCTCTATCATCGAGTTGTCGTCGGTGCTCATGCTCCCCTCCATGTCGCCGGCGCGTCTGTGGGCCCTCGCCGACGAGCAGCCGTGGTGGAAGACAGCGAGGAGGAGGAGGAGGAGGAGCACGCGTGGCACCGACCGTTTGGAGGAGGACGCCATGGCTGATCGATCGGGACTGGTTGGCCCAGCCCTGTGGTAGGTCTACGCTTATGGAAGAGACAAATGATTATTGATCCAGGTGCATATATAAACGAGTGGTGCTGAGATGGATATACGTACAGAACTGTGATTGGAGAGGGGACGGACAAGTCAAGTGCTGCTGCACCTTGATCGACCCTACCTTTCCAACGTCAGCAGTGCTGACAAAAGTAGCATAGACACACCAGTTCAAACTTGTGATGCCCCAAAAAACATGTTTACTATAAACCAAATACTCCCTCCGTTTTAATATATACGTTGTTGACTTTTTTAAAAAACTTTGATCACTCATCTTATTTTTGTCTTATTCAAAAGTCTAAAATTTAAGTCACACTCAAACTACCACTAGTCGGTTGCTCGTGCGTTGCGACGACTTACAACAATACCCACGTAAACTATTCACCAAAAAAAAATTTAAGATTTTTTTATTGTCTCCACTCTCCGTATAATATTTTTTTTGATTTGGCTAACTAATGTTATTATTTACTCCATGCAACATGTCTTGGTACAACACGACCAATGAAGTGAGCGATTAGAAGAGAGTTCACAACGACTGACTGAACAAATAGAGATTATAAAATGACATAATTCCACCATATAGAGACTAAATAAGAGAAAGTTTGTGAGTTCAAATTTCTAAAATAAGTCACATGAACTCAAACTTATAAAAAAGATAGATCAAAATATGGAGTGATTGCTTAAGTCAGGCACCAATAAAAACTGGATGTGCTCCATATAAATTATGCTACTTCGTAGCAATTACTAACGTTCTTACCAACAAATAACCTTTTATTTAACTGTTAGTGTGACAAATCATTTTTGCTCCATCCAATTCAGCAACCTCAAACACCATGGAGTCCATTGCGCCAATGTGGTCTCAAGCCTCGGCCCATAGTCCTGGCCCGACCCGACACAATTATATTTTTTATTTTACAAAAAACGTATATACATATCTCTACGACTACTTAAGTTTCTAACGTAGGCGTCCACACAACGGATTGGTGCACGGTTCTGTCGATCTCTCCCACGCACGCACATGGAAGCAGGCAGGCACCCTTCCCCGCCGCCCCGGATCTCGCCCCTCGCGGATCTCGCGCCAGCCCCCGCCCTACACCTGCCTGCCCTTCCACTCTTCCCCCGCTGCCCCGCCGCGGATCTCGCCCCCCGCGGATCTCGCGCTAGCCACAACCGCGCACCCTCCCACGCGTGATGGAAGCAGCCTGCCATGCCCTTCCCACCACAACCGTGCAGCACCGTCCCCCGCAGAGCCAGAGACGAGGTAGCTGATCATGGGCACGGCGCCCCGCGTGGGGCGCTCCTTGGCCTCGATGAAGAGGGGCTCGGCGAAGGCCGCGGAGGGGAGCGGCGAGAAGGAGATGAGCAGCGCGCGGGAGGAGGAGAAGAAGAGCGACGCGGAGATGAGGAGCGATGAGAGCAGGACCGAGGCTAGCAGCGGCGCCGCCCACCACCAGTGAGCGTGGATGTGTGCCGCCGCCGCCGCCCCTGCCCTTCCCCACCGCCCCTTGTCCGCGTCGGCCGCCGCCGAGCTTATTTCAAACCCGGAAAAACCCCAAGCGCATTGAGGAAAGGGCCAGCGGTGGTCCCTTCCCCCCTCCAGTCTCCACCCTCTAGAGTCCAGACCTCCACTATCCACTCCAAAGTGCAGCAGCGGGCAAAACCAGGCACCCGCCAGATCTGATTCGTCTTCCCTCTCACTCATCTCGCCCGGCCTTCGCGGAGAGATCTGGCGATGGTGCCGACGAAAAGGAAGCGCACAACAGGTGGCGCCGAACCCTCCCCAAACCCTAGCTTCAGATCTCGATGGCGAACCCTCGCGTCTTCTTCGACATGACCATCGGCGGTGCCCCGGCCGGCCGGATCGTGATGGAGTTGTACGCCAATGAGGTTCCCAAGACAGCGGAGAACTTCCGCGTGCTGTGCCGTGACAGACCCGTTCTGCGTCGTGCTCTGCCGGGTGGACACCGCGGGTGCTGACTGCGCTGGGCGCCTCCGGGACGCCCTTGCCGCCATCACCGATGATGATGGCCGCTCGCCTTGCGTGCTCCACAGGGACATGGCCGTCTACTCCGAGATGTACCAGCTCAGCTTCTCCAACAGGGACTTCCTCGCCGACTTCATCAGCAACGCACCAGAATGGGTCGACGTCATGAACCCGGGCCCCGTGCCGCTCGCCGTGGCCACGTGGTTCGACGAGCGGGTCATGGAGCTGCTGAGCGCGCTCGCTGACGCGGTGGAGGGGCGACCGAGCAGGTGGGCCGTCGGCGAAGCGCCATGGTCGTCGTCGGGGGCTAGGAACCGGGCGGTGTACGCGCGCCGCGTACCCGGCTCTTCATCGCCTCCACCCGCTCCAGCGTCTCCACCACCTCCTTCATCGAGGGCCGGCTGCGGGGCTCGCCGACCAGGCAGCCGAGCGTCAGCTGCGCCGCCTGGAACGCCTGCCTGGAGTTGTACTGGCCCTCGAACCGTGGGTCCATGAGCCGCGCTAGCCACCGGCGGTCCGCTAGGTATAGCTTCGCTCCTAGAATGGCCATTTTCTCTTAGAAAGTGACAAGGCACACTCCTGGAATGGCCATTCATGATTCTTGTGCGATATTTATCCATTTGGCCGCAGCAACTGCTGGTGCATGATCATTGTCACGGCGGCAGGCATGTGCTCAAGACTTGTGTAGACTATTTGTTCACTTGTTTGAGTAGTAGTATCATGCCAGATCATTGTCATGGCGGCAGCCATGTGCTCAAGACTAGAAATACATTTAATTGCAGTATTTCTGTATCCGTATCACATATCAGGTTAAAAGAAGTAAGGCTACTGACTTTATAGGAAGCTGCTTAATGAGACTGAAACCACTTGTTATTCTATTCCAAATTGCTGGTAATTTCTTTGTTGCTGCAATTTATATTACGACATTCTATCTTGAAGTATAAAGCAGGGACATTGGTTCCTTCTCTTGAATATAAATGGGCTATAGTTGATAAAATTGATTAACTGATTTTGTGACTATGAATCTGACTGATTTGTGTTTCCTTGTTTTGTTGGCTTCAGGGAGTGTCCTTTTGATCTTAAAGAAGCAATATCAAGTATCTGTTTTGCTGCTCCAAGATGTGCAGATCTACATGAACTGTTACAACTTAAAATGATCTTTGCAACTAAATATGGGAAGGAATTTGTTGCTGCAGCTTCAGAGTTGATGCCTGATTGAGGGGTCAGTCGTCAGGTTATATGACCTTGTGCAGATAATTGAACTACTCTCTGTCCATCCATGTTCTCATAGATATCCAGTCCTCACTTATATCCATATTTTTGGCAGGGAGCAGACCATGCAGAATTTGTGAAGGCAGCAACCACAGACAATGAGGTACACTTTGTAGAAACCAGTGATACAAGTGTTGCCGAAGTTCTATTTCCAGGTATTACGTTCGAGGAGAAATTTGTGGGCCTCATTAAAAGCGAGCCAGAGAAGTTTGAAAAGTTCGGTAAGTATTTTGTAAAGTTTACTGGAGAAAAGACACAGATTACTGAAGCAAATATGCTGGGTTAAATTGCAATTCTTGTTCCATATGCAGTAACTCATACAGTGGGATTTTGCAGATGGGAAATTTGAAGAAAAGGAAATTTTGCAGTTTGTGGAGCTCAACAAGTTTCCTCTAATTACTGTATTCACTGAGCTCAATTTCGGTAAAGTATATTCAAGCCCTATTAAGCTGCAGGTTGGCACTCTCTGCCTTTTCTCTACTTTGATGATCAATCACATGTATGTTTCATTCAACTGCAATAAACCATTAACTGTATAATGACCAAAAGAAAATTATAGTACACTTACAATCCTTACAAAAGGAAAGTTAAATTTATTCTCTTGCAAATTTGTTCTAGGTCTTCACCTTTGCAGAGGCTTATGGTTTTGAAGATCTAGAATCTATGGTTGATGAAATAGCCAGAGCATTCAAGACAAAGGTGCCAACATATTGGTGCTTTTATTTTGTTTCTTACCATAATCACATCACCTGGATGACTATTTTGGTTAAACATGTTTTTCCACGGCATTGCAGATAATGTTTATATATGTTGACACTGCTGAAGAAAACCTTGCAAAACCATTCCTCACTCTTTATGGCGTTGAATCAGAAAGAAAGCCTACTGTAAGTCTCATGTTGGACTCCTAATTAGTATGCATATTGTTTTTTTCATGAATGCACGAGGGCACTTGTGTTCTACCGCTGACGTCTTGTGACTTATGAGTGGGTATGGGTGTAGTCCGATTGGTTACTGACTTGGATAATTGATTCCTTAAAGGTAGTGGGTGATAATAATAGCAGTTATTACTCTGGGACGTGAGCTGACGATCGTCAATTTTTTTTCTATGTTGTTTAAGTCCAAGATTTCTGTTAGACATAAAGGGTTGTTAGATGATCTTGTTTGGGTTACCTTCTCATTTCTTTGCTCCGGATGAAGATGTCACAAATAACTCTAACTTCTTCAAGGAGAAGCTTACTCAAGCCCTTCGGTACTTCAAGGATTTCATCTTTTGATTTATTTTCTTATATTCATCTTGAGTCCATGGAGTTCGACAGAGCACACGTTATTCAAGCATTCTTTGCCAGTGATAGGAATAAGGAGCTAGCAACAAACTACCTTCTTGAGCATGCTGGTGAGGAAGATTAAGCCTGTGTAGTTTTCATACGGTGAGAACTCTGCCATCCTCTGGTTGGTTATCTTCCTAAACATATATGGCAAGTGGCTCACATGTGGGGTGATTTCCTTTTTTTTGCAATTTCTTGCACGACGCTCGACATCGGATGCTGGGTGTGTGTGCTCACATCGCATCGGAGAGGGACGATCTGCATAGCGATTGTTGGTCGAGTGAATCCTGCGGCGGGGTCAGATGATAAGCTATTCTAAATCGTGGTTCATTTGGTTGATTTACAGGGAGTATTGCTTATTACATAACATGTATAACTCTTTCACTTGTGGAGCAATGGGCCACCGAGAAGAAGTCCATGGAGAGCTGCAAGCTCATCTTCACCCGAGCAAAACAGTATGCTAAGGAATACGATGCCCAGGTCAGATGCCCTTCACCCGCTCTACACATGTTTCTCTCAAATTCGTATCGCTCGCCGGGTGTGTGACGATCTCAGCGCGTGCACATTTGATTGGTGTAGGGTTGGGATCGAGATGCCCACGATCAAGGTGCGGTCGGCAATAGTAGCTTCCCCACCGTCCTCAATTGCGTCGTCAACAGTCAACACGCCTGAGGTTCAGATTTACTTGTGGTATTTATTTGTTCCATAATTTACCTGCAGATGCAAGATATGGTTGCAACGTCAAATATAACTGATTATTCAATTTTTTATTCATTATTGTAGACTCGGAGACCTTGGACGATATTGTATCTTCTGTAAGACAAATATTAAGTATTGATGATAAAAGAAGAAGCAGTTCAACTCTTGGTAAGATCAACCGACTTTAGCCTCATAATGGTCCTATGATTTAGTAGGCATACAAAGCATTTAACTTCCAAATATTGTGAAGGTCCACTATGATATTTATTAGATGCACAATATTGATGAAAATAACTATTTTCGTTATACTTTATGAGCTTGAGCTATCATCCGTGTGACCATGTCTTTGCATCACCATGGGTGATGGTATAAATGGTTTTTAGTCATCATTCTACCAACTAAAAGATGATTTGTATTTGCTTGCACTAGCCAACTTGATTTGTTCTGTGTAGTACGAAGATGATGAAGGTGACAGAGTGTTGTTGACAATATATGTCGATGTAGTCGCTCTCAGTGGTGCAGCAGTGATCGTTTACTTGAAACGATATCAGTTGCGATTTCCAAAACCAGAGGATTTTTTTGAGGAGCGTGATTTGTGGCATATGAAACAAGCATTGCCATCAGCCAACACATTCTGAAGCTTTGCCTTCATTCGCCGCCATTTGCAAGCTAGGAGCTAAAGAAAGTATAGTACATGTACATGTAAGTTAACATTCGGCCAGTGCATTGCTTTCTAAGTAGGTTCTTAAGTAGGTTCTAAATGCTTTGCAAGAACTAAACCTTTTTTCTCTTAAAAAATCAGGGAAATGGAGGGGTGTCTTACCTAATGAATTTCAACTGGATGAATTTGAGATAATATGTAAGTACATGACATTATTCAATCAGCATGTAATTAGTTCAGTTAGAGGTGAAGTCTCTAAGATTTTACATTTATATGCTAAGGAGTTTCAGTTTATTATGTGCCTACAAGATTTATTGTGTGCCTGAGGATGGAGATTGTAACAATAATATTTTTTACCCCAACCTAGTTACACATGAGTTGTGCATCATGGTTCTGTTTCTGAATTTTGGTGGAAGGGCTCTATTTTTATTATTAGCTTGTGAGGACGGCACATCAAACTATTCCACTTCATAAACCAAACAAAAAAAGTGAGAAATGAGCAGATAATAAACTAAATCATTTATCATACCAATCGCCCTCATTGATTAACAACACATGGTTATACATATGTTATTGGTGCACTATTTTTTTCCGTTGCAACGCACGGGCATTCACCTAGTATACAATTTATATTCAATATTAAAAACATCTGAGCATGATGTTCTACTGGTTAGACAGCTTCACCCAGTGTCTCGGCATGGATTTGAACCCCACATCCTGCACCGTTTTAAAACATTTTACGCTGATTTAATCAAATTGGCCGACGGGCTAATGGGCTGGCCCGACATAGTCAACAGGTCGGTATGACGTGCCTGGGCCAGAGTTGTAGCCCGCGGCTATCTGGCCAGTGCTGAGCCACCGTTTGGTCATCTATAGGCGTGCAACAGATTAATTTGAAATAGCTGTGAGGGGTTATTTGTAAAAAGATGACGCGGGACAACCGTTGAAACTAGTGCTCTAAGTATAGTATAGATAAGTGATAAAACAAATTATAATAAAATAAATAATATTTCACATTTTTTGTTGAATAAGACGAGTGGTCAAAGTTTTCAAAAAAATAATAATGACGTCAATATATTTAAGAACAGAGGTAGTACAATATATGAAATAAATAAGTGACAATATATTATTAGAAGCCTCAACATTCATTAGAAACATAAAATGTAGTGTTTGCCATTACTATCTCGGGGCGTTTGAATCCATTCATTTTGTAGGAATTAGAATTTACTTAATAAAGTAAACTATTTAGCCTAAAATTTAATATTCCACCACTTTCCAAAGTTCAGATATAAGACTATCTCAAATTTATGAGGTGGAGGATGTGAAATGATTTTATGTATTAGTAGAATTTATTTCTAGTCTACAACTTATAGGACGCTCTTCAGATCACTCCTCTACAATAAAAATATAGCACATAAATATCTCCGATATCTTGTTAATAATAGTATATAAATATATTTTTATATAAAACTAAATTAGTTTAATTGATATATGTATAAATTACTATTATTAAAATAAAATTCAATTCCAAGATCCAAATGGGGCGTTAGATGAAAACGATAGAGCGATTCCACCAAGCCATAGGTCTATGACACGACACACACGTCTAGCATCTAACCCTTTTTTATTTAGAGATTACAAGGGTTATGTGTATATGTCATACTCAACACGTGCATAAGTAATTTAATATGCAAGGTTGATAACAAGAGGTAATAACTAACATAGGGCTAATGCAGTTAACATTTTTTAGTTGCCAAGCCTTTTTAGAATAACATGTTTACTATCTCTACTAACTATTAAGTCTACAGTGTAGACTGCCCCCGCCGATTCTCTACCCCGCGGATCACGCGCACGCCCCCCTCCCCCAACCGCGATTCCCCTCCGTACGCGCGCGGATCACGCGCCCGCCGCGCAGGCCCCTACGAATCCCGCCGCGAAACCCTACGCGCGCGGATCACGCGCCCGCCGCGAACCCCGCCGACCGGCGCCACTACAGCACACCCGCCACCATGCCGCTCCCTACGCCCGCAACGGCCGCCTCCCTACGCGCGGGTGACCGGCAGCACCTCGTCTCTCTCGATGTGCCAATGGCGCCGCCTCCATCCTACCCGGTCTCCGCCTCTGTCGCCGCGTTCGTCAAGGAGGAGGATGCCCCCAACCCCTTTGGTGGCCTCCCCGATGGTGCCGTCTCTGTCCTACCCGACCTCGAGTTCATTGAGATCCAGAAGGAGCAGGCGCAAACTTCTTCGTGCACGGGAGGTCAAGCGGAGTATGCGCGAACTTCTTTGTGTTGTCGCGGCGCGACCTCGGCCAGCGCAGGGCTCAGCCCGGCGGTGCGAGCGCGGCCGCCCGGTCACGGCACGGGCGCATGGCCGGCGGCCCGACCCCGGCGCGACGGCCCCCGTCCCCGACGAGAGCGAGGCGCGGCCTCCGACGCGCGGGCATAGCCCTTGGCGGCGCGGATGCTACCCCAGAGGCACGCGAGCGCGGCGGCCCCGTCGAGGGCGCAACCGTGGCATACAGGTGCGCGGTGGCGCGGCCCCAGCCTCGGTACGACGGGCGCGACCCCATCTAGGTGCGGCCTCGGGCTTCGTGGCCGTCTCCTTGGGCAAGGCGCAAGCATGGTCTGCATCCACGCAGGACCGTGCGTGGATGGAGCGGCGTCCACACCAGTGCATGCGCGCTCGCCGCGTCCTACGGCGGATCCAGCCGGTGCCTGGACGCCCGGAGTCTGTTCGACGAAAGTCCCGACAGTCTAGGCCGCGGACCCGACGCAGAACCCGTCGCCGTGGAAGTACACCACGACGGGGCGCCTGGCTCCATCCCCCGCCGACGTCGCCGTCGGCGCGTACAGCCGTGCCCACACCGCCCAGCGCGTACAGCCGTCGACCACCACGACCCTTGCGACGACACCGCCCAGCGCGTCCGGGGCCATGCCGGCCCATGTGTAGGGCACAACTGGGATCGCCGGGAGCCGCTCCACGTGTCCGTCCTTGTAGACGCGGATCAGGCCGTGGATCTCCTCGACGACGGTGCCGTGGCCACCGTTCTTCGCAACGACTGCTGCAGGCTGCTGACGGAAGCTGATCCTGGGCTCGCCGACGACGTGCAGTGCCCCCATCCTCCTCCTCATGCAAAGCTGCCGGCCTCTCGCGGTCACGGGCGGCATGGCAGGCGGAGGCAAAACGCGGCAGCCAGCAAGCTGCTTCGGCCGTGCGATGTGTCACGTCTCGGGGCATCGCAAGCCCAGATCCCGCCGTCGTTAGGAGCTAATGGTTGGTGCTCGTG
This sequence comes from Zea luxurians, assembly GCA_029449295.1. Lineage (NCBI taxonomy): Eukaryota > Viridiplantae > Streptophyta > Magnoliopsida > Poales > Poaceae > Zea > Zea luxurians. Next base: position 19,974,834 of record JAOPSE010000034.1, on the reverse strand, counting down.
TGGCATGACAACGCGACGACGGAGCAAATCGGAGAGCCTCGGTCCGCCCTCCAATGTGAGTTCATCTCCTTCCTGCTACTCCATTGCCTCTTTTGTAATTACGATGTTAGTGTTTGCGCTTTATAAGGCCATGTGTGGGCACGGCTGTACGCTACTCCATTGCCTCTCCGATTAATAATTTCAAAGTGTGCAAGAGTGTCCAGAATGTCTTCACATGGCCTCACTTTATGAGTTACTACTGCTTTTATGCAATATACTTTTGTTGTGTTGTGTGCCTGATAAGTTGCACCATAATATTTCTTACTTTAAAGACAAAGGTTCTGATGAGGTTGTATTCAAGGCCATGGGGAGGGCTATCAATAAGACTGTCATGGTTGTGGAATTGATCAAGGTACTCCTTATGGCTCTGGTGCTTGCTAATATTACTTATCACTTGATTCTAATTGTTACTGTTTTTATTGTGAAGAGGAGGATTGTTGGCCTCCATCAGAATACCACCACTGGATCTACTGATATTACTGATATGTGGGAGCCATTGGAAGAAGGCCTACTTCCATAAGTGACTTGTTTTTATTCCAGGATAGAACTATAACTGCACATGAACCCATAATTTTGGAGTTCAAGATTATATCTCTCTGCAGGCTTGAGACAACAAGACATGTCTCTATGATCACTATAACTCTTTCAAAGAAGGAGCTGGACACATCATCTATCGGGTATGCATACTGCACTCTTTTGTCAGCTGCATTTAATGACTTTCTTTGCCAGTTTGTCTTAACCAAATTCTATGGTTTTCTATGCCATGAACTCACATCTCGCTGCGTCAAGTAATCTAATAAGAAATCAGTACTCCCTCTGTTTCTTTTTATAAGGTATATAGTAAGATTTGAGAAATCTTTAGAAATGTTCTTTGATCATCAATGGCGCATACAGTATATCATCGATTGCTTCAAAATCAATTTGCATTAAATTACATGTGGAATGTTGTTCTATTGATACAACTTTTATACATGCATGTGTATCATTTGAGTAACTGTTGGCCAAAATCTAAGAAATATGTCTTGTTTGAATCCTGATATGTCTATATTTCGAGATGGAGGGAGAAGCGGCCGTGGAACAGCAAAGTGTCCTTGCGGAACAGGAACTGTTGAAAATAACGAAATACCTGTGATTTCTTACACTACTATTTCATGTCTCTTTTGACAGATTATTGCATGCAAGCTATTACCAAATCTAGATTTGTGGAGCCAACACCTATTCAATCTCAAGGTTGGCCTACGACTTTGAAGGGTAGGGACCTGATTGGTATCGCTCAAACAGGCTCAGGGAAAACATTATCTTATCTGTTACCTAGGTTGGTTCATGTTGGTGCCCAGCTTCGGCTAGGTTGGTTTCCTATAAACTTGTCGTGAGCTTTCTGTATGTTTTCTGACTGTGTCCATTTCCCTTTTAATATTATTCATTATTCTAATTCCTGTAGAACAAGGTGATGGCCCAATTATATTAATTCTCGCTCCCACAAGAGAACTAGCTGTTCAAATACAGGAAGAATCTACAAAATTTGGATCATATTCATGAACTAGAAGCACATGTGTCTATGATGGTGCACCTAAGGGTCCACAAATACGGGACCTTAGAAGAGGTACCTGCACACATCTGTCCACTTTAATTCTTTTTAGATGAATGCCTTTTAAACTCAATGCATTCTGTCATTTGCACTTTTAGGAGTTGAAATTGTCATTGCAACTCCTGGGCGGTTGATTGATATGATGGAAGCTGGTCACACAAACCTACTTAGAGTGACATACCTTGTGTTGGATGAGGCGGACCAGATGCTAGATATGGGGTTTGAGCCCCAAATTCGGAAAATAGTAGCACATGTACATTTTCGTTTAGAAATGCAGAATTCTTACTAATATCTATTGTCTTGCCTAGCTCTAATGCTTGTCCAACACTTCTGCTATCCTTAGATCCGCCCAGACAGGCAAACCTTGTACTGGAGTGCCACATGCCCTAGAGAAGTTGAAGCCTTAGCAAGACAATTTCTACAAAATCCTTACAAGGTGCACGATCTCTGCTGTTATTGTTATTTTCTGGTTCTTTTATTGCCATGTTGTATTGAATTGATTTTGACAGCCCTTCTCTTAACTTTTAGCTTATATTGTAATGTAGGTAATCATAGGCTCACCTGAACTTAAAGCTAATCATTCCATACAACAAATTGTTGAAGTTATTTCAGACCATGAGAAGTATCCAAGGTATGTATGGTTGACGGTATTTTGACTAAAAACTTTTATGCTCACTTACTATGCTACTTTCGATTACAAATGGACACGGTGTGAGTTGATTTTCACCTCTTTCCCACAGACTCAGTAAGCTCTTGTCTGATCTAATGGATGGGAGTCGTATCTTGATATTCTTCCAAACAAAAAAGGATTGCGATAAGATCACCTGGCAGCTTAGAATGGATGGGTGGCCAGCATTATCTATACATGGTGGTAAAGCTCAAGCTGAATGGGACTATGTTCTTGCAGAGTTTAAGAGCGACAAGAGCCCCATAATGGCTGCCACAGATGTGGCAGCATGTGGTCTTGATATGATGATTTATTTGAATATTAGGATTAGGTAGTAGTTCCATGTGCTCAAGGATGATAAGTCGGAGGGTTGTTGAGCTGCGATTGGTTGAGTGAACTGAACTTGTGGATTGGTGGTGTATACCAAGGTGCCATCATGTCAAGGTAGATAATTTCCCCCCGTGGTTTACCTCATTTGAGCATGAGCATTGGCAGTGTTACACAGGCAGTTCAACTTTGAGCTATCATGGTAATGTTCCCTTTCCGAATAAGCCTTTTAGGGAGCCTAATTTGAGCTATCATGGTAATGTTCCCTTTCCGAAAAAGTAGCATGCAACCGAATATGCATTTCACACTATAGTTGATTTCTTAGCTTGATTTGAATTCCTTGATCCCTTCATATCTGACCATTTTGGAACATTTAGGTATTGTGTTGCTGCCCTCTTCATTCATTCTTTGTCCTTGTAATTGAATTCTTTTCAATCCAATAGTCTGCTTTTTCTTGCAAGTATTTTTGGCTTACCTTTCTACATTTTCTTTGTAAATCCATGTTTAATTTGTTTAGAATTAATTGGAGAAATAATTTTTTCAGAGATGTATTGCAAAATTTTAGGCATAAAACATTTGTATACAAACGGCAATATCAATTTCAAATATATTTGTTTGCATAAATGCACATTCTTCACGAGTAGCATGTCCATGGATCTCCTTTGCATTCATTTACGACTAGTAGCAAGAGAGAAATGCAGAGGGAGGAAGTGAAGGATATAGTAGTAGAGTAGAAAGGAGAAGCAGCGGTACAAGAAATTGGCAGGTTGTGCGGTAGAAGCTTGCCTTTGGGTTCCACACGCGAGTGCTTGGGCGAATGGTGCGAATAGGGGCTGAGAGGATGTGCATGCCTGCACCTTCTTGTTTTTGAGATGTGATCTCTATTCTCCATATGTACTTGGCTTAGCATACTTTTGTTTCATGAATACAGTTCTGCTACTATCACTGGTAAGTAGTATGGATGAGAAAATTATTTCCAATCTCATGGATTTTTTACTGCTGATTGTGGAATTGTGAAATCTGCAGACCTCAAACTCACTCCTTAATGATCTCTTGGTTATACAGGATCCTCATGCATGCACTATACATACATGATCTCTTAGTTATATCAACCATATTGTTGACTGCAAACTGTAACCTAACACCATTATGTTTTGTTTTAGGATATTAACTCTAGAGGAGGTAAAGCATCCCAGTCAGTTACCAAAACTACTCTTATGTCTTGTTATAAAATTTAAATCCTTATTAGAAGCATCATTCGTTGCAAATCTTATATATATATGTAATTTTATTTGTTTCGGTTTAGTTATGTATTGATTGTTGCCAAACACTTTGTGAGATATTGAGGTTGATGATATGTGTTGTTCGTTTTGATGTAATAATTTTGCACTAATATTATATTGAATAAAATTTGTGTGCGGGTACTCTAAATTCACTATGTTTGGGCTTTCTTTTAGATATTTTATTTCTTGCATTTCTGAAACTAAATTGTGTACGGCAAACTATATATATTAATAAAAGGACAAAAATGTAAACTGTAGGAATAATCATCATTTTAACTGTTTCTCTTATTTTATTTAAGCATTGTCCTTATCCCGGTACCACATATGAAACTGAACATAGGACGGTAGGAGTATATTTCGTATGTAGACCAAATGGCTAAAACCATCCAATATTTTCATAAACTGAAAATGCAGAGAAAACAACAAAGTTGTATCAATATACAGCCATACAGGCTTAGTATTGGATGGTTTTTAATTTGTATAGCAAAGCACGGGCACATACCTATATATCTTTTAATGTATGTAAATCTTCTTAACCTTTAAAATATACTAACAAGAAGGTATAACGATAATTAATGTTTCTACATCTTAATATATTTTATGATTATATGTTGACTCCGTAGCAACGCACGGGCATACACCTAGTACTAAGTAAAAGATCTTAAACCATTAAATAAATTTCATGAGCAGGTTAACATCAACCTCATAAATCATCTTCAAATGAGATCCATTCTGATCATGTGAGGGTGCACACGGCACACCTGTGATAACAGCTTAATCAAACTCTGAAAAGGTGTACACCTTCCTAGGGCAGGGTTTCATCACTTTTCACAATTGCTACTAGTAGGCAACAACACGCTAGGGCGCTATGCTTCAATCTAGGTGCAAGGTAAATGCCCCTTATATAGCACAAACAATAGACCCAAAACCTCCCTAACGAGACCCAAATTATGACACTTCATAACCTAGCCTCCCTTTTACGCCTACCTGGTAAGCTACCACACTACTAACAAATATTTTCTAAAATGTTGAACGGTAAACAGTCGGTCACCTATCGGTTTAGTCGTTATTCGAACTAAACAGATCGTTAAATGGGCTACACTGCCAAATAAAAAGGGATAAAATACACTAAATGGAAAAAACAGTGTAGCGTTTACATGATGTTTAAACAAGCTAAACGACCATTTAAATGAACAGAGTTACTAACAAAAGATTTGCTTCTATGACAATCCAGAGCCATGTAGCTTGAGGTTATAGGTGATCCCTTCTAGGGATGAAAATGGGCCCGGAACGGGTATTAAAATTAATTGATTTTCTGTATTCAGATATAGATTTTTTTGTCAGCATGAATATGACCACTATCCGATATTAAACTCTCGGATATGGTAGAATACGAAATTACAATTATTCAGTACCTATCAGAATACCTCGGGTCGGATATGGGTAAAATTGGGTCGGGTACTCTGCTAGCAGTGCAGTCGTGTCCGTCTGCCTTGCGGCTTAGGGCCTGTTCGGTTTACACAGATTGGAGCTCTAGAATGGTTCCTAGCCAGATTACTTTTATAATTTATATAAATTTTGATGAGCTGTAACGAATTCCGGTTCAATCCCGGAGAAACGAACGAGCCCTAGCCTGCTCCGATGCTCCTTGCTGGCGCAATGGTCCATTACCGTTACGTGTCCAAGGCTCCAAGCGGCCAAGCCCAAAGCAAAACTACAAAAGGCCAAAAGTATTAGGTTCTCGTTTGCTCCCTGGTATATATGACAGGATAAAGCAAAATTGAAAAAAAAATATGAAATAGTGAAGCTGAAGCCGTGAATCCGACCACGTTGACAAGATCACAATTACTAGAGAAGTTAAACAAAGACGGAGAATGTAGCACCTACTTTAGGTGCTCGTATCTACTATATGTTATATACTTGTAGACTTTTAGATTATGCCTAAAAAGGATATGCCGTATCCGAGAGATATATATTAGGATAGGATACAAAATGATTCTATATCCGCCTATATCCATCCTATTTTCACCCCTAATCCCTTCATGAACCATTCCATAAGGAGGGTAGACATGAGTACCACGAAGGAAAGAGCCCAAGTGCTCACCTCCATTAACATAATCCATGTTGCTAAAGGCCAACATTTTAATTGCAAGTGGACAAGCCATTAGTCAATAAAGGTCATGAATCATGTATGGTTTGCGGGTTAAAGAAGCTAAGCAAACTACAACTACCCATATGAAACCAAGGTACAAGGAATGATAAACAAGTCTAGCTAGGTAATTTTTATGGTTTGCAAAATTATACATATGCATATAAAGTAAATTTCATTTGATTAGGTAAAGTCAATGGTCAAATGGCACTTGCCACAAAACTCTTGTTGCTCAACCTCCTCGAACACATACTCCATCGTTGTATATGCATCAAACATAGTGTCAACACCAGGGGAAGTTTGTACCCTTGTTGCCACCAAGACACACTCAAGGGTCCCACATCAAGAGACTGACTTCGAGGCTCACTATGGTAAAGAAAAATGCATTAACAAATAAATTAATCATTCTTTCGTCCTTTAATTAACTCATCTTAAAAAAGATTAATTAAAGGGATAAGGTTAGAGAGACAAATAATGGATAAAAAAATTAAAGCATAAAGATATTCCAAATAACTCATATTAGATAAGTTATTCTACTTCATCTTTTCTTATTAATAACGATTATAGCTATACCTTTCGGAAGTAAAGAAAACAACTCGAAGGCAAGAAGGTCACATACAGAGCAATCAAATTCTCCTCCGGAGGAACCCATTCATATGTATGCCATTATACCCCTATTTATAGTGCCAGACTAAAGTACAACTTCGTATGAAATTATATCTGTATCCTCGGCTCTATATACATGAACTTGGGGGTATTAAATTTCTTTTCTAATATCCACCAAATTCAGGTGTTACCCTCTCTTTTCCTTAATTTTTCTTTTCTTTTTCCTAGATAGTGGGGAGTTCTTTTGTTTTGCATATTTATAAGTCTAGTAAAATAAAACCCTAAAGGAATAATGATTGTTGCATCATGCCGGAATACATCTATTTTTGTATGAGATGTTGCTTTGATGTGCATCAATCTAAAATCGTGAGCGTGGTTGAATTTGAATTAAAACTAAACCAAGTTTCAAATGAAGAGAAGATAAAGAAAATAAGAGAGAAATGGAAAAGAAATAAAATAAATAAATAAAGAGGCCCAACCCCTTCCCCTAGCGGCCCATCCCGCGGCCGAGGCCCACCTCGCTCCCCCCTTGCGCGGCCTGCGCGCGCAGCCCACCCCGAGTCAACCCTCCCCCTCTCGGCGGCACAGGCGCACCCCCCCTTTTCCCCCCTCTCTTGGGCCGCTCGTGCAGCCCACGCGCTTTCCCCCTCAGCCTGCACCCCCCGGCCCATTTCGTGCGGCCCAGCGAGCCAAACTGGCGCAGTGTGCCTCGTTCTCCCCCAAACCCTAACCGTCGCATGGCACTCCTGCCCCAGCCGCTGCCTAGCCGCAGGGCCCACCTGTCAGCGGGTGAGGAGCGGCTCTGCGCATCATCTCCACTACTCCCACGTTCCTGCCCGGCGCGCAGAAAGCCACCCATGCCGTTGCATGGCTAGTGGGGCCCACTGGTGCCCCGCTTCTTCCTCTTCAATAACCCACGACGCGAGAAGCACGGCTATGAGTTCTCTCCATTTGCTCCCTCCCTCACACGTTCGCCCTCCCCGGACGCTCTTCAAGCCTGGCTCCCCTTCCTCTCTCCAACCCTCTCCTCCTCGCCCCTTGCCGTGCTCGGCATGGCGCTCCCTCGGCGTCCCGATGCGGCAGCGCACAAGCTCGTCGCGCGCGGCGCGGTGGCCGGTCCCGGCCAGCCTGCCTGGGCACCAGCGCGTGGCCCGACGGCCTGCGACGCGGCGCGTAGCCAGCGCGCGGCCAGCCCCGGCGTGGCCTGCCCTAGGCCAGTGCGGCCAGCCGGCCCATGCGCCCCTGCTCCCGTAGCCCGGTCGGCCGTGGCCGAGTCACCACCGCCGTTCGTCGGCGTCGCGCAGCCCTTTCGCGCCGTGCGCAGTGCCTTTGCCTTACCAAGCGACGCCGTGAGCCTACGCAGCCCCCTCGTCGTGTGTCCACGTCTCACCATCGCCGTCGTCGAGCATCGCCCATGGCCGTGCCCGGGCCTGCTCTGCGCGTCCCGGCGTGGCGCGCGGCTTGCCTGTGGCACGTGGCCAATGGCCTGCTCGGCTGTTCCCAAGCACCGACGAAGAAGGACCGATGACGCGCCGTCCATGTCCGCACGTAGGTGAGCACCGTCGATGCGTTAGTATTTTTGTTTCATCATGTCGCATGTTTTAATAATTAATTATACTTTTGTTTAACTAACGTTAGCTAATTAGACCTTTTAGCTCAACTAATTTGCGGTAGTTAACTTATGCCTATTAAATCCATGTCAATATTAGTAACTCAAATGTCTTGCCCAAATGCCTGTTAATATAAATGCGACGTTTAATTAATTTATCTCGCGTATCGCACGCGTGTTTTGCACGTGGATTACGTGCCGATCCACGTGTCATCCGCGCTCGTCGTTTACGCTATTCCGCACGGTCGCGCACACTATTAAATCCGTTTCGACCCATTCGCGTTAAGATTAATTTCACAACACACTACAGCACATGGGGCCTTCTATGACCATATTATTACATCACAAAGAGGGGGTTTTATGTCATATGTTAGTTTGTTGTGACGGTGTTGTGACAAAAAGTCCATTGTCACAGAAGGTGCGTGGTAAAGGAACTACTATGACGATATGTCAACAAATGTCATAGATTTTAATGATGAAAAATGTATTCGTCACTACATCTATGACACTCGTAAATGTCACAAATAGGGTTGTAAACGTCACAAAATGTGCCACCACATCTTGCCACGTGGATGATGATGTGGCACAAAGCTATGACGAATAGATTCGTCATAAATTTAATGATGTGGCATGTGACATGGCAGTTGACGTGGCAGAGCTTCATGACATATTTTTTTGTCATAAATGTGGCGACATAGCAAGAATTTATATCATAATTGTTGATGACATGGCAGATGGTGTGGTAGATCATTCGTGACCAATATATACATCATAAAGCAAAATATTATAAATCCACACAATTTGCACTCACGACTGTTTCATCATGCATACAATATGTCATCAAACATAACCAATTGAAATACCAAAATTATATAATTTCCAAGTATAACATTCGTCCAAAAATTCATCGAGCACAAGTATTTAAACAAAAAACAAATTTGGACTCCAATAACATAAATCCTAATAAACATGTAACTTAAGCTCATATAACTTTAGTCCTCCATCTGGTATGTGATGTATCTTGACACCATCAAGTTGGCAGGCATATTTAAGGAGACACTTGGCTATGATTGATGCTTAAAATCTGGCGAAGGAGGCTATTGTTTTATGCTATGGACTTCTTCAAATCTGCAATCTCATCAGATTGCTTAGCAATGGTCTCGTTAGATGCCTGTGTCTTAGCCTTCAAGCTTTGGACTTCATCTCGTAGTCCGTCTTTTTCTTGCCGCTCAGTCTCCAATTGAGACTCAAGTTGCTGCACTTTTGCTGAAACATTTCCTGAAGAGCTTCTGTTAGAGGTGGCCAAGCCTACATTCTGAAGGAATAAACTTGATTTAGGCAGCACTTGGGAGACTACTTCTGTTGAAGACTTTGAATGATGTCCATCTTCAACTGGTGTTGATGCCATTGATTCCATGTCAACCTAGCATACAGAGATCAACTTAGTATATTGCAATTCCATATCAACATAGCACACAGACATCAACCTAGTGCATTGCATATTGAGAGGTAGAAGTGAAAGGGCAAAAGGTTCTTACAATAGCTTTCTGGACAGTTTCACTAAACCCTTTCTTCTTGCTGCAATGCATCTCCTTGAAAAGATCATTTGCACTAGGTTCGGTATCTTTAAATTTTTCTTGCTTCTGACATGATATGAATTTATTTTTGTTAGCAAGGAACAATTAGCACAAGTTGGACATTTAGTTTGGTGAAACATATAGTATAAGATTATAGCAGTCAGTTATACAACAAATTAATTAAAAAGCATAGGATGTATGAGATATTAAATACAGAGACTTAATTTCATTTATGCATGAGAATCTGTTGGTAGAAGCATACACAATATCTGAGATGTAAAACTAGATGTATTATAAGCATTGCCACTATGGGAGTAATCAAGAATATGTGCAGTTAAAATATATTTAATCAAGAATATGACGCACCCATATTGTCATAACATATTGTCATAAACATGATGCTACAAATAGTTATGACATTTTTTATGACGAGGCTCAATTTTTCGTTACTAAATTGCTTTGCTTCCTACAAATCGTCATAAACATAGTCATCTAGTGACGAATTCTACTATTGTCATTGAGCATTTGTCATAAAAGGCCCTATGTGTTGTAGTGACAATACCGTCAACATAGTAATAATATTATTTCATCACGTCGCAAGTTTTAATTATTTAATTAGTGGTTTATTCGATAATTATGACCGTCTAATTAAAACTAGCTTATAGCTCATCTTGCGCTTTTGTAAATAAATGTTAACTTGGTTAATACCAACTTAAGCGCTTTTCATTTAATACTTGTTTATTATAAACTCGTTATGGTTCAACGAGTATCTCGTATCGTGCGCTATTGTGCGCGTTGTTTCGTGTACGCGCAGCGCGTCGTCAGGGTCTCGACGACATCCGTCTACCCCCTAGACGACGTTCGTCTACACCTAGACGACCCCCATCTACCCTCCATGCGCGTGCGCCGTTCGTCACCGTCTGTTCGCGCTGCGTCGCGCACGCGATCCGCACACATTAGTTAATCATTTCGCTTTAATCGTTCATAATTAGTAATGAGATCTTGTTAGTCGTTGACTGGTTGTTAATTCAATTTATCTAAAATGTTCTACGTAAATAATTTATATTAGCTAAAAATCAACTTAGAAATATAGTTTTGTACATCTAATTATAATCAGGTGATAGTCGCATGTCGCGTGCTGTCTACGCGCTGTTCACACGTGTGGCGCTTGCTGTCACCATGTTGTTCGTGCGTATAGTTCAGGCGTTATTCTCGTGTTGTCGCGCGACGTTGGCGCGTGTCACGCGTGCGGTTCGCACGCGTTGTCACACGTCGTTTGCGTGTGTCACGTGTGCCATTTACTCATGTCGCTCGTCTTGCTGCGCATCGTTCGCACGTATCTCGTGTGTCGATGACGTGGGTCGCACGACGTCTTCTCGTGATAATAAATTGTTTTCGCTTATAAACGCTCATGTTAATAACGTTAATTTGTCAGGTTGCATATTTTAGATAATTAACTTAAGGCTTGCTCGACTAATATTTATTTGATTAATATTCTAACTAGACTAAATGTGTAGTGTACAATAAATACTAACATGGTAAATATTAAATTAACTACTTTCTATTTATTTAACCTTTGTTTAGGATAAACGTGTCACTTATTTAGTTTTTCCTCGTCTGTCTACGTGCTGTTTTGCATGTGGTGGCGTGCTGGTTGACACGTCGTTCGCGCTCGTCGCGCGCGTTGTTCGTGTGTCATCGGCGTGCTGTGTCGCGCGTGTACGCGCGTCATTTGCACGCTGTCGTGTCGCTTCACGCGTATTAAATTCATCTCGCTTAGAATCTCTCGTTTTAATTAAATTATTTAATTAACTAACATTTGTTAGTGTAGCAGATTAATCGAACTAACTGATGTATAATATTTATATTTGATAATGTTGAACTAAAAGTAATAGTTAATACGTGTTTAACGTAATCGCGCTAACCTCTCGACCGTAGTCTCGACCGTCGCGTTTCTTTATCGTCGCGTGACCGTAGTAACGCGCTCTATTTCGTTTTGCATGTTTTATTATGTTTGTATTTGTATGGTGTAATATTCTTATGCATATATGTGTTCGCTTGCTTGTGTCTGTTCATCTTCGCTTCGTGTTGCGATTAGAGTGTGATCCATCTCCAAGCTTCAAAGAATCGACGATCAAGAGTGGTGACCAAGTGATCTAGCTCTTCGAGTTCTACGAGATTGAAGACCCTGAGCATCTGTTTGGTGAAGGTAAGTGTCCTCTGACCCATTATGTCCTATCTACTTATAATTCACTGTCCCGCATTACTTAATTGAAACCTAAGGATTGACTAGCTTTCTATTTACCTTGCCCTTGATTATCTTTTGGGATATTATGGTTAGCTTCATGCTATTGCTTTAACTTAATCAATGAACATGATGTGAATATTCATGATACGATGATGTTATCCTGATGAGGATATTGTGATATTTTAGGGGACTCGGGCCTTTTTCCTGAGTACCTCTCCGTAAGGACCTGTTCGAGGAGTGACCACCCGGGATAACAGTGCAACCATGAGGGTGGAATGGGACGCCCTTAGCTGATTAATTAGATGAACTTCGGGGTGTAGTTAGCTTTGCCGAAGGGCCGTCAATGGGGGCCGGGGCGTAGTGCTCGCTCTGCCAAGGTTAGGGTGCAGAGGTTCTTTCGATTTGGTTTTGTTAGTCACCCACCTTGGGGTGGTGTACTGCGTTTGTACGACTGGCGAAACCTAACGAGCAGCTATGCACCAGGGGAGTCTTTGTAAAGGCTACGTAGTGATACCCTGCCAGGCCACCTAGGTAGTGGTCAATGGGGATTAGCTCTCCCCGGGCAGAAAGGGAATCATGACTTGTGGGTAAAGTGTGCGACCTCTGCAGAGGGTTAGAAACTGATATATCAGCCGTGCTCACTGTTATGAGCGGCCTTGGGATCCTCTTTGATTAGAGATACAGATGGTTCGATATTCAATGGTTCTATTTATGATTTTGGTTCGATGATGATCATGATATTTCCTCGATGAGGAAATGGTTCACGGGTTGGTTATATGATAAAACTTGGCTTCCATTAATAATAAATACCTGACCAACTAAAAGCAACTGCTTTGACCTTAACCCCACATAAAGTTAGTCCACTCCAGCCAAACGGGACATTTGCTGAGTACGTTGATGTGTACTAACCCTTGCTTTCACAAAACACCAGGTTGCTTTTGGTGCAATCTATGCTCAGGTAAAGAAGAAGGTGTCGAGGCAGATCTCCAGGAGTTCCAGGACTTCGACGAGTTCGAGGATTAGGCTAGGGACCTCCCCCAGTCAGCTGCTTGTGGTGGGTTTATTTATGTTGCTACGTTTCGATTCTGTGTACTTTGATTCATATTATGTAAATGACTCTAGTCTGTAGTATTATTACTTACTCTTTATTGTTATTCAAAGCATTGTGCTATGATGAGTCATTTATGTAATCGTTGTGTACGTGAATTTCTGATCCTGGCACGTACATGGTTCGCATTCGGTTTACCTTCCAAAACCGGGTGTGGCATAAGTGGTATCAAAGTCGTGCTGACTGTAGGACCGCTAGCCTAGAGTAGCATTGGTCGTTTTAAGGACTTATTGATCATTACTTCACCTCATCCTTGATTCTGCTTCAAAATATTAGTCATCTCGACTAATTCTATGTTGTGCTCCTATATGCCCCCTTGCCAAAAGTATTTTATTCTAGTATGGTCTATACTTCTCTCAATCTATTAGAACTGATCTCACTCTTGTGCTTGCGACATCTTTGTAGATGCCCCTGACCATAACATTTTTGTCTGATGGGATTCTTCTCTCCTTCGTCATTAAATCGCTACCTTTTGACTATCTTTATTCCCTTAGTATTGACATGCTTGTACCCCTAGATTCTTCAATACTCTTGTTTCAAATACTTACCTCTGAAAACTCTGATGCCTATTTAAATATTCCAGTTTATATGTCCATGACCTTCTTGTCTTCTGAGATCCCTCCCTATTTCGTTGTTAAGTCGTTATCATTTGTTTTTTCTATTCCCTTGTCTTAGTATGCTCGTATCCTTGGAGCCTTGCGTACTCTCATATTTTCGTGTATGCTTACCTTCATACCCCAATGGTTGTTTAGGACATTTCAGTTAACATATCCTTGACCACCCTTGTTTCTTAATGATCCATGAGCGGTCATTTTTATTTTGCACACCCTTGGCAATCTTGTTAATTCCTTGTAACTTCCTTCAGTAATGATTTTTTACTTCAACTCTTCTGTCGGAACCTTACTTATCTTATCCTTGATTGTTCTCTCCACTTTGTCAGTCTTGCCTTGACTCTATCCATGGTTATGTTTTTCATCATTATCACCTTTACGCTTATCACCACTATATATTACCTTAATGTTTATCTTATACCGCCCTTTAAAATCTCCTCTTTTCATCTCAATCTGAGATTTATCTATTTTTTCCCTTGGTCGTATCACCTTCCTTGTCGCTTGCGAGTTTTTAACTCCATCCTTTGTTGTGCTCCAATTGGGTATTACCTTCACCTTTCTCATCTCTCGATCTTACCTTGGTAATTACACTATGTTCGTTCTCTAAAATCTCTAATCCCTATCCCAATTGGAGAGAGGTGTTTTGCTTATCTCGCCCTTGACAATATCCTCTTCTTCACCGCGTGCAGGCCTTGACGTAACTCCATTCCTTTTGGTACTCATACCACTAGCTCTTCAGTTGCCTTCATCTTATCTCTCATACCCTTGTCTGTCATCGCCTATGACCCTTGCAATATCTATGTCTTATACTTAAATGTTTACCTTGAACTTATCCTTTAAAAGCCTCCCCTTTCCTTCAACCCAGTTTGAGGCTGCGAGTTACCTATCTCTCCCTTGATTTCTTTTCACTCCTTGTTGCCTTACAGGTTTTGTCTTAATTCCATCCTTTGTTGTGTGTTTTAGTTGCTATCACCATCTCCTTGTCATCCATCGATCTTGCCTTGATACTCATCTTTATTTTGGCTCTTTAAAAATCTCCACTCTTCCACCTCAATTGGAGAGTGGCAGTTTACCTATCTGGTCCTTGGACGTACCCTCTTCTTCTTTTCCCACTTGTAGGTCCTGTCTTAACTCCATCCTTTGTGGTACTTATATCCTTTGTTCTTATGCCCATTTATCTCCTCTCTTACATTCTCGTCCATTATCACCTATAACCCTTGTAATATCTATTCCCTTACCTTCATGCTTCCTTTGAACCTACCCTTTAAAGCCGCCTCTTTTCCATCCGTGTTCGATGGTAATGCCTCACACACTTCACCATTGACTGCTCCCCCTTCTTGACACCTTGCAAATTTTGTCTCAAATACATCCTTCATTGCGTGTTTGTCCGTTATCACCTTAACCCTTGTCATCCCTCGATCTTTACCTTGATGCTTACCATGTACCCATATTTTAAAGCCCCCTCTCCCGTTTCAGTTCAAGAGTGATGTCTTACCCATCCCACTCTTGTTCGTTCCCTTTTCCTCTGTCGCATTGCAAGTCTTAGCTTTTGCTCGATATCACCCTTACCTTCCTATTATCTAGATCCTTCCATGATGCTTATCTTATGCCTACTTTTTGAATTATCATCTTTCCCAACTCGATTTGAGAATGGTGTTTACCTACCCTGCCCCTGGTTGCATTTTCTCCCTTGTCGATTATAATCCTTGCTTTAGCTCCATCCTTTATTGTGCTCATGCCCGTATCCTGCATGTCTTATTATTCCCCTTGCCTTTTGATGGCCTTAGAGTAGTTTTCCCCTTTGTAAGGAAAGACCACCATCTAGTTAACATTAGCGTGTAGCAACGAGATGTTTGTTATTGTATGCTTGTGCTGTTTGTCATTGTGTTATGACTGATTTGTTTCTTTGCGATGAGTGTTGATGTGTTGTGGCCCTTGGTCCATAATAACATCAGTTTTCTAGCTGAGTGCAATAGAGTTAGGTAGCTGGGTGCTCTCCCTTTTCTCTCTTCAATCCGTCTATGCTTACTCTTTTTTATCTATATTCTTTCCTCTTGCACCTGTTCATTTGGCAACCTCCAACTCCTCCAAATCAGTCAAGATCAGAGTCGGCAGCTTCTTCACCAAGTGCGTATCAACGCTCTTATTAAGGGGGTTAGCCGCTAACCCCTATGAAGACAATGCGATCAACATCAACCAACAAGATCAGAGTGGCGCAACAAAAGCATGTGTGGGTCCTAGCCCACAGATCCAAGAGATCCTCAAGAATTGCATTGATTGGTATCAAGCATCTAAAAGTCAAAGCAAACCAATCCCCAAGTTAAGCTTGTAGAGTCAAAGTCATCTCCAAAAAAAGTCGTGAACAGCCTATGAACCAACCTTGTTTTCTTGCTAGCTTCTTCTTGAATCTCGGGGGCGAGATTCCTGTTAAGGAGGTTAGATCTGTAACACCCGGAATTTGGGGGTATAAAATTTCTTTTCTAATATCCACCAAATTCAGGTGTTACCCTCTCTTTTCCTTAAATTTTCTTTTCTTTTTCCTAGATAGTGGGGAGTTCTTTTGTTTTGCATATTTATAAGTCTAGTAAAATAAAACCCTAAAGGAATAATGATTGTTGCATCATGCCGGAATACATCTATTTTTGTATGAGATGTTGCTTTGATGTGCATCAATCTAAAATCGTGAGCGTGGTTGAATTTGAATTAAACTAAACCAAGTTTCAAATGAAGAGAAGATAAAGAAAATAAGAGAGAAATGGAAAAGAAATAAAATAAATAAATAAAGAGGCCACAGCCCCTTCCCCTGCATGGCCCATCCCACGGCCGAGGCCCACCCTGTTCCCCCCCTTGCGCGGCCTGCGCGCGTAGCCCATCCCGAGTCAACCCTCCCCCTCTCGGTGGCCCAGGCGCACCCCCTTTTCCCCCCTCTCTTGGGCCGCTCGTGTAGCCCACACGCTTTCCCCCTTAGCCTGCACCCCCAGCCCATTTCACGCGGCCCAGCGAGCCAAACCGGCACAACGCGCCTCGTTCTCCCCCAAACCCTAGCCGTCGCATGGCACTCCTGCCCCAGCCGCCGCCCAGCCGCGGGGCCCACCTGTCAGCGGGTGAGGAGCGACTCTGCGCATCATCTCCACTACTCCCACGTTCCTGCCCGGCATGCAGGAAGCCGCCCACGCCGTTGCATGGCTGGTGGGGCCCACTGGTGCCCCGCTTCTTCCCCTTCAACAACCCACGACGCGAGAAGCACGGCTATGAGTTCTCTCCATCTGCTCTCTCCCTCACACGTTCGCCCGCCCCGGACGCTCTTCAAGCCCGGCTCCCCTTCCTCTCTCCAACCCTCTCCTCCTCGCCCCTTGCCGTGCTCCGCATGGCGCTCCCTCGGCGTCCCGGCGCGGCAGCGCGCAAGCTCGGCGCGCACGGCCCGACGGCCTGCGGCGCGGCGCGCAGCCAGCGCGCGGCTAGCCCCGGTGCGGCCTGCACTAGGCCAGTGCGGCCAGCCGGCCCATGCGCCCCGTGCTCCCGTAGCCCGGTCGGCCGTGGCCGAGTCACCACCGCCGTTCATCGGCGTCGCGCAGCCCTTTCGCGCCGTGCGCAGTGCCTTCGCCTTACCAAGCGACGCCGTGAGCCTGTGCAGCCCCCTCGCCATGTATCCACGTCTCACCATCGCCGTCGTCGAGCATCGCCCATGGCCGTGCCTGGGCCTGCTCTGCGCGTCCCGACGTGGCCCGCGGCTCGCCTGCGGCACGTGGCCAATGGCCTGCCAGGCTGTTCCCAAGCACCGACGAAGAAGGACCGATGACGCGCCGTCCATGTCCGTACGTAGGTGAGCACCGTCGATGCGTTAGTATTTTTGTTTCATCATGTCGCACATTTTAATATTTAATTATACTTTTGTTTAACTAACGTTAGCTAATTAGACCTTTTAGCTAAACTAATTTGCTGTAGTTAACTTATGCCTATTAAATCCATGTCAATATTAGTAACTCAAACGTCTTGCCCAAATGCCTGTTAACATAAATGCGACGTTTAATTAATTTATCTCGCGTATCGCGCGCGTGTTTTGCACGTGGATTACGTGCCGATCCACGTGTCGTCTGCGCTCGTCGTTTACGCTATTCCGCGCGGTCGCACACACTATTAAATCCGTTTCGACCCATTCGCGTTAAGATTAATTTCACAACAATACCGTCAACATAGTAATAATATTATTTCATCACGTCACAAGTTTTAATTATTTAATTAGTGGTTTATTCGATACTTATGACCGTCTAATTAAAACTAGCTTATAGCTCATCTTGCGCTTTTGTAAATAAATGTTAACTTGATTAATACCAACTTAAGCGCTTTTCATTTAATACTTGTTTATTATAAACTCGTTATGGTTCAGCGAGTATCTCGTTTCGTGCGTTGTTGTGCGCGTTGTTTCGTGTACGCGCAGCGCGTCGTCAGGGTCCCGACGACGTCCGTCTACCCCCTAGACGATGTTCGTCTACCCCTAGATGACTCACGTCTACCCCCCTGCGCGTGCGCCGTTCGTCACCGTCCGTTCGCGCTGCGTCGCGCACGCGATCAGCACACATTAGTTAATCATTTCGCTTTAATCGTTCATAATTAGTAATGAGATCTTGTTAGTCGTTGACTGATTGTTAATTCAATTTATCTAAAATGTTCTACGTAAATAATTTATATTAGCTAAAAATCAACTTAGAAATATAGTTTTGTACATCTAATTATAATCTGGTGATAGTCGCATGTCGCGTGCTGTCTATGCGCTGTTCGCACGTGTGGCGCTCGCCGTCGCCATGTTGTTCGTGCGCATAGTTCAGGCGTTATTCTCGTGTTGTCGCGCGTGTCACGCGTGCGGTTCGCACGCGTTGTCACACGTCGTTTGCGTGTGTCGTGTGTGCCATTTACTCATGTCGCTCGCCTTGCTGCGCATCGTTCACACGTATCTCGCGTGCTGATGACGCGGGTCGCACGACGACTTCTCGTGATAATAAATTGTTTTCGCTTAACGCTCATGTTAATAACGTTAATTTGTCAGGTTGCATATTTTAGACAATTAACTTAAGGCTTGCTCGACTAATATTTATTTGATTAATATTCTAACTAGACTAAATGTGTAGTGTACAATAAATATTAACATGGTAAATATTAACTTAACTACTTTCTATTTATTTAACCTTTGTTTAGGATAAACGTGTCACTTATTTAGTTTTTCCTCGTCTGTCTACGTGCTGTTTCGCATGTGGTGGCGTGCTGGTTGGCACGTCGTTCGCGCTCGTTGCGCGCGTTGTTCGTGTGTCGTCAGCGTGCTGTGTCGCGCGTGTCCGCGCGTCATTTGCATGCTGTCGTGCCGCTTCGCGCGTAATAAATTCATCTCGCTTAGAATCTCTCGTTTTAATTAAATTATTTAATTAACTAACATTTGTTAGTGCAGCGGATTAATCGAACTAACTGATGTATAATATTTATATTTGATAATGTTGAACTAAAAGTAATAGTTAATATGTGTTTAACGTAATCGCGCTAACCTCTCGGCCGTAGTCTCGACCGTCGCGTTTCTTTATCGTCGCGTGACCGTAGTAACGCGCTCTATTTCATCTTGCATATTTTATTATGTTTGTATTTGTATGGTGTAATGTTCTTATGTATATATGTGTTCGCTTGCTTGTGTCTGTTCGTCTTCGCTTCGCGTTGCGATTAGAGTGCGATCCATCTCCAAGCTTCAAAGAATCGACGATCAAGAGTGGTGACCAAGTGATCTAGCTCTTTGAGTTCTACGAGATTGAAGACCCTGAGCATCTGTTTGGTGAAGGCAAGTTTCCTCTGACCCATTATGTCCTATCTACTTATAATTCACTGTCCCGCATTACTTAATTGAAACCTAAAGGATTGACTAGCTTTCTATTTACCTTGCCCTTGATTACCTTTTGGGATATTATGGTTAGCTTCATGCTATTGCTTTAACTTAATCAATGAACATGATGTGAATATTCATGATACGATGATGTTATCCTGATGAGGATATTGTGATATTTTAGGGGACTCGGGCCTTTTTCCTGAGTACCTCTCCGTAAGGACCTGTTCGGGGAGTGACCACCCAGGATAACAGCGCAACCATGAGGGTGGAATGAGACGCCCTTAACTGATTAATTAGATAAACCTGGGGGTGTAGTTGGCTTTGCCGGAGGGCCGTCAATGGGGGCTAGGGCGTAGTGCTCGCTCTGCCAAGGTTGGGTGCAGAGGTTCTTTCGATTTGGTTTTGTTAGTCACCCACCTTAGGGAGGTGTACTGCGTTTGTACGACTGGCGAAACCTAACGAGCAGCTATGCACCAGGGGAGTCTTTGTAAAGGCTACGTAGTGATACCCTGTCAGGCCACCTAGGTAGTGGTCAATGGGGATTAGCTCTCCCCGGGCAGAAAGGGAATCATGACTTGTGGTAAAGTGTGCGACCTCTGCAGAGGGTTAGAAATTGATATATCAGCCGTGCTCACGGTTATGAGCGGCCTTGGGATCCTCTTTGATTAGAGATACAGATGGTTCGATATTCAATGGTTCTATTTATGATTTTGTTTCGATGATGATCATGATATTTCCTCGATGAGGAAATGGTTCACAGGTTGGTTATATGATAAAACTTGGCTTCCATTAATAATAAATACCTGACCAACTAAAAGCAACTTCTTTGACCTTAACCCCACATAAAGCTAGTTCACTCCAGCCAAACGGGACATTTGCTGAGTACGTTGATGTGTACTCACGCTTGCTTTCACAAAACACCATGTTGCTTTTGGTGCAATCTATGCTCAGGTAAAGAAGGTGTCGAGGCGGATCTCCAGGAGTTCCAGGACTTCGACGAGTTCGAGGATTAGGCTAGCGACCTCCCCCAGTCAGCTGCCTATGGTGGGTTTATTTACGTTGCTACATTTCGATTTTGTGTACTTTGATTCATATTATGTAAATGACTCTAGTCTGTAGTATTATTACTTACTCTATTGTTATTCGAAGCATTGTGTCATGATGAGTCATTTACGTAATCGCTGTGTACGTGAATTTCTGATCCTGGCACGTACATGGTTCGCATTCGATTTATCTTGCAAAACCGGGTGTGACAACCAGTCACACGCATCATTCCCAAACAAAGATAAACTTCGTCAATCCTTTTGTTATCTGAAACGGTCTTATAAACAATTGACAAATCAAATATTTTGAGGACTCATCAAACCAAATCAGCCACGCATCAAACCAAATCCCGCCTAAACACAGTACTCCATGCGTGCCTGAGAAATCCACGGCTACGTTCTCATGCACACATTATCTGAATTTTGTCACAATTTCGTGAACCATGCGTGCCTGAGAAATCCTACCCCTAGCTAGAACAGAGTAGTGCACAATTTCGACAGAATTGCTCGACTCTGAATTTTCAGCAGAAAACATGTACCCCTAGGCCTGCAAACGGGTTAGGTGTTAGCGGGTATTTTAGGTGGGTTTAAGAAATGACTTTATTTTGGTGGATTGTGATGGGTTTTAATTGTGAATGGGTTGGGTTGGGTGGGTTTATTTTGTATTGTGGGTCAAAATGGTTGATACACATGAGTGTAGATGAGTTTACATAAGCGTGGCTTTCATGGGTCTTCACCCATCCATAGAACGTAGGACTGTATTCGAGTCGACTCCTAATTTAGTCCCAAGTCCCAACATACCCGACTCAACCCTAACTTTCCAAGTCTTCACCCGTGCACCAATGGTCGCATCCTGCTCCCTGCCCCGGCGACCGGAGTCTCCCCTCTCCCCAAGTCTTTGCCTCAGCGGATGGAGCTCCCCTAGCTCCTGCTGACGCCCGGCACTAATTAGACACTTTCACACTTAGACGCCGACCCCCCCTGTCCCCTAGCGCTATAGATGGCCAATTGGCACTAACACAATGGACCAGTCCAGGCACGACACGAAAAAGCACGGCCTAGGCACGACCCGGCCCGGCTAGTATAGTGTCGTGCCTGGGCCGCCATCTCGACCCATAGTGCTGGCACAGCACGACACAGTTACATTGTTTTATTTTAAAGATAATAGTTTACATATATTAAGTATAATAATTCAACATATAACACAAAAAAATTGCAATTGCATTGGCTAGGTTGGTGTGTTTAAGTCTCTCATATACGTGGGTGTGTGTATAAGCCTCCATATCTACACATTTTTTGTTAAATTATACAATATACTCACATGGGCCAGCGTGCTACCAGGTCGGCTCGGCACGGCTAGCTCGCCAACGGGTCGTGCCTGTACGAAGCGAATACACTGTCGCCCCAAGACCGTTCACACACGGTTCTTTTCTTTTCAGTTCTAGGGAGATTTATATGTCGTTCGGTGGGCTTCTGAGCTTGATCAGAGACTCTTTTCGCTGCTGCTAGTTTATATTTCTTGCCAAAAAGATAATTGTTCATTAAGAATCTTTAACAGATGTTTTTTATTATTTTTTCGAGACATAAATGTTCATCGACCAAACTTGTTTTTGTATCAGTTTATAATATTATTGTCACTGTTTTTTATGTCGTGGACTATGTTTTTTGTACGTCATTAAAACTACCTATAAAATTGTCACTGTGTATCAGTGTATGTGTATGTAGTTGGCTTGATGTGAGACAATAAGCTGAACCCATGAGGTTTACATGTGTTTCCACCCAATTACGGGTTGGTTTGGGGTCAATAATATTATTGGATGGGTTGGGTTTAATTTTTTTGTTATATTTTAGGGTGAGTATGGGATGGATATCAAAGTTATTATATTTGGGTATGGTCAGGAGTGGATTGAATTTTTTGCCATTAGACCTATGTACCCCCACCCTACGTGGCGTGATAAACATCTACCCCCACTCTGAATTTGCCAGACTCGTGCCTCGCGTGCGGCATGCTCCTGAAATAGCCGTGAACCGTGTCGTTTCGAAGTGCATTGCATCTGCCCAACTCGCAGCAAGCCGCCGCCTGGTCGTCGGGGTCCCAGAATGCTCCATAATTCTAATTGAGGGTGTCAGGTAATTAGAGCTGTAAATTAACTAACGTCTCATTTGGATCGTTGGAATTGAATTTCATTCTAATAATAATAATTTAGACATATATCAATTAAGCTAATTCGGTTTTATGCAAAATATATTTATATGCTATTATCAGCAAGATGTCAAAAATATTTATGTGCTATATTTTTACTATAGAGGAGTAAGACGAAGAGTGTCATGTAAGTTACAAAGTATAAACAAATTCTACTAATGCATAAAATCATTTCCCATCCTCAACCCTATAAATTTAAGATAGGCTTATATCTGAGTTTTAGAAAGTGGTGGAATGTTAAATTCCAAACTAAATAAGTTACTTTATTAAGTGAATTTCAATTCTTTTAAAATAAAGAGATCCAAACGCCCCGTAAGATCTAAGTTGTAAAATAGTGTTTTGTACGACTATATATATAATCTAAACACGACTATATGCATGATCTGGTAGATACAGTTTAATATGGTGTTACGCTGCAGTTAAGGTTTGTTTCTTTTCTCCCATGTGAAATGGAGTGGATTTAGTGAGATTGAAGTGGCCAATAGTTTATTTTCACCGCTAATTCGTATGTATTTTATAAGATGGTATGGATTTTGTCCAAAGCCCCCGCCTGTCTAATACCGACAGTGTCCCTTTGGCCCTGTCTCGCGTCTATATATGACAACCCGTCGTATAGAGAAGATCAAGTGAGAAGTTGCGCGTGTGAAGCCATCACACCAAAGATCATCCATGGCTAGTTCTCTACTTCAGCAGCTGCTGTCTCTGCTGCTGCTCCTGCTGCCCTCTCCTCTTCGTCTCCGGGAGCATCTATCAGGAAACCATGCTGTCAGCGCCAACAACTTCCACCCCATCTTTCTGGTAGCTGGGATGAGCTGCAGCGACCTGGAGGCACGCCTCACCGAGGAGTACCGGCCGTCGGTGCCGCACTGCGGCGCCATGAAGGGGAAGGGGTGGTTCGGTCTGTGGAAGAACAGTTCGGAGCTGCTGTCTCGTGACTACATGCAGTGCTTCGAGGAGCAGATGAGCCTCGTCTACGACCCTGACATCAACGAGTACCGGAACCTCGCCGGCGTCGAGACGCGAGTGCCCAACTTCGGCTCCACAAGAGCCTTCAGCTACAAGAACCCTCTCAAGTCGTGAGTCGTCGTCCTCCTCAGAGATCAATGTGTGTGTGTGATCTCCATGTTTGACAAACTAACTGCTTGTTCTGTTTCCGTTGTGCACAGAGACTGGTGCCTCGGAAAGCTGAGAGCCGCACTGGAAGACATGGGATACCGAGACGGAGACACCATGTTCGGAGCCCCCTACGACTTCCGCTACGCGCCGCCGTCCCCCGGCCAGACGTCCGAGGTGTACTCCCGCTACTTCAAGGAGCTGATGGAGCTGGTCGAGGCCGCGAGCGAGAGGACCCGGAAGAAGGCCGTCATCCTCGGCCACAGCTTCGGCGGCATGGTCGCGCTCGAGTTCGTCCGGAACACTCCGCCGGCGTGGCGGCGCGAGCACATGGAGCGCCTCGTCCTGGTCGCGCCGACGCTCCCCGGCGGGTTCCTGGAGCCGGTGCGCAACTTCGCGTCCGGGACGGACATCCTCTACGTGCCAGCGACGACGCCGCTGGCCACGCGAGCCATGTGGAGGAGCTTCGAGAGCGCCATCGTGAACTTCCCGTCGCCGGCCGTGTTCGGGCGCCTGCAGGCGCCGCTCGTGGTCACCAGGGAGCGGAACTACTCCGCGTCCGCGCACGACATGGAGCGCTTCCTCGCCGCCGTCGGCTCCGGCGAGGCCGCGGAGCCCTTCAGGAGACGGGCCGTTCCGAAGATGGGCAGCTTCGCGGCGCCGATGGTGCCCATGACGTACATCAGCGGGGTCGGCAACAGGACGCCGCTGCGGCTGGTGTTCTGGGGCGACGACTTCGACGCGGCCCCGGAGGCGGTGGCGTACGGGGACGGAGATGGCAAGATCAATTTGATCAGCGTCTTGGCGTTCGAGAAGGAGATGCGTCGGCAGCCGGAGCAGAAGAAGCAGTTCAAATCCATCAAGATCAATAAGGCCCAGCATTCTACGATCGTCACGGATGATTTTGCCCTGCACAGGGTCATTCAAGAAATCGTTGAGGCCAATAATCAGAAGATTCCATCCTAAATTCTTCATGTCATGGACTCATGCTTGCATTACCGAGCTGTTGGGGACAATAGTGGGTTGGGAAGTGATGGTTTAGACATCGGTTTCGTGCTTAAAATGACCAATAATCAGAATTTGTTAACGTCAATTGCTTGCCTCATGAACTTGCTGTGATAAGGAAAGACCAGTCATCGAACTTTATCACACTGTCACTTCCCAAACATAGAAAATCTAAAAAAACAAGTCATATAACTTGATCGGTCGATACAAAATCGTCCAAAACCAAGTTTGCTCAAACTAGATGCCAATATAGCGTGCCACGTTAGACCACACTAATAAAAGTTTAGGGAAAGAAGTGGCATATCATGTCAAATTCGGGGACCCAAGTGACTCTAACGTGGCACAACATGTTACATCCGGTTTAAACAAATCTAATTTTAGATAGCTTTAGATCTTCTAGCACCTGTTTTCCAGGTTTTCTGAGTTTAAGGACCTAATTGACACAACATGCTAAGTTTGAGAACCGCTACTATATTTTACTCCTAAAAGTTTGTTTTTCCTTGGTTTACTTATATCATCAGTCGCTCGGTCAGAAAAAAAACTATATCCTTACAAGCATCCAAACAATTTAGACCTCCAATGAGAGCATGCACCATCGACATTGAATTCTTCTACTTTAAGTGAGATTTTGCAACATAAAAACTAGAACTTTCATTGACCAAAGTAATTTTTGTGGGCTTTAGCCCCCAAAAAAATTGGTCAATTTTTATCGGTCCCCATGCAACTGATGGAAATCAAGGTGTTTATATCGTCGTGCTCCCTTTCTTCCTTCTATTTCCTACGTCTTGCACTGATACCACGACCGCTCTCTGCACCTACTCCACCCGAAGCAGCGCCTAAGGCATGGTCCTCATCTCTGCCCGATCTTCTACACTATCCATGTGTCCACCTCATCTTTTTCACCTATGGCGTAGATACTTTATGTTTAATAGGGTGATTGACTCCATATAGATTAGAATTTTGTTGGGGGGTATGCTTCATCGCCGAAGATCCTGTAAGAAGAAACACCTTCGGCAGATCCTTTCAAAAGCAGTGCCAAAGCTATCATCCATAAAGCTTCGGCATAGCGGCATGTCTCAAGACGAAGGATTGCACCAACTTAAAGATGAAATGACCGATTGATCCATGAGAGTCTGTGTCATAATCGTAATCTTTTGTAAAGGGCATGAATGTAATATCTCACAGGCTGTGCCCTGTGCCTATAAATAGATGAACAGTACCCCCGTAGTGTGGAGGCAATCTTGTAATCGCTCGCACGCAATACTTGGATTCTTGCCTTCTATCAAACTGAAGGTATAAATATAATTAAATATTGTATTTTAATATTCAAGTTCGTATGATGAAATATATGGATGATATTATGTGCTTGTTTATATTATCTTTCATGTTTCATGTTTCATATATTTCATCTTTCATTATCTTATAACTTTGATCACGAAGGTATGTCCTTCATGACCTTCGTCCGAAGATCGTTATATCCTAAGGGAAATAATGCTTCGAAAGACGAAGGGCATTAACATTTAATACTCTGTGTTGCCTTGTTCTTGACTCTTAGCATTTGAGAACAAGTCCCAACATTGGCGCCCACCGCCGGTGAACTCACTTCCACTTTTTGAGCTGATGGCTTCGTTCAACAATCAAGCTGAAGCTGCTTCGACTAGGAAGCTGGTGCTCCCGATAACAGGCGGTTCATGCTCAGAGCCGGCCAACAAGAAGCAGAAGAAGGAGGCCCAGAGAAGGGTACATCATGTTGGGGTGCAGGGACCCTTCATCAAGTCAAAATGGTCCCACATCCCAATTACCTTCTCCCAAGAGGACCTTCAGCTCAAGGATTACCCTCACAATGATGCTATGATCATATCTTGTGTCATCAAGGGATTTCTAGTCCATAATGTTCTGGTTAATACAGGCAGTGCAGCGGATATCATATTTGCTAAGGCCTTCAGACAGATGCAAGAGCCAGAGGATAAGATCCATGATGCTACACACCCTCTTTGTGGTTTCGGAGGAAGGCAGATTGTAGCACTTGGCAAGATCACGATGCCAGTGACCTTCGGATTTGTCCACAATACAAGAACTGAACAGGTTGTGTTTGATATTATTGACATGGAATACCCCTATAATGCAATCATTGGTCGTGGAACACTCAATGCATTCGAAGCAATTCTTCATCCAGCATATCTATGCATGAAGATACCTTCGGATCAAGGGCCTATTGCTATTTATTGAAGTCAGGAAGCTGCCAGAAAGGCTGAAGGAAATTGGACAGACTCAAAAGCAATCCACAATATAGATGGAGTCGAAGCTTTTGAACAGTATAAGTACAGAAGAGAGAAGGCTGCTTCGGTTGATCAGCCGAAGCCCATGCTTCTATGTGAAGACATAGCAGAGCAGAAGGTATTGCTGGGGTCCCAATTATCTGAAGAGCAGGAGAAAACCTTGATAAGGTTTTTATTCAACAACAAAGATGTTTTTGCATGGTCAGCCAACGATCTCTGTGGTGTCAACAGGGACGTCATTGAACATTCACTCAATGTCGATCCATCCTTCAGACCCAGGAAGCAAAAGCTTCGGAAAATGTCTGACGATAAAGCCGAAGGTGCTCGGAACGAAGTAAAAAGACTTCTCAGTGCTGGTGTCATCAGAGAAGTAAAATACCCAGAATGGCTAGCAAACACTATTATGGTGAAGAAGGCCAATGGTAAATGGAGAATGTGCATTGATTTTACTGATCTGAACAAGGCTTGTCCAAAGAATGAGTTCCCATTACCAAGAATAGATTCTCTAGTAGATGCAGCAGCTTCGTCAGAGTTCATGAGTCTACTAGATTGTTATTCAGGCTACCCCCAAATCTGGATGAAGAAGGAAGATGAGCCAAAGACCAGCTTCATAACCCCTAGTGGTACATATTGTTATCTTTGGATGCCTGAGGGGCTCAAGAATGCTGGAGGAAGCTTCAGCAGGATGACAACCAAGGTTCTTCATTCTCAGATAGGCAGAAATATACTAACATATGTTGATGATATCATAGTGAAGAGCACGAAGCAAGAAAACCACATTACTGATTTGCAGGAAACATTTGCTAATTTTAGGCAAGCTGGCCTGAAATTAAATCCAGAAAAATGTGTCTTCGGAGTGAAGAAGGGCAAGTTCCTTGGCTGTCTAGTTTCAATGAAGGGAATCGAAGCCAACCCAAGCAAGTTCAAAGCTATCCTTCGAATGGAGCCGCCAAGCACAAAGAAGGGGGCCCAACGACTGATAGGAAGACTGACATCTTTGAATCGATTTATATCTAGATCAGCAGAAAGAAATTTACCATTATTTAAAGTACTAAAGTCAGCTAAAGTTTTTCAATGGGGCCCAACTCAACAGAAAGCTTTCGAAGAGCTGAAGCAATACCTGATTGATTTAACAACATTAACTCCACCCGTGCTAGGGGCTCCATTGCTATTGTATGTGGCAGCTTCACACTTTGCAGTGAGTGCAGCGCTTGTACAAGAGAAGCTTGAAGGACAAGCTAAAAAGCAAGTCCCAGTATACTTTGTCTCCGAAGTTTTGAGTTTATCAAAGAAAAACTATACAGAATTGGAGAAGGTGTTGTATGCTGTGTTAATGGCGTCCAGGAAGCTTCGGCATTATTTTCAAGCATATCACATAATTGTTCCTTCATCACAGCCCCTGAAGGATATCATGAGGAATAGAGAAGCTACTGGAAGGATTGGAAAGTGGGCCGCGGAGCTTAATGAATTCACTATTGACTACGTGCACAGATCTTCAATTCAATCCCAAGCGCTACCAGATTTCATCGCTGATTGGACGCCAGGGGCTCACGAAGAGGGGACAAGCAAAGATGCCGAAGCTTGGACAGTGTTTTGCGATGGTTCTTGGGGAGCCTTCGGTGCAGGAGCAGCTGCGGTCCTAGTGGCACCTTCAAAAGTTAAAACATGTTTTGCAGTCAAACTAGATTTTAGTTGCACAAATAATATTGCTGAGTACGAAGCACTTCTATTAGGGCTTCGGAAACTAAGGGCAATGGGAATAAGAAGGGCCATCCTAAAGACTGATTCTCAAGTTATTGCTGGCCACGTGGACAAAAGTAGCAAGGCACGAGATCCGAAGCTTGAAAGATATTTGGATACAGTTCGAAGGTTGGAAGCTTCCTTCGAAGGTTTTTCTATCAAGAATATTCCAAGAGGTGAAAATGAGCATGCAGATTTGCTAGCCAAATCAGCGGCTCAGGGGCTCCCCTACCCTCGGAAGTATTTTTTGAAACAATAAAAGCACCTTCGGTTGAGCTCATGGAAAGAGCAGTGCTTACTATTTCTCCAGTACACAGTGAAGACTGGAGAACTGAAATAATATCTTTCCTCCAAGGCAATTGTCTTTCATGTGACGAAGCTTATAACAAGAGAATGGAGGCAAGAACAAGACCATATGTGATAATAGAGGGGTAATTGTATAAACATGGAGTTTGTTCACCACTCCTCAAGTGTTTATCAAGAACTGAAGGTATGAAATTAATGAAAGAGATACATGTAGGTCTGTGTGGATCTCACATTGGATCTAGGCCCTTGTTGGGAAAAGTTTTTCGATAAGGATTTTACTGGCCGAAGGCAGCTTCAGATGCAGCAGAATTAGTCCAAAAATGTGAAGGCTGTCAAAAATGTGCAAGAGACCAGAAGCAACCTTCATCTCTCACTCAGTTAATACAGCCCACTTGGCCGTTGCAAAGGTGGAGCCTCGATTTGCTAGGCCCACTTCCACCAGCACAAGAAAATCTAAAGTATGTTGTGGTGGCGGTAGAGTATTTTTCCAAGTGGATTGAGGCGAAGACTTTAGCCACAATAACTTCGGTCACCGTCCAGAAATTCTTCTGGCAAAACATTGTTTGTCGCTTCGGAGTGCCGAAGGCTATTACTGTAGACAACGGAACACAGTTCGATGCTGAAGCTTTCAAGGAATTCTGTGAACAAATTGGCATGAAGATTCATTTTACATCGGTCAGACATCCAGAGTCAAATGGACTTGTTGAGAGAGCTAATGGTATTATAATGACGGGAATAATGAAGTTAATCTTCAATCAGCCCAGAGGAAAGTGGCCAGATGAATTGATCAAAGTGGTGTGGAGCCACAACATAACAATATCAAGGTCAACAGGTTTTACACCATTCAAACTATTGTTTGGTGACGAAGCAATAACCCCAGAAGAAGCTAAGGCAGGATCAATAAGAACAGTGGCTTCGGCAGAGGACGAGGCTGATTATTCTGTGGCAAAAGATGCTATAGAAGGGATTAGGCTTCGGGCCATGGAGAATATCAATAAATACCAAGCCGAAACAATAAAATGGCGTGACAGAAAAGTTCGGCTAAAGAACATTAAGCCAGGGCATTTGGTACTTCAGAGAGTGGCCAACCCAGATACAGTAGGCAAGCTACAGCTGAAGTGGGAAGGACCTTTTCTGGTAGTATCTTCGTCAAGACCCGGTTCTTACAGATTGAAGGATATGGACGACAACGACATTCCTAGATCTTGGAATGCGGATGAGCTTCGGCGATATTATGTCTAGCTTGATGTAATCTTTTTATTTTTCATATGGCACCCTTTTCTTTTCCAAAGGGGGAGAAAGGTTTTTAATGGGGCCATAGCATGTAATTTCTCTTTTTCTTATTCAGCTCTACGAGAGCAAAATCCCCCAAATATGTAAATGTAAAAACTGAGCATGCACCATCAAGTGCAGGGAAAAAGGAAAAAACAGGGAGAAGCTCGAAAGTCGTCCCTAAGGGGATGTAGAGCACGACGAAGCTACAAAAAGCCGTTCCTAAGGGAGCGCAGCGTAAGTTTTCTGCTCAAAAGTCATTCCCAAGGGAATGCAGAGCTTACAGCAAAAAGTCAACGCTGATACCGCCGAAATATAAGGCGAAGCGTGAAAAGTCAACGTGAATACCACCGAAATAGAAGGCGAAGAAGTTCAAAAGACGTTCCTTAGGGAATGCAGAACTTACACCGAAAAATAACGGTGCAACCGAAAAATAAATGGCAAAGAGATTTCAGTCATTCCTTAGGGAATGAAGGTTGTGGATGAAGCTTCGGACGTGTGTGTTTGTGCATTCATTTGCACGACACATTACATCATACATTTGCATTCATAAACATTCATTTAGACATACATAGGATCATCATCATAACATACAGACACAGGCAGATGCTTTGGCTATAAAGATAAGGCTTCGGCAGAAAGAAAAAGAAGCAGTTTCATGCTTCGTTGTGTACGAAAAGAAGGGAAGGTGTTTTTCGCCTTCGGCTCAAAAAAATATACTAGTTTCGTCCACATCAAAGCAGTTCATACATGGACGAAAAGGTAAAAATATATTACAAGGTATGCACAAATTTACAGAATTAGTATTTGATTCTTAAATTACAAATATTTTTACAACGATAATACAAGATTTTCTCTAGAATTTTTTAGCAAGGCCTCCAGCTTTGACATCATTGAGCTTCGGATCATCATTGAGCTTTGGATCACCTGTCAAGCTTCGGCTCATTGTTCCTCAGCATTGTCATCCTGTACATATTAAAACGGTATGAGAGAAGTGCAGAGTTCAAGGAGAAGGTAAAGTAATAGGCACAAATTTTTTACCGGCTTAAGGTGGCTTCGAGCTTCGTCGCCATCCATTTTTCACCCGCCTTTTACCCAAATTTGAGTTATGAATCTATTTCCTACACTCCGAGCTAGGCTGGGGATATCAATTAAATTTGCCGGTGATAAGCTAAAATTTGGTTTGTTGACAATTTTTCCATGTGTACAGCCAGATTTCATAAAGGCAACAGCTGTGCCCCGAGAAGCTAGCAGAGCGCAGAAATCGGCGTGTCTAGCTATAACTTCGTCGAGTGCATCAACTTCGCCCTCAATGTGTTCGAAGGTTTCCGGCAGGTTTTCAACCGAAGGACTGAATTTCTCAGCGTTGGCTCCAACCGAGTTGAAAACCTGCTTTAGCCGCTGCAGGCACTGGTTGCCGAAGTCTACGCATTTTTCTTGAGGTTCTTTCAGTGATTTCTGCAAATTTGATTTTTTTCTCAGCTTCAACTTCGAGTTTGGCTTCAAAATTTTTCTTTTCCATGGAGAGTTCACTATTCAATCTAGCAATTTCGGCCTGGGCCTCCGCTAGTGAACCTTCCATGGTTTGAAGTGCGGAGTCTTTTTTCTCCAGGGTAGCCTCATGGTCTTTAATCTTCTTCTCCAAGCCCTCAATTATAATTTCGTTCTTTTTGTCCTCGAGGTCTTGTTGCATCTTCAGGACTTTGCTCAGCAGTAAGCTTTGATAAAATAAGCTTCATCAGAAAACAATCTTCATATCAAAGCAATAAAAAGTTAAGAATTTTACCTTAAAGTTAGCATAAAATAGGCTACCAGCGATATGCTGCCGTCGGTACCTGCTGAGGTCTGCCTCAACCTTCAGGAGGCCAACACTCTTCGATAGAGTGCCGACAACCTTCGCCCCAGTGTGATCCCGAAGGCATCCTAAGATTTCTTCGTTGACTCCCCCGAAGAGTAACGCACCTGGTCTGTACCCGCAAGATATAGCATACTCTTTTAGTTCTTCTTTTTCAGCCTTTGACAATTCTTGCCCAAGTATATCTTGGAAATTGAAGTCCTCTTCTTCCGAAGTATCCTCGGCTTTCTCCTTTCCTTTTCCAGCCACTGTGCCCGGGATCTCTTCAGCGGCTGCAGCAGCTTCTTCCGCGGCCGCATCCAGAAGCATGATATCAATTTCAGAGAGTGTGGCCTCTAGATTTACATTTTCAGCGGTTTCAGCTTCGGCACTTTCGACTTCAGTGGGTGCAGCTTCGACAGCAGCAGTGCTCTCAATAGCTGGAGTCTTTGACGCCGATGCCAGCGGCGGTGTCTGCTCGATAACTTCAACTACATGAATAATTCTTCGTTTTTTTCGCCTCATCTGGCTTCTTCGCTGCCGAAGGCTCCTTTTCCTTCTAAAAAAGCTTCATCAGATGTGGCCCTAGTGGACTTAGCTTGACATGCAAAGATTCAGTCATTACCTTTAAAATTTCTTCCACATCGGCAGCAGGAGGTGTTGAACGAGCTTCATCCTCAATATCAGTCGTTTTTCGCTTCAAAGCCGCAGCTTTCCTTTTCTTTAAAGCAGCTATCTTCGGCTCATGGCTTAATTTTCTTTTCTTCAAAGTTTCTTCATCTTTTTCACCAATTTAGTAGCTTCTTTATCCAGGACGCTAGCAACTCTTTTTCTTTTTATCCTTCGGCACCTCTGTCCAATCGCTCATAGTCAGGTACTCAAAATTCAGGGCATCCATCACCCGGTTCAACCTTCATTTTGGTCGAGTACTGAAGGCTGCAGTCATTAATTGATCTTCTTTTTTAGAATAGTTGCCAAGGATCTCGTTGCACATAACTTCAATCGTGTCTAACCATTCTTGGCAAGGTTCTTTGAAGTATTTCTTGAATTTATAGTAATAGGGCAACTGAACAAGTTCCTTCTCTTTCTTTTCCCCTTTGAGCTTCGGCATGTCCCATTCTTTCAAAGTTGGGAATTCTTGCACCAGATCCCTAGTACCAATGTGCTCCGCAATAACTCGAAATTTGCCCAGTGCAACTTGGCATGGACTCTTCGGTTTCATGTCGCACCGGGGCCTAGTCTCTCCGAAGATTAATTCTAATGGGCTTTGAACCAACTTCTCCTTTTTCTCATGAACTTTGACATAAAACCATTCAGTCTTCTAGCCAGCTGGCCATTTGGTACGATAGCTGATAACTGGAGACTTCGCATCTTTGCGATAAGCAAAATTGTAGCAGCCAAAGTTCTCGTGTAGCCCATCTTCTCTAGCTTTTGTTTGATAATGAAGCTCATGTGCCCAGCAGAAGCCTTTGGCAAGCAGTTCTGCCCCGTGGCTTTGGAGAGCCCAGATATAGACGCTAAGCCTAACGATGGCATTAGGAGTTAGCTGATGAAGATAAATCCCAAACTTCTCCAAAACATCCGCAATCATCTCATTCAAAGGAAATCTTAATCCTACTTTAAAGAAGCTTTTAAAGACTACCACCTCATCCTTTTCTGGCTTTGGAGTAATTTCCTCTCCGCCAAAGCGAATCAGCTTCTTTTTGGCTTCACTGAAATAGCCTAACTTCATCAACTTAGGCATATCATCTTCGGTAACAGTGGACCTCCCAAACTCTAGGTGACTGGGTTTAGATGGCAGGACACTGTAATCATCTTCAGATTCACCTTCCTTAGCATCAACCTGCTCAGCTTCAGTGGCAAGTGCACCTTCGTCAGAAACATCCTCCGGCACTACCAGCCCCGACCGTTTCATCACTTCGAAAATCAGAGCGGTTTTAGCAGCTTCGGCTTCTTCTCCGTCACGTGTAACCCTAGCAGTGGAAGGTACCCTTGCCATTTGATGATGAATTCCCCACAATTTTTGATGAAGTTGTTGACTTTTTTAATTTTCCCGAAGCTCTTCCTCTTGTGACGAAGCAAAACCAACAGTGGTACTTCGGTTGAGTGCGATGAATAAGCTTCGGCTATGGTTAAATTTTTGGCAGCAAAACAGTGCAATAGCAATGAATGCTGTGGTAACTTCACACCTACCCGTCTGTTTATATAGTGCCGCAGGTGGGAAAGTGAATCGTCAAGTCTTCCGCACCGGACGAACAGTCGCCCGCACCCACTGAATGGTGGGCCACAGAACCCGAGAAGGTGAATCTGTAATATCCCAAAAAAATGTTGACCAAAAGTTGATCTTCGGTGCGTAGATGAGGGAAAGGGTTGTGGGCCGTTGGATGCAAAGTCAGGAGACATCTGAGGCGTCGTTTCTTTCTCCCACAAAACCCTAGTGGTCGCCCCCCCTTTTTTCCCTTTTCTTGGCCGCCAACCCCCTTTCCCCACACTTGGCCGCCCCTCCCCATTCCACTTTGCAGCCGCCCTCCACTGCTTCCTCCTCCCTCTAGATCTCCCCACACGCAGCAAGGATCAAGAAGAGGAGGAGCAAGATGGATTGAAGAGGAAGAGAGGATCAAGGAGATGTTCTACCCCCATCTATTGCAGATTTTCTTGGGGAAACCCTAGGTAAGGATGGGATCCTTGTTCCTCCCGATAATTATGTGCTTTTGGAGGTTGTGGATCATGTGGATTGAAGGATTAGAAGTTGGATTAGATGTGGGGTTAGGTTTTGATCTCGAATTTAATTTCTGCAGAATGGCAGATTCGACAGTTTCTGTTCATGTCAGTTTTACGTGATCTTAGTGGCCTCAAAAAAATAAAAAGTCTATATATGAGTCATAGATAATTTGTAGATCTTTCCGTGGCCACAAAGAACACCTCAATCGGACATCAGAACAGAAAGTTATTGCAGTTTGATTATAGCATCTTTTCAGTCTCATAATTCTGTGCAGAATCTGTTCTCTTAAGAGTTAGGCAATTTTATCAACAGAATTAAACTGTGGGTTGGTAAAACAAGTTATAGATAATTTCATAAGCTTTCTAGATTGATAAAGAGTGCATTCATATGATTTGTGAAACTCCAGTTATGTTTGTTTTATTGTGGCTGTTCCTGTTTGCCTAACAAAAATAAGCGGGTCTGTTCACTAGTGGGTTTCATCTAGTAAATGGCCGAATTGGCTCTTCCAACTATGGAGAATTTTGTAGAGGGATAAAAGTTCTTACTGCCAGTAGAATTTCATAATTTTTGGTTCAGTAGTTTGGGAGATATCGAATTTTGAAGTTAACTATGCTGCTGTCTAAAACATATTCAGTTAGTTATCTTGTCAGATGTTTTAGAACTTATATATTGCAGAATTTAATTATCCATTGAATACTGAAGTTGTAGAGTATTTTATGTAGATACTCTTAGAGTATTTGTTTGATATCACCAATGTTTTAATTTTAAAGATACAAAATTAACAAACAGCGCTGCTGCTGTATGGCATGTGGTTCAGGGTGGGAGTCTTTCCACTGGTCTTGGTTTCAAGTGTAGGAGTGTTTTGTTGATTGTTGGCAAATGTTTGTGAAGTATTTGTACTATGTTTTATGCCCGCTAGCAGGTGGCTACACTCCAGATCATGCCTAGTACATTTCTTCTTCAATGAAGGCAAGTGAATGTAGCGGTGGTTGCTACCGTTTTGACCTGTTATTTCTATCACCTACACTCTAATATTCAGAATTATTGGATTCTTTCATAATTGAATTATATGATGATGTTTTACTTGATTGTATTATATTGATGCTCTACCATATATTGATGATGATTATGGTTCAAGTATGACCCATGAGATTAATTCACACCCCTGAAGGCAGACAAAGTATTATTTGAGGTTTGCATTGTATCTGAAGGCAAACAAAGTATTATTTGAGGTTTGCATTGTATCTGAAGGCAGATAAAGTATTATTTGAGGTTTGTATTGTATCTAAACGAAGTGAAATTTATTGATAAATGCAGCATGCCATATACATTGCATGACTCATTTGCATCTGAAGTTTTGTCGTGACCTATGGTCCGACTGTACCGGTACAACTTAGCATCGTACGTTGCCCAAGGAGGGGTACGATACGGCTTCATACCCTTAGAGGTATGAAGGCAGAGGGCATATGTGTTGCATTCATATGCATACATTGAAGTGATATTTGCAGATGATGTGGTTTTATACCCTCAGAGGTATGAAGATAGAGGACCTACACATTGCATTCCTATGCATACATTGAAGTGATATTTGCAGGTATTGTTGATGCAGGGAAGTGTTATACAACCTATTGTGGTTGTTCGAGGAAATGAGATGGTATTGGTTATATTGGGACTACTGAGTTCTATATCTATAAGTATTTCTGATCTTGATTGTGATTCTTTTAAAATGTTGATTAATTCAATTTGTGGTTTAAATATCTCGTCAAAACAATTAGCTTGCTGAGATATTTCATCTCACTCTTGCATTACTCAATGCAGGTGCTTGTTGCTCATCAAGGGGAGTGGGAAGTAGCAGCACATCCACCTTCACTCTCATAATAACGTTGTCCAGGCGCTGTCAGGATTTAATTAGAAACTTCTTGTCAAAAGATGTTTGTTTTTAACTAGTCGTGCGCACTGGTTAATTCAATTCATGTCGTTATGGTTGTCTTCCCATTGCTAGCATATTATTAATGTCTATTATGTTTTCTTATCATGATATCTATTTATACTTTGTTGCTTCCCCATTTATGCAATTTTCAAAGGAGATGCTGTCCAAATTTTATATATGAATGTTAGATGTGTAGTTTAGTAGCATTCTGGGGTGTTTGTGGATCCTGGGGTGTTACAGTTGGTATCAGAGGATAGGCTTTAGATTCTTATCAATTTGAAGATAAATTTGACACACTTGCACATATAGGAAGGGTATGGGTTCAAATATCTTTGATATATATTAGTGTCCTTGAAGTGTAGATGACAATAATTTCACCCCTCCCTATTCCTTTACGGTGATGTGGTAAGTTCTTTATGACTTAATGCCTGATATAGTTTATCTCTAAATCTTTATAATGTTTTATTAGTGCGATTGATATCACTGGTCTTTTGTGAGATTGAAGTTGTTATTATGCTTGTGATATACAAGTATGTCTATGTTGTTTTCACCATGTTTTTCATGGTTGAGTTTTATTACAATAATATTGTTATATATGCTTGATTGAGGATATTTCTAAGAGGAGTGTGAATTGCGTGTTTTGGGTTACAAGGTAACCATCAATTTGAATTTAAGTTGTTGAGCGGTTGGTGGATAGTTCCAACTATCTTTGCAAAGAATGATTGTTTATGTCGAGAAACTGGTTCTGAAAGAAATGAATATTGGTACTTTATATGGATTTTTGGGGGAAGTCTTTACATAGCCAGAATGGCTTACATGTCTCTCTTCTATTTTGTGTTTTAGTTGCCACAAAGCCTAGATGTGGTTTAAAGTGGTTGCCTGTTAGTCATACTAATTGTAGAATAAACTTGATCTATTGATTATGTATTAATACGTTGAGGATCTGATGGTTCTCTTCCCGATGCATGCTTGTGGAGCCATTGTTGGACCACCTATCTACTGGTTTGAATGAAGTCATTGCCTAGCCTAGAGTTGGTTGTGTGTGGTTAGTCACCTATTCCTAAATGATGTGGTTTTTACCTCAGCTTGATATGTTTGTCAAATGTGTGAAGGACTACG
The DNA here is from genome assembly GCA_029449295.1 of Zea luxurians. NCBI lineage: Eukaryota > Viridiplantae > Streptophyta > Magnoliopsida > Poales > Poaceae > Zea > Zea luxurians. The sequence continues at coordinate 19,936,593 of JAOPSE010000034.1, read as the reverse complement.
AGGTCATTATTGACCTTGTATGTCTGGTACTTTGAGTGCATCGTATGATAGAATGAAATGTAAGTTTCTGAACTACAGTAGATGAAGACTCATATTATGTGTTGGTTAACCTTACTAGTTTGGATATTTTTCTTAGTTGAGATGTTGGATGAAGTATAGTGACATTGGTTAACCAAGTATTGTGTTGTTGTGCTGTCAGTGCTCTTTGTGGAGCTTTTGGCATTCCTTCGATGACCTGTGCCGCGCAGAATGTTATTGGCTTATTGTTGGCTTTATTGCTCCATTAGTTCTGTAGACTTTCTCCCTTTAGTGGGGTGCAAAGAATGTTAGATTACATGATTATCTTTTCATGATGGCAAGAATAAGGTTTAGGAAGATTAGGAGTTTTGGCTTCAATAGAACTACTTGTTTCGTGGTGCTTTGAGGTGAGGTGTTTGATCTTCTTATACATTCATCTGGTGTGGATGTTTCACCATTTAATTAAAATGAATTGTTAAAGTTGGTAAGGGTTGTGCTTAGTGCATATTACCCTTCATAAAAGAGTGTGGTTTTAAGACATTGATGTTGATGTATAGCTGCATCCAAATTCGATGGTGTGAAATTGTAGTGTTGATTACATCTATGACTTGCTTTGAGCTTCATTGCATGTTGTTTCATGCTTGATGTTAGGTCGTGTAGTTTCCGTAGACAATTAGTCCAAGGTAGAAGTTCTTGTGTTAATTAAGACCAATAATGGACCCATGTTTTGAATGGTGATGCTATATGGGGTATCTTGGGTGTTTTGCTTGGAGTGGTCGAATTCGAGGATGAATTCTTTTTAAGGGGGGTAGAGTGTAATATCCTAAAAAAATGTTGACCAAAAGTTGATCTACGGTGCGTAGATGAGGGAAAGGGTTGTGGGCCGTTGGATGCAAAATCAGGAGACATCTGAGGCGTTGTTTCTTTCTCCCACAAAACCCTAGTGGTCGCCCCCCCTTTTTTCCCTTTTCTTGGCCGCCAACCCCCTTTCCCCACACTTGGCCGCCCCTCCCCAATCCACTTTGCAGCCGCCCTCCACTGCTTCCTCCTCCCTCTAGATCTCCCCACACGCAGCAAGGATAAAGAAGAGGAGGAGCAAGATGGATTGAAGAGGAAGAGAGGATCAAGGAGATGTTCTACCCCCATCTATTGCAGATTTTCTTGGGGAAACCCTAGGTAAGGATGGGATCCTTGTTCCTCCTGATAATTATGTGCTTTTGGAGGTTGTGGATCATGTGGATTGAAGGATTAGAGGTTGGATTAGATGTGGGGTTAGGTTTTGATCTCGAATTTAATTTCTGCAGAATGGCAGATTCGACAGTTTCTGTTCATGTCAGTTTTCCGTGATCTTAGTGGCCTCAAAAAATAAAAAGTCTATATATGAGTCGTAGATAATTTGTAGATCTTTCCGTGGCCACAAAGAACACCTCAATCGGACATCAGAACAGAAAGTTATTGCAGTTTGATTATAGCATTTTTCAGTTTCATAATTCTGTGCAGAATCTGTTCTCTTAAGAGTTAGGCAATTTTATCACAGAATTAAACTGTGGGTTGGTAAAATAAGTTGTAGATAATTTCATAAGCTTTCCAGATTGATAAAGAGTGCATTCATATGATTTGTGAAACTCCAGTTATGTTTGTTTTACTGTGGCTGTTCCTGTTTGCCTGACAAAAATGAGTGGGTCTGTTCACTAGTGGGTTTCATCTAGTAAATGGCCGAATTGGCTCTTCCAACTATGGAGAATTTTGTAGAGGAATAAAAGTTCTTACTGCCAGTAGAATTTCATAATTTTTGGTTTAGTAGTTTGGGAGATATCAAATTTTGAAGTTAACTATGCTGCTGTCTAAAACAGATTCAGTCATTTATCTTGTCAGATGTTTTAGAACTTATAGATTGCAGAATTTAATTATCCATTGAATACTGAAGTTGTAGAGTATTTTATGTAGATACTCTTAGAGTATTTGTTTGATATCACCACTGTTTTAATTTTAAAGATACAAAATTAACAAACAGCGCTGCTGTTGTATGGCATGTGGTTCAGGGTGGGAGTCTTTCCACTGGGTCTTGGTTTCAAGTGTATGAGTGTTTTGTTGATTGTTGGCAAATGTTTGTGAAGTATGTGTACTAAGTTTTATGCCCGCTAGTAGGTGGCTACACTCTAGATCATGCCTAGTACAATTTTCTTCTTCGATGAAGGCAAGTGAATGTAGCGGTGGTTGCTACCGTTTTGACCTGTTATTTCTATCACCTACACTCTAATATTCAGAATTATTGGATTCTTTCATAATTGAATTATATGATGATGTTTTACTTGATTCTATTATATTGATGCTCTACCATATATTGGTGATGATTATGGTTCAAGTATGACCCATGAGATTAATTCACACCCCTGAAGGCAGACAAAGTATTATTTGAGGTTTGCATTGTATCTGAAGGCAAACAAAGTATTATTTGAGGTTTGCATTGTATCTGAAGGCAGATAAAGTATTATTTGAGGTTTGTATTATATCTAAAGGAAGTGAAATTTATTGATAAATGCAGCATGCCATATACATTGCATGACTCATTTGCATCTGAAGTTTTGTCGTGACCTATGGTCCGACTGTACCGGTACAACTTAGCATCGTACGTTGCCCGAGGAGGGGTACGATGCGGCTTCATACCCTTAGAGGTATGAAGGCAGAGGACATATGTGTTGCATTCATATGCATACATTGAAGTGATATTTGCAGATGATGTGGTTTTATACCCTCAGAGGTATGAAGATAGAGGACCTACACATTGCATTCCTATGCATACATTGAAGTGATATTTGCAGGTATTGTTGATGCAGGGAAGTGTTATACAACCTATTGTGGTTGTTCGAGGAAATAAGATGGTATTGGTTATATTGGGACTACTGAGTTCTATATCTATAAGTATTTCTGATCTTGATTGTGATTCTTTTAAAATGTTGATTAATTCAATTTGTGGTTTAAATATCTCGTCAAAACAATTAGCTTGCTGAGATGTTTCATCTCACTCTTGCATTACTCAATGCAGTTGCTTGTTGCTCATCAAGGGGAGTGGGAAGTAGCAGCACATCCACCTTCACTCTCATAATAACGTTGTCCAGGCGCTGTCAGGATTTAATTAGAAACTTCTTGTCAAAAGATGTTTGTTTTTAACTAGTCGTGCGCACTGGTTAATTCAGTTCATGTCGTTATGGTTGTCTTCCCATTGCTAGCAGATTATTAATGTCTATTATGTTTTCTTATCATGATATCTATTTATACTTTGTTGCTTCCCCGTTTATGCAATTTTCAAAGGAGATGCTGTCGAAATTTTATATATGAATGTTAGATGTGTAGTTTAGTAGCATTCTGGGGTGTTTGTGGATCCTGGGGTGTTACAGAATCGCCAGGACGCGCGTACCCGTTGCATGGTGGGACCATTTCATGCTTGGAATATTGTGATCGTTTCTCAGCAACGAGCTCTGGGAAGGTGTTTTTCGGATCTTCGGCTCTCCAAAGCCTAGGAGACTTTTTCATGGATCAAGCTCGTTATGAAAAACGGTCTAGCACCGCGAAGGGGCTACTGTTGGGGGTATGCTTCGTCGCCGAAGATCCTATAAGAAGAAACACCTTCGGCAGATCCTTTCAAAAGCAGTGCCAAAGCTATCATCCATAAAGCTTCGGCATAGCGGCATGTCTCAAGACGAAGGATTGCACCGACTTAAAGATGAAATGACCGATTGATCCATGAGAGCCTGTGTCATAATCGTAATCTTTTGTAAAGGGCATGAATGTAATATCTCACAGGCTATGCCCTGTGCCTATAAATAGATGAACAGTACCCCCATACTGTAGAGGCAATCCTGTAATCGCTCGCACGCAATACTTGGATTCTTGCCTTCTGTCAAACCGAAGGTATAAATGTAATTAAATATTGTATTTTAATATTCAAGTTCGTATGATGAAATATATGGATGATATTATGTGCTTGTTTATATTATCTTTCATGTTTCATGTTTCATATATTTCATCTTTCATTATCTTATAACTTTGATCACGAAGGTATGTCCTTCATGACCTTCGTCCGAAGATCGTTATATCCTAAGGGGAATAATGCTTCGAAGGACAAAGGGCATTAACATTTAATACTCTGTGTTGCCTTGTTCTTGACTCTTAGCATTTGAGAACAAGTCCCAACAAGTTTGAAAGAGAGTGTCCTCGTCGTAGGGCTCTGGAGCTAGCAATTGGTGAAGTAACACACAAGAGAAGTTGCTTAGATTTAAGAAGTAATGAGATTGTGCGATAAAGAGAGATAATGTCAAGAGTATGATTAGCGGGGTTAGAACTATGACCGACAACATAACGAGTATTTCTTCAACTCCACAGTATAGTAGGAGGCCATGTTTCAAGTAAATTCTATGGATTTTCAATTAAATTTTTAGCTTTTAACATAATTGCTAGTGCTTTATCTATTTGAAAGTCGACTAGAGGGGGGTGGATAGGCGGAATCTGAAAATTATAAACTTAAGCACACGCCACAAGCCGGGTTAGCGTTAGAAATGAATTCGAGTCTGAGACAGAGGGGAAAACAAATCAACCAAGAAATAAAGTGGATGAACACGTAGATTTGTTTTACCGAGGTTTGGTTCTAAAGAACCTAGTCCCCGTTGAGGTGGTCACAAAGACCGGGTCTTTTTCAACCCTTTCCCTCTCTTAAACGGTTACCTAGACCGAGTGAGCTTTCTTCTTTACTTCTTACAGGTCACTTAGACCCCGCAAGGATCACCACACAATTGGTGTCTCTTGCCTTGCTTACAAATCACTTGAGAGTAACAAGGAAAAGAAAAGAAAGCCAACCAAGCAAACAAGAGCAACAAGAAACATAAGTGATCCTCTCACAAGCCCTAATGCGCTAGAGTTGAATTTGGGACTTTGAGTGGATCGATCGCTTTGATTTGTGTCTTGGAGTGAAGTCTATTGCTCTTGTATTGAATGCAATGTGTGGAATGCTTGGATGGTTGGAGTGGAGGTGGTTGAGGGTATTTATAGCCCTCAATCTCCAAACAACCGTTGGGGTTGGGCTGTTGTCGATGGGCGTACCGGACACTGTCCGGTGCGCCAGCCACGTTACCCAACCATTAGGGTATTGAAGCAGTCGACCGTTGGAGGCTTTGTCTTCAAGCGGCACCGGACAGGCACTGTTCACTATCTGGTGTGCGTCTGACGGGCGGCTCTGACTCTACACGCAGTGTTGCGCACTGTTCCTCTGATTCTTCAGCTTTTGGAGTCGACCGTTGCGCGTAGTAGCCGTTGCTCCCCTCAGACCAGGGCACACTTGGTTTCTTTTGCTCCATTGTATTTGAACCCTAACTTCAATCTTTTTATTGGTTTGTGTTGAACCTTGATACACCTGTAGAACATATAATCTAGAGTAAACTAGTTAGTCCAATATTTGTGTTGGGCATTCAACCACCAAAATTAATATTGGGAAAAGGTTAACCATATTTCCCTTTCAAGCTCCCCCTTTTTGGTGATTGATGCCAACACAAACCAAAGCAAATATATAAGTGCAGAATTGAACTAGTTTGTATAAGATAAGTGCATAGGTTACTTAGAATTAAACCAATTTATAGTTTCACTAGATATGTATGATTTGCTTTCTTTTATTTAACATTTTGGACCACACTTGCACCACTTGTTTTGTTTTTGCAAATTCTTTTGGAAAACCTTTTCAAAGTCTTTTGCAAATAGTCAAAGGTATATGAATAAGATTGCAAGAAGCATTTTTAAGATTTGAAATTTTTTCCCTGTTTCAAATGCTTTTCCTTTGACTTAACAAAACTCCCCTGGAATGAAATACTCCTCTTAGTTTTCAAGAGGGTTTTAATAGATATCAATTGGAAGTATTTGAAAATCTATCTTTAAATATACCAATTTAAAAATCTATCTTTTGCAAATAGATACCTCTGCTCTGCCTCTTCTTTGTTTCGAAAAAGCGAGGCCTCGTTGTATTGTATGGATTCCCTACAGCAGTAGTAGTCCATTGTTGCAGTTAATAACGAGTATAGAATAATGATGAATATTAGATAATTTTATGAATACTAGCTTGTTTTTATCCTTAATGATGAATATATTACAATTTATAATTTAAATTACTCATAATGTTGAATGATATAATTTAAATTTATATAATGTTAATTCACTAAATAATGCAATAATAAGTATCGGGAAATGGCTCCCGAGCCAATGTCGAGCCTCTTTCTCTAGCTCGCCAAGTGGACGAGTCGAGCCGAGCTCGTTCAGTCACTGAGCCGAGCCCTAATTGCAAGTTTCTTATAGCCAGTTTAGATGTAGATATTGAAGCATAGAATAGGGAATTAGTGTAACACCCTGAAATTGGGGTTACAAATTTCTTTGCTTTTATCTACAAATTCATGTGTTACTCTCTTACTTTTATCTATTAACCCCATTTCCTTTTCCTTTAGAAGGAGTGTTCTTATTTTGATGGAGTTGTACTTACTTTCCTAGTAGATAAAACCTTGAGGTAATTATGAGGTGTTGCATCATGCTGACCCTCCTACCTTATTTTGGTTTGATGCATATGCTTGAAGTGTTTAATTTGAATTTGTGGCTATTTAGCTTTTCAATCAAAAGGAGAAAATAAAAAGAAAATGAAATTCAAATTTCAGAATAAAAGAAAAACCCAGAGGAGCCCAGAAACCGTCCCCCGCGGCCTTTCGACCCAACTGGCCCACTCTACCCACGCCCGCTTCCCCCCTCCTCTCTCTCTCTCCTCTCTCTCTGCAGCTAGGTCCGCTCCATCTCGCTCACGCGCCCGCTCTCCCCTCTCTCTGCACTGTGGGTCCCGCCTATCGGCGCTACCCCACTCGCCTGCGCACCCGCTCCCTCTCTATGCTCGATGGGCCCCGTCCGCCAGCGGCTCCGAGCGTGCCCACAACCACCTCTCCTGCTCCATGCGCACGCACGCTGAGAACGGAGCACCCCACCGTGTCCAAGCGAAACCGCCGTCCCTGACCCCTTTTGGAGCATCTACGCACGCCCACTCCTCCCCTCATCCAAGCGCTCGATAACCCGCCTAGTCGCTGGTCGGTACTCGACGTAGTGTCGCGAAGACTCGTCGTGGGGTTGACATTGTGCGCGCTCGGTTCATCGGTCACGTGTGCGACGGGATTCCGAGGAATTCCTCGTCGGAGCATGGAGGACCGCCGTGGAGCTCGCCTTTCCGCCGTCAGTTCTCCGCGCCGCACCATTGACGGTATGGACCCTCCCCATCTATCCACATTCACTGGGGTTGCGTTGAGCCTATCGATTAGGTAGTTGCGTGCTCTGGTGGCGGAGTAATTGCTCGCCAGCACGGGGCGCCGCCGCGGTGCCCCTGTTCATCGGCGTCGCCACGCGCGTATCCTGGTTTGGGGAAAGTAACGTGGGTCGTTGAATCTTTGAACTGCGACCGAGATTAGACGACCACGTATCCATTCGCGCTGTGAGATCTGAACCGTTAGATGAAGATCGTGCGGGCGGCGGTCGATAGGGGTTATTTTAAATCCGGATCCTCGATCCTAGATCCAACGGTCATAGAAGCATACCGGTTCGCGGAGATTGTGATTTAGTCTAGACGCTCGGTCAGGGATCCAACGATCGATATCACACGATACCCCTTCGTGCTGAGCGTCTTGCATAAAAGACCCTGGGTGTTTTAGAAAACAACCCGCCGTCCAAAGAGGTTGTTGTCTGAGTCTAGGAATATTTATAGGATAGCACCCTGCGCTTTTGGGAATTTGAGGCCCAGTCCAGAAAGGATTAAAATAGAGAAATAATTATATAAATTAGTTTTTAATACAATACAATTCTAGAAACTTGGGAAATTCATATTTAATTCATTTTAATTCCAAATTGATCCATTCCAGTTCCTAAAATTTTATAATATTATTGTTTATCACCTAGAGTCTCTGTTTTGACATGAAAACAGTAAAGAAATTAATTTCTCACTTAATCCTATTTTAAGCACATGAAACCTTTGGAAATTCATAATTTAATATCTAAAACTCCAAAATTTATGATTCATGTTCCTATGGTTTTATTTTAATGTGTAGATTATTATTATGTATTGTGTTTACATGTTTGGTGTAATGTTAATTTTCTCTATATACTATGCTTGTTTGTATTATGGCGAGTAGAAGAACCTTTGACTGGGGATCCTGGTAACCAGCAGATAGAAGTAGCTGAGCAGGAGCTCATTGAAGGCAAGTTGTGCCCTTGACCACTTTTGTTACCCAATAATGTTCTTTAAATTCATGTACCATGCTTAGGCTTAATTTTGATGGGACCCAATAGGTCACCCTAGACTATTTATCTCTTTAACTTGTTATCCCCGAATCACTTGGGTAGTTTTGCTATTGCTTTACATGGTTTCTGGGATAATATTTTATTATGTCCATGTTCCAATTATTTTGTTATTCTATTTATGTTCATGTCAAGATCATTAATGTTAATTGGAACATGGAGCTTAACTTGAGAAACACGTGCCACCACAAGGGTAGTATGGGATGCCCTTGGCTGACTAATTAGGAAAGTTAGTGGAAGTCTACCTTACCCGAAAGGGGTAAGGGCAGTAGGGGAGTTGCATGCAAGGAGGTTCTCGGGTTGATTTTGCTGCGATGGCGGTCGGACGGGGGATTCTTGCAAGTGCTCTTCCCATAAACTGTAGCGGGTTTTCGGAAGCTAGTGGAACTTTGCAAAGGCCTCATAGTGTTGCCCTGCCTCGCTTCCTTGGTAGAGGTGTATGGGAGTCGCGATCCCTTGGCAGTGGGTAACATGACTTGTGGGTACAGGGTACAACCTCTTCAGAGTGTAAAACTGGTATACTAGCCGAGCTCACGGTCATGAGTAGCTCAGAACTCTCGCATGATTAATTTATGGAACTTAAATTCAATTTGTCATTTGCATTGCATGGGATTATGTATTAATTTTTTTCTATTACTTTTATCAAGGTTTGATATTTACTTGCATCTAGTAACTGCTAATAAAACTTTGACCAGCTAATTAAAAGCAATGCTCAGCTTTAACCCCTGTTGTTGATTAGCCTTACACATCACATGGACTCCCACCTTTGGTGAGTTCATGCCCACTGGTTTCCCCACAACTTGTTGAGCTATGATCATGTGTTAGCTCTCCCTTGCTGTCTCACACCCCCCACAGGAGAAGAACAGGTGGTTCAGGAGGAGCCACAAAGCGAGTAGTTTGATCTGATCTAGGTGGCGTTTCCCCAGCTGACTTTTGCGCCAAGGATGATCCTTAGTTCGTTTTATATTTATCTTTTATTTTGTAATAAGGCTTCCGCTATGTAATAAATACTCTGATTATTATGACATTTATCTCTATACACTCTGTTATTATATATGTTGTCTTCTTTGGCGCATGTATGAGATACACCCAGCTTTGTCCCTTAAAGCCCGGGTGTGACAGAAGTGGTATCAGAGGAAATGTTGACTATAGGACGAAACCTAGATAGAAATGGACAAAACCCTTACCTACTTACCTTACTCTGATTCATTCTATACTTATCTTATCTTGATCCTGTCTCACCTTTTGCTGTTCTACTCTGATTACTCTTATCTTTTCTACTCTAAGACAAGATGGATTTCACACCTTGGAATCCTACCTTTATGACATTCTTAAGAGATAAGGAACCTAAGACAAAATTTAAACCATTTTCTTTATTTAAAAATGTTGTTTGATTGTTCTGATGATAAATATCTGATTTGCTTCTTTGATTGATTGATATATTATAGAAGGACATCTTAGCATGTACCACCATAAGGTAATGAATTAGCTATGGTAGGTAAAATAATAATCTGCTTAGCTAATAAATCCCCCAAAGTAACATGCCTCGTAATCACCTGCCTTGTCTATAATCCTTTCTCTCTTACCATATGTTCCTAACTCAGATGGTCAATACCAGGAAGGGTGGTGGAATTGATCTACCTCCCAATCGACACACTCGGAGGATATTTAGACAACAACAACAACCTGAGATGGATCCTCCACAGCCTCCACCAGCAGGAGTTGACCCAACTGTTGCAATATAGATGAGGATAATGCAACAGATGGCTGACACTATGGCAGATATGCACGCGCAGATGCGGCAGGAATGCCGGGAAATGCACCAAGAGCGAGAAGATATACGCCAGGAGATGCGCCAGGAGCGAGATGAGATACGCCAAGAGAGAAGGGCGTAGCAATAGCAACATCAGCAAGCACCACTGCCTCCACCACCACCACCAGTTCCACCCCGAGATAAGCACCGTGAGTTCATGAGCCATAAGCCACCAACATTTGCTAGCTCTCCTGATCCACTGGACGCTGATGATTGGCTGAAATCTATGGAAAAGATGTTGATTATAGCACAATGCTCTGACTGGGAGAAGGTTCTATATGCTTCTGGTCGTCTGACAGGTCCTGCTGCTGATTGGTGGGATTCATATACTGCTGCCCACGATGCTGCTGACACTATCACATGGGCAGAGTTCTCTACGTAGTTCAGGAACTATCACATACCAGCTGGACTAATGAAGATTAAGAAGAAGGAATTTTTATCGCTAAAGTAGGGAATCATGTCAGTCAGCGAGTACCGCAACAAGTTCATCCAGCTATCCAGATATGCTCCAGATGAGGTTGCCGAAGATGAGAGGAAGCAAGCTAGAACATTTTATTGAAGGACTCAATGGACCCCTGCAGTATGCTCTAGTGGCACATACATTTCCATCATTTCAAAGGCTGCTCGATAAGGCTCTAGCTATTGAACACAAGCGTGTTTAGCTAGGAGATTTGAAGAGGAAGGCTATATCCCAAGTACAAGGAAGCAGCAGTATTCGTCCACGCTATAGTTCACCCCAGGGTACACCAGTTCGCACTGGCGGAGGCCAGTGCCCAGTTCAGCAATCACCTAAGAGGACTCCATCGACTCATCAGGCTACCCCCACTGGTACCCCGACGAAATTCTTAGGATAGAGTGCAGGCACTACATGCTACAAGTGTGGGAAGACTAGACATTATGCAAATGTTTGCCCATAAAGGATTGCTACTACCCCAGTTCAAAACAAGTAGCAGACTCCAGGATCTGGCAAGGGATACTCTATTGCTAGGGTTAATCAAGTCAGCACAGATGCTACTCCTGATGGTGCCGACATCGCACTTGGTATGTTTTACATTAATGATATTCCTGCAACCATATTATTTGATTCTGGTGCTACACATTCATTCATGTCTGCTCGATATGCCAACACAATGAGATACCCCTGCTAAATATGAGAAAACCAATGGTAGTGATTACACCTAAAGGGCCTGTTGAGGCAAATCATATGACACGTAGATTGACATTAACAATTATGGGAAGAGAATTCTGGGCTACCACTATAAAATTAGAGGCAAGCAGTATATATCTAATCCTTGGTATGTCATGGTTAAGAAAGGCAATGACCATTATAGCATGTGGTAGGGGTACTGTAGAACTCACCAGCCCTAAAGGAGAAAGATTTCAAGTTCAAATTGCAGTAACCACCTCTTCTAAACGTGCGATGTTCTTTATAGCTGAGGTGTTTGTTGGTGACAACATCCGTGTGGTTAGGGATTTTCCGGATGTCTTTCCAGAGGTGTTACCAGGGATGCCGCTAGATAGGGAAGTTGAGTTTGTAATAGATCTCTTACCTGGGACTGCTGCTATTTCTAAACGGCCATATAGGATGTCTGTAGAAGAACTAAAGGAACTTAAGAAACAGTTAATGGAGTTGCAAGAGGCTGGGTACATTCGTCTGAGTTCCTCACCTTGGGGAGCGCCGGTTCTGTTTGTACAGAAGTAGGATGGATCACAAAGAATGTGTGTGGATTATAGATCTCTTAATGATGTTACGGTGAAGAACAAGTATCTGTTACCCCGTATAGAGGATTTATTTGATCAGATGAGAGGTGCTAGGTTATTCTCGAAGATTGATCTCCGATCAGGATACCATCAAATGAGGATTAGGCCATCGGATATTCCCAAGACAGCTTTCTCGACTCGATATGGACTATATGAGTTCACCATTATGTCATTTGGACTAACTAATGCACTAGCTTATTTTATGAATTTGATGAATAAGGTGTTTATGGAGTATTTGGACAGATTCATCGTAGTATTCATCGACGATATTCTTATTTATTCCAAGAGTTGGTTATGCTAGATCTATAGAAGGGTTTTGATATTTATTGTGATGCATGTGGCCAAGGCTTGGGATGTGTGCTCATGCAAGAAGGACATGTGATCGCCTACGCGTTGAACTACCCCACTCATGACTTAGAACTGGCAGTTGTTGTGCACGCACTTAAGATATGGAGACATTATATTATGGGAACCAAATGTCAAGTATACACGGATCATAAGAGTTTGAAGTACATATTCACTCAGAAGGATCTCAACCTTAGGCAACACTGTTGGTTGGAGCTTATTAAAGATTATGATTTGGAGATTCACTATCACCCGGGCAAGGCGAATTTGGTTGCAGATGCCTTGAGTCGAAAGGAGCACGTTCATTCAGCTATTGTTGCCCAGCTACCTGATGAGATTGTTGAGGATTTTAGGAGACTTAACCTGGGATAGTTGCTCACACCAAAAGAGTTACTATTGATGTGGAACCTACCTTGGAGCAAGAAATCCGCAAAGGACAAATTGGTGATGATAGATTATAAGAGATTAAGGATCTAATTACCGAAGGTCGAGGTCCGAAATTCATGGAAGATGAGCAAGGCACCATATGGTTCAAGGACAGAATATGTGTTCCTGATATTGAAAGCCTTCGTGAGACTATTTTAAAGGAGGCACATGACTCGGATTATTCTATTCATCATGGTAGTACCAAGATGTATCTGGATTTGAAGCAGATGTATTGGTGGTATGGATTTAAGAGAGATGTGGCTGCACATGTGGCTATGTGCGATGTATGTCAAAGAGTTAAGGCTGAACACCAGAGGCCAGCTGACTACTGCACCCACTTAAGATACCCATGTGGAAGTGGGAAGAGATTGGTATGGATTTCATTACTAGATTGCCTCACACCTAGAAAGGATATGATGCTACACGGGTGATTGTGGATAGATTGACCAAAGTAGCTCATTTCATTCCGGTCAAGACTACTTATAAAGGTTCTCAATTGGCGGAGTTATATATGGCTCGGATCATATGTTTACATGGAGTACCAAAGAAGATAGTGCCTGATCGAGGTTCACAGTTTACCTCGAGATTCTAGAGAAGCTTCCATGAGAATATGAATACGAAGTTGAATTTTAGTACAACCTATCACCCTCAGACTGATGGACAGACTGAAAGGACTAATCAAGTATTGGAAGATATGTTGAGAACTTGTACCCTTCAACATGGAGGAAGTTGGGATAAGAGTCTACCCTATGCTGAGTTTTCATATAACAATAGTTATCAGGCCAGTCTAAAGATGTCACCTTTTGAAGCTTTATATGGCAGGAAGTACATGACTCCTCTATACTGGGATTAGACTGGAGAAAGACAGTTCTTTGGGCCTGAACTGATTCAAGAAGCAGAAGAACAAGTCCGTATAATTAGAGAGAATTTGAGGGTAGCTCAGACTATGTAAAAGAGCTATGCCGATAATAGAAGAAGACCACTGGAATTTGAGGAAGGTGATCATGTGTACCTCAAGGTGTCACCACTTCGTGGAATGAGGAGATTTAAAGTTAAGGGCAAATTGGCTCCTCGCTTCATTGGACCATTCATGATCTTTAGGCGAGTTGGGGAGATGGCATACCAACTCGAGTTACCTGCTAATCTATCTGATGTGCATAATGTATTCCACGTGTCTCAACTTAAGAAGTGTCTCCGTGTCCCTGTGGAACAGTTACCAATGGAAGGGCTTAGTGTTCAGGGAGATTTGACTTATACGAAGTACCCGATCAAGATTCTTGATATTTTGACTAGAATTACAAGAAATAAGGTGATAACGATGTGCAAAGTGCAATGGAGTCACCATGGAGAAGATGAAGCAACATGAAAAAGAGAAGAAGAGCTTCGCATAGATTTCCCCCATCTTTTCCCTAGACCTTCTTAAATCTCGAGGACGAGATTCTTGTTAAGGGGGGTAGGATTTGTAATACTCAAAAGTGTAATAAAGAGAATAGAGATAATCTCAATAGTTTGTGGCCTCTACTATTCATTACATGTGATCAACCCTAGTTGAAAGTGGACAATTAGAACAAGGAACACATAAATAACATGTGCATCATGTTGGATTTTTATTTTGTGATAATATAAAATAAGGTAAAAATAAATATGATAATACCCAAATTAGAATTTAAACCCCAAAGGAAATTTTAGAATTGAAACAAAAAGAGAAAAGATATAAAAATAATATATATAATTAAATTTCTCCAGAATTAGTACTCCTAATTTCACAGATATAATTTGTAAATAGAGAACCACAAAGTTTGAATTCAAGTTTGAAATCAAACTGGATTTGGAGATTTGAAATAAGGAAAAATAAGAAAAAGAAAAGGGGGGGAGCTACTTGGGCTACGGAGACCTAATTCGGCCCACTAAACTCTCCTCAACTGCGTAGCCCAACCGTGACCATGCGCTGACATCCGGGCCCTTCCTTGTCAGCCGTTTCCGCACCGTCCCTGTGACTCTGTCGCCGATCTGCGGGCCCCACCGACCAGTCACCACTCGCGCTCGCTCCTTTCCCCCCTTCTCTGGCGTGCGGACTCACTAGCTGGTGAGCCCTCCGTGGCATACACTGCATCACACTATTTTCTTCCCCGGGGTAGCTCCGCGAACGGGGTGGGCGAATCGCCCGGGTTGTTGGCACATGATTCCACCTCGCCCCGGCTTCAAAAGCGAACCCAAGCCCTTGACTCTCCCCTTGCCTTCTCTTCTTTTCGCCGCCACCTGGGTGAGAGAAAGTCGCCGTCCGCGTAAGGGAAGAGGCAAGCTGTAGCCGCCGCGCTCGACAACCCGCCTGGCCGCTGGTCGGGACTCGACGTAGTGTCGCGAAGACTCGCCGTGGGGTTGGCATTGTGTGCGCTTGGTTCATCGGTCGCGTGTGCGATGGGATTCCGAGGAATTCCTCGTCGGAGCATCGAGGATCGCCATGGAGCTTGCCTTTCCACCGTCAGTTCTCCGCACCGCGCCATTGACGGTATAGACCCTCCCCATCTATCCGCATTCACTGTGGTTGCCTTGAGCCTATCGATTAGATAGTTGCGTGCTCTGGTGGTGGAGTAATTGCTCGCCGGCACGGGGCACCACCACAGTGCCCCTGTTCATCAGCGCTGCCACGCGTGTATCCTGGTTTGGGGAAAGTAACATGGGCTGTTGAATCTTTGATCTGCGACCGAGATTAGACGACCACGTATCCATTCGCGCTGTGAGATCTGAACCGTTAGATGAAGATCGTGCGGGCGGCGGTCGATAGGGGTTATTTTAAATCCGGATCCTCGATCCTGGATCCAACGGTCATAGAAGCATACCGGTTCGCGGAGATTGTGATTTAATCTAGACGCTCGGTCAGGGATCCAACGACCGATATCACACGATACCCCTTCGTGCTGAGCGTCTTGCATAAAATACCCTGGGTGTTTTAGAAAACAACCCACCGTCCAGAGAGGTTGTTGACTGAGTCTAGGAATATTTATAGGATAGCCCCCTGCGCTTTCGGGAATTTGAGGCCTAGTCCAGAAAGCCTGCTATGTAATAAATACTCTGATTATTGTGACATTTATCTCTATACACCCTGTTATTATATATGTTGTCTTCTTTTATTTTGTAATAAGGTTTCCGCTATATAATAAATACTCTGATTATTGTGACATTTATCTCTATGTTGTCTTCTTTGGCGCATGTATGAGATGCACCCGGCTTTGTCCCTTAAATCCCAGGTGTGACAGCTCTCCGTATAATATTTTTTGATTTGGCTAATTGATGTTATTGTTTACTCCATGCAACATGTCTTGATACAACACGACCAATAAAGTGAGCGATTAGAAGAGAGTTCACAACGACTGACTGAACAAATAGAGATTATAAAATGACATAATTTCACCATACAGAGACCAAATAGGAGAAAGTTTGTGAGTTCAAGATTCTAAAATAAGTCACATGAACTCAAACTTATAAAAAAGATAGATCAAAATATGGACTGATTGCTAAAGTCAGACACCAATAAAAACTGGATGTGCCAATATGGTCTCAAGCCTCAGCCCATAGTGCTGGCCCGGTCCGACACAATTATATATTTTTATTTTACAAAAAACGTATATACATATATACAATTTATATTCAATATTAAAAACACTTGAGCATAATGTTTTACTGGTTAGATAGCTTCACCCAGTGTCTCGGCATGGATTCGAACCCCACCTCCTGCACCGTTTTTTAACATTTTACGCTAATTTAATCAAATGGGCCGACGGGCTAACGGACTGGTCCGACACAGCCAGCAGGCCGGCATGACGTGCCTGGGCCAGAGTTGTGGCTCGCGGCCATGTGGCCCGTGCTGAGCCGCCATTTGGTCATCTGTAGGCGTGCAACAGATTAATTTGAAATAGCTGTGAGAGGTTATTTGTAAAAAGATGACGCGAGACGACCGTTGAAACTGGTGCTTTAAGTATAGTATAGATAAGTGATAAAACAAATTATAATAAAATAAATAATATTTTACATTTTTTGTTGAATAAGACGAGTGGCCAAAGTTTTCAAAAAAAAATAATAATGACGTCAATATATTTAAGAACGGAGGTAGTAAAATATATGAATAAATAAGTGACAATATATTATTAGAAGCCTCAACATTCATTGGAAACATAAAATGTAGTGTTTGCCATTACTATCATGGGACGTTTCAATCCATTCATTTTGTAGGAATTAGAATTTACTTAATAAAGTAAACTATTTAGCCTGGAATTTAACATTCCACCACTTTCTAAAGTTCAGATATAAGACTATCTTAAATTCATGAGTTGGAGGATGTGAAATGATTTTATGTATCAGTAGAATTTATTTCTAGTCTACAACTTATAGGACGCTCTTCGGATCACTCCTCTATAATAAAAATATAGCACATAAATATCTCCGATATCTTGTTAATAATAGTATACAAATATATTTTTATATAAAACTAAATTAGCTTAATTGTTATATGCATAAATTATTATTATTAGAATAAAATTCAATTCCAAAATCCAAACTGGGCGTTAGATGAAAACGATAGAGCGATTCCACCAAGCCATAGGAAGGTCTATGACACGACACACACGTCTAGCTAGCATCCAACCTTTTTTTATTTAGAGATTACAAGGGTTATGTGTATATGTCATACTCAACACGTGCATAAGTAATTTAATATGCAAGGTTGATAACAAGAGGTAATAACTAACATAGGGCTAATGCAGTTAGCATTTTTAGTTGCCAAGCCTTTTTAGAATAACATGTTTACTATACTAAGTAAAAGATCTTAAACCATTAAATAAATTTCATGAGCAGGTTAACATCAACCTCATAAATCATCTTCAAATGAGATCCATTCTGATCATGTGAGGGTGCACACCTGTGATAACAGCTTAATCAAACTCTGAAAAGGTGTACACCTTCCTAGGGTAGGGTTTCATCACTTTTCACAATTTCTACTAGTAGGCAACAACACACTAGGACGCTATGCTTCAATCTAGGTGCAAGGTAAATGCCCCTTATATAGCACAAACAATAGACCCAAAACCTCCCTAACGAGACCCAAATTATGACACTTCATAATCTAGCCTCCCTTTTACGCCTACCTGGTAAGCTACCAGTAAGCTACCACACTACTAACAAATATTTTCTTAAATGTTGAACGGTAAACAGTCGGTCACCTATCGGTTTAGTCGTTATTCAAACTAAACAGATCGTTAAATGGGCTACACTGCCAAATATGTGACGGAACCTCCCAAGTTATTAGGCCCACCTACAGTTGTCTTTGTCCAACGGACCTCAGACAACCCTGTAGATGCCCCTGAATTACTTGAGAAGTTCGGTAGTTGCTTTTCTTACCTTTCCCAAGAGTGTTTCACCCGTCACGCAGACATTACAGACCATCGGAGATACAGAAATGCGGAAGCAATTACGTAAACTTACATTTATTTGAAAGTAAGATCAAGTTAGTTATTATAGACCAGCGTATAAACACGAGTGCAGAGTACTTATTATTACAATACCAAGGGAGGTAAAAACTCCTCCCGATAAGTTCTTACATAAAAGTTTTTACGGAGGACTAGGTCCTCCCACAGCCTTATTCTTGCTTCTCTTCATTTGTCACCACCTTGGTACAAAAGCAACAAAAATTTGCTGCTTCCTCACCTAAAAACAATAGGGAATAAAACCCTGAGTATGGGATTACTCAGCAAGTCTTACCCGACTAAATAAAAGACTCTCAAGGGTATGCTGGTTATAAGGGAGTCAAGGTAAGGTTTATCAAGAATCAAAAGACTCTATTTTGCAGAAGAGCTTACTACGAGTGGATCCTTAAAAATCCAATTTTATTGTCAGGTTAGGTAAAATTACCTGCATCTAGAGTTCTTTCTAACCTAGTTCAATCACTTAACCTGCACTAGCCACTTTCTTAATAACCCTTTCATTCATCTTTACTGGAGTTCTACGTATAGGTCAGTGGCCAAGTCTCCATAACCGCGGAGGTACGGCGATCCGAATCGATTATACTCAGCTGAGGATCTCCAATCACACGACATATGTAGCACTTAACCCTTGCATATGTCAATCCGCCACCGGGGTTCTTAAGACCAGATCAGGTTCACGCGAACCGAGAGCACAGATACACCACCGTCCAGCCTCTTGCCACGGAGGGTAAACGCTACTCTCGCCACCGCTCCATGCCCATTCCGTGTTATCTTATTCTGGCCTTAGTCTGCCCGAGGCAAGGCTTACCCATGACGAGGCATGTGACCAGTTAAAGGGTCCTCGATCAGCAGGCCTACATCGACACGGTCCTTAATCGACTCAGACAGAGACACTACACAGAGACTCTCTTCTCGTGCAAGTCACCCGCCCGGTCTTAGCTTAATCATTTTAAAACCCAAAGTTTGGTACCTGATAGAGGTACATCTTTTCTGATGTTGAACCCATCACGGCCATGATGGATCCATCATCAAGTTTTATTTCAAAAACATCCCTCCCACTTTGCCAATCATCTTTTGTAAAACAAAACCTTTTGTTTTGCTAAAGCAATACTAAGCATAGTAAAAACCTTTTATAAAAGAAGGGTTTCAAGGAAGCTAATCAAGTTCAAGGAAGGTAATGCAGGAATTGTTTAAGCATTCAACTCCTAACACCTAATGCATTAATCAAGTGAGAAAGATTTTAAAAACATCAAGGAAGATGGCAAATGCACCGGGGCTTGCCTTCGTTGATAGGTGAGTCAGGCTCGGACCCGCAGATATCAAGGTAGAAACAGTTTCCTGCTTGAGATTCCGAAGGTGGTGGTGATGTCTTCTCTTCAGTTACTTCGATTTCTTCTTCGTTTTCTAAAGATAACCATATATATGTATATAAGAATGTATGCCATGAAATGCTCATGAGAGTGCAAAGATAATAATAATTTATTATCTAAGGTTCTTGAATACAATTTTCCTTCACGGTTCTCCGGAAAACTAGGGTTTCCGGAGTCAGTAAAGGGATTCAAAGGGCAGGGGTGGGGGTTTTGGGTTCTAGTTATCAAACAAAGTCCAAATCAAACCAAACTCTACCCAAGGCTTCTAAATAATGTGTAGAGCTCATATAAAAAGTTTGGGTATTTTTGGACTTACCATTTATTTTCTAAAAATCCAGAACTAATGTTTTAAGCTACTTTAAATACTCCAAAATTCCTTATTTAATATAAAAATAATGAAACTATTTTTATTAAATACTATGGAAAATAGGAAGTCTAGGAAAATTGGTTTGACAATTTTAGGATTTTTCTACAATTTTCTATAATTGTTGGAGTTCTGCTAGAAAAAGAAAAAGATAAAGAATGAATAGTCCTGGGCCGATTTCAGCCCAGGTAGCTCAACACCAGAGGGAAAGCGCGCGCGCGTCCGCGGCCGCGCTGGTGGCTTAACAGAAAGACCCTCGCTACTTCAAATAATTCAGAAAACGCTCCCGAGACTATTTCCTGAGTCACTGACAGCTTACAGAAAGGTCCCTGGACTTTCTTTTCTTCCCCAACCCGCTCCCTGACCGCGGCGCGCTCGTCGTTCGTCCCGAACGAGGTCTGTACCGGCCAAGGCCGGCAATGGCTGCTATGGCTAGTGATCGGGAAAGCATAACCGACTAAAGATGACCTCGGAACACGCATCAATTTGACATGAACGCACTGAGAACTATCTGTCCACGTGCACGGTGGAGACCGTGACCACGGACACGCGTTCCCGCTTAATCAGGGCCGAATTGAGTAAACGTGCGCCACAGTGAGCTTCACAAGCGTGCAAAGCTATGGAAACAACACATGGATTGGCCAGTGACTTACCAGAGCAAGCCGTCCACGGAGCGCAGAGTCTAGTGCTCGCAGGAGACAGAGAAAGGGGGAAAATGGTGTCGCGGCGGCTCTGGGTGAAATCAGGGGGTCACGTTGGGGCTATTTGATCGCAGAGAACCACTGATTCACCGCGTTCAACCAATTTGAGGGGAGGAGAAGGAGACAGTGCGAATTTTGCTTCGGTTCAACTCACTGGTGTGCGGGATGTTCATACCTCGCCGAGGAACACGGGCCATTTATAGCTGCGGCGGTCCGGCGATCACTTCCCGGCCACGGATAACTTCTTTAGTGCATGCCTAGCACGTAGAGGAGTGGTACAGTGAGGTAGAATCACAGTGCAGAGGACACCGCGGCGGAAAACGATTTACTCGGTGGCCGCCGGTGAGGTCTCCGGCTGGACTCGGGGTAGGGTGCCACGCATGCGCTAACTAACTCCGGCGTTATCCGTTCCATACCGCGCGTGAATCCGGACGGCGGCGGCACGAATCTTCGCGCAGAGAGGTTGCCGGCGGTGAGCACATAGCGCTGGCAGTCTGATCCACATCCGAGCACTGTACCATGGCGTTTCTTCAGTCAGACGACCTGACAAAGCATCTTGGAGCTCGATTTACTCCTGATTTTGTATGGTGACCAGGCTACCTCTCTGTACCAAAGTTATAGACCTATAGTTAGTCTTCAACTTTGCCATGGAGCTTACCATAAAATAGTTACCGAATCCAACTCAAAATCAGGTTCAAAGTCTGCCTAATTTCACTGTTACTGGAAATTCAGACTTAAGATGTCCTGACAGCCTGACTTTGAGGGTGATTATCTCCAAATTCTTCACAACAACTGAGCTCACACTCTTAAGCAAAATTTTTCTCCTTTGTTAGGTCTACAAGTTTGATGTGGTGACCTAGGGCAAAAACCCTAGAATTTGAAAGATACAAAGCTCCAAAGTTGAGCCCTTAACACTGAATTTCAGACTTAGTATAGAACTCATTTGAGGTCTATTTTGCAAATAAGTCTAAAATCCAAGGTTTATCTTACAAATCCACACATTTGTGAACCAAATGACTTTATATACTTTAACATAGTAGTTTTTACACTTTAGTCCAAATATGCACTGTTTTTGCACATAGGCCCCTAGGGTTTGAATTTAGGGTTTTTCCAGGGTTTCAATTAGGGTTTCTGGTTTCTCAGGGGTTTGAATGTAATGTAGATCCAGCTTTAGTAACATTTTATGATTGTTTTACTTAAACCTTAGGGTTTTCTCAATTTGGGTCATGTTTTACCCCCTTTAAACCCCATTTAGGGTTAAGTCCCCTATTCCAGGGTTCTATTTGCAAAACACTAGAACAATACAACTTGTTTAAAATTTTTACCTAGTGAATGCACTCTAGGAGTGTCAAACATATGCAATGCCAATGTTTATGATGTCATGCTCAAGTTTTAGTAACAGTAACACCAGGGGTGTTACATCCTTCCCCCATAAAAGAATCTCGTCCCGAGATTAAAAGCCCTAGGGTAAGTAATGGAAAAGGAAATGCTTCACATTTTTATTTCCTTATTTTTGGTACAAGGCAGGGGTGGGTTTGGGGCTCACTCCTTTATTACAACAATGTTGTATACTTTACAAATTACAAGAGGCTAAAAAGCCTGGGAAATTCTTATCTAAAAAGTCTTGAGTTTCCCATGTAGCCTCATCTTCGGAATGTTGGTTCCACTGTATCTTGTAAAACTTGAGAGTCTTTCTCCGAGTAATTCTGTCCTTTTGATCCAAGACTCGAATAGGGTGCTCTGAATATGTTAAGTCTGGCTCAAGGACAACATCTGTCACTTCGACGGTTCGATCTGGTACCCGAAGACACTTCTTCAATTGGGACACATGGAACACATTATGTACAGCAGACAACGTTTTAGGTAGTCGGAGTCGGTATGCCACTGGTCCACATTGCCCAAGTATAGGGAAAGGACCAATGTACCGGGGTGCAAGCTTCCCTTTAACCCCGAAACGTGATACTCCCTTCATTGGGGAGACCTTCAGATAAACATAATCTCCCATTAGAAAATATATGGGCATTCGTCGTTTGTCTGCGTAGCTCTTTTGACGAGCTTGGGCTTTCTTCATACTATGAATTATTTTCTGAACCTTTTCTTCGGTCTCTTTCACCATATCAGGCTTGAAGAAGGACCTTTCACCGGGTTCAGACCAACTTAGCGGAGTTCGACATCGTCGTCCATATAAAGCTTCAAAGGGTGCCATCTTGATGCTTTCTTGATAGCTATTATTATATGAGAATTCCGCTAACGGCAAACATTCATCCCATTTCTATGAGAAATCCAACACACATGCCCGTAGCATATCTTCAAGTATTTGATTAACCCTCTCAGTCTGCCCACTTGATTGAGGATAATAGGCCGAACTATGGAGTAATTTAGTACCCAGGGATTTATGAAGTTCTTCCCAAAATTTGGATACGAATTGAGGTCCACGATCCGACACTATAGTCTTTGGAACCCCGTGCAAACTGAGAATACGAGCAATATACAATTGGGCATAAACAGCAACTGGGTGCACTGTCTTGACGGGTAGAAAATGAGCAATTTTCGTAAGCCGATCAACAATAACCCAAATAGAGTCATACCCTTTTGCGGTCCTGGGCAATCCCACAATAAAGTCCATACTTATGTCTTCCCATTTCCATGTTGGTATTGGTAGAGACTGTAATGGACCGGCAGCTTTTATGTTTATGGCCTTGACACATCTGCAGATGTCACATCTAGCCACATAGCGTGCAATCTCGATCTTCATTTTCGTCCACCAATAATGTTGTTTTAGATCTTGATACATCTTAGTGCTTCCGGGATGAATAGAATAGCGACTAAGATGTGCCTCATCAAGAATTTGTTGGCGGACTTCTTCATTGTTCGGCACCACTATGCGATTATTAAACCATACAACCCCTTGATCATCTTTTTGGAAGCAATTGGCTTTGCCAGCTTCAATCTTTCCATGAAGATGTTTCATGCCTTCGTCATTCTTTTGTGCATCAATTATCCTTTGTAGGATGACTGACTCAAGCTTCAAGTGATTTGAGGTCCCATGTTGAGTCATACCCAGGTTTAGATTCTCCATCTCTTGGCACAACGTAATGTCGGAAGTCCCCATAGTTAGACAATGGCAGGAGGCCTTGCGACTGAGTGCATCTGCCATTAAATTAGCCTTGCCTAGGTGATAATGGATCTTCAGTTCATAATCTTTAATAAGCTTGTCGGCGTTTCGACCCCGGGGGGTCCCTGGACCGACGAGTAAATTGTCGCCGCGTGCCCCAGCCCAGATGGGTCGGCGCGAGGTGGAACGTGAAGGGGGAGAGCAGCCGGAGGGAGACAGGCGTGGGAGGTGGAACCCGCGGCCTTCGTGTTAGCCCCGCGCCCAGGTCGGGTGCGCTTGCAGTAGGGGGTTACAAGCGTCCACGCGGGAGGGAGCGAGCGGCCTTACGCGAGCGCCGTCCCGTCCTTCCCTGCGCGGCCAACCCTCTATAAGAGGGCCCTGGACCTCCCTTTTATAGGCGTAAGGAGAGGATCCAGGTGTACAATGGGGGGTGTAGCAGTGTGCTAACATGTCTAGCGGAGGAGAGCTAGCGCCCTAAGTACATGCCATCGTGGCAGCCGGAGAGGTTTTGGCACCTAGTTCGTGTGGTGTCGTGGCCGTCGGAGGAGCGCTGGAGACTGGCGGAAGGACAGCTGTCGGGGCTGTCGAGTCCTTGCTGACGTCCTCTTGCTTCCGTAAGGGGGCTGAGAGCTGCCGTCGTCATAGGGCATGCGGGGCGCCATCATTACTTGTTTAGCGGAGCGAGCCAGATGGGACGCCGGTCTTGTCCCCCGTAGTCTGAGTCAGCTTGGGGTAGGGTAATGATGGCGCCTCCTGTGACGTGGTCGGTCCGAGCCCTGAGTTGGGTGAGGCGGAGGCTCCTCCGAGGTCGAGGTCGAGTCTGTCTTCCAAGGCTGAGGTCGAGTCTGAGCCCCTGGGTCGGGCGAGGCGGAGACCGTCGGCTGAGGCCAGGGCTAAGTCCGAGCCCTGGGGTCGGGCGAAGCGGAGTTCGTCGTCTTTCGGGGCTGAGCCCGAGTCCGAGCCCTGGGGTCGGGCGAAGCGGAGTTCGTCGTCTTCCGAGGCTGAGCCCGAGTCCGAGCCTTGGGGTCGGGCGAAGCGGAGTTCGTCGTCTTCTGGGGCCGAGCCCGAGCCCTGGGGTCGGGCGAAGCGGAGTTCGTCGTCTTCCGGGGCCGAGCCCGAGTCCGAGCCCTGGGGTCGGGCGAAGCGGAGTTCGTCGTCTTTTGGGGCCGAGCCCGAGTCCGAGCCCTGGGGTCGGGCGAAGCGGAGTTCGTCGTCCTCCGGGGTCGGCTGCCCTTGCCCGAGGCTAGGCTCGGGCGAGGCGTGATCGCGTCCCTCGAATGGACCGATCCTGGACTTAATCGCACCCATCAGGCCTTTGCAGCTTTGTGCTGATGGGGGTTACCAGCTGAGATTTAGGAGTCTTGAGGGTACCCCTAATTATGGTCCCCGACAGTAGCCCTCGAGCCTCGAAGGGAGTGTTAATACTCGCTGGAGGCTTTTGTCGCACTTTTTTGCAAGGGGACCAGCCTTTCTTAGTTGCGTTTTGTTCCGGTGGGTGCGCGCGAGCGCACCCGCCGGGTGTAGCCCCCGAGGCCTCGGAGGAGTGGGTTGACTCCTTCGAGGTCTTAATGTATTTCGCAACGCTTCGGCCGGTCTGGTTGTTCCCTCATGCGAGCTGGCCGTAGCCCGGGTGTACGGTCGGGTCCCAAGTTCTCGGGCTGGTATGTTGACGCTGTCAACGGATTGGCCGGAGCTGGGTTTGTGAGAGCAGCCCCCGAGCCTCCGAACAGGGCGAGAGGTCGGTCAAGGACAGACTCGTCTTTTTTACATACGCCCCTACGTCGCCTTTCTGCAAGGAGGAGGGGGGAAAGCGCCATGTTGCCCTTGGAGGGCGCCGAACATGGTGTCTCCAGTGAGCTGCTGACAGGTAATCCGAGTGGACGCCCGTGCCGCATTTGTTAGGGGTCGGCTAGAGGCCCGGAGGCGCGCTCCAAAAGTACCTGTGGGTGATCTGCCGGACCTGGTCCCCTTTTGACAGGGTCCGAGGGCTCGATGCCTCCCTCTGATGGGATTCCATTACAAGATCATTCCCGTTGGTCTCGGAAATGTCCTAGGGTACCTCGGGAGCGTAGCCTGAGCCTTGGTTATGTATCGAACGTACCCGGGGTCATCCCTCGCTCTGCGTCTGAGGCGGCTGTGAACCCTTCGTGGGCCAGCCTACAAACCCCTGATCAGTAGTGGGCATGGAGCCCGAGTGGCCTGAGGCGACCGTTGAACCCTTCCAAGGGGCTGGCCCTCGAACCTCTGACCAGTAGTGGGCGCGGAGCCCGAGCGCTCTGAGGCGGCTGTTGAACCCTTCCGAGGGGCCAGCCTTCGAACCTCTGATCAGTAGGGGGGCTCGGGGCCCGTTTCCTTCGCGGAGAAGGATCCCTTTCGGGGTATCCCCCTTTCCTGGTCCCTGTTGTAAGAGAGAGAAAGAGGAAAAGGAAAAGGACACGAAATTGAAATGTCGTGGCGTACCTTTTCTGACGCGGTCATTATGGCGAAGGCAAAGCGTCGCTCGCTTCTCCTGCCAAAGGTGCCGCCTGTCCTGCCGCGGAGTTAATGCGACGGGACGAGTGGTTTGTGGAGTAGCCGTTGCGCGTGTGCGGGCCGTTCGAGGAACGGGCGTTTCACTTTGAGTCTTGAATCTCGCGGCGGGTTCGGGCGACGCGTTGAACGGGTCTCACTTGGGTCTTTATATATTCGGGAGAGGGTCTGGTGATGGTTCTTTGCTCTGTTACTTGCCTTCTCCTTAGGTTTTCGCAACCTGAGGGATTAGCCAGAGAATGGGAAACCGCCCACCTAGTCCTTTCCGCCGCCACCTCCTCTGCTCGGTGATGGCCAACCGGGTGACCATCATTCCGCCGCGCGACCCATGGCCTTTCTCCACGGTCACGGCGGATGACCTGGAGGCCCTTGTTGCTGAGGGTTTACTTCGCCCTCTCTCCGATGAGAGGCAGCCGGAGTGGATCCCCCCGAGCGGAGCCGCTCCGTCTCCGACGTCGGGGTATGTCATGAGCTTCGTCTCCTTCCACGAGCGGGGGTTTGCAGTGCCGGCAAGCCGCTTTATGCGGGCGATTTTGCACAACTACGGGGTGGAGATGCACAACCTCATCCCCAACTCCATCTTGCAAGCCGCCATCTTCGCAGCGGTTTGCGAAGGATACTTGGGGATTGACCCTCACTGGGACCTGTGGACTCATTTCTTCTCCGCGGAGCTTTTTGCTTCGCCGACGGGGGAGAGAAGGGTCCGCGCGGCAGTACGGGCCGGCGGCTGCATCCTCCAGCTAAGGCAGTCGCGGGCGTCGCAGTATATTCCTGCCATCCTTGTGTCCTCGAACAAGGGGTGGCAGCGCCGGTGGTTCTATCTCCGAAATGACGATGGGAGGCTCCCATCATTTTCTCAGCGAGTGGTGACCGTCGCCGCCAATGCTTGGCGCTACAGGACCCCGCACGACAGACAGAAGAATCTCAAGCCCCTTCTCAAGGCCCTGGAGGTGTTGCGGAAAGGAGGGCTCACCGCTGCGGGAGTGATTGCTGCCATTCATCGCCGGAGGGTGCTTCCCTTGGCGGAGCGGCGGTTGTCGCTTTGGGAGATGATGCCAGAGGCTGACTTGGAGGGCTCGCGGATGTCCTCGGATCCCCTTCCCGTTGACGTCCTCCACGGGCGGGTGGCCGTCGCGTTGGGAAAGCCGGACGCCAGCGCCCTTTCTCAGCCCTTGATGCGTCCCGACCGCGGGTGTGTGTCCCTGGTGAGTGTCCGCTCCTTCTTTCTCCTTGCGTTGGATTGCCCCTGGTCCTTACGGCCGAGACTTTTCATCTGTCTCCAGGAGGTAGGGTGGCACAAGCCTTCCCGGCCACGGGTCCCGGAGGACGCGATGGACCGAGCTGCGCGGCGGGTTGCCGCGGAGAAGGAGAAGGAGAAAAAGGACGCGAAGAAGGCTCGGGCCCGCGAGCGAGCGCGGGCCCGAGACGCCTTGGAAAAGCTCCGTCGTCGGCAGGAGAGGGATGGACTCCCGAGGGAGCCGTCGCCGGAAATGCCTAACGACGACGACGATGACGAAGATGACAATATGGCCGCCCGCCTTGGCCTCAGCCCGGGTTTGAGGCTAGGCCAGGAGTCGCCAAGCCATCCTCCGAGCGGGCTAGCGCCGCCGGTCCCTGGGGTCGGGACACCGAGGTCCCGGTCCGAAGAGCGGGGGCAGACCGAGGGGGTGCTCGACCCCTCGGCTAGGGGAGTTGAGGTGACCCCGGGGGGTCAGGCCGAGCCGTCTGTTCCCCGAAATCTGTCGCCTGTGCCGGCTGCGCAGGAGGGCGATCCCAAGGTCGCCGCGGCGGCGCCTGGCCAGTCCGTCTCCCGGGCGCCTAGGGCGTCCAAGGCGAGGGTCGCACCGAAGTTGGCAGCGAGGCAGACCTTGGCGGTACCTTCGGGGGTCGAGGTTTGAGAGACCTCCCCACAGGCACGGTTGATCATGGCCCGGAGTGGGTAAGTACCTTGGGGGGTCTTCGTCTCGGCTCCTCCTTTGTATGTCTCGACCCTGACTTTCTTTTCCACCTTAGCAAGCGGAATCATGGTCCGACCGATCTGGCTCCCCGAAAGGCCCTCAAGACGGCGTCGGCTTCTGCAGCCGGTGCCGCGCCAGGCCTCGCCGGCCAGCTGACCTTCTCGCAAGACGCCCCACAGCGGGGGGCTCAGGCAGCACCAGTTGCCGTGGCGCGAGTTCTTGAGGCTGGCTCTTCGGTCAAGGCGGCCGTCGCGCTTGGGGAAGTGGCTGGCGCGGTCGTGGCCTCGAGCCCTCCAGTCGTGCCACCGGTGCCGGCGCCGGCTGCTGCCGAGGCCGTTGCCGTCCCGGCCGTGGAGCGACCCGTCGCCGCCGATGCTGAGATGGCTGAGGCGTCGCTACTTGGTGCCTCGGAGGAGGGGGGTGTGGAACCGCGACCCGTCCCACCGAGTGGCGACCTCGTCCCTGCGAGGCGGAGCTCCGAGGGGCGGCGCCAGTTGCTCCGGTTCCGGACCCGTGAGGCCTCGGATCCCTTCTTCGTTCTTGACGATGAGCGGGAGGAGCAGTCTTGGGACGAGCTCCGCGAGTGTGCCGAGGCGACGGTGGGGTCGCTTCGGTCGTCCTTGGAGGTCTTTTGCAGGGACGTCCCCAAGATCCTCCAGGTAATAATTTCAGGCATACCTTTTTTCGTGATCGAGGCATACTTTGTGACGCCCTGCTTCCTTCCCTCAGGATCTGACGGATCGGAGTGTTGCCAAGTCGTCGTTCATCTGCCGCGAGGTCGATGTCTGGGGTTCGCTGCGATCCTTGAGGGTCTCGCTTGCCAGGGCTACCGCACGCCTCTCCCAGCAGGGCACCGAGGTGGCGGACCTTCGGTTGCTTTGTGTGGATCTGGGAGCAGAGGCAGCAATGGCACGCGTAGAGGTGCAGCGGCGGCAGTCGGAGCTTGATCAATCTCAGGCCCGGGCCGCCGAGGCCGAAAGCCGAGCCGGAGCCCTCGCAGCAGACCTTGCCGTAGCCCAAGCCGCATCTTCGGAGCAGCGTGCCCGAGCCGGAGGTATGCCCTGGCTATTTTAAGTTTTCATTTCAGCTTGGTTCCTCCACTTGTGTTTGAGGTCTTGTCCTTCGGCTATTCGCAGAGCTCGAGTCTGCCCTTGATGAGTCCACCAGGGCGCTTGCTCGGGCGGCCGAACAGAAGGAGGCCGACCATGCGGCCATGTCAGAGGCCATCTCGGCTTTCTGCCGGGTCTTTGGCTTCGGTGACGTCCCCTCGGGAAGCTCCCCTCAAAGTCGCCTGCAGGCCTTGGGTGACCATGTGCGCGGCAGACTCCGCGAGGCGCTACATCACGGTGTCAGGCGGGCCTTCGCCGTGCTTGCTTCTCACTATGTCGTGGATCTGGAGCGGGTCAGCGAGGGGTATTGCCTCCCTGACGAAGATGATGCAGCCCTGGCCGAAGTCCAGAGGCTTGATGCGGCCGCCGCGGGCCTGAGCGTGGTGCTGGCAACTACTTTCGAGGCAGAGATCCTCCCGCCTGCGCTGTCGTCCGAGGCCGGGGCGGACTTTGCTGAGGGTGGGGATGAAGCCGAGGGCGCGCCCCCTTCTCCGGGCGACGTTTGACTCCGCCAGAGCAGTTTTCCTTGAATGCACATGTGTCCTTTGCGGCCGCTGAGGCCCGAACACTTCATTATCGTAGTATAAAGTTGTGCTCCCTTTCCTTCCATTTTGCGTATCCGGCCCCGTTCATCAGTAGCGGGGTGGCTTGCCCAAGTAGGAGTCATTTTTCGTGGTAGGTGACGAGTGAGGTATCCGCATCCCAGAGGTGTAGGAGTCCCTCGGCTCGGTCGGCCTCGCCACTTACATGCGCCCTTATTCACTTCTTGGGGTCCTGCTACTGATGTAGCCGGGGAACGCAGAAGCCTTTTTGATGGAAGACCTTTTTTTCGAGGAAAATTTTGACGCAGAGGGGGTTCCCCCCTTCTAGCCCCCGAGGGAGGGTCGGGCTTTGCCGAGGCAAGGCTGACCCTTCCTTGACGACCAGACTTTATGTGTGAACGGGGTGTGCGAATAACTTGGAAGCATCTTAAGGGTAGAAGCGACGTAGCTGTTGGATGTTCCAAGCGTTGCTGTAGACCTCGCCTTGACTGTTGGCCAGCTTGTATGTTCCGGGCTTCAGAACCTTGGCGACGACGAACGGCCCTTCTCAGGGAGGCGTGAGTTTGTGCCGCCCTCGGGCGTCTTGTCGCAGCCGAAGCACCAGGTCGCCCACCTAGAGGTCTCGGGACCGAACCCCTCGGGCGTGGTAGCGACGCAGGGACTGCTGGTACCGCGCCGAGTGTAGTAAGGCCATGTCCCGAGCCTCCTCCAGCTGGTCCAGTGAGTCTTCTTGATTAGCTCGATTGCTTTGGTCGGCGTAGGCCCTCGTCCTCGGGGAACCATATTCTAAGTCTGTGGGCAAGATGGCCTCAGCCCCATAGACTAGAAAGAACGGTGTGAAGCTCGTGGCTCGGCTCGGCGTTGTCCTCAGACTCCAGACCACCGAGGGGAGCTCCTTCATCCATCGCTTGCCGAACTTGTTGAGGTTGTTGTAGATCCGCGGCTTGAGCCCTTGCAGGATTATGCCGTTAGCATGCTCTACTTGCCCATTCGTCATGGGGTGAGCCACGGCGGCCCAGTCCACCCGGATGTGGTGATCCTCGCAGAAGTCCAGGAACTTTCTGCCGGTGAACTGGGTGCCGTTGTCGGTGATGATGGAGTTCGGGACCCCAAAGCGATGGATGATGTTGGTGAAGAACGCCACCGCCTGTTCGGACCTGATGCTGTTTAGGGGTCGGACCTCGATCCACTTGGAGAATTTGTCGATGGCGACCAACAGGTGCGTGTAGCCCCCGGGTGCCTTCTGCAAGGGGCCGACGAGGTCCAGACCCCACACAGCAAACGACCAGGTGATGGGTATGGTCTGCAGAGCCTGAGCGGGCAGGTGGGTCTGCCTCGCGTAGAACTGACACCCTTCGCAGGTGCGGACAATTCTAGTGGCGTCGGCCACCGCCGTCGGCCAGTAGAAACCTTGTCGGAAGGCGTTTCCAACAAGGGCTCGAGGTGCTGCGTGATGGCCGCAAGCCCCCGAGTGTATCTCTTGTAAGAGCTCCTGGCCTTTGGCGATGGAAATACATCGCTGGAGGATGCCCGAGGGGCTGCGGTGGTAGAGCTCCTTCTCGTCTCCCAGCAAGACGAACGACTTGGCACGCCGCGCCAACCGCCGAGCTTCGGCTCGGTCGGGGGGTAGCTCTCCTCAGTGGAGATATTGCAGGTACGGGGTCTGCCAGTTTCGATTAGGTGTGACCTCGCTCCGCTCCTCCTCGACGTGCAGTGCCTCACCCTCGGGGGCCGAGGGTACCTCGGGCTGAGCCGAGGGTGCCTCGGGCTGAGCCGAGGTTGCCTCGGACTGAGCCGAGGGTGCCTCGAGCTGGGCCGAGGCCTCCTCGGGCTCGGGCGTGTCGTCGATCTTGATGGAGGGTTGATGCAGGTCTCAGGAGAATACGTCCGGGGGAACCGTTGTTCGCCCCGAGGCTATTTTAGCCAGCTCGTCCGCAGTCTCATTGTAGCGTCGGGCGATGTGGTTGAGCTCGAGCCCGTAGAACTTGTCTTCCAGGCGCCGAACCTCATCGCAGTAGGCTTCCATCTTCGGGTCGCGGCAGTGGGAGTTCTTCATGACTTGGTCGATGACGAGCTGCGAGTCACCGCGAGCGTTGAGGCGTCGGACCCCTAGCTTGATGGCGATTCGCAACCCGTTTACCAGAGCCTCATACTCAGCCACGTTGTTGGATGCCGGGAAGTGGAGGCGTAGCACGTAGCGTAGGTGCTTCCCGAGGGGCGAGATGAAGAGCAGGCCCGCGCCTGCCCCTGTCTTCATCAGCGACTCGTCGAAAAACATGGTCCAGAGTTCCGGTTGGATCGGAGCTGTTGGGAGCTGGGTGTCGACCCATTCGGCCACAAAGTCCGCCAAGACCTGGGACTTGATGGCTTTCCGAGGGGCGAACGAGATCGTCTCGCCCATGATCTCCACCGCCCACTTTGCAATTCTACCCGAGGCCTCTCGGGACTGGATGATCTCCCCCAGGGGGAAGGATGACACCACAGTTACTGGATGAGACTCGAAGTAGTGTCGCAACTTCCGCCGCGTCAGGATCACCGCGTACAACAGCTTCTGAATTTGTGGGTAGCGGATCTTGGTCTCGGACAGTACCTCACTGATGAAGTAGACTGGCCTCTGGACGGGCAATGCATGCCCCTCTTATCGTCTCTCAACGACAATCACGGCGCTAACCACCTGAGTGGTAGCGGCGACGTAGATCAAGAGGGCTTCTCCGGCAGCGGGGGGCACCAAGATGGGCGCATTCGTGAGGAGCGCCTTCAGGTTCCCGAGGGCTTCCTCGGCCTCAGGGGTCCAAGCGAAGCACTCGGCCTTCCTTAAGAGGCGGTCAGAGCCAGGCCTCTTTCGCCGAGGCGCGAGATGAAACGGCTCAGAGCCGCGAGGCATCCCATGACCCTCTTTACGCCTTTCAAGTCCTTGATGGGCCCCATGCTGGTGATGGCCGCGATCTTCTCCGGGTTGGCCTCGATGCCCTGCTCGGAGACGATGAACCCCAAGAGCATGCCTCGGGGGACTCCGAAGACACACTCCTCGGGATTGAGTTTTACACCTTTCGCCTTGAGACATCGGAACGTCGCTTCAAGGTCAGAAAGGAGGTCGGAGGCTTTCCTCGTCTTGACTACGATGTCATCGACATAGGCCTCGACCGTTCGGCCAATGTGTTCGCCGAACACATGGTTCATGCATCGCTGGTACGTTGCACCCGCATTCCTCAAACCAAACGGCATGGTAACATAGCAGTACATGCCGAAGGGTGTGATGAAAGAAGTCGCGAGCTGGTCGGACTCTTTCATCCTGATCTGGTGATACCCTGAGTAGGCATCAAGGAAAGACAGGGTTTCGCACCCAGCAGTGGAATCCACAATTTGATCTATGCGAGGCAGAGGGTAGGGAACTTTCGGACATGCTTTGTTTAGACCAGTGTAGTCTACACACATCCGCCATTTCCCCCCTTTCTTTCTCACAAGCACAGGGTTGGCAAGCCATTCGGGATGGAATACCTCTTTGATGAACCCTGCCGCCATTAGCTTGTGGATCTCCTCGCCAATGGCTCTGCGCTTTTCTTCGTCGAATCGGCGTAGAGGCTGCTTCACGGGTCGGGCTCCAGCTCAGATATCCAGCGAGTGCTCGGCGACTTCCCTCGGTATGCCGGGTATGTTCGAGGGACTCCACGCGAAAACGTCGGCGTTTGTGCGGATAAAGTCGACGAGCACTGCTTCCTATTTGGGGTCAAGCTCGGAGCTGATCTGGATCTGCTTGGAGGCGTCGTTGCAGGGGTCGAGAGGGACGGACTTAACCGTCTCCGCTGGCTCGAAGTTGCCGGCGTGGTGCTTCACGTCCGACGCCTCCCTAGAGAGATTCTCCAGGTCGGCGATGAGGGCCTCAGACTCGGCGAGGGCCTCGGCGTACTCCACGCACTCCACGTCGCATTCGTACGCGTGTCGGTACGTGGGCCCGATGGTGATGACCCCGTTGGGGCCCGACATCTTGAGCTTGAGGTAGGTGTAGTTGGGGATGGCCATGAACTTGGCGTAGCATGGCCTCCCCAGCACTGCGTGGTAAGTTCCTCGAAACCCGACCACTTCGAACGTGAGGGTCTCCCTTCGAAAGTTGGAGGGTGTCCCAAAGCAGACGGGTAGATCGAGTTGTCTGAGGGGTTGGACGCGCTTCCCGGGGATGATCCCGTGGAAAGGCGCAGCGCCCGTCCGGACCGAGGACAGATCGATCCGCAGGAGCCCGAGGGTCTCGGCGTAGATGATGTTGAGGCTGCTGCCTCCGTCCATGAGGACCTTGGTGAGCCTGACGTTGCCGATGATGGGGTCGACAACGAGCGGGTATTTCCCCGGGCTCGGCACATGGTCGGGATGGTCGGCCTGGTCGAAGGTGATGGGCTTGTCGGACCAGTCTAGGTAGACTGGCGCCGCCACCTTTACCGAGTAGACCTCCCGACGCTCTTGCTTGCGGTGCCGAGCCGAGGCGTTTGCCACTTGCCCACCGTAGATCATGAAGCAGTCGCGGACCTCGAGGAACTCTCCTGCCCTGTGATCTTCCTTCTTAGCGTTGTCGAGAGCCTTGCCACCCTCTGCGGGTGGCCCGGCCTTGTGAAAGTGGCATCGAAGCATGGCGCACTCCTCAAGGTCCGTGTCGGCGGCGTCACGTTTCGCTTGCGACTTCTTCTTGCCTTTCTTCTTGGTGTCGCACTGAGTTGACGCCTCGGGGACATCTTTCGGTGGGCGGCCCAAGGCTGCTTGTCCTTCCGGAAGATGGCCTCAACCGCCTCCTGGCTAGAGGCAAACTTGGTGGCGATGTCCATCAGCTCGCTCGCCCTGGTGGGGGTCTTGCGACCCAGCTTGCTCACCAGGTCACGGCAGGTGGTGCTAGCGAGGAACGCGCCGATGACATCCGAATCGGTGACGTTGGGCAGCTCGGTGTGCTGCTTCGAGAATCGCCGGATGTAGTCCCGGAGAGACTCTCCCGGCTGCTGGCGGTAGCTTCGGAGATCCCAGGAGTTTCCAGCTGTGGCGGAACCGCCCAGATTATTCCAGCTTAAGTGCCCAAGTCGCACCCTTAAAGGCAGCAACACACTTAAATCAGAATAACCCGTCAGTCCCTCGGATCTAGTCCGATAAAGCCACTTATCCAGGATCGAATACCACTAGCTCACTCAAAAGTGAGGCACGGAGAAATACAATAAAGCATAATACCACAAATTTAATAAGTATCAATAGTGATTACATTATCGGAGTTTCAGAAATAATAACCATAGGTTTTAATGCAGCGGAAATAACTAACGGAGAAAACCGGGTAACATGGCGAAGCCTGGCCACGCTACTTCACCTGGTCCTCTCTTGCGGAAGCAGTAACCCACTCGACCGTCTATCCCGGTGGCAGGGATGAAGGCCAAGTCACACCATCAACCAATCAAGAAGGTACCTGCAAAAATTATGCCACAAGCAAGGCTGAGTATACTAATACTCAGCTAGACTTACCCGGTGTGAGGAGTCTACTCCTCTACCTCTAGACATGCAGCTGTTTGGCTGAGGGGTTTAGTTTGCCAAAAGCACTAGCTGAGTCCAAAATCAAGTTTTAGCTTTTCCAATTCTAGTATCATTAATTTATCTAAGTTTGCTCTTTCTAAGCATACATGGTAACAATCATTATATCAATCAACATCTTTTGTCAGTATCTCATTTCCACTTATTACTCAATGCAGTACAAGGGGTCAAGCAGTCTCATTAGCTGCGAGAAGCAGACGATTCGAATCGAGTTTTAACCTTGCAAGGTAAACCTAAACACACGACATGTCAGGGCACTCCGTCCCCACACATATCAACCGTCCCCATCGATTCACCGTTCACGGCCAGGCCTCACCGCCTTGGCATACAATGCTCCACTAACCCCGGCCGCCACCGTGCAGTGGCCGCACTTGTACCCACCATATCTAGAATGGGAGACCCAGTCTCAGGACAAGTGAGGGATAAAGTCCGCGCCCGGCTTCACTCAGGTACTAGGTTTACCGGTTACCATATTTCCCGACATGTGTTTAGTACATTCAAACGCTTGACACAGGTATCCACACGTTAATCCTTATTCCAATTTCGTCTTGTAGACAACGAATCCCCATGGATCCGTGTCCATAAACTATCATCATTCTGTTATCAAAATGGATACAACCAATTCCTGACCTCGCGCGAGTGCTAGAAAAATCACTCGACTTCTACCGAGATCCTGATTTAGCATAGCAGCTACTTGACCTAGCATACTAGTATCCATCTCAAAAGGAATCCTGAGTTCATGCAGCTAGGGTTTCAGGCAACTCCTACACTTAAGTGCACGGTACAAGCCTACAAACATTAAGTGTAGTAAAATAGCATATATAAACGGTTATGCATAAAACCGGGGCTTGCCTTTAATTTAACACTTAGACAGTGTTTGCTGGGTGGCACTCGCTTGGCGAGCATCCACTGGTTAAGTCCATCCTTCTTTGGGTCGTTCACCAACTGCATCTTGTTGTTTGCACCACACCACTTGCACGATCGTCATCTCT
This sequence comes from Zea luxurians, assembly GCA_029449295.1. NCBI lineage: Eukaryota > Viridiplantae > Streptophyta > Magnoliopsida > Poales > Poaceae > Zea > Zea luxurians. The sequence goes on along the minus strand of JAOPSE010000034.1, from coordinate 19,900,159 downwards.
CGGTCCTAAATGAGATGCGGGATGCATATGTATGAACATGATGAAATAGCACAAGATACTCCAAGTACATGACAACGATCTAACATTAATTAGTAAGACACATAAACATCCCGTTAACGCCAGCTATCTATACGTCATTGGGCGCATCAAGTCAACATTACTGGAAAGACGATGAACATTTCCTATATTTAGCCAACACAAACATGACATCACGAGTACAAGAATTTAACATATTCGCTTTAATCGTTCATTGGCAACTTATTATTAAACTAGTTAAGTACACATAAGTTTTCTATGACTCATATATTTAGACAGACTTAGATAGAAAGGGATATTCATTTAATCGAGGTTTTACAATCATTCACAATATTCTCATGCAAGCACACACCAAAGAGGACACACATGAGGAGATAGTTTAATCGTCATTACATGTTATACTACTTTAATGACATTGGTTACTTAGTAGTATTAGCAGAAAGCCAAGGACAGGACATTATTCATTTTGTTTCCCTAATATATAACTGCACTTGCTAACTGTTGATTAAGCTAAGCTACTTATTAGACCTTAACCAATTTATTTCACTAACTTAGTGAGATGTGTACTACTTACTTATATATAACCCCAATTATACTAGTCACTTATTATTATTACTCATGTTCACTTAAAACCAAAACAAACAAGCAGTCGACTAAAGACAAGCACACTGGATTGGAACAATCAATCACAATTAACATATTTAGGACAACAGTACAGTAGTTATTTCAGTCATAACTCACAAGACATTTATCCAAAATTAGTGAACAGATACTTTTTGGAAAGCTTATCAAAAGTACTACACAACTTTTATAATCACCAAGAATTGATTCTATATTGAACTGAATCAAACAATTCAGTTTTCGAAATCTGTTCTGTCAGTGGACAGAATACGGCAATCTTCTTATACAATTCATAACTCCTAATCTGTTAGGCCTATGGTTATGAAATTTTAACACAAGCAAGATAAGAAAAGCATCTACAACTTTCTTATAACGACCATGAACAGATTGTAACATTAAATTAGGCAAACAATGCAGTTTCTGAAATCTGTACAGAATTTGGGCAGATTCAGTCACTGAATTTGTGAAAAGCACAACTTCTAAACGATCAGACGTATGACTGTCAAATTTTAACACAAGTAATATAATAATGTTATCTACAACTTTATTGTGACCATCAATAACTGATTTCAAAATTAACTTAGGCAACCATTGCAATCTCTGAAATCTGTTCAGAAATTGGACAGATTCCGTTACTGAACTTGTGAAAAGTATAGCTTCTAAACAATCAATTCTTAGCTCATGCATTTTTAGGAAAAGCTACATACACAAGTAAACTACAACTTTTATATAGCACATATCTACAGAAAACACACTTTACTTTACTAGATTACTCATACAACCAAAACTGTACACTCATAAATTTCAGTTTACTAGCACAAGAGCACTTAACTAAATCACCAAGCAAACTCATAGAGATACTATCACCAATTTCTTAAATTCAAATCATTGTGATCTAGTTGAAAAGTTTCAATTTATATCAAGGCACTTAAGTATTTCAAGAAACATGCATGCCCTTGGTTACTTCTATTTTTTTCACTAATTGTTCTTATAATTATAAAATGTGTGTCGTTTTAGTACCATATGAAACTATCTAATTTGGGGCTGCAATTTTTATGAGGCATAGGTAATAACGACTTATGGCCAATGTATAAATTTCACATGCCCAGGTTTTATATTTTATTTAATACAAAAATAACAATTTGTTAATGCAATAAAGCTTGTGAGAGCAAGTTAATTCTAAAATTAATTCTTTTCTGTGGATGCATGACCATATTAAGTTTTTTTAGGCTACTATAATATCATGCAAGGACAGTGGAACACCATTTTCCATTTTTACATCCATATATTATTTATAAACCATTTAAAACTACTTAATATGCATTAAACAAGTTAAATCACTAACTTAATCATACTTGCACCATAATTCATGAAATTTTTACCAGTCACCAAGCATCACACCAAGAGGCTACTGTAAAACTTTCAACCCATTTGGAGCACTAGAGCTACAGATCCAAAAATAACAATCAAAACAATCTTCTTTTTCCTATTTAACATGTTTTAATTAACACACCAAGAAAACAGTGAACAACCTATAAGTTTTATATTTTTCTTAGATGGAGTATGACAACATCTAACTAACAAAACAAGTTTCATCATTTTTAGATTTTTATAAATAAAATTATGGAGAGAAGCAAGTTCGTTTATTCTCTAAACCAGTTTTTAAATACGAATTTCTACAGAAAACTTTTCCACTAAAACATACCAACATATAGATCCAATAGTTAGAGCATTTCATAAGGAAGCCAACAAAACAAATTTCACGATTTTAGGAGCTCTAAAACTCGAGATATGAATATTTAATGGAAGAGCAAAAATCTGCAACTTTTGTGCACTTACATCTGGCCTTGGGCCCACTTGTCATTGGCACAGGGGGGTCTTCTTCTTCCTTGACGTTACTGCAGCATGCTGAAAGAGGACGGCCGAGCAGCCATGGGGAGAGGAGCTCGACTCGATGCGGAAGGGAGCAGAGAGGGGCATCGGTCTGCCCTTCTCGAGGAGGAAGGAGGGCGCCGCTGGGACTTCCCTGGCTGGTGTGCTGCTGCGTCCGAGGAGCCGAGCAGACGGGCAGCTTGTCGCGGCCATTGCGAGCGACAGTGAGCTGGAGCTCGGCTGCCAGAGAACTGCAGGGTAGCCACGCCATAGAAGATGGAGAAGGGGCGCCAGCTGCTGTGAGGGAGAGGGAGAATGGCGTGGGGGAGAAGAAGAGGGCAGGGGGCTGCCATTTATAGGGCCAAGCTCTGGACATGTCAGACTACACCAGCAGGTGGCAGGTATGACAGTGCCAACATTGGGCGGCAGTTTTCGTCCTTTTCTATTTGGAATCGGACCTGGATCACTGCAGAAGATTTGTTCCTTGATGTATACTCTACAAATCGTGTATAGAGATTGAGGTGATTCGGGCACTGGTTAGAGAGTTATAGACCCACGAAAATTGGTTTGTCAATGGGTTAGAAATCAGTGGAAACTCGTGAAAAACTGAATGTCAAAGCATGTCAAACTGAATCGGATGAATGCCACCTTTTAATATGTTGTGCCCCTATTAGTTATTAACAACTTTTGTATTTGGGGAAACTTGAGTTGTTCAACAAAAATTTGGGAACGCGAGACGTCGATCCGAACGATGCTGATTTCAGACTTAGAAGAATTCGAATCCTGAAATCAGATTTTTATTCTGAATTGATGACACTGTTTGGGATACTTAGAGATTGAATCAAGGCTTGATTTAAATATAAAATTTGTTGTATAACACAGGTTCTACAACTTTTATTAAAGGTCAAACCTCATATCTTGAATATAAATTAAAGTTTCACTTTGGTCAAAGTAGTATCATTATAAAGCTTCAAACTATATTTTTAAGGCAATCGGGATATTTTCTCGACATTTTCTTGGTATTTTCTCTACATGAACCCTTAATAACTTTTGTTGTAGAGTTGATATAGAGTTGTTTGAGCAAGATGACAAGGTTTTATTGAATTTCAAAATTTGCATTTGTTTAGACGAGCAGTTTCAAGCATGTATAGGATTTATCTTTTCATGTGTGTATTTGGTTGAAACTTCTTGAAATCTTTAGAGACACTTAATAGGTAGAGATGAATGATGATATAGATATAACAAGTCAATTTGCATAAGAATTAATTAGAGGTTCGCATAACAGAGATTCCGCTGGAGAATGCGGATTCGGACTGCGTATTTGGACGTAGACCGACAATCAAGAAGGCGGATTCGGACACTGATTGCATAACATGACAACTATCAAGAGTCCAAATAAATGAGTCTGGACGGGAGTTGCGAGACGATATTGACTTTTGAATTTGCATTTGCTCCGAGAAATAAAAGTTTTAACAGGCTCCAAATTTGGCCTTCTTTGAGACTGAATAACTCCGAATTCAGTGAAATGAGAATGAATATTCTGGATAATCAGAGACACACACGAGCGAAAAATAGAAATTTTCACTGAGCATCCGATATTAGGATAAATCTCCCGACATAATGCGAAATAGACACCTGGGGTGTCACACCAGGGCGCACGTACGTGCCTTGAAAATTGCCGGCGAAGGCTTGGACCAGGTCGTCCCAGTTGGAGATCTGCCCCGGAGGCAGGTGCTCTAGCCAGGCTCAAGTGGTGTCGGAGAGGAACAGGGGGAGGTTGCGGATGATGAGATTATCATCGTCCGTTCCACCCAGTTGGCAGGCCAGCCGATAGTCCGCGAGCCACAGTTCCGGTCTCGTCTCCCCCGAGTACTTTGTGACAGTAGTCGGGGTTCGGAACCGGGTCGGGAACGGTGCCCGTCGTATGGCGCGGCTGAAAGCCTGCGGACCGGGTGGTTCGGGCGAAGGACTCCGATCCTCCCCGCTGTCGTAGCGTCCCCCACGCCTGGGGTGGTAGCCTGGCGCACCCTCTCATCGAGGTGGGCCCGACAGCTGTGGTGATGGTGCTCGTTGCCGTGGCGACCCGGGGCCACAGGCGCTGTGTTGCGTGTGCTCCCGGTGTGGACCGAGGCTTCCCGTATGAATCGGGAAGTCGCGGCGCGAGGTTCCGAGGGGTACCCCTGCCTTCGGGAGGTGGAGCTCTCGGCCCGTCGGACCGCGGCATCCTCCAGGAGGTTCTTGAGCTCTCCCTGGATACGCCGCCCCTCGGTGGTTGATGGCTCCAGCATCGCGCGGAGGAGTATTGCCGCTACGGCCAGGTTTTGGCCGACTCCACTGGAAACCGGTGGCGGCCTTACCCTGACATCGTCGGCGATGCGGTGCTGGATGCCCTGGGGGAGATGACGCGCTTCTCCGGCCGGAGGTTGGCCCGCCCATTCCTGCCCGATGTCCCGACGGATCGGCTCAAGCGTTCCTGCTCCCTCGTCGAGCTTGGCCTGCATCTCGCGGATTTGCTCGAGCTGTGGGTCATGACCCCCGCCGGGACGGGGACCACAGCCAGCTCCTGAAGGATGTCAATGCGAGGCACGGGTCTAGGGGGATCACCGTTCTCCGGTATACCAAGATGGTTGCCTTCGCCGGGACCCCCTAGATCAACGTGGAAACATTCGCGACTTGGGCCGCAGTCCTCGTCGCCGAGGCTGCGGCTACCGTCGGAACAGTCGGAAAGGCAGTAGTCGCATGCGGTCATGAAGTCCCGCACGGCACTGGGGTTACCAAGTCCGGAAAAATCCCAACAGAGGTCGGGCTCGCCATCTTCCTCGGACCCCAAGGGCCCGTAGGTCGAGACGGCCGTCAGCCGGTCCCAGGGTGACCGCACACGATACCCCAGAGGGTTTGGACTCGCCTCTATGCGAATGTCCACCGAAGCGGAGTTGCTTGGTGGGTCGAGGCCAAATCCAAAAGGCGCGAGATGGGAATCGGTCGGTACCTCTTGGTCGACGGGCGGTGACGAAGTCACGTCAGGGACTGACTGCACCGTCGTCTCAGGTACGAGGGTGACGCCCAGCAAGTCCTTCACGAGCATGCTGGCGTCGTCCGTTTGCTTGGGGTTGGTGTGTTGCGGGGAGACGGCGCTTGTCTTCGTCTCAGATGCGAGGCCGATGCCCAACGCGCTCTCCGTTGGGGTGCCGGTGCCGTCGACTCGCTCGACAGCCGACGAGGTGCCGCCTCCTGCTGGGCCTTGGTTGCCCCGCCTCCTCCTCCGTCGGCGGGGGAGGGGACGGGACAAGCCCGAATGTCGTCCTTCCACCACGTGGGGAAGGCGTCATCGATTTCCCCACCGGCGGGCGAGTTGTCGTCTGCCATTGTCGCTGTCGTGCGGCGGGGGAAGGAGTATCATGTCATAGCTGCCGTCGAGGGACATGAACTCAAGACTCCCGAAACGGAGCACCGTCCCGGGCTGGAGAGGTTGCTGGAGACTGCCCATCTGGAGCTTGACGGGAAGCTGTTCGTCAACACGCAGCAGGCCCCTACCTGGCACGCCAACTGTCAGCGTTTCGACCCCGGGGGGTCCCTGGACCGATGAGTAAATTGTCGCCATGTGCCCCAGCCCAGATGGGTCAGCGCGAGGCGGAACGCGAAGGGGGGAGAGCAGCCGGAGGGAGACAGGCGTGGGAGGTGGAACCCGTGGCCTTCGTGTTAGCCCCGCGCCCAGGTCGGGTGCGCTTGCAGTAGGGGGTTACAAGCGTCCACGCGGGAGGGAGCGAGCGGCCTTGCGCGAGCGCCGTCCCGTCCTTCCCTGCGCGGCCAACCCTCTGTAAGAGGGCCCTGGACCTCCCTTTTATAGGCATAAGGAGAGGATCCAGGTGTACAATGGGGGGTGTAGCAGTGTGCTAACGTGTCTAGCGGAGGAGAGCTAGCGCCCTAAGTACATGCCATCGTGGCAGCCGGAGAGGTTTTGGCACCCAGTTCGTGTGGTGTCGTGGCCGTCGGAGGAGCGCTGGAGCCTGGCGGAAGGATAGCTATCGGGGCTGTCGAGTCCTTGCTGACGTCCTCTTGCTTCCATAAGGGGGCTGAGAGCCGCCGTCGTCATAGGGCATGCGGGGCGCCATCATTACTTGTTTAGCGGAGCGAGCCAGATGGGACGCCAGTCTTGTCCCCCATAGCCTAAGTCAGCTTGGGGTAGGGTAATGATGGCGCCTCCTGTGACGTGGTCGGTCCGAGCCCTGAGTTGGGCGAGGCGGAGGCTCCTCCGAGGTCGAGGTCGAGTCTGTCTTCCAAGGCCGAGGTCGAGTCCGAGCCCCTGGGTTGGGCGAGGTGGAGACCGTCGGCTGAGGCTAGGGCTGAGTCCGAGCCCTGGGGTCGGGCGAAGCGGAGTTCGTCGCCTTCCGGGGCTGAGCCCGAGTCTGAGCCCTGGGGTCAGGCGAAGCGGAGTTCGTTGTCTTCCAGGGCTGAGCCTGAGTCCGAGCCCTGGGTCGGGCGAAGCGGAGTTCGTCGTCTTCCGGGGCCGAGCCCGAGTCCGAGCCCTGGGGTCGGGCGAAGCGGAGTTCGTCGTCTTCCGGGGCCAAGCCCGAGTCCGAGCCCTGGGGTCGGGCGAAGCGGAGTTCATCATCTTCCGGGGCCGAGCCCGAGTCCGAGCCCTGGGGTCGGGCGAAGCGGAGTTCGTCGTCTTTCGGGGCCGAGCCCGAGTCCGAGCCCTGGGGTCGGGCGAAGCGGAGTTTCCTATGGCGCCTGAGGCCGGACTGGGTTGCTGATAGCCTCACTCTGTCGAGTGGCACAGCAGTCGGGGCGGCGCAGGCGGCGCTGTCCCCTTGTCAGGCCGGTCAGTGGAGCGGCGAAGTGACTACGGTCACTTCGGCTCTGTCGACTGGAGGGCGCGCGTCAGGATAAAGGTGTCAGGTCACCTTTGCATTAAATGCCCCTGCGATTCGGTCGGTTGGCGCGGCGACTTGGCCAAGGTTGCTTCTTGGTGAAGACTGAGCCTCGGGCGAGCCGAAGGTGTGTCTGTTGCTGGAGGGGGTCCTCGGACGAGACGTAAATCCTCTGGGGTCGGCTGCCCTTGCCCGAGGCTAGGCTCGGGCGAGGCGTGATCGCGTCCCTCGAATGGACCGATCCTGGACTTAATCGCACCCATCAGGCCTTTGCAGCTTTGTGCTGATGGGGGTTACCAGCTGAGATTTAGGAGTCTTGAGGGTACCCCTAATTATGGTCCCCGACAAAGCTCAAGCCATCTCCTTTGTCTCATGTTGAGTTCAGACTGGGTAAAGATATATTTCAAACTTTTGTGGTCCGTATACATATGACAGACATTTCCCAGTAGATAATGACGCCATATCTTCAGAGCATGAACCACTGCAGCTAGCTCCAGATCATGAGTAGGATAATGTTCCTCATGCCGGCGTAACTGCCTTGAAGCATACGCAATTACTCGGCCTTCTTGCATTAATACACAGCCGAGACCACTGCCAGATGCATCACAATACACATCAAATGGCTTGTTAATATCCGGTTGAGCTAATACCGGAGCAGTGGTTAATATTGCCTTCAATCTCTCAAAAGCTTCATTACAGTTGGAAGACCAATTGAATTTAGTATCATTCTTCAATAGACTTGTGATTGGCTTCACAAGTTTAGAAAAATCGGGTATAAATCGGCGGTAATAACCAGCCAGTCCCAGGAAACTTCAGACTTGGTGAACAGTGGTTGGGGGTTTCCACTCCAAAATATCCTTGACTTTGCTGGGATCTACCGCAATCCCTCTGGCAGATAGAACATGTCCCAGAAATTGAATTTCTTCCAGCCAAAATGTGCACTCACTGAACTTGGCATATAATTGATGTTCCCTCAAGCGCGTTAATACGACCCGTAAATGTTGAGCATGCTCCTCCTCATTATTTGAATATATCAAAATATCATCTATGAAGACCACCACAAATTTGTCCAACTCGGGCATGAATACCGAGTTCATTAGATAAGTGAAGTGGGCAGGAGCATTCGTCAGTCCGAAAGACATTACCAGGTATTCAAATAATCCGTACCGCGTAGTGAATGCGGTTTTTGGTATATCCTCGGGCCGAATACGGATCTGATGATAGCCCGATCTGAGATCAATCTTGGAGAATACCCTCGCCCCGGTCAGTTGATCAAATAGAATGTCAATCCGCGGAAGAGGGTACTTGTTCTTGATAGTGACCTCATTCAGGGGTCGATAATCCACACACATCCGTAAAGTTTGATCCTTATTCTTGACGAATATGGCGGGACAACCCCATGGTGACGAGCTTGGCCGGATGAATCCTTTTGATAGTAGATCTTGTAACTGAATCTTTAGTTCTGCCAGCTCATTTGGAGGCATACGGTACGATCTTCGAGAAATGGGAGTCGTACCGGGCTTCAATTCAATCACAAACTCTACATCTCTCTTGGGTGGCAATCCAGGCAAATCCTCCGGAAAGACATCTAGGAACTCGCATACCACCGGAATATCCTTGACTTCCGGTATAATGGCTTCATAAACCCTGCCAGTAATTTTGGTTGGAATGGGGATAGACAAGAGAATTTCTTCTTGATTATGACTCAACCTGATGGTTCTCTGATCAGTGTTGAGGGTTGCTTTATGTCGGGCCAGCCAATTCATGCCCAAAATCACATCTATGTCTTGGCCTTTCAGAACTATCATATTAGTAGAAAAGTCCCGTCCGGCCAATGTTACAGGCACTTGATAGGCCACTTCTCTAGTAAAGATTTGTCCCCTAGGTGACTGAATTTTAAACCCCTCTTTTGATTCATGGTATAAAATGCAATGTTGCTCCACAAATTTCTTGCTGATGAATGTATGCGAAGCACCAGAATCAAAGAGAATAACTGCGGGATGATTGGCCACAAGGAACGTACCCATCATGACCGGTTCACCATCCGGTGTAGTGGCCACTTGCGTATAATATATGCGTTCCGTCTTCTTTATATTTTTGCCCATAGTATTTCCCTTGGCTTGAGATGAATTCCTAGATCCTTGTGGATTGTTTGACTTGTTTTGCTTCGGATAAGGGCAATCCTTGATAAAATGCCCAGATTTTCCACAATTGAAACATCCTGTCGATGAACTGGGAAGAGCAGGGAATCGAGTGCAGGGGCACCCAGATGACTTGTTGTTGTAGGGGCAATGTTGGGACGGATGAATACTGGCTGTTTAAATGGGAATGAGGGTGTACGTGCTGAAGAACGACCCTGATTAGTAGGCCGGATAACAAACCGTTGCCTCTTTTCAGGGCCCTGAGTAGGCCTGTTTCCTCCACTCCCCTTGATCTTTCCAGAACTTGCATATTTGGATTTGACTGCCAGCGCTGTGCTGACAGCCCTTCCGTAGGTATGGTCAATGCAAGTAGCCATTTTTCTTTGCATCCTGTCATTCAGTCCTCGCATGAAACAATTCTTCTTCTTCAGATCCGTGTTCACTTGATCGATCGCATACTGCGACAAATGATTGAATTTATTGAGATACTGATTAACAGTATCCCCTCTTTGCTTCAGCTTCATAAATTCTTCTTGTTTCATGTGAAGGACACCTTCTGGTATATAATGTTCGCGGAAGGCCAACTTAAATTCTTCCCATGTTATCTGATGATTGGCCGGTTGAACGGCCATGAAATTTCCCCACCAAGTGCTGGTAGGGCCGCGCAGTTGCTGGGCTGCGAATAAGGGCTTCTAGGTTTCAGAACATCGCAGAAGTCCAAACTTTTGCTCGATAACACGAATCCATTCGTCTGCCTCTAACGGGTCTTCAGCTTTGACAAACAGCGGTGGACGCGTTTCGGAGAAGTCTAAATAGGATGTCTCACGGGGTCCCTGCGGATAACCTCGTCCGCCTTGCTGCTGAAATTGCTGATCCACCATTTCCTGTAGGAAACGGGTATTGTCCGCGGTTGCATTTACCAAGGCGGCAATCACCTCGGCAAGGTGGGAGGGACAGGAGGTGGATTTGGGGTGGACTCCCTCCCACTGGAGGTTCCGGCTGCATCCTGCGATCGGGTCTTGGACGACATCTGTGGCAACAACATTTGAAAACAAATATAATATGCCAAAGAAAAACCATCCAATTTACATTAACAAGAGTAATGATACAGACTCGATTTTATACAACAGGAGTCCAGTACCCATTATACAATAACACTACTAATTTTACAACTCTACTATTCCTATTTCCTATCACTCTTAGTTGCTTCACTGTCGGGCGTGGGAGACCATTCGTCGACCAACTTCATGGAGGGAGGAGGCCTAAAAAGGTCCAGTTCACCCCCACAAGCTTCTCCCACTTCGTGAGAAGGTCCGACTTCTGTCCCGACAGGGTTTGCAAGTACGCTAGGGTGCAATTGCGAATACAATACATGAACTTCTTCATGTAGGGTATTGCAATATGCCTGCAGATTATCAATAGCTGAGCTTAGTTCTTCGACTCAGGCTCGCGCCTTTTCCTCCTTAGCCCAGGCAAGCGAACAAGACTGAATCGCCCAGTCAAGCGCTAAGTCTCGATCAGCGAGCTGATCCTGCAGGCGGTGGATGTGGCTTCTTAATTCATTTATTCTGTCGCCATCCGCGACCCATATGTTCGTCCTGCGTTGAAGCTCCGCTTGAAGCTGATTTACTTGGGCTTCAAGATCCCCAATTGGATCGTTACTCCCACTACTACTATCGTCATGTCTGGGAGCGAGTTGATGATGGGGTACACCAATTGGGCCAATTGACTTGCGTGCGGTTTTCCTCGTGCGCGGCGGCATTTCTCTAAGGGAAAATTTTTATTAGTATAGTTCTTAGCATGATGCATGTATAATTATAGAACCAACCTTAGTTGATTCACACCTTCTATACATTGCACTCCTCCTATCTGGTCTTTCATATAGATTCTTCAGATATGAGGGGTGAGAATGGAAGAAATCTTTTTCTAGATAAGTCTGTAGAAAATCCTTTTGAAGATGCCTCATAATATCTGTAGAGAAGGGCTTCGCTCCGATACCAGCTATGACGGAACCTCCCAAGTTATTAGGCCCACCTACAGTTGTCCTTGTCCAACGAACCTCAGACAACCCTGTAGATGCCCCTGAATTACTTGAGAAGTTCGGTAGCTGCTTTTCTTACCTTTCCCAAGAGCGTTTTACCCGTCACGCAGACATTACAGACCATCGGAGATACAGAAATGCGGAAGCAATTATGTAAACTTACATTTATTTGAAAGTAAGATCAAGTTAGTTATTACAGACCAACGTATAAACACGAGTGCAGAGTACTTATTATTACAATACCAAGGGAGGTAAAAACTCCTCCCGATAAGTTCTTACATAAAAGTTTTTACGGAGGACTAGGTCCTCCCGCAGCCTTATTCTTGCTTCTCTTCATTTGTCACCACCTTGGTACAAAAGCAACAAAAATTTACTGCTTCCTCACCTAAAAACAATAGGGAATAAAACCCTGAGTATGGGATTACTCAGCAAGTCTTACCCGACTAAATAAAAGACTCTCAAGGGTATGCTGGTTATAAGGGAGTCAAGGTAAGGTTTATCAAGAATCAAAAGACTCTGTTTTGCAGAAGAGCTTACTACGAGTGGATCCTTAAAAATCCAATTTTATTGTCAGGTTAGGTAAAATTACCTGCATCTAGAGTTCTTTCTAACCTAGTTCAATCACTTAACCTGCACTAGCCACTTCCTTAATAACCCTCTCATTCATCTTTACTGGAGTTCTACATATAGGTCAGTGGCCAAGTCTCCATAACCGCGGAGGTACGGCGATCCGAATCGATTATACTCAGCTGAGGATCTCCAATCACACGACATATGTAGCACTTAACCCTTGCATATGTCAACCCGCCACCGGGGTTCTTAAGACCAGATCAGGTTCACGCGAACCGAGAGCACAGATACACCACCGTCCAGCCTCTTGCCACGAAGGGTAAACGCTACTCTCGCCACCGCTCCATGCCCATTCCGTGTTATCTTATTCTGGCCTTAGTCTGCCCGAGGCAAGGCTTACCCATGACGAGGCATGTGACCAGTTAAAGGGTCCTCGATCAGCAGGCCTACATCGACACGGTCCTTAATCGACTCAGACGGAGACACTACACCGAGACTCTCTTCTCGTGCAAGTCACCCGCCCGGTCTCAGCTTAATCATTTTAAAACCCAAAGTTTGGTACCTAACAGAGGTACATCTTTTCTGATGTTGAACCCATCACGGCCATGATGGATCCATCATCAAGTTTTATTTCAAAAACATCCCTCCCACTTTGCCAATCATCTTTTGTAAAACAAAACCTTTTGTTTTGCTAAAGCAATACTAAGCATAGTAAAAACCTTTTGTAAAAGAAGGGTTTCAAGGAAGCTAATCAAGTTCAAGGAAGGTAATGCAGGAATTGTTTAAGCATTCAACTCCTAGCACCTAATGCATTAATCAAGTGAGAAAGATTTTAAAAACATCAAGGAAGATGGCAAATGCACCGAGGCTTGCCTTCGTTGATAGGTGAGTCAGGCTCGGACCCGCAGATATCAAGGTAGAAACAGTTTCCTGCTTGAGATTCCGAAGGTGGTGGTGATGTCTTCTCTTCAGTTACTTCGATTTCTTCTTCGTTTTCTAAAGATAACCATATATATGTATATAAGAATGTATGCCATGAAATGCTCATGAGAGTGCAAAGATAATAAGAATTTATTATCTAAGGTTCTTGAATACAATTTTCCTTCACGGTTCTCCGGAAAACTAGGGATTCCGGAGTCAGTAAAGGGATTCAAAGGGCAGGGGTGGGGGTTTTAGGTTCTAGTTATCAAACAAAGTCCAAATCAAACCAAACTCTACCCAAGGCTTCTAAATAATGTGTAGAGCTCACATAAAAAGTTTGGGCATTTTTGGACTTACCATTTATTTTCTAAAAATCCAGAACTAATGTTTTAAGCTACTTTAAATACGCCAAAATTCCTTATTTAATATAAAAATAATGAAACTATTTTTATTAAATACTATGGAAAATAGGAAGTCTAAGAAAATTAGTTTGACAATTTTAGGATTTTTCTACAATTTTCTATAATTGTTGGAGTTCTGCTGGAAAAAGAAAAAGATAAAGAATGAACAGTCCTGGGCCGATTTCAGCCCAGGCAGCCCAACACCAGAGGGAAAGCGCGCGCGCGTCCGCGGCCGTGCTGGTGGCTTAACATAAAGACCCTCGCTACTTCAAATAATTTAGAAAACGCTCTCGAGACTATTTCCCGAGTCACTGACAGCTTACAGAAAGGTCCCTGGACTTTCTTTTCTTCCCCAACCCGCTCCCTGACCGCGGCGCGCTCGTCGTTCGTCCCAGACGAGGTCTGTACCGGCCTGGCCGGCAATGGCTGCTATGGCTAGTGATCGGGAAAGCATAACCGACTAAAGATGACCTCGGAACATGCATCAATTTGACATGAACGCACTGAGAACGATCTGTCCACGTGCACGGCGGAGACCGTGACCACGGACACGTGTTCCCCCTTAATCAGGGCCGAATTGCGTAAACGGGCGCCACAGTGAGCTTCACAAGCGTGCAAAGCTATGGAAACAACACATGGATTGGCCAGTGACTTACCAGAGCAAGCCGTCCACGGAGCGCAGAGTCTGGTGCTCGCCGGAGACAGAGAAAGGGGGAAAATGGTGTCGCGGTGGCTCTAGGTGAAATCAGGGGGTCACGTTGGGGCTATTTGATCGCAGAGAACCACTGATTCACCGCGTTCAACCAATTTGAGGGGAGGAGAAGGAGACAGTGCGAATTTTGCTTCGGTTCAACTCACTGGTGTGCGTGATGTTCATACCTCGCCGAGGAACACGGGCCATTTATAGCCGCGGCGGTCCGGTGATCACTTCCCGGCCACGGATAACTTCTTTAGTGCATGCCTAGCACGTAGAGGAGTGGTACAGTGAGGTAGAATCACGATGCAGAGGACACCGCGGCGGAAAACGATTGACTCGATGGCTGCCGGTGAGGTCTCCGGCTGGACTCGGGGTAGGGTGCCACGCATGCGCTATCTAACTCCGGCGGTATCCGTTCCATACCGCTCGCGAATCCGGACGACGACGGCACGAATCTTCGCGCAGAGAGGTCGCCGGCGGTGAGCACACAGCGCTGGCAGTCTGATCCACATCCGAGCACTGTACCATGGCGTTTCTTCAGTCAGACGACCTGACAGAGCATCTTGGAGCTTGATTTACTCCTGATTTTGTGTGGTGACCAGGCTAGCTCTCTGTACCAAAGTTATAGACCTATAGTTAATCTTCAACTTTGCCATGGAGCTTACCATAAAATAGTTACCGAATCCAACTCAAAATCAGGTTCAAAGTCTGCCTAATTTCACTGTTACTGGAAATTCAGACTTAAGATGTCCTGACAGCCTGACTTTGAGGGTGATTATCTCCAAATTCTTCACAACAACTGAGCTCACACTCTTAAGCAAAATTGTTCTCCTTTGTTAGGTCTATAAGTTTGATGTGGTGACCTAGGGCAAAAACCCTAGAATTTGAAAGATACAAAGCTCCAAAGTTGAGCCCTTAACACTGAATTTTAGACTTAGTGTAGAACTCACTTGAGGTCTATTTTGCAAATAAGTCCAAAATCCAAGGTTTATCTTACAAATCCACACATTTGTGAACCAAATGACTTTATATACTTTAACATAGTAGTTTTTACACTTTAGTCCAAATATACACTGTTTTTGGATATGGTAGAATATGAAATTACAATTATTCAGTACCTATCAGAATACCTTGGGTCAGATATGGGTAAAATTAGGTCTGGTACTCTGCTAGCAGTGCCGTGCAGTCGTGTCCGTCTGCCTTGCGGCTTAGGACCTGTTCGGTTTACATAGATTGGAGCTCTGGAATGGTTCCTAGCTGGATTACTTCTCTAATTTATATAAATTTTGATAAGCTGCAACGAATCCCGGTTCAACCCTGGAGAAACGAACGGACCCTCAGCCTACTCTGATGCTCCTTGCTGGCGCAATGGTCCATTACCGTTACGTGTTCAAGGCTCCAAGCGGCCAAGCCCAAAGCAAAACTACAAAAGGCCAAAAGTATTAGGTTCTCGTTTGCTCCCTGGTATATACGACAGGATAAAGCAAAACTGAAAAAAAAATAATATGAAATAGTGAAGCTGAAGCCGTGAATCCGACCACGTTGACAAGATCACAATTACTAGAGATGTTAACCAAAGACGGAGAATGTAGCACCTACTTTAGGTGCTCGTATCTACTATATGTTATATACTTATAGACTTTTAGATTATGCCTAAAAAGGATATGCTGCCATTTTTTTTAAATTGTGTTGTTGGTTCTATAATATCCTTATGATTAGTAACTTTGAATTGTATGATGTCATTTTTATCGATTTATTTTTCTATATTTAAGCTATCATGTACATGATTATGTATTTTTTTATTTTATTTGTTTGTTGGACGATTGGTTAACTATTATTATCAGGACAAACTATTCGACAAATATTCGTCATCTACCCGAGTAATATTTGTTATCCATTTCTTACTCGCCCGAGTTATTATCCGGTGCCGTCCTATATCCGTTCCGAACTACTCGTACCCAGTCCTGTATCCGAGAGACATACTTGTAGACTTTTAGATTATGCCTAAAAAGGATATGTTGTATCCGAGAGAGATATATTAGGATAGGATACAAAATGATTCTATATCCGCCTATATCCATCCTATTTTCACCCCTAGTCCCTCCATGAACCATTGCATAAGGAGGGTAGACATGAGTACCACGAAGGGAAGAGCCCAAGTGCTCACCTCCATTAACATAATCCATGTTGCTAAAGGCCAACATTTTAATTGCAAGTGGATGTTTGGTCATATAATCAGATATTCACTGCATCACATACAGTATTTATATTGAAAAAATTAAACAGCCGGCATACTGAAGTCAATATGTATGTACTGGCGCATAACGTAAAAAACTATATAAAAAGGCGTAAACCATTACAGATATTTGCATAATCAAGATAAAGCAGAACCGAAAAAGTGTACATAACTGAACATAAAAAGGCAGCGCATTGACGCTGAATATACAGGCGCATACCGTAAATAACTATATAAAAAGACGTAAACCAATTCAGTTATATGCATAATCACGCCAGAGCAGAACTGAAGAACATACATAACTGAACACAAACAACCGATGCATTGAAGTACTAGGTATATGCTGCAAACATCGTAAAAAACTACATAAAAATTCATAAACTATTACAGATAGATGCATAATCACGCCAGAACACAAATGATAAAGTGCATAAATAGCATATATAAATATGCCCATCTAAAACATATCTGGAACGACATATATAGGAGTTTGCTAATAGCGCATATGAATAAAAGTATTATCTGAATGCTAACATAAGCCAACAGACCAATATGTACATAAGCACAATTCAGTGACAGTACCCTAAACTAGGCTAGTACTGAAATAACTTGAAGCCAACAAAAGCCAACAGACCATCATCTAGAGACTACCATTCAGTGACAGTAAACTATACTAGGCTACTACTGAGAGAACTTGAATCTATCTAGATGTGAAACCATGGAGCTGTTTTTGTTTAGTCGATGGAATATTATGTACTGCAGTACAAGAGAGCGAATGTCCTCTGAATTATCCTACAACCCAATATAAGGAAAAGCTGAGTTAGACATAACTATACATACATTATGTCATAACAAAAAAAGACTATCTATATATTATGTACCAGATCAATGACTGCATTCATAGCTCCAACCATGTAGTCGTAGTGCTACATATATCTCATAACAAAGAATCCACAATCATTAGACCCCACTTTCATTGTTGGGCAGTTATTCAGGAGTTCAATAGGGTACTTCAAAAAAGCAGGGAGGGCTGATCTTGGTCGAGCATTTTGTATGGCTAGATTGAGCCTACTCATTATTAACCTGGCCCATGAAACCTTCCTATCACCGATATCCATAGGTATACAATGGTAATTCTTCTAGATAGTCCCACCCATCTCTGGTCCATATGGGTTGGAATCTAACACATGTATGCGTGCAATCTAAAGATTAATAACATACAATGTCCAATGTCCAAAGCGTAGCATGGGTACCATTATCTGCATGTAAAAAATGGAAATAAAAAATGTTGAATACACTATGGTTGATATGCATGATGTGATTGAAATTTTATTTGCAGCAAAATGTAGTGACAGTGTGATGGGTCAGGGAACAGAAATTTACTGATTCATACTCATCCAGCTGCTTGAAGGAAGGCAGTGTCTTCAAGAGGTAACTCTCCAAAATTGAAGGGTCAAATGGACAAGGAGACTTACTATGTTGCTCCTGCTCCTCAAAGTTTAATATAGCCTAATAGAATAGAGTAGTATTATGTATTTTCCATATATGCTATGCATTTAAAAAAGTGGTATAAATGTAGATGTCATACCCCAACATTAACATCTAGAATGAGCTGGTGAGCATTCAATGGAGGAATATGTTTAGAACAGTCATCGCGGACACACTCAATGAAGCATTGCATAAACACATTGTCAAGACACGCGCCATCAGCAAAGGATTGTTGTATGTCACGACAATTGGCACGATGTTCACCAAAGTCAATTATATTTCGACAAATGAAAAGATTGAACATACAACAACGGAAACAACTGTTATTTGTATATATGGGATACATAATTACATAATATATCTGCAAATACTTAACATTGTGTAAACATTGAATTTACTCTACTAAATGGGAATAATGATTTATTGCCTTCAAACATTGAATAAAACTTAACAGTATCTATACCATTGCCATGGTGTTGATCAATCAGAATAAATAAGAATTAAACATTATGCCAAGTAAAACAATTTGACAAGTATGTACCTGTCCAATTCAATGACCTTAGAACAAAAGTAGGTCCGGAGAGCGCGAGCACATTCTAATTCAGATAGCAAGATGCCTGATGCACAAACACTCCCAATAGGAGTCTTGTCAAATACTGGGCCAGAGTCATGGTCAACTATGCCACCTAGCACTGTCTGACCTTGCTGCACAAAAAAGGTGAAGTATACTTTAATCATAATATGTAAACATGAAATGCACGCTATCAAGACAGAAAATATATATAAGTCAAGCTTAAATACTAACAGTATTAGGTGTAACAGATTCATCAGCCCGAAGAACCTCATCAATCAACTCTCCAAATGTAGCAGCTAGGTTGGACTGCTTTGTACCAATATTATTCAAACATTGCTTCATAGTGGCAACTATTTTGCCAACCTCCAAGTCATAATCAATCAACTTAGCTTGGAACTTGGAGTGTTGATGTACAGGAAGCATCTGGATCTTAGTTGCCATCAGGTCTTGCATAAGAGGCAGTTGGATGTTTATGTTGGGAAGTCGACCATGTTCATTTGGGTCTTCGTCAACTGTTTCTGGCCTCATTGTAGACTGAAGTAAAAAATATAATAATGATAGAATAAGTATGGTAAAGAAACAGAGACACAAAGAACATAGTGGGTATGTGATCTAACCTCGAGATGACCAGTAGATGGTGATTTTGAGACATAACAAGTCTCACTGCTGCTCCGAAACTGATGAAACCGAATGAAAATTAAGAATTATGTATATGGATTGACTCGTGCCATGAATTGAGATCATGACATGACTACTAAAATCATTGGATTTGTAAATAGTCATAAATAACATTGTTGTAAAAAACAGAAAAAATATGATGTGATGACACCTAACATAGATGACGCCTTGTATTGTGCAAAATGTAAACAATACAAACAACAATATAGAATCGAAAAAATGTGCATTAAGCTAAAATTTTGATAGAAGAAATGAAAACTCATAGGGAAAACACCAAATGGTTTGCCACCCTGGCGAGGCTTACGCTTATCAGCCATTGACAGCGCCCTTATGATATTCTTATTAAAATACTTTATGCGCGGTGTGCCACTTTTGTTGTTGGGAGCTGCGGCATGGTGCAAGTGGTCCAAATAATACAGCTATATATATATATATATATATATATATATATATATATATCATGAGAGTCATATGCAAATGAACGTAAACACATAATATATGTATGTATTTTCAGATTGCAATTGATTAATCTAATAAAAGATTTGTCAAATTAAGTATGAAACTTACAAGAACAACGATGGAACAGCCATATATCGTCGCCGACACATTATTAGTGCTCCTATTGTGCCATTTCTGGGCAGCTTCACATAGGTCACTAAAAATGAGATGGCACGAATCAATTTGAGGGAACCGCTCCAATTCTTCTGTCAGTAGAACCTCATTGTAAGATATCGACCAGCTAGCTGTTGGGAATAGCAGCCGGTTGAAGAGAATAAAAAATATCTAATAGAATGCTCATTATCGTGGCCTAGCCTCAGTCTGTCCTGTAGCTTTAAAATAACAAATTCATCCTTGCTAATACTCAAGGAGGACCGAAGGGTTGCCGCAGCGTTCGCTTCATCAATATTTAGTGGCTTTCCACCACCCGAATTTGGAAGACCCAATATCAGATGAACAGTCTGCTTGGTGATTTTGAGTTCTTTGTCTGGACCAATATGAAGAGTCATGTCTCTGGGGTCTAGCTTCTGCATGAGCCAACAAAGAAGTGTTCGACATCCAATTGCATCAATTGTCATGTCAAGAATACTGGAGAAGCCTTTTCTGACTATAGCTTGACATTGCCTTTCATTCAATATCTGAATGGACGCAAGAACATCTCCTGGGTTGCATCTGATGTTGAGTCTCTGTAATGAAAAGGTAGATAGATGGATAAATATGTTAATACTTAGATATCACAATTTATGCGTTCTTATTTATACAAAGTTCCTTGGCCTATGACTGTTTTGGATTAATGAGCTAAGGTAATTGTCGGGGACCATAATTAGGGGTACCCTCAAGGCTCCTAATTCTCAGCTGGTAACCCCCATCAGCATAAAGCTGCAAAGGCCTGATGGGTGCGATTAAGTCAGGGATCAGTCCATTCGAGGGACTCGATCACGCCTCGCCCGAGCCTAGCCTCGGACAAGGGCAGCCGACCTCGGAGGACTTTCGTCTCGCCCGAGGCCCCCCTCCAGCGGCGGACATATTTCCGGCTTGCCCGAGGCCCTGTCTTCGCCAAGAAGCAACCCTGACCAAGTCGCCGCACCGACCGACCAAACCGCAGGAGCATTTAATGCAAAGGTGGCCTGACACCTTTATCCTGACACGCGCCCCCCAACCGGCAGAGCCGAAGTGACCGCCGTCACTTCGCCGCTCCACTGACCGGCCTGACAGAAGGACAGCGCCGCCTGCGCCACTCCGGCTGCAGTGCCACTTGACAGAGTGAGACTGACAGGCAGTCAGGCCCGGCCGAAGGCTCCATAGGAAACTCCGCTCCGCCCGACCCAGGGCTCGGACACGAGCTAAGACCCGGAAGACGGCGAACTCCGCTTCGCCCGACCCAGGGCTCGGACACGGGCTAAGTCCTGGAAGACGGCGAACTCCGCTCCGCCCGACCCAGGGCTCGGACACGGGCTAAGACCCAGAAGACGGCGAACTCCGCTCCGCCTGACCCAGGGCTCGGACACGGGCTAAGACCCGGAAGACGGCGAACTCCGCTCCGCCCGACCCAGGGCTCGGACACGGACTAAGTCCCGGAAGACGGCGAACTCCGCTCCGCCCGACCTAGGGCTCGGACACGGGCTAAATCCCGGAAGACGACGAACCCCGCTTCGCCCGACCCCAGGGCTCGGACTACGCCCTGGCCTCAGCCGACGGTCTCCGCCTCGCCCGACCTGGGGGCTCGGACTCGACCTCGGCCACGGAAGACAGACTCGACCTTGGCTTCGGAGGAGCTTCCACATCGCCCAACCTAGGGCGCAGACCAGCCACGTCAACAGGAGGCGCCATCATCACCCTACCCCGAGCTGACTCGGGCCGCAGGGAACAAGACCGGCGTCCCATCTGGCTCGCGCCGCTAGATAGGCAATGATGGCGCCCCGCATACTCTGTGACGACGGCGGCTCTCAGCCCCCTTACGGAAGCAAGAGGACGTCAGCAAGGACTCAACCGCTCCGACAGCTGTCCCTCCGCCAGGCTCCATCGCTCCTCCGACGGCCACGACATCACACCAGCTGGGTGCCAAGATCTCTCCGGCTGCCACAACGGCATGTACTTAGGGCGCTAGCTCTCCTCCGCTAGACACGTAGCACTCTGCTATACCCCCCATTGTACACCTGGATCCTCTCCTTATGCCTATAAAAGGAAGGACCAGGGCCCTCTTAGAGAAGGTTGGCCGCGCGGGGACGAGGACAAGACAGGCGCTCGCTGGAGGCCGCTCGCTCCCTCTCCCGCGTGGACGCTTGTAACCCCCTACTGCAAGCGCACCCGACCTATGCGCGGGACGAACACGAAGGCCGCGGGATTCCCACCTCTCTCACGCCGGTCTCCGGCCGCCTCGCTCTCCCCCCTTCGCGCTCGCCCTCGCGCTCGACCCATCTCGGCTGGGGCACGCGGCGACATTCACTCATCGGCTCAGGGACCCCCCGGTCTCGGAACGCTAACAGTTGGCGCGCCAGGTAGGGGCCTGCTGCGTGTTGACGAACAGCTTCCCGTCAAGCTCCAGATGGGCAGTCTCCAGCAACCTCTCCAACCCGGGACGGTGCTCCGTTTCGGGAGTCTTGAGTTCATGTCCCTCGACGGTAGCTACGACATGATACTCCTTCCACCGTCGTGCGACAACGACAGTGGCGGCCGACAACCCGCCCGCCGGCGGCGGAATCGGCGACGTCTTCCCCGCATGGTGGAAGAACAACCTTCGAGCTCACCCCGTCCTCTCCCCCGCCGACGGGGGAGGAGGCGGGGCAACCAAGGCCAAGCAGGAGACAGCGCCTCGTCGGCTGTCGAGCGAGTCGACGGCCCCAGCGCCCCAACGGGGGGCGCACCGGGCGTCGACCTCGCGTTTGAGACGAAGGCGAGCGCCGTCTCCCCGCGACACGCCAATCCCGAGCAAGCGGACGACGCCAGCACGCTCGCGAAAAGCTTGCTGGACGTCACCCTCGTACCTGAGACGACGGTGCAGTCAGTCCCCGACGTGACCTCATCGCCGCCCGTCGACCAAAAGGTACCGACCGATTCCCATCCCACGTCTTTTGGATTCAGCCTCGACCCGCCTAGCGGCTCCGCTTTGGCGGGCGCTCTTGTAGAGGCGAGTCCAAACCCTCTGGGGTTTCGTATGCGGTCACCTTGGGACCGGCTGACGGACGTCTCGACCTACGGGCCCTCTGGGTCCGAGGAAGACGGCGAACCCAGCATCTGTTGGGATTTCTCTGGACTTGGCAACCCCAGTGCCATGCGGGACTTCATGACCGCATGCGACTACTGCCTTTCCGACTGTTTCGACGGTAGCCGTAGCCTCGGCGACGAGGACTGCAGCCCAAGTCGCGAATGCTTCCACGTCGATCTAGGGGGTCCCTCCGAAGGCAACCATCTCGGCATGCCGGAGGACGGTGACCTCCCTAGGCCGGTGCCTCGCGTTGACATCCCACAGGAGCTAGCTGTGGTCCCCGTTCAGGCGGGGGGCCATGACCCACAGCTCGAGCAAATCCGCGGGGTGCAGGCCAGGCTCGACGAGGGAGCAGGAGTGCTTGAGCTGATCTGTCGGGACGTCGGGCAGGCATGGGCGGGCCAACCTCCGGCCGGGGAAATACGTCATCTACCTCAGGGCTTCCAGCACCGCATCACCGACGACGTCAGGGTCAGGCCACCACCCGCATCCAGTGGGGTCGGCCAGAACCTGGCGGCAGCAGCAATGCTTCTTCCCGCGATGCTGGAGCCATCAACCACCGAGGGGCGGTGAATCCAGGGAGAGCTCAAGAATCTCCTGGAAGGCGCCGCGGTCCGACGGGCCGAGAGCTCCGCCTCCCGAAGGTAGGGGCACCCCTCGGAACCTCATGCCGCGACTTCCCGATTCATGCGGGAAGCCTCGGTCTACACCGGGCGCACGCGCAACACCGCGCCTGCGGCCCCGGGTCGCCTCGGCAACGAGCACCATCACCGCGACCGACGGGCCCACCTCGATGAGAGGGTGCGCCGAGGCTACCACCCCAGGCGTGGGGGACGCTACGACAGCGGGGAGGATCGGAGTCCCTCGCCCGAACCACCCGGTCCGCAAGCCTTCAGCCGAGCCGTCCGACGGGCGCCGTTCCCGACCCGGTTCCGACCCCCGACTACTATCACAAAGTACTCGGGGGAGACGAGACCGGAACTGTGGCTCGCGGACTACCGTCTGGCCTGCCAACTGGGTGGAACGGACGATGACAACCTCACCATCCGCAACCTCCCCCTGTTCCTCTCCGATACCGCTCGCGCCTGGTTGGAGCACCTGCCTCCGGGGCAGATCTCCAACTGGGACGACCTAGTCCAAGCTTTCGCCGGCAATTTCCAGGGCACGTACGTGCGCCCCGGGAATTCCTGGGACCTCCGAAGCTGCCGACAGCAGTCGGGAGAGTCTCTCCGAGACTACATCCGGCGATTCTCGAAGCAGCGCACCGAGCTGCCCAACATCACCGACTCGGATGTCATCGGCGCGTTCCTCGCTGGCACCACCTGCCGTGACCTGGTGAGCAAGCTAGGTCGCAAGACCCCCACCAGGGCGAGCGAGCTGATGGACATCGCCACCAAGTTTGCCTCCGGCCAGGAGGCGGTCGAGGCTATCTTCCGAAAGGACAAGCAGCCCCAGGGCCACCCATCGGAAGATACTCCCGAGGCGTCAACTCGGCGCGGCGCCAAGAAGAAGGGCAAGAAGAAGTCGCAAGCGAAACGCGACGCCACCGACGCGGACCTTGTCGCCGCCGCCGAGTACAAGAACCTCGGAAGCCCCTCGGAGGTGCCAACCTCTTCGACAAGATGCTCAAGGAGTCGTGCCCCTATCACCAGGGGCCCGTCAAGCACACCCTTGAGGAGTGCGTCATGCTTCGGCGCCACTTCCACAGGGCCGGGCCACCCGCGGAGGGTGGCAAGGCCCGCAACGACGACAAGAAGGAAGATCACCAGGCAAGAGAGTTCCTCGAGGTCCGCGACTGCTTCATGATCTATGGTGGGCAAGCGGCGAACGCCTCGGCTCGGCACCGCAAGCAAGAGCGCCGGGAGGTCTGCTCGGTGAAGGTGGCGGCGCCAGTCTATCTAGACTGGTCCGACAAGCCCATCACCTTCGACCGAGACGATCACCCCGACCATGTGCCGAGCCCGGGGAAATACCCGCTCGTCGTCGACCCCATCATCGGCGACGTCAGGCTCACCAAGGTCCTCATGGACGGAGGCAGCAGCCTCAACATCATCTATGCCGACACCCTTGGGCTCCTGCGTGTCGATCTGTCCTCCATCCTGGCAGGCGCTGCGCCCTTCCATGGGATCATTCTCGGGAAGCGCGTCCAGCCCCTCGGACGGCTCGACCTTCCCGTCTGCTTCGGAACACCCTCCAACTTCCGAAGGGAGACCCTGACGTTCGAGGTGGTCGGGTTCCGAGGAACCTACCACGCGGTACTGGGAAGACCATGCTACGCGAAGTTCATGGCCGTCCCCAACTACACCTACCTGAAGCTCAAGATGTCGGGCCCCAACAGGGTCATCACCGTCGGCCCCACGTACAAACACGCGTTCGAATGCGACGTGGAGTGCGTGGAGTACGCCGAGGCCCTCGCCGAGTCCGAGGCCCTCATCGCTGACCTGGAAAGCCTCTCTAAGGAGGTGCCAGACGTGAAGCGTCACGCCGGCAACTTTGAGCCAGCGGAGACGGTTAAGTCCGTCCCCCTCGACCCCAGCGGCGACGCCTCCAAGCAGATCCGGATCGGCTTCGGGCTCGAACCCAAATAGGAAGCAGTGCTCGTCGACTTTCTCCGCGCGAACGCCGACGTCTTCGCGTGGAGTCCCTCGGACATGCCCGGCATACCGAGGGATGTCGTCGAGCACTCGCTGGACATCCGAGCCGGAGCCCGAGCCGTCAAGCAGCCTCTGCGCCGATTCGACAAGGAGAAGCGCAGAGCCATAGGCGAGGAGATCCACAAGCTAATGGCGGCAGGGTTCATCAAAGAGGTATTCCATCCCGAATGGCTTGCCAACCCTGTGCTTGTGAGAAAGAAAGGGGGGAAATGGCGGATGTGTGTAGACTACACTGGACTCAACAAAGCATGTCTGAAGGTTCCCTACCCTCTGCCTCGCATCGATCAAATCGTGGATTCCACTGCTGGGTGCGAAACCCTGTCTTTCCTTGATGCCTACTCAGGGTATCATCAAATCAGGATGAAAGAGTCCGACCAGCTCGCGACTTCTTTCATCACACCCTTTGGCATGTACTGCTATGTCACCATGCCGTTCGGCTTGAGGAATGCGGGCACGACGTACCAGCGATGCATGAACCATGTGTTCGGTGAACACATTGGCCGCACGGTCGAGGCCTACGTCGTTGACATCATAGTCAAGACGAGGAAAGCCTCCGACCTCCTTTCCGACCTTGAAGTGACATTCCGATGTCTCAAGGCGAAAGGCGTCAAGCTAAATCCCGAGAAGTGTGTCTTCGGGGTGCCCCGAGGCATGCTCTTGGGGTTCATCGTCTCCGAGCGGGGCATCGAAGCCAACCCGGAGAAGATCGCAGCCATCACCAGCATGGGGCCCATCAAGGACTTGAAAGGCGTACAGAGGGTCATGGGATGTCTCGCGGCTCTGAGCCGCTTCATCTCACGCCTCGACGAAAGAGGTCTACCTCTGTACCGCCTCTTGAGGAAGGCCGAGTGCTTCACTTGGACCCCTGAGGCCGAGGAAGCCCTCGGGAACCTAAAGGCGCTCCTCACGAAGGCGCCTATCTTGGTGCCCCCAGCTACCAGAGAAGCCCTCCTGGTCTACGTCGTCGCGACCACTCAGGTGGTTAGCGCCGCGATTGTGGTCGAGAGGCAAGAAGAGGGGCATGCATTGCCCATTCAGAGGCCAGTCTACTTCGTCAGCGAGGTACTGTCCGAAACCAAAATCCGCTACCCACAAGTGCAGAAACTGCTGTATGCGGTGATCCTGACACGACGAAAGCTGCGACACTACTTCGGGTCTCATCCGGTAACTGTGGTGTCATCCTTCCCCCTGGGGGAGATCATCTAGTGCCGTGAGGCCTCGGGTAGGATTGCAAAGTGGGCGGTGGAAATCATGGGCGAAACAATCTCGTTCGCTCCTCGGAAGGCCATCAAGTCCCAGGTCTTGGCGGACTTCGTGGCTGAATGGGTCGACACCCAGCTCCCAACAGTCCCGATCCAGCCGGAACTCTGGACTATGTTCTTCGACGGGTCGCTGATGAAGACAGGAGCCGGCGCAGGCCTACTCTTTATCTCGCCCCTCGGGAAGCACCTACGCTACGTGCTACGCCTCCATTTCCCGGCATCCAACAATGTGGCTGAGTATGAGGCTCTGGTCAACGGGTTGCGGATCGCCATCGAGCTAGGGGTCCGACGCCTCGACGCTCGCGGTGACTCGTAGCTCGTCATCGACCAAGTCATGAAGAACTCCCATTGCCGCGACCCGAAGATGGAGGCCTACTGCGATGAGGTTCGGCGCCTAGAAGACAAGTTCTACGGGCTCGAGCTCAACCACATCGCCCGGCACTACAACGAGACTGCGGACGAGCTGGCTAAAATAGCCTCGGGGCGAACAACGGTTCCCCCGGACGTCTTCTCCCGGGATCTGCATCAACCCTCCGTCAAGATCGACGACACGCCCGAGCCCGAGGCACCCTCGGCCCAGCCCGAGGTACCCTCGGATCATTCCGAGGCACCCTCGGCTCGGCCCGAGGTATCCTCGGTTCAACCCGAGGTACCCTCGGCCCCCGAGGGCGAGATGCTGCACGTCGAGGGGGAGCAAAGCGGGGTCACGCCTGATCAAAACTGGCAGACCACGTACCTGCAATATCTCCACCGAGGAGAGCTACCCCTCGACCGAGCCGAGGCTCGGCGGGTGGCGCGGCGCGCCAAGTCGTTCGTCTTGCTGGGTGATGAGAAGGAGCTCTACCACCGCAGCCCCTCCGGCATCCTCCAGCGATGCATCTCCATCGCCGAAGGTCAGGAACTCCTGCGAGAGATACACTCGGGGGCTTGTGGCCATCACGCAGCGCCTCGAGCCCTTGTCGGGAATGCTTTCCGGCAAGGCTTCTACTGGCCGACGGCGGTGGCCGACGCCACTACAATTGTCCGCACCTGCGAAGGGTGTCAGTTCTACGCAAGGCAGACCCACCTGCCCGCTCAGGCTCTGCAGACGATACCCATCACCTGGCCTTTTGCTGTGTGGGGTCTGGATCTCGTCGGCCCCTTACAGAAGGCACCCGGGGGCTACATGCACCTGCTGGTCGCCATCGACAAATTCTCCAAGTGGATCGAGGTCCGACCCCTGAACAGCATCAGGTCCGAGCAGGCGGTGGCGTTCTTCACCAACATCATCCATCGCTTCGGGGTCCCGAACTCCATCATCACCGACAACGGCACCCAGTTCACCGGCAGAAAGTTCCTGGACTTCTGCGAGGACCACCACATCCGGGTGGACTGGGCCGCCGTGGCTCACCCCATGTCAAATGGGCAAGTAGAGCGTGCCAACGGCATGATTCTACAAGGGCTCAAGCCTCGGATCTACAACAACCTCAACAAGTTCGGCAAGCGATGGATGAAGGAACTCCCCTCGGTGGTCTGGAGTCTGAGGACAACGCCGAGCCGAGCCACGGGCTTCACACCGTTCTTTCTAGTCTATGGGGCCGAAGCCATCTTGCCCACAGACTTAGAATACGGTTCCCCGAGGACGAGGGCCTACACCGACCAAAGCAACCAAGTTAGCCGAGAAGACTCGATGGACCAGCTGGAGGAGCCTCGGGACAAGGCCTTGCTACACTCGGCGTGGTACCAGCAGTCCCTGTGACGCTACCACGCCCGAGGGGTCTGGTCCCGATACCTCCAGGTGGGCGACCTGGTGCTTCGGCTGCGACAAGACGCCCGTGGGCGGCACAAGCTCACGCCCCCCTGGGAGGGGCCATTCGTCATCGCCAAGGTTCTGAAGCCCGGAACGTACAAGCTGGCCAACAGTCAAGGCGAGGTCTACGGCAACGCCTGGAACATCCAACAGCTACGTCGCTTCTACCCTTAAGATGTTTTCAAGTTGATCATATACCTCGCACCCACGCAAAGTTTAGTCATCAAGGAAGGGTCGGCCTCGCCTCGGCAAAGCCCGACCCTCCCTCGGGGGCTAAAAGGGGGGGAACCCCCTCTGCGTCGAAATTTTCCTCGAAAAAAGATCTTTTCTGCCAGAATGTCTTTCGCGCTT
Organism: Zea luxurians; assembly: GCA_029449295.1. Classification (NCBI taxonomy): domain Eukaryota; kingdom Viridiplantae; phylum Streptophyta; class Magnoliopsida; order Poales; family Poaceae; genus Zea; species Zea luxurians. Next base: position 19,871,253 of record JAOPSE010000034.1, on the reverse strand, counting down.
TTTGGCTACTTCGAAAGTGGATCCTGAAAACGACGGAGTACACATAAGCAGCCAAGGCTGACCGAGCCGAGGGACTCCTACGCCTCCAGGATACGGATACCTCACTCATCACCTTCTGCAATAAGTAACTCACGTTCGGATAAGTGATTCTGCGGACCGAACAAGTCTTCACGTTCGAAAGCTCTTCTGCCGAAGCGATCCTTCGAGCCTTCTCGACTGCGTCGATGACAGAGCCCCATGGACGGGTAAGAGTGCGCGTAAGCGGCAAGGCCGACCGAGCCGAGGGACTCCTACGCCTCCGGGATACGGATACCTCACTCATCACCTTCCGCGAGAAGCAACTCTCGCTCGCACGAACATTTCTGTTACCGACAAAAAAGTCCAGATACTCGAAACAAGAGGAAAAGAGACGCAGCTTTACAACATGGCGAGGGTGTGTTTAGGCCTCGGCGGCCGCAGAAAACACACGCTACAAGACAATCCGATCCTACAGGCTCGGATCTTGATGGCTGAAGGGAGCAGCAGCACCCTCGGTATCGACGACACCTTCAGCGAGGTCCGACCTAGCCTCGGACGGCGACGTGGTCTGAAGATCTCCACTCTGAAGGACGACGTCATCGCCACGCCCGGGCCATTGCTACCAGGGTCTTCTCGGGAATCCGGCCCGAGCAGGCGGCTCGTCCGGTCACCCCGGGGCCTCGGCCAGCTGCCCTGCAAGGACGTCAGCCCGACCCGAGGCCTCGGCTGGTCAATTCCGGCGTCGGTCCCGCTAACGGACGACCCGGCCAGGCTCAGGCCAACCAGGTTTTCTTTTTGAGCCAACTCTGCCTTTGTTCGCGCTGACACCGCTACCCCTGGCCTCGGCTCATCGAAGAGCGGCCGAGGGGTTCCTCTGACTAAGCAAGGCAAGCCTCGGACAACAAGGCCGACCGAGCCGAGGGACTCCTACGCCTCCGGGATACGGATACCTCACTCGTCACCTTTACACGGGGCGATTCATGCTTGGTGAAGCGGTTCGGACAACAAACAGGCGAGTCTTAGCGCTCGAAAATGAGGAAAAAACATGGCTCCGTGCCGAAAATACATACATGTTCAGGCCCCGACAGCCACAATGAACAAAAACACTGGCATTCAAAGTGCCATTACAAACGGAACTCTGGTTCCGTCCCCGCGGGTATGAACAACCTCGAGCCTGCGGGGCGATGAACATCGGGGGACCCGCCAGCGACCTCTGCAGCGGCAGCCATGGTCCCAGGACGGACGCGGCCGCCGGAGGGCTCTCGTTCGCGTTCCCGCTCAAGGGACGCGAACCAGCTATTAAAGCTAAAGAGCGGGCCGCTCCCAAGAGCACCGGCAGGTCCTCGCTGCCGTCCTCGCCGCAACAGTTCGCCTTCCCCAGCATGGCTGGAGGACGTCTCCTCCGCAGAACTGGAGGGTGTTTGCCACCACCAGAAGCTGGAAGAAGAGGTGGCCCGCCGGCCCGCGCGGGAGGTAGAGCCCCGGCTCGCCTCGCTCCCCGCCCCAGCGAGGATGACGAACACCCTCAAGGCTGAGGGCGGGACCAAGATCAAAGCCCGGCTTGCCCCTCCCCATCCAGGGGCTGGAGGTCACCGTCTTGGGTGACCACCAGTGGAGGGGTGCAACCGGGCTGCGTGATGAAAATCCTTGAAGCCGAACGATGGCTGAAAGGTACCAACTCCCGCGGAGTTGTGATTCCTCCAACGACGAGGCGGAAAGACGGCGGATATCCCCCATCCGGGGGCTTGGAAGGCGGAAAGATGCGATGCATAAGGGAGCGCGAAGACATGGTCGCCTTCCAAGGGGGTCACCCTCCTTTTAAAGGCGGCTCTCCCTACTTGCGTCCCCAGCCATCATGGGCTGAGTCTTCTCCAACACACTCCAAGGTCCTCCCCTACGGCGCGGGGGCTGGGTCCCACAAGTCATGCAAGCCGACTCAGAGCAGAAGAAGCCAAACCGCCGCGCGCGGTGCGTACAACCGCCCAGCGGTTACAAGCGACCCTCCACTTTTGCCCAGACCAGCGGACGAAAGGGTGGGCAGCCATGCAGGCGGCATGCAACCGCGCCAAGTGGGCGCACTTCTCCGATTCCCAACACGCCCAGCATGGAGGCCCAGGCCCACGCGTCATGCAACCGGCGCGCCGAATGCTTCGTGCATGCAACCACACCGCCACTTGCGCCACCACTGCGCCTCCTCGACTATGGAACCAATGCCGTGACTCGAGGCGGCCCAGTGCACGACCCAGCAGCGCCAGCCTGGCGCGATGGTCAATGCAGCCAAGAATGGGCTGGCGGTAATGGCGGTGGCAGGCAGGCAGGAGCAGCGGTCACGTCATCAACCAAGCTCACGTCCCGTCCGGGGGCAGCGAGAGAACCCTCTCGCACGGCGTGAAGACAGCGCGCCCGTGCTCCGTCCCTCGAACGGCTCGCGCACGCGCAACGGTCGCTCCTCCAACCACTCGCCCCATCGCATTAACTCCGCGGCGGGACAGGCGGCACCTCTGGCAGGAGAAGCGGGCGACGCTTCGCCTTCGCCATAATGACCGCGTCAAAAAAGGTACGCCGCGCCGTTCGATTTCGTATCCTTTTCCTTTTTTTCCTCTTTCTCTCTCTTGCAACAGGGACCGGGAAAGGGGGATACCCCGAAAAGGATCCTTCCCCGTGAAGGAACCAGGCCCCGAGCCTCCCTACTGATCAGAGGTTCGAAGGCTGGCCCCTCGGAAGGGTTCGACAGCTGTCTCAGATCACGTGGGCCCTACACCCACTACTGGTCAGAGGTTCGAAGGCCAACCCCTCGGAAGTGTTCAACGACCGCCTCAGGCCACTCGGGCTCCGCGCCCACTACTGATCAAGGGTTCGAAGGCTGGCCCCCGAAGGGTTCACAGCCGCCTCAGACGCCGAGCGAGGGATGACCATGGGGACCGGGTCCGGCAGATCACCCACAGGTACTTTTGGGCGTGCCTCTGGGCCCCTAGCCGACCCCTAACGAACGGGGCACGGACGTCCACTCGGATCACCCGCTTGCAGCTCACCGGAGACACCATGTTCGGCGCCCATCGAGGGCAACATGGCGCTTTCCCCCCGTCCTCCTTGCGGAAAGGCGATGCAGGGGCGTATGTAAAAAAGTCGAGTCTGTCCCTGATCGCCCTCTCGCCCTGTGCAGAGGCTCGGGGGCTGCTCTCGCAAACCCGGCTCTGGCCGAACCGTTGACAGCGTCAACATACCAGCCCGAGAACTTGGGACCCAACCGTACACCCGGGCTACGGCCAGCTCGCATGAGGGAACGACCAGACTAGCCGAAGCGTTACGCGAGGCATTAAGACCTCGAAGGAGTGAAACCACTCCTCCGAGGCCTCGGGGGCTACACCCGGCGGGTGCGCTCGCGCGCACCCACCGGAACAAAACGCAACCGAGAAAGGCTGGTCCCCTTGCAAAAAAGTGCGACGAAAGCCTCCAAGCGAGTGCTAACACTCCCTTCGAGGCTCGGGGGCTACTGTCGGGGACCATAATTAGGGGTACCCTCAAGGCTCCTAATTCTCAGCTGGTAACCCCCATCAGCATAAAGCTGCAAAGGCCTGATGGGTGCGATTAAGTCAGGGATCAGTCCATTCGAGGGACTCGATCACGCCTTGCCCGAGCCTAGCCTCGGACAAGGGCAGCCGACCCCGGAGGACTTCCGTCTCACCCGAGGCCCCTCTCCAGCGGTGGACATATTTCCGGCTTGCCCGAGGCCCTGTCTTCGCCAAGAAGCAACCCTGACCAAGTCGCCGCACCGACCGACCAAACCGCAGGAGCATTTAATGCAAAGGTGGCCTGACACCTTTATCCTGACGCGCGCCCCCCAGCCGGCAGAGCCGAAGTGACCGCCGTCACTTCGCCGCTCCACTGACCGGCCTGACAGAAGGACAGCGCCGCCTGCGCCACTTCGGCTGCGGTGCCACTTGACAGAGTGAGACTGACAGGCAGTCAGGCCCGGCCGAAGGCTCCATAGGAAACTCCGCTCCGCCCAACCCAGGGCTCGGACACGGGCTAAGACCCGGAAGACGGCGAACTCCACTCCGCCTAACCCAGGGCTCGGACACGGGCTAAGTCCCGGAAGACGGCGAACTCCGCTCCGCCCGACCCAGGGCTTAGACACGGGCTAAGACCCGAAAGACGGCGAACTCTGCTCCGCCCGACCCAGGGCTCGGACACGGGCTAAGACCCGGAAGACGGCGAACTCCGCTCCGCCCGACCCAGGGCTCGAACACGGGCTAAGTCCCGGAAGACGGCGAACTCCGCTCTACCCGACCTAGGGCTCGGACACGGGCTAAATCCCGGAAGACGACGAACCCCGCTTCGCCCGACCCCAGGGCTCGGACTACGCCCTGGCCTCAGCCGACAGTCTCCGCCTCGCCCGACCCGGGGGCTCGGACTCGACTTCGGCCATGGAAGACAGACTCGACCTCGGCTTCGGAGGAGCTTCCACATCGCCCAACCTAGGGCGCAGACCAGCCACGTCAACAGGAGGCGCCATCATCACCCTACCCCGAGCTGACTCGGGCCGCAGGGAACAAGACCGGCGTCCCATCTAGCTCGCTCCGCCAGATAGGCAATGATGGCGCCCTGCATACTCTGTGACGACGGCGGCTCTCAGCCCCCTTACGGAAGCAAGAGGACGTCAGCAAGGACTCAACCGCTCTGACAGCTGTCCCTCCACCAGGCTCCATCGCTCCTCCGACGGCCACGACATCACACCAGCTGGGTGCCAAGATCTCTTCGGCTGCCACAACGGCATGTACTTAGGGCGCTAGCTCTCCTCCGCTAGACACGTAGCACTCTGCTATACCCCCCATTGTACACCTGGATCCTCTCCTTACGCCTATAAAAGGAAGGACCAGGGCCCTCTTAGAGAAGGTTGGCCACGCGGGGACGAGGACGAGACAGGCGCTCGCTGGAGGCCGCTCGCTCCCTCTCCCGCGTGGACGCCTGTAACCCCCTACTGCAAGCGCACCCGACCTGGGCGCGGGACGAACACGAAGGTCGCGGGATTCCCACCTCTCTCACGCCGGTCTCCGGCCGCCTCGCACTCCCCCCTTCGCGCTCGCCCTCACGCTCGACCTATCTGGGCTGGGGCACGCGGCGACATTCACTCGTCGGCTCAGGGACCCCCCGGTCTCGGAACGCCGACAGTAATGTAGAAAGCTATATATTTCAGCACATAAGGTATGTATTGTGATTATATGCATGATTAAAATATTGGAAACGATAAATTTCTGCAATGTTGTAAACTCACCTGCGTCTTATTTGGGGCATCCATTGTGATATTGCACTTCTTTTTTGGTGGCTCAAAGTCATCATCATCATCATCATCCACATTAGGCATAGGAATCTTTTTAGCATCGGCAGCAACACCCCTCTTTCTATGCTGCGGAGGATCACCATCACACCACGTATTTGTAGGGTCTCCAATGTCAGTCGAGCGCGGAATGTCAACACTGAAACATTCTTGACTTGACTCAATGATTAAATGCTTCGGATTGGTTGGGGGTCGATCAACCTTCCGCATAATTGAAGCAGCAGTCTGCAAAGGAACAATGTAAAACATCCGTGCTTTATTGAGTTACATCAACATATACACCAATGATTATACGAACTAATTGTACACTCTACACGGTCATACACATTATAATTCCTCAATTGTGTTATATGACCCTAACAACATAAATGGTAAGTGAACAAAACATCAAAAAAATCGTATCATTGCATTGTAGAAATTGTCATATACATATATGCAAACCACCAGAATGTTTATCTAAAACAGTATTTCCTCATAAAAATATATATTTATGCAGTAGTAGTAGTAGTGAATAAGCAGCAACATAAACATTTATACATTACTAAAACAAAACATGCAACCAGAAGTTCATATATTTATTATTGCAATTTGGACATGATTGATGACCATATTTATGTGAACAATATGATCCAGTAAGTATCTAAAAAGTGAAATGCATTTCAGTTTATCTGAATAATAGATAGTAGAACGAAGTCATGTGCAGCACAATTTTTTCCACATCAAAATATCAACCGCTACTTCATAAAGGTATGTATAATTCACATCATTGCATATATCTTCACCCACACGATTTGTGCATTCAATGAGTCTAAAACAACATGTCCGTGAAACTTTATCGAAGCTACAGGCTCTATGATAAAAAAACTGAACCATAATCGCCCAAGAACAGTAATATGAATTTAATATCAAATTCTATACTGAAAGCTACTATGAATGTAGGCGCTGTGACCTCCTGTCTGAAAAAAAACCTAGGAAAGCAGAGGACGTCCATTGGTGGGCGTGTAAAATACCAATGTGACGCGGTGGCGGAGGATTGACAGCGGCGACCGGCTCGACGACACTGTCAACGGCGACGCAGATTAGGGTTGAATGCGCGCGGGGACGAACGAAGGCGATTCGCACTGGCGGGAGGGGAGGAACGAGATTAGGAAGTAGCATTGTAAGCCATAAATTTTACAGAGGAACTCGAGCACCTTGGAAGCCGGACGACCGGCCGTCCGCGGACGTGTACCAATGTGACGCAGGGCGCGGAGGATTGACAACGATTCGACGATACTGTCAACGGCGGCGGTGATTCGAGTTGAGGGCGTGTGGCGGCGGAGGACCGAGAATCGCGCTGGCGGGAGAGGAGGAAGACGAATCGCCCTGGCGACGCCTGAAGAATCGCGGTGAGTCGGCCAGGAAGGTTGACCGCGCAGGGAGTTAGGGTATAGAAATGTTTGACCGCGTGGAAAGTGGGGTAGTGGGCCTAATCCTTTATTTGTGGAACGTGGGTCGGATGAAGTAGTTACGCTAAATCGCTATTGTGCATAGACAGGAGAATGGAATAGCGTAAACATGTGTTGACTAAGGAAGATATGGTTGACCACGTGGAAAGTGGGCCTAAGCCGCTTTTTCTGGAACGAGGGTTCGGGGGTGTTACTCTGTTTACGCTAAAGTGGTTTTTCGTTTACGCTAAATCAGTTTGCTTGCATAAAAAGTGAATGGACGTGGGCTTAAACGGATTTGCGGAATTGATGGTCGGGGCTCTCCACAGTTATATATATATGGAACACATACCACTAACACAGACATATGGTTATTTTGTTTTTGTCAAAATTTAATTACGGGGAAAGAAGACTAAATTTGCTCGAGGCCTGTTAACAATAGTATCTAGTAATTTCCAACCTGCAAACAAATACATATCTGTATAAGCATACATATACGTATAGCAGTCAATATAATTTCCATCCTGAGTTTTATTACACACACAGCAATCGGTTCCCTAGCTATCTACTATATCCACCACACCACATCCACCCGGCCAGCAGCGAATGGAAGCGCTGATCCAGCAGAACACTTGAGAGAGACGCAGAAGAAGAGATGTAGAGCTCAAGTACAGCGCTAGACAGCAGATCAGCTGGTAAGGACGGCGGCGTGGGGCGACGGCGGTGGCGGTGGCGCAGCAGCCATCGGTGGTGGTGGTGGGGACGCGAAGGGGAGGCTCCGGAGGACGAGGAAGCGAACACGGCGCGGCAAGATGCGCCGCGGAGCCGAGGATGAGAGCAGGCGCTCCACGGCGCGCTCCACCGCCGCCGTGTACTCCTCCAGTAGCTCCGCCATGATCGCCACGAGTATCATCTCTCCTCAGGATGGCGCGGCAACAACACGACGGTGTTTGTCTGTCTTGACTTCTGCGAGTATACACTGAGTGAGGTCTGACTGACCTTCCTCGCTTCCTTTATTACTGTTCTCTCACACCTCTTCTTTCTTTCGAAAAAGCGAGGCCTCGTTGTATTGTATGGATTTCCCTACAGCAGTAGTAGTCCATTGTTGCAGTTAATAACGGTGAGTTTATCCGGATTCAGGAGCTGTGACGTGGTGGGAATGGGATGGAGGGCGTTCTGCTGCGGTATAGTATAGATCTTTGTCCGTTCGGTGGTCCCACCCACTCAGCAGTGGCGGAGGATAGTAAAAACCAAGGTGGGCCATGCCTACGTTTGCTTTTGCACATGCCCTTTACTCAGTGCATAATAATTAAGTAATTACACATCTAATTCTATTGATTGCACGTGGGGCTGAAAAATAAGCTCGAGTCTGGATCGGATCGAGCCTATTTCTCAAGCTCGTTTTTCAGCGGCTCATGAGGCGTGTCAAATTAACCAATTTATAGAATAATAATAAATATTAGATAATTTTATAAATACTAGCTTGTTTTTGTCCTTAATGATGAATATTAGATAATTTAAATTGCTTGACGCATATGCTTGAAGTGTTTAGTTTGAATTTGTGGCTATTTTGCTTTTCAATCAAAAGGATAAAATAAAAAGAAAAGGACATTCAAATTTCAGAATAAAAGAAAACCCCAAAGGAGCCCATAAACCCCTCCCCCTCGGCCTTTCGACCCAACTGGCCCGCTTTGCTCGCGCCCGCTTCCCCCCTCCTCTCTCTCTCTGCAGGTGGGTCCGCCCTGTGAGCGCCACCTCGCTTGCTCGCGCGCCCGCTCTCCCCTCTCCTCTACACTGTGGGTCCCATCTATCGGCGCTACCCCACTTGCCCGCGCACCCACTCCCTCTCTCTGCTCGGTGGGCCCCGCATGCCAGCGGCTTCGAGCGCGCCCGCAGCCACCTCTCCCGCTCCGCGCGCACGCACGCCGAGAACGGCGGGGCCCCCGCGCCCGAAGCGAAATCGCAGCTGTCGGGGACCATAATTAGGGGTACCCTCAAGACCCCTAAATCTCAGCTGGTAACCCCCATCAGCACAAAGCTGCAAAGGCCTGATTGGTGCGATTAAGTCAAGGATCGGTCCATTCAAGGGACATGATCGTGCCTCGCCCGAGCCTAGCCTCGGGCAAGGGAAGCCGACCCCGCAGAACCTACGTCTCGCCCGAGGACCCCCCCTCCAGCAACGGGCACACTATCGGCTCGCCCGAGGCCCAGTCTTCACCGAGAAGCAACCTTGGCCACATTGCCACACCGACCGACCAAATCGCAGGGGCATTTAATGCAAAGGTGGCCTGACACCTTTATCCTGACGCACGCCCTCCAGTCGACAGAGCCGAAGTGACCGCAGTCACTTCGCCGCTCTACTGACCGGTCTGACAAGAGGACAGCGCCGCCTGCGCCGCTCCGACTGCTGAGCCACCCGACAGAGTGAGGCTGACAGCAGCCAAGGGCGGCCTCGTGCGTCATAGGAAACTCCGCCTCGCCCGACCCCAGGGCTCGGACTCGGGCTCAGCCCCAGAAGACGGCAAACTCCGCTCCGCCCGACCCAGGGCTCGGACTCGGGCTCAGCCCCGGAAGACGGCGAACTCCGCTCCGCCCGACCTAGGGCTCGGACTCGGGCTCAGCCCCGGAAGACGACGAACTTCGCTCCGCCCGACCCAGGGCTCGGACTCGGGCTCAGCCCCGGAAGACGGCGAACTCCGCTCCGCCCGACCCAGGGCTCGGACATGGGCTCAGCCCCGGAAGATGGCAAACTCCGCTCCGCCCGAACTAGGGCTCGGACATGGGCTCAACCCCGGAAGACGACGAACTCCGCCTCGCCCGACCCTAGGGCTCGGACATGGGCTCAGCCCCAGAAGACGACGAACTCCGCTCCGCCCGACCCAGGGCTCGGACATGGGCTCAACCCCGGAAGAAGACGAACTCCGCCTCGCCCGAACCCAGGGCTCGGACATGGGCTCAGCCCCAGAAGACGACGAACTCCGCTTCGCCCGACCCCAGGGCTCGGACTCAGCCCTGGCCTCAGCCGACGGTCTCCGCCTCGCTCGACCCAGGGGCTCGGACTCGACCACGGCCACGGAAGACAGACTCGACCTCGACCTCGGAGGAGCCTCCACATCGCCCAACCTAGGGCGCGGACCGACCACGTCGACAGGAGGCGCCATCATTACCCTACCCCGAGCTGACTCAGGCTACGGGGAACAAGACCGGCATCCCATCTGGCTCGCTCCGCTAGATAGGCAATGATGGCGCCCCGCACGCTCTGTGACGACGGCGGCTCTCGGCCCCCTTACGGAAGCAAGAGGACGTCAGCAAGGACTCGATAGCCCCGACAGCTGTCCTTCCGCTAGGCTCCAGCGCTCCTCCGACGACCACGACACCACACGAACCGGGTGCCAAAACCTCTCCGGCTGCCACGACGGCATGTACTTAGGGCTCTAGCTCTCCTCCGCTAGACACGTAGCACTCTGCTACACCCCCCATTGTACACCTGGATCCTCTCCTTACGCCTATAAAAGGAAGGACCAGGGCCCTCTTACGGGAGGGTTGACCCGCGCGGAGAAGGACGGGACGGTGCTCGCGCAAGGCCGCTCGCTCCCACTCCCGCGTGGACGCTTGTATCCCCCTACTGCAAGCGCACCCGACTCAGGCGCGGGGCTAACACGAAGGCCGCGGGATCCACTCTCTCGCGCCTGCCTCCCTCCGGCTGCCTCCTTTCCCCCCCTTCGCGTACCGCCTCGCGTCGACCCATCTGGGCTGGGGCACGCGGCGACGATTCACTCGTCGGTCCAGGGACCCCCCGGGTTTCGAAACACCGACAGTTGGCGCGCCAGGTAGGGGCCTGCTGCGTGTTGACGAACAGCTTCCTGTCAAGCTCCAGATGGGCAGTCTCCAGCAACCTTTCCAGCCCGGGACGGCGCTCCGTTTCGGGAATCTTGAGTTCATGTCCCTCGACGGCAGCTACGACATGATACTCCTTCCCCCGCCGTGCGACAGCGACAATGGCGGTCGACCACCCGCTCACCGGCGGGGAAATCGACGACGCCTTCCCCACGTGGTGGAAGGACGACATTCGGGCTTGTCCCGTCCCCTCCCCCGCCGACGGAGGAGGAGGCGGGGCAACCAAGGCCAAGCGGGAAGCGGCACCTCGTTGGCTGTCGAGCGAGTCGACGGCGCCGGCGCCCCAACGGAGGGCGCGTCGGGCATCGATCTCGCGTCTGAGACGAAGACGAGCGCCGCCTCCCCGCAACACACCAATCTCAAGCAAACGCACGACGCCAGCACGCTCGCGAAGGACTTGCTGGGCGTCACCCTCGTACCTGAGACAACGGTGCAGTCAGTCCCAGACGCGACCTCGTCACCGACCGTCGACCGAAAGGTACCGACCGATTCCCATCTCGTGTCTTTTGGATTCGGCCTCGACCCACCAAGCGACTCCGCTTCGGTGAGCACTCCCTTAGAGGCGAGTCCAAACCCTCTGGGGTATCGTGTACGGTCACCCTGGGACCGACTGACGGCCGACTCGACCTACGAGCCCTCGGGGTCCGAGGAAGATGGCGAGCCCGACCTCTGTTGGGATTTCTCCGGACTTGGTAACCCCAGTGTCGTGCGGGACTTCATGACCGCATGTGACTACTGCCTTTCCGACTGTTCCGACGGCAGCCGCGGCCTCGACAACGAGGACCGCAGCCCAAGTCGTGAATGTTTCCACATCGACCTAGGGGGTCCCGGCGAAGGCAACCATCTTGGTATGCCGGAAAACGGTGATCCCCCTAGGCCCGTGCCTCGCATTGACATCCTTCGGAAGCTAGCTGTGGTCCCCGTCCCGGCGGGGGGTCCTGACCCATAGCTCGAGCAAATCCGCGAGAGGCAGGCCAGGCTCGACGAGGGAGCAGGAACGCTTGTGCCGATCCACCGGGACATCGGGCAGGAATGGGCGGTCCAACCCCCGGCCGGAGAAGCGCGTCATCTCCCCCAGGACATCCAGCACCACATCGCCGACGACGTCAGGGTGAGGCCGCCGCCGGATTCCAGCGGAGTCGGCCAGAACCTGGCTGCAGCGGCAATACTCCTCCGCGCGATGCCGGAGCCATCAACCACCGAGGGGCGGCGTATCCAGGGAGAGCTCAAGAATCTCCTGGAGGACGCCGCGGTCCGACGGGCCGAAAGCTCTGCCTCCCGAAGGCAGGGGTTCCCCTCGGAACATCGCGCCGCGACTTCCCGATTCATGCAGGAAGCCTCGGTCCACTCCGGGCGCACGCGCAACATAGCGCCTGCGGCCCCGGGTCGCCTCGACAACGAGCGCCACCATCACAGCCGTCGGGCCCACCTCGATGACAGGGCGCGCCGAGGCTACCATCCCAGGCGTGGGGGACGCTACGACAGTGGGGAGGATCGGAGTCCTTCGCCCAAACCACCCGGTCTGCAGGCTTTCAGCCGCGCCATACGACGGGCACCGTTCCCGATCCGGTTCCGAACCCCGACTACTATCACAAAGTACTCGGGGCAGACGAGACCGGAACTGTGGCTCGCGGACTATCGGCTGGCCTGCCAACTGGATGGAACGGACGATGACAACCTCATCATCCGTAACCTCCCCCTATTCCTCTCCGACACCGCTCGAGCCTGGCTGGAGCACCTACCCCCGGGGCAGATCTCCAACTGGGACGACCTGGTCCAAGCCTTCGCCGGCAATTTCCAGGGCACGTACGTGTGCCCTGGAAACTCCTGGGATCTCCGAAGCTGCCGCCAGCAGCCGGGAGAGTCTCTCCGGGACTACATCCGGCGATTCTCGAAGCAGCGCACAGAGCTACCCAACGTCACCGATTCAGATGTCATCGGCGTGTTCCACGCCGGCACCACCTGCCGCGACCTGGTGAGCAAGCTAGGTCGCAAGAACCACCACTAGGGCGAGCGAGCTGATGGACATCGCCACCAAGTTCGCCTCTGGCCAGGAGGCAGTTGAGGCCTTTTTCCGGAAGGACAAGCAGCCCCAGGGCCGCCCACCGGAAGATGCTCCCGAGGCGTCAACTCAGCGCGGCGCCAAGAAGAAGGGCAAGAAGAAGTCGCAAGCGAAACGCGACGCCGCCGACGCGGACCTTGTCGCCGCCGCCAAGTACAAGAACCCTCGGAAACCTCCCGGAGGTGCCAACCTTTTCGACAAGATGCTCAAGGAGTCGTGCCCCTATCATCAGGGGCCCGTCAAGCACACCCCCGAGGAGTGTGCCATGCTTCGACAACACTTCCATAAGGCCGGGCCACCCGCGGAGGGTGGCAAGGCCCTCGACAACGCAAAGGAGGAAGATCACAAGGCAGGAGGGTTCCCCGAGGTCCGCGACTGCTTCATGATCTATGGTGGGCAAGTGGCGAACGCCTCGGCTCGGCACCGCAAGCAAGAGCGTCGGGAGGTCTGCTCGGTAAAGGTGGCGGCGCTAGTCTACCTAGACTGGTCCGACAAGCCCATCACCTTCGACCGGGCCGACCATCCAGACTACGTGCCGAGCCCGGGGAGATACCCACTCGTTGTCGACCCCATCATCGGCAACGTCAGGCTCACCAAGGTCCTCATGGACGGAGGCAGTAGCCTCAACATCATCTACGCTGAGACCCTCGGGCTCCTGTGGATCGATCTGTCCTCGGTCCAGACGGGCGCTGCGCCTTTCCACGGGATCGTCCCCGGGAAGCGCGTTCAACCCCTCGGACAACTCGACCTACCCGTCTGCTTCGGGACGCCCTCCAACTTTCGAAAGGAGACCCTCACGTTCGAAGTGGTCGGGTTTCGAGGAACCTACCACGCAGTGCTGGGGAGGCCATGCTACGCCAAGTTCATGGCCGTCCCCAACTACACCTACCTCAAGCTCAAGATGCCGGGCCCCAACGGGGTCATCACCGTCGGGCCCACGTACCGACACGCATACGAATGCGATGTGGAGTGCGTGGAGTACGCTGAGGCCCTCGCCGAATCCGAGGCCCTCATCGCTGACCTTGAGAGCCTCTCTAGGGAGGCGCCCAACGTGAAGCGCCACGCCGGCAACTTCGAACCAGCGCAGACGGTCAAGTCCGTCCCTCTCGACCCCTACAACGACGCCTCCAAGCAGATCCGGATCGGCTCCGAGCTCGACCCCAAATAGGAAGCAGTGCTCATCGACTTTCTCCGCGCAAACGCCAACGTTTTCGCGTGGAGTCCCTCGGACATGCCCGGCATACCGAGGGAAGTCGCCGAGCACTCTCTGGATATTTGAGCTGGGGCCCGACCCGTGAAGCAGCCTCTGCGCCGATTCGACGAAGAAAAGCGCAGAGCCATAGGCAAGGAGATCCACAAGCTAATGGCGGCAGGGTTCATCAAAGAGGTATTCCATCCCGAATGGCTTGCCAACCCTGTGCTTGTGAGAAAGAAAGGGGGGAAATGGCGAATGTGTGTAGACTACACTGGTCTAAACAAAGCATGTCCGAAGGTTCCCTACCCTCTGCCTCGCATCGATCAGATCGTGGATTCCACTGCTGGGTGCGAAACCCTGTCTTTCCTCAATGCCTACTCAGGGTATCACCAGATCAGGATGAAAGAGTCCGACCAGCTCGCGACTTCATTCATCACACCCTTCGGCATGTACTGCTATGTTACAATGCCGTTTGGTTTGAGGAATGCGGGGGCAACGTACCAGCGATGCATGAACCATGTGTTTGGCGAACACATCGGCCGAACGGTCGAGGCCTACGTCGATGACATCGTAGTCAAGACAAGGAAGGCCTCTGACCTCCTTTCCGACCTTGAAGCGACGTTCCGATGTCTCAAGGCGAAAGGCGTAAAGCTTAATCCCGAAAAGTGTGTCTTCGGGGTCCCCCGAGGCATGCTCTTGGGGTTCATCGTCTCCGAGCGGGGCATCGAAGCCAACCCGGAGAAGATCACAGCCATCACCAGCATGGGGCCAATCAAGGACTTGAAAGACGTACAGAGGGTCACGGGATGTCTCGTGGCTCTGAGCCGCTTCATCTCCCGCCTCGGCGAAAGAGGTCTGCCTCTGTACCGCCTCTTAAGGAAAGCTGAGTGCTTTGCTTGGACTCCCGAGGCCGAGGAAGCCCTCGGGAACCTGAAGGCGCTCCTCACGAACGCGCCCATCTTGGTGCCCCCCGCTGCCGGAGAAGCCCTCTTGATCTACGTCGCCGCAACCACCCAGGTGGTTAGCGCCGCGATTGTGGTTGAGAGACGAGAAGAAGGGCATGCATTGCCCGTCCAGAGGCCAGTCTACTTCATCAGTGAGGTACTGTCCGAGACCAAGATCCGCTACCCACAAATCCAGAAGCTGCTGTACGCGGTGATCCTGACACGGCGGAAGTTGCGACACTACTTCGAGTCTCATCCGGTGACTATGGTGTCATCGTTCCCCCTGGGAGAGATCATCCAGTCCCAAGAGGCCTCGAGTAGAATTGCGAAGTGGGCGGTGGAGATCATGGGCGAGACGATCTCGTTCGCCCCTCGGAAGGCCATCAAGTCCCAGGTCTTGGCGGACTTCGTGGCTGAATGGGCCGACACCCAGCTCCCGACGGCTCCGATCCAACCGGAGCTCTGGACCATGTTTTTCGATGGGTCGCTGATGAAGACGGGGGCCGGCGCAGGCCTCCTCTTTGTCTCGCCCCTCGGGAAGCACCTACGCTACGTGCTACGCCTCCACTTCCCGGTGTCCAACAACGTGGCTGAGTACGAGGCTCTGGTAAACGGGTTGCGAATCGCCATCGAGCTGGGGTCCGACGCCTCGACGCTCGCAGCGACTCGCAGCTCGTCATCGACCAAGTCATGAAGAACTCCCACTGCCGCGACCCGAAGATGGAAGCCTACTGCGATGAGGTTCGGCGCTTGGAAGACAAGTTCTACGGGCTCGAGCTCAACCACATCGCCCGACGCTACAACGAGACTGCGGACGAGCTGGCTAAAATAGCCTCGGGACGAACAACAGTTCCCCCGGACGTATTCTCCCGAGACCTGCATCAACCCTCTGTCAAGACCAAGGACACGCCCGAGCCCGAGGCACCTTCGGCTCCGCCTGAGGCACCTTCGGCTCCGCCCGAGGCACCCTCGGCCCAGTCCGAGGTGCCCTCAGCACGGTCCGAGGCACCTTCGGCTCCGCCTGAGACACCCTCGGCTCAGTCCGAGGTACCCTCGGCCCAGCCCGAGGTACCCTCGGCCCCGGAGGGTGAGGCACTGCGCGTCGAGGAGGAACCGAGCGAGGTCACGCCTAATCAAAGCTGGCAGACCCCGTACCTGCAATATCTCCACCGAGGAGAGCTGCCCCTCGACCAAGCCGAAGCTCGGCGGTTGGCGCGGCGCGCCAAGTCTTTCGTCTTGCTGGGAGACGGGAAGGAGCTCTACCACCGCAGCCCCTCAGGCATCCTCCAGCGATGCATTTCCATCGCCGAAGGCCAGGAGCTCTTGCAAGAGATACACTCGGGGGCTTGCGGCCATCACGCAGCACCTCGAACCCTCGTTGGAAACGCCTTCCGACAAGGATTCTACTGGCCGACGGCGGTGGCCGACGCTACTAGAATCGTCCGCACCTGCGAAGGGTGTCAGTTCTACGCGAGGCAGACCCACCTGCCCGCTCAGGCTCTGCAGACCATACCCATCACCTGGCCATTTGCTGTGTGGGGTCTGGACCTCGTTGGCCCCTTGTTGAAGGCACCCGGGGGCTACACGCACCTATTGGTCGCCATCGATAAATTCTCCAAGTGGATCGAGGTCCGACCCCTAAACAGCATCAGGTCCGAACAGGCGGTGGCGTTCTTCACCAACATCATCCATCGCTTTGGGGTCCCGAACTCCATCATCACCGACAACGGTACCCAGTTCACCGGCAGAAAGTTCCTGGACTTCTGCAAGGATCATCACATCCGGGTGGACTGGGCTGCTGTGGCGCACCCCGTGACGAATGGGCAAGTGGAGCGGGCCAACGGCATGATCCTGCAAGGACTCAAGCCTCAGATCTACAACGACCTCAACAAGTTCGGCAAGCGGTGGATGAAGGAACTCCCCTCTGTGGTCTAGAGTCTGAGGACAACACCGAGCCGAGCCATGGGCTTCACACCGTTCTTTCTAGTCTATGGGGCCGAGGCCATCTTTCCCACAGTCCTAGAATATGGTTCCCCGAGGGCGAGGGCCTACACCGACCAAAGCAACCGAGCCAACCGAGAAGACTAACTGGACCAGCTGGAGGAGGCTCGGGACATGGCCTTACTACACTCGGCGCGGTACCAGCAGTCCCTGCGACGCTACCACGCCCGAGGGGTTCGGTCCCGAGACCTCCAGGTGGGCGACCTGGTGCTTCGGCTGCGACAAGATGCCCGAGGGCGGCACAAGCTCACGCCTCCCTGGGAAGGGTCGTTCGTCATCGCCAAGGTTCTGAAGCCCGGAACATACAAGCTGGCCAACAGTCAAGGCGAGGTCTACGGCAACGCTTGGAACATCCAACAGCTACGTCGCTTCTACCCTTAAGATGCTTTCAAGTTGCTCGTATACCTCGTTCACACACCAAGTCTGGTCGTCAAGGAAGGGTCAGCCTTGCCTCGGCAAAGCCTGACCCTCCCTCAGGGGCTAGAAGGGGGCAACCCCCTCTGCGTCAAAATTTTCCTCGAAAAAAGAAAAAAATCTTTTCTGCCAGAATGCCTTTCGTGCTCTTCGACTACTTCAAAAGTGGATCCTGAAAATGACGGAGTACACGTAAGCAGCCAAGGCTGACCGAGCTGAGGGACTCCTACGCCTCCGGGATACGGATACCTCACTCATCACCTTCTGCGATAAGTAACTCGCGCTCGGATAAGTGACTCCACGGACCGAACAAGTCTTCATGCTCGAGAGCTCCTCTGCCGAAATGATTTTTCGGGCCTTCTCGACTGCGCCGGTAACAGAACCCCATGGATGAGTAAGAGCGCGCGTAAGCGGCAAGGCCGACCGAGCCGAGGGATTCCTACGCCTCCGGGATACGGATACCTCACTCATCACCTTCCGTGAAAAGCAATTCTCGCCCGCACAAACAATTCTGTTACCGACAAATGAGTCCGGATACTCGAAACAAGAGGAAAAGAAACGCAGCTTTACAACACGACGACGGTGTGTTTAGGCCTCGGCGGCCGCAGAAAACATACACACACTACAAGACAACCTGATCCTGCAGGCTCGAACGTCGACAGCCGAAGGGGCCAGCAGCACCCTCGGCATCAACTACACCTTCTGCGGGGTCTGACCTAGCCTCGGACGGCGACGCGGTCGGAGGGCCCTCACTCTAAAGGACGACATCAGCACCACACCCGGGCCATCGCCGCCAGGGTCTTCTTCGAGAATCCGGCCCGAGCAGGCGGCTCGGCCGGCCACCCCGAGGCCTCGGCCAGCTGTCCCCCAAAGACATCAGCTCGGCTTGTGGCCTCGGCAGCTCAACTCCGGCGTCGGTTCCGCCAGTGGACGACCCGGCCAGGCTCTAGCCAACCACACCTCCTTTCCGAAGCCAACTCTGCCTCCGCCCGTGCTGACGCTGCTACCTCCGGCTTCGGCTCATCGAAGGGCGGCCGAGGGGTTCCTTTAACTAAGCAAGAGGGGCCTCGGACAGCAAGGCTGACCGAGCCGAGGGACTCCTACGCCTCCGGGATACGGATACCTCACTCGTCGCCTTTGCACGAGGCAACTCACGCTCGGTGAAGCGGTTCAGATAATCAACAAGGCGAGTCTCAGTGCTCGAAATGAAGAAAAAACACGGCTCCGTGCCAAAAATACGTACACGTTCAGGCCTCGACAGCCGCATTGAATGAGACACCGGCATTCAAGGTGCCAATACAAACGGAACTCCGGTTCCGTCCCCACGGCAGCAGCGATGGCCCCAGGGCGGAAGCCGCTGCGACCTTGCCCTCGCCCGCGCCGACGCTCGAGGGGCGAGGACAAGTACAAAGAGCCGGAGGCCTGGAGCACAGATGGTGGCAGTGATCCCGTAGGCGACGGGGACTTCTCGGGCCGCATCCACCTCGGCACATTCGAGTGGAGCATCAGCCCATCGGCAGATCCCCACTCAGATCCTCCCGGACGAGCGGAGCACCGACCTCTGCGCGGAGGCCCCGTACCATTGCAAAGGCAGGATAGCCCTAGAACACGAACGCCGCTCTAGCGGCGCGCGATGTTTTGGGCGGTCCACCCGTGCGCACGGCGCGACAACCGCCCTCGCGGCAGGAGGGGGCACGGGAGCCAAGCCGGCGAGCCCAACGTGCTGGAGCTGGCGACACCCGCCGTCGACCGGCCCCGCGTTGTCGAAGTCTGCCCCGCTCGCAGGGCTAGTGAGCGCCCTCTCCCTTGGATGCTAAAGGGGAGGCTGACCCACGAATCCGCGCGGGAGGTAGAGCTCCGGCTCAGCCTGGCCTCCGCCCCAGCGAGGATGATGAACATCCTTGAAGCTGAGGGCGGGACCAAGATCGCAGCCCGGCTCGCTTCTCCCCGCCATCAAGCTGGTGGTCACCGTCTTGGGTGACCACCGGCGAGGGGATGCAGCCAGGCTGCATGATGAAAATCCTTGAAGCCGAACGATGGCTGAAAGGTACAAACTTCCACGAAGTTGCGTTCCTCCGACGACAAGGCGGAAGGATTGCGGGCGTCCCCCATCCGGGGGGGCTCGGAAGATGGAAAGGCACGATGCATGAGGGGAGCGCGAAGGACATGGTTGCCCTCCAAGGGGGTCCCCCCCTTTTAAAGGCGACTCTCCCCACTTGCGCCCTCAACCGTTGCAGGTTGAGTCTTCTCCAACACGCTCCAAGATTCTCCCCCCCCCCCACGGCGCGGGGGCTGGGTCCCACACGTCATGCAAGCCGGTCCAGGGGAGAAGAAGCCAACCCGCCACGCACGCGGTGCATGCAACCACCCGGCGGTTACAAGCACTCCTCCACTTTCGCCCAGACCAGCGGGCGAAAGGGCGGACAGCCATGCAGGCGGCATGCAACCGTGCCAAGTGGGCGCGCCCCTTCGACTCCAATGAGCCTAGCATGGAGGTCCAGGCCCACGCGTCATGCAACCGGCACGCCGGTTGCTACGTGCGAGCAACTGCACCGCCACTCACGCCACTACCGCGCCTCCTCGACTGCGGAGTCAATACCGCGACTCAAGGCAACCCTGCAGCGCCAGCCAAGCGCGACGGTCAAATGCGGTCAAAATTGGGCCGACAGTAATGGCGGTGACAGGCGGGCAGAAGCAGCGGTCACGTCGTCGGCCAAGCTCACGTCCCATCCAGGGGCAGCGGGGGAGCCCTCCCTCACGGCGTCAAGACGGCGCGCCCGTGATCCGTTCCTCGAACGGCGCGCACACGCGCAACGACCGCCTCGCGAACCACTCGCCCCGTCGCATTAACTCCGCGGCAGGACAGGCGGCGCCTCAGGCGGGAGAAGCAAGCGACGCTTCACCTTCACCATAATGACCGCGTCGAAAAAGGTACGCCACGCCATTCGACTTCGCATCCTTTTCCTTTTCCTCTTTCTCTCTCTTACAACAGGGACCGGGAAAGGGGGATACCCCGAAAAGGACCCTTCTCCGTGAAGGAAACAGGCTCCGAGCCTCCCTACTGATCAGAGGTTCGAAGGCCGGCCCCTCGGAGGGGTTCAACGACCGCCTCAGATCGATTGGGTTCTGCGCCCACTACTGGTCAGAGGTTCGATGGCCGGCCCCTCGAAGGGTTCAACGGCCGCCTCAGGCCACTCGGGCTCCGCGCCCACTACTGATCAGGGGTTCGTAGGCTGGCCCTCGAAGGGTTCACAGTCGCCTCAGACACAGAGCGAGGGATGACCCTGGGTACGTTCGATACATAACCAAGGCTCGGGCTATCCCGAGGTACCCTAGGACATTTCTGAGACCAGCGGGAGCGATCTTGTAACGGAATCCCATCAGATGGAGGCATCGAGCCCTCGGACCCCGTCAAAGGGGACCGGGTCCGGCAGATCACCCGCAGGTACTTTTGGAGCGCGCCTCCGGGCCTCTAGCCGACCCCTAGCAAATGGGGCACGGGCGTCCGCTCGGATTACCCGCCAGCAGCTCACCGGAAACACCATGTTCGGCGCCCTCCGAGGACAACATGGTGCTTTCCCCCCTCCTCCTTGCGGAAAGGCGACACAGGGGCGTATGTAAAAAAGACGAGTCTGTCCTTGACCGTCCTCTCGCCCTGTGTAGAGGCTTGGGGACTGCTCTCGCAAACCCAGCTCCGGCCGAACCGTTGACAGCGTCAACATACCAGCCCGAGAACTTGGGACCCGACCGTGCACTCGGGCTACGGCCAGCTCGCATGAGGGGACAACTAGACCAGCCGAAGTGTTGCGAAACGCACTAAGACCTCGAAGGAGTAAAACTACTCCTCCGAGGCCTCGGGGGCTACACCCGGCGGGTGCGCTCGCGCGCACCCACCGGAACGGAATGCAACCGAAAAAGGCTGGTCCCCTTGCAAAAAAGTGCGGCAAAAGCCTCCAAGCGAGTATTAGTACTCCCTTGGAGGCTCGGGGGCTACTGTCGGGGACCATAATTAGGGGTACCCTCAAGACCCCTAAATCTCAGCTGGTAACCCCCATCAGCACAAAGCTGCAAAGGCCTGATGGGTGCGATTAAGTCAAGGATCGGTCCATTCAAGGGACATGATCGTGCCTCGCCCGAGCCTAGCCTCGGGCAAGGGAAGCCGACCCCGCAAAACCTACGTCTCGCCCGAGGACCCCCCCTCCAGCAACGGGCACACTATCGGCTCGCCCGAGGCCCAGTCTTCACCGAGAAGCAACCTTGGCCACATCGCCACGCCGACCGACCAAATCGCAGGGGCATTTAATGCAAAGGTGGCCTGACACCTTTATCCTGACGCACACCCTTCAGTCGACAGAGCCGAAGTGACCGCAGTCACTTCGCCGCTCTACTGACCGGTTTGACAAGAGGACAGCGCCGCCTGCGTCGCTCCGACTGCTGAGCCACCCGACAGAGTGAGGCTGACAGCAGCCAAGGCCGGCCTCGGGCGTCATAGGAAACTCCGCCTCGCCCGACCCCAGGGCTCGGACTCGGGCTCAGCCCCGGAAGACGGCGAACTCCGCTCCGCCCGACCCATGGCTCGGACTCGGGCTCAGCCCCGGAAGACGGCGAACTCCGCTCCGCCCGACCCAGGGCTCGGACTCGGGCTCAGCCCCGGAAGACGGTGAACTCCGCTCCGCCCGACCCAGGGCTCGGACTCGGGCTCAGCCCCGGAAGACGGCGAACTCCGCTCCGCCCGACCCAGGGCTCGGACATGGGCTCAGCCCCAGAAGACGACGAACTCCGCTCCGCCCGACCCAGGGCTCGGACTCGGGCTCAGCCCCGGAAGACGGCGAACTCCGCTCCGCCCGAACCAGGGCTCGGACATGGGCTCAACCTCGGAAGACGACGAACTCCGCCTCGCCCGACCCCAGGGCTCGAACATGGGCTCAGCCCTAGAAGACGACGAACTGTGCTCCGACCGACCCAGGGCTCAGACATGGGCTCAACCCCGGAAGACGACGAACTCCGCCTCGCCCGAACCCAGGGCTCGGACATGGGCTCAGCCCCAGAAGACGACGAACTCTGCTTCGCCCGACCCCAGGGCTCGGACTCAGCCCTGGCCTCAGCCGACGGTCTCCGCCTCGCCCGACCCAGGGGCTCGGACTCGACCACGGCCACGGAAGACAGACTCGACCTCGACCTCGGAGGAGCCTCCACACCACCCAACCTAGGGCGTGGACCGACCACGTCGAAAGGAGGCGCCATCATTACCCTACCCCGAGCTGACTCAGGCTACGGGGAACAAGACCGGCGTCCCATCTGGCTCGCTCCGCCAGATAGGCAATGATGGCGCCCCGCACGCTCTGTGACGACGGCGGCTCTCGGCCCCCTTACGGAAGCAAGAGGACGTCAGCAAGGACTCGACAGCCCCGACAGCTGTCCTTCCGCCAGGCTCCAGCGCTCCTCCGACGGCCACGACACCACACGAACCGGGTGCCAAAACCTCTCCGGCTGCCACGACGGCATGTACTTAGGGCGCTAGCTCTCCTCCGCTAGACACGTAGCACTCTGCTACACCCTCCATTGTACACCTGGATCCTCTCCTTACGCCTATAAAAGGAAGGACCATGGCCCTCTTACGGGAGGGTTGGCCCGCGCGGAGAAGGACGGGACGGCGCTTGTGCAAGGCCGCTCGCTTCCACTCCCGCGTGGACGCTTGTATCCCCCTACTGCAAGCGCACCCGACTCAGGCGCGGGGCTAACACGAAGGCCGCGGGATCCACTCTCTCACGCCTGCCTCCCTCCGGCTGCCTCCTTTCCCCCCTTCGCGTACCGCCTCGCGTCGACCCATCTGGGCTGGGGCACGCGGCGATTCACTCGTCGGTCCAGGGACCCCCCGGGTTTCGAAACACCGACAGCAGCCCCTGACCCCTTTTGGAGCATCTGCGCTCGCCCACTCCTCCCCTCGTCTCATTTCTCTCGCCCAAACCACCCTCACCCCGAGCTCGCCAGAGCTCTTCCCCACCGAGCCGCTCGCGCTCAAGATTCCCCACGGCGAGATCTTCCCGCCGTTCCTGACCGTGGTCCACCGCCGCCGCCTGAAGCTCTGCCCCAGTCGAGCTTCACCCAAGGTAAACTCGTCGGCGGACTTTCTTTTCTCTCTCCCCTATTCTCTCTTCTTCGTCGTGTAGTCGTCGGTAATGATCGACGACAGCATTGCTCCGTCGCGCCGTGGTCCTTCGGTCAATTGCCACCGCCCCCACATTCCCTATTTCACCAGAGCGTCGCCGGGGCCCTCCCCATTCCCATGCACGCGCAGTCGAAGGAAGAAGGCAGATCTGACGGCTGGGCCCCGCCTGGCAGCCTCCCCGCGCCGGTCCTCCTTCCCCCCTCTCTAAGTCGCTAACGCCCGGCCCCACTCGGCAGCTGCGCTAGCCGGTCGCCAACCGGGAGATCCCCGCCCATCAGCGCAGCCCTGCCTGGGCCACTGAGTCGCTGACCTCTGCCCCCCACCTATTGGCTGCACGCGCGGTCCGCGCCCGCCCCCGCCGATTTTAATCTCGGTCGTGGATCCGAGATCTGATGACCGAGGAAGCCTGATACCCCTTCGCCCGCATTTTTAACTAAAGGCCCCGGGTTTCTGGAAATAAACCCACTGTCCATTTTCCTTTCATCTGAGCCCCTGGAACCTTGCAGTTAGGCCCTCGGACCTTTAGTTAATCAGTAAAATGTATTTAATTTAGATTTTAAATCCCAAAACCTGTAAAATTCATAACTTGGCCATATGAACGCCGAATTAGGTGCTTCGAATTGCATTCGTTCATTTTGTTTTTGTCTATCTACTGAAAGTATGGTCATTCGCTGTTTTGGTATCTCAATTTATAGTTGATACCTAGTTTAAAGATTATGCTACTGGAGCCTTAATAGAAATAGAACAAAGATAGGAAACCCTAACAAATGTTCAAATACTCAAGTTTATAGGCTTAACATTATCTGATGTGTCATCCCATCACTGAACTAATTATACCTGAACAAGCAAATAACCACATAGACTTGGTTAGTGAATAATGAACCACTTTGTATAGTGATCTACCCTAGGCTTAGGGCACACCTCTTTGTTCGTACCTTTTTGATGAACCTATGTTTACTCTGTTGCAACTGTTTGGTGTACTGTTCTTTTGTGACTTCTCCAAGTGTGTTCAATGAATGATTGTTTTGTGTAGACAACGAGTAGTCCATGTTTCTCAAGGGAGTTGCATGAGAAGTCCCAGACCAGTAACTTGGTGAAAGCAAGTGTCGTCATCTGATCTATTATGCCCTACTTATTTTATAATTTACTCTCCCGCATACCATGATCAACCTAAGGATTGACTTTTTTTTCTGTTTATCTTGTCCCTCCGTTCCAAAATAATAGTCGTTTTAGCTATAGATTTTTATGTCTATATTTATATGGATAGCTATAAACCTAGACATATATAGAACACATACATTAATTTAATTATTGTATGAAAATAAAAACGTAAAACAATTTTTAATTTAAGACGGAGTGAGGTGAGTAAATGACGATTGCTTTGCTTGATAGTGACGACAAAATTGTACACGTACAAACCTTCATTTGCAGAAGTCGTTTTCACACCAGAATAAAGTTTACACGCGAGATGCCATGGATTATTATTTACAACAAGTGTACTGGTACACGTAACTGCAAAAGTTTGAGTCGATCCATATGTTGACTACTTATTTATTGTTTAATTAATAAAATAAAATAAAATGATAATTAAAACGAAAACAGATGCACACCACCATGTCACATTAGTGGATAGGACGGGCGGATGGCGATGCCGCAGAGCCCCTCCGGCTTGCCGGCGACGTCTTTCTTCATCCTGATGTATCCGCCGTCGCCCCACCCCTGCCCCCACGAGTTCTTGACGATCCAGTACCTGTCGCCGCCGGCCGCCTCCTGGCCGTAGCCGACGACGGTGACGCCGTGGTTGAGGTTGGTCCCGCAGGGCCCGTTGTACACTCCCTTCTTGTAGTGCTGGAAGTTGTCGCCGCCGGCCTCGATGGACACGGCCACGGGCTGCCCCGCCACGGCGTTGGCTAGCGACGCCTCGCTCCGGGTGGCCACGCGCCGGAGCCCGGCGATGCTGACCGCGTTGTGGGAGAGCTTGGCCCTGTTGCAGGCGTCCGTGGTGCCCGTGTACGGGTAGTCGGCCTCCGTGGTGATGCCGCCGTTGGAGGCGATCCACCGCAGCGCGCGGTAGCTGATGCCGCCGTCGCAGCCGTCGTCCAGCGTGTCGCAGTCCACTAGCTCCTGCTCCGACAGGGACACCAGCTTCCCCGTCCGGATCTGGTAGATGCCTTCGACTACCGCCACCGTCGAGAAGGCCCAGCACGACCCTGCGTGCACGATCCGATCCCGTCACCCGTCCATCCAGGACAAAAGCATGTGCGTTTTGCGCAGTGACAAGCATGCATGCATGTGGTTTAGAGAGACAGGCAAGAGCAACAACTGGTGGCAAGGCAAATGACAGGTGCCAGGCAGGACGGAATGATGATGGTGTCGGTTACGGACTGTGCGTACCACATCGGCCTTGGTTCTTCACCGGCGTCACGGCGCCGCTGGCTCGCCAGTCCACGCTCGCCGGCGCGGAGGCGGACAGGTTCACGTACACCGGCAGCTGGCCCGGCGCGCCCCCGACGGCGTCAACCGGCCCCGCGCGCGTGGTGATCACCGACTCGTCAGCGGGCAGCTGCGCCGGCGCGGGCGCCGTGTACATGGCCATGAACTCCTGGTTGGTGAGGTCGGTGTAGGCCGTCTCGCCGAGCTCGTACGTGAGCCCCGCCGCCTCGGCCTCGGCGTTGGTGGCCTCGATGTACGCCATGTTGCGCGCGTACACCCGGAACCGCCGCCGCTCCTCCGCGACCGTGGCGTAGGACTTGTTGTGCGCCGCCTTCCACCGCTGGAACCGCTCTATCATCGAGCTGTCGTCGGTGCTCATGCTCCCCTCCATGTCGCCGGCGCGTCTGTGGGCCCTCGCCGACGAGCAGCCGTGGTGGAAGACAGCGAGGAGGAGGAGGAGGAGGAGCACGCATGGCACCGACCGTTTGGAGGAGGACGCCATGGCTGATCGATCGGGACTGGTTGGCCCAGCCCTGTGGTAGGTCTACGCTTATGGAAGAGACAAATGATTATTGATCCAGGTGCATATATAAACG
Organism: Zea luxurians; assembly: GCA_029449295.1. Taxonomy (NCBI): domain Eukaryota; kingdom Viridiplantae; phylum Streptophyta; class Magnoliopsida; order Poales; family Poaceae; genus Zea; species Zea luxurians. The sequence continues at coordinate 19,844,759 of JAOPSE010000034.1, read as the reverse complement.
AGTGGTGCTGAGATGGATATACGTACAGAACTGTGATTGGAGAGGGGACGGACAAGTCAAGTGCTGCTGCACCTTGATCGACCCTACCTTTCCAACGTCAGCAGTGCTGACAAAAGTAGCATAGACACACCAGTTCAAACTTGTGATGCCCCAAAAAACATGTTTACTATAAACCAAATACTCCCTCCGTTTTAATATATACGTTGTTGACTTTTTTAAAAAACTTTGATCACTCATCTTATTTTTGTCTTATTCAAAAGTCTAAAATTTAAGTCACACTCAAACTACCACTAGTCGGTTGCTCGTGCGTTGCGACGACTTACAACAATACCCACGTAAACTATTCACCAAAAAAAAATTTAAGATTTTTTTATTGTCTCCACTCTCCGTATAATATTTTTTTTGATTTGGCTAACTAATGTTATTATTTACTCCATGCAACATGTCTTGGTACAACACGACCAATGAAGTGAGCGATTAGAAGAGAGTTCACAACGACTGACTAAACAAATAGAGATTATAAAATGACATAATTCCACCATATAGAGACTAAATAAGAGAAAGTTTGTGAGTTCAAATTTCTAAAATAAGTCACATGAACTCAAACTTATAAAAAAGATAGATCAAAATATGGAGTGATTGCTTAAGTCAGGCACCAATAAAAACTGGATGTGCTCCATATAAATTATGCTACTTCGTAGCAATTACTAACGTTCTTACCAACAAATAACCTTTTATTTAACTGTTAGTGTGACAAATCATTTTTGCTCCATCCAATTCAGCAACCTCAAACACCATGGAGTCCATTGCGCCAATGTGGTCTCAAGCCTCGGCCCATAGTGCTGGCCCGACCCGACACAATTATATTTTTTATTTTACAAAAAACGTATATACATATCTCTACGACTACTTAAGTTTCTAACGTAGGCGTCCACACAACGGATTGGTGCACGGTTCTGTCGATCTCTCCCACGCACGCGCATGGAAGCAGGCAGGCACCCTTCCCCGCCGCCCCGGATCTCGCCCCTCACGGATCTCGCGCCAGCTCCCGCCCTACACCTGCCTGCCCTTCCACTCTTCCCCCGCTGCCCCGCCGCGGATCTCGCCCCCCGCGGATCTCGCGCTAGCCACAACCGCGCACCCTCCCACGCGTGATGGAAGCAGCCTGCCATGCCCTTCCCACCACAACCGCGCAGCACCGTCCCCCGCAGAGCCAGAGACGAGGTAGCTGATCATGGGCACGGCGCCCCGCGCGGGGCGCTCCTTGGCCTCGATGAAGAGGGGCTCGGCGAAGGCCGCGGAGGGGAGCGGCGAGAAGGAGATGAGCAGCGCGCGGGAGGAGGAGAAGAAGAGCGACGCGGAGATGAGGAGCGATGAGAGCAGGACCGAGGCCAGCAGCGGCGCCGCCCACCACCAGTGAGCGTGGATGTGTGCCGCCGCCCCCGCCCCTGCCCTTCCCCACCGCCCCTTGTCCGCGTCGGCCGCCGCCGAGCCCATTTCAAACCCGGAAAAACCCCAAGCGCATTGAGAAAAGGGCCAGCGGTGGTCCCTTCCCCCCTCCAGTCTCCACCCTCCAGAGTCCAGACCTCCACTATCCACTCCAAAGTGCAGCAGCGGGCAAAACCAGGCACCCGCCAGATCTGATTCGTCTTCCCTCTCACTCATCTCGCCCGGCCTTCGCGGAGAGATCTGGCGATGGTGCCGACGAAAAGGAAGCGCACAACAGGTGCCACCGAACCCTCCCCAAACCCTAGCTTCAGATCTCGATGGCGAACCTCCACGTCTTCTTCGACATGACCGTCGGCGGTGCCCCGGCCGGCCGGATCGTGATGGAGTTGTACGCCAATGAGGTTCCGAAGACAGCGGAGAACTTCCGCGTGCTGTGCCGTGACAGACCCGTTCTGCGTCGTGCTCTGCCGGGTGGACACCGCGGGTGCTGACTGCGCTGGGCGCCTCCAGGACGCCCTTGCCGCCATCATCGATGATGATGGCCGCTCGCCTTGCGTGCTCCACAGGGACATGGCCGTCTACTCCGAGATGTACCAGCTCAGCTTCTCCAACAGGGACTTCCTCGCCGACTTCATCAGCAACGCACCAGAATGGGTCGACGTCATGAACCCGGGCCCCGTGCCGCTCGCCGTGGCCACGCGGTTCGACGAGCGGGTCATGGAGCTGCTGAGCGCGCTCGCTGACGCGGTGGAGGGGCGACCGAGCAGGTCGGCCGTCGGCGAAGCGCCATGGTCATCGTCGGGGGCTAGGAACCGGGCGGTGTACGCGCGCCGCGTACCCGGCTCTTCATCGCCTCCACCCGCTCCAGCGTCTCCACCACCTCCTTCATCGAGGGCCGGCTGCGGGGCTCGCCGACCAGGCAGCCGAGCGTCAGCTGCGCCGCCTGGAACGCCTGCCTGGAGTTGTACTGGCCCTCGAACCGCGGGTCCATGAGCCGCGCTAGCCTCCGGCGGTCCGCTAGGTATAGCTTCGCTCCTAGAATGTCCATTTTCTCTTGGAAAGTGACAAGGCACACTCCTGGAATGGCCATTCATGATTCTTGTGCGATATTTATCCATTTGGCCACAGCAACTGCTGGTGCATGATCATTGTCACGGTGGCAGGCATGTGCTCAAGACTTGTGTAGACTATTTGTTCACTTGTTTGAGTAGTAGTATCATGCCAGATCATTGTCATGGCGGCAGCCATGTGCTCAAGACTAGAAATACATTTAATTGCAGTATTTCTGTATCCGTATCACATATCAGGTTAAAAGAAGTAAGGCTACTGACTTTATAGGAAGCTGCTTAATGAGACTGAAACCACTTGTTATTCTATTCCAAATTGCTGGTAATTTCTTTGTTGCTGCAATTTATATTACGACATTCTATCTTGAAGTATAAAGCAGGGACATTGGTTCCTTCTCTTGAATACAAATGGGCTATAGTTGATAAAATTGATTAACTGATTTTGTGACTATGAATCTGACTGATTTGTGTTTCCTTGTTTTGTTGGCTTCAGGGAGTGTCCTTTTGATCTTAAAGAAGCAATATCAAGTATCTGTTTTGCTACTCCAAGATGTGCAGATCTACATGAACTGTTACAACTTAAAATGATCTTTGCAACTAAATATGGGAAGGAATTTGTTGCTGCAGCTTCAGAGTTGATGCCTGATTGCGGGGTCAGTCGTCAGGTTATATGACCTTGTGCAGATAATTGAACTACTCTCTGTCCATCCATGTTCTCATAGATATCCAGTCCTCACTTATATCCATATTTTTGTCAGGGAGCAGACCATGCAGAATTTGTGAAGGCAGCAACCACAGACAATGAGGTACACTTTGTAGAAACCAGTGATACAAGTGTTGCCGAAGTTCTATTTCCAGGTATTACGTTCGAGGAGAAATTTGTGGGCCTCGTTAAAAGCGAGCCAGAGAAGTTTGAAAAGTTCGGTAAGTATTTTGTAAAGTTTACTGGAGAAAAGACACAGACTGAAGCAAATATGCTGGGTTAAATTGCAATTCTTGTTCCATATGCAGTAACTCATATAGTGGGATTTTGCAGATGGGAAATTTGAAGAAAAGGAAATTTTGCAGTTTGTGGAGCTCAACAAGTTTCCTCTAATTACTGTATTCACTGAGCTCAATTTCGGTAAAGTATATTCAAGCCCTATTAAGCTGCAGGTTGGCACTCTCTGCCTTTTCTCTACTTTGATGATCAATCACATGTATGTTTCATTCAACTGCAATAAACCATTAACTGTATAATGACCAAAAGAAAACTATAGTACACTTACAATCCTTACAAAAGGAAAGTTAAATTTATTCTCTTGCAAATTTGTTCTAGGTCTTCACCTTTGCAGAGGCTTATGGTTTTGAAGATCTAGAATCTATGGTTGATGAAATAGCCAAAGCATTCAAGACAAAGGTGCCAACATATTGGTGCTTTTATTTTGTTTCTTACCATAATCACATCACCTGGATGACTATTTTGGTTAAACATGTTTTTCCACGGCATTGCAGATAATGTTTATATATGTTGACACTGCTGAAGAAAACCTTGCAAAACCATTCCTCACTCTTTATGGCGTTGAATCAGAAAGAAAGCCTACTGTAAGTCTCATGTTGGACTCCTAATTAGTATGCATATTGTTTTTTTCATGAATGCACGAGGGCACTTGTGTTCTACCGCTGACGTCTTGTGACTTATGAGTGGGTATGGGTGTAGTCCGATTGGTTACTGACTTGGATAATTGATTCCTTAAAGGTAGTGGGTGATAATAATAGCAGTTATTACTCTGGGACGTGAGCTGACAATCGTCAATTTTTTTCTATGTTGTTTAAGTCCAAGATTTCTGTTAGACATAAAGGGTTGTTAGATGATCTTGTTTGGTGTTACCTTCTCATTTCTTTGCTCTGGATGAAGATGTCACAAATAACTCTAACTTCTTCAAGGAGAAGCTTACTCAAGCCCTTCGGTACTTCAAGGATTTCATCTTTTGATTTATTTTCTTATATTCATCTTGAGTCCATGGAGTTCGACAGAGCACACGTTATTCAAGCATTCTTTGCCAGTGATAGGAATAAGGAGCTAGCAACAAACTACCTTCTTGAGCATGCTGGTGAGGAAGATTAAGCCTGTGTAGTTTTCATACGGTGAGAACTCTGCCATCCTCTGGTTGGTTATCTTCCTAAACATATATGGCAAGTGGCTCACATGTGGGGTGATTTCCTTTTTTTTTGCAATTTCTTCCACGACGCTCGACATCGGATGCTGGGTGTGTGTGCTCACATCGCATCGGAGAGGGACGATCTGCATAGCGATTGTTGGTCGAGTGAATCCTGCGGCGGGGTCAGATGATAAGCTATTCTAAATCGTGGTTCATTTGGTTGATTTACAGGGAGTATTGCTTATTACATAACATGTATAACTCTTTCACTTGTGGAGCAATGGGCCACCGAGAAGAAGTCCATGGAGAGCTGCAAGCTCATCTTCACCCGAGCAAAACAGTATGCTAAGGAATACGATGCCCAGGTCAGATGCCCTTCACCCGCTCTACACATGTTTCTCTCAAATTCGTATCGCTCGCCGGGTGTGTGACGATCTCAGCGCGTGCACATTTGATTGGTGTAGGGTTGGGATCGAGATGCCCACGATCAAGGTGCGGTCGGCAATAGTAGCTTCCCCACCGTCCTCAATTGCGTCGTCAACAGTCAACACGCCTGAGGTTCAGATTTACTTGTGGTATTTATTTGTTCCATAATTTACCTGCAGATGCAAGATATGGTTGCAACGTCAAATATAACTGATTATTCAATTTTTTATTCATTATTGTAGACTCGGAGACCTTGGACGATATTGTATCTTCTGTAAGACAAATATTAAGTATTGATGATAAAAGAAGAAGCAGTTCAACTCTTGGTAAGATCAACCGACTTTAGCCTCATAATGGTCCTATGATTTAGTAGGCATACAAAGCATTTAACTTCCAAATATTGTGAAGGTCCACTATGATATTTATTAGATGCACAATATTGATGAAAATAACTATTTTCGTTATACTTTATGAGCTTGAGCTATCATCCGTGTGACCATGTCTTTGCATTACCATGGGTGATGGTATAAATGGTTTTTAGTCATCATTCTACCAACTAAAAGATGATTTGTATTTGCTTGCACTAGCCAACTTGATTTGTTCTGTGTAGGACGAAGATGATGAAGGTGACAGAGTGTTGTTGACAATATATGTCGATGTAGTCGCTCTCAGTGGTGCAGCAGTGATCGTTTACTTAAAACGATATCAGTTGCGATTTCCAAAACCAGAGGATTTTTTTGAGGAGCGTGATTTGTGGCATATGAAACAAGCATTGCCATCAGCCAACACATTCTAAAGCTTTGCCTTCATTCGCCGCCATTTGCAAGCTAGGAGCTAAAGAAAGTATAGTACATGTACATGTAAGTTAACATTCGGCCAGTGCATTGCTTTCTAAGTAGGTTCTTAAGTAGGTTCTAAATGCTTTGCAAGAACTAAACCTTTTTTCTCTTAAAAAATTAGGGAAATGGAGGGGTGTCTTACCTAATGAATTTCAACTGGATGAATTTGAGATAATATGTAAGTACATGACATTATTCAATCAGCATGTAATTAGTTCAGTTAGAGGTGAAGTCTCTAAGATTTTACATTTATATGCTAAGGAGTTTCGGTTTATTATGTGCCTACAAGATTTATTATGTGCCTGAGGATGGAGATTGTAACAATAATATTTTTTACCCCAACCTAGTTACACATGAGTTGTGCATCATGGTTCTGTTTCTGAATTTTGGTGGAAGGGCTCTATTTTTATTATTAGCTTGTGAGGACGGCGCATCAAACTATTCCACTTCATAAACCAAACAAAAAAAGTGAGAAATGAGCAGATAATAAACTAAATCATTTATCATACCAATCGCCCTCATTGATTAACAACACATGTTTATACATATGTTATTGGTGCACTATTTTTTCCGTTGCAACGCACGGGCATTCACCTAGTATACAATTTATATTCAATATTAAAAACATCTGAGCATGATGTTCTACTGGTTAGACAGCTTCACCCAGTGTCTCGGCATGGATTTGAACCCCACATCCTGCACCGTTTTTAAACATTTTACGCTGATTTAATCAAATTGGCCGACGGGCTAATGGGCTGGCCCGATATAGTCAACAGGTCGGTATGACGTGCCTGGGCCAGAGTTGTAGCCCGCGGCTATCTGGCCAGTGCTGAGCCACCGTTTGGTCATCTATAGGCGTGCAACAGATTAATTTGAAATAGCTGTGAGAGGTTATTTGTAAAAAGATGACACGGGACAACCGTTGAAACTGGTGCTCTAAGTATAGTATAGATAAGTGATAAAACAAATTATAATAAAATAAATAATATTTCACATTTTTTGTTGAATAAGACGAGTGGTCAAAGTTTTCAAAAAAATAATAATGACGTCAATATATTTAAGAACAGAGGTAGTACAATATATGAAATAAATAAGTGACAATATATTATTAGAAGCCTCAACATTCATTAGAAACATAAAATGTAGTGTTTGCCATTACTATCTCGGGGCGTTTGAATCCATTCATTTTGTAGGAATTAGAATTTACTTAATAAAGTAAACTATTTAGCCTAAAATTTAATATTCCACCACTTTCCAAAGTTCAGATATAAGACTATCTCAAATTTATGAGGTGGAGGATGTGAAATGATTTTATGTATTAGTAGAATTTATTTCTAGTCTACAACTTATAGAACGCTCTTCAGATCACTCCTTACAATAAAAATATAGCACATAAATATCTCCGATATCTTGTTAATAATAGTATATAAATATATTTTTATATAAAACTAAATTAGTTTAATTGATATATGTATAAATTACTATTATTAAAATAAAATTCAATTCCAAGATCCAAATGGGGCGTTAGATGAAAACGATAGAGCGATTCCACCAAGCCATAGGTCTATGACACGACACACGTCTAGCATCTAACCCTTTTTTATTTAGAGATTACAAGGGTTATGTGTATATGTCATACTCAACACGTGCATAAGTAATTTAATATGCAAGGTTGATAACAAGAGGTAATAACTAACATAGGGCTAATGCAGTTAACATTTTTTAGTTGCCAAGCCTTTTTAGAATAACATGTTTACTATACTAAGTAAAAGATCTTAAACCATTAAATAAATTTCATGAGCAGGTATCAACCTCATAAATCATCTTCAAATGAGATCCATTCTGATCATGTGAGGGTGCACACGGCACACCTGTGATAACAGCTTAATCAAACTCTGAAAAGGTGTACACCTTCCTAGGGCAGGGTTTCATCACTTTTCACAATTGCTACTAGTAGGCAACAACACGCTAGGGCGCTATGCTTTAATCTAGGTGCAAGGTAAATGCCCCTTATATAGCACAAACAATAGACCCAAAACCTCCCTAACGAGACCCAAATTATGACACTTCATAACCTAGCCTCCCTTTTACACCTACCTGGTAAGCTACCACACTACTAACAAATATTTTCTAAAATGTTGAACGGTAAACAGTCGGTCACCTATCGGTTTAGTCGTTATTCGAACTAAACAGATCGTTAAATGGGCTACACTGCCAAATAAAAAGGGATAAAATACACTAAATGGAAAAAACAGTGTAGCGTTTACATGATGTTTAAACAAGCTAAACGACCATTTAAATGAACAGAGTTACTAACAAAAGATTTGCTTCTATGACAATCTAGAGCCATGTAGCTTGAGGTTATAGGTGATCCCTTCTAGGGATGAAAATGGGCCCGGAACGGGTATTAAAATTAATTGATTTTCTGTATTCAGATATAGATTTTTTTGTCAGCATGAATATGACCACTATCCGATATTAAACTCTCGGATATGGTAGAATACGAAATTACAATTATTCAGTACCTATCAGAATACCTCGGGTCGGATATGGGTAAAATTGGGTCGGGTACTCTGCTAGCAGTGCAGTCGTGTCCGTCTGCCTTGCGGCTTAGGGCCTGTTCGGTTTACACAGATTGGAGCTCTAGAATGGTTCCTAGCCAGATTACTTTTATAATTTATATAAATTTTGATGAGCTGTAACGAATTCCGGTTCAATCCCGGAGAAACGAACGAGCCCTAGCCTGCTCCGATGCTCCTTGCTGGCGCAATGGTCCATTACCGTTACGTGTCCAAGGCTCCAAGCGGCCAAGCCCAAAGCAAAACTACAAAAGGCCAAAAGTATTAGGTTCTCGTTTGCTCCCTGGTATATACGACAGGATAAAGCAAAATTGAAAAAAAATAATATGAGAAAGTGAAGCTGAAGCCGTGAATCCGAGCACGTTGACAAGATCACAATTACTAGAGAAGTTAAACAAAGATGGAGAATGTAGCACCTACTTTAGGTGCTCGTATCTACTATATGTTATATACTTGTAGACTTTTAGATTATGCCTAAAAAGGATATGCCGTATCCGAGAGATATATATTAGGATAGGATACAAAATGATTCTATATCCGCCTATATCCATCCTATTTTCACCCCTAATCCCTTCATGAACCATTCCATAAGGAGGGTAGACATGAGTACCACGAAGGAAAGAGCCCAAGTGCTCACCTCCATTAACATAATCCATGTTGCTAAAGGCCAACATTTTAATTGCAAGTGGACAAGCCATTAGTCAATAAAGGTCATGAATCATGTATGGTTTGCGGGTTAAAGAAGCTAAGCAAACTACAACTACCCATATGAAACCAAGGTACAAGGAATGATAAACAAGTCTAGCTAGGTAATTTTTATGGTTTGCAAAATTATACATATGCATATAAAGTAAATTTCATTTGATTAGGTAAAGAACATGGTCAAATGGCACTTGCCACAAAACTCTTGTTGCTCAACCTCCTCGAACACATACTCCATCGTTGTATATGCATCAAACATAGTGTCAACACCAGGGGAAGCTCGTACCCTTGTTGCCACCAAGACACACTCAAGGGTCCCACATCAAGAGACTGACTTCGAGGCTCACTATGGTAAAGAAAAATGCATTAACAAATAAATTAATCATTCTTTCGTCCTTTAATTAACTCATCTTAAAAAAGATTAATTAAAGGGATAAGGTTAGAGAGACAAATAATGGATAAAGAAATTAAAGCATAAAGATATTCCAAATAACTCATATTAGATAAGTTATTCTACTCATCTTTTCTTATTAATAACGATTATAGCTATACCTTTCGGAAGTAAAGAAAACAACTCGAAGGCAAGAAGGTCACATACAGAGCAATCAAATTCTCCTCCGGAGGAGCCCATTCATATATATGCCATTATACCCCTATTTATAGTGCCAGACTAAAGTACAACTTCGTATGAAATTATAGCTGTATCCTCGGCTCTATATACATGAACTTGGGGGTATTAAATTTCTTTTCTAATATCCACCAAATTCAGGTGTTACCCTCTCTTTTCCTTAATTTTTCTTTTCTTTTTCCTAGATAGTGGGGAGTTCTTTTGTTTTGCATATTTATAAGTCTAGTAAAATAAAACCCTAAAGGAATAATGATTGTTGCATCATGCCGGAATACATCTATTTTTGTATGAGATGTTGCTTTGATGTGCATCAATCTAAAATCGTGAGCGTGGTTGAATTTGAATTAAAACTAAACCAAGTTTCAAATGAAGAGAAGATAAAGAAAATAAGAGAGAAATGGAAAAGAAATAAAATAAATAAATAAAGAGGCCCAACCCCTTCCCCTAGCGGCCCATCCCGCGGCCGAGGCCCACCCCGCTCCCCCCTTGCGCGGCCTGCGCGCGCAGCCCACCCCGAGTCAACCCTCCCCCTCTCGGCGGCACAGGCGCACCCCCTTTTTCCCCCTCTCTTGGGCCACTCGTGCAGCCCACGCGCTTCCCCCCTCAGCCTGCACCCCCGGCCCATTTCGCGCGGCCCAGCGAGCCAAACTGGCGCAGCGTGCCTCGTTCTCCCCCAAACCCTAGCCGTCGCATGGCACTCCTGCCCCAGCCGCCGCCTAGCCGCGGGGCCCACCTGTCAGCGAGTGAGGAGCGGCTCTGCGCATCATCTCCACTACTCCCACATTCCTGCCCGGCGCGCAGAAAGCCACCCATGCCGTTGCATGGCTAGTGGGGCCCACTGGTGCCCCGCTTCTTCCTCTTCAATAACCCACGACGCGAGAAGCACGGCTATGAGTTCTCTCCATTTGCTCCCTCCCTCACACGTTCGCCCTCCCCGGACGCTCTTCAAGCCCGGCTCCCCTTCCTCTCTCCAACCCTCTCCTCCTCGCCCCTTGCCGTGCTCGGCATGGCGCTCCCTCAGCGTCCCGATGCGGCAGCGCACAAGCTCGTCGCGCGCGGCGCGGTGGCCGGTCCCGGCCAGCCTGCCTGGGCACCAGCGCGTGGCCCGGCGGCCTGCGACGCGGCGCGTAGCCAGCGCGCGGCCAGCCCCGGCGTGGCCTGCCCTAGGCCAGTGCGGCCAGCCGGCCCATGCGCCCCGTGCTCCCGTAGCCCGGTCGGCCATGGCCGAGTCACCACCGCCGTTCATCGGCGTCGCGCAGCCCTTTCGCGTCGTGCGCAGTGCCTTTGCCTTACCAAGCGACACCGTGAGCCTACACAGCCCCCTCGTCGTGTGTCCACGTCTCACCATCGCCGTCGTCGAGCATCGCCCATGGCCGTGCCCGGGCCTGCTCTGCGCGTCCCGGCGTGGCGCGCGGCTTGCCTGCGGCGCGTGGCCAATGGCCTGCTCGGCTGTTCCCAAGCACCGACGAAGAAGGACCGATGACGCGCCGTCCATGTCCGCACGTAGGTGAGCACCGTCGATGCGTTAGTATTTTTGTTTCATCATGTCGCACGTTTTAATAATTAATTATACTTTTGTTTAACTAACGTTAGCTAATTAGACCTTTTAGCTCAACTAATTTGCGGTAGTTAACTTATGCCTATTAAATCCATGTCAATATTAGTAACTCAAACGTCTTGCCCAAATGCCTGTTAATATAAATGCGACGTTTAATTAATTTATCTCGCGTATCGCACGCGTGTTTTGCACGTGGATTACGTGCCGATCCACGTGTCGTCCGCGCTCGTCGTTTACGCTATTCCGCACGGTTGCGCGCACTATTAAATCCTTTTCGACCCATTCGCGTTAAGATTAATTTCACAACACACTACAGCACATGGGGCCTTCTATGACCATATTATTACATCACAAAGAGGGGGTTTTATGTCATATGTTAGTTTGTTGTGACGGTGTTGTGACAAAAAGTCCATTGTCACAGAAGGTGCGTGGTAAAGGAACTACTATGACGATATGTCAACAAATGTCATAGATTTTAATGATGAAAAATGTATTCGTCACTACATCTATGACACTCGTAAATGTCACAAATAGGGTTGTAAACGTCACAAAATGTGCCACCACATCTTGCCACGTGGATGATGATGTGGCACAAAGCTATGACGAATAGATTCGTCATAAATTTAATGATGTGGCATGTGACATGGCAGTTGACGTGGCAGAGCTTCATGACATATTTTTTTGTCATAAATGTGGCGACATAGCAAGAATTTATATCATAATTGTTGATGACATGGCAGATGGTGTGGTAGATCATTCGTGACCAATATATACATCATAAAGCAAAATATTATAAATCCACACAATTTGCACTCACGACTGTTTCATCATGCATACAATATGTCATCAAACATAACCAATTGAAATACCAAAATTATATAATTTCCAAGTATAACATTCGTCCAAAAATTCATCGAGCACAAGTATTTAAACAAAAACAAATTTGGACTCCAATAACATAAATCCTAATAAACATGTAACTTAAGCTCATATAACTTTAGTCCTCCATCTGGTATGTGATGTATCTTGACACCATCAAGTTGGCAGGCATATTTAAGGAGACACTTGGCTATGATTGATGCTTAAAATCTGGCGAAGGAGGCTATTGTTTTATGCTATGGACTTCTTCAAATCTGCAATCTCATCAGATTGCTTAGCAATGGTCTCGTCAGATGCCTGTGTCTTAGCCTTCATGCTTTGGACTTCATCTCGTAGTCCGTCTTTTTCTTGCCGCTCAGTCTCCAGTTGAGACTCAAGTTGCTGCACCTTTGCTGAAACATTTCCTAAAGAGCTTCTGTTAGAGGTGGCCAAGCCTACATTCTGAAGGAATAAACTTGATTTAGGCAGCACTTGGGAGACTACTTTTGTTGAAGACTTTGAATGATGTCCATCTTCAACTGGTGTTGATGCCATTGATTCCATGTCAACCTAGCATACAGAGATCAACTTAGTATATTGCAATTCCATATCAACATAGCACACAGACATCAACCTAGTGCATTGCATATTGAGAGGTAGAAGTGAAAGGGCAAAAGGTTCTTACAATAGCTTTCTGGACAGTTTCACTAAACCCTTTCTTCTTGCTGCAATGCATCTCCTTGAAAAGATCATTTGCACTAGGTTCGGTATCTTTAAATTTTTCTTGCTTCTGACATGATATGAATTTATTTTTGTTAGCAAGGAACAATTAGCACAAGTTGGACATTTAGTTTGGTGAAACATATAGTATAAGATTATAGCAGTCAGTTATACAACAAATTAATTAAAAAGCATAGGATGTATGAGATATTAAATACAGAGACTTAATTTCATTTATGCATGAGAATCTGTTGGTAGAAGCATACACAATATCTGAGATGTAAAACTAGATGTATTATAAGCATTGCCACTATGGGAGTAATCAAGAATATGTGCAGTTAAAATATATTTAATCAAGAATATGACGCACCCATATTGTCATAACATATTGTCATAAACATGATGCTACAAATAGTTATGACATTTTTTATGACGAGGCTCAATTTTTCGTTACTAAATTGCTTTGCTTCCTACAAATCGTCATAAACATAGTCATCTAGTGACGAATTCTACTATTGTCATTGAGCATTTGTCATAAAAGGCCCTATGTGTTGTAGTGACAATACCGTCAACATAGTAATAATATTATTTCATCACGTCGCAAGTTTTAATTATTTAATTAGTGGTTTATTCGATAACTATGACCGTCTAATTAAAACTAGCTTATAGCTCATCTTGCGCTTTTGTAAATAAATGTTAACTTGGTTAATACCAACTTAAGCGCTTTTCATTTAATACTTGTTTATTATAAACTCGTTATGGTTCAGCGAGTATCTCGTATCGCACGCTATTGTGCGCATTGTTTCGTGTACGCGCAACGCGTCGTCAGGGTCTCGACGACATCCGTCTACCCCCTAGACGACGTTCGTCTACACCTAGACAACCCCCATCTACCCTCCATGCGCGTGCGCCGTTCGTCACCGTCCGTTCGCGCTGTGTCGCGCACGCGATCCGCACACATTAGTTAATCATTTCGCTTTAATCGTTCATAATTAGTAATGAGATCTTGTTAGTCGTTGACTGATTGTTAATTCAATTTATCTAAAATGTTCTACGTAAATAATTTATATTAGCTAAAAATCAACTTAGAAATATAGTTTTGTACATCTAATTATAATCAGGTGATAGTCGCATGTCGCGTGCTGTCTACGCGCTGTTCACACGTGTGGCGCTCGCTGTCGCCATGTTGTTCGTGCGTATAGTTCAGGCGTTATTCTCGTGTTGTCGCGCGACGTTGGCGCGTGTCACGCGTGCGGTTCGCACGCGTTGTCACACGTCGTTTGCGTGTGTCACGTGTGCCATTTACTCATGTCGCTCGTCTTGCTGCGCATCGTTTGCACGTATCTCGCGTGTCGATGACGCGGGTCGCACGACGTCTTCTCGTGATAATAAATTGTTTTCGCTTATAAACGCTCATGTTAATAACGTTAATTTGTCAGGTTGCATATTTTAGATAATTAACTTAAAGCTTGCTCGACTAATATTTATTTGATTAATATTCTAACTAGACTAAATGTGTAGTGTACAATAAATACTAACATGGTAAATATTAAATTAACTACTTTCTATTTATTTAACCTTTGTTTAGGATAAACGTGTCACTTATTTAGTTTTTCCTCGTCTGTCTACGTGCTGTTTCGCATGTGGTGGCTTGCTGGTTGACACGTCGTTCGCGCTCGTCGCGCGCGTTGTTTGTGTGTCATCGGCGTGCTGTGTCGCGCGTGTACGCGCGTCATTTGCACGCTGTCGTGCCGCTTCACGCGTATTAAATTCATCTCGCTTAGAATCTCTCGTTTTAATTAAATTATTTAATTAACTAACATTTGTTAGTGTAGCAGATTAATCGAACTAACTGATGTATAATATTTATATTTGATAATGTTGAACTAAAAGTAATAGTTAATACGTGTTTAACGTAATCGCGCTAACCTCTCGACCGTAGTCTCGACCGTCGCGTTTCTTTATCGTCGCGTGACCGTAGTAACGCGCTCTATTTCGTTTTGCATGTTTTATTATGTTTGTATTTGTATGGTGTAATGTTCTTATGCATATATGTGTTCGCTTGCTTGTGTCTGTTCGTCTTCGCTTCGTGTTGCGATTAGAGTGTGATCCATCTCCAAGCTTCAAAGAATCGACGATCAAGAGTGGTGACCAAGTGATCTAGCTCTTCGAGTTCTACGAGATTGAAGACCTTGAGCATCTGTTTGGTGAAGGTAAGTGTCCTCTGACCCATTTTGTCCTATCTACTTATAATTCACTGTCCCGCATTACTTAATTGAAACCTAAGGATTGACTAGCTTTCTATTTACCTTGCCCTTGATTATCTTTTGGGATATTATGGTTAGCTTCATGCTATTGCTTTAACTTAATCAATGAACATGATGTGAATATTCATGATACGATGAAGTTATCCTGATGAGGATATTGTGATATTTTAGGGGACTCGGGCCTTTTTCCTGAGTACCTCTCCGTAAGGACCTGTTCGAGGAGTGACCACCCGGGATAATAGTGCAACCATGAGGGTGGAATGGGACGCCCTTAGCTGATTAATTAGATGAACTTGGGGGTGTAGTTAGCTTTGCCGAAGGGCCGTCAATGGGGGCCGAGGCGTAGTGCTCGCTCTGCCAAGGTTAGGGTGCAGAGGTTCTTTCGATTTGGTTTTGTTAGTCACCCACCTTGGGGTGGTGTACTGCGTTTGTATGACTGGCGAAACCTAACGAGCAGCTATGCACCAGGGGAGTCTTTGTAAAGGCTACGTAGTGATACCCTGCCAGGCCACCTAGGTAGTGGTCAATGGGGATTAGCTCTCCCCGGGCAGAAAGGGAATCATGACTTGTGGGTAAAGTGTGCGACCTCTGCAGAGGGTTAGAAACTGATATATCAGCCGTGCTCACTGTTATGAGCGGCCTTGGGATCCTCTTTGATTAGAGATACAGATGGTTCGATATTCAATGGTTCTATTTATGATTTTGGTTCGATGATGATCATGATATTTCCTCGATGAGGAAATGGTTCACGGGTTGGTTATATGATAAAACTTGGCTTCCATTAATAATAAATACCTGACCAACTAAAAGCAACTGCTTTGACCTTAACCCCACATAAAGTTAGTCCACTCCAGCCAAACGGGACATTTGCTGAGTACGTTGATGTGTACTAACCCTTGCTTTCACAAAACACCAGGTTGCTTTTGGTGCAATCTATGCTCAGGTAAAGAAGAAGGTGTCGAGGCAGATCTCCAGGAGTTCCAGGACTTCGACGAGTTCGAGGATTAGGCTAGGGACCTCCCCCAGTCAGCTGCTTGTGGTGGGTTTATTTATGTTGCTACATTTCGATTCTGTGTACTTTGATTCATATTATGTAAATGACTCTAGTCTGTAGTATTTTTACTTACTCTTTATTGTTATTCGAAGCATTGTGCTATGATGAGTCATTTATGTAATCGTTGTGTACGTGAATTTCTGATCCTGGCACGTACATGGTTCGCATTCGGTTTACCTTCCAAAACCGGGTGTGGCATAAGTGGTATCAAAGCCGTGCTGACTGTAGTGCCGCTAGCCTAGAGTAGCATTGGTCGTTTTAAGGACTTATTGATCATTACTTCACCTCATCCTTGATTCTGCTTCAAAATATTAGTCATCTCGACTAATTCTATATTGTGCTCCTATATGCCCCCTTGCCAAAAGTATTTTATTCTAGTATGGTCTATACTTCTATCAATCTATTAGAACTGATCTCACTCTTGTGCTTGCGACATCTTTGTAGATGCCCCTGACCATAACATTTTTGTCTGATGGGATTCTTCTCTCCTTCGTCATTAAATCGCTACCTTTTGACTATCTTTATTCCCTTAGTATTGACATGCTTGTACCCCTAGATTCTTCAATACTCTTGTTTCAAATACTTACCTCTAAAAACTCTGTTGCCTATTTAAATATTCCAGTTTATATGTCCATGACCTTCTTGTCTTCTGAGATCCCTCCCTATTTCGTTGTTAAGTCGTTATCATTTGTTTTTTCTATTCCCTTGTCTTAGTATGCTCGTATCCTTGGAGCCTTGCGTACTCTCATATTTTCGTGTATGCTTACCTTCATACCCCAATGGCTGTTCAGGACATTTCAGTTAACATATCCTTGACCACCCTTGTTTCTTAATGATCCATGAGCGGTCATTTTTATTTTGCACACCCTTGGCAATCTTGTTAATTCCTTGTAACTTCCTTCAGTAATGAATTTTTACTTCAACTCTTCTGTCGGAACCTTACTTATCTTATCCTTGATTGTTCTCTCCACTTTGTCAGTCTTGCCTTGACTCTATCCATGGTTATGTTTTTCATCATTATCACCTTTACGCTTATCACCACTATATATTACCTTAATGTTTATCTTATACCGCCCTTTAAAATCTCCTCTTTTCATCTCAATCTGAGATTTATCTATTTTTTCCCTTGGTCGTATCACCTTCCTTGTCGCTTGCGAGTTTTTAACTCCATCCTTTGTTGTGCTCCAATTGGGTATTACCTTCACCTTTCTCATCTCTCGATCTTACCTTGGTAATTACACTATGTTCGTTCTCTAAAATCTCCAATCCCTATCCCAATTGGAGAGAGGTGTTTTGCTTATCTCGCCCTTGACAATATCCTCTTCTTCACCGCGTGCAGGCCTTGACGTAACTCCATTCCTTTTGGTACTCATACCACTAGCTCTTCAGTTGCCTTCATCTTATCTCTCATACCCTTGTCTGTCATCGCCTATGACCCTTGCAATATCTATGTCTTATACTTAAATGTTTACCTTGAACTTATCCTTTAAAAGCCTCCCCTTTCCTTCAACCCAGTTTGAGGCTGCGAGTTACCTATCTCTCCCTTGATTTCTTTTCACTCCTTGTTGCCTTACAGGTTTTGTCTTAATTCCATCCTTTGTTGTGTGTTTTAGTTGCTATCACCATCTCCTTGTCATCCATCGATCTTGCCTTGATACTCATCTTTATTTTGGCTCTTTAAAAATCTCCACTCTTCCACCTCAATTGGAGAGTGGCAGTTTACCTATCTGGTCCTTGGACGTACCCTCTTCTTCTTTTCCCACTTGTAGGTCCTATCTTAACTCCATCCTTTGTGGTACTTATATCCTTTGTTCTTATGCCCATTTATCTCCTCTCTTACATTCTCGTCCATTATCACCTATAACCCTTGTAATATCTATTCCCTTACCTTCATGCTTCCTTTGAACCTACCCTTTAAAGCCGCCTCTTTTCCATCCGTGTTCGATGGTAATGCCTCACACACTTCACCATTGACTGCTCCCCCTTCTTGACACCTTGCAAATTTTGTCTCAAATACATCCTTCATTGCGTGTTTGTCCGTTATCACCTTAACCCTTGTCATCCCTTGATCTTTACCTTGATGCTTACCATGTACCCATATTTTAAAGCCCCCTCTCCCATTTCAGTTCAAGAGTGATGTCTTACCCATCCCACTCTTGTTCGTTCCCTTTTCCTCTGTCGCATTGCAAGTCTTAGCTTTTGCTCGATATCACCCTTACCTTCCTATTATCTAGATCCTTCCATGATGCTTATCTTATGCCTACGTTTTGAATTATCATCTTTCCCAACTCGATTTGAGAATGGTGTTTACCTACCCTGCCCCTGGTTGCATTTTCTCCCTTGTCGATTACAATCCTTGCTTTAGCTCCATCCTTTATTGTGCTCATGCCCGTATCTTGCATGTCTTATTATTCCCCTTGCCTTTTGATGGCCTTAGAGTAGTTTTCCCCTTTGTAAGGAAAGACCACCATCTAGTTAACATTAGCGTATAGCAACGAGATGTTTGTTATTGTATGCTTGTGCTGTTTGTCATTGTGTTATGACTGATTTGTTTCTTTGCGATGAGTGTTGATGTGTTGTGGCCCTTGGTCCATAATAACATCAGTTTTCTAGCTGAGTGCAATAGAGTTAGGTAGCTGGGTGCTCTCCCTTTTCTCTCTTCAATCCGTCTATGCTTACCCTTTTTTATCTATATTCTTTCCTCTTGCACCTGTTCATTTGGCAACCTCCAACTCCTCCAAATAGGTCAAGATCAGAGTCGGCAGCTTCTTCACCAAGTGCGTATCAACGCTCTTATTAAGGGGGTTAGCCGCTAACCCCTATGAAGACAATGCGATCAACATCAACCAACAAGATCAGAGTGGCGCAGCAAAAGCATGTGTGGGTCCTAGCCCACAGATCCAAGAGATCCTCAAGAATTGCATTGATCGGTATCAAGCATCTAAAAGTCAAAGCAAACCAATCCCCAAGTTAAGCTTGTAGAGTCAAAGTCATCTCCAAAAAAAGTCGTGAACAACCTATGAACCAACCTTGTTTTCTTGCTAGCTTCTTCTTGAATCTCGGTGGCGAGATTCCTGTTAAGGAGGTTAGATCTGTAACACCCGGAATTTGGGGGTATAAAATTTCTTTTCTAATATCCACCAAATTCAGGTGTTACCCTCTCTTTTCCTTAAATTTTCTTTTCTTTTTCCTAGATAGTGGGGAGTTCTTTTGTTTTGCATATTTATAAGTCTAGTAAAATAAAACCCTAAAGGAATAATGATTGTTGCATCATGCCGGAATACATCTATTTTTGTATGAGATGTTGCTTTGATGTGCATCAATCTAAAATCGTGAGCGTGGTTGAATTTGAATTAAACTAAACCAAGTTTCAAATGAAGAGAAGATAAAGAAAATAAGAGAGAAATGGAAAAGAAATAAAATAAATAAATAAAGAGGCCACAGCCCCTTCCCCTGCGTGGCCCATCCCACGGCCGAGGCCCACCCCGTTCCCCCCCTTGCGCGGCCTGCGCGCGTAGCCCATCCCGAGTCAACCCTCCCCCTCTCGGTGGCCCAGGCGCACCCCCTTTTCCCCCCTCTCTTGGGCCGCTCGTGTAGCCCACACGCTTTCCCCCTTAGCCTTCACCCCCCAGCCCATTTCACGCGGCCCAGCGAGCCAAACCGGCGCAACGCGCCTCGTTCTCCCCCAAACCCTAGCCGTCGCATGGCACTCCTGCCCCAGCCGCCGCCCAGCCGCGGGGCCCACCTGTCAGCGGGTGAGGAGCGACTCTGCGCATCATCTCCACTACTCCCACGTTCCTGCCCGGCGTGCAGGAAGCCGCCCACGCCGTTGCATGGCTGGTGGGGCCCACTGGTGCCCCGCTTCTTCCCCTTCAACAACCCACGACGCGAGAAGCACGGCTATGAGTTCTCTCCATCTGCTCCCTCCCTCACACGTTCGCCCGCCCCGGACGCTCTTCAAGCCCGGCTCCCCTTCCTCTCTCCAACCCTCTCCTCCTCGCCCCTTGCCGTGCTCGGCATGGCGCTCCCTCGGCGTCCCGGTGCGGCAGCGCGCAAGCTCGGCGCGCACGGCCCGACGGCCTGCGGCGCGGCGCGCAGCCAGCGCGCGGCTAGCCCCGGTGCGGCCTGCCCTAGGCCAGTGCGGCCAGCCGGCCCGTGCGCCCCGTGCTCCCGTAGCCCGGTCGGCCGTGGCCGAGTCACCACCGCCGTTCATCGGCGTCGCGCAGCCCTTTCGCGCCGTGCGCAGTGCCTTCGCCTTACCAAGCGACGCTGTGAGCCTGTGCAGCCCCCTCGCCATGTATCCACGTCTCACCATCGCCGTCGTCGAGCATCGCCCATGGCCGTGCCTAGGCCTGCTGTGCGCGTCCCGACGTGGCCCGCGGCTCGCCTGCGGCGCGTGGCCAATGGCCTGCCAGGCTGTTCCCAAGCACCGACGAAGAAGGACCGATGACGTGCCGTCCATGTCCGTACGTAGGTGAGCACCGTCGATGCGTTAGTATTTTTGTTTCATCATGTCGCACGTTTTAATATTTAATTATACTTTTGTTTAACTAACGTTAGCTAATTAGACCTTTTAGCTAAACTAATTTGCGGTAGTTAACTTATGCCTATTAAATCCATGTCAATATTAGTAACTCAAACGTCTTGCCCAAATGCCTGTTAACATAAATGCGATGTTTAATTAATTTATCTCGCGTATCGCGCGCGTGTTTTGCACGTGGATTACGTGCCGATCCACGTGTCGTCTGCGCTCATCGTTTACGCTATTCCGCGCGGTCGCACACACTATTAAATCTGTTTCGACCCATTCGCGTTAAGATTAATTTCACAACAATACCATCAACATAGTAATAATATTATTTCATCACGTCACAAGTTTTAATTATTTAATTAGTGGTTTATTCGATACTTATGACCGTCTAATTAAAACTAGCTTATAGCTCATCTTGCGCTTTTGTAAATAAATGTTAACTTGATTAATACCAACTTAAGCGCTTTTCATTTAATACTTGTTTATTATAAACTCGTTATGGTTCAGAGAGTATCTCGTTTCGCGCGTTGTTGTGCGCGTTGTTTCGTGTACGTGCAGCGCGTCGTCAGGGTCCCGACGACGTCCGTCTACCCCCTAGACGATGTTCGTCTACCCCTAGATGACTCACGTCTACCCCCCTACGCGTGCGCCGTTCGTCACCGTCCGTTCGCGCTGCGTCGCGCACGCGATCAGCACACATTAGTTAATCATTTCGCTTTAATCGTTCATAATTAGTAATGAGATCTTGTTAGTCGTTGACTGATTGTTAATTCAATTTATCTAAAATGTTCTACGTAAATAATTTATATTAGCTAAAAATCAACTTAGAAATATAGTTTTGTACATCTAATTATAATCTGGTGATAGTCGCATGTCGCGTGCTGTCTATGCGCTGTTCGCACGTGTGGCGCTCGCCATCGCCATGTTGTTCGTGCACATAGTTCAGGCGTTATTCTCGTGTTGTCGCGCGTGTCACGCGTGCGGTTCGCACACGTTGTCACACGTCGTTTGCGTGTGTCGCGTGTGCCATTTACTCATGTCGCTCGCCTTGCTGCGCATCGTTCACACGTATCTCGCGTGCTGATGACGCGGGTCGCACGACGACTTCTCGTGATAATAAATTGTTTTCGCTTAACGCTCATGTTAATAACGTTAATTTGTCAGGTTGCATATTTTAGACAATTAACTTAAGGCTTGCTCGACTAATATTTATTTGATTAATATTCTAACTAGACTAAATGTGTAGTGTACAATAAATATTAAAATGGTAAATATTAACTTAACTACTTTCTATTTATTTAACCTTTGTTTAGGATAAATGTGTCACTTATTTAGTTTTTCCTCGTCTGTCTACGTGCTGTTTCGCATGTGGTGGCGTGCTGGTTGGCACGTCGTTCGCGCTCGTTGCGCGCGTTGTTCGTGTGTCGTCAGCGTGCTGTGTCGCGCGTGTCCGCGCGTCATTTGCATGCTGTCGTGCCGCTTCGCGCGTAATAAATTCATCTTGCTTAGAATCTCTCGTTTTAATTAAATTATTTAATTAACTAACCTTTGTTAGTGTAGCGGATTAATCGAACTAACTGATGTATAATATTTATATTTGATAATGTTGAACTAAAAGTAATAGTTAATATGTGTTTAATGTAATCGCGCTAACCTCTCGGCCGTAGTCTCGACCGTCGCGTTTCTTTATCGTCGCGTGACCGTAGTAACGTGCTCTATTTCATCTTGCATATTTTATTATGTTTGTATTTGTATGGTGTAATGTTCTTATGCATATATGTGTTCGCTTGCTTGTGTCTGTTCGTCTTCGCTTCACGTTGCGATTAGAGTGCGATCCATCTCCAAGCTTCAAAGAATCGACGATCAAGAGTGGTGACCAAGTGATCTAGCTCTTTGAGTTCTACGAGATTGAAGACCCTGAGCATCTGTTTGGTGAAGACAAGTGTCCTCTGACCCATTATGTCCTATCTACTTATAATTCACTGTCCCGCATTACTTAATTGAAACCTAAAGGATTGACTAGCTTTCTATTTACCTTGCCCTTGATTACCTTTTGGGATATTATGGTTAGCTTCATGCTATTGCTTTAACTTAATCAATGAACATGATGTGAATATTCATGATACGATGATGTTATCCTGATGAGGATATTGTGATATTTTAGGGGACTCGGGCTTTTTTCCTGAGTACCTCTCCGTAAGGACCTGTTCGGGGAGTGACCACCCGGGATAACAGTGCAACCATGAGGGTGGAATGAGACGCCCTTAACTGATTAATTAGATAAACCTGGGGGTGTAGTTGGCTTTGTCGGAGGGCCGTCAATGGGGGCCAGGGCGTAGTGCTCGCTCTGCCAAGGTTGGGTGCAGAGGTTCTTTCGATTTGGTTTTGTTAGTCACCCACCTTAGGGAGGTGTACTGCGTTTGTACGACTGGCGAAACCTAACGAGCAGCTATGCACCAGGGGAGTCTTTGTAAAGGCTACGTAGTGATACCCTGTCAGGCCACCTAGGTAGTGGTCAATGGGGATTAGCTCTCCCCGGGCAGAAAGGGAATCATGACTTGTGGTAAAGTGTGCGACCTCTGCAGAGGGTTAGAAATTGATATATCAGCCGTGCTCACGGTTATGAGCGGCCTTGGGATCCTCTTTGATTAGAGATACAGATGGTTCGATATTCAATGGTTCTATTTATGATTTTGTTTCGATGATGATCATGATATTTCCTCGATGAGGAAATGGTTCACAGGTTGGTTATATGATAAAACTTGGCTTCCATTAATAATAAATACCTGACCAACTAAAAGCAACTTCTTTGACCTTAACCCCACATAAAGCTAGTTCACTCCAGCCAAACGGGACATTTGCTGAGTACGTTGATGTGTACTCACGCTTGCTTTCACAAAACACCAGGTTGCTTTTGGTGCAATCTATGCTCAGGTAAAGAAGGTGTCGAGGCGGATCTCCAGGAGTTCCAGGACTTCGACGAGTTCGAGGATTAGGCTAGCGACCTCCCCCAGTCAGCTGCCTATGGTGGGTTTATTTACGTTGCTACATTTCGATTCTGTGTACTTCGATTCATATTATGTAAATGACTCTAGTCTGTAGTATTATTACTTACTCTATTGTTATTCGAAGCATTGTGTCATGATGAGTCATTTACGTAATCGCTGTGTACGTGAATTTCTGATCCTGGCACGTACATGGTTCGCATTCGGTTTATCTTGCAAAACCGGGTGTGACAACCAGTCACACGCATCATTCCCAGACAAAGATAAACTTCGTCAATCCTTTTGTTATCTGAAACGATCTTATAAACAATTGACAAATCAAATATTTTGAGGACTCATCAAACCAAATCAGCCACGCATCAAACCAAATCCCGCCTAAACACAGTACTCCATGCGTGCCTGAGAAATCCACGGCTACGTTCTCATGCACACATTATCTGAATTTTGTCACAATTTCGTGAACCATGCGTGCCTGAGAAATCCTACCCCTAGCTAGAACAGAGTAGTGCACAATTTCGACAGAATTGCTCGACTCTGAATTTTCAGCAGAAAACATGTACCCCTAGGCCTGCAAACGGGTTAGGTGTTAGCGGGTATTTTAGGTGGGTTTAAGAAATGAGTTTATTTTGGTGGATTGTGATGGGTTTTAATTGTAAATGGGTTGGGTTGGGTGAGTTTATTTTGTATTGTGGGTCAAAATGGTTGATACACATGGGTGTAGATGAGTTTACATAAGCGTGGGCTTTCATGGGTCTTCACCCATCCATAGAACGTAGGACTGTATTTGAGTCGACTCCCAATTTAGTCCCAAGTCCCAACATACCCGACTCAACCCTAACTCTCCAAGTCTTCACCCGTGCACCAACGGTCGCATCCTGCTCCCTGCCCCGGTGACCGGAGTCTCCCCTCTCCCCAAGTCTTTGCCTCAGCGGATGGAGCTCCCCTAGCTCCTGCTGACGCCCGGCACTAATTAGACACTTTCACACTTAGACGCCGACCCCCCAGTCCCCTAGCGCTATAGATGGCCAATTGGCACTAACACAATGGACCAGTCCAGGCACGACACGAATAAGTACGGCCTAGGCACGACCCGACCCGGCTAGTATAGTGTCGTGCCTGGGCCGCCATCTCGACCCATAGTGCTGGCACAGCACGACACAGTTACATTGTTTTATTTTAAAGATAATAGTTTACATATATTAAGTATAATAATTCAACATATAACACAATAAAATTGCAATCGCATTGGCTAGGTTGGTGTGTTTAAGTCTCTCATATACGTGGGTGTGTATAAGCCTCCATATCTACACATTTTTTGTTAAATTATACAATATACTCACATGGGCCAGCGTGCTACCGGGTCGGCTCGGCACGGCTAGCTCGCCAACGGGTCGTGCCTGTACGAAGCGAATACACTGTCGCCCCAAGACCGTTCACACACGGTTCTTTTCTTTTCAGTTCTAGGGAGATTTATATGTCGTTCGGTGGGCTTCTGAGCTTGATCAGAGACTCTTTTCGCTGCTGCTAGTTTATATTTCTTGCCAAAAAGATAATTGTTCATTAAGAATCTTTAACAGATGTTTTTTATTATTTTTTCGAGACATAAATGTTCATCGACCAAACTTGTTTTTGTATCAGTTTATAATATTATTGTCACTGTTTTTTATGTCGTGGACTATGTTTTTTGTACGTCATTGAAACTACCTATAAAATTGTTACTGTGTATCAGTGTATGTGTATGTAGTTGGCTTGATGTGAGACAATAAGCTGAACCCATGAGGTTTACATGTGTTTCCACCCAATTACGGGTTGGTTTGGGGTCAATAATATTATTGGATGGGTTGGGTTTAATTTTTTTGTTTTATTTTAGGGTGAGTATGGGATGGATATCAAAGTTTTTATATTTGGGTATGGTTAGGAGTGGATTGAATTTTTTGCCATTAGACCTATGTACCCCCACCCTACGTGGCGTGATAAACATCTGCCCCCACTCTGAATTTGCCAGACTCGTGCCTCGCGTGCGGCATGCTCCTGAAATAGCCGTGAACCGTGTCGTTTCGAAGTGCATTGCATCTGCCCAACTCGCAGCAAGCCGCCGCCTGGTCGTCGGGGTCCCAGAATGCTCCATAATTCTAATTGAGGGTGTCAGGTAATTAGAGCTGTAAATTAACTAACGTCTCATTTGGATCGTTGGAATTGAATTTCATTCTAATAATAATAATTTAGACATATATCAATTAAGCTAATTCGGTTTTATGCAAAATATATTTATATGCTATTATCAGCAAGATGTCAAAAATATTTATGTGCTATATTTTTACTATAGAGGAGTAAGACGAAGAGTGTCATGTAAGTTACAGAGTATAAACAAATTCTACTAATGCATAAAATCATTTCCCACCCTCCACCCTATGAATTTAAGATAGGCTTATATCTGAGTTTTAGAAAGTGGTGGAATGTTAAATTCCAAACTAAATAAGTTACTTTATTAAGTGAATTTCAATTCTTTTAAAATAAAGAGATCCAAACGCCCCGTAAGATATAAGTTGTAAAATAGTGTTTTGTACGACTATATATATAATCTAAATACGACTATATGCATGATCTGGTAGATACAGTTTAATATGGTGTTACGCTGCAGTTAAGGTTTGTTTCTTTTCTCCCATGTGAAATGGAGTGGATTTAGTGAGATTGAAGTGGCCAATAGTTTATTTTCACCGCTAATTCGTATGTATTTTAAGATGGTATGGATTTTGTCCAAAGCACCCGCCTGTCTAATACCGACAGTGTCCCTTTGGCCCTGTCTCGCGTCTATATATGACAACCCGTCGTATAGAGAAGATCAAGTGAGAAGTTGCGCGTGTGAAGCCATCACACCAAAGATCATCCATGGCTAGTTCTCTACTTCAGCAGCTGCTGTCTCTGCTGCTGCTCCTGCTGCCCTCTCCTCTTCGTCTCCGGGAGCATCTATCAGGAAACCATGCTGTCAGCGCCAACAACTTCCACCCCATCTTTCTGGTAGCTGGGATGAGCTGCAGCGACCTGGAGGCACGCCTCACCGAGGAGTACCGGCCGTCGGTGCCGCACTGCGGCGCCATGAAGGGGAAGGGGTGGTTCGGTCTGTGGAAGAACAGTTCGGAGCTGCTGTCTCGTGACTACATGCAGTGCTTCGAGGAGCAGATGAGCCTCGTCTACGACCCTGACATCAACGAGTACCGGAACCTCGCCGGCGTCGAGACGCGAGTGCCCAACTTCGGCTCCACAAGAGCCTTCAGCTACAAGAACCCTCTCAAGTCGTGAGTCGTCGTCCTCCTCAGAGATCAATGTGTGTGTGTGATCTCCATGTTTGACAAACTAACTGCTTGTTCTGTTTCCGTTGTGCACAGAGACTGGTGCCTCGGAAAGCTGAGAGCCGCACTGGAAGACATGGGATACCGAGACGGAGACACCATGTTCGGAGCCCCCTACGACTTCCGCTACGCGCCGCCGTCCCCCGGCCAGACGTCCGAGGTGTACTCCCGCTACTTCAAGGAGCTGATGGAGCTGGTCGAGGCCGCGAGCGAGAGGACCCGGAAGAAGGCCGTCATCCTCGGCCACAGCTTCGGCGGCATGGTCGCGCTCGAGTTCGTCCGGAACACTCCGCCGGCGTGGCGGCGCGAGCACATCGAGCGCCTCGTCCTGATCGCGCCGACGCTCCCCGGCGGGTTCCTGGAGCCGGTGCGCAACTTCGCGTCCGGGACGGACATCCTCTACGTGCCAGCGACGACGCCGCTGGCCACGCGAGCCATGTGGAGGAGCTTCGAGAGCGCCATCGTGAACTTCCCGTCGCCGGCCGTGTTCGGGCGCCTGCAGGCGCCGCTCGTGGTCACCAGGGAGCGGAACTACTCCGCGTCCGCGCACGACATGGAGCGCTTCCTCGCCGCCGTCGGCTCCGGCGAGGCCGCGGAGCCCTTCAGGAGACGGGCCGTCCCGAAGATGGGCAGCTTCGCGGCGCCGATGGTGCCCATGACGTACATCAGCGGGGTCGGCAACAGGACGCCGCTGCGGCTGGTGTTCTGGGGCGACGACTTCGACGCGGCCCCGGAGGCGGTGGCGTACGGGGACGGAGATGGCAAGATCAATTTGATCAGCGTCTTGGCGTTCGAGAAGGAGATGCGTCGGCAGCCGGAGCAGAAGAAGCAGTTCAAATCCATCAAGATCAATAAGGCCCAGCATTCTACGATCGTCACGGATGATTTTGCCCTGCACAGGGTCATTCAAGAAATCGTTGAGGCCAATAATCAGAAGATTCCATCCTAAATTCTTCATGTCATGGACTCATGCTTGCATTACCGAGCTGTTGGGGACAATAGTGGGTTGGGAAGTGATGGTTTAGACATCGGTTTCGTGCTTAAAACGGCCAATAATCAGAATTTGTTAACGTCAATTGCTTGCCTCATGAACTTGCTGTGATAAGGAAAGACCAGTCATCGAACTTATCACACTGTCACTTCCCAAACTTAGAAAATCTAGAAAAACAAGTCATATAACTTGATCGGTCGATACAAAATCGTCCAAAACCAAGTTTGCTCAAACTAGATGCCAATATAGCGTGCCACGTTAGACCACACTAATAAAAGTTCAGGGAAAGAAGTGGCACATCATGTCAAATTCGGGGACCCAAGTGACTCTAACGTGGCATAACATGTTACATCCGGTTTAAACAAATCTAATTTTAGATAGCTTTAGATCTTCTAGCACCTGTTTTCCAGGTTTTCTGAGTTTAGGGACCTAATTAACACAACATGCTAAGTTTGAGAACCGCTATTATATTTTACTCCTAAAAGTTTGTTTTTCCTTGGTTTACTTATATCATCAGTCGCTCGGTCAGAAAAAAAAACTATATCCTTACAAGCATCCAAACAACTTAGACCTCCAATGAGAGCATGCACCATCGACATTGAATTCTTCTACTTTAAGTGAGATTTTGCAACATAAAAACTAGAACTTTCATTGACCAAAGTAATTTTTGTGGGCTTTAGCCCCCAAAAAAATTGGTCAATTTTTATCGGTCCCCATGCAACTGATGGAAATCAAGGTGTTTATATCGTCGTGCTCCCTTTCTTCCTTCTATTTCCTACGTCTTGCACTGATACCATGACCGCTCTCTGCACCTAATCCACCCGAAGCAGCGCCTAAGGCATGGTCCTCATCTCTGCCCGATCTTCTACACTATCCATGTGTCCACCTCATCTTTTTCACCTGTGGCGTAGATACTTTATGTTTAATAGGGTGATTGACTCCATATAGATTAGAGTTTTGTTGGGGGTATGCTTCATCGCCAAAGATCCTGTAAGAAGAAACACCTTCGGCAGATCCTTTCAAAAGCAGTGCCAAAGCTATCATCCATAAAGCTTCGGCATAGCGGCATGTCTCAAGACGAAGGATTGCACCAACTTAAAGATGAAATGACCGATTGATCCATGAGAGTCTGTGTCATAATCGTAATCTTTTGTAAAAGGCATGAATGTAATATCTCACAGGCTGTGCCCTGTGCCTATAAATAGATGAACAGTACCCCCGTACTGTGGAGGCAATCTTGTAATCGCTCGCACGCAATACTTGGATTCTTGCCTTCTATCAAACCGAAGGTATAAATGTAATTAAATATTGTATTTTAATATTCAAGTTCGTATGATGAAATATATGGATGATATTATGTGCTTGCTTATATTATCTTTCATGTTTCATGTTTCATATATTTCATCTTTCATTATCTTATAACTTTGATCACGAAGGTATGTCCTTCATGACCTTCGTCCGAAGATCGTTATATCCTAAGGGAAATAATGCTTCGAAGGACAAAGGGCATTAACATTTAATACTCTATGTTGCCTTGTTCTTGACTCTTAGCATTTGAGAACAAGTCCCAACATTGGCGCCCACCGCCGGTGAACTCACTTCCACTTTTTGAGCAGATGGCTTCGTTCAACAATCAAGCTGAAGCTGCTTCGACTACGAAGCTGGTGCTCCCGATAACAGGCGGTTCATGCTCAGAGCCGGCCAACAAGAAGCAGAAGGAGGCCTAGAGAAGGGTACAACATGTTGGGGTGCAGAGACCCTTCATCAAGTCAAAATGGTCCCACATCCTAATTACCTTCTCCCAAGAGGACCTTCAGCTCAAGGATTACCCTCACAATGATGCTATGGTCATATCTTGTGTCATCAAGGGATTTCTAGTCCATAATGTTCTGGTTAATACAGGCAGTGCAGCGGATATCATATTTGCTAAGGCCTTTAGACAGATGCAAGAGCCAGAGGATAAGATCCATGATGCTACACACCCTCTTTGTGGTTTCGGAGGAAGGCAGATTGTAGCACTTGGCAAGATCACGATGCCAGTGACCTTCGGATTTGTCCACAATACAAGAACTGAACAGGTTGTGTTTGATATTATTGACATGGAATACCCCTACAATGCAATCATTGGTCGTGGAACACTCAATGCATTCGAAGCAATTCTTCATCCAGCATATCTATGCATGAAGATACCTTCGGATCAAGGGCCTATTGTTATTTATTGAAGTCAGGAAGCTGCCAGAAAGGCTGAAGGAAATTGGACAGACTCAAAAGCAATCCACAATATAGATGGAGCCGAAGCTTTTGAACAGTATAAGTACAGAAGAGAGAAGGCTGCTTCGGCTCATCAGCCGAAGCCCATGCTTCTATGTGAAGACATAGCAGAGCAGAAGGTATTGCTGGGGTCCCAATTATCTGAAGAGCAGGAGAAAACCTTGATAAGGTTTTTATTCAACAACAAAGATGTTTTTGCATGGTCAGCCAACGATCTCTGTGGTGTCAACAGGGACGTCATTGAACATTCACTCAATGTAGATCCAGCCTTCAGACCCAGGAAGCAAAAGCTTCGGAAAATGTCTGACGATAAAGCCGAAGGTGCTCGGAACGAAGTAAAAAGACTTCTTAGTGCTGGTGTCATCAGAGAAGTAAAATACCCAGAATGGCTAGCAAACACTGTTATGGTGAAGAAGGCCAATGGTAAATGGAGAATGTGCATTGATTTTACTGATCTGAACAAGGCTTGTCCAAAGAATGAGTTCCCATTACCAAGAATAGATTCTCTAGTAGATGCAGCAGTTTCGTCAGAGTTCATGAGTCTACTAGATTGTTATTCAGGCTACCACCAAATCTGGATGAAGAAGGAAGATGAGCCAAAGACCAGCTTCATAACCCCTAGTGGTACATATTGTTATCTTCGGATGCCTGAGGGCCTCAAGAATGCTGGAGGAAGCTTCAGCAGGATGACAACCAAGGTTCTTCATTCTCAGATAGGCAGAAATATACTAACATATGTTGATGATATCATAGTGAAGAGCACGAAGCAAGAAAACCACATTACTGATTTGCAGGAAACATTTGCTAATTTTAGGCAAGTTGGCCTGAAATTAAATCCAGAAAAATGTGTCTTCGGAGTGAAGAAGGGGAAGTTCCTTGGCTGTCTAGTTTCAACGAAGGGGATCGAAGCCAACCCAAGCAAGTTCAAAGCTATCCTTCGAATGGAGCCGCCAAGCACAAAGAAGGGGGCCCAACGACTGACAGGAAGACTGACATCTTTGAATTGATTTATATCTAGATCAGCAGAAAGAAATTTACCATTCTTTAAAGTACTAAAGTCAGCTAAAGTTTTTCAATGGGGCCCAACTCAACAGAAAGCTTTCGAAGAGCTGAAGCAATACCTGATTGATTTAACAACATTAACTCCACCCGTGCTAGGGGCTCCATTGCTATTGTATGTGGCAGCTTCGCACTTTGCAGTGAGTGCAGCGCTTCTACAAGAGAAGCTTGAAGGACAAGCTAAAAAGCAAGTCCCAGTATACTTTGTCTCCGAAGTTTTGAGTTTATCAAAGAAAAACTATACAGAATTGGAGAAGGTGTTGTATGCTGTGTTAATGGCGTCCAGGAAGCTTCGACATTATTTTCAAGCATATCACATAATTGTTCCTTCATCACAGCCCCTGAAGGATATCATGAGGAATAGAGAAGCTACTGGAAGGATTGGAAAGTGGGCCGCGGAGCTTAATGAATTCACTATTGACTACGTGCACAGATCTTCAATTCAATCCCAAGCGCTACCAGATTTCATTGCTGATTGGACGCCAGGGGCTCACGAAGAGGGGACAAGCAAAGATGCCGAAGCTTGGACAGTGTTTTGCGATGGTTCTTGGGGAGCCTTCGGTGCAGGAGCAGCTGCGGTCCTAGTGGCACCTTCAAATGTTAAAACATGTTATGCACTCAAACTGGATTTCAGTTGCACAAATAATATTGCTGAGTACGAAGCACTTCTATTAGGGCTTCGGAAACTAAGGGCAATGGGAATAAGAAGGGCCATCCTAAAGACTGATTCTCAAGTTATTGCTGGCCACGTGGACAAAAGTAGCAAGGCACGAGATCCGAAGCTTGAAAGATATTTGGATACAGTTCGAAGGTTAGAAGCTTCCTTCGAAGGTTTTTCTGTCAAGAATATTCCAAGAGGTGAAAATGAGCATGCAGATTTGCTGGCCAAATCAGTGGCTCAGGGGCTCCCCTACCCTCGGAAGTATTTTTTGAAACAATAAAAGCACCTTCGGTTGAGCTCATGGAAAGAGCAGTGCTTACTATTTCTCCAGTACACAGTGAAGACTGGAGAACTGAAATAATATCTTTCCTCCAAGGCAATTGTCTTTCATGTGACGAAGCTTATAACAAGAGAATGGAGGCAAGAACAAGACCATATGTGATAATAGAGGGGGAATTGTATAAACATGGAGTTTGTTCACCACTCCTCAAGTGTTTATCAAGAACTGAAGGTATGAAATTAATGAAAGAGATACATGCAGGTCTGTGTGGATCTCACATTGGATCTAGGCCCTTGTTGGGAAAGGTTTTTCGACAAGGATTTTACTGGCCGAAGGCAGCTTCAGATGCAGCAGAATTAGTCCAAAAATGTGAAGGCTGTCAAAAATGTGCAAGAGACCAGAAGCAACCTTCATCTCTCACTCAGTTAATACAGCCCACTTGGCCATTGCAAAGGTGGAGCCTCGATTTGCTAGGCCCACTTCCACCAGCACAAGGAAATCTAAAATATGTTGTGGTGGCGGTAGAGTATTTTTCCAAGTGGATTGAGGCGAAGACTTTAGCCACAATAACTTCGGTCACCGTCCAGAAATTCTTCTGGCAAAACATTGTTTGTCGCTTCGGAGTGCCGAAGGCTATTACTGTAGACAACGGAACACAGTTCGATGCTGAAGCTTTCAAGGAATTCTGTGAACAAATTGGCATGAAGATTCATTTTACATCAGTCAGACATCCGAAGTAAAATGGACTTGTTGAGAGAGCTAATGGTATTATAATGACGGGAATAATGAAGTTAATCTTCAATCAGCCCAGAGGAAAGTGGCCAGATGTAACGCCCTGAATTTGGGGGTAGAATTTTTTCTTCTTTTCTCTCACCAAATTCAGGCGTTACTCTTTTCTTTTCTCGTTCTCTCGCTAAACCTTGACCTTTTCCAAAGTTTTAGCGGGGTTCGGCTTGGAATTCCCGTGTTAAGCAAAACCTTAAAATTCTTTATGTTGTTTGATGCACCATGCCGAACTATGCATTCTTTGATTGCTTAGAAATGTAAGTGCATTCATCTAGGAAGATCAGATTTCGAAAAGGAGAAAAACCTTTTCTTTCTTTTTCTTTTTCTTTCTCTCCCTCCTCCTTTTTCTCTCTCCCGCGCCGTGGGCCGCCCCGGCCGGCCTAGCCGCCCCTGGCCGGCCCAGCCGCCCCCCGCGCGCCCCCTTTGGGCCCAGTTGGCCCAGCCGCCCCTCCCTCTTCCCCCAAATCCCCCTCTATCCCTCCCTTTCTCCCATTTTCTCTCTAGCCGCCGCCCCCTGCCCTAGCCGCCGCCCCTGCTCGTTGCCGGTTCGGCCGCCCGTCCCCGTCCCCAGTGAGGTCCCCCTCCCCCTCTCCTCCCTTCCCTCTCCCCTCCTCTCCACCTCCCCGGCCCAACCGCCGCCCGGCTCGGCCGCCCCATGGCCGGCTCGGCCACCGCCGCCCCTGCGCGCCCTGCCCCGCCCCTGGCCGGCTCGGCCGCCCCTGCGCGCCCTGCCCCGCCCCCTGGCCGGCTCGGCCGCCCCCTGCCCCGCGCCCTGCCCAGCCGCCCCTGCCCCAGGCCGGTTCAACCGCCCCCTGGCTGGTTCAACCGCCCCCCTTTTTTATTTTTTATTTTATTTTATTTTATTTTCTTTCATTACTGTTATATATTTTATTTTAGGCAGGTTAATCATTGTTCATGTTATTGAAATAGGAAACTTAATTTAGAATTTCGTTACGCTAGTTAATTCATATAATCAATTGTTTATCCAGTTCAATGTTGATCAACTAAAAATGACTAGGTTTCCATTAGTGCATATAACTAAATTCTTTTGTTAGAACCAATTGTAACTAATCATTCGTGCATAAGCTTTAACCCCTGCGAGACCTTTCCCCGTTTCTTTCTAACCTTAACGAATGCGGTACCGAATGTCATACTTGATGCATATTTACTTTATTTGTCCCCTTGTGTGGTGTACTGTTTGTTTCCTAATTTGAATGCATGTATGTATGTATGCTTGCAATCACATAGAGAACGATCCGGTCGAAGAGCCCGAGGAACTCGCAGGAGAAGCCCCTGAGCAGCAGTCGGTTGGTGGAGGCAAGTGTCCTTTAACCTATCTCTGTCCTATTCATTCTTTAATTCACCTCCCGCATTACACATTTATACCTAAGGATTGACTAGCTTTTGTTATCCATGTCCTTGTTTACCTATTTGGGTCGGATTATTACTGTTTAGCTTCATGCTATTGCTCAACTCTAATCAATGAACATGATGAGATTATCTATGATACGCTGTTTTCCCTTCTCTTATCATGATGTTATACTTGTGGTCTTCAAGGGGGCTCGAGCGGTTTCTCGAGTGCCTCTCCGTAAGGACCTGTTCTATGGATGACCGCCCGGGAAAACAGTGCAACCATGAGGGTGGAATGGGACGCCCTTAGCTGAATAATTAGAGGAACCGGGGTGTAGTTCGCTTAGCCGTTGTGCCGTCAATGGGGCTTGGTGTATGCGGCTCGCTCTGCCAAGGTTGATTTGTCCCTTGGGGAGGAGTGCGGTACATTTAGGAAACCTAACGGGCGACTACAGTCCCGGGGAATCTTTGTAAAGGCTACGTAGTGATGCCCTGCTGGGTCACCTTGGTAGTGATCAATGGAGAGTCATGATCTCCGGGCAGAAAGGGAATCACGGCTTGTGGGTAAAGTGCACAACCTCTGCAGAGTGTTTGAAAACTGATATATCAGCCGTGCTCGCGGTTATGAGTGGCCAAGGGAGCTCTAGTGATTAGTGGTACTTGATCAGAGACATTTTGGTTTATAGATGACAATGAGGATGGTTATGATTATGCTTATGGTAATGGTAAGTGGTATTCTTTCCGTTTGGAAAGGGTATTTTGGGTTAATAACTTGGGTTAATGCTAAAACCTGGCTTTCTACTAGTAAATGATAAACTGACCAACTAAAAGCAACAGCTTGACTTACCCCCACATAAAGCTAGTCCACTACAGCCAAACAGGATACTTGCTGAGTATGTTGATGTGTACTCACTCTTGCTCTACACACCAAACCCCCCCAGGTTGTCAGCATTGCAACCACTGCTCAGGAGAAGATGAAGCTGTGGAAGGAGACTTCCAGGAGTTCCAAGACTACGACGAGTTCTAGGTGTGGGTTAGCGGCAACCCCCAGTCGGCTGCCTGTGAAGGCCGTGTTATCTACGTTTCTTTCCGCACTTTGATTTATTGTAAGGACTATATGGACGTCTCAGACGTATGATGTAATCGACTATTATTTCCCTTTTAATACTATTTGAGCACTGTGTGATGATGTCCATGTTATGTAACTGCTGTGTACATGAATAACTGATCCTAGCACGTACATGGTTCGCATTCGGTTTGCCTTCTAAAACCGGGTGTGACATAAGTGGTATCAAAGCCGTGCTGACTGTAGGACCGCTAACCTAGAGTAGAATGGTCGTTCTAAGGATTATAGACCTCTGTCACTGCCTTGACTTTGGTACCCCTTCAAAAGTTGGTCATACCGACCAAACCTATGTTCTACTATATATAATGCCTTGCTGAAAATCATGTTTTATTCTAATCCTTCATTTACTTATGATTCATTATTTGCTGGTCATATTAATTCTGTTCTCACCCTTTTGCTTGCGATGTCTTTTGTAGATGGCTCGACTTAGACACACTGCACGAAAGTCTGTCATCCCCTTCTTACCCTCCCGCCTTGCGGAGCGTCCGCTTCGCCGTCCCGTGGCCGGACAGTCCAGCCACTTGGAGAGACTGCACCACCGCCTGCATGAGGAGCAGGAACGTCGACGACAGGAGCAGCAGGGCTCTTCTTTCTCGCTCCAGCAGGAGATAGAGTCTGTGAGGAGCTGCTCCCCTGTGCTTCCCCTGGAGGCGCCCCCTGCACCACCACTGGGCGCCCCAGCCCCTGGAGTAGCTGCTGGAGGAGACCCAGACGACGGAGATGGCGATGACAGCCCAAGCCACGACACTGACTTCCCTGCTGACCATGAGCCGGAAGGATGGGTTGCTCGACCCATCACTCGCGACGCTGCTCGCGGGTGTCACTTCCACGACGCGCTCGACACCCTGCTACGTCAGGCACTTGACCGGCGTACTTGGTCCATCGAGTATCGCTGTGTGGTCTACCAGCATAGTCGCGGGGTCTACCCGGACCGCTGGGAGGCGACCTGTTTGGTGCGCCGTCCGGAGAACAGTCTCCAGGGCACGGAGGCTTGCTCAGAGAACTATTCTATCTCTGAGCGAGACTCAGCTGAGGCAGCCATGCAGGATGCTGCACGGCGTGCGCTTTCGCACTACTGCTCGGTTCTCGGTGGGGTAGCTGACGGTCTCGACCTGAAGTATTACCCCCGCCGTCCATCTGGCAGCACAGGAGGTGTGATTGTTTCACCTACTGGTGAGGACAATCCTAGGTTGAGCAGCACAGTCAACCTAGCCGCCGTGCTAAACACGGAGCTGGACCACGCATTAGACGAGCTGAGTAGGGCTTGTGCTGAGATCGCCCTGCTGCGGGCTGAGCGCGCGGAACGTCGTCACTTGGATGATGGTTCCCCCACTCCCGTCGGGACTCAGCACCCGTACCGCTCACCTCGGCGTGGACTCCAGTCTTATGGCAATCCCGACTGCAAGACCAAGATAAATCTAGAACCATAGATCGTTAGAGTCGGATCTTGTAATTAATACAAAATACATACGTAGAAGCTACAGTCTTAGCATTCGTCCCGCTTTTAGTTAGTCTTAGTTAGACAGGATAGTTTGCTATGTCCTTTGCATCTATGTTTGTCATGATGAACTATGTTTGGTTTGGATCTTTGTAATGACTGTCACCAGAGTGTGGGTACCCCCTGCATTTTGGTTTACATATTATGTTAATGGAGTTAGTTATATAGTTGGGAAACCTTTATTCCACTTTCCTCTCTATCTGAGAAGCTGTGTGGTCTGTGTTGGAGATCAGTGAAGATGCTCATCTGTTCAGTGCTGTTGGAGAATTCTATACTCTTTTCTTATGCTGCAAGATTTGCCAGATCAGTTCTGATGTGTGGTTGCATTCTGCAGATGTCAGAGAACAGGCGCAGAGGAGGAAGGCGTGCTCAGCAGGAGCGAGCCGCTCCGCAGGATGAGGTGCCCCAGCAGCAGCACCTGCCACCCCCGCCCCCGATGTCGATCGAGCAGATGTTTCTGATGCAGACTCAAGCAGTTCAAGCCATCGGTCAGACTCTGGCCGCCATTCAGCAGCAGCAGCAGCAACAGCAGCAAGCACCACCCCAGCCTCAGATGCCTCAGATGCCCAGAGACAAGCGTGCTGAATTCATGAGAGGTCATCCCCCAACATTCGCTCACTCTTCTGACCCCATGGATGCTGAAGATTGGCTGCGCACTGTGGAGCGGGAGTTGCATACCGCTCAGTGTGATGACAGGGAGAAAGTCTTGTATGGTCCCCGTCTGTTGAGAGGAGCAGCCCAATCATGGTGGGAGTCTTATCTCGCCACCCATGCCAACCCCGATGCCATCACCTGGGAAGAGTTCAGAGGTAGCTTTCGTCAGTACCATGTGCCTGCAGGTCTGATGACAGTGAAGAAGGAGGAGTTCCTGGCCCTTAAGCAAGGGTTATCATCTATCAGTGAGTATCGAGACAGGTTTCTGCAGTTGTCTCGCTATGCTCCTGAAGATGTCAACACCGACGCCAAGCGACAGTACCGTTTCTTGAGAGGCTTGGTTGACCCTCTGCACTACCAACTGATGAATCATACCTTCCCGACATTCCAGCACCTGATTGACAGAGCAATCATGACAGAAAGGAAGCGTAAGGAGATGGAGGTTCGTAAGCGCAAGATCAGTGGACCCCAGCCTGGAAGCAGCAGCCGTCCTCGTTTCTCAGGCAATCAACCTCAGCAGTTCAGGCAGAACCAGCGTCCACCCCAGCAGCATCAGCAGTTCCAAAGGCAGTATCCTCAGCATCAGTACCAGAACCGTTAGAGCAATCAGTCAGGAGGTCAGTTTCAGAGGCAGAATCAGCAGACACCTCGTCTTCCTGCCCCAGCAAACCAGCAGAACAATCAGGCAGCACCAGCTCAGGTTGGAAACAGAGCATGTTTCCACTGTGGAGAGCAAGGCCACTGGGTGATGCAATGCCCGAAGAAGGCAGCCCAGCAGCAGTCAGGCCCCAATGCCCCAGCAAAGCAGAATGTGTCACAGCCTGGAGCAGGCAACCGCTCTCAACCGCGCTATAATCATGGGAGACTGAACCACTTGGAGGCTGAAGCAGTTCAGGAGACCCCCGGCATGATAGTAGGTATGTTCCCAGTCGACTCCCATATTGCAGAAGTGTTATTTGATACTGGAGCAACGCATTCTTTCATTACTGCATTATGTGTAGAAGCACATAATCTTCCAATTACCACCATGTCAACCCCCATTCAAATTGACTCAGCCGGTGGTAGAATTCGAGCTGATAGCATATGTTTGAATATAAGTGTGGAAATAAGGGGGATAGTGTTTCCCGCCAACCTTATAGTAATGGGTACTTAGGGAATAGATGTCATCCTAGGGATGAATTGGCTAGATAAGTATCAGGCAGTTATCAGTTGCGATAAAAGGACAATCAAGTTGGTGTCCCCACTAGGAGAGGAAGTGGTGACCAAGTTAGTCCCGCCTGAGCCGAAGAAAAGAAGTTGTTATCAGATGGCTGTCGATAGCAGTGAAGCAGACCCAATTGGGAGTATCAAGGTTGTGTCTGAATTTCCAGACGTGTTTCCAAAGGATTTACCGGGTATGCCACCAGAGCGGAAAGTTGAGTTTGCCATAGAGCTTCTTCCTGGAACCGCCCCTATCTTTAAGAGAGCTTACAGAATATCCGGACCAGAGTTGGTTGAGCTTAAGAAGCAGATTGATGAGCTATCAGAGAAAGGTTACATCCGGCCAAGCACCTCGCCTTGGGCCACCCCTGTCTTGTTCGTGGAAAAGAAAGACGGCACCAAAAGGATGTGTATCGATTATCGAGCTTTGAATGAAGTCACGATCAAGAATAAGTACCCTTTGCCCAGAATAGAAGATCTGTTCGATCAGTTGAGAGGAGCCAGTGTGTTCTCCAAGATTGATCTGAGGTCAGGTTATCATCAGCTCAGGATCCGACCTTCGGACATTCCGAAGACGGCATTCACTACCAAGTATGGGTTATATGAGTTCACAGTGATGTCTTTTGGTTTGACCAATGACCAGCGTTTTTCATGAACTTGATGAACAGCGTATTCATGGATTATCTTGATAAGTTCGTGGTGGTATTCATTGATGACATTCTGGTTTATTCTCAAAGCGAAGAAAAACACACAGATCATTTGAGGATGGTATTGCAGAGATTGCGAGAGCACCAGTTGTATGCAAAGTTGAGCAAGTGTGAGTTCTGGATCAGTGAAGTCCTGTTCTTGGGTCACATAATCAACAAAGAAGGATTGGCTGTGGATCTGAAGAAAGTGGCAGACATTCTGAACTGGAAAGCGCCAACAGATGCTCGAGGAATCAAGAGCTTCATTGGAATGGCCAGATATTATCGGCGATTCATTGAAGGGTTTTCGAAGATTGCGAAACCAATGACAGCGTTGCTAGGCAACAAGGTTGAGTTCAGGTGGACCCAGAAATGCCAAGAGGCCTTCGAAGCGCTGAAAGGGAAGTTGACTACAGCGCCTGTCCTAGTCTTGCCTGATGTGCACAAGCCCTTCTCTGTGTACTGTGATGCTTGTTACACAGGTTTGGGATGCGTATTGATGCAAGAGGGAAGAGTTGTGGCTTACTCATCCCGACAGCTGAAGGTTCATGAGAAGAACTACCCAATCCATGATCTAGAGTTGGCAGCAGTGGTTCACGCACTGAAGACATGGAGGCACTATTTGTATGGACAGAAATGCGATGTTTACACAGACCACAAGAGTCTGAAGTACATATTCACTCAGTCAGAGTTGAACATGAGGCAACGAAGATGGTTAGAGTTGATCAAAGACTATGAGTTGGAGATCCATTACCATCCAGGCAAAGCAAACGTAGTGGCAGATGCTTTGAGCAGGAAGAGTCAAGTCAATCTGATGGTCGCTCGTCCGATGCCTTATGAGTTGGCCAAGGAGTTCGACAGGTTGAGTCTCGGATTTCTGAACAATTCGCGAGGAGTCACAGTTGAATTGGAACCTACCTTAGAGCGTGAAATCAAAGAAGCGCAGAAGAATGATGAGAAGATCAGTGAGATCCGGCGACTGATTCTAGATGGCAGAGGCAAAGATTTTCGAGAAGATGCAGAAGGCGTGATATGGTTCAAAGACCGCTTGTGCGTTCCCAATGTCCAATTCATTCGGGAGTTGATTCTCAAGGAAGCTCATGAGACAGCCTATTCGATTCACCCTGGCAGTGAGAAGATGTATCAGGATCTGAAGAAGAAATTCTGGTGGTACGGAATGAAGAGGGAAATCGCAGAGCATGTGGCTATGTGCGATAGTTGCCGAAGAATTAAGGCAGAGCACCAGAGACCAGCTGGATTGTTGCAACCGTTGCAGATCCCTCAGTGGAAATGGGATGAAATCGGTATGGATTTCATAGTCGGATTGCCCCGCACTCGAGCCGGCTACGATTCCATCTGGGTAGTAGTGGACCGTTTGACAAAGTCAGCCCACTTCATACCTGTCAAGACCAACTACAGCAGTGCAGTATTGGCAGAATTGTATATGTCTCGGATCGTTTGTCTTCATGGTGTGCCGAAGAAGATAGTGTCAGACAGAGGAACGCAGTTCACCTCTCATTTCTGGCAGCAGTTGCATGAAGCCTTGGGCACACATCTGAATTTCAGTTCAGCTTATCATCCACAGACAGATGGCCAGACCGAAAGGACCAACCAAATTCTTGAAGACATGTTGAGAGCCTGTGCGTTGCAAGATCAGTCCGGATGGGATAAGAGATTGCCTTATGCAGAGTTTTCCTATAACAACAGTTACCAGGCCAGTTTGAAGATGTCACCATTTCAAGCGCTCTATGGAAGGAGTTGCAGAACTCCGTTGCAATGGGATCAGCCTGGAGAAAAGCAAGTGTTTGGGCCAGATATTTTGCTTGAAGCTGAAGAGAACATCAAGATGGTCCGAGAGAATCTGAAGATAGCGCAATCGAGGCAGCGAAGCTATGCAGACACAAGAAGAAGAGAGCTGAGTTTCGAAGTCGGAGACTTCGTCTATCTGAAAGTGTCACCGATCAGAGGAGTCAGAAGATTCGGAGTCAAAGGCAAGCTAGCACCCCGCTACATTGGTCCATACCAAATCCTCTCAAGGCGTGGAGAAGTGGCCTATCAGCTCAGTCTGCCAGAGAATTTGTCCGCTGTGCATGATGTCTTTCATGTGTCTCAGTTGAAGAAGTGCTTGCGTGTGCCAGAAGAGCAGTTGCCAGTGGAAGGTCTTGAAGTCCAGGAGGACTTGACCTACGTTGAGAAGCCAGTGCAGATCCTTGAGGTTGTAGACAGAGTCACCCGAAGGAAGACCATCAGAATGTGCAAAGTCAGATGGAATCACCACTCTGAGGAAGAAGCAACCTGGGAGCGTGAAGACGATCTGATGGCCAAGTACCCAGAGCTCTTTGCTAGCCAGCCCTGAATCTCGAGGGCGAGATTCTTTTAAGGGGGATAGGTTTGTAACGCCCTGAATTTGGGGGTAGAATTTTTTCTTCTTTTCTCTCACCAAATTCAGGCGTTACTCTTTTCTTTTCTCGTTCTCTCGCTAAACCTTGACCTTTTCCAAAGTTTTAGCGGGGTTCGGCTTGGAATTCCCATGTTAAGCAAAACCTTAAAATACTTTATGTTGTT
The DNA here is from genome assembly GCA_029449295.1 of Zea luxurians. Classification (NCBI taxonomy): domain Eukaryota; kingdom Viridiplantae; phylum Streptophyta; class Magnoliopsida; order Poales; family Poaceae; genus Zea; species Zea luxurians. The sequence continues at coordinate 19,802,458 of JAOPSE010000034.1, read as the reverse complement.
TGATGCACCATGCCGAACTATGCATTCTTTGATTGCTTAGAAATGTAAGTGCATTCATCTAGGAAGATCGGATTTCGAAAAGGAGAAAAACCTTTTCTTTCTTTTTCTTTTTCTTTCTCTCCCTCCTCCTTTTTCTCTCTCCCGCGCCGTGGGCCGCCCCGGCCGGCCCAGCCGCCCCTGGCCGGCCCAGCCGCCCCTGGCCGGCCCAGCCGCCCCTGCCCCAGGCCGGTTCAACCGCCCCCCTTTTTTATTTTTTTTATTTTATTTTATTTCATTTTCTTTCATTACTGTTATATATTTTATTTTAGGCAGGTTAATCATTGTTCATGTTATTGAAATAGGAAACTTAATTTAGAATTCCGTTACGCTAGTTAATTCATATAATCAATTGTTTATCCAGTTCAATGTTGATCAACTAAAAATGACTAGGTTTCCATTAGTGCATATAACTAAATTCTTTTGTTAGAACCAATTGTAACTAATCATTCGTGCATAAGCTTTAACCCCTGCGAGACCTTTCCCCGTTTCTTTCTAACCTTAACGAATGCGGTACCGAATGTCATACTTGATGCATATTTACTTTATTTGTCCCCTTGTGTGGTGTACTGTTTGTTTCCTAATTTGAATGGATGTATGTATGTATGCTTGCAATCGCATAGAGAATGATCCGGTCGAAGAGCCCGAGGAACTCGCAGGAGAAGCCCCTGAGCAGCAGTCGGTTGGTGGAGGCAAGTGTCCTTTGACCTATCTCTGTCCTATTCATTCTTTAATTCACCTCCCGCATTACACATTTATACCTAAGGATTGACTAGCTTTTGTTATCCATGTCCTTGTTTACCTATTTGGGTCGGATTATTACTGTTTAGCTTCATGCTATTGCTCAACTCTAATCAATGAACATGATGAGATTATCTATGATACGCTGTTTTCCCTTCTCTTATCATGATGTTATACTTGTGGTCTTCAAGGGGGATCAAGCGGTTTCTCGAGTGCCTCTCCGTAAGGACCTGTTCTATGGATGACCGCCCGGGAAAACAGTGCAACCATGAGGGTGGAATGGGACGCCCTTAGCTGAATAATTAGAGGAACCGGGGTGTAGTTCGCTTAGCCGTTGTGCCGTCAATGGGGCTCGGTGTATGCGGCTCGCTCTGCCAAGGTTGATTTGTCCCTTGGGGAGGAGTGCGGTACATTTAGGAAACCTAACGGGCGACTACAGTCCCGGGGAATCTTTGTAAAGGCTACGTAGTGATGCCCTGCTGGGTCACCTTGGTAGTGATCAATGGAGAGTCATGATCTCCGGGCAGAAAGGGAATCACGGCTTGTGGGTAAAGTGCACAACCTCTGTAGAGTGTTTGAAAACTGATATATCAGCCGTGCTCGCGGTTATGAGCGGCCAAGGGAGCTCCAGTGATTAGTGGTACTTGATCAGAGACATTTTGGTTTACAGATGACAATGAGGATGGTTATGATTATGTTTATGGTAATGGTAAGTGGTATTCTTTCCGTTTGGAAAGGGTACTTTGGGTTAATAACTTGGGTTAATGCTAAAACCTGGCTTTCTACTAGTAAATGATAAACTGACCAACTAAAAGCAACCGCTTGACTTACCCCCACATAAAGCTAGTCCACTACAGCCAAACAGGATACTTGCTGAGTATGTTGATGTGTACTCACTCTTGCTCTACACACCAAACCCCCCCACCAGGTTGTCAGCATTGCAACCACTGCTCAGGAGAAGATGAAGCTGTGGAAGGAGACTTCCAGGAGTTCCAAGACTACGACGAGTTCTAGGTGTGGGTTAGCGGCAACCCCCAGTCGGCTGCCTGTGAAGGCCGTGTTATCTACGTTTCTTTTCCGCACTTTGATTTATTGTAAGGACTATATGGACGTCTCAGACGTATGATGTAATCGACTATTATTTCCCTTTTAATACTATTTGAGCACTGTGTGATGATGTCCATGTTATGTAACTGTTGTGTACGTGAATAACTGATCCTGGCACGTACATGGTTCGCATTCAGTTTGCCTTCTAAAACCGGGTGTGACACCAGATGAATTCATCAAAGTGGTGTGGAGCCACAACATAACAATATCAAGGTCAACAGGTTTTACACCAATCAAACTATTGTTTGGTGACGAAGCAATAACCCCAGAAGAAGCTAAGGCAGGATCAATAAGAACAGTGGCTGCGGCAGAGAACGAGACTGATTATTCTGTGGCAAAAGATGCTATAGAAGGGATTAGGCTTCGGGCCATGGAGAATATCAATAAATACCAAGCCGAAACAATAAAATGGCGTGACAGAAAAGTTTGGCTAAAGAACATTAAGCCAGGGCATTTGGTACTTCGGAGAGTGGCCAACCCAGATACAGTAGGCAAGCTACAGCTGAAGTGGGAAGGACCTTTTCTGCTAGTATCTTCGTCAAGACCCGGTTCTTACAGATTGAAGGATATGGACGACAACGACATTTGTAGATCTTGGAATGCGGATGAGCTTCGGCGATATTATGTCTAGCTTGATGTAATCTTTTTATTTTTCATATGGCACCCTTTTCCTTTCTAAAGGGGGAGAAAGGTTTTTAATGGGGCCATAGCATGTAATTTCTCTTTTTCTTATTCAGCTCTACGAGAGCAAAATCCCCCAAATATGTAAATGTAAAAACTGAGCATGCACCATCAAGTGCAGGGAAAAAGGAAAAAACAGGGAGAAGCTCGAAAGTCGTCCCTAAGGGGATGTAGAGTACGACGAAGCTACAAAAAGCCGTTCCTAAGGGAGCGCAGCGTAAGTTTTCTGCTCAAAAGTCATTCCCAAGGGAATGTAGAGCTTACAGCGAAAAGTCAACGCTGATACCGCCGAAATATAAGGCGAAGCGCGAAAAGTCAACGCGAATACCACCAAAATAGAAGGCGAAGAAGTTCAAAAGACGTTCCTTAGGGAATGCAGAACTTACACCGAAAAATAACGGTGCAACCGAAAAATAAATGGCAAAGAGATTTCAGTCATTCCTTAGGGAATGAAGGTTGTGGATGAAGCTTCGGACGTGTGTGTTTGGGCATTCATTTGCACAACACATTACATCATACATTTGCATTCATAAACATTCATTTAGACATACATAGGATCATCATCATAACATACAGACACAGGCAGATGCTTCGGCTATAAAGATAAGGCTTCGGCAGAAAGAAAAAGAAGCAGTTTCATGCTTCGTTGTGTACGAAAAGAAGGAAAGGTGTTTTTCGCCTTCGGCTCAAAAAAAAATATACTAGTTTCGTCCACATCAAAGCAGTTCATACATGGACGAAAAGGTAAAAAATATATTACAAGGTATGCACAAATTTACAGAATTAGTATTTGATTCTTAAATTACAAATATTTTTACAACGATAATACAAGATTTTCTCTAGAATTTTTTCAGCAAGGTCTCCAGCTTTGACATCATTGAGCTTCGGATCATCATTGAGCTTCGGATCACCTGTCAAGCTTCGGCTCATTGTTCCTCAGCATTGTCATCCTGTACATATTAAAACGGTATGAGAGAAGTGCAGAGTTCAAGGAGAAGATAAAGTAACAGGCACAAATTTTTTACCGGCTTAAGGTGGCTTCGAGCTTCATCGCCAGCCATTTTTCGCCCGCCTTTTACCCAAATTTGAGTTATGAATCTATTTCCTATACTCCGAGCTAGGCTGGGGATATCAATTAAATTTGCCGGTGATAAGCTAAAATTTGGTTTGTTGACAATTTTTCCATGTGTACAGCCAGATTTCATAAAGGCAATAGTTGTGCCCCGAGAAGCTAGCAGAGCGCAGAAATCGACGTGTCCAGCTATAACTTCGTCGAGTGCATCAACTTCGCCCTCAATGTGTTCGAAGGTTTCCGGCAGGTTTTCAACTGAAGGACTGAATTTCTCAACGCTGGCTCCAACCAAGTTGAAAACCTGCTTTAGCCGCTGCAGGCACTGGTTGCCGAAGTCTACGCATTTTTCTTGAGGTTCTTTCAGTGATTTCTGCAAATTTGATTTTTTCTTAGCTTCAGCTTCGAGTTTGGCTTCAAAATTTTTCTTTTCCATGGAGAGTTCACTATTCAATCTAGCAATTTCGGCTTGGGCCTCCGCTAGTGAACCTTCCATGGTTTGAAGTGCAGAGTCTTTTTTCTCCAGGGTAGCCTCATGGTCTTTAATCTTCTTCTCCAGGCCCTCAATTATAATTTCGTTCTTTTTGTCCTCGAGGTCTTGTTGCATCTTCAGGACTTTGCTCAGCAGTAAGCTTTGATAAAATAAGCTTCACCAGAAAACAATCTTCATATCAAAGCAATAAAAAGTTAAGAATTTTTCCTTAAAGTTAGCATAAAATAGGCTACCAGCGATATGCTGCCGTCGGTACCTGCTGAGGTCTGCCTTAACCTTCGGGAGGCCAACACTCTTCGATAGAGTGCCGACAACCTTCGCCCCAGTGTGATCCCGAAGGCATCCTAAGCTTTCTTCGTTGACTCCCCCAAAGAGTAACGCACCTGGTCTGTACCCGCAAGATATAGCATACTCTTTCAGTTCTTCTTTTTCAGCCTTTGACAATTCTTGCCCAAGTATATCTTGGAAATTGAAGTCCTCTTCTTCCGAAGTATCCTCGGCTTTCTCCTTTCCTTTTCCAGCCACTGTGCCCGGGATCTCTTCAGCGGCTGCAGCAGCTTCTTTCGCGGCCGCATCCAGAAGCATGATATCAATTTCAGAGAGTGTGGTCTCTAGATTTACATTTTCAGCGGTTTCAGCTTCGGCACTTTCGGCTTCGGTGGGTGCAGCTTCGACAGCAGCAGTGCTCTCAATAGCTGGAGTCTTTGACGCCGATGCCAGCGGCGGTGTCTGCTCGATAACTTCAACTACATGAATAATTCTTCGTTTTTCGCCTCATCTGGCTTCTTCGCTACCGAAGGCTCCTTTTCCTTCTAAAAAAGCTTCATCAGATGTGGCCCTAGTGGACTTAGCTTGACAGGCAAAGATTCAGTCATTACCTTTAAAATTTCTTCCACATCGGCAGCAGGAGGTGTTGAACGAGCTTCATCCTCAATATCAGTCATTTTTCGCTTCAAAGCTGCAGCTTTCCTTTTCTTCAAAGCAGCTATATTCGGCTCAGGGCTTAATTTTCTTTTCTTCAAAGTTTCTTCATCTTTTTCACCAATTTAGCAGCTTCTTTATCCAGGACGCTAGCAACTCTTTTTCTTTTTGTCCTTCGGCACCTCTGTCCAATCGCTCATAGTCAGGATACTCAAAATTCAGGGCATCCATCACCCGGTTCAACCTTCGTTTTGGTCGAGTACCGAACGCTGCAGTCATTAATTGATCTTCTTTTTTAGAATAGTTGCCAAGGATCTCGTTGCACATAACTTCAATCGTGTCTAACCATTCTTGGCAAGGTTCTTTGAAGTGTTTCTTGAATTTATAGTAATAGGGCAACTGAACAAGTTCCTTCTCTTTCTTTTCCCCTTTGAGCTTCGGCATGTCCCATTCTTTCAAAGTTGGGAATACTCTAAAAACTAAGAATTCTTGCACCAGATCCCTAGTACCAATGTGCTCCGCAATAACTCGAAATTTGCCCAGTGCAACTTGGCATGGACTCTTGGGTTTCATGTCGCACCGGGGCCTAGTCTCTCCGAAGATTAATTCTAATGGGCTTTGAACCAACTTCTCCTTTTTCTCATGAACTTTGACATAAAACCATTCAGTCTTCCAGCCAGCTGGCCATTTGGTACGATAGCTGATAACTGGAGACTTCGCATCTTTGCGATAAGCAAAATTGTAGCAGCCGAAGTTCTCGTGTAGCCCATCTTCTCTAGCTTTTGTCTGATAATGAAGCTCATGTGCCCAGCAGAAGCCTTTGGCAAGCGGTTCTGCCCCGTGGCTTTGGAGAGCCCAGATGTAGACGCTAAGCCTAACGATGGCATTAGGAGTTAGTTGATGAAGATAAATCCCAAACTTCTCCAAAACATCCGCAATCATCTCATTCAAAGGAAATCTTAATCCTACTTTAAAGAAGCTTTTAAAGACTACCACCTCATCCTTTTCTGGCTTCGGAGTAATTTCCTCTCCGCCAAAGCGAATCAGCTTCTTTTTGGCTTCACTGAAATAGCCTAACTTCATCAACTTAGGCATATCATCTTCGGTAACAGTGGACCTCCCAAACTCTAGGTGGCTGGGTTTAGATGGCAGGACACTGTAATCATCTTTAGATTCACCTTCCTCAGCATCAACCTGCTCAGCTTCAGTGGCAAGTGCACCTTCGTCAGAAACATCCTCCAGCACTACCAGCCCCGACCGTTTCATCACTTCGAAAATCGGAGCGGTTTCAGTAGCTTCGGCTTCTTCTCCGTCACGTGTAACCCTGGCAGTGGAACGTACCCTTGCCATTTGATGATGAATTCCCCACAATTTTTGATGAAGTTGTTGACTTTTTTAATTTTCCCGAAGCTCTTCCTCTTGTGACGAAGCAAAACCAACAGCGGTACTTCGGTTGAGTGCGATGAATAAGCTTCGGCTATGGTCAAATTTTTGGCAGCAAAACAGTGCAATAGCAATGAATGCTGTGGTAACTTCACACCTACCCGTCTGTTTATATAGTGCCACAGGTGGGAAGGTGAATCGTCAAGTCTTCCGCACCGGACGAACAGTCGCCCGCACCCACTGAATGGTGGGCCACAGAACCCGAGAAGGTGAATCTGTAATATCCCAAAAAAATGTTGACCAAAAGTTGATCTTAGGTGCGTAGATGAGGGAAAGGGTTGTGGGCCGTTGGATGCAAAGTCAGGAGACATCTAAGGCATCGTTTCTTTCTCCCACAAAACCCTAGTGGTCGCCCCCCTTTTTTCCCTTTTCTTGGCCGCCAACCCCCTTTCCCCACACTTGGCCGCCCCTCCCCATTCCACTTTGCAGCCGCCCTCCACTGCTTCCTCCTCCCTCTAGATCTCCCCACACGCAGCAAGGATCAAGAAGAGGAGGAGCAAGATGGATTGAAGAGGAAGAGAGGATCAAGGAGATGTTCTACCCCATCTATTGCAGATTTTCTTGGGGAAACCCTAGGTAAGGATGGGATCCTTGTTCCTCCCGATAATTATGTGCTTTTGGAGGTTGTGGATCATGTGGATTGAAGGATTAGAGGTTGGATTAGATGTGGGGTTAGGTTTTGATCTCGAATTTAATTTCTGCAGAATGGCAGATTCGACAGTTTCTATTCATGTCAGTTTTACGTGATCTTAGTGGCCTCAAAAAATAAAAAGTCTATATATGAGTCGTAGATAATTTGTAGATCTTTCCGTGGCCACAAAGAACACCTCAATCGGACATCAGAACAAAAAGTTATTGCAGTTTGATTATAGCATCTTTTCAGTCTCATAATTCTGTGCAGAATCTGTTCTCTTAAGAGTTAGGCAATTTTATCAACCGAATTAAACTGTGGATTGGTAAAATAAGTTGTATATAATTTCATAAGCTTTCTAGATTGATAAAGAGTGCATTCATATGATTTGTGAAACTCCAGTTATGTTTGTTTTACTGTGGCTGTTCCTGTTTGCCTAACAAAAATGAGCGGGTCTGTTCACTAGTGGGTTTCATCTAGTAAATGGCCGAATTGGCTCTTCCAACTATGGAGAATTTTGTAGAGGAATAAAAGTTCTTACTGCCAGTAGAATTTCATAAGTTTTGGTTCAGTAGTTTGGGAGATATCGAATTTTGAAGTTAACTATGCTGCTGTCTAAAACAGATTCAGTCAGTTATTTTGTCAGATGTTTTAGAACTTATAGATTGCAGAATTTAATTATCCATTGAATACTGAAGTTGTAGAGTATTTTATGTAGATACTCTTAGAGTATTTGTTTGATATCACCAATGTTTTAATTTTAAAGATACAAAATTAACAAACAGCGCTGCTGCTGTATGGCATGTGGTTCAGGGTGGGAGTCTTTCCACTGGTCTTGGTTTCAAGTGTAGGAGTGTTTTGTTGATTGTTGGCAAATGTTTGTGAAGTATTTGTACTATGTTTTATGCCCGCTAGCAGGTGGCTACACTCCAGATCATGCCTAGTACATTTCTTCTTCGATGAAGGCAAGTGAATGTAGCGGTGGTTGCTACCGTTTTGACCTGTTATTTCTATCACCTACACTCTAATATTCAGAATTATTGGATTCTTTCATAATTGAATTATATGATGATGTTTTACTTGATTGTATTATATTGATGCTCTACCATATATTGATGATGATTATGGTTCAAGTATGACCCATGAGATTAATTCACACCCCTGAAGGCAGACAAAGTATTATTTGAGGTTTGCATTGTATCTGAAGGCAAACAAAGTATTATTTGAGGTTTGCATTGTATCTGAAGGCAGATAAAGTATTATTTGAGGTTTGTATTGTATCTAAAGGAAGTGAAATTTATTGATAAATGCAGCATGCCATATACATTGCATGACTCATTTGCATCTGAAGTTTTGTCGTGACCTATGTTCCGACTGTACCGGTACAACTTAGCATCGTACGTTGCCCAAGGAGGGGTACGATACGGCTTCATACCCTTAGAGGTATGAAGGCAAAGGACATATGCGTTGCATTCATATGCATACATTGAAGTGATATTTGCAGATGATGTGGTTTTATACCCTCAGAGGTATGAAGATAGAGGACCTACACATTGCATTCCTATGCATACATTGAAGTGATATTTGCAGGTATTGTTGATGCAGGGAAGTGTTATACAACCTATTGTGGTTGTTCGAGGAAATGAGATTGTATTGGTTATATTGGGACTACTGAGTTCTATATCTATAAGTATTTCTGATCTTGATTGTGATTCTTTTAAAATGTTGATTAATTCAATTTGTGGTTTAAATATCTCGTCAAAACAATTAGCTTGCTGAGATATTTCATCTCACTCTTGCATTACTCAATGCAGGTGCTTGTTGCTCATCAAGGGGAGTGGGAAGTAGCAGCACATCCACCTTCACTCTCATAATAACGTTGTCCAGGCGCTGTCAGGATTTAATTAGAAACTTCTTGTCAAAAGATGTTTGTTTTTAACTAGTCGTGCGCACTGGTTAATTCAATTCATGTCGTTATGGTTGTCTTCCCATTGCTAGCATATTATTAATGTCTATTATGTTTTCTTATCATGATATCTATTTATACTTTGTTGCTTCCCCATTTATGCAATTTTCAAAGGAGATGCTGTCGAAATTTTATATATGAATGTTAGATGTGTAGTTTAGTAGCATTCTGGGGTGTTTGTGGATCCTGGGGTGTTACAGTTGGTATCAGAGGATAGGCTTTAGATTCTTATCAATTTGAAGATAAATTTGACACACTTGCACATATAGGAACGGTATGGGTTCAAATATCTTTGATATATATTAGTGTCCTTGAAGTGTAGATGACAATAATTTCACCCCTCCCTATTCCTTTACGGTGATGTGGTAAGTTCTTTATGACTTAATGCCTGATATAATTTATCTCTAAATCTTTATAATGTTTTATTAATGCGATTGATATCACTGGTCTTTTGTGAGATTGAAGTTGTTATTATGCTTGTGATATACAAGTATGTCTATGTTGTTTTCACCATGTTTTTCATGGTTGAGTTTTATTACAATAATATTGTTATATATGCTTGATTGAGGATATTTCTAAGAGGAGTGTGAATTGCGTGTTTTGGGTTACAAGGTAACCATCAATTTGAATTTAAGTTGTTGAGCGGTTGGTGGATAGTTCCAACTATCTTTGCAAAGAATGATTGTTTATGTCGAGAAACTGGTTCTGAAAGAAATGAATATTGGTACTTTATATGGATTTTTGGGGGAAGTCTTTACATAGCCAGAATGGCTTACATGTCTCTCTTCTATTTTGTGTTTTAGTTGCCACAAAGCCTAGATGTGGTTTAAAGTGGTTGCCTGTTAGTCATACTAATTGTAGAATAAACTTGATCTATTGATTATGTATTAATACATTGAGGATCTGATGGTTCTCTTCCCGATGCATGCTTGTGGAGCCATTGTTGGACCACCTATCTACTGGTTTGAATGAAGTCATTGCCTAGCCTAGAGTTGGTTGTGTGTGGTTAGTCACCTATTCCTAAATGATGTGGTTTTTACCTCAGCTTGATATGTTTGTCAAATGTGTGAAGGACTACGAGGTCATTATTGACCTTGTATGTCTGGTACTTTGAGTGCATCGTATGATAGAATGAAATGTAAGTTTCTGAACTACAGTAGATGAAGACTCATATTATGTGTTGGTTAACCTTACTAGTTTGGATATTTTTCTTAGTTGAGATGTTGGATGAAGTATAGTGACATTGGTTAACCAAGTATTGTGTTGTTGTGCTGTCAGTGCTCTTTGTGGAGCTTTTGGCATTCCTTCGATGACCTGTGCCACGCAGAATGTTATTGGCTTATTGTTGGCTTTATTGCTCCATTAGTTCTGTAGACTTTCTCCCTTTAGTGGGGTGCAAAGAATGTTAGATTACATGATTATCTTTTCATGATGGCAAGAATAAGGTTTAGGAAGATTAGGAGTTTTGGCTTCAATAGAACTACTTGTTTCGTGGTGCTTTGAGGTGAGGTGTTTGATCTTCTTATACATTCATCTGGTGTGGATGTTTCACCATTTAATTAAAATGAATTGTTAAAGTTGGTAAGGGTTGTGCTTAGTGCATATTACCCCTTCATAAAAGAGTGTGGTTTTAAGACATTGATGTTGATGTATAGCTGCATCCAAATTCGATGGTGTGAAATTGTAGTGTTGATTACATCTATGACTTACTTTGAGCTTCATTGCATGTTGTTTCATGCTTGATGTAAGGTCGTGTAGTTTCCGTAGACAATTAGTCCAAGGTAGAAGTTCTTGTGTTAATTAAGACCAATAATGGACCCATGTTTTGAATGGTGATGCTATATGGGGTATCTTGGGTGTTTTGCTTGGAGTGGTCGAATTCGAGGATGAATTCTTTTTAAGGGGGGTAGAGTGTAATATCCTAAAAAAATGTTGACCAAAAGTTGATCTTCGGTGCGTAGATGAGGGAAAGGGTTGTGGGCCGTTGGATGCAAAATTAGGAGACATCTGAGGCGTCGTTTCTTTCTCCCACAAAACCCTAGTGGTCGCCCCCCCTTTTTCCCTTTTCTTGGCCGCCAACCCCCTTTCCCCACACTTGGCCGCCCCTCCCCATTCCACTTTGCAGCCGCCCTCCACTGCTTCCTCCTCCCTCTAGATCTCCCCACACGCAGCAAGGATCAAGAAGAGGAGGAGCAAGATGGATTGAAGAGGAAGAGAGGATCAAGGAGATGTTCTAGCCCCATCTATTACAGATTTTCTTGGGGAAACCCTAGGTAAGGATGGGATCCTTGTTCCTCCCGATAATTATGTGCTTTTGGAGGTTGTGGATCATGTGGATTGAAGGATTAGAGGTTGGATTAGATGTGGGGTTAGGTTTTGATCTCGAATTTAATTTCTGCAGAATGGCAGATTCGACAGTTTCAGTTCATGTCAGTTTTCCGTGATCTTAGTGGCCTCAAAAAATAAAAAGTCTATATATGAGTCGTAGATAATTTGTAGATCTTTCTGTGGCCGCAAAGAACACCTCAATCGGACATCAGAACAGAAAGTTATTGCAGTTTGATTATAGCATTTTTTCAGTCTCATAATTCTGTGCAGAATCTGTTCTCTTAAGAGTTAGGCAATTTTATCACAGAATTAAACTGTGGGTTGGTAAAATAAGTTGTAGATAAATTCATAAGCTTTCTAGATTGATAAAGAGTGCATTCATATGATTTGTGAAACTCCAGTTATGTTTGTTTTACTGTGGCTGTTCCTGTTTGCCTGACAAAAATGAGTGGGTCTGTTCACTAGTGGGTTTCATCTAGTAAATGGCCGAATTGGCTCTTACAACTATGGAGAATTTTGTAGAGGAATAAAAGTTCTTACTTCCAGTAGAATTTCATAATTTTTGGTTTAGTACTTTGGGAGATATCGAATTTTGAAGTTAACTATGCTGGTGTCTAAAACAGATTCAGTCATTTATCTTGTCAGATGTTTTAGAACTTATAGATTGCAGAATTTAATTATCCATTGAATACTGAAGTTGTAGAGTATTTTATGTAGATACTCTTAGAGTATTTGTTTGATATCACCACTGTTTTAATTTTAAAGATACAAAATTAACAAACAGCGCTGCTGTTGTATGGCATGTGGTTCAGGGTGGGAGTCTTTCCACTGGGTCTTGGTTTCAAGTGTAGGAGTGTTTTGTTGATTGTTGGCAAATGTTTGTGAAGTATGTGTACTAAGTTTTATGCCCGCTAGTAGGTGGCTACACTCTAGATCATGCCTAGTACATTTTTCTTCTTCGATGAAGGCAAGCGAATGTAGCGGTGGTTGCTACCGTTTTGACCTGTTATTTCTATCACCTACACTCTAATATTCAGAATTATTGGATTCTTTCATAATTGAATTATATGATGATGTTTTACTTGATTGTATTATATTGATGCTCTACCATATATTGATGATGATTATGGTTCAAGTATGACCCATGAGATTAATTCACACCCCTGAAGGCAGACAAAGTATTATTTGAGGTTTGCATTGTATCTGAAGGCAAACAAAGTATTATTTGAGGTTTGCATTGTATCTGAAGGCAGATAAAGTATTATTTGAGGTTTGTATTATATCTAAAGGAAGTGAAATTTATTGATAAATGCAGCATGCCATATACATTGCATGACTCATTTGCATCTGAAGTTTTGTCGTGACCTATGGTCCGACTGTACCGGTACAACTTAGCATCATGCGTTGCCCGAGGAGGGGTACGATGCGGCTTCATACCCTTAGAGGTATGAAGGCAGAGGACATATGCGTTGCATTCATATGCATACATTGAAGTGATATTTGCAGATGATGTGGTTTTATACCCTCAGAGGTATGAAGATAGAGGACCTACATATTGCATTCCTATGCATACATTGAAGTGATATTTGCAGGTATTGTTGATGCAGGGAAGTGTTATACAACCTATTGTGGTTGTTCGAGGAAATGAGATGGTATTGGTTATATTGGGACTACTGAGTTCTATATCTATAAGTATTTCTGATCTTGATTGTGATTCTTTTAAAATGTTGATTAATTCAATTTGTGGTTTAAATATCTCGTCAAAACAATTAGCTTGCTGAGATGTTTCATCTCACTCTTGCATTACTCAATGCAGGTGCTTGTTGCTCATCAAGGGGAGTGGGAAGTAGCAGCACATCCACCTTCACTCTCATAATAACGTTGTCCAGGCGCTGTCGGGAGTTAATTAGAAACTTCTTGTCAAAAGATGTGCCTGCTGTCAGGATTTAATTAGAAACTTCTTGTCAAAAGATGTTTGTTTTTAACTAGTCGTGCGCACTGGTTAATTCAGTTCATGTCGTTATGGTTGTCTTCCCATTGCTAGCAGATTATTAATGTTTATTATGTTTTCTTATCATGATATCTATTTATACTTCGTTGCTTCCCCGTTTATGCAATTTTCAAAGGAGATGCTGTCGAAATTTTATATATGAATGTTAGATGTGTAGTTTAGTAGCATTCTGGGGTGTTTGTGGATCCTGGGGTGTTACAGAATCGCCAGGACGCGCGTACCCGTTGCATGGTGGGACCATTTCACGCTTGGAATATTGTGATCGTTTCTCAGCAACGAGCTCAGGGAAGGTGTTTTTCGGATCTTCGGCTCTCCAAAGCCTAGGAGACTTTTTCACGGATCAAGCTCGTTACAAAAAACGATCTAGCACCGCGAAGGGGCTACTGTTGGGGGTATGCTTCGTCGCCGAAGATCCTGTAAGAAGAAACACCTTCGGCAGATCCTTTCAAAAGCAGTGCCAAAGCTATCATCCATAAAGCTTCGTCATAGCGGCATGTCTCAAGACGAAGGATTGCACCGACTTAAAGATGAAATGACCGATTGATCCATGAGAGCCTGTGTCATAATCGTAATCTTTTGTAAAGGGCATGAATGTAATATCTCACAGGCTATGCCCTGTGCCTATAAATAGATGAACAGTACCCATACTGTAGAGGCAATCTTGTAATCGCTCGCACGCAATACTTGGATTCTTGCCTTCTGTCAAACCGAATGTATAAATGTAATTAAATATTGTATTTTAATATTCAAGTTCGTATGATGAAATATATGGATGATATTATGTGCTTGTTTATATTATCTTTCATGTTTCATGTTTCATATATTTCATCTTTCATTATCTTATAACTTTGATCACGAAGGTATGTCCTTCATGACCTTCGTCCGAAGATCGTTATATCCTAAGGGGAATAATGCTTCGAAGGACGAAGGGCATTAACATTTAATACTCTATGTTGCCTTGTTCCTGACTCTTAGCATTTGAGAACAAGTCCCAACAAGTTTGAAAGAGAGTGTCCTCGTCGTAGGGCTCTGGAGCTAGCAATTGGTGAAGTAACACACAAGAGAAGTTGCTTAGATTTAAGAAGTAATGAGATTGTGCGATAAAGAGAGATAATGTCAAGAGTATGATTAGCGGGGTTAGAACTATGACCGACAACATAACGAGTATTTCTTCAACTCCACAGTATAGTAGGAGGCCATGTTTCAAGTAAATTCTATGGATTTTCAATTAAATTTTTAGCTTTTAACATAATTGCTAGTGCTTTATCTATTTGAAAGTCGACTAGAGGGGGGTGGATAGGCGGAATCTGAAAATTATAAACTTAAGCACACGCCACAAGCCGGGTTAGCGTTAGAAATGAATTCGAGTATGAGACAGAGGGGAAAACAAATCAACCAAGAAATAAAGTGGATGAACACGTAGATTTGTTTTACCGAGGTTCGGTTCTAAAGAACCTAGTCCCCGTTGAGGTGGTCACAAAGACCGGGTCTTTTTCAACCTTTTCCCTCTCTTAAACGGTTACCTAGACCGAGTGAGCTTTCTTCTTTACTTCTCACAGGTCACTTAGACCCCGCAAGGATCACCACACAATTGGTGTCTCTTGCCTTGCTTACAAATCACTTGAGAGTAACAAGGAAAAGAAAAGAAAGCCAACCAAGCAAACAAGAGCAACAAGAAACACAAGTGATCCTCTCACAAGCCCTAATGCGCTAGAGTTGAATTTGGGACTTTGAGTGGATCGATCGCTTTGATTTGTGTCTTGGAGTGAAGTCTATTGCTCTTGTATTGAATGCAATGTGTGGAATGCTTGGATGGTTGGAGTGGAGGTGGTTGAGGGTATTTATAGCCCTCAATCACCAAACAACCGTTGGGGTTGGGCTGTTGTCGATGGGCGTACCGGACACTGTCCGGTGCGCCAGCCACGTTACCCAACCATTAGGGTATTGAAGCAGTCGACCGTTGGAGGCTTTATCTTCAAGCGGCACCAGAAAGGCACTGTTCACTATCTGTGCGCCTCTGACGGGCGGCTCTGACTCTACACGCAGTGTTGCGCACTGTTCCTCTGATTCTTCAGCTTTTGCAGTCGACCGTTGCGCGAAGTAGCCGTTGCTCCCCTCAGACCAGGGCACACTTGGTTTCTTTTGCTCCATTGTATTTGAACCCTAACTTCAATCTTTTTATTGGTTTGTGTTGAACCTTTATACACCTGTAGAACATATAATCTAGAGTAAACTAGTTAGTCTAATATTTGTGTTGGGCATTCAACCACCAAAATTAATATTGGGAAAAGGTTAACCATATTTCCCTTTCAATCTCCCCCTTTTTGGTGATTGATGCCAACACAAACCAAAGCAAATATATAAGTGCAGAATTGAACTAGTTTGTATAAGATAAGTGCATAGGTTACTTAGAATTAAACCAATTTATAGTTTCACTAGATATGTATGGTTTGCTTTCTTTTATTTAACATTTTGGACCACACTTGCACCACTTGTTTTGTTTTTGCAAATTCTTTTGGAAAACCTTTTCAAAGTCTTTTGCAAATAGTCAAAGGTATATGAATAAGATTGCAAGAAGCATTTTTAAGATTTGAAATTTTTTCCCTGTTTCAAATGCTTTTCCTTTGACTTAACAAAACTCCCCTGGAATGAAATACTCCTCTTAGTTTTCAAGAGGGTTTTAATAGATATCAATTGGAAGTATTTGAAAATCTATCTTTAAATATACCAATTTAAAAATCTATCTTTTGCAAATAGATACCTCTGCTCTGCCTCTTCTTTCTTTCGAAAAAGCGAGGCCTCGCTGTATTGTATGGATTCCCTACAGCAGTAGTAGTCCATTGTTGCAGTTAATAACGAGTATAGAATAATGATGAATATTAGATAATTTTATGAATACTAGCTTGTTTTTATCCTTAATGATGAATATATTACAATTTATAATTTAAATTACTCATAATGTTGAATGATGATTCCATATTTTAAATTTATATAATGTTAATTCACTAAATAATGCAATAATAAGTATCGGGAAATGGCTCCCGAGCCAATGTCGAGCCTCTTTCTCTAGCTCGCCAAGTGGACGAGTCGAGCCGAGCTCGTTCAGTCACTGAGCCGAGCCCTAATTGCAAGTTTCTTATAGCCAGTTTAGATGTAGATATTGAAGCATAGAATAGGGAATTAGTGTAACACCCTGAAATTGGGGTTACAAATTTCTTTGCTTTTATCTACAAATTCATGTGTTACTCTCTTTCTTTTATCTATTAACCCCATTTCCTTTTCCTTTAGAAGGAGTGTTCTTATTTTGGTGGAGTTGTACTTACTTTCCTAGTAGATAAAACCTTGAGGTAATTATGATGTTGCATCATGCTGACCCTCCTACCTTATTTTGGTTTGATGCATATGCTTGAAGTGTTTAATTTGAATTTGTGGCTATTTAGCTTTTCAATCAAAAGGAGAAAATAAAAAGAAAATGAAATTCAAATTTCAGAATAAAAGAAAAACCCAAAGGAGCCCAGAAACCCCTCCCCCGCGGCCTTTCGACCCAACTGGCCCACTCTACCCACGCCCGCTTCCCCCCTCCTCTCTCTCTCTCTCTCCTCTCTCTCTCTCTCTCTGCAGCTAGGTCCGCTCCATCTCGCTCACGCGCCCGCTCTCCCCTCTCTCTGCACTATGGGTCCCGCCTATCGGCGCTACCCCACTCGCCTGCGCACCTGCTCCCTCTCTATGCTCGATGGGCCCCGTCCGCCAGCGGCTCCGAGCGTGCCCGCAGCCAACTCTCCTGCTCCATGCGCACGCACGCTGAGAACGGCGCCCCCACCGCGTCCAAGCGAAACCGCCGTCCCTGACCCCTTTTGGAGCATCTACGCACGCCCACTCCTCCCCTCATCCAAGCGCTCGATAACCCGCCTGGTCGCTGGTCGGTACTCGACGTAGTGTCGCGAAGACTCGTCGTGGGGTTGGCATTGTGCGCGCTCGGTTCATCGGTCACGTGTGCGATGGGATTCCGAGGAATTCCTCGTCGGAGCATGGAGGACCGCTGTGGAGCTCGCCTTTCCGCCGTTAGTTCTCCGTGCCACGCCATTGACGGTATGGACCCTCCCCATATATCCGCATTTACTGGGGTTGCGTTGAGCCTATCGATTAGGTAGTTGCGTGCTCTGGTGGCGGAGTAATTGCTCGCCAGCACGGGGCGTCGCCGCGGTGCCCCTGTTCATCGGCGTCGCCACGCGCATATCCTGGTTTGGGGAAAGTAACGTGGGTCGTTGAATCTTTGATCTGCGACCGAGATTAGACGACCACGTATCCATTCGCGCTGTGAGATCTGAACCGTTAGATGAAGATCGTGCGGGTGGCGGTCGATAGGGGTTATTTTAAATCCGGATCCTCGATCCTAGATCCAACGGTCATAGAAGCATACCGGTTCGCGGAGATTGTGATTTAGTCTAGACGCTCGGTCAGGGATCCAACGACCGATATCACACGATACCCCTTCGCGCTGAGCGTCTTGCATAAAAGACCCTGGGTGTTTTAGAAAACAACCCGCCGTCCAGAGAGGTTGTTGTCTGAGTCTAGGAATATTTATAGGATAGCACCCTGCCCTAGCCGCCGCCCCCTGCTCTATCCCTCCTCCCCCAAATCCCCCTCTATCCCTCCCTTTCTCCCATTTTCTCTCTAGCCGCCGCCCCCTGCCCTAGCCGCCGCCCCTGCTCGTTGCCGGTTCGGCCGCCCGTCCCCGTCCCCGGTGAGGTCCCCCTCCCCCTCTCCTCCCTTCCCTCTCCCCTCCTCTCCCCCTCCCCGGCCCAACCGCCGCCCGGCTCGGCCGCCGCCGCCCCTGCGCGCCCTGCCCCGCCCCTGGCCGGCTCGGCCGCCCCTGCGCGCCCTGCCCCGCCCCCTGGCCGGCTCGGCCGCCCCCTGCCCCGTGCCCTGCCCAGCCGCCCCTGCCCCAGGCCGGTTCAACCGCCCCCTGGCTGGTTCAACCGCCCCCCTTTTTTATTTTTTATTTTATTTTATTTTATTTTCTTTCATTACTGTTATATATTTTATTTTAGGCAGGTTAATCATTGTTCATGTTATTGAAATAGGAAACTTAATTTAGAATTTCGTTACGCTAGTTAATTCATATAATCAATTGTTTATTCAGTTCAATGTTGATCAACTAAAAATGACTAGGTTTCCATTAGTGCATATAACTAAATTCTTTTGTTAGAACCAATTGTAACTAATCATTCGTGCATAAGCTTTAACCCCTGCGAGACCTTTCCCCGTTTCTTTCTAACCTTAACGAATGCGGTACCGAATGTCATACTTGATGCATATTTACTTTATTTGTCCCCTTGTGTGGTGTACTGTTTGTTTCCTAATTTGAATGGATGTATGTATGTATGCTTGCAATCACATAGAGAACGATCCGGTCGAAGAGCCCGAGGAACTCGCAGGAGAAGCCCCTGAGCAGCAGTCGGTTGGTGGAGGCAAGTGTCCTTTAACCTATCTCTGTCCTATTCATTCTTTAATTCACCTCCCGCATTACACATTTATACCTAAGGATTGACTAGCTTTTGTTATCCATGTCCTTGTTTACCTATTTGGGTCGGATTATTACTGTTTAGCTTCATGCTATTGCTCAACTCTAATCAATGAACATGATGAGATTATCTATGATACGCTGTTTTCCCTTCTCTTATCATGATGTTATACTTGTGGTCTTCAAGGGGGCTCGAGCGGTTTCTCGAGTGCCTCTCCGTAAGGACCTGTTCTATGGATGACCGCCCGGGAAAACAGTGCAACCATGAGGGTGGAATGGGACGCCCTTAGCTGAATAATTAGAGGAACCGGGGTGTAGTTCGCTTAGCCGTTGTGCCGTCAATGGGGCTTGGTGTATGCGGCTCGCTCTGCCAAGGTTGATTTGTCCCTTGGGGAGGAGTGCGGTACATTTAGGAAACCTAACGGGCGACTACAGTCCCGGGGAATCTTTGTAAAGGCTACGTAGTGATGCCCTGCTGGGTCACCTTGGTAGTGATCAATGGAGAGTCATGATCTCCGGGCAGAAAGGGAATCACGGCTTGTGGGTAAAGTGCACAACCTCTGCAGAGTGTTTGAAAATTGATATATCAGCCGTGCTCGCGGTTATGAGCGGCCAAGGGAGCTCTAGTGATTAGTGGTACTTGATCAGAGACATTTTGGTTTATAGATGACAATGAGGATGGTTATGATTATGCTTATGGTAATGGTAAGTGGTATTCTTTCCGTTTGGAAAGGGTACTTTGGGTTAATAACTTGGGTTAATGCTAAAACCTGGCTTTCTACTAGTAAATGATAAACTGACCAACTAAAAGCAACAGCTTGACTTACCCCCACATAAAGCTAGTCCACTACAGCCAAACAGGATACTTGCTGAGTATGTTGATGTGTACTCACTCTTGCTCTACACACCAAACCCCCCCCAGGTTGTCAGCATTGCAACCACTGCTCAGGAGAAGATGAAGCTGTGGAAGGAGACTTCCAGGAGTTCCAAGACTACGACGAGTTCTAGGTGTGGGTTAGCGGCAACCCCCAGTCGGCTGCCTGTGAAGGCCGTGTTATCTACGTTTCTTTTCCGCACTTTGATTTATTGTAAGGACTATATGGACGTCTCAGACGTATGATGTAATCGACTATTATTTCCCTTTTAATACTATTTGAGCACTGTGTGATGATGTCCATGTTATGTAACTGCTGTGTACGTGAATAACTGATCCTAGCACGTACATGGTTCACATTCGGTTTGCCTTCTAAAACCGGGTGTGACATAAGTGGTATCAAAGCCGTGCTGACTGTAGGACCGCTAACCTAGAGTAGAATGGTCGTTCTAAGGATTATAGACCTCTGTCACTGCCTTGACTTTGGTACCCCTTCAAAAGTTGGTCATACCGACCAAACCTATGTTCTACTATATATAATGCCTTGCTGAAAATCATGTTTTATTCTAATCCTTCATTTACTTATGATTCATTATTTGCTGGTCATATTAATTCTGTTCTCACCCTTTTGCTTGCGATGTCTTTTGTAGATGGCTCGACTTAGACACACTGCACGAAAGTCTGTCATCCCCTTCTTACCCTCCCGCCTTGCGGAGCGTCCGCTTCACCGTCCCGTGGCCGGACAGTCCAGCCACTTGGAGAGACTGCACCACCGCCTGCATGAGGAGCAGGAACGTCGACGACAGGAGCAGCAGGGCTCTTCTTTCTCGCTCCAGCAGGAGATAGAGTCTGTGAGGAGCTGCTCCCCTGTGCTTCCCCTGGAGGCGCCCCCTGCACCACCACTGGGCGCCCCAGCCCCTGGAGTAGCTGCTGGAGGAGACCCAGACGACGGAGATGGCGACGACAGCCCAAGCCACGACACCGACTTCCCTGCTGACCATGAGCCAGAAGGATGGGTTGCTCGACCCATCACTCGCGACGCTGCTCGCGGGTGTCACTTCCACGACGCGCTCGACACCCTGCTACGTCAGGCACTTGACCGGCGTACTTGGTCCATCGAGTATCGCTGTGTGGTCTACCAGCATAGTCGCGGAGTCTACCCGGACCGCTGGGAGGCGACCTGTTTGGTGCGCCGTCCGGAGAACAGTCTCCAGGGCGCGGAGGCTTGCTCAGAGCACTATTCTATCTCTGAGCGAGACTCAGCTGAGGCAGCCATGCAGGATGCTGCACGGCGTGCGCTTTCGCACTACTGCTCGGTTCTCGGTGGGGTAGCTGACGGTCTCGACCTGAAGTATTACCCCCGCCGTCCATCTGGCAGCACAGGAGGCGTGATTGTTTCACCTGCTGGTGAGGACAATCCTAGGTTGAGCAGCACAGTCAACCTAGCCGCCGTGCTAAACACGGAGCTGGACCATGCATTAGACGAGCTGAGTAGGGCTTGTGCTGAGATCGCCCTGCTGCGGGCTGAGCGCGCGGAACGTCGTCACTTGGATGATGGTTCCCCCGCTCCCGTCGGGACTCAGCACCCGTACCGCTCACCTCGGCGTGGACTCCAGTCTTATGGCAATCCCGACTGCAAGACCAAGATAAATCTAGAACCATAGATCGTTAGAGTCGAATCTTGTAATTAATACAAAATACATACGTAGAAGCTACAGTCTTAGCGTTCGTCCCGCTTTTAGTTAGTCTTAGTTAGACAGGATAGTTTGCTATGTCCTTTGCATCTATGTTTGTCATGATGAACTATGTTTGGTTTGGATCTTTGTAATGACTGTCACCAGAGTGTGGGTACCCCCTGCATTTTGGTTTACATATTATGTTAATGGAGTTAGTTATATAGTTGGGAAACCTTTATTCCACTTTCCTCTCTATCTGAGAAGCTGTGTGGTCTGTGTTGGAGATCAGTGAAGATGCTCATCTGTTCAGTGCTGTTGGAGAATTCTATACTCTTTTCTTATGCTGCAAGATTTGTCAGATCAGTTCTGATGTGTGGTTGCATTCTGCAGATGTCAAAGAACAGGCGCAGAGGAGGAAGGCGTGCTCAGCAGGAGCGAGCTGCTCCGCAGGATGAGGTGCCCCAGCAGCAGCACCTGCCACCCCCGCCCCCGATGTCGATCGAGCAGATGTTTCTGATGCAGACTCAAGCAGTTCAAGCCATCGGTCAGACTCTGGCCGCCATTCAGCAGCAGCAGCAGCAACAGCAGCAAGCACCACCCCAGCCTCAGATGCCTTAGATGCCCAGAGACAAGCGTGCTGAATTCATGAGAGGTCATCCCCCAACGTTCGCTCACTCTTCTGACCCCATGGATGCTGAAGATTGGCTGCGCACTGTGGAGCGGGAGTTGCATACCGCTCAGTGTGATGACAGGGAGAAAGTCTTGTATGGTCCCCGTCTGTTGAGAGGAGCAGCCCAATCATGGTGGGAGTCTTATCTCGCCACCCATGCCAACCCCGATGCCATCACCTGGGAAGAGTTCAGAGGTAGCTTTCGTCAGTACCATGTGCCTGCAGGTCTGATGACAGTGAAGAAGGAGGAGTTCCTGGCCCTTAAGCAAGGGTCATCATCTATCAGTGAGTATCGAGACAGGTTTCTGCAGTTGTCTCGCTATGCTCCTGAAGATGTCAACACCGACGCCAAGCGACAGTACCGTTTCTTGAGAGGCTTGGTTGACCCTCTGCACTACCAACTGATGAATCATACCTTCCCGACATTCCAGCACCTGATTGACAGAGCAATCATGACAGAAAGGAAGCGTAAGGAGATGGAGGTTCGTAAGCGCAAGATCAGTGGACCCCAGCCTGGAAGCAGCAGACGTCCTCGTTTCTCAGGCAATCAACCTCAGCAGTTCAGGCAGAACCAGCGTCCACCCCAGCAGCATCAGCAGTTCCAAAGGCAGTATCCTCAGCATCAGTACCAGAACCGTCAGAGCAATCAGTCAGGAGGTCAGTTTCAGAGGCAGAATCAGCAGACACCTCGTCTTCCTGCCCCAGCAAACCAGCAGAACAATCAGGCAGCACCAGCTCAGGTTGGAAACAGAGCATGTTTCCACTGTGGAGAGCAAGGCCACTGGGTGATGCAATGCCCGAAGAAGGCAGCCCAGCAGCAGTCAGGCCCCAATGCCCCAGCAAAGCAGAATGTGTCACAGCCTGGAGCAGGCAACCGCTCTCAACCGCGCTATAATCATGGGAGACTGAACCACTTGGAGGCTGAAGCAGTTCAGGAGACCCCCGGCATGATAGTAGGTATGTTCCCAGTCGACTCCCATATTGCAGAAGTGTTATTTGATACTGGAGCAACACATTCTTTCATTACTGCATCATGGGTAGAAGCACATAATCTTCCAATTACCACCATGTCAACCCCCATTCAAATTGACTCAGCCGGTGGTAGAATTCGAGCTGATAGCATATGTTTGAATATAAGTGTGGAAATAAGGGGGATAGTGTTTCCCGCCAACCTTATAGTAATGGGTACTTAGGGAATAGATGTCATCCTAGGGATGAATTGGCTAGATAAGTATCAGGCAGTTATCAGTTGTGATAAAAGGACAATCAAGTTGGTGTCCCCACTAGGAGAGGAAGTGGTGACCAAGTTAGTCCCGCCTGAGCCGAAGAAAAGAAGTTGTTATCAGATGGCTGTCGATAGCAGTGAAGCAGACCCAATTGGGAGTATCAAGGTTGTGTCTGAATTTCCAGACGTGTTTCCAAAGGATTTACCGGGTATGCCACCAGAGCGGAAAGTTGAGTTTGCCATAGAGCTTCTTCCTGGAACCGCCCCTATCTTTAAGAGAGCTTACAGAATATCCGGACCAGAGTTGGTTGAGCTTAAGAAGCAGATTGATGAGCTGTCAGAGAAAGGTTACATCCGGCCAAGCACCTCGCCTTGGGCCGCCCCTGTCTTGTTCGTGGAAAAGAAAGACGGCACCAAAAGGATGTGTATCGATTATCGAGCTTTGAATGAAGTCACGATCAAGAATAAGTACCCTTTGCCCAGAATAGAAGATCTGTTCGATCAGTTGAGAGGAGCCAGTGTGTTCTCCAAGATTGATCTGAGGTCAGGTTATCATCAGCTCAGGATCCGACCTTCGGACATTTCGAAGACGGCATTCACTACCAAGTATGGGTTATATGAGTTCACAGTGATGTCTTTTGGTTTGACCAATGCACCAGCGTTTTTCATGAACTTGATGAACAGCGTATTCATGGATTATCTTGATAAGTTCGTGGTGGTATTCATTGATGACATTCTGGTTTATTCTCAAAGCGAAGAAAAACACGCAGATCATTTGAGGATGGTATTGCAGAGATTGCGAGAGCACCAGTTGTATGCAAAGTTGAGCAAGTGTGAGTTCTGGATCAGTGAAGTCCTGTTCTTGGGTCACATAATCAACAAAGAAGGATTGGCTGTGGATCTGAAGAAAGTGGCAGACATTCTGAACTGGAAAGCGCCAACAGATGCTCGAGGAATCAAGAGCTTCATTGGAATGGCCAGATATTATCGGCGATTCATTGAAGGGTTTTCGAAGATTGCGAAACCAATGACAGCGTTGCTAGGCAACAAGGTTGAGTTCAAGTGGACCCAGAAATGCCAAGAGGCCTTCGAAGCGCTGAAAGGGAAGTTGACTACAGCGCCTGTCCTAGTCTTGCCTGATGTGCACAAGCCCTTCTCTGTGTACTGTGATGCTTGTTACACAGGTTTGGGATGCGTATTGATTCAAGAGGGAAGAGTTGTGGCTTACTCATCCCGACAGCTGAAGGTTCATGAGAAGAACTACCCAATCCATGATCTAGAGTTGGCAGCAGTGGTTCACGCACTGAAGACATGGAGGCACTATTTGTATGGACAGAAATGCGATGTTTACACAGACCACAAGAGTCTGAAGTACATATTCACTCAGTCAGAGTTGAACATGAGGCAACGAAGATGGTTAGAGTTGATCAAAGACTATGAGTTGGAGATCCATTACCATCCAGGCAAAGCAAACGTAGTGGCAGATGCTTTGAGCAGGAAGAGTCAAGTCAATCTGATGGTCGCTCGTCCGATGCCTTATGAGTTGGCCAAGGAGTTCGACAGGTTGAGTCTCGGATTTCTGAACAATTCGCGAGGAGTCACAGTTGAATTGGAACCTACCTTAGAGCGTGAAATCAAAGAAGCGCAGAAGAATGATGAGAAGATCAGTGACATCCGGCGACTGATTCTAGATGGCAGAGGCAAAGATTTTCGAGAAGATGCAGAAGGCGTGATATGGTTCAAAGACCGCTTGTGCGTTCCCAATGTCCAATTCATTCGGGAGTTGATTCTCAAGGAAGCTCATGAGACAGCCTATTCGATTCACCCTGGCAGTGAGAAGATGTATCAGGATCTGAAGAAGAAATTCTGGTGGTACGGAATGAAGAGGGAAATCGCAGAGCATGTGGCTATGTGCGATAGTTGCCGAAGAATTAAGGCAGAGCACCAGAGACCAGCTGGATTGTTGCAACCGTTGCAGATCCCTCAGTGGAAATGGGATGAAATCGGTATGGATTTCATAGTCGGATTGCCCCGCACTCGAGCCGGCTACGATTCCATCTGGGTAGTAGTGGACCGTTTGACAAAGTCAGCCCACTTCATACCTGTCAAGACCAACTACAGCAGTGCAGTATTGGCAGAATTGTATATGTCTCAGATCGTTTGTCTTCATGGTGTGCCGAAGAAGATAGTGTCAGACAGAGGAACGCAGTTCACCTCTCATTTCTGGCAGCAGTTGCATGAAGCCTTGGGCACACATCTGAATTTCAGTTCAGCTTATCATCCACAGACAGATGGCCAGACCGAAAGGACCAACCAAATTCTTGAAGACATGTTGAGAGCCTGTGCGTTGCAAGATCAGTCCGGATGGGATAAGAGATTGCCTTATGCAGAGTTTTCCTATAACAACAGTTACCAGGCCAGTTTGAAGATGTCACCATTTCAAGCGCTCTATGGAAGGAGTTGCAGAACTCCGTTGCAATGGGATCAGCCTGGAGAAAAGCAAGTGTTTGGGCCAGATATTTTGCTTGAAGCCGAAGAGAACATCAAGATGGTCCGAGAGAATCTGAAGATAGCGCAATCGAGGCAGCGAAGCTATGCAGACACAAGAAGAAGAGAGCTGAGTTTCGAAGTCGGAGACTTCGTCTATCTGAAAGTGTCACCGATCAGAGGAGTCAGAAGATTCGGAGTCAAAGGCAAGCTAGCACCCCGCTACATTGGTCCATACCAAATCCTCTCAAGGCGTGGAGAAGTGGCCTATCAGCTCAGTCTGCCAGAGAATTTGTCCGCTGTGCATGATGTCTTTCATGTGTCTCAGTTGAAGAAGTGCTTGCGTGTGCCAGAAGAGCAATTGCCAGTGGAAGGTCTTGAAGTCCAGGAGGACTTGACCTACGTTGAGAAGCCAGTGCAGATCCTTGAGGTTGTAGACAGAGTCACCCGAAGGAAGACCATCAGAATGTGCAAAGTCAGATGGAATCACCACTCTGAGGAAGAAGCAACCTGGGAGCGTGAAGACGATCTGATGGCCAAGTACCCAGAGCTCTTTGCTAGCCAGCCCTGAATCTCGAGGGCGAGATTCTTTTAAGGGGGATAGGTTTGTAACGCCCTGAATTTGGGGGTAGAATTTTTTCTTCTTTTCTCTCACCAAATTCAGGCGTTACTCTTTTCTTTTCTCGTTCTCTCGCTAAACCTTGACCTTTTCCAAAGTTTTAGCGGGGTTCGGCTTGGAATTCCCGTGTTAAGCAAAACCTTAAAATACTTTATGTTGTTTGATGCACCATGCCGAACTATGCATTCTTTGATTGCTTAGAAATGTAAGTGCATTCATCTAGGAAGATCGGATTTCGAAAAGGAGAAAAACCTTTTCTTTCTTTTTCTTTTTCTTTTTCTTTCTCTCCCTCCTCCTTTTTCTCTCTCCCGCGCCGTGGGCCGCCCCGGCCGGCCCAGCCGCCCCTGGCCGGCCCAGCCCCCCCCCGCGCGCCCCCTTTTGGGCCCAGTTGGCCCAGCCGCCCCTCCCTCTTCCCCCAAATCCCCCTCTCTCCCTCCCTTTCTCCCATTTTCTCTCTAGCCGCCGCCCCCTGCCCTAGCCGCCGCCCCTGCCCTAGCCGCCGCCCCTGCTCGTCGCCGGTTCGGCCGCCCGTCCCCATCCCCGGTGAGGTCCCCCTCCCCCTCTCCTCCCTTCCCTCTCCCCTCCTCTCCCCCTCCCCGGCCCAACCGCCGCCCGGCTCGGCCGCCCCATGGCCGGCTCGGCCGCCGCCGCCCCTGCGCGCCCTGCCCCGCCCCTGGCCGGCTCGGCCGCCCCTGCGCGCCCTGCCCCGCCCCCTGGCCGGCTCGGCCGCCCCCTGCCCCGCGCCCGCGCCCTGCCCAGCCGCCCCTGCCCCAGGCCGGTTCAACCGCCCCCCCCTTTTTTTATTTTTTTATTTTATTTTATTTCATTTTCTTTCATTACTGTTATATATTTTATTTTAGGCAGGTTAATCATTGTTCATGTTATTGAAATAGGAAAGTTAATTTAGAATTCCGTTACGCTAGTTAATTCATATAATCAATTGTTTATCCAGTTCAATGTTGATCAACTAAAAATAACTAGGTTTCCATTAGTGCATATAACTAAATTCTTTTGTTAGAACCAATTGTAACTAATCATTCGTGCATAAGCTTTAACCCCTGCGAGACCTTTCCCCGTTTCTTTCTAACCTTAATGAATGCGGTACCGAATGTCATACTTGATGCATATTTACTTTATTTGTCCCCTTGTGTGGTGTACTGTTTGTTTCCTAATTTGAATGGATGTATGTATGTATGCTTGCAATCGCATAGAGAACGATCCGGTCGAAGAGCCCGAGGAACTCGCAGGAGAAGCCCCTGAGCAGCAGTCGGTTGGTGGAGGCAAGTGTCCTTTGACCTATCTCTGTCCTATTCATTCTTTAATTCACCTCCCGCATTACACATTTATACCTAAGGATTGACTAGCTTTTGTTATCCATGTCCTTGTTTACCTATTTGGGTCGGATTATTACTGTTTAGCTTCATGCTATTGCTCAACTCTAATCAATGAACATGATGAGATTATCTATGATACGCTGTTTTCCCTTCTCTTATCATGATGTTATACTTGTGGTCTTCAAGGGGGCTCAAGCGGTTTCTCGAGTGCCTCTCCGTAAGGACCTGTTCTATGGATGACCGCCCGGGAAAACAGTGCAACCATGAGGGTGGAATGGGACGCCCTTAGCTGAATAATTAGAGGAACCGGGGTGTAGTTCGCTTAGCCGTTGTGCCGTCAATGGGGCTCGGTGTATGCGGCTCGCTCTGCCAAGGTTGATTTGTCCCTTGGGGAGGAGTGCGGTACATTTAGGAAACCTAACGGGCGACTACAGTCCCGGGGAATCTTTGTAAAGGCTACGTAGTGATGCCCTGCTGGGTCACCTTGGTAGTGATCAATGGAGAGTCATGATCTCCGGGCAGAAAGGGAATCACGGCTTGTGGGTAAAGTGCACAACCTCTGTAGAGTGTTTGAAAACTGATATATCAGCCGTGCTCGCGGTTATGAGCGGCCAAGGGAGCTCCAGTGATTAGTGGTACTTGATCAGAGACATTTTGGTTTACAGATGACAATGAGGATGGTTATGATTATGTTTATGGTAATGGTAAGTGGTATTCTTTCCGTTTGGAAAGGGTACTTTGGGTTAATAACTTGGGTTAATGCTAAAACCTGGCTTTCTACTAGTAAATGATAAACTGACCAACTAAAAGCAACCGCTTGACTTACCCCCACATAAAGCTAGTCCACTACAGCCAAATAGGATACTTGCTGAGTATGTTGATGTGTACTCACTCTTGCTCTACACACCAAACCCCCCCACCAAGTTGTCAGCATTGCAACCACTGCTCAGGAGAAGATGAAGCTGTGGAAGGAGACTTCCAGGAGTTCCAAGACTACGACGAGTTCTAGGTGTGGGTTAGCGGCAACCCCCAGTCGGCTGCCTGTGAAGGCCGTGTTATCTACGTTTCTTTTCCGCACTTTGATTTATTGTAAGGACTATATGGACGTCTCAGACGTATGATGTAATCGACTATTATTTCCCTTTTAATACTATTTGAGCACTGTGTGATGATGTCCATGTTATGTAACTGTTGTGTACGTGAATAACTGATCCTGGCACGTACATGGTTCGCATTCAGTTTGCCTTCTAAAACTGGGTGTGACACCAGATGAATTCATCAAAGTGGTGTGGAGCCACAACATAACAATATCAAGGTCAACAGGTTTTACACCAATCAAACTATTGTTTGGTGACGAAGCAATAACCCCAGAAGAAGCTAAGGCAGGATCAATAAGAACAGTGGCTGCGGCAGAGGACGAGACTGATTATTCTGTGGCAAAAGATGCTATAGAAGGGATTAGGCTTCGGGCCATGGAGAATATCAATAAATACCAAGCCGAAACAATAAAATGGCGTGACAGAAAAGTTTGGCTAAAGAACATTAAGCCAGGGCATTTGGTACTTCGGAGAGTGGCCAACCCAGATACAGTAGGCAAGCTACAGCTGAAGTGGGAAGGACCTTTTCTGCTAGTATCTTCGTCAAGACCCGGTTCTTACAGATTGAAGGATATGGACGACAACGACATTTGTAGATCTTCGAATGCGGATGAGCTTCGGCGATATTATGTCTAGCTTGATGTAATCTTTTTATTTTTCATATGGCACCCTTTTCCTTTCTAAAGGGGGAGAAAGGTTTTTAATGGGGCCATAGCATGTAATTTCTCTTTTTCTTATTCAGCTCTACGAGAGCAAAATCCCCCAAATATGTAAATGTAAAAACTGAGCATGCACCATCAAGTGCAGGGAAAAAGGAAAAAACAGGGAGAAGCTCGAAAGTCGTCCCTAAGGGGATGTAGAGTACGACGAAGCTACAAAAAGCCGTTCCTAAGGGAGCGCAGCGTAAGTTTTCTGCTCAAAAGTCATTCCCAAGGGAATGTAGAGCTTACAGCGAAAAGTCAACGCTGATACCGCCGAAATATAAGGCGAAGCGCGAAAAGTCAACGCGAATACCACCGAAATAGAAGGCGAAGAAGTTCAAAAGACGTTCCTTAGGGAATGCAGAACTTACACCGAAAAATAACGGTGCAACCGAAAAATAAATGGCAAAGAGATTTCAGTCATTCCTTAGGGAATGAAGGTTGTGGATGAAGCTTCGGACGTGTGTGTTTGGGCATTCATTTGCACAACACATTACATCATACATTTGCATTCATAAACATTCATTTAGACATACATAGGATCATCATCATAACATACAGACACAGGCAGATGCTTCGGCTATAAAGATAAGGCTTCGGCAGAAAGAAAAAGAAGCAGTTTCATGCTTCGTTGTGTACGAAAAGAAGGAAAGGTGTTTTTCGCCTTCGGCTCAAAAAAAATATACTAGTTTCGTCCACATCAAAGCAGTTCATACATGGACGAAAAGGTAAAAAATATATTACAAGGTATGCACAAATTTACAGAATTAGTATTTGATTCTTAAATTACAAATATTTTTACAACGATAATACAAGATTTTCTCTAGAATTTTTTCAGCAAGGTCTCCAGCTTTGACATCATTGAGCTTCGGATCATCATTGAGCTTCGGATCACCTGTCAAGCTTCGGCTCATTGTTCCTCAGCATTGTCATCCTGTACATATTAAAACGGTATGAGAGAAGTGCAGAGTTCAAGGAGAAGATAAAGTAACAGGCACAAATTTTTTACCGGCTTAAGGTGGCTTCGAGCTTCATCGCCAGCCATTTTTCGCCCGCCTTTTACCCAAATTTGAGTTATGAATCTATTTCCTATACTCCGAGCTAGGCTGGGGATATCAATTAAATTTGCCGGTGATAAGCTAAAATTTGGTTTGTTGACAATTTTTCCATGTGTACAGCCAGATTTCATAAAGGCAATAGTTGTGCCCCGAGAAGCTAGCAGAGCGCAGAAATCGACGTGTCCAGCTATAACTTCGTCGAGTGCATCAACTTCGCCCTCAATGTGTTCGAAGGTTTCCGGCAGGTTTTCAACCGAAGGACTGAATTTCTCAACGCTGGCTCCAACCGAGTTGAAAACCTGCTTTAGCCGCTGCAGGCACTGGTTGCCGAAGTCTACGCATTTTTCTTGAGGTTCTTTCAGTGATTTCTGCAAATTTGATTTTTTTCTCAGCTTCAGCTTCGAGTTTGGCTTCAAAATTTTTCTTTTCCATGGAGAGTTCACTATTCAATCTAGCAATTTCGGCTTGGGCCTCCGCTAGTGAACCTTCCATGGTTTGAAGTGCAGAGTCTTTTTTCTCCAGGGTAGCCTCATGGTCTTTAATCTTCTTCTCCAGGCCCTCAATTATAATTTCATTCTTTTTGTCCTCGAGGTCTTGTTGCATCTTCAGGACTTTGCTCAGCAGTAAGCTTTGATAAAATAAGCTTCATCAGAAAACAATCTTCATATCAAAGCAATAAAAAGTTAAGAATTTTTCCTTAAAGTTAGCATAAAATAGGCTACCAGCGATATGCTGCCGTCGGTACCTGCTGAGGTCTGCCTTAACCTTCGGGAGGCCAACACTCTTCGATAGAGTGCCGACAACCTTCACCCCAGTGTGATCCCGAAGGCATCCTAAGCTTTCTTCGTTGACTCCCCCAAAGAGTAACGCACCTGGTCTGTACCTGCAAGATATAGCATACTCTTTCAGTTCTTCTTTTTCAGCCTTTGACAATTCTTGCCCAAGTATATCTTGGAAATTGAAGTCCTCTTCTTCCGAAGTATCCTCGGCTTTCTCCTTTCCTTTTCCAGCCACTGTGCCCGGGATCTCTTCAGCGGCTGCAGCAGCTTCTTTCGCGGCCGCATCCAGAAGCATGATATCAATTTTAGAGAGTGTGGTCTCTAGATTTACATTTTCAGCGGTTTCAGCTTTGGCACTTTCGGCTTCGGTGGGTGCAGCTTCGACAGCAGCAGTGCTCTCAATAGCTGGAGTCTTTGACGCCGATGCCAGCGGCGGTGTCTGCTCGATAACTTCAACTACATGAATAATTCTTCGTTTTTTCGCCTCATCTGGCTTCTTCGCTACCGAAGGCTCCTTTTCCTTCTAAAAAAGCTTCATCAGATGTGGCCCTAGTGGACTTAGCTTGACAGGCAAAGATTCAGTCATTACCTTTAAAATTTCTTCCACATCGGCAGCAGGAGGTGTTGAACGAGCTTCATCCTCAATATCAGTCATTTTTCGCTTCAAAGCTGCAGCTTTCCTTTTCTTCAAAGCAGCTATATTCGGCTCAGGGCTTAATTTTCTTTTCTTCAAAGTTTCTTCATCTTTTTCACCAATTTAGCAGCTTCTTTATCCAGGACGCTAGCAACTCTTTTTCTTTTTGTCCTTCGGCACCTCTGTCCAATCGCTCATAGTCAGGATACTCAAAATTCAGGGCATCCATCACCCGGTTCAACCTTCGTTTTGGTCGAGTACCGAAGGCTGCAGTCATTAATTGATCTTCTTTTTTAGAATAGTTGCCAAGGATCTCGTTGCACATAACTTCAATCGTGTCTAACCATTCTTGGCAAGGTTCTTTGAAGTGTTTCTTGAATTTATAGTAATAGGGCAACTGAACAAGTTCCTTCTCTTTCTTTTCCCCTTTGAGCTTCGGCATGTCCCATTCTTTCAAAGTTGGGAATACTCTAAAAACTAAGAATTCTTGCACCAGATCCCTAGTACCAATGTGCTCCGCAATAACTCGAAATTTGCCCAGTGCAACTTGGCATGGACTCTTGGGTTTCATGTCGCACCGGGGCCTAGTCTCTCCGAAGATTAATTCTAATGGGCTTTGAACCAACTTCTCCTTTTTCTCATGAACTTTGACATAAAACCATTCAGTCTTCCAGCCAGCTGGCCATTTGGTACGATAGCTGATAACTGGAGACTTCACATCTTTGCGATATGCAAAATTGTAGCAGCCGAAGTTCTCGTGTAGCCCATCTTCTCTAGCTTTTGTCTGATAATGAAGCTCATGTGCCCAGCAGAAGCCTTTGGCAAGCGGTTCTGCCCCGTGGCTTTGGAGAGCCCAGATGTAGACGCTAAGCCTAACGATAGCATTAGGAGTTAGTTGATGAAGATAAATCCCAAACTTCTCCAAAACATCCGCAATCATCTCATTCAAAGGAAATCTTAATCCTACTTTAAAGAAGCTTTTAAAGACTACCACCTCATCCTTTTCTGGCTTCGGAGTAATTTCCTCTCCGCCAAAGCGAATCAGCTTCTTTTTGGCTTCACTGAAATAGCCTAACTTCATCAACTTAGGCATATCATCTTCGGTAACAGTGGACCTCCCAAACTCTAGGTGGCTGGGTTTAGATGGCAGGACACTGTAATCATCTTCAGATTCACCTTCCTCAGCATCAACCTGCTCAGCTTCAGTGGCAAGTGCACCTTCGTCAGAAACATCCTCCGGCACTACCAGCCCCGACCGTTTCATCACTTCGAAAATCGGAGCGGTTTCAGCAGCTTCGGCTTCTTCTCCGTCACGTGTAACCCTGGCAGTGGAACGTACCCTTGCCATTTGATGATGAATTCCCCACAATTTTTGATGAAGTTGTTGACTTTTTTAATTTTCCCGAAGCTCTTCCTCTTGTGACGAAGCAAAACCAACAGCGGTACTTCGGTTGAGTGCGATGAATAAGCTTCGGCTATGGTCAAATTTTTGGCAGCAAAACAGTGCAATAGCAATGAATGCTGTGGTAACTTCACACCTACCCGTCTGTTTATATAGTGCCACAGGTGGGAAGGTGAATCGTCAAGTCTTCCGCACCGGACGAACAGTCGCCCGCACCCACTGAATGGTGGGCCACAGAACCCGAGAAGGTGAATCTGTAATATCCCAAAAAAATGTTGACCAAAAGTTGATCTTAGGTGCGTAGATGAGGGAAAGGGTTGTGGGCCGTTGGATGCAAAGTCAGGAGACATCTAAGGCGTCGTTTCTTTCTCCCACAAAACCCTAGTGGTCGCCCCCTTTTTTCCCTTTTCTTGGCCGCCAACCCCCTTTCCCCACACTTGGCCGCCCCTCCCCATTCCACTTTGCAGCCGCCCTCCACTGCTTCCTCCTCCCTCTAGATCTCCCCACACGCAGCAAGGATCAAGAAGAGGAGGAGCAAGATGGATTGAAGAGGAAGAGAGGATCAAGGAGATGTTCTACCCCATCTATTGCAGATTTTCTTGGGGAAACCCTAGGTAAGGATGGGATCCTTGTTCCTCCCGATAATTATGTGCTTTTGGAGGTTGTGGATCATGTGGATTGAAGGATTAGAGGTTGGATTAGATGTGGGGTTAGGTTTTGATCTCGAATTTAATTTCTGCAGAATGGCAGATTCGACAGTTTCTATTCATGTCAGTTTTACGTGATCTTAGTGGCCTCAAAAAATAAAAAGTCTATATATGAGTCGTAGATAATTTGTAGATCTTTCCGTGGCCACAAAGAACACCTCAATCGGACATCAGAACAAAAAGTTATTGCAGTTTGATTATAGCATCTTTTCAGTCTCATAATTCTGTGCAGAATCTGTTCTCTTAAGAGTTAGGCAATTTTATCAACCGAATTAAACTGTGGGTTGGTAACATAAGTTGTATATAATTTCATAAGCTTTCTAGATTGATAAAGAGTGCATTCATATGATTTGTGAAACTCCAGTTATGTTTGTTTTACTGTGGCTGTTCCTGTTTGCCTAACAAAAATGAGCGGGTCTGTTCACTAGTGGGTTTCATCTAGTAAATGGCCGAATTGGCTCTTCCAACTATGGAGAATTTTGTAGAGAAATAAAAGTTCTTACTGCCAGTAGAATTTCATAAGTTTTGGTTCAGTAGTTTGGGAGATATCGAATTTTGAAGTTAACTATGCTGCTGTCTAAAACAGATTCAGTCAGTTATTTTGTCAGATGTTTTAGAACTTATAGATTGCAGAATTTAATTATCCATTGAATACTGAAGTTGTAGAGTATTTTATGTAGATACTCTTAGAGTATTTGTTTGATATCACCAATGTTTTAATTTTAAAGATACAAAATTAACAAACAGCGCTGCTGCTGTATGGCATGTGGTTCAGGGTGAGAGTCTTTCCACTGGTCTTGGTTTCAAGTGTAGGAGTGTTTTGTTGATTGTTGGCAAATGTTTGTGAAGTATTTGTACTATGTTTTATGCCCGCTAGCAGGTGGCTACACTCCAGATCATGCCTAGTACATTTCTTCTTCGATGAAGGCAAGTGAATGTAGCGGTGGTTGCTACCGTTTTGACCTGTTATTTCTATCACCTACACTCTAATATTCAGAATTATTGGATTCTTTCATAATTGAATTATATGATGATGTTTTACTTGATTGTATTATATTGATGCTCTACCATATATTGATGATGATTATGGTTCAAGTATGACCCATGAGATTAATTCACACCCCTGAAGGCAGACAAAGTATTATTTGAGGTTTGCATTGTATCTGAAGGCAAACAAAGTATTATTTGAGGTTTGCATTGTATCTGAAGGCAGATAAAGTATTATTTGAGGTTTGTATTGTATCTAAAGGAAGTGAAATTTATTGATAAATGCAGCATGCCATATACATTGCATGACTCATTTGCATCTGAAGTTTTGTCGTGACCTATGTTCCGACTGTACCGGTACAACTTAGCATCGTACGTTGCCCAAGGAGGGGTACGATACGGCTTCATACCCTTAGAGGTATGAAGGCAAAGGACATATGCGTTGCATTCATATGCATACATTGAAGTGATATTTGCAGATGATGTGGTTTTATACCCTCAGAGGTATGAAGATAGAGGACCTACACATTGCATTCCTATGCATACATTGAAGTGATATTTGCAGGTATTGTTGATGCAGGGAAGTGTTATACAACCTATTGTGGTTGTTCGAGGAAATGAGATTGTATTGGTTATATTGGGACTACTGAGTTCTATATCTATAAGTATTTCTGATCTTGATTGTGATTCTTTTAAAATGTTGATTAATTCAATTTGTGGTTTAAATATCTCGTCAAAACAATTAGCTTGCTGAGATATTTCATCTCACTCTTGCATTACTCAATGCAGGTGCTTGTTGCTCATCAAGGGGAGTGGGAAGTAGCAGCACATCCACCTTCACTCTCATAATAACGTTGTCCAGGCGCTGTCAGGATTTAATTAGAAACTTCTTGTCAAAAGATGTTTGTTTTTAACTAGTCGTGCGCACTGGTTAATTCAATTCATGTCGTTATGGTTGTCTTCCCATTGCTAGCATATTATTAATGTCTATTATGTTTTCTTATCATGATATCTATTTATACTTTGTTGCTTCCCCATTTATGCAATTTTCAAAGGAGATGCTGTCGAAATTTTATATATGAATGTTAGATGTGTAGTTTAGTAGCATTCTGGGGTGTTTGTGGATCCTGGGGTGTTACAGTTGGTATCAGAGGATAGGCTTTAGATTCTTATCAATTTGAAGATAAATTTGACACACTTGCACATATAGGAAGGGTATGGGTTCAAATATCTTTGATATATATTAGTGTCCTTGAAGTGTAGATGACAATAATTTCACCCCTCCCTATTCCTTTACGGTGATGTGGTAAGTTCTTTATGACTTAATGCCTGATATAATTTGTCTCTAAATCTTTATAATGTTTTATTAATGCGATTGATATCACTGGTCTTTTGTGAGATTGAAGTTGTTATTATGCTTGTGATATACAAGTATGTCTATGTTGTTTTCACCATGTTTTTCATGGTTGAGTTTTATTACAATAATATTGTTATATATGCTTGATTGAGGATATTTCTAAGAGGAGTGTGAATTGCGTGTTTTGGGTTACAAGGTAACCATCAATTTGAATTTAAGTTGTTGAGCGGTTGGTGGATAGTTCCAACTATCTTTGCAAAGAATGATTGTTTATGTCGAGAAACTGGTTCTGAAAGAAATGAATATTGGTACTTTATATGGATTTTTGGGGGAAGTCTTTACATAGCCAGAATGACTTACATGTCTCTCTTCTATTTTGTGTTTTAGTTGCCACAAAGCCTAGATGCGGTTTAAAGTGGTTGCCTGTTAGTCATACTAATTGTAGAATAAACTTGATCTATTGATTATGTATTAATACATTGAGGATTTGATGGTTCTCTTCCCGATGCATGCTTGTGGAGCCATTGTTGGACCACCTATCTACTGGTTTGAATGAAGTCATTGCCTAGCCTAGAGTTGGTTGTGTGTGGTTAGTCACCTATTCCTAAATGATGTGGTTTTTACCTCAGCTTGATATGTTTGTCAAATGTGTGAAGGACTACGAGGTCATTATTGACCTTGTATGTCTGGTACTTTGAGTGCATCGTATGATAGAATGAAATGTAAGTTTCTGAACTACAGTAGATGAAGACTCATATTATGTGTTGGTTAACCTTACTAGTTTGGATATTTTTCTTAGTTGAGATGTTGGATGAAGTATAGTGACATTGGTTAACCAAGTATTGTGTTGTTGTGCTGTCAGTGCTCTTTGTGGAGCTTTTGGCATTCCTTCGATGACCTGTGCCACGCAGAATGTTATTGGCTTATTGTTGGCTTTATTGCTCCATTAGTTCTGTAGACTTTCTCCCTTTAGTGGGGTGCAAAGAATGTTAGATTACATGATTATCTTTTCATGATGGCAAGAATAAGGTTTAGGAAGATTAGGAGTTTTGGCTTCAATAGAACTACTTGTTTCGTGGTGCTTTGAGGTGAGGTGTTTGATCTTCTTATACATTCATCTGGTGTGGATGTTTCACCATTTAATTAAAATGAATTGTTAAAGTTGGTAAGGGTTGTGCTTAGTGCATATTACCCCTTCATAAAAGAGTGTGGTTTTAAGACATTGATGTTGATGTATAGCTGCATCCAAATTCGATGGTGTGAAATTGTAGTGTTGATTACATCTATGACTTACTTTGAGCTTCATTGCATGTTGTTTCATGCTTGATGTAAGGTCGTGTAGTTTCCGTAGACAATTAGTCCAAGGTAGAAGTTCTTGTGTTAATTAAGACCAATAATGGACCCATGTTTTGAATGGTGATGCTATATGGGGTATCTTGGGTGTTTTGCTTGGAGTGGTCGAATTCGAGGATGAATTCTTTTTAAGGGGGGTAGAGTGTAATATCCTAAAAAAATGTTGACCAAAAGTTGATCTTCGGTGCGTAGATGAGGGAAAGGGTTGTGGGCCGTTGGATGCAAAATTAGGAGACATCTGAGGCGTCGTTTCTTTCTCCCACAAAACCCTAGTGGTCGCCCCCCCTTTTTCCCTTTTCTTGGCCGCCAACCCCCTTTCCCCACACTTGGCCGCCCCTCCCCATTCCACTTTGCAGCCGCCCTCCACTGCTTCCTCCTCCCTCTAGATCTCCCCACACGCAGCAAGGATCAAGAAGAGGAGGAGCAAGATGGATTGAAGAGGAAGAGAGGATCAAGGAGATGTTCTACCCCCATCTATTACAGATTTTCTTGGGGAAACCCTAGGTAAGGATGGGATCCTTGTTCCTCCCGATAATTATGTGCTTTTGGAGGTTGTGGATCATGTGGATTGAAGGATTAGAGGTTGGATTAGATGTGGGGTTAGGTTTTGATCTCGAATTTAATTTCTGCAGAATGGCAGATTCGACAGTTTCAGTTCATGTCAGTTTTCCGTGATCTTAGTGGCCTCAAAAAAAATAAAAAGTCTATATATGAGTCGTAGATAATTTGTAGATCTTTCTGTGGCCGCAAAGAACACCTCAATCGGACATCAGAACAGAAAGTTATTGCAGTTTGATTATAGCATTTTTTCAGTCTCATAATTCTGTGCAGAATCTGTTCTCTTAAGAGTTAGGCTATTTTATCACAGAATTAAACTGTGGGTTGGTAAAATAAGTTGTAGATAAATTCATAAGCTTTCTGGATTGATAAAGAGTGCATTCATATGATTTGTGAAACTCCAGTTATGTTTGTTTTACTGTGGCTGTTCCTGTTTGCCTGACAAAAATGAGTGGGTCTGTTCACTAGTGGGTTTCATCTAGTAAATGGCCGAATTGGCTCTTACAACTATGGAGAATTTTGTAGAGGAATAAAAGTTCTTACTTCCAGTAGAATTTCATAATTTTTGGTTTAGTAGTTTGGGAGATATCGAATTTTGAAGTTAACTATGCTGCTGCCTAAAACAGATTCAGTCATTTATCTTGTCAGATGTTTTAGAACTTATAGATTGCAGAATTTAATTATCCATTGAATACTGAAGTTGTAGAGTATTTTATGTAGATACTCTTAGAGTATTTGTTTGATATCACCACTGTTTTAATTTTAAAGATACAAAATTAACAAACAGCGCTGCTGTTGTATGGCATGTGGTTCAGGGTGGGAGTCTTTCCACTGGGTCTTGGTTTCAAGTGTAGGAGTGTTTTGTTGATTGTTGGCAAATGTTTGTGAAGTATGTGTACTAAGTTTTATGCCCGCTAGTAGGTGGCTACACTCTAGATCATGCCTAGTACATTTTTCTTCTTCGATGAAGGCAAGCGAATGTAGCGGTGGTTGCTACCGTTTTGACCTGTTATTTCTATCACCTACACTCTAATATTCAGAATTATTGGATTCTTTCATAATTGAATTATATGATGATGTTTTACTTGATTGTATTATATTGATGCTCTACCATATATTGATGATGATTATGGTTCAAGTATGACCCATGAGATTAATTCACACCCCTGAAGGCAGACAAAGTATTATTTGAGGTTTGCATTGTATCTGAAGGCAAACAAAGTATTATTTGAGGTTTGCATTGTATCTGAAGGCAGATAAAGTATTATTTGAGGTTTGTATTATATCTAAAGGAAGTGAAATTTATTGATAAATGCAGCATGCCATATACATTGCATGACTCATTTGCATCTGAAGTTTTGTCGTGACCTATGGTCCGACTGTACCGGTACAACTTAGCATCATGCGTTGCCCGAGGAGGGGTACGATGCGGCTTCATACCCTTAGAGGTATGAAGGCAGAGGACATATGCGTTGCATTCATATGCATACATTGAAGTGATATTTGCAGATGATGTGGTTTTATACCCTCAGAGGTATGAAGATAGAGGACCTACATATTGCATTTCTATGCATACATTGAAGTGATATTTGCAGGTATTGTTGATGCAGGGAAGTGTTATACAACCTATTGTGGTTGTTCGAGGAAATGAGATGGTATTGGTTATATTGGGACTACTGAGTTCTATATCTATAAGTATTTCTGATCTTGATTGTGATTCTTTTAAAATGTTGATTAATTCAATTTGTGGTTTAAATATCTCGTCAAAACAATTAGCTTGCTGAGATGTTTCATCTCACTCTTGCATTACTCAATGCATGTGCTTGTTGCTCATCAAGGGGAGTGGGAAGTAGCAGCACATCCACCTTCACTCTCATAATAACGTTGTCCAGGCGCTGTCGGGATTTAATTAGAAACTTCTTGTCAAAAGATGTGCCTGCTGTCAGGATTTAATTAGAAACTTCTTGTCAAAAGATGTTTGTTTTTAACTAGTCGTGCGCACTGGTTAATTCAGTTCATGTCGTTATGGTTGTCTTCCCATTGCTAGCAGATTATTAATGTTTATTATGTTTTCTTATCATGATATCTATTTATACTTCGTTGCTTCCCCGTTTATGCAATTTTCAAAGGAGATGCTGTCGAAATTTTATATATGAATGTTAGATGTGTAGTTTAGTAGCATTCTGGGGTGTTTGTGGATCCTGGGGTGTTACAGAATCGCCAGGACGCGCGTACCCGTTGCATGGTGGGACCATTTCACGCTTGGAATATTGTGATCGTTTCTCAGCAACGAGCTCAGGGAAGGTGTTTTTCGGATCTTCGGCTCTCCAAAGCCTAGGAGACTTTTTCACGGATCAAGCTCGTTACGAAAAACGATCTAGCACCGCGAAGGGGCTACTGTTGGGGGTATGCTTCGTCACCGAAGATCCTGTAAGAAGAAACACCTTCGGCAGATCCTTTCAAAAGCAGTGCCAAAGCTATCATCCATAAAGCTTCGTCATAGCGGCATGTCTCAAGACGAAGGATTGCACCGACTTAAAGATGAAATGACCGATTGATCCATGAGAGCCTGTGTCATAATCGTAATCTTTTGTAAAGGGCATGAATGTAATATCTCACAGGCTATGCCCTGTGCCTATAAATAGATGAACAGTACCCATACTGTAGAGGCAATCTTGTAATCGCTCGCACGCAATACTTGGATTCTTGCCTTCTGTCAAACCGAAGGTATAAATGTAATTAAATATTGTATTTTAATATTCAAGTTCGTATGATGAAATATATGGATGATATTATGTGCTTGTTTATATTATCTTTCATGTTTCATGTTTCATATATTTCATCTTTCATTATCTTATAACTTTGATCACGAAGGTATGTCCTTCATGACCTTCGTCCGAAGATCGTTATATCCTAAGGGGAATAATGCTTCGAAGGACGAAGGGCATTAACATTTAATACTCTATGTTGCCTTGTTCCTGACTCTTAGCATTTGAGAACAAGTCCCAACAAGTTTGAAAGAGAGTGTCCTCGTCGTAGGGCTCTGGAGCTAGCAATTGGTGAAGTAACACACAAGAGAAGTTGCTTAGATTTAAGAAGTAATGAGATTGTGCGATAAAGAGAGATAATGTCAAGAGTATGATTAGCGGGGTTAGAACTATGACCGACAACATAACGAGTATTTCTTCAACTCCACAGTATAGTAGGAGGCCATGTTTCAAGTAAATTCTATGGATTTTCAATTAAATTTTTAGCTTTTAACATAATTGCTAGTGCTTTATCTATTTGAAAGTCGACTAGAGGGGGGTGGATAGGCGGAATCTGAAAATTATAAACTTAAGCACACGCCACAAGCCGGGTTAGCGTTAGAAATGAATTCGAGTATGAGACAGAGGGGAAAACAAATCAACCAAGAAATAAAGTGGATGAACACGTAGATTTGTTTTACCGAGGTTCGGTTCTAAAGAACCTAGTCCCCGTTGAGGTGGTCACAAAGACCGGGTCTTTTTCAACCTTTTCCCTCTCTTAAACGGTTACCTAGACCGAGTGAGCTTTCTTCTTTACTTCTCACAGGTCACTTAGACCCCGCAAGGATCACCACACAATTGGTGTCTCTTGCCTTGCTTACAAATCACTTGAGAGTAACAAGGAAAAGAAAAGAAAGCCAACCAAGCAAACAAGAGCAACAAGAAACACAAGTGATCCTCTCACAAGCCCTAATGCGCTAGAGTTGAATTTGGGACTTTGAGTGGATCGATCGCTTTGATTTGTGTCTTGGAGTGAAGTCTATTGCTCTTGTATTGAATGCAATGTGTGGAATGCTTGGATGGTTGGAGTGGAGGTGGTTGAGGGTATTTATAGCCCTCAATCACCAAACAACCGTTGGGGTTGGGCTGTTGTCGATGGGCGTACCGGACACTGTCCGGTGCGCCAGCCACGTTACCCAACCATTAGGGTATTGAAGCAGTCGACCGTTGGAGGCTTTATCTTCAAGCGGCACCAGAAAGGCACTGTTCACTATCTGTGCGCCTCTGACGGGCGGCTCTGACTCTACACGCAGTGTTGCGCACTGTTCCTCTGATTCTTCAGCTTTTGCAGTCGACCGTTGCGCGAAGTAGCCGTTGCTCCCCTCAGACCAGGGCACACTTGGTTTCTTTTGCTCCATTGTATTTGAACCCTAACTTCAATCTTTTTATTGGTTTGTGTTGAACCTTTATACACCTGTAGAACATATAATCTAGAGTAAACTAGTTAGTCTAATATT
This sequence comes from Zea luxurians, assembly GCA_029449295.1. Classification (NCBI taxonomy): domain Eukaryota; kingdom Viridiplantae; phylum Streptophyta; class Magnoliopsida; order Poales; family Poaceae; genus Zea; species Zea luxurians. The sequence goes on along the minus strand of JAOPSE010000034.1, from coordinate 19,759,725 downwards.
TGTGTTGGGCATTCAACCACCAAAATTAATATTGGGAAAAGGTTAACCATATTTCCCTTTCAATCTCCCCCTTTTTGGTGATTGATGCCAACACAAACCAAAGCAAATATATAAGTGCAGAATTGAACTAGTTTGTATAAGATAAGTGCATAGGTTACTTAGAATTAAACCAATTTATAGTTTCACTTGATATGTATGGTTTGCTTTCTTTTATTTAACATTTTGGACCACACTTGCACCACTTGTTTTGTTTTTGCAAATTCTTTTGGAAAACCTTTTCAAAGTCTTTTGCAAATAGTCAAAGGTATATGAATAAGATTGCAAGAAGCATTTTTAAGATTTGAAATTTTTTCCCTGTTTCAAATGCTTTTCCTTTGACTTAACAAAACTCCCCTGGAATGAAATACTCCTCTTAGTTTTCAAGAGGGTTTTAATAGATATCAATTGGAAGTATTTGAAAATCTATCTTTAAATATACCAATTTAAAAATCTATCTTTTGCAAATAGATACCTCTGCTCTGCCTCTTCTTTCTTTCGAAAAAGCGAGGCCTCGCTGTATTGTATGGATTCCCTACAGTAGTAGTAGACCATTGTTGCAGTTAATAACGAGTATAGAATAATGATGAATATTAGATAATTTTATGAATACTAGCTTGTTTTTATCCTTAATGATGAATATATTACAATTTATAATTTAAATTACTCATAATGTTGAATGATGATTCCATATTTTAAATTTATATAATGTTAATTCACTAAATAATGCAATAATAAGTATCGGGAAATGGCTCCCGAGCCAATGTCGAGCCTCTTTCTCTAGCTCACCAAGTGGACGAGTCGAGCCGAGCTCGTTCAGTCACTGAGCCGAGCCCTAATTGCAAGTTTCTTATAGCCAGTTTAGATGTAGATATTGAAGCATAGAATAGGGAATTAGTGTAACACCCTGCAATTGGGGTTACAAATTTCTTTGCTTTTATCTACAAATTCATGTGTTACTCTCTTTCTTTTATCTATTAACCCCATTTCCTTTTCCTTTAGAAGGAGTGTTCTTATTTTGGTGGAGTTGTACTTACTTTCCTAGTAGATAAAACCTTGAGGTAATTATGATGTTGCATCATGCTGACCCTCCTACCTTATTTTGGTTTGATGCATATGCTTGAAGTGTTTAATTTGAATTTGTGGCTATTTAGCTTTTCAATCAAAAGGAGAAAATAAAAAGAAAATGAAATTCAAATTTCAGAATAAAAGAAAAACCCAAAGGAGCCCAGAAACCCCTCCCCCGCGGCCTTTCGACCCAACTGGCCCACTCTACCCACGCCCGCTTCCCCCCTCCTCTCTCTCTCTCTCTCTCTCCTCTCTCTCTCTCTGCAGCTAGGTCCGCTCCATCTCGCTCACGCGCCCGCTCTCCCCTCTCTCTGCACTATGGGTCCTGCCTATCGGCGCTACCCCACTCGCCTGCGCACCTGCTCCCTCTCTATGCTCGATGGGCCCCGTCCGCCAGCGGCTCCGAGCGTGCCCACAGCCAACTCTCCTGCTCCATGCGCACGCACGCTGAGAACGGCGCCCCCACCGCGTCCAAGCGAAACCGCCGTCCCTGACCCCTTTTAGAGCATCTACGCACGCCCACTCCTCCCCTCATCCAAGCGCTCGATAACCCGCCTGGTCGCTGGTCGGTACTCGACGTAGTGTCGCGAAGACTCGTCGTGGGGTTGGCATTGTGCGCGCTCGGTTCATCGGTCACGTGTGCGATGGGATTCCGAGGAATTCCTCGTCGGAGCATGGAGGACCGCTGTGGAGCTCGCCTTTCCGCCGTTAGTTCTCCGCGCCGCGCCATTGACGGTATGGACCCTCCCCATATATCCGCATTTACTGGGGTTGCGTTGAGCCTATCGATTAGGTAGTTGCGTGCTCTGGTGGCGGAGTAATTGCTCGCCAGCACGGGGCGTCGCCGCGGTGCCCCTGTTCATCGGCGTCGCCACGCGCATATCCTGGTTTGGGGAAAGTAACGTGGGTCGTTGAATCTTTGATCTGCGACCGAGATTAGACGACCACGTATCCATTCGCGCTGTGAGATCTGAACCGTTAGATGAAGATCATGCGGGCGGCGGTCGATAGGGGTTATTTTAAATCCGGATCCTCGATCCTAGATCCAACGGTCATAGAAGCATACCGGTTCGCGGAGATTGTGATTTAGTCTAGACGCTCGGTCAGGGATCCAACGACCGATATCACACGATACCCCTTCGCGCTGAGCGTCTTGCATAAAAGACCCTGGGTGTTTTAGAAAACAACCCGCCGTCCAGAGAGGTTGTTGTCTGAGTCTAGGAATATTTATAGGATAGCACCCTGCGCTTTTGGGAATTTGAGGCCCAGTCCAGAAAGGATTAAAATAGAGAAATAATTATATAAATTAGTTTTTAATACAATACAATTCTAGAAACTTGGGAAATTCATATTTAATTCATTTTAATTCCAAATTGATCCATTCCAGTTCCTAAAATTTTATAATATTATTGTTTATCACCTAGAGTCTCTATTTTGACATGAAAACAGTAAGGAAATTAATTTCTCACTTAATCCTAGTTTAAGCACATGAAACCTTTGGAAATTCATAATTTAATATCTAAAACTCCAAAATTTATGATTCATGTTCCTATGGTTTTATTTTAATGTGTAGATTATTATTATGTATTGTGTTTACATGTTTGGTGTGATGTTAATTTTCTCTATATACTATGCTTGTTTCTATTATGGCGAGTAGAAGAACCTTTGACTGGGGATCCTGGTAACCAGCAGATAGAAGTAGCTGAGCAGGAGCTCATTGAAGGCAAGTTGTGCCCTTGACCACTTTTGTTACCCAATAATGTTCTTTAAATTCATGTACCATGCATAGGCTTAATTTTGATGGGACCCAATAGGTCACCCTAGACTATTTATCTCTTTATCTTGTTATCCACGAATCACTTGGGTAGTTTTGCTATTCCTTTACATGGTTTCTGGGATAATATTTTATTATGTCCATGTTCCAATTATTTTGTTATTCTATTTATGTTCATGTCAAGATCATTAATGTTAATTGGAACATGGAGCTTAACTTGAGAAACACGTGCCACCACAAGGGTAGTATGGGATGCCCTTGGCTGACTAATTAGGAAAGTTAGTGGAAGTCTACCTTACCCGAAAGGGGTAAGGGCAGTAGGGGAGTTGCATGCAAGGAGGTTCTCGGGTTGATTTTGCAGCGATGGCGGTCGGACGGGGGATTCTTGCAAGTGCTCTTCCCATAAACTGTAGCGGGTTTTCGGAAGCTAGTGGAACTTTGTAAAGGCCTCATAGTGTTGCCCTGCCTCGCTTCCTTGGTAGAGGTGTATGGGAGTCGCGATCCCTTGGCAGTGGGTAACATGACTTGTGGGTACAGGGTACAACCTCTTCAGAGTGTAAAACTGGTATACTAGCCGAGCTCACGGTCATGAGCAGCTCAGGACTCTCGCATGATTAATTTATGGAACTTAAATTCAATTTGTCATTTGCATTGCATGGGATTATGTATTAATTTTTTTCTATTACTTTTATCAAGGTTTGATATTTACTTGCATCTAGTAACTGCTAATAAAACTTTGACCAGCTAATTAAAAGCAATGCTCAGCTTTAACCCCTGTTGTTGATTAGCCTTACACATCACATGGACTCCCACCTTTGGTGAGTTCATGCCCACTGGTTTCCCCACAACTTGTTGAGCTATGATCATGTGTGAGCTCACCCTTGTCGTCTCACACCCCCCACAGGAGAAGAACAGGTGGTTCAGGAGGAGCCACAAAGCGAGGAGTTTGATCTGATCTAGGTGGCGTTTCCCCAGCTGACTTTTGCGCTAAGGATGATCCTTAGTTCGTTTTATATTTATCTTTTATTTTGTAATAAGGCTTCCGCTATGTAATAAATACTCTAATTATTGTGACATTTATCTCTATACACTCTGTTATTATATATGTTGTCTTCTTTGGCGCATGTATGAGATACACCCAGCTTTATCCCTTAAAGCCCGGGTGTGACAGAAGTGGTATCAGAGGAAATGTTGACTGTAGGGCGAAACCTAGATAGAAATGGACAAAACCCTTACCTACTTACCTTACTCTGATTCATTCTATACTTATCTTATCTTGATCCTGTCTCACCTTTTGCTGTTCTACTCTGATTACTCTTATCTTTTCTACTCTAAGACAAGATGGATTTCACACCTTGAAATCCTACCTTTATGACATTCTTAAGAGATAAGGAACCTAAGACAAAATTTAAACCATTTTCTTTATTTAAAAATGTTGTTTGATTGTTCTGATGATAAATATCTGATTTGCTTCTTTGATTGATTGAGATATTATAGAAGGACATCTTAGCATGTACCACCATAAGGTAATGAATTAGCTATGGTAGGTAAAATAATAATCTGCTTAGCTAATAAATCCCCCAAAGTAACATGCCTCGTAATCACCTGCCTTGTCTATAATCCTTTCTCTCTTACCATATGTTCCTAACTCAGATGGTCAATACCAGGAAGGGTGGTGGAATTGATCTACCTCCCAATCGACACACTCGGAGGATATTTAGACAACAACAACAACCTGAGATGGATCCTCCACAGCCTCCACCAGCAGGAGTTGACCCAACTGTTGCAATATAGATGAGGATAATGCAACAGATGGCTGACACTATGGCAGATATGCACGCGCAGATGCGGCAGGAATGCCGGGAAATGCACCAAGAGCGAGAAGATATATGCCAGGAGATGCGCCAGGAGATGCGCCAGGAGCGAGATGAGATACGCCAAGAGAGAAGGGCGTAGCAACAGCAACATCAGCAAGCACCACTGCCTCCACCACCACCACCAGTTCCACCCCGAGATAAGCACCGTGAGTTCATGAGCCATAAGCCACCAACATTTGCTAGCTCTCCTGATCCACTGGACGCTGATGATTGGCTGAAATCTATGGAAAAGATGTTGATTATAGCACAATGCTCTGACTGGGAGAAGGTTCTATATGCTTCTGGTCGTCTGACAGGTCCTGCTGCTGATTGGTGGGATTCATATACTGCTACCCACGATGCTGCTGACACTATCACATGGGCAGAGTTCTCTACGTAGTTCAGGAACTAACACATACCAGCTGGACTAATGAAGATTAAGAAGAAGGAATTTTTATCGCTGAAGTAGGGAAGCATGTCAGTCAGCGAGTACCGCGACAAGTTCATCCAGCTATCCAGATATGCTCCAGATGAGGTTGCCGAAGATGAGAGGAAGCAAGAACATTTTATTGAAGGACTCAATGGACCCCTGCAGTATGCTCTAGTGGCACATACATTTCCATCATTTCAGAGGTTGCTCGATAAGGCTCTAGCTATTGAACACAAGCGTGTTTAGCTAGGAGATTTGAAGAGGAAGGCTATATCCCAAGTACAAGGAAGCAGCAGTATTCGTCCACGCTATAGTTCACCCCAGGGTACACCAGTTCGCACTAGCGGAGGCCAGTGCCCAGTTCAGCAATCACCTAAGAGGACTCCATCGACTCATCAGGCTACCCCCACTGGTACCCCGACGAAATTCTCAGGATAGAGTGCAGGCACTACATGCTACACGTGTGGGAAGACTAGACATTATGCAAATGTTTGCCCATAAAGGATTGCTACTACCCCAGTTCAAAACAAGTAGCAGACTCCAGGATCTGGCAAGGGATACTCTATTGCTAGGGTTAATCAAGTCAGCACAGATGCTACTCCTGATGGTGCTGACATCGCACTTGGTATGTTTTACATTAATGCTATTCCTGCAACCATATTATTTGATTCTGGTGCTACACATTCATTCATGTCTGCTCGATATGGCAACACAATGAGATACCCCTGCTAAATATGAGAAAACCAATGGTAGTGATTAGACCTAAAGGGCCTGTTGAGGCAAATCATATGACACGTAGATTGACATTAACAATTATGGGAAGAGAATTCTGGGCTACCACTATAAAATTAGAGGCAAGCAATATATATCTAATCCTTGGTATGTCATGGTTAAGAAAGGCAATGGCCATTATAGCATGTGGTAGGGGTACTGTAGAACTCACCAGCCCTAAAGGAGAAAGATTTCAAGTTCAAATTGCAGTAACCACCTCTTCTAAACGTGCAATGTTCTTTATAACTGAGGTGTTTGTTGGTGACAACATTCGTGTGGTTAGGGATTTTCCGGATGTCTTTCCAGAGGAGTTACCAGGGATGCCGCTAGATAGGGAAGTTGAGTTTGTAATAGATCTCTTACCTGGGACTGCTGCTATTTCTAAACGGCCATATAGGATGTCTGTAGAAGAACTAAAGGAACTTAAGAAGCAGTTAATGGAGTTGCAAGAGGCTGGGTACATTCGTCTGAGTTCCTCACCTTGGGGAGCGCCGGTTCTGTTTGTACAGAAGAAGGATGGATCACAAAGAATGTGTGTGGATTATAGATCTCTTAATGATGTTACGGTGAAGAACAAGTATCTGTTACCCCGTATAGAGGATTTATTTGATCAGATGAGAGGTGCTAGGTTATTCTCGAAGATTGATCTCCGATCAGGATACCATCAAATGAGGGTTAGGCCATCGGATATTCCCAAGACAGCTTTCTCGACTCGATATGGACTATATGAGTTCACCATTATGTCATTTGGACTAACTAATGCACTAGCTTATTTTATGAATTTGATGAATAAGGTGTTTATGGAGTATTTGGACAGATTCATCGTAGTATTCATCGACGATATTCTTATTTATTCCAAGAGTTGGTTATGCTAGATCTACAGAAGGGTTTTGATATTTATTGTGATGCATGTGGCCAAGGCTTGGGATGTGTGCTCATTCAAGAAGGACATGTGATCGCCTACGCGTTGAACTACCCCACTCATGACTTAGAACTGGCAGTTGTTGTGCACGCACTTAAGATATGGAGACATTATATTATGGGAACCAAATGTCAAGTATACACGGATCATAAGAGTTTGAAGTACATATTCACTCAGAAGGATCTCAACCTTAGGCAACACTGTTGGTTGGAGCTTATTAAAGATTATGATTTGGAGATTCACTATCACTCGGGCAAGGCGAATTTGGTTGTAGATGCCTTGAGTCGAAAGGAGCACGTTCATTCAGCTATTGTTGCCCAGCTACCCGATGAGATTGTTGAGGATTTTAGGAGACTTAACCTGGGATAGTTGCTCACACCAAAAGAGTTACTATTGATGTGGAACCTACCTTGGAGCAAGAAATCCGCAAAGGACAAATTGGTGATGATATATTACAAGAGATTAAGGATCTAATTACCGAAGGTCGAGGTCCGGAATTCATGGAAGATGAGCAAGGCACCATATGGTTCAAGGACAAAATATGTGTTCCTGATATTGAAAGCCTTCGTGAGACTATTTTAAAGGAGGCACATGACTCGGATTATTCTATTCATCCTGGTAGTACCAAGATGTATCTGGATTTGAAGCAGATGTAATGGTGGTATGGATTTAAGAGAGATGTGGCTGCACATGTGGCTATGTGCGATGTGTGTCAAAGAGTTAAGGCTGAACACCAGAGGCCAGCTGGACTACTGCACCCACTTAAGATACCCATGTGGAAGTGGGAAGAGATTGGTATGGATTTCATTGCTAGATTGCCTCACACCTAGAAAGGATATGATGCTATACGGGTGATTGTGGATAGATTGACCAAAGTAGCTCATTTCATTCCGGTCAAGACTACTTATAAAGGTTCTCAATTGGCAGAGTTATATATGGCTTGGATCGTATGTTTACATGGAGTACCAAAGAAGATAGTGCCTGATCGAGGTTCACAGTTTACCTCAAGATTCTAGAGAAGCTTCCATGAGAATAAGAATACGAAGTTGAATTTTAGTACAACCTATCACCCTCAGACTGATGGACAGACTGAAAGGACTAATAAAGTATTGGAAGATATGTTGAGAGCTTGTACCCTTTAACATGGAGGAAGTTGGGATAAGAGTCTACCCTATGCTGAGTTTTCATATAACAATAGTTATTAGGCCAGTCTAAAGATGTCACCTTTTGAAGCTTTATATGGCAGGAAGTACATGACTCCTCTATACTAGGATTAGACTGGAGAAAGACAGTTCTTTGGGCCTAAACTGATTCAAGAAGCAGAAGAACAAGTCCGTATAATTAGAGAGAATTTGAGGGTAGCTCAGACTATGTAAAAGAGCTATGCCGATAATAGAAGAAGACCACTGGAATTTGAGGAAGGTGATCATGTGTACCTCAAGGTGTCACCACTTCGTGGAATGAGGAGATTTAAAGTTAAGGGCAAATTGGCTCCTCGCTTCATTGGACCATTCATGATCTTTAGGCGAGTTGGGGAGATGGCATACCAACTCGAGTTACCTGCTAATCTATCTGATGTGCATAATGTATTCCACGTGTCTCAACTTAAGAAGTGTCTCCGTGTCCCTGAGGAACAGTTACCAATGGAAGGGCTCAGTGTTCAGGGAGATTTGACTTATACGGAGTACCCGATCAAGATTTTTGATACTTTGACTAGAATTACAAGAAATAAGGTGATAACTATGTGCAAAGTGCAATGGAGTCACCATGGAGAAGACGAAGCAACATGAAAAAGAGAAGAAGAGCTTCGCATAGATTTTCCCCATCTTTTCCCTAGACCTTCTTAAATCTTGAGGACGAGATTCTTGTTAAGGGGGGTAGGATTTGTAATACTCAAAAGTGTAATAAAGAGAATAGAGATAATCTCAATAGTTTGTGGCCTCTACTATTCATTACATGTGATCAACCCTAGTTGAAAGTGGACAATTAGAACAAGGAACACATAAATAACATGTGCATCATGCTGGATTTTTATTTTGTGATAATATAAAAATAAGGTAAAAATAAATATGATAATACCCAAATTAGAATTTAAACCCCAAAGGAAATTTTAGAATTGAAACAAAAAGAGAAAAGATATAAAAATAATATATATAATTAAATTTCTCCAGAATTAGTACTCCTAATTTCACAGATATAATTTGTAAATAGAGAACCACAAAGTTTGAATTCAAGTTTGAAATCAAACTGGATTTGGAGATTTGAAATAAGGAAAAATAAGAAAAAGAAAAGGGGGGAGCTACTTGGGCTACGGAGACCTAATTCGGCCCACTAAACTCTCCTCAACTGCGCGGCCCAACCGTGACCATGCGCTGACATCCGGGCCCTTCCTTGTCAGTCGTTTCCGCACCGTCCCTATGACTCTGTCGCCGATCTGCGGGCCCCACCGACCAGTCACCACTCGCGCTCGCTCCTTGCCCCCTTCTCTGGCGTGCGGACTCACTAGCTGGTGAGCCCTCCGTGGCATACACTGCATCACACTATTTTTCTTCCCCGGGGTAGCTCCACGAACGGGGTGGGCGAATCGGCCGGGTTGTTGGCACACGATTCCACCTCGCCCCGGCTTCAAAAGCGAACCCAAGCCCTTGACTCTCCCCTTGCCTTCTCTTCTTTTCGCCGCCACCTAGGTGAGAGAAAGTTGCCGTCCGCGTAAGGGAAGAGGCAAGCTGTAGCCGCCGCGCTCGACAACCCACCTGGTCGCTGGTCGGGACTCGACGTAGTGTCGCGAAGACTCGCCGTGGGGTTGGCATTATGTGCGCTTGGTTCATCGGTCGCGTGTGCGACGGGATTCCGAGGAATTCCTCGTCGGAGCATCGAGGATCGCCGTGGAGCTCGCCTTTCCACCGTCAGTTCTTCGCGCTGCGCCATTGACGGTATAGACCCTCCCCATCTATCCGCATTCACTGTGGTTGCCTTGAGCCTATCGATTAGATAGTTGCGTGCTCTGGTGGTGGAGTAATTGCTCGCCGGCACGGGGCACCACCGCAGTGCCCCTGTTCATCAGCGCCGCCACGCGTGTATCCTGGTTTGGGGAAAGTAACATGGGCTGTTGAATCTTTGATCTGCGACTGAGATTAGACGACCACGTATCCATTCGCGCTGTGAGATCTGAACCGTTAGATGAAGATCGTGCGGGCGGCGGTCGATAGGGGTTATTTTAAATCCGGATCCTCGATCCTGGATCCAACGGTCATAGAAGCATACCGGTTCGCGGAGATTGTGATTTAATCTAGACGCTCGGTCAGGGATCCAACGACCGATATCACACGATACCCCTTCGTGCTGAGCGTCTTGCATAAAATACCCTGGGTGTTTTAGAAAACAACCCACCGTCCAGAGAGGTTGTTGACTGAGTCTAGGAATATTTATAGGATAGCCCCCTGCGCTTTCGGGAATTTGAGGCCCAGTCCAGAAAGCCTGCTATGTAATAAATACTCTGATTATTGTGACATTTATCTCTATACACTCTGTTATTATATATGTTGTCTTCTTTTATTTTGTAATAAGGTTTCCGCTATATAATAAATACTCTGATTATTGTGACATTTATCTCTATGTTGTCTTCTTTGGCGCATGTATGAGATGCACCCGGCTTTGTCCCTTAAATCCCAGGTGTGACAACTCTCCGTATAATATTTTTTGATTTGGCTAATTGATGTTATTGTTTACTCCATGCAACATGTCTTGATACAACACGGCCAATAAAGTGAGCGATTAGAAGAGAGTTCACAACGACTGACTGAACAAATAGAGATTATAAAATGACATAATTTCACCATACAGAGACCAAATAGGAGAAAGTTTGTGAGTTCAAGATTCTAAAATAAGTCACATGAACTCAAACTTATAAAAAAGATAGATCAAAATATGGACTGATTGCTAAAGTCAAACACCAATAAAAACTAGATGTGCCAATATGGTCTCAAGCCTCAGCCCATAGTGCTGGCCCGGTCCGACACAATTATATATTTTTATTTTACAAAAAACGTATATACATATATACAATTTATATTCAATATTAAAAACATCTGAGTATGATGTTTTACTGGTTAGATAGCTTCACCCAGTGTCTCGGTATGGATTCGAACCCCACCTCCTGCACTGTTTTTTAACATTTTACGCTAATTTAATCAAATGGGCCGACGGGCTAACGGACTGGTCCGACACAGCCAGCAGGCCGACATGACGTGCCTGGGCCAGAGTTGTGGCCCGCGGCCATGTGGCCCGTGCTGAGCCGCCGTTTGGTCATCTGTAGGCGTGCAACAGATTAATTTGAAATAGTTGTGAGAGGTTATTTGTAAAAAGATGACGCGAGACGACCGTTGAAACTGGTGCTTTAAGTATAGTATAGATAAGTGATATAACAAATTATAATAAAATAAATAATATTTTACATTTTTTGTTGAATAAGACGAGTGGCCAAAGTTTTCCAAAAAAAATAATAATGACGTCAATATATTTAAGAACGGAGGTAGTAAAATATATGAATAAATAAGTGACAATATATAATTAGAAGCCTCAACATTCATTGGAAACATAAAATGTAGTGTTTGCCATTACTATCACGGGACGTTTCAATCCATTCATTTTGTAGGAATTAGAATTTACTTAATAAAGTAAACTATTTAGCCTGGAATTTAACATTCCACCACTTTCTAAAGTTCAGATATAAGACTATCTTAAATTCATGAGTTGGAGGATGTGAAATGATTTTATGTATCAGTAGAATTTATTTCTAGTCTACAACTTATAGGACGCTCTTCGGATCACTCCTCTATAATAAAAATATAGCACATAAATATCTCCGATATCTTGTTAATAATAGTATACAAATATATTTTTATATAAAACTAAATTAGCTTAATTGTTATATGCATAAATTACTATTATTAGAATAAAATTCAATTCCAAAATCCAAACTGGGCGTTAGATGAAAACGACAGAGCGATTCCACCAAGCCATAGGAAGGTCTATGACACGACACACACGTCTAGCTAGCATCTAACCCTTTTTTTTATTTAGAGATTACAAGGGTTATGTGTATATGTCATACTCAACACGTGCATAAGTAATTTAATATGCAAGGTTGATAACAAGAGGTAATAACTAACATAGGGCTAATGCAGTTAGCATTTTTTAGTTGCCAAGCCTTTTTAGAATAACATGTTTACTATACTAAGTAAAAGATCTTAAACCATTAAATAAATTTCATGAGCAGGTTAACATCAACCTCATAAATCATCTTCAAATGAGATCCATTCTGATCATGTGAGGGTGCACACCTGTGATAACAGCTTAATCAAACTCTGAAAAGGTGTACACCTTCCTAGGGTAGGGTTTCATCACTTTTCACAATTGCTACTAGTAGGCAACAACACACTAGGACGCTATGCTTCAATCTAGGTGCAAGGTAAATGCCCCTTATATAGCACAAACAATAGACCCAAAACCTCCCTAACGAGACCCAAATTATGACACTTCATAATCTAGCCTCCCTTTTACGCCTACCTGGTAAGCTACCAGTAAGCTACCACACTACTAACAAATATTTTCTTAAATGTTGAACGGTAAACAGTCGGTCACCTATCGGTTTAGTCGTTATTCAAACTAAACAGATCGTTAAATGGGCTACACTGCCAAATATGTGACGGAACCTCCCAAGTTATTAGGCCCACCTACAGTTGTCCTTGTCTAACGGACCTCAGACAACCCTGTAGATGTCCCTGAATTACTTGAGAAGTTCGTTAGTTGCTTTTCTTACCTTTCCCAAGAGCGTTTCACCCGTCACGCAGACATTACAGACCATCAGAGATACAGAAATGCGGAAGCAATTACGTAAACTTACATTTATTAGAAAGTAAGATCAAGTTAGTTATTACAGACCAGCGTATAAACACGAGTGCAGAGTACTTATTATTACAATACCAAGGGAGGTAAAAACTCCTCCCGATAAGTTCTTACATAAAAGTTTTTACGGAGGACTAGGTCCTCCCACAGCCTTATTCTTGCTTCTCTTCATTTGTCACCACCTTGGTACAAAAGCAACAAAAATTTGCTGCTTCCTCACCTAAAAACAATAGGGAATAAAACCCTGAGTATGGGATTACTCAGCAAGTCTTACCCGACTAAATAAAAGACTCTCAAGGGTATGCTGGTTATAAGGGAGTCAAGGTAAGGTTTATCAAGAATCAAAAGACTCTGTTTTGCAGAAGAGCTTACTATGAGTGGATCCTTAAAAATCCAATTTTATTGTCAGGTTAGGTAAAATTACCTGCATCTAGAGTTCTTTCTAACCTAGTTCAATCACATAACCTACACTAGCCACTTTCTTAATAACCCTTTCATTCATCTTTACTGGAGTTCTACGTATAGGTCAGTGGCCAAGTCTCCATAACCGCGGAGGTACGGTGATCCGAATCGATTATACTCAGCTGAGGATCTCCAATCACACGACATATGTAGCACTTAACCCTTGCATATGTCAACCCGCCACCGGGGTTCTTAAGACTAGATCAGGTTCACGCGAACCGAGAGCATAGATACACCACCGTCCAGCCTCTTGCCACGGAGGGTAAACGCTACTCTCGCCACCGCTCCATGCCCATTCCGTGTTATCTTATTCTGGCCTTAGTCTGCCCGAGGCAAGGCTTACCCATGACGAGGCATGTGACCAGTTAAAGGGTCCTCGGTCAGCAGGCCTACATCGACACGATCCTTAATCGACTCAGACGGAGACACTACACCGAGACTCTCTTCTCGTGCAAGTCACCCGCCCGATCTCAGCTTAATCATTTTAAAACCCAAAGTTTGGTACCTGACAGAGGTACATCTTTTCTGATGTTGAACCCATCACGGCCATGATGGATCCATCATCAAGTTTTATTTCAAAAACATCCCTCCCACTTTGCCAATCATCTTTTGTAAAACAAAACCTTTTGTTTTGCTAAAGCAATACTAAGCATAGTAAAAACCTTTTGTAAAAGCAGGGTTTCAAGGAAGCTAATCAAGTTCAAGGAAGGTAATGCAGGAATTGTTTAAGCATTCAACTCCTAGCACCTAATGCATTAATCAAGTGAGAAAGATTTTAAAAACATCAAGGAAGATGGCAAATGCACCGGGGCTTGCCTTCGTTGATAGGTGAGTCAGGCTCGGACCCGCAGATATCAAGGTAGAAACAGTTTCCTGCTTGAGATTCCGAAGGTGGTGGTGATGTCTTCTCTTCAGTTACTTCGATTTCTTCTTCGTTTTCTAAAGATAACCATATATATGTATATAAGAATGTATGCCATGAAATGCTCATGAGAGTGCAAAGATAATAAGAATTTATTATCTAAGGTTCTTGAATACAATTTTCCTTCACGGTTCTCCGGAAAACTAGGGTTTCCGGAGTCAGTAAAGGGATTCAAAGGGCAGGGGTGGGGGTTTTGGGTTCTAGTTATCAAACAAAGTCCAAATCAAACTAAACTCTACCCAAGGCTTCTAAACAATGTGTAGAGCTCATATAAAAAGTTTGGGCATTTTTGGACTTACCATTTATTTTCTAAAAATCCAGAACTAATGTTTTAAGCTACTTTAAATACTCCAAAATTCCTTATTTAATATAAAAATAATGAAACTATTTTTATTAAATACTATGGAAAATAGGAAGTCTAGGAAAATTGGTTTGACAATTTTAGGATTTTTCTACAATTTTCTATAATTGTTGGAGTTCTGCTAGAAAAAGAAAAAGATAAAGAATGAATAGTCTTGGGCCGATTTCAGCCTAGGCAGCTCAACACCAGAGGGAAAGCGCGCGCGCGTCCGCGGCCGCGCTGGTGGCTTAACATGAAGACCCTCGCTACTTCAAATAATTCAGAAAACGCTCCCGAGACTATTTCCCGAGTCACTGACAGCTTACAGAAAGGTCCCTGGACTTTCTTTTCTTCCCCAACCCGCTCCCTGACCGCGGCGCGCTCGTCGTTCATCCCAGACGAGGTCTGTACCGGCCGTGGCCGGCAATGGTTGCTATGGCTAGTGATCGGGAAAGCATAACCGACTAAAGATGACCTCGGAACATGCATCAATTCGATATGAACGCACTGAGAACTATCTGTCCACGTGCACAGCGGAGACCATGACCACGGACACGCGTTCCCGCTTAATCAGGGCCGAATTGAGTAAACGGGCGCCACTGTGAGCTTCACAAGCGTGCAAAGCTATGGAAACAACACATGGATTGGCCAGTGACTTACCAGAGCAAGCCGTCCACGGAGCGCAGAGTCTAGTGCTCGCCGGAGACAGAGAAAGGGGGAAAATGGTGTCGCGGCGGCTCTGGGTGAAATCAGGGGGTCACGTTGGGGCTATTTGATCGCAGAGAACCATTGATTCACCGCGTTCAACCAATTTGAGGGGAGGAGAAGGAGACAGTGTGAATTTTGCTTCGGTTCAACTCACTGGTGTGCGTGATGTTCATACCTCGCCGAGGAACACGGGCCATTTATAGCTGCGGCGGTCCGGCGATCACTTCCCGGCCACGGATAACTTCTTTAGTGCATGCCTAGCATGTAGAGGAGTGGTACAGTGAGGTAGAATCACAGTGCAGAGGACACCGCAGCGGAAAACGATTTACTCGGTGGCCGCCGGTGAGGTCTCCGGCTGGACTCAGGGTAGGGTGCCACGCATGCGCTATCTAACTCCAGCGTTATCCGTTCCATACCGCGCGTGAATCCGGACGGTGGCGGCACGAATCTTCGCGTAGAGAGGTCGCCGGCGGTGAGCACACAGCGCTGGAAGTCTGATCCACATCCGAGCACTGTACCATGGCGTTTCTTCAGTCAGACGACCTGATAGAGCATCTTGGAGCTCGATTTACTCCTGATTTTGTATGGTGACCAGGCTACCTCTCTGTACCAAAGTTATAGACCTATAGTTAATCTTCAACTTTGCCATGGAGCTTACCATAAAATAGTTACCGAATCCAACTCAAAATCAGGTTCAAAGTCTGCCTAATTTCACTGTTACTGGAAATTCAGACTTAAGATGTCCTGACAGCCTGACTTTGAGGGTGATTATCTCCAAATTCTTCACAACAACTGAGCTCACACTCTTAAGCAAAATTGTTCTCCTTTGTTAGGTCTACAAGTTTGATGTGGTGACCTAGGGCAAAAACCCTAGAATTTGAAAGATACAAAGCTCCAAAGTTGAGCCCTTAACACTGAATTTCAGACTTAGTATAGAACTCATTTGAGGTCTATTTTGCAAATAAGTCCAAAATCCAAGGTTTATCTTACAAATCCACACATTTGTGAACCAAATGACTTTATATACTTTAACATAGTAGTTTTTACACTTTAGTCCAAATATGCATTGTTTTTGCACATTGGCCCCTAGGGTTTGAATTTAGGGTTTTTCCAGGGTTTCAATTAGGGTTTCTGGTTTCTCAGGGGTTTGAATGTAATGTAGATCCAGCTTTAGTAACATTTTATGATTGTTTTACTTAAACCTTAGGGTTTTCTCAATTTGGGTCATGTTTTACCCCTTTAAACCCCATTTAGGGTTAAGTCCCCTATTCTAGGGTTCTATTTGCAAAACACTAGAACAATACAACTTGTTTAAAATTTTTACCTAGTGAATGCACTCTAGGTGTGTCAAACATATGCAATGCCAATGTTTATGATGTCATGCTCAAGTTTTAGTAACAGTAACACCAGGGGTGTTACATCCTTTCCCCCATAAAAGAATCTCGTCCCGAGATTAAAAGCCCTAGGGTAAGTAATGGAAAAGGAAATGCTTCACATTTTTATTTCCTTATTTTTGGTACAAGGTAGGGGTGGGTTTGGGGCTCACTCCTTTATTACAACAATGTTGTATACTTTACAAATTACAAGAGGCTAAAAAGCCTGGGAAATTCTTATCTAAAAAGTCTTGAGTTTCCCATGTAGCCTCATCTTCGGAATGTTGGTTCTACTGTATCTTGTAAAACTTGAGAGTCTTTCTCCGAGTAATTCTGTCCTTTTGATCCAAGACTCGAATAGGGTGCTCTGAATATGTTAAGTCTGGCTCAAGGACAACATCTGTCACTTCGACGGTTCGATCTGGTACCCGAAGACACTTCTTCAATTGGGACACATGGAACACATTATGTACAGCAGACAACGTTTCGGGTAGTCGGAGTCGGTATGCCACTGGTCCACATTGCCCAAGTATAGGGAAAGGACCAATGTACCGGGGTGCAAGCTTCCCTTTAACCCCGAAACGTGATACTCCCTTCATTGGGGAGACCTTCAGATAAACATAATCTCCCATTAGAAAATATATGGGCATTCGTCGTTTGTCTGCGTAGCTCTTTTGACGAGCTTGGGCTTTCTTCATATTATGAATTATTTTCTGAACCTTTTCTTCGGTCTCTTTCACCATATCAGGCTTGAAGAAGGACCTTTCACCGGGTTCAGACCAACTTAGCGGAGTTCGACATCGTCGTCCATATAAAGCTTCAAAGGGTGCCATCTTGATGCTTTCTTGATAGCTATTATTATATGAGAATTCCGCTAACGGCAAACATTCATCCCATTTCTGTGAGAAATCCAACACACATGCCCGTAGCATATCTTCAAGTATTTGATTAACCCTCTCAGTCTGCCCACTTGATTGAGGATAATAGGCCGAACTGTGGAGTAATTTAGTACCCAGGGATTTATGAAGTTCTTCCCAAAATTTGGATACGAATTGAGGTCCACGATCCGACACTATAGTCTTTGGAACCCCGTGCAAACTGAGAATACGAGCAATATACAATTGGGCATAAACAGCAACTGGGTGCACTGTCTTGACGGGTAGAAAATGAGCAATTTTCGTAAGCCGATCAACAATAACCCAAATAGAGTCATACCCTTTTGCGGTCCTGGGCAATCCCACAATAAAGTCCATACTTATGTCTTCCCATTTCCATGTTGGTATTGGTAGAGACTGTAATGGACCGACAGCTTTTAGGTGTATGGCCTTGACACATCTGCAGATGTCACATCTAGCCACATAGCGTGCAATCTCGATCTTCATTTTCGTCCACCAATAATGTTGTTTTCGATCTTGATACATCTTAGTGCTTCCGGGATGAATAGAATAGCGACTAAGATGTGCCTCATCAAGAATTTGTTGGCGGACTTCTTCATTCTTCGGCACCACTATGCGATTATTAAACCATACAACCCCTTATCATCTTTTTGGAAGCAATTGGCTTTGCCAGCTTCAATCTTTCCACAAAGATGTTTCATGCCTTCATCATTCTTTTGTGCGTCAATTATCCTTTGTAGGATGACTGACTCAAGCTTCAAGTGATTTGAGGTCCCATGTTGAGTCATACCCAGGTTTAGATTCTCCATCTCTTAGGCACAATGTAATGTCGGAAGTCCCCATAGTTAGACAATGGCAGGAGGCCTTGCGACTGAGTGCATCTGCCACTAAATTAGCCTTGCCTAGGTGATAATGGATCTCCAGTTCATAATCTTTAATAAGCTTGTCGGCGTTTCGACCCCTGGGGGGTCCCTGGACCGACGAGTAAATTGTAGCCGCGTGCCCCAGCCCAGATGGGTCGGCGCGAGGCGGAACGCGAAGGGGGGAGAGCAGCCGGAGGGAGACAGGCAGTGGGAGGTGGAACCCTGCGGCCTTCGTGTTAGCCCCGCGCCCAGGTCGGGTGCGCTTGCAGTAGGGGGTTACAAGCGTCCACGCGGGAGGGAGCGAGCGGCCTTGCGCGAGCGCCGTCCCGTCCTTCCCTGCGCGGCCAACCCTCTGTAAGAGGGCCCTGGACCTCCCTTTTATAGGCGTAAGGAGAGGATCCAAGTGTACAATAGGGGGGTGTAGCAGTGTGCTAACGTGTCTAGCGGAGGAGAGCTAGCGCCCTAAGTACATGCCATCGTGGCAGCCGGAGAGGTTTTGGCACCCAGTTCGTGTGGTGTCGTGGCCGTCGGAGGAGCGCTGGAGCCTGGCGGAAGGACAGCTGTCGAGGCTGTTCGAGTCCTTGCTGACAGTCCTCTTGCTTCCGTAAGGGGGCTGAGAGCCGCCGTCGTCATAGGGCATGCGGGGCGCCATCATTACTTGTTTAGCGGAGCGAGCTAGATGGGACGCCGGTCTTGTCCCCCGTAGCCTGAGTCAGCTTGGGGTAGGGTAATGATGGCGCCTCCTGTGATGTGGTCGGTCCGAGCCCTGAGTTGGGCGAGGCGGAGGCTCCTTCGAGGTCGAGGTCGAGTCTGTCTTCCAAGGCTGAGGTCGAGTCCGAGCCCCTGGGTCGGGCGAGGCGGAGACCGTCGGCTGAGGCCAGGGCTGAGTCCGAGCCCTTAAGGTCGGGCGAAGCGGAGTTCATCGTCTTTCGGGGCTGAGCCCGAGTCCGAGCCCTGGGGTCGGGCGAAGCGGAGTTCGTCGTCTTCCGGGGCTGAGCCCGAGTCCGAGCCCTAGGGTCGGGCGAAGCAGAGTTCGTCAGTCTTCCGGGGCCGAGCCCTGAGTCCGAGCCCTGGGGTCGGGCGAAGCGGAGTTCGTCGTCTTCCGGGGCCGAGCCCGAGTCCGAGCCCTGGGGTCGGGTGAAGCGGAGTTCGTCGTCTTCCGGGGCCGAGCCTAAGTCCGAGCCCTGGGGTCGGGCGAAGCAGGAGTTCGTCGTCTTCCGGGGCCGAGCCCGAGTCCGAGCCCTAGGGTCGGGCTGAAGCGGAGTTTCCTATGGCGCCTGAGGCCGGACTAGGGTTGCTGACAGCCTCACTCTGTCGAGTGGCACTAGCAGTCGGGGCGGCGCAGGCGGCGCTGTCCCCTTGTCAGGCCGGTCAGTGGAGCGGCGAAGTGACTACGGTCACTTCGGCTCTAGTCAACTGGAGGGCGCGCGTCAGGATAAAGGTGTCAGGCCACCTTTGCATTAAATGCCCCTGCGATTCGGTCGGTTGGCGCGGTGACTTGGCCAAGGTTGCTTCTTGGTGAAGACTGAGCCTCGGGCGAGTCGAAGGTGTGTCCGTTGCTGGAGGGGGTCCTCGGGCGAGACAGTAAATCCTCCGGGGTCGGCTGCCCTTGCCCAAGGCTAGGCTCGGGCGAGGCGTGATCGCTGTCCCTCGAATGGACCGATCCTGGACTTAATCGCACCCATTAGGCCTTTGCAGCTTTGTGCTGATGGGGGTTACCAGCTGAGATTTAGGAGTCTTGAGGGTACCCCTAATTATGGTCCCCGACAGTAGCCCTCGAGCCTCGAAGGGAGTGTTAATACTCGCTTGGAGGCTTTTGTCGCACTTTTTTGCAAGGGGACCAGCCTTTCTTGGTTGTGTTTTGTTCCGGTGGGTGCGCGCGAGCGCACCCGCCGGGTGTAGCCCCCGAGGCCTCAGAGGAGTGGGTTGACTCCTTCGAGGTCTTAATGTATTTCGCAACACTTCGGCCGGTCTGGTTGTTCCCTCATGCGAGCTGGCCAGTAGCCCGGGTGTACGGTCGGGTCCCAAGTTCTCGGGCTGGTATGTTGACGCTGTCAACGGATTGGCCGGAGCCAGGGTTTGCGAGAGCAGCCCCCGAGCCTCCGCACAGGGCGAGAGGTTGGTCAAGGATAGACTCGTATTTTTTACATACGCCCCTATGTCGCCTTTCTGCAAGGAGGAGGGGGGAAAGCGCCATGTTGCCCTTGGAGGGCGCCGAACATGGTGTCTCCAGTGAGCTGCTGACGGGTAATCCGAGTGGACGCTCGTGCCCCATTTGTTAGGGGTCGGCTAGAGGCCCGGAGGCGCGCTCCAAAAGTACCTAGTGGGTGATCTGCCGGACCCGGTCCCCTTTTGACAGGGTCCGAGGGCTCGATGCCTCCCTCTGATGGGATTCCATTACAAGATCATTCCCGCTGGTCTCGGAAATGTCCTAGGGTACCTCGGGAGCGTAGCCTGAGCCTTGGTTATGTATCGAACGTACCCGGGGTCATCCCTCGCTCTGCGTCTGAGGCGGCTGTGAACCCTTCAGTGGGCTAGCCTACTGAACCCCTGATCAGTAGTGGGCACGGAGCCCGAGTGGCCTGAGGCGGCCGTTGAACCCTTCCGAGGGGCTGGCCCTCGAACCTCTGACTAGTAGTGGGCGCGGAGCCCGAGCGCTCTGAGGCGGCTGATTGAACCCTTCCGAGTGGCCAGCCTTCGAACCTCTGATCAGTAGGGGGGCTCGGGGCCCGTTTCCTTCGCGGAGAAGGATCCCTTTAGGGGTATCCCCCTTTCCCGGTCCCTGTTGTAAGAGAGGAGAAAGAGGAAAAGGAAAAGGAAAAGGACACAAAATTGAAATGTCGTGGCGTACCTTTTCTGACGCGGTCATTATGGCGAAGGCGAAGCGTCGCTCGCTTGCTCCTGCCAAAGGTGCCGCCTGTCCCGCCGCGGAGTTAATGCAACGGGACAAGTGGTTCGTGGAGTAGCCGTTGCGCGTGTGCGGGCCGTTCGAGGAACGGGCGTTTCGCTTTGAGTCTTGAATCTCGCGGCGGGTTCGGGCGACGCGTCGAACGGGTCTCGCCTGGGTCTTTATATATTCGGGAGAGGGTCTGGTGATGGTTCTTTGCTCTGTTACTTGCCTTCTCCTTAGGTTTTCGCAACCTGAGGGATTAGCCAGAGAAAGGGAAACCGCCCACCCAGTCCTTTCCGCCGCCACCTCCTCTGCTCGGTGATGGCCGACCGGGTGACCATCATTCCGCTGCGCGACCCATGGCCTTTCTCCACGGTCACGGTGGATGACCTGGAGGCCCTTGTTGCTGAGGGTTTACTTCGCCCTCTCTCCGATGAGAGGCAGCCGGAGTGGATCCCCCCCCCCGAGCGGAGCCGCTCCGTCTCCGCCGCCGGGGTATGTCATGAGCTTCGTCTCCTTCCACGAGCGGGGGTTTGGAGTGCCGGCAAGCCGCTTTATGCGGGCGATTTAGCACAACTACGGGGTGGAGCTGCACAACCTCAGCCCCAACTCCATCTCGCAAGCCGCCATCTTCGCAGCGGTTTGCGAAGGATACTTGGGGATTGACCCTCACTAGGACCTGTGGACTCATTTCTTCTCCGCGGAGCTTTTTGCTTCACCGATGGGGGAGAGAAGGGTCCGTGCGGCAGTACGGGCCGACGGCTGCATCCTCCAGCTGAGGCAGTCGCGGGCGTCGCAGTATATTCCCGCCATCCTTGCGTCCTCGAACAAGGGGTGGCAGCGCCGGTGGTTCTATCTCCGAAATGACGATGGGAGGCTCCCATCGTTTTCTCAGCGAGTGGTGACCGTCGCCGCCGATGCTTGGCACTACGGGACCCCGCACGACAGACAAAAGAATCTTGAGCCCCTTCTCAAGGCCCTGGAGGTGTTGCGGAAAGGAGGGCTCACAGCTGCGGGAGTGATTGCTGCCATTCATCGCCGGAGGGTGCTTCCCTTGGCGGAGCGGCGGTTGTCGCTTTGGGAGATGACGCCAGAGGCTGACTTGGAGGGCTCGCGGATGTCCTCGGATCCCCTTCCCGTTGACGTCCTCCACGGGCGGGTGGCCGTCACGTTGGGAAAGCCGGACGCCAGCGACCTTTCTCAGCCCTTGATGCGTCCCGACCGCGGGTGTGTGTCCCTGGTGAGTGTCCGCTCCTTCTTTCTCCTTGTGTTGGATTGCCCCTGGTCCTTACGGCCGAGACTTTTCATCTGTCTCCAGGAGGTAGGGTGGCACAAGCCTTCCCGGCCACGGGTCCCGGAGGACGCGATGGACCGAGCTGCGCGGCGGGTTGCCGCGGAGAAGGAGAAGGAGAAAAAGGACGCGAAGAAGGCTCGGGCCCACGAGCGAGCGCGGGCCCGAGACACCTTGGAAAAGCTCCGTCGTCGGCAGGAGAGGGATGGACTCCCGAGGGAGCCGTCGCCGGAAATGTCTGACGACGACGACGACGATGAAGATGATGACGAAGATGACAATATGGCCGCCCGCCTTGGCCTCAGCCCGGGTTTGAGGCTAGGCCAGGAGTCACCAAGCCATCCTCTGAGCGGGCTAGCGCCGCTGGTCCCTAGGGTCGGGACATCGAGGTCCCGGTCCGAAGAGCAGGGGCAGACCGAGGGGGTGCTTGACCCCTCAGCTAGGGGAGTTGTGGTGACCCCGGGGGGTCAGGCCGAGCCGTCTGTTCCCTGAAATCAGTCGCCTGTGCCGGCTGCGTAGGAGGGCGATCCCCAGGTTGCCGCGGCGGCGCCTGGCCAGTCCGTCTCCCGGGCGCCTAAGGCATCCAAGGCGAGGGTCGCACCGAAGTTGGCAGCGAGGCAGACCTTGGCGGTACCTTCGGGGGTCGAGGTTCAAGAGACCTCCCCACAGGCACGGTTGATCATGGCCCGGAGTGGGTAAGTACCTTGGGGGGTCTTCGTCTCGGCTCCTCCTTTGTATGTCTCGACCCTGACTTTCTTTTCCTCCTTAGCAAGCGGAATCATGGTCCGACCGATCTGGCTCCCCGGAAGGCCCTCAAGACGGCGTCGGCTTCCGCAGCCGGTGCCGCGCCAGGCCTCGCCGGCCAGCTGACCTTCTCGCAAGACGCCCCACAGCGGGGGGCTCAGGCAGCACCAGTTGTCGTGGCGCGAGTTCTTGAGGCTGGCTCTTCGGTCAAGGCGGCCGTCGCGCTGGGGGAAGCGGCTGGCGCGGTCGTGGCCTCGGGCCCTCCAATCGTGCCACCGGTGTCGGCGCCGGCTGCTGCCGAGGCCGTTGCCGTCCCGGCCGTGGAGCGACCCGTCGCCGCCGATGCTGAGATGGCTGAGGCGTCGCTACTTGGTGCCTCGAAGGAGGGGGTGTGGAACCGCGACCCGTCCCGCCGAGTGGCGACCTCGTCCCTGCGAGGCGGAGCTCCGAGGGGCGGCGCCAGTTGCTCCGGTTCCGGACCCGTGAGGCCTCGGATCCCTTCTTCGTTCTTGACGATGAGCGGGAGGAGCAGTCTTGGGACGAGCTCCGCGAGTGTGCCGAGGCGACGGTGGGGTCGCTTCGGTCGTCCTTGGAGGTCTTTTGCAGGGACGTCCCCAAGATCCTCCAGGTAATAATTTCAGGCATACCTTTTTTCGTGATCGAGGCATACTTTGTGATGCCCTGCTTCCTTCCCTCAGGATCTGATGGATTAGAGTGTCGCCAAGTCGTCGTTCATCCTCCGCGAGGTCGATGTCTGAGGTTCGCTGCGATCCTTGAGGGTCTCGCTTGCCAGGGCTACCGCACGCCTCTCCCAGCAGGGCATCGAGGTGGCGGACCTTCGGTTGCTTTGTGCGGATCTGGGAGCAGAGGCAGCGGCGGCACGCGTAGAGGTGCAGCGGCGGCAGTCGGAGCTTGATCAATCTCAGGCCCGGGCCGCCGAGGCCGAAAGCCGGGCCAGAG
This sequence comes from Zea luxurians, assembly GCA_029449295.1. NCBI lineage: Eukaryota > Viridiplantae > Streptophyta > Magnoliopsida > Poales > Poaceae > Zea > Zea luxurians. The sequence continues at coordinate 19,735,512 of JAOPSE010000034.1, read as the reverse complement.
CCCTCGCAGCAGACCTTGCCGTAGCCCAAGCCGCATCTTCGGAGCAGCGTGCCCGAGCCGGAGGTATGCCCTGGCTGTTTTAAGTTTTCATTTCAGCTTGGTTCCTCCACTTGTGTTTGAGGTCTTGTCCTTCGGTTGTTCGCAGAGCTCGAGTCTGCCCTTGATGAGTCCACCAGGGCGCTTGCTCGGGCGGCCGAACAGAGGGAGAACGACCATGCGGCCATGTCCGAGGCCATCTCGGCTTTCTGCCGGGTCTTTGGCTTCGGTGACGTCCCCTCGGGAAGCTCCCCTCAAAGTCGTCTGCAGGCCTTGGGTGACCATGTGCGCGGCAGACTCCGCGAGGCGCTACATCACGGCGCCAGGCGGGCCTTCGCCGTGCTTGCTTCCCACTATGTCGTGGATCTAGAGCGGGTCAGCGAGGGGTATTGCCTCCCTGACGAAGATGAAGCCGCCCTGGCCGAAGTCCAAAGGCTTGATGCGGCCGCCGCGGGCTCGAGCGTGGTGCTGGCAACTACTTTCGAGGCAGAGATCCTCCCGCCTGCGCCGTCGTCCGAGGTTGGGGCGGACTTTGATGAGGGTGGGGATGAAGCCGAGGGCGCGCCCCCTTCTCCGGGCGACGTTTGACTCCGCCAGAGCAGTTTTCCTTGAATGCACATGTGTCCTTTGCGGCTGCTGAGGCCCGAACACTTTATTATCGTAGTATAAAGTTGTGCTCCCTTTCCTTCCATTTTGCGTATCCGGCCCCGTTCATCAGTAGCGGGGTGGCTTGCCCAAGTAGGAGTCATTTTTCGTGGTAGGTGACGAGTGAGGTATCCGCATCCCAGAGGTGTAGGAGTCCCTCGGCTCGGTCGGCCTCGCCACTTACATGCGCCCTTATTCACTTCTTGGGGTCCTGCTACTGATGTAGCCGGGGAACACAGAAGCCTTTTTGATGGAAGACCTTTTTTTCGAGGAAAATTTTGACGCAGAGGGGGTTCCCCCCTTCTAGCCCCCGAGGGAGGGTCGGGCTTTGCCGAGGCAAGGCTGACCCTTCCTTGACGACCAGACTTTATGTGTGAACGGGGTGTGCGAATAACTTGGAAGCATCTTAAGGGTAGAAGCGACGTAGCTGTTGGATGTTCCAAGCGTTGTTGTAGACCTCGCCTTGACTGTTGGCCAGCTTGTATGTTCCGGGCTTCAGAACCTTGGCGACGAAGAACGGCCCTTCCCAGGGAGGCGTGAGTTTGTACCGCCCTCGGGCGTCTTGTCGCAGCTGAAGCACCAGGTCACCCACCTGGAGGTCTCGGGACCGAACCCCTCGGGCGTGGTAGCGTCGCAGGGACTGCTGGTACCGCGCCGAGTGTAGTAAGGCCATGTCCTGAGCCTCCTCCAGCTGGTCCAGTGAGTCTTCTCGATTAGCTCGATTGCTTTGGTCGGCGTAGGCCCTCGTCCTCGGGGAACCATATTCTAAGTCTGTGGGCAAGATAGCCTCGGCCCCATAGACTAGAAAGAACGGTGTGAAGCCCGTGGCTCGGCTCGGCGTTGTCCTCAGACTCCAGACCATCGAGGGAAGCTCCTTCATCCATCGCTTGCCGAACTTGTTAAGGTTGTTGTAGATCCGCGGCTTGAGCCCTTGCAGGATCATGCCTACTTGCCCATTCGTCATGGGGTGAGCCACGGCGGCCCAGTCCACCCGGATGTGGTGATCCTCGCAGAAGTCCAGGAACTTTCTGCCGGTGAACTGGGTGCCGTTGTCGGTGATGATGGAGTTCGGGACCCCAAAGCGATGGATGATGTTGGTGAAGAATGCCACCACCTGTTCGGACCTGTTGCTGTTTAGGGGTCGGACCTCGATCCACTTGGAGAATTTGTCGATGGCGACCAATAGGTGCGTGTAGCCCCCGGGTGCCTTCTGCAAGGGGCCGACGAGGTCCAGACCCCACACAGCAAACGGCCAGGTGATGGGTATGGTCTACAGAGCCTGAGTGGGCAGGTGAGTCTGCCTCGCGTAGAACTGACACCCTTCGCAGGTGCGAACAATTCTAGTGGCGTCGGCCACCGCTGTCGGCCAGTAGAAACCTTGTCGGAAGGCGTTTCCAACAAGGGCTCGAGGTGCTGCGTGATGGCCGCAAGCCCCCGAGTGTATCTCTTGTAAGAGCTCCTGGCCTTCGGTGATGGAAATGCATCGCTGGAGGATGCCCGAGGGGCTGTGGTGGTAGAGCTCCTTCTCGTCTCCCAGCAAGACGAACGACTTGGCGCGCCGCGCCAACCGTCGAGCTTCAGCTCGGTCGGGGGGTAGCTCTCCTCGGTGGAGATATTGCAGGTACGGGGTATGCCAGTTTCGATTAGGCGTGACCTCGCTCCGCTCCTCCTCGACACGCAGTGCCTCACCCTCGGGGGCCGAGGGTACCTCGGGCTGAGCCGAGGTCGCCTCGGACTGAGCCGAGGGTGCCTCGGGCTGGGCCGAGGCCTCCTCGGGCTCGGGCGTGTCGTCGGTCTGGACGGAGGGTTGATGCAGGTCTCAGGAGAATACGTCCGGGGGAACCGTTGTTCGCCCCGAGGCTATTTTAGCCAGCTCGTCCGCAGTCTCGCTGTAGCGTCGGGCGATGTGGTTGAGCTCGAGCCCGTAGAACTTGTCTTCCAGGCGCCGAACCTCATCGCAGTAGGCTTCCATCTTCGGGTCGCGGCAGTGGGAGTTCTTCATGAATTGGTCGATGACGAGCTGTGAGTCACTGCGAGCGTTGAGGCGTCGGACCCCTTGCTCGATGGCGATTTGCAACCCGTTTACCAGAGCCTCGTACTCAGCCACGTTGTTGGACGCCGGGAAGTGGAGGCGTAGCACGTAGCGTAGGTGCTTTCCGAGGGGCGAGATGAAGAGCAGGCCCGCGCCTGCCCCCGTCTTCATCAGCGACTCGTCGAAAAACATGGTCCAGAGTTCCGGTTGGATCGGAGCTGTTGGGAGCTGGGTGTCGACCCATTCGGCCACAAAGTCCGCCAAGACCTGGGACTTGATGGCTTTCCGAGGGGCGAACGAGATCGTCTCGCCCATGATCTCCACCGCCCACTTTGCAATTCTACCCGAGGCCTCTCAGGACTGGATGATCTCCCCCAGGGGGAAGGATGACACCACAGTTACCGGATGAGACTCAAAGTAGTGTCGCAACTTCTGCCGCGTCAGGATCACCGTGTACAGCAGCTTCTGAATTTATGGGTAGCGGATCTTGGTCTCGGACAGTACCTCACTGATGAAGTAGACTGGCCTCTGTACGGGCAATGCATGCCCCTCTTCTCGTCTCTCAACCACAATCGCGGCGCTAACCACCTGAGTGGTAGCGGCGACGTAGATCAAGAGGGCTTCTCCGGCAGCGGGGGGCACCAAGACGGGCGCATTCGTGAGGAGCGCCTTCAGGTTCCCGAGGGCTTCCTCGGCCTCAGGGGTCCAAGCGAAGCACTCGGCCTTCCTTAAGAGGTGGTACATAGGCAGGCCTCTTTCGCCGAGGCGTGAGATGAAACGGCTCAGAGCCGCGAGGCATCCCATGACCCTCTTTACGCCTTTCAAGTCCTTGATGGGCCCCATGCTGGTGATGGCCGCGATCTTCTCCGGGTTGGCCTCGATGCCCCGCTCGGAGACGATGAACCCCAAGAGCATGCCTCGGGGGACTCCGAAGACACACTTCTCGGGATTGAGTTTTACACCTTTCGCCTTGAGACATCGGAACGTCGCTTCAAGGTCAGAAAGGAGGTCGGAGGCTTTCCTCGTCTTGACTACGATGTCATCGACGTAGGCCTCGACCGTTCGGCCAATGTGTTCGCCGAACACATGGTTCATGCATCGCTGGTACGTTGCACCCGCATTCCTCAAACCAAACGGCATGGTAACATAGCAGTACATGCCGAAGGGTGTGATGAAAGAAGTCGCGAGCTGGTCTGTCGGGGACCATAATTAGGGGTACCCTCAAGACGCCTAATTCTCAGCTGGTAACCCCCATCAGCACAAAGCTGCAGAGGCCTGATGGGTTTGATTTAGTCAGGGATCAGTCCATACGAGCGACTCGATCACGCCTCGCCCGAGCCTAGCCTCGGGCAAGGGCAGCCGACCCTGAGATGGTTCCGTCTCGCCCGAGGTCTCCTCTTTCACGGCAGACGCATCTACGGCTCGCCCGAGGCCATGCCTTCGATAAGAAGTAACCCTGACTAAATCACCGCACCGACCGACCAAGTCACTGGGGTCTTTAACGCAAAAGGTAAGTCTGACGGGCAGCCAGGCTTGGCCAAAAGCGCCAGAGGAAGCTCCGCCCGACCCAGGGCTCGGACTCGGGCTAAGGCCCCGGAAGACGGTGAACTCCGCTCCGCCCGATCCAGGGCTCGGACTCGGGCTAAGGCCCCGGAAGACGGCGAATTCCGCTCCGCCCGACCCAGGGCTCGGACTCGGGCTAAGGCCCCGGAAGACGGCGAACTCCGCTCCGCCCGACCCAGGGCTCGGACTCGGGCTAAGGCCCCGGAAGACGGCGAATTCCGCTACGCCCGACCCAGGGCTCGGACTCGGGCTAAGGCCCCGGAAGACGGCGAACTCCGCTCCGCCCGACCCAGGGCCCGGACTCCACCCCGACCTCTGCCGAACGACCTCCGCCTCGCCCGACCCAGGAGCTCAGGTTCGGCCTCGGCCATGCAGGACAGACTCGACCTCGGCTTCGGAGGAGCCTCCACGTCGCCCGACCTAGGGCACGAGCCCGCCACGTCAACAGGAAGCGCCATCATCACCCTACCCTGAGACGACTCGGGCCGCAGAGAACAGGACCGACGTCCCATCTGGCTAACTCCGCCAGATATGCAATGATGGCGCCCCGCTGGACCATGACGACGGCGGCTCTCAGCTCCCTTACGAAAGCAGGGAGACGTCAGCAAGGGCCCAGCCACTCCGACAGCTGTCCCTCCGTCCGGCTCCATCGCTTCTCCGACAGCCACGACACCACACTAGCTGGGTGCCAAGATCTCTCCGGCTGCCACCTTGGCATGTACTTAGGGCACTAGCACTCCCCCGCTAGACACGTAGCACCTTGCTACACCCCCATTTGTACACCTGGATCCTCTCCTTACGACTATAAAAGGAAGGACCAGGGCCTTCTTAGAGAAGGTTGGCCTCGCGGGAACGAAGGGCAGGGGCAGGCGCTCTCTCGGGACCGCTCGCTCCCCTCACCCGCGCGGACGCTTGTAACCCCCTACTGCAAGCGCACCCGACCTGGGCGCGGGACGAACACGAAGGCCGCGGGAATTCTCCGACTCCCTCACGACCCGGCTCCGGCCACCTCGCACTCGCTCTCTCCCCCCTTCGCGCTCGCCCACGCGCTCGACCCATCTGGGCTGGGGCACGCGGCACACTCACTCGTCGGCTCGGGGACCCCCCGGTCTCGGAACGCCGACAGTTGGCGCGCCAGGTAGGGGCCTGCTGCGTGTTGACGAGTAGATTCCCGTCAAGCTCCAGATGGGCAGTCTCCAACGACCTCTTCAACCCGGGACAGTACTCCGTTTCGGGAGTCTCGAGTTCATGTCTTTCGACGGCAACTACGACATGATACTCCTTCCACCGCCGCGCGGCAGCGACAATGGTGGCCGACAGCCCGCCCGCCGGCGGCAGAATCGACGACGTCTTTCCCGCGTGGGGGAAGGACAACTATCGAGCTCACCCCATCCTCTCCCTCGCCATCGGAGGAGGAGGCGGGGCAACCAGGGCCGAGCGGGAGGCTGCGCTCAGTCGACTGTCGAGCAAATCGACATCCCCAGCGCCCCAACGGAGGACGTGTCGGGCATCACCCACGCGTTTGAGGCGAAGGCGAGCGCCGTCCCCCCGCGTCACGCCGATCTCGAGCAAGCGGACGACGCCAGCACGCTCACGGAGGGCCTGCAGGACGTCGCCCTCGCACCCAGGACGACAGCACGATCAGCCCCTGATGCGACTTCGTCGATCCTCGCCGACCAAAAGGTACCGGCTGATTCCCATTCTTTGTCATTTCGACTCGGCCTCAACCCGCCTGGCGACCTCGCTTTGCCGGGCGCTCACGTTGAGGCGAGTGCAACCTCTCTGGGGTTTCGTGTGCGGTCGCCTTGGGACCGATTGACGGGTGTCTCGACCTACGGACCCTCTGGGTCCGAGGAAGATGACGACCCCAGCATCTGCTGGGATTTCTCTCGATCTGGCAACCCCAGTGCCATGCGGGACTTCATGACCGCATGCGACTACTGCCTCTCCGACTGTTCCGACGGCAGCCGCAGCCTTGGCGACAAGGACTGCGGCCCGAGCCGCGAATGTTTCCATGTCGAGCTAGGGGATCCCTCCGGAGGCAGCTGTCTCGGCATGCCAGAGGATGGTGATCCCCCTAGGCCAGCGCCTCGCGCCGACATCCCGCGGGAGCTAGCTGTGGTCCCCGTTCCGGCGGGGGGTCACGACCCACAGCTCGAGCAAGTCCGCGGGGCGCAGGCCGGGCTCGATGAGGGAGCAGGAGCGCTCGAGGCAATCCGCCGGAACGTCGGGCAGGTATGGGCGAGCCAGCCCCCGGCCGGAGGAATACGTCACCTGCCCCAAGGTCTCCAGCACCGCATCGCCAACGATGCCAGGGACAGACCGCCACCCACATCCGGCGGAACTGGTCAGGACCTAGCCGCCGCGGCAATGCTCCTCCGCGCGATGCCGGAGTCATCAACCACCGAGGGTCGGCGAATCCAGGGAGAGCTCAAACATCTCCTGGAAGGCGCTGCGGCCCGGCGGGCCGAGAGCTCTGCCTCCCGAAGGCAGGGGTACCCCTCGGAACCTCGTGCCGCGACTTCCCGACTCACGCGGGAAGCCTCGGTCTACACCGGGCGCACGCGCAACACCGCGCCTGCGGCCCCGGGCCACCTCGGCGACGAGCACCCTCATCGCGACCGTCGGGCCCGCCTCGACGAAAGGGTGCGCCGAGGTTATCACCCCAGGCGTGGGGGACGCTACGACAGCGGGGAGGATCGGAGTCCCTCGCCCGAACCACCCGGTCCGCAGGTCTTTAGCCGAGCCATTCGGCGGGCGCCGTTTCCGCCCCGATTCCGACCCCCGACTACTATCACAAAGTACTCGGGGGAAACGAGACCGGAATTGTGGCTCGCGGACTACCGCCTGGCCTGTCAACTGGGTGGGACGGACGACGACAACCTCATCATCCGCAACCTCCCCCTGTTCCTCTCCGACACCGCTCGCGCTTGGTTGGAGCACCTGCCTCCGGGGCAGATTTCCAACTGGGAAGATCTGGTCCAGGCTTTCGCCGGCAACTTCCAGGGCACGTACGTGCGCCCCGGGAATTCCTGGGACCTCCGAAGCTATCGGCAACAGCCGGGAGAGTCCCTTCGGGACTACATCCGGCGATTCTCGAAGCAGCGCACCGAGCTGCCCAACATCACCGACTCCGATGTCGTCGGTGCGTTCCTTGCCGGCACCACCTGCCGTGACCTGGTGAGCAAGTTGGGTCGCAAGACCCCCACCAGGGCGAGCGAGCTGATGGACATCGCCACCAAGTTCGCCTCTGGTCAGGAGGCGGTCGAGGCCATCTTCCGAAAGGACAAGCAGCCCCAGGGCCGCCCGTCGGAAGACGCTCCCGAGGCGTCTACTCCGCTCGGCGCCAAGAAGAAAGGCAGGAGGAAGTCGCAAGCGAAACGCGACGCCGCCAGCACGGACCTTGTCGCCGCCGCCGAGTACAAGAACCCTCGGAAGCCCCCCGGAGGCGCCAACCTCTTCGACAAGGCACTCAAGGAGACGTGCCCCTACCATCAGGGGCCCGTCAAGCACACCCTCGAGGAGTGCGTCATGCTTCGGCGTCACTTCCATCGGGCCGGGCCACCCGCAGAGGGTGACAGGGCCCGCGACGACGGCAAGAAGGAAGAGCGCCAAGCAGGAGAGTTCCCCGAGGTCCGCGACTGCTTCATGATCTACGGAGGGCATGCGGCGAATGCCTCGGCTCGGCATCGTAAGCAGGAGCGTCGGGAGGTCTGCTCGGTGAAGGTGGCGGCGCCAGTCTACCTAGACTGGTCCGACAAGCCCATCACCTTCGACCAGGATGACCACCCCGACCACGTGCCGAGCCCAGGGAAGTACCCGCTCGTCGTCGATCCCGTCATCGGCGACGTCAGGCTCACCAAGGTCCTGATGGATGGGGGCAGCTGCCTCAACATCATCTACGCTGAGACCCTCAGGCTCCTGCGCGTCGATCTGTCATCCGTCCGAGCAGGCGCTGCGCCCTTCCACGGGATCATTCCCGGGAAGCGCGTCCAGCCCCTCGGACAGCTCGACCTTCCTGTCTGCTTCGGAACACCCTCCAACTTCCGAAGGGAGACTTTGACGTTCGAGGTGGTCGGGTTCCGAGGAACCTACCACGCGGTGTTGGGAAGGCCATGCTACGCGAAGTTCATGGCCATCCCCAACTACACCTACCTGAAGCTCAAGATGCCGGGCCCCAACGGGGTCATCACCGTCGGCCCCACGTACAAACACGCATTCGAATGCGATGTGGAGTGCGTGGAGTACGCCGAGGCCCTCGCCGAGTCCGAGGCCCTCATTGCCGACCTGGAAAGCCTCTCCCGAGAGGTGCCGGACGTGAAGCGACATGCCGGCAACTTCGAGCCAGCAGAGACGGTTAAGGCCGTCCCTCTCGACCCCAGTGGCGACACCTCCAAGCAGGTTCGGATCGGATCCGGGCTCGACCCCAAATAGGAAGCAGTGCTCATCGACTTTCTCCACGCAAACGCCGACGTCTTTGCGTGGAGTCCCTCGGACATGCCCGGCATACCGAGGGAGGTCGCCGAGCACTCGCTGGATATTCGGGCCGGAGCCCGACCGGTCAGACAGCCTCTGCGCCGATTCGACGAAGAAAGGCGCAGGGTGATAGGCGAGGAGGTCCACAAGCTGATGGCAGCAGGGTTCATCAAAGAGGTATTCCATCCCGAATGGCTTGCCAACCCTGTACTTATGAGGAAGAAAGGGGGGAAATGGCGGATGTGTGTAGACTACACTGGTCTCAACAAAGCATGTCCGAAGGTCCCCTACCCTCTACCTCGCATCGATCAAATCGTGGACTCCACTGCAGGGTGCGAAACCCTGTCTTTCCTCGATGCCTACTCAGGGTATCATCAAATCAAGATGAAAGAGTCCGACCAGCTCGCGACTTCTTTCATCACGCCCTTCGGCATGTACTGTTATGTCACAATGCCTTTTGGTCTGAGGAACGCGGGTGCGACGTACCAGCGGTGCATGAACCATGTGTTCGGCGAACATATCGGTCGCACGGTCGAGGCCTACGTCGATGACATCGTAGTCAAGACGAGGAAAGCCTCCGACCTTCTCTCCGACCTTGAGCTGACATTCCGGTGTCTCAAGGCGAAGGGCGTCAAGCTCAATCCCGAGAAGTGCGTCTTCGGGGTGCCCCGAGGCATGCTCTTGGGATTCATCGTCTCCGAGCGGGGCATCGAAGCCAACCCGGAGAAGATCGCAGCCATCACAAACATGGGGCCCATCAAGGACTTAAAAGGCGTACAAAGGGTCATGGGATGCCTCGCGGCCCTGAGCCGTTTCATCTCGCGCCTCGGCGAAAGAGGCCTGCCCCTGTACCGTCTCTTAAGGAAGGCCGAGTGCTTCACTTGGACTCCCGAGGCCGAGGAAGCCCTCGGGAACCTGAAGGCGCTCCTCACCCAGGCGCCCGTCTTGGTACCCCCAGCTGATGGAGAAACCCTCTTGGTCTACGTCGCCGCCACCACTCAGGTGGTCAGCGCCGCGATCGTGGTCGAGAGGCAGGAAGAGGGGCATGCCTTGCCCATTCAGAGGCCAGTTTACTTCGTCAGCGAGGTGCTGTCCGAGACCAAGATCCGCTACCCACAAGTGCAGAAGCTGCTGTACGCAGTGATCCTGACGAGGCGAAAGCTGCGACATTACTTCGAGTCTCATCCGGTGACTGTGGTGTCATCCTTCCCCCTGGGGGAGATCATCCAGTGCCGGGAAGCCTCGGGACGGATCGCAAAGTGGGCGGTGGAAATCATGGGCGAGGCAATCTCGTTCGCCCCTCGGAAGGCCATCAAGTCCCAGGTACTGGCGGACTTCATAGCCGAATGGGTCGACACCCAGTTGCCGACGGCTCCGATCCAACCGGAACTCTGGACCATGTTTTTCGACGGGTCGCTGATGAAGACGGGAGCCGGCGCGGGCCTGCTCTTCGTCTCGCCCCTCGGGAAACACTTGCGCTACGTGCTCCGCCTCCATTTCTCGGCGTCCAACAATGTGGCTGAGTACGAGGCTCTGATCAACGGATTGCGAATCGCCATCGAGCTAGGGGTCCGACGCCTCGATGCTCGCGGCGACTCGCAGCTCGTCATCGACCAAGTCATGAAGAACTCCCACTGCCGCGACCCGAAGATGGAGGCCGACTGTGATGAGGTTCGACGCCTGGAGGACAAGTTCTACGGGCTCGAGCTCAACCACATCGCCCGGCGCTACAACGAGACTGCGGACGAGCTGGCGAAGATAGCCTCGGGGCGAACGACGGTTCCCCCGGACGTCTTCTCCCGGGATCTGCACCAACCCTCCGTCAAGATAGGCGGCACGCCCGAGCCCGAGGTGCCCTCGGCCCCGTCCGAGGCAGCCTCGGCCCAGCCCGAGCCATCCTCGGCTCAGCCCGAGGAACCCTCGGCCCCCGAGGGCGAAGCACTGCACATCGAGGAGGAGCAGAGCGGGGTCGTGCCAGATCAAGATTGGCAGACCCCGTACCTGCAATATCTCCGCCAAGGAGAGCTGCCCCTCGGCCGAGCCGAGGCTCGGCGGGTAGCGCGACGCGCCAAGTCGTTCGTCTTGCTGGGCGATGAGAAGGAGCTCTACCACCGTAGCCCCTCGGGCATCCTCCAGCGATGCATCTCCATCGCCGAGGGTCAGGAACTCCTGCAGGAAATACACTCGGGGGCTTGCGGCCATCATGCAGCACCTCGAACCCTCGTCGGGAACGCTTTCCGCCAAGGCTTCTACTGGCCGACGGCGGTGGCTGACGCCACTAGAATTGTCCGCGCCTGCGAAGGGTGCCAATTCTATGCGAAGCAGACCCACCTGCCCGCTCAGGCTCTGCAGACAATACCCATCACCTGGCCCTTCGCTGTGTGGGGTCTGGACCTCGTCGGCCCTCTACAGAAGGCGCCCGGGGGCTACACGCACCTGCTGGTCGCCATCGACAAATTCTCCAAGTGGATCGAGGTCCGACCCCTGAACAGCATCGGATCCGAGCAGGCGGTGGCGTTCTTCACCAACATCATCCATCGCTTCGGGGTCCCGAACTCCATCATCACCGACAACGGCACCCAGTTTACTGGCAAAAAATTCTTGGATTTTTGCGAGGATCACAATATCCGGGTAGACTGGGCCGCCGTAGCTCATCCCATGTCGAATGGGCAAGTGGAACGTGCCAACGGCATGATTCTACAAGGGCTCAAGCCTCGGATTTACAATGATCTCAACAAGTTCGGCAAGCGATGGATGAAGGAACTCCCCTCGGTGGTCTGGAGCCTGAGGACGACGCCAAGCCGAGCCACGGGTTTCACGCCGTTCTTCCTGGTCTACGGGGCCGAGGCCGTCCTGCCCACTGACCTGGAATACGGCTCCCCGAGGACGAGGGCCTACAACGAAGAAAGCAACCAAGCTAGCCGAGAAGACTCGCTGGACCAGCTGGATGAGGCTCGGGACAGGGCCTTACTACACTCGGCGCGGTATCAGCAGTCCCTGCGACGCTACCACGCCCGAGGGGTCCGACCCCGAGACCTCCAGGTGGGCGATCTGGTGCTTCGGCTGCGGCAAGACACCCGAGGGAGGCACAAGCTCACGCCCCCCTGGGAGGGGCCGTTCGTCATCGCCAAAGTTCTGAAGCCCGGAACGTACAAGCTGGCCAACAGTCAAGGCGAGGTCTACGGCAACGCTTGGAACATCCAACAGCTACGTCGCTTCTACCCTTGAGATGTTTCCAAATTGTTCATATACCTCGCACCCACGCAAAGTTTAGTCAACAAGGAAGGGTCGGCCTCGCCTCGGCAAAGCCCGACCCTCCCTCGGGGGCTAAAAGGGGGGAAACCCCCTCTGCGTCAAAATTTTCCTCGAACAAAAAATCTCTTTTATCAGAATATCTTTCGTGCTTTTTGACTACTTCAAAAAGTGGGTCATGGAAACGACGGGGTACACGTAAGCAGCCAAGGCTGACCGAGCCGAGGGACTCCTATGCCTCCGGGATACGGATACCTCACTCATCACCTTCTGCGATAAGTAACTCACGCTCGGATAAAGTGACTCCGCGGATCGAACAAGTCTCTACGTTCGGAAGCTCTTCTGTCGAAGCGATTCTTCGAGTTTTCTCGACTAAGTCGGTGATAGGGCCTCATGGACGAGTAAAAGTGCGCGTAAGCGGCAGGGCTGACCGAGCCGAGGGACTCCCACGCCTCCGGGATACGGATACCTCACTCCTCACCTTCCGCGAGAAGCAACTTTTGCTCGCACAAACATCCCTGTTACCGACAAAAAGTCCAGATGCTTGGAACAAGAGGAAGAGGGACGCAGCTTTACAACACAGCAAGGGTGTGTGTTCTGGCCTCGACGGCCGCACAAAGCGCACGCTACAAGACAAGCTGATCCTGCAGGCTCGGGTCTTGGCGCTGGAAGAGGGCGGCGACACCCTCGGCATCGACGGCACCTTCAGCAAGGCCCGAACTAGCCTCGGACGGCGACGCAATCCGAGGCCCTCCGCTCCAAAGGACGGCGTCATCACCACGCCCGGGCGATCGTTGCCAGGGACTTCTCCGGGAATCCGGCCCGAGCAGGCGGCTCGGCCAGCCACCTCCGAGGCCTCGGCCAACCACCTTCCGAGGGTACGAGCCCGGTCCGAAGCCTCGGCTGACCAACTCCGGCGTCGATCCTGCCAACGGACAACTCGGCTAGGCTCCGGCCAACCAGGTTTCATTTCCGGGCCAACTCCGCCTCTGCTCATGCTGATATCGCTACCCCCGGCCTCGGCTCGTCGAAGAGCAGCCGAGGGGTCTCTTTAACTAAGCTAGAGGAGCCTCGGACAACAGGGCCGACCGAGCCGAGGGACTCCTACGCCTCCGGGATACGGATACCTCACTCGTCACCTTGACATGGGGCGACTCATGCTTAGTGAAGCGGTTCAGACAATCAGCAGACGAGTCTTAGTGCTCGGAAATGAGGAAAAAACACGGCTCCGTGCCGTAATTACATACATGTTCAGGCCCCGAAAGCCGAAAAATGAACAAAAAACCCGGCACTCGAAGTGCCGTTACAAACGGAACTCCGGTTCCGTCCTTGCGGGTACGGACAACCTCCCCGCCAGGGAAGCCCGTGGAGCGACAAGCTCTGGGTGAATCACCAGCAAACGCGGACGCCCCTAAGCACCCCGGCAGATCCTCGCAGCCGTCCTCGCCGCGAATGCGAGGAGGAAGACGGAATGTTGCATCCTAGCTGGGCAGCAACAGTTCTCCTTCCCCGGCATGGCTGGAGGATGTCTCTGCCGTGGGGCTAAAAGGCGATTGCCACCACCAGAAGCTGGAAAATGAGGTGGCCCGCCGACCCGCGTAGGAGGTGGGGCCCCGGCTCGCCTCGCTCCCCGCCCCGGCGAGGATGACGAACACCCTCAACACTGAGGGCGGGGCCGGGACCACAGCCCGGTTTGCCCCTCCCCAATCGGGAGCTGGAGGCCACCGTCTTGGGTGACCACCAGCGGAGGGGTGCAGCCGGGCTGTGTGATGAAAATCCTTGAAGCCGAACGATGGCCGAAAGGTACCCGCTCCCACGGAGTGGTGTCCCCCGCCGATGAGGCGCGGAGGCGGCGGTTTCCCCCATCCGGGGGCTTGGAAGGTGGAAAGACACGATGCATAAGGAAGGAAGAAGGCATGGTCGCCTCACGAAAGGGGTCGCCCTCCTTTTAAAGGCAACTCTCCATGCTTGCGCCCCAACCGTCACGGGCTGAGTCTTCTCCAACACGCCTCCAAGGCCCTCCCCTGCAGCGCGGGGGCTGGGACCCGCCTGTCATGCCGACCGGCTCCAAGCAGAAGAAGCCGAACCGCCGCGCGGGGCGCGTGCAACCACCCAGCGGTTACAAGTGACCCTCCACTTTTGCCCAGACCAACGGGCGAAGGGGGCGGGTAGCCATGCGGGCGGCATGCAACCGCGCCAAGTGGACGCGCCTCTCCGACTCCTGACAGGCCAGCACGGAGGCTCAGGCCCACGTGTCGCGCAACCGGCGCGCCGGATGCTGCATGTAAGCCACTATGCCACTTGCGCCACCACCGCACCTCCTCGGTTGCGGAACCAATACCGCGACCCGAGGCGGCCCAGCGCGCGGCCCAGCTGTGTCAGCCTGACGCAGCGGTCAAACACGGTCAAAAGTGGGCCGGCAGTAATGACAGTGGCAGGCGCGCAAGAGCAGCGATCACGCCATCAGCCAGGCTCACGTCCCATCCGGAGGCAGCAAGGGAACCCCCTCTCTCACAGTGTGAAGACGACACGCCCGTGACCCGTTCCTCAAACGGCTCGCGCACGCGCAATGGCAGCCTCGCCAACTACTCGCCCCGGCGCATTAACTCCGCGGCTCGACGGGCAGCGCTATGGGCGGGAGCAGCTGGCAACGTTTCGCCTTCGCCAAAACAACCACACCGAAAAAGGTACGCCACGACGTTCAATTTCGCATCCTTTTTCCCTTTTTCCTCTTTCTCTATCTCTTGCAACAGGGACCGAGAAGGGGGATAACCCCGAAGGGATCCTTCCCCGTGAAGGAACTAGGCTCCGAGCCTCCATACTGATCAGAGGTTCGAAGGCTGACCCCCCGAAGGGTTCAACAGTCGCCTCAGATCGCGTGGGCCCGACACCCACTACTGGTCAGGGGTTCGAAGGTCAGCCCCCGAAAGGTTCCACGACCGCCTCAGGCTACTCGGGCTCCGCGCCCATTACTGATCAGGGGTTCGAAGGCTGGCCCCCCGAAGGGTTCACAGTCGCCTCAGACACCGAGCGAGGGATGACCAGGGGTACGTTCGATACATAACCAAGGCTCGGGCTGCGCTCCCGAGGTACCCTAGGACATTTCCGAGACCAGCGGGAACGACTCTGTAACGGAATCCCATTGGAGGGAGGCAACGAGCCCTCGGACCCCGTCGCCAGGGGACCGGGTCCGGCAGATCACCCGCAGGTACTTTTGGGCGTGCCTCCGGGCCCCTAGCCGACCCCCAACGAACGAGGCACGGACGTCCACTCGGATTACCCGATCGCAGCTCACCGGAGACACCATGTTCGGTGCCCATCGAGGGTAACATGGCGCACTCCCCCCCTCCTCCTTGCGGAAAGGCGACGTAGGGGCGTATGTAAAAAAGCCGAGTCTGTCCCTGATCGTCCTCTCGCTCTGTGCGGAGGCTCGGGGGCTGCTCTCGCAAACCCGGCTCCGGCCGAACCGTTGACAGCGTCAACATACCAGCCCGAGAACTTGGGCCCCGACAGTGCACCTGGGCTACGGCCTGTTCGCATGAGGGAACCGCCAGACCAGCCGAAGCATTACGCAAGGCATTAAGACCTCGAAGGAGTGAAACCACTCCTCCGAGGCCTCGGGGGCTACACCCGGCGGGTGCGCTCGCGCGCACCCACCGGAACAAAGTACAACCGAGAAAGGCTGGTCCCCTTGCAAAAAAGTGCGACGAAAGCCTCCAAGCGAGTGTTAACACTCCCTTCGAGGCTCGGGGGCTACTGTCGGGGACCATAATTAGGGGTACCCTCAAGACGCCTAATTCTCAGCTGGTAACCCCCATCAGCACAAAGCTGCAGAGGCCTGATGGGTTTGATTTAGTCAGGGATCAGTCCATACGAGCGACTCGATCACGCCTCGCCCGAGCCTAGCCTCGGGCAAGGGCAGCCGACCCTGAGATGGTTCCGTCTCGCCCGAGGTCTCCTCTTTCACGGCAGACGCATCTACGGCTCGCCCGAGGCCATGCCTTCGATAAGAAGTAACCCTGACTAAATCACCGCACCGACCGACCAAGTCACTGGGGTCTTTAACGCAAAAGGTAAGTCTGACGGGCAGCCAGGCTTGGCCAAAAGCGCCAGAGGAAGCTCCGCCCGACCCAGGGCTCGGACTCGGGCTAAGGCCCCGGAAGACGGCGAACTCCGCTCCGCCCGATCCAGGGCTCGGACTCGGGCTAAGGCCCCGGAAGACGGCGAATTCCGCTCCGCCCGACCCAGGGCTCGGACTCGGGCTAAGGCCCCGGAAGACGGCGAACTCCGCTCCGCCCGACCCAGGGCTCGGACTCGGGTTAAGGCCCCAGAAGACGGCGAATTCCGCTCCGCCCGACCCAGGGCTCGGACTCGGGCTAAGGCCCCGGAAGACGGCGAACTCCGCTTCGCCCGACCCAGGGCCCGGACTCCACCCCGACCTCTGCCGAACGACCTCCGCCTCGCCCGACCCAGGAGCTCAGGTTCGGCCTCGGCCATGCAGGACAGACTCGACCTCGGCTTCGGAGGAGCCTCCACGTCGCCCGACCTAGGGCACGAGCCCGCCACGTCAACAGGAAGCGCCATCATCACCCTACCCTGAGACGACTCGGGCCGCAGAGAACAGGACCGACGTCCCATCTAGCTAACTCCGCCAGATATGCAATGATGGCGCCCCGCTGGACCATGACGACGGCGGCTCTCAGCTCCCTTACGAAAGCAGGGAGACGTCAGCAAGGGCCCAGCCACTCCGACAGCTGTCCCTCCGTCCGGCTCCATCGCTTCTCCGACAGCCACGACGCCACACTAGCTGGGTGCCAAGATCTCTCCGGCTGCCACCTTGGCATGTACTTAGGGCACTAGCACTCCCCCGCTAGACACGTAGCACCTTGCTACACCCCCATTTGTACACCTGGATCCTCTCCTTACGACTATAAAAGGAAGGACCAGGGCCTTCTTAGAGAAGGTTGGCCTCGCGGGAACGAAGGGCAGGGGCAGGCGCTCTCTCGGGGCCGCTCGCTCCCCTCACCCGCGCGGACGCTTGTAACCCCCTACTGCAAGCGCACCCGACCTGGGCGCGGGACGAACACGAAGGCCGCGGGAATTCTCCGACTCCCTCACGACCCGGCTCCGGCCACCTCGCACTCGCTCTCTCCCCCCTTCGCGCTCGCCCACGCGCTCGACCCATCTGGGCTGGGGCACGCGGCACACTCACTCGTCGGCTCGGGGACCCCCCGGTCTCGGAACGCCGACATGGTCGGACTCTTTCATCCTGATCTGGTGATACCCTGAGTAGGCATCAAGGAAAGACAGGGTTTCACACCCAGCAGTGGAATCCACAATTTGATCTATGTGAGGCAGAGGGTAGGGAACTTTCGGACATGCTTTGTTTAGACCAGTGTAGTCTACACACATCCGCCATTTCCCCCCCTTTATTTCTCACAAGCACAGGGTTGGCAAGCCATTCGGGATGGAATACCTCTTTGATGAACCCTGCCGCCATTAGCTTGTGGATCTCCTCGCCTATGGCTCTGCGCTTTTCTTCGTCGAATCGGCGCAGAGGCTGCTTCACGGGTCGGGCTCCAGCTCGGATATCCAGCGAGTGCTCGGCGACTTCCCTCGGTATGTCGGGCATGTTCGAGGGACTCCACGCGAAAACGTCGGCGTTTGCACGGAGAAAGTCGACGAGCACTGCTTCCTATTTGGGGTCGAGCTCAGAGCCGATCTGGATCTGCTTGGAGGCGTCGTTGCAGGGGTCGAGAGTGAAGGACTTAACCGTCTCCGCTGGCTCGAAGTTGCCGGCGTGGCGCTTCACGTCCGGCGCCTCCCTAGAGAGGTTCTCCAGGTCGGCGATGAGGGCCTCGGACTCGGCGAGGGCCTCGGCGTACTCCACGCACTCCACGTCGCATTCGTACGCGTGTCGGTACGTGGGCCCGACGGTGATGACCCCGTTGGGGCCCGGCATCTTGAGCTTGAGGTAGGTGTAGATGGGGATGGCCATGAACTTGGCGTAGCATGGCCTCCCCAGCACTGCGTGGTAAGTTCCTCGAAACCCGACCACTTCGAAAGTGAGGGTCTCCCTTCGAAAGTTGGAGGGTGTCCCAAAGCAGATGGGTAGATCGAGTTGTCCGAGGGGTTGGACGCGCTTCCCGGGGATGATCCCGTGGAAAGGCGCAGCGCCCGTCCGGACCGAGGACAGATCGATCCGCAGGAGCCCGAGGGTCTCGGCGTAGATGATGTTGAGGCTGCTGCCTCCGTCCATGAGGACCTTGGTGAGCCTGACGTTGCCGATGATGGGGTCGACAACGAGCGGGTATTTCCCCGGGCTCGGCACATGGTCGGGATGGTCGGTCTGGTCGAAGGTGATGGGCTTGTCGAACCAGTCTAGGCAGACTGGCGCCGCCACCTTTACCGAGTAGACCTCCCGACGCTCTTGCTTGTGGTGTCGAGCCGAGGCGTTTGCCACTTGCCCACCGTAGATCATGAAGCAGTCGCGGACCTCGAGGAACTCTCCTGCCCTGTGATCTTCCTTCTTAGCGTCGTCGAGAGCCTTGCCACCCTCCGCGGGTGGCCCGGCCTTGTGAAAGTGGCGTTGAAGCATGGCGCACTCCTTAAGGGTGTGCTTGACGGGCCCCTGATGATAGGGGCATGGCTCCTTGAGCATCTTGTCGAAAAGGTTGGCACCTCCGGGAGGTTTCCGAGGGTTCTTGTACTCGGCGGCGGCGACAAGGTCCGCGTCGGCGGCGTCACGTTTCGCTTGCGACTTCTTCTTGCCTTTCTTCTTGGTGCCGCACTGAGTTGACGCCTCGGGGACATCTTCCGGTGGGCGGCCCTGGGCTGCTTGTCCTTCCAGAAGATGGCCTCAACCGCCTCCTGGCCAGAGGCAAACTTGGTGGCAATGTCCATTAGCTCGCTCGCCCTGGTGGGGGTCTTGCGACCCAGCTTGCTCACCAGGTCGCGGCAGGTGGTGCCAGCGAGGAACGCGCCGATGACATCCGAATCGGTGACGTTGGGCAGCTCGGTGCGCTGCTTCGAGAATCGCCGAATGTAGTCCCGGAGAGACTCTCCCGGCTGCTGGCGGCAGCTTCGGAGATCCCAGGAGTTTCCAGGGCGCACGTACGTGCCTTGGAAATTGTCGGCGAAGGCTTGGACCAGGTCGTCCTAGTTGGAGATCTGCCCCGGAGGCAGGTGCTCCAGCCAGGCTCGAGCGGTGTTGGAGAGGAACAGGGGGAGGTTGCGGATGATGAGATTATCATCGTCCGTTCCACCTAGTTGGCAGGCCAGCCGATAGTCCGCGAGCCACAGTTCCGGTCTCGTCTCCCCCGAGTACTTTGTGATAGTAGTCGGGGTTCGGAACCGGGTCGGGAACGGTGCCCGTCGTATGGCGCGGCTGAAAGCCTGCGGACCGGGTGGTTCGGGAGAAGGACTCCGATCCTCCCCGCTATCGTAGCGTCCCCCACGCTTGGGGTGGTAGCCTAGCGCACCCTCTCGTCGAGGTGGGCCTGACGGCTGCGGTGATGGTGCTCGTTGCCGTGGCGACCCGGGGCCGCAGGCGCTGTGTTGCGTGTGCGCCTGGTGTGGACCGAGGCTTCCCGTATGAATCGGGAAGTCGCGGCGCGAGGTTCCGAGGGTTACCCCTGCCTTCGGGAGGCGGAGCTCTCGGCCCGTCGGACCGCGGCATCCTCCAGGAGGTTCTTGAGCTCTCCCTGGATACGCCGCCCCTCGGTGGTTGATGGCTCCAGCATCGCGTGGAGGAGTATTGCCGCTGCGGCCAGGATTTGGCCGACTCCACTGGAAACCGGTGGCGGCCTTACCCTAACGTCGTCGGCGATGCGGTGCTGGATGCCCTGGGGGAGATGACGCGCTTCTCCGGCCGGAGGTTGGCCCGCCCATTCCTGCCCGATGTCCCGACTGATCGGCTCAAGCGTTCCTGCTCCCTCGTCGAGCCTGGCCTGCATCTCGCGGATTTGCTCGAGCTGTGGGTCATGACCCCCGCTGGGACGGGGACCACAGCCAGCTCCCGAAGGATGTCAATGCGAGGCACGGGTCTAGGGGGATCACCGTTCTCCGGTATACCAAGATGGTTGCCTTCGCCAGGACCCCCTAGATCGACGTGGAAACATTCGCGACTTGGGCCGCAGTCCTCGTCGCCGAGGCTGCGGCTACTATCGGAACAGTCGGAAAGGCAGTAGTCGCATGCGGTCATGAAGTCCCGCACGGCACTGGGGTTACCAAGTCCGGAGAAATCCCAACAGAGGTCGAGCTCGACATCTTCCTCGGACCCCGAGGGCCCGTAGGTCGAGACGGCTGTCAGCCGGTCCTAGGGTGACTGCACACGATACCCCAGAGGGTTTGGACTCGCCTCTATGCGAATGTCCACCGAAGCGGAGTTGCTTGGTGGGTCGAGGCCGAATCCAAAATGCACGAGATGGGAATCGGCCGGTACCTCTTGGTCGACGGGCGGTGACGAAGTCACGTCAGGGACTGACTGCACCGTCGTCTCAGGTACGAGGGTGACGCCCAGCAAGTCCTTCACGAGCATGCTGGCGTCGTCCGTTTGCTTGGGGTTGGTGTGTTGCGGGGAGACGGCGCTCGTCTTCATCTCAGATGCGAGGCCAATGCCCGACGCGCTCTCCGTTGGGGCGCCGGTGCCGTCGACTCGCTCGACAGCCGACGAGGTGCCGCCTCCTGCTGGGCCTTGGTTGCCTCGCCTCCTCCTCCGTCGGCGGGGGATGGGACGGGACAAGCCCGAATGTCGTCCTTCCACCACGTGGGGAAGGCGTCGTCGATTTCCCCGCCGGCGGGCGGGTTGTCGTCCACCATAGTCGCTGTCGCGCGACAGGGGAAGGAGTATCATGTCATAGCTGCCGTCGAGGAACATGAACTCAAGACTCCCGAAACGGAGCACCGTCCCGGGCTGGAGAGGTTGCTGGAGACTGCCCATCTGGAGCTTGACGGGAAGTTGTTCGTCAACACGCAGCAGGCCCCTACCTGGCACGCCAACTGTCGGCGTTTCGACCCCGAGGGGTCCCTGGACCGACGAGTAAATTGTCGCCGCGTGCCCCAGCCCAGATGGGTCGGCGCGAGGCGGAACGCGAAGGGGGGAGAGCACCCGGAGGGAGACAGGCGTGGGAGGTGGAACCCGTGGCCTTCGTGTTAGCCCCGCGCCTAGGTCGGGTGCGCTTGCAGTAGGGGGTTACAAGCGTCCACGCGGGAGGGAGCGAGCGGCCTTGCGCGAGCGGCCTTGCGCGAGCGCCGTCCCGTCCTTTCCTGCGTGGCCAACCCTCTGTAAGAGGGCCCTGGACCTCCCTTTTATAGGCATAAGGAGAGGATCCAGGTGTACAATGGGGGGTGTAGCAGTGTGCTAACGTGTCTAGCGGAGGAGAGCTAGCGCCCTAAGTACATGCCATCGTGGCAGCCGGAGAGGTTTTGGCACCCAGTTCGTGTGGTGTCGTGGCCGTCGGAGGAGCGCTGGAGCCTAGCGGAAGGACAGCTGTCGGGGCTGTCGAGTCCTTGCTGACGTCCTCTTGCTTCCGTAAGGGGGCTGAGAGCCACCGTCGTCATAGGGCATGCGGGGCGCCATCATTACTTGTTTAGCGGAGCGAGCCAGATGGGACGCCGGTCTTGTCCCCCGTAGCCTGAGTCAGCTTGGGGTAGGGTAATGATGGCGCCTCCTGTGACGTGGTCGGTCCGAGCCCTGAGTTGGCGAGGCGGAGGCTCCTCCGAGGTCGAGGTCGAGTCTGTCTTCCAAGGCCGAGGTCGAGTCCGAGCCCCTGGGTCGGGCGAGGCGGAGACCGTCGGCTGAGGCCAGGGCTAAGTCTGAGCCCTGGGGTCGGGCGAAGCGGAGTTCGTCGTCTTCCGGGGCTGAGCCCGAGTCCGAGCCCTGGGGTCGGGCGAAGCGGAGTTCGTCGTCTTCCGGGGCCGAGCCCGAGTCCGAGCCCTGGGGTCGGGCGAAGCGGAGTTCGTCGTCTTCCGAGGCCGAGCCCGAGTCCGAGCCCTAGGGTCGGGCGAAGCGGAGTTCGTCGTCTTCCGGGGCCGAGCCCGAGTCCGAGCCCTGGGGTCGGGCGAAGCGGAGTTCGTCGTCTTCCGGGGCCGAGCCTGAGTCCGAGCCCTAGGGTCGGGCGAAGTGGAGTTTCCTATGGCACCTGAGGCCGGACTGGGTTGCTGACAGCCTCACTCTGTCGAGTGGCACAGCAGTCGGGGCGGCGCAGGCGGCGCTGTCCCCTTGTCAGGCCGGTCAGTGGAGCGGTGAAGTGACTACGGTCACTTCGGCTCTGTCGACTGGAGGGCGCGCGTCAGGATAAAGGTGTCAGGCCACCTTTGCATTAAATGCCCCTGCGATTTGGTCGGTTGGCGCGGCGACTTGGCCAAGGTTGCTTCTTGGTGAAGACTGAGCCTCGGGCGAGCCGAAGGTGTGTCCGTTGCTGGAGGGGGTCCTCGGGCGAGACATAAATCCTCCGGGGTCGGCTGCCCTTGCCCGAGGCTAGGCTCGGGCGAGGCGTGATCGCGTCCCTCGAATGGACCGATCCTGGACTTAATCGCACCCATCAGGCCTTTGCAGCTTTGTGCTGATGGGGGTTACCAGCTGAGATTTAGGAGTCTTGAGGGTACCCCTAATTATGGTCCCCGACAAAGCTCAAGCCATCTCCTTTGTCTCATGTTGAGTTCAGACTGGGTAAAGATATATTTCAAACTTTTGTGGTCTCTATACATATGACAGACATTTCCCAGTAGATAATGACGCCATATCTTCAGAGCATGAACCACTGCAGCTAGCTCCAGATCATGAGTAGGATAATGTTCCTCATGTCGGCGTAACTGCCTTGAAGCATACGCAATTACTCGGCCTTCTTGCATTAATACACAGCCGAGACCACTGCCAGATGCGTCACAATACACATCAAATGGCTTGTTAATATCCGGTTGAGCTAATACCGGAGCAGTGGTTAATAATGTCTTCAATCTCTCAAAAGCTTCATTACAGTTGGAAGACCAATTGAATTTAGTATCATTCTTCAATAGACTTGTGATTGGCTTCACAAGTTTAGAAAAATCGGGTATAAATCGGCGGTAATAACCAGCCAGTCCCAGGAAACTTCGGACTTGGTGAACAGTAGTTGGGGGTTTCCACTCCAAAATATCCTTGACTTTGCTGGGATCTACCGCAATCCCTCTGGCAGATAGAACATGTCCCAGAAATTGAATTTCTTCCAGCCAAAATGTGCACTTACTGAACTTGGCATATAATTGATGTTCCCTCAAGCGCGTTAATACGACCCGTAAATGTTGAGCATGCTCCTCCTCATTCTTTGAATATATCAAAATATCATCTATGAAGACCACCACAAATTTGTCCAACTAGGGCATGAATACCGAGTTCATCAGATAAGTGAAGTGGGCAGGAGCATTCGTCAGTCCGAAAGACATTACCAGGTATTCAAATAATCTGTATCGCGTAGTGAATGCGGTTTTTGGTATATCCTCGGGCCGAATACGGATCTGATGATAGCCCGATCTGAGATCAATCTTGGAGAATACCCTCGCCCTGGTCAGTTGATCAAATAGAATGTCAATCCGCGGAAGAGGGTACTTGTTCTTGATAGTGACCTCATTCAGGGGTCGATAATCCACACACATCCGTAAAGTTTGATCCTTCTTCTTGACGAATATGGTGGGACAACCCTATGGTGACGAGCTTGGCCGGATGAATCCTTTTGATAGTAGATCTTGTAACTGAATCTTTAGTTCCGCCAGCTCATTTGGAGGCATACGGTACGATCTTCGAGAAATGGGAGTCGTACCGGGCTTCAATTCAATCACAAACTCTACATCTCTCTTGGGTGGCAATCCAGGCAAATCCTCCGGAAAGACATCTGGGAACTCGCATACCACCGGAATATCCTTGACTTCCGGTATAATGGCTTCATAAACTCTGCCAATAATTTTGGTTGGAATGGGGATAGACAAGAGAATTTCTTCTTGATTATGACTCAACCTGATGGTTCTCTGATCAGTGTTGAGGGTTGCTTTATGTCGGGCCAGCCAATTCATGCCCAAAATCACATCTATGTCTTGGCCTTTTAGAACTATCATATTAGTAGAAAAGTCCCGTCCGGCCAATGTTACAGGCACTTGATAGGCCACTTATCTAGTAAAGATTTGTCCCCCAGGTGACTGAATTTTAAACCCCTCTTTTGATTCATGGTATAAAATGCAATGTTGCTCCACAAATTTCTTGCTGATGAATGTATGCGAAGCACCAGAATCAAAGAGAATAACTGCGGGATGATTGGCCACAAGGAACGTACCCATCATGACCGGTTCACCATCCGGTGTAGTGGCCACTTGCGTATAATATATGCGTTCCGTCTTCTTTGTATTTTTGCCCATAGTATTTCCCTTGGCTTGAGATGAATTCCCAGATCCTTGTGGATTGTTTGACTTGTTTTGCTTCGGATAAGGGCAATCCTTGATAAAATGCCCAGATTTTCCACAATTGAAACATCCTGTCGATGAACTGGGAAGAGCAGGGAATCGAGTGCTAGGGGCACCTAGCTGACTTGTTGTTGTAGGGGCAATGTTGGGACGGATGAATACTGGCTGTTTAAATGGGAAGGAGGGTGTACGTGCTGAAGAACGACCCTAATTAGCAGGCCGGATAACAAACCGTTGCCTCTTTTTAGGGCCCTGAGTAGGCCTGTTTCCTCCACTCCCCTTGATCTTTCCAGAACTTGCATATTTGGATTTGACTGCTAGCGCTGTGCTGACAGCCCTTTTTTCTTTGCATCCTGTCATTCAGTCCTCGCATGAAACAATTCTTCTTCTTCAGATCCATGTTCACTTGATCGATTGCATACTGCGACAAATGATTGAATTTATTGAGATACTGATTAACAGTATCCCCTCCTTGCTTCAGCTTCATAAATTCTTCTTGTTTCATGTGAAGGACACCTTCTGGTATATAATGTTCGCGGAAGGCCAACTTAAATTCTTCCCATGTTATCTGATGATTGGCCGGTTGAACGGCCATGAAATTTCCCCACCAAGTGCTGGCAGGGCCGCGCAGTTGCTGGGCTGCGAATAAGGGCTTCTAGGTTTCAGAACATCGCAGAAGTCCAAACTTTTCCTTGATAACACGAATCCATTCGTCTGCCTCTAACGGGTCTTCAGCTTTGACAAACAGCGGTGGACACGTTTCGGAGAAGTCTAAATAGGATGTCTCACGGGGTCCCTGCGGATAACCTCGTCCGCCTTGCTGCTGAAATTGCTGATCTGCCATTTCCCGTAGGAAATGGGTATTGTCCACGGTTGCATTTACCAAGGCGGCAATCACCTCGGCAAGGTGGGAGGGACAGGAGGTGGATTTGGGGTGGACTCCCTCCCACTGGAGGTTCCGGCTGCATCCTGCGATCGGGTCTTGGACGGCATCTGTGGCAACAACATTTGAAAACAAATATAATATGCCAAAGAAAAACCATCCAATTTACATTAACAAGAGTAATGATACAGACTCGATTTTATACAACAGGAGTCCAGTACCCATTATACAATAACACTACTAATTTTACAACTCTACTATTCCTATTTCCTATCACTCTTAGTTGCTTCACTGTCGGGCGTGGGAGACCATTCGTCGACCAACTTCATGGAGGGAGGAGGCCTAAAAAGGTCCAGTTCACCCCCACAACCTTCTCCCACTTCGTGAGAAGGTCCGGCTTCTGTCCCGACAAGGTTTGCAAGTACGCCAGGGTGCAATTGCGAATACAATACATGAACTTCTTCATGTAGGGTATTGCAATATGCCTGCAGATTATCAATAGCTGAGCTTAGTTCTTCGACTCGGGCTCACGCCTTTTCCTCCTTAGCCCAGGCAAGCGAACAAGACTGAATCGCCCAGTCAAGCGCTAAGTCTCGATCAGCGAGCTGATCCTGCAGGCGGCGGATGTGGCTTCTTAATTCATTTATTCTGTCGCCATCCGCGACCCATATGTTCGTCCTGCGTTGAAGCTCCGCTTGAAGCTGATTTACTTGGGCTTCAAGATCCCCAATTGGATCGTTACTCCCACTACTACTATCGTCATGTCTGGGAGCGAGTTGATGACGGGGTACACCAATTGGGCCAGTTGACTTGCGTGCGGTTTTCCTCGTGCGCGGCGGCATTTCTCTAAGGGAAAATTTTTATTAGTATAGTTCTTAGCATGATGCATGTATAATTACAGAACCAACCTTAGTTGATTCACACCTTCTATACATTGCACTCCTCCTATCTGGTCTTTCATATAGATTCTTTAGATATGAGGGGTGAGAATGGAAGAAATCTTTTTCTAGATAAGTCTGTAGAAAATCCTTTTGAAGATGTCTCATATTATCTGTAGAGAAGGGCTTCGCTCCGATACCAGCTGTGACGGAACCTCCCAAGTTATTAGGCCCACCTACAGTTGTCCTTGTCCAACGGACCTCAGACAACCCTGTAGATGCCCCTGAATTACTTGAGAAGTTCGGTAGCTGCTTTTCTTACCTTTCCCAAGAGCGTTTTACCCGTCACATAGACATTACAGACCATCGGAGATACAGAAATGCGGAAGCAATTACGTAAACTTACATTTATTTGAAAGTAAGATCAAGTTAGTTATTACAGACCAGCGTATAAACACGAGTGCAGAGTACTTATTATTACAATACCAAGGGAGATAAAAACTCCTCCTGATAAGTTCTTATATAAAAGTTTTTACGGAGGACTAGGTTCTCCCGCAGCCTTATTCTTGCTTCTCTTCATTTGTCACCACCTTGGTACAAAAGCAACAAAAATTTGCTGCTTCCTCACCTAAAAACAATAGGGAATAAAACCCTGAGTATGGGATTACTCAGCAAGTCTTACCCGACTAAATAAAAGACTCTCAAGGGTATGCTGGTTATAAGGGAGTCAAGGTAAGGTTTATCAAGAATCAAAAGACTCTGTTTTGCAGAAGAGCTTACTACGAGTGGATCCTTAAAAATCCAATTTTATTGTCAGGTTAGGTAAAATTACCTGCATCTAGAGTTCTTTCTAACCTAGTTCAATCACTTAACCTGCACTAGCCACTTTCTTAATAACCCTTTCATTCATCTTTACTGGAGTTCTACGTATAGGTCAGTGGCCAAGTCTCCATAACCGCAGAGGTACGGCGATCCGAATCGATTATACTCAGCTGAGGATCTCCAATCACACGACATTTGTAGCACTTAACCCTTGCATATGTCAACCCGCCACCGGGGTTCTTAAGACCAGATCAGGTTCACGCGAACTGAGAGCACAGATACACCACCGTCCAGCCTCTTGCCATGGAGGGTAAACGCTACTCTCGCCACCGCTCCATGCCCATTCCGTGTTATCTTATTCTGGCCTTAGTCTGCCCGAGGCAAGGCTTACCCATGACGAGGCATGTGACCAGTTAAAGGGTCCTCGATCAGCAGGCCTACATCGACACGGTCCTTAATCGACTCAGACGGAGACACTACACCGAGACTCTCTTCTCGTGCAAGTCACCCGCCCGGTCTCAGCTTAATCATTTTAAAACCCAAAGTTTGGTACCTGACAGAGGTACATCTTTTCTGATGTTGAACCCATCACGGCCATGATGGATCCATCATCAAGTTTTATTTCAAAAACATCCCTCCCACTTTGCCAATCATCTTTTGTAAAACAAAACCTTTTGTTTTGCTAAAGCAATACTAAGCATAGTAAAAACCTTTTGTAAAAGAAGGGTTTCAAGGAAGCTAATCAAGTTCAAGGAAGGTAATGCAGGAATTGTTTAAGCATTCAACTCCTAGCACCTAATGCATTAATCAAGTGAGAAAGATTTTAAAAACATCAAGGAAGATGGCAAATGCACCGGGGCTTGCCTTCGTTGATAGGTGAGTCAGGCTCGGACCCGCAGATATCAAGGTAGAAACAGTTTCCTGCTTGAGATTCCGAAGGTGGTGGTGATGTCTTCTCTTCAGTTACTTCGATTTCTTCTTCGTTTTCTAAAGATAACCATATATATGTATATAAGAATGTATGCCATGAAATGCTCATGAGAGTGCAAAGATAATAAGAATTTATTATCTAAGGTTCTTGATTACAATTTTCCTTCACGGTTCTCCGGAAAACTAGGGTTTCCGGAGTCAGTAAAGGGATTCAAAGGGCAGGGGTGGGGGTTTTGGGTTCTAGTTATCAAACAAAGTTCAAACCAAACTCTACCCAAGGCTTCTAAATAATGTATAGAGCTCATATAAAAAGTTTCGGCATTTTTGGACTTACCATTTATTTTCTAAAAATCCAGAACTAATGTTTTAAGCTACTTTAAATACTCCAAAATTCCTTATTTAATATAAAAATAATGAAACTATTTTTATTAAATACTATGGAAAATAGGAAGTCTAGGAAAATTGGTTTGACAATTTTAGGATTTTTCTACAATTTTCTATAATTGTTGGAGTTCTGCTGGAAAAAGAAAAAGATAAAGAATGAACAGTCCTGGGCCGATTTCAGCCTAGGCAGCCCAACACCAGAGGGAAAGCGCGCGCGCGTCCGCGGCCGCGCTGGTGGCTTAACATAAAGACCCTCGCTACATCAAATAATTTAGAAAACGCTCTCGAGACTATTTCCCGAGTCACTGACAGCTTACAGAAAGGTCCTTGGACTTTCTTTTCTTCCCCAACCCGCTCCCTGACCGCGGCGCGCTCGTCGTTCGTCCCAGACGAGGTCTGTACCGGCCATGGCCGGCAATGGCTGCTATGGCTAGTGATCGGGAAAGCATAACCGACTAAAGATGACCTCGGAACACGCATCAATTTGACATGAACGCACTGAGAACGATCTGTCCACGTGCACGGCGGAGACCGTGACCACGGACACGCGTTCCCGCTTAATCAGGGCCGAATTGCGTAAACGGGCGCCACAGTGAGCTTCACAAGCGTGCAAAGCTATGGAATCAACACATGGATTGGCCAGTGACTTACCAGAGCAAGCCATCCACGGAGCGCAGAGTCTGGTGCTCGCCGGAGACAGAGAAAGGGGAAAATGGTGTCGCGGCGGCTCTGAGTGAAATCAGGGGGTCACGTTGGGGATATTTGATCGCAGAGAACCACTGATTCACCGCGTTCAACCAATTTGAGGGGAGGAGAAGGAGACAGTGTGAATTTTGCTTCGGTTCAACTCACTGGTGTGCGTGATGTTCATACCTCGCCGAGGAACACGGGCCATTTATAGCCGCGGCGGTCCGGCGATCATTTCCCGGCCATGGATAACTTCTTTTGTGCATGCCTAGCACGTAGAGGAGTGGTACAGTGAGGTAGAATCACGATGCAGAGGACACCGCGGCGGAAAACGATTGACTCGATGGCCGCTGGTGAGGTCTCCGGCTGGACTCGGGGTAGGGTGCCACGCATGCGCTATCTAACTCCGGCGGTATCTGTTCCATACCGCGCGTGAATCCGGACGGCGACGGCATGAATCTTCGCGTAGAGAGGTCGCCAGCGGTGAGCACACAGCGCTGGCAGTCTGATCCACATCCGAGCACTGTACCATGGCGTTTCTTCAGTCAGACGACCTGACAGAGCATCTTGGAGCTTGATTTACTCCTGATTTTGTGTGGTGACTAGGCTAGCTCTCTGTACCAAAGTTATAGACCTATAGTTAATCTTCAACTTTGCCATGGAGCTTACCATAAAATAGTTACCGAATCCAACTCAAAATCAGGTTCAAAGTCTGCCTAATTTCACTGTTACTGGAAATTCAGACTTAAGATGTCCTGACAGCCTGACTTTGAGGGTGATTATCTCCAAATTCTTCACAACAACTGAGCTCACACTCTTAAGCAAAATTGTTCTCCTTTGTTAGGTCTACAAGTTTGATGTGGTGACCTAGGGCAAAAACCCTAGAATTTGAAAGATACAAAGCTCCAAAGTTGAGCCCTTAACACTGAGTTTCAGACTTAGTATAGAACTCACTTGAGGTCTATTTTGCAAATAAGTCCAAAATCCAAGGTTTATCTTACAAATCCACACATTTGTGAACCAAATGACTTTATATAATTTAACATAGTAGTTTTTACACTTTAGTCCAAATATGCACTGTTTTTGCACATAGGCCCCTAGGGTTTGAATTTAGGGTTTTTCTAGGGTTTCAATTAGGGTTTCTGGTTTCTCAGGGGTTTGAATGTAATGTAGATCCAGCTTTAGTAACATTTTATGATTGTTTTACTTAAACCTTAGGGTTTTCTTAGTTTGGGTCATGTTTTACCCCTTTAAACCCCATTTAGGGTTAAGTCCCCTATTCTAGGGTTCTATTTGCAAAACACTAGAACAATACAACTTGTTTAAAATTTTTACCTAGTGAATGCACTCTAGGTGTGTCAAACATATGCAATGCCAATGTTTATGATGTCATGCTCAAGTTTTAGTAACAGTAACACCAGGGGTGTTACAAAATAAAAAAGGGATAAAATACACTAAATGGAAAAAACACAGTGTAGCGTTTACATGATGTTTAAACAAGCTAAACGACCATTTAAATGAACAGAGTTAATAACAAAAGATTTGCTTCTATGACAATCCAGAGCCATGTAGCTTGAGGTTACAGGTGATCCCTTCTAGGGATGAAAATGGGCCCGGAACGGGTATTAAAATTAATTGATTTTTTGTATTTAGATATATGTTTTTTTTGTCGGGATGAATATGACCACTACCCGATATTAAACTCTCGGATATGGTAGAATATGAAATTACAATTATTCAGTACCTATCAGAATACATTGGGTCAGATATGGGTAAAATTAGGTCGGGTACTCTGCTAGCAGTGCCGTGCAGTCGTGTCCGTCTGCCTTGCGGCTTAGGACCTGTTCGGTTTACATAGATTGGAGCTCTGGAATGGTTCCTAGCTAGATTACTTCTCTAATTTATATAAATTTTGATGAGCTGCAACGAATCCCGGTTCAATCCTGGAGAAACGAACGGACCCTCAGCCTACTCCGATGCTCCTTGCTGGCGCAATGGTCCATTACCGTTACGTGTTCAAGGCTCCAAGCGGCCAAGCCCAAAGCAAAACTACAAAAGGCCAAAAGTATTGGGTTCTCGTTTGC
The DNA here is from genome assembly GCA_029449295.1 of Zea luxurians. Taxonomy (NCBI): domain Eukaryota; kingdom Viridiplantae; phylum Streptophyta; class Magnoliopsida; order Poales; family Poaceae; genus Zea; species Zea luxurians. Next base: position 19,704,408 of record JAOPSE010000034.1, on the reverse strand, counting down.
TCCCTGGTATATACGACAGGATAAAGCAAAACTGAAAAAAATAATATGAAATAGTGAAGCTGAAGCCGTGAATCCGACCACGTTGACAAGATCACAATTACTAGAGATGTTAACCAAAGACGGAGAATGTAGCACCTACTTTAGGTGCTCGTATCTACTATATGTTATATACTTATAGACTTTTAGATTATGCCTAAAAAGGATATGCTGCCATTTTTTAAATTATGTTGTTGGTTCTATAATATCCTTATGATTAGTAACTTTAAATTGTATGATGTCATTTTTATCGATTTATTTTTCTATATTTAAGCTATCATGTACATGATTATGTATTTTTTTATTTTATTTGTTTGTTGGACGATTGGTTAACTATTATTATCAGGACAAACTATTCGACAAATATTCGTCATCTACCCGAGTAATATTTGTTATCCATTTATTACTCGCCCGAGTTATTATCCGGTGCCGTCCTATATCCGTTCCGAACTACTCGTACCCAGTCCTGTATCCGAGAGATATACTTGTAGACTTTTAGATTATGCCTAAAAAGGATATGCTGTATCCGAGAGATATATATTAGGATAGGATACAAAATGATTCTATATCCGCCTATATCCATCCTATTTTCACCCCTAGTCCCTCCATGAACCATTGCATAAGGAGGGTAGACATGAGTACCACGAAGGGAAGAGCCCAAGTGCTCACATCCATTAACATAATCCATGTTGCTAAAGGCCAACATTTTAATTGCAAGTGGATGTTTGGTCATATAATCAGATATTCACTGCATCACATACAGTATTTATATTGAAAAAATTAAACAGCCGGCGTACTGAAGTCAATATGTATGTACTGGCGCGTAACGTAAAAAACTATATAAAAAGGCGTAAACCGTTACAGATATTTGCATAATCAAGATAAAGCAGAACCGAAAAAGTGTACATAACTGAACATAAAAAGGCAGCGCATTGACACTGAATATACATGCGCATACCGTAAATAACTATATAAAAAGACGTAAACCAATTCAGTTATATGCATAATCACGCCAGAGCAGAACTGAAGAACATACATAACTGAACACAAACAACCGATGTATTGAAGTACTAGGTATATGCTGCAAACATCGTAAAAAACTACATAAAAATTCATAAGCTATTACAGATAGATGCATAATCACGCCAGAACACAAATGATAAAGTGCATAAATAGCATATATAAATATGCCCATCTAAAACATATCTGGAACGACATATATAGGAGTTTGCTAATAGCGCATATGAATAAAAGTATTATCTGAATGCTAACATAAGCCAACAGACCAATATGTACATAAGCACAATTCAGTGACAGTACCCTAAACTAGGCTAGTACTGAAATAACTTGAAGCCAACAAAAGCCAACAGACCATCATCTAGAGACTACCATTCAGTGACAGTAAACTATACTAGGCTACTACTGAGAGAACTTGAATCTATCTAGATGTGAAACCATGGAGCTGTTTTTGTTTAGTCGATGGAATATTATGTACTGCAGTATAAGAGAGCGAATGTCCTCTGAATTATCCTACAATCCAATATAAGGAAAAGCTGAGTTAGACATAACTATACATACATTATGTCATAACAAAAAAAGACTATCTATATATTATGTACCAGATCAATGACTGCATTCATAGCTCCATCCATGTAGTCGTAGTGCTACATATATCTCATAACAAAGAATCCACAATCATTAGACCCCACTTTCATTGTTGGGCAGTTATTCAGGAGTTCAATAGGGTACTTCAAAAAAGCAGGGAGGGCTGATCTTGGTCGAGCATTTTGTATGGCTAGATTGAGCCTACTCATTATTAACCTGGCCCATGAAACCTTCCTATCACCCATATCCATAGGTATACAATGGTAATTCTTCCAGATAGTCCCACCCATCTCTGGTCCATATGGGTTGGAATCTAACACATGTATGCGTGCAATCTAAAGATTAACAACATACAATGTCCAATGTCCAAAGCGTAGCATGGGTACCATTATCTGCATGTAAAAAATGGAAATAAAAAATGTTGAATACACTATGGTTGATATGCATGATGTGATTGAAATTTAAATGCAGCAAAATGCAGTGACAGTGTGATGGGTCAGGGAACAGAAATTTACTGATTCATACTCATCCAGCTGCTTGAAGGAAGGCAGTGTCTTCAAGAGGTAACTCTCCAAAATTGAAGGGTCAAATGGACGAGGAGACTTACTATGTTGCTCCTGCTCCTCAAAGTTCAATATAGCCTAATAGGATAGAGTAGTATTATGTATTTTCCATATATGCTATGCATTTAAAAAAGTGGTATAAATGTAGATGTCATACCCCAACATTAACATCTAGAATGAGCTGGTGAGCATTCAATGGAGGAATATGTTTAGAACAGTCATCGCGGACACACTCAATGAAGCATTGCATAAACACATTGTCAAGACACGCGCCATCAGCAAAGGATTGTTGTATGTCACGACAATTGGCACGATGTTCACCAAAGTCAATTATATTTCTACAAATGAAAAGATTGAACATACAACAACGGAAACAACTGTTATTTGTATATATGGGATACATAATTACATAATATATCTGCAAATACTTAACATTGTGTAAACATTGAATTTAATCTACTAAATGGGAATAATGATTTATTGCCTTCAAACATTGAATAAAACTTAACAGTATCTATACCATTGCCATGGTGTTGATCAATCAGAATAAATAAGAATTAAACATTATGCCAAGTAAAACAATTTGACAAGTATGTACCTGTCCAATTCAATGACCTTAGAACAAAAGTAGGTCCGGAGAGCGCGAGCACATTCTAATTCAGATAGCAAGATGCCTGATGCACAAACACTCCCAATAGGAGTCTTGTCAAATACTGGGCCAGAGTCATGGTCAACTATGCCACCTGGCACTGTCTGACCTTGCTGCACAAAAAAGGTGAAGTATACGTTAATCATAATATGTAAACATGAAATGCACGCTATCAAGACAGAAAATATATATAAGTCAAGCTTAAATACTAACAGTATTAGGTGTAACAGATTCATCAGCCCGAAGAACCTCATCAATTAACTCTCCAAATGTAGCAGCTAGGTTGGACTGCTTTGTACCAATATTATTCAAACATTGCTTCATAGTGGCAACTATTTTGCCAACCTCCAAGTCATAATCAATCAACTTAGCTTGGAACTTGGAGTGTTGATGTACAGGAAGCATCTAGATCTTAGTTGCCATCAGGTCTTGCATAAGAGGCAGTTGGATGTTTATGTTGGGAAGTCGACCATGTTCATTTGGGTCTTCGTCAACTGTTTCTGGCCTCATTGTAGACTGAAGTAAAAAATATAATAATGATAGAATAAGTATGGTAAAGAAACAGAGACACAAAGAACATAGTGGGTATGTGATCTAACCTCGAGATGACCAGTAGATGGTGATTTTGAGACATAACAAGTCTCACTGCTGCTCCGAAACTGATGAAACCGAATGGAAATTAAGAATTATGTATATGGATTGACTCGTGCCATGAATTGAGATCATGATATGACTACTAAAATCATTGGATTTGTAAATAGTCATAAATAACATTGTTGTAAAAAACAGAAAAAATATGATGTGATGACACCTAACATAGATGACGCCTTGTATTGTGCAAAATGTAAACACTACAAACAACAATATAGAATCGAAAAAATGTGCATTAAGCTAAAATTTTGATAAAAGAAATGAAAACTCATAGGGCAAACACCAAATGGTTTGCCACACTGGCGAGGCTTACGCTTATCAGCCATTGACAGCGCCCTTATGATATTCTTATTAAAATACTTTATGCGCGGTGTGCCACTTTTGTTGTTGGGAGCTACGGCATGGTTATATATATATATATATATATCATGAGAGTCATATGCAAATGAACGTAAACACATAATATATGTATGTATTTTCATATTGCAATTGAATAATCTAATAAAAGATTTGTCAAATTAAGTATGAAACTGACAAGAACAACGATGGAACAGCCATATATCGTCGTCGACACATTATTAGTGCTCCTATTGTGCCATTTCTGGGCAGCTTCACATAGGTCACTAAAAATGAGATGGCACGAATCAATTTGAGGGAACCGCTCCAATTCTTCTGTCAGTAGAACCTCATTGTAAGATATCGACCAGCTAGCTGTTGGGAATAGCAGCCGGTTGAAGAGAATAAAAAACATCTAATAGAATGCTCATTATCGTGGCCTAGCCTCAGTCTGTCCTGTAGCTTTAAAATAACAAATTCATCCTTGCTAATACTCAAGGAGGACCGAAGGGTTGCCACAGCGTTCGCTTCATCAATATTTAGTGGCTTTCCACCACCCGAATTTGGAAGACCCAATATCAGATGAACAGTCTGCTTGGCGATTCTGAGTTCTTTGTCTGGACCAATATGAAGAGTCATGTCTCTGGGGTCTAGCTTCTGCATGAGCCAACAAAGAAGTGTTCGACATCCAATTGCATCAATTGTCATGTCAAGAATACTGGAGAAGCCTTTTCTGACTATAGCTTGACATTGCCTTTCATTCAATATCTGAATGGACGCAAGAACATCTCCTGGGTTGCATCTGATGTTGAGTCTCTGTAATGAAAAGGTAGATAGATGGATAAATATGTTAATACTTAGATATCATAATTTATGCGTTCTTATTTATACAAAGTTCCTTGGCCTATGACTGTTTTGGATTAATGAGCTAAGGTAATGTAGAAAGCTATATATTTCAGCACATAAGGTATGTATTGTGATTATATGCATGATTAAAATATTGGAAACGATAAATTTCTGCAATGTTGTAAACTCACCTGCGTGTTATTTGGGGCATCCATTGTGATATTGCACTTCTTTTTTGGTGGCTCAAAGCCATCATCATCATCATCCACATTAGGCATAGGAATCTTTTTAGCATCGGCAGCAACACCCCTCTTTCTATGCTGCGGAGGATCACCATCACACCGCGTATTTGTAGGGTCTCCAATGTCAGTCGAGCGCGGAATGTCAACACTGAAACATTCTTGACTTGACTCAATGATTAAATGCTTCGGATTGGTTAGGGGTCGATCAACCTTCCGCATAATTGAAGCAGCAGTCTGCAAAGGAACAATGTAAAACATCCGTGCTTTATTGAGTTACATCAACATATACACCAATGATTATACGAACTAATTGTACACTCTACACGGTCATACACATTATAATTCCTCAATTGTGTTATATGACCCTAACAACATAAATGGTAAGTGAACAAAACATCAAAAAAATCGTATCATTGCATTGTAGAAATTGCCATATACATATATGCAAACCACCAGAATGTTCATCTAAAACAGTATTTCCTCATAAAAATATATATTTATGCAGTAGTAGTAGTAGTGAATAAGCAGCAACATAAACATTTATACATTACTAAAACAAAACATGCAACCAGAAGTTCATATATTTATTATTGCAATTTGGACATGATTGATGACCATATTTATGTGAACAATATGATCCAGTAAGTATCTAAAAAGTGAAATGCATTTCAGTTTATCTGAATAATAGATAGTAGAACGAAGTCATGTGCAGCACAATTTTTTCCACATCAAAATATCAACCGCTACTTCATAAAGGTATGTATAATTCACATCATTGCATATATCTTCACCCACACGATTTGTGCATTCAATGAGTCTAAAACAACATGTCCGTGAAACTTTATCGAAGCTACAGGCTCTATGATAAAAAAACTGAACCATAATCGCACAAGAACAGTAATATGAATTTAATATCAAATTCTATACTGAAAGCTACTATGAATGTAGGCGTTATGACCTCCTGTCTGAAAAAAACCTAGGAAAGCAGAGGACGTCCATTGGTGGGCGTGTAAAATACCGATGTGACGCGGTGGTGGAGGATTGACAGCGGCGATCGGCTCGACGACACTGTCAACGGCGACGCAGATTAGGGTTGAATGCGCGCGGGGACGAACGAAGGCGATTCGCACTGGCGGGAGGGGAGGAACGAGATTAGGAAGTAGCATTGTAAGCCATAAATTTTACAGAGGAACTCGAGCACCTTGGAAGCCGGACGACCGACCGTCCGCGGACGTGTACCAATGTGACGCGGGGCGCGGAGGATTGACAACGATTCGACGATACTGTCAACGGCGGCGTTGATTCGAGTTGAGGGCGTGTGGCGGCGGAGGACCGAGAATCGCGCTGGCGGGAGAGGAGGAAGACGAATCGCCCTGGCGACGCCTGAAGAATCGCGGCGAGTCGGCCAGGAAGGTTGACCGCGCAGGGAGTTAGGGTATAGAAATGTTTGACCGCGTGGAAAGTGGGGTAGTGGGCCTAATCATGTATTTGTGGAACGTGGGTCGGATGAAGTAGTTACGCTAAATCGCTATTGTGCATAGACAGGAGAATGGAATAGCGTAAACATGTGTTGACTAAGGAAGATATGGTTGACCACGTGGAAAGTGGGCCTAAGCCGCTTTTTCTGGAACGAGGGTTCGGGGGTGTTACTCTGTTTACGCTAAAGTGGTTTTTCGTTTACGCTAAATCAGTTCGCTTGCATAAAAAGTGAATGGACGTGGGCTTAAACGGATTTGCGGAATTGATGGTCGGGGCTCTCCACAGTTATATATATATGGAACACATACCACTAACACAGACATATGGTTATTTTGTTTTTGTCAAAATTTAATTACGGGGAAAGAAGACTAAATTTGCTCGAGGCCTGTTAACAATAGTATCTAGTAATTTCCAACCTGCAAACAAATACATATCTGTATAAGCATACATATACGTATAGCAGTCAATATAATTTCCATCCTGAGTTTTATTACACACACAGCAATCGGTTCCCTAGCTATCTACTATATCCACCACACCACATCCACCCGGCCAGCAGCGAATGGAAGCGCTGATCCAGCAGAACACTTGAGAGAGACGCAGAAGAAGAGATGTAGAGCTCAAGTACAGCGCTAGACAGCAGATCAGCTGGTAAGGACGGCGGCGTGGGGCGACGGCGGTGGCGGTGGCGCAGCAGCCATCGGTGGTGGTGGTGGGGACGCGAAGGGGAGGCTCCGGAGGACGAGGAAGCGAACACGGCGCGGCAAGATGCGCCGCGGAGCCGCGGATGAGAGCAGGCGCTCCACGGCGCGCGCCACCGCCGCCGTGTACTCCTCCAGTAGCTCCGCCATGATCGCCACGAGTATCATCTCTCCTCAGGATGGCGCGGCAACAACACGACGGTGTCTGTCTGTCTTGACTTCTGCGAGTATACACTGAGTGAGGTCTGACTGACCTTCCTCGCTTCCTTTATTACTGTTCTCTCACACCTCTTCTTTCTTTCGAAAAAGCGAGGCCTCGTTGTATTGTATGGATTTCCCTACAGCAGTAGTAGTCCATTGTTGCAGTTAATAACGGTGAGTTTATCCGGATTCAGGAGCTGTGACGTGGTGGGAATGGGATGGAGGGCGTTCTGCTGCGGTATAGTATAGATCTTTGTCCGTTCGGTGGTCCCACCCACTCAGCAGTGGCGGAGGATAGTAAAAACCAAGGTGGGCCATGCCTACGTTTGCTTTTGCACATGCCCTTTACTCAGTGCATAATAATTAAGTAATTACACATCTTATTCTATTGATTGCACGTGGGGCTGAAAAATAAGCTCGAGTCTGGATCGGACCGAGCCTATTTCTCGAGCTCGTTTTTCAGCGGCTCATGAGGCGTGTCAAATTAACCAATTTATAGAATAATAATAAATATTAGATAATTTTATAAATACTAGCTTGTTTTTGTCCTTAATGATGAATATTAGATAATTTAAATTGCTTGACGCATATGCTTGAAGTGTTTAATTTGAATTTGTGGCTATTTTGCTTTTCAATCAAAAGGATAAAATAAAAAGAAAAGGACATTCAAATTTCAGAATAAAAGAAAACCCCAAAGGAGCCCATAAAGCCCTCCCCCCCGGCCTTTCGACCCAACTGGCCCGCTCTGCTCGCGCCCGCTTCCCCCCTCATCTCTCTCTCTACAGGTGGGTCCGCCCTGTGAGCGCCACCTCGCTTGCTCGCGCGCCCGCTCTCCCCTCTCCTCTACACTGTGGGTCCCATCTATCGGCGCTACCCCACTCGCCCGCGCACCCACTCCCTCTCTCTGCTCGGTGGGCCCCGCCTGCCAGCGGCTCCGAGCGCGCCCGCAGCCACCTCTCCCGCTCCGCGCGCACGCACGCCGAGAACGGCGGGGCCCCCGCGCCCGAAGCGAAATCGCAGCTGTCGGGGACCATAATTAGGGGTACCCTCAAGACCCCTAAATCTCAGCTGGTAACCCCCATCAGCACAAAGCTGCAAAGGCCTGATGGGTGCGATTAAGTCAAGGATCGGTCCATTCAAGGGACATGATCGTGCCTCACCCGAGCCTAGCCTCGGGCAAGGGAAGCCGACCCCGCAGAACCTACGTCTCGCCCGAGGACCCCCCTCCAGCAACGGGCACACTATCGGCTCGCCCGAGGCCCAGTCTTCACCGAGAAGCAACCTTGGCCACATCGCCACGCCGACCGACCAAATCGCAGGGGCATTTAACGCAAAGGTGGCCTGACACCTTTATCCTGACGCACGCCCTCCAGTCGACAGAGCCGAAGTGATCGCAGTCACTTCGCCGCTCTACTGACCGGTCTGACAAGAGGACAGCGCCGCCTGCGCCGCTACGACTGCTGAGCCACCCGACAGAGTGAGGCTGACAGCAGCCAAGGCCGGCCTCGGGCGTCATAGGAAACTCCGCCTCGCCCGACCCCAGGGCTTGGACTCGGGCTCAGCCCCGGAAGATGGCGAACTCCGCTCCGCCCGACCTAGGGCTCGGACTCGGGCTCAGCCCCGGAAGACGGCGAACTCCGCTCCGCTCGACCCAGGGCTCGGACTCGGGCTCAGCCCCGGAAGACGGCGAACTCCGCTCTGCCCGACCCAGGGCTCGGACATGGGCTCAGCCCCGGAAGACGGCGAACTCCGCTCCGCCCGAACCAGGGCTCGGACATGGGCTCAACCCCGGAAGACGACGAACTCCGCCTCGCCCGACCCCAGGGCTCGGACATGGGCTCAGCCCCAGAAGACGACGAACTCCGCTCCGCCCAACCCAGGGCTCGGACATGGGCTCAACCCCGGAAGACGACGAACTCCGCCTCGCCCGAACCCAGGGCTCGGACATGGGCTCAGCCCCAGAAGACGACGAACTCCGCTTCGCCCGACCCCAGGGCTCGGACTCAGCCCTAGCCTCAGCCGACGGTCTCCGCCTCGCCCGACCCAGGGGCTCGGACTCGACCACGGCCACGAAAGACAGACTCGACCTCGACCTCGGAGGAGCCTCCACATCGCCCAACCTAGGGCGCGGACCGACCACGTCGACAGGAGGCGCCATCATTACCCTACCCCAAGCTGACTCAGGCTACGGGGAACAAGACCGGCATCCCATCTGGCTCGCTCCGCCAGATAGGCAATGATGGCGCCCCGCACGCTCTGTGACGACGGCGGCTCTCGGCCCCCTTTCGGAAGCAAGAGGACGTCAGCAAGGACTCGACAGCCCCGACAGCTGTCCTTCCGCCAGGCTCCAGCGCTCCTCCGACGGCCACGACACCACACGAACCGGGTGCCAAAACCTCTCCGGCTGCCACGACGGCATGTACTTAGGGCGCTAGCTCTCCTCCGCTAGACATGTAGCACTCTGCTACACCCCCATTGTACACCTGGATCCTCTCCTTACGCCTATAAAAGGAAGGACCAGGGCCCTCTTACGGGAGGGTTGGCCCGCACGGAGAAGGACGGGACGGCGCTCGCGCAAGGCCGCTCGCTCCCACTCCCGCGTGGACGCTTGTATCCCCCTACTGCAAGCGCACCCGACTCAGGCGCGGGGCTAACACGAAGGCCGCGGGATCCACTCTCTCACGCCTGCCTCCCTCCGGCTGCCTCCTTTCCCCCCTTCGCGTACCGCCTTGCGTCGACCCATCTGGGCTGGGGCACGCGGCGACGATTCACTCGTCGGTCCAGGGACCCCCCGAGTTTCGAAACACCGACAGTTGGCGCGCCAGGTAGGGGCCTGCTGCGTGTTGACGAACAGCTTCCCGTCAAGCTCCAGATGGGCAGTCTCCAGCAACCTTTCCAGCCCGGGACGATGCTCCGTTTCGGGAATCTTGAGTTCATGTCCCTCGACGGCAGCTATGACATGATACTCCTTCCCCCGCCGTGCGACAGCGACAATGGCGGTCGACCACCCGCTCGCCGGCGGGGAAATCGACGACGCCTTCCCCACGTGGTGGAAGGACGACATTCGGGCTTATCCCGTCCCCTCCCCCGCCGACGGAGGAGGAGGCGGGGCAACCAAGGCCAAGCGAGAAGCGGCACCTCGTTGGATGTCGAGCGAGTCGACGGCGCCGGCGCCCCAACGGAGGGTGCGTCGGGCATCGATCTCGTGTCTGAGACGAAGACGAGCGCCGCCTCCCCGCAACACGCCAATCTCAAGCAAACGCACGACGCCAGCACGCTCGCGAAGGACTTGCTGGGCGTCACCCTCGTACCTGAGACAACGGTGCAGTCAGTCGCAGACGCGACCTCGTCACCGACCGTCGACCGAAAGGTACCGACCGATTCCCATCTCGTGTCTTTTGGATTCGGCCTCGACCCACCAAGCGACTCCGCTTCGGTGAGCACTCCCTTAGAGGCGAGTCCAAACCCTCTGGGGTATCGTGTACGGTCACCCTGGGACCGACTGACGGCCGACTCGACCTACGAGCCCTCGGGGTCTGAGGAAGATGGCGAGCCCCGGTGTCCCGGTGGATCGGGGTCCGAGGGAGCAGGAACGCTTGTGCTGATCCACCGGGACATCGGGCAGGAATGGGCGATCCAACCCCTGGCCGGAGAAGCACGTCATCTCCCCCAGGACATCCAGCACCGCATCGTCGACGACGTCAGGGTGAGGTCGCCGCCAGATTCTAGCGGAGTCGGCCAGAACCTGGCTGCAGCGGCAATACTCCTCCGCGCGATGCCGGAGCCATCAACCACCGAGGGGCGGCGTATCCAGGGAGAGCTCAAGAATCTCCTGGAGGACGCCGCAGTCCGACAGGCCGAAAGCTCTGCCTCCCGAAGGCAGGGGTTCCCCTCGGAACATCGCGCCGCGACTTCCCGATTCATGCGGGAAGCCTCGGTCCACTCCGGGCGCACGCGCAACATAGCGCCTACGGCCCCGGGTCGCCTCGACAACGAGCGCCACCATCACAACCGTTGGGCCCACCTCGACGACAGGGCGCACCGAGGCTACCACCCCAGGCGTGGGGGACGCTACGACAGAGGGGAGGATCGGAGTCCTTCGCCCGAACCACCCGGTCCGCAGGCTTTCAGCCGCGCCATACGACGGGCACCGTTCCTGACCCGGTTCCGAACCCCGACTACTATCACAAAGTAATCGGGGGAGACGAGACCGGAACTGTGGCTCGTGGACTATCGGCTGGCCTGCCAACTAGATGGAACGGACGATGACAACCTCATCATCCGTAACCTCCCCCTGTTCCTCTCCGACACCGCTCGAGCCTGGCTAGAGCACCTGCCCCCGGGGCAGATCTCCAACTGGGACGACCTGGTCCAAGCCTTCGCCGGCAATTTCCAGGGCACGTACGTGCGCCCTAGAAACTCCTGGGATCTCCGAAGCTGCCGCCAGCAGCCGGGAGAGTCTCTCCGGGACTACATCCGGCGATTCTCGAAGCAGCGCATAGAGCTACCCAACGTCACCGATTCAGATGTCATCGGCGCGTTCCACGCCGGCACCACCTGCCGCGACCTGGTGAGCAAGCTGGGTCACAAGAACCCCCACCAGGGCGAGCGAGCTGATGGACATCGCCACCAAGTTCGCCTCTGGCCAGGAGGCGGTTGAGGCCATTTTCCGGAAGGACAAGCAGCCCTAGGGCCGCCCACCGGAAGATGCTCCCGAGGTGTCAACTCAGTGCGGCGCCAAGAAGAAGGGCAAGAAGAAGTCGCAAGCGAAACGCGACGCCGTCGACGCGGACCTTGTCGCCGCCGCCGAGTACAAGAACCCTCGGAAACCTCCTGGAGGTGCCAACCTTTTCGACAAGATGCTCAAGGAGTCATGCCCCTATCATCAGGGGGCCGTCAAGCACACCCTCGAGGAGTGTGCCATGCTTCGACGACACATCCACAAGGCCAGGCCACCCGCGGAGGGTGGCAAGGCCCTCGACGACGCAAAGGAGGAAGATCACAAGGCAAGAGGGTTCCCCGAGGTCCGCGACTGCTTCATGATCTATGGCGGGCAAGTGGCGAACGCCTCGGCTCAGCACCGCAAGCAAGAGCGTCGGGAGGTCTGCTCGGTAAAGGTGGCGGCGCCAGTCTACCTAGACTGGTCCGACAAGCCCATCACCTTCGACCGGGCCGACCATCCAGACTACGTGCCGAGCCCGGGGAGATACCCACTCGTTGTCGACCCCATCATCAGCAACGTCAGGCTCACCAAGGTCCTCATGGGCGGAGGCAGCAGCCTCAACATCATCTACGCCGAGACCCTCGGGCTCCTGCAGATCGATATGTCCTCGGTCCGGACGGGTGCTGCGCCTTTCCACGGGATCGTCCCCGGGAAGCGCGTTCAACCCCTCGGACAACTCGACCTACCCGTCTGCTTCGGGACGCCCTCCAACTTTCGAAAGGAGACCCTCACGTTCGAAGTGGTCGAGCTTCGAGGAACCTACCTCGCAGTGCTGGGGAGGCCATGCTACGCCAAGTTCATGGCCGTCCCCAACTACACCTACCTCAATCTCAAGATGTCGGGCCCCAACGGGGTCATCACCGTCGGGCCCACGTACCGACACGCATACGAATTCGATGTGGAGTGCGTGGAGTATGCCGAGGCCCTCGCCGAATCCGAGGCCCTCATCGCTGACCTGGAGAGCCTCTCTAGGGAGGCGCCCAACGTGAAGCGCCACGCCGGCAACTTCGAACCAGCGCAGACGGTCAAGTCCGTCCCTCTCGACCCCTGCAACGACGCCTCCAAGCAGATCTGGATCGGCTCCGAGCTCGACCCCAAATAGGAAGCAGTGCTCATCGACTTTCTCCGCGCAAACGCCGACGTTTTCGCGTGGAGTCCCTCGGACATGCCCGGCATACCGAGGGAAGTCGCCGAGCACTCTCTGGATATTCGAGCTGGGGCCCGACCCGTGAAGCAGCCTCTGCGCTGATTCGACGAAGAAAAGCGCAGAGCCATAGGCGAGGAGATCCACAAGCTAATGGCGGCAGGGTTCATCAAAGAGGTATTCCATCCCGAATGGCTTGCCAACCCTGTGCTTGTGAGAAAGAAAGGGGGGAAATGGCGAATGTGTGTAGACTACACTGGTCTAAACAAAGCATGTCCGAAGGTTCCCTACCCTCTGCCTCGCATCGATCAGATCGTGGATTCCACTGCTGGGTGTGAAACCCTGTCTTTCCTTGAGGCCTACTCAGGGTATCACCAGATCAGGATGAAAGAGTCCGACCAGCTCGCGACTTCATTCATCACACCCTTCGGCATGTATTGCTATGTTACAATGTCGTTTGGTTTGAGGAATGCGGGGGCAACGTACCAGCGATGCATGAACCATGTGTTTGGCGAACACATCGGCCGAACGGTCGATGCCTACGTCGATGACATCGTAGTCAAGACGAGGAAGGCCTCCAACCTCCTTTCTGACCTTGAAGCGATGTTCCGATGTCTCAAGGCGAAAAGCGTAAAGCTTAATCCCGAAAAGTGTGTCTTCGGGGTCCCCCGAGGCATGCTCTTGGGGTTCATCGTCTCCGAGCGGGGCATCAAAGGCAACCCGAAGAAGATCGCAGCCATCACCAGCATGGGGCCAATCAAGGACTTGAAAGACGTACAGAGGGTCACGGGATGTCTCGTGGCTCTGAGCCGCTTCATCTCCTGCCTCGGCGAAAGAGGTCTGCCTCTGTACCGCCTCTTAAGGAAAGCTGAGTGCTTCGCTTGGACTCCCGAGGCCGAGGAAGCCCTCGGGAACCTGAAGGCGCTCCTCACGAACGCGCCCACCTTGGTGCCCCCCTGCCGGAGAAGCCCTCTTGATCTACGTCGCCGCAACCACCCAGGTGGTTAGCGCCGCGATCATGGTTGAGAGACAAGAAGAAGGGCATGCATTGCCCATCCACAGGCCAGTCTACTTCATCAGTGAGGTACTGTCCGAGACCAAGATTCGCTACCCACAAATCCAGAAGCTGCTGTACGCGGTGATCCTGACACGGCGGAAGTTGCGACACTACTTCGAGTCTCATCCGGTGACTATGGTGTCATCCTTCCCCCTGGGAGAGATCATCCAGTCCCGAGAGGCCTCGGGTAGAATTGTGAAGTGGGCGGTGGAGATCATGGGCGAGACGATCTCGTTCGCCCCTCGGAAGGCCATCAAGTCCCAGGTCTTGGCGGACTTCGTGGCTGAATGGGCCAACACCCAGCTCCCGACGGCTCCGATCCAACCGGAGCTCTGGACCATGTTTTTCGATGGGTCGCTGATGAAGACGGGGGCCGGCGCAGGCCTCCTCTTCGTCTCGCCCCTCGGGAAGCACCTACGCTACGTGCTACGCCTCCACTTCCCGGCGTCCAACAACGTGGCTGAGTACGAGGCTCTGGTAAACGGGTTGCGAATCGCCATCGAGCTGGGGGTCCGACGCCTCAACGCTCGCGGCGACTCGTAGCTCGTCATTGACCAAGTCATGAAGAACTCCCACTGCCGCGACCCGAAGATGGAAGCCTACTGCGATGAGGTTCGGCGCTTGGAAGACAAGTTCTACGGGCTCGAGCTCAACCACATCGCCCGACGCTACAACGAGACTACGGACGAGCTGGCTAAAATAGCCTCGGGACAAACAACAGTTCCCCCAGACGTATTCTCCTGAGACCTGCATCAACCCTCCGTCAAGACCAAGGACACGCCCGAGCCTGAGGCACCTTCGGCTCCGCCCGAGGCACCCTCGGCTTAGTCCGAGGTACCCTCGGCACGGTCCGAGGCACCTTCGGCTCCGCCCGAGACACCCTCGGCTCAGTCCGAGGTACCCTCGGCCCAGCCCGAGGTACCCTCGGCCCCCGAGGGTGAGGCACTGCACGTCGAGGAGGAACCGAGCGAGGTCACGCCTAATCAAAGCTGGCAGACCCCGTACCTGCAATATCTCCACCGAGGAGAGCTGCCCCTCGACCAAGCCGAAGCTTGACGGTTGGTGCGGCGCGCAAAGTCTTTCGTCTTGCTGGGAGACGGGAAGGAGCTCTACCACCACAGCCCCTCAGGCATCCTCCAGCGATGCATTTCCATCGCCGAAGGCCAGGAGCTCTTGAAAGAGATACACTCGGGGGCTTGCGGCCATCACGCAGCACCTCGAACCCTCGTTGGAAATGCCTTCCGACAATGATTCTACTGGCTGACGCTACTAGAATCGTCCGCACCTGCGAAGGGTGTCAGTTCTACGCGAGGCAGACCCATCTGCCCGCTCAGGCTCTGCAGACCATACCCATCACCTGGTCGTTTGCTGTGTGGGGTCTGGACCTCGTTGGCCCCTTGCAGAAGGCACCCGGGGGCTACACGCACCTATTGGTCGCCATCGACAAATTCTCCAAGTGGATCGAGGTCCGACCCCTAAACAGCATCAGGTCCGAATAGGCGGTGGCGTTCTTCACCAACATCATCCATCGCTTTGGGGTCCCAAACTCCATCATCACCGACAACGGTACCCAGTTCACCGGCAGAAAGTTCCTGGACTTCTGCAAGGATCATCACATCCGGGTGGACTGGGCTGCCGTGGCGCACCCCATGACGAATGGGCAAGTGGAGCGGGCCAACGGCATGATCCTGCAAGGACTCAAGCCTCGGATCTACAACGACCTCAACAAGTTCGGCAAGCGGTGGATGAAGGAACTCCCCTTGGTGGTCTGGAGTCTGAGGACAACGTCGAGCCGAGCCACGGGCTTCACACCGTTCTTTCTAGTCTATGGGGCCGAGGCCATCTTGCCCACAGACCTAGAATACGGTTCTCCGAGGGCGAGGGCCTACACCGACCAAAGCAACCGAGCCAACCGAGAAGACTCACGGGACCAGCTGGAGGAGGCTCGGGACGTGGCCTTACTACACTCGGCGTGGTACCAGCAGTCCCTGTGACGCTACCACGCCCGAGGGGTTCGGTCCCGAGACCTCCAGGTGGGCGACCTGGTGCTTCGGCTACGACAAGATGCCCGAGGGCGGCACAAGCTCACGCCTCCCTGGGAAGGGCCGTTCGTCATCGCCAAGGTTCTGAAGCCCAGAACATACAAGCTGGCCAACAGTCAAGGCGAGGTCTACGGCAACGCTTGGAACATCCAACAGCTACGTCGCTTCTACCCTTAAGATGCTTTCAAGTTGCTCGTATACCTCGTTCACACACCAAGTCTGGTCGTCAAGGAAGGGTCAGCCTTGCCTCGGCAAAGCCCGACCCTCCCTCGGGGGCTAGAAGGGGGCAACCCCCTCTGCGTCAAAATTTTCCTCGAAAAAAAAATATTTTCTGCCAGAATGCCTTTCGTGCTCTTCGACTACTTCAAAAGTGGATCCTGAAAACGACGGAGTACACGTAAGCAGCCAAGGCTGACCGAGCCGAGGGACTCCTACGCCTCCGGGATACGGATACCTCACTCATCACCTTCTGCGATAAGTAACTCGTGCTCGGATAAGTGACTCCACGGACCGAACAAGTCTTCATGCTCGAGAGCTCCTCTGCCGAAATGATTTTTCGGGCCTTCTCGACTGCGCCGGTAACAGAACCCCATGGACGAGTAAGAGCACGCGTAAGCGGCAAGGCCGACCGAGCCGAGGGATTCCTACGCCTCCGGGATACAGATACCTCACTCATCACCTTCTGTGAAAAGCAACTCTCGCCCGTACAAACAATTCTGTTACCGACAAATGAGTCCGGATACTCGAAACAAGAGGAAAAGAAACGCAGCTTTACAACACGACGACGATGTGTTTAGGCCTCGGCGGCCGCAGAAAACATACACACACTACAAGACAATCTGATCCTGCAGGCTCGGACGTCGACAGCCGAAGGGGGCAGCAGCACCCTCGGCATCAACTACAACTTCGGCGGGGTCTGACCTAGCCTCGGACGGCGACGCGGTCGGAGGGCCCCCACTCTAAAGGACGACATCAGCACCACACCCGGGCCATCGCCGCCAGGGTCTTCTTCGAGAATCCGGCCCGAGCAGGCGGCTCGGCCGGCCACCTCGAGGCCTCGGCCAGCTGTCCCCCAAAGACATCAGCTCGGCTTGTGGCCTCGGCAGCTCAACTCCGGCGTCGGTTCCGCCAGTGGACGACCCGGCCAAGCTCTAGCCAACCACACCTCCTTTCCGAAGCCAACTCTGCCTCCACCCGTGCTGACGCCGCTACCTCCGGCTTCGGCTCATCGAAGGGCGGCCGAGGGGTTCCTTTAACTAAGCAAGAGGGGCCTCGGACAGCAAGGCCGACCGAGCCGAGGGACTCCTACGCCTCCGGGATACGGATACCTCACTCGTCGCCTTTGCACGAGGCAACTCACGCTCGGTGAAGCGGTTCAGATAATCGACAAGGCGAGTCTCAGTGCTCGAAATGAAGAAAAAACACGGCTCCATGCCGAAAATACGTACACGTTCAGGCCTCGACAGCCGCATTGAACAAGACACCGGCATTCAAGGTGCCAATACAAACGGAACTCCGGTTCTGTCCCCACGGCAGCAGCGATGGCCCCAGGGCGGAAGCCGCTGCGACCTTGCCCTCGCCCGCGCCGACGCTCGAGGGTCGAGGACAAGTACAAAGGGCCGGAGGCCTGGAGCACGGATGGTGGCAGTGATCCCGTCGGCGACGGGGACTTCTCGGGCCACATCCACCTCGGCACATTCGAGGGAGCATCAGCCCATCAGCAGATCCCCACTCAGATCCTCCCGGACGAGTGGAGCACCGACCTCCACGCGGAGGCCCCGTACCGTTGCAAAGGCAGGACGACCCTAGAACACGAACGCCGCTCTAGCGGCGCGCGATGTTTTAGGCGGTCCACCCGTGCGCACGGCGCGACAACCGCCCTCGCGGCAGGAGGGGGCACCGGGAGCCAAGCTGGCGAGCCCAACGTGCTGGAGCTGGCGACACCCGCCATCGACCGGCCCCATGTTGTCGAAGTCTGCCCCGCTCGCAGGGCTAGTGAGCGCCCTCTCCCTTGGATGCTGAAGGGGAGGCTGACCCACGAATCCGCGCGGGAGGTAGAGCTCCGGCTCAGCCTGGCCTCCACCCCAGCGAGGATGATGAACATCCTTGAAGCTGAGGGCGGGACCAAGATCGCAGCCCGGCTCGCTTCTCCCCGCCATCAAGCTGGTGGTCACCGTCTTGGGTGACCACCGGCGAGGGGATGCAGCCAGGCTACATGATGAAAATCCTTGAAGCCGAACGATGGCTGAAAGGTACCAACTTCCACGAAGTTGCGTTCCTCCGACGACAAGGCGGAAGGATTGCGGGCGTCCCCCATCCGGGGGGGCTCGGAAGATGGAAAGGCACGATGCATGAGGGGAGCGCGAAGGACATGGTTGCCCTCCAAGGGGGTCGCCCCCCTTTTAAAGGCGACTCTCCCCACTTGCGCCCTCAACCGTTGCGGGTTGAGTCTTCTCCAACACGCTCCAAGATTCTCCCCCCCACGGTGCGAGGGCTGGGTCCCACATGTCATGCAAGCCGGTCCAGGGGAGAAGAAGTCAACCCGCCACGCGCGCGGTGCATGCAACCACCCGACGGTTACAAGCACTCCTCCACTTTCGCCCAGACCAGCGGGCGAAAGGGCGGACAGCCATGCAGGCGGCATGCAACCGTGCCAAGTGGGCGCGCCCCTTCGACTCCAACGAGCCCAGCATGGAGGTCCAGGCCCACGCGTCATGCAACCGGCACGCCGGTTGCTACGTGCGAGCAACTGCACCGCCACTCACGCCACTACCACGCCTCCTCAACTGTGGAGTCAATACCACGACTCAAGGCAACCCTGCAGCGCCAGCCAAGCGCGACGGTCAAATGCGGTCAAAATTGGGCCGGCAGTAATGGCAGTGACAGGCAGGCAGAAGCAGCGGTCACGTCGTCGGCCAAGCTCACGTCTCATCTAGGGGCAGTGGGGGAGCCCTCCCTCACGGCGTGAAGACGGCGCGCCCGTGATCCGTTCCTCGAACGGCGCGCACACGCGCAACGACCGCCTCGCGAACCACTCGCCCCGTCGCATTAACTCCGCGGCAGGACAGGCGGCGCCTCAGGCGGGAGAAGCAAGCGACGCTTCACCTTCGCCATAATGACCGCGTCGAAAAAGGTACGCCACGCCATTCAACTTCGCATCCTTTTCCTTTTCCTCTTTCTCTCTCTTACAACAGGGACCGGGAAAGGGGGATACCCCGAAAAGGACCCTTCTCCGTGAAGAAAACAGGCTCCGAGCCTCCCTACTGATCAGAGGTTCGAAGGCCGGCCCCTCGGAGGGGTTCAACGGCCGCCTCAGATCGATTGGGTTTTGCGCCCACTACTGGTCAGAGGTTCGATGGCCGGCCCCTCGAAGGGTTCAACGGCTGCCTCAGGCCACTCGGGCTCCGCGCCCACTACTGATCAGGGGTTCGTAGGCTGGCCCTCGAAGGGTTCACAGTCGCCTCAGACACAGAGCGAGGGATGACCCTGGGTACGTTCGATACATAACCAAGGCTCGGGCTACGCTCCCGAGGTACCCTAGGACATTTCCGAGACCAGCGGGAGCGATCTTGTAACGGAATCCCATCAGAGGGAGGCATCGAGCCCTCGGACCCCGTCAAAGGGGACCGGGTCCGGCAGATCACCCGCAGGTACTTTTGGAGCGCGCCTTCGGGCCTCTAGCCGACCCCTAGCAAATGGGGCATGGGCGTCCGCTCGGATTACCCGCCAGCAGCTCACCGGAAACACCATGTTCGGCGCCCTCCGAGGACAACATGGCGCTTTCCCCCCCTCCTCCTTGCGGAAAGGCGACGCAGGGGCGTATGTAAAAAAGACGAGTCTGTCCTTGACCGTCCTCTCGCCCTGTGCAGAGGCTTGGGGACTGCTCTCGCAAACCCGGCTCCGGCCGAACCGTTGACAGCGTCAACATACCAGCCCGAGAACTTGGGACCCGACCGTGCACTCGGGCTACGACCAACTCGCATGAGGGGACAACTAGACCAGCCGAAGTGTTGCGAAACGCACTAAGACCTCGAAGGAGTAAAACTACTCCTCCGAGACCTCGGGGGCTACACCCGGCGGGTGCGCTCGCGCGCACCCACCGGAACGGAATGCAACCGAAAAAGGCTGGTCCCCTTGCAAAAAAGTGCGGCAAAAGCCTCCAAGCGAGTATTAGTACTCCCTTGGAGGCTCGGGGGCTACTGTCGGGGACCATAATTAGGGGAACCCTCAAGACCCCTAAATCTCAGCTGGTAACTCCCATCAGCACAAAGCTGCAAAGGCCTGATGGGTGCGATTAAGTCAAGGATCGGTCCATTCAAGGGACATGATCGTGCCTCGCCCGAGCCTAGATCGGGCAAGGGAAGCCGACCCCGCAGAACCTACGTCTCGCCCGAGGACCCCCCCTCCAGCAACGGGCACACTATCGGCTCGCCCGAGGCCCAGTCTTCACCGAGAAGCAACCTTGGCCACATCGCCACGCCGACCGACCAAATCGCAGGGGCATTTAATGCAAAGGTGGCCTGACACCTTTATCCTGACGCATGCCCTCCAGTCGATAGAGCCAAAGTGACCGCAGTCACTTCGCCGCTCTACTGACCGGTCTGACAAGAGGACAGCGCCGCCTGCGCCGCTCCGACTGCTGAGCCACCCGACAGAGTGAGGCTGACAGTAGCCAAGGCCGGCCTCGGGCGTCATAGGAAACTCCGCCTCGCCCGACCCCAGGGCTCGGACTCGGGCTCAGCCCCGGAAGACGGTGAACTCCGCTCCGCCCGACCCAGGGCTCGGACTCGGGCTCAGCCCCGGAAGACGGCGAACTCCGCTCCGCCCGACCCAGGGCTCGGACTCGGGCTCAGCCCCGGAAGACGGCGAACTCCGCTCCGCACGACCCAGGGCTCGGACATGGGCTCAGCCCCGGAAGACGGCGAACTCTGCTCCGCGCGACCCAGGGCTCGGACTCGGGCTCAGCCCTGTAAGACGGCGAACTCCGCTCCGCCCGAACCAGGGCTCGGACATGGGCTCAACCTCGGAAGACGACGAACTCCACCTCGCCCGACCCTAGGGCTCGGACATGGGCTCAGCCCCAGAAGACGACGAACTCCGCTCCGCCCGACCCAGGGCTCGGACATGGGCTCAACCCCGGAAGACGACGAACTCCGCCTCGCCCGAACCCAGGGCTCGGACATGGGCTCAGCCCCAGAAGACGACGAACTCCACCTCGCCCGACCCCAGGGCTCGGACTCAGCCCTGGCCTCAGCCGACGGTCTCCGCCTCGCCCGACCCAGGGGCTCAGACTCGACCACGGCCACGGAAGACAGACTCGACCTCGACCTCGGAGGAGCCTCCACATCGCCCAACCTAGGGCGCGGACCGACCACGTCGACAGGAGGCGCCATCATTACCCTACCCCGAGCTGACTCAGGCTACGGGGAACAAGACCGGCGTCCCATCTGGCTCGCTCTGCCAGATAGGCAATGATGGCGCCCCGCACGCTCTGTGATGACGGCGGCTCTCGGCCCCCTTACGGAAGCAAGAGGACGTCAGCAAGGGCTCGACAGCCCCGACAGCTGTCCTTCCGCCAGGCTCCAGCGCTCCTCCAACGGCCACGACACCACACGAACCGGGTGCCAAAACCTCTCCGGCTACCACGACGGCATGTACTTAGGGCGCTAGCTCTCCTCCGCTAGACACGTAGCACTCTGCTACACCCCCATTATACACCTAGATCCTCTCTTTACGCCTATAAAAGGAAGGACCAGGGCCCTCTTACGGGAGGGTTGGCCCGCGCGGAGAAGGACGGGACGGCGCTCGCGCAAGGCCGCTCGCTCCCACTCCCGCGTGGACGCTTGTATCCCCCTACTGCAAGCGCACCCGACTCAGGCGCGGGGCTAACACGAAGGCCACGGGATCCACTCTCTCACGCCTGCCTCCCTCCGGCTGCCTCCTTTCCCCCTTCGCGTACCGCCTCGCGTCGACCCATCTGGGCTGGGGCACGCGGCGACGATTCACTCGTCGGTCCAGGGACCCCCCGGGTTTCGAAACACCGACAGTAGCCCCTGACCCCTTTTGGAGCATCTGCGCACGCCCACTCCTCCCCTCGTCTCATTTCTCTCGCCCAAACCACCCTCACCCCGAGCTCGCCGGAGCTCTTCCCCACCGAGCCGCTCGCGCTCAAGATTCCCCACGGCGAGATCGCCCCACCGTTCCTGACCGTGGTCCACCACCGCCGCCTGAAGCTCTGCCCCAGTCGAGCTTCACCCAAGGTAAACTCGTCGGCCGGACTTTCTTTTCTCTCTCCCCTATTCTCTCTTCTTCGTCGTGTAGTCGTCAGTAATGATCGACGATAGCATTGCTCCGTCGCGCCGTGGTCCTTCGGTCAATTGCCACCGCCCCCACATTCCCTATTTCACCAGAGCGTCGCCGGGGCCCTCCCCATTCCCATGCACGCGCAGTCGAAGGAAGAAGGCAGATCTGACGGCTGGGCCCCGCCTGGCAGCCTCCCCGCGCCGGTCCTCCTTCCCCCCTCTCTAAGTCGCTGACGCCCGGCCCCACTCGGCAGCTGCGCTAGCCGGTCGCCAACCGGGAGATCCCCGCCCGTCAGCGCAGCCCTGCCTGGGCCACTGAGTCGCTGACCTCTGCCCCCCACCTATCGGCTACACGCGTGGTCCGCGCCCGCACGCCCGCCCCCGCCGATTTTAATCTCGGTCGTGGATCCGAGATCCGATGACCGAGGAAGCCTGATACCCCTTCGCCCGCATTTTTAACTAAAGGCCCCGGGTTTCTGGAAATAAACCCACTGTCCATTTTCCTTTCATCTGAGCCCCTGGAACCTTGCAGTTAGGCCCTCGGACCTTTAGTTAATCAGTAAAATGTATTTAATTTAGATTTTAAATCCCAAAACCTGTAAAATTCATAACTTGGCCATATGAACACCGAATTAGGTGCTTCGAATTGCATTCGTTCATTTTGTTTTTGTCTATCTACTGAAAGTATGGTCATTCGCTGTTTTGGTATCTCAATTTATAGTTGATACCTAGTTTAAAGATTATGCTACTGGAGCCTTAATAGAAATAGAACAAAGATAGGAAACCCTAACAAATGTTCAAATACTCAAGTTTATAGGCTTAACATTATCTGATGTGTCATCCCATCACTGAACTAATTATACCTGAACAAGCAAATAACCACATAGACTTGGTTAGTGAATAATGAACCACTTTGTATAGTGATCTACCCTAGGCTTAGGGCACACCTCTTTGTTCGTACCTTTTTGATGAACCTATGTTTACTCTGTTGCAACTGTTTGGTGTACTGTTCTTTTGTGACTTCTCCAAGTGTGTTCAATGAATGATTGTTTTGTGTAGACAACGAGTAGTCCATGTTTCTCAAGGGAGTTGCATGAGAAGTCCCTGACCAGTAACTTGGTGAAAGCAAGTGTCGTCATCTGATCCATTATGCCCTACTTATTTTATAATTTACTCTCCCGCATACCATGATCAACCTAAGGATTGACTTTTTTTTCTGTTTATCTTGTCCCTCCGTTCCAAAATAATAATCGTTTTAGCTATAGATTTTTATGTCTATATTTATATGGATAACTATAAACCTAGACATATATAGAACACATACATTAATTTAATTATTGTATGAAAATAAAAACGTAAAACAATTTTTAATTTAAGACGGAGTGAGGTGAGTAAATGACGATTGCTTTGCTTGATAGTGACGACAAAATTGTACACGTACAAACCTTCATTTGCAGAAGTCGATTTCACACCAGAATAAAGTTTACACGCGAGATGCCATGGATTATTATTTACAACAAGTGTACTGGTACACGTAACTGCAAAAGTTTGAGTCGATCCATATGTTGACTACTTATTTATTGTTTAATTAATAAAATAAAATAAAATGATAATTAAAACGAAAACAGATGCACACCACCATGTCACATTAGTGGATAGGACGGGCGGATGGCGATGCCGCAGAGCCCCTCCGGCTTGCCGGCGACGTCTTTCTTCATCCTGATGTATCCGCCGTCGCCCCACCCCTGCCCCCACGAGTTCTTGACGATCCAGTACCTGTCGCCGCCGGCCGCCTCCTGGCCGTAGCCGACGACGGTGACGCCGTGGTTGAGGTTGGTCCCGCAGGGCCCGTTGTACACTCCCTTCTTGTAGTGCTGGAAGTTGTCGCCGCCGGCCTCGATGGACACGGCCACGGGCTGCCCCGCCACGGCGTTGGCCAGCGACGCCTCGCTCCGGGTGGCCACGCGCCGGAGCCCGGCGATGCTGACCGCGTTGTGGGAGAGCTTGGCCCTGTTGCAGGCGTCCGTGGTGCCCGTGTACGGGTAGTCGGCCTCCGTGGTGATGCCGCCGTTGGAGGCGATCCACCGCAGCGCGCGGTAGCTGATGCCGCCGTCGCAGCCGTCGTCCAGCGTGTCGCAGTCCACTAGCTCCTGCTCCGACAGGGACACCAGCTTCCCCGTCCGGATCTGGTAGATGCCTTCGACTACCGCCACTGTCGAGAAGGCCCAGCACGACCCTGCGTGCACGATCCGATCCGATCCCGTCACCCGTCCATCCAGGACAAAAGCATGTGCGTTTTGCGCAGTGACAAGCATGCATGCATGTGGTTTAGAGAGACAGGCAAGAGCAACAACTGGTGGCAAGGCAAATGACAGGTGCCAGGCAGGACGGAATGATGATGGTGTCGGTTACGGACTGTGCGTACCACATCGGCCTTGGTTCTTCACCGGCGTCACGGCGCCGCTGGCTCGCCAGTCCACGCTCGCCGGCGCGGAGGCGGACAGGTTCACGTACACCGGCAGCTGGCCCGGCGCGCCCCCGACGGCGTCAACCGGCCCCGCGCGCGTGGTGATCACCGACTCGTCAGCGGGCAGCTGCGCCGGCGCGGGCGCCGTGTACATGGCCATGAACTCCTGGTTGGTGAGGTCGGTGTAGGCCGTCTCGCCGAGCTCGTACGTGAGCCCCGCCGCCTCGGCCTCGGCGTTGGTGGCCTCGATGTATGCCATGTTGCGCGCGTACACCCAGAACCGCCGCCGCTCCTCGGCGACCGTGGCGTAGGACTTGTTGTACGCCGCCTTCCACCGCTGGAACCGCTCTATCATCGAGCTGTCGTCGGTGCTCATGCTCCCCACCATGTCGCCGGCGCGTCTGTGGGCCCTCGCCGACGAGCAGCCGTGGTGGAAGAGAGCGAGGAGGAGGAGAAGGAGCACGCATGGCAGCGACCGTTTGGAGGAGGACGCCATGGCTGATCGATCGGGACTGGTTGGCCCAGCGCTGTGGTAGGTCTACGCTTATGGTAACAGGAAGAGACAGATGATTATTGATCCAGGTGCATATATAAACGAGTGGTGCTGAGATGGATATACGTACAGAACTGTGATTGGAGGAGAGGGGACGGACAAGTCAAGCTGCACCTTCCCAACAGCAGCAGTGCTGACAAAACTAGTAGATACACACCACTTCAAACTTGTGATGCCCAAAAAAAACATGTTTACTATAAACCAAATACTCCCTCTATTTTTAAATATATGACTGAAAGAAAAATATGTCCTTAAACCATTTCTATAAATATTTTGGTGATTAAATGCTCAACATATATTGTTTTGTGATAAGTATCAAAGAGATGTAAATGAAAAAGCAAGGTATGACTCTAGCCTTAATAAATTGTTTTTTGGTATTAACATATTCTTCTAAGTGCTAGGAACCTTGTCAAATCGAGAGAAATCAGATTGGAGAAGTTTGGCTCAGGCGAGTCAGACTTGCACCAGCCTGCGGTGCACCAGACTGTCTGGTGTGCATCAGCAGTGTCCGGTGCCTAGGCTGGCGCGGCCGACGAACAGGCCGCTCTCGGGAAAAACATCGCTCTGCGGCTATAATTCACCAGACAGTCCGGTGTGCACCGGACTGTCCGGTGAGCCCACGGCCAACGATCGACTTCACTACAGGGGCCAACGGTCGACTACCACCGGGTCAGAAACGGTCAGAAAAAACTGAGCGACGGTTAGGTGTGCACCGGACTGTCCGGTGCGCCCATCGACAGAAAGCTGCAACGCTTGTGGGGGTAGGCTATAAATACCTCCAACCGACCATTTGGAGAGTAGAAAGCCCAAGCACAACACCAAGCACCCATTGAACATCCTAAGACGCAGAGACTTCGCATACAAGCATCCGGTTCATTGTGATTGAGATTCGAGCACTTCTTTGAGTTGTAACTCCGTTGTGGTGCTTTCGTGTGCTCGTTCTTGTCTTGAACGTGTTGGTGCTGCAACTCTCGCTCTTGTGTGTGTTGCTATTCCCTCCTTACTCATATGCTTATTCGAGATCTTTTGTGTAAGGTGTGAGAGACTCCAAAGTGTGGAGATTCTTCACAAAGGGATATTGTTGAGATAAACCATGTGTTTGGTTGCCTGTATTTGCTGGTGCTTGCATCGTGGGATGCAATGAGCTGGTGTTTGGTTGTTGTCAACCAGGCTCTACGCGTGCGATGTGTGTGTTTGGTTACCTGCGTGCAGATGTGGAGTTAGGCTCGCACGATACTTAAAGCACCATGGGCCAGGCTCTGCAGGCACGAGCAAATTGGTCGCATCTCTGGAGCCAGGCTCTCGCGGCCTAGCTCATGCAGCTGGGCTACCGGGAGAAGCCAACCAAACAGACAAAGAGAACCGTGATGTCGGCATTTCAGACCCGGGGGGTCCCTGGACCGACTAGTAAATTTGTCACTGCGTGTCCCTGCCCATATGGGTTGGCGCGAGATGGAACACAAGGGGAAAGCGAGCCTTGTATTATCCTGCACCAGGGTGCTCGTAGTAGGGGTTACAAGTGTTGCGAGAGAGCGAGTAGGAGAGAGCGAGAGAGAGAGGGTGAGGGTCTGGCCCTGCCCGTCTTCTCCCGTCCCTTTGTCGTGTGTCTACTCGTCCTCCTGTCGTGCCCCCTTTTTCCCTTTTCTCCTCCCCCCCCCCCCCCCCGTGGGGCCCTGGACACCCCTTTTATAGACACAAGGAGATGCCCAGCTGTACAATGGGGGTGTAGCTGGGAGCTAATGTGGCTGGCAGGGAAGTGCCCTGAGCCCTATACAGATAATAATGTGGCCATCGCGGGAGCGACTTGAGCCCTGTAGAGGTAGTAACGTGGCCGTCGGGGGAGCGACTTGAGCCCTGTAGAGGTAGTAACGTGGCCGTCGTGGGAGCGACTTGAGCCCTGTAGCGTCATAGCTGATGGCGCGGCATGGATCCTGCTGACGTCTCCTTGCTTTCATAGGGGGCTTGAGAACCACCGACGTCATGGACGCACGTGGGGAGCCATCATTGCCTGTTACCGGGGTAAGCTAGATGGGACGCTGTTCTTGTTCCTTCGTAGCCTGAGCTAGCTAGGAGTAGGGTAATGATGTATCCCTTGTGGCGCGGTCGATCCGAGCCTGAGGTCGGGCGAGGCGGCGACTCCTCCGAGGCCGAGGCTGGGGCCGAGGCCCAGGGTTGGGCGAGGATGTGACTCTTCCCGAGGCCGAGGCTGAGGCCGAGCCCTAGGGTCGGACGAGGCGGAGCTTCCTGTTGCGCCCGAGGCTGAACTTGGTTGTTGTCGGTTTTGCCCGGGTGGTTGGCACGGCAGCCGGAGCGGGGCGGGCGGCGCTATTTTCCTGTCAGATCGATCAGTGAAAGGGCGAAGCGACTGCGGTCACTTCGACCTTGTCGACTGAGGCACGCGTGTTAGGATAAGGTGTTAGGCGATCCCAGCATTAAATGCGCATGCAACACGGTCGGCTGGTAAGGCGATTTGGCCAAGGTCGCTTGCGCGACAAGGCTTGCCTTTGGCTGAGCCGAGGGTGTGCTCACCGCCTGAGAAGACCCTCGGGCGAGACGTGAATTCGTCCGGGACCACTGTTCCTGCCCGACGCTGGGCTCGGTCAGGGCGAGGTCGCGTCCCTCAGTAGACGAAGCTTTGACTTTGACCCGAACTGCCAGTGTTCATGGTTTGCTTTGAAAGTGTTTACTAGCCGTGATTGGGAGTGTTGGGGGTACCCTAATTACGGTACCCGACAGTAGCCCCCGAGCCTCGAAGGGAGTGTAGGCACTCGCTTGGAGGTTCTGCCGGATTTTTGTGAGGGGACCAGCCTTTCTCGGTTATGTTTCGTTCTGGTGGGTGCGCGCGAGCGCACCCGCCGGGTGTAGCTCACGAGACCTTGGAGGAGTGGTTTGACTCCTCTGAGGTCTTAATTCTCACTGTGATGCCTCGGTCGGCCTAGCGGTTCCCTCATGCGGCCTGGCTGCAGCCCGGGTGCATGGTCAAGCTCCGAGTCTTTGAGCTGGTTTGTTGACGCTGTCAACAGTTTTGGCCGCAGCCGGGTGCGAGGGCAGCCCCCGAGCCTCTGCACGGAGCGAGAGGACGGTCGAGGATTGTCTCGACTTTTATTATACGCCCCTTTCGTCGCCTTTTCGCAAGGAGGAAGGAGGGGAAAGCGCCACGTTACCCTCGGAGGGCACCAATCATGGTGTTTCCAGTGAGTTGCTAACGGGTGATCCGAGTGGACGCCCATGCCCCGTTTGTTAAGGGTCGTCTAGTGGCCCAGAGGCGCGCTCCAAAAGTACCTGCAGGGGATTTGCTGGACCCGAACCCATTTCGATAGGGTCCGAGGGCTCGGTGCCTCCCTCCGGTGGGATTCCACTATAAATCGTTCCCGCTGGTCTCAGAAATGTCCTAGGGTACCTCGGGAGCGTAGCCCGAGCCTCGGCCATGTAACGGACGTACCCAGGGTCATCCCTCACTCTGCGTGCTCTGGGGCGGCTGTCGAACCCTTCCGAGGGGCCAGCCTTCGAACCCCTGATCAGTAATGGGCACGGAGCCCGAGTGCTCTAGGGCGGCTGTCGAACCCTTCCGAGGGGCCAGTCTTCGAACCCCTGATCAGTAAGAGGGCTCGAGGGCCCGTATCCTTCGCGGAGAAGGATCCTTTTCGAAATATCCCCTTTCCCGATCCCTGTGGCAAGAGAGAGAGAAAGGGGAAACGGAAAAGGATATGAAATTAAATAACGTGGCGCACCTTTATTTGACGCGGTCATCATGACGGAGGTGAAACGTCGCCCGCTTCGCCTGCCAAAGGTGTCGCTTGCTCTGCCAAGGAGTTAATGCGATGGGATGGGCGATCCGCGGGGCGTCTGCTGCGCGTGCGCGAGTCGTTCGAGGAACGGAAAGACCGTTTCACCTCCGGGTTTGAATTTCGCGGCGGGTTCGGGCGAAGTTTTGAACGGACCTTGCCTGGGCCTTTATATACCCGGAAGAGGGGCCGGCGGTGGTTCTTTACCCTATCGTTTGTGCTTGCCTTCTGCTTCGGTTTCCGCAACCTCGAGAGAATAGCCAGAGAAAAGAAAACCGCGCACCTCATCCCCTCCGCCGCCACCGCTTCCGCCCGGCGATGGGTGACAAGGTGACCGTTGTTCTGCCTCGCGACCCGTGGCCTTTCTCTACTGTTTCTGTGGGGGACCTGGAGGCCCTGGTCACCGATGGTTTGCTGTGTCCCCTCTCCGGTGAGCCGCAGCCGGAGTGGATGGCTCCTGGGAGTGGGGTCGGCCCGACTCCATTGCCGGGGTACGTGGTCAGCTTTATCCCCTTTCATGAGCGGGGGTTTGGTGTGCCTGCCAGTCGCTTCATGTGGGCGCTCCTGCACTACTACGGGGTGGAGCTGCACAACTTCAACCCCAACTCAATTGCGCAAGCGGCCATCTTCGCGGTGGTTTGCGAGGGTTTTTTGGGGATTGACCCTCACTAGGATCTGTGGCTCCATCTCTTCACCGCGGAGTTCTTTGCCGCAACGACGGAGGCAAAGAAGGTTCGTATGGCAGTGCGGGCCGGTGACTGCACCATCCAGTTGAGGCCAGGGCGCGTGCAGCAGTACATCCCCGCCTCCCTTGCGTCTTCGAACAAGGGGTGGTAGAACCGGTGGTTTTATCTCCGCAACGACGACGGGAGGCTTCCGCCGTTTTCTCAACGAGTGGTGACCACCGTCGGCGTTAACTGGCGCTGGGGGGCCACGTGCGAGAAACAGGAGAAGCTCCAGCCTATTCTGTAGGCCTTGCAGAAGTTACGAGATGGGGGCCTTACCGCTGCGGGGCTCGTCTGTCACACCCGGCTTTAAGGAACAAAGCCAGGTGCATCTCATACATGCGCCAAAGAAGACAACATATATAATAACAGAGTGTATAGAGATAAATGTCATAAAACATCAGAGTACTTATTACATAGCGGAAGACTTATTACAAAATAAAAGAATAAACATAAAACGAACTAAGGATCGTCGGCGCCAATGTCAACTGAGAAACGCCACCTAGATCAGATCATACTCCTTGCCTTGTGGCTCCTCCTGAACCACCTGCTCTTCTCCTGTGGGGGGGTGTGAGACAGCAAGGGTGAGCTCACACATGATCATAGCTCAACAAGTTGTGGGGAATCAGTGGACATAAACCCTCAAAGGTGTGAGTTCATGTGATGTGTAAGGCCAATCAATGACTGGGGTTAAAGTTGAGCATTGCTTTTAGTAGTTGGTCCAAATTTTATTAGCAATTACTAAGTGTAAGTAAATACCAAACCATAGATAAAGTAATAGAACAAAATTAATAACAATCCCATGCAATGCAAATGACAAAATTGAATTTAAGTTCCATAATTTAAACATCAGAGAGTCCTGAGCTGCTCATGACCGTGAGCTCGGCTAGTATACCAGTTTTACACTCTGCAGAGGTTGTACCCTTTACCCACAAGTCATGTTACCCATCTGCCAAGGGGTCGCGACTCCCATACACCTCTACCTAGGAAGCGCGGCAGGGCAACACTACGAGGCCTTTACAAAGTTCCACTAGCTTCCGAAAACCCGCTACAGTTTATAGGAAGCTCCAATGCAGGGTTCTTGTCTAACCGCCATTGCAGCAAAATCAACCAAGGACCTCCCTACACTGACCACTCCCCTACTGCCCTTGCCCTTTCGGGTAAGCTAGTCTTCCACTAGCTTTCCTAATTAGTCAGCCAAGGGCGTCCCATTAAACCCTTGTGGTGGCACGTGGTTCTCAAGTTAAGCTCTATGTTCCAATTAACATTAATGAACTTGACATGAACATAAATAGAATAACAAGAATAATTGGAACATAGATATAATAAATGATTATCCCAAAACCATGTAAAGCAATAGCAAACTACCCAAGTGATTCAGGGGTAAACAAGGTAATGAGATAAACAATCTAGGGTGACCTATTAGGTCCCATCAAAATTAACCTATGCATGGATAAGTGATATTAAAGAACATTATTGGGTAAAAAGTGGTCAAG
The DNA here is from genome assembly GCA_029449295.1 of Zea luxurians. Classification (NCBI taxonomy): domain Eukaryota; kingdom Viridiplantae; phylum Streptophyta; class Magnoliopsida; order Poales; family Poaceae; genus Zea; species Zea luxurians. The sequence continues at coordinate 19,672,805 of JAOPSE010000034.1, read as the reverse complement.
GGCACAACTTGCCTTCAATGAGCTCCTGCTCAGCTACTTCAACCTGCTGTTCACCAGGATCCTCAGTCACGGGCTCTTCTACTCGCCAGAATAAAATCAAGCACAGTGCATACATAGAAATTAACATTACACCAAACATATAAACAAAATACACAGTAATATTCTACATAATAAAATAAAATCCTAGGAACAGGAATCATAATTTTTCGAGTTATAGATTTTAAGTTATGGATTTTCAAAGGTTTTATGTGTTTAGAATAGGATTAAGTGTGGAATTAATTTTCTTGCTGTTGTCATGATAAAACAGAGACACTAAGTGCTAGAGAATAAAATTACAAAATTTTAGGAACTGGAATGGGCCAATTTGGAGTTCATATGCATTTTCTATGAATTATACAATTTCTATGAATTGTTTTTATATTAAAAACTCATTTTCCAATTCATTTTCCTGATTTTATAATTCTCTGGACGGGGCCTCATTTTCTGGAAAACGCATGGGCTCAATCGCAAAAGAAACCGAGACACAAGCGTTGTACAGGGTGGACTGCGGGTTATTTCTTTTATTTGCCAAGGGCTCTTTAGCAAATGGGCACGGCGAAGGGGTACCGAACGATCGTAGCCGTTCAGATTAGATCCTATGGCCCTGATTACATTACCCTATCATCGAAACGGTACGCGCCTAGAGTCGTCGATCAAACAATCAACGACCGGGATTTAAAATACTCAGATCGATTCCTGCGCGCACGATCCAGATGGAATGGTCCCAATTGCATCCATCCACTCAGCACCCGGATCAGATCCAGACCGCCAAATGGATATCCTACGGCGAACACCTTCACTCATTGCTCCATCAAACCCTAGCCATTGAATACCAGATCAACGATCAGGGGCGCCCCTACACGCTTCCCCTCTCCCCTGTCTACTCCGGCCAGTGGCGAGCCCAGGCCAGACGGCGGCGCCATGACCAAAGCATAGGATCCGCGCGATTCCACCCCCACTCGCTGCAATAACGGGCGCTACACGATGAGAATGACTAGGCGATCGAGGCTATGGGTTTCTTACCGGTGATTGAAGCAGCGGCGAGGCAGGCCACACGATATGGCGGATTCACGGCAGGATACAACTACGGCGAAGAATCCTCAGCAGGCCGAAGCCTCGCTCACCCAATTACCTCTCCGAGCGCGCTCCATGAACCCCACCAAACGTCCAGGACAGGCAACGGGTGTCGAGCGATGGGGATAATTAATTCCGACGGCAGCGGACCCCCGGGGTCTTTCTCTGGTGGTAGCTAGAAGGAGGGGAACGAGGAGATGAGCACGAGGGGAAGGGTCTCGGTCCACTTATGAAGAATCGGCGACATGGAGTTAGGGGGGTGCAGGGTTAGTGCGCGGCGCAACAGCTCGCGCCGTTTTCCCGGGCGACGAAATCGACCTCGTTCACAGTCGTGGTGGGTGGAGAAGAAATCGCTGACGCCCGGGACCCATTAGACAGTGAGGGAAGGAGAGAGCACGGCTGCGTGGAGCGTCTGGCCAAGTGGGGCCCACCTGCAGTGGCCCGAGCGTGCAACGCGGAGGAAAAGAAACGGCTGGCGCGCGCGGAATAGAAATGGGCCGAGGGAAGTCCGGCGGGGTTGAGGTAGTGGGCCGCAATTAGGTATTTTGGCCCAGGTAGGGTTTTTCTTCTTTTCTTTTTTTTCTGTTTTCTTTTCTCTGAATTTCAAATTTGAATCTATATATGTATTTGAATTTCACCCCAGAGCCCAATGTACAAATTCAACTAAATTTTGCAAGAATTTTATGTATTTATTTTTATATTTTTTTTGTATATAATGTTTTCTTTCCTCCCCTCTTTTCTTGATTCTAAGATTTCTTTTAGATCTCAAATTCCAGTTTGGACTTTACTATATTTCTCTTATATTATTTTTATTTTGTCACAAATAATGCACACAAAATGAAACCTCAGCATAATGCATGATTTATTCGAGTGTTCTTTATTTAATTATTTATTTGTGTAAGTGAGATGTTCACATGTGATGGTGAGTAGAAATATAACACACATATAGATAAAGGAATATACTTTCTCCTTTTAGGTTTTTTTTCCTTACAAAGTGGGTATTACAAATCCTACCCCCCTTAAAAATAATCTCGTCCTCGAGATTTAGGAGGAACGAGGGAAAAGATGGAGAAAATCTATGCTTAAGCTCTTCTTCTCTCTCCCACGTAGCTTCACCTTTTCCATGGTGACTCGATTGCACTTTGCACATTTTTATCACTTTATTCCTGTAACTCGAGTCAAAGTGTCAAGAATCTTGATCGGGTACTCCGTGTAAGTCAAATCACCTTGAACACTGAGCTCTTCCATTGGTAACTGTTCCTCAGGGACACGGAGACACTTCTTTAATTGAGATACGTGGAACACGTTATGCACATCCGATAGACTATCCGGTAACTCGAGTTGGTATGCCATCTCCCCAACTCGCCTAAAGATCAAGAATGGTCCAATGTAGCGAGGGGACAATTTGCCCTTAACTTTAAATCTCCTCATTCCACGAAGTGGTGACACCTTGAGGTACACAAGATCACCCTCATCAAATTCCATTGGCCTCCTTCTATTATCAGCATAGCTCTTTTGCCTGGTTTGAGCCACCCTCAAATTCTCTCGAATTATACGGACTTGTTCTTCTGCTTCTTGAATCAGTTCAGGCCCAAAGAACTGTCTCTCGCCAGTCTGATCCCAATATAGAGGAGTCCTGCACTTCCTCCCATATAAAGCTTCAAAAGGTGACATCTTCAGACTGGCCTGATAACTATTATTATATGAGAACTCAGCATAAGGTAGACTTTTGTCCCAACTACTACCATGCTGAAGGGCACAAGCTCTCAACATGTCTTCCAATACTTGATTAGTCCTTTCAGTCTGTCCATCAGTCTGAGGTAGGCCGAACTAAAATTCAACTTCGTATCCATTTTCTCATGAAAACTTTTCCAAATTCTGGGGTAAACTGTGATCCACTATCCAAAATGATCTTCTTCGGTACACCGTGTAGAGACACAATCCAAGCCATATATAACTCAGCCAATTGAGATCACTTATAAGTAGTCTTGACTGGAATGAAATGAGCCACTTTGGTCAGTCTATCCATAATAACTCACATAGAACCATATCCTTTCAAGGTGCGAGGCAATCCAGTATTGAAGTCCTTACCAATCTCTTCCCACTTCCATTCGGGTATCCTTAATGGGTACAATAGTCCAGCTGGCCCCTAGTGTTCAGCCTGAACTCTTTGACACACATCGCACATAGTCACATGTGCAGCCACATCTCTCTTCAGTCCATACCACCATTATTTCTGCTTCAAATCCTGATACATCTTGGTACTACTAGGATGAATAGAATAATCCGAGTCATGGGCCTCCTTTAAAATAGTCTCACGAAGGCTTTCAATATCAGGAACACATATCCTGTCCTTGAACCATATGGCACCTTGCTCATCTTCCGTGAATTCTGGACCTCAACCTTCAGTAATCAGATCCTTGATCTCTTGTATCTTAGCATCACCAATCTATCCTTCTGCGGATTTCTTGCTCTAAGATAGGTTCCACATCAATAATAACTCCTTCAGCGTGAGCAACTATCCCCAGGTTAAGTCTCCTGAAATCCTCAACAATCTCATCGGGTAGCTAGGCAACAACAACTGAATAAACATGCTCCTTTCGACTCAAGGCATCTGCAACCAAATTTGCCTTGCTCGGGTGATAGTGAATCTCCAAATCATAGTCCTTAATAAGCTCCAACCAACGGCGTTGCCTAAGGTTGAGATCCTTCTGAGTGAATATATACTTCAAACTCTTATGATCCGTGTACACTTGACACTTGGTCCCCATGATATAATGTCTCCATATCTTAAGCGCATGCACAACGGCTGCCAGTTCTAAGTCATGAGTGGGGTAGTTCAACTCTTATTTCTGCAACTAACGAGACGCATAGGCAATCACGTGTCCTTCTTGCATGAGTGAAAGGGAAATGTGCCCTTGGGTCATTTCTAAGTGTTTTGGTGATTTAGTGTCCAACACAAGTGCCTAAGTGTAAAGAGGTGGACAAAGTACAAATCAAGGATAAAGGTATGTTTCTTAGACTTAGTACATTGTTTTATGGACTAATGTATTGTGTCTAAGTGCTGGAAACAGGAAAAATCCAATTGGAAATGTCTTGGCTCGAGCAGCCAAGAATCTGCTGAGTCTAGGAGCACCGGACTGTCCGATGGTGCACCGGACAGTGTCCGGTGCGCCAGGCTGGTTCGAGCGAACTGGCCGCTCTCGGGAATTCACCGGCGACGTACGGCTATAATTCACCGGACTGTCCGGTGTGCACCGGACTGTCCGGTGAGCCAATGGTCGGCCGGGCCAACGGTCGGCCGCGCGATCTGCGCGGGACACGTGGCCGAGCCAACGGCTAGAAGGGGGCACCGGACTGTCCGGTGTGCACCGGACATGTCCGGTGCGCCAACGGCTCCAGGTCTGCCAACGGTCGGCTTCGCCATTTAAGGAAAGAAATCTGGCACCAGACAGTGTCCGGTGTGCACCGGACTGTCCGGTGCGCCAGACGATAGAAGGCAAGAATTGCCTTCCCTGATTGCTCTCAACGGCTCCTAGCTGCCTTGGGGCTATAAAAGGGACCCCTAGGCGCATGGAGGAGTACACCAAGCATTCCTACAACATTTCTAAGCACCAAGACATAGTTTTTGCGCATTCGTTTCATTGTGATAGCATATAGAGCTCTTGTGGAGTTGTGAACTCATTGAGTCGTGTTGCGAGCTCTTGTTGCGATTTGTGTGCGTGTTGATACTCTGATTCTTGTGTCTTGTGTGTGTTGCTAATCCCTCCCTTGCTCCGTGTTCTTTGTGAATTTCAAGTGTAAGGGCGAGAGGCTCCAAGTTGTGGAGATTCCTCGCAGACGGGATTGAGAAAAAGCAAACAAAACACCGTGGTATTCAAGTAGGTCTTTGGACCACTTGAGAGGGGTTGATTGCAATCCTCGTCCGTTGGGACGCCACAACGTGGAGTAGGCAAGTGTTGGTCTTGGCCGAACCACGGGATAACCACCGTGCCATCTCTGTGATTGATCCTTGTTGGTTATTGTGTTTTGTTGAGGATTCCTCTTTAGCCACTTGGCAATTATTGTGCTAACAATTAACCAAGTTTTTGTGGCTATAAGTTTTTGAAGTTTTACAGGATCACCTATTCACCCCCCCCCCCTCTAGGTGCTCTCAATTGGTATCGGAGCCGTTCTCTTCAAGAAAGGGACTAACCGCCCGAAGAGATGGATCCTAAGGGCAAGGGGATGGTGATCAACGACAAGGAGAAGGAGTCCTTCGTCAACGAGCCCAATGATGACAGGCCCACCGACTCAGGCTCGGGCCACAAAAGAAAAGATGGGAGGAAGAAGAAGACAAGGCGCATCAAGGAAATTGTCTACTACGACAGCGACGAATCTTCCTCCTCCCAAAAGGACAACGACGACTACGACAGACGAAAGACGGTTAACTCAAACTTTTCTTTCGATTATTCGCGCATTCCGCATAGCTCAAATGCTCAATTGCTCCCCATTCCACTTGCCAAGCCCCCTCACTTTGATGGAGAGGACTACGGATTTTGGAGCCACAAAATGCGTACTCACTTGTTTTCTCTCCATCCAAGCATTTGGGAGATTGTGGAAAGTGGAATGAAATTTGATAGCTCGGATAGCCCTGTGTTTATTAATGAACAGATTCATAAAAATGCACAAGCTACTACTGTGTTGCTAGCCTCTTTGTGCAGGGACGAGTATCACAAGGTGAGCGGCTTGGACAATGCCAAGCAGATCTGGGACACCCTCAAGATCTCTCATGAGGGGAACGACGTCACCTTGCTCACCAAAATGGAGTTGGTGGAGGGCGAGCTTGGAAGGTTCGCGATGATAAGGGGCGAGGAGCCAACTCAAACATACAACCGGCTCAAGACCCTTATCAACAAAATAAGGAGCTACGGAAGCACGCGATGGACGGACCACGACGTCGTCCGACTGATGCTAAGGTCCTTTACCATTCTTGATCCTCATTTGGTGAATAATATTCGTGAGAATCCTAGGTACACCAAAATGTCGCCCGAAGAAGTCCTCGGAAAATTCGTTAGCAGGCGAATGATGATCAAGGAGGCGAGGTACGTGGACGACGCCTTGAATGGTCCGATCAACGAGCCGCAACCCCTTGCTCTCAAGGCAACAAGAAGCAAGGAGGCGCTACCTAGCAAGGTGGCACAGATTGAGGCGGCCGGACTTAATGATGAAGAGATGGCCCTCATCATCAAAAGATTCAAGACGGTGCTTAAGGGTCGCAAGGGACAGCCAAGCAAGACCAAAGCCAAGGGGAAGCGCTCATGCTTCAAATGCGGTAAGCTTGGTCATTTTATTGCTAACTGTCCCGACAATGATAGTGATCAGGAACAAGGGAACAAGAGGGAGAAGAAGAAGAAGTATAAGAAGGCAAAAGGCGAGGCGCATCTAGGCAAGGAGTGGGATTCGGATTGCTCCTCTTCCGACTCTGACAATGAGGGACTCGCCGCCACCGCCTTCAACAAATCGGCCCTCTTTCCAAACGAGCGTCACACATGCCTTATGGCAAGAGAGAAGAAGGTATGTACTCAAAACTCTACTTATGCTTCTTCAAGTGAGAACGAATCTAGTGATGAGGATGAAATAGATTATTCATGTTTGTTTAAGGGCCTAGATAGAATCAAGGTAGACAAAATTAATGAATTAATTGATGCCTTGAATGATAAGAATATGCTTTTAGAAAAGCAAGAGGATTTGTTGTGTGAAGAACATGATAAATTTGTAGAAGCACAAAAGTCTCTTGCTCTAGAAATTAAAAGGAATAAAATGCTATCTAGTGAATTATCTTCTTGTCATGAAACTATTGCTACGTTAAAAAGTTTTAATGATGATTTAAATGCTAAACTAGAAGTAGCTAGTAAATCTAATTCTTGTGTAGAAATTGTTGAAACTTGTAAGAGGTGTAAAGATTTTGACATTGATGCTTGTAGTGATCATTTAGTTTCAATTTCCAAATTAAATGAGGAATTAGCTAGTCTTAATGCCCAACTTAAGACTAGCAAGAATGAATTTGACAAGCTAAAATTTGCAAGGGATGCCTACACGATTGGTAGACACCCCTCAATTAAGGATGGACTTGGCTACAAGAGGGAAGCCAAGAACTTGACAAGCCATAAGGCTCCCATCTCCGCCAAGGAGAAAGGGAAGGCCCCTATGGCTAGTAGTGTGCAAAAGAACCATGCCTTTATGTACCATGATAGGAGACAATCTAGAAATGCTTATAGGAGTTGTAATGCATATAATGCCTTTGATTCTCATGCCATGTTTGCTTCTAGTTCTTCTTATGTGCATGATAGAAATGTTGGTAGGAGAAATGTTGTTCATAATATGCCTAGGAGAAATGTTGTTAATGTTCCTAGGAAAGTAAATGAACCTTCTACAATATATCATGCTTTAAATGCTTCTTTTGCTATTTGTAGAAAGGATAAGAAGATAGTTGCTAGAAAATTAGGGGCAAGATGCAAGGGAGACAAAACTTGCATTTGGGTCCCTAAGGATATTTGTGCTAACCTTGTAGGACCCAACATGAGTTGGGTACCTAAGACCCAAGCCTAAATTTGCCTTGCAGGTTTATGCATCCGGGGGTTCAAGCTGGATTATCGACAGCGGATGCACAAACCATATGACGGGGGAGAAGAAGATGTTCACCTCCTACGTCAAGAATAAGGATTCCCAAGATTCAATAATATTCGGTGATGGGAATCAAGGCAAGGTAAAAGGGTTAGGTAAAATTGCAATCTCAAATGAGCACTCTATCTCTAATGTGTTTTTAGTAGAGTCTCTTGGATATAATTTGCTATCTGTTAGTCAACTATGCAATATGGGATATAACTGTCTATTTACAAATGTAGATGTGTCTGTCTTTAGAAGAAGTGATGGTTCACTAGCTTTTAAGGGTGTATTAGACGGCAAACTTTATTTAGTTGACTTTGCAAAAGAAGAGGCCGGTCTAGATGCATGCTTAATGGCTAAAACTTGCGTGGGCTGGTTGTGGCATCGCCGCCTAGCACATGTGGGGATGAAGAACCTCCACAAGCTTCTAAAGGGAGAACACGTGATAGGTCTAACCAATGTTCATTTCGAAAAAGATAGACCTTGTGCAGCTTGTCAAGCAGGTAAACAAGTAGGAGGAGCGCATCACAACAAGAATGTGATGACCACGTCAAGACCTCTGGAGCTGCTGCATATGGACCTCTTCGGACCCGTCGCCTATCTGAGCATAGGAGGAAGTAAGTATGGTCTAGTTATTGTTGATGACTTTTCCCGCTTCACTTGGGTGTTCTTTTTGCAGGATAAGTCTGAAACACAAGGGACCCTCAAGCGCTTCCTAAGGAGAGCTCAAAATGAGTTTGAGCTCAAGGTGAAGAAGATAAGGAGCGACAACGGGTCCGAATTCAAGAATCTTCAAGTGGAGGAGTTCCTTGAGGAGGAGGGGATCAAGCACGAGTTCTCCGCTCCCTACACACCTCAGCAAAATGGTGTGGTAGAGAGGAAGAACAGGACGCTCATAGATATGGCGAGGACTATGCTTGGAGAGTTCAAGACCCCCGAGTGCTTTTGGTCGGAAGCCGTGAACACGGCTTGCCACGCCATCAACAGGGTCTACCTTCACCGCCTCCTCAAGAAGACCTCATACGAGCTGCTAACTGGTAACAAACCCAATGTATCGTACTTTCGTGTATTTGGGAGTAAATGCTACATTCTAGTGAAGAAGGGTAGGAATTCCAAATTTGCTCCCAAAGCCGTAGAAGGGTTTTTAATTAGGTTATGATTCAAATACAAAGGCGTATAGGGTCTTCAACAAATCATCGGGTTTGGTTGAAGTCTCTAGCGACGTTGTATTTGATGAGACTAATGGCTCTCCAAGAGAGCAAGTTGTTGATCTTGATGATGTAGATGAAGAAGATGTTCCAACGGCCACGATACGCACCATGGAGATTGGAGATGTACGGCCTCAGGAACATTTGGAGCAAGATCAACCGTCTTCCTCAACTATGGTGCATCCCCTAACCCAGGATGACGAACAGGTACCTCAAGTGGAGGCGCATGATCAAGGGGGAGCACAGGATGTTCAAATTGAAGAGGAAGAAGCACCTCAGGCACCTCCAACCCAAGTTCGAGCGACGATCCAAAGGGATCATCCCGTCGACCAAATTTTGGGTGATATTAGCAAGGGAGTAACTACTCGTTCAAGATTAGTTAATTTTTGTGAGCATTACTCTTTTGTCTCTTCTATTGAGCCTTTCAGGGTAGAAGAGGCCTTGCTAGATCCGGACTGGGTGTTGGCCATGCAGGAGGAACTCAACAATTTCAAGCGCAATGAAGTTTGGACACTGGTGCCTCGCCCCAAGCAAAATGTTGTGGGAACCAAGTGGGTGTTCCGCAACAAACAGGACGAGCACGGGGTGGTGACAAGGAACAAGGCTCGGCTTGTGGCAAAAGGTTATGCCCAAGTCGCAGGTTTGGACTTTGAGGAGACTTTTGCTCCCGTAGCTAGGCTAGAATCAATTCGTATCTTGCTAGCATATGCCGCTCACCATTCCTTCAGGTTGTACCAAATGGATGTGAAGAGCGCTTTCCTCAACGGGCCGATCAAGGAGGAGGTGTACGTAGAGCAACCCCCTGGCTTTGAGGACGAACGGTACCCCGACCACGTGTGTAAGCTCTCTAAGGCGCTCTATGGACTTAAGCAAGCCCCAAGAGCATGGTATGAATGCCTTAGAGACTTTTTAATTGCTAATGCTTTCAAGGTCGGGAAAGCCGATCCAACTCTTTTTACTAAGACTTGCGATGGTGATCTTTTTGTGTGCCAAATTTATGTCGATGACATAATATTTGGCTCTATTAACCAAAAGTCTTGTGAAGAGTTTAGCAGGGTGATGACGTAGAAATTCGAGATGTCGATGATGGGCGAGTTGAACTACTTCCTTGGGTTTCAAGTGAAGCAACTCAAGGACGGCACTTTCATCTCCCAAACGAAGTACACGCAAGATTTGCTAAAGAGGTTTGGGATGAAGGACGCCAAGCCCGCAAAGACACCGATGGGAACCGACGGACACACCGACCTCAACAAAGGAGGTAAGTCCGTTGATCAAAAAGCATACCGGTCCATGATAGGTTCTTTGCTTTATTTATGTGCTAGTAGACCGGATATTATGCTTAGCGTATGCATGTGTGCTAGATTTCAATCCGTTCCTAAGGAGTGTCACTTAGTGGCTGTGAAGCGAATTCTTCGATATTTAGTCGCTACGCCTTGCTTCGGGATCTGGTATCCAAAGGGGTCTAACTTTGACTTGATTGGGTACTCAGATTCCGACTATGCTGGATGTAAGGTCGATAGGAAGAGTACATCGGGGACGTGCCAATTCTTAGGAAGGTCCCTGGTGTCATGGAACTCTAAGAAACAAACCTCCGTTGCCCTATCCACCGCTGAGGCCGAGTACGTTGCCGCAGGACAGTGTTGTGCGCAACTACTTTGGATGAGGCAAACCCTCAGGGACTTTGGCTACAATCTGAGCAAAGTCCCACTCCTATGTGACAATGAGAGTGCTATCCGAATAGCGGAAAATCCTGTTGAGCACAGCCGCACAAAGCACATTGACATCCGGCATCACTTTTTGAGAGACCACCAGCAAAAGGGAGATATCGAAGTGTTTCATGTTAGCACCGAGAACCAGCTAGCCGATATCTTTACCAAGCCTCTAGATGAGAAGACCTTTTGCAGGCTGCGTAGTGAGCTCAATATCTTAGATTCGCGGAACTTAGATTGAATTGTAGCATATATGTGTTTATGCCTTTGATCATGTTCATTCTGCATTCTGTTGCTTATTGTGGTGCTCAAGTTGTACAAACACTCCCTGGACCTCACAAGTCCTTTTTGCAAGTGATGCACATATTTAGGGGGAGCTGTGCTACAACTTGACCCTTTGAGACTAACCATGTACTTGAGTTTGGTTGTTTTAGTCTCCAAGGAGAATTGAAAGGGAAAAGGTGGACTTGGACCATGCAAGACTTCCACTGCACTCCGATGAGAAAGAGTAACTTTTCCAAGTTCATCTTTATACTCCTATTGCCTTTGTGTTCTTATTTGAAAATTTTGGTGAGGCAATGGGGTTAAAGGGCCAAGATTGATCCCGTTTTGGTGCTTGATGCCAAAGGGGGAGAAAATCAAGGCCAAAGCAATAAATGGATCAGCTACCACTTGAGAAATTTTGAAAATAGTAGATTAGAGCTTTTGGTTTGTCAAAACTCTTTTATTGTCTTTTATGTCAAAAGTTGGCCTCTTGTGGGGAGAAGTGTTGATTATGGGAAAAAGGGGGAGTTTTTGAAATCCTTGATCAAATTTCTTTGGAAAACCTCTCTTTATGTCTCTACAAGTGGTTTTGACTTAGAGATAGGAATTTGAGTTTGATTTGCAAAAACAAACCAAGTGGTGGCATAGAGTGATCCATATATGTCAAATTGAATCAAAACAATTTTGAGTTCTAATTTGAATTGTTTTTGTACTTGTTCTACTTGCTTTATGTTGTGTTGGCATAAATCACCAAAAAGGGGGAGATTGAAAGGGAAATGTGCCCTTGGGCCATTTCTAAGTGTTTTGGTGATTTAGTGTCCAACACAAGTGCCTAAGTGTAAAGAGGTGGACAAAGTACAAATCAAGGATAAAGGTATGTTTCTCAGACTTAGTACATTGTTTTATGGACTAATGTATTGTGTCTAAGTGCTGGAAACAGGAAAAATCCAATTGGAAATGTCTTGGCTCGAGCAGCCAAGAATCTGCTGAGTCTGGGTGCACCGGACAGTGTCCGGTGGTGCACCGGACAGTGTCCGGTGCGCCAGGCTGGTTCGAGCGAACTAGTCGCTCTCGGGAATTCACCGGCGACGTACGGCTATAATTCACCGGACTGTCCGGTGTGCACCGGACTGTCCGGTGAGCCAACGGTCGGCCGGGCCAACGGTCGGCCGTGCGATCTGCGCGTGACACGTGGCCGAGCCAACGGCTAGAAGGGGGCACCGGACTGTCCGGTGTGCACCGGACATGTCCGGTGCGCCAACGGCTCCAGGTCTGCCAACGGTCGGCTTCGCCATTTAAGGAAAGAAATCTGGCACCGGACAGTGTCCGGTGTGCACCGGACTGTCCGGTGCGCCAGACTACAGAAGGCAAGAATTGCCTTCCCTGATTGCTCTCAACGGCTCCTAGCTGCCTTGGGGCTATAAAAGGGACCCCTAGGCGCATGGAGGAGTACACCAAGCATTCCTACAACATTTCTAAGCACCAAGACATAGTTTTTGCGCATTCGTTTCATTGTGATAGCATATAGAGCTCTTGTGGAGTTGTGAACTCATTGAGTCGTGTTGCGAGCTCTTGTTGCGATTTGTGTGCGTGTTGATACTCTGATTCTTGTGTCTTGTGTGTGTTGCTAATCCCTCCCTTGCTCCGTGTTCTTTGTGAATTTCAAGTGTAAGGGCGAGAGGCTCCAAGTTGTGGAGATTCCTCGCAAACGGGATTGAGAAAAAGCAAACAAAACACCGTGGTATTCAAGTAGGTCTTTGGACCGCTTGAGAGGGGTTGATTGCAACCCTCGTCCGTTGGGACGCCACAACGTGGAGTAGGCAAGCGTTGGTCTTGGCCGAACCACGGGATAACCATCGTGCCATCTCTGTGATTGATCCTTGTTGGTTATTGTGTTTTGTTGAGGATTCCTCTTTAGCCACTTGGCAATTATTGTGCTAACAATTAACCAAGTTTTTGTGGCTATAAGTTTTTGAAGTTTTACAGGATCACCTATTCACCCCCCCCCCCTCTAGGTGCTCTCAATGAGCACACATCCCAAGCCTTGGCCACAGGCATCACAATAAACGTCAAATCCTTTCTGTAGATCTGGCATAACTAACACTGGGGCGACATCAATCTCTTCTTTAATGGATCAAAGCTATCTTGGCAGTTCTCATCCCACTTGAACTCTCTTCCCTTCTCTAGAAGCGAGGTCATGGGCTTGGCAATCTTAGAAAATCCTTCAGTAAATCTCCGATAATATCCTGTAAGTCCCAAGAAACTCCGGACCTCAGTAACTGTAGTGGGTATGCTCCACGCCACTATCTCCTTGACTTTAGCAGGATCCACTGATATTCCTCCATTAGAAATGATATGTCCAAGAAATGGCACCTCGCCAATTCAAAACTCGCATTTGCTAAACTTGGCGTAGAGTTGATTATCTTGTAGCTTCTATAGCACCAATATCAGATATTTCTCATGATCACTATCACTCTTAGTATAAATAAGAATATCGTCGATGAGAACCACGATGAATATGTCCAGGTCATGAACAATTTATTCTTTAGATCCATAAAATAGGCTGGTGTTTTAGTTAGTCCAAATGACATAACGGTGAACTCATATACTCCATATCGAGTCGAGAAATCTGTCTTGGGAATATCCGATGGCCTAATCTTCATTTGATGGTAACCCGGTCGGAGATCAATCTTCGAGAATACCCTTGCACCTCTCATCTGATTAAATAAATCCTTAATGCAGGGTAATGGACACTTGTTCTTCACAGTGACGTTGTTAAGGGACCTATAATCCACGCACATCCCTTGCAATCCATCATTCTTCTGTACAAACAAAACCGGTGCTTTCCAAGGTGAAGACTCAAGTGAATGTACCCAGCCTCTTTTAACTCCGTTAAGTGCTTCTTGAGTTCTTTTAACTCTTCTACATATGGCCGTTTAGAAATAGGAGCAGTTCCAGGTAAGAGATCTATGACAAACTCAACTTCCCTATCTTGTGGCATCCCTGGTAACTCATCTGGAAAGACATCCGGAAAAATCTCTAACTGCACGGATGTTGTCACTCACAAACTTCTCATCTACTAAGAATGTCGCTAGTCTGATGGTGGTAGTTACTGCAACTTCAACTTCAAATCTTTGTCCTTTAGAACTGGTGAGTTCTACGGTTCCCTTAGCACAGTGTATATACTGCCTTTGCCTTTCTTAACCATGACATACCAAGGATCACGTCTATAGTGCTCTCTTCTAACACTATAGGGGTAGTCCATCTGGGTTAGAAACACAGGGTAAGAAAGGGAGAATTGTAGACAAGGCGAGTAATTACAAGGAATATTACTGCGGGGGATTTATTAGCTAAGTAGATTAGTGTGTTATCCACTAAAGCTAGTACATTACCTTATGGTGGTACATGCTAAGATGTCCGTCTATACTATTTCAATCAATCAAAGAAGCAAATCAAGCATTGATCATCAGAACAATCAACCAACATTTTTAATAGAGAAAATAATTTTTAAATTTTGTCTTAGGTTCCCTATCTCTTAAAAGATCATAAATGTAGGATTCCAAGGTGTGAAATCCATCTTGTCTTAGAGTAGAAAGATAAGACTGATCAGAGTAGAACAGTAGAAGGTGAGACACGATCAAGATAAGGTAAGTATAGAATGAATCAGAGTAAGGTAAGTAGGAAAGGGTTTGTCCATTTCTATCTAGGTTTCGTCCTACAGTCAACATTTCCTCTGATACCACTTCTGTCACACCCGGCTTTAAGGAACAAAGCCAGGTGCATCTCATACATGCGCCAAAGAAGACAACATATATAATAACAGAGTGTATAGAGATAAATGTCATAAAACATCAGAGTACTTATTACATAGCGCAAGACTTATTACAAAATAAAAGAATAAACATAAAACGAACTAAGGATCGTCGGCGCCAATGTCAACTAAGAAACGCCACCTAGATCAGATCATACTCCTCGCCTTGTGGCTCCTCCTGAAACACCTGCTCTTCTCCTGTGGGGGGTGTGAGACAGCAAGGGTGAGCTCACACATGATCATAGCTCAACAAGTTGTGGGGAATCAGTGGACATAAATCCTCAAAGGTGTGATTTCATGTGATGTGTAAGGCCAATCAATGACTGGGGTTAAAGTTGAGCATTGCTTTTAGTAGTTGGTCCAAATTTTATTAGCAATTACTAAGTGTAAGTAAATACCAAACCATAGATAAAGTAATAGAACAAAATTAATAACAATCCCATGCAATGCAAATGACAAAATTGAATTTAAGTTCCATAATTTAAACATCAGAGAGTCCTGAGCTGCTCATGACCGTGAGCTCGGCTAGTATACCAGTTTTACACTCTGCAGAGGTTGTACCCTTTACCCACAAGTCATGTTACCCATCTGCCAAGGGGTCGCGACTCCCATACACCTCTACCTAGGAAGCGCGGTAGGGCAACACTACGAGGCCTTTACAAAGTTCCACTAGCTTCCGAAAACCCGCTACAGTTTATAGGAAGCTCCAATGCAGGGTTCTTGTCTGACCGCCATCGCAGCAAAATCAACCAAGGACCTCCCTACACTGACCACTCCCCTACTGCCCTTGCCCCTTTCGGGTAAGGTAGTCTTCCACTAGCTTTCCTAATTAGTCAGCCAAGGGCGTCCCATTAAACCCTTGTAGTGGCACGTGGTTCTCAAGTTAAGCTCTATGTTCCAATTAACATTAATGAACTTGACATGAACATAAATAGAATAACAAGAATAATTGGAACATAGATATAATAAATGATTATCCCAAAACCATGTAAAGCAATAGCAAACTACCCAAGTGATTCAGGGGTAAACAAGGTAATGAGATAAACAATCTAGGGTGACCTATTGGGTCCCATCAAAGTTAACCTATGCATGGATAAGTGATATTAAAGAACATTATTGGGCAAAAAGTGGTCAAGGGCACAACTTGCCTTCAATGAGCTCCTGCTCAGCTACTTCAATCTGCTGCTCACTAGGATCCTCAGTCACGGGCTCTTCTACTCGCCAGAATAAAATCAAGCACAGTGCATACATAGAAATTAACATTACACCAAACATATAAACAAAATACACAGTAATATTCTACATAATAAAATAAAATCCTAGGAACAGGAATCATAATTTTTCGAGTTATAGATTTTAAGTTATGGATTTTCAAAGGTTTTATGTGTTTAGAATAGGATTAAGTGTGGAATTAATTTTCTTGCTGTTGTCATGATAAAACAGAGACACTAAGTGCTAGAGAATAAAATTACAAAATTTTAGGAACTGGAATGGGCCAATTTGGAGTTCATATGCATTTTCTATGAATTATACAATTTCTATGAATTGTTTTTATATTAAAAACTCATTTTCCAATTCATTTTCCTGATTTTATAATTCTCTGGACGGGGCCTCATTTTCTGGAAAACGCAGGGGCTCAATCGCAAAAGAAACCGAGACACAAGCGTTATACAGGGTGGACTGCGGGTTATTTCTTTTATTTGCCAGGGGCTCTTTAGCAAATGGGCACGGCGAAGGGGTACCGAACGATCGTAGCCGTTCAGATTAGATCCTATGGCCCTGATTACATTACCCTATCATCGAAACGGTACGCGCCTAAAGTCGTCGATCAAACAATCAACGACCGGGATTTAAAATACTCAGATCGATTCCTGCGCGCACGATCCAGATCGAATGGTCCCAATTGCATCCATCCACTCAGCACCCGGATCAGATCCAGACCGCCAAATGGATATCCTACGGCGAACATCTTCACTCATTGCTCCATCAAACCCTAGCCGTTGAATACCAGATCAACGATCAGGGGCGCCCCTACACGCTTCCCCTCTCCCCTGTCTACTCCGGCCAGTGGCGAGCCCAGGCCAGACGGCGGCGCCATGACCAGAGCATAGGATCCGCGCGATTCTGCCCCCACTCGCTGCAATAACGGGCGCTACACGATGAGAATGACTAGGCGATCGAGGCTATGGGTTTCTTACCGGTGATTGAAGCAGCGGCGAGGCAGGCCACACGATATGGCGGATCCGCGGCAGGATACAACTACGGCGAAGAATCCTCAGCAGGCCGAAGCCTCGCTCACCCAATTACCTCTCCGAGCGCGCTCCATGAACCCCACCAAACGTCTAGGACAGGCAACGGGTGTCGAGCGATGGGGATAATTAATTCCGACGGCAGCGGACCCCCGGGGTCTTTCTCTGGTGGCAGCTAGAAGGAGGGGAACGAGGAGATGAGCACGAGGGGAAGGGTCTCGGTCCACTTATGAAGAATCGGCGACATGGAGTTAGGGGGTGCGGGGTTAGCGCGCGGCGCAACAGCTCGCGCCGTTTTCCCCGGCGACGAAATCGGCCTCGTTCACAGTCGTGGTGGGTGGAGAAGAAATTGCTGACGCCCGGGACCCATTAGACAGCGAGGGAAGGAGAGAGCACGGCTGAGTGGAGCGTCTGGCCAGGTGGGGCCCACCTGTAGTGGCCCGAGCGTGCAACGTGGAGGAAAAGAAACGGCTGGCGCGCGCGGAATAGAAATGGGCCGAGGGAAGTCCGGCGGGGTTGAGGTAGTGGGCCGCAATTAGGTATTTTGGCCCAGGTAGGGTTTTTCTTCTTTTCTTTTTTTTCTGTTTTCTTTTCTCTGAATTTCAAATTTGAATCTATATATGTATTTGAATTTCACCCCAGAGCCCAATGTACAAATTCAACTAAATTTTGCAAGAATTTTATGTATTTATTTTTATATTTTTTTGTATATAATGTTTTCTTTCCTCCCCTCTTTTCTTGATTCTAAGATTTCTTTTAGATCTCAAATTCCAGTTTGGACTTTACTATATTTCTCTTATATTATTTTTATTTTGTCACAAATAATGCACACAAAATGAAACCTCAGCATAATGCATGATTTATTCGAGTGTTCTTTATTTAATTATTTATTTGTGTAAGTGAGATGTTCACATGTGATGGTGAGTAGAAATATAACACACATATAGATAAAGGAATATACTTTCTCCTTTTAGGTTTTTTTTCTTACAAAGTGGGTATTACATCGTCGCCGCTATCCATCGCCGGAGGGTGCTCCCTTTGGCAGAGCGACCGTTGTGGCTTGCAGAGATGAAGCCGGGGGTCGATTTGGAGGGCTCGTAGATGTCCTCGACCTCCCTCTCTGCCGATGACCTCCTCAAGCGGGTAGCAGGTACGGTAGGGAAGCAGGACGCTGGCGCCCTTACCCAGCCCGCGATGCGCCCCGACCATGGGTATGTGTCCCTGGTAAGTGTTCGATCCTTCTTCTATTTTGCGCCGAGTTCTTCATGCCTTTGATCCTTACTATTGAGATTTTTGTTCGTCCCTAGGGGTTGAGGATTTATAAACTCGTCCGGCCACTGGTCCGGGAGGACGCGGTGGGCCGAGCCGCGTGGAGAATTGCCGTGGAGAAGGAAAAGGAGAAGAAGGACACAAAAAAGGCCCGGGCTCGCGAGCGGATGCGGGCTCGGGATACCTTAGAGAAGCTTCGTCGGAGGCAGGCGAGGGACGGGCTCCCGAGGGAACCGTCGCCGGAGACGCCTGACGACGATGACGACGATGACGATGGTGACGAGGACGATGACATGGCAGGCCGACTTGGCCTGAGCCCAGACCTGAGGCTGGGCCAGGGATCGCCGAGCCAGCCTCCTAGTGGGCTGGCACCGTCAGTGCCTGGGGGCTGGGGCCGAGACAATGAGGTCCTAGTCCGAGGAGCGAAGGCAGGCCGAGGGGGTACTTGACCCCTTGGCCGAGGTAACTGGGGCGTCTCCTGGGAGTCAGGCCGATCTGCCTGTCTTCCAAGAGCAAGTGTCCGTGCCGGCTGTGCAGGAGGTTGGTCCCCTGGCCGTGATGACGCCTGGGCAGGCCGCCCCTTTGGCGCCTCGGGCGTCCGAGGCGGAAGCGGTGCCGAAACTGGCGGCGGGGCAACCCTCGGCAGTGCCTGAGGGGACTGGGGCCCGAGGGACCTCCCCGCAGGCACGACTGGCCTTGGTCCGGAGCGGGTTAGTATATGAGAATACCTCTGTTTTGGTTCTTCCCCTATGTGTCTTGATCTTGCTCTCACTCTCCTTCTTTCAGCAAGCGGAGGCAGGGCTCGGCTGGTTTGGCCCCCAGGAAGGCCCTTAAGACGGGGCTGGCCTCTGCAGCCGGTGCCATGGCACGGCATGCCGGTTGGCTGGCCTCGCACAAGACGCCCTCGAGCGGGGGGCTCAGGCGGCACGAGTTGCCATGGGGCAAGCCTCCCAGGCTGACCCCTCCATCAGGGCGGCCATCATGACGGGGGAGGCCACCGACGCGGCCGCGGCCTTGAGCCCGGCTGACTTGTTGCTGGTGCCGGCATCGACTCCCGCCGGGGCCGTTGCTAATTCGTCCGTGGGCCTGCCCATCGCCGCTGATGTCGGGATGGCTGAGGTGACGCCGCTCGTGGTCGTCCCCAACCTCCCCGTTCTTGGCCATGAGGAGAAGGCGGCCGTCGTTGCCGAGGTCGGCGATCGGGGCCTGCTTCCTCAGCCGAGGAGAGGCCCAACGCGTCGATTGCGGCGGAACCCGAAGCACTGGCCGCAAGGGGACCCAACGCCTTGGTCGAGGTGCACGCAGAACCGTGGCCCGTCTTGGGGAGCAGCGGCCTTATCCCCGCGTAGCTCAACCTCGATGAGTGGTGTGGGCGGCCGCTACGGTTCTGGAGCCATGCCACCTCGGACTCGGAGCCCCTCCTCTCCCTCGATGATGAGCTGGAGGAGAGGACTCGGGATAATTTCTGTGAGTACGTCGAGGCGGCGATGAGGTCGCTCCGATCGGCCATGGAGACCCTTTTCAGGGACGTTCCCAAGGTCTTCCAGGTAAGGATTTAGGCGTGGACCTTGCGTGACCAGGGCACTCTTGGTAATACCCTGTTTTCCTTTCTCAGGAACTTGCGGGCGTGAGCACCGCCATGTCACTGTTCCTACGCCGCGAAAGAGACGTCTGGGATTCGCTGCGGTCCCAGAGGACCGTGCTTGCCGAGGCCAATGAGCGCCTCACCCAACGGAGCACCGAGGTGGTGGACCTTCGGCTGCTTTGTGATGAGCTAAAGTCGGTGGCAGCGGCGGTGCGGGCAGAGGCAGCGTCGGCATGGACTGAGGCTTCGTCGGCCCGGGAGCAGGTGGCTTCCCAGGCCAAAGAGATGCAGCAGCGGCGGCTGGAGCTCGGCCAGGTCCTCGGCGAGCTAGACCAATCTTGGAGCCAAGCTACCGAGGCTGTGAGCCGGGCTGAGGCCCTTAAGGGTCAGCTGGCTGAGGCTACGGGGCGGCTAGCCAAGGTGTCTGCTCGGGCCGAAGGTATGTGTCGCCCGCTTTGTAGCCTTGACTTAGCTTCATTCTTCACCTCATGTCTGAAGAATTTTGTTTGGCTGTCTGCAGGGTTGGAGACGGCTCTTAGCGAGTCCATCAAGAATTGCAAGGCGCTTGCCCAGGCGGCTGAGCAGAAGGAGGCCGACCACGCGGCCATGTCCGAGGCTATCTCGGCTTTTTGCCGGACCTTCGGCCTTGATAACGTCCCTTCGGGTAGCTCTCCCCAGAGTCGCCTGCGGGCCTTGGGTGGCCATGTGCGCGGCAGACTCTGCGGGGCGCTGCACCACGGCGTTAGGTGAGCCTTCGCTGTGCTCGCTTCCCACTACGACGTGGATCTGGAGCGGGTCAGCGAGGGGTACTTCTTACCCGACGAAGATGAGGCTGCCTTAGCCGAGGTCCAGAGGCTTGACGCGGCCATCGCGGGCCCAAGTGCGGTGTTGGCATCCTCCTTCGAGGTGGAGATCTTCCCGCTCGAGTCACCGTCTGAGGCCAGGCCGGATTCCGCCGAGGGTGGAAACGACACCGAGGGTGCCGCTCCTCCCCCTACCGACGCCTGACTTTTGCAGGAGCAGTTTGTACGCGTATGTTTTCTTCTCGTTTCGAGCATTAGGACTTGTTCGTTAGTAGCAAAATCGCTTTATCCGAGCGAGAGTTACTTTTCGCGGAAGGTGACGAGTGAGGTATCCGTATCCCGGAGGCGTAGGAGTCCCTCGGCTCGGTCGGCCTTGCCGTTTATGTGCTCTCTCGCTCGTTTTTGGGGTTCCGTTATCGATATAGTCGGAAAGCACGAGAATTATTTTGGTAGAAAACTTTTCTTGGTAGAAAACTTTTCCGAAGAAAATTTTGACACAGAGGGGGTTCCCCCCTTCTAGCCCCCGAGGGAGGGTCGGGCTTTACCGAGGCAAGGCTGATCCTTCCTTGACGGTTAGACTTTATTTGTGTATGTAAAGAAACCGAGGAACGCAAACAACTCGAAATATTTTAAGGGTAGAAGCGACGTAGCTATTCGATGTTCCAAGCGTTGCCGTAGACCTCGCCTTGATCGTTGGCCAGCTTGTATGTCTCGGGCTTCAGAACTTTGGCAATGACGAACGGCCCCTCCCAGGGAGGAGTAAGCTTGTGGCGCCCTCGAGCATCTTGTCGTAGTCGAAGTATCAAGTCTCCCACTTGGAAGTCTTGGGGCCGAACCCTTCGGGCGTGGTAGCG
Organism: Zea luxurians; assembly: GCA_029449295.1. Classification (NCBI taxonomy): domain Eukaryota; kingdom Viridiplantae; phylum Streptophyta; class Magnoliopsida; order Poales; family Poaceae; genus Zea; species Zea luxurians. Next base: position 19,651,292 of record JAOPSE010000034.1, on the reverse strand, counting down.
TCGCAGAGACTGCTGATACCGCGCTGAGTGTAGTAAGGCCACGTCTCGAGCCTCTTCCAGCTGGTCCAAGGAATCTTCTCATCTGGTCTGATTGCCTCGGTCGTCGTACGCCGTTGAAGATTTGGAGCCGTTGGCACACCGGACACTGTCCGGTACACACAACAGTCCGGTGCCCCCATCCGACCGTTGGCTCGTCCACGCGTCACGCGTGGATTGCGTGGCCGACCGTTGGCGCGCCCGACCGTTGGCTCACCGGACAGTCCAGTGCCTCACCGGACAGTCCGGTGAATTATAGCCGTACGCTGTTGACTTGGTTCCCGAGAGCAGCGACTTCGCCGCAGACGACTCACTGGACAGTCCGGTGATTTGTAGCCGTACGCCGCTGTCGAGACCCGAGAGCAGATTGTTCATCGGAACTGGTCCTGGCACACCGGACATTGTCCGGTGCACCACCGGACAGTCCGGTGCACCCAGACCGAGTAGCCTTTGGCTGAACATAGCCAACTTAATTCCAACGCGATTTTTCCTGTTTCTAGCACTTAGACACAATACATTAGTCTTCAAAACAATGTACTAAGTCTAGAAACATACCTTTAATCTTGATTTGCACTTCTTGAATCTTTGGCACACATATTACTCAACGCATTTGTGTTTAGCACTTAATCACCAAAATCTTATAGAAATGGCCCAAGGGCACATTTCCCTTTCAATCTCCCCCTTTTTGGTGATTAATGCCAACACAACAAAAAGCAACTAAAAGAAGTGCAACATGAATGCAAATGAGAACAAAAATGTTTTTGATTCAAATTTGGCATATATGGATCATTCTTTGCCACCACTTGGTTTGTTTTTGCAAATCAAACTCAATTTCCTATCTCTAAGTCAAAATCACTTGTTGAGGCATAGAGAGAGGTATTCTAAGAGAAATTGATCAAAGATTCAAAAATTCCCCCTTTTTCCCATAATTAAACATTCTCCCCACAAGAGACCAACATTTGACAATAAGAGACAATAAGAGTATTTTGACAAAACAAAAGTTCTACTTTACTATTTTCAAAATTCTCAAGTGGTAGCTGATCCATTTCTTTGGTTCTCAAGTGGTAGCTGATCCATTTCTTGCTTTGGCCTTAATTTCTCCCCCTTTGGCATCAAGCACCAAAACGGGATCATTTTTGGCCCTTAAACCTCATTGCCTCACCAAAATCTTCAATTAAGAGTAAAAAGGCAATAAGAACACGGAGATGAACTTGGAGTAAATTACCCTCTCATCGGAGTGCAGTGGAAGTCTTGCATGGTCCAAGTTCACCTTTTCCCTTTCAATCCTCCTTTGAGACTAAATTAAGAAAACTTAAGCACACGGTTAGTCTCAAATGGTCAAGTTGTAGCATTTCTCCCCCTAAATATGTGCATCATTCACACATGGACTTGTGAGGTCCGGGAGATCCCTTACACAACTTGAGCACCATAAATAAGCAATAAAATGCATAAAGGAACATGATCAAAGGCATAGACCACATGTATGCTCTATATCAATCCAAGTTACGCGAATCTAAGACATTTAGCTCACTACGCAGCCTGCAAAAGGTCTTCTCATCTAAAGGCTTGGTAAAGATATCGGCTAGCTGGTTCTCGGTGCTAACATAAAACACTTCGATATCTCCCTTTTGCTGGTGGTCTCTCAGAAAGTGATGCCAGATGTCTATGTGCTTTGTGCGGCTGTGTTCAACAGGATTGTCCGCCATGCGGATAGCACTCTCATTGTCACATAGGAGTGGGACTTTGCTCAGATTGTAGCCAAAGTCCCAGAGGGTTTGCCTCATCCAAAGTAGTTGCGCGCAACACTGTCCTGCGGCAACGTACTCGGCCTCAGCGGTGGATAGGGCAACGGAAGTTTGTTTCTTAGAACTCCTTGACACCAGGGACCTTCCTAGGAATTGACACGTCCCTGATGTACTCTTCCTATCGACCTTACATCCAGCATGGTCGGAGTCTGAGTATCTAATCAAGTCAAAGGTAGACCCCTTTGGATACCAGATCCCGAAGCAAGGCGTAGCGACTAAATATCTAAGAATTCGCTTAACAGCCACAAGGTGACACTCCCTTGGGTCGGATTGAAATCTAGCACACATGCATACGCTAAGCATAATATCCGGTCTACTAGCACATAAATAAAGTAAAGACCCTATCATAGACCGGTATGCCTTTTGATCGATGGACTTACCTCCTTTGTTGAGGTCGACATGTCCGTCGGTTCCCATTGGAGTCTTTGCGGGCTTGGCGTCCTTCATCCCAAACCGCTTGAGCAAGTCTTGCGTGTACTTCGTTTGAGAGATGAAGGTGTCGTCCTTGAGTTGCTTCACTTGGAACCCAAGAAAGTAGTTCAACTCGCCCATCATCGACATTTCGAATTTCTGAGTCATCACCCTGCTAAACTCTTCACAAGACTTTTGGTTAGTAGAACCAAATATTATGTCATCGACATAAATTTGGCACACAAATAGATCACCGTCACAAGTCTTAATGAAAAGAGTTGGATCGGCTTTCCCAACCTTGAAAGCATTAGCAATTAAAAAGTCTCTAAGGCATTCATACCATGCTCTTGGGGCTTGCTTAAGTCCATAGAGCGCCTTAGAGAGCTTACACACGTGGTCGGGGTACCGTTCATCCTCAAAGCCAGGGGGTTGCTCCACGTACACCTCCTCCTTGATTGGCCCGTTGAGGAAAGCGCTCTTCACGTCCGTTTGGAACAACCTGAAAGAATGGTGAGCGGCATAGGCTAACAAAATACGAATCGACTCTAGCCTAGCCACAGGAGCGAAAGTCTCCTCAAAGTCCAAACCTGCGACTTGGGCATAACCTTTTGCCACAAGTCGAGCCTTGTTCCTTGTCACCACCCCGTGCTTGTCCTGTTTGTTGCAGAACACCCACTTGGTTCCCACAACATTTTGCTTGGGATGCGACACCAGTGTCCAAACTTCATTTCGCTTGAAGTTGTTGAGCTCTTCCTGCATGGCCAACACCTAGTCCGGATCTAGCAAGGCCTCTTCTACCCTAAAAGGCTCAATAGAAGAGACAAAAGAGTAATGCTCAAAAAAGTTAGCCAATCTAGAGCGAGTGGTTACTCCCTTGCTAATGTCACCCAAAATCTGGTCGACGGGATGATTCCTTTGAATCATCGCTCGAACTTGAGTTGGAGGGGCTCGTGGTACTTCTTCCTCTTTATCTTGGACATCATGTGCTCCCCCTTGATCACACGCCTCTTCTTGAGGGACCTGTTCGTCATCTTGAGTTGGGGGATGCACCGTTGTTGAGGAAGAAGGTTGATCTTGCTCCTTGTGTTCCTGTGGTCGCACGTCTCCAATTGCCATGGTACGAATCGCGTCCGTTGGAACATCATCCTCATCTACATCATCAAGATCAACTTGCTCTCGGTTAGTAGCTCGTATGACGTCTTCTTGAGGAGGCGATGAAGGTAGACCAAGTTTATGGCGTGGCAAGCCGTGTTCACAGCTTCCGACCAAAAGCGCTCGGGCGTCTTGAATTCTCCAAGCATCGTCCTCGCCATGTCTATAAGCGTCCTGTTCTTCCTCTCTACCACACCGTTTTGCTGTGGTGTGTAGGGAGCAGAGAACTCGTGCTTGCAGGTTCTTGAACTTGGACCCGCTGTCGCTTCTAATCTTTTTCATCTTGAGCTCAAACTCGTTTTGAGCTCGCCTTAGAAAGCGCTTGAGGGTCCCTTGGGTTTCTGTTTTATCCTGCAAAAAGAATACCCAAGTGAAGCGAGAAAAATCATCAACAATAACAAGACCATACTTACTTCCCCCGATGCTAAGGTAGGCGACGGGTCCGAAGAGGTCCATATGCAATAGCTCCAGAGGTCTTGATGTAGTCATCACATTCTTGATGTGATGAGCACTTCCCACTTGTTTTCCTGCTTGGCAAGCTGCACAAGGTCTATCTTTTTCGAAAGTTACATTTGTTAGACCTATCACATGTTCTCCCTTTAGAAGCTTGTGAAGGTTCTTCATCCCCACATGTGCTAGACGGCGATGCCATAGCTAGCCCATGCTAGTCTTAGCGATTAAGCATGCATCTAGATCGGCCTCCTCCTTCGAAAAATCAACTAAATAGAGTTTGCCGTCTAGTACACCCTTAAAAGCTAATGAACCATCACTTCTTCTAAAGACAGACACATCTACGTTTGTAAATAAGCAGTTGTAACCCATATTACATAATTGACTAACGGACAACAAGTTATATCCGAGCGATTCTACTAAAAACACATTAGAAATGGAATGCTCGGAAGAAATAGCTATTTTTCCTAGACCTTTAACCTTGCCTTGATTCCCGTCACCGAATATGATTGAGTCTTGGGAATCTTTGTTCTTGACGTAGGAGGTGAACATCTTCTTCTCCCCCGTCATGTGGTTTGTGCATCCGCTGTCGATAATCCAACTTGAGCCCCCGGATGCATAAACCTGCAAGGCAAATTAGGCTTGGGTTTTAGGTACCCAACTCTTGTTGGGTCCTACAAGGTTAGTAACAATAGCCTTAGGGACCCAAATGCAAGTCTGGTCTCCCTTGCATTTGGCTCCCACCTTTTTAGCAATCACCTTTTTATTTTTACATGAAAGAATAAATTTAGCATTGCAAGCATGAAAGACAGTGGTAGATCCATTAAACACTTTCCTAGGAGCATGAGACACAAAATTCTTCCTAGATCTACCATTAAAGTTTGAACTTGAAGCAATCATGGCATGAGATTCAAAGGCATTATAACTCCTATTATAATGAACATTTCTAGAATATTTCCTATCATGATACAAGAAAGCATGATTTTTATGAACACTGTTAGCCATAGGGGCCTTCCCTTTCTCCTTGGCGGAGATGGGAGCCTTATGACTTGTTAAGTTCTTAGCTTCCCTTCGAAAGCCAAGCCCATCCTTAATAGAGGGGTGTCTACCACTAGTGTAGGCATCCCTTGCAAATTTTAGTTTGTCAAAATCATCTTTGCTAGTCTTAAGTTGGGCATTAAGACTAGCTACTTCATCATTTAATTTAGAAATGGAAATTAAATGTTCATTGCAAGCATCAACAATAAATCCTTACACCTATTGCAAATTACTACATGCTCAATACAAGAACTAGATTTATTTGCAACTTCTAGCTTAGCATTTAAATCATCATTCAAAATCTTCAAGCTAGAAATAGATTCATTGCAAATAGACAATTCAGAAGATAGTAATTCATTCCTTTTAATCTCTAAGGCAAGAGACTTTTGAACATTAACAAATTTACCATGTTCCTCATACAAGATGTCCTCTTGCCTCCCTAGCAGTCTATCTTTTTCATTCAATGCATCAATCAGCTCATTAATCTTTTCTATCTTAGCTCTATCTAATCCTTTGAACAAGCTAGTATAATCAATTTTATCATCATCACTAGAGTCCTCATCACTAGAAGTAGAGTACTTAGGAGTTTCTCTAGTGATTACATTCTTTTCCTTTGCCATTAGGCACGTGTGACGCTCGTTGGGGAAGAGCGACGATTTGTTGAAGGCCGACGCGGCGAGCCCCTCGTCGTCGGAGTCGGACAAAGAACAATCTGAGTCCCACTCTTTGCCAAGGTGTGCCTCGCCCTTAGCCTTCTTGTATGCCTTCTTCTTTTCCTTCTTCCCACCTTTCTCTTGTTCCTGGTCATTAGTGTTGTCGGGACAATTAGCTATAAAATGACCATACTTACCACACTTGAAGCAGGAGCGCTTCCCCTTCGTCTTGCTCTTGTTTGGGTGCTCCTTTCTTCCTTTAAGCGTCGTCTTAAAGCGTTTGATGATGAGGGCCATTTCTTCTTCGTTAAGACCGGCCGCCTCAACTTGCGCCACCTTGCTAGGTAGCGCCTCCCTGCTACTTGTTGCTTTGAGAGCAACAGTTTGAGGCTCATGGATTGGGCCATTTAGCGCCTCATCAACATATCTCGCCTCCTTGATCATCATTCGCCCGCTCACAAACTTCCCAAGTATTTCTTCGGGCGTCATCTTGGTATACCTAGGATTTTCACGAATAGAGTTAACAAGATGAGGATCAAGGATAGTGAAGGACCTTAGCATAAGCCAGACGACGTCGTGGTCCGTCCATCTCGTGCTTCCATAGCTCCTTATTTTGTTGACCAGGGTCTTGAGCCGGTTGTATGTTTGGGTTGGCTCCTCCCCCCTGATCATTGTGAACCTTCCTAGTTCACCCTCCACCAACTCCATCTTGGTGAGCATGGTGACATCATTTCCCTCATGCGAGATCTTGAGGGTGTCCCAAATCTGCTTGGCGTTATCCAAGCCGCTCACTTATGGTACTCTTCCCTGCACAAGGATGCTAAAAGAATAGTGGTAGCTTGTGCATTTTTGTGAATTTTTTCATTTATAAACATGGGATTATCTGAACTATCAAAATGCATTCCATTCTCTACTATCTCCCATATACTTGGATGAAGAGAGAACAGGTGACTACGCATTTTGTGACTCCAAAATCCGTAGTCCTCTCCATCAAAGTGTGGAGGTTTACCAAGAGGAATGGAAAGCAAATGTGCATTTGAATTATGCGGAATACGAGAGTAATTAAAAGAAAAGTTTGAGTTGACCGTTTTCTTTTTCTCGTAGTCGTCGTTGTCATCGTCGTCCTTTTAGGAAGAAGAAGACTCGTCGCTGTCGTAGTAGACTATTTTCTTGATGCGCCTCTTCTTCTTCCCGTCTTTCTTTTTGTGACTCGAGCCAGAGTCGGTGGACTTATCGTCTCTTGGCTCGTTGAAGGTGGACTCCTTCTCCTTATCGTTGATCACCAATCCCTTTCCCTTAGGATCTATCTCTTCGGGCGATTAATCCCTTGTGTGAAGAGGACGGCTCCGATACCAATTGAGAGCACCTAGAGGGGGGTGAATAGGTGATCCTGTAAAAACTTAAAACTCAAGGCCACAAACTTGATTAAGTGTTAGAACAATAAAGCCAAGTGGCTAGAGAGGAGTTCTTGCTAAACACGATAACCATAAGGAAATCAACACAGAGAGGCACAGTGGTTTATCCCATGGTTCGGCCAAGTCCAACACTTGCCTACTCCATGTTGTGGCGTCCCAACGGACGAGGGTTGCACTCAACCCCTTTCAAGCGGTCTAAAGACCCACTTGAATACCACGGTGTTTCTCTTCCTTTCACTATATCCCATTTGCGAGGAATCTCCACAACTTGGAGCCTCTCGCCCTTACAATTTGATGATCACAAATAAGCACGAAAGTAAGGATGGGATGAGCAACACACACAAGACACAAAATCAGAGCACAAACACGCACACAAGTCACAACTTGAGCTCGCAACACAACTCGAAGAGTTCCCTACTCAAATGGAGCTCTAGTTGCTATCACAAAGAATCAAAAGCACGGAAATGGAGTCTTGGTGCTTAGAGTTGATCAAAGAGTGCTTTGTGTACTCCTCCATGCGCCTAGGGGTCCCTTTTATAGCCCCAAGGCAGCTAGGAGCCGTTGGAAGCAATCCAAGAAGGCAAATCTTGCCTTCTGTCGGGTGGCGCACCGGACAGTCCGGTGCACCACCGGACATACCCTGTTCACTGTCCAGTGCAGATTGCTTTCCTAATTTGGCACAACCGACCGTTGAAGATTTGGAGCCGTTGGCACACCGGACACTGTCCGGTGCACACCGGACAGTGCGGTGCCCCCATCCGACCGTTGGCTCATCCACACGTCACGCGCGGATTGCGTGGCCGACCATTGGCGCGCCCGACCGTTGGCTCACCGGACAGTCTGGTGCCTCACCGGACAGTCCGGTGAATTATAGCCGTACGCTGTTGACTTGGTTCCCGAGAGCAGCGACTTCACCGCAGACGACTCACCGGACAGTCCGGTGCACCACCGGACAGTCCGGTGATTTATAGCCATACGCCGACGTCGAGACCCGAGAGCAGGCTGTTCATCGGAATTGGTCCTGGCACACCGGACACTGTCCGGTGCACCCAGACCGAGTAGCCTTTGGTTGAACATAGCCAACTTAATTCCAACGCGATTTTTCCTGTTTCTAGCACTTAGACACAATACATTAGTCTTCAAAACAATGTACTAAGTCTAGAAACATACCTTTAATCTTGATTTGCACTTCTTAAGTCTTTGGCACACATATTACTCAACGCATTTGTGTTTAGCACTTAATCACCAAAATCTTATAGAAATGGCCCAAGGGCACATTTCCCTTTCAGAAGTAGTTGTGGAGCATGACACATTCTTCAAGGGTGTGCTTGACGGGACCCTGGTGATAGGGGCACGGCTCCTTGAGCATCTTGTCGAACGCGCCGGCCCCTCCAGGAGGCTTTCGAGGGTTCCTGTGCTCGGCAGCAGCGACGAGATTCGCGTCAGCGACGTTGCGCTTTGCTTGCGCCTTCTTCTTGGCCTTCTTCGCACCACGCTGGGCGGACGCCTCGGGGACGTCTTCCTCCGGCTCTCCCTGAGGCTGCTTGTCTTTCTGGAAGATGGCTTCAACCGCCTCCTGACCTGAGGCAAACTTGGTGGCGACGTCCATCAATTCGCTCGCCTTGGTGGGAGTCTTGCGCCCCAGTTTGCTCACCAGGTCTCGGCAAGTGGTGCCGGCGAGGAAAGCTCCGATGACGTCCGAGTCGGTGATGTTGGGCAGCTCGGTGCGCTGCTTTGAAAACTACCGGATGTACTCTCGGAGGTATTCCCCTGGCTGCTGGCGGCAGCTTCGGAGATCCCATGAGTTCCCAGGGCGCACGTACGTGCCTTGGAAATTTCCCGCGAAAGCCTTGACTAGGTCGTCCTAGTCGGAGATCTGCGCAGGAGGCAGATGCTCCAGCCAGGCCCGGGCAGCGTCAGAGAGGAAAAGGGGAAGATTGCGGATGATGAGGTTGTCGTTGTCTGCTCCTCCCAACTGGCATGCCAGCCGGTAATCCGCAAGCCACAACTCCGGCCTCGTCTCCCCCGAGTACTTGGTGATAGTAGTCGGGGCTCGGAACCGGGCGGGGAACGACGCTCGTCGTATGGCCTGGCTGAAGACTCGCGGACCTGGTGGCTCGGGTGAGGGACTCGGATCCTCCTCACTGTCGTAGTGTCCCCCGCGCCTGGGGTGGAAGCCTCGGTGCACCTTCTCCTCGAGGCAGGTTCGACGGTCGCGACAGTGTTGTTCGTTGCCGAGGCGATCCCGGGCGGCAGGAGTCTCGTCCCGTGTGTGCTCGGGATGGACCAAGGCCTCCCGCACGCGTCGGGACGACGCCGCGTGATGCTCCGAGGGGTTAGCTTGCCTTCAGGAGGCAGAGCTCTTGGCTCGTCGAACTGCGGCACCTTCCAGGAGATCCTTGAGTTCGCCCTAGATACACCATCCCTCGGTGGTGGATGGCTCCAGCATGGTTTGAAGTAGCATCGCCGCTGCAGCTAGGTCCGGGCCGGACCCGCTGATGGCCGAGGGCAGCGCTGCCCTGGCGTTGTTGACGATACAGCTAGACGTCCCGGGCCCGATGACGGGCTCCTCTGGTGAGTGTTCGGCCTGCCCACTCCTGCCTGATGTTCTGTCGGAGCTGCACAAGTCGCCCTGCTTCCTCGTCGACCTTGGCCTGCATCTCGTGGATTTGCTCGAGCTGTGTGTCCTGACCCCCCGCAGGGACTGGGACCACAGCTAGCTCCCGTGGGATGTCAACGCGAGATGCGGGCCCAGGGGGATCGCCAACCTCTGGCATGCAGAGGTGGTTGCCCTCGTCGTTATCTCCCTGATCGATGTGGAAACATTCGCGACTCGGGCCATAACCCTCATCGTCAAGGCCTTGGCCATCGTCAGAGCAACCGGAGAGGCAGTGGTCACATGCGGACATGAAGTCCCGTATGGCACCCGGATCACCGAGGCCAGAGAAATCCCAACCGAAGTCGGGGTCGTCCTCTTCCTCGGAACCCGCCGGTCTGGAGGTTGAGACGGATGTCAATCGGTCCCAGGTTGACCACATATGGTACCCCAGAAGGTCTGGATACGTCCTTGCGAAAGCGCTCACCGAAGCGGGGTCGCTAGGTGGATCGAAGCTAAATCGAAAGGGAACAGGGTGGAATACGGACGGTACCTCTTGGTCGATGGACGGTGGTGAAGTCGCGTCGGGGACGGAACGCACCGCCATCTCAGGTACGAGGCTAACGCCCAGCAGGTCCTTTGCAAGGGCGCTGACGTCATCAGCCCGCTTGGGGCTGGCACGTTGCGGGGAAGCGACGCTCGTCGTTGTCTCAGGTGCGAGGACAACACCCGACATGTCCCTCGGAAGAGTGTCGGCGTCGTCGACTCGCTCTGGTTCGACAGCCGATAAGGTGCCGCCTCCCGCGTGGCCACGGTTGCGTTGTCTCCGTCTCCTCCGGCGAGGAGGGTGGCGGGGACAACCCGAGTGTTCCTCCTCTGTCGCGGAGGGATGCCGTCGTCGAGTTCGCCGCCACCCGGGCGAGCCGACTGTCGTTGTCGTCGTGCTGCGAGGGGAGGAGTACCATGTCGTAGCTGCTGTCGAGGGACATGAACTCGAGACTCCCGAAGCGGAGCACCGTCCCGGGCTGAAGAGGTTGCTGAAGTCTACCCATCTGGAACTCAACGGGAAAGTGTTCGTTAACACGCAGCAGGCCCCTACCTAGCGCGCCAACTGTCGGTGTTTTGGACCCGGGGGGTCCCTGGACTGACTAGTAAATTTGTCATTGCGTGTCCCTGCCCAGATGGGTTGGCGCGAGATGGAACACAAGGGGAAAGCGAGCCTTGTATTATCCTGCACCAGGGTGCTCGTAGTAGGGGTTACAAGCGTTGCGAGAGAGCGAGAGCGGGAGAGCAAGTAGGAGAGAGCGAGAGAGAGAGAGGGTGAGGGTCTGGCCCTACCCGTCTTCTCCCGTCCCTTTGTCGTGTGTCTACTCGCCTCCTGTCGTGCCCCCTTTTTCCCTTTTCTCCTCCCCCCCCCCCCCCCCCCCGTGGGGCCCTGGACACCCCCTTTTATAGACACAAGGAGATGCCCAGCTGTACAATGGGGGTGTAGCTGGGAGCTAACATGGCTGGCAGGGAAGTGCCCTGAGCCCTGTACAGATAATAACGTGGCCGTCGCGGGAGCGACTTGAGCCCTGTAGAGGTAGTAACGTGGCCGTCGGGGGAGCGACTTGAGCCCTGTAGAGGTAGTAACGTGGCCGTCGTGGGAGCGACTTGAGCCCTGTAGCGTCATAGCTGATGGCGCGGCATGGATCCTGCTGACGTCTCCTTGCTTCTGTAGGGGGCTTGAGAACCACCGACGTCATGGACGCACGCGGGGAGCCATCATTGCCTGTTACCGGGGTAAGCTAGATGGGACGCCGGTCTTGTTCCTTCTGAAAGGGAAATGTGCCCTTGGGCCATTTCTAAGTATTTTGGTGATTGAGTGCCAACACATGTGCTTAATTGTGAATTTATGTACATGGATGAACAAGGTGCAAATCATGAGATAAAGGTATGTTTCTAAGCCTTAGTACATTTGTTTTGTGGACTAACATATTTGTCTAAGTGTTAGAAACAGAAAGAAGAAAAAGAGAAAAGGGGAGAGAAAGACTTGGCTGTGTGCAGCCAAGGCTCAGCTCGGTCTGGAGCACCGGACTGTCCGGTGTGCACCGGACAGTGTCCGGTGCGCCAGGCCTACTCGGCGCGAACTGGCCGCTCTCGGGAATTCGCCGACGGCGTACGGCTAAAATTCACCGGACTGTCCGGTGTGCACCGGACTGTCCGGTGAGCCAATGGTCGGCCAGGGCCAACGGTCGGCCGCGCAATCCGCGCGGGACACGTGGCCGAGCCAACGGTCGGAAGACGGCACCGGACTGTCCGGTGTGCACCGGACTGTCCGGTGCGCCAACGGCTCTCAGATCTCCGCTGGTCTGCAACGGTCGGGAAGCGCTGGATAAGGAAAGAAATCGGTCACCGGACATGTCCGGTGTGCACCGGACTGTCCGGTGCCCCCGACGACAGAAGGCAAGGATGGCCTTCCGGATTTGCTCTCAACGGCTCCTAGCTGCCTTGGGGCTATAAAAGGAGCCCCTAGGCGCATGGAGGAGACACACAAGCAACTCTTGAGCATTCTTGATCATCCACACAAGTTCTTTGCGCATTCGTTTGTGATTCTAAGTGATTCGAGCTCTGTTCTAGTGTGAACTCTGAGATAGTCATTCGAGCTCGAGTCTTGGCCGTGTGTGTGCGCTTTTGTTGTGGATTTGTGTGTGTTGCTTCCCTCCCTTACTCTGTGCTTTCTTTGTGATCATATACTTGTAAGGGCAAGAGACTCCAATTTGTGGAGATTCCTTGCAAACGGGATAGTGAAAGGAAAAGCAAAACACCGTGGTATTCAAGTGGGTCTTTGGACCGCTTGAGAGGGGTTGATTGCAACCCTCGTCCGTTGGGACGCCACAACGTGGAAGTAGGCAAGCATTGGCTTGGCCGAACCACGGGATAAACCACCGTGTCACCTCTGTCTTGATCTCTTGTGGTATTGTGTTTTGTTGAGACTTCACCTTAGCCACTTGGCAATAATCGTGCTAACACATAACAAGTTTTTGTGGCTTAAGTTTTTACAGGATCACCTATTCACCCCCCCTCTAGGTGCTCTCAATTGGTATCGGAGCCGTTCTCTTCTCAAAGGGACTAACCGCCCGAAGAGATGGATCCTAAGGGGAAGGGTATAGTGATCAACGATAAAGAGAAGGAGACCTTCGTCAACGAGCCGAAGGATGACAGGCCTACCGACTCCGGCTCGGGCCAAAAACGGAAGGAAGGGAAGAAGAAGAAGACCAGGCGCATCAAGGAGATTGTCTACTACGACAGCGACGAGTCTACTTCTTCCCAAAAGGACGAGGACCACAACGACTACAAACAAAAGACGGTTAACTCAAACTTTTCTTTTGATTATTCGCGTATTCCGCATAGCTCAAATACTCATTTGCTTCCCATTCCACTTGGCAAACCTCCTCACTTTGATGGAGAGGATTACGGATTTTGGAGCCACAAAATGCGTACTCACCTGTTTTCTCTCCATCCAAGCATTTGGGAGATTGTGGAAAGTGGAATGAAATTTGATAGCTCGGATAGCCCTATGTTTATTAATGAACAGATTCATAAAAATGCACAAGCTACTACTGTGTTGCTAGCCTCTTTGTGCAGGGACGAGTATCACAAGGTGAGCGGCTTGGACAATGCCAAGCAGATCTGGGACACCCTCAAGATTTCTCATGAGGGGAACGACGTCACCTTGCTCACCAAGATGGAGTTGGTGGAGGGAGAGCTTGGACGGTTCGCCATGATAAGGGGCGAGGAGCCGACGCAAACATACAACCGGCTCAAGACCCTCATCAACAAGATAAGGAGCTACGGGAGCACGCGATGGACGGACCACGACGTCGTCCGCCTAATGCTCAGGTCCTTTACCGTACTTGATCCTCATCTCGTGAACAATATTCGTGAGAATCCCAGGTACACGATGATGACGCCCGAGGAAGTACTTGGAAAATTCGTGAGCGGGCGGATGATGATCAAGGAGGCAAGATACGTCGACGACGCGTTGAACGGACCACTCCACGAGCCTCAACCCATTGCTCTAAAAGCAACGAGGAGCAAGGAGTCGCTACCTAGCAAGGTGGCGCAAGTCGAGGCGGCCGGGCTCAATGATGAAGAGATGGCTCTCATCATCAAGAGATTCAAGACGGTGCTTAAAGGTCACAAGGGACAACCAAGCAAGACCAAAGCCAAGGGGAAGCGCTCATGCTTCAAATGCGGTAAGCTTGGTCATTTTATTGCTAACTGTCCCGATAATGAAAGTGACCAGGAAAAGGGGAACAAGAGAGAGAAGAAGAAGGCATACAAGAAGGCAAAGGGCGAGGCGCATCTAGGAAAGGAGTGGGACTCGGATTGCTCCTCCTCCGACTCCGACAATGAAGGACTCGCCGCCACTGCCTTCAACAAATCGGCTCTCTTCCCCAACGAGCGTCTCACTTGTCTTATGGCAAGAGAGAAGAAGGTAAGTACTAAAGACTCCACTTATGCTTCTTCTAGTGATAGTGAGTCTAGTGACGATGATGACATAGATTATTCTTGCTTGTTCAAAGGCTTAGATAGATCTAAGATAGATAAAATCAATGAATTGATTGATGCTTTGAATGAAAAGGATAGGCTTTTAGAGAAGCAAGAGGATTTATTGTATGATGAACATGATAAGTTTATAGAGGCACAAAAATCATATGCTTTAGAAGTGAAAAGAAATGAAGTGCTTTCTAGTGAAATATCTTCTTGTCATGAAACCATTGCTACCTTACAAAGTGTTAACCATGATTTAAATGCTAAATTAGAAGTAACAAATAAATCTAAGTCTTGTGTTGAAAATGTTACAATTTGCACTAGGTGTAAGGATTTTGATGTTAACACTTGTAGCAAACATTTAGTTTCAATTTCAAAACTAAAAGATGAAGTGGCTAGTCTTAATGCCCAACTTAAGACTAGCAAAAGTGAAGTTGAAAAGATAAAATTTGCAAGGGATGCCTATACAATTGGAAGACATCCCTCAATTAAGGATGGGCTTGGCTTCAAGAGGGAAGCCAAGAACTTAACAAGCCATAAGGCTCCCATCTTCGTCAAGGAGAAGGGGAAGGCCCCGATGGCTAGTAATGCTAAAAAGAATCATGCTTTTATGTATTATGATAGGAGACATGCTAGAAATGCTTATAATCATTTTGATTCACATGTTTATGATTCTCATGCAATGTTTGCTTCTAGTTCTTCTTATAATCATGGTAGAGATATGTGTAGGAGAAATGTTGTACATATGCCTAGGAGAGATATTGCTCATGTACCTAGAAAGAATGTTATTCATGCTCCTAGGAAAGTAGTGAATGAACCTTCTACCATTTATTATGCTTGTAATGCTCCCTTTGCTATTTGTAGAAAGGGTAAGAAGGTAGTTGCTAGGAAATTAGGGGCTAGATGCAAGGGAGATAAATCTTGCATTTGGGTCCCTAAAGACATTTGTGCTAACCTTGCAGGACCCAACATGAGTTGGGTACCTAAGACCCAAGCCTAAATTTGCCTTGCAGGTTTATGCATCCGGGGGTTCAAGCTGGATTATCGACAGCGGATGCACAAACCATATGACGGGGGAGAAGAAGATGTTCACCTCCTACGTCAAGAATAAGGATTCCCAAGATTCAATTATATTCGGTGATGGGAATCAAGGCAAGGTAAAAGGGTTAGGTAAAATTGCAATTTCTAATGAGCATTCTATCTCAAATGTATTCTTAGTGGAGAGTCTTGGATATAATTTGCTATCTGTTAGTCAATTATGTCAAATGGGATATAATTGTTTATTTACAAATGTAGATGTGTCTGTCTTTAGAAGATGTGATGGTTCACTAGCTTTTAAGGGTGTACTAGACGGCAAGCTTTATTTAGTTGACTTTGCAAAAGAAGAGGCCGGTCTAGATGCATGCTTAATGGCTAAGACTTGCATGGGCTGGCTGTGGCATTGCCGCTTAGCACATGTGGGGATGAAGAACCTCCACAAGCTTCTAAAGGGAGAACACGTGATAGGTCTAACAAATGTTTATTTCGAAAAAGATAGACCTTGTGCAGCTTGTCAGGCAGGTAAACAAGTAGGAGGAGCACATCACAGCAAGAATGTGATGACCACGTCAAGACCTCTGGAGCTGCTGCATATGGACCTCTTCGGACCCGTCGCCTATCTAAGCATAGGAGGAAGTAAGTATGGTTTAGTTATTGTTGATGACTTTTCCCGCTTCACTTGGGTGTTCTTTTTGCAGGATAAGTCTGAAACCCAAGGGACCCTCAAGCGCTTCCTCAGGAGAGCTCAAAATGAGTTTGAGCTCAAGGTGAAGAAGATTAGGAGCGACAACGGGTCCGAGTTCAAGAACCTTCAAGTGGAGGAGTTTCTTGAGGAGGAAGGGATCAAGCACGAGTTCTCCGCTCCCTACACACCACAGCAAAATGGTGTGGTAGAGAGGAAGAACAGGACGCTAATCGATATGGCGAGGACGATGCTTGGAGAGTTCAAGACCCCCGAGTGCTTTTGGTCGGAAGCCGTGAACACGGCTTGCCACGCCATCAACAGGGTCTATCTTCACCGCCTCCTCAAGAAGACGTCATATGAGCTACTAACCGGTAACAAACCCAATGTATCCTACTTTCGTGTTTTTGGGAGCAAGTGCTACATTCTAGTAAAGAAAGGTAGAAATTCTAAGTTTGCTCCCAAAGCTGTAGAAGGGTTTTTATTAGGTTATGATTCAAATACAAAGGCGTATAGGGTCTTCAACAAATCATCGGGTTTGGTTGAAGTCTCTAGCGACGTTGTATTTGATGAGACTAATGGCTCTCCAAGAGAGCAAGTTGTTGATTGTGATGATGTAGATGAAGAAGATGTTCCGACGGCCGCTATACGAACCATGGCGATTGGAGACATTCGGCCACAGGAACAGGATGAACGAGATCAACCTTCTTCCTCAACGACGGTGCAACCCCCAACTCAAGACGATGAACAGGTTCATCAAAAGGAGGCGTGTGATCAAGGGGGAGCACAAGACGATCATGTGATGGAGGAAGAAGCGCAACCGGCACCTCCAACCCAAGTTCGAGCGATGATTCAAAGGGATCATCCCGTCGACCAAATTCTGGGTGACATTAGCAAGGGAGTAACTACTCGGTCTCGATTAGTTAATTTTTGTGAACATTACTCCTTTGTCTCCTCTATTGAGCCTTTCAGGGTAGAGGAGGCCTTGCTAGATCCGGATTGGGTGTTGGCCATGCAGGAGGAACTCAACAACTTCAAGCGCAATGAAGTTTGGACGCTGGTGCCTCGTCCCAAGCAAAATGTTGTGGGAACCAAGTGGGTGTTCCGCAACAAACAGGACGAGCACGGAGTTGTGACAAGGAACAAGGCTCGACTTGTGGCAAAAGGTTATGCCCAAGTCGCAGGTTTGGACTTTGAGGAGACTTTTGCTCCTGTGGCTAGGCTAGAATCCATTCGCATCTTGCTAGCATATGCCGCTCACCATTCTTTCAGGTTGTACCAAATGGATGTGAAGAGCGCGTTCCTCAACGGGCCAATAAAGGAGGAAGTGTACGTGGAGCAACCCCCTGGCTTCGAGGATGAGCGGTACCCCGACCACGTGTGTAAGCTCTCTAAGGCGCTCTATGGACTTAAACAAGCCCCAAGAGCATGGTATGAATGCCTTAGAGATTTCTTACTTGCTAATGCTTTCAAGGTTGGGAAAGCCGATCCAACTCTTTTCACTAAGACTTGTAATGGTGATTTGTTTGTGTGCCAAATTTATGTCGATGACATAATATTTGGTTCTACTAATCAAAAGTCTTGTGAAGAGTTTAGCAGGGTGATGACGCAGAAATTCGAGATGTCGATGATGGGCGAGTTAAACTACTTCCTTGGGTTCCAAGTGAAGCAACTCAAGGACGGCACCTTCATCTCCCAAACGAAGTACACGCAAGATCTGCTAAAGAGGTTTGGGATGAAGGACGCCAAGCCCGCAAAGACGCCGATGGGAACCGACGGACACACCAACCTCAACAAAGGAGGTAAGTCCGTTGATCAAAAGGCATACCGGTCAATGATAGGGTCTTTACTTTATTTATGTGCTAGTAGACCGGATATTATGCTTAGCGTATGCATGTGTGCTAGATTTCAATCCGATCCTAAGGAGTGTCACTTAGTGGCGGTGAAGCGAATTCTTAGATATTTAGTCGCTACGCCTTGCTTCGGGATCTGGTATCCAAAGGGGTCTAACTTTGACTTAATTGGGTACTCAGATTCCGACTATGCTGGATGTAAGGTCGATAGGAAGAGTACATCGGGGACGTGCCAATTCTTAGGAAGGTCCCTGGTGTCATGGAACTCTAAGAAACAAACCTCCGTTGCCCTATCCACCGCTGAGGCCGAGTACGTTGCCGCAGGTCAGTGTTGCGCGCAACTACTTTGGATGAGGCAAACCCTCAGGGACTTTGGCTACAATCTGAGCAAAGTCCCACTCCTATGTGATAATGAGAGTGCTATCCGAATAGCGGAAAATCCTGTTGAGCACAGCCGCACAAAGCACATTGACATCCGGCATCACTTTCTGAGAGACCACCAGCAAAAGGGAGATATCGAAGTGTTTTATGTTAGCACCGAGAACCAGCTAGCCGATATCTTTACCAAGCCTTTAGATGAGAAGACCTTTTGCAGGCTGCGTAGTGAGCTAAATGTCTTAGATTCGCGGAACTTGGATTGAATTGTAGCATACATGTATTCATGCCTTTGATCATGTTCATTCTGCACTTTGTTGCTTATTATGGTGCTCAAGTTGTACAAACACTCCCTGGACCTCACAAGTCCGTTGCAAAGTGATGCACATGTTTAGGGGGAGATGTGTTGCAACTTGACCCTTTGAGACTAACCATATGCTTGAGTTTGTTTGATTTAGTCTCAAAGGAGAATTGAAAGGGAAAAGGTGGACTTGGATCATGCAAGACTTCCACTGCACTCCGATGAGAGGGTAACTTATTCCAAGTCCATCTCTGAACTCTTATTGCCATTTGCTCTTAATTGAAGATTTTGGTGAGGCAATGGGGTTAAAGGGTCACAATTGATCCCGTTTTGGTGCTTGATGCCAAAGGGGGAGAAAATAAAGGCCAAAGCAATAAATGGATCAGCTACCACTTGAGAGATTTTGAAAATAGTAGAATAGAGTTTTTGATTTGTCAAAATTCTTAAGTTGTCTCTCTTGTCAAAAGTTGGCTTCTTGTGGGGAGAAGTATTGATTATGGGAAAAAGGGGGAGTTTTTGAAATCCTTGATCAATCTCTTTTTGAATGACTCTCTTTATGCTTAAACATGTGTGTTTAACTTAGAGATAGAGATTTGTGTTTGATTTGCAAAAACAAACCAAGTGGTGGCAAAGGATGATCCATATATGCCAAAATTGATTCAAAATAAATTTAAGTGTTATTTGAATTGAGTTTGCACTTGTTCTAGTGGCTTTATGTTGTGTTGGCATAAATCACCAAAAAGGGGGAGATTGAAAGGGAAATGTGCCCTTGGGCCATTTCTAAGTATTTTGGTGATTGAGTGCCAACACATGTGCTTAATTGTGAATTTATGTACATGGATGAACAAGGTGCAAATCATGAGATAAAGGTATGTTTCTAAGCCTTAGTACATTTGTTTTGTGGACTAACATATTTGTCTAAGTGTTAGAAACAGAAAGAAGAAAAAGAGAAAAGGGGAGAGAAAGACTTGGCTGTGTGCAGCCAAGGCTCAGCTCGGTCTGGAGCACCGGACTGTCCGGTGTGCACCGGACAGTGTCCGGTGCGCCAGGCCTACTCGGCGCGAACTGGCCGCTCTCGGGAATTCGCCGACGGCGTACGGCTAAAATTCACCGGACTGTCCGGTGTGCACCGGACTGTCCGGTGAGCCAATGGTCGGCCAGGGCCAACGGTCGGCCGCGCAATCCGCGCGGGACACGTGGCCGAGCCAACGGTCGGAAGACGGCACCGGACTGTCCGGTGTGCACCGGACTGTCCGGTGCGCCAACGGCTCTCAGATCTCCGCCGGTCTGCAACGGTCGGGAAGCGCTGGATAAGGAAAGAAATCGGTCACCGGACATGTCCGGTGTGCACCGGACTGTCCGGTGCCCCCGACGACAGAAGGCAAGGATGGCCTTCCGGATTTGCTCTCAACGGCTCCTAGCTGCCTTGGGGCTATAAAAGGAGCCCCTAGGCGCATGGAGGAGACACACAAGCAACTCTTGAGCATTCTTGATCATCCACACAAGTTCTTTGCGCATTCGTTTGTGATTCTAAGTGATTCGAGCTCTGTTCTAGTGTGAACTCTGAGATAGTCATTCGAGCTCGAGTCTTGGCCGTGTGTGTGCGCTTTTGTTGTGGATTTGTGTGTGTTGCTTCCCTCCCTTACTCTGTGCTTTCTTTGTGATCATATACTTGTAAGGGCAAGAGACTCCAATTTGTGGAGATTCCTTGCAAACGGGATAGTGAAAGGAAAAGCAAAACACCGTGGTATTCAAGTGGGTCTTTGGACCGCTTGAGAGGGGTTGATTGCAACCCTCGTCCGTTGGGACGCCACAACGTGGAAGTAGGCAAGCATTGGCTTGGCCGAACCACGGGATAAACCACCCTGTCACCTCTGTCTTGATCTCTTGTGGTATTGTGTTTTGTTGAGACTTCACCTTAGCCACTTGGCAATAATCGTGCTAACACATAACAAGTTTTTGTGGCTTAAGTTTTTACAGGATCACCTATTCACCCCCCCCCCCCTCTAGGTGCTCTCACCTTCGTAGCATGAGCTAGCTAGGAGTAGGGTAATGATGTATCCCTTGTGGCGCGGTCGATCCGAGCCTGAGGTTGGGCGAGGCGGCGGCTCCTCCAAGGCCGAGGCTGGGGCCGAGGCCCAGGGTCGGGCGAGGATGTGACTCTTCCCGAGGCTGAGGCTGAGGCTGAGCCCTGGGGTCGGGCAAGGCGGAGATCTTCTCCCGAGGCCAAGGCCTGAGGTCGGGCGAGGCGGAGCTTCCTGTTGCGCCCGAGGCTGAACTTGGTTGTTGTCGGTTTCGCCCGGGTGGTTGGCACAGCAGCCGGAGCGGGGCGGGTGGCGCTGTTTTCCTGTTAGATCGGTCAGTGAAAGGGCGAAGCGGCTGCGGTCACTTCGACCTTGTCGACTGAGGAACGCGTGTCAGGATAAGGTGTCAGGCGATCCCAGCATTAAATGCGCATGCAACACGGTCGACTGGTAAGGCGATTTGGCCAAGGTCGCTTACGTGACAAGGCTTGCCTTTGGCTGAGCCGAGGGTGTGCTCACCGCCTGAGGAGACTCTCGGGCGAGACGTGAATTCGTCCGGGACCACTGTTCCTGCCCGAGGCCGGGCTCAGTTGGGGCGAGGTTGCGTCCCTCAGTAGACGAATCTTTGACTTTGACCCGAACTGCCAGTGTTCATGGTTTGCTTTGAAGGTGTTTACTAGCCGTGATTGGGAGTGTTGGGTACCCCTACTTACGGTACCCGACATGTGATATTCAAGTTGATCTTTGATCACTTGAAAGGGGTTGAGTGCAACCCTCATCCGTTGAGACACCACAACATGGAAGTAGGCAAGTGTTCTACTCGACCAAACCACGGGATAAAAATCGTTGTGTCACTTGTTCTTATTCTTGTGCGATTTTCTCTATCTCCATTTACTTCACTTGCATAATTGCTCTAAGTTTATTACTCATCTTGTGAAGAGCAATTAAGTGAAGAAGTTTACTCCGCTTGTACTCATCTCTCGAACTTGGCCTTAGTTTTCACTAATCTAACATCAGTCCAAGTTTGTTTTGTGAAGCTGTTTTTTACAGGATCACCTATTCACCCCCTCTAGGTGCTTTCAATGACGTTGTTGACCTTTTAAAAAAAATTAACCGCTCATCTTATTCTTGTCTTATTCGAAAATCTAAAATTTCAAGTCACACTTAAACTATCTTAAGTGATAAAATAAATTATAACAAAATAAATAATATTTCACATTTTTTGTTTAATAAGATGGGTGGTTAAAGTTTTGAAAAAAAAATCAATGATGCCATATATTTAAGACAATATATGAAATAAATAAGTGAGAATATATTATTAGAAGCCTCAACGTTCATTGGAAACATAAAATGTAGTGTTTGACATTACTATCAGATGAAAAAGATAGAGCGATTCCACCGAGCCATAGGAAGGTCTACGTCGTAGACACCCGCGTCTAGCTAGCAACCTAGTATCCAACCCTTTTTTTATTTAGAGATTACAAGGGTTATGTGTATATGTCATACTCAACAAGTGCATAAGTAATTCAATATGCAATATTGATAACAAGAGGTAATAACTAACATAGGGCTAATGCAGTTAGCATTTTTTAGTTGCCAAGGTTTTCTAGAATAACATGTTTACTATACTAAGTAAAACATCTTAAACCATTAAATAAATTTCATGAACAGGTTAACATCAACCTCATAAATCATCTTCAAATGAGATCCATTCTGATCATGTGAGGGTGCACACCTGTGATAACAGCTTAATCAAACTCTGAAAAGGTGTACACCTTCCTAGGGCAGGGTTTCATCACTTTTCACAATTTCTACTAGTACGCAACAACATGCTAGGGCGCTATGCTTCAATCTAGGTGCAAGGTAAATGCCCCTTATATAGCACAAACAATGAAATAATAGACCCAAAACATCCCTAACGAGGCCCAAATAATGACACTTCATAACCTAGCCTCCCTTTTACGCCTACCTGATAAGCTACCACACTACTAACAAATCTCTACTACTACTTATGTACTCACTGTAGGCGTCCACAGCCCGTGGTTCTGCCAACCGCTGACGCCTCCCTCTCCTCTCCGCGACTGACGCCTTCCTCTCCGCAACTGATGCCATTGCCTCCGTCTCCTCCGCCCCATCCGCGCCACTTCCATCCTCTCCGCGACGGGCACGGACGCGCTCCCTCTCCTCTGCCCCACCTCGCGACTCCATCCGTGTGTCACACCCGGTTTTAGAAGGTAAACCGAATGCGAACCATGTACGTGCCAGGATCAGTTATTCACGTACACAGCAGTTACATAACATGGACATCATCACACAGTGCTCAAAATAGTATTAAAAGGGAAATAATAGTCGATTACATCATACGTCTGAGACGTCCATATAGTTCTTACAATAAATCAAAGTGCAAAAACGAAACGTAGATAACCGCGGCCTTCACAGGCAGCCGACTGGGGGTTGCCGCTAACCCACGCCTAGAACTCGTCGTAGTCTTGGAACTCCTGGAAGTCTCATTCCACAGCTTCATCTTCTCCTGAGCAGTTGTTGCAATGCTGACAACCTGGGGGGGTTTGGTGTGTAGAGCAAGGGTGAGTACACATCAACATACTCAGCAAGTATCCCGTTTGGCTGTAGTGGACTAGCTTTATGTGGGGATAAGTCAAGCAGTTGCTTTTAGTTGGTCAGGTTATTACTTACTAGTAGAGAGCCAGGTTTTAACATTAACCCAAGTTATTAGCCCAATGTATCCTTTCCAAACGGAAAGAATACCACTTACCAGCACCATAATCATAATCAGAATCATCAATCTCATTGCCACCTGTACCAAAATATCTCTGATCAAGTATCACTAATCTCTGGAGCTCCCTTGGCCGCTCATAACCGCGAGCACGACTGATATATCAGTTTCATAACACTCTGCAGAGGTTGCGCACTTTACCCACAAGCCGTGATTCCCTCTTGCCTCGGGCCGATCAAACCCTTAAACACTACCAAGGTGAATAGGCAGGGTCTCACTACGTAGCCTTTACAAAGATTCCCCGGGGCTGTAGCCACCCGTTAGGTTTCCTAAATGTACCGCACTCCTCCCCAAGGGACAAATCAACCTTGGCAGAGCGAGCCGCATACACCGAGCCCCATTGACGGCACAACGGCTAAGCGAACTACACCCCGGTTCCTCTAATTATTCAGCTAAGGGCGTCCCATTCCACCCTCATGGTTGCACTGTTTTCCCGGGCGGTCATCCATAGAACAGGTCCTTACGGAGAGGCACTCGAGAAACCGCTCGAGTCCCCTTGAAGGTCACAAATATAATCATAAATAAGAAGGGGAAACAGCGTATCATAGATAATCACATCATGTTCATTGATTAGAGTTGAGCAATAGCATCAGACTAAGCAGTAATAATCCGACCCAAATAGGTAAACAAGGACATGAATAACAAAAGCTAGTCAATCCTTAGGTATAAATGTGTAATGCGGGAGGTGAATTAAAGAATGAATAGGACAGAGATAGGTCAAAGGACACTTGCCTCCACCAACCGACTGCTGCTCAGGGGCTTCTCCTGCGAATTCCTCGGGCTCTTCGACCGGATCGTTTTCTATGCGAGCGCAAACATACATACATCCACATATTTAATACGAAAGAACAGTACACCATACAAGGGAACAAATAAAGTGAATATGCATCAAGTATGACATTCGATATCGCATTTGTTATGGTTAGAAAGAAACGGGGAAAGGTCTCGCAGGGGGTTAAAGCTTATGCACTAATGATTAGTTACAATTGGTTCTTAACAAAAGAATTCTGTTATATACACTAATGGAAACCTGGTCATTTTAGGTTGATCAACATTGAACGAGATAAACAATTAACTAAATGAATCAACTAGCGCAACGAAATTCTAAATCAAGTTTCCTATTTCAATAACATGAACAATGATTAGCCTACCTAAAATAAAGTAATTATGATCACAGAAAGTAAATAAAATAAAATAAAAAAATAAAAAAAAGAGGGGGGGGGCGGTTGAACCGGCCCTAGGGCGGTTGAACCGGCCGGGGGCTGGGCGGCCGAGCTGGGCGCGGGCGCGGGCCCGGGCGGCCGAGCTGGCGGCCGGGGCGGCCGAACCGGGCGGTTGAACCGGCCGGTTGGGCGGCCGAGGCCAGGCGGGCGGTCGGGCGCGCGGCTGGGAGGGGCGCGCGGCCAGGGCCGGCTGGGGCGGCCAGCGGCCGGGCGGGCGGCCGGGCGCGCGGCCAGGAGGGGCGCGCGGCCAGGCGGGCACGCGGCCGGGCGCGGCTGGGGCGGCCAGCGGCCGGCTGGGCGCGGCCAGCGGCCGGCTGGGGCCGAGCAGGGGGGCGGCCGGGGCTGCCAAGGAGAGAGGAGGGGGAGGGGAGAGGGAGGGAGGAGGGAGGGGGGGAGGGCTCACCGGCGGTCGGGCGGCCGACGGCGGGGGGCGGCTGCCGAGCTGCAAGGGCAGGGGGCGGCGGCTAGGGCAGGGGTAGGGGCGGCGGCTTAGGGAGAGAGAGGGAAAATGAGAGGGAGAGAGAGGGGATTGGGGGGAAAAGGGGAGGTGGGGGCGGCTGGGCCTGCCAAGGCCCAAGAGGGGGGGCGCGGGGGCTTGGGCCGGCCAAGGGGCGGCTGGGCCGGCCAAAGGGGCCCACGGCGCGGGAGAGAGAGAAAGGGGAAGAGGGAGAGAGAAAGAAAGAAAAAGAAAAAGAAAAGAATATCTCCTTTTCGAAATCCGATCTTCCTAGATGAATGCATCCACGTTCTCAATCAATCCAAAAGAATGCACGGTTCGGCATGGTGCATCAAACAATATAAAGTAGTTTTATGGTTTTCTTTACACGGGAGATTCAAACCGAATCCCGCTAGCTTTGGAAAAGATCAAGGTTTAGCGAAGGGAAAAAGAAAAAGAAAAGGTAACGCCCGAATTTTGGCGAGTAAAGAAAAGAAAAAATTCAACTGCAAAATTCGGGGCGTTACAAACCTATCCCCCTTAAAAGAATCTCGCCCTCGAGATTCAGGGCTGGCTAGCAAAGAGCTCTGGGTACTTAGCCATCAAATCATCTTCACGCTCCCAGGTTGCTTCTTCCTCAGAGTGGTGATTCCATCTGACTTTGCACATTCTGATGGTCTTCCTTCGGGTGACTCTGTCTGCAACCTCAAGGATCTGAGTTGGCTTCTCAACGTAGGTCAAGTCCTCCTGGACCTCCAGACCTTCCACTGGCAACTGCTCTTCTGGCACACGCAAGCACTTCTTCAACTGAGACACATGAAAGACATCATGCACAGCTGACAAATTCTCTGGCAGGCTGAGCTGATAAGCCACTTCTCCACGCTTTGAGAGGATCGGGTACGGACCAATGTAGCGGGGTGCCAGCTTGCCTTTCACTCCGAATCTTCTGACTCCTCTGATCGATGACACTTTCAGATAGACAAAGTCTCCGACTTCGAAACTCAGCTCTCTTCTTCTTGTGTCTGCATAGCTTCGCTGCCTCGATTGCGCTATCTTCAGATTCTCTCGGACCATCTTGATGTTCTCTTCGGCTTCAAGCAAAATATCTGGCCCGAACACTTGCTTCTCTCCAGGCTGATCCCATTGCAACGGAGTTCTACAACTCCTTCCATAAAGCGCTTGAAATGGTGACATCTTCAAACTGGCCTGGTAACTATTGTTATAGGAAAACTCTGCATAAGGCAATCGCTTGTCCCATCCGGACTGATCTTGCAACGCACAGGCTCTCAACATGTCTTCAAGAATTTGATTGGTTCTTTCAGTCTGGCCATCTGTCTGCGGGTGATAAGCTGAACTGAAATTCAGATGTGTGCCCAAAGCTTCATGCAACTGCTGCCAGAAATGAGAGGTGAACTGCGTTACTCTGTCTGACACTATCTTCTTTGGCACACCATGAAGACAAACGATCCGAGACATATACAACTCTGCCAATACTGCACTGTTGTAGCTGGTCTTGACAGGTATGAAGTGGGCCGACTTGGTCAAACGGTCCACCACTACCCAAATGGAATCGTAGCCGGCTCGAGTGCGAGGCAATCCGACTATGAAATCCATACCGATTTCATCCCATTTCCACTGAGGGATCTGCAACGGTTGCAACAATCCAGCTGGTCTCTGGTGTTCGGCCTTAATTCTTCGGCAACTATCGCACTTAGCCACATGCTCTGCGATTTCCCTCTTCATTCCGTACCACCAGAATTTCTTCTTCAGATCCTGATACATCTTCTCACTGCCAGGGTGAATCGAATAAGCTGTCTCATGAGCTTCCTTGAGAATCAACTCCCGAATGGACTGGACATTGGGAACACACAAGCGGTCTTTGAACCATATCACGCCTTCTGCATCTTCTCGAAAATCTTTGCCTCTGCCATCTAGAATCAGTCGCCGAATCTCATTGATCTTCTCATCATTCTTCTGCGCCTCTTTGATTTCGCGCTCCAAGGTAGGTTCCAATTCAACTGTGACTCCTCGCGAATTGTTCAGAAATCTGAGACTCAACCTGTCAAACTCTTTGGCCAACTCATAAGGCATCGGACGAGCGACCATCAGATTGACTTGACTCTTCCTGCTCAAAGCATCTGCCACTACGTTTGCTTTGCCTGGATGGTAATGAATCTCCAACTCATAGTCTTTGATCAATTCTAACCATCTTCGCTGCCTCATGTTCAACTCTGACTGAGTGAATATGTACTTCAGACTCTTGTGATCTATGTAAACATCGCATTTCTGTCCATACAGGTAGTGCATCCACGTCTTCAGTGCGTGAACCACTGCTGCCAACTCTAGGTCATGGATTGGGTAATTCTTCTCATGAACCTTCAGCTGTCGGGACGAGTAAGCCACAACTCTTCCCTCTTGCATCAACACGCATCCCAAACCTGTGTAACAAGCATCACAGTACACAGAGAAGGGCTTGTGCACATCAGGCAAGACTAGGACAGGCGCTGTTGTCAACTTCTCTTTCAGCGCTTCGAAGGCCTCTTGACATTTCTAGGTCCACTTGAACTCAACCTTGTTGCCTAGCAACGCTGTCATTGGTTTCGCAATCTTCGAAAACCCTTCAATGAATCGCCGATAATATCCGGCCATTCCAATGAAGCTCTTGATTCCTCGAGCATCCGTTGGCGCTTTCCAGTTCAGAATATCTGCCACTTTCTTCGGATCCACAGCCAATCCTTCTTTGTTGATTATGTGACCCAAGAACAGGACTTCACTGATCCAGAACTCACACTTGCTCAACTTTGCATACAACTGGTGCTCTCGCAATCTCTGCAATACCATCCTCAAATGATCTGCATGTTCTTCTTCACTTTGAGAATAAATCAGAATGTCATCAATGAATACCACCACAAACTTATCAAGATAATCCATGAATACACTGTTCATCAAGTTCATAAAGAACGCTGGTGCATTGGTCAAACCAAAAGACATCACTGTGAACTCATACAAACCATACTTGGTAATGAATGCCGTCTTCGGAATGTCCGAAGGTCGGATCCTGAGCTGATGATAACCTGACCTCAGATCAATCTTGGAGAACACACTGGCTCCTCTCAACTGGTCGAACAGATCTTCTATTCTGGGCAAGGGATACTTGTTCTTGATCGTGACTTCATTCAAAGCTCGATAATCGATACACATCCTCTTGGTGCCATCTTTCTTCTCCACAAACAGGACAGGGGCGGCCCAAGGCGAGGTGCTTGGCCGGATGTAACCTTTCTCTGACAGCTCATCAATCTGCTTCTTAAGCTCAACCAACTCTGGTCCGGATATTCTGTAAGCTCTCTTAAAGATAGGGGCGGTTCCAGGAAGAAGCTCTATGGCAAACTCAACTTTCCGCTCTGGTGGCATACCCGGTAAATCCTTTGGAAACACATCTGGGAATTCAGACACAACCTTGATACTCTCAATTGGGTCTGCTTCACTGCTATCGACAGCCATCTGATAACAACTTCCTTTCTTTGGCTCAGGCGGGACTAACTCGGTCACCACTTCCTCTCCTAGTGGGGACACCAACTTGATTGTCCTTTTATCACAACTGATAACTGCCTGATACTTATCTAGCCAATTCATCCCTAGGATGACATCTATTCCCTGAGTACCCATTACTATAAGGTTAGCGGGAAACGCTATCCCCCTTATTTCCACACTTACATTCAAACATATGCTATCAGCTCGAATTCTACCACCAGCTGAGTCAATTTGAATGGGGGTTGACATGGCAGTAATTGGAAGATTATGTGCTTCTACCCATGATGCAGTAATGAAAGAATGCGTTGCTCCAGTATCAAATAACACTTCTGCAATATGGGAATCGACTGGGAACATACCTACTGTCATGCCGGGGGTCTCCTGAACTGCTTCAGCCTCCAAGTGGTTCAATCTCCCATGATTATAGCGCTGCTGAGGGCGGTTGCCTGCTCCAGACTGAGACGCATTCTACTTTGCTGGGGCATTGGGGCCTGACTGCTGCTGGGCTGCCTTCTTCGGGCATTGCATCACCCAATGGCCTTGCTCTCCACAGTGGAAACATGCTCTGTTTCCAACCTGAGCTGGTGCTGCCTGATTGTTCTGCTGGCTTGCTGGGGCAGGAAGACGAGGTGCCTGCTGATTCTGCCTCTGAAACTGACCTCCTGATTGATTGCTCTGACGGTTCTGGTACTGATGCTGAGGATACTGCTTTTGGAACTGCTGATACTGCTGACGCTGCTGATGCTGCTGAGGTGGACGCTGATTCTGCCTGAACTGCTGAGGTTGATTGCCTGAGAAACGAGGACGGTTGCTGCTTCCAGGCTGGGGTCCACTGATCTTGCGCTTACGATCCTCCATCTCCTTACGCTTCCTTTCTGCCATGATTGCTCTGTCAATCAGGTGCTGGAATGTCGGGAAGGTGTGATTCATCAGTTGGTACTGCAGAGGGTCGACCAAGCCTCTCAAAAAACGGTACTGTCACTTGGCGTCGGTGTTGACATCTTCGGGAGCGTAGCGGGACAACTGCAGAAACCTGTCTCGATACTCACTGACAGACATCGGCCCTTGCTTGAGGGCCAGGAACTCCTCCTTCTTCACTGTCATCAGACCTGCGGGAACATGGTACTGACGAAAGCTACCTCTGAATTCTTCCCAGGTAATGGTGTCGGGGTCGGCATGGGTGGCGAGATAAGACTCCCACCATGATTGGGCTGCTCCTCTCAACAGACGGGGACCATACAAGACTTTCTCCCTGTCATCACACTGAGCGGTATGCAACTCCCGCTCCACAGTGCGCAGCCAATCTTCAGCATCCATGGGGTCAGAAGAGTGAGCGAACGTTGGTGGATGACCCCTCATGAATTCAGCACGCTTGTCTCTAGGCATCTGAGGCATCTGAGGCTGGGGTGGTGCTTGCTGCTGCTGCTGCTGAATGGCGGCCAGAGTCTGACCGATGGCCTGAACTGCCTGAGTCTGCATCAGAAACATCTGCTCGATGGACATCGGGGGCGGGGGTGGCAGCTGCTGTTGATGGGGCGCCTCATCCTGCGGGGCGGCTTGCTCCTGCTGAGCACGCCTTCCTCCTCTGCGCCTGTTCTCTGACATCTGCAGAATGCAACCACACATCAGAACTGATCTGGCAAATCTTGCAGCATAAGAAAAGAGTATAGAATTCTCCAACAGCACTGAACAGATGAGCATCTTCACTGATCTCCAACACAGACCACACAGCTTCTCAGATAAAGAGGAAAGTGGAATAAAGGTTTTCCCAACTATATAACTAATTCCATTGACATAATAGGTAAGCCAAAATGCAGGGGATACCCACACTCTGGTAACAATCATTACAAAGATCCAAACCAACCATAGTTCATCATGACAAGCATAAATGCACAGGATATAGCAAACTACCCTGTCTAACTAAGACTAACTAAGACCGAGATTAACGCTAAGACTGAAGCTTCTATGTATATATATTGTATTAATTACAAGATCCAACTCTAACGATCTATGGTTCTAGATTTATCTTGGTCTTGCAGTCGGGATTGCCATAAGACTGGAGTCCACGCCGAGGTGAGCGGTACGGGTGCTGAGTCCCAACGGGAGCGGGGGAACCATCATCCAGGTGACGACGCTCCGCGCGCTCAGCCCGCAGCAGGGCGATCTCAGCACGAGCCCTACTCAGCTCGTCTAATGCATGGTCCAGCTCCGTGTTTAGCACGGCGGCTAGGTTGACTGTGCTGCTCAACCTAGGATTGTCCTCACCAGCAGGTGAAACAATCACGCCTCCTGTGCTGCCAGATGGACGGCGGGGGTAATACTTCAGGTCGAGGCCGTCAGCTACCCCACCGAGAACCGAGCAGTAGTGCGAAAGCGCACGCCGTGCAGCATCCTGCATGGCTGCCTCAGCTGAGTCCCGCTCAGAGATAGAATAGTGCTCTGAGCAAGCCTCCGCGCCCTGGAGACTGTTCTCCGGACGGCGCACCAAACAGGTCGCCTCCCAGCGGTCCGGGTAGACCCCGCGACTATGCTGGTAGACCACACAGCGATACTCGATGGACCAAGTACGCCGGTCAAGTGCCCGACGTAGCAGGGTGTCGAGCGCGTCGTGGAAGTGACACCCGCGAGCAGCGTCGCGAGTGATGGGTCGAGCAACCCATCCTTCCGGCTCATGGTCAGCAGAGAAGTCGATGTCGTGGCTCAAGCTGTCGTCGCCATCTCCGTCGTCTGGATCTCCTCCAACAGCTACTCCAGAAGCTGGGGCGCCCAGTGGTGGTGCAGGGGGCGCCTCCAGGGGAAGCACAGGAGAGCAGCTCCTCACAGACTCTATCTCCTGCTGGAGCGAGAAAGAAGAGCCCTGCTGCTCCTGTCGTCGACGTTCCTGCTCCTCATGCAGGCGGTGGTGCAGTCTCTCCAAGTGGCTGGACTGTCTGGCCACGGGACGGCGAAGCGGACGCTCAGCAAGGCGGGAGGGTAAGAAGGGGATGACGGACTTTCGTGCAGTGTGTCTAAGACGAGCCATCTACAAAAGACATCGCAAGCAAAAGGGTGAGAACAGAATTAGTATGACCAGCAAATAATGAATCATAAATAAATGAAGGATCAGAATAAAACAAAATTTTCAGCAAGGTATAATATATAGTAGAACATAGGTTTGGTCAGTAGGACCAACTTTTGAAGGGGTACCAAAGTCAAGGCAGGGACAGAGGTCTATAATCCTTAGAACGACCATTCTACTCTAGGTTAGCGGTCCTACAGTCAGCACGGCTTTGATACCACTTATGTCACACCCGGTTTTAGAAGGTAAACCGAATGCGAACCATGTACGTGCCAGGATCAGTTATTCACGTACACAGCAGTTACATAACATGGACATCATCACACAGTGCTCAAAATAGTATTAAAAGGGAAATAATAGTCGATTACATCATACGTCTGAGACGTCCATATAGTTCTTACAATAAATCAAAGTGCGAAAACGAAACGTAGATAACCGCGGCCTTCACAGGCAGCCGACTGGGGGTTGCCGCTAACCCACGCCTAGAACTCGTCGTAGTCTTGGAACTCCTGGAAGTCTCCTTCCACAGCTTCATCTTCTCCTGAGCAGTGGTTGCAATGCTGACAACCTGGGGGGGGTTTGGTGTGTAGAGCAAGGGTGAGTACACATCAACATACTCAGCAAGTATCCCGTTTGGCTGTAGTGGACTAGCTTTATGTGGGGATAAGTCAAGCAGTTGCTTTTAGTTGGTCAGGTTATTACTTACTAGTAGAGAGCCAGGTTTTAACATTAACCCAAGTTATTAGCCCAATGTATCCTTTCCAAACGGAAAGAATACCACTTACCAGCACCATAATCATAATCAGAATCATCAATCTCATTGCCACCTGTACCAAAATATCTCTGATCAAGTATCACTAATCTCTGGAGCTCCCTTGGCCGCTCATAACCGCGAGCACGGCTGATATATCAGTTTCATAACACTCTGCAGAGGTTGCGCACTTTACCCACAAGCCGTGATTCCCTCTTGCCTCGGGCCGATCAAACCCTTAAACACTACCAAGGTGAATAGGCAGGGTCTCACTACGTAGCCTTTACAAAGATTCCCCGGGGCTGTAGCCACCCGTTAGGTTTCCTAAATGTACCGCACTCCTCCCCAAGGGACAAATCAACCTTGGCAGAGCGAGCCGCATACACCGAGCCCCATTGACGGCACAACGGCTAAGCGAACTACACCCCGGTTCCTCTAATTATTCAGCTAAGGGCGTCCCATTCCACCCTCATGGTTGCACTGTTTTCCCGGGCGGTCATCCATAGAACAGGTCCTTACGGAGAGGCACTCGAGAAACCGCTCGAGTCCCCTTGAAGGTCACAAATATAATCATAAATAAGAAGGGGAAACAGCGTATCATAGATAATCATATCATGTTCATTGATTAGAGTTGAGCAATAGCATCAGACTAAGCAGTAATAATCCGACCCAAATAGGTAAACAAGGACATGAATAACAAAAGCTAGTCAATCCTTAGGTATAAATGTGTAATGCGGGAGGTGAATTAAAGAATGAATAGGACAGAGATAGGTCAAAGGACACTTGCCTCCACCAACCGACTGCTGCTCAGGGGCTTCTCCTGCGAATTCCTCGGGCTCTTCGACCGGATCGTTTTCTATGCGAGCGCAAACATACATACATCCACATATTTAATACGAAAGAACAGTACACCATACAAGGGAACAAATAAAGTGAATATGCATCAAGTATGACATTCGATATCGCATTTGTTATGGTTAGAAAGAAACGGGGAAAGGTCTCGCAGGGGGTTAAAGCTTATGCACTAATGATTAGTTACAATTGGTTCTTAACAAAAGAATTCTGTTATATACACTAATGGAAACCTGGTCATTTTAGGTTGATCAACATTGAACGAGATAAACAATTAACTAAATGAATCAACTAGCGCAACGAAATTCTAAATCAAGTTTCCTATTTCAATAACATGAACAATGATTAGCCTACCTAAAATAAAGTAATTATGATCACAGAAAGTAAATAAAATAAAATAAAAAAAATAAAAAAAAGAGGGGGGCGGTTGAACCGGCCCTAGGGCGGTTGAACCGGCCGGGGGCTGGGCGGCCGAGCTGGGCGCGGGCGCGGGCGCGGGCGGCCGAACCGGGCGGTTGAACCGGCCGGTTGGGCGGCCGAGGCCAGGCGGGCGGTCGGGCGCGCGGCTGGGAGGGGCGCGCGGCCAGGGCCGGCTGGGGCGGCCAGCGGCCGGGCGGGCGGCCGGGCGCGCGGCCAGGAGGGGCGCGCGGCCAGGCGGGCACGCGGCCGGGCGCGGCTGGGGCGGCCAGCGGCCGGCTGGGGCCGAGCAGGGGGGGCGGCTGGGGCTGCCAAGGAGAGAGGAGGGGGAGGGGAGAGGGAGGGAGGAGGGAGGGGGGAGGGCTCACCGGCGGTCGGGCGGCCGACGGCGGGGGGCGGCGGCCGAGCTGCAAGGGCAGGGGGCGGCGGCTAGGGCAGGGGTAGGGGCGGCGGCTTAGGGAGAGAGAGGGAAAATGAGAGGGAGAGAGAGGGGATTGGGGGGAAAAGGGGAGGTGGGGGGGCGGCTGGGCCTGCCAAGGCCCAAGAGGGGGGGGGCGTGGGGGCTTGGGCCGGCCAAGGGGCGGCTGGGCTGGCCAAAGGGGCCCACGGCGCGGGAGAGAGAGAAAGGGGAAGAGGGAGAGAGAAAGAAAGAAAAAGAAAAAGAAAAGAATATCTCCTTTTCGAAATCCGATCTTCCTAGATGAATGCATCCACGTTCTCAATCAATCCAAAAGAATGCACGGTTCGGCATGGTGCATCAAACAATATAAAGTAGTTTTATGGTTTTCTTTACACGGGAGATTCAAACCGAATCCCGCTAGCTTTGGAAAAGATCAAGGTTTAGCGAAGGGAAAAAGAAAAAGAAAAGGTAACGCCCGAATTTTGGCGAGTAAAGAAAAGAAAAAATTCAACTGCAAAATTCGGGGCGTTACACCGTGCCGCCATCAACGGACGCCTCCGCCCCATGCCCCCATCCGAGCCCCTTCCAATCCGAGCATCTTCGGCGACCGCGAAATCCTCCTCCAGGGAATCGTCGCCTCCTCGCATCCTCCTCCACCTCGCCTGCCGCGGCCGATTCCCACCGCCACCACGCCGTGCACGCCCCCGTCCCCCGATCCCATGCCCGTCTCTTCTCCGTCCCTATCCCCAGCGTCTATCATGCTCCTCGCCCCTCCTAACATCGTCCTTTCCGTCTAGCGCGACAACCGATGCACGGCTCCGGGCTCAGGCCACGCCCATGCTGCGAGGGCTCCATGGAAGGTCGTCCCCGCGATCTGCTGTCCATGGAGAGCACGGCGCCGGCCTTCCAAAATCTCCGCCCCCACCCCCGCGACCGCGCGATCCACTCCCCCACACCCGATCTGCTCTCCAACATACGCCATCCGCGTGATCCATGGACAGCAGACAGTCCCCGCGCCTTCCCGATCGGCTTCGCCCACACAATCCACGCACCATAACCTTCCATCAACCGCGTGGGCGAGGCACCAACCCTCAACCTTCTCGGTGATGTCCCAGGAAGACTACAGCCAGGTACGTCGGTCTGATTCTATGTATTGTTTCTTCAAAAAAAACTCAAATCAATAGCGCACAAGTTATGTAGAGCAGCAAGTAATCACAGCGAGTGTGTTGGCATTTTTTTAATCAATTGAACCAGATCTCCCCTAGGTTTATTTTGCTGCTTCTTGCATAGTTGTTTTTGTTTAGTTCTTAGGAAGAAAAGAAAAATAGCCTCAATATTCATAATGAAACCATTGATTAGTAAAAACTGTCACTCATCTCAACTGGTGTCATATCACAACAAGCACCATCTAGGAAACTGATGACAGGCCTTCCATGTGGGAGATTGTCACAGAACTTGAGCGTTTAACCAATAGAATTGTGCTTCCATTACTGCTACCTCTTGTTTATGGAGCTGAAGAGGATATACCCAAATTTCGGTCTTCCAGATATGATAATTAACATGTAGAGAAAATTGGTTATCTGTCAAGATATGGTTAGGCACAGATAGTATTTTTCATTGCTTAGGCACAAATTGTAGTTTATTCTTCTTCTTAGAAAGAAAAAAATACAGTGTGTTCTATGTGGAATTCCCCTTAGATTACATGTCTGTACTTCTATTCTAAAACTTCTTGTAGTTATCTAATGCGCTGGCTGGCAGATTTAGGAAGAATATCTAAATCTGAAATTTTCTGTGAGGGCCTGAGGGGAAGCGTCCTATGTAGCTAAATACTTTTTTCTTCTCTATTTCAGTTCTTCTAGCAGTTGAACTTTGCTAATTGAAGCTGCAAAAGGAACTTCAACAGCAACAAGGTGAGTGAATGCCTCATGTTTATTTTTGCTTGAAGGTGATCTGTTTTTTGCCAATACACAATTGAACAACTGAAATCAGATTATATATTAAAGGTGAAATAATTTTATGCACCACTGAAAATCATAGGGAAGATATCATAGCTGATCTTTCACACGAGTGAAGGATCCACAAAAGGGATTTGTTCACTGTGGAATGATCAAGCATGCTAAACATCTTAGTTGTATAACTTAGTTCTTCAGATAAACGATCTGTCCTTTTTTTAAATGTCATATTTTTGCTTCAGGGAACTACTCGTGTCATTCTATAAGGCAAATGGGAGCCGCAAACCAAATAGGAAAATTTTCTATGGGTTCGTAATTGTCTGTTTGAATGAATTATGTTGCTGTCTGAACTTAAATCTCTTTTCCTTGCATGTAAAGAAAAACACCTGCCAGTTTTCTTCATGTTAGTACATATTTCAACAGCTAAACAACTACACCTTGTATACTTGGAGAAGAATCCTGGAGTTACTTTACTTGTTTCCTTGATTTGTAGAGACATGCCAGTGAGGAGCAGTTTAGTCGGTTCTTGCTTTATGAAGTGGATGCAATTAGAAAGGTATTTTCTTCACAATATTATTCTCTTTTGATGTATTCTCCTACCTGTGTTTACATAATTTATTGTTTGTGTTTGTACTTAGGCGTGTGCTAGCTTGGAAGAGGGCTACCTTCCTCCAGTTACATTCATTGTGGTGCAAATAAGGGAGCTACCTTCCTCGAAGAGCGTCATCAGTGGCGAGTGGAGGTTCACTACACCGTAAGCTCCCTCACTCGTTTCTTCCCCTCCCCAAACTCTAGAGATCCCATCTGTGATCGAAGCCGGTTCTCTGTCCAAGGAGGCCCGCTGGATCTTGGAGCATCGCGTCTACGCAACTGTATCCGAAGGGCGTCGAAGAGGAGAGACGGTAGGCCGATGGCGACAAGGTACAGTAGATTTGAACTAGAGTGTGGAGGTATCGTCGGCCAGTGACATCAGCGATGGGTGGAGGTTTCCGTCGAGTCGAGGAAGAAGGAGCGCTTCGTGGAAAGGTAGCACTGCTTGCTCACGTTAATCTTCCCTATGCCTACATCTATGTTTTGGTTTTGCTGACCTGCATGAATACAACCACTTGTTTTGGTCCTCGGTATGTTTTCTATGTTTTGGTTTTTCTAATCTACATTGGAAGGCATGCCTTCGGTCATCAATAAGACGATGCTGATACCTGCCAGGTTCAACATCATGAAAACACTGAGAGAAAACATTATGGAATGTTCGAGCGAACAACAAAAAGATGAAAATTCACCATATTCCAGCAGCCTCAAATTTGGACTTCCAGTTAGCTTCATAGACCTCCTGGAAAATGTCCTTAAACCTACA
Source organism: Zea luxurians (assembly GCA_029449295.1). Classification (NCBI taxonomy): domain Eukaryota; kingdom Viridiplantae; phylum Streptophyta; class Magnoliopsida; order Poales; family Poaceae; genus Zea; species Zea luxurians. The sequence continues at coordinate 19,614,159 of JAOPSE010000034.1, read as the reverse complement.
AAGTCACATAATATCAAAACGGAAATACACACACATACATATAGGACCAATTGTCTATATACAAGCAAAAGGTAATAAGAGCATATAAAGATGTAAGCACCTGCCATCATATTTTTTCAGGGTTGTGTTTTTGGTGCTAAGGTAGAACGGCCATTTCTTCTCATAAGCAGTTGCCATAGAAGCCTCGGCAAAAGCTCGGATTGACTATCCATAGCAATTAAAAATATGTTCAGAAAAATACTCAGAACTGAGACAATATATCGCAAGTTGTAACTAAAGGCAGAGAGCTATAGTAACATGTAGTACCTCGTCAGTGTTGTACATAGACAAGGCAACTCCTCCAGCACCAGTGAAGTTGAATACCTCCAGATCAATCTGTTCTTCTTTTCCCTCTACCAATTGAGAAGGAAACAAGAAAAAAAAATAGAGGATTAAATTTTGGCTCGCATCAGCTCTCTAAATGATAAATAATGCAATCATATAGGACATAATGTGAATCTGCGAAAGAAAAAACTGTTAACGAATTTAGTTTAATGATCTGATGTAGGCAACCATACGTCCATACCAAAAACTAGCTTCAGCTTCCCAGGCCCCTTCAGAACTGCATCGGTAGCTCAGTATTGATTACCGAAGGCATGCCTTCCAATGCAGATGGGCTTAGTCCATCCTGGTTCCACAAGCATTTCAGTTTAGAGGGAAAACATTATTGCACATCAAAATGCAGAGTAGTTTCACATTTTGTCAAAATGCAGAGGGAAAACATTATTGCACATTTCAGTTTAGAGGGAAAACATTATTGCATAGATGGAAGGCTAATCATGCCCTCCACGCGATCCTCGCCCCCATGCCAAGGATTTGCTTCCTACGTCGACGCCAAAATTCAATCACCTTCCTACGTCCACGCCAACCTACCATGGACAGAGAGGATGGCGCTCCTTAAAGCTGTCAAGCGAGTCTGCCTCCCCAATCTAAATCCTCCCCGGCTCTCATCGATATCTGGTAATGTGTACTTGGCACTGATCTCTGTCAATGTGTAGTGTTTTGGTTTATTATTATTTTTTGTTGCTCGGCTGTGCACAGATGTACCGTATTCAAATGTTGCTCCTCTGACTAAACATACACGGCCAGGTACTGTTCTACTACTCTAATTGTTACTGTCAATTGTAATGACTAACGATGCCTGTCTCAGTTGCTGATGTGTTCTGTCCCAGATCAGTTAGAGGTGTGTTCTGTCGCAGGTGTGTTCTGTCCCAGATCTGGAACAGTGGCTAATGAAGCGCGAGCATTACTGTCTGTCTCAGTTGATTCAAGCAACAGTTAGCGCGCTCACAACAACACATGATGTCCCAGTTGGATAAGGACCGCAGACCGCTCTGAATTAGAGATTCAGGATGTCAATTCAATGTTTCTCAAACTAGCAAGTTCTTATAGAATTGAACAGGAAAAAGACACCATGGGAGTAATTCATGCATATAAAAAGTGTACTTTACAAATTCAGTTATAATTACTCCCATGGTGTCTGCTATACCATTCTTTCGGCACATGTGTGAAGCTTCAGTGCTGCTTCAGTTATGGTAATCTGCAAAAGCTATTTAGGGTCAATCCTTGTTGCATATTGGGATATGATCCCCCTTTAATCCAAGCTTGACATCAACTGTATTTTCTTGGTCGTCGTTCTGTTGAACATCATGTCTTGATTTATAGAGCCGAAAGCAATGTCTCACTGCATTTTATGGTTTTATATTTTGAGATATTGATGATTTGGTCTGTAGTTCTATAATTTCAGGTGGGGTTTGAAACCAAATGTTTAGCTGTTATGAATGCTTGTCTGGTTTCTTATCTCAAATTGGCTCTTTATCACGTATTAAAAGCATATGGCATTATTAGGATGTTGGGTGTTTGATTGGTTCCGCTGTGAGGATCTATACATGCTTTCGACGCATAATTTTCTCTCTTTTTTTCTACTTTTTCGTTTTTTTCTCTGGTTCTTTTTTCCATTTTACTTTGTTGGATCTTATTCTTTTCTCTAAGTTCAGAACCGTTGCATCTCCTAGCAGGCTACACCCACAAAGCTCGGAGGGGGCTGGAGGAAAGCCTGGAGTCCGGAGAGGTCGCCGCCTAGAGGTCTCGACCGCTGCCGCCTGGAGCTTCTCTCACCGTCTGTGATGCCCGGGATCCCCTCCCTTGCCGCTGCCGTGGGCACGCGGCCACAAGCCCAGACTTAGCAGGTGGGCGACAGGACGACACAGAGTAGTAGGTCACCGCGGTCGCGTGCCCTCGAGCCCAGACTCAACATGGACGTCTGCGACATTCACTCTAACATGTGAACTGAGGGCGTTGTCGTGGGGGTGGGGTCGACGTTGCAACTGCTGCTGCGCAGACAACCTTTCCTCTCTTCGCCTTATCTCATCCCGACGGAGGTAGCTTGGGGCGCATCCAACCTTGTTCAGATTCATATATCATTTTCTAAACATTTAAAATCCATGGCCGATGACGATTAAGTTTATGGTTATTTGTTACAGGTTCATTTGGGAGGGGTAAGATGCAGAAGCCTTTTGAGAAGGCCACGTTTGCTTTGAAGGTCGGGGAGATCAGCGACGTGGTTGATACAGAGAGCGGGGTGCGCATCATCAAGAGGACTGGCTGACTGCACCTGCGGCAGTATCCATATACGGAGGATGCCTTGGAGAGGGTGTATGGTTTCTTGCTTCATTGGTGAATTTGTGCGTGGTTCTTTCTTCTTCTCTTAGACGGTTGTTTGGATGCTCATCTCTTCACCTCAACGCACAGGGTTGAGTGGTTTGAATCCACACCAAACTACTCCAACCCTATATGGATTGAATTGAAATATATACACGTGCATCCAAACAATCCCTATGCCCTTAGGAAATGGGATGTTTGACTTCCTTTTGTAAACTTCGCTGGAGACCTCTGGTTTGGAACTGTGTTCACGGCTACGATGGGATCAGATTATTTTGAGTATTGATGACACGAGTATATGTCGATTGTTTTTCTGTCATCTTTGCCTCCGTGAATTTTGCATACTCTCCCAAGAATGCCCCTGAAATCAGTGGCCAACTAATCTTGAATTTGCTGTTTTGAGTCTTGAGTGCAGACAACAGTTTAGAGGTACCCGTACGGGTATGATGTTGCTGTGCGCTCGCTGCAGGCTACAGATTCTTTCGAAAGGCCGCAGCCGTGAAACTTTGGGCAAGTGTTTGGATGCATGGTTAATATTGAGTTTTATAGTTAGTTGTAGTAACCTATTAAACCACATATTATTCCTAGACTTATCTTGATCAATACTTGTGACGTTTAGAAAAAGCAATATGTTTGTGCTCGTACCAGCTTTACATTACTACCATTTTTCATATGAATTGATCGATTCTTTGATGTGTTGTTTGTTTAGCATGTTTGTGGTGGTACAAAGATTTCTTAACTGTCAAAACTTCCATACCAGGCTTATGGTATTGTTATTAATGAAATCCCCTTTTTTGGCCACACATTTGTTCATAAGTTATCATGATATTATATGTTTCCGTTGCAACGCACGGACACTCACCTAGTATTTTCTTAAATACTAAACGGTAAACAGTTAGTCATCTATCGGTTTAGTCGTTATTCGAACTAAATAGATTATTAATTGGACTACACCGCCAAATAAAAAGGGATAAAATACATTAAATGGAAACAACACGCTGTAGTGTATCCTTTCCATGATGTTTAAACAAGCTAAATGATCATTTAAATGAACAGTGCTACTAACAAAATATTTGCTTCTATGACAATCCAGAGCCATGTAGCTTGAGGTTGCAGGTGATCCCTCCTAGGGATGAAAATTGATAGATACTCGGAACGGATATTAAAATTATTTAAATTTTCGGATACGGATACGAGTATTTTTTGTCGGGATGAATACGAGTACTATACGATATTAAACTCGTGGATACGAGTAGGATACGAAATCAGTGTTACTCCATAACTATTCGGATACCTTGGGTCGGATATAGGTACTCGTGCTAGCAGTGCAGTGCAGTCGTGTCTGTCTGCCTTGTGGCTTAGGGTGTGTTTAGTTTGGCTTTTGGCTTTAGCTTTTGCCTCCTAAAAGCTAAACGACAAACCAAAGGGCTAGATCCAGAAAGCATCTTTTTATAAAAGCGACTTTTTTGCAGTTTAAAACTGAATCATCTCTTGACCTGTTTTTTGTGGCTTTTGGATGGAACTGTGAAAAAAATATGAAAGAATTTTTAGCGGCTTTTAGTGGTTTTCACCAAACAGTTTTTTAGCTTTTTATTAGTTCACAATCTACCATAACATTTTTTCACAGCTCACAGCCTATAGCCTACAATAACTTTTTTCACAACCACAGCCTAACCAAATAGACCCTAAACCTGCCCCGATCTCCCTGCTGGCGCAATGGCCCATTACCGATACGTGTCCAAGGCTCCAAGTGGCCAAGCCCAAAGCAAAACTGCAAAAGGCCAAAAATATTAGGTTCTAGGGTTTCGTTTGCTCCCTGGTATATACGGCACGATAAAGCAAAACTGAAAAAATATGAAATGGTGAAGCTGAAGCCGTGAATCCGACCACGTTGGTAAGTGCTCGTTGACATAGACGGGGAGTTATTAAAAAATAATGTCAACTATTATAAAAATTAAAAAACCGTACGTGTTAACTATATATCTACTATATGTTATATACCCGTGGACTTTTAGATTATGCCTAAAAAGGACATGCTGCCATTTTTTAAAAAAATTGTTCCGTTGGTTCTATAATATTCTTGTGATTAGTAACTTTGAATTGTATGATGTTAATTTTATCGGTTTATTTTTCTATATTTGAGCTATCATGTACATGATTATGTATTTCTTATTTTATTTGTTTGTTGGACGATTGGGTAACTATTATTATCAGGACAAACTATCCGACAAATATCTGTCATCTACCCGAGTAATATTTGTTATCTGTTTCTTACCCGTCCGAGTTATTACCCGGTGCCGTCCTATATCCGTCCCGAACTACTCGTACCCAGTCCTTTATCCGAGAGATATATATTAGGGTAGGATACGAAATGATCATGTATCTGCCTATATCCATCCTATTTTCACCCCTAATCCCTCCATGAACCATTCCATAAGGAGGGTAGACATGGGTACCGCGAAGGGAAGAGCCCAAGTGCTCACCTCCATTAACGACATAATCCATGTTGCTAAAGGCCAACATTTTAATTGCAAGTGGACAAGCCATTAGCCAACATTAGAGATCATGAATCATGTATGGTTTGCGGGTTAAAGAAGCTAAGCAAACTACAACTACCCATATGAAACCAAGGTACAAGGAATGATAAACAAGTCTAGCTAGGTAATTTTTACGGTTTACAAAATTAGACATATGCATATGAAGTAAATTTCATTTGATTAGGTAAAGAACATGGTCAAATGGCACTTGCCACAAAACTCTTGTTGCTCAACCTCCTCGAACACATACTCCATCGTTGTATATGCATCAAGCATAGTGTCAACACCAGGGGAAGGTCATATCCTTGTTGCCACCAAGACACACTCAAGGGTCTCACCTCAAGAGATTGACTTCGAGGCTCACTATGGTAAAGAAAAATGCACTAACAAATAAATTAATCATTCTTTCGCCTATTATTTAACTCATTTTTAAAAGATTAATTAAAGGGATAAAGAGAAAAATAATAGATAAAGAAATTAAAGCATAAAGATATTTTAAATAACTCATCTTAGATAAGTTATTCTCCTTCATCTTTTCTTATTAATAACTATTACAATTATACCTTCGGAAGTAAAGAAAATAACTCGAAGTCAAGAAGATAATACATCTTCGTAGACAGAGCAATTCAATTCTTCTCCGGAGGAGCCCTTTCATATGTGTGACATTGTACCCCTATTTATAGGCGGGCTAGAGTATAACTTCATATGAAATTATAGTCGTATCATCAGCTCTATATACATGAACTGAACTAAAAGATCAACTAAGGATATTGTTGTCTTTTATTTTATAGCCGTGTTGAGCAAGCCTCGAAAATTTCATCATTTGTCTCGCCGTGCATTCAAACTATAGAGCCAAAGCTTGTAGCTTCGTCTTCATGTGTGTACCAGTCACGCATCATTCCCAAACAAAGATAAACTTCGTCAATCCTTTTGTTATCTGAAACGGTAATCAAATATTTTGAGGACTCATCAAACCAAATCAGCCACGCATCAAACCAAATCCCGCCTAAACACAGTACTCCATGCGTGCCTGAGAAATCCTACCCCTAGAACAGAGTAGTGCACAATTTCGGCAGAATTGCTCGACTCTGAATTTTCAGCAGAAAACATGTACCCCCACCCTGCGTGGCGTGATAAACTGCTCGTGCTCGAGAAGAAGACCTGCCTCGCGTGCCCCTGGAATAGCCATGAACCGTGACGTTTCCAAGTGCAGTGCATCTGCCCAACTCGCAGCAAGCCGCCGCCAGGTCGTCAAGAAGCTGCTGGTCGTCGGGGTCCCAGAATGCTCCATAATTCCAATTGAGGGTGTCAGGTAATTAGAGCTGTAAATTAACTGAGATCTAAATTGTAAAATATTGTTTTGCACGATCATATCTACAATCTAAACACGACAATATATGCATGATCTGGTAGATACAGCTTAATATGGTGTTGAGCTGTGTTTAAGGTTTGTTTCTTTTCTCCCATGTGAAATAGAGTGGATTTAGTGAGATTGAAGTGGTCAATAGTTTATTTTCATCGCCAATTCGTATGTATTTTAAGATGGTATGGATTTTGTCCAAAGCCTCTGCCTGTCTAATACCGACAGTGTCCCTTTGGCCCTGTGCCCCTGTCTCGCGTCTATATATGACAACCCGGCGGCTCTAAAACTAATCGATGAGATTTATCTTAGGATCGGCTAGAGAAGATCGAGTGAGAAGTTGCGCGTGTGAAGCCATCACACCAATTAAAGATCATCCATGGCTACTTATCTACTTCAGCAGCTGCTGTCTCTGCTGCCGCTCCTGCTGCCCTCTCCTCTTCGTCTCCGGGAGCATCTATCAGGAAACCATGCTGTCAGCGCCAACAACTTCCACCCCATCTTTCTGGTAGCTGGTGTGAGCTGCAGCGACCTGGAGGCACGCCTCACCGAGGAGTACCGGCCGTCGGTGCCGCACTGCGGCGCCATGAAGGGGAAGGGGTGGTTCGGTCTGTGGAAGAACAGTTCGGAGCTGCTGTCTCATGACTACGCGCAGTGCTTCGAGGAGCAGATGAGCCTCGTCTACGACCCTGACATCAGCGAGTACCGGAACCTCGCCGGCGTCGAGACGCGAGTGCCCAACTTCGGCTCCACAAGAGCCTTCAGCCACAAGAACCCTCTCAAGTCGTGAGTCCTCCTCCTCCTCAGAGATCAATGTGTGTGTGTGTGTCGGTGATCTCCATGTTTGACAAACTAACTGCTTGTTCTCTTTCCGTTGTCCACAGAGACTGGTGCCTCGGAAAGCTGAGAGCCGCACTGGAAGACATGGGATACCGAGACGGAGACACCATGTTCGGAGCCCCCTACGACTTCCGCTACGCGCCGCCGTCCCCCGGCCAGACGTCCGAGGTGTACTCCCGCTACTTCAAGGGGCTGATGGAGCTGGTCGAGGCCGCGAGCGAGAGGACCCGGAAGAAGGCCGTCATCCTCGGCCACAGCTTCGGCGGCATGGTCGCGCTCGAGTTCGTCCGGAACACTCCGCCGGCGTGGCGGCGCGAGCACATCGAGCGCCTCGTCCTGGTCGCGCCGACGCTCCCCGGCGGGTTCCTGGAGCCGCTGCGCAACTTCGCGTCCGGGACGGACATCCTCTACGTGCCAGCGACGACGCCGCTGGCCACGCGAGCCATGTGGAGGAGCTTCGAGAGCGCCATCGTGAACTTCCCGTCGCCGGCCGTGTTCGGGCGCCTGCAGGCGCCGCTCGTGGTCACCAGGGAGCGGAACTACTCCGCGTCCGCGCACGACATGGAGCGCTTCCTCGCCGCCGTCGGCTCCGGCGATGCCGCGGAGCCCTTCAGGAGACGGGCCGTCCCGAAGATGGGCAGCTTCGCGGCGCCGATGGTGCCCATGACGTACATCAGCGGGGTCGGCAACAGGACGCCGCTGCGGCTGGTGTTCTGGGGCGACGACTTCGACGCGGCCCCGGAGGTGGTGGCGTACGGGGACGGAGATGGCAAGATCAATTTGATCAGCGTCTTGGCGTTTGAGAAGGAGATGCGTCGGCAGCCGGAGCAGAAGAAGCAGTTCAAATCCATCAAGATCAATAAGGCCCAGCATTCTACGATCGTCACGGATGATTTTGCCCTGCACAGGGTCATTCAAGAAATTGTTGAGGCCAATAATCAGAAAATTCCATCCTAAATTCTTCATGTCATGCATGCATTACCGAGCTGTTGGGGCCAACAGTGGGTTGGCAAGTGATGGTTTAGACATCGGTTTCGTGCTTAAAACGGTCGTGGTGTGGTCGCAATTCAATCGATTAGTTATTTGTTAACGTCAATTGCTTGCCTCATGAACTTGCTGTGATAAGGAAAGACCACAATTATTTTCCGCTTGTCGTGTGCGTTGTACCGTATAATCTATACTATATTTAAAACACCAGTTTTAACGTTCGTTCCGCGTCATCTTTTTATAATTAACCCCTCATAACTATTTTAAATTAATCTGATGCACGTCTATAGATGGCCAAACGACGGTCCGGCACGGGCCAGACGTCGATGGGCCATAACTCTGGCCCAAGCACGTCATGCCGGCCTGCTGACTGTGCCGGGCCAGCCCGTTAGACCGTCGGCTCATTTAATTAAATCAGCATAAAATGTTAAAAAACGGTACTATACTTAAAGCACCAGTTTCAACGGTCGTCCCGCGTCATCTTTTAACAATTAACCTCTCATAGCTATTTTAAATTAATCCGATGCACGTCTATAGATGGCCAAACGACGGTCCGGCACGGGCCAGATGCCCATGGGCCATAACTCTGGCCCAAGCACGTCATGCCGGCATGCTGACTGTGCCGGGCCAGCCCGTTAGACCGTCGGCCCATTTGATTAAATCAGCGTAAAATGTTAAAAAACGATGCAGGAGGTGAGGTTTGAACCTATGCCTTAATGGAAGAAGGACGGTTGACATTGGATGAAACTGTCTAACCAGTAGAACATCATGCTCAGATGTTTTTAATATTGAATATAAATTGTATATATGTATATACGTTTTTTGTAAAATAAAAAAATATAATCGTGTCGGGCCGCACCAGCACTACGGGCCGAGGATACAGCCCAAGCACGACACACGTTCTTGGCTCTTACAAGCATTAGGTCGTTTTTGAGACCACATTGGCGCAATGGACTATATGGTGTTTAAGGTTGCTGAGTTGGATGGAGCAACAATTATTTGTCACACTAACAGTAAAATGAAAGGTTATTTGTTGGTTTTAAACGTTAGTAATTGTTACGAAGTAGCATAATTTATATGGAGCGCATCCAGTTTTTATTGATGCCTAACTTTAGCAATCACTCCATATTTTGATCTATCTTTTTTATAAGTTTGAGTTCATGTGACTTATTTTAGAAACTTGAGCTCACAAACATTCTCTTATTTGGTCTCTATATGGTGGAATTATGTCATTTTATAATCTCTGTTCATTCAATCAGTCGTTATGAACTCTCTTCTAATCGCTCACTTCATTGATCGTGTTGTACCAAGATATATTGCATGCAGTAAACAATAACATCAGTTAGCCAAATCAAAAAAATATTATACAAAGAGCGAAGATAATCAATAAAAAATCTTAAATTTTTTTGGTGGATAGTGAAAGGGAATTAGGCTTACACCTATTTCCTATACTAATTTTGGTGGTTGAATTGCCCAACACAAATAATTGGACTAACTAGTTTGCTCTAGTGTATAAGTTATATAGGTGCCAAAGGTTCACACTTAGCCAATAAAAAGACCAAGTATTGGGTTCAAACAAAGGAGCAAGGGACAACCGAAGGCACCTCTGGTCTGGCGCACCGGACATGTCCGGTGTGCCACCGAACATGTCCGGTGCACCAGAGGACTCCAACTCAAACTCGTCACCTTCGGGAAATTCGAGAGGCGACTCCGCTATAATTCACCGGACTGTCCGGTGTACACCGGACAGTGTCCGGTGCTCCAAGGAAGAGCGGCCTCCGGAACTCGCCAGTCTCAGGATTTCAGAACGGCTGCTCCGCTATAATTCACCGGACATGTCCGGTGTACACCGGACTGTCCGGTGTAACTGCGGGGCAACAGCTACTTCTGGCGCCAACGGCTACCTGCGACGCATTAAATGCGCGCCAGCGCGCGCAGAGGTCAGGCACGCCCATGCTGGCGCACCGGACACTCTACAGTACATGTCCGGTGCGCCACCAGACATACAGGCGGGCCCAGAAGTCAGAGCTCCAACGGTCGGAACCCAACGGCTTTGGTGATGTGGCTGTCGCACCGGACATGTCCGGTGTGCACCGGACTGTCCGGTGCGCCATTCGACAGACAGCCTCACAAAACGGCTAGTTTGGTGGTTGGGGCTATAAATACCCCCAACCACCCCACATTCAAGTCATCCAAGTTTTCACACTTCCAGCCCTTTACAAGAGCTAGGCATTCAATTCTAGACACACTCAAGAGATCAAATCCTCTCCCGAATTCCACACAAAGCTTTAGTGACTAGTGAGAGAGATTTGCTTGTGTTCTTTCGAGCTCTTGCGCTTGGATTGCTTTCTTCTTTCTTGATTCTTCATTACGATCAAACTCACTTGTAATTGAGGCAAGAGACACCAATCTTGTGGTGGTCATTGTGGGAACTTTGTGTTCCAAGTGATTGAGAAGAGAAAGCTCACTCGGTCCGAGGGACCGTTTGAGAGAGGGTAAGGGTTGAAAGAGACCTGGCCTTTGTGGCCTCCTCAACGGGGAGTAGGTTTGCGAGAACCGTGTAACACCCCTGGTGTTACTGCAACTAAAACTTGAGCATGGCATCATAAGCATTGACATTGCATATGTTTGACACACCTAGAGTGCATTCACTAGGCAAAAATTTCAAACAAGTGTATTGCTTTTGGTGTTTTGCAAATAGGACCCTGGATAGGAAACCTAGTCCTAAATCAGGCTCAAAGGGGCAAAACCTAACCCAAGATGAGAAAATCTAAAGACTTTAGGGAAATAGTTATAAAGTATCCCCAAAAATAAAGTTGAATCACATTTATGCCCCTGGGATACCAAAAACCCTAATTGGAACCCTGGAAAACCCTAAAACTAAACCCTAGGGACCTATGTGCAAAATTAGTCCACTTTTGGGCTAAAGTGCAAAAACCAAGTCAAATAAGTATTTTAAGTCATTTGGTTCACAAATATGTGGACTTGAAAGCCAAACCCTAAGTTTTGGACTCATTTGCAAAAAGGACCCCAAATTTTGATTCCTATGCTAAGTCTGAAATCAGGGTTATAGGCCCAACTTTGGGGCTGTGTAGCTTTCAAAATAGTGATAATTCATATTAGGTCACCACATCAAAATTGTAACCTGATTATAGAAGAACAACTTTGCTTAAGGTGGTAAGCATGGTTGTTAGGAGTATTTGAGAGATAATTAAGCTCAAAGTCGGGCTGTCAGTCCCTCCCTAAACTGAATTTCCAGGAGCAGTGTGATGGGATGAACTTTGAGCTCGATTTCGAATGGGATTCAGCGACTATTTGATAGTAAGCTTTGTGGCAAAGTTAAAGATTGACTATAGCTCTATAACTTTGGTGCAGAGAGATGACCAAGTCGTAATGCAAAATCTTGAGAAAAATGGCCCTAAACCGTGGCTGTCAGGTGCATTTGACTGAATTTTTCCCATGGTACAGTGCACGGATTAGGACGCCAGCTCGGACAGCTCAACGTCGGTGATCCGCGTGACCGGAGTAGGGTTGGGCGACGAGATTCGTGTCGCGGGGGAGTGGATTTTGCTGATCTTGGAAAGATCTCCTTGCCGATGGGTATGAACTACTGTGGCCTCGCTGTCTTCACCTTTTACGCCAGCGACGTGGCTTCGTGGCCATCGCCGGAGTTGCCGTTCTGCGCCGCGATGGTGCCACGTTTCCAGCCGTTAAACACATCGTCACTAGCCGCCCTAGCTCGACGATGGCCGCCGTAGCTTCTCAACCAGTAAGTGCCACTGTAAGTCGCGCCGATGACTCACCCGGTCATTCCGGCCGCCGCGCGTCCTCCTCAAATTCGTGGCCACCGCTTTGCCCTTCTATAAATTGAGGGCCAGGCCGGTTGCGCCATGTAATCCGCAAGCTATCACACCCATTCTCATCTCTGTTCGTTCACCGTAGCGCTGCAATTTGGGTTTTCCCCCAAATTGAAACTCTACGCCGCCGAGATAGCCCTCCCGTGGCCAGGCGAACCTGGTATGGTTCTGCACCTATGAATCATCGTTTTAGCAGCTCTGGGTACCCGTGGTGCTCATCGTGGCAGCAAATTGATCGATTCGGATGTGACCGACTGGGAACGTGAGCTCGACGCCCCGATTTCCGCCCTGAGCGTGGGCAGAACACTTTTCTGGGGTGCCATGTGAAATTGAGGATCGTTCTTAGGTCACCTTAGGTCCCCAAAGCTTCTCCGATAGTTAGCTTGAACAATCATCACCGGTCATGGCCGGTACGAACCACGGCAGGGATGAACGGGGAGCGTGCCGTGACCAGGGAGGTGTTGGGAGAAGAAATAGAAAGTCGGGGGCATTTCTGTGAAGTGTCAGTGACTTTGTTAAATAGTGTTTGACGCCCGTTCCGATTAACCGAAACCCCAAGGCCCTTTTTGCAAAGCCACCAGGGCGCGGGCGCACACGCGCGCCTTTCTCCCTCTAAGCTGGGCCGCTGGGCTGAAATCAGCCCAGTACTATTCCCTGGTTTTCCTTTTTCTTTTATTTCCAGAGCCAAAACAATTATAAAAAAATGTAGAAAAATGGTAAAATTGTGAAACCAATTTTCATAGGTTTCTTATTTTCCCTAGAATTTAATAAAAATAGTTTTGTGATTTTTAGGTTAAATAAGGAATTTTAAGGCATTTAAAGTAGTTAAAAGTAGTAGTTTTGGATTTTTAAAAGATAAATGGTAATCCCAAAAATGCTCAAAATTTTTATATGAGTTCCTCATATTATTTAGAAGCCTTGGGTAGAATTTGGGTTGATTTGGACCTTGTTTGATCACCAAACCCCAAAACACCCCCCTGCCTTTTGAACTCCTTTACTGACTCCGGAAACCCTAAGTTCTCGGAGTTCCGTGAAGGAAAGTTGTATTCAAGACTTAGATAATAAGTTTATATTATCTTTGCACCCTCATGAGCATCCCATGGCATCCATTCTTATACATATGTATGATTATGATTAGAACGTGAAGAAGAAGTGGAAGTCACCGAAGAAAGGACACCACCACCCTCGGATTCTCAAGCAGGCAACTGCTTCTACTTTGATATTTGCGGATCCGAGCCAGACTCACCTGTTAACGAAGGCAAGCCCCGGTGCATGCAACCCTTTCCTTGTGTTTTTAAATACTTTTCGCACACTTTAAGTCAAGTGAAATGTGCATTAAGTTCATAGGAATTGCTTGGAACCCTTTGATGCATTGCTTTCCTTGATATCCCCACCTTTATAGATACTTCTGGTGGAGTATCAAAATTTGATTTACAAACATGCTTAGCCCTGCTTAGATCTGGTGGATAGAGGTTGTCTTTTGCTATACTGCCTAGCTCAGGGGTTATCCTGAGAAAAGATGACTTCTACCTGCAAGAATATTTTCATTGAGAGCGTGGTGGGATCTTACTGCAAAGTTCCCTGTGATGCTCTTTTCATCCTAAGGAACAGAAACAATCCTAAGGATGGAAGTACTTAAATCGAAACTTGGGTTAGGAACAGGTGATGTTCTACCCAGGTTGATTAAGGATTGAATGCGTATGTAGGCGTGCTGATCGAGGACCCTTTAACTGGTCACATGCCTCGTCATGGGTAAGCCTTGCCTCGGGTAGACTAAGGCCAGAATAAGATAACACGAAATGGGCGTGGAGCGGTGGCGGGAGTAGCGTGTACCCACCGTGGCAAGAGGCTGGACGGTGGTGTATCTGTGCTCTCGGTTTGCGTGAACCTGATCTGGTCTTAAGAACCCCGGTGGCGGGTTGACATATGCAAGGGTTAAGTGCTACATATGTCGTGTGATTGGAGATCCTCAGCTGAGTATAATCGATTCGGATCGCCGTACCTTCGCGGTTATGAAGACTTGGTCACTTCCCTGCAACCTAAAGTCAGGATGTGAACATTATGGATAAAAATGAGGTTGTATTGGTGAAATGATGAAATTAGACTAGAGGCAAACAGAGTCTATTAATACTTAATTCGGCATTAAAATATTGAAAGTAAGGACTCACTTTAGTAAGCTATTTCTGCAACAGTATCTAAGTTGATTTCTGCTAAAGCCTCTCCTTGAATCCTATTTATCCAGCATACCCTTGAGAGTCTTTTCCTTAGTCGGGTAAGACTTGCTGAGTAATTCCATACTCAGGGTTTATTCCCTCATTGTTTTTAGGTGAGGAAGCAGCAGATTTCTGTTGCTTCTGTACCAAGGTGGTTCCTAATGAAGATAAGCAAGAGTGATGCGCGGGAGGAAATGATCCTCCATTAAGACTTTTTATATGATAACTGTCGGGAGGAGTTTTTGCCTCCCTTGGTATGTGTAATAATATTATTACTCTGCACTCGTTTATATTCCTGGTCTGTAATAAACAACTCGATCTTACTTTTTAATAAATGTAAGTTCATGTAATCGCTTCCACATATCTATATCTCCGATGTTCCGTAATGTCTGCAAGACGGGTGAGACGTTCCTGGAATGATAAGGAAAGATACCGAGCTTGTCAAGTAGTTCAGGGGCACCTACAGGGTTGTCTGAGGTCCGTTGGACCAGGACAACTGTAGGTGGGCCTAATTACTTGGGAGGTTCCGTCACAAACCGAACCTCGGTAAAACAAATCATCGTGTCTCACTTCGCATTTGCTCACGATTTGTTTTGCGCCCTCTCTCTCGGACTCTTGTTTATTTCTAACGCTAATCCGTCTCGTAGTTGTGTTTATTTTTGAGAATTTTAGTTTCGCCCTATTCACCCCCCTCTAGGCGACTTTCAATTGGTATCAGAGCCCGGTGCTTCATTAGAGCTTAACCGCTCGAAGTGATGTCGGGAGATCACACCAAGAGGGAGATGGAGACCGGCGACAAGCCCACTACGAGCCACGGGAGCACTTCATCGAAAGAGTCCCGCACCAAGAGGAAGGAAAAGAAGAAGGACTCCTCCAAACGGAAGGAGAAAAGATCTTCTTCTTCTCACCACAAAGAGAAGAAGGAGAAATCTTCTTCCCACAAGTCGCATCGGAAAGGCGACAAGCACAAAAGGATGAGGAAGGTGGTCTACTACGAGACCGACACTTCATCAACATCGACCTCCGACTCCGATGCGCCGTCCGTAACTTCTAAGCGCCAAGAGCGCAAGAAGTTTAGTAAGATCCCCTTACACTATCCTCGTACATCTAGACATACTCCATTACTTTCCATTCCATTAGGCAAACCGCCAACCTTTGATGGTGAAGATTATGCTAGGTGGAGTGATTTAATGAAATTTCATCTAACCTCACTCCACAAAAGTATATGGGATGTTGTTGAGTTTGGTGTACAGGTACCATCCGTAGGGGATGAAGATTATGATACGGACGAAGTGGCCCAAATCGAGCACTTCAACTCCCAAGCCATAACCATACTCCTCGCCTCTCTAAGTAGAGAGGAATATAACAAGGTGCAAGGGTTGAAGAGTGCAAAGGAGATTTGGGACCTTCTCAAGACCGCGCACGAGGGTGATGAACTCACCAAGATCACCAAGCGGGAAACGATCGAGGGGGAGCTCGGTCGCTTCCGTCTTCGCCAAGGGGAGGAGCCACAAGATATGTACAACCGGCTCAAAACCTTGGTGAACCAAGTGCGTAACCTCGGGAGCAAGAAATGGGATGACCACGAGGTGGTTAAGGTTATTTTAAGATCACTTATTTTCCTTAACCCTACTCAAGTACAATTAATTCGTGGTAATCCAAGATATACACTAATGACTCCCGAGGAAGTAATCGGGAATTTTGTGAGCTTTGAGTGTATGATTAAAGGCTCAAAGAAGATCAACGAGCTTGATGAACCCTCCACGTCCGAAGCACAACCGGTGGCATTTAAGGCGACGGAGGAGAAGAAGGAGGAGTCTACACCGAGTAGACAACCAATTGACGCCTCCAAGCTCGATAATGAGGAGATGGCTTTAATCATCAAAAGCTTTCGCCAAATCCTCAAGCAACGGAAGGGAAAGGACTACAAATCCCGTTCCAAGAAGGTTTTCTACAAGTGTGGTAAGCCCGGTCACTTTATTGCTAAATGTCCATTATCAAGTGACAGTGACAGGGATAACGACAAGAAGGGCAAGAGGAGAGAAAAGAAGAGGTACCACAAGAAGAGGGGCGGCGATGCCCACGTGTGCCGCGAGTGGAACTCCGACGAGAGCTCCACTGACTCCTCCTCCGACGACGAGGACGCCGCCAACATCGCCGTCACCAAGGGACTCCTCTTCCCCAACGTCGGCCACAACTGCCTCATGGCAAAGGACGGCAAAAGAAAGAAGGTTAAATCTAAATCCTCCACTAAATATGAGTCCTCTAGTGATGATAATGCTAGTGATGAGGAAAATAATTTGCGTACCCTTTTTGCCAACCTTAACATGGAACAAAAGGAAAAATTAAATGAATTAATTAGTGCTATTCATGAAAAGGATGACCTTTTGGATTCCCAAGAGGACTTCCTAATTAAGGAAAACAAGAAACATGTTAAGGTTAAGAATGCTTATGCTCTAGAGGTAGAAAAATGTGAGAAATTATCTAATGAGCTAAGCACATGCCATGACACTATTGCCAACCTTAGAAATGAAAATGCTAAATTAATCGCTAAGGTTGATTCTCATGTTTGTGATGCTTCAATTCACAATCTTAGAAATGATAATGATGATTTGCTTGCTAAGATTAAGGAATTGAATGATTCTCTTGATAGCCTTAAAGTAGAAAATGAAAATTTGATTGCTAAGGCTAAAGATTTTGATGTTTGCAATGTTACTATTTCCGATCTTAGAGATAAAAATGATATATTACGTGCTAAGATTGTTGAACTTAATTCTTGCAAACCCTCTACATCTACCGTTGAGCATGTGTCTATTTGTGATAAATGTAGAGATGTTGATATCAATGCTATTCATGATCACATGGTATTAATTAAACAACAAAATGATCATATAGCAAAATTAGATGCTAAAATTGCCGAGCATAACTTAGAAAATGAAAAGTTTAAATTTGCTAGAAGTATGCTCTATAATGGGAGACGCCCTGGCATCAAGGATGGCATTGGCTTCCAAAGGGGAGACAATGTCAAACTTAATGCCCCTCCTAAAAATTTGTCTAACTTTGTTAAGGGCAAGGCTCCCATGCCTCAGGATAACGAGGGTTACATTTTGTACCCTGCCGGTTATCCCGAGAGCAAAATTAGGAGAACTCATTCTAGGAAGTCTCACTCTGGCCCTAACCATGCTTTTATGTATAAGGGTGAGACATCTAGCTCTAGGCAACCAACCCGTGCCAAGTTGCCTAAGAAGAAAACTCCTAATGCATCAAATGATCATAGCATTTCATTTAAGACTTTTGATGCATCTTATGTTTTGACTAACAAATCCGGCAAGGTAGTTGCCAAGTTTGTTGGGGGCAAACACAAGGGTTCCAAGACTTATGTTTGGGTACCCAAAGTTCTTGTTTCTAATGCCAAAGGACCTAAAACCGTTTGGGTACCTAAAGTCAAGAACTAAAATTGTTTTGTAGGTTTATGCATCCGGGGGCTCAAGTTGGATACTCGACAGCGGGTGCACAAACCACATGACAGGGGAGAAGAAGATGTTCTCCTCATATGAGAAAAACCAAGATCCCCAACGAGCTATCACATTCGGGGATGGAAACCAAGGTTTGGTCAAAGGATTGGGTAAAATTGCTATATCACCTGACCATACTATTTCCAATGTTTTTCTTGTAGATTCTTTAGATTACAATTTGCTTTCCGTTTCGCAACTATGTCAAATGGGCTACAACTGTCTATTTACTGATGTAGGTGTCACTGTCTTTAGAAGAAGTGATGATTCAATAGCATTTAAGGGAGTGTTAGAGGGTCAGCTATACTTGGTAGATTTTGATAGAGCTGAACTCGACACTTGCTTAATTGCTAAGACTAACTTGGGTTGGCTCTGGCACCGCCGACTAGCCCATGTTGGAATGAAGAATCTTCATAAGCTTCTAAAGGGAGAACACATTTTAGGACTAACAAATGTTCATTTTGAGAAAGACAGGATTTGTAGCGCATGCCAAGCCGGGAAGCAAGTTGGCACTCATCATCCACACAAGAACATCATGACAAGTGACAGGCCACTGGAGCTCCTTCACATGGATTTATTCGACCCGATCGCTTACATAAGCATCGGCGGGAGTAAGTACTGTCTAGTTATTGTGGATGATTATTCTCGCTTCACTTGGGTGTTCTTTTTGCAGGAAAAATCCCATACCCAAGAAACCTTAAAGGGATTCTTGAGACGGGCTCAAAATGAGTTCGGCTTAAGGATCAAGAAAATTAGAAGCGACAATAGGACGGAGTTCAAGAACTCACAAATAGAAAGCTTCCTTAAGGAGGAGGGCATCAAGCATGAGTTCTCCTCTCCCTACACGCCACAACAAAATGGTGTAGTAGAAAGGAAGAATCGAACTCTATTGGACATGGCAAGAACCATGCTTGATGAGTACAAGACACCGGATCGGTTTTGGGCCGAGGCGGTCAACACCGCCTGCTACGCCATCAACCGGTTATATCTACACCGAATCCTCAAGAAGACATCCTATAAACTCCTAACCGGTAAAAAGCCCAATATTTCATATTTTAGAGTTTTTGGTAGCAAATGTTTTATTCTTGTCAAAAGAGGTAGAAAATCTAAATTTGCTCCTAAAACTGTAGAAGGCTTTTTACTAGGATATGACTCAAACACAAGGGCATATAGAGTCTTTAACAAGTCCTCAGGACTTGTTGAAGTTTCTTGTGACGTTGTGTTTGATGAAACTAATGGCTCTCAAGTAGAGCAAGTTGATCTTGATGAGATAGGTGAAGAACAGGCTCCATGCATCGCGCTAAGGAACATGTCCATTGGGGATGTGTGTCCTAAGGAATCCGAAGAGCCTCCAAATGCACAAGATCAACCATCCTCCTCCACGCAAGCATCTCCACCAACCCAAAATGAGGACGAGGCTCAAGTTGATGAAGGAGAAGATCAAAATGATGAGCCACCTTAAGATGACGGCAATGATCAAGGGGGAGATGTCCATGATCAAGACAAGGAGGATGAAGAACCAAGGCCGCCACACCCAAGAGTCCACCAAGCAATCCAACGAGATCACCCCGTCGACACCATCCTCGGCGACATTCATAAGGGGGTAACCACTCGATCTCGTGTTGCACATTTCTGTGAACATTACTCTTTTGTTTCCTCTATTGAGCCACACAGGGTAGAGGAAGCACTTCAAGATTCGGATTGGGTGATGGCGATGCAAGAGGAGCTCAACAATTTCACGAGGAACGAGGTATGGCATTTAGTTCCACGTCCTAACCAAAATGTTGTAGGAACCAAGTGGGTCTTCCGCAACAAGCAGGACGAGCATGGTGTGGTGACAAGGAACAAAGCCCGACTTGTGGCCAAAGGATAATCCCAAGTCGAAGGTTTGGATTTCGGTGAAACCTATGCACCCGTAGCTAGGCTTGAGTCAATTCGCATATTATTAGCCTATGCTACTTACCATGGCTTCAAGCTTTATCAAATGGACGTGAAGAGTGCCTTCCTCAATGGACCAATCAAGGAAGAGGTCTATGTTGAGCAACCTCCCGGCTTTGAAGATAGTGAGTACCCTAACCATGTCTATAGGCTCTCTAAGGCGCTTTATGGGCTCAAGCAAGCCCCAAGAGCATGGTATGAATGCCTTAGAGATTTCCTTATTTCAAATGGCTTCAAAGTCGGAAAAGCTGATCCTACTTTATTTACTAAAACTCTTGACAATGATTTGTTTGTATGCCAAATTTATGTTGATGATATTATATTTGGGTCTACTAATGAATCTACATGTGAAGAATTTAGTAGGATCATGACACAAAAATTCGAGATGTCTATGATGGGGGAGTTGAAGTATTTCTTAGGATTTCAAGTAAAGCAACTCCAAGAGGGCACCTTCATTAGTCAAACGAAGTATACTCAACACATTCTAACCAAGTTTGGAATGAAGGATGCCAAGCCCATCAAGACACCCATGGGAACCAATGGGCATCTCGACCTCGACACGGGAGGTAAGTCCGTGGATCAAAAAGTATATCGGTCGATGATTGGTTCATTACTCTATTTATGTGCATCTCGACCGGACATTATGCTTTCCGTATGCATGTGTGCAAGATTCCAAGCCGACCCTAAGGAATCACACCTTACGGCCGTAAAACGAATCTTGAGATATTTGGCTTATACTCCCAAGTTTGGGCTTTGGTACCCTCGGGGATCCACATTTGATTTGATTGGTTACTCGGATGCCGATTGGGCGGGGTGCAAAATTAATAGAAAGAGCACATCGGGGACTTGCCAGTTCTTGGGAAGATCCTTGGTGTCTTGGGCTTCAAAGAAGCAAAATTCGGTCGCCCTTTCTACCGCCGAAGCCGAGTATATTGCCGCAGGCCATTGTTGCGCGCAATTGCTTTGGATGAGGCAAACCCTGCGGGACTATGGTTACAAATTAACCAAAGTTCCTCTTCTATGTGATAATGAGAGTGCAATCCGCATGGCAGATAATCCCGTTGAGCATAGCCGCACTAAACACATAGCCATTCGGTATCATTTTCTTAGGAATCACCAACAAAAGGGGGATATCGAGATTGCATATATTAATACTAAAGATCAATTAGCCGATATCTTTACCAAGCCACTTGATGAACAATCTTTTACCAAACTTAGGCATGAGCTCAATATTCTTGATTCTAGGAATTTCTTTTGCTAATTTGCACACATAGCTCACAAGTATACCTTTGATCATGTCTCTTTTATATATGCTATGACTAATGTGTTTTCAAGTGTATTTCAAACCAAGTCATAGGTATATTGAAAGGGAATTGGAGTCTTCGGCGAAGACAAAGGCTTCCACTCCACTCTACTATTCATCCTTCGCCGTCGCTCCGTATCGCTCTCCATTCTTGGTATAATCTTCACTCATATGTTTTATTTGCCAAAGGGGAGAAAATAGTTAGGAAAGGGCTTATATCTCACTCAAAGTATCCGTTTTTGGCGATTAATGCCAAAGGGGGAGAAAGTATGAGCCCAAAGCAAAAGGACCGCACCACCACCCTAATTTTAAAATTGATGATTTTTCATTGGTAAATTTCAAATTGGTATCTCTTTGTGTTCTAAAGGGGGAGAAAGTAGTATTTTCAAAATTGATATCTTAAAACCCTCTTGAACACTAAGAGGAGAATTTGTTTGAGGGGGAGTTTTGTTTAGTCAAAGGAAAAGCATTTGAAACAAGGGGAGAAAATTTCAAACTTGAAAATGCTTTGGAAAAATCTTATTCATTTACCTTTGATTATGTTGCAAAAGGACTTTGAAAAGGATTTACAAAAAGAATTTGCAAAAACAAAACATATGGTGCAAGCGTGGTCCAAAAAGTTAAGAAACAATCCATGCATATCTAGTAAGTAACATTTATTGGCTCAATTCTAAGTAACCTTTGCACTTACATTTTGCAAACTAGTTCAATTCTGCACTTCTATATTTGCTTTGGTTTGTGTTGGCATCAATCACCAAAAAGGGGGAGATTGAAAGGGAATTAGGCTTACACCTATTTCCTATACTAATTTTGGTGGTTGAATTGCCCAACACAAATAATTGGACTAACTAGTTTGCTCTAGTGTATAAGTTATACAGGTGCCAAAGGTTCACACTTAGCCAATAAAAAGACCAAGTATTGGGTTCAAACAAACGAGCAAGGGACAACCGAAGGCACCTCTGGTCTGGCGCACCGGACTGTCCGGTGTGCCACCGGACATGTCCGGTGCACCAGAGGACTCCAACTCAAACTCGTCACCTTCGGGAAATTCCAGAGGCGACTCCGCTATAATTCACCAGACTGTCCGGTGTACACCGGACAGTGTCCGGTGCTCCAAGGAAGAGCGGCCTCCGGAACTCGCCAGTCTCAGGATTTCAGAACGGCTGCTCCGCTATAATTCACCGGACATGTCCGGTGTACACCGGACTGTCCAGTGTAACTGCAGGGCAACGACTACTTCTGGCGCCAACGGCTACCTGCGACGCATTAAATGCACGCCAGCGCGCGCAGAGGTCAGGCACGCCCATGCTGGCGCACCGGACACTCTACAGTACATGTCCGGTGCGCCACCGGACATCCAGGCAGGCCCAGAAGTCAGAGCTCCAACGGTCGGAACCCAACGACTTTGGTGATGTGGCTGTCGCACCGGACATGTCCGGTGTGCACCGGACTGTCCGGTGCGCCATTCGACAGACAGCCTCACAAAACGGCTAGTTTGGTGGTTGGGGCTATAAATACCCCCAACCACCCCACATTCAAGTCATCCAAGTTTTCACACTTCCAACCCTTTACAAGAGCTAGACATTCAATTCTAGACACACTCAAGAGATCAAATCCTCTCCCAAATTCCACACAAAGCTTTAGTGACTAGTGAGAGAGATTTGCTTGTGTTCTTTCGAGCTCTTGCGCTTGGATTGCTTTCTTCTTTCTTGATTCTTCATTACGATCAAACTCACTTGTAATTGAGGCAAGAGACACCAATCTTGTGGTGGTCCTTGTGGGAACTTTGTGTTCCAAGTGATTGAGAAGAGAAAGCTCACTCGGTCCAAGGGACCGTTTGAGAGAGGGTAAGGGTTGAAAGAGACCCGGCCTTTGTGGCCTCCTCAACGGGGAGTAGGTTTGCGAGAACCGAACCTCGGTAAAACAAATCATCGTGTCTCACTTCGCATTTGCTCACGATTTGTTTTGCGCCCTCTCTCTCGGACTCTTGTTTATTTCTAACGCTAATCCGTCTCGTAGTTGTGTTTATTTTTGAGAATTTCAGTTTCGCCCTATTCACCCCCCCCCCCCCCTCTAGGCGACTTTCAGATAGTTTATGTGGTTATTGTTGTAAGCCGTCACAACACACGGGCAACCGACCAGTGTTAATAAAAACAAGAGTAAAATATAGTAGCACACACTGTGTCGCTTCCCAAACTTAGAAAATCTAGAAAAACAAGTCATATAACTTGATCGGTCGATACAAAATCGTCCAAAACCAGGTTCGCTCAAACTGGATGCCAATGTAGCGTGCCACATTAGACCACACTAATAAAAGTTCAGGGAAAGAAGTGGCACATCATGTCAAATTCGAGGACCCAAGTGACTCTAACGTGGCACAACATGTTACATCCGGTTTAAACAAATCTAATTTTAGTTAGCTTTAGATCTTCTAGCACCCGTTTTTCCTGGTTTTCTGAGTTCAAGGACCTAATTGACACAACATGCTAAGTTTGAGAACCGCTATTATATTTTACTCCTAAAAGTTTGTTTTTCCTTGGTTTACTTATATCATCAGTCGCTCAGTCAGAAAAAAAAACTATGTCCTTACAAACATCCAAACAACTTAGACCTCCAATGAGAGCATGTACCATCGATATTGAATTATTCTACTTTAAGTGAGATTTTGCAACATAAAAAACTAGAACTTTCATGGACCAAAGTAATTTTTGTGGGCTTTAGCCCCCAAAAAAATTGGTCAATTTTTATCGGTCCCCATGCAACTGATGCAAATCAGGGTGTTTATATCGTTGCGCTCCCTTTCTTTCTCCTATTTGCTACGTCTTGCACTAATACCATACCTGCTCCTTGCATCTACTCCACCCGGAGCAGCACCTAAGGCATGGTCCTCATCTCTGCCCGATCTTCTACACTATCCAGGTGTCTGCCTCTCTTTTTCACCTATGGCATAGATACTTCATGTCTAATAGGGTGATTGACTCCATATAGATTAGAGCTCAAAGAGGGTGTCCTCGTCATATGGCTCTAGAGCTAGCAATTGGTGAAGTAACACACAAGAGAAGTTGCTTAGATTTAAGAAGTAATGAGATTGTGCGATAAAGAGAGACAATGTCAAGAGTACGATTAGCGGTGTTAGAACTATGACCGGCAACATTACGAGGATTTCTTCAACGTAACTCCATAGTACAGTAGGAGGCCAGGTTTCAAGTAAATTCTATGGATTTTCTATTATAATTTTTAGCTTTTAACATAACTGCTGGTGTTTTATCTATTTGATTCACATAATATGTTGTAGTAGATAGGGATAAACACCACTTTCTTCATGTTTCAAATGCCACCATTGCCACCACCCTCATAATAGGGTCCTTTGACGATGCTTTGACCTCAGGTAATCACATCTTTAGCAAAGTTAGCTCAATTGTAATAAACATTAACCAATTGAGCTTAATTCTGGAAAAAAAACTAACTTAGCTCTATCTAAACTTAGTTAATTTGACAAAATTAGCCAACTTAGCTCAATTATAGAAAATTAATCAAATTAGTTCAATTATGGTGAAACTTAGGCATTGTAGCGAAAATTAGTCAATCTAGCTCAAATTATACAAATAACCTAGTTAATTTATTTGAACCTCATCTAATTGTAGTCAACGTAACTTAATTCTAACTAATTGTTATTTACATAGTCTTTAGTCTCCTCTTCCACAATTACATGCAACTAGAGAAGCCGACACCAAGGGGTCTAATTCATTTGTCAACTAGTTGTTCCACTACACTCCGTATAGCAATGAAAACTTTAACCATCCAACGAACCCGAGTTTAGACCAATTGAATATATGAATATGAAACTTATTGTGTTGTTTGAAATGGTTAATACTTAAACAATTGATGATACTTTAAGTCTTATGTGATTTGGATGATTTTGCGATGTGTATTTGTGTGATACTTTAAGACTCACAATCAATGAATTTGTGGATGATTTATGTGATGTGAATGGATATAATGTGGATGTATATATGTGTTTGTGATTATATTGATGTTGATGAATATATGTGTTTGTGAATGCATGAGATGTAGATGAATATATGTGTTCGTCACAGTTACGCTAATTAGTAGAGCTATGTAAAGCCCATACATGCACATTCTTGCGCGCCACTTCATGATCCACTTCTTGTTTGCAACCTCTCTAGCTGGTAAAGGAACAAAGTTATCCCATTATGGTTTGTTTGGGAGCAAAGATATTGGAGGGGGGCTAAAATCCCTTACTACTCAAAATTGAATAGGAAGGGATTTAAGCTTCCTCAATCATTTTGGTCTCAAATAAGCCCTTAAGGTCTAAAGGGCACCACAGGCTTCCAATCTATTGGTGTAAGCCTAAACCAATAAAAATAAAGATGAAATAACATTTTCAAATTATCATAATTTAAATCAGCCATTCCACCTTACCAGATATTTCTATAAAGGTCCTTCCATCTCCATTGTTGGGTTGATCCTTTCATCGCTATTGTTGGATTGGTTTGCACAGTTTACATTAGTAGCTTGGTTTACGTCCGATAATTTTTTAGATAAGAGTGCTATAAAGAACATGGATCACTAAGATTTGCTAGATCTTGACCTTTGAACCTTTTTTTCTTGGCCTCTCTATTGAGGAACAAGTAAAGTATCAACTTAACTTTATCATCTACTCGTACCTGCTTAAGAACCAACTAGATGATGGGTTATTCGGAACTTTCAACTAAATCTATATATCAAACAGTATATCGTCCTATAAGACTTAGTGTTTGTAGCATAGTTAGACTTGTTTTCGATGGCGAGTCCTGGCCATAAAAAAAGTCTCATTTTTTATGACTGAATCAGGTCGTCGAAAATAAGTTTATTGTTTTTGACTATGTGTGCGTTGAAAATAAGTTCACTTTTAGTGGTAGAAGTCGAAAGTCGCTCTATCTAGTCTAGTGAATCCTGTGGATCGCTAGTATGGGTATGTGCTGTAGCAGATTAGCACCTCTAGGTAGCACGTGCGATAAGTTACAGTTATTAATTGAGCACAGCCGCCGGATGCTAATTTCAGTTCTGTTCCCATCACTGGTGACGCTGACGTCCGACTGTCCGACAGCGGACCACCGGTTGTCCAGATACACCTCGCGCTTAACAATTACAGGACTAGATTATTTCTACCATTAGGATTGATTTGGTGACAAGAGATCACAAGAGATTGAAAGGGTTGAGAGAGAAATGAACTAATTTCTCTCTCAATCTTCTCCAATCTCCTCGTGATCTCTGGTCACCAAATCAGTCCTTAGGGCTTTAGAAACTCATTTTCACAAAAAAATCTATTTTTTAAAAAAAATATTAGTTTATTTTTTCTTAAAAAATAGAAATCCTTTAGAAAAGTAGAATTATCAAAATAAACCGATTTCATTTAGCAAAATAAAGTTTTCTTAGAAAAATAAGATTGACAAACTAGCCCTTACACTCTATTCCGTGAGATTTTGATTTTCTTCATGTTGTCCGAATGCACCGCGCTTCTCACAGATTGGGGCATTATTTTCTTCCTGTTTTCCTTCATTCCACACATGGAAATATATGCAACGCAGCTGTCTTGCTCACACTGCGTACAAAAAAGTCTAAACAATGTCAATGCCGTGCCAAAACGACATACCTTTTATTAAAGAGATATTTGTTTTGAACTAATCCATCGACGGATTAACATATAAGTGAAGAGTGTCATGACATAATTACTAAGACTGTCATGTTATTTTTTACTAGTTAGTTGTACGTGCATATGTGCATAGCTACAATTTCTATATATCATATAGACAGACATTGCTTAAATAAGATAGTTATTCAAATACGATTCAAACTTATAGATTAGTTAAGTGCGAATAGTGAGGTATGTGGTGACAAGATGAAGTTTTTAACTTGCTTTTTTCACGCTCGCGAGATTAGGGACGGTGAGGGAGGAGGTAGACTATAGATGACTAAATGGGATGTGTCTAGCAGTATGGTCTATGGCACGACCCATTTAATAGTGTCACGACCTGATGGACGTGTGTCGTGCCTAGACCGACTTCTCAGCCCGTAGTGCCGGCCCAGATCGACGCGATTTTTTTATTTTAAAATTATTAGTGTATATATATTTGTAGTATGTATCCTTTATATAACATAAATCAACAAGTGATGTAGTGGTTAGGAGGCAGTAGTTTGTTGTGACTTGGGTTCAAACCCCAATAAATATGTAATTTTTGAATTTTTTTTGAGCGTATGGGGAGGGGACGACGTACGAACGGAGAAACTTCCACATTATAGCAGTAGAGTTGATAATTATGACAACATAATTCATTTAGATAAAAAAATCTCCCAATCTCTCTTGATAATTAACATAGTAGTTCATCAAATTTGGAGCATAGCATTAAATAAGAATAGAACTTTGAAACCCCATAGGTGTTTGCTCTAGTGAGCGTAAGAGAGGACTTTAGACTAATTTGAAGAAGTCCCTTACATCTAGTATGGTGTTGTAGTATTTGTTGCTGATATGAGGTGTTATAGAGCGGAGTGTTGGGCTCTCATGCTCGTGTGTGAGTAATATAGGCCGAGTTCACTTGGGTTTTATAGGAGGCCCCGTCCCTTTATATAGTTGTGGGAGCAGGTGCCCGTTGTTACATGAAGATTTCGATGGGGTGCGTTATTCCCTCCCTTTGGGTATAGGTCATTTCCTATGCTCTCAAAGACCTCTTGTAGTTGGTGTGTCCTCCCCCAAGTGTAAGGAAAATGGATCGCATCCCATTCACTTAAATGATTTTGGTGATTGATGATCAACATAACATGTGGACTAATATGTCTGCTAGTATTTATGTTTATAGTTCACAGCCATAGGATGCAACGTGGTTTTGGACTAAGGTATTAAGGGAGAAACACATCAAATAAGACATTGGAAGACTCATATAAGACTTACAAACATCAAGCGAAGTCCAAGACACAAGACTAGAAAAGCTCAAGTGAAGAAACTTGAAGAATACAAGACTAGCTGTTTTGGGGTACATCGGATGAATCTGGTGGTGCACCGGACCGAGTATGCAGAGAGTGTGTTCTCGGCGCATACAGTGGCACATCGGACCTTTAGAGGCTCAACGATCGGCAACGTCTAGCTCCACTGGTTATTTGATGTGGCAGTCACCGGACCAGTCCGATGCTCATTAGTGGTACACCGGACCTCTACAGTAGTGTACAGAATCTGTCAGATCAGCAACAGTTAGTTGACGTGAAAGGACACCAAAACAGATTTTGGTGTACACAAATGGCGCACTAGATCGATTTGATTTTGACACAGATAAAGTTATTGCCTTCTAGCGGCTCTTTTGGGCTTAGGGCTCTATATAAACCCCCCCTAACCGACCATTCCAGAGAGTGAGAGATCAAGAACATTGCATGGAAGTTGAGGCCTCATAGTTTAGCTCATAGACACCCAAGTGCTCAAAGAATCAATCAGTGATTAGTGTAGGTGCTTTGTGAAGTGCTTAGGTTAGTTAGACCGCTATTTATAGCGCTTGCTCTAGGTTTAGTCCCAGTTGTTTGAGCGAGGTTAGACAACTCACAAACACCCTAGACTCTTGCGCAAGTTGTTCTAGTTGTACTGAGTGGGCAGGAGTCTTGCAAGACCACATCAATATGTTTGTGGTGTGGCCGCCACCGTGTACCGAAGGGGGCAAGGCATGCGACATTTCGGCTGCAAACTTGATAGGGAAGATGGCGGGGAGCATCCGAGAGAGGCTAGAAGTGGAAGCACCACTTGCGCATGGAGAAGGCCCATGGCTATCTACAAAGTTACTTGTCCGAGGTGCTTAGCCCTCACGTGGGCCTCCCTTTGTATAGGGGCACCAATGAGGATTGGTAAGAACCTTGTGCGGTTTTTGATACCTCGGTAAAAATACTGACACGTCAATGGAAGTTTACATCTCTACCCTACTTAAGCTTCCGCGTTTACATTGTTACCTTTGGTTATATGCTTTACCTTTCTTAGCTTAGAATATAGGCTAGATTGGTAGGTTTGGAACCTAGGTTGCATAACTTTGTTTTGCGGTAGAGATAGCATCACTTAGACAAAACCTTAGCTGCACTAGCTTGTTTGGTTATCCGCATAGGTTTTGTTTAAGAGATTGATTAAAGGTCTGGTTTAGAGTGAAAGAAATAGAAGTCCTAATTCACCCCTGGCCCTCTTAGGCGCCCGCGTTCCTTTCACTAAGGCCTTGCCATTTCTGACATGACTGGACCAGGGGGCGGTTGGGTATTGCAAGCGTCTAGAGCCTTGTCATGAGGTATGTCTCTAAGAGTCGTACACGTGGTTTCCCTTAGAGTTCCCTCCTTCTCATGTATTTTTTGGATCATTTGACTTCCTTACGCTTGACGTGAGGCATGCCATGGCCTACGGATCCTTGTTATCCTTCAAAGGATGGGGTGGTTGGATAGGGGAAAGGAAAAGTGAAAGGGTCCTGATAAAGTTTCTATATCAAATGGTCTTTTAATATCCAATGTGTTGCTATTAGAGGGCTTTAACTTAAGCATGATATTAGATGATCAAGTTTGTGGTTTAAGTGCATATTTGGAATTGAAGATCAATAAACCATAGGTTGGGATGGTAGCAATCTCATTTTCAAAGGATTTAGATATGAGAGCCTCTATTTGGTAGACTTTAGTGCAAGTGAAACAAAATTTGCAACTTGATGGTTCACCAAGTCAAGCATGGGTTGGTTGTGACATAGAAGATTAGCTCATGTTGGAATGAAACAATTAGATAGGTTGATCAAGAATGACCTAGTAAATGGTTTGAAGAATGTGCAATTTGATAAGGATAGGTTGTGTAGCTCATGTCAAGCAAGAAAACAAGTAGCATATACACACCCTAGTAAGAGCATGATGTCAACTAGCAAGCCACTTGAGTTGTTGCATATGGAACTATTTGGACCAATTTCATATATGAGCGTTGGAGGACATAAGTATAGATTTGTGATAGTTGATGATTTCATTATATACATATGGGTGTTCTTTATCAAAGAAAAGGGTGAAGTATTCAACATATTGAAATCATTTGTCAAGTAGGTTGAAAATGAGTGAGTTAAGAGTTAAGAAAGTAAGAAGTGACAATGTATGTGGATTCAAGAACACAAGAGTTGATGATCTATATACACGATGAGATGGACATCAAACAAGAGGTCTCAACCAAATACACTCCACAAAAAATGGCCTTGTTGTGAGAAACAATATGACTCTAACTGATATGTGAAAGTCTATGATTAGTGAGTACAATGTGAGTGATTCATTTTTGGGCGGAGGCAATCAATACAACTTTTCATGCTTCAAATAGGCTCTATTATCATTGGTTGCTAAAGAAAACTCCATATGAGCTATTAATTGGAAGGAGGCACACTATTTCATAGTTTATGTTTTTTGTTGCAAAATTTTTATCTTGAAGAAATGCACAAGACTAAACAAGCTCAAAAGGAAATGTGACGAGGGATTTTTTTCTTGGTTACTCCTGCAATACTAAGACATATAGAGTGTACAACAAGACACATGTCATTGTTGAAGAGGTTCATGGTGTGGAGTTTGATGAAGCCAATGGCTCTCAAGTTGATAAAAAACATAGATGATGTGATAGGAGACAAATTGGAAGAATAATAAAGTACATGGCACTTGGAGATATAAGGCCTAGAGAAGCTCAAACTCAAGTTGAAGATTCAATTCAAGCCGGTTCAACATTAGGTGTGCAAGAAATCTCAAGTACAAGTGGCTTTCATGATTAAGATCAAGTGACAATTGCTAGGCCAAGTCTAATAGTGCAAGAAAATGTTCAACCTTAAGTTTCTAGTGGCCCTCAACAAGTCAACCAATTGGAAGAGATCATCATTTGAACAAATAGTTGGTGATTTTAGGAGTGGTGCATAAATAAGATCAATATTGGTATCATTTAGTGGACACTTCTCATTTGTGCCTTCAGTTGAACTATCCAACAAAAGATCCAAATTGGATAAATGCTACACATGAAGTGCTAAATTTCAATAGATACCAAGTTTTGTGAGTTAGTGGAGAGACCCAAAGGCTACAATGTGTTTGGTACAAAATGGGAATTTTGGAACAAGAAAATGATGGTATGCTAGTTAGAAACAAGTCAAGGCTAGTAGCAAAAGGCTACACCCTAGTGGAGGTTTGGATTTTGGTCAAACATATACCTCGGTTACAAATATAAAGATGTAATCAATGGATGCAAAGAGTGTCTTCTTAAATGGTAAAATCGATGAGCTTATCTTTATGGAGCAGCTCCAAGGACCATTTGTACAAGTTGAACAATGGTCTTTGTATATGGTTCGAAGCAAGCATCTAGAGCATGAAAGGAGACAAGAGATAGAGGATTTGGCTAATAGCAGTCTGCATACTAGCCTCCAATTCATGAATCATTTTACAAACGACTGACTGCTTTCAAGATCCAACATGGCCACGTGTTCATGTACAAATAAATCGCAATGCAATCAGATCGAGCAGAACGAGACTGTACAGCCCCTGCAGCAAACTGTTACAAGGAATATTCACGAGAACCGACACTGCAACCACCTGCGCATCACCAGTGACTTTTATGACTTGACTACAAGACAGGTAATCACAACTCCAGTTGGCAAATGTGGCAGTACTGACGAGCACAGCAGGGATGGGACATGCCGAAATGTGTTGCTACGATTTTTTTTCCCTTAGTGACC
The DNA here is from genome assembly GCA_029449295.1 of Zea luxurians. Classification (NCBI taxonomy): domain Eukaryota; kingdom Viridiplantae; phylum Streptophyta; class Magnoliopsida; order Poales; family Poaceae; genus Zea; species Zea luxurians. The sequence continues at coordinate 19,582,170 of JAOPSE010000034.1, read as the reverse complement.
TACACCTCTTCTCTGTGGAGATTGCTCTTTACGATGTTGAACTTGCACAATGGGCACGTAGCATTTATGTGAAGCCACTTGTCTATACAGCTGCAGTGAAAATGGTGGTTGCAAGGGAGCTCACGCAGTTCCACGCCATCTTCATACGGGCATAGGCAGATACAGCACTCCTGCGTTAAAATGAGATGATCAAATTGAGTCTGATAAAATAGCACTCTGACTAGTAATAAGAGTGTAAAAATGCAGGGTAACTCAAGTGTATGTGACTACAGTACTCCGTATTGACTCAAGTAGCAAAAAACAGGAGCTCAACATAATAATCTCTTCCCCAGAAGATAACAAAGGTTTAAGCCAGCCCAAAACATTCAGAATTGAACATCAGCTCCATAATGACTGCTACCTACACAAAAGGTGAATGGCACAGTCCAAGAGGCAGAGTAATTCCAAGTTTCCAACTGACCAGTTGAATGCTCACACATGGGCAAATCGGAAACATTGATCTTGCAGACACTGAGAACACTACTGAGCCTATCATTGATTGAGTTCAGCTGCTTGTCACATGTCTACAAGATTTACGACACCGAACTTGATTGCTTAAAGAAAAGCATGGGTTTTTCCCATTGTGTACAATTTTGGCATATTTGTTTCGAAAAAATCATATAGTAGAGGTTGCATGCCAGCTAGATAAGCTGGCACGAGTATATTACAATTTTATTAATTATTTCCATATCCCCGTATTCTATCATATAAATTGACCGTTGCCGTGGAATTCAAATGAGACTCCCCTACTCTAGAAGTATGTTGCAAATGTGCCTGGAAAAATAAAGCAGTGTGGTTTTGGATCTACTGTCATTTTTCTTCATTTGTACATACTAGTGACAATGGACATTATATTATATCCTAAACTAAATCATCACTGTCAAAATTTGAAAAGATCTCACTGTTTTGAAAGGTCATAGAAAGGTAAAACGTTTTTATAGGAAAAAGAATGATGAAAGAGAAATCACTCAATTACTTCCAAATATGCAATCTTACATCTGAAATCATATGCAGGTTACTTTTTACTTAATCCAAAATTGGTAAAAATATCAGAGGTGGTGTAAGCTCATTTCTCATAGATGTAGTTTCCCCTTTAAACTTAAAGTTGAATTTTAAATCTAAAAGTAAACCATTTGGAATCAATATATCAACTTTGTTTACCATTAATTTGGATTCAAGTTGCAGATATGGAACTTCTCAGACAAGTCAGAAGGGATCGAGTTCAGAACTTCTCAGATATGCGGAAACGTGTATGTTGAGTTAAGACTTGTGGCCATATAAGAAAGGATAAGAGCCCAGGATGATGATATACATGATAAGCTAGGGATAACACCAATTGAAAAAAACTTGTTCAACATCGTTAAGATGGCTTAGAAATGTCCAACGGAGACCTTCAAAGGCACCAGTGCATAGTGGGATCATAAGGCACAATAGCAATAGGAAGAGAGACATGGGAAGGCCGAAAGTTGACATAGGGCAAGGTAGTAAAAGGAGATTTGAGAGGATAAAATATATCCAAAGTTTTAGCTTTGAATAGTGTTGAAGTGTATAAATGAATTGCCTACCTTCTCCCAACATCTTAAACTTTTGGGTTGAACTGGTTAATGTGTCCGCTCTCACATGGTATCAGAGCCATAAGTCTTAAGTTTAAATCCTGGCAGAGGCTTCATTTGTGCCTCCACCCCGTTTGCGCCTTTCTCTCTGGCTGCACGTGAGTGGGAGCGTTAAAGTATATAAGTGGATTGACTACCTTCTTCTAACAAGTTAAGATTTTAAGCCGAACTGGTTAGTGCGTCCATTCTAACAAATAGGAGTGCACGAAAAACAGTTATCCATGTTACTTGTGATTTCTGTTGGATTTCAACTCTAGCATCCCCTAACTTGCTTGGGAGTTGTTGTATTTTCTCTAAACTCTAAATCTTAAGTGACAAAAGGCATTCAACCTGTATCTTCAAATTTTAAAAGAAAAGGTAAATGGATTAGTCATTTCTGAAAACTAAATCAGATGTTTATCCACAAAGCTCCCTAGTTTCAAAGTTAAATGGATTAGTCATTCTGAAAACTACATCAGATGTTTATCCATAAAGCTCCCTAGTTTCAAAGGTGCATACAACAAATCCAAAGAGAAAAGGATGGTGAGATGCTGAAACCCTTCTACACTCACAGAAGTCCAAGATATATATTTCAACAGACAGGAGAGCATTTATATACAGATACCTAGAATCACAACTTCGGAACCATGGGAAGGAAGTAGAACTGCCTATGGCTACAAGAAGGCATTGACATGACAAGAGGCAGAGTTTGAGTAAATCTGAGGCAGAGTTACAGTAAATCTGAAGGGGGGGGGGGGGGGTGCGCAACAGCTTGCCTTGCGGGTGCAAATTTAGTCTATATCGCTGTCTTATTATTTTTGTGGCCGCACCCACAGCAATTCATGTACCTCCACCCCTAGACATGACATGTCGCATACAGGCAGATGCAGCAATAAGAAGGTAGTGACATCTGGCATGTCCCATACAGGCAGCGGCACACACCCCATAGAACTGAAGGCAATGAAAAAATGAACAAATTATTGTTGTGACATGGATATCAAAATTCATCCCCACGCTGCAGCCATGTTTGCCTGTTCAGTGATCTCCTTGGTGGGGGATGGATCTCAAACCTGCTTCTGGACTGATCATTGGCTTCATGGACAGGCGTTGTCTGGTATGGCGCCTGCCCTCATTTCTCGAGTGCCAAAAAAAATATTAATACCAGAACTGTGAGGGATGTGCTGTTTCAGAATGGTTGGGTGAATGATATTACTGGATGTCTGGAACTTAGTGCAAGGCTTTCAGCTACAACCAGGAGTCCCAGACCAGCATCGTTGGACCCACTCTGCTTCTAGTGAATATTCATCAAGATCTGCATATGGCCGTATCTTCAGTGGGAATGTCCTGTTTGAACCAGCACAAAGGATTTGGAAGACCTGGGCACCTCCAAGATGCAAATCCTTCATTTGGCTAGCTTCCCTAAATCGCTGTTGGACAGCAGACCGTTTGGCCCGCTGAGGTCTGGACCATCCTGAGAAGTGCCTCCTTTGCGATCAAGAAGCGGAAACAATTCACCACATCTTAGTACAATATGTTTTTGCTAGAGAAGTTTGACATCACATCCTTTCTATTATTGGGCTGCAGCACCTCACCCTGAGGAATGATGAAATTCAGTTCCAAGATTGGTGGAATAATTCAGAGATAGCAGTCCCTAAGCCCCAAAGAAGGGTTTCAATTCAGTTGTGACCTTAGTGGCTTGGTGGCTTTGGAAACACCGGAACACCTGTGCTTTTGAAAAGGCTCCTCCACACATCACCAAGGTTATTCAGGACATAAAGGCGGATGCTAGACTTTGGTGTTCAGCAGGGGCTGCAGGCCTTAGAGGCATGTGTCCATAGTTCCTAGTGGGAGGGAGAAGGTCATGTAATTGCCTGTTGGTTTTTCTTTCTTGACCGCCTATTTCTTGGAGGTTTGTACGGGTCTTTTTGAACATTTTTTTCTTCTTAATATATTATTAAGTTGCATGCACCAACCAATTCAACCCAAAAGCTTAAGCTAATAGGAGGGGTGGGCAATTCACTTATATTATATTCCAGCACCCCCCCTCACGGCGAGCCTCTCTTGGGTCTAAGACGCGGAATAGGAGCGAGCAACAATTATTTTATTTAATTGCGCTAACCAGGATTCGAAATCGAGACCTCTGGCTTTGATATTATATTAAGTTGCATGCACCAACCAATTCAACCCAAAAGCTTAAGCTGATAGGAGGGGTGGGCAATTCACTTATATTATATTCCAACAATAATGATGCGCAGTTTTCCTGCACGTTCAATAAAAAAACATTCTACAAAAACTTAAACATACCCCTCTGACTGTTTCAATATTCTGTAGGCCTTGGGCGAAAATGTTCTACCATGTTTGTCCATTTATGGTATGAGGGTGTAATTATTGCAATATTTCTACTTTATACCCCTGATTCAATGCTCTAATAGTAGAGAAATGGTTGCTATGTAAGTATTGTGCAAAAGAAGAAAACAACTTCCAAAATAAAATTTCCGCCAATGTCCATGCAAACTAACCATTTGCAAATCTAGGGAATATCCTACTACAATTTCAAATTTGTAAAATTCAAGCTCAGTCTAGGAAATGGTTAACTATTCACAAATAATAGATCTTAGGTCTCAAGCAATGTAAAATTAACATGATGTAAACAGTTTGCTGCAATTACCCTAATATCACACAATTATTCAAATGAAATGGTATTTCTAACGCATTCAACGTCAATCATAAATATCTAGAGAAGGAGAATGATAACATAATGATGTCATTGAAAATTCTCAAAATAAACTTGAAAATCTTACTGCATCCTCAGCCGAAAGAATATGTTCGACAGGAGGATTGGTACCGCACTCTGTCATCACTCCACCCACATGTGCTGCAATGCCGGCAGCTAGCTTGTCTGCATCACTCATTGTCCGAAATTTGAATTTGGAAAGGTTGTTTACGTCATCTTCAGATGCTCCCTCCTCCTGAAATTAGAACGAGTAGATAGTCTCAGCAAAATACAGAGTTCCATTGGTTGTGTCAAGAGGCAAAGAGAAGAAAATTTGTTTCCATCATGTCAACAGCCATCTTAAGCATGCATAATTCAAAAAATAGTGGTCAATAAGTAGAATAAGTAGTTGCGGTAGTGTAAAGGGATAAAGCTACAGCGAAAAGGTTCACACAATGATGGCTACTAGCTCACAGCAAATCAGCATTGGTGACATCAATGATCCCAGGCAAAGCTTCGGTTAAAATTACTTGCATCAATACAGGGCACGCTAATATCTTTGTGGCATGGGTATGGGTTTGTGAATGTAGCAAAGGGCAGCAAACAGAAGTGTTCAAATCATCCAAACAGGGCATTAACCATTGCATTTGACAGAAAAAAATGAAGAAACTGTATTTAGAAGACCATGGTCGTCACAGATCATACCTGATCAGTTACAGCATACAAGATACCAATAATGCATGGAAGGCAGCAACAAACAGCGATTCCAATCACACAAGCCAAAGCAATACAGAAGAGCACAAAGAAAACATCAAATGCCAGAAAAACAATTGTCAGCCTGTAAAAAGAAGATAGTCATTTCAGAGAACAACATTGATGAACTTAAAAAAACACTCAGATTTTTCCTTATCCACACATCAAAGTTACAACAGACATACCAATAAAGCTGAGGAGCATCATGTGATAAAGCTTGACCACCTGCAGACACCCAATAGAACCCAAGGATCCACCAAATAAAGGAAAACATCGTGTTTGCAGACTCCAAGTGCTTCACAATACTGAACATGGAACAATAACAACAACAAGCCTTTTAGTCCCAAACAAGTTGGGGTAAACAGTGGCGGGCCCAGAAATCTTCGAGATCCTAGGCAAAGATAGTACTCATACTATAACATATAGCTTTGCCTAGTTTTTACACACGTATTACTGCTTGGTGCACGTTTACAAGTTCATTAGCACTAATGGAGGAGCCTGGGCAAGAGCCTAGGCTTGTCTGCACTTAGGTCCGCCAATGGGTAAACTAGAGTTGAAACTCAACATAAACAAATAAATAATAAATGTGAATACAAGAGCAAGTAAATTTAAGGATTTAGTATTGGAATGTTTCCTAGTGTGATTCAGGTAAAATGAAGGAAAGACATGTGAAGGCTTTGTACAAAACACCAAAAAGCTAATAATAGACAAGTCCATCAAATCAATATAAAATTTTCAATGGGGCCATTTTTATAAAAGATATGGATCCATATTGTAGGGGACACATTCAATAAAAGCATCTTTGTCATCATACAGTTGGCTACAAATACCAATATAATTTTGTCGAAATTAGTTATCGAAATAACGGTTATGGGATTGGGAGAATAAGGTCCTGTTTAGGTAGTTGGAATTCAGATTCAAAATATAAAAGATTTGTCAGAGACTAAGAGTAATCCCCTCAAGCACACCCTAAACAATTTCCCAATTTGACTGCAAGTCTACAATGTATGAAGACGCACATGCTAGTTTTAATTGCTCTAAAAAATTTTCCATAAGAATGCACCTGTAACCGAAACAACAAAATTACACTTACAATCAACCTTCCACCATCCCCATATGCACATTTTTTAAGCAAAGGACATCACAAGTTGTCCAATAGTAATAGACCTGTCATATTATAGAAAGAGGAAAGGGGGATCAAATAAAGGGCAAAAGGAAAAGTCCCCATAAAAAGGTGCATAGCTGATAGCTCCCATCGGGTCCACAACTCAAGCGAGAGGGCTTCAAAATACTAACAACAAACAGTACGAGGTAGCTACTACAATCAAAACATGAACACAGTCACACAGAAATGGTCAACATAGCTCAACATAAGGAGGCCTGGAGGTGGCACGTAACTTTGACCAGATCGCGATGGCAATAAGAAGTATTGGAAGCTCGGGGTCGGTCCAAGCAGAGGCTCACCTGAACTTGAAGTCCTCAACACCCGCTCCCTCCTGGTCCGCGTCCCTGCGTCGACGCCTGTATTCGACTGTGACGCAGAGGATGTGGAGGAGGCACTGGAGCACGTAGCCCGCGATCCAGACGCGGAGAGGCACGGCGGGACTCTCGCCCAGCGACGCGGCGAGGACGGCCGCGGCGATTGCGACGAAGGCGACGTTCCAGAGCATGTCGACCACGACGACGGGCTTACAGTAGGACCAGTCGGTATGACGCTCCTCTAGGTGCTCGGCGGCCGTCTCCCGCACCGCCACGGAGGGCTCCCTCATCAAGCGCCGGCTCCCCGTGCGCCGGATGAACCGCGCTGCGCCGCGGAGGCTCGTGAGCCGCCCTAGCGGGCCGCCGGAGGAGCCGGATGCCGGGGAGGTCGGCGAGGAGATGAGAGGCGTGGACGAGGAAGGTGGATCCCCGCCGGAGGAGCGGTGCGGAGAGGTCGATGCCATGGTGGGACTGTGGGAGCCAATCAACCAGACCCTGGCACTGCTTTGGGGGGCGGCGAGTTCGCTTGCAGCGTTTGCTTTGCTCCTTGAGTTCACTTCAGTAGGCAGCTGTGGGGTCCGGGACCGGGAGGGTTCGGCGACCGTTTTTTTATTATTATTTTGACCATTTCTCGGAAAAAAAATCAGCGTTTAGACCCTAAAAAATTTTAATGTCAATTTTAGGCCTTTTGCTCGGCGTCATAGCCTATGACACCGAGGTAACACAGCTTGATGCCATAGTCTATGGCGCCGAGGGTACGTGCTACGCTGGCACAATCCGGACGCCGTGGCGCCGACGTGGCACCGAGCTCGGCGCCATAGATCTTGACGCCGAGCTCGGTTATATAAGCACAAAGCTTATCTAGCTCAGTCGGTAGAGCATAAGGCTCTTATCTTTGTGGTTGTGGGTTCATCAAGCCTTCAAGCCCCATGATCGGTGTTTAATATTTTTTTTTTGTCTTTGTCACTGATTTATTTTTTTGTTGTCCAGATTTTTCGTTTATTTTTTTTTATCTTTGTCACTGATTTATTTTTTTGTTGTCCAGATTTTTCGTTTATTTCGCTGATTTGTTCGTTCAAATTTATTTCTCATCCAGATATATATGGAATTGAGACAAGAGTAGCTAGTCTGTACATGCAAGTTCATTAGCAGGCAGAGTAGTCCTTGCATGTTATTAGTGATAGCTGCGTCAGTTAATGTCTATTTTGATTGCACGTGTATTCATCTTAATTTACATGTGTTAGAGTAATTTAGTGTGGATTTTAGTTTAAATTTTACATTAATCCACTTCAACATACATTAACCGATGTGGGTATATATGACCATCTAATTAGAATCTTTAGATACACATGTATTTACTCAATCCCCATGATTAGAGTCAGGGCCGTTCCTGGCTTTTCAGGGGCCCAGTGTGAAATTCGATATAGAGGCCCCATCTACACACAAATATATATAATTATACATATATTATCGAATATTTGACGTATAAAAATTATTATGCACTGTTTTAAAGTTTATAAGATAACAAATATAAAATATAGCAAAAAACACTTACTTGTTATACGATATTATTAAAAATACGTTCTAACATTTTGTGATACAAAGTCATCGCTTATATCATCGAGATAAATCTCATCCAACAACTTTTTTGGATATATAGAATCGCCAAGCCATTTAACCTCTCTTGAGTTATTATTGACCATAAATAGTTCATAAAAAATTAATTTTAAAAAGCTTCTCTCTACCGAAGCAACCATCATATGTATAGTTTATAATACTCTCTCTATATCATAATAAAATTTGTTTTGCTTCTTTAGTGGATTTATCATCATCAATATAAACATAAAAAATTAAGAGCTAAACCAAATACTATTTTGAAACGGATGGAGTATTCGATAAGTAATTGAGACATTAGTTTAACAATATAAACGAGACTAGTCGATAACTTGATATTGCATCGCTTTTTGCGTATTTATGTCTAGAATAGATAGGTTTAACAAAAAAAATATGTCACACCCGGCTTTAAGGGACAAAGCCAGGTGCATCTCATACATGCGCCAAGAAGACAACATATATAATAACAGAGTGCATAGAGATAAATGTCACAATAATCAGAGTATTTAATACATAGCGGAAGACTTACAAAATAAATTATAAAACGAACTATAAGGATCGTCGGCGCCAATGTGAGACAGCAAGGGTGAGCTCACACATGTTTATCGCTCAAAAAGTTGTGGGGAATAATGTGGCATGAACTCACCAAAGGTGGGAGATCATGAAGTGTAAGGCTTATCAATAATAAGGGTTAAAGCTGAGCATTGCTTTTAATAAGTTGGTCAAAATTTTATTAGCAATTACTAAGTGTAAGTAAATACCAAACCTTAAATAAAGTAATAGAACAAAATTAATAAATAATCTCATGCATACGCAAATGACAAATTGAGTTTAGGTTCCATAATTTAATCATCGGAGAATCCTGAGCCGCTCATGACCGTGAGCTCGGCTAGTATACCAGTTTTACACTCTGCAGAGATTGTACCCTTTATCCATAAGCCGTGTTTCCCATGTCGCCAGGGTTAGCTAGGCCCTTAGACACTACCAAGGTGAATGGCTAGGGATCCACTATGAGGCCTTTACAAAGTTCCACTAGCTTCCGAAAACCCGCTACAGTTATGGGAAGAGCACTTACAAGAATCCCTCGTCTGACCACCATCGCAGCAAAATCAACCCGAGAACCTCCTTGCATGCAACTCCCCTACTGCCCTTGCCCCTTTCGGGTAAGGTAGTCTTCCACTAGCTTTCCTAATTAGTCAGCCAAGGGGTCCCATTCCTCCCTTATGGTGGCACGTGTTTCTCAAGTTAAGCTCCATGTTCCAATTAACAATAATATAATGATCTTGACATGAACATAAATAAAATAACATAATAACTGGAACATGGATATAATAAATGATTATCCCAAAACCATGTAAAGCAATAGCAAAAACTACCCAAGTGATTCAGGGGTAAACAAGGTAATGAGATAAACAATCTAGGGTGACCTATCGGGTCCCATCAAAATTCAACCTATGCATGGTAAATGATTATAAAAAACATTATTGGGTAACAAAAGTGAATCAAGGGCACAACTTGCCTGGCACTTGAGATTCCAGGTACCCACTTGCTTTTCAGATGACATGAGTCCTCACGCTACTCGTAGCAATACAAACAAACATGGTATAGATAAAATTAACATCACACCAAACATAAGAACAAACTGAATAGTAATAATCTACGCATTGCTACGAGACTAACGAAACTTGAGCGGATCAAATCGGAGTTAAAACGGAGTAGATGCGAATTTCCTAAGGTTTTATGTATTTGATACGAGATTAATTAGGAAATACATTTTAAAGTGGCTTTCATGTCAAAACAGAGTCATTAGGTGATAAACAATATTAATACAAAATTATAGAAATTAAAATGGGTCAAAAAGGAATTAAAATGAATTTCCTATGAATTAAATAAGATTCTAGAATTATTTCTATTTAGAATATCAATTTTGAATTATTTCTTATGAATAAACCAATATACAATGGTTGCGGCCACAATTTTATACAAGTCCAAGGTCTGTTCAGTGAATTTCAGGACCTATGCGCAAATAGTTTTGACCTAGCTTGGACTGCGGGTTGGTTTCTCTATTTGACAGGGACTTATATAAAAACCACGGAGTCGAAGGGGTATCACCCAATCCCGGCCCTCCGATCGCACGGCAAGCGCCAGGATTAGATCTAAGCACTTAGGAATACGAGACTCACACTGGCCATTAGATTTGAAGTGACAGCTACAAATTAAAGACTCTCATATCCACTTACCACCAACCGATCCAGATCGGACAGCCCAAACCTCTCCAAGCGATACACCTAATCTGAACCGATCGATGCCAGATCCACGGTCCAAACACCTTCTTCTCCCCCCGGCCAACAACACCCAACAGAGGACGACACCCGCGCGATAGTGACGGTGAGCGTCATCGCCGGCGAGGCGATTCCTCAACCCAGGCGCACAACATTGACCCCGATACGCGCAACAGGGTGCGGAGAAGACATCAAGCCCATGCATACCGCCATCCACCCTGGGAATCGACCCTAATCCCCCTGCCCACGACGCGCAGCGACACCGCGACGGAGACACCAATTCCGATGAGAGATTTCGGCCCCTATGCTAGCCATTAATGTATTACACTACACAGGTGATCAGCGATGGTCCAGGGGCTTCTTACCAGTAACGGCGTTGCGGCGATGCCGACCCACAGCACGCCGGCCACGGAGCACCACCGATGAACTCGTGACGGTGGTCCCCGCCGAGCTCCCGACCGCGTGCATCTCTCCCTGCCCAGTCACTGAAGCTCTAGAGAGGTGGGATAGGAGGAGGAGCAACCGGCGCCCAGCCTATAGCCCTTCCCCAAGGTGCGGATGGCCCTGCTCAATTTTTTTCCTCACTGGTCATGGCGACGGGTCGGCTCTACTGGGTTGGCGTCAATGAATGGGGCCGGTGAAATCCCGCGTTTATAGCTCGGAGGAAAGACCATAGGTGCCCAACGACCGATTGCGACAATCCCGCGCATAGATCAGGGCCGGTGCGGCGATTTCGGGGAAGTGCGGCAACCCGGCGATGACCCAGACAACGGAGAAGCAGCGCAAAAGAGCCTGCCCGCTTGGCCCCACGGCCCAGTGTCAAATGTGGGCGTGCACGACGGCCGAGTCAAGCGCGGCGGAGGGAATGCTGCCATCCGACCCCACCAGGCGGTGAATGAAGGGACACGGATACGAAGCGAGAGCGCTGGCGGTGTGGGTCCATGAGGCAGCGACAGGAGGCGATGGGGGGGCTCGCGTGAGTTGGGCGTGGGCCAGAAGCAGGTTTCGGGCCCAAGAGGTGATTTTTTTATTCCTTTTATCATTTCTATTCCCAATTATAAATCAACTTCAAACTTAAGGATACTAAACTTAAGTCTCCTTTTTATTTATTTCAAAGAAGTCATTTATTTGAATGTATACTAAACTTAAGGATTTATCCGAAGTTGGATATTTAATGCTTATTTATAGGAAGATGTTTGGATAATATTTTTAGCAGGATTTCTTTAGTAAAACATCTTAAAGTGTTATTTATATAGTTCATGAGAGGAACACTTCTCATCTTATCGTCATTCTATTATTTATTTGTTTTGGTAATTTGGCTAGCTTACCTCCTTTTCATTGAACATTCAAAAGCATGAGAAATCCAAAAAGGTTTCAAAATTCCCTAAAGCATAATCTTAAATTTATTTTCCTATTATATATTTTTTAACCAATTTTTGGTCTTACAAATCCTACCCCCCTTAACAGAAATCTCGACCTCGAGATTTAGGAAGGACTAGGGAAAGGACGGGGAAGATCTATGCGAAGCTCTTCTTCTCGCTCCCAAGTAGCTTCATCTTCTCCATGATGGCTCCATTGCACTTTGCACATCATTATCACCTTATTCCTTGTAACTCGAGTCAATGTATCCAGAATCTTGACAGGATACTCCGTGTAAGTCAAATCACTCTGAACACTGAGCTCTTCTATTGTTAACTGTTCCTTAGGGACACGGAGATACTTCTTAAGTTGAGACACATGGAATACATTATGTACATCAGATAGATTATCAGGTAACTCGAGTCGATAGGCCATCTCTCCAACTCGCCTAAAAACTCTGAATGGTCCAATAAAGTGAGGGGACAATTTGCCCTTAACTTTAAATCTCCTCATTCCACGAAGTGGTGACACTTTGAGGTACACATGATCTCCTTCCTCAAATTCCAGTGGTCTTCTTCTATTATCAGCATAGCTCTTTTGCCTGGTTTGAGCTACCCTCAAGTTCTCTCGAATTATACGAACTTGTTCTTCTGCCTCTTGAATAAGTTCAGGCCCAAAGAACTGTCTTCCTCTAGTCTGATCCAATATAGAGGAGTCATGTATTTCCTGCCATATAGAGCCTCGAACGGTGACATCTTCAGACTGGCCTGGTAACTATTATGAGAACACAGCATAAGGTAGACTCTTGTCCCAACTACTACCATGCTGAAGGACACAAACTCTCAACATATCTTCCAATACTTGATTAGTCCTTTCGGTCTGAGGATGGCCGAACTAAAATTCAACTTCATATCCATATTCTCATGAAAACTTTTCCAAAATCTGGAGGTAAACTGTGATCCTCTATCTGAATCGATCTTGTTTGGTACACCGTGTAGAGACTCAATCCAAGACATGTATAACTTAGCCAATTGTGATCCCTTATAAATGGTCTTGACCGGAATAAAATGAGCCACTTGGGTCAGTCTATCCACAATAACCCATATAGAATCGTATCCTTTCGAGGTGCGAGGCAATCCAGTAATGAAGTCCATACCAATCTCTTCCCACTTCCATTCGGGTATCTTCAGTGGATGCAGTAGTCCCGCTGGTCTCTGGTGTTCAGCCTTAATCTTTGACACACATCGCACATAGCCACATGTGCAGCCACATCTCTCTTTAATCCATACCATCAATATTTCTGCTTCAACTCCTGATACATCTTGGTACTACCAGGATGAATAGAATAATCCAAGTTATGGGCTTCCTTTTTAATAGTTTCACGAAGGCTATCAATCTTAGGAACACATATCCGGTCCTTGAACCATTCGATGTCTTGCTCATCTTCCGTGAATTCCGAACCTCGACCTTCAGTAATCAGATCCTTAATCTCTTGTATCTTAGCATCACCAATTTGTCCTTTGCAGATTTCTTGTTCCAAGGTAGGTTCCACATCAATAATAACTCCTTCAGTGTGAGCAACTATCCCCAGGTTAAGTCTCCTGAAATCCTCAACGATCTCATCAGGTAGCTGGGTAACAACAGCTGAATGAACATGCTCCTTTCGACTCAAGGCATCTACAACCAAATTTGCCTTGCCCGGGTGATAGTTAATCTCCAAATCATAATCCTTAATAAGCTCCAACCAACGGCGTTGCCTAAGGTTGAGATCCTTCTGAGTGAATATGTACTTCAAACTCTTATGATCCGTGTATACTTGGCACTTAGTTCCCATGATGTAGTGTCTCCAAATCTTAAGTGCATGCACAACGGCTGCTAGTTCTGAGTCATGAGTGGGGTAGTTCAACTCGTGTTTCAGCAACTGATAAGACACGTAGTCGGTCACATGTCCTTCTCGCATGAGCACACATCCTAATCCTTGGCCACATGCATCACAATAAATGTCAAATCCTTTCTCTAGATCTGGCATAACCAACACTGGTTGTGACATCAATCTCTTCTTTAATTGATCAAAGCTGTCTTGGCACTTCTCGTCCCACTTAAACTCTCTTTCCTTCTCCAGAAGTGAGGTGATAGACTTAGCAATCTTAGCAAATCCTTCAATAAATCTCCGATAATATCCTACAAGTCCCAAGAAACTCCGAACCTCTGTAACTGTAGTGGGTATGCTCCACGCCACTATCTCCTTGACTTTAGTAGGATCCACTGATATCCCTCTATTAGAAATGATATGTCCAAGGAATGGCACCTCGTCAATCCAAAACTCGCATTTACAGTACTTGGCATAGAGTTGATTATCCCGTAGCTTTTATAGCACCAATCTCAGATGTTCCTCATGATCACTATCACTCTTGGAATAAATAAGAATGTCGTCGATGAATATTACGACAAATCTATCCAGATACTCCATAAACACCTTATTCATTAGATTCCTAAAATAAGTTGGTGCATTAGTTAGTCCAAATGACATAACAGTGAACTCATATAAGCTATATCGGGTCGAGAAATCCGTCTTGGGAATATCTGATGGCCTAATCTCTATTTGATGGTAACCCGATCGGAGATCAATCTTCGAGAATACCCTTGCACCTCTCATCCGATTAAATAAATCCTCAATGTAGGGTAATGGACACTTGTTCTTCACAGTGACATCGTTAAGGGACCTATAATCTACGCACATCCCTTGCGATCCTCTTTCTTCTATACAAATAGAACCGGCACTCCACAAGGTGAAGAATTCGAACGAATGTACCTAGCCTCTTGTAACTCTGTTAACTGCTTCTTAAGTTCTTTTAACTCTTCTACAAACATCTTGTATGGCCATTTGGAAGTAGGGACAGTCCCGGGTAAGAGGTCAATGACAAACTCAACTTCCCTATCTAGTGGCATCCCTGGTAACTCCTCTGGAAAGACATCCGGAAAATCCCTAACTGCACGGATGTTGTCACCCATAAACTTCTCATCTACTAGGAATGCCACTAGTCTGATGGTGGTAGTTACTGCAACTTCAACTTCAAATCTTTGTCCTTTGGAACTGGTGAGTTCTACGGTTCCCTTAGCATAGTGTATAAACCACCTTTGAATTTCTTAACCATGACATACCAAGGATCATATCTATAGTGCTCTCTTCTAACACTATAGGGGCAGTCCATCTGGGTTAGAAATACAGGGTAAGAAAGGAAGAATTGTAGACAAGTCGAGTAATTACGAGGAATGTTACTACGGGGGATTTATTAGCTAAGTAGATTAGTGTGTCACCTACTAAAGTTAATTCATTACCTTATGGTGGTACATGCTAAGATGCCCGTCTATACTATTTCAATCAATCAAAGAAGCAAATCAAGCATTTATCATCAGAACAATCAACCAACATTTTTAATAGAGAAAATAATTTTAATTTCATCTTAGGTTCCCTATCTCTGAAAAAGTTCATAGTTGTAGGATTCCAAGGTATGAAATCCATCTTGTCTTAGAGTAGTAAAGGTAAGAATAATCAGAGTAGAATAGCAAAAGGTGAGACAGGATCAAGATGAGATAAGTATATAATGAATCAGAGTAAGGTAAGTAGTGAAGGGTTTTGTCCATTTCTATCTAGGTTTCGTCCTACAGTCAACATTTCCTCTGATACCACTTCTGTCACACCCGGCTTTAAGGGACAAAGCCAGGTGCATCTCATACATGCGCCAAGAAGACAACATATATAATAACAAAGTGCATAGAGATAAATGTCACAATAATCAGAGTATTTAATACATAGCAGAAGACTTACAAAATAAATTATAAAACGAACTATAAGGATCGTCGGTGCCAATGTCAACTGAGAAACGCCACCTAGATCAGATCAAACTCCTCGCCTTGACTCCACTTGAAACCACCTGTTCTTCTCCTGTGGGGGGGGTGTGAGACAGCAAGGGTGAGCTCACACATGTCCATCGCTCAACAAGTTGTGGGGAATAATGTGGCATGAACTCACCAAAGGTGGGAGATCATGAAGTGTAAGGCTTATCAATAATAGGGGTTAAAGCTGAGCATTGCTTTTAATAAGTTGGTCAAAATTTTATTAGCAATTACTAAGTGTAAGTAAATACCAAACCTTAAATAAAGTAATAGAACAAAATTAATAAATAATCCCATGCATATGCAAATGACAAATTGAATTTAGGTTCCATAATTTAATCATCGGAGAGTCCTGAGCCGCTCATGACCGTGAGCTCAGCTAGTATACCAGTTTTACACTCTGCAGAGGTTGTACCCTTTACCCACAAGCTGTGTTTCCCATGTCGCCAGGGTTAGCTAGGCCCTTAGACACTACCAAGGTGAATGGCTAGGGATCCACTACGAGGCCTTTACAAAGTTCCACTAGCTTCCGAAAACCCGCTACAGTTTATGGGAAGAGCACTTGCAAGAATCCCTCGTCTGACCGCCATCGCAGCAAAATCAACCCGAGAACCTCCTTGCATGCAACTCCCCTACTGCCCTTGCCCCTTTCGGGTAAGGTAGTCTTCCACTAGCTTTCCTAATTAGTCAGCCAAGGGGTCCCATTCCTCCCTTGTGGTGGCACGTGTTTCTCAAGTTAAGCTCCATGTTCCAATTAACAATAATATAATGATCTTGACATGAACATAAATAAAATAACATAATAACTGGAACATGGATATAATAAATGATTATCCCAAAACCATGTAAAGCAATAGCAAAAACTACCAAGTGATTCAGGGGTAAACAAGGTAATGAGATAAACAATCTAGGGTGACCTATCGAGTCCCATCAAAATTCAACCTATGCATGGTAAATGATTATAAAGAACATTATTGGGTAACAAAAGTGAATCAAGGGCACAACTTGCCTGGCACTTGAGATTCCAGGTACCCACTTGCTTTTCAGATGACACGAGTCCTCGCGCTACTCGTAGCAATACAAACAAACATGGTATAGATAAAATTAACATCACACCAAACATAAGAACAAACTGAATAGTAATAATCTACGCATTGCTACGAGACTAACGGAACTTGAGCGGATCAAATCGGAGTTAAAACGGAGTAGATACGAATTTCCTAAGGTTTTATGTATTTGATACGAGATTAATTAGGAAATACATTTTAAAGTGGCTTTCGTGTCAAAACAGAGTCATTAGGTGATAAACAATATTAATACAAAATTATAGAAATTAAAATGGGTAAAAAAGGAATTAAAATGAATTTCCTATGAATTAAACAAGATTCTAGAATTATTTCTATTTAGAATATCAATTTTGAATTATTTCTTATGAATAAACCAATATACAATGGTTGCGGCCACAATTTTATACAAGTCCAAGGTCTGTTCAGTGAATTTCAGGACCTATGCGCAAATAGTTTTGACCTAGCTTGGACTGCGGGTTGGTTTCTCTATTTGACAGGGACTTATATAAAAACCACGGAGTCGAAGGGGTATCACCCAATCCCGGCCCTCCGATCGCACGGCAAGCGCCAGGATTAGATCTAAGCACTTAGGAATACGAGACTCACACTGGCCATTAGATTTGAAGTGACGGCTACAAATTAAAGACTCTCATATCCACTTACCACCAACCGATCCAGATCGGACAGCCCAAACCTCTCCAAGCGATACACCTAATCTGAACCGATCGATGCCAGATCCACGGTCCAAACACCTTCTTCTCCCCCCGGCCAACAACACCCAACAGAGGACGACATCCGCGCGATAGTGACGGTGAGCGTCATCGCCGGCGAGGCGATTCCTCAACCCAGGCGCACAACATTGACCCCGATACGCGCAACAGGGTGCGGAGAAGACATCAAGCCCATGCATACCGCCATCCACCCTGGGAATCGACCCTAATCCCCCTGCCCACGACGCGCAGCGACACCGCGACGGAGACACCAATTTCGATGAGAGATTCCGGCCCCTATGCTAGCCATTAATGTATTACACTACACAGGTGATCAGCGATGGTCCAGGGGCTTCTTACCAGTAACGGCGTTGCGGCGATGCCGACCCACAGCACGCCGGCCACGGAGCACCACCGATGAACTCGTGACGGTGGTCCCCACCGAGCTCCCGACCGCGTGCATCTCTCCCTGCCTAGTCACTGAAGCTCTAGAGAGGTGGGATAGGAGGAGGAGCAACCGGCGCCCAGCCTATAGCCCTTCCCCAAGGTGCGGATGGCCCTGCTCAATTTTTTTCCTCACTGGTCATGGCGACGGGTCGGCTCTACTGGGTTGGCGTCAATGAACGGGGCCAGTGAAATCTCGCGTTTATAGCTCGGAGGAAAGACCATATGTGCCCAACGACCGATTGTGACAATCCCGCGCATAGATCAGGGCCGGTGCAGCGATTTCGGGGAAGTGCGGCAACCCGGCGGCGACCCAGACAACGGAGAAGCAGCGCAAAAGAGCCTGTCCGCTTGGCCCCACGGCCCAGTGTCAAATGCGGGCGTGCGCGACGGCCGAGTCAAGCGCGGCGGAGGGAATGCTGCCATCCGACCCCACCAGGCGGTGAATGAAGGGACACGGATACGAAGCGAGAGCGCTGGCGGTGTGGGTCCATGAGGCAGCGACAGGAGGCGATGGGGGGGGCTCGCGTGAGTTGGGCGTGGGCCAGAAGCAGGTTTCGGGCCCAATAGGTGATTTTTTTATTCCTTTTATCATTTCTATTCCCAATTATAAATCAACTTCAAACCCTTATTTTGAATGTCAAAGTTTAAACATCATTTTGGGTGCATAACTCAGAATTTCATCTTGAAATGCAAGGGTTTTATTGGGTTTATATTAATATTTGTTCAACCACATGCTTCAAACATAAACCACATACACCTATTTTGTTTATTTATTTCAAAGAAGTCATTTATTTGAATGTATACTAAACTTAAGGATTTATCCGAAGTTGGATATTTAATGCTTATTTATAGGAAGATGTTTGGATAATATTTTTAGCAGGATTTCTTTAGTAAAACATCTTAAAGTGTTATTTATATAGTTCATGAGAGGAACACTTCTCATCTTATCGTCATTCTATTATTTATTTGTTTTGGTAATTTGGCTAGCTTACTTCCTTTTCATTGAACATTCAAAAGCATGAGAAATCCAAAAAGGTTTCAAAATTCCCTAAAGCATAATCTTAAATTTATTATCCTATTATATATATTTTTTAACCAATTTTTGGTCTTACAAAATACTAGCGTCCAGTGGCTAGGGGGCTCTCTATTTTTTGGGGCCCGGTGCGGTCGCACCCACCGCACCCCCTCAGGGCCGGCCCTGATTAGAGTGGGCCTGTCCAAACAAGCGCTCGTGCTACAGGCCATGGTGACTGTCATCGTTCCATTTACTACTACTACGCTACAGGTGCATGCACGAATCCAATCCAACTAGATGTATTGCAGCTGTTGTGCCTGTCTGTTTGGCTCCGTGGATGGATGGGATTAGAATGAGCTGTCCGATCTGATCTATCCGGAAAAAAAAGTGATCTGGTCTGATCAATGTAAGGGATGTATACATGTCATGGTTTTTTATTTGTAACAGTTTCAGAGATGCATTTTCCATGTTTTTTATTCAAATCCCAACTCAACTCAAAGAAATCCGATCTAAAGCCAAAAAACCGACCCAACCTAAAAAACTGACCCAACACATTCAACAGGCAGATACGGACCAACTCGACCCGACCCGACCCGACATGATACCAGACACGGTTTAGACATTGTCCGTGTCAAACAACCCACAACCCGACATTGACCAAACTCGGATTTGACCTGACGTTTGAACAGGTCTAGATAGAATTGTCGTTGCAGGTTTCTAACATTATTTCATGATCTTCAATTGATGCCCTCAGTAATGAATTTATTGTTAAGACTCTCTTGGATACAGCTCTTAGGTTCAGCCTCAGATGCGCATTTTGAGCATCCATATTCAACTACTCACACTTCTAGAAGAGCGTGAATGAGGACACGTAAAATGAGCACTCGGTCGACTGGTACCCCATTTTTACGTGTTTCTATCTCCTATACGGGTGTAGATGCACATCCACATGTGGGCTCTCCTAGACGCGAATCTCTACTACATTATATGTTCAGACCGAGGGCGTCCACACCAGGCATCACCGTGCCCCCACCTATCTCCCCACACACGGCTTCCTCCCCACGCACGGCGCCTCCACAACGCCCTTCCCCAAACTCATCCCCCACGCGCGGCGCCTCTGCAACAGCAACAGCGCCCGAGCCCCTCCACCATGTCCCATTCCCACCGCCACCATCGCCACCAATAGTGCCCGAGCCCAAACCCACACGCTGAGGCGGACGAGATCCCGCCTTCAACGACGCTGAAAGTTGCCTAGAGGGGGGTGAATAGGCAAATCTGAAATTTATAAACTTTAAGCACAACTACAAGCCGGGGTTAGCGTTAGAAATAAATTCGAGTCCCAAAGAGAGGGTGAAAACAAATCAACCAAAGAAATAGAGCGGATGACACGGTGATTTGTTTTACCGAGGTTCGGTCCTCGAAGGCCTAGTCCCCGTTGAGGTGGTCACAAAGACCGAGTCTCTTTCAACCCTTTCCCTCTCTCAAACGGTCACCTAGACCGAGTGAGCTTTTCTCCTTGATCAACGGGTCACTTAGACCCCTCACAAGGACCACCACAACTTGGTGTCCCTTGTGTTGATTACAAGTTGCTTGAGAACAAGAAAGAGGAAGAAGAAAAGCGATTCAAGTGCAAGAGCTCAAAGGACACGAGCAAAACTCTCTCTCTAGTCACTAATTGCTTTGAGTGGAATTGGGACTTGGAGAGGCTTTGATTCAATCTATTTATGTCTTGTATTGAATGCACCAGCTCTTGTATTGAATGTGTTGGCTGAAAACTTGGATGCCATGAAGCGTGGTTGTTGGGGGTATCTATAGCCCCACCCACCAAAATGGTCGTTGGGGAGGCTGTCTGTCGACGGGCGTACCGAACAGTCCGGTGCGCCACCGGACACTGTCCAGTGCGCCAGCCACGTCACCTAACCGTTAGGGTTCGACCGTTGGAGCTTCTGACAACTGGGCCACCGGACAGTCCGGTGGTGCACCGGACAGTGACTGTCCGGTGCGCCTTCTAGCGTCTGCTCTGACTCTGCGCGAACTGTCCACGCACTGTAGCGTCCACTGTTCACTTTTGCAGACAACCATTGGCGTTGTAGCCGTTACTCCGCTTGGCACACCGGACAGTCCGGAGCTACACCGGACAGTCCAATGAATTATAGCGGAGAGCATTTTCCAGAAACCCAAAGCTGAGGAGTTCGAGTTGATCCACCCTGGTGCACCGGACACTGTCCGGTGGAGCACCGGACACTGTCCGGTGCGTCAGACCAGGGCAGCTTTCGGTTTTCTTTTGCTCCTTTCTTTTGAACCCTATCTTGGACTTTTTATTGGTTTGTGTTGAACCTTTGGCACCTGTAGAACTTACAATCTAGAGCAAACTAGTTAGTCCAATTATTTGTGTTGGGCAATTCAACCAGCAAAACTATTTAGGAAAAGGTTTGACCATATTTCCCTTTCAATCTCCCCCTTTTTGGTGATTGATGCCAACACAAACCAAAGCAAATAAAAAAGTGCAGAATTAAACTAGTTTGCATAAGGTAAGTGCATAAGGTTGCTTGGAATTAAACCAATAAATTATTTCTACTAGATATGCATGGATTATTTTCTTTTTATTTAACATTTTGGACCACGCTTGCACCACTAGTTTTGTTTTTGCAAATTCTTTGGAAAATTCTTTTCAAAATCCTTTTGCAAATAGTCAAAGGTATATGAATAAGATTGTAAGAAGCATTTTCAAGATTTGAAATTTTCTCCCCCTGTTCCAAATGCTTTTCCTTTGACTAAACAAAACTCCCCCTTAAGAAATTCTCCTCTTAGTGTTCAAGAGGGTTTTACCAATTGAGATAGAATTTCTTAGAGGAATGCTAATTTCAAAGATACAAATTGAAAAAACATTTAAAAACTTAAACTTTTTTCGAAATTTGAAATTGGCGTGGTGGTGCGGTCCTTTTGCTTTGGGCTAATACTTTCTCCCCCTTTGGCATGAATCGCCAAAAAAGAATACTTGTGAGTGAAATATGAGCCCTTTTTAACTTCTCTCCCTTTGGCAAACAATATATGAGTGAAGATTATACCAATGTGGAGAGATGGCGGAATACCGGCAAAGAGTAAATAATACCGATGGAGTTGAGTGGAAGCGTCGTCTTTGCCGAATAATCCATTTCCCTTTCAATGCTATGACTAAGCATGAGAATACACTTGAAAACACATTAGTCATAGACATAAAAGAGATATGATCAAAGGTATATAAATGAGCTATGTGTGCAAAGTATCAATCAAAGTTCCGAGAATCAAGAATGTTTAGCTCATTCCTAAGTTTGGTAAAGGTTATCTCATCTAATGGCTTGGTAAAGATATCGGCTAATTGTTCTTTGGTGTTAATATAGGCTATCTCGATATCCCCCCTTTGTTGGTGATCTCTCAAAAAGTGATACCGAATGGCTATGTGCTTAGTGCGGCTATGTTCAACGGGATTATCCACCATGAGGATTGCACTCTCATTATCACATAGGAGAGGGACTTTGCTAAATTTGTAGCCATAGTCCCTAAGGGTTTGCCTCATCCAAAGTAATTGTGCGCAATAATGGTCTACGGCAATATACTCGGCTTCGGTGGTAGAAAGAGCGTCTGAGTATTGTTTCTTTGAAGCCCAAGACACTAGGGATCTTCCCAGAAACTGACAAGTCCCTGATGTGCTCTTCCTATCAATTTTACACCATGCCCAATCAGCATCTGAATATCCTAATAAATCAAAAGAGGATCCCTTGGGGTACCAAAGGCCAAATTTAGGAGTATAAACTAAATATCTCAAGATTCTTTTTACAGTCCTAAGGTGAACTTCCTTAGGATCGGCTTGGAACCTTGCACACATGCATACAGAAAGCATAATATCCGGTCGAGATGCACATAAGTAGAGTAGAGATCCTATCATCGACCGGTATACCTTTTGATCTACGGATTTACCTCCCGTGTCGAGGTCGAGATGCCCATTGGTTCCCATGGGTGTCTTGATGGGCTTGGCATCCTTCATTCCAAACTTGGTGAGTATATCTTGAATATACTTTGTTGGCTGATGAAGGTGCCCTCTTGGAGTTGCTTGACTTGAAATCCTAGAAAATAATTCAACTCCCCCATAAAGACATCTCGAATTTGTGTACCATGATCCTACTAAACTCTTCACAAGTAGATTTATTAGTAGACTCAAATATGATATCATCAACATAAATTTGGCATACAAACAAATCATTTGCAATGGTTTTAGTAAAGAGAGTAGGATCGGCTTTGCCAACTTTGTAGCCATTAGTGATAAAAAAATCTCTTAGGCATTCATACCATGCTCTTGGGGCTTGCTTGAGCCCATAAAGCGCCTTAGAGAGTTTGTAAACATGATTAGGATACTCACTATCTTCAAAGCCAGGACGTTGCTCAACAAAGACCTTCTCCTTGATTGGTCCATTGAGGAAGGCACTTTTCACGTCCATTTGGTAAAGCTTAAAGCTATGGTAAGTAGCATAGGCAAGTAATATACGAATTGACTAAAGCCTAGCTACGGGTGCATAGGTTTCACCAAAATCCAAACCTTCGACTTGTGAATAACCCTTTGCCACAAGTCGTGCTTTGTTCCTTGTCACCACACCATGCTCATCTTGCTTGTTGCGGAATACCCACTTGGTACCTACAACATTTTGGTTAGGACGTGGAAACAAATGCCATACCTCATTCCTCGTGAAGTTGTTGAGCTCCTCTTGCATCGCCAGCACCCAATCCGAATCTTTAAGTGTATCCTCTATCTTGTGTGGCTCAATAGAGGAAACAAAAGAGTAATGTTCACAAAAATGAGTGACTCGAGATTGAGTGGTTACCCCCTTATGAATTATCGCCGAGGATGGTGTTCATGAGGTGATCTCTTTGAATCGCCTGGTGGACTCTTGGGTGTGGCGGTCTTTGACCCTGTTCATCTTCCTTGTCTAGATCATTGTCATCTCCCCCTTGATCATTGCCCTCCTCTTGAGGTGGCTCATCTTCTTGATCTTCTTCTTCATCATCTTGAGCCTATTCCTCATCTTGAGTTGGTGGAGATGCTTGTATGGAAGATGAAGGTTGATCTTGTGCTTGTGGAGGCTCTTCGGATTCCTTAGGACATACATCCCCAATGGACATGTTCCTTAGCGCGACGCACGGAGCCTCTTCATCATCTAGCTCATCAAGATCAACTTGCTCCACTTGGGAGCCGTTAGTCTCATCAAACACAATGTCACAAGAAACTTCAACTAGTCCATTGGACTTGTTAAAGACTCTATATGCCCTTGTGTTTGAATCATAACCAAGTAAAAAGCCTTCTACAACCTTAGGAGCAAATTTAGATTTTCTACCTCTTTTAACAAGAATAAAACATTTGCTACCAAAGACTCTAAAATATGAAATATTGAGTGTTGGGGGCCTTCGTCCTCCGAAGGTCCTCAAAAACAAGATTTGACAATGTTTTCCAAGTGAATTATATGAACAGGTATTTTCGGACTCAGATTATGAACATGGAGTACGGTCAGGACGAAGCCTAAGCCAGACGAAGGGGGATTGAGATGAAGGACGGGCTGATTACCATGCTGTACGAAGGATGGTGCACAGCCGAAGCTATGCGCAGGAAAGCTTCGTCGCGATAGCATAAAGGGGAACCGACCTAAAGATGAAAAGACTACTTAGGCCTTGATAGACTCCCATAAGTCATTAGCAAATGTAATGGGCATGAATGTAATTTTACATGGGCTGCGTCCCACGCCTATAAATAGATGAACAGTACTCCCGTACTGTTCACGCTGACTTGGCATTTGCTTTTGCGTCATCTTTATACTTTTGCCTTCCTGCAATCCGAAGGTACACTTGTAATCCGAAATCATTTCTATTTTTCTATGATAATAAAATAGAAATGACGTTGTGATAATATTTAAATGTTTATATTACTTTTTATGTTACATATAAGTTCTTCATCATTGTTTATTGTGCTTACGAAGGTATGTTGTTTGTGGTCTTCGTCCGAAATACATTACATCCCGAGGGGAAATAATGTTTCAGAGGACGAAAGACTTTATCATTTAACACTTTTATGTTGCCTTGTTCTTAATCCGAAGCATTTGAGAACAAGTCCCCAACATTGAGCTTTTTACCGGTGAGGAGTTCATAAGATGTCTTCTTGAGGATTTAGTGAAGGTATAACCGGTTGATGGAGTAGCAGGCGGTGTTAATCGCCTCGGCCCAAAACCGATCCAGTGTCTTGTACTCATCAAGCATGGTCCTCGCCATATCAAGTAGACTTCTATTCTTCCTCTCCACTACACCATTTTGCTGAGGTGCGTAGGGAGAAGAGAACTCATGCTTGATGCCCTCCTCCTCAAGGAAGTCTTCTATTTGTGAGTTCTTGAACTCCGTCCCATTATCGCTTCTTATCTTTTTGATCCTTAAGCCGAACTCATTTTGAGCCTGTCTCAAGAATCCCTTTAAAGTCTCTTGGGTTTGAGATTTTTCCTGCAAAAAGAACACCCAAGTGAAGTGAGAATAGTCATCCACAATTACAAGACAATACTTACTCCCGCCGATGCTTATGTAAGCTATCGGGCCGAATAAATCCATGTGGAGTAGCTCAAGCGGCCTATCGGTCGTCATGATGTTCTTGTGTGGATGGTGGGTACCAACTTGCTTTCCTGCTTGACATGCGCTACAAATCCTGTCTTTCTCAAAATGAACATTGGTTAGTCCCAAAATGTGCTCTCCCTTTAGAAGCTTGTGAAGATTCTTCATCCCAACATGGGCTAGTCGGCGATGCCAGAGCCAACCCATATTAGTCTTAGCAATTAAGCAAGTGTCGAGTTCAGCTCTATTGAAATCAACTAAGTATAGCTGACCCTCTAACACCCCCTTAAATGCTACTGAATCATCACTTCTTCTAAAGACAGTAACACCTACATCTGTAAAAAGACAGTTGTAACCCATTTTGCATAATTGAGAAACTGAAAGCAAATTGTAATATAAAGAATCTACAAGAAAAACATTGGAAATAGAATGGTCAGGTGATATAGCAATTTTACCAAGTCCTTTGACCAAACCTTGATTTCCATCCCCGAATGTGATAGCTCTTTGGGGATCTTGATTTTTCTCATAGGAGGAGAACATCCTTTTCTCCCCAGTCATGTAGTTTGTGCACCCGCTATTAATGATTCAACTTGAGCCTTCGGATGCAAAAACCTACAAAACAAGTTTAGACCTTGTTCTTAGGTACCCAAACGATCTTGGGTCCTTTGACATTAGAAACAAGCACCTTGGGTACCCAAAAACAAGACTTTGAGCCCTTGTGCTTGGCCCCAACATATTTGGCAACTACTTTGCCTGATTTGTTAGTTAAAACATATGATGCATCAAAAGTATTAAATGAAACATTGGGTTCATTTGATGCAATAGGAGATTTCTTTTTAGGCAATTTAATATGAGTGGATTGCCTAGAACTAGATGCCTTACTCTTATACATAAAAGCATGATGAGAGCCAGAGTGAGACTTCCTAGAATGAATTTTCCTAATTATATTTTGGATAACCAGCAGGATATAAAATATAGCCCTCGTTATCCTGAACCATGGGAGATTTGCCCTTAACAAAGTTAGACAATTTTTTAGGGTCATTAAGCTTGACGTTGTCTCCCTCTTGGAAGCCAATGCCATCCTTAATGCTAGGGTGTCTCCCACTATAGAGCATGCTTTTTCATTTTCTAAGTCATGCTCATTAATTTTAGCACTAAGTCGAGCTATGTGATCACTTTGTTGTTTAATTAAAGCTAGGTGATCATAGATAGCATCAACATTAATGTCTCTACATCTAGTACAAATAGAAACATGATCAACAGTAGATGTAGAGGGTTTGCATACATTTAGTTCATCAATCTTAGCATGTAACATGACATTCTCATTTCTAAGATTGGAAATAGAATCTTTGCAAACATTTAAATCCCTAGCCTTAGTAATTATTTTTTCATTCTCAATCTTAAGGCTAGCAATTGATTCATTCAACTTGTCAATTTTAGCAATTAAACTAGCATTATCATTTTTAAGGTTGACAAGAGAATCATCACAAACATTTAATTTTTCAACCTTAGCAAATAAATTAGCATTCTCAGTTTTAAGGTTGGAGATAGTGTCATGGCAAATGCTAAGCTCACTAGTTAATTTTTCACATTTTTCTATCTCCTGAGCATAAGCATTTTTAACCTTAACATGCTTTTTGTTTTCCTTAATAAGGAAGTCATCTTGGCTATCCAAGAGTTCATCCTTCTCATGAATAGCACTAATTAATTCTTTCATTTTTTCCTTTTATTGTATGTTTAGGTTGGCAAAAAGCGTGAACAAATCATCCTCATCATCACTAGAGTTATCCTCATCACTAGATGTTGCATATTTAGTGGAGGCTCTAGATTTTACCTTCTTCTTCTTGTCGTCCTTTGCCATGAGGCACTTGTGGCCGACGTTGGGGAAGAGGAGGCCCTTGTTGACGGTGATGTTGGCGGCGTCCTCGTCGGAGGAGGAGTCGGTGGAGCTCTCATCGGAGTCCCACTCCCGACACACGTGGGCATCGTCGCCCTTCTTCTTGTAGTACTTCTTCTTTTCCTTCCTCCTTCCCTTCTTGTCTTCGCCCCTGTCACTATCACTAGATAATGGACATTTAGCAATGAAATGATCGGGCTTACCACATTTGTAGCAAATTTTTTTGGAGCGGGGCTTATAATCCTTCCCCCTCCTTTGCTTGAGGATTTGGCGAAAGCTTTTGATGATTAAAGCCATCTCCTCATTGTCGAACTTGGAGGCGTCGATGGGGAGCCTACTTGATGTAGACTCTTCTTTCTTCTCCTCCGTTGCTTTGAAGGCAACGGGTTGCACCTCGGGTGTGGAGATGGCGCCTCGCTCGATGATTTGTTTGGAGCCTTTGATCATCAACTCAAAGCTCACAAACTTTCCTATAACCTCCTCGGGAGACATTAGCTTGTATCTAGGATCACCATGAATTAATTAAACTTGTGTAGGATTAAGAAAAACAAGTGATCTTAGAATAACCTTGACCATTTCATGGTCATCCCATTTGGTGCTCCCGAGGTTGTGCACTTGGTTCACCAAGGTCTTGAGCCGGTTGTACATGGCTTGTGGCTCCTCTCCTTGGTTGAGCATAAATCGACCGAGCTCCCCCTCGATCGTTTCCCGCTTGGTGATTTTTGTCACCTCATCTCCTTCGTGCGTGGTCTTGAGTACGTCCCAAATCTCTTTGGCACTCTTCAACCATTGCACCTTATTATACTCCTCTCGACTTAGAGAGGCGAGGAGTATAGTAGTGGCTTGGGAGTTGAAGTGCAAGATTTGGTCGACCTCCTCCGAATCATAGTCCTTGTCCCCTTTCTTCGGTACCTACGCTCCATACTCAACAATATCCCATATGCTTTTGTGGAGTGAGGTTAGGTGATGCCTCTTTTTATCACTCCACATAGAATAATCTTCACCTTCAAAAACCGGTGGTTTGCCTAATGGAACGGAGAGTAATGGAGTGCATTTTGAAATACGAGGATAGCGAAGGGGCATCTTATTATACTTCTTGTGCTCATGGCGCTTAGAAGTGATGGACGTCGATTCAGAGCCGGAGGTGGAGGGTGACGAAGAGTCGGTCTCGTAGTAGACCACTTTCTTCATCTTCTTCTTCTTGTCACCTCTCCGTAGTGTCTTGATGGAGGAAGAAGATTCCTCCTTGTGCTTGTGGGCAGACTCCCTCGAATGGGTTCTCCCCGAGCTTGCGGACTTGTCACCGCCGGTCCCGATCTCCCTCTTGGCGGATGCTCCCGACATCACTTCGAGTGGTTAAACTCTAATGAAGTACCGGCTCTGATACCAATTGAAAGTCGCCTAGAGGGGGGGTGAATAGGCAAATCTGAAATTTATAAACTTTAAGCACAACTACAAGTCGGGGTTAGCGTTAGAAATACATTCAAGTCCCAAAGAGAGGGCAAAAAACAAATCAACCAAAGAAATAGAGCGAATGACACGGTGATTTGTTTTACCGAGGTTCGGCCCTCGAAGGCCTAGTCCCCGTTGAGGTGGTCACAAAGACCGGGTCTCTTTCAACCCTTTCCCTCTCTCAAACGGTCACCTAGACTGAGTGAGCTTTTCTCCTTAATCAATGGGTCACTTAGACCCCTCACAAGGACCACCACAACTTGGTGTCTCTTGTGTTGATTACAAGTTGCTTGAGAACAAGAAAGAGGAAGAAAAAAAGCAATCCAAGCGCAAGAGCTCAAAGGACACGAGCAAAACTCTCTCTCTAGTCACTAATTGCTTTGAGTGAAATTGGGACTTGGAGAGGCTTTGATTCAATCTATTTGTGTCTTGTATTGAATGCACTAGCTCTTGTATTGAATGTGTTGACTGAAAACTTGGATGCCTTGAAGCGTGGTGGTTGGGGGGTATTTATAGCCCCACCCACCAAAATGGCCATTGGGGAGGCTGTCTGTCGACGGGCGCACCGGACAGTCCGGTGCGCCAGCCACGTCACCCAACCGTTAGGGTTTGACCGTTGGAGCTTCTGATAACTGGGCCACCGGACAGTCCGGTGGTGCACCGAACAACCACTGTTCACTGTCCAGTGCGCCTTCTGGCGCCTGCTCTGACTCTACGCAAACTGTCCGTGCACTGTAGCGTCCACTGTTCACTTTTGCAGACGACCGTTGGCGCTGTAGCCGTTACTTCGCTTAGCACACCGGACAGTCCGGTGTTACACCAGACAGTCCGGTGCTACACCAGACAGTCCGGTGCTACACCGGACAGTCCGGTCCTTTATAGTGGAGAGCATTTTCTAGAAACCCGAAGCTGAGGAGTTCGAGTTGATCCACCCTGGTGCACCGGACAGTCTGGTGCGCCAGACCAGGGCAACCTTCGATTTTCTTTTGCTCCTTTCTTTTGAACCCTATCTTGGACTTTTTATTGGTTTGTGTTGAACCTTTGACACCTGTAGAACTTATAATCTAGAGCAAACTAGTTAGTCCAATTATTTGTGTTGGGCAATTCAACCACCAAAATTATTTAGGAAAAGGTTTGACCCTATTTCCCTTTCAGACGCGAACCCATCCCCCCACATGTTGTGGCGGCCGAGATCCCGCCTTCAACGACGCGAACGCCAATTGAGCCCGAGCCCATCCCGCCTTCAACACCCCTGCCTCCCCTCCTCCCCCTCCCCTGCATGCCTCCACCGCTTCTCTCCAGCGTCGCCGCCACCGTCCCACTCGCTCCTACGAGATCCAAATCCGCCGTGGCGGCGCGGCTCAGAGTGGCAACGCGTCGCAACCGCCATCGCGCCCACACGTGCCCTATCCAACCACCATGGAGCTCTTCCCCATCAAGCCCATGGCAGGAGCTCTCGTCGAGGTGGGCTCCAGGTCCGTTACTAGCGCGGGCCGCTCTGTACACGACGCTGCCGCCCTTGGGGCCACCTCCATGGCGCCCTCCATCAGCAACCCTATCAGCTCCCCAAGTCCCATCTCCATGGCGCGCTCTAGCAGCGATGGCGACATCGACCCCCGCTCCCACCTCCCTGAAGTGCTCCGGTCAAACCACGCATGCCAAGGCAGATGCGACGCCGATCCGCTCCCACCTCCATGGCGCGCTCCGGCAGCGGCGGCAATGCCGACCCGCTCCCACCTCCCTGGTATACTCACAGACTAATAAATCTAACTGATTCCTCTAAGACGACTTGAGTTTCACAAAATAGAATTAAAAACTTTAATGTTTAGTTACCATAATGTAAATGAAATACAGTTTATAATCTACAACTGTGGGGACGACAATGCAAGAGGGAACCTCCTAGCGGATCGCTATTAGAAGGGCAACGTCCTTGGCGAGGTTACGTATGGAGTCATCTTCAAGGCCATGGACACCAAGGTCCCCTTCCCACTCCAATCTCCTAAACTCTCCCTTCCTGATCTACGGGCGAACATAACTTCAGAGTTAGAGCTTGGTTGGTCCGATCAATCCGGCTTCGAGCGTTGACAGATGCTTGTGGGGTTTAGCGTTAGGTGTTAGGGGGGTTTTGCACGACGTAGCTGAAAGTTCCCTTTGACTCGGGAACAGGATCTGGATGTCGCCTAGAGGGGGGGGTGAATAGGCGAATAAAACTTATTACTTTAAAACTTAAATTCTTACTCTACTCTAAGACTTAGTACGCAGTGGAGTGAGAAGACTCTTCGAGCAGGTTGCAGCGGAATAGAAGATCCTGTCTCAAAATGTCCTGCACTTCAAATAAAGCTTATACCACAGATAAGTATTGAAGTGCAGATATAAAGACGAGTAAGGCAGAGAGTCAGGATACAATACAGAACAGAGCACACAGACGCAAGGATTTATCCCGAGGTTCGGCCAAGCCTGAAATGCTTGCCTAGTCCTCGTTGGAGTTAGCCACACCTGGGCTTGGAGTCTATTTCAACTCCTTCCTCCGTTTGCTCAGGTCTGTCAGTATGACAGATAGAGCCTTTCACTATTGATTTGGGTTACAACAACACCGTGGCTGCTTACACACTTCTTGGCAGCACCTCGGCAGAGTAACGATACGCCCAAGACCTTGCTCTAGCTCTTAGCAGCACTTCTCCTCTCTCTAAAGGCTTACAGCTGTGCCTTCTACACAAATTATAGAGTTACACACAAGAGGGAGAGTGAGAATTGATTCGAGTGAAGTCTACACTTATTGGCTGCGCTTGTACATTGCTTGAGGCGCCTAGGGGTCCCTTTTATAGGCACAAGGGGCCTAGGAGCCGTTGGAAGCAATCTAGGAAGGCAAATCTTGCCTTCTGTCGGGTGGCGCACCGGACAGTCCGGTGCACCACCGGACACTGTCCGGTGCCTGATCTCCTTCCATAAATGGAGCAGTCGACCGTTGCAGTCTTGGAGCCGTTGGCGTACCGGACACTGT
The DNA here is from genome assembly GCA_029449295.1 of Zea luxurians. NCBI lineage: Eukaryota > Viridiplantae > Streptophyta > Magnoliopsida > Poales > Poaceae > Zea > Zea luxurians. Next base: position 19,550,235 of record JAOPSE010000034.1, on the reverse strand, counting down.
CCGGTGCACACCGGACAGTCCGGTGCCCCATCTGACCGTTGGCTCGTCCACGCGTCACGCGCGGATTGCGCGGCCGACCGTTGGCCCAGCCGACCGTTGGCTCACCGGACAGTCTGGTGCACCACCGGACAGTCCGGTGAATTATAGCCGTACGTCGCCAGACTCCTCCCGAGAGCGGCCTGTTCACCGGGGTTCAACCTGGCGCACCGGACACTGTCCGGTGCACCACCGGACAGTCCGGTGTGCCAGACTGAACTGAGTCTTGGCTGTACACAGCCAAGCCTTTTGCACCTCTTTCCTTTTCTTCTTCTTTCTATTTCTAACACATAGACAAGTATATTAGTCCACAAAACCAATGTACTAAGTCTAGAAACATACCTTCTCTTAATTATTACATCTATAGCATTTGACATGCTTGAGCTTTGATGTTGGACTCATAAATCCTCAAGTCAGCTTGACTTGATCCAGATTGTCATTTCTTAGCTCCAACATCCTGCAAAGGTCACATAGAACATCTCCAAACATAGGAACAACCCAAACTAAAAGTCAAGGTGCACTTAGCTCTTTTGGGCTGCTTCCAGTTCTGTTTTTGACATTTGTTCTCGTTCTAGTGACATTGATCTCCTTCTTAGAGCTTGGTCTTGAGCCTTATGACTTACACCACATACTGTTGGGGACTCGTTCTCAAATGCTATGAATTAAGAACAAGGCAACACAGAAAGAAGTTAATGGTTAATGTCCTTCGTCCTCCGAAGCGTTATTTCCCTTAGGATATAACGATTTTGGACGAAGGTTATGAAGGACATACCTTCATCATCACAGTTTATATTGATAAAAGGAGAAGCATATGAAACATGAAAGAATACATGAATAATCACATAACATTATTAAGTGTCCTCATTATCTGATTATGGAAAAATAAGAACAATATTGAATTACATTTGTACCTTCGGTTTGGTGGAAGGCAAAAATAACGCACGAGCGAATACAAGTCAGCGTGAACAGTACGGGAGTACTGTTCATCTATTTATAGGCGTGGGACGCAGCCCATGTAAAATTACATTCATGCCCATTACATTTGCTAATGACTTATGGGAATCTATTAAGGCCTAAGTAGTCTTTTCATCTTTAAGTCAGTTCCCCTTTCTGCTATCGCGACGAAGCTTTCTGCGCATAGCTTCGGCTGTGCACCATCCTTCGCACAGCTTGGTAATCAGCCCGTCCTTCATCTCAACCCCCCTTCGTCTGGCTTAGGCTTCATTCTGACCGTATTCCATGTTCATAATCTGAGTCCGAAGATACCTGTTCACATAGTTCACTTGGAAAACATTATCAAATTATGTTTTTGAGGACCTTCGGAGGACGAAGGCCCCCAACAGTAGCCCCTCGCAATATTAATTTGTTAGTGATAAATTCAGATTGCGATATGGACGAAGGCCTTAAGCCGAAGGTCCGAAAAAACACCTTCCCTTTGCTAGAATAGCAAAAGCCACTGACACGCGGGACCACACAGTTTCCGTCATATCGAGTGTATAAATAGGAGCCCGGCACATTTGATTTGGCACGCTCTCTTTGCCATCTGTTTTGCCTACTTACAAAGCTTTCTGCCCAAAAATATTTGTTTTCTTTCCTAGTTTTAAGCTTCGGAAGCGAGAAGTAAGATTTCCGAAGGGATGTCTGAGGAGAAGAAAGCTGCTGTCGAAATGAAGCTAAGTCTCTCTGAAGAGAAGAACCTGGGCTTTCTTGAAGCAATGTCGAAGACCAATACAGAAAAGATCACCAAAGAGATTTTAGAAGGTTTATCTGAAGATACTGATGACAGCGACAGTTATGATGTAGAAAGCGGCGGGGGAGAGTCCGAAGATCGACCATGGCGGCCAAGTCACTCGGTTTTCGGGAAAACCACTATTAAGCAGAGTCATATTGACAATATGAGGGGGAGATATTTTCGAGATGTATCTATTGTGAGGGCTGATGCTGGAGAAAAAACCTCTCCTACCCCCGAAGAAAATGAGGTCGTGATCTTCCGAAGCTTTCTCAAGGCTGGGCTTCGGTTCCCCCTAAGCAGCTTTGTTGTCGAAGTCCTGAAGACATTTCAAATCTACCTCCACCAAATTACTCCCGAAGCTATCATAAGAATGGGAATCATCGTCTGGGCTGTGAGAAGCCAAGGTTTAGAACCAAATGCTAAAAGCTTTTGCAAAATTCATGAGTTGGTATATGAGACGAAGCCCTGGGGGAAAGAACAATATCACAACAACTTTGGTTGTTACAGCTTCGGTGCCCGCTCCAGGTCAAGCTGCCCCATGCCAACTTTTCGGAAGAGGTGGCCTGGTGCCTGGATGACAGAATGGTTCTATGTAAAGAATGACTTGACAGCGCAGGAAGACGTTAAGAGTATCATTATGCGCCCTATCTGGCAACACTTCGGACTCCGAAAGCCGAAGGTTGAAATGGATGAAGCGGCCGAAGAATGCCAAAGAGCCTTCGGCGTAATCTGCTCTTTTATTGGGACAAGGGATTTGGTCCAAGAGCATATTGCCTTCAGAGTTTGGCCACTTGCAGGAGAGTGGGAAATGCCGAAGGAGACCATCAAAGAGTCTGACGAAGGTGGTCTGGTCAGACTAAAATACACATTCAAATACGGAGATAAGTTTGTTGAACCGGATGACGACTGGTTAAAAAGCATTGAAATCTTAAGTGACGAACTGCTTGGGGTATACTCGAAGGCCGAGAATACTGCATTATCAGCAGCCTTCGGAGGCCGAAAGAAGAAGAGGCTCAACCGGGTATTCGATGCAATCGGGTTCGTCTACCCTGACTATCATTATCCGGTGCCAGGCCGCAAAAGAAAAAAATACTTCTCCTGCAAAAGAAGTTGCCTCAGGTGCTTCTAGTGAGCCAGCGCCGCAAAGAAAAAAGATAAAGGTGCTCACCCACCGGGCACGCTTTATTGAACCAGCCACAGTGCCTGAGTTTATTGGTGAAGTCTCTTTGGCCACTGAAACTACAAAACCAGCTCCAGTGCCGAAGATCGAAGAAAAAACTGAAGCACCTTCAGCAGAGAAGGCAGAAAAACCGAGAATTGAAGGACCAAAAATATTGGAAATCTTAAGTCCTTCAGCAAGTGTTGAGACAATAAAAAATCAAAAGGGCCCATTGGTGACCCCGAAAAGAAAAAGAATGGTGAATGTGCTAGATGTTTTGGAGACAATTAAGTCTTCAAGCATAACTCCGAAGAAGACCGTTGAAACTTCGAAAACGGAAACTGAAATCTTTGCTGCTGAAGCTCCAAGGCAACAATCTGAATCTGAAGCTGGACCTTCAGAGCCCACGAAGGTAAAACCGTTGGAAATTGAGGAAGAAAAAATGATGGAGCCAATTTTAATTGAAGAGATCAGTACTACTGCCCCTGAAGCATCCCCTAAAGTCCTTGATTATATTATTCGACATGCTTCGGGGAAGAAGTTAACAGAAGAAGAAATTTTTGAAGCTAATCACTATGCAAAAGAATTGAAATATCCGAAGGGGGCACTAGTGTTCAATGGTACAAATGAAGAAGATTTCCTATACTGCCTCCCGGACAACAAAGAACTACTTGTCTGCCGGGAAATGGCCCGAAGCATGGGGTTTCCGAAGCTGGAGGCTGGCCTCTACGCGATGACAAAGGACGATCTTGCGGACAGTCTTGCGTATAATAGCCTGAAGGTACGAGATCTGCGCATTTGGAAACTTTATGATTTGAAATCTATTGTTTTATTCTTATACTAACTTTTTACATATATGGTTTAATACTAAGCAACGCGCTGAGAGCGCAAAAGAATGCCGAAGACGAGAGCTATGAAATTGCTTTCAACAACCTTCGAACAGAGGTTATCAAACTAAGAAACGAAGCCCTAGAAAAGGACAAAATTCTAGTTACATTGGTGGACAAAATAAAGGAGAACGAAGCTGCGTCTAAAGCACAAGTTGCAGCTCAAAAGCACGAGATTGACGATCTTCGGAAGCAATTGGCCCGGGCTAAAGAAGAACGCATACTTGAAGAAACGAGGCGGGAATGTAGCGACCAATGGGCCAATCATTTGGAAGGAACCGTTGAAGAGCTTCGATCTTCTAAGAAAAGGTGCTACGAAAAATCCATGGAATGTGTAAAGAAGATAAAAACCAGCTTCGCCAGTGTTGGCGCATTTTCGAGTGAAGAAGATTTTGTGAGAGGTAACCCAGAAGGGCCGATCGAATGGATCAGCCACGAAGCTGAAGCCTTCGAAGAAATTCTAAACAGTCGTGGAGACATTTGCGCCTTCTCGGGTGCCAGGGGGATTGCTACTATGCTGGAGAAAAAAGGCTGCGATCATGTTAAGGTTCTTGCACAATCCGAAGCCAGCCTATCCCCTGAAGATATTAAAGACCCCTCGGCCGAAGCAAGCCAGGCTGGTGGAAAATTTTTCACCGACGTCTGGGACAATGGTGGCCGTGAAATGGCCCGAGAAATTATTCAGAGAAGTGAGAAGGGCATTCACGACACTAGAGAAGTAGCTAAGGCCGCTGACAAAAACTCAGAGCCCGAAGGGCAAATAGGTATTAGCTAATGGTTTTTATTGTGTTGTAATTTTTGATTTTAAACTTCGTTCGCAATTTGTAATAGCAATGTGGCCGTATCCTGTCCTCCTTCAGATCCTACTAAAGCGTCTCCGGGCCCTCACCTGAAAGGAGACGAAGAAATTAAAAGGATGGCTGAAGCTATCATGGATGAAGTTGTTAACCAACTCCTGAACGAAGCTGCAGAAGTTGTTTTGAGAGAAGATTCAGCACTTTTGTAAAAACTTCTGAAATGAAATATGTGTAACATTTTGTAACCCTGTGATATATTTGCTTTTAATGATTCGATTCTTTACGATGCATGAAACTTTACATACGTACCGTTTTTGAGCCTTCGGCGAAAAAACACCTTCCCTTCTTTTCATGCTTCGTGAAGATAGAAAAACTTTTATGCATCACAACAATGTCCATAGTGCTCTGATGAAGAATATCCAAGCTTCGTGAAGACATTCTCCGAAGCTATATTCCGAAGATCAATATTGTATCCCCTTGTGACTTAGCACGATTTTCACTTTCTCAAAGCATCCTTCCGAAGGTTGATACTGTGTCCCCTTCTTTTGCCATATGCAACATGATGCATGATGCTTATGCTATGCAAAATGATGTGATGATGTTATGTTATGTAGATGACATTTGTTCCGAAGATACACACATATCCCCGTAAAACACACAATATTTTTGTATCAGCGCTGACTTTTCGCTGTGAGCTCTGCATTCCCTTAGGAACGACTTTGGAGCTTCTTCGCCTTTTACTTAGGCGGTATCAGCGTTGACTTCTCGCTGTAAGCTCTGCATTCCCTTAGGAACGACTTTGGAGCTTCTTCGCCTTTTACTTAGGCGGTATCAGCGTTGACTTTTCGCTGTATGCTCTGCATTCCCTTTGGAACGACTTTGGAGCAGAAAACTTACACTGCGTTCCCTTTGGAACGGCTTTTTGTGGCTTCAGCAAACTTACTCTGCGTTCCTTAGAACGACTTTTGTTGCTTCGAAGGATTTTTGATAATTCGAAGATCCTCCTTGTTATCGCAAATCTTTAAGCTTCAGCAACTTAAGCCTGAGAAAATACATTTTCCTTGTGGCAAACAACGAAACTATTACATGAAAACTGAAAAATGTCCTTTATTACACAGAGAATAGAACCGAATGGAAAAGACTGCTATCAAAGTAGGATATTTGTCAATAGATGTGCTTCGACTCGGGCACAGTGCTATTGACTGTGCGAGCTTCGGATTGTTCTCTGAGATCCCTTTGGTGTGGAGCATATTGGCTCCCTTCTGGTTGTTGGCCTTGTTGCAGCGGTGGTGGAGGCGGAGGCTGTTGCCAGGAAGCTTGAGGTTGACTCGCCGAAGCAACAGAAACTGCAGGGTGGTTGCCTACGTATTCTGGGATGTAAGGCGGATGGTACGAAGCAGTATGCATGACCTGCTTCGGCTGAGCTTGTTGTGCTGCAGCTTCGGCTATCTCCTTTTGCTTCTGGATGGTAACATGGCACATCCTGGTGGTATGGCCCTTGTTTTCACCATAGAACAAGCAAAATATTCTCCTTGGTTGATCTCCAAATCTTCCGCCGAAGCCCCTGGCGCCTCTGCCTCTTGGAGCTGGTGGCCGGAAGAAGCTTTGCTGTTGCCCCGAAGCCTGTGAGGAGCACTGCGGCCTGTGCTGCTGATTCCCCTTATCATCATTTTGAGTAGAGTTGTGGATTGACCTGACATGCCTCGGATAGAATCTTCCTCTGAAGCCCCTGGTCGTTTCAGAAAACCTGAAAGCCTCCTCCCTTCTTTGGCGAAAATCATTGTCGGCACGAATATACTCGTCCATCTTCTGGAGCAGCTTCTCCAAAGTTTGAGGAGGCTTCCTAGCAAAGTACTGAGCTGAAGGTCCAGGCCGAAGTCCCTTGATCATGGCCTCAATGACAATTTCGTTGGGCACCATTGGCGCCTGCGCCCTCAAACGCAAGAACCTCCTGACATACGCCTGAAGGTATTCTTCGTGATCCTGGGTGCACTGGAACAGGGCCTGAGCGGTGACCGGCTTCGTCTGAAACCCTTGGAAGCTGGTTAACAACATGTCCTTCAGTTTTTGCCATGAAGTGATCGTTCCTGGCCGAAGGGAGGAATACCAGGTTTGAGCAACACTCCTGACAGCCATAACAAAAGACTTTGCCATGACTGCAGCATTGCCACCATACAAAGATACTGTTGCTTCGTAGCTCATCAAAAACTGCTTCGGGTCTGAATAGCCATCGAATATGGGAAGCTGGGGCGGCTTGTAAGACGGAGGCCAAGGTGTAGCCTGCAGCTCAGCGGACAGAGGAGAAGCATCATCGAAAACAAAATTTCCATGATGGAAATTGTCATACCAGTCATCTTCGTTGAAGAAACCCTCCTGATGAAGGTCTTTTTGTTGAGGCCTTCGGTTCTGCTCATTGTGAGTAAGATGGCGAACTTCTTCAGAAGCTTCGTCTATTTGCCTTTGCAGTTCAGCTAGCCTGGCCATCTTTTCCTTCTTCCTCTGCACCTGCTGATGAAGCATCTCCATATCTCTGATCTCTTGGTCTAGCTCATCCTCTTGAGGCGTTGGGCTGACAGCCTTCCTCTTCTGGCTTCGGGCCTCCCGAAGAGAGAGAGTCTCCTAATTGGGGTCCAGCGGTTGTAGAGCTGCAGCCCCAGTTGCTGAAGCTTTCTTCGGCGCCATAGCGAAGGTTTATGGCTTCCGAAGGTGTTCAAAAACTCAAAGAGTGGAAGTGAGTTCACCGGCGGTGGGCGCCAATGTTGGGGACTCGTTCTCAAATGCTATGAATTAAGAACAAGGCAACACAGAAAGAAGTTAATGGTTAATGTCCTTCGTCCTCCGAAGCGTTATTTCCCTTAGGATATAACGATTTTGGACGAAGGTTATGAAGGACATACCTTCATCATCACAGTTTATATTGATAAAAGGAGAAGCATATGAAACATGAAAGAATACATGAATAATCACATAACATTATTAAGTGTCCTCATTATCTGATTATGGAAAAATAAGAACAATATTGAATTACATTTGTACCTTCGGTTTGGTGGAAGGCAAAAATAACGCACGAGCGAATACAAGTCAGCGTGAACAGTACGGGAGTACTGTTCATCTATTTATAGGCGTGGGACGCAGCCCATGTAAAATTACATTCATGCCCATTACATTTGCTAATGACTTATGGGAATCTATTAAGGCCTAAGTAGTCTTTTCATCTTTAAGTCGGTTCCCCTTTCTGCTATCGCGACGAAGCTTTCTGCGCATAGCTTCGGCTGTGCACCATCCTTCGCACAGCTTGGTAATCAGCCCGTCCTTCATCTCAACCCCCCTTCGTCTGGCTTAGGCTTCGTTCTGACCGTATTCCATGTTCATAATCTGAGTCTGAAGATACCTGTTCACATAGTTCACTTTGAAAACATTGTCAAATTATGTTTTTGAGGACCTTCGGAGGACGAAGGCCCCCAACACATACCTATAGATATTTCCTCATTGGTTGTAAGTCACGTCCTTATGTAGTGATCCTTGATGTGCCGTAGCTGTTCTCAACTCGATCACCCTTGACTTTGCAAGCCTTCTTCTTCACCCTTAGCTTTGGGTTCCTCAGCCTCCTTGACCTTCTCCCGTGCACTTAGTACCTCGAAGCTCTTCTTGCCTCCGTCCTTGGCTTGATCAGTTGTCTCCGAGCTACGCACCCGAGTCTCACTTTATGCAATGTCCATCTTACTTGTGATGTCCATTATGTATCCATAATCCAGTTCTTGGACCATCACATTTGTTCACTTGTGTTGAACCCTGTAGGCTTTACCTTAAGCACCTGTTCAACACTTAGTACACTTGTTAGTCCTTTAATTGAGTTGTCATCCAAACACCAAAACTCACAAGAGAGCTTTCAATCTCCCCCTTTTTGGTGATTGATGGCAACACAATTAAAGCTTACATAAGAATAAGATTTGAAGCACAAATTTTGAATTCTAAGTTTATAGAATGCTCCCCCTAAATATGTGCTTACTTCAAAAACATAATCTTGACCTCAGACACCAATTTGCACATACTTAGGCAATTCAAAACATTTCTACACCTTAGCACTTTTTAGGATGCATTGTGTCAAGAATCAAACCATGATGCTATAACACACAAATGCACATAATCAGAGTTAAAAACCATTCAAATTAGTGGATATATCACAGGAATATCAACCTACCACTATTCACCATTAAGATACCAATTTAAACTAAGATACCAATTTAAAGCAATCTTAAAGCACCTTTAGTCTTAAAGCACCATTAACCACATGACTATCTATTACACTATAGAAGCCAAATAATTCATCGCAGCGGAAACACTAGTCCATATGATGCAACACATATAATACTGCAAGAAGCATATGAATAACACACTAGCAAAGCTTAAACTAACACATCACCCCTTAGGATAAGCTTTCCTCTCAGGTTGAGATAAGCTTTAATACACAAATTCTCCCCCTTTGACATCAAACACCAAAAACCATACTCAAGCAAGAACATAGGATGATGTCAAGGGACAGCAGGGTGTTAAGGAGGAAAAACGACTATCAAAACTCCCCCTTACTTATTGAACATATGCACTATCAACATTTAGGTAAGATACATATATGCAAAAAGATTAATACTTCCTTTTGTACCTTTACCATGTTGTAGTGTACTTCCCATCTTGAAAGTATTTAATCTCTCGAGAGCTTCTCCACACTTGTGCCTGATTCTTTATCCTAACTTTTTCTTGTTGCTAAGACACCAAACTTAGAACAAGTTATAGTTTTGGGTACAAGAAGAAACTTCTATTCTAATGATTATCAAAAGATGTCAATTGAAGCAAACTATCACGGCTACTAATTGAAAGATACCAATTGCAAAGTTCATTTATTATCATAGCTCCATGATATTTAAGAATAAGCATCTATTATCACCAGATATTATAGAGCATGAGCAATCTAAAAATATGCACTTACTCACGACTTGAGATACCAATTTCTTGACTTACAGAGGTACCCAAGTCCTGATTGCTCCATTTCTTGCTTATCTTCTCTTTTCCACCTAGAGACTATACAAGATTGCTCAAGAAACAGTTAGTCTCAAAAGACACAAGTTATGTGTGCTCCCCCTCAAGTTGTGCATCAAGTATTTGAATGACTTGCACTTTGCACATTCTAGCTTCCTTAGAACTAGAGGGGATCACAACATACCTTGGTCAAGGCATACTCTATCACTTTCATCCTAAAGTGATATAAATACCAAATTGAAAGCCACTTAATACAAATTGAAGGCTAAATGAAAGATTGACTAAATACAACAATGCATGCCTCAGGAGCACCTAAGGCAATTGAATACTTACAGGAAGTCTAACATTTACACGCAACTTAGACATGCTTCATACTTAACTATCATTGCGTCACATATACCAATTGAAAAACAACACGATCATGTCTTAAGCACATCATAGTTAAGAAGGTTCTTTAGGCACACTAGAAGAAACAACATTTTAAGGCATAAGTCTCCTAAGCCACGGTACTACCAGTGAAATGTAAGAACACAGCTTTGATCACAATCAATGGAACTTCAAGATATTCAATAAAATTGCACAGTTCCATTTTCCATACCTTTGCCTTTTACCAGTATGGCCATGAGAGCACCAGTTATTACCACAAACCAGCTGAAAGTTCCCTATTATTTATGCACTTCATAGCTCGAGAGAATGCATTAGAGGCATAAAACATAGTGCCACAATAGGGTCATCATATGAACTAAGCAATATGTCATATTTTCACACAGACTAATCATAAAACCATATAGCATAACTCACAACGGGATGCAGGTTTATTCACGAACACAACAAGAGTTAATCATGGAGGATATCTCAAATGATAAGTTACCCAAAGAATGATTAAGCAATGATAAGATACCAATTGAGAGCACCTAATCATGATTAAGCACGCATGGTTACGATCTTGGAAATCACTAATCATTGATTGAAAGATACTCAATACAGGCAATCAAGAGACATAACTACTCCAAGGACAGGTAACACACCGAGCAATACTGATTATCAACAAAGTACTTACGATACAAGGGTACCATCCTATGGAGAGCAAGTTGAAGAATCTTATCAAGGTCCTTTGTTTGATTCACCAATAATGATTAAGGACCTATACACCTTACTTGAGATGAACATGGGATTAGTGTCTCATAATAATTCAACCTTGGGTCAATAAACACCAAAACAATTAACAGCTTAAGCATAGAGTTTTAGATAACCGTCTTAAGCTCTCCCATGGTCTCCAGTCCATCTCAAGGCACCTGCATGGTCTAGTTAGCACAGTTTGGTACCCATCTCGGGATGGGTCCATAATGATTATCTAAATGTGCCTTTGGTACCCAAATTGCCTTTGTGCTAGTTCTAGGTGATCTTGTTATAGATCTAGCACTAGTGTATGATTTGGGTCTCCTACGCAAATAAGATTGAGACAAATTCACTTGCTTAGGAATCTTACCTTTATAACATACCTTGGATAGATGACCCTGCTCACCACACTTGTAGCAGAAGCGTCGCTCAACCTGACATGACGCTTGCTGTTTGTCATTTTCCTTGGTGAGGGTCACCTTGGAGGATGCACATCCTTGATTTTTCATGACCGGACATGAAGTGATCGTGTGGTCCTTATTGTTGCATCCAAAACCACTCCTTGTCCCTTCATTCTTGTCTTTGTACGGACAAGACGCGATGAGGTGGCCTAACTTCTTGCACTTGAAGCACCTCCTTTTTCCTTTTCCCTTTTTGTACTTGAATGACATGGAGAGATGATCAGTGCAAACAACATGATTAATTGAATTTTTACCTTTTTCCTTGTTCATGTTGATTTCTTCATTTATTGCTTTGGGAACATCCTTCTTATGGAGTTTGACCCTTGCTGCGATTTCTCCTTCCTCAAGCTTCTTCACCACGTGTTCGTAGATATCTTGCGGAAGTCGAGCAAGGCATCTTCTCCTCAATTGTCTTTGTTTCTTGTTCCCAAGCAATTTCCTTTTTGATCCTGCAACTTGTTTCTCAAACAAAGATTGACCTTTCTTGGGGCGGTGGAGGTCAGCACATGATAATATTTTGACTAATTGATTACTAGTGCAAGAATGAGGTTCATATGAAATTAAACTAGTAATTACTACCTCATGAGCAATATCGAGCATGATATGATCATCAACTAGTTTACTATGAGAGTATGACAACGTATCATACTTTTCACTAAGAGCAAGCTTTTCTAAATTCATTGTTTCTACTTGACTTCTAAGCATAGAATTTTCAGTTTTAAGTTGAGCAACATTAGATAGAGCGTCATCATTATTACTTTGCTCAATTAACATTGAATCATACCGTTGGACCAAGACATCATGAGAGCACCTTAGCTCCTCATGTTCTTTGGTCATCTTCTCCAGGCTGTTGTTTGTTTTGATGAGAGTCTCCTCTAGCCTGAGAAGCGTCTCGCCTTGTTCCTTGTTCCTTCTCAACAACTTAATCAAGAGAGCTTTGTCCGCTTTGTTGAGATGGTTGTAGAAACGGCGAATCTCCTCTTCTTCCACATCATCGGTCTCATTTTCCCTGTCATTAATGACAGTGGAAGTAATATAGGAAAATGTACCTTGTGATGATGAAGATTCATCCTCGCTATCATCCTCATATTCCTCCTCATCATGGCTTTGGTCTCCACCGTCAGTCCGTCATTGTTAGCAATAAAACATTTATTACTAGTAGAGAACAAACCTGTCGACGAGGTGGATTCATCGTTTGGGTGCCATCGTTCTTGTTCTTCTTCCTCTGAATGGTTAGTAACACAAGTAATATAGGGAGTAGGAGCATCACAGTTTGCCATAGAATATTTTTCTTTAATTCTAATCCATAAATCATGAGCATCAACAAATAGATCACTATCACTGCTCATGATGGCAAAATAAGCACTTCTAGCAAGAGAGTCAACTAAGATGTTGCAAGCATGGTGATTGAGAGATAAACATCTTAGTTCTTCATTAGAAGGATTTTTACTAAAATCAGAGGGAAAAATACTTCTACTAAAGATCTGTCTCAAATCAGGATCAATATTCATGAAAGCTTTGTAAATGGAGACAGACCAAGATTTGTAATTAGAACCATCGCCTAAAAGAAGTTCTACAGTTACCTCTTGTGACGACATCGTTATCTCCGGACGGCTAAGCCCACACTGGAGAGGCCTAGCTTTGATACCAATTGAAAGTTCCCTTTGACCCGGGAACAGGATCTGGATGTCGCCTAGAGGGGGGGTGAATAGGCGAATAAAACTTATTACTTTAAAACTTAAATTCTTACTCTACTCGAAGACTTAGTACGCAGTGGAGTGAGAAGACTCTTCGAGTAGGTTGCAGCGGAATAGAAGATCCTGTCTCAAAATGTCCTGCACTTCAAATAAAGCTTATACCACAGATAAGTATTGAAGTGCAGATATAAAGACGAGTAAGGCAGAGAGTCAGGATACAATACAGAACAGAGCACACAGACGCAAGGATTTATCCCGAGGTTCGGCCAAGCCTGAAATGCTTGCCTAGTCCTCGTTGGAGTTAGCCACACCTAGGCTTGGAGTCTATTTTAACTCCTTCCTCTGTTTGCTCAGGTCTGTTAGTATGACAGATAGAGCCTTTCACTATTGATTTGGGTTACAACAACACCGTGGCTGCTTACACACTTCTTGGCAGCACCTCGGCAGAGTAACGATACGCTCAAGACCTTGCTCTAGCTCTTAGCAGCACTTCTCCTCTCTCTAAAGGCTTACAGCTGTGCCTTCTACACAAACTATAGAGTTACACACAAGAGGGAGAGTGAGAATTAATTCGAGTGAAGTCTACACTTATTGGCTGCGCTTGTACATTGCTTGAGGCGCCTAGGGGTCCCTTTTATAGGCACAAGGGGCCTAGGAGCCGTTGGAAGCAATCTAGGAAGGCAAATCTTGCCTTCTGTCGGGTGGCGCACCGGACAGTCCGGTGCACCACCGGACACTGTCCGGTGCCTGATCTCCTTCCATAAATGGAGCAGTCGACTGTTGCAATCCTAGAGCCGTTGACGCATCGGACACTGTCCGGTGCACACCGGACAGTTCGGTGCCCCATCTGACCGTTGGCTCGTCCATGCGTCACGCGCGGATTGCGCGACCGACCGTTGGCCCAGCCGACCGTTGGCTCACCGGACAGTCCGGTGCACCACCGGACAGTCCGGTGAATTATAGCCGTACGTCGCCAGACTCCTCCCGGGAGTGGCCTATTCACCGGGGTTCAACCTGGCGCACCGGACACTGTCCGGTGCACCACCGGACAGTCCGGTGTGCCAGACTGAACTGAGTCTTGGCTGTACACAGCCAAGCCTTTTGCACCTCTTTCCTTTTCTTCTTCTTTCTGTTTCTAACACTTAGACAAGTATATTAGTCCACAAAACCAATGTACTAAGTCTAGAAACATACCTTCTCTTAATTATTACATCTATAGCATTTGACATGCTTGAGCTTTGATGTTGGACTCATAAATCCTCAAGTCAGCTTGACTTGATCCAGATTGTCATTTCTTAGCTCCAACATCCTGCAAAGGTCACATAGAACATCTCCAAACATAGGAACAACCCAAACTAAAAGTCAAGGTGCACTTAGCTCTTTTGGGCTGCTTCCAGTTCTGTTTTTGACATTTGTTCTCGTTCTAGTGACATTGATCTCCTTCTTAGAGCTTGGTCTTGAGCCTTATGACTTACACCACATACCTGTAGATATTTCCTCATTGGTTGTAAGTCACGTCCTTATGTAGTGATCCTTGATGTGCCGTAGCTGTTCTCAACTCGATCACCCTTGACTTTGCAAGCCTTCTTCTTCACCCTTGGCTTTGGGTTCCTCAGCCTCCTTGACCTTCTCCCGTGCACTTGGTACCTCGAAGCTCTTCTTGCCTCCGTCCTTGGCTTGATCAGTTGTCTCCGAGCTACGCACCCGAGTCTCACTTTATGCAATGTCCATCTTACTTGTGATGTCCATTATGTATCTATAATCCAGTTCTTGGACCATCACATTTGTTCACTTGTGTTGAACCCTGTTGGGGGCCTTCGTCCTCCGAAGGTCCTCAAAAACATAATTTGACAATATTTTCCAAGTGAATTATATGAACAGGTATCTTCGGACTCAGATCATGAACATGGAGTACGATCAGAACGAAGCCCAAGCCAGACGAAGGGGGATTAAGATGAAGAATGGGCTGATTACCAAGCTGTACGAAGGATGGTGCACAGCCGAAGCTATGCGCAGAAAGCTTCGTCGCGATAGCAGAAAGGGGAACCGACTTAAAGATGAAAAGACTACTTATGCCTTAATAGATTCCCATAAGTCATTAGCAAATGTAATGGACATGAATGTAATTTTGCATGGGCTACGTCCCACGCCTATAAATAGATGAACAGTACTCCCGTACTGTTCACGCTGACTTGGCATTTGCTTTCCGTCATCCTTGTACTTTTGCCTTCCTGCAATCCGAAGGTACACTTGTAATCTGAAATCATTTCTATTTTTATATGATAATAAAATAGAAATGATGTTGTGATAATATTTAAATGTTTATATTACTTTTTATGTTGCATGTAAGTTCTTCGTCATAGTTTATTGTGCTTACGAAGACATGTTGTTTGAGACCTTCGTCCGGAACACATTATATCCCGAAGGGAAATAATGTTTCAAAGGACGAAGGACTTTATCATTTAACACTTTTTATGTTGCCTTGTTCTTAATCCTAAGCATTTGAGAACAAGTCCCCAACATTGGCGCCCACCTCCGGTGAACTCACTTCCACTCTTTGAGTTTTTGAGCGCCCTCGGCGATCATCAACCTTCGCTATGGCGCCGAAGAAAGCTTCAGCAACTGGCACTGCAGCTCTCCAACCGCTGGACCACAATCAGGAGACTGTCTCTCTTCGGGAGGCCCGAAGCCAGAAGAGGAAGGCTGTCAGCCCGACGCCTCTAGAGGATGAGCTAGACCAAGAGATCAGAGATATGAAGATGCTTCATCAACAGGTGCAGAGGAAGAAGGAAAAGATGGCCAGGCTAGCTGAACTGCAAAGGCAGATAGATGAAGCTTCTGAAGAAGTTCGCCATCTTACTCACGATGAGCAGAACCGAAGGCCTCAACAAAAAGACCTTCATCAGGAGGGTTTCATCAACGAAGATGACTGGTATGACAATTTCCATCATGGAAATTTTGTTTTCGATGATGCTTCTCCCCTGTCCGCTGAGCTGCAGGCTACACCTTGGCCCCCGTCCTATAAGCCGCCCCAGCTTCCCATATTCGATGGCCATTCAGACCCGAAGCAGTTTTTGATGAGCTACGAAGCAACAGTATCTTCGTATGGTGGCAATGCTGCAGTCATGGCAAAGTCTTTTGTTATGGCTGTCAGGAGTGTTGCTCAAACCTGGTATTCCTCCCTTCGACCAGGAACGATCACTTCATGGCAAAAACTGAAGGACATGTTGTTAACCAGCTTCCAAGGGTTTCAGACGAAGCCGGTCACTGCTCAGGCCCTGTTCCAATGCACTCAGGATCATGAAGAATACCTTCAGGCGTATGTCAGAAGGTTCTTGCGTTTGAGGGCACAGGCACCAACGGTGCCCAACGAAATTGTCATTGAGGCCATGATCAAGGGACTTCGGCCTGGACCTTCAGCTCAATACTTTGCTAGGAAGCCTCCTCAAACTTTGGAGAAACTGCTCCAGAAGATGGACGAGTATATTCGTGCTGACAACGATTTTCGCCAAAGAAGGGAGGAGGCTTTCAGGTTTTCTGAAATGACCAGGGGCTTCGGAGGAAGATTCTATCCGAGGCATGTCAGGTCCATCCACAACTCTACTCAAAATGATGATAAGGGGAGTCAGCAGCACAGGCCGCAGTGCTCCTCACAGGCTTCGGGGCAACAGCAAAGTTTCCTCCGGCCACCAGCTCCAAGAGGCAGAGGCGCCAGGGGCTTCGGCGGAAGATTTGGAGATCAACCAAGGAGAATATTTTGCTTATTCTATGGTGAAAACAAGGGCCATACCACCAGGATGTGCCATGTTACCATCCAGAAGCAAAAGGAGATAGCCGAAGCTGCAGCACAACAAGCTCAGCCGAAGCAGGTCATGCATACTGCTTCATACCATCCGCCTTACATCCCAGAATACATAGGCAACCACCCTGCAGTTTCTGTTGCTTCGGCGAGTCAACCTCAAGCTTCCTGGCAACAGCCTCCGCCTCCACCACCGCTGCAACAAGGCCAACAGCCAGAAGGGAGCCAATATGCTCCACACCAAAGGGATCTCAGAGAACAATCCGAAGCTCGCACAGTCAATAGCACTGTGCCAGAGTCGAAGCACATCTATTGACAAATATCCTACCAGTTTTTTCCATTCAGTTCTATTTTCCGTGTAATAAAGGACATTTTTTAGTTTTCATGTAAAAGTTTCTTTGCTTCCCACAAGGAAAATGTATTTTCTCAGGCTTAAGTTGTTGAAGCTTAAAAATTTGCGATAACAAGGAGGACCTTCGAATTATCGAAAATCCTTCGAAGCAACAAAAAGTCGTTCTAAGGAACGCAGAGTAAGTTTGCTGAAATCACAAAAAGTCGTTCCAAAGGGAACGCAGTGTAAGTTTTCTGCTCCAAAGTCGTTCCAAAGGGAATGCAGAGCATACAGCGAAAAGTCAACGCTGATACCGCCTAAGTAAAGGGCGAAGAAGCTCCAAAGTCGTTCCTAAGGGAATGCAGAGCTTACAGCGAAAAGTCAACGCTGATACCGCCTAAGTAAAAGGCGAAGAAGCTCCAAAGTCGTTCCTAAGGGAATGCAGAGCTTACAGCGAAAAGTCAGCGCTGATACAAAAATATTTTCTGTTTTACGGGGATATGTGTGTATCTTCGGAACAAATGTCATCTACATAACATAACATCATCACATCATTTTGCATAGCATAAGCATCATACATCATGTTGCATATGGCAAAAGAAGGGGACACGGTATCAACCTTCGGAAGGATACTTTGAGAAAGTGAAAATCGTGCTAAGTCACAAGGGGATACAATATTGATCTTCGGAATATAGCTTCGGAGAATATTTTCATGAAGCTTGGATATCCTTCATCAGAGCACTATGAACATTGTCGTGATGCATAAAATTTTTTCTATCTTCACGAAGCATGAAAAGAAGGGAAGGTGTTTTTTCGCCGAAGGCTCAAAAACGGTACGTATGTAAAGTTTCATGCATCGTAAAGAATCGAATCATTAAAAGCAAATATATCACAGGGTTACAAAATGTCACACATATTTCATTTCAGAAGTCTTTACAAAAGTGCTTAGTCTTCTCTCAAAACAACTTCGGCAGCTTCGTTCAGGAGTCGGTTAACAACTTCATCCATGATAGCTTCAGCCATCTTTTTAATTTCTTCGTCTCCTTTCGGGTGAGGGCCCGGAGACGCTTTAGTAGGATCTGAAGGAGGACATGATACGGCCACATTGCTATTACAAATTGCGAACGAAGTTTAAAATCAAAAATTACAACACAATAAAAACCATTAGCTAATACCTATTTGCCCTTCGGGCTCTGAGATTTTGTCAGCGGCCTTAGCTACTTCTCTAGCGTCGTGAATGCCGTTCTCACTTTTCTGAATAATTTCTCGGGCCATTTCTCGGCCACCATTGTCCCAGACGTCGGTGAAAAATTTTCCACCAGCCTGGCTAGCTTCGGCCGAGGGGTCTTTAATATCTTCAGGGGATAAGTTGGCTTCGGATTGTGCAAGAACCTTAACATGATCGCAGCCTTTTTTCTCCAGTATAGTAGCAATCCCCCTGGCACCCGAGAAGGCGCAAATGTCTCCACGACTGTTTAGAATTTCTTCGAAGGCTTCAGCTTCGTGGCAGATCCATTCGATCGGTCCTTCTGGGTTACCTCTCACAAAATCTTCTTCACTCGAAAATGCGCCAACACTGGCGAAGCTGGTTTTTATTTTCTTTACACATTCCATGGATTTTTCGTAGCACCTTTTCTTAGAAGACCGAAGCTCTTCAACGGTTCCTTCCAAATGATTAGCCCATTGGTCGCTACATTCCCGCCTCGTTTCTTCAAGTATGCGTTCTTCTTTCGCCCGGGCCAATTGCTTCCGAAGATCGTCAATCTCGTGCTTTTGAGCTGCAATTTGTGCTTTGAACGCAGCTTCGTTCTCCTTTACTTTATCCACCAATGTAACTAGAATTTTGTCCTTTTCCAGGGCTTCGTTCCTTAGTTTGATAACCTCTGTTCGAAGGTTGTTGAAGGCAATTTCATAGCTTTCGTCTTCGGCATTCTTTTGCGCTCTCAGCGCGTTGCTTAGTATTAAACCCTATATGTAAAAAGTTAGTATAAGAATAAAGCAATAGATTTCGAATCATAAAGTTTCCAAAATGCACAATTCTCACACCTTCAGACTATTATATGCAAGGCTATCCGCAAGATCCTCCTTCGTCATAGCGCATAGTCCAGCTTCAAGCTTCGGAAACCCCATACTCCTAGCCATCTCCCGGCAGACAGATAATTCTTTGTTGTCAGGGAGGCAGTATAGGAAGTCATCTTCGTTTGTCCCATTGAACACTAGTGCCCCCTTCGGATATTTTAATTCTCTGGCATAGTGATTGGCTTCATAAATCTCTTCCTCAGATAATTTCTTCCCCGAAGCATGTCGCACAATGTAATCGCGTATGATGGAAGGTGCTTCGGGGGCCGCAGTGTCAATTTCTTCAACCAAAATTGGCTCTGGCATTTTTATTTTTTCTTCGGTTTCCAAAGGTTGTTCCTTGGTGGACTCTGAAGGCCCAGCTTCAGCTTCAAGTTGTTGCTTCGAAGCTTCAGCAACTAAAGCTTCAGTAGACACTTCAGAAAGTTCAACAGTCTTCTTTGGAGTTATGCTTGAAGACTTAATTGTCTCCAAAACATCTAGCACGTTCACCATTCTTTTTCTTTTCGGGGTCACCGATGGGCCCTTTTGATTTTTTATTGTCTCAACACTTGCTGAAGGACTTAAGATTTCCAATATTTTTGGTCCTTCAATTCTCGGTTTTTCTGCCTTCTCTGCTGAAGGTGCTTCAGTTTTTTCTTCGATCTTCGGCACTGGAGCTGGCTCTGTAGTTTTAGTGGCCAAAGAGACTTCACCGATAAATTCAGGCACTTTGGCC
Source organism: Zea luxurians (assembly GCA_029449295.1). Taxonomy (NCBI): domain Eukaryota; kingdom Viridiplantae; phylum Streptophyta; class Magnoliopsida; order Poales; family Poaceae; genus Zea; species Zea luxurians. The sequence continues at coordinate 19,530,386 of JAOPSE010000034.1, read as the reverse complement.
GGCTCAATAAAACGCGCCCGGTGGGTGAGCACCTTCATCTTTTTTCTTTGCGGCGCTGGCTCACCAGAAGCACCTGAGGCAACTTCTTTTGCAGGAGAACTATTTTTCTTTTGCGGCCTGGCACCGGATAATGGTAGTCAGGGTAGACAAACCCGATTGCATCAAATACCCGGTTGAGCCTCTTCTTCTTTCGGCCTCCGAAGGCTGCTGATAATGCAGTATTCTCGGCCTTCGAGTATACCCCAAGCAGTTCGTCACTTAAGGTTTCAATGCTTTTTAACCAGTCGTCGTCCGGTTCAACAAACTTATCTCCGTATTTGAATGTGTATTTTAGTCTGACCAGTCCACCTTCGTCAGACTCTTTGATGGTCTCCTTCGGCATTTCCCACTTTCCTGCAAGTGGCCAAACTCTGAAGGCAATATGCTCTTGGACCAGATCCCTTGTCCCAATAAAAGAGCAGATTACGCCGAAGGCTCTTTGGCATTCTTCGGCCGCTTCATCCATTTCAACCTTCGGCTTTCGGAGTCCGAAGCGTTGCCAGATAGGGCGCATAATGATACTCTTAACATCTTCCTGCGCTGTTAAGTCATTCTTTACATAGAACCATTCTGTCATCCAGGCGCCGGGCCACCTCTTCCGAAAGGTTGGCACGGGGCAGCTCGACCCGGAGCGGGCACCAAAGCTGTAACAACCAAAGTTGTTGTGATATTGTTCTTTCCCCCAGGGCTTCGTCTCATATACCAACTCATGAATTTTGCAAAAGCTTTTAGCATTTGGTTCTAAGCCTTGGCTTCTCACAGCCCAGACAAAGATTCCCATTCTTATGATAGCTTCGGGAGTAATTTGATGAAGGTAGATTTGAAATGTCTTCAGGACTTCGACAACAAAGCTGCTTAGGGGGAACCGAAGCCCAGCCTTGAGAAAGCTTCGGAAGATCACGACCTCATCTTCTTCGGGGGTAGGAGAAGTTTTTTCTCTAGCATCAGCCCTCACAATAGATATATCTCGAAAATATCTCCCCCTCATATTGTCAATATGACTCTGCTTAATAGTGGGTTTCCCGAAAACCGAGTGACTTGGCCGCCATGGTCGATCTTCGGACTCTCCCCCGCCGCTTTCTACATCATAACTGTCGCTGTCACCAGTATCTTCAGATAAACCTTCTAAAATCTCTTTGGTGATCTTTTCTGTATTAGTCTTCGACATTGCTTCAAGAAACCCCAGGTTCTTCTCTTCAGAGAGACTTAGCTTCATTTCGACAGCAGCCTTCTTCTCCTCAGACATCCCTTCGGAAATCTTACTTCTCGCTTCCGAAGCTCAAAACTAGGAGAGAAAACAAATAATTTTTGGGCAGAAAGCTTTATAAGCAGGCAAAGCAGATGGCAAAGAGAGCGTGCCAAATCAAATGTGGCGGGCTCCTATTTATACACTCGATATGACGGAAACTGTGTGGTCCCAGGTGTCAGTGACTTTTGCTATTCTAGCAAAGGGAAGGTGTTTTTTCGGACCTTCGGCTTAAGGCCTTCGTCCATATCGCAATCTGAATTTATCACTAACAAATTAATATTGCGAGGGGCTACTGTTGGAGGCCTTTGTCCTCCGAAGGTCCTCAAAAACATAATTTGACAATATTTTCCAAGTGAATTATATGAACAGGTATCTTCGGACTCAGATCATGAACATGGAGTACGGTCAGAACGAAGCCCAAGCCAGACGAAGAGGGATTAAGATGAAGAACGGGCTGATTACCAAGCTGTACGAAGGATGGTGCACAGCCGAAGCTATGCGCAGAAAGCTTCATCGCGATAGCAGAAAGGGGAACCGACTTAAAGATGAAAAGACTACTTAGGCCTTAATAGATTCCCATAAGTCATTAGCAAATGTAATGGACATGAATGTAATTTTGCATGGGCTACGTCCCACGCCTATAAATAGATGAACAGTACTCCCGTACTGTTCACGCTGACTTGGCATTTGCTTTCCGTCATCCTTGTACTTTTGCCTTCCTGCAATCCGAAGGTACACTTGTAATCTGAAATCATTTCTGTTTTTATATGATAATAAAATAGAAATGATGTTGTGATAATATTTAAATGTTTATATTACTTTTTATGTTGCATGTAAGTTCTTCGTCATAGTTTATTGTGCTTACGAAGACATGTTGTTTGAGACCTTCGTCCGGAACACATTATATCCCGAAGGGAAATAATGTTTCAAAGGACGAAGGACTTTATCATTTAACACTTTTTATGTTGCCTTGTTCTTAATCCTAAGCATTTGAGAACAAGTCCCCAACAAACCCTGTAGGCTTTACCTTAAGCACCTGTTCAACACTTAGTACACTTGTTAGTCCTTTAATTGAGTTGTCATCCAAACACCAAAACTCACAAGAGAGCTTTCAGTAGCTATGTTAATTGGATCATTGAGTGGTTGGGGCTTCACTCTGGATTGACTCGCTATAGTAGTTCTACACCTACTCGCTCTGATGAGAATAAAATTGGTGATTTGGTGTTGCTTTGTTCAGCTGCACATTGATTGGACTGTCATCGTAGACACTACAATGTGAAAGGTTCAGATATAGTTCTCATGTTCTGTACTTCTGTTCGGGATTGATTTTTGGTGGACTTGTGTATTCTAGGTATGTAAGGGTGAGAACAGATGTGGGGAAGTGGTTGTGTTCTCACTGCTCTTAACTTTTATGTGGCGTTATCATCATTTATTTTTTTCTCAATGAAGAATATGTGGCCATTATAGCATCGCCACAGTTTAATCTTCCAGCTGTTCTTAGTGCTCATATTTTGTACTCCCTCCGTTCAAAATTATAGGTGCATCCTCAGTAGTGTGGACATGGGGTTCATGTATCCCTAGGATCACAAACTCCATTTTCTAGCTTAGGTTATTGTTTTGACATTCATGTCATCCTGAATGTAATCCTGGATCACTGATTGCTCAAGCTCTATGTAGCTTCCTTACTTTCATTGCATCACGATGTTGTCATCCAAGAGACTGTGTCAAACAATGATTTAATTAGGATATGAGTGGAAAAACCAATATATGCATAGATAGCATATGATGCTCCTAGACAGAATAATGATGTTGGGTTCTCTTGCAAATAATGATTTTATATGATTTATTTATTGTTTGGTATGGTTTGGCCAGTCCAAGGGGCTACGGTACACATCAAGTCTTTGACACCCTTGCGTGGACCACCATTTAACTTACAATCTATTACTACTCTATTAAGAGTGTAAGGAGGTTGTCCACAGCCCTAGGTGCCCCCGCCTGTCCCCACTCCCGTGAACTTCGCCCCTGCGACCATGATCCCGAGCCCCGACGGGCGTTACAGGGATGACCGCATCTTCCCTTCTCATCGGCACCCCATCATGTGCTGCACCCCCATCTGCCCTTCCATTGGTGCCCGCAACTCCCCTTCCATCCATGCGTTGTGCCCCCATCCATGCCCCACCTCGCTTGGAAACTCTATAAATCCATGCTCAAAATCTTCGGCCATTGTCACCCCCATACCTCGCTCTCCTTCCATCCTCGCTCGACCGTGCTCCGCCTTCCATTCACCGTGAATGTCGCCCTCATCCAACCACCGACGCATCAGCCAGATCCGCCCCATCCAGCCAGATCTCAGTGATAGTAGAGGACCAAATATGGTGGTGAAGGTGATTCATGAGGAATGCACCTGGGAGTCGCTCCCAAATCGCCACCATATTCCAATCTGCACCATCGATTTCGCCCGCCACCACGCCATCGACACTGGCTGCCGCCGCACAGAGGTCTGCCCCGGCCTCCACCCCTGCTGACCAAGCTGCCGGAATATGCTCTTTGCTCTTTCACAAAAGAGGCAAAAACAAAAGCCGGTAACGGAAAACCTAATCCCCAATCCCTCTTGAGTTTCTATTTAATGTTCATGTTCTTCCCCTCTGATCTTATGTCCCTAGCTCTGCTCCCCGCATGAGGAGGAGGCCGGTGAGAGTTGCAAGCTCTTCATGGGTGGGATCCCTGCTGGTGTGACGAGTTTCCATCACCAGCGTCGTGTCGCTGATGGGCCACTCCACCGCGCTCTAGGCAGTTCTATCTTTGTATGCTTTTAAACGGACCTTTGGTATTGTTGTACACATTGGATTCAATACCACTTCTGTTGTTCCTAGTAACTAATTTCCCATACTGATATGATATTATTAAGGGGTTTCAATTATTTATTGTGTGTTCCCATGCGTTTGGTGAACATTAGCCATGTTGTTTGGCATATGCATCTTTCAGCTGCACTTATCAATGTCATTTACATTTCACCATTCTGATAATATGTTTTCAACAGTCTTTCAAGGTAGGGTAATGTATAAGAATTATGTTGAAACTGTGGGGCAAGATGCCCTTAAACTCACTGGTTTTTTCAAGACGTTAATGCAGAGGAGAAATATATCCTGTGAGTCGTTGTACACTATTCGAACCATCAAGGAGGTAAAATTTGTTTATGCTGCAAGTTTAAAATTGGTTGGAGTACATACATTCTTTTAAGAATCTCACTAATAGCTGAGATAAGCTAATTGTTTTTAGACTTGAGCTGATATCTGGCTTCTTCTGACTCTACCTCTTTTTCTCTCGCATGTGAGGGAACTTTGCTACGTAGCTGCTGATTATGAAGCTGAATTATGTAAGGATACACACGCGTCCTGCGAAGTTGATGATGAAGGGTGGTTCACTCTGCCGAAAGAGAGATTCAAGACTCTAGAAATCCCATTTCAGCCCTATATGGGAAGAACGTGCGAAGGGTTTAGATATTGTTTAATTTTGCATCCATTACAAGTTAGTCATGGTTGGTAAAATGTTGATCTTGCCCTTATAGGCGTGCTATGGGTTTGCATAAAGTAATATCTCTATGTATGGATCATTACTATTTTTCAGGAATGGTTGGTGATGACAGCTGGTAGTCTAGTACAAGACAATCATTTTAGTTGGTGGTTTGTCATGCTTGCCTAGTTTACCAGGTACTTTTCCAATGCATACTTGGGCTGATATACTCTTTAGATATTGCTTGGTATCAAAATGAAAATAGAATAATGATTGGTAATGTTATCTAGATCTATTTTACTTGGGTCACTCTGATGGATATCATGTAATACAATAAAGAGGCTGGATATCATGTAATATATAAATGGTTTGGTTTTCGATCAACTTGAATGATAAATTGCAAACAATTTTATGAACCAAAATCTGCATCATGCTTACAATTTTATGTCCTACTGAATGTACAACTATGCTCATAGTTCTTAGTTTAGTAATTTCTTGAGGAAAGATAGTTGTACCTAATCCTTAATCCTGTCCTTTTTTCTTTAGTTGGTACACTATGTGGACAGGTTAGGAAGACGTACCCCTAGGGTGATGCTAAGGAGATAAAGGTACAGAGCGATTATCTATACAAACGACTCAATTTGTTTCAGTTGTATAGAAGTTGATGATAATATATATGTTGTTCGTTTTCATGTAATCATTGTGCACTAATATTTTATCTAACAATTTGTGTGTCGTCGCAACGCACTAGCATTGTACTATTGTATATAAACTACCACTGTAAGTTAGCGTAGCATGTGTGTGTGTGCTTGTTTTCTTAGTAGTGACAATTAGTTTTTCTTTTTTGGTACCATGTTAGTATTTTGTAGTTGTTTGTCAAATATCAAACTATCTTTTTTCATTGTCTTATCGTTTGTGAAATAAATTTGCGACCGAAGTAGATCCACGAGATCAAGTACTTCCTTCTCACAGCTAGGAGGAATGATGCCCATTCAGCGAAGATCAAGAGGAGCAAGGATGTTGTCAAGTTCAAGGTGCGCTGCTCCAAGTACTTGTATACCCTATATGTCTTTAATGCTAAGAAGGCAAACAAGTTGAATCAATCTCTTCCCCCAGGTAAGCACAACTTTAATTGACATTTGTTTCTGTCCTGGTAACATAAAAACTTCATTATGGTAGTATTTCCTTTAATTACCATCCACACTGCTGGTGATCTATTCGATTATGTATTTTAGTTGGATTGATGCCATTTTCTTGGTTTTAAGTATCCAATCAAGTATGCGATGACTGATTTTTTCCAGTCAAGTATTCACAATGCATCAGGAATTTAGGAATATGCTCTCATGACTACGCTGCCTGTTCTGTCCTAAAAAATCTTGTTCAGAGTAGTATGCTCCAATAGAATGTACCCTAGATTGATGCTGCATAGCGTTCTTTTCCATACTTTGCATAATACTGTTGTGAAAGTCTGAACTACACCATGATCGTCTTCATTTCCCCCCTTAAATTACATCCTAAATTATCATCACTACTTTTCACTGAAAGGCACTGTATATGTTTTTAGATGACAGGCCATGATTCTATGTTGAATACCATACACTAACTTCTAAGTTTCTGCAAATTAACAATTTAAGCAATTTGACTAAACCTTTTTTGTTGTAAAGTATAGTTCAAATTGCTAACGTCTTTTAGCAGGAACATGCTGTTAGCTGGAGTCCTAACAGAAACCCGAAGGAATCGAAAGCAACTACTTCCAAGACCATGTGACAGTTATCATTCTACCATCCTTTGCTTTGACTGAACCATCGTCCAATACTTTGATGTCTGGCTGTCCAAACAATGCCTAAGTTTGCTTATCAATCAGTGAAACAACAATTTGTGAGATATTGAGGCCATTTGTTTTTTTAATCATTATGCACTAATGTTTTGTTGAATATTTTAGTATACCGTTGTAACGTACGAGTATCTAACTAGTACTTTTCTCATGCCTGCATGCAGCTTCAACACTGCAATGTCCGCATGCGCATGCGTATACTATTGGACATAGCCTCCGGTGTTCTCTAATAGAGCACCAGATAAATGTGTATGTGCAATATGCACGCTCGCAAGCCACTATAGACCCTTCAAGCATAGCGCAGATGAGGACGTAGAAAATATGTGCATACTTGTCCTCCTCGTACCCTAAATTCACAGATTCTCTTTTTTTCCTCGTCTTTATTTGTGTGTCTGCAAGCACGTTTTATTGGAAGTGTCCCCTCATTTACGTGCTCACATTCACTCTATACACCACATTTATACGCATGCAGACACATCCGAGCATCCCTACTAAAGATAGAGTTTCTACGGAAAAGCTCCGGCATATAGTCACCTAATGTGTGGAGGGAGCCTATATGGCTTTAGCAGAGCTCCACCACTCCTGCGTTTTACCCCAAATAGAGTCAAACCCACCTCTAATAGTAATATCTTTTTGACATAGCTCCAACTCCAACATAATAAATTTCCGTTCCACACTAACTACTGGTGTTTGGTTAGGAGGGTATCCTCAGCTCCAAAAAAATTGATTATAGGGTGAATTGCCATTATTGTCCCCAATTTAGGACCCACGTGTTATCCTCTATATCCATGCCTCTTCTTCCTCATGTACAGACTTGCCAGTTTTTTTTTGTTTGAATCCTGAAACCTATGACTCACTCTTCCTCTCATCTCCTCTGTTCTGTTTACGAGCACCGATTCCGCCAATGAGAACGAACGAGATCCACGAGCAGCCCTGTGAATTCAAATATTCCAAAACTATGTTCACTTGGGAAGCACTTGAAGTTCGAAGAGATAGCGTCTTGTGAATTCAAATATTCTAAAACTATGGGCAGAACAGTGCATTTTGAATCTGTACTGGTCATAGGCTATTTGTTGTGACTTTGAACCGTTTATTGAGATTCTGACAAGTTCTCCAGTTTTATGGTTTACGGATGAACAACGCATGCTTTATGGTGTGTTGTCTTGCTGAAATATTGCCTTTCTATAAGCTAGTAAAGCCGGTAGTTTTAAGAATCTAAGTATGATATTTTATTGTTTTTTTAGCCGTCGTTACTTTAGATCAAGTTTGATAATAAAGTCTATTGTTGGCTCTAACTCTTTACCATGTCATCTATAGCCATCAATAAACACGCTCATATAATAAAGCTGACTCTAAGGTTGGCTTTTAGATGAATCCATTGTCTCTTTCTCTTTCATCCTGTTGGTCACTCGTTCTTAAATGATATGAATCAAGAACAAGACAACACAATCATTAAGGATTAAGGATCTTCGTCTTCCGAAGCATCATCTCCTCATGGAGATAATACTCATCAGACGAAGATCACGAAAGACGAGCATCAAGACTGAATCTTCATTAATTCATTTGTATTTATGTTCCATAAAATGTAAATGAATATTCAACAGTATTGATATTACATTGATACCTTCGGCTTGCTCGAAGGCGAGAATGCGGGAGTGAATACAATTCAGCGTGAACAGTACAATATTATTATTCATCTATTTATAGGCATGGGACGCAGCCCGAGCAAAAGTACATTTATGTCCTCAACATTTACACATGATCGTAATACAAGTTATTAAGGGCTAAGTATCGCGCTCACCTGCTTGCTCGCTGCGCTTGCTCGCTCGAATCCCTGCGCTCGGCCTACAGTCTTGTTGCGGCTCCAAGCATCGCGCTCACCTGCTTCCAGCTCCAGCCAGCGCTCCTCCCTCTGTGCCGTGCCTAGCCCGCTCTCCTCCCTCCTCCTCTGCTGCTTCCCAGCCGAGGCCCTTGTCTCCCATGGCCGCGGTTCTCCAACCTCCCTGGCACCGTGCCCAATCGCCCAGTTCCTGTGCCGTGTCGCAATCCCGCCATGGAGCTCGGCCAAATCGCTCGGACCTGCTCGGTTCTTTTTTTCCCTGCGCGCTGGCTCCTTGCTCCCTGGCTCGCCGCGCCCGAGCTCCTCTAGTCGCGCCCCCGACTTTGCCCAGCGCCCGTCGAAGCTCCTCTGCCGGCTGCAAGCTCCTGCTCAAGCTCGCCCTCGGCGCTCGCCCCTGATGCCTGCGCTCAGCTCCACTCCTATGGCCGCGTCACACGTTCTGGGGTTTACCGCGTCCTGCCAGCCTGCGCTCCTTTGGCCGGACAACCCCAGCTCTCCATCGCGGCGCACAGCTTCTTCCCCAACCGCGCCCTGCCCTCTGTTCTGCTCTGCTCGCCTGCGCACCTTTTCCCGGCGGGAGTTCGCGCTTTGTGGAGCCCGGTCCTTCCCGGTCGCGCGCCGAGTCCTTTGCCGTGCCGAGCTCCCAATCATGGCGCTACTGCTCCCAGCCGCGAGCTCACCAAGCTCTACCCTCTCCCATAGCGCCCAACCCGCTGCGCCGCGACCCCCTGGTTCGCCTCTCTCCAACCGCCGCGTCGCGATCCCAGCTCACCTAGCGCGCTTCTCCCTGCGTGCGCGCCGCTGTTTTAGCCATCTCTAGACTTCTAGAGTCGAGCTCCATCTCTCAGCCACCCTCCCTGTGTCAACTCGATGCCCATGGCGCGTCCTGGAAGCTGCCTGTCGAGTCCATCTTCTCCCTGCTACAGTGTTCGTCGGCACCGAGCACCTGTGCCCCGGTCTTCTAATTCGACTGCATGCCTTCCTATTTCGGGAGCTGACCAATGTCGCACATGTCCCGGGCGGTTCCTGCTCGTTTTCCTTTCAAAATGACGCCACGCTCCTTCCTGTTCATCGCAGTCTAGCTCGCGTGTGTTGCCGGAGCCGCTCGCCCTCGCGTTCATTGTAGATGTCGTGACGTCGGTCGTCAAGATCTGCTCAGCCGTCGTTCTCCTTTGTGCTCGCGTGGCTTTCTGTTCGCCAGCGTGCCCTCTCGGCTCGCTTGGCCTTAATCCCTATCTCGTCGTCGACCTTGTTGCAACTTAGTTCATCCGTCGTGCTAGTCGCTGTCCCATACTGTGCCTATTAGCTCGGATCCTACCCCAGCTCGTCGTTGCACCATTCACAGTCGAGTCGTCGAACCTTTCATTCCCTGCTCGACCCCTACCTCACCAGTTCGCTCCAGACTTCAATCGAAGGTCGTCGTCGATCTGTGCGTCATCAAGAAATCCTAAGTATCGGGTGAAGACGAAGCTAGCCGATAATATTCACCAAGTGCGCGACAAAAAGCTCGAACATCCTGTGCGACTCAAGTTCGATTCGTCAAAATTATTCAGTCAAGGAGAAGATCTTCATCAATTGATTACCGAAGAAAAGAAGGCCCCTGGATGACGTCAACCGGAACCTGTAATCGTGCTTGCGACTATCGCGTCGAATTAGTCAAGGTAAGTTGATTCATATTCCCACTAACTAGGTCTATAAATAGAGTAAATAAAATTGTTGGTCACAATAAATATTATTAATTTAGCATGCGTATATTGTGATGATCGATTTAGATAAATCGGTAAATCAAGTAATTAAGATACATAGTTTAAAGAGTTAATAAAAAGCTAGGAATAAAAATAGATTTTTAGTGTAACATGTCAATTTGGTTAATGGATGTAGTCGATGCCCTGCTGTGATATCCATGGTGCTTAATGCTTGATTTTAAGTGTTTCATCCTTTTAGTATAGATTATCTATATTATACTTGTTATACTCGTGCTCATACATGTGCATCGTGCATCTCATGAGGTATGATAAATAATCGCGTGATGCGGAAGACAATCCAAGTCGACCCCAAGCGCGGGCTACTCCGCATGGTGATGCTGATGGACCGATGAAACAAGTATCAGAACAAAGGATGATCGCCAAGTGGACATCGTCTAACAAACACTAACCTAGTGTTATTCAGGCAAGCTCCGATGCATTTGCCACCTCCTTGTGTTTTAAAATCTTTATCACCTTGTTTGATGCATTAGGTGATAGGAGTTGTGTGCTAAACCGTTGATGCATTTCCTCCCTTGAAAAATTGATTACCCTTCCTTGACACCCTTTTTGAAAAGAATTTTTGATGCTTAGCCTTGCTTTAGTAAACAAAAATGTTTTGTTTTTAAACAAAAGTGATGCTTCAGTGGGTGGGATTGTTTTCAAAAATAAAACTTGATGATGGATTCATCATGGTCGTGATGGGTTCAACATTGGAAAAGATGTACCTCTGCCAGGTACCAAGCTTTGGGTTGAAATAATTAAGCTGAGACCGGGCGGGTGACTTGCACGAGAAAGGAGTCTCGGTGTAGTGTCTCCGTCTGAGTCGATTAAGGACCGTGCCAATGTAGGCCTGCTGACCGAGGACCCTTTAACTGGTCACATGCCTCATCATGGGTAAGCTTTGCCTCGGGTAGACTAATACCAGAATAAGATACCTCGCAATGGGAGTGGAGAGATGGCGAGAGTAGCGTGTACCCTCCGTGGCAAGAGGCTGGACAATGGTGTATCTGTGCTCTCGGTCGGCGTGAACCTGATCTGGTCTTAAGAACCCCGGTGGCGAGTTGACATATGCAAGGGTTAAGTGCTACATATGTCGTGTGATTAGAGATCCTCAGCTGAGTATAATCGATTCGGATCGCCGTACCTTCGCGGTTATGAAGACTTGGTCACTGACTAACACGTAGCAATCCAGTGAAGATGAAGGGTTGATAAGAAATTGGCTAGTGCAGGTCAAGTGCTTGAACTAGGGTAGAAAGAACTCTAGATGCAGGTAACTTTACCTAACCTGACAAGTAAAACTGGATTTTAAGGATCCACTCCTAGTAAGCTTTTCTGCAAAACAGAGTCTTTGATTCTTGATAAGCCATACCTTGAATCCCTCTAGCCAGCATACCCTTGAGAGTCTTTTCTTTAGTCGGGTAAGTCTTGCTGAGTAATTCCGTACTCAGGGTTTTATACCCTGTTGTTTTTCAGGTCCTAACCTTGTGCTGCTGTTGATGGTTGAAAGTCGCCTAGAGGGGGGTGAATAGGGCGAAACTGAAATTTACAAAGTTAATCACAACTACAAGCCGGGTTAGCGTTAGAAATAGAAATGAGTCCGAGAGAGAGGGCGCAAAACAAATCGCAAGCGAATGAAGAGTGTGACATGCGGATTTGTTTTACCGAGGTTCGGTTCTCGCAAACCTACTCCCCGTTGAGGAGGCCACAAAGGCCGGGTCTATCTCAACCCTTTCCCTCTCTCAAATGGTCCCTCGGACCGAGTGAGCTTCTCTTCTCAAATCAACCGGGAACAAAACTTCCCCGCAAGGACCACCACACAATTGGTGTCTCTTGCCTCGGTTACAATTGAGTTATGATCACAAGAACAAATGAGAAAGAAAAGAAGCAATCCAAGCGCAAGAGCTCAAAAGAACACAACAAATCTCTCTCGCTAATCACTAAAGCCTTGTGTGGAATTGGAGAGGATTTGATCACTTGGGTGTGTCTAGAATTGAATGCTAGAGCTCTTGTAAGGTGTAGAAGTGTGAAAACTTGGATGACTTGAATGTGGGGTGGTTGGGGGTATTTATAACCCCAACCACCAAACTAGCCGTTGGTGAAGGCTGCTGTCGACGGGCGCACCGGACAGTCCAGTGCGCCACCGGACACTGTCCGGTGCGCCAGCCACGTCACCCGGGCGTTAGGGTTCGACCGTTGGAGTTCTGACGAGTGGGCCCGCCTGGCTGTCCGGTGGCGCACCGGACATCCCCTGTAGGCTGTCTGGTGTGCCACCCACGCGTGCTCTGCTCCTCTGCGCACGCTGGCGCGCATTTAATGTTGTAGCAGGTGACCGTTGGCGCCGAATAGCCGTTGCTCCGCCGTTACACCGGACAGTCTGGTGTGCACCGGACATGTCTGGTGAATTTTAGCGGAGCGAATTCCCGAAGCTGGCGAGTTCAGAGTCGCATCTCCTTGGAGCACCAGACACTGTCCGGTGTTCACCGGACAGTCCGGTGAATTATAGCGCGGCGCCTCTGAGTTTTTTCGAAGGTGCGAAGTTCAGCTTGGAGTCCCCTGGTGCACCGGACACTGTCCGGTGGTGCACCGGACACTGTCCGGTGCGCTAGACCAGGGTGCCTTCGGTTGTCCCTTTGCTCTTTTGTTTGAACCCTTTCCTTGGTCTTTTTATTGGCTTATTTTGAACCTTTGGTACCTGTAGAACTTATAAACTTGGGCAAACTAGTTAGTCCAATTATTTGTGTTGGGCAATTCAACCACCAAAATCAATTTAGGAAATAGGTGTAAGCCTAATTCCCTTTCAATCTCCCCCTTTTTGGTGATTGATGCCAACACAAACCAAAGCAAGTATAAAAATGCATAATTGAACTAGTTTGCAAAATTGTAAGTGCAAAGGTTGCTTAGAATTGAGCCAATAAATATTACTTACTAGATATGCATGTATTGTTTCTTTATTTTTAACATTTTGGACCACGCTTGCACCACATGTTTTGTTTTTGCAAATTCTTTTAAAATTCTTTTTCAAAGTCCTTTTGCAAATAGTCAAAGGTAAATGAATAAGATTTTGCGAAGCATTTTCAAGTTTTGAAATTTTCTCCCCTTGTTTCAATTGCTTTTCCTTTGACTAAACAAAACTCCCCGTTAATGAAATTCTCCTCTTAGTGTTTAAGAGGGTTTTAAGATACTAATTTTTGAAGGTGCTACTTTCTCCCCCTTTAGAACACAAAAAGATACTGATTTGAAATTTACCAATTGAAAAATCATTAGTTTTAAAATTTGGGTGGTGGTGCGGTCCTTTTGCTTTGGGCTCATACTCTCTCCCCCTTTGGCATGAATCGCCAAAAACGGAATCATTAGAGCCCTTTACTAACTGTTTTCTTCCCTTTGGCAAATAAAACATATGAGTGAAGATTATACCAAAGACGAAGAATTGGTTAGAGCGACGACGAAGGATAAGTTATGGAGTGGAGTGGAAGCCTTTGTTTTCGCCGAAGACTCCAATTCCCTTTCAATATACCTATGACTTGGTTTGAAATACACTTGAAAACATATTAGTCATAGCATATATAAAATAGACATGATCAAAGGTATACTTATGAGCTATGTGTGCAAGACATCAAAAGAAATTCCTAGAATCAAGAATATTTAGCTCATGCCTAAGTCGGGTAAATGATTGTTCATCTAGCAGCTTGGTAAAGATATCGGCTAATTGATCTTTAGTATTAATGTATGAAATCTCGATATCCCCCTTTTGTTGGTGATCCATAAAAAAATGATACCGAATGGCTATGTGTTTAGTGCGGCTGTGCTCAACGGGATTATCCGCCATGCGGATTGCACTCTCATTATCACATAGAAGAGGAACTTTGGTTAATTTGTAACCATAGTCCCGCAGGGTTTGCCTCATCCAAAGCAATTGCGCGCAACAATGGCCTGCGGCAATATACTCGGCTTCGGCGGTAGAAAGAGCGACCGAATTTTGCTTCTTTGAAGCCCAAGACACCAAGGATCTTCCCAAGAGCTGGCAAGTCCCCGATGTGCTCTTTCGATTAATTTTACACCCTGCCCAATCGGCATCCGAATAACCAATTAAATCAAATGTGGATCCCCGAGGGTACCAGAGCCCAAACTTAGGAGTATAAGCCAAATATCTCAAGATTCGTTTTACGGCCGTAAGGTGAGATTCCTTAGGGTCGGCTTGGAATCTTGCACACATGCATACGGAAAGCATAATGTCTGGTCGAGATGCACATAAATAGAGTAATGAACCTATCATCGACCGGTATACCTTTTGATCGACGGATTTACCTTCCGTGTCGAGGTCGAGATGCCCATTGGTTCCCATGGGTGTCTTGATGGGCTTGGCATCCTTCATTCCAAACTTGTTTAGAATGTCTTGAGTATATTTCGTTTGGCTAATGAAGGTGCCTTCTTGGAGTTGCTTGACTTGGAATCCTAGAAAATACTTCAACTCCCCCATCATCGACATCTCGAATTTCTGTGTCATGATCCTACTAAATTACTCACATGTAGATTCGTTAGTAGACCCAAATATAATATCATCGACATAAATTTGGCATACAAACAAATCATTGTCAAGGGTTTTAGTAAATAAAGTAGGATCGGCCTTGCCGACTTTGAAGCCATTAGCAATAAGGAAATCTCTAAGGCATTCATACCATGCTCTTGGGGCTTGTTTGAGCCCATAAAGCGCCTTAGAGAGCCTATAGACATGGTTAGGGTACTCACTGTCTTCAAAGCCGGGAGGTTGCTCAACATAGACGTCTTCCTTAATTGGTCCATTGAGGAAGGCACTCTTCACGTCCATTTGGTAAAGCTTGAAGCCATGGTAAGTAGCATAGGCTAATAATATGCGAATTGACTCAAGCCTAGCTACGGGTGCATAGGTTTCACCAAAATACAAACCTTCGACTTGGGAGTATCCCTTGGCCACAAGTCGAGCTTTGTTCCTTGTCACCACACCATGCTCGTCTTGCTTGTTGTGGAAGACCCATTTGGTTCCTACAACATTTTGATTAGGACGTGGAACTAAATGCCATACCTCGTTCCTAGTGAAATTGTTGAGCTCCTCTTGCATCACCATCACCCAATCTGAATCTTGTAGTGCTTCCTCTACCCTGTTTGGCTCAATAGAGGAAACAAAGGAGTAATGCTCACAAAAATGTGCAACACGAGATCTAGTGGTTACCCCCTTATGAATGTCGCCGAGGATGGTGTCGACGGGGTGATCTCGTTGGATTGCTTGGTGGACTCTTGGGTGTGGCTGTCTTGGTTCTTCATCCTCCTTGTCTTGATCATTTGCATCTCCCCCTTGATCATTGCCGTCATCTTGAGGTGGCTCATCATTTTGATTTTCTCCTTCATCAACTTGAGCCTCGTCCTCATTTTGAGTTGGTGGAGATGCTTGCGTGGAGGAGGATGGTTGATCTTGTGCATTTGGAGGCTCTCCGGATTCCTTAGGACACACATCCCCAATGGACATGTTCCTTAGCGCGATGCACGGAGCCTCTTCATCACCTATCTCATCAAGATCAACTTGCTCTACTTGAGAGTCGTTAGTTTCATCAAACACAATGTCACAAGAAACTTCAACAAGTCCTGAGGACTTGTTAAAGACTCTATATGCCCTTGTGTTGGAGTCATATCCTAGTAAAATAAAGCCTTCTACAGTTTTAGGAGCAAATTTAGATTTTCTACCTCTTTTAACAAGAATAAAGCATTTGCTACCAAAAAATCTAAAATATGAAATATTGGGCTTTTTACCGGTTAGGAGTTCGTAGGATGTCTTCTTGAGGATTCGGTGTAGATATAACCGGTTGATGGCATAGCAGGCGGTGTTGACCGCCTCGGCCCAAAACCGATCCGGCGTCTTGTACTCATCAAGCATGGTCCTTGCCATGTCCAATAGAGTTCGATTCTTCCTCTCCACTACACCATTTTGTTGTGGGGTGTAGGGAGAAGAGAACTCATGCTTGATGCCCTCCTCCTCAAGGAAGCCTTCAATTTGTGAATTCTTGAACTCCGTCCCGTTGTCGCTTCTAATTTTCTTGATCCTTAAGCCGAACTCATTTTGAGCTCGTCTCAAGAATCCCTTTAAGGTCTCTTGGGTTTGAGATTTTTCCTGCAAAAAGAATACCCAAGTGAAGCGAGAATAATCATCCACAATAACTAGACAGTACTTACTCCCGCCGATGCTTATGTAAGCTACCGGGACGAATAGGTCCATGTGTAGGAGCTCCAGTGGCCTGTCAGTTGTCATGATGTTCTTGTGTGGATGATGAACACCAACTTGCTTCCCAGCTTGACATGCGCTACAAATCCTGTCTTTCTCAAAATGAACATTTGTTAATCCTAAAATGTGCTCTCCCTTTAGAAGTTTATGAAGATTCTTCATTCCAGCATGGGCTAGTCGGTGGTGCCAGAGCCAACCCATGTTAGTCTTAGCAATTAAGCAAGTGTCGAGTTCAGCTCTATCAAAATCTACCAAGTATAGCTGACCCTCTAACACTGCCTTAAATGCTATTGAATCATCACTCCTTCTAAAGACAGTGACACCTATATCAGTAAAAAGACAGTTGTAGCCCATTTGACATAATTGAGATACGGAAAGCAAATTGTAATCTAATGAATCAACAAGAAAGACATTGGAAATGGAATGGTCAGGAGATATAGCAATTTTACCCAAACCTTTGACCAAACCTTGGTTTCCATCCCCGAATGTGATAGCTCGTTGGGGATCTTGGTTTTTCTCGTAGGAGGAGAACATTTTCTTCTCCCCTGTCATGTGATTTGTGCACCTGCTATCGATGATCCAACTTGAGCCCCTGGATGCATAAACCTACAAAACAAGTTTAGTTCTTGACTTTAGGTACCCAAACGGTTTTTGGTCCTTTGGCATTAGAAGCAAGAACTTTGGGTACCCAAACACAAGTCTTGGAGCCCTTGTGTTTGCCCCCAACAAACTTGGCAACTACCTTGCCGGATTTGTTAGTTAAAACATATGATGCATCAAAAGTTTTGAATAAAATGCTATGGTCATTTGATGCACTAGGAGTTTTCTTCTTAGGCAACTTAGCACTAGTTGGTTGCCTAGAGCTAGATGTCTCACCCTTATACATAAAAGCATAGTTAGGGCCAGAGTGAGACTTCCTAGAATGAGTTCTCCTAATTTTGCTCTCGGGATAACCGACAGGGTACAAAATGTAACCCTCGTTATCCTGAGGCATGGGAGCCTTGCCCTTAACAAAATTAGACAATCTTTTAGGAGGAGCATTAATTTTGACATTGTCCCCCTTTTGGAAGCCAATGCCATCCTTAATGCTAGGGCGTCTCCCACTATAAAGCATACTACGAGCAAATTTAAATTTTTCATTCTCAAGTTCGTGCTCGGCAATTTTAGCATCTAGTTTAGCTATATGATCATTTTGTTGTTTAATTAAAGCCATATGATCATGAATAGCATCAATATCAATATCTCTACATCTAGTGCAAATGGAAACATGCTCAATGGTAGATGTAGAGGGTTTGCAAGATTTTAATTCTACAATCTTAGCATGTAATATATCATTTTCACTTCTAAGGTTAGAAATAGTAACATTGCAAACATCAAAATCTTTAGCCTTAGCGAGCAATTTTTCATTTTCAATTCTAAGGCTAGCAAGAGAATTATTCAATTCTTCAATCTTAGCATGTAAATCATCATTATCATCTCTAAGATTGGGAATTGAAACATTACAAACATGAGAATCAACCTTAGCAATTAATTTGGCATTTTCATTTCTAAGGTTGGCAATAGTGTCATGGCATGTGCTTAGCTCACTAGATAATTTTTCACATTTTTCAACCTCTAGAGCGTAAGCATTTTTAACCTTAACATGCTTTTTGTTCTCCTTGATTAGGAAGTCCTCTTGGGAGTCCAAGAGATCATCCTTCTCATGGATGGCACTAATTAGCTCATTTAGTTTTTCCTTTTGTTGCATGTTGAGGTTGGCAAAAAGGGTTCGTAAATTATCCTCCTCATCACTAGCATTATCATCACTAGAGGACTCATATTTAGTGGAGGATTTGGATTTAACCTTCTTCCTTTTGCCGTCCTTTGCCATGAGGCACTTGTGGCCGACGTTGGGGAAGAGAAGTCCCTTGGTGATGGCGATGTTGGCGGCGTCCTCGTCGGAGGAGGAGTCGGTGGAGCTCTCATCGGAGTCCCACTTGCGGCACACATGGGCATCGCCACCCCTCTTCTTGTAGTGCCTCTTCTTCTCCTTTCTTCTCCCCTTCTTGTCGTCGCCCCTGTCACTGTCACTAGAAATAGGATATCTGGCAATAAAGTGACCGGGCTTACCACACTTGTAGCAAACCTTCTTGGAGCGGGACTTGTAATCTTTTCCCTTCCTTTGCTTGAGGATTTGGCAGAAGCTTTTGATGATGAGCGCCATCTCCTCGTTGTCGAGCTTGGAGGCGTCGATGGGTGTTCGACTTGGAGTAGATTCCTCCTTCTTTTCTTCCGTCGCTTTGAATGCGACCGGTTGTGCTTCGGACATGGAGGGGCCATCAAGCTCGTTGATCTTCTTTGAGCCTTTGATCATCAATTCAAAGCTCACAAAATTCCTGATTACTTCCTCGGGAGTCATTAGTGTATATCTAGGATTGCCACGAATTAATTGAACTTGAGTGGGGTTAAGGAAAACAAGTGATCTAAGAATAACCTTAACCACTTCGTGGTCATCCCATTTCTTGCTCCCGAGGTTGCGCACTTGGTTCACCAAGGTTTTGAGCCGGTTGTACATGTCTTGTGGCTCCTCCCCTTGGCGAAGATGGAAGCGACCGAGCTCCCCCTCGATCGTCTCTCTCTTGGTGATCTTGGTCACCTCATCTCCTTCGTGCGCGGTTTTTAGCACGTCCCAAATCTCCTTGGCGCTCTTCAACCCTTGCACCTTGTTATACTCCTCTCGACTTAGAGAGGTGAGGAGTATAGTGGTGGCTTGGGAGTTGAAGTGCTCGATTTGGGCCACTTCGTCCTCATCATAATCTTCATCCCCTACGGATGGTACCTGTACACCAAATTCAACAACATCCCATATACTTTTGTGGAGTGAGGTTAGGTGATATCTCATCATATCACTCCACCTAGCATAATCTTCACCATCAAACGTTGGTGGTTTGCCTAATGGGACGGAAAGTAAAGGTGTATGTTTAGGAATGCGAGGGTAGCGTAGGGGGATCTTACTAAACTTCTTGCGCTCATGGCGCTTAGAAGTGACGGACGGCGCGTCAGAGCCGGAGGTCAATGGTGATGAAGAGTCGGTCTCGTAGTAGACCACTTTCCTCATCCTCTTGTGCTTGTCGCCTCTCCGATGTGACTTGTGGGAAGAGGATTTCTTCTCCTTCCCCTTCCCTTTGTTGGAGGAGTCTTTCTTCTCCTTCCTCTTGTTGCGGGACTCTTCCGATGAAGTCTCCCTGTGGCTTGTAGTGGGCTTGTCGCCGGTCTCCATCTCCTTCTTGACGTGATCTCCCGACATCACTTCGAGCGGTTAGGCTCTAATGAAGCACCGGGCTCTGATACCAATTGAAAGTCGCCTAGAGGGGGGTGAATAGGGCAAAACTGAAATTTACAAAGTTAATCACAACTACAAGCCGGGTTAGCGTTAGAAATAGAAATGAGTCCGAGAGAGAGGGTGCAAAACAAATCGCAAGCGAATGAAGAGTGTGACACACGAATTTGTTTTACCGAGGTTCGGTTCTCGCAAACCTACTCCCCGTTGAGGAGGCCACAAAGGCCGGGTCTATCTCAACCCTTTCCCTCTCTCAAACGGTCCCTCGGACCGAGTGAGCTTCTCTTCTCAAATCAACCGGGAACAAAACTTCCCCGCAAGGACCACCACACAATTGGTGTCTCTTGCCTCGGTTACAATTGAGTTATGATCACAAGAACAAATGAGAAAGAAAAGAAGCAATCCAAGCGCAAGAGCTCAAAAGAACACAACAAATCTCTCTCGCTAATCATTAAAGCCTTGTGTGGAATTGGAGAGGATTTGATCACTTGGGTGTGTCTAGAATTGAATGCTAGAGCTCTTGTAAGGTGTAGAAGTGTGAAAACTTGGATGACTTGAATGTGGGGTGGTTGGGGGTATTTATAACCCCAACCACCAAACTAGCCGTTGGTGAAGGCTGCTGTTGACGGGCGCACCGGACAGTCCGGTGCGCCACCGGACACTGTCCGGTGCGCCAGCCACGTCACCCGGCCTTTAGGGTTCGACCGTTGGAGTTCTGACGAGTGGGCCCGCCTGGCTGTCCGGTGGCGCACCGGACATCCCCTGTAGGCTGTCCGGTGTGCCACCCGCGCGTACTCTGCTCCTCTGCGCGCGCTGGCGCGCGTTTAATGTTGTAGCAGGTGACCGTTGGCGCCGAATAGCCGTTGCTCTGCCGTTACACTGGACAGTCCGGTGTGCACCGGACATGTCCGGTGAATTTTAGCGGAGCGAATTCCCGAAGCTGGCGAGTTCAGAGTCGCATCTCCTTGGAGCACCGGACACTGTCCGGTGTTCACCGGACAGCCCGGTGAATTATAGCGCGGCGCCTCTGAGTTTTCCTGAAGGTGCGAAGTTTAGCTTGGAATCCCCTGGTGCACCGGACACTGTCCGGTGGTGCAACGGACACTGTCCGGTGGCACACCGGACAGTCCGGTGCGCCAGACCAGGGTGCCTTCGGTTGTCCCTTTGCTCTTTTGTTTGAACCCTTTCCTTGGTCTTTTTATTGGCTTATTGTGAACCTTTGGTACCTGTAGAACTTATAAACTTGGGCAAACTAGTTAGTCCAATTATTTGTGTTGGGCAATTCAACCACCAAAATCAATTTAGGAAATAGGTGTAAGCCTAATTCCCTTTCAATGGTGTTAAGTGCCGGTGGGCTCGGCCTTCTTATAAGTCTAAGTAACTCTTCTATACTTCTTACTGAGGATGGTCACTTGAGCTAGCATATATTTCAAACCTATACTTTTGTAATCACTCCGATAAAATAATGTAAATTTTTTGTAACTTGTAAAATTTGGTAATAAGATTTCCGCTGCAAAAATGTTGATGTGTGTGATTTGTATTACTTAATCCCGCGGTTCTGGTTGTAAGTGGTTTATCCGATGTCCTTGAGGCAATCGGACAGATCCTGTTAAGTTATCTGGTGCACATGCATAGCCGTCTGAGGTCTTTGGGACAAGGACAGGTGCATGTGGGCCCAATAACTTGGAGGTTCTGCCACAATTATTCATCATCTTCACTGCGAGCCGAAGTTGTCCATCTGGTGATAGCTTCAGCGTTTTACTCATCCTCTTTGGACCTGTCTTCATCTTGCGTGCCTTCGTCAAAAGGGAGAAGCTTGTATCTTGAAAATGAAGTTTCATGTAATAGCTTATACTGAAAACAAATAGTTAATTATGTTTTTGAGGACCTTCGGAAGGAGAAGACCCCCAACACATCCTTTTGTTTTGAAACACGTGTATCACCTAGCTCTTGCATAAGATCCAACAACCTCTACTTTTTGATATCTCTCTCTTCCACATAAGCAAAAATACCATGTAAGCAGGCTTAGAGAAACTCCAACAGGTCACTTAATTTTTTCTCCAAAATCTATTATTGGGGAGTGTTGTAAAACAAAATGCTACTAAAAATATAAAACCACATGAGTCTGCTAATAAATGTTCCCTAAAACCACATCTGTTTAAAATTGTGTGTTGCTCTAGATTCTCCTTGTAGCGCATGATAGCATGACAGCAAGAGCAGAAGAGCAAAACGACAGAAGAAAAAACAGATGCGATGGCAGCGAGCCGATTGAAAGGACTCGGGAACAGAGGACAGGGAAAGGTCCACCATGCTACGCTCTTGTAGTTGTCACGCGATCATATGTTCCCCTCGTAGCTGCTGTAGGCGCTACTGCGGCCGCCGTCGACGCTTCCGGTTGCTCCTTGCCTTTCCACCCCGCCTCCGCCAGCGTCATCCGACGGAGCGGGCTGGTGCCGCTAGATCACCTCCATCTCGCCACGCCACCTTGTCGCCTCCTCGTCCACCATGAACCATCGCATCAGGACGTCATCCGTTAGCGACTTGCAGACGCCCCTCACGACACCACCCTACAACTCCTTCGATCCCTCCTGTGTGTGGTAGAATGTGTGCTCCCATATGAGTTTTAGCGCGCAAGGGAGGGAAATAACAGGCCAACGATGATTGGGGAGGAATCTAGCTCTCGGATATTTACGGGAGAAAGAGCTCGGTTTACGTGGTCGCCAAAAGATTGGGGAGAAATGAAGACTTTTTACCGTAAAAGTTCTTTTCGGGTTGGTTTACAGGATGTGTTGGAGTTGCTCTTATAGCCCATTATTATTGTACTTGCTCTTATTGGCAACCAATAACACAGTAACCCGTTGTCCACGTGGTCCGAATGCCCGCTCTACCGTAGAAACTGACACGAATAGATAAATAGAAATCGAGCGCTGGCTGGTCGTGCCCGTGCGGAGGCAAGGCCTGAGCATGGTTTACAAAACCGGTAAAAACCGGCGGTAAATCGGTCGGTTTACCGAAACCGCCAGGGTGCGGTTTCGGTAAAACACCGAGTTTTTTTTTCAAAATTTGTTCTAATTTTAAAAAATTTGAAAAAAATCATAAAAACCGAAAACCGCTGGTAAACCGTTTTCTGGGACCGGTAAACCGTTATTTGAGAACGGTAAACCGCCAATTTTTGCTGGAAAACCGGATTTAATGCCAAAACTGAGTATTTAGTGGTCAATTTAGGCATATTAGTCTTTTTTACTATTATATGCTATATGTGAAGATGTTATATGTTATATGTGAAGATAAACCCGTAACTCAAGTCCAGTTTAGGCATTTAGTGGTTAATTTCGGTTTCATTTTCTGTCCAAGATGGAATCCATAGATTAAGTAGCTTCAGTTCTTCTAATAACCACCCGTCTAGATAAGACTCAATCTAGAACCCTTAGCTCCAGTTCTTCTATATGTGTTCCTAAGATTTGCTGATCAGGAGAAAAGTCCAACACTTGGTGAGGTGCACATGCAATACACAAACACCAAACACACATACCGATATGTTTTTTTATGGATAAATATTTATTTGCCGTTCTTGTTTTCTCGCTAATGTATCTCATATATTTTGTATAGACCTATCACTATCACTATAACGGATTGGAACAATACCACGATCCTTCCAACATGCCTTAGTACTATCACTATGACTCGAGATAAACATGTGAGTACTGTGAAATAAGTCGACCTATGTGTCATTGCCTCATTGGAGAGTTGTAAAAAACTTGTATTTGAGTATTGCGAAGTTCGTTCGTTGTTTGTTGCATGAGAACTGGAGTTTGTGGTTGCATATGTATGTTATATGTTATTTTGGTGAACACATGTCGTGTGAATCAATTAATATTTACCATGCAATGTGAATCGAGCAAACTACAAATAAATCTTGTCAAAATTTTCCATTTTTCTGTAAAAAACAGCAAAAACCGGTACATTTCACAGTTAACCGGCGGTTTAGATTGGTTTTTTGCCGATTTTTTACCGGTTTTTCGTCGGTAAACCGATTTAAATTTAAATTGATTTGAATTAGTCAAATCGGTTGGTTTTTACTGGTTTTTATATTTTACCGTGGGTAAACCGTTACCGGTGGTAGCGGTTTTCGCATAGAAAAACCGTGGTCCTGAGGCCGTCGGCGACAAGCCACAGTGCTACACACACCACACCGCAGGACCCAGGCCACACAGTACATGCACACCAACCCTCGCAGGGAAAACGCAACGCGCCAACGCCCGTCCGGTAGCGGCTGCCAGATGCGCCCCACCCATCTGCCGCATTCGTTAGCCGGTCCCCATCCCGCACCACCCCCAAAAGAAAAGCGAAGCTCACTTCCCTCGCCCCCTCTGCACTCCACACCGACACGCGACCGGCACGGCCTTTAACTACACCTTCCTACCACACCACGGGCTACTAGCTCACCCCACACCCCCAGAGCAGCAGGCCTGCCCAGCCGCGCGAGCTAGAGGCCGACCAGACCGACAATCGCTCGCTCGCAAATCCGCAATGGCGTCCATCATCGTGCAGGCGGTGGTGATCCTCCTGGACGTGATCGCCTTCGGCCTGGGCGTCGCCGCCGAGCAGCGCCGGAGCCGGGCCACCGTCACCCCGGACGCCGCCAAGGAGTACGACTACTGCGTCTACGACTCCGACATCGCCACGGGGTACGGCGTCGGCGCGCTGCTCCTCCTCGCCGCCGCGCAGGTGGTGCTCATGGTCGCCAGCCGCTGCTTCTGCTGCGGCCGCGGGCTCAAGCCGGGGGGCTCCCGCGCCTGCGCCCTCATCCTCTTCCTCTTCACATGGTAAACGAGCAAATCTCCAGCCGCCCTCTCTCTCTCTCTCTCTCCCTGTTCACAGTCATGCATGGAAATAGCCAGATCCACGCTCGGGTGGGTTGGATTCTGCTCTCTATCCCCATCGCTCGTCTACTTCTTACCTACGACTACGAGTAGATTGTAGTGGGATCTGCGCGTCGTTTTCAGCTAAGGGTCCGTTTTCCTTGGGCTGGTGGTCTTGGCCTGGATCTTGTGCTTTCCAACTGAATCTACACTTCTTAATTTCTAAGAAAAAGATGACAGAATGGTATGCTTTGGTATTTGTTTACACACGAATTGACTTATGTTGAGTTGTTCCGATGAACTGTTAAACCACATTGTTATTTTCTTTATACTCTGTCAGTGATTTGTTTATCTGTTTCTCTCCAGATTACCATGTGACAGTAGTAAGTGTATTTCCTAAGCAACTCCTAAAAGTCAACATCAATTTTAATAGCCTTGCTTTCTGGGTGTCCTTGACTAGCCACTAGCCAACCTTCTGGAGGAAGCATCTGCCACATAGTCTATTCGCAAAAGGCCACAGCTTAAATTCATTTGGAATCACAGCCTAAGTTCATCACAGCCTTCTGGAGCTGCGATGACATGAACATATATTACTCTTACAGTACCTACAGATTCGAGATACACTATATTTTTCTGGTACATGCTGGAACTAGAACTGAAAGTTTATTTAATATCGACTGCACTGCACTGCACTTCACTTCCCATACAAATGTTTGCCAATGACACAAGTCTTCATCCCCAATGGCAGGGTGGCATTCCTCATCGCGGAGGCGTGCCTGCTGGCAGGATCAGTGCGCAACGCGTACCACACCCGGTACAGGGGCATATTCTACGGCGAGTCGCTCTCATGTGAGACGGTGCGGAAGGGCGTCTTCGCGGCTGGTGCGGCCTTCACCTTCTTCACGGCCATCCTGGGCGAGGTGTACTACCTCAGCTACTCCAAGTCCCGGGACGCCGCCGGTGGTGCCCCCTACGGCGGCTCCAGCATTGGCATGGGCCCTTACAACTAACTAAAGGCCGCCCCCGGTCGCTTCATGCTGGAGGAATGCAGCAGTGTTCTTTTTGACGTTGCCTTAGTAGGGACACGCTGTAATTGGTTATTGGATCCGCTGTTTTTTGTTTAGGTTCTTGTATGAGGTTACTACTTGGTTGGGCTGTATACTGTTTGGATTGTTGGGTTGGACCCTGGACATGGATATACACGTATCGTAGTATGCTATGCTGTCCATAGATATGCACGTCTTTCTCATGTTTTCGCTCGCTTCGTCCTGCCCTGCCCTGGTCTCGCCATTCACCATTTTACTGATGGTGGACATGTCTCGGCATCCACCACTTACTGATGACGATCATGTCGTTTTTTTAATAAAAAAACAGCATTATATTAACAAGTGTTGCAAAGGATGGCACGGATTATATCTGGAGTATCATCTTGTATCAGAGAACTGATCAGCTAATCTAACCTAGTCATTACATGAGCTGCCTCATAGCCAAATCCTAAAGGTATGCATGGAAGAACGGGACTTTCACCTCACTAAGTTTTTGGCATCGCAAATGATGATGACTCTAATGTAAGATCTATCAAGTTTTGGGGATTTTTAACTTCTTGATAATGGTTTGACAGTACAAAAATACGATAATATTATATCTAAGTTTTTGACATCGCAAATGATGGATCTAATGTAAGATCTACCGACTTTTGGGGAGTGTAACTTCTTGATAATGGTTTGACAATCTGAAACTACAATGATATTGTTGGGGACTTGTTCTCAAATACTTCGGATTAAAAACAAGGCAACATAAAAAGTGTTAAATGATAAGGTCCTTCGTCCCTCGAAGCATTATTTCCCTTCAGGATATAATGTACTCCGGACGAAGGTCACAGATAATATACCTTCGTAAGTGCGATAAGTTATGACGAAGGACTTATGAGCAACATTAAAAGTAATATAAACATTTAAACTTTATCATCATGTCATTTCTATTTTATTATCGTATATCAATAGAAATGATTTCAAATTACAAATGTACCTTCGGGTTGCAGAAAGACAAAAGTACACGGATGACGCAAAAGTAAATGCCAGATCAGCGTGAACAGTACGGGAGTACTGTTCATCTATTTATAGACGCGGGACGCAGCCCACGTAAAATTACATTCATGTCCATTACATTTGCCAATGACTTATGGAAATCTGTCAAGGCCCAAGTAGTCTTTTCATCTTTAAGTCGGTTCCCCTCTCTGCTATCGCGACGAAGCTTCCCTGCGCACAGCTTCGGCTGTGCACCATCCTTCGTGGAGCTCGGTAATCAGCCCGTCCTCCATTTTAATCCCCCTTCGTCTGGTTCAGGCTTCGTCCTGACCGTACTTCATGTTCATAATTCTGAGTCCGAAGATACCTGTTCACATAATCCACTTGGAAAACATTGTCAAATCATGTTTTTGAGGACCTTCGGAGGACGAAGGCCCCCAACAGTAGCCCCTCGCAATATTAATTTGTTAATGATAAATTCAGATTACGATATGGACGAAGGCCTTGAGCCGAAGGTCCGAAAAAACACCTTCCCTTTGCTAGAATAGCAACATTCACTGACAAGCGGGGTCTTTCAATTTTCAACGCCCTGGGGGTATAAATAAGATCATACCGCAAACTTATTTGGTACGCACACTTGCCATCTGCTTCGGCCCACTAAATTTTTAGCTCTTGTGCACTAAGATTTGCTGATCTTTTTGATTTTGAAGCTTCGGCCTTGAAAACAGTTTTTTAGCGTTTCCGAAGATGTCTGAAGGTAAGAAGATCCCTGCTGAGACGAAGCTGAGTCTCGACGAAGAGAAAAACTTGGGGTTCCTTATAGCGATGGCGGAGACCAATACGGAGAAAATCACCAAGGAGATTCTTGAAGGTTTGTCCGAAGATACTGGTGACAGCGACAGTTATGATGTAGAAAGTGGTGGGGAAGAGTCCGAAGATCGACCATGGCGGCCAAGTCACACGGTTTTCGGAAAAACCACTATTAAGCAGAATCATATTGATAATATGAGGGGGAGGTATTTTCGAGATATATCTATTGTGAGGGTTGATGCTGGAGAAAAGACTTCTCCCACTCCCGAAGAAGATGAAGTCGTAATCTTCCGAAGCTTTCTCAAGGCTGGGCTTCGATTCCCCCTAAGCAACTTTGTTGTTGAAGTCCTGAAGACATTTCAAGTCTACCTTCATCAAATTACTCCCGAAGCTATCATAAGAATGGGGATGTTTGTCTGGGCTGCGAGAAGCCAAGGTTTAGAACCAAATGCTAAAAGCTTTTGCAACATTCATGAGTTGTTATATGAGACGAAGCCCTGGGGGAAAGAACAATATCACAACAACTTTGGGTGTTACAGCTTCGGTGCCCGCTCCGGGTCAAGCCGCCCTGTGCCGACCTTTCGGAAGAGGTGGCCCGGAGCCTGGATGACTGAATGGTTCTATGTAAAGAATGACTTAACAGCGCAAGAAGATGTCAAGAGTATCATTATGCGCCCCATCTGGCAACGCTTCGGACTTCGAAGGCCGAAGGTTGAAATGGATGAAGCAGCCGAGGAATGCCAAAGAGCCTTCGGCGTAGTCTGCTCTTTTATTGGGACAAGGGACTTGATTCAAGAACATATTGCCTTCAGGGTGTGGCCACTTGCAGGAAAGTGGGAAATGCCGAAGGAGACCATCAAAGAGTCCGACGAAGGCGGACTGGTCAGACTGAAATACACATTCAAATACGGGGATAAATTTGTTGAACCTGATGACGACTGGTTGAAAAACATTGAAACATTAAGTGACGAACTGCTTGGGGTGTACTCGAAGGCCGAGAACACTGCGTTATCAGCAGCCTTCGGAGGCCGAAAGAAGAAAAGGCTCAACCGGGTTTTTGACGCAGTCGGGTTCGTCTACCCTGACTATCACTATCCGGTGTCGGGTCGTAAAAGAAAAAATACTTCTCCTGCGACAGAAGCTACCACGAGTGCCACTAGCGAGCCAGCGCCGCAAAGGAAAAAGATAAAGGTGCTCACCCACCGAGCGCGTTTTATTGAGCCGGCCACAGTGCCAGAATTTATTGGTGAAGTCTCTTTGGCCTCTGAAGCTACAGAACCAGCTCCAGTGCCGAAGATGGAAGAAAAGACTGAAGCGCCTTCAGCAGAAAAAGCAGAGAAACCGAAGATTGAAGAGGCAAAAATATCGGAAATCTTAAGTCCTTCAGCAAATGTCGAAACAATAAAAAATCAAAAGGGCCCGTCGGTGACCCCGAAAAGAAAAAGAATGGTGAACGTGCTAGATGTTTTGGAGACAATTAAGTCTTCAAGCACAACTCCAAAGAAGACTATTGAAGTTGCTGAAGTGTCTACCGAAGCTGTGGTTGCCGAAGCTTCGAAGCAACAACCTGAAGCTGAAGCTGGGCCTTCAGAGCCCACCAAGGAACAATCTTTGGAAACAAAAATATCAGAACCAAATTTGGTTGAAGAAATTGACACTGCCGCCCCCGAAGCTCCTTCCAACATATGTGATTACATCGTGCGACATGCTTCGGGGAAGAAATTATCTGAAGAAGAGATTTATGAAGCCAATCACTATGCCAGAGAGTTAAAATATCCGAAGGGAGCAGTGGTGTTCAATGGGACAAACGAAGATGACTTCCTATACTGTCTCCCTGACAACAAAGAATTATCTGTCTGCCGGGAGATGGCTAGGAGTATGGGGTTTCCAAAGCTTGAAGCTGGTCTATGCGCTATGACGAAGGAAGATCTCGCGGATAGTCTTGCATATAATAGCCTGAAGGTATGGGAATTAGACGTTTGAAAAAATTTTACAATACGTAATTCATTCCTTTATTCTTATATGGATTCTTTTTTGTGTAGGGTTTAATCCTAAGCAACGCATTAAGAGCACAAAAGAGTGCCGAAGATGAGAGCTACGAAATTGCGTTCAACAATTTACGATCAGAAGTTATTAAACTGAGAAACGAAGCTCTAGAAAAAGATAAAATTCTGCTTACATTAGTAGACAAGATGAAAAAGGACGAAGCTGCTGCAAAGATTCAGGCCGAAGCTCACAGACGCGAAATTAAAGATCTTCAGAAGCAATTGGCCCGGGCGAAAGAAGAACGCATACTTGAAGAAACAAGACGTGAATGTAGCGACCAATGGGCTGATCATTTGGAAGCAACCGTGGAAGAGCTTCGGTCTTCTAAGAAAAGATGCTACGAAAAATCCATGGAATGCGTAAAGAAGATAAAGACCAGCTTCGCCAGCGTGGGCGCATTTTCCAGTGAAGAGAATTTCTCAAGAGGCAATCCCGAAGGTCCAATGGAATGGATCAGTCACGAAGCAGAGGCCTTCGAGGAAATCCTGAGTAGCCGCGGTGACATCTGCGCTTTTTCGGGCGCCAGAGGAGTTGCTACTGTCTTGGAGAAGAAAGGTTGTGAACATGTAAAATCTTTAGCTCAGTCCGAAGCTGCCTTATCCTCCGAAGACATCAAAGACCCCTCGGCCGAAGCAAGCATGGTTGGTGGCAAATTCTTTACTGATGTCTGGGACAACGGCGGCCGAGAAATGGCGCAAGAAATTATTCAAAGGAGTGAAAAAGGCATCCATGATGCTAGGAAAGTGACAGAAGTTGCCGAAGGGCAAATAGGTATTAATTAGTCGCTCTTATTGTGTTGTAATTTTTATTTCAAACTTTGCTCGCGGTTTGTAATAGTAATGCAAAAATATTCTCTTCCCTCAGAACCTGCTGGATCGTCTGTTGACCCTCACACAAAAGAGGATGACGAAATCAAACAAATGGCCGAAGCTATCATGGATAAAGTTGTTGAACAACTTCTAAATGAGGCTGCCGAAGTAGTATTAAGAGAAGACTAGGTGTTATTAGAAAAAACATTTGAAGTGTGATCTATGTAATATTTTGTACATTTGAATGTAATATACAAGTCTCTTTTCATTATTCAATTCTTTACGATGCATGAAATTCTACATACATACCATTTTTGAGCCTTCGGCGAAAAAACACCTTCCCTTCTTTTCATGCTTCGTGAAGAAGACATTCTCCGTTAAAACCATTCTGATGACTCACGTCCACGCTTCGTGAAAACATTCTCCGAAGCTGTGCAATTTCGATATTACTCTGATGAAGCACGTCCATGCTTTGTGAAAACATTCTCCGAAGCTGTATTCCGAAGATTATCATTGTATTCCCTCGTGACTTTACTCAATTTTCACTTTCTCAAAGCGTCCTTTCGAAGGTTGATACTGTGTCCCCTTCTTTTGCCATATGCAACATGATGTATGATGCTTATGCTATGCAAAATGATGTGATGATGTTATGTTATGCAAATGACGTTTGTTCCGAAGATACACACAAAATATCTTTGTAAGCTCTGCATTCCCTTAGGAACGTCTTTGGAGCTTCTTCGCCTTTTACTTAGGCGGTATCAGCGTTGACTTTTCGCTGTAAGCTCTGCATTCCCTTAGGAACGTCTTTGGAGCTTCTTCGCCTTTTACTTAGGCGGTATCAACGTTGACTTTTCGCTGTATGCTCTGCATTCCCTTAGGAACGTCTTTGGAGCAAAAAACTTACACTGCGCTCCCTTTGGAACGGCTTTTTGTAACTTCAGCAACTTACTCTGCGTTCCTTAGAACGACTTTTTGTTGCTTCGAAGGATTTTTAATGATTCGAAGGTCCTCCTTGTTACCGCAAATTTTTAAGCTTCAGCAACTTAAGCCTGTGGAGAAAATAGGTTTTCCTGATAACCAACCACGAAGCTATTACATGAAAACTGAAATGTTCTTTATTACACAGAAAATAGAACTAAACGGAAAAGACTACTATCAAAGTAGGATATTTGTCAATAAATGTGCTTCGACTCTGGCACAATACTATTGACTGTGCGAGCTTCAGATTGCTCTCTGAGATCCCTTTGGTGCGGAACATATTGGCTCCCTTCTGGCTGTTGGCCTTGTTGCAGCGGAGGTGGGGGCGGGGGCTGTTGCCATGAAGCTTGAGGTTGACTCGCCGAAGCTACGGAAACTGCAGGGTGGTTGCCCACGTATTCCGGGATGTAAGGCTGATGGTACGAAGCAGTATGCATGACCTGCTTCGGCTGGCCCTGTTGCGCTGCAGCTTCTGCTAGCTCCTTTTGTTTCTGGATGGTAACATGGCACATCCTGGTGGTATGGCCCTTGTTTTCACCACAGAATAAACAAAATACCCTCCTTGGTTGATCTCCAAATCTTCCGCCGAAGCCCCTGGCGCCTCTGCCTCTTGGAGCTGGTGGCCGGAAGAAAGTTTGCTGTTGCGCCGAAGCCTATGAGGAGCTCTGCGGTCTGTTCTGCTGACTCCCCTTATCATCATTTTGAGTGGAGTTGTGGATGGACCTGACATGCCTCGGATAAAATCTTCCTCCGAAGCCCCTGGTCATTTCAGAAAATCTGAAAGCCTCCTCCCTTCTTTGGCGAAAGTCATTGTCGGCACGAATGTACTCGTCCATCTTTTGGAGCAGCTTCTCCAGAGTCTGAGGAGGCTTGCTAGCAAAGTATTGAGCTGCAGGTCCAGGACGAAGCCCCTTGATCATGGCTTCGATGACAATTTCATTGGGCACCGTTGGTGCTTGCGCCCTCAAACGCAAGAACCTTCTGACATACGCCTGAAGGTATTCTTCATGATCCTGAGTGCACTGGAACAAGGCTTGAGCAGTGACCGGCTTCGTCTGAAATCCTTGAAAGCTGGTTAACAACATATCCTTCAGCTTCTGCCATGAAGTGATCGTTCCTGGTCGAAGGGAGGAATACCAGGTCTGAGCAACACTCCTGACGGCCATAACGAAAGACTTTGCCATGACTGCAGCATTGCCACCATACGAAGACACTGTTGCTTCGTAACTCATCAAGAACTGCTTCGGGTCTGAATGGCCATCAAACATGGGAAGCTGGGGTGGCTTATAGGACGGAGGCCAAGGTGTAGCCTGCAGCTCAGCGGACAGAGGAGAAGCATCATCGAAAACAAAATTTCCATGATGGAAATTGTCATACCAGTCATCTTCGTTGAAGAAGCCCTCCTGATGAAGGTCTTTTTGTTGAGGCCTTCGGTTCTGCTCATCGTGGGTAAGATGACGGACTTCTTCAGAAGCTTCGTCTATCTGCCTTTGCAGCTCAGCTAGCCTGGCCATCTTTTCTTTTTTCCTCTGCACCTGTTGATGAAGCATCTCCATATCCCTGATCTCTTGGTCTAGTTCATCCTCCTGAAGCGTCGGGCTGACGGCCTTCCTCTTCTGGCTTCGGGCCTCTCGAAGAGAGACGGTCTCCTGGTTGGGGTCCAGCGGTTGCAGTGCTGCAGCCCCAGTCGCTGAAGCTTTCTTCGGCGCCATAGCGAGGGTCTATAGCTTCCGAAGGTGTTCGAAAAACTCGAAATGGAAGTGAGTTCACCGGAGGTGGGCGCCAATGTTGGGGACTTGTTCTCAAATGCTTCGGATTAAGAACAAGGCAACATAAAAAGTGTTAAATGATAAGGTCCTTCGTTCCTCGAAGCATTATTTCCCTTCA
Organism: Zea luxurians; assembly: GCA_029449295.1. Lineage (NCBI taxonomy): Eukaryota > Viridiplantae > Streptophyta > Magnoliopsida > Poales > Poaceae > Zea > Zea luxurians. The sequence continues at coordinate 19,497,178 of JAOPSE010000034.1, read as the reverse complement.
GGATATAATGTACTCCGGACGAAGGTCACAGATAATATACCTTCGTAAGTGCGATAAGTTATGACGAAGGACTTATGAGCAACATTAAAAGTAATATAAACATTTAAACTTTATCATCATGTCATTTCTATTTTATTATCGTATATCAATAGAAATGACTTCAAATTACAAATGTACCTTCGGGTTGCAGAAAGACAAAAGTACACGGATGACGCAAAAGTAAATGCCAGATCAGCGTGAACAGTACGGGAGTACTGTTCATCTATTTATAGACACGGGACGCAGCCCACGTAAAATTACATTCATGTCCATTACATTTGCCAATGACTTATGGAAATCTGTCAAGGCCCAAGTAGTCTTTTCATCTTTAAGTCGGTTCCCCTCTCTGCTATCGCGACGAAGCTTCCCTGCGCACAGCTTCGGCTGTGCACCATCCTTCGTGGAGCTCGGTAATCAGCCCGTCCTCCATTTTAATCCCCCTTCGTCTGGTTCAGGCTTCGTCCTGACCGTACTTCATGTTCATAATTCTGAGTCCGAAGATACCTGTTCACATAATCCACTTGGAAAACATTGTCAAATCATGTTTTTGAGGACCTTCGGAGGACGAAGGCCCCCAACAGATATTATATCTAAGTTTTTTTACATCGCAAATAATGGTTCTAATGTAAGATCTATCAATTGCTGAGGGATTGTAACTTTTTCATAATGGTTTGATCATCTGAAACTACAATGATATTATATCTAAGTTTTTTTACATCTCAAATGATGGCTCTAATGTAAGATCTATCAAGTTTTGGGGATTGTAACTTCTTCATAATTGTTTGACAATCCAAAACTACAATGATACTATGAAAATTATGTTCTTTTGCAAAAACAACACCGCGTCAAACTGTCAACATTATGTTCTTTTGCAGCAGCAACAACAACACACCAAACTACCAACTCAGGTACTTGAACCCTCCATGAATCTTCTTACAAAAAGTCGTTTTTGAAATCCCTTTTATGATCACACATCATAATTCCAACCCCAACTGAGATGGCTTTTTACATGTGATGACATATGTTAGAACTAGGAAAGCGAATGGTGTTTAAACCCTAGTAGCCAGATGCGGTAGAGAACATGATATAGGTGTATCCTTTTGATATTGAGTATAGGTATGTCGTAATATAAAAGGGAATGCAACACGAATGATTAGAAAAGTCTCATGTGTTCAAACTAACCAAACCCTAAGTCTAACATGAGAGAAACAATTACTCAACACTTGCACTAGTTGATCTTTAGGCTTGTTAGTTGGGTTGGATAGCCCTCAAAATAAGCTTTCTAAAAAGTCCAAGATATTCGAAAACAGAATATGGTGTAAAAAGTTATGGGGTTTTTATGAGTTGATGTGTACTATTTTTCCATGATGCAGAAATTCTACACTTCGTAGATCATAACAGCTAGCTTTAGAGCTTCAACGACTAGTTTGAGAGTGAGGGTATATATACCCATCCCACGACCATTGAAGAGATTGTTGGTGTCCAAGTGAACCTAGAAACATTCCAAGCTTTGTGAGAGCTCTCCCAACCATTTCTCAATGAGAGTGAACTACTTAGTGAGGGATTAAGTGTTGAGGTGAGGGATTAAGAGTTGGAGAGCATTTGAGAGCAAGCCAAACATTGGGAACCTACAGGACTTTGTTATACTTTATGAAATGTTTGTTACTTGAGGGGGAAGCCTCTTAGACAGCTAGATGTTGCCCTTATGAGCTTCTGAGTTTGTGGTGAGTCTCAAAAAATTTATTTTACCCTTTGTGAAGCTACTAAAAATCCTTAAGCTTGCCTCTTATTCGAAAAGCAAAACTCCATTTTCACTTGATCTGCTTTTGTATTTGTTTGTGATTGTCAATCACAGAACATCACCAAACATATCTACAAGTTTCGGTTTAAGTTAGAAATCTAGGCATGCTTGTTATTGCGAAGTTTCCACGTATTTATGAAGTCATGGGAAGTGGAAGTTTCGTATATGTCGGTACCCTGAATATAGGGTACCCACTCCTGCTATGTCAAGGTGATCCCTCGGGGGGCCACCGTTAAGGGTTTCATGGGCATCCGGCCTAGTACGAGGCTAAGGCCCACCATATGGAGTCATGACCTAGATCGTCGTCTCCATCAAGCCCCATAAAGGGAGGAATCAACAACTTCAGCTATAGGTCTAGGATCCTGCAATTAGGACCTAGACCTCCTTGTGACCCATTGGATCCCTAGACAAAGAGATTCGGAGGGAACATAAAGCCCTGGAGAAGGCACTCTCTGGTTATAGCTCCAAGCCTTCAGAATGGCTCTAGGCATGGAAGACACCATCCAGACCTCAGCCCAGGTGAGGTTTGGAGTCTCCACGTGTCCAAGCAAGGGAAACAGGAGCCTGGACCCCCCCTCGGGTGCGGGTCAAGCCCACGATCAAGAAATACTTAGGGAAACAGTGTTACCACTTATCCCTTGGCCTGCCCCTCACCTAGGCAGGGGTCCAGTGCTAACACGTGGCTCATTTTCCTATTCCATATTGTAAACTCTCTTAGGCCCACCTCTTAGGGCCTGAACTCTCTTGTAGTGTGCCTCCCTTGGACTATAAAAGGGATATCTCTTGCTCCGTAGTAGGGGGGAGGTCAACTCACACTCAGACCTTCGACTCCCTAGTTCTCAAGCAATACAACACACAGTGGATGTAGGGAATTATGCTCTAGTGGCCTGAACCACTTTAAACCTTGTATTCTTATGTACATCTAGAACGTTAGGCAATCACCTAAGTCTACTCCTCATATGAGGACCAGTGCGGGTGCAATCAGCCACCCGACTAGAGGATTCTCTCCTCCGACATTTGGCGTGCCAGGTAAGGGGAAGGCTCCAGAGCCTAGCCCTTCGATTGAGATGACATCACACTCACCTTCCAGCAAGCTCGGTCAGGGCAAGCTCGCCGACGTTTAGCGCAAGGCGAAAAAGCGATGCCTCAAGTGACTCGCCATTGATCTCAAGTAGCGCCTTAATAGGCGCGCTGTTGCCATCAAGCAAGGGCGACAGAGGCCTCACCTATGGCATTTGAGATTGCTCCCATCAGCATCCCGTAGGCTCCATGTAGCATCCCAAAAATTCAAATCTTGGAATTATCTCAAACTCGCTCTAAATTCAAAATGAATTTCAAATTTCATTTCAAAAGGTTTGTTTGCGAGTTGATATCAACAAATAAAATTATAGTGGTCTATATTCTCTCTAAAATCTCCTCAAAATATCCTACAAATATTTCCCCAGTGATCACCCTCAAACTCTTTCAGAAATACTGCCCAAATATTCCACCGATATATGTCCAAGTATTTTCTTCCTGAGAAATACCTTCAGAATCATTTTTCAAGTCCCTACAAATATTTTCTCCATAACTTTCCTCATGCTCATACGTATACGTATGCCTTCGGTGTCATACGGTGAGCTCTACAAGCTAATTACACTTATATAAGACAAATCCATGCTAATCTCCCACTAATCCTCTCATCCTCCCACTAATACCCTCATCCCTCCCCCTAATCCCCCACCATGGCTATAAATAGAGGGGCAAGGGCCTCCTCTCATCCCACCCCAAGCCATTTCATGGCAACTCCCTCCCCCCCACATGCCCACTCCCACTCCACTTCCCACACAAGCACACATAGCACAAGGATCGTTCGGTCGTTCTTCGATCGTTCGTCCACCCGTTCTTAGTTTGTTCGTTCGTTCGTTCGATCGTTCGATCATTCGTCTGATCGTTCATGGTTCGTTCGTCCGTTCGTTCGATCGTTCGTCCGTTCGTTCGTCCAAATAATCTTTTTCCTGTCGTTATGCTGCCGAAATTCTGATCGTTCGTTCGTTCGATCATTCGATCGTTCATCGTTCGTTCATAGTTCCTATTCATCGTTCATCGTTCGTTCATCGTCACTATTCATCGTTCATCGTTCGTTTATACGAACTATTCACCATCACTATTCACCGTCACTATTTATCGTTACTATTCATCGATCATCTGATTACCCCAAATTTCAACTACTCATCCGTCATGCTGTCCAGTCCACCTAAGACCAGCCAGACCCATATTCCAGTCATACGAACTCCGGTGACTGTGATTTTCCTTCTAGTAGGGAACTTCCCATCTGGTCACCCATCCCAGATTTCTCCAAGTTGAGCACGCTTAACTTTGGGATTCTTTCAAGCCAGACTTCCAAAAAGAAAGGCGAACCATGTTTGTATGGATACGTCTTCAATCCTATAAAACCTGGCCCAAGATACCACAGCCTACTCGGACCAGAATACCACAACATTCCAGCTATTTGGGTCCCACCTTACTGTTGTCTGATGAGACACAGTAGGTAGGAACAGTTTCCACCAACATAAACCTCTGCCCAAGAAAAGCCCAAAAATAATTCCTCGCACCCCGCTCAAAAATACATGATTTTCCAAATATCTCTAAATATTCAAATTCTAGAATATTCCTTTCCTTTTCTTTTTATCCCTATGATTATAAAATCCAAAACTCTTCCATCCAAACTCAGATTTCAGTCATTCTTGTTTCTAAAATTCTTGTCAAACTATTCCCTATCCAACCATGTCATCCCTTAAGCATGGTTTATATTCCAGAAAACTCCCAAAATACTCTTGTCCCATATTCTGCCTATAACTCTCCTGTCCGTGCTAAGTCAGACGATTCTTTCGTCACTATTCTCACCAATAGTGAACTTCACTGAGCTACACCACATACACCCAGCTATAAATACACCCAGCTACCCTCTCCCACTCCACACACTCAACACCCTCAGCCAAGGCAAACACCCCACCCACTCAGTTACTCCGCTCTGCCGGCTACACGCACAGTGTCACTTCGCCTCCAGTCCACCTTCCTGGTAAGCATTTCCGCTCCACCACTAGTAGTACCTCAACACCACATGACACAGATTCTACTCAAGACTCTGCCCATCCATATATCGCTATTCTGACCACTATACTAAATATTTGTTGGTATACTTGCTTGTTTGTATGTTGCTTGTTCATGTTGCATAGTTATCGGAGCGTTCGTGTCGTCTCGTGGAGGCCAGATCTGCAAGTCTATGCCAGGCAGTGGAGCTAGACGCCAGTTCCGCGAGCTCCTCTTCCCCCTTCGCTGGATAAGCATGGCAAGCTCACTGGATCCCTTTGATGCATAAATTACCTATTGTCACACCCGGTTTTAGAAGGCAAGCTGAATGTGTACCATGTACGTGCCAGGATCAGCAATTCACGTACACAGCAGTTACATAACATGGACATCATCACACAGTGCTCAAATAGCATTAAAAAGGGAAATAATAGTCGATTACATCATATGTCTGAGACATCCACATAGTCTTTACAATAAATCAAAGTGCGGAAAAGAAACGTAGATAAACGCAGCCTTCACAGACAGCCGACTGGGGGTTGCTGCTAACCCACACCTAGAACTTACATAATCTTGGAACTCCTGGTGATCTCCTTCCATAGCTTCATCCTCTCCTGAGCCGAGGTTGCAATGCTGACAACCTGGGGGGGGGGTTTGGTGTGTAGAGCAAGGGTGAGTACACATCAACATACTCAGCAAGTATCCTGTTTGGCTGTAGTGGACTAGCTTTATGTGGGGGTAAGTCAAGCAGTTGCTTTTAGTTGGTCAGATTATTATTACTAGTAGAGAAAGCCAAGTTTTAGATTTAACCCACGTTATTAACCCAAACGTACTCCTTTCCAAACGGAAAGAGTACCACTTACCATTACCAGAGTCAATTCCAAGAACCATCAATCTCATTGCCACCTGAAATCCGAACATCTCTGATCAAGTACCACTAATCACTGGAGCTCCCTTGGCCGCTCATAACCATGAGCACGACTGATATATTAGTTTTCTAACACTCTGTAGAGGTTGTGCACTTTACCCACAAGCCGTGATTTCCCTTTCTGCCCGGAGATCATGACTCTCCATTGATCACTACCAAGGTGACCCAGCAGGATATCACTACGTAGCCTTTACAAAGATTCCCCGGGGCTGTAGCCGCCCGTTAGGTTTCCTAAATGTACCACACTCCTCCCCAAGGGACAAATCAACCTTGGCAGAGCGAGCCGCATACACTGAGCCCCATTGATGGCACGACGGCTAAGCGAACTACACCCCGGTTCCTCTAATTATTCAGCTAAGGGCGTCCCACTCCACCCTCATGGTTGCACTGTTTTCCCGGGCAGTCATCCAACGAACAGGTCCTTACGGAGAGGCACTCGAGAAACCGCTCGAGCCCCCTTGAAGACCACAAGTATAACATCATAATAAACGAAGGGAAAACAGCGTATCATTGATAATTCTCATCATGTTCATTGATTAGAGTTGAGCAATAGCATAAGACTAAGCAATAATAATCCAACCCAAATAGGTAAACAAGGACACAGATAACAAAAACTAGTAAATCCTTAGGTATAAATGTGTAATGCGGGAGGTGAATTAAAGAATGTATAGGACAGAGATAGGTCAAGGGACACTTGCCTTCACCAACCGACTGCTGCTCAGGGGCTTCTCCTACGAGTTCTTCGGGCTCTTCAACCGGATCGTTCTCTATGCGAGCGCAAACATACATACATCCACACATTTAATACAAAAGAACAATACACCATACAATAGAATGCAGTAAATAAACAGACGTTCCACGCGGGTTCGCAATTAAGGCTAAGAGAGAAAGAGAAAAAGACAGTCGAGGAACGATCACGTTACATGATTATGAATTAAATTACTCGCTCAATGGAAGGGAATTAATTTGGACACTACGTTTTGGCATAAAGTAAAGTCAAGTTCCACATTTAATTATTGTAAACAATTGAAGATGACTGAAAGGGAGTGGTCGCACGTCGAGACGTACGACACGACATTTAGATTGAATTAAGAAGTAAACGACTCGCCGCGCGATAGAGCGCACAACGAGACACTTGCATTAATTATAAAGAGACGTTAAGCATCGCACGACGAAGCGCACGACGACATACGTCAACAGAGCTGAGTTTAAAGTGGAACGTCGCGCGACTGGACACGCGACGTCACACATTAAACAACCTGAAATTAAAATGGATCGTCGCGCGACGAAGCGCGCGACATAGCACATTAATAGAATCTGAAATTAGACAAATTTGTCGCGCGACGAAGCGCGCGAAGCAGCACGCTAACTAACAGAGTTTGAAATTAACTACAACAAAAAATAATCACCGCGCGCGTGGGTTTGCGCACGCGGGAACGCGTTAGGGGGTAAACGGGGCTACGCGAGTCGCGCCAGGGCCAGGACGTCGCACGCAGGGGGCCGCGCGTAGGGGCCGAGCCACCGCGCCGGGGCAGAGGACCACGTCGGGGGCCGAGGGCCGCGCCAGGGCTGCGCCGGGGCCACGCCGGTGGCCGAGCCGCCGCGAGGGAGGGAGCAGGGGCGGGGCGGGCCGCGCCAAAGCCGGGGCGAGCGCCGCTGCGCAGGGGCGAGTGGGCCGCGCCGCATCGGGAGGGGCAGGGGCGAGCCGCCGCGCCGCCGGGCGGGGGGGGGGGGGGGGGGGGGGGGGGGGGGCGGGGGGCGGAACGGGGCGCGCTGCCGCGCGGGGAAGGGGAGGGGCATGGGCAAGCCGCCGCGCCGCGCCGGCAGGGGAGGGGCGGGGACGGGCGCCGCCACGCAGGGGCGGGCAGGGGCGAGCCGCGCCACCGTGGGGGGGGGGGGGGGCAGGGGCGAGCCGCGCCACCGCGGGGGAGCAGGGGCGCACGCAGGGGAAGAAGAAGGGAGAGAGAGAAGGGAAGGGGAAAACTCACCTCCGGGGATCCAAATCCCGGTGATCTCGACTCCAAACCCTAGGGCACCACGGGGAGGGAGAGAGAGAGGTGGAAGAAGGAGAGGGAGGTTACTGCGCGGGAAATCCAAATGAGAGAGGGAGAGGAGGAGGGGCGCATGGGGGGGGGGTGAGGCATCGGGGACGCGCGGGCCAGGCCGGGCCGGGCTACATCGCGGATCAAAACCCACGACACGCACGACCATCAAACGGAATTAAATCACGAACCGAAATCCGAAACGGAACGAGACGAACACGCGACCTCAGACAAAGAAATGTGCTTCGGCATGATGCAACACTCATGTCAACTTAGGTTTTGTTCATACACGACACGGACACCTGTCACTATACTGGTTTGAAATTGGGAGGAAGAAGCGAAACGGGAAGAGAAAAGAGAGTAACGCCCGAATTTGGTGAGAGAAAAGAACAAAAAAATTCTACCCCCAAATTAAGGGCGTTACACCTATGCTTTTACAACCACAACCCTCAGTCTGTTATTTTATGCATGATATGATTTTGAGACAAGTTATTATGGCCACCCAGCCGCTTGCCGCAATCAATACTTGATATATTTGTTACAAATGATTTGAGAAAAGGTGTGAGTTTTCAAAAGAAAATGCTTTTCAAAATGTGTATGATGAAGGGTTTCCACCCTTATCACCATTGAGTAGGGATGATCAGGGACTCCCTGGTTTAGGGGTGGGCCTAAGGTGATGGCTCAGCTGGTTTAGGCGTGAGCAGAAGGATTGTCCCCTCATATAAAGACCGGGTTGTCATCCTTCACTACCTGTACTCATGATAAGTACAACCACTCGAGACTGTGTGGGCAGTCACTCAATCTAAACTCGTACGGTCCAACCCTAGGGTTATGAAGGCTGGGGAGCACCGGGAGGATAAGGAGGGGGAATGTTTTGTCCGGTTTGGGCATGGCGGTGGCCTAACTCCTTCCGGTATAACCGTTAAGGTTAGGACGTGCGAGGAAAGAAAGAGATTCGGCATTCGGGTCTCACGACGGTGAGATCGCAGAAACCGGACTAGTGGGTAAAGTGTACCCCTCTACGCAGAGTTTAAACCTATTCGAATAGTCCGTGTCTACTGGTATGGACGAGTCTGGTGTGGTATGGCAATTAGTGTTTTGTTTTCAAAAAAAGGGGTGCGTTTGAGAAAAATGGTTTTTAAAAGGTCCGGCGGTTTAGCCGTGAGCTATGGTGGACGGGAAGTCCAGTAGCTATTTTTGAAAATGAAAACCAGTGGGAAACGGCTGAGATACCTAGATGGTTTAGTCCAGGGGATTTTGTTCTAATATTGAAAAACTTCTTGCTCCTTTGGGAGAGGATGCGCTTTGAAAAAAATACAAAATGTTTTACAAAACAACCCTGCATAAAATATTGCTGTTTCTGCAAAATATCCTGAGCTCCACATATTCCATGCATTATATCTGATTTCCCCATTCCGTAGGTGAAGGTGGGCTGCTGAGTACGTTTGTACTCACCCTTGCTTATTTGTTGTTTTTCAGAAAAGGAGATCGGGTAAGAGTTATGGCTGTTCCCAACCTTGCCTGTGGCTGTTGGACCGCTGATTTGCTTCGCTGCGTATATCGGGCTGCTTCAGCCCCACTCTGATGATATGTCCCGAGTTGTGGACCAACTCTTAAAGTTGATCGCCACCTTTATAAGTTTGTCTCGTTTAAGCAGATCTAGAATCATTTGTTGTATAAATGTGTTTACTAGCCTCCTGGGACTAGTAATTGTATCACATTTGAGTCCCAAAGGATTGGGGCGCTTCAGGTGGTATCAAAGCTGTTAGGTTGGCCGCAGGACGTAACCCTTAGCCTGATCCAAAAGTTTTTGAGTCAAAACTATTTTCTTAAAAAAATTCTTGCTCTTATCCCTTCATTTCAAAAATGGTTTCCTCCTTTCCTTCTCTTAGAAGTCAGATGGAGGTTCGCTGCCAAACCAGCTTTTGCCAGAATGAAGATGGTTTCCCCAAGTTGCTGAGAGCATGCACAGTCCGCCTCGGAATCAGGAGCCAGCCAGAGTATGATGGTCGTGAATTCATCGAGCATGACACGGAGAAGTGTGTCGTGACTGTATACATTGGATCCAGTCCGCACCATGTGGAATGGAGTGTCACTGCAGTTGGGCACAGATTCAAAGACACTTTGAAAGGGAATTAGGCTTACACCTAGTCCCTAATTAATTTTGGTGGTTGAATTGCCCAACACAAATATTTGGACTAACTAGTTTGCTCTAGTGTATAAGTTATACAGGTGCCAAAGGTTCACACTTAGCCAATAAAAAGACCAAGTATTGGGTTCGACAAAAGAGCACAGGGGCAACCGAAGGCACCTCTGGTCTGGCGCACCGGACTGTCCGGTGTGCCACCGGACATGTCCGGTGCACCAGAGGACTGCAACTCCAACTCGCCACCTTCAGGAAATTCCAGAGGCAACTTCGCTAATTCACCGGACTGTCCGGTATACACCGGACAGTGTCGGGTGCTCCAAGGAAGAGCGGCCTCCGGAACTCGCCAGTCTCGGGAATTCAGAACGATGGCTCCGCTATAATTCACCGGACATGTCCGGTGTGCACCGGAACTGTCCGGTGTAACTGCGGGCCAACGGCTACTTCGCGCCAACGGTCACCTGCAAACGCATTTAATGCGCGCCAGAAGCGCGCAGTCGTCAGGCACGCGGGAGCAGGCGCACCGGACACTCTACAGTTCATGTCCGGTGCGCCACCGGACATCAAGGCAGGCCCAGTGTCAGAGCTCCAACAGTCGAAATCCCAACGGCCGGGTAACGTGGCTGTCGCACCGGATATGTCCGGTGTGCACCGGACTGTTCGGTGCACCATCGACAGACAGCCTCACCCAACGGCTAGATTTTGGTTGGTGGCTATAAATACCACCCCAACCGGCCACTTCAAGGTGTGGGAGCCCAAGCAACATTCCAAGTCATCTAGTTGACATACTCAAGCCCTCCCAACCATATATATTCATTGATCCATCCTATACACAAGATTTAGACCACTACAACCAACACAAGTGCCACAAAAGAGAGAGCAAGCAAAAGAGAGCTACTCATTTGAGTTTAGCACTAGTGTCTTGTGAGATTCATCGAGAGATAGTGTGTGCTTCATCTTTGTGTTCATTTGCGCGTGGAGTTTTGACTCCCATTGAACTTCCTCCAAAGTTTTGGAGGCTTGTAAAAGCTAGCAAGAGACACCAAAGTGTGTGGTGGTCCTTGCGGGATCGAGAGTGATCCTTTGAGAAGAAGAAGAGCTCGCCGATCCTTGTGTGATCGGGAGAGAGGGAAAGGGTTGAAAAAGACCCGTCCTTAAGTGGACTCCTCAACGGGGACTAGGCCTTCGAGGGCCGAACCTCGGTAAAACAAATCACCCGTGTCTATTGTGTTTATTGCTTGTGATTTGTTTGTTTTCCCTTTCTCTAAGTTTTCTTGCACCATTATTTGCTAATATCATTTGGTGTTGCTTCAAGTTAAATTCCCATTTAGTGAAGCAACTCGTTGCAAAAAAAAACTTGTCCTGGTGCTCTTCTCATCTAAGGCTTCTTGCTTTGTTATTCTATAACTTATTAGTTGTATTGATTTACCACTTCCGCATTATTTCGGAATACTCTTTTTAAGCAAGAACTTAGTTTGTATACTCCTATATTTGTATATCTTGTTCTAACCACTAATCAAGGGATCTAGTTGGGGGATAAAGTTTTAATTTTCAGGTTTCGCCTATTCACCCCCCTCTAGGCGACTTTCAATTGGTATCGGAGCTAGGCACTTCATCTTGAGTCTAACAACTCGAAGTGATGGCTCGTAAAAGATCCCAAAAGAACAAGAAGACTCCTCCATCGAACGTAACTCAAAAAGAGGTAACTCTTGAAATATTATTTGATGATTGTTCCAATTATGACTCATGGTCTACTAGTGTGATAAATGCTTTTAGAACCATAGATCCACGATTAGAACAAATTATAGAAAAGAGTATTTTTTCCTCTAATTTCAATGGAAAAATTAATTCCGAGGAGGATCAAAGATGTTATCGCTTAAACTATCTAGCTTTTGACATCTTAACTAATTCTCTTAGCAAAGAAGATTATCATGCCTTCATATCAAACTATGACGAATCCGTCCATGATGCGCATGATATTTGGACTAGAATTAGAAGCAAATTTGATGAGTCCAAACATGATAGTTCATTTTGTGTCTCTACTTCCTTTGGCATTTGTGATACTAACCCTTGCAAGGAAGAAGAAGAGAATGAACGATGGAGACCAAACGATGAATCCACCTCTCCAAAAGGTTTGTCTTCCCATTTCGATTCCCACATGTGTTGTGTGGCTAATGCAAATGATAGCAGAAGGACAAATGAGGATGAGGAGGAAGAAAGAAGCTTCTTGCATCTCTACGCTCGCCTAAGCCAAGAAGATAAGGCGGTCATGCTCAAACTTCTAGAAAGAGCGAGAGAACAAAGCGAAGCTCGTCAAAGGCTAGAAGATGTTCTCTCCATGAAAATGCTACACTTTGACGAGTTGACTAAAGAACATGAGGAGCTAAAGTGCTCTCATGTTGATTTGGTCCAAAGGTATGAAACTATTTCAATTAAGCAAGATAACGCTTTACATTGTATCGCTCAATTAGTAAATAGGAATACCTTGCTTAAGGACCAAGTAGAAAAGCTAAAAGTTGAAAATCTAGCTTTTCAAGAAAAATATGATATGCTTCTATGTTCTCATGAAAATCTTATGGATGATCATATCATATTAAACATTGCTCATGAGGTTGTGATAGAAAACTTAAAATCCCAACAACCTCACTCGTGCACATGTATTCAAATTGATACAATATTACCATGTGCTAATGCTTGTTGTTTGTCGACAAGCAAATCTTCCTTTGAGCTAGATTTTGCAGGAACAAATGATGATTCATATCAAAAGCTCAAAGAAGAAAATGAGAGGCTAAAGAAGAGCTTGACACAACTAAAAGGGAAATGCATTGCCCAACCTTCTCAAGATAACCGTGATCACATGGTGAAGAAGCTTGAGACGGGAACAACCGTGGCATGCACTACATCCCTTGGAGAAAATGTCAAGAATTTGAGGATTGCCAAGAGGAAGAAACAAAAGATGAAATTCAACACCTCCTCCAAAAGCCTCAACCACGCCTCCACAAAAGGTAACATCCAAGGTAATGATCAAGCCATACTTCACATTAAGAGGTGTAGTGAATGCTTTGAAGAGGGGCACTTGATTAGGTCATGTCCCTACATTAAAAATAGCTTGATTATTAACAAGGATGATAAACTTTGCTTTAAATGCTCCAAGAAGGGACACTTGCTTAGATCTTGTCCCCATTTAAAACAAAGAGGCATAGGATTAGAAAAGAAAGTTTTTACTAACCATGTAGCAGGCAACAAACAAGGAAAGAAGAAATCTTCAAAACTTGAAAAACGCCTATGCTACACATGCCGAAAGAAGGGACATCAATGCAAGGATTGTCCCATTGGTAACAATTTCACTCCTAGCTTGTCAATTAATTCTCATGTAACTAGGCAACCCAAAATTGCAACTTGTGCTAGAAAGGTAATGAGTTTACCTAGTGCTAACACAAAGGACTTTTGGGTTCCTAGATCTTTGTTAACTAACCGTGATGGACCCATCAAGCGATGGGTACCAAAATATGCTTGACAAGATTTATAGGAGAAGGAGATGATGTGAAGCCTTGGGGTGCTTGAGAGAGTCCATTCAATTCTTATCAACTCAAGCTATCAATCTTCAATGATCTACATCCGAGATTGACCTGAGGTTATTTTTCAAATTGTTATGTCTAAAATTCATATCATCTCCAGGAAGATATTGATGTTGTAGGAAATAAAGAATTATCTTATGCAAAAAAATCAAGGCCTACAACATGGAGGAAAGGCAAAGGATGGTAACACTTATCTCTTAAGTGCAAGTATTTTAGAATATCATTTCTTATGTGTCTTGTGTAGTCACATAGAAAAATTGAAGCACTTCAAATGCCTTTAAATTTATGTTACCATCCTTTGAAGAATTTCCTATCATATGGTAGATTGCATACCCATCATTTCCATCCTATGGCAATCTACATACTTTAAATTGTTGAAAGTACCACATGGCATGTTTTTTCGCTAAGCTATTCTATTATTTCCATATTTCTAGATATAGAGAGATATTTCAAGTTCCTAAAAGAACAAGGTGTTATGTAAGGAATTCAAATCCTTAGGACACTTATAAAAGGAAAATTCTCCCTATAACTAGAATAGTGAGACTAATGATTTTATCTAAGTAACCCAAATAGTCTCAGTTGTAGAGAATAAGTTTCTCTTCAGAAGCATGTAATCTAACATGAAAAGAAAAATTAATCAAATGTTTTATGATGTATTTTTACTTACTCAAATTGGATATGATTCTTTTACATTTATCGCTTTCCAAATCATGAATTAGATTTTTTCCTATAATCTCAAAGGATTATTTATGCTTGTTTTATGAGTTAAAATTGAGCATAACATCATCTATGGATAATCTAGTTCATGCTATGGAGTTTCCATGTTTTGGTAATCTAGCTTCTAATTTCTTATCAAAATGATTACAAAAATGGAAACTAGTGCTTGTGTTGCTACTAACATTTCTCTTGAGTTCAATTATGAAAATCTACAAGAGAGAAAGTGCACAAGCCTCATGGGTTGATCTTCACCCAAAGGAAGAAAGGTAAAAGCCAAGATTCTTTATTGGACCGAAATTAATATCATTTTCATAAATGCGGTTGTCCATTAGAATCTAATTCATGCCTTTGCTATATCCATTCTCATATTGATACGCTTCTAAGTCATGATAATAAAGTTCAATATGAAGAAGTAAATTCCTATGAGTGGTCAAATTGTTAAATAATGCATGTTCCTCTTTTCAAGTATAAGTGCACTAATGTTGAGGATTTTACTTCATGTGTGACTTATGAATGATGAATTATGCTTATTTTCTATCTAAAAGAAATCATCCTTCATTATATACTCCCTTGTGTTACTAACATCCTTCTTGAGTATTTTCAATAAGTTTGAAAGGAAAAAGAAGCCACTGCAAAGGGAGGACTCTCTAATGAAAGAAGAGAACATCAAGAACAACACCACCTACTTCTACGAAACAATCAATGGTGTGGTTGTGAGTATTCTAATTCCTTTCATAATGAGAGTACCAGGCTCAAGTAGTTTATTACAAATTTAATGAGCCTTAATCAAGATGTATAATGCTTCTCCCTATTTGTCTTTAAAGTAAATACACCCCTTCAATTCAAATACTTGATGCATATCTTTAGGGGGAGCCTCTTTCTATATCTTGATTATGTTGAGACTATTACTTTATCTCAGTAATTTCATATAGTCTCTTGCATGAGAATAAGTTTCTCATGAAGTATGCTACCATTTTTAAATTCTTGTCTTTCAATCTAAAGTAGCATATTTGCTGGATTCTCCTAATCTAAGCTTAATTGATAATCTAATGCGTATGTTGTTCTTTTGATCACATCTGTTATTTGTTTGATCATTGAATGACTTCAATCAACAATCATGCTTCTTAGTGCCATATATACTATCAATCGTTATCTCTCTTGATATGCACTAAGTTAAAAGGAGAATTCATGATACATTTATGCAACTTGTGATCCATTTGATATATGCTAACAATAACTTGAAAAGATCACTAGTTGTAGAACTCTCTCTTGTGCAAAACATTTCCATATATTGTCATTAAAATAGGTATTAAGCATCTAAGACTAAGGACAAAGCACAATGAAGAGAGCGTCCCTATGTAAAGGTACAAAAAGGTAAAACTATCTCCTTCCATTTAAACTTGTACCTAAATCTTCCTTTTCTATACTCTCTTTACATATCTTGTATGAAAGGAAGAGAAAGCATGTCCATGCATTTATCCCTGCTTCATACCTAGTTTAATTTCCCAAAATTCATTCTTGCTTTAGTGCATCTTTGGTAAAACTAGATGAAGTACTTTTATTGTCAAAGAGCTTAAAGCTTAACCTTGTAACGAGGATAAGCTGCCTTTGTTTCAAAGGTGGATGGTCCTTAAGTTTCTTTGAAATCCTTAAGGGAAAATGCTTCAATTGTTTACAACATGCTTTCGTAAGTGCATAAATTGTCATAAGCATCACACTTATACTATGACACAATGCACTTCACAATCTGTATGATATAGATATGTTCTCATTAACCTAATTATGTGCAATTGGCATTTAAGGCCAAAATATGTGTTTCTCTCCATGCACATACTTAGGGGGAGCAATCTATGTTATATAGAACTATGATCATGCTTAATTTGATATATCCTCTTGATCATATCTCTTTTATATGCTATGACTACTGTGTTTTTCAAGTGAATTTCAAACCAAGTCATAGGTACATTGAAAGGTAATTGGAGTGTTCGGCGAAGACAAAGCTTCCACTCTACTCTATCGGTATTATCTACCCTTCGCCATCACTCCACAATGTCTCTCCATCTTTGGTATAATCTTCACTCATATATTTTCTTTGCCAAAGGGGAGAAAGTAGTTAGAAAAAGGGCTTATATCTCACTCAAAGTATCCGTTTTTGGCGATTCATGCCAAAGGGGGAGAAAGTATGAGCCCAAAGCAAAAGGACCGCACCACCACCCTAATTTTAAAATTAATAGTTTTCAATTGGAAAATTTCAAATTGGTATCTCTTTGTGTTCTAAAGGGGGAGTAAGTAGTATTTTCAAAACTTGATATCTTAAAACCCTCTTGAACACTAAGAGGAGAATTTATTGAGGGGGAGTTTTGTTTAGTCAAAGGAAAAGCATTTGAAACAAAGGAAGAAAATTTCAAATTTTATTCATTTACTTTTGACTATCTTGCAAAAGGACTTTGAAAAGAATTTACAAAAGGATTTGCAAAAACAAAACATGTGGTGCAAATGTGGTCCAAAATGTTAATTATAAAGAAACAATCCATGCATATCTTGTAAGTATTTATATTGGCTCAATTCCAAGCAACCTTTGCACTTACATTATGTAAACTAGTTCAATTATGCACTTCTATATTTGCTTTGGTTTGTGTTGGCATCAATCACCAAAAAGGGGGAGATTGAAAGGGAATTAGGCTTACACCTAGTCCCTAATTAATTTTGGTGGTTGAATTGCCCAACACAAATATTTGGACTAACTAGTTTGCTCTAGTGTATAAGTTATACAGGTGCCAAAGGTTCACACTTAGCCAATAAAAAGACCAAGTATTGGGTTCGACAAAAGAGCACAGGGGCAACCGAAGGCACCTCTGGTCTGGCGCACCGGACTGTCCGGTGTGCCACCGGACATGTCCGGTGCACCAGAGGACCCAACTCCAACTCGCCACCTTCAGGAAATTCCAGAGGCAACTTCGCTGATTCACCGGACTGTCCGGTGTACACCGGACAGTGTCCGGTGCTCCAAGGAAGAGCGGCCTCCGGAACTCGCCAGTCTCGGGAATTCAGAACGGCGGCTCCGCTATAATTCACCGGACATGTCCGGTGTGCACCGGACTGTTCGGTGTAACTGTGGGCCAACGGCTACTTCGCGCCAACGGTCACCTGCAGACGCATTTAATGCGCGCCAGAAGCGCGCAGTCGTCAGGCACGCGGGAGCAGGCGCACCGGACACTCTACAGTTCATGTCCGGTGCGCCAACGGACATCAAGGCAGGCCCAGTGTCAGAGCTTCAACAGTCGAAATCCCAACGGCCGGGTAACGTGGCTGTCACACCGGACATGTCTGGTGTGCACCGGACTGTCCGGTGCACCATCGACAGACAGCCTCACCCAACGGCTAGATTTTGGTTGGTGGCTATAAATACCACCCCAACCGGCCACTTCAAGGTGTGGGAGCCCAAGCAACATTCCAAGTCATGTAGTTGACATACTCAAGCCCTCCCAACCATATATATTCATTGATCCATCCTATACACAAGATTTAGACCACTACAACCAACACAAGTGCCACAAAAGAGAGAGCAAGCAAAAGAGAGCTACTCATTTGAGTTTAGCACTAGTGCCTTGTGAGATTCATCGAGAGATAGTGTGTGCTTCATCTTTGTGTTCATTTGCGCGTGGAGTTTTGACTCCCATTGAACTTCCTCCAAAGTTTTGGAGGCTTGTAAAAGCTAGCAAGAGACACCAAAGTGTGTGGTGGTCCTTGCGGGATCGAGAGTGATCCTTTGAGAAGAAGAAGAGCTCGCCGATCCTTGTGTGATCGGGAGAGAGGGAAAGGGTTGAAAAAGACCCGTCCTTAAGTGGACTCCTCAACGGGGACTAGGCCTTCGAGGGCCGAACCTCGGTAAAACAAATCACCCGTGTCTATTGTGTTTATTGCTTGTGATTTGTTTGTTTTCCCTTTCTCTAAGTTTTCTTGCACCATTATTTGCTAATATCATTTGGTGTTGCTTCAAGTTAAATTCCCATTTAGTGAAGCAACTCGTTGCAAAAAAAAAAAACTTGTCCTGGTGCTCTTCTCATCTAAGGCTTCTTGCTTTGTTATTCTATAACTTATTAGTTGTATTGATTTACCACTTCCGCATTATTTCGGAATACTCTTTTTAAGCAAGAACTTAGTTTGTATACTCCTATATTTGTATATCTTGTTCTAACCACTAATCAAGGGATCTAGTTGGGGGATAAAGTTTTAATTTTCAGGTTTCGCCTATTCACCCCCCTCTAGGCGACTTTCACACTTGCCAAGTCGTCGCTCGCAAGGCATTGAGGGCCCTGTGTCAGATCTATGAAGAAGAAGTGGCCGACACCCTACTCAGATTCTTTCTGCCCTTTCAGAGAGATCGTCCAGTCTGGATGGCCAGGATGCGTGCATTGGAAGGGCAGCAGCTGCTTGAGGATGACCCCTCAGTCGTGTACCTCACTGCCTACCTGCTCACCCTGGATGCACAGTATGATTTCTGGGCTCGGCACCACCGTCAGATGATTGCCCGAGCAGAAGATGCAGAAAAGCTCAACCGTAAGCTCCATGTGGATCTCACCACAGCTCAAGCCCGTGTAGCTGCCTTGGAAAGTCGTGAAGTCTTTGCTGTTGAAGCCCTGAAGCAAGCCAAGGATGAGCACGTCCAGAAGTTGATGGAGGCCTACTTGGTAACCCATAACCAACGTAGAGCCCTGCGGATCCAAGAGCCCGCTTCGTCCAACCTAGTTCAACCCATCAGAGCTGAAGACCCCAAAATTCTTGAAGGTCACCCGGTCTCTATCAAAGGAGAGAAGAAGGCTTGGGAACTACCGGAAGGAGCCATAGTCTTGGAAGGAATTCCAGTCTTCCCTCAGGCTATGGATAAGCAAGAGCACCCTGAATCCTCCCAAGATCCCCTGTCAGAGTTGTTTGAGCCCCTCACCATGAAGAAGATTCCAGCACCATCCCATGAGATCAAGGAAGAAGCTGCAAGCACCCCGCCAGCACCACCGCCCTCTGAGGAGCTACAAGAGCCTGTCTCGCTTCAAGAAGAGTTCGACCCCGTGTTGCCATCTCAGTCACCGCCAGAAGAAGTCATCAACATCAGCTCCCTCTTAACTCATCCAGGAGATGCCTCAGATTGAAGTTGTGCGCCAGCCTTGCTAGAAGAGAAGCTGTCTGGTCTGAAGTTAGTTATGCCTAGTCCTCTGCATGCATTGGGTAGTGAAGTTTTTCTTCACTTTGGCTAGAGCCCTGCATGTATGAGAGGTAACCGTGTAGCCCCGTGTTTTGTAAAACTCTAATTGTGTGGCCCCCTAGGGCATTTCAAAATGAATTTCGCTTGATGTTTTCTCCCCTTTTGAGTGCATATGTGATGCTTTAACGTTAGTGCTCATAAGTTGCATTTAGCATAGTTCTCAATTTAGGAGCCAAGCAATAGTAGTTATGCTTAGCCCCCGAATCTGAGTAGTTCGTGCTTTGGAAAAACTCTATTCTTCCCTTATTCAAAACATTTGATTTGTTTGTGCTTATCATTGCTGAGCTTGTGTGTTTTCTTTTTGTTTTTCTTAAAAAGGTTTTCTCTAAAAACATAGATAACAAATTAGAGCTAATCCTCACCTTATGCTTCCATTCTCATCTTAACCCATCTCAAGAGAAAAGTGCCTTACCCAAGAAGATACCGAGAAGCTTACCCTTGAAGCCTGGAATAAGCTACAGAAGAAACCTATCCAACCGCTCAGTCAAAAGGACCGACCGTGAGAATCAAAGCACTGCCCCTGAGTCAAAGTAAACAGGAAAAGAGGACAAAAGGAGTTATTACCATACAGAGAGGCAAAGATTCTGGGAGCCAGACACCACAAATATCAGGGTCATTGACCCCACCACTCACCCGTGCTCCCCGCACACGTGCCCTGCCTCCAACCACCGCCCCACGCCCCCTTTGCAGCGCACTACCGCCACCCATGCCCCCTTTGCAGCGCACTACCGCCACCCACGCCCCCTTTTGCAGCACACCCACCACCATCGTCGCCAGCAACAAGCCCCCCTTCCCCTTGTCGCACCTGCTGCCTCGTATCACCTGCTCCATCACTACCACTCTTCCCCCCCCCCCGAGCACCCCTGCTCGCCTATAAAACCCCCCACCAGCTCCCTCAACTCCCATCTCGCTCAAAGCAAAGCACACTCCAGATAAATCCCCTCTGCCAAATCGTAAGCAACTCCATTTTCCACTCCCTCGCCCCTAAGATCACAATGCTTGGTGATTCTTGGGTTGAAGACTGTTGTACATGGTTCAAAATCTTTGGTTTCCTCCTCTATATGATGGTAATACTCATCGATAGAATCCTCTAGTGGGAAGAGCAAAGAGAAAGAAAGAGGCAGTAAGAAGAGAAAAGAAAAAGCGAAGAGAAGATAAGAAGGTTCTCCCAGAATCAATCCTATGTCAGTCATCTCTCCACAGTCTTCTCAAGCAGCAGTAGAAGAAGGCCCCGTAACACCCTTGTTATGTGGTACTTCAAGGAGTTCAAATCCCCGAGATTCAAGAGTTCTACCCTCATTCTTTTTAAGTGGGGTAGTGTCCCAGTAAGGTTCCTGCTGTGGAGAAAAAGAAGGCATGTAGCAAGCTTGTGAAGGACCAGATCATCAAAGCTTATAAGTTCCTGGATGAGAAGTGGTCACCCAAGTTTTGTTGATGAAGCACTAGAAGACCAATCAAGGAAGGAATCCATGTGGAAGTTCGCAAGAGGAAGGTTTGTGTGTTGGCATCGATGCTTCTTCAATAAGCTAGCTGCCAAGCGAAACCTAGAAGCCTGAAGATGATCTTGAGTAGCCAGAATCAGCGTTTGCAATCGGCAACCAGATGCTCCTCAAGGCCAGATCTTGTTGAAGTTCCATCTCCTCGAAGAGTGGCAAAGTGAAGATATGTAGCTGAAGTAAAGCTATACCCATAACCCTTCTAAGCCGAATCTCGAGGACAAGATTCCTTTTAAGTGGGGTAGATTTGTAGCATCCCAAAAATTCAAATCTTCGAATTTTTTAAACTCGCTCTAAATTCAAAATGATTTTCAAATTTCATTTAAAAATGTTTGTTTGTGAGTTGATATCAACAAATAAAATTATAGTGGTCTATATTCTCTCTAAAATCTCCTCAAAATATCCTACAAATATTTCCCCAGTGATCACCCTCAAACTCTTTCAGAAATACTGCCTAAATATTCCACCGATATATGTCCAAGTATTTTCTTCCTGAGAAATACCTTCAGAATCATTTTTCAAGTCCCTACAAATATTTTCTCCATAACTTTCCTCATGCTCATACGTATACGTATGCCTCCGGTGTCATACGGTGAGCTCTACAAGCTAATTACACTCATATAAGACAAATTCATGCTAATCTCCCACTAATCCTCTCATCCTCCCACTAATCCCATCATCCCTCCCCCTAATCCCCCCACCATGGCTATAAATAGAAGGGCAAGGGCCTCCTCTCATCCTACCCCAAGCCATTTCATGGCAACTCCCTCCCCCCCACACGCCCACTCCCACTCCACTTCCCACACAAGCACACATAGCACAAGGATCGTTCGGTCATTCTTTGATCGTTCGTCCACCTGTTCTTAGTTTGTTCGTTTGTTCGTCCGATCGTTCGATCGCTCGTTCGATCATTCATGGTTTGTTCGTCCGTTCGTCCGATCGTTCGATCGTTCGTCCGTTCATTCGTCCAAATAATCTTTTTCCTGCCGTTATGCTGCCGTAATTCTGATCGTTCGTTCGTTCGTTCATTCGATCGTTCATCATTCGTTCATAGTTCCTATTCATCGTTCATCATTCGTTCATCGTCACTATTCATCGTTCGTTCATACGAACTATTCACCAGCACTATTCACCGTCACTATTCATCGTTACTATTCATCGATCATCTGATTACCCCAAATTTCAACTATTCATCCGTCATGCTGTCCAGTCCACCTAAGACCAGCCAGACCCATATTTCAGTCATATGAACTCCGGTGACTGTGATTTTCCTTTCAGTAGGGAACTTCCCATCTAGTCACCCATCCCAGATTTCTCCAAGTTCAACACGCTTAACTTTGGGATTCTTTCAAGCCAGACTTCCAAAAAGAAAGGCGAACCATGTTTGTATGGATACGTCTTCAATCCTATAAAACCTGGCCCAAGATACCACAACCCACTCGGACCAGAATACCACAACATTCCAGCTATTTGGGTCCCGCCTTACTGTTGTCTGATGAGACACAGTAGGTAGGAACAGTTTCCACCAACATAAACCTCTGCCCAAGAAAAGCCCAAAAATAATTTCTCGCACCCTGCTCAAAAATACATTTGTATTTTTGATTTTCCAAATATCTCTAAATATTCAAATTCTAGAATATTCCTTTCCTTTTCTTTTTCTCCCTATGATTATAAAATCCAAAACTCCTCCATCCAAACTCAGATTTCAGTCATTCTTGTTTCTAAAATTCTTGTCAAACTATTCCCTATCCAACCATGTCATCCCTTAAGCATGGTTTATATTCCAGAAAACTCCCAAAATACTCTTGTCCCATATTCTGCCTATAACTCTCGTGTCCATGCTAAGTTAGACGATTCTTTCATCACTATTCTCACCAATAGTGAACTTCACTGAGCTACACCACATACACCCAGCTATAAATACACCCAGCTACCCTCTCCCACTCCACACACTCAACACCCTCAGCCAAGGCAAACACCCCACCCACTCAGTTACTCCGCTCTGCCGGCTACACGCACAGTGTTGCTTCGCCTCCAGTCCACCCTCCTGGTAAGCACCTCCGCTCCACCACTAGTAGTTCCTCAACACCACATGACACAGATTCTACTCAAGACTCTGCCCATCCATATATCGCTATTCTGACCACTATACTAAATATTTGTTGGTATACTTGCTTGTTTGTATGTTGCTTGTTCATGTTGAATAGTTATCGGAGCGTTCGTGTCGTCTCGTGGAGGCCAGATCTGCAAGTCTACGCCAGGTAGTGGAGCTAGACGCTAGTTCCGCGAGCTCCTCTTCCCCCTTCGTCGGATAAGCACGACAAGCTCACTGGATCCCTTTGATGCATAAATTACCTATGCTTTTACAACCACAACCCTCAACCTGTTATTTTATGCATGATATGATTTTGAGACAAGTTATTATGGCCACCTAGCCGCTTGCCGCAATCAATACTTGATATATTTGTTACAAATGATTTGAGAAAAGGTGTGAGTTTTCAAAAGAAAATGCTTTTCAAAATGTGTATGATGAAGGGTTTCCACCCTTATCACCTTTGAGTAGGGATGATCAGGGACTCCCTGGTTTAGGGGAGGGCCTAAGGTGATGGCTCAGCTAGTTTAGGCGTGAGCAGAAGGATTGTCCCCTCATATAAAGGCCGGTTTGTCATCCTTCACTACCTGTACTCATGATAAGTACAACCACTCGAGACTATGTGGGCAGTCACTCAATCTGAACTCGTACGGTCCAACCCTAGGGTTATGAAGGCTAGGGAGCACCGGGAGGATAAGGAGGGGGAATGTTTTGTCCGGTTTGGGCATGGCGGTGGCCTGACTCCTTCCGGTATAACCGTTAAGGTTAGGACGTGCGAGGAAAGAAAGAGATTCGGCATTCGGGTCTCACGACGGTGAGATTGCAGAAACCGGACTAGTGGATAAAGTGTACCCCTCTGCGCAGAGTTCAAACCTATTCGAATAGTCCGTGTCCACTGGTATGGACGAGTCTGGTGTGGTATGGCAATTAGTGTTTTGTTTTCAAAAAAAAGGGGTGCGTTTGAGAAAAATGGTTTTTAAAAGGTCCGGCGGTTTAGCCGTGAGCTATGGTGGATGGGAAGTCCAGTAGCTGTTTTTGAAAATGAAAACAAGTGGGAAACTGCTAAGATACCTGGATGGTTTAGTCCAGGGGATTTTGTTCTAATATTGAAAAACTTCCTGCTCCTTTGGGAGAGGATGCGCTTTAAAAAAATACAAAATGTTTTACAAAACAACCCTGCATAAAATATTGCTGTTTCTACAAAATATCCTGAGCTCCACATATTCCATGCATTATATCTGATTTCCCCATTCCGCAGGTGAAGGTGGGCTGCTGAGTACGTTTGTACTCACCCTTGCTTATTTGTTGTTTTTCAGAAAAAGAAGATCGGGTAAGAGTTACGGCTGTTCCCACCCTTGCCTGTGGCTGTTGGACCGCTGATTTGCTTCGCTGCGTATATCGGGCTGCTTTAGCCCCACTCTGATGATATGTCCCGAGTTGTGGAACAACTCTTAAAGTTGATCGCCACCTTTATAGGTTTGTCTCGTTTAAGCAGATCTGGAATCATCTGTTGTATAAATGTGTTTACTAGCCTCCTGGGACTAGTAATTGTATCACATTTGAGTCCCAGAGGATTGGGGCGCTTGTAACACCCGGATTTTAGGGGTCCAAAACCCGGGCGCTAACATAAACACCAGGTATGCTGGGACCAAGTCTCACACATATGATGTATAGTGGCACAGGATCGAATGTCACAACTTTATATATAACAGGAGTTCTATACAAAATAAATAATTACATTATAAGGAGACAACGGTCCAGCAACCCAAAGTTGACTGGGAGACGACGACCTAGACCTCTCACGAACTCATCGCAGCATCCTCCATGAGCATCATCCTGCGGTACCTGTTCTTGACCTGTGGGGTGTGTGAGACAGCAAGAGTGAGCTCACATACGTTCATCGCTCAACAAGTTGTGGGGAATAATGTGCATGAACTCTCCAAAGGTGGGAGCTCACGTGAAGTGTAAGGCTTACCAAAGAAGATGGTTAGAGCTAAGCATTGCTTTTAAAGTTGGTCAAAATTTTATTAGCAGTTACTAAGTATAAGTAAATACCAACCCAGTTAAATAGTAGAACAAAAGTAACAACTTCACCTGCGATGCAATGCATATGACAAATTGAGTTTAAGTTCCATAATTTAATCATGTGAGGGTCCGAGCTGCTCATGACCGTGAGCACGGCTAGTATACCAGTTTTACACTCTGCAGAGGTTGCGCATCTTTACCCACAAGTCGTGTATCCCATGTCGCCAGGGTTTGCAAGGCCCTTAGACACTACCGAGGTGAATGGCTAGGGATCCACTACGAGGCCTTTACAAAGTTCCACTAGCTTCCGAAAACCCGCTACAGTTTATAGGAAGTTCCAATGCAGGAATCCCTTGCAGGGCCGCCATCGCAGCAAAATCCTCCCGAGGGCCTCCCTACACTGACCACTCCCCTACTGCCCTTGCCCCTTTCGGGTAAGGTAGTCTTCCACTAGCTTTCCTAATTAATCAGCCAAGGGGTCCCATTCCTCCCTTGTGGTAGCACTGTTTTCCCGGGTGGTCGCTCCATGTTCCAATTACCATAATGATCTTATCATGAACAATAAATAACAACTGATAACAAGAGTATAATCATGAATAGTGTAATCTTCATACCCAAAACCACATAAAGCACTAGCAAGTACTACCCAAAAAAGTTTAGTGGTAAACAAGGTATAAAGATAGACAAACTAGGGTAACCTATTGGGTCCCATCCAAAATTAACCTATGCAGATCATTATGATTAATTAGAACATGAGTAGGTGAAAAGAAGTGATCAAGGGCACAACTTGCCTGGGACTTGAGATTCCAGGTACCAGGATGATCTTCAGATGACACGTGACCTCGCACTAGTCGTAGCAATACAAACAAACAGTGTATAGGCAAAATTAACATTACACCAAACATGTATGCCAAAATACATATTAATAATCTACATATAAAAATAAGATCACAGGAAAAAGAATTATTAATTTTGGAGTTATAGATTTTAAGTTATTGAATTTTCAAAAGGTTTTAGGTGTTTAAAATGGATTAAGTGAGAGATTAAATTTCTAATTGTTTTCATGACAAAACAGAGGCTCTAAGTGATAGAGAATTAAATTATAAAAATTTAGAAAGTGGAATGGACTAATTTGGAGCAAGTATGAATTTTCTATGAATTTATCAAGTTCTAGTAATTATTTTCATATTAAAAATCCATTTTCTATTTCATTTATTCAAATTAAATGATCACTGGACTGGGCCTCAATTACTGGGAAGCACAGGGGGCTCGGGTAAAATTTTCTAAGACACAGCGCACAGTCAGACTGGACGGCGGGTTGATTCACCTATTCACCGGGGGTTCTTTAGCAAATAGACCAGGGCGAAGGGGTATTGTTGATTCAGAGCCGTCCGATCAAGCGTGAACGGCCAAGATTAAATCCCGAGCCCCGCGAACCGGTACGCATTTATAACCGCACGATCCAAATCCTACGATCACGATTTTATGAAACGAGATCCAACCGGGTCCGTCTATTAGCAGATCAGCGGCCCAGATCATTCACGCGAAAGGGTATTCTCCCTTCTAATCACAGCCGTTCATTCGCGGATCCATGGCCGCGGCACCATCTCCTTTCCCCCGACCGGGAGGCCGGCGGCGCCGCCCGAGGTCACGGCGGATCCCCGCCGGAGCCCCGCGATTCGGCCGACCCGGGTCCCAACAATGTCATTCGAAGGCCCCTACGCACAATTCGGACCATGGCGAAAGATACTAGGGGCTCACCGTAGGTAGAGATGGCGTCCAGGGGGTGATCCACGGCGTGCTGCGGCGTTGCGGCGGAGTAATATCGTCGGCGAGCAATTCCCCGGACACCGATGGCCCAAGCGACCCAGGTATCGCCCGACCACGATCCAGGCACACCAGCGGAACACCCCGAACCCACCACAGACACCAAGTGGCGGCAGCGGCAACAAATGACAGCGGCGGCGTCCTCCTGTTCTCTCTCTCGGCTCGAGCTCTTCGATGATGGTTTAGGTAGGGAAGGGAGGTCGCAGGGCTATCGTTTTTATAGTCCAGAGGCACCGACGAATTGGAACGGAAAGAAGGGATGGTCGAGAGGGATCTCCGGTGAGCTCGGACGGAGTTGTTGTAACAGACGCGCGCGACGCGGAGACGACGAGTCCGACACCGGGGCCCCACACGTAAGTGATACCGGTTGCGCGGGAGGATACCCGACTAGTGGGGTCCACATGGAGGTGGCCGGCAAACGTGGCTTTGGATTCGTGAGTATGGCTCGAGGGGCCCGCAGAGCAGCGAGAGGAGCGCAGAGGCTTGGTCGACGCAGGTGAGGCTGCCATGTGGGCCCGGCGTGTCGGCGGGCGCCTGTGGGTGGTGGAGTGAGTGGGCCGCGCGAGTGGGGAAATGCCTAGGTGGGCCGAAAGTGAGGTTGTCGGCCCAAGTAAGGTTTTTAATCTTTTTCTTTTTATTTTCTTTCCTATTTTTCCATTCCAATTATCCAACTCAATTCAAATTTTATATTCCAATTTGAATCCAAAGTTTGTGGCAAATTTGTCTTTATTTAAATGTTCAATATGAATATAGCATGGAATAATTTTATTTATTTATAGATTTATTTTGCTTTGCATAGTATTCTCTCTTGTCTTATATATATTATTTCCTATTTCCTAAAGTGCACCCCTTTTGGGTTAACTTCAAATTCTCAATTCCATTATTATATTTTATTCTTATTTTAAATGCACATACAATTAAAACTCCATCATGAGTGCCAAATATGGTTCTATTTATTATTTTATTCACTTAAGCAAATGCGTTTAAATAGGGAGATGAGTCTTCAAATGTTATGAGAGTTTTAATGAGAGAAAAAGAAAGTTTCTAATGCAAGATCTTTGAAAATTTTTACTATATTCTCAAAATGAGATTTAGGGTGTTACAAATCCTACCCCCCTTAAAAATAATCTCGTCCTCGAGATTTGTAAGAAAAGGGATGTATATCCATATTGTTCTCGGAACATATGCACAAACAAAGGAATCTCGGCATGAGGCATAATTCTTTAACAAAACATAGGGTCAATAGACCTTATTGTTCCTTCCAAAATAATATCATATCATCTACTAACTAAAGTAACATCTAGATCTTACAAATCATCATAATTTATATCTATGTAGCTTGGTGGGGCGGGTGGTGGTGGTGGAGGTTGTTGTTGTTGTCTCTCCAACCGTGCTTGCCTTATTTCTTGGCGGACCTGACGTATTTCCTCGCGTTGTTGTCTTATCTGGTTTTGCATCTCGGTCACCAGGTCTGTTAATTGTTGTATTACCAGTCTTTGGGCAGCAACCACTTGATTGATTTCAACAGGTGGAGGATTTGGAGGATTCATTTTCTGTTTGCTGTTATGTGATAATCTTTCCTTTCCTGGTATTGACCATGAAAGTTAGATGCATATGGTAATAGTTTTGCAAAGAAAATTATTCAATAAGCGGAATGAATAAGCTAGTAGCTGGTTATAATCTGAAGATTCTTTAGTAGGGCTTAATCTTTGTTTTATGTCCAGATTGGGGTAACCAGTCGTATAAGGTGAATATCCAAGGATAAGATAGAATCTGTCAAGATGAGAGGTATATATGGGTGAGATAGATCACAAGATGTAGGTTAAAAGTTTGTTTGAGGTTAGATGGGATCTAGATTGGTTTAGCATAACTAGTTTTCAATAAGACCTAATTAATTCTGGATCAATTTAGATTGAATGGGGTCTAGGTATGACCAGGTTAAATGGGATCAAAAGTAGGTTGATGTAACCAGATTAGACTAGATAAGATCTACTAAATTTATTTTGGAATAGATCATGTTTGTTACACTATTATGAGATAAGCAAAGTGGTGGGGATAAGAATGCTGATTAGGACAAGATGAGTTTCTAAGAATAATATAGAATCTTTTGGGGTTAGGTGGATCAATTAGGGTAAGATAAAATCTTTTGAGGTAAGATGAATCTATTAAGGTAAGAAGGAATCTTTTAAAATAAGATGATTCGGTTGAGATAAGAAAGAATCTTTTAAGATAAGATGGATCCATAAAGATAAGATGGATCTTCCTCTTCTCACCACAAAGAGAAGAAGGAAAAATCTTCTTCTCACAAGTCGCATCGGAAAGGCGACAAGCACAAGAGGATGAGGAAGGTGGTCTACTACGAGACCGACACTTCATCAACATCCACCTCCGACTCCGATGCACCGTCCGTAACTTCTAAGCGCCAAGAGCGCAAGAAGTTTAGTAAGATCCCCTTACACTATCCCCGCACATCTAGACATACTCCATTACTTTCCGTTCCATTAGGCAAACTGCCAACTTTTGATGGCGAAGATTATGCTAGGTGGAGTGATTTAATGAAATTTCATCTAACCTCACTCCACAAAAGTATATGGAATGTTGTTGAGTTTGGAGCACAGGTACCATCAATAGGGGATGAGGATTATGATACGGACGAAGTGGCCCAAATCGAGCACTTCAACTCCCAAGCCACAACCATTCTCCTCGCCTCTCTAAGCAAGGAGGAATACAACAAAGTGCAAGGGTTGAAAAATGCAAAGGAGATTTGGGACCTACTCAAGACGGCGCACGAGGGTGATGAACTCACCAAGATCACCAAGCGGGAAACGATCGAGGGGGAGCTCGGTCGCTTTCGTCTTCGCCAAGGGGAGGAGCCACAAGATATGTACAACCGGCTCAAAACCTTGGTGAACCAAGTGCGCAACCTCGGGAGCAAAAAGTGGGACGACCACGAGGTGGTTAAGGTTATTTTAAGAGCTCTTATTTTCCTTAACCCCACTCAAGTTCAATTAATTCATGGTAATCCTAGATATCCACTAATGACCCCCGAGGAAGTTATCGGGAATTTTGTGAGCTTTGAATGCATGATTAAGGGATCAAATAAGATCAACGAGCTTGACGAACCTTCCACATCCGAGGCGCAACCGGTGGCCTTCAAGGCAACGGAGGAGAAGAAGGAGGAGTCTACACCAAGTAGACAACCAATTGACGCCTCCAAGCTCGACAATGAGGAGATGGCCTTAATCATCAAAAGCTTTCGGCAAATCCTCAAGCAACGGAAGGGGAAGGATTACAAATCCCGTTCCAAGAAGGTTTGCTACAAGTGTGGTAAGCCCGGTCATTTTATTGCAAAATGTCCTATGTCTAGTGACAGTGACAGGGGCGACGACAAGAAGGGAAAGAGGAGAGAAAAGAAGAAGTACTACAAGAAGAAGGGCGGCGATGCCCATGTTTGCCGGGAATGAGACTCCGACGAGAGCTCCACCGAGTCCTCCTCCGACGAGGACGCCGCCAACATCGCCGTCACCAAGGGACTCCTCTTCCCCAACGTCGGCCACAAGTGCCTCATGGCAAAGGACGGCAAAAGGAAGAAGGTTAAATCTAACTCCTCCACTAAATATGAATCTTCTAGTGATGATAATGCTAGTGGTGAGGAAGATAATTTGCGTATCCTTTTTGCCAACCTTAACATGGAACAAAAAGAAAAATTAAATGAGCTAATTAGTGCCATCCATGAAAAGGATGATCTCTTGGACTCCCAAGAGGACTTCCTAATCAAGGAAAACAAGAAACATGTTAAGGTTAAAAATGCTTATGCTCTAGAGATAGAAAAATGTAACAAATTATCTAGTGAGCTAAGCACTTGCCATGACACTATTGCCAACCTTAGAAATGAAAATGCTAATTTAATTGCTAAGGTTGATTCTCATGTTTGTATTGATTCAATTCCCAATCTTAGAAATAATGATGATGATTTGCTTGCTAAGATTAAGGAATTGAATGAGTCTCTTGCTAGCCTTAAGATTGAGAATGAAAAATTGCTTGCTAAGGCTAAGGATTTTGATGTTTGCAAAGCTACTATTTCCGACCTTAGAACTAAAAATGATTTGTTACATGCTAAGGTTATTGAATTAAAATCTTGCAAACCATCTACATCTAATGTTGAGCATGTTTCTATTTGTACTAGATGTAGAGATGTTGATATCAATACTATTCATGATCACATGGCTTTAATTAAACAACAAAATGATCATATAGCCTTATTAGATGCCAAAATTGCCGAGCATAACTTGGAAAATGAAAAGTTTAAATTTGCTAGAAGTATGCTCTATAATGGGAGATGCCCGGGCATCAAGGATGGCATTGGCTTCCAAAGGGGAGACAATGTCAAACTTAATGCCCCTCCAAAGAATTTATCTAACTTTGTTAAGGGCAAGGCTCCCATGCCTCAGGATAACGAGGGTTACATTTTGTACCCTGCCGGCTACCCTGAGAGCAAAATTAGGAGAACTCATTCTAGGAAGTCTCACTCTGGCCCTAACCATGCTTTTATGTATAAGGGTGAGACATCTAGCTCTAGGCAACCAACTCGTGCCAAGTTGCCTAGAAAGAAAACTCCTAATGCATCAAATAATCATAGCATTTCATTTAAAACTTTTGATGCATCATATGTTCTAACTAACAAATCCGGCAAGGTAGTTGCCAAGTTTGTTGGGGGCAAACACAAGGGCTCCAAGACTTGTGTTTGGGTACCCAAAGTTCTTGTTTCTAATGCCAAAGGACCCAAAACCGTTTGGGTACCTAAAGTCAAGAACTAAAATTGTTTTGTAGGTTTATGCATCCGGGGGCTCAAGTTGGATACTCGACAGCGGGTGCACAAACCACATGACAGGGGAGAAAAAGATGTTCTCCTCATATGAGAAAAACCAAGATCCCCAACGAGCTATCACATTTGGGGATGGAAATCAAGGTTTGGTCAAAGGTTGGGTAAAATTGCTATATCACCTGACCATACTATTTCCAATGTTTTTCTTGTTGATTCTTTAGATTACAATTTGCTTTCCGTATCCCAATTATGTCAAATGGGCTACAACTGTCTATTTACTGATATAGGTGTTACTGTCTTTAGAAGAAGTGATGATTCAATAGCATTTAAGGGAGTGTTAGAGGGTCAGCTATACTTGGTAGATTTTGATAGAGCTGAACTCGACACTTGCTTGGTTGCTAAGACTAACTTGGGTTGGCTCTAGCACCGCCGACTAGCCCATGTTGGAATAAAGAATCTTCATAAGCTTCTAAAAGGAGAGCACATTTTAGGACTAACAAATGTTCATTTTGAGAAAGACAGGATTTGTAGCGCATGCCAAGCCGGGAAGCAAGTTGGCACTCATCATCCACACAAGAACATCATGACTAGTGACAGGCCACTGGAGCTCCTACACATGGATTTATTCGGCCCGATTGCTTACATAAGCATCGGCGGGAGTAAGTACTGTCTAGTTATTGTGGATGATTATTCTCGCTTCACTTGGGTGTTCTTTTTGCAGGACAAATCTCATACCCAAGAGACCTTAAAAGGATTCTTGAGACGGGCTCAAAATGAGTTCGGCTTAAGGATAAAGAAAATTAGAAGCGACAACGGGACGGAGTTCAAGAACTCTCAAATTGAAGGCTTCCTTGAGGAGGAGGGCATCAAGCATGAGTTCTCTTCTCCCTACACCCCACAACAAAATGGTGTAGTAGAGAGGAAGAATCGAACTCTATTGGACATGGCAAGAACCATGCTTGATGAGTACAAGACACCGGATCGGTTTTGGGCCGAGGCGGTCAACGCCGCCTGCTACGCCATCAACCGGTTATATCTAGACCGAATCCTCAAGAAGACATCTTATGAACTCCTAACTGGTAAAAAGCCCAATATTTCATATTTTAGAGTTTTTGGTAGCAAATGCTTTATTCTTGTTAAGAGAGGTAGAAAATCTAAATTTGCTCCTAAAACTGTAGAAGGCTTTTTACTAGGATATGACTCAAACACAAGGGCATATAGAGTCTTTAACAAGTCCTCAGGACTTGTTGAAGTTTCTTGTGACGTTGTGTTTGATGAGACTAACGGCTCTCAAGTAGAGCATGTTGATCTTGATGAGATAGGTGAAGAACAGGCTCCATGCATAGCGCTAAAGAACATGTCCATTGGGGATGTGTGTCCTAAGGAATCCGAAGAGCCTCCACATGCACAAGATCAACCATCCTCCTCAACGCAAGCATCTCCACCAACTCAAATTGAGGATGAGGCTCAAGATGTTGAACAAGAAGATCAAGAAGATGAGCCACCTCAAAATGACAGCAACGATCAAGGGGGAGATGCAAATGATGAAGACAAGGAGGATGAACAACCAAGGCCGCCACACCCAAGAGTCCACCAAGCAATACAACGAGATCACCCCGTCGACACCATCCTCGGCAACATTCATAAGGGGGTAACTACTCGATCTCGTGTTGCACATTTTTGTGAACATTACTCTTTTGTTTCCTCTATTGAGCCACACAGGGTAGAGGAAGCACTTCAAGATTCGGATTGGGTGATGGCGATGCAAGAGGAGCTCAACAATTTCACAAGGAATGAGGTATGGCATCTAGTTCCACGTCCTAATCAAAATGTTGTAGGAACCAAGTGGGTCTTCCGCAACAAGCAAGACGAGCATGGTGTGGTGACTAGGAACAAAGCTCGACTCGTGGCCAAGGGGTATTCACAAGTCGAAGGTTTGGATTTTGGTGAAACCTATGCACCCGTAGCTAGGCTTGAGTCAATTCGCATATTATTAGCCTATGCTACTTACCATGGCTTCAAGCTTTATCAAATGGACGTGAAGAGTGCTTTCCTCAATGGACCGATCAAGGAGGAGGTCTATGTTGAGCAACCTCCCGGCTTTGAAGACAGTGAGTACCCTAACCATGTTTATAGGCTCTCTAAGGCGCTTTATGGGCTCAAGCAAGCCCCAAGAGCATGGTATGAATGCCTTAGAGATTTCCTTATTGCAAATGGCTTCAAAGTCGGCAAAGCCGATCCTACTTTATTCACCAAAACACTTGATAATGATTTGTTTGTATGCCAAATTTATGTTGATGATATTATATTTGGGTCTACTAACAAATCTACATGTGAAGAATTTAGTAGGATCATGACACAGAAATTCGAGATGTCTATGATGGGGGAGTTGAAGTATTTTCTAGGATTTCAAGTCAAACAACTCCAAGAGGGCACATTCATTTGCCAAACAAAGTATACTCAAGACATTCTAAGCAAGTTTGGAATGAAGGATGCCAAGCCCATCAAGACTCCCATGGGAATAAATGGGCATCTCGACCTCGACACGGGAGGTAAGTCCGTGGATCAAAAGGTATATCGGTCGATGATTGGTTCATTGCTTTATTTATGTGCATCTCGACCGGACATTATGCTTTCCGTATGCATGTGTGCAAGATTCCAAGCCGACCCTAAGGAATCACACCTTACGGCCGTAAAACGAATCTTGAGATATTTGGCTTATACTCCTAAGTTTGGGCTTTGGTACCCTCGGGGATCCACTTTTGATTTGATTGGTTATTCGGATGCCGATTGGGCGGGGTGTAAGATTAATAGGAAAAGCACATCGGGGACTTGCCAATTCTTGGGAAGATCCTTGGTGTCATGGGCTTCTAAGAAGCAAAATTCGGTTGCTCTTTCTACCGCCGAAGCCGAGTATATTGCCGCAGGCCATTGTTGCGCGCAATTGCTTTGGATGAGGCAAACCCTGCGGGACTACGGTTACAAATTAACCAAAGTTCCTCTTCTATGTGATAATGAGAGTGCAATCCGCATGGCGGATAATCCAGTTGAGCATAGCCGCACTAAACACATAGCCATTCGGTATCATTTTCTTCGGGATCACCAACAAAAGGGGGATATCGAGATTTCATACATTAACACTAAAGATCAATTAGCCGATATCTTTACCAAGCCTCTTGATGAACAATCTTTTACCAGACTTAGGCATGAGCTAAATATTCTTGACTCTAGTAATTTCTTTTGCTAAACTTGCACACATAGCTCATAAGAATACCTGTGATCATGTCTCTTTTATATGCTATGACTAATGTGTTTTCAAGTGTATTCCAAACCAAGTCATAGGTATATTGAAAGGGAATTGGAGTTTTAGGCGAAGACAAAGGCTTCCACTCCGCTCTATTACTCATCCTTCGCCGTCGCTCCGCATCACTCTCCAAAATTGGTATAATCTTCACTCATTTATTTTATGACCAAAGGAGGAGAAAGTACTTCTAAGGGCTCTAATAATTCCGTTTTTGGCGATTCATGCCAAAGGGGGAGAAAATATGAGTCCAAAGCAAAAGGACCGCACCACCACCCTAATTTTAAAACTAATGTTTGTCAATCGGATGAAAAATTTCAAAATTGGTATCTCTTTGTGCTCTAAAGGAGGAGCAAGTAGTATTTTCAAAATTGATGTCTTAAAACCCTCTTGAACACTAAGAGGAGACTTTATTTGAGGGGGAGTTTTGTTTAGTCAAAGGAAAAGCATTTGGAACAAAGGAAGAAAATTTCAAAACTTGAAAATGCTTTGCAAAATCTTATTCATTTACCTTTGACTATCTTGCAAAAGGACTTTACAAAAGAGTTTGCAAAAACAAAACTTGTGGTGCAAATATGGTCCAATATGTCAAAAACAAAGAAAACAATCCATGCGCATCATGTAAGTATTTATATTGGCTCAATTCCAAGCAACCTTTGCACTTACATTATGCAAACTAGTTCAATTATGCACTTCTATATTTGCTTTGGTTTGTGTTGGCATCAATCACCAAAAAGGGGGAGATTGAAAGGGAATTAGGCTTACACCT
This sequence comes from Zea luxurians, assembly GCA_029449295.1. NCBI lineage: Eukaryota > Viridiplantae > Streptophyta > Magnoliopsida > Poales > Poaceae > Zea > Zea luxurians. The sequence continues at coordinate 19,461,260 of JAOPSE010000034.1, read as the reverse complement.
AGTCCCTAAATAATTTTGGTGGTTGAATTGCTCAACACAAATATTGGACTAACTAGTTTGCTCTAGTGTATAAGTTATACAGGTGCAAAAGGTTCACACTTAGCCAATAAAATGACCATGTGTTGGGTTCAACAAAAGGGCAAAGGAGCAACCAAAGGCTCCTCTGGTCTGGCGCACCGGACTGTCCGGTGTGCCACCGGACAGTGTCCGGTGCACCAGAGGACTTCAGCTCAAACTCGTCGCCCTCGGGATATTTCCAGAGCCAGCGCTCTAAAATTCACCGGACTGTCCGGTGTACACCGGATAGTGTCCGGTGCTCATTTGAGACGCGGCTCAGGAACTCGCCAGTCTCGGGAATTCGCAAAGGCTGCTCCGCTATAATTCACCGGACATGTCCGGTGTACACCGGACTGTTCGGTGCAACCTCGGGGCAACGGCTACTTCGCGCCAACGGTCACCTGCAGGCGCATTTAATGCGCGCCAGAAACGCGCAGTCATCAGGCACGCGGGAGCAGGCGCACCGGACACTCTACAGTGCATGTCCGGTGCACCACCGGACATCAAGGCGGGCCCAGAGACAGAGCTCCAACGGTTGACCCAACGACTATTTGGTGACGTTGCAGTCGCACCGGACATGTCCGGTGTGCACCGGACTGTCCGGTGCACCATACGACAGACAGCCTGCACCAACGGTCAAGTTTGGTGGTTGGGGCTATAAATACCCCAACCACCCCACCATTCATTGCATCCAAGTTTTCCAGCTTCCAACTACTATACAAGAGCTAGCATTCATTGCAAAGCACACCAAAAGAGATCAAATCCTCTCCCAACTCCACACAAAGCCCTAGTGACTAGAGAGAGTGATTTGTAGTGTTCATTTGAGCTCTTGCGCTTGGATCGCTTCTTTTTCTTTGGCATTCTTTCTTGTGATCAAACACTCACTTGTAATTGAGGCAAGAGACACCAATTGTGTGGTGGTCCTTGTGGGAAGTTTTGATTCCCAAGTGATTTGAGAAAGAGAAGCTCACTCGGTCCGAGGGACCGTTTGAGAGAGGGAAGGGTTGAAAGAGACCCGGCCTTTGTGGCCTCCTCAACGGGGAGTAGGTTTGAGAGAACCGAACCTCGGTAAAACAAATCCGCGTGTCTCACTTCATTATTCGCTTGCGATTTGTTTTGCGCCCTCTCTCGCGGACTCTACTATATTTCTAACACTAACCCGGCTTGTAGTTGTGATTATTTTTGTGATTTTCAGTTTCGCCCTATTCACCCCCCCCTCTAGGCGACTTTCAACGGGCACCGTTCCCGACCCGGTTCCGAACCCCGACTACTATCACAAAGTACTCAGGGGAGACGAGACCGGAACTGTGGCTCGCAGACTATCAGCTGGCCTGCCAACTGGGTGGAACAGACGATGACAACCTCATCATCCGCAACCTCCCCCTGTTCCTCTCCGACACCGCTCGAGCCTGGCTGGAGCACCTGCCCCTGGGGCAGATCTCCAACTGGGACGACCTGGTCCAAGCCTTCGCCGGCAATTTCCAAGGCACATACGTGCGCCCTGGAAACTCCTGGGATCTCTGAAGCTGCCGCCAGCAGCCGGGAGAGTCTCTCCGGGACTACATCCGGCGATTCTCGAAGCAGCGCACAGAGCTGCCCAACGTCACCGATTCAGATGTCATCGGCGCGTTCCTCGCCGGCACCACCTGCCGCGACCTGGTGAGCAAGCTGGGTCGCAAGACCCCCACCAGGGCGAGCGAGCTGATGAACATCGCCACCAAGTTCGCCTCTGGCCAGGAGGCAGTTGAGGCCATTTTCTGGAAGGACAAGCAGCCCCAGGGCCGCCCACCAAAAGATGCTCCCAAGGCGTCAACTCAGCGCGGCGCCAAGAAGAAGGGCAAGAAGAAGTCACAAGCGAAACGCGACGCCGCCGACGCGGACCTTGTCGCCGCCACCGAGTACAAGAACCCTCGGAAACCTCCCGGAGGTGCCAACCTCTTCGACAAGATGCTCAAGGAGCCATGCCCCTATCATCAAGGGCCCGTCAAGCACACCCTTAAGGAGTGTGCCACGCTTCGACGACACTTCCACAAGGCCGGGCCACCCGCGGAGGGTGGCAAGGCCCTCGACGACGCAAAGGAGGAAGATCACAAGGCAGGAGGGTTCCCTGAGGTCCGCGACAGCTTCATGATCTATGGCGAGCAAGTGGCGAACGCCTCGGCTCGGCACCACAAGCAAGAGCGTCGGGAGGTTTGCTCGGTAAAGGTGGCGGCGCCAGTCTACCTAGACTGGTCCGACAAGCCCATCACCTTCGACCAGCCGACCATCCAGACTACGTGCCGAGCCCAGGGAGATACCCACTCGTTGTCGACCCCATCATCGGCAACGTCAGGCTCACCAAGGTCCTCATGGACGGAGGCAGCAGCCTCAACATCATCTACGCCGAGACCCTCGGGCTCCTGCGGATCGATCTGTCCTCGGTCCGGACGGGCGCTGCGCCTTTCCTCGGGATCGTCCCCGGGAAGCGCGTTCATCCCCTCGGACAACTCGACCTACCCGTCTGCTTCGGGACACCCTCCAACTTTCGAAAGGAGACCCTCACGTTCGAAGTGGTCGGGTTTCAAGGAACCTACCACGCAGTGCTGGGGAGGCCATGCTACGCTAAGTTCATGGCCGTCCCCAACTACACCTACCTCAAGCTCAAGATGCCGGGCCCCAACGGGGTCATCACCGTTGGGCCCATGTACCAACGCGCATACGAATGCGATGTGGAGTGCGTGGAGTACGCCGAGGCCCTCGCCGAATCCGAGGCCCTCATCGCTGACCTGGAGAGCCTCTCTAGGGAGGCGGCCGACGTGAAGCGCCACGCCGGCAACTTCGAACCAGCGGAGACGGTCAAGTCCGTCCCTCTCGACCCCTGCAACGACGCCTCCAAGCAGATCCGGATCTGCTCCGAGCTCGACCCCAAATAGGAAGCAGTGCTCGTCGACTTTCTCCACGCAAACACCAACGTTTTCGCGTGGAGTCCCTCGGACATGCCCGGCATACCGAGGGAAGTCGCCGAGCACTCTCTGGATATTCGAGCTGGGGCCCGACCCGTGAAGCAACCTCTGCGCCAGTTCGACGAAGAAAAACGCAGAGCCATAGGCGAAGAGATCCACAAGCTACTGGCGGCAGGGTTCATCAAAGAGGTATTCCATCCCGAATGGCTTGCCAACCCTGTGCTTGTGAGAAAGAAAGGGGGGAAATGGCGGATGTGTGTAGACTACACTGGTCTAAACAAAGCATGTCCGAAGGTTCCCTACCCTCTGCCTCGCATCGATCAGATCGTGGATTCCACTGCTGGGTGCGAAACCCTGTCTTTCCTCGATGCCTACTCAGGGTATCACCAGATCAGGATGAAAGAGTCCGACCAGCTCGCGACTTCATTCATCACACCCTTCGGCATGTACTGCTATGTTACAATGCCGTTTGGTTTGAGGAATGCGGGGGCAACGTACCAGCGATGCATGAACCATGTGTTTGGCAAACACATCGGCCGAACGGTCGAGGCCTACATCGATGATATCGTAGTCAAGACGAGGAAGGCCTCCGACCTCCTTTCCGACCTTGAAGTGACATTTCGATGTCTCAAGGCAAAAGGCGTGAAGCTTAATCCCGAAAAGTGTGTCTTTGGGGTCCCCCGAGGCATGCCCTTGGGGTTCATCGTCTCCGAGCGGGGCATCGAAGCCAACCCGGAGAAGATTGCAGCCATCACCAGCATGGGGCCAATCAAGGACTTGAAAGGCGTACAGAGGGTCATGGGATGTCTCGCGGCTCTGAGCCGCTTCATCTCCCGCCTCGGCGAAAGAGGTCTGCCTCTGTACCGCCTCTTAAGAAAAGCTGAGTGCTTCGCTTGGACTCCCGAGGCCGAGGAAGCCCTCGGGAACCTGAAGGCGCTCCTCACGAACGCGCCCATCTTGGTGCCCCCCGCTGCCGGAGAAGCCCTCTTGATCTACGTCGCCGCAACCACCCAGGTGGTTAGCGCCGCGATCGTGGTTGAGAGACGAGAAGAAGGGCATGCATTGCCCGTCTAGAGGCCAGTCTACTTCATCAGTGAGGTACTGTCCGAGACTAAGATCCGCTACCCACAAATCCAGAAGCTGCTGTACGCGGTGATCCTGACACGACGGAAGTTGCGGCACTACTTCGAGTCTCATCCGGTGACTGTGGTGTCATCCTTCCCCCTGGGAGAGATCATCCAGTCCCGGGAGGCCTCGGGTAGAATTGCGAAGTGGGCGGTGGAGATCATGGGCGAGACGATCTCGTTCGCCCCTCGGAAGGCCATCAAGTCCCAGGTCTTGGCGGACTTCGTGGCTGAATGGGCCGACACCCAGCTCCCGACGGCTCCGATCCAACCGGAGCTCTGGACCATGTTTTTCGATGGGTCGCTGATGAAGACGGGGGCCGGCGCAGGCCTCCTCTTCGTCTCGCCCCTCGGGAAGCACCTACGCTACATGCTACGCCTCCACTTCCCGGCGTCCAACAATGTGGCAGAGTACGAGGCTCTGGTAAACGGGTTGCGAATCGCCGTCGAGCTAGGGGTCCGACGCCTCGACGCTCGTGGTGACTCGCAGCTCGTCATCGACCAAGTCATGAAGAACTCCCACTGCCGTGACCCGAAGATGGAAGCCTACTGCGATGAGGTTCGGCGCCTGGAAGACAAGTTCTACGGGCTCGAGCTCAACCACATCGCCCGACGCTACAACGAGACTGCGGACGAGCTGGCTAAAATAGCCTCGGGACGAACAACAGTTCCCCTGGACGTATTCTCCCGAGACCTGCATCAACCCTCCGTCAAGACCGAGGACACGCCCGAGCCCGAGGCACCTTCGGCTCCGCCCGAGGCACCCTCGGCTCCGCCCGAGGCACCCTCGGCTCAGTCCGAGGTACCCTCGGCACAGTCCGAGGTACCCTCGGCTCAGCCCGAGGTACCCTCAGCCCCCGAGGGTGAGGCACTGCGCGTCGAGGGGGGACCGAGCGAGGTCACGCCTAATCAAAGCTGGCAGACCCCGTACCTGCAATATCTCCACCGAGGGGAGCTGCCCCTCGACCAAGCCGAAGCTCGGCGGTTGGCGTGGCGCGCCAAGTCTTTCGTCTTGCTGGGAGATGGGAAGGAGCTCTACCACCGCAGCCCCTCAGGCATCCTCCAGCGATGCATTTCCATTGCCGAAGGCCAGGAGCTCTTGCAAGAGATACACTCGGGGGCTTGCGGCCATCACGCAGCACCTCGAACCCTCGTTGGAAACGCCTTCCGACAAGGATTCTATTGGCTGACGGCGGTGGCCGACGCTACTAGAATTGTCCGCACCTGCGAAGGGTGTCAGTTCTACGCGACGCAGACCCACCTGCCCGCTCAGGCTCTGCAGACCATACCCATCACCTGGCCGTTTGCTGTGTGGGGTCTGGACCTCGTTGGCCCCTTGCAGAAGGCACCCGGGGGCTACACGCACCTGTTGGTCGCCATCGACAAATTCTCCAAGTGGATCGAGGTCCGACCCCTAGACAGCATCAGGTCCGAACAGGCGGGTGGCGTTCTTCACCAACATCATCCGTCGCTTTGGGGTCCCGAACTCCATCATCACCGACAACGGCACCCAGTTCACCGGTAGAAAGTTCCTGGACTTCTGCGAGGATCACCACATCCGGGTGGACTGGGCTGCCGTGGCACACCCCATGACGAATGGGCAAGTGGAGCGGGCCAACGACATGATCCTGCAAGGACTGAAGCCTCGGATCTACAACGACCTCAACAAGTTCGGCAAGCGGTGGATGAAGGAACTCCCCTCGGTGGTCTAGAGTCTGAGGACAACGCCGAGCCGAGCCACAGGCTTCACACCGTTCTTTCTAGTCTATGGGACCGAGGCCATCTTGCCCACAGACTTGGAATACGGTTCCCCGAGGGCGAGGGCCTACACCGACCAAAGCAACCAAGCCAACCGAGAAGACTCACTGGACCAGCTGGAGGAGGCTCGGGACATGGCCTTACTACACTCGGCGCGGTACCAGTAGTCCCTGCGACGCTACCACGCCCGAGGGGTTAGGTCCCGAGACCTCCAGGTGGGCGACCTGGTGCTTCGGCTGCGACAAGACGCCCGAGGGCGGCACAAACTCACGCCTCCCTGGGAAGGGCCATTCGTCATCACCAAGGTCTTGAAGCCCGGAACGTACAAGCTGGCCAACATCCAAGGCGAGGTCTACAGCAACGCCTGGAACATCCAACAGCTACGTCGCTTCTACCCTTAAGATGCTTTCAAGTTGCTCGTATACCTCGTTCACACACCAAGTCTGGTCATCAAGGAAGGGTCAGCCTTGCCTCGGCAAAGCCCGACCCTCCCTCGGGGGCTAGAAGGGGGCAACCCCCTTTGCTTCAAAATTTTCCTCGAAAAAAGAAAAAAAATCTTTTCTGCCAGAATGCCTTTCGTGCTCTTCGACTACTTCAAAAGTGGATCCTAAAAACGACGGAGTACACGTAAGCAGCCAAGGCTGACCGAGCCGAGGGACTCCTACGCCTCCAGGATACGGATACCTCACTCATCACCTTCTGCGATAAGTAACTCGCGCTCAGATAAGTGACTCCGCGGACCGAACAAGTCTTCATGCTCGAGAGCTCCTCTGCCGAAATGATTTTTCGGGCCTTCTCGACTGCGTCGGTAACAGAACCCTATGGACGAGTAAGAGCGCGCGTAAGCGGCAAGGTCGACCGAGCCGAGGGATTCCTACGCCTCCGAGATACGGATACCTCACTCATCACCTTCCGTGAAAAGCAACTCACGCCCGCACAAACAATTCTGTTACCGACAAATGAGTCCGGATACTCAAAACAAGAGGAAAAGAAACGCAGCTTTACAACACGACGACGGTGTGTTTAGGCCTCGGCGGCCGCAGAAAACATACACACACTACAAGACAACCTGATCCTGCAGGCTCGGACGTCGACAGCCGAAGGGGGTAGCAGCACCCTCGGCATCAACTACACCTTCGGCGGGGTCTGACCTAGCCTTGGACGGCGACGCGGTCGGAGGGCCCCCACTCTGAAGGACGACATCAGCACCACACCCAGGCCATCGCCGCCAGGGTCTTCTTCGAGAATCCGGCCCGAGCAGGCGGCTCGGCCGGCCACCCCGAGGCCTCGGCCAGCTGACCCCCAAAGACATCAGCTCGACTTGTGGCCTCGGCAGCTCAACTCCGGCGTCGGTTCCGCTAGTGGATGACCCGGCCAGGCTCTGGCCAACTACACCTCCTTTTCGAAGCCAACTCTGCCTCCGTCCGTGCTGACACCGCTACCTCCGGCTTCGGCCCATCGAAGGGCGGCCGAGGGGTTCCTTTAACTAAGCAAGAGGGGTCTCGGACAGCAAGGCCGACCGAGCCGAGGGACTCCTACTCCTCCGGGATACGGATACCTCACTCGTCACCTTTGCACGAGGCAACTCACGCTCGGTGAAGCGGTTCAGATAACCAACAGGCGAGTCTTAGTGCTCGAAACGAAGAAAAAACATGGCTCCGCGTCGAAAAGACATACATGTTCAGGCCTCGACAGCCACAATGAACAAAACACCGGCACTCAAGGTGCCATTACAAACGGAACCCCGGTTCCACCTCCGCAGGTACGAACAACCCCACGCGACTGGGGGGACCTACGGAGCAACAGAAGACCGACGAACGGCTTGTCATCGCCCGCCCCGGCAGCGGCAACGACGACGACTTCTGCCCCGGGGGGCCGAACAGCAGCAGCGATGACCTCAGGGCGGATGCTGCTGCCATGAGGCCCTCGCCCATGCCCCCAACTCGAGAGGCAAGGACGGGCAGAAGGCCGAAGAGTTGGAGGTCGGTCCGTGGGTGGCGCCGGCAAGCTCGTCGGCGGCGGAACCTCTTCCAGCTGCCGTGGCGGAAGGCGGCACCGGGAGCGGCTCCGAAGCCGCTTGGCTCAGAGAGCTAGGCACGCGGCAGCTGCCCATGCCATGAACGGCGGACGCCCTTCCCCCCGATCACTGAGGGAAGGAGCGGGCAGCCGCCCGCACTGGGACCGACCCCAACTCGGCACACTCCCCTCCCCAGCACTGGTGATGAAAATCCTTGAGGCTGAGGGAGGGGCAGAGGCCGCAACCCGGCTTGCTTTACCCCGCCACCGAACTGGAGGTCACCATCTTGGGTGACCGCCGACGAAGGGGTGCAGCCGGGCTGCATGATGAAAATCCTTGAAGCCGAACGATGGCTGAAAGGTACCAACTTCCACGAAGTTGCGTTCCTCTGACGACAAGACGGAAGGATTCCGGGCGTCCCCCGCCCGGGGGCTCGGAAGGTGGAAAGACACGATGCATAAGGGAGCACGAAGACATGGTCGCCTTTCAAGGGGGTCACCCTCCTTTTAAAGGCGACTCTCCCCACTTGCGCCCTCAACCATTGCGGGTTGAGTCTTCTCCAACACGCTCCAAGATTCTCCCCCCACGGCGCGGGGGCTGGGTCCCACACGTCATGCAAGCCGGTCCAGGGGAGAAGAAGCCAAACCGCCACGCGCGCGCGGTGCATGCAACCACCCGGCGGTTACAGGCACTCCTCCACTTTCGCCCAGACCAGCGGGTGAAAGGGCGGACAGCCATGCAGGTGGCATGCAACCGTGCCAAGTGGGCGCGCCCCTTCGACTCCAACAAGCCCAGCATGGAGGTCCAGGCCCACGCGTCATGCAACCGGCGCGCCGGTTGCTACGTGTGAGCAACTACACCGCCACTCACGCCACTACTGCGCCTCCTCGACTGCGGAGTCGATACCGCGACTCGAGGCAACCCTGCAGTGCCAGCCAGGCGCGACGGACAAATGTGGTCAAAATTGGGCCGGCAGTAATGGCGGTGACAGGCGGGCAGAAGCAGCGGTCACGTCGTCAGCCAAGCTCACGTCCCATCCAGGGGCAGCGGGGGAGCCCTCTCTCACGGCATGAAGACGGCGCGCCCGTGATCCGTTCCTCGAACGGCTCGCGCACGCGCAACGGCCGCCCCGCGAACCACTCGCCCCGTCGCATTAACTCCGCGGCAGGACAGGTGGCGCCTCAGGCAGGAGAAGCAAGCGACGCTTCGCCTTTGCCATAATGACCGCGTCGAAAAAGGTACGCCACATCATTCGACTTCGCATCCTTTTCCTTTTCCTCTTTCTCTCTCTTACAACAGGGACCGGGAAAGGGGGATACCCCGAAAAGGACCCTTCTCCATGAAGGAAACAGGCTTCGAGCCTCCCTACTGATCAGAGGTTCGAAGGCCGGCCCCTCGGAGGGGTTCAACGGCCGCCTCAGATCGATTGGGTTCTGCGCCCACTACTGGTCAGAGGTTCGATGGCCGGCCCCTCGAAGGGTTCAACGTTCGCCTCAGGCCACTCGGGCTCCGCGCCCACTACTGATCAGGGGTTCGAAGGCTGGCCCTTGAAGGGTTCACAGTCGCCTCAGACACAGAGCGAGGGATGATCATGGGTACGTTCGATACATAACCAAGGCTCGGGCTATGCTCCCGAGGTACCCTAGGACATTTCCGAGACCAGCGGGAACGATCTTGTAACGGAATCCCATCAGAGGGAGGCATCGAGCCCTCGGACCCCGTCGACAGGGGACCGGGTCCGGCAGATCACCCGCAGGTACTTTTGGGCGCGCCTCTGGGCCTCTAGCCGACCCCTAACAAATGGGGCACGGACGTCCGCTCAGATTACCCGCCAGCAGCTCACCGGAGACACCATGTTCGGCGCCCTCCGAGGACAACATGGCGCTTTCCCCCCTCCTCCTTGCGGAAAGGCGACGCAGGGACGTATGTAAAAAAGACGAGTCTGTCCTTGGCCGTCCTCTCGCCCTATGCAGAGGCTCGGGGGCTGCTCTCGCAAATCCGACTCCAGCCAAACCGTTGACAGCGTCAACATACTAGCCCGAGAACTTGGGACCCGACCGTGCACTCGGGCTACGGCCAGCTCGCATGAGGGAACAACTAGACTAGCCGAAGTGTTGCGAAACACACTAAGACCTCGAAGGAGTAAAACTACTCCTCCGGGGCCTCGGGGGCTACACCCGGCGGGTGCGCTCGCGCGCACCCATCGGAACAGAATGCAACCGAAAAAGGCTGGTCCCCTTGCAAAAAAGTGCGGCAAAAGCCTCCAAGCGAGTATTACTACTCCCTTGGAGGCTCGGGGGCTACTGTCGGGGACCATAATTAGGGGTACCCTCAAGGCCCCTAAATCTCAGCTGGTAACCCCCATCAGCACAAAGCTGCAAAGGCCTGATGGGTGCGATTAAATCAAGGATCGGTCCATTCAAGGGACACGATCGTGCCTCGCCCGAGCCTAGCCTTGGGCAAGGGAAGCCGACTCCGGAGAACCTACGTCTCGCCCGAGGACCCCCCTCCAACAACGGGCACAATGTCAGCTCGCCCGAGGCCCAGTCTTCACCGAGAAGCAACCTTGGCCACATCGCCACGCCGACCGACCAAATCACAGGGGCATTTAATGCAAAGGTGGCCTGACACCATTATCCTGACGCACGCCCTCCAGTCGACAGAGCCGAAGTGACCACAGTCACTTTGTCGCTCAACTGACCGGTCTGACAAGAGGACAGCGCTGCCTGCGCCGCTCCGACTGCTGAGCCACCCGATAGAGTGAGGCTGACAGCAGCCAAGGCCGGCCTCGGGCGTCATAGGGAACTCGGCCTCGCCCGACCCTAGGGCTCGGACTCAGGCTCAGCCCCAGAAGACGGCGAACTCCGCTCCGCCCGACCCAGGGCTCGGACTCAGGCTCAGCCCCAGAAGACGACGAACTCTGCTCCGCCCGACCTAGGGCTCGGACTCGGGCTCAGCCCCGGAAGACGGCGAACTCCGCTCCGCCCGACCCAGGGCTCAGACTCGGGATCAGCCCCGGAAGACGGCGAACTCCGCTCCGCCCGACCCAGGGCTCGGACTCGGGCTCAGCCCCGGAAGACGAGGAACTCCGCCTCGCCCGACCCTAGGGCTCGGACATGGGCTCGACCCCAGGAGACGACGGACTCCGCTTCGCCCGACCCCAGGGCTCGGACTCAGCCCTGGCCTAATCCGACGGTCTCCGCCTCACCCGACCCAGGGGCTCGGACTCGACCACGGCCACGGAAGATAGACTCGACCTCGACCTCGGAGGAGCCTCCACATCGCCCAACCTAGGGCGCGGACCGACCACGTCGACAGGAGGCGCCATCATTACCCTACCCCAAGCTGACTCAAGCTACGGGGAACAAGACCGGCGTCCCATCTGGCTCGCTCCGCCAGATAGGCAATGATGGCGCCCCGCACGCTCTGTGACGACGGCGGCTCTCGACCCCCTTACGAAAGCAAGAGGACGTCAGCAAGGACTCGACAGCCCCGACAGCTGTCCTTCCGCCAGGCTCCAGCGCTCCTCCGATGGCCACGACACCACACGAACCGGGTGCCAAGACCTCTCCGGCTGCCACGATGGCATGTACTTAGGGCGCTAGCTCCCCACCGCTAGACACGTTAGCACATTGCTACACTCCCCATTGTACACCTGGATCCTCTCCTTACGCCTATAAAAGGGAGGACCAGGGCCCTCTTACAGAGGGTTGGCCCGCGCGGAGAAGGACGGGACGGCGCTCGCGCAAGGCCGCTCGCTCCCACTCCCGCGTGGACGCTTGTATCCCCCTACTGCAAGCGCACCCGACTCAGGCGCGGGGCTAACACGAAGGCCGCGGGATCCACTCTCTTACGCCTGCCTCTCTCTGGCTGCTTCCTTCCCCCCTTTGCGTTCCGCCTCGTGTCGACCCATCTGGGCTGGGGCATGCGGCGACAATTCACTCGTCGGTCCAGGGACCCTCCGGGTTTCGAAACACCGACAACTTCAATCAAACCAGGCCACCTTCACTGGATTTGGCAACAGTTTCCTTCGGCATATCCTAGCTCTCCACAAGTGGCCACACCCTGAAGGCTATGTGCTCTTGAATTATATCCCTTGTGCCAATGAAGGCACAAACATTGCTAAAGGCCTTCTGGCATGCTTCAATGTCGCTTTCAATAATAACCTTCGGCCTTCGAAGGTTGAAGCAAGACCAGATAGGGCGCTGGATAATTTCCTTGATGTCTCCCCTTTTAATCAAATAATTTTTAACGTAAAACCACTCCTCCATCTAGCCCCTAGGCCATCTTTTTCGGAATGTTGGCACCGGGTAGCTTGCATTAGAACGGGCAATGAACCCGTAACAACCAAAGTTGTTGTGGTACTGTTCTTTGCCGGTAGCCTTCGTCTCGTATAAAAGCTCATGCATATTGCAAAAGCACTTTGCGCTCGGCTCTAGCCCTTGGCTTCTTACAGCTCAGACAAACATCCCCATCCTAATTATAACTTCGGGTGTAAGCCGATGAAGAAAGATTTGGAATATCTTCAATACCTCAACCACAAACTTGCTCAGTGGAAACCGAAGGCCTGCCTTCAGGAAGCTTCGGTAAATAACAACTTCATTTTCCTCAGGAGCAGGGGCAGTGCTGTCTCCTCCAACCCTGACAATAGATATGTCGCGAAAATATCTCCCTCTCATGACGTCAATATGACTTTGCTTGATGGTCGATTTTCCGAAGATAGTATGGCTTGGCCTCCACGGCCGGGTCCTCAGAATCTTCATCTCCACTCTCTACATCATAACTATCACTGTCATCAGAATCTTCAGACAAACCCTCCATTATCGCTTTAGTAATTTTCTCTGTATTAGTCTTCGCCATAGACTCATAAAATCTAGCAATGAAAGGGTCCACAACTTTCTTTTCTTTGTATAGCTTCTTCTCCTTAGTAAGCTTCTTCTCCTCAGTCATCTTTTTCTCGGTCATCGTCTTCTCCTCAGACATGGAACCAACTTAAAGAGGAAAAGGCTATCTAGTTCTCACTAGATTTTCCTTAAGTCAATAATAAATATAAAGGGTATGGATGTATTTTTACACAGGCTACGTCCTGTGCCTATAAATAGATGAACAGTAACACCATACTGTTCACGCTGACTTGTATTCTCTCGCACGTCGTTCTCAAGCTTTTTACCTTCTGTCAAGCCGAAGGTACAAATATAATTCAATATTATTCATATTCATTCGTGATAATATAATTAAAAAGGTTCTGATAATATCATATGATTATTCATGTCACTTTTCATGTTTCGTATGTTTACATTTTCATTATTATTTACTGAGATGATGAAGGTATGTCCTTCATAACCTTCGTCTGAAGATCATTATATCTTGAGGGAGATAATGCTTCGAAGGACGAAGGTCTTTAACTATTAACATTTTGTGTTGCCTTGTTCTTAACTCATAGCATTTGAGAACAAGTGACCAACAAGACCGATAAGAGCTTCCCTTGTAAACCCGGTCTCTGGTATACAAATTTCAAGCATCCAGTTATGAAAGAAGAGTGTGTTCTCATCCATCAGTTTCTTTTCCTTTTACAAAGCTTTGCGCCTTTGAGGATTCATGCTTTTGTTGTAAGTCATGAAAACCAAACTATGTAGTTTGCTTTGCACTTAGCTTGAAGTCCCACTTGATGATGAATGTGGAATGGATTGCTAAGGGCTTGGTCTAATGGAAAGTTCCACATTCTCTCAGGTGGTTTAGAGCTGGGTAGCCGATTAGCCAGGTCTTGTACCGTAAGCCTACACCTTCCACCGCCTGAGAATAGCTGACTTAGTATCTTCTAGATCAAATACTTGGGGGTACAGACTACATTCAGATTCTAGGGGCTAGCTTAAAACTAGGTTCGACAAAGTTAAGTTACATGGTTCAAAGGATTGAATATATTGAAAACAAATGTCTTAAGGGAATGTTGTTGATCCTGGACCACATCCTAGATGGTCCGTGTCCTTGTGGAGGCCTCGAACCTCTAAAGTTGCTAAAGCTCTGGGATGAAGGAACAAGGAGAAGGAAGCTAGTAGCTATAGTTGGAGATGTATACATCAAGAACATCCTGGTAGGGGTCCCACCCCGTAAACCCAGTCTGGTCACAAACGATTCATAGTCCGGTGAGGTCGCTCATATAAACCCGGCCTCTGGCGCCCTCTAAGGTCCAGTCCGGTAAGAGCTAATCTTATAAAACCAGACCTCCTTGGGATCTTTATGCAAGGTCTCGAGCATCTAGAAAAAGGAAGGGTTTCGCTCTCAGTCTAGCTCCAAGTGAATAGGATCCATTATCATATCCTCAGCCAAGGTACGTTTTTCTCTTTCTGCCTCTCTCTCGAGATTCTTAGCTTCGTTGTTGTCATGAAATTTGGATTATGTAACCATCTTTGCTGCTCAGTTTATATCCCCACTTAATATTGAACAAGGGCACAAGTTGACTGGTACCTAGTCTAAAGGAAAAGTCCACATTCTCGCGGGTGGTCTGGAGTTGGGTAGCCGCTTAGTCTGGTCACGTACCATAAGCCTACACCTTACACCACCCTAGAATAGCTGACTTTGTACTTTTTGGACCATGTATTTGAAAGGCCTACACTCATTTAAAATTAAGGGCTGGATCCCATAAACTCTGCCTGCAAATATTCAGGTACATAATTTGATGGAATAAGTACAACAAAGCTAGGATCCCGAGGGTACAACTGCTAAGCACTACTCCTGAGCCATTCTTGGAATACCATATGCTCCTAGGCACTATTCCTAAATCACACTCAGGAGTAGCTCCCTAGACTAAAGATGACCCCCACATCTTGGATGGCCTCCAAGGAGCCTTAGTGATTAGGGACCGGGAAGGAGAAACTTTTGGCTATCCAGAAATTGGGTCAACTTGAGGGCATGACCATTTATTTTTGTCTTGTGCAGCATCAACGAAATGCCAACAAAATAACTCACTCAACGTGAAAGCTACAGGCATGATGCTGCTGCATAAGACTGGCATTTCTGGAACAAGACACATATATGGCCCCACATGCGGGTTCACCACCTCACCTGAGGTGGGCCTGGGAGCCACTGTCTGTGCCTTGAATACGGGGTACCCACTCCTACTATGTCAAGGTGAGCCCTTGGGGCCACCGTTAAGGATTTCGCGGACAGCCGACCCAGTACGGGACTAAGGCGCACCATATGGAGTCGTGCCAGGCTAGGCTCGCCTCCTAGATTGGATTGTTGTCTCCATCAAGCCCCATAAAGGGAGGAATCAACAACTTTAGCTATAGGTCTGGGATCCTACAATTAGGACTCGAACCTCCTTGTGACCCATCGGATCCCCAGACAAAGGGAATTGGAGGGAACATAAAGCCCCAGAGGAGAAGGCGCTCTATGGTTACAACACCAAGCCTTCAGAATGGCTCTGGGTATGGAAGACACCATCCGAACCTCAGGCCAGGTGAGGTCCGGAGTCGTCACGTGTCCAGGCAAGGGTGGTAGGAGCCTGGATCCCCCCTCGAGTGCGGGTCAAGCCCTCGATCAGGAAAGACTTGGGGAAACAGTGTCACCATTTATCCTCAGGTTTTCTCCTCACCTAGGCAGGGGTCCTGTGCTAACACGTGGCTAGACACCCCTAGCGTAAACCATCAGACGATGCTTGACGAAAGCCTCTAACGTAGGGCCCGCTAGCATTAAGTGCGAATGGGATGCATGCTTGGATGTATCATTAAGGGCGCCATAAGATCACACGGCGGCCAAGAAGGCTTAGCGCTGTAGCATTAAGGATGCCAGAGGAACATTGTAACACCCGGATTTTAGGGGTCCAAAACCCGGGGTTAACATAAACACCAGGTATGCTGGGACCAAGTCTCATACATATGATGTATAGTGGCACAGGATCGAATGTCACAACTTTATATATAACAGGAGTTCTATACAAAATAAATAATTACATTATAAGGAGACAACGGTCCAGCAACCCAAAGTTGACTGGGAGACGACGACCTAGAACTCTCACGAACTCATCGCAGCATCCTCCATGAGCATCATCCTGCAGTACCTGATCTTGACCTGTGGTGTATGTGAGACAGCAAGAGTGAGCTCACATACGTTCATCGCTCAACAAGTTGTGGGGAATAATGTGCATGAACTCGCCAAAGGTGGGAGCTCACGTGAAGTGTAAGGCTTACCAAAGAAGATGGTTAGAGCTGAGCATTGCTTTTAAAGTTGGTCAAAATTTTATTAGCAATTACTAAGTATAAGTAAATACCAAACCCGATTAAGTAATAGAACAAAAGTAACCACATCACCTGCGATGCAATGCATATGACAAATTGAATTTAGTTCCATAAATTAATCATGTGAGGGTCCGAGCTGCTCATGACCGTGAGCACGGCTAGTATACCAGTTTTACACTCTGCAGAGGTTGCGCATCTTTACCCACAAGTCGTGTATCCCATGTCGCCAGGGTTTGCAAGGCCCTTAGACACTTCCGAGGTGAATGGCTAGGGATCCACTACGAGGCCTTTACAAAGTTCCACTAGCTTCCGAAAACCCGCTACAGTTTATAGGAAGATCCAGTGCAGGAATCCCTTGCAGGACCGCCATCGCAGCAAAATCCTCCCGAGGGCCTCCCTACACTGACCTCTCCCCTACTGCCCTTGCCCCTTTCGGGTAAGGTAGTCTTCCACTAGCTTTCCTAATTAATCAGCCAAGGGCATCCCATACTACCCTTGTGGTAGCACTGTTTTCCCGGGTGGTCGCTCCATGTTCCAATTAACATAATGATCTTAACATGAACATTAAATAACAACTGATAACAAAAAGTGTAATCATGAATAATGTATCTCCATACCCAAAACCACATATAGCACTAGCAAGTACTACCCAGAAAGATCAGTGGTATCCAAGGTATAAAGATAGACAAACTAGGGTAACCTATTGGGTCCCATCAAAATTAACCTATGCAGATCATTATGATTAATCAGAACATGGCTGGGTAAAAAGAAGTGATCAAGGGCACAACTTGCCTGGGCCTTGAGAATCCAGGTACCAGGATGATCTTCAGATGACTCGTGACCTCGCACTAGTCGTAGCAATACAAACATACATGGTATAGGCAAAATTAACATTACACCAAACATATATGCAAAATACATAGTAATAATCTACATATTAAAATAAGACCACAGGAAAAAGAATTATTAATTTTGGAGTTATAGATTTTAAGTTATGAATTTTTCAAAGATTTTATGTGTTTAAAATGGATTAAGTGAGAGATTAAATTTCTAATTGTTCTCATGACAAAACAGAGGCACTAAATGATAACCAATAATATTACAAAATTATAGGAATTGGAATGGATTAATTTGGACTAAATATGCATTTTCTATGAATTAAACAAATTCTAGCATTTATTTTTGTATTAAAAATCTTTTTTCTAATTCATTTAATCATTTTATTACTGCACTGGACTGGGCCTCAATTCCAGAGAAACCCAGGGGGCTCGGGGCAAGTTGCCCGAGACACAGCGCACAGTAACATATGGACGGCGGGTTGAATACTTAAAACTATAGGGTCTCTTTAGAAAAATTGCCACGGCGAAGGGTTACGGGCGATTCTCGGCCGTCTGATCCAAACGAAGCGTCCAGATTAGACCCAGTCGGCCACGAACCGGTACGCTATGGGAACCACAGGATGCAAGATCTACGGCACAGGTTTTAAACAACTGGAATCAGCCAGGGCGCGTAGGATCGAAATCGAACGGACCAGATTTACCCGGCCGAATCCATACGCACGATCTAATTCGCGCCGTCCCTTTTCGATCCAACGGTGAACGACCTATCTTCTTTCCCTCACCAAACGCAGCAGCGCCGCCCGCCAGGCACGACGGCGGAGACCCACCGGAGACCCCCAATCGCGCACCAGAGCTCCAAATCGACAATTAACACGATTTTCGCCATGAGCAGAATAGAGCGAGTCGGATGAGGGAGTTCTTACCGTGATTCGTAGCACTGTTGACCCTAGCCACGGCAGAGCGCGAGTTCGGCGGATTCACCAACTCCAGTGAGAAATCCCCGAGATCCCAGGTCGCCACCGTGCCCGAGCTTGCCACGCAATGGTTCTAGGAGACCCAGGGAAGGTTCCGCACCAACAGTGGGGGCACGACAAGCGGCGTACGCGCGAATGCACCGGCGGCGGCGCGCGAGCATAGGCACACGACGGCCACCAGGCTCCCACAATTTCCACGGAAGCACACAGATGAGCCGATGGGGAAGGGTTTGCTGGGGCCGTGTATAAATACTCGGGGCGCACGAGTCCGACCGGCAGTTTTCTGGCGAGAGAATCCCGGCGGCGATCATGGCGGACACCATCCGGTTCGCGGCTTCGGTTGGGAGAGGAAGAGGATAAGGCTGACAAGGTGACCCCACGAGTCAGCGGAAGTACAGGGCTGGAGCGATACGGTGCGCACACCCGACCTGACGGGCCCACACCACAGTGGCACAGGGAGAATTCTACGTGCGTGCGCGCGGCGCTGACCGAGCTGAACCTGCCAGGGGGGGCCCCGCCCGTCAGTGACTGAGTAAAGGGTGGCGCGAGCGCGAAAGCATGACAGGTGGGACCCGCGTGTCGGCGCGTGAGGGGAGTGGGCTGTGCGCGTGTAAGGGATCCTTAGGTGGGCCGAAATAAATCTGGCCGGCCTAGTTAGGTTAGAATTCCTTTTCTTTTTATTTTCTATTTTCTTTTCTCCATTTTCAAATCCAATTTGAGTTCAAGTTTAAATTCAAACTTTGTAAATAACTTGTCCTCAGTTTGAAAGGTATAATTTAATAATATAAGTGTGAAGGATGTTTGTTCTGATTTTTATTTTATTTTATGTAATATTTTTCTTAGTTCTTCCCTTCCCATTTATTTTCTTATTTTCTATTCCAAATTCAAATTTATACTTCTATTTTAGTTTTCAGATTTTCAAATGTATCAATTGGAATCCAAAGGTGAATTTAAACCAAATTGTTTTATTATTACTAGTTTAAGTTTTATTCTCCTTGTTTATTTACTTATAAATTTTATCTTTTCTTCTTATAGTATTTCTCTCTTAAATTCCCAATTCAGATTTACTTCTAATTTGAATTCATCTTTGGAGGCAAATTTATCCTTATTATTATTATTATTATTATTATTATTATTTTATTTAATGCACAAACATAGAAACTCCAATATGATGCACAAGTTGACATTAGTCATTTATCCCCCTTTAGATGTGGTTGTTCTCATGTTTAGTTAAATTGAAACAAAGTAATAGGAGAATTATCTCCATTACCATAGTTTACAAATTTGGGTATTACAAATCCTACCCCCCTTAAAAATAATCTCGTCCTCGAGATTAGTAAGAAAGAGGATATAGGAAAAGAGGTTTGCAATTTAGCTTTTAGTTTCTAATTAGATCAAAATCAAGAGTCTCTCTTTTTTTTTTCTTTTTTTTTTTCTTTTTTTTTTCTTTTTCATTAGTGAGTGATTAGGAGAGCATGGGTATGTATATGTATGTCCATTTTTTTATGCAGGATAGAAGATGTATTTAGAGCATAGATAGGTTTGGTTAAAAAGAGTAGTGTAGGGAAAGACTCCATCCAAGATTGTGGCCTTTGACTCATCTGGTGATCCCACTTGATCCTTGAAGACTTGAGTTGGTGTTTGTCCTTTCTTGATGAAGTTGATCATCTCCTTCTCCAGTCTTGGTCTCATTGATTCATGGTTAGTGTATATCATCGGTTGGGAATATGGTTAGAATAGTTATGGGTGAGATGAACTACATGATGTAGGCCAAAGTCTGGTTTGATGTCAGGTGTTGGTTGATAGATTATGTAATCCATTAAGACTCTATTGATTGGGTAAGTTATGTAATTTGTTATATAGGTCGAGTTGTTGTGTATGGCCAAGTTGATATAAGTCTCCAAATTAGGCTTAAGTGATTTAGGAGTATGGCCTTATCTTGTGTATCAGCATTAAGTAACTTACTCTAGATTAGATCATAATAGATTAGATAAAATCTAGATTAGGTTGGATATGACTAGATTAAACTAGTTAAGATTAGCCAGATCTACCAGGGTAGGATAAATATTATTAGGATATGATAGAATCTTTTAAGATGGGATGGATTATATGATATAGGTAAGCCATTGTTCAAGGATGAGTTGGTGTAGGATATTAATTTAGGTTAAGATATGTTTGTAGAGACAGTGTCTAACCTATATCACCAACTTAACTAACTGGTTAATAACTCACTTTAGATTGGATCATATTAGGTTAGATGGGATCTAGATTAGTTTGGTATGACTAGTTTGACTAGATAAGGTCTAATTAACTTGCATTAGATCATGGTTGATAAACTAGGATGGATAAGTATGCCTATTAGGATAAGATGGATCCTTAAAGATAAGATAGAATCTTTTGAGGTCAGTTAGATCTATTAGGATGAGATAAAATCTTTTCAAGATAGGATGAGTATCTTTTAAGATGAGATGAATCTATTAAGATAAGGGAGAATCCTTTTAAGATGAGAGGAATTGGTTAGAATGAGATCTTTTAGGATTAAGATAAATTTCTTAAGCTAGATAAGTTCCAATGGGGATAGTCTAGGCTGTCTAGTTATTTTATAAATATATTTTTATATCTATGTGTATATGCAGATGCAATTGTGGACATTATTCCACAACTCATCACACTCAAACAAAGATCCAAATCAGACAAGTATCATAAGAACTAACATTCAAGCATATAAAAAAAAAATTAGTTTTGATTTTGTTCCTAAGATTAGGTCTCCTATTCCTAAAGTCACTTTAGGCACAGGATTTCAAAGTGTGAAATCCAAGTTTGTCTTTAGAAAGAAAAGGTAAGAATAATCAGAGTAAGCGGAAATAGATGAGAAAAGATTAAGAAAAGTTTAGAAAAGAATCAGAGTAGCAAAGGTAAGTAAGTATTGGTTATCCAGTTCTATCTAGGTTTCGTCTTACAGTCAACATTCCTCTGATACCACTTCTGTAACACCCGGATTTTAGGGGTCCAAAACCCGGGGTTAACATAAACACCAGGTATGCTGGGACCAAGTCTCATACATATGATGTATAGTGGCACAGGATCGAATGTCACAACTTTATATATAACAGGAGTTCTATACAAAATAAATAATTACATTATAAGGAGACAACGGTCCAGCAACCCAAAGTTGACTGGGAGACGACGACCTAGAACTCTCACGAACTCATCGCAGCATCCTCCATGAGCATCATCCTGCAGTACCTGATCTTGACCTGTGGTGTATGTGAGACAGCAAGAGTGAGCTCACATACGTTCATCGCTCAACAAGTTGTGGGGAATAATGTGCATGAACTCGCCAAAGGTGGGAGCTCACGTGAAGTGTAAGGCTTACCAAAGAAGATGGTTAGAGCTGAGCATTGCTTTTAAAGTTGGTCAAAATTTTATTAGCAATTACTAAGTATAAGTAAATACCAAACCCGATTAAGTAATAGAACAAAAGTAACCACATCACCTGCGATGCAATGCATATGACAAATTGAATTTAGTTCCATAAATTAATCATGTGAGGGTCCGAGCTGCTCATGACCGTGAGCACGGCTAGTATACCAGTTTTACACTCTGCAGAGGTTGCGCATCTTTACCCACAAGTCGTGTATCCCATGTCGCCAGGGTTTGCAAGGCCCTTAGACACTTCCGAGGTGAATGGCTAGGGATCCACTACGAGGCCTTTACAAAGTTCCACTAGCTTCCGAAAACCCGCTACAGTTTATAGGAAGATCCAGTGCAGGAATCCCTTGCAGGACCGCCATCGCAGCAAAATCCTCCCGAGGGCCTCCCTACACTGACCTCTCCCCTACTGCCCTTGCCCCTTTCGGGTAAGGTAGTCTTCCACTAGCTTTCCTAATTAATCAGCCAAGGGCATCCCATACTACCCTTGTGGTAGCACTGTTTTCCCGGGTGGTCGCTCCATGTTCCAATTAACATAATGATCTTAACATGAACATTAAATAACAACTGATAACAAAAAGTGTAATCATGAATAATGTATCTCCATACCCAAAACCACATATAGCACTAGCAAGTACTACCCAGAAAGATCAGTGGTATCCAAGGTATAAAGATAGACAAACTAGGGTAACCTATTGGGTCCCATCAAAATTAACCTATGCAGATCATTATGATTAATCAGAACATGGCTGGGTAAAAAGAAGTGATCAAGGGCACAACTTGCCTGGGCCTTGAGAATCCAGGTACCAGGATGATCTTCAGATGACTCGTGACCTCGCACTAGTCGTAGCAATACAAACATACATGGTATAGGCAAAATTAACATTACACCAAACATATATGCAAAATACATAGTAATAATCTACATATTAAAATAAGACCACAGGAAAAAGAATTATTAATTTTGGAGTTATAGATTTTAAGTTATGAATTTTTCAAAGATTTTATGTGTTTAAAATGGATTAAGTGAGAGATTAAATTTCTAATTGTTCTCATGACAAAACAGAGGCACTAAATGATAACCAATAATATTACAAAATTATAGGAATTGGAATGGATTAATTTGGACTAAATATGCATTTTCTATGAATTAAACAAATTCTAGCATTTATTTTTGTATTAAAAATCTTTTTTCTAATTCATTTAATCATTTTATTACTGCACTGGACTGGGCCTCAATTCCAGAGAAACCCAGGGGGCTCGGGGCAAGTTGCCCGAGACACAGCGCACAGTAACATATGGACGGCGGGTTGAATACTTAAAACTATAGGGTCTCTTTAGAAAAATTGCCACGGCGAAGGGTTACGGGCGATTCTCGGCCGTCTGATCCAAACGAAGCGTCCAGATTAGACCCAGTCGGCCACGAACCGGTACGCTATGGGAACCACAGGATGCAAGATCTACGGCACAGGTTTTAAACAACTGGAATCAGCCAGGGCGCGTAGGATCGAAATCGAACGGACCAGATTTACCCGGCCGAATCCATACGCACGATCTAATTCGCGCCGTCCCTTTTCGATCCAACGGTGAACGACCTATCTTCTTTCCCTCACCAAACGCAGCAGCGCCGCCCGCCAGGCACGACGGCGGAGACCCACCGGAGACCCCCAATCGCGCACCAGAGCTCCAAATCGACAATTAACACGATTTTCGCCATGAGCAGAATAGAGCGAGTCGGATGAGGGAGTTCTTACCGTGATTCGTAGCACTGTTGACCCTAGCCACGGCAGAGCGCGAGTTCGGCGGATTCACCAACTCCAGTGAGAAATCCCCGAGATCCCAGGTCGCCACCGTGCCCGAGCTTGCCACGCAATGGTTCTAGGAGACCCAGGGAAGGTTCCGCACCAACAGTGGGGGCACGACAAGCGGCGTACGCGCGAATGCACCGGCGGCGGCGCGCGAGCATAGGCACACGACGGCCACCAGGCTCCCACAATTTCCACGGAAGCACACAGATGAGCCGATGGGGAAGGGTTTGCTGGGGCCGTGTATAAATACTCGGGGCGCACGAGTCCGACCGGCAGTTTTCTGGCGAGAGAATCCCGGCGGCGATCATGGCGGACACCATCCGGTTCGCGGCTTCGGTTGGGAGAGGAAGAGGATAAGGCTGACAAGGTGACCCCACGAGTCAGCGGAAGTACAGGGCTGGAGCGATACGGTGCGCACACCCGACCTGACGGGCCCACACCACAGTGGCACAGGGAGAATTCTACGTGCGTGCGCGCGGCGCTGACCGAGCTGAACCTGCCAGGGGGGGCCCCGCCCGTCAGTGACTGAGTAAAGGGTGGCGCGAGCGCGAAAGCATGACAGGTGGGACCCGCGTGTCGGCGCGTGAGGGGAGTGGGCTGTGCGCGTGTAAGGGATCCTTAGGTGGGCCGAAATAAATCTGGCCGGCCTAGTTAGGTTAGAATTCCTTTTCTTTTTATTTTCTATTTTCTTTTCTCCATTTTCAAATCCAATTTGAGTTCAAGTTTAAATTCAAACTTTGTAAATAACTTGTCCTCAGTTTGAAAGGTATAATTTAATAATATAAGTGTGAAGGATGTTTGTTCTGATTTTTATTTTATTTTATGTAATATTTTTCTTAGTTCTTCCCTTCCCATTTATTTTCTTATTTTCTATTCCAAATTCAAATTTATACTTCTATTTTAGTTTTCAGATTTTCAAATGTATCAATTGGAATCCAAAGGTGAATTTAAACCAAATTGTTTTATTATTACTAGTTTAAGTTTTATTCTCCTTGTTTATTTACTTATAAATTTTATCTTTTCTTCTTATAGTATTTCTCTCTTAAATTCCCAATTCAGATTTACTTCTAATTTGAATTCATCTTTGGAGGCAAATTTATCCTTATTATTATTATTATTATTATTATTATTTTATTTAATGCACAAACATAGAAACTCCAATATGATGCACAAGTTGACATTAGTCATTTATCCCCCTTTAGATGTGGTTGTTCTCATGTTTAGTTAAATTGAAACAAAGTAATAGGAGAATTATCTCCATTACCATAGTTTACAAATTTGGGTATTACAAACATGCATACTTGGATGTAGCATTAAGGGCCCGCCAGCATTAAGGACGCCAAAAGATCACGCAGCGGCCAAAAAGGGATACGTGCTCAGGAAGATCTAGCATTGTCAGCCCTATCTGATTTTCTCGTTCCATATTATAAACTCTGCTAGGCCCACCTATCAGGGCCTGAACTCTCTTGCAGCGTGCCTCCCTTGGACTATAAAAGGGAGAGCACTTGCTCCATAGCAGGGGGAGGTCAACTTACACTTAGACCTTCGACTCCGTGGTTCTCAACAATTACAACACACACAGTGGATATAGGATATTACGCTCGGTCGGCCTAAACCACTCTAAACCCTTGTGTTCTTGTATTCATCTAGAAGGACAGACAATCACCTAAGCCTACTCCTCATCCGAGGACTTGGGTGGGTGCAATCGGCCATCCGGTCCGAGGATTCTCCTCTCTGACATTATAGTTGTGAGGAAGTTTCACACTTTGTTAATCTACTCTAAAGCTTTATTTTGTTAAATTTCAGAAACTCGTGTCCATCCTCTTTAGGCCTTATTCGGTTGCATGAGGACCGGAGGGGTTGAGGGGATTAAATATCTTTTTATTCAATTTTGACTAGCAAAAGATTAACCTCCTCCAATCTGCTTCAATTCACTCCTAAATGAATAAGCCCTTAGGCGATATTATGATCCTCCTAATAATGATGCCCTTATAGCCTCTTTAGCGATTTTGAGATCTGTGAACTTAGTTTTTTCAATGCACTCATATAAATGATCCGCGTCTGTATTCTTATAGCTAAACTTACGTGCATATGCAAGTGCCTGGGTGTGTACCGTGATTAGAAAAAAAGATAACACAGTTGCCTTGTTAACTAATACTAGTATAATAGTATCCATATATTAAGACTGCAAGGGTAGCCTGCCTCCCCTGGTTCTGCCTTCGGTGAATCTGCACCGTCCGCTCGTTTCCGTGAATCTACACCGTCCGCCTGCCCATACCCACGTTAGTCCCCCGCCTCCCCACCCCCGCGTGAGCCGCCTCCACCCCGCCTGGTTAATTAATGTCCACAGCATCGGCGGAAGGCGCACAGGAAGCATCACCAGCTACTGCATCATGGAAGTCGGTGATGAGCTTACTAATGGAGACAAGCTAATCAAAGAGCTGGCTGGAGATAGGGTTGAGTTCTTGACCTTGTCATTCTTGAGTGTAGCGAGCACCTCATCAGCTGCACCAGCAAGGACATCGAGGGGCTGGCCGCCAAGCTGCTATTGGATGAGGCTGAGTAGGGCCTCATAGGCGGCGCACGTCTCCTTGGTCTGGGGCTTGTACATGGCGTCGTCGGTGAGGGAGAGGACGGAGACCTCCTGGGCGGAAGCAGCACGGCGCCTGCGCTTGGCGTCGCGACGGGAGAGGTCGACGGAGTCGACCGCGGCAGCAGCGTCGCGCTTAGACTTTTTGGTGCGTGACTTGGAGAGCTTCTCCTCGAGCTCGGGCGGCCTGTTCTAGATGGCGCGGTCGCCGAAGGACCTGGGGTATAGGTGTACATTCGAGCCGCCCGGTCCGGTTCGGCCCAAGCCCGAAAATACCCGTATTTTTTGAATTTCGGTCCGGTCCGGCTTGTTTGAATTTCGGGCCGAGCCGACCCATTGGTCTAGCCCTCGGCCCACGGCCTGGCCCGGCCCGTATTTGCTTAAACGTGCCGGGCTTATTTCGGGCGGCCCGAAATTCATGTATTTAAATCATATGTTTATGTACGGGGATCTAAAAATTATCACATGTCAAAATCGATTGTGGCTTATACATATAAATTATCACATTATACTATCATGATGCAATCGATATAGCATTATTAAAATCATAAATTGAAGTTTGCATGGTACCGATGGTTGCAATGTAGTAGTGAAATAGATAGATTAAAATAACAAAATTTATGTATGGCTAGCTAGGATTTATAAAATATTTTTCTTATAACACATATTTGTATATAAATTATCATAGTATTATATGTTCCCGTTGCAACATACGGGCACTTACCAAAAAATTTTTACATCATAAATAACAAAAGTTTGCATGGTACCAATGGTTGTACATTAACATTTTATCGAATTTGTGTGTCATTGCAACGCGCAATCATGTACTATATTTTGTAGGTATGTAACTAATAAAAGTATAGAATAACAATAATTGTTTTTGCACATCAATGTATTTTATCATAGTGTTTCTACATCTCATTGCATCTTACCGGTACATGCTGACTCCGTAGCAACGCACGGACATACACCTATAGTATCCATATTTTAATACTTGAGTGGGTTAAGCGTAGAAAAATATACAAACACACGGATATGTTCTCTGCTAAAATTTGTGCATACAATCTCTAGGTTTAGTGATGCTTTGGGACTTTGTGTTCCGTATGGAACAGAAGAAAGAGCAGTGGTATCGGTGGTGTTTAGTACTCCGTTTGTATAAAAAAGAACATCCAAATAATTTAAATTTTATTCAAAATTATAAAAAGTGTTAATATTTATAACATGTACTATTAAATTAAGTATAGAATATGAATTTTATTAAACTTATTTAGCTATCTATTCTAAATTGATTAAATTTGAACTTCTTTATAAAGCATAGGTTTTTCTAGTTTCTGAGATCACCTGGAGGGGGTGAATAGGTGATCCTATAAAATCAAACACTAAAAAGCCACAAAACTTAGTTATAGAAGTGTTAGTGCGACTAAGTAGCCTTTGAGCGAGTTCTTGTGAGCAAACACAATCACAGAGAAAATAACACAAGTGACACGCGATTTTATCCCGTGGTTCGGCCAAGTAATACCTGCCTACTTCCACGTTGTGGTGTCCCAATGGACGAGGATTGCACTCAACCCCTTTTAAGTGATCCGATGGTCAACTTGAATATCACGGTCTTTTCTTTTCAAGTGTTTTCACGTTTGCGAGGAATCTCCACAATTTGGAGCCTCTCGCCCTTACAATAGAGATCACAAAGAAGGCACAGAGTAAGGTTGAGAAGAGCTGTAAGACCCAAAATTTATATGAGAAAAAATATAATAATAATAATAAAATAAATATATGGAGTATTCCTATCATAAACTATATAATTAGAAAATACTTTTCAGAATATTAAGTAACCCTTGATGGAAGATGTTGGGAACTTGTTCTCAACTTCTTCGGCTTAAGAACAAGGCAACACAGAAAAAAGTTAATGGTAAATATTCTTCGTCCTCCGAAGTGTTATTTCTCTTAGGATATAACGATCTTCAGACGAAGGTCTTGAAGGACATACCTTCATCATTATAGTTTATACCGATAAAAGGAGAAGCATATGAAACATGAGAGAATAGCATGAATAATCATATAACATTATTTCATGTCCTTATTATATAATCATGAAAGAATAAGAACAATATTGAATTACATTTGTACCTTCGGCTTGGCAGAAGGCAAAGATACAAGCGTGATGCACGGGCGTGTACAAGTCAGCGTGAACAGTACGGGGGTACTGTTCATCTATTTATAGACACAGGACACAGCCTGTGAAAAATTACAATTATGCCCCTCATAAAAGTTTACAACATTGACTCAGACCCTTATGGACTAAAAGGTCATTCTATCTTTAAGTCGGTTCGTAATACCGAAGCTTCATGAAGAGGAACCTTCGGTCATCTCCTGCGGACAGCTTCAGCCAAAGCTGCTCCTTCCTACAGGACCTTCGGCGTGACGAAGCATGGCCCCAACAGTAGCCCCTTTCGCGGCGCTAGATCGTTTTTCGTAACGAGCTTGATCCGTGAAAAAAGTCTCTTAAGCTTCGGGAAGCCGAAGGTCCAAAAAACACCTTCCCTGAGCTCGTTGTCGAGAAACGATTCAGTTTCCGAGCGTGTGGCAGTCCCACCTTGCAGAGTTACTGTTTGGTCTCTGCGGTCCACCACGCAGCGAGTGCAGGCGACTGTCCGCCTGGTGTAAAAATCCTGGCGTTTCGCCTTCTTACCTGCAGCACTATATAAACAGACGAGTAGGTGTGAAGTTACCACAGCATTCATTGCTACTTGCACTGTTTTGCTGTTAAAATTTTTAACCAAAGCCGAAGCTTGACTCTCGGAATCGAACGAAGCTCCAGCCTAAAGCCTGCTTCGTCAGAAGGAAAGACTTCGGAAGAAAAAAGTATTCAATTTCCACAAACTCAGAATTAAATGGCCAGAGTGCGATCTACCGCTAGGGTTGAGCGTGAGGGGGGCGAAGTTGAAGGCTCGGAGACTATTCCCATCTCCGAAGCAATGCAACGATCCGGACTGGTAACTTCGGAAGGAATCCCCACTGTTGAAGCAGAACAAATAACTGCCGAAGCAGAAGAAGAGAATGTTGAAGAAACTGATCCCGAAGATGATTATCGTATTGCCATGCCAAGTAAGCCCAGCCACTTGGACTTCGGAAAGTCTACTGTTTCGAAAGCTGATCTCTCCAAAATGGTAAAGTCGGGCTTTTTCAATGAGAATCAAAAGAAGCTATTACGCTTCGGGGGAGAAGAGACTACCCCAAAGCCGGAGAAGGATGAAATTGTCATTTTCAAGAGCTTTCTAAAGGCTGGATTAAGATTCCCCCTACATGAGATTATTGCAGAGGTACTGAAGAGGTTTGGTATCTACTTTCATCAGTTAACTCCTAACGCTATCGTTAGGCTTAACGTTTATATTTGGGCCCTCCGAAGCCAAGCGGTGGAGCCGTTTGCAGACAGTTTTTGTCGAGTTCACGAACTGCACTATCAGACGAAGGCTAGAAAAGATGGATTGCATGACAATTTTGGTTGCTATAATTTTGCTTATCGGAAAACCACAAAGTTTCCTGTAATCAGCTACCGAAGCAAATGGCCGGCAGGCTGGAAATCAGAATGGTTCTATGTCAAGGTTGACGGCGACAAGGAGAAGCTTGTGCAAAGTCCACTCGAACTGATCTTCGGAGAAACCCGACCTCGCTGCAACATGACACCAGAAGGTCAAACACAACAGGCAATGGATGAATTCAGAATTATTGCAGAGCATATCGGTACAAGAGACCTGGTTCAGGAGTTCTTGGCCTTCAGGGTTTTTCCTACTTTAAAAGAATGGGAAATGCCGAAGCTAGAGGGGGAGAAAAAAGAAGGTGAACTTGTGCGTTTACCTTACTATTTCAAGTTTAAGAAATACTTTAAAACACCTTGTCAAGAGTGGCTGGATACAATTGAAGTAATGTGCAATGAAATACTTGGCAATTACTCCAAAAAAGAAGATCAATTGATGACTGCGGCCTTCGGCACCCGTCCGAAGCGAAGACTGAATCGAGTGCTGGACGCTCTGGGTTTTGAATACCCTGACTATGAAAATCTGAACAAAGGTGCCGGGGGCCAGAAAAGGAAAAGGACAACTGAAGCCTTAAATGAAGATGAGAAAGAACCATCAAAGAAGAGAATCCCGAAGAAGAGGAAAGCATCTTCTCCGAAGCAAAAAATATCTGACGAAGAAGAAACCCCCGCATCACCCTCCGCCACTGACGTGGAGGAAATTTTGAAGGTAATGACTGAATCCCTGCCTGCGAAGCTAAGTCCATTGGGGCCCCAACTGACAAAGTTTTTTCAGAAGGAAAAGGAGCCCGAAAAAACGAAGAAGACGACTAAAGCAAAGAGACAAAGAATTATCACTGTGACAGAGGTTATTGACAAGACACCACCAAGAGCTTCGGCTCAACAGGCACCAGCGGCTGAGGAAAGAACAAATATTGAAATCACACCTTCAGAGGTCGCAGCTGCCGAAGCTGCCTCAACTGAAGATGTGAACCTGGAAAGCACAATCGAACACATCAACAAAATACTGCTAGACATGGCCACGGAAGAAGCTACCGCTGCCGCCGAAGAGGCCACGGCCGCAGCGTCGGGGAAAGGAAAGGAAATTGCTGACGAAGCTTCAGAGAACGCTTCATGTTTCAAAATTTAGTTGGAGAAAAATTGTCAGAACCCGAAATAGAAGAGCTTAAAGAGTATGCCAAATCTTGCGGGTACAAACCAGGAGCACTCCTCTTCGGAGGTATTGATGATGAAAAATTAGATTGTATCCGAAACCAAATTGGAGCCAAAGTTACCAACACTTTGTCAAAGAGTATCGGTTTTCCGAAGCTGGAAATGGACATTAGCCGCTACCGACGACAACATATCGTTGGTAGTTTATTTTATTCCAATTTCAAGGTGAACTACTATTCCCTTGACTTTTATTGTTTTCAATAATGAAAACATGTCTGACGAAGGTTGTTTTCGTGCAGAGTATGCTGTTGAGCAAGGCCTTGATAATGCAGCAAGATTTTGAAGACAAGAAACACGAAGTTATAATTGAAAATTTAGAAAACAAAATAAAGGAGCAATCAGCTGATATTGAGAAGAAAAACTTTGAGCTCCAGGCAACTGAAGGTTCATTGGCGGAAGCCGAAGCAAAAATAACAGAACTGAACACGAAGCTTCTCTGCCAATCTAAGCAGTTTGAACAAGAAAAGCAAGAACTTAAGGCAAAACTTGAAGCCGAAGCTCAACAAAATTCAGATTTGAAAAAACTATTGGCGGACCTTCAAGAAAAATGTTTGGAATTTAGCAACAAATGCATTCAACGACTAAGAAAATTTTTTCACTCAGTAGGAGCCAGCAGTGATAAATTCACCCCCTCAGCTGAAGATTTACCGAAGACCTTCGAACATATTGAGGGTGAAATTGACGAGCTCGACGAAGTTATAGCTGGGCACGGTGACTTCTGTGCCTGGGTAGCTTCTCGGGGCACTGCTGCAGCTTTCCTAAAAGCTGGCTGCGACCATGGAAAGATTGTCAATAGGCCCAATTTCACTTTATCACCATCAATCCTAGATGACATCCCTGATCTCGCCCGAAGTATTTCCAATAGATTTATAAAAATGATATGGACAAAAGGCGGGCGAGAAAAGGCTGGAGATGAAGCTCGGAGTCATCTTGAACCAGTAAGAAATCATACCTTGTGCTTACCTCTTCCTTCAAGCTCGATTTTGACTTACAACAGCTTGATTCATGTAGGATGACGAAGCCGAAGTCGATGATTAGAAAAGTGACGCCGAAGCTAAAATCCCTCGAAGATTAAGTAGGAGTAGACTGTAGATAAACTCAGGAAACTTTTGAGATAACTTGTGTAAATGTAACTAAACTTGTCTTTAATGAGTTCTGTTCATACCTTGTATTATGCTCTTACCCTTCTATTAATGTATGTGAAATGCTTTGGTGCGGACGAAATTATCTTTTTTGAGCCGAAGGCGAAAAAACACCTTCCCTTCTTTTCGTACACGGCAAAGCATAGAAAACAACATTTCCCTTTCTTCCGAAGCCCTCCTTTTTGTACGCGAAGAAGCTCTTCTCTTATGCCGAAGCAACCACATGCCATGATGATGATTATCCTATATATGCCTGAATGAATGTTTATGAATGCAAATGCTATGATGTAATGTGATGTGCGAATGAATGTCCAAATGCATATCCGAAGCCATACCCTTAGCCATCATTTCCTTAGAAACAATCACACATCAGCTCTGCATTCCCTTAGGAACGACTTTGGAGCTTCTTCGCCTTTTACTTTCGGCGGAATCAGCGTTGACTTTTCGCTGTAAGCTCTGCATTCCCTTAGGAACGACTTTGGAGCTTCTTCGCCTTTTACTTTCGGCGGAATCAGCGTTGACTTTTCGCTGTAAGCTCTGCATTCCCTTAGGAACGACTTTGGAGCTTCTTCGCCTTTTCAGTTTTCGGCACTCGATGGTGCGTTTTCAGCTTTTACATTTACATTCCTTGGGGGATTTTGCTCTTATAGAACTAAAAAAGGAAATTACATATGATGGCCCCATTAAAAACCTTTCTCCCCCTTTAGAAAGGAAAAGGGTGCCATGAAAAAGAAAATACATAAAAAGTTACATCAAGTTACACATAATATCGCCGAAGCTCATCCGCATTCCAAGATCTTGGAATGTCGTTGCCGTCCATGTCCTTTAATCTGTATGAACCAGGTCTTAACGAAGATGCTACTAAGAAGGGTCCTTCCCATTTCAACTGTAACTTGCCCACTGTGTCTGGGTTGGCCACTCTCCGAAGCACCAAGTGTCCCGGCTCAATATTCTTTAGCCGAACTTTTCTATCTCGCCATTTGACTGTTTCGGCTTGGTATTTATTGATATTCTCCACAGCTTGAAGCCTGATCCCTTCTAAAGCATCTTTTTCTACAAAACAAGCATCTTCAGGACCTGATTCTGTCGAAGCTACTACTCTTATTGATCCAGTTTTAGCTTCTTCCGGGGTTATTGCTTCGTCACCGAATAATAACTTGAATGGAGTAAAGCCTGTAGACCTTGATGTTGTTGTATTGTGGCTCCACACCACTTTGGTTAACTGATCTGGCCACTTTCCCCTGGGTTGATTGAAGATTAACTTCATTATTCCTGTCATTATAATGCCATTGGCTCTTTCAACGAGCCCATTTGACTCCGGATGCCTGACTGATGCAAAATGGATCTTCGTACCAATTTGATCACAGAAATCTCTGAAAGCTTCGGAGTCGAATTGTGTTCCATTATCTACAGTGATGGCCTTTGGTACCCCGAAACGACAAACGATATTCTGCCAGAAAAACTTTTGGACAGTGGCCGAAGTTATTGTGGCTAATGGCTTTGCCTCAATCCATTTAGAAAAATATTCTACAGCCACTACAACATATCTTAAATTCCCTTGAGCCGGTGGCAATGGACCTAACAAGTCAAGGCCCCACCTTTGCAATGGCCAGATGGGTTGTATGAGCTGAGTTAAAGACGAAGGTTGTTTTTGATCTCTTGCACTTTTCTGACAGCCTTCACACTTTTGGACTAACTCCGCTACATCCGATGCTGCCTTCGGCCAATAAAACCCTTGGCGGAAAACTTTTCCAAGTAACGGCCTAGATCCAATGTGAGATCCACACAGGCCTGCATGTATTTCTTTCATCAACTCTATACCTTCGGTTCTAGATAAACACTTGAGTAGCGGAGCGCAGACTCCATGCTTGTACAACTCCCCTTCTATCATGACATATGGACGAGCTCTTGTTTCTATCCTTCTGTTATAAGCTTCGTCATCTGAAAGGAATTTACCCTGAAGGTAAGAGATGATCTCTGTTCTCCAATCTTCGCTATAAACAGGAGATATATTGAGGACTGCTCTTTCAAGGAGTTCCACTGAAGGTGCCTTTATTGTTTCGAAGAACACATCCGAAGGTAAAGGCAGCCCCTGTGCTGCTGACTTAGCTAGCAAATCAGCATGCTCATTTTGTCCTCGAGGAATATTTTTGACAGAAAATCCTTCGAAGGAAGCTTCGATTCTTCGGACCGTGTCTAGATATTTTTCAAGCTTCGGATCTTTAGCCTTGCAACTCTTGTCGATATGACCCGAAACAACCTGGGAATCAGTTTTAAGGATGGCCCTTCTGATTCCCATTGCTTTTAATTTCCGAAGGCCCAAAAGCAGGGCTTCGTACTCAGTAATATTGTTCGTACAGCTAAAATCG
The DNA here is from genome assembly GCA_029449295.1 of Zea luxurians. Taxonomy (NCBI): domain Eukaryota; kingdom Viridiplantae; phylum Streptophyta; class Magnoliopsida; order Poales; family Poaceae; genus Zea; species Zea luxurians. The sequence continues at coordinate 19,427,224 of JAOPSE010000034.1, read as the reverse complement.
AGTCTTGCCGCATAACAAGTTTTAACTTTAGATGGTGAGACCAACACAGCGGCTGCTCCTGCTCCGAAGGTTCCCCAAGACCCATCGCAAAACACTGTCCACACTTCGGCATCTTTATTTGTTTCTTCATCCTGAGCCCCTGGCGTCCAATCGGCAATGAAATCTGCCAACGCTTGAGACTGGATCGAGGATCTATGCACATAATCAATGCAAAATTCATTGAGCTCTGCAGCCCATTTTCCAATCCGTCCAGTAGCTTCTCTATTTCTCATAATATCCTTCAACGGCTGCGAAGAAGGAACAACAATATTGTATGCTTGAAAATAATGCCGAAGCTTCCTGGATGCCATCAAAACAGCATATAATACCTTCTCCAATTCTGTATAATTTTTCTTTGATACACTAAGAACTTCAGATACAAAATACACTGGAACCTGCTTCTTGACTTGGCCATCAAGCTTCTCCTGGACAAGTGCTGCACTTACCGCTGAGTGCGAAGCTGCCACGTATAACAGCAAAGGAGCCCCTGGCGCTGGTGGAGTTAATGTTGTTAAATCTATCAAATATTGCTTCAGTTCTTCAAAGGCTTTTTGTTGGCTTGGTCCCCATTGAAAGACTTCGGCTGATTTCAGCACTTCGAAGAATGGTAAATTTCTTTCTGCTGATCTGGATATGAATCTATTGAGAGATGCCAGCCTCCCTGTCAATCTTTGGGCCCCCTTTCTTGTAGTTGGTGGCTCCATTCGAAGTATAGCTTCAATTTTACTTGGATTAGCTTCAATTCCCTTTGTTAAAACCAAGCATCCAAGAAATTTCCCCTTCTTCACTCCGAAGACACATTTTTCTGGATTCAGCTTTAAGCCAGCTTGTCTGAAACTGGCAAAGGTCTCCTGCAAATCAGCAATATGATTTTCCTGTTTCGTGCTTTTTACAATGATGTCATCAACATAAGTTAGCACATTTCTGCCTATCTGAGACTGGAGGACCTTCGCAGTCATTCTGCTGAAACTTCCTCCAGCGTTTTTGAGCCCCTCAGGCATCCGAAGATAGCAATATGTGCCACTTGGGGTTATGAAGCTAGTCTTCGGCTCATCTTCCTTCTTCATCCAGATTTGGTGATAGCCTGAGTAACAGTCTAGCAGACTCATGAGCTCTGAAGAAGTTGCTGCATCAACTAAAGAGTCTATCCTTGGCAATGGGAATTCGTCCTTCGGACAAGCCTTGTTGAGATCTGTAAAATCGATACACATTCTCCACTTGCCATTGGCCTTCTTTACCATAACAGTGTTAGCTAGCCATTCTGGGTACTTTACTTCTCTGATGACTCCTGCACTGAGGAGTCTTTTTACTTCATTACGAGCACCTTCGGCCTTATCATCAGACATTTTCCGAAGCCTCTGCTTTCTGGGTCTGAAGGATGGGTCAACATTGAGCGAGTGTTCAATAACATCCCGATTTACTCCGCAGAGGTCGTTAGCTGACCATGCAAAAACATCTTTGTTGTTGAACAAAAACCTTATCAAGGTTTTCTCCTGCTCTTCGGATAATTGAGAGCCCAAGAGCACCTTCTGCTCTGCTATGTCCTCACATAAGAGCATGGGCTTCGGCTGATCTGCTGAAGCTGCTTTCTCCCTTCTGAATTTGCACTGTTCACAGGCTTCAGCTCCATCTATGTTATGGATTGCTTTTGAGTCAGTCCAGCTTCCTTCGGCCCTTCTGGCAGCTTCCTGACTTCCATGAATAGCGATGGGTCCTTGATCCGAAGGTATCTTCATGCAAAGATAGGCAGGATGAAGAATTGCTTCGAAAGCATTGAGGGTGCCACGACCAATAATTGCATTGTAAGGGTACTCCATGTCAACAATGTCAAACACAACTTGCTCAGTTCTAGTGTTGTTGATGAACCCGAAGGTCACTGACATGGTGATCTTGCCCAGCGCTACAATCTGTCTTCCTCCGAAGCCACAGAGAGGGTGCGTAGCATCATGAATCTTATCTTCTGGCTCTTGCATTTGCCTGAAGGCCTTAGCAAATATTATATCAGCTGCACTGCCTGTATCAACCAAGACATTGTGGACCAGAAATCCTTTGATAACACAAGAGATAACCATGGCATCGTTGTGTGGGTAATCCTTGAGTTGAAGGTCCTCTTGGGAGAAGGTAATAGGAATGTGAGACCATTTCGACTTGATGAAGGGTCCTTGCACCCCAACATGCTGTACCCTTCTCTGTGCTTCCTTCTTCTGCTTCTTGTTGGCTGGCTCTGAACATGAACCGCCTGTTATCGGAAGAAGCAACTTCGGAGCCGAAGCAGCTCCAGCTTGATCGTTGAATGAAGCCATCAGCTCAAAAAAGTGGAAGTGAGTTCACCGGAGGTGGGCGCCAATGTTGGGGACTTGTTCTCAACTTCTTCGGCTTAAGAACAAGGCAACACAGAAAAAAGTTAATGGTAAATATTCTTCGTCCTCCGAAGTGTTATTTCCCTTAGGATATAACGATCTTCAGACGAAGGTCTTGAAGGACATACCTTCATCATTATAGTTTATACCGATAAAAGGAGAAGCATATGAAACATGAGAGAATAGCATGAATAATCATATAACATTATTTCATGTCCTTATTATATAATCATGAAAGAATAAGAACAATATTGAATTACATTTGTACCTTCGGCTTGGCAGAAGGCAAAGATACAAGCGTGATGCACGGGCGTGTACAAGTCAGCGTGAACAGTACGGGGGTACTGTTCATCTATTTATAGACACAGGACACAGCTTGTGAAAAATTACAATTATGCCCCTCATAAAAGTTTACAACATTGACTCAGACCCTTATGGACTAAAAGGTCATTCTATCTTCAAGTCGGTTCGTAATACCGAAGCTTCATGAAGAGGAACCTTCGGTCATCTCCTGCGGACAGCTTCAGCCGAAGCTGCTCCTTCCTACAGGACCTTCGGCGTGACGAAGCATGGCCCCAACAGAAGATGTAAATTACTAAAACAAGCAAGTAATAAATATGAATTTTCTTTAATACTTTTAAAATAATCTTTTTGGATTAAATAATGTGTGAAGTATTCATTTAAGAATTATATGCTCGAGGCATTAGATTTGGTTAAAATTGAGGAACGAGGACACTATTATTTTGATCAACTTTAGTCTTGAATACTGGTAAAGAAGTATAAACTGAAATCTTAAAAAAACAAAACTCTGTGTGGGATGATTTACCCTTGGCCATAGTTCATACGTATATCTTTTTGCTTGCCAGGAATGACATCATCGCAAGCTCATTCATGACAACATCAATTTCTCAATGACGTGTGGGCTCCACGTGGGAATCTGCTTCCGTTTTCCTTTGGCCATGCAAGTTGGGTGTTTCTCGCTCGGTGCGTGCTGCGTCCGCGTGGGGGCAATAGCATGAGGGACCCTGATGACAGCTTCGTGTTCCTGTGCATCTTCTCGCCACGAATCGGGGTAGGCACAACAGAAATTTGTTATTCGGAGAAGATACGCCTAACTACCTGGGATTCGTCAGCAGGGAGCCAGCCGATCGAACCGCTTCGGGTTATAACTGTTGCGGTGCTGCTAACCTCTTGACCTCCTTGCATCGACGCCCCTGTGCCACGCCGAGAGCCTCGCCATGGAGATGAGACGAGAGAGAGAATGGGGGCATCACCGCCATCAGGAGAATTCACCGGGGAGGAACGGGAGCCGTCTCCGGCCGCCAGCGAAGCCCAGGAACAGCTAGCGCCGTGGTGTCTGCGTCGTGGTCGGAGTGCTTGGTCGATGGATCTCACAGACACCGGTGTAGTCGCTTGTTGTAGGCACGCGTCTCGGTCGCCATCCATGGTAAGGTCACCTCCATGTCGTGCGCCTCATCCCTTTTATCTGTGTAGCGCCCGGAAAGGTAGAAGATCTCGCAGACACCGTTGTAGTGCGCGCATATCCGGCGAAGTCCTCGCCGCGGGGCTGGCCGCCGCCATGCTTGCGCCGTTGGCTTGCGCCGGGATAGAGAAGAATGCCTGGCAGCCATAGGATTAGGAGTTAATGGCTGGGATTAGAATGGAGGGGAGCGGTGGTTCGGTGGATAGATCGAGCCATTGGTCTTGGATCGTACGTGTACGATTAGATCTGGGGAGGCAAACACTATGGTCGTGGATTGCCCAGCCAACGGCCGGGATGTGATCAAGCGTCGCGGCTTAGCCGGGGCCGTTGGATCTGTTGTAGAGGGATAGGATTAGATCTCAGATACGTTAAAGCTTGGCCGTTCATCTGTAATCCAGTGGTCACATGTACGTACCGCTTTGGATCTAATCTGGGCCGTGGGAGTTTGATCTAACGGTCAAAATCCACCAATACCCTTTCGACTGTGCAATTTTTCAAAAGAGACCCTCAGATTATTACAAATCAACCCGTAGTCCGCGCCTTAGCCTTCTGTGTCTTAGGAAGAATTACACCATAGCCCCTGTGCTCTCTGAAAATTGTTGTGCAGTCCAGCCAATAGTAAAATCAGAGAAATTGATTTATAAAATGAATTCCTTATATAAAAACAAATCCAGAATCTTGTTAAATCCATAGAAAATTCATATTAAGTCCAAATGAGCCCGTTCTAATTTCTATAATTCTATAATATTATTGTTTATCACATAGTACCTCTGTTCTGACATGAAAGCCAATTTAGAATTTATTTCCTATTTAATCTTATATCAACTACATAAAACCCTAGGAAATTCATAACTCCTCCATTTTAACTCCAAATTGATCCATTCAAGTTACGTTAGTCTTGTATAAATATTTATTATGCAATAACAACAGTTATTATATCATGTCCCATTTTTTTATAATTAGACCTTTATTTAACTGATGTTGGTTAGTCTGGTTAAACTGCTCATCATTATAATCTACTAGAATATAATTTATGGTCAATTTATAACTTAGATTAAAGTTGAGATAATTGTTTATAGAATAACCTCTTGTATGATTTTATTAACCAATTTATAATATAGTTTAACATTTTAATCACATAAATTCTCTATAAAATCATAACTCCTTAATCGTAACTCCGATCTTAGTAGTTCTCGATTCCGTGATCTTGTAGCAACGTGTAGATTATTATTATTCAGTTTGTACTTATGGTTGGTGTGATGTTAATTTTGTTTATACCATGTTTGTTTGTATTGCTACAACTAGCAGTGAGGTCACGAGAATCTGAAGATCATCCTGGTAACTAGAATCTCAAGTGCCAAGCAAGTTGTGCCCTTGATCCACTTTTGTTACCCAATAATATTCTTTATATTCACTATTTAATGCATAGGTTTAATTGTGATGGGACCCAATAGGTCACCCTAGTCTGTTTATCATTTTTCCCTTGTTTACCCCTGAATCATTTGGGTAGTTATGCTATTGCTTTACATGGTTTTGGGTTAATATTTCATTATATCCATGTTCCAGTTATTCTGTTATTTTACTTATGTTCATGTCAAGATCATTAAATGTTAATTGGAACATGGAGCTTAACTTAAGAAACACGTGCCACCACAAGGGTTTAATGGGACGCCTTTGGCTAACTAACTAGGAAAGCAGGTGGAAGACTACCTTACCCGAAAGGCGAAAGGGGCAAGGGCAGTAGGGGAGTTGCATGCAGGGAGGTTCTCGGGTTGATTTTGCTGCGATGGCGGTCAGACGAGGGATTCTTGCAAGTGCTCTTCCCATAAACTGCAGCGGGTTTTCGGAAGCTAGTGGAACTTTGTAACGACCTCATAGTGGATCCCTAGTCATTCACCTCGGTAGTGTCTAAGGGCCTTGCAAACCCTGGCGACATGGGAAACACGACTTGTGGGTAAAGGGTACAACCTCTACAGAGTGTGAAACTGGTATACTAGCCGAGCTCACGGTCATGAGCAGCTCAGGACTCTCTGATGATTAAATTATGGAACTTAAACTCAATTTGTCATTTGCATTTGCATGGGTTTATTATTAATTTTGTTCTATTATTTTATTATGGTTTGGTATTCAATTACACTTAGTAACTGCTAATAAAATTTTGACCAACTTATAAAAGTAACGCTCAGCTTTAACCTCTATTGTTGATCAGCCTTACACTTCATGTTGAGCGATGAACATGTGTGAGCTCACCCTTGCTGTCTCACACCCCCCCACAGGAGAAGAACAGGTGGTTCAAGTGGAGCCACACCACGAGGAGTTCGATTCGATCTAGGTGGTGTCTCCTAGTTGACTTTCTGGCGCCAAGGATGGATTTTAGATCCTGCTATCTTTATCTTCTATTTTGTAAGACTTCCGCTATGTAATAAGTATTCTGATTATTGTAACATTTATCTCTATACACTCTGTGATTATATATGTTGTCTTCTTTGGCGCATGTATGAGATGCACCTGGCTTTGTCCCTTAAACCCGGGTGTTACAAGAGCAGCACACACAAGACTCAAATACGTAGCACAACCACGCACACAAGTCACGACTTGAGCTCGAAACGCAACACACGGAGTTCGCAACTCAAATAGAGCTCAAATCACTAACACAATGAAGCGAATGCACGGGAGCGGAGTCTGGATGCTTTAGAATACTTAGAGAATGCTTGGTGTACTCCTCCATGCGCCTAGGGGTCCCTTTTATAGCCCCAAGGCAGCTAGGAGCCGTTGGAGACCAACTTGGAAGGCCAATCTTGCCTTCTGTCGAGTGGTGCACCGGACAGTCCGGTGCACCACCGGACAACTACTATTCATGTCTGGTGCTTGATTTCTTTCCATACGGAGAGCAGCCGACAGTTGGTCCTAGGGATCGGTTGGCACACCGGACACTGTCCGGTGCACACCGGACAGTCCGGTGCGCCCAGCCAACCGTTGGCGCGAACACGTGTCGCGCGAAGATTACATGGCCGACCGTTGGCGCTGGCGACTGTTGGCTCACCGGACAGTTCGGTGAATTATAGCCACGTCGCCTTTCTTCATTCCCGAGAGCGGCGAGTTCGTCGCAGATGACTCACCGGACGGTCCAGTGCACCACCAGACAGTCCAGTGATTTTTAGTCGTACGCCACCATCGAATCTCGAGAGCGGCGAGTTCACCGTGAACCAGCCTGGCGCACCGGACACTGTCCGGTGCACCACCGGACAGTCCGGTGTGCCAGGCCGAACTGGAGTTTGCTGCACATAGCCAACTCTTTTGCAATCCTTTTCTCTTCTTCTTAGCACTGTTTCTAGTACTTAACCACATTAGTATTCAAAAACAAATGTACTAAGTCTAGAAACATACCTCATGCCTTGATTTGCACTTTTCAACCTTTGGCACATTAGGACTTAAAGAATATGTGTTGGGCATCTAATCACCAAAACACTTATAGAAATTGCCCAAGGGCATATTTCCCTTTCAATCTCCCCCTTTTTTGTGATTTATGCCAACATATCAAAAAGCAACAAAAAACGTGCAACATCAATTCAAATTGAAGATCCAATTGTTTTTTACTATAATTTGGCATATTTGGATCACTCTTTGCCACCACTTGGTTTGTTTTTGCAAATCAAATTCTTTTTCCTATCTCTAAGTCAAACACACTTGTCACACTTGTTTGGGCAAATAGCGAGATATTCCAAGAGAAAAATTGATCAAGTTCCAAAAACTCCCCCTTTTCCATAATCAAAATTCTCGCCCATAAGAGACCAAATTTTGCAATAAGAGTATTTTTCTATTGTTTTCAAAATTCACAAGTGGTAGCTGATTCATTTGCTTTGGCCTTAATTTCTCCCCCTTTGGCATTAAGCACCAAAACGGGATCATTATTGGCCCTCTAACCCCATTGCCTCACCAAAAATGTCAATTAAGAGCAAAAAGGCAATGAGAGCATAAGTATGAACTTGGAAGTAAATACACTAATACCGGAGTGCAGTGGAAGTCTTGTCATCGTCCAAGTTCACTTTTCCCTTTCAATGCACCTTTGAGACTACATCAAGTGTACTCAACCAAATAGGTTAGTCTCAAAGGGTCAAGTTGTAGCACATCTCCCCTTTAATATGTGCATCATTCGCATATGGACTTGTGAGGTCCAGGGATCACTTGTACAACTTGAGCACCACAAATAACAATAATTGATTGAAATGCACAAAGTAACATGATCAAAGGCATAGAACACATGTATGTTGTCTATCAATCCAAGTTACGCGAATCTAAGATATTTAGCTCACTACGCAACCTGCAAAATCTTTTCTCATCTAAAGGCTTAGTGAAGATATCGGCTAGCTGGTTCTCGGTGTTAATATGGTACACCTCGATATCTCCCTTTTGCTGGTGGTCTCTCAGGAAGTGATGTCGGATGTCTATGTGCTTAGTGCAGCTGTGTTCAACAGGATTATCCGCCATGTGGATTGCACTCTCATTGTCACATAGGAGTGGGACTTTGCTCAGATTGTAGCCAAAGTCCCAGAGGGTTTGCCTCATCCAAAGTAGTTGTGCGCAACACTGTCCTGCGGCAACATACTCGGCCTCAACAGTGGATAGGGCAACGGATGTCTGTTTCTTTGAACTCTAGGACACCAGGGACCTTCCTAGAAATTGGCACATCCCCGATATGCTCTTCCTATCAACCTTGCACCCGGCATAATCGGAGTTTGAGTATCCAATCAAGTCAAAGGTAGACCCCTTTGGATACCAGATCCCGAAGCAAGGCATAGAAACTAAATATCTAAGAATTCGCTTAACGGCCACAAGGTGACATTCCTTGGGGTCAGATTGATATCTAGCACACATGCATACAAATTCTATCATGTAAGTTACAGAGTAGAAACAAATTCTACTAATGCATAAAATCATTTCCCACCCTCCACCCCATGAATTTGAGATAGGCTTATATCTGAACTTTGGAAAGTGGTGGAATGTCAAATTCCAAACTAAATAAGTTACTTTATTGAGTGAATTCCAATTCCTCTAAAATGAAGGGATCCAAACACCCCGTAAGCATAATGTCCGGTCTACTGGCACATAAATAAAGCAATGAACCTATCATGGACCGGTATGCCTTTTGATCAACGGACTTACCTTCTTTGTTGAGGTCGACGTGCCCGTCAGTTCCCATCGGTGTCTTCGCGGGCTTGGCGTCCTTCATCCCAAACCGCTTTTGAAGATCTTGTGTGTACTTCGTTTGGGAGATGAAAGTGCCATCCTTGAGTTGCTTCACTTGGAACCCAAGGAAGTAGGTCAACTCGCCCATCATTGACATCTCGAACTTTTGTGTCATCATCCTGCTAAACTCCTCACAAGACTTTTGATTAGTAGAACCAAATTGTATGTCATCAACATAAATTTGGCACACAAGGAAATCACCATCACAAGTCTTTGTAAAAAGAGTTGGATCAGCTTTCCCAACCTTGAAAGCATTAGCAATTAAATTCTCTTGGGGCTTGCTTAAGTCCATAGAGCGCCTTAGAGAGCTTATACACGTGGTCGGGATACCTGTCATCTTCAAAGCCAGGGGGTTGTTCCACGTATACCTCCTCCTTGATTGGCCCGTTGAGGAAAGCGCTCTTTACGTCCATTTGAAATAGCCTGAAAGAGTGGTGAGCGGCATAGGCTAATAAAATTTGAATAGACTCTAGCCTAGCCACAGGAGCAAAAGTCTCCTCGAAATCCAAACCTGCGACTTGGGCATAACCTTTTGCCACAAGTCGAGCCTTGTTTCTTGTCACCGCCCCATGCTCGTATTGCTTGTTGTGGAACACCCACTTGGTTCCCACAACATTTTGCTTTGGACGTGGCACCAGGCTCCAAACTTCATTTCTCTTGAAGTTGTTGAGCTCTTCCTGCATGGCCAAAACCCAATCCAGATCCTGCAAGGCCTCTTCTACCCTGAAAGACTCAATAGAAGAGACAAATGAGTAATTCTCACAAAAGTTAGCTAATCTTGAGCGAGTAGTTACTCCCTTGCTGATGTCACGCAGAATCTGGTCGACGGGGTGATGTCGTTGGATCGTGGCCCGGACTTGAGTTGGAGGGACTCGTGGTTCTCCTTCCTCCATCACTTGATCTTCTTGTGCTCCCCCTTGATCATGCCTGTCTTCTTGAGGTACATGTTCATCATCTTGAGTTGGGGGATGCACCACTATGGAGGATGATGGCTGATCTTGCTCCTGTTGTTCCTGCGGTCGCACATCACCTATCGCCATTGTGCGCATTACGGTCGTCGGAACATCATCTTCATCTATATCATCAAGATCAACTTGCTCTCTTGGAGAGCCATTAGTCTCATCAAATACAACGTCGCTAGAGACTTCAACCAAACCCGATGATTTGTTGAAGACTCTATACGCCTTTGTATTTGAGTCATACCCTAGTAAAAACCCTTCTACTACCTTGGGAGCAAATTTAGAATGTCTACCTTTCTTCACCAGAATGTAACATTTTCTCCCAAATACACGAAAGTAAGATACGTTGGGTTTGTTACCGGTAAGGAGTTCGTAGGAGGTCTTCTTGAGGAGGCGATGCAGATAGAGCCGGTTTATGGCGTGACAGGTTGTATTCATAGCTTCCGACCAAAACCGCTCGGGTGTCTTGAACTCGCCAAGCATCATTCTCGCCATGTCGATTAGCATCCTGTTCTTCCTCTCTACTACACCGTTTTGCTGTAGCGTGTAGGGAGCGAAGAACTCGTGCTTGACGCCTTCCTCCTCAAGATACTCCTCAACTTGCAGATTCTTGAACTCGGACCCGTTGTCGCTCCTTATCTTTTTCACCTTTAGCTCAAATTCGTTTTGAGCCCTCCTTAGAAAGCGCTTTAGGGTCCCTTGGGTTTTTGATTTGTCCTACAAAAAGAATACCCAAGTGAAGCGGGAAAAATCATCAACAATTACAAGACCATATACTTACTTCCCCCGATGCTAAGGTAGGCAATGGGTCCAAAGAGGTCCATGTGAAGAAGCTCCAGTGGTCTTGATGTTGTCATCACATTCTTGTTGTGATGAGTGCTTCCCATCTGTTTCCCTGCCTGACATGCTGCACAAGGTCTATCTTTCTCGAAACAAACATTGGTTAGTCCTAATACATGTTCTCCCTTTATAATTTTATGAAGGTTCTTCATCCCAACATGTGCTAGACGGCGATGCCACAGCCAGCCCATACTAGTCTTAGCTATTAAGCATGCATCTAGATCGGCCTCCTCTTTCGAAAAATCAATAAGTAGAGTTTGTCGTCTAATACACCCTTAAAGGCTAATGAACCATCACTCCTTCTAAAGACAGATACATCAATGTTTGTAAAAAGACAATTATAACCCATGTGACACAATTGACTTATAGAGAGAAGGTTGTACCCAAGCGACTCTACTAGAAATACATTCGATATCTAGTGCTCGCTTGTGATGGCTATCTTTCCCAAACCTTTGATCTTGCCTTGATTCACATCTCCAAAGATAATTGTATCCTGGGAATCCTTGTTCTTGACGTAGGAGGTGAACATTTTCTTCTCCCCTGTCATATGGTTTGTGCATCCGCTGTCGATGATCTAGCTTGAGCCCTCGGATGCATAAACCTGCAAGGCAATTTAATTTTGGGTTTTAGGTACCCAACTCTTGTTGGGTCCTACAAGGTTAGTGTCGGGGACCATAATTAGGGGTACCCTCAAGGCTCCTAAATCTTAGCTAGTAACCCCCATCAGCACAAAGCTACAAAGGCCTGATGGGTGCGATTAAGTCAAGGATCGGTCCATTCGAGGGACGCGATCACGCCTCGCCCGAGCCCAGCCTCGGGCAAGGGCAGCCGACCCCGGAGGACCTATGTCTCGCCCGAGGCCCCCCTCCAGCAACGGACACACCTTCGGCTCGCCCGAGGCCCAGTCTTCACCAAGAAGCAACTTTAGCCAAATCGCCACACCGACCGACCAAATCGCAGGGGCATTTAATGCAAAGGTGGTCTGACACCTTTATCCTGACGCACGCCCTCCAGTCAACAGAGCCGAAGTGACCGCAGTCACTTCGCCGCTCCACTGACCGGTCTGACAAGAGGACAGCGCCGCCTGCGCCGCTCCGACTGCTGAGCCACTCGACAGAGTGAGGCTGACAGCAGCCAAGTCCGGTCTCAGGCGTCATAGGAAACTCCGCTTCACTCAACCCCAGGGCTCGGACTTGGGCTCAGCCCCGGAAGACAGCAAACTCTGCTCCGCCCGACCCCAGAGCTCGGACTCGGGCTCAGCCCCGGAAGACGGCGAACTCCGCTCCGCCCAACCCCAGGGCTCGGACTCGGGCTCAGCCCCGGAAGACGGCGAACTCCGCTCTGCCCGACCCCAGGGCTCGGACTTGGGCTCAGCCCCGGAAGACGGCGAACTCCGCTCCGCCCGACCCCAAGGCTCGGACTCGGGCTCAGCCTCGGAAGACGGCGAACTCTGCCTCGCCCGACCCCAGGGCTCGGACTCGGGCTCGGCCCCGGAAGACGACGAACTCCGCCTCGCCCGACCCCAGGGCTCGGACTCAGGCTCAGCCCCGAAGGACGACGAACTCCGCTTCGCCCGACCCTAGGGCTCAGACTCAACCCTGGCCTAGGCCAACGGTCTCCGTCTCGTCCGACCCGGGGGCTCGGACTCGACCTCGACCTCGGAAGACAGACTCGACCTCGACCTCGGAGGAGCCTCCACCTTGCCTAACCTAGGGCACGGACCGACCACGTCAATAGGAAGCGCCATCATTACCCTACCCAGAGCTGACTCAGGCTACGGGGAACAAGACCGGCGTCCCATCTGGCTCGCTCCACCATACGAGTAATGATGGCGCCCCGCATGCCCAGTGACGACGGCGGCTCTCAGCCCCCTTACGAAAGCAAGAGGACGTCAGTAAGGACTCGACAGCCCCGACAGCTGTCCTTCCGCTAGGCTCCAGCGCTCCTCCGACGGCCACGACACCACGCGAACTGGGTGCCAAGAACTCTCTGGCTGCCACGATGGCATGTACTTAGGGCACTAGCTCTCCACCGCTAGACACGTTAGCACATTGCTACACTCCCTATTGTACACCTGGATCCTCTCCTTATGCCTATAAAAGGGAGGACTAGGGCCCTCTTACAGAAGGTGGGCCGCGCGGGGAAGGACGGGACGGCGCTCGCGCAAGGCCGCTCGCTCCCTCCCGCGTGGACGCTTGTAACCCCCTACTGCAAGTGCACCCGACCTGGGCGCGGGGCTAACACGAAGGCCGCGGGTTCCACTCTCCCACGCCTGTCTCCCTCCGGCTGCTTTCTTCCCCCCTTCGCGTTCCACCTCGCGTCGACCCATCTGGGCTGGGGCACGCGGAAACAATTCACTCATCGGTCCAGGGACCCCCCGGGTTTCGAAACACCGACAGTTGGCGCGCCAGGTAGGGGCCTGCTGCGTGTTGACGAATAGCTTCTCGTCAAGCTCCAAATGGGCAGTCTCCAACAACCTCTCTGGCCCGGGACGGTGCTCCGTTTCGGGAGTCTTGATTTCATGTCCCTCGACGGTAGCTACGACATGATACTCCTTCCCCCGCCACGCGACAGCGACAATGGCGGTCGACAACCCGCCCGCCGGCGGGGAAATCGACGACGCCTTCCCCACGTGGTGGAAGGACGACATTCGGACTTGCCCCGTCCCCTCCCCCGCCGACGGAGGAGGAGGCGGGGCAACCAAGGCCAAGCAGGAGGCGGCACCTCGTTGGCTGTCGAGCGAGTCGACGGCGCCGGCGCCCCAACGGAGGGCGCGTCGGACATCGGCCTTGCGTCTGAGACGAAGACGAGCGCCATCTCCCCGCAACACATCAACCTCGAGCAAACGGACGACGCCAGCATGCTCGCGAAGGACTTGCTGGGCGTCACCCTCGTACCTGAGACGACAGTGTAGTCCGTCCCTGACGTGACTTCGTCACCGCCCGTCGACCAAAAGGTACCGACCAATTCTCATCTTGCGTCTTTTGGATTCAGCCTCGACCCGCCAAGCATCTCCGCTTCGGTGGACACTCTCATAGAGGTGAGTCCAAACCCTCCGGGGTATCGTGTGCGGTCACCCTGGGACCGGCCTACTCTCAAGATACTCCTCAACTTGCAGATTCTTGAACTCGGACCAGTTGTCGCTCCTTATCTTTTTCACCTTTAGCTCAAATTCGTTTTGAGCCCTCCTTAGAAAGCGCTTTAGGGTCCCTTGGGTTTTTGATTTGTCCTACAAAAAGAATACCCAAGTGAAGCGGGAAAAATCATCAACAATTACAAGACCATATACTTACTTCCCCCGATGCTAAGGTAGGCAACAGGTCCAAAGAGGTCCATGTGAAGAAGCTCCAGTGGTCTTGATGTTGTCATCACATTCTTGTTGTGATGAGTGCTTCCCATCTGTTTCTGTCACACCCGGTTTTAGAAGGCAAACCGAATGCGAACCATGTACGTGCCAGGATCAGTTATTCACATACACAGCAGTTACATAACATGGACATCATCACACAGTGCTCAAATAGTATTAAAAGGGAAAATAATAGTCGATTACATCATACGTCTGAGACGTCCATATAGTCCTTACAATAAATCAAAGTGCGGAAAAGAAACGTAGATAACCGTGGCCTTCACAGGCAGCCGACTGGGGGTTGCCGCTAACCCACACCTAGAACTCGTCGTAGTCTTGGAACTCCTGGAAGTCTCCTTCCACAGCTTCATCTTCACCGGAGCAGTGGTTGCAATGCTGACAACCTGGGGGGGGGGGGTTTGGTGTGTAGAGCAAGAGTGAGTACACATCAACATACTCAGCAAGTATCCTGTTTGGCTGTAGTGGACTAGCTTTATGTGGGGATAAGTCAAGCAGTTGCTTTTAGTTGGTCAGTTTATTATTTACTAGTAGAAAGCCAGGTTTTAGCATTAACCCAAGTTATTAACCCAAAGTACCCTTTCCAAACGGAAAGAATACCACTTACCATTACCATAAGCATAATCATAACCATCCTCATTGTCATCTGTAAACCAAAATGTCTCTGATCAAGTACCACTAATCACTGGAGCTCCCTTGGCCGCTCATAACCGCGAGCACGGCTGATATATCAGTTTTTTAAACACTCTGCAGAGGTTGTGCACTTTACCCACAAGCCGTGATTCCCTCTTGCCTCGGGCCGATCAAACCCTTAAACACTACCAAGGTGAATAGGCAGGGTCTCACTACGTAGCCTTTACAAAGATTCCCCGGGGCTGTAGCCGCCCGTTAGGTTTCCTAAATGTACCGCACTCCTCCCCAAGGGACAAATCAACCTTGGTAGAGCGAGCCGCATACATCGAGCCCCATTGACGGCACGACGGCGAAGCGAACTACACCCCGGATCCTCTAATTATTCAGCTAAGGGCGTCCCACTCCACCCTCATGGTTGCACTGTTTTCTCGGGCGGTCATCCATAGAACAGGTCCTTACGGAGAGGCACTCGAGAAACCGCTCGAGCCCCCTTGAAGACCACAAGTACAACATCATAATAAGAGAAGGGAAAACAGCGTATCATATATAATCTCATCATGTTCATTGATTAGAGTTTGAGCAATAGCATGAAGCTAAACAATAATAATCCGACCCAAATAGGTAAACAAGGACATGGATAACAAAAGCTAGTCAATCCTTAGGTATAAATGTGTAATACGGAAGGTGAATTAAAGAATGAATAGGACAGAGATAGGTCAAAGGACACTTGCCTCCACCAACCGACTGCTGCTCAGGGGCTTCTCCTGCGAGTTCCTCGGGCTCTTCAACCGGATCGTTCTCTAAGCGGGTGCAAACATACATACATCCATTCATTGAAATTAGGAAACCAACAGTACACCATACAAGAGAACAAGTAAAGCAAATATGCATAGAATACCACATACGATAATGGATTTACCTTGGTTAGAAAGAAACGAGGGAAGGTCTCGCAGGGGTTAAGGCTTATGCTTGAGGGGCACTACGGGTAAACGAATGACTAGACGTCACGCGCTCTAGTTCCAGTTGGTTCTAACAAACGGATTAGCTACATGCACTAATGTAAACGCGATCACTTTTAGTAGATTAACATTGAATAAGATAGATGATTGACTATACAAATTAACTAACGTGACCAATTTCCAAATTGAGACTCCTACCTTATTAATATAAACAATGTGATTAGCGCATATAGGAGACGGGGGGGGGGGGGGGGGGGGGTGGGGGGTAGATGGGGGTTAGGGGGTAGACGATCGCGTCGCGGGCACGACGAGCTATGCCGGAACGCTGCGCGAACACGCGCACGCGCAAAGCCACACTTAACGTGCTGCGAACGAGTCGCGCATGCGTCGGGGCCGTGCGCTGGCCGAGCTCGAGGCCACGCGCCGAAGGCACGCTGGGCCGAGCTCGAGGCCACGCCGAGGGCCGACACGACGCGAGCAAGGCACGGTGGGGCGAACGGGCAAGCACTCCGGGGAAAGCGAGCGCGGGCGAGCGAGGATACAGCCGAACGAGGTCGAGCGCGGGGACGGGCGGCCGAGCCGGGGCACGGGGCGGTTGAACCGGCCGGGGGCGGTTGAACGGGCCAGGGGCAGGGGCGGGGGCGGCCAAGCCGGCGGCGGGCGGGCGAGCACGAGGCGGGGCGGGACGGCTCGCCGGAGGGCGGTCGGGGGCAGGGCCGAGCGCGGCTTGCCGGGGGCGGCCGGGCACGGGGCAACGCGGGGCGCCGGGGCGGCCAGAGAGCCGGGGCCGGGCGCGGCGAGGGCGGATCGCCGGGGCCGAGCGGCGCGGCCAAGCTGGGACGGCCGGGGACGGGGAAGGGGCGGCGGAGCGGGGCCGAACGAGGGCGGCCGGGGCGCGGGACGGGGCGGGGCTCGTCGGGCGCGGCCGGGCGGGACGTCGGGGGCGCGGGCGACCGGGCTGGGGGCCGAGCCGGGCGGCGCGGGGGCGTGAGCGACCGGGCCGGGGGCCGAGCCGGGCGGCGCGGGTGAGGGGAGGGCGCCGGAGGGAGGAGAGGGAGGGAGGAGAGGGAGGGGAGGAGGGGGAAGCCTCACCGGCGGGCGGGGAGGGGCGGCGGCGGCTCGGGCGAGCAGGGGAGGGCGGCGGCGGTGGTTAGGGCAGGGGAGGGAGAGAGAGAGAGAGAGAGATGACAGGCGGGGCCCGCGGGAGGATTTTTGGAAAAAAAGAAAAAGGGTGGGGGGGGGCGGCTGGGCCGGTTGGGCCCAAAGTGGGGGAGGGAGGGGGCGCGCGGCTGGGCCGGCGCGGGGCCCACGCGGGAGAGGGGGGGGAGGGGGCGGCTGGGCCGCCAGCTGGGCCGGCCGAAGGGGGGGGGCGGCTGGGCCGAATAGGGGAGAAGGGGGGAAAGAGAGGGAAGAAAAAGAAAGAAAGAAGAGAAAAAAAGAAAAGGCTTTTTCTTTTTTTCTAATTTCTAATTTTCTCTAGACGAAAGCATTCACATTTTTAATCAAACAAAAAGTATGCATGGTTCGACATGGTGCATCAAACAACATAAAGTATTTTAAGGTTTTGCTTAACACGGGAATTCCAAGCCAAACCCCGCTATAACTTTGGAAAAAATCAAGGTTTAGCGAGGGAACAAGAAAAGAAAAGGGTAACGCCTGAATTTGGTGAGAGAAAAGAAGAAAAAAAATTCTACCCCCAAATTCAGGGCGTTACAAACCTATCCCCCTTAAAAGAATCTCGCCCTCGAGATTCAGGGTTGGCTAGCAAAGAGCTCAGGGTACTTGGCCATCAGATCATCTTCACGCTCCCAGGTTGCTTCTTCCTCAGAGTGGTGATTCCATCTGACTTTGCACATTCTGGTGGTCTTCCTTCGGGTGACTCTGTCTGCAACCTCAAGGATCTGCACTGGCTTCTCAACGTAGGTCAAGTCCTCCTGGACTTCAAGACCTTCCACTGGCAACTGCTCTTCTGGCACACGCAAGCACTTCTTCAACTGAGACACATGAAAGACATCATGCACAGCGGACAAATTCTCTGGCAGACTGAGCTGATAGGCCACTTCTCCACGCCTTGAGAGGATTTGGTATGAACCAATGTAGCGGGGTGCTAGCTTGCCTTTCACTCCGAACCTTCTGACTCCTCTGATCTATGACACTTTCAGATAGACAAAGTCTCCGACTTCGAAACTCAGCTCTCTTCTTCTTGTGTCTGCATAGCTTCGCTGCCTCGATTGCGCTATCTTCAGATTCTCTCGGACCATCTTGATGTTTTCTTCAGCTTCAAGCAAAATGTCTGGCCCAAACACTTGCTTCTCTCTAGGTTGATCCCATTGCAACGGAGTTCTACAACTCCTTCCATAGAGCGCCTGAAATGGTGACATCATCAAACTGGCCTGGTAACTGTTGTTATAGGAAAACTCTGCATAAGGCAATCTCTTATCCCATCCGGACTGATCTTGCAACGCACAGGCTCTCAACATGTCTTCAAGAATTTGGTTGGTCCTTTCGGTCTGGCCATCTGTCTGCGGATGATAAGCTGAACTGAAATTCAGATGCGTGCCCAAGGCTTCATGCAACTGCTGCCAGAAATGAGAGGTGAACTGCGTTCCTCTGTCTGACACTATCTTCTTTGGCACACCATGAAGACAAACGATCCGAGACATATACAATTCTGCCAATACGGCACTGCTATAGTTGGTCTTGACAGGTATGAAGTGGGCTGACTTTGTCAAACGGTCCACTACTACCCAGATGGAATCGTAGCCGGCTCGAGTGCGGGGCAATCCGACTATGAAATCCATACCAATTTCATCCCATTTCCACTGAGGGATCTGCAATGGTTGCAACAATCCAGCAGGTCTCTGGTGTTCTGCCTTAATTCTTCGACAACTATCGCACATAGCCACATGCTCTGCGATTTCCCTCTTCATCCCGTACCACCAGAATTTCTTCTTCAGATCCTGATACATCTTCTCACTGCCAGGGTGAATCGAATAAGCAGTCTCATGAGCTTCCTTAAGGATCAACTCCCGAATGGATTGGACATTAGGAACGCACAATCGGTCTTTGAACCATATCACCCCTTCTGCATCTTTACGAAAATCTTTGCCTTTGCCATCTAGGATCAGTCGCCGAATCTCACTGATCTTTTCATCATTCTTCTGCGCTTCTTTGATTTCTCGCTCCAAGGTAGGTTCCAACTCAACTGGTCGAACAGATCTTCTATTCTGGGCAAAGGGTACTTGTTCTTGATCGTGACTTCATTCAAAGCTCGATAATCGATACACATCCTTTTGGTGCCATCTTTCTTTTCCACGAACAAGACAGGGGCGGCCCAAGGCGAGGTGCTTGGCCGGATGTAACCTTTCTCTGACAGCTCATCAATCTGCTTCTTAAGCTCAACCAACTCTGGTCCGGATATTCTGTAAGCTCTCTTAAAGATGGGGGCGATTCCAGGAAGAAGCTCTATGGCAAACTCAACTTTCCGCTCTGGTGGCATACCCGGTAAGTCCTTTGGAAACACATCTGGAAATTCAGACACAACCTTGATACTCTCAATTGGGTCTGCTTCACTGCTATCGACAGCCATCTGATAACAACTTCCTTTCTTCAGCTCAGGCGGGACTAACTCGGTCACCACTTCCTCTCCTAGTGGAGACACCAACTTGATTGTCCTTTTATCACAACTGATAACTGCCTGATACTTATCTAGCCAATTCATCCCTAGGATGACATCTATTCCCTGAGTACCCATTACTATAAGGTTAGCGGGAAACGCTATCCCCCTTATTTCCACACTTATATTCAAACAAATGCTATCAGCTCGAATTCTACCACCGGCTGAGTCAATTTGAATGGGGTTGACATGGTAGTAATTGGAAGATTATGTGCTTCTACCCATGATGCAGTAATGAAAGAATGCGTTGCTCCAGTATCAAATAACACTTCTGCAATATGGGAGTCGACTGGGAACATACCTACTATCATGCCGGGGGTCTCCTGAACTGCTTCAGCCTCCAAGTGGTTCAGTCTCCCATGATTATAGCGCGGTTGAGAGCGGTTGCCTGCTCCAGGCTGAGACACATTCTGCTTTGCTGGGGCATTGGGGCCTGACTGCTGCTGGGCTGCCTTCTTCGGGCATTGCATCACCCAGTGGCCTTGCTCTCCACAGTGGAAACATGCTTTGTTTCCAACCTGAGCTGGTGCTGCCTGACTGTTCTGCTGGTTTGCTGGGGCAGGAAGACGAGGTGCCTGCTGATTCTGCCTCTAAAACTGACCTCCTGACTGATTGCTCTGACGGTTCTGGTACTGATGCTGAGGATACTGCCTTTGGAACTGCTGCTACTGAGGTGGACGCTGGTTCTGCCTGAACTGCTGAGGTTGATTGCCTGAGAAACGAGGACGATTGCTGCTTCCAGGCTGGGGTCCACTGATCTTGCGCTTACGATCCTCCATCTCCTTACACTTCCTCTCTGTCATGATTGCTCTGTCAATCAGGTGCTGGAATGTCGGGAAGGTGTGATTCATTAGTGTAACACCCAAATTCTGAATTTGGGATTGGTAGAAGAAATCTGAGCAAAGTACCATTGATAAATAATTAAACTTTATAATTCACCCTTTTTAAAGGTAAATGATCATAATAAAATAACAATGGTTAAAATAAATCATAATAAAGATTAGACATTGGAAAATGTTCCTATCAAAACAATGGGAGAACTTTTGAATATACCTTTAACCTAACTACACACTCAAATAATAATGTGGTGTGTGTACTTCATGTTGAAAACATTACTTAGTTAATATAATAATAAAATAATGAAAATAGAAGTACAATAATGAGATGGAGATTTGAATTTAACCCAAAATTTCACTTTGGGGTTTTAGAAATAATATGTAAAAGAGAAAAGGGAAGGAAGATATTACTATGTGAATAAAAATAATTATAATATATATATTATTCTTGTACAGATTTGAGTTGGTACATTTGACTCAAAAGTGAAGTTCATAACAGGATTCAAATTCAAATTAGAGATTCAAATGAAAAGAAAATAAATCAAAAAGGAAAAGGAAAATAAAAGAAAAGAAAAAGAAAAAAAAACCCTAGCTGGGCCGCCCATTCTCCTTTTCGGCCCAGTTACCTAAAGACTCCACGCGCTGGCCCAGCTAAATTTCGGTGCCGACACCTGGGCCCCGCGCCGTCAGCCACTTGGGTGTGCTCGGGACCTGCCAGTGGGGCACGGATGTCAGCCCTTTCCGTCGCTGTCATGGTGGGACCCGGGTTGTCATAGTCTCTGGTGTGCTCTCGTTCCACTGTGGTGTGGGCCAATCTTGTCAGCTTCAACGTCTCCTTCAGGATCCCAACAGAACCGCGGCAAATCCGCCGCCGTGGGCTCCGCGCGACTCCGGCCAAACCCCCCCCCCCTCACGGACTTAATTCTAGCTATAAATTACTCGGCCGGCGACGTTCCCATCTACGCCTCCCTTTTTCCGCCGCTGCTCCAACGGCATCTACTGCGCCACCGCACGCCGCGCGGTTGGATACAGCCGCCACCGCGGAATCCACACCTTGTGGTCAAACCAGTGTCCTGCGTGGCGTCTGGAGTTTTGGCCGAGTTCGGTGGTTGAGGCTACGGATGCGTTGGATCGGGTGAATCGGTGGTGGCGAGTTAATTCCTCACCGTACTTGGAGCTCTGCCGCGTGCCGCCGCGCAGCGTGGGCGAGCTCGCAAACCTCCTCAACAGCGGGTGAGAACTTCTCCTACAGCTCCGCCATGGGCTAGTAATGCTGTAGCTCGGGTTCGATTTGTGAATGGGGGGCGTGGATGGTGGAATCGACTGTGGCCGGCGATGGTGTTCGCCGCGGGTGAACACGCCGCCGTGTATTTTTCGCCTGAGGTCGCAGATGGCTTCAGCGCCGTCGATTGGATAGCCAACGTCCGAGATTAGAAGGGGGGGGAATAACGATTGGGTGTGTCAGATCGTAGCCGTCCATCTTGATCTAACGGCTGGGATTCGGTACCGGTTTGGGGAAAACCGAGTTCTAATCTGTGGCAAACGTGTTAGATCAGGCGGCCACGATCCTCCCGTACCCCTTCGTTGTACACATTTATAAAAGAATCCCTCCGTTTCTGATATATCAACCCGCGGTCCAGTCCTGGGTTAGCTTGTATCTTAAAAACATTTACCCCGAGCCCCCTGAGTTTCTCTAAATTTGAGGCCCAGTTCAGAACCTTATAAAACCAGAGAAAATGATTATTAAATGGATTTTTAATAGGAAAATAATTACTAGAACTTTATAAATTCATAGAAAATTCATTTTAGCTCCAAATTGAACCATTCCAATTCCTAAAATTTTGTAATAATATTCTCTATCATTTAGAATCACTGTTTTGACATGAACTCTGTTAGGAAATTAATTTATCATCTAATCCTATTATAATCACCTTAAATCTTAGGAAATTCATAACTTGAATTCTATAACTCAAAAATTAATAATTCTTTCTCCTGTGATCTTATTTTAATATGTAGATTATTAATATGTATTTTGGCATACATGTTTGGTGTAATGTTAATTTTGCCGATACACTGTTTGTTTGTATTGCTACGACTAGCAGTGAGGTCACGAGAATCTGAAGATCATCCTGGTACCTGGAATCTCAAGGCCCAGGCAAGTTGTGCCCTTGATCACTTCTTTTCACCCACTCATGTTCTCATTAATCATAATGATCTGCATAGGTTAATTTTGATGGGACCCAATAGGTTACCTTAGTTTGTCTATCTTTATACCTTGTTTACCACTGAACTTTCTGGGTAGTACTTGCTAGTGCTATATGTGGTTTTGGGTATGGAGATACACTATTCATGATTACACTTTTGTTATCAGTTGTTATTTATTGTTCATGATAAGATCATTATGTTAATTGGAACATGGAGAACCACCCGGGAAAACAGTGCTACCACAAGGGTGGAATGGGACGCCCTTGGCTGATTAATTAGGAAAGCTAGTGGAAGACTACCTTACCCGAAAGGGGCAAGGGCAGTAGGAGAGTGGTCAGTGTAGGGAGGCCCTCGGGAGGATTTTGCTGCGATGGCGGTCCTGCAAGGGATTCCTGCACTGGAACTTCCTATAAACTGTAGCGGGTTTTCTGAAGCTAGTGGAACTTTGTAAAGGCCTCGTAGTGGTACCCTGCCTCGCTTCCTAGGTAGAGGTGTATGGAGTCTGATCAACTCCGTGGCAAATGGGTAACACGACTTGTGGGTAAAGATGCGCAACCTCTGCAGAGTGTAAAACTGGTATACTAGCCGTGCTCACGGTCAAGAGCAGCTCGGACACTCACATGATTAATCTATGGAACTAAATTCAATTTGTCATATGCATTGCATTGCAGGTGATGTTGTTACTTTTGTTCTATTACTTAATTGGGTTTGGTATTTACTTATACTTAGTAATTGCTAATAAAATTTTGACCAACATTAAAAGCAATGCTCAGCTCTAACCATCCTCTTTGGTAAGCCTTACACTTCACGTGAGCTCCCACCTTTGGCGAGTTCATGCACATTATTCCCCACAACTTGTTGAGCGATGAACGTATGTGAGCTCACTCTTGCTGTCTCACACACCCCACAGGTCAAGAACAGGTACCGCAGGATGATGCTCATGGAGGATGCTGCGAGGAGTTCATGAGAGGTCTAGGTCGTCGTCTCCCAGTCAACTTTGGGTTGCTGGACCGTTGTCTCCTTATAATGTAATTATTTATTTTGTATAGAACTCCTGTTATATATATAAAGTTGTGACATTCGATCCTGTGCCATGATTCATCATATGTGTGAGACTTGGTCCCAGCACACCTGGTGATTATGTTTACGCCCGGGTTTTGGACCCCTAAAATCCGGGTGTTACAGAAGTGGTATCAGAGCAATGTTGACTGTAGGACGAAACCTAGATAGAACTGGATAACCCTTATCTACTTACCTTTACTACTCTAATTCTTTTCTAAACTTATCTTAATCTTTTCTCATCTATTTCCGCTTTACTCTGATTATTCTTACCTTTTCTTTCTAAAGACAAATGTGGATTTCACATTTTGAAATCTTGTGCCTAAAGTGACCATTAGGAATAGGAGACCTACTCTTAGGGACAAAAAAATAAAACTATTATTTTTATATGCTTGAATGCTTGTTCTTATGATATTTGTTTGATTGGGATTTTTGATTGAATGTGATGGGTTGTGGAATAATTGCATCTGCATATACACATAGGTATAAGAATATATATATAAAATAACTAGACAAACTAAATTATCCTTCAATAAAGTAACTAGCCTAACAATACCCATCTTAACTTAAAAATTCTCCCTTATCTTAATGGATTCATCTCATCTCAAGAGATTCTATCCTACACTCATAGATCTATCTGATCTCAAAAGGTCTTAACTTATCCTAATGTATATAGATCCATCTTATCTTGAGAGGTTTTCTCTTATCTTAATAGATTCATCTTATCTTGAAGGATTCATCTTATCCTAACCACTTTACTTATCCCATCTTAATAGATCTAACTGACCTCAAAAGATTCTACCTTATCCTTATGGATTCATCTTGCCTTAATTAGAATATTGATCCCACTCTAGAATAACAACCATGTGATAATCCAAAATTTACTTAGATCTTAACCGGTCTAATCTAGTGATATCCAACCTAAACTAGATTTTATCTAATCTAATATGATCTAATCTAATGTGGTCTACTTAAACATATTAGTGATACTGGTAGAAGTGATTAAACCCTACTAGCCATGTATTAACCTAACCTAGAGCCATGATGAATGGTATAACCTTTCTATTCCCACCTAATAACAAACAAACTTTTAACCTACATCTTGTAGTCTATCTCACCCATATATATCTCTCATCTTGACAGATTCCATCTTACCCTTGGATATCCACCTTATACAACTGGTTACCTCAATCTGGACATAAAACAAAAAAAAAATTTAAAATTAAACCCTACTAAAGAAATCTTCAGATTATAACCAGCTACTAGCCTATTCATTCTGCTTATTGAAAATGGTCATTTGCAAAAACTATTGCCACATGCTTCTAACTTTCATGGTCAATACCAGGAAAGGAAAGATTATCACGCAACAGCAAACAGAAATGAATTCTCCAAATCCTCCACCTATTGAAACCGAACAAGTGGTTGTTGCCCAAAGACTGGTAATACAACAATTAACAGACCTGGTGACCGAGATGCAAAACCAGATAAGACAACAACGCGAGGAAATACGTCAGGTCCGCCAAGAAATAAGGCAAGCACGGTTAGAGAGACAACAACAACAACAACCTCCACCACCACCACCAGCTCCACCAAGCTACATAGATATAAATTATGATGATTTGTAAGATCTAGATGTTACTTTAGTTAGTAGATGATATGATATTATTTTAGAAGGAACAATAAGGTCTATTGACCCTATGTTTTGTTAAAGAATTATACCTCATGCTGAGATTTCTTTGTTTGTGCATATGTTCCGAGAACAATATGAGCATACACCCCTTTTATTACTAATCTCGAGGACGAGATTATTTTTAAGGGGGGTAGGATTTGTAACACCCAAATTCTGAATTTGGGATTGGTAGAAGAAATCTGAGCAAAGTACCATTGATAAATAATTAAACTTTATAATTCACCCTTTTTAAAGGTAAATGATCATAATAAAATAACAATGGTTAAAATAAATCATAATAAAGATTAGACATTGGAAAATGTTCCTATCAAAACAATGGGAGAACTTTTGAATATACCTTTAACCTAACTACACACTCAAATAATAATGTGGTGTGTGTACTTCATGTTGAAAACATTACTTAGTTAATATAATAATAAAATAATGAAAATAGAAGTACAATAATGAGATGGAGATTTGAATTTAACCCAAAATTTCACTTTGGGGTTTTAGAAATAATATGTAAAAGAGAAAAGGGAAGGAAGAAATTACTATGTGAATAAAAATAATTATAATATATATATTATTCTTGTACAGATTTGAGTTGGTACATTTGACTCAAAAGTGAAGTTCATAACAGGATTCAAATTCAAATTAGAGATTCAAATGAAAAGAAAATAAATCAAAAAGGAAAAGGAAAATAAAAGAAAAGAAAAAGAAAAAAAACCCTAGCTGGGCCGCCCATTCTCCTTTTCGGCCCAGTTACCTAAAGACTCCACGCGCTGGCCTAGCTAAATTTCGGTGCCGACACCTGGGCCCCGCGCCGTCAGCCACTTGGGTGTGCTCGGGACCTGCCAGTGGGGCACGGATGTCAGCCCTTTCCGTCGCTGTCATGGTGGGACCCGGGTTGTCATAGTCTCTGGTGTGCTCTCGTTCCACTGTGGTGTGGGCCAATCTTGTCAGCTTCAACGTCTCCTTCAGGATCCCAACAGAACCGCGGCAAATCCGCCGCCGTGGGCTCCGCGCGACTCCGGCCAAACCCCCCCCCTCACGGACTTAATTCTAGCTATAAATTACTCGGCCGGCGACGTTCCCATCTACGCCTCCCTTTTTCCGCCGCTGCTCCAACGACATCTACTGCGCCACCGCACGCCGCGCGGTTGGATACAGCCGCCACCGCGGAATCCACACCTTGTGGTCAAACCAGTGTCCTGCGTGGCGTCTGGAGTTTTGGCCGAGTTCGGTGGTTGAGGCTACGGATGCGTTGGATCGGGTGAATCGGTGGTGGCGAGTTAATTCCTCACCGTACTTGGAGCTCCGCCGCGTGCCGCCGCGCAGCGTGGGCGAGCTCGCAAACCTCCTCAACAGCCGGTGAGAACTTCTCCTACAGCTCCGCCATGGGCTAGTAATGCTGTAGCTCGGGTTCGATTTGTGAATGGGGGGCGTGGATGGTGGAATCGACTGTGGCCGGCGATGGTGTTCGCCGAGGGTGAACACGCCGCCGTGTATTTTTCGCCTGAGGTCGCAGATGGCTTCAGCGCCGTCGATTGGATAGCCAACGTCCGAGATTAGAAGGGGGGGAATAACGATTGGGTGTGTCAGATCGTAGCCGTCCATCTTGATCTAACGGCTGGGATTCGGTACCGGTTTGGGGAAAACCGAGTTCTAATCTGTGGCGCACGTGTTAGATCAGGCGGCCACGATCCTCCCGTACCCCTTCGTTGTACACATTTATAAAAGAATCCCTCCGTTTCTGATATATCAACCCGCGGTCCAGTCCTGGGTTAGCTTGTATCTTAAAAACATTTACCCCGAGCCCCCTGAGTTTCTCTAAATTTGAGGCCCAGTTCAGAACCTTATAAAACCAGAGAAAATGATTATTAAATGGATTTTTAATAGGAAAATAATTACTAGAACTTTATAAATTCATAGAAAATTCATTTTAGCTCCAAATTGAACCATTCCAATTCCTAAAATTTTGTAATAATATTCTCTATCATTTAGAATCACTGTTTTGACATGAACTCTGTTAGGAAATTAATTTATCATCTAATCCTATTATAATCACCTTAAATCTTAGGAAATTCATAACTTGAATTCTATAACTCAAAAATTAATAATTCTTTCTCCTGTGATCTTATTTTAATATGTAGATTATTAATATGTATTTTGGCATACATGTTTGGTGTAATGTTAATTTTGCCGATACACTGTTTGTTTGTATTGCTACGACTAGCAGTGAGGTCACGAGAATCTGAAGACCATCCTGGTACCTGGAATCTCAAGGCCCAGGCAAGTTGTGCCCTTGATCACTTCTTTTCACCCACTCATGTTCTCATTAATCATAATGATCTGCATAGGTTAATTTTGATGGGACCCAATAGGTTACCTTAGTTTGTCTATCTTTATACCTTGTTTACCACTGAACTTTCTGGGTAGTACTTGCTAGTGCTATATGTGGTTTTGGGTATGGAGATACACTATTCATGATTACACTTTTGTTATCAGTTGTTATTTATTGTTCATGATAAGATCATTATGTTAATTGGAACATGGAGAACCACCCGGGAAAACAGTGCTACCACAAGGGTGGAATGGGACGCCCTTGGCTGATTAATTAGGAAAGCTAGTGGAAGACTACCTTACCCGAAAGGGGCAAGGGCAGTAGGGGAGTGGTCAGTGTAGGGAGGCCCTCGGGAGGATTTTGCTGCGATGGCGGTCCTGCAAGGGATTCCTGCACTGGAACTTCCTATAAACTGTAGCGGGTTTTCTGAAGCTAGTGGAACTTTGTAAAGGCCTCGTAGTGGTACCCTGCCTCGCTTCCTAGGTAGAGGTGTATGGAGTCTGATCAACTCCGTGGCAAATGGGTAACACGACTTGTGGGTAAAGATGCGCAACCTCTGCAGAGTGTAAAACTGGTATACTAGCCGTGCTCACGGTCAAGAGCAGCTCGGACACTCACATGATTAATCTATGGAACTAAATTCAATTTGTCATATGCATTGCATTGCAGGTGATGTTGTTACTTTTGTTCTATTACTTAATTGGGTTTGGTATTTACTTATACTTAGTAATTGCTAATAAAATTTTGACCAACATTAAAAGCAATGCTCAGCTCTAACCATCCTCTTTGGTAAGCCTTACACTTCACGTGAGCTCCCACCTTTGGCGAGTTCATGCACATTATTCCCCACAACTTGTTGAGCGATGAACGTATGTGAGCTCACTCTTGCTGTCTCACACACCCCACAGGTCAAGAACAGGTACCGCAGGATGATGCTCATGGAGGATGCTGCGAGGAGTTCATGAGAGGTCTAGGTCGTCGTCTCCCAGTCAACTTTGGGTTGCTGGACCGTTGTCTCCTTATAATGTAATTATTTATTTTGTATAGAACTCCTGTTATATATATAAAGTTGTGACATTCGATCCTGTGCCATGATTCATCATATGTGTGAGACTTGGTCCCAGCACACCTGGTGATTATGTTTACGCCCGGGTTTTGGACCCCTAAAATCCGGGTGTTACAATTAGTTGGTACTGCAGAGGGTCAACCAAGCCTCTCAGGAAACGGTACTGTCGCTTGGCATCGGTGTTGACATCTTCAGGAGCATAGCGAGACAACTGCAGAAACCTGTCTCGATACTCACTGACAGATGATGACCCTTGCTTAAGGGCCAGGAACTCCTCCTTCTTCACTGTCATCAGACCTGCAGGCACATGGTACTGACGAAAGCTACCTCTGAACTCTTCCCAGGTGATGGCATCGGGGTTGGCATGGGTGGCGAGATAAGACTCCCACCATGATTAGGCTGCTCCTCTCAACAGACGGGGACCATACAGGACTTTCTCCCTGTCATCACACTGAGCGGTATGCAACTCCCGCTCCATAGTGCGCAGCCAGTCTTCAGCATCCATGGGGTCAGAAGAATGAGCGAACGTTGGTGGATGACCTCTCATGAATTCAGCATGCTTGTTTCTGGGCATCTGAGGCATCTGAGGCTGGGGTGGTGCTTGCTGCTGTTGCTGCTGCTGCTGCTGCTGAATGGCGGCCAGAGTCTGACCGATGGCTTGAACCGCTTGAGTCTGCATCAGAAACATCTGCTCGATCGACATCGGGGGCGGGGGCGGCAGGTGCTACTGCCGGGGCACCTCCTCCTGTTGAGCGGCTCGCTCCTGCTGAGCACGCCTTCCTCCTCTGCGCCTGTTCTCTGACATCTCCAGAATGCAACCACGCATCAGAACTGATCTGGCAAATCTTGCAGCATAAGAAAAGAGTATAGAATTCTTCAACAGCACTGAACAGATGAGCATCTTCACTGATCTCCAACACAGACCACACAGCTTCTCAGATAAAGAGGAAAGTGGAATAAAAGGTTTCCCAACTATATAACTAACTCCATTAACATAATATGTAAACCAAAATGCAGGGGATACCCACACTCTGGTGACAGTCATTACAAAAATCCAAACCAAACATAGTTCATCATGACAAACATAGATGCACAGGACATAGCAAACTATCCTGTCTAACTAAGACTAACTAAAAGCGGGACTAACGCTAAGACTGTAACTTCTACGTATGTATATTTCGTATTAATTACAAGATCCGACTCTAACGAGCTATGGTTCTAGAGTTATCTTGGTCTTGCAGTCGGGATTGCCATAAGACTGGTGTCCACGCCGAGGTGAGCGGTACGGGTGCTGAGTCCCAACGGGAGCGGGGGAACCATCGTCCAGGTGACGACGTTCCGCGCGCTCAGCCCGCAGCAGGGCGATCTCAGCACGAGCCCTACTCAGCTCGTCTAATGCATGGTCCAGCTCCGTGTTTAGCACGGCGGCTAGGTTGACTGTGCTGCTCAACCTAGGATTGTCCTCACCAGCAGGTGAAACAATCACGCCTCCTGTGCTGCCAGATGGACGGCGGGGGTAATACTTCAGGTCGAGACCGTCAGCTACCCCACCGAGAACCGAGCAGTAGTGCGAAAGCGCACGCCGTGCAGCATCCTGCATGGCTGCCTCAGCTGAGTCCCGCTCAGAGATAGAATAGTGCTCTGAGCAAGCCTCCGCGCCCTGGAGACTGTTCTCCGGACGGCGCACCAAACAGGTCGCCTCCCAGCGGTCCGGGTAGACCCCACGACTATGCTGGTAGACCACACAGCAATACTCGATGGACCAAGTACGCCGGTCAAGTGCCTGACGTAGCAGGGTGTCGAGCGCGTCGTGGAAGTGACACCCGCGAGCAGCGTCGCGAGTGATGGGTCGAGCAACCCATCCTTCCGGCTCATGGTCAGCAGGGAAGTCGATGTCGTGGCTCAAGCTGTCATCGCCACCTCCGTCGTCTGGGTCTCCTCCAGCAGCTACTCCAGAAGCTGGGGCGCCCAGTGGTGGTGCAGGGGGCGCCTCCAGTGGAAGCACAGGGGAGCAGCTCCTCACAGACTCTATCTCCTGTTGGAGCGAGAAAGAAGAGCCCTGTTGCTCCTGTCATCGACATTCCTGCTCCTCATGCAGGCAGTGGTGCAGTCTCTCCAAGTGGCTGGACTGTCCGGTCACGGGACGGCGAAGCGGACGCTCAGCAAGGCGGGAGGGTAAGAAGGGGATGACAGACTTTCGTGCAGTGTGTCTAAGTCGAGCCATCTACAAAAGACATCGCAAGCAAAAGGGTGAGAACAGAATTAATATGACCAGCAAATAATGAATCATAAGTAAATGAAGGATTAGAATAAAACATGATTTTCAGCAAGGCATTATATATAGTAGAACATAGGTTTGGTCGGTATGACCAACTTTTGAAGGGATATCAAAGTCAAGGCAGGGACAGAGGTCTATAGTCCTTAGAACGACCATTCTATTCTAGGTTAGCGGTCCTACGGTCAGCACGGCTTTGATACCAGCTTATGTCACACCCGGTTTTAGAAGGCAAACCGAATGCGAACCATGTACGTGCCAGGATCAGTTATTCACGTACACAGCAGTTACATAACATGGACATCATCACATAGTGCTCAAATAGTATTAAAAGGGAAAATAATAGTCGATTACATCATACGTCTGAGACGTCCATATAGTCCTTACAATAAATCAAAGTGCGGAAAAGAAACGTAGATAACCGCGGCCTTCACAGGCAGCCGACTGGGGGTTGCCGCTAACCCACACCTAGAACTCGTCGTAGTCTTGGAACTCCTGGAAGTCTCCTTCCACAGCTTCATCTTCGCCGGAGCAGTGGTTGCAATGCTGACAACCTAGGGGGGGGTTTGGTGTGTAGAGCAAGAGTGAGTACACATCAACATACTCAGGAAGTATCCTGTTTGGCTGTAGTGGACTAGCTTTATGTGGGGATAAGTCAAGCAGTTGCTTTTAGTTGGTCAGTTTATTATTTACTAGTAGAAAGCCAGGTTTTAGCATTAACCCAAGTTATTAACCCAAAGTACCCTTTCCAAACGGAAAGAATACCACTTACCATTACCATAAGCATAATCATAACCATCCTCATTGTCATCTGTAAACCAAAATGTCTCTGATCAAGTACCACTAATCACTGGAGCTCCCTTGGCCGCTCATAACCGCGAGCACGGCTGATATATCAGTTTTTTAAACACTCTGCAGAGGTTGTGCACTTTACCCACAAGCCGTGATTCCCTCTTGCCTCGGGCCGATCAAACCCTTAAACACTACCAAGGTGAATAGGCAGGGTCTCACTACGTAGCCTTTACAAAGATTCCCCGGGGCTGTAGCCGCCCGTTAGGTTTCCTAAATGTACCGCACTCCTCCCCAAGGGACAAATCAACCTTGGCAGAGCGAGCCGCATACACCGAGCCCCATTGACGGCACGACGGTGAAGCGAACTACACCCCGGATCCTCTAATTATTCAGCTAAGGGCGTCCCACTCCACCCTCATGGTTGCACTGTTTTCCCGGGCGGTCATCCATAGAACAGGTCCTTACGGAGAGGCACTCGAGAAACCGCTCGAGCCCCCTTGAAGACCACAAGTACAACATCATAATAAGAGAAGGGAAAACAGCGTATCATATATAATCTCATCATGTTCATTGATTAGAGTTTGAGCAATAGCATGAAGCTAAATAATAATAATCCGACCCAAATAGGTAAACAAGGACATGGATAACAAAAGCTAGTCAATCCTTAGGTATAAATGTGTAATGTGGGAGGTGAATTAAAGAATGAATAGGACAGAGATAGGTCAAAGGACACTTGCCTCCACCAACCGACTGCTGCTCAGGGGCTTCTCCTGCGAGTTCCTCGGGCTCTTCAACCGGATCGTTCTCTAAGCAGGTGCAAACATACATACATCCATTCATTGAAATTAGGAAACCAACAGTACACCATACAAGAGAACAAGTAAAGCAAATATGCATAGAATACCACATACGATAATGGATTTACCTTGGTTAGAAAGAAACGAGGGAAGGTCTCGCAGGGGTTAAGGCTTATGCTTGAGGGGCACTACGGGTAAACGAATGACTAGACGTCACGCGCTCTAGTTCCAGTTGGTTCTAACAAACGGATTAGCTACATGCACTAATGTAAACGCGATCACTTTTAGTAGATTAACATTGAATAAGATAGACGATTGACTATACAAATTAACTAACGTGACCAATTTCCAAATTGAGACTCCTACCTTATTAATATAAACAATGTGATTAGCGCATATAGGAGACGGGGGGGGGGGGGGTAGACGGGGGTTAGGGGGTAGACGATCGCGTCGCGGGCACGACGAGCTATGCCGGAACGCTGCGCGAACACACGCACGCGCAAAGCCACACTTAACGTGCTGCGAACGAGTCGCGCATGCGTCGGGGCCGTGCGCTGGCCGAGCTCGAGGCCACGCGCCGAAGGCACGCTGGGCCGAGCTCGAGGCCACACCTAGGGCCGACACAACGCGAGCAAGGCACGGCGGGGCGAACGGGCAAGCACGCCGGGGAAAGCGAGCGCGGGCGAGCGAGGATACAGCCGAACGAGGCCGAGCGCGGGGACGGGCGGCCGAGCCGGGGCACGGGGCGGTTGAACCGGCTGGGGGGCGGTTGAACCGGCCAGGGGCAGGGGCGGGGGCGGCCAAGCCGGTGGCGGGCGGGCGAGCACGAGGCGGGGCGGGACGGCTCACCGGAGGGCGGCCGGGGGCAGGGCCGAGCGCGGCTCGCCGGGGGCGGCCGGGCACGGGGCGGCGCGGGGCGCCGGGGCGGCCAGGGAGCCGGGCCGAGCGGGCGAGGCTCGCCGAGCCGGGGCCGGGCGCGGCGAGGGTGGGTCGCCGGGGCCGAGCGGCGCGGCCAAGCCGGGACGGCCGGGGACGGGGAAGGGGTGGCGGAGCGGGGCCGGACGAGGGCGGCCGGGGCGCGGGACGGGGCGGGGCTCGTCGGGCGCGGCCGGGCGGGACGCCGGGGGCGCGGGCGACCGGGCCGGGGGCCGAGCCAGGCGGCGCAGGGGCGCGAGCGACCGGGCTGGGGGCCGAGCCGGGCGGCGCGGGTGAGGGGAGGGCGCCGGAGGGAGGAGAGGGAGGGAGGAGAGGGAGGGGAGGAGGGGGAAGCCTCACCGGCGGGCGGGGAGGGGCGGCGGCGGCGGCTCGGGCGAGCAGGGCAGGGCGGCGGCGGCGGTTAGGGCAGGGGAGGGAGAGAGAGCGAGAGATGACGGGCGAGGCCCGCGGGAGGATTTTTGGAAAAAAAGAAAAAGGGTGGGGGGGCGGCTGGGCCGGTTGGGCCCAAAGTGGGGGAGGGAGGGGGCGCGCGGCTGGGCCGGCGCGGGGCCCACGCGGGAGAGGGGGGGAGGGGGCGGCTGGGCCGCCAGCTGGGCCGGCCGAAGGGGGGGGGGCGGCTGGGCCGAATAGGGGAGAAGGGGGGGAAAGAGAGGGAAGAAAAAGAAAGAAAGGAGAGAAAAAAAAAAGAAAAGGCTTTTTCTTTTTTTCTAATTTCTAATTTTCTCTAGACGAAAGCATTCACATTTTTAATCAAACAAAAAGTATGCATGGTTCGGCATGGTGCATCAAACAACATAAAGTATTTTAAGGTTTTGCTTAACACGGGAATTCCAAGCCAAACCCCGCTATAACTTTGGAAAAGATCAAGGTTTAGCGAGGGAACAAGAAAAGAAAAGGGTAACGCCTGAATTTGGTGAGAGAAAAGAAGAAAAAAAATTCTACCCCCAAATTCAGGGCGTTACAGTTTCCCTGCCTGACATGCTTGCTGTTGTCAGGCTGCGCCAATACTGGTGCGGTGGTCAGATGCTGCCTTAATGCATGGAAAGCATCTTCGCACTTCTGACTCCAGACAAATTTGACTTCTTTCTTCAGCAACTCAGTAATAGGCTTCGCAATTCGAGAGAAGTCCGGAATAAATCTTCGGTAATAACCAGCTAATCCCAGAAAACTCCGAATCTGACGAACAGTGGTTGGTGGCATCCAGTTCATCACCTCTTGCACTTTATCAGGATCAATAGCTATTCCAGCTTGAGAGATAGTGTGACCCAAGAATTTGATTTCCTTTAGCCAAAAATCACATTTGGATAACTTGGCATAAAGGTGGTGCTCTCGCAGACGTTGAAGCACTACATGCAAATGCCCGGCATGTTCTTCTTTGCTCTTTGAGTACACCAAGATGTCATCGATGAAAACCACCACAAACTTGTCCAATTCCGGCATAAAAACAGAATTCATCAGATACATGAAATATGCTGGTGCATTTGTCAGCCCGAATGACATCACCAAGAATTCATATAGCCCATATCTGGTTGAGAATGCCGTCTTTGGAATATCGCTTGCTCGTATCTTGATTTGATGATAGCCAGAGCGAAGGTCTATCTTGGAGAATACCTTGGCCCCGACCAATTGGTCAAAAAGAACATCAATACGAGGCAAAGGATACTTGTTCTTGATAGTTACTACATTAAGAGGGCGGTAATCTATACACAGCCTCAAGCTTTCATCCTTCTTCTTCACAAATAGTGCTGGACATCCCCAAGGCGAAGTGCTTGGGCGAATAAATCCTTTATCCAGCAACTCTTGCAATTGCTTCTTCAACTCTGCCAACTCAGTGGGTGGCATCCGGTAGGGCCTTTTGGAAATTGGGGCCGTTCCCGGTTGCAACTCGATGGCGAATTCAATATCCCGGTCCGGTGGCATTCCTGGCAGTTCATCAGGGAAGACATCTGCATACTCACAGACCACTGGGATTTTCTTCAAAGGTAACTCCGTCATAGAGAAAGCACATGACTGAGTCAAACCTTGACTGGGCAGAATTAAAGTGAAGTTCCCACAGAACGGAGAATTAACTTCCACGGTACGGCTGGCTACATCAAGCACAACTCGGTGCAAGGTCATCCAATTTGCTCCTAGAATAATGTCCACATTTTCCAATCCCAACACCAGAAGAGTGGTTTTGACAATGTGGCTTCCTAGTTGAATAGGCACACTTTGGTTTAATTGATTAGTTGCAATTTTACCCCCAGGTGTGACTATCATGAATGACCCTTTTGAGTGAGAGAATGGCAGTTTGCATTTAGCACTGAACTTTTGGCTAATGAAACTATGCGATGCACCAGAATCAAACAGAATTAAAGCAGGTTGATTGTAAACTGAGAAGATACCAGTCATGATAGGAGCTCCTTCAGGTATTTCCTCCAGAGTGGTGAAGTTGAGCTTCCCTTGCCTGACTTGCACCTTCTGCTTTCTTCCCTTGTCTTGATTTGGTGCTGGCATCTGCCTCTGCTGGTTCCTGGGACAATTCTTGGCATAGTGGCCCACATTGCCACAAGTGAAACACTTGTTCCCATTGCCCTGGCGGAACTGCTGCTGCTGAGGCTGGTTGTTTCTTGGAGTGGGAGCTGGGTAGCGGTTGGGTGCCGGCTGCTGCTGCTGCTGAGGTGGCCTGATCACCCATCTACCTGTCTGCTGCTGAAAACCCCTGCTCTGATTGTGAGAAACAATCCGGAACCTCTGAGCTTGAGCGGATGGTGCTGCCATTGGTGCTTTTCTCTTCTTCTCTGCCCGGTGAGCAACAATGCAATCCTCCTGGGAGATGGCCAGGTTGACCAACTCATTGAAGCTATCGGCCCGGACAGTGTTAAGTCGTTCCCGCAGCTTGGTATTGAGACCCCTGCGGAAGCGATCCCTCTTCTTCTCATCAGAATCAGCATGGTACCCTGCATACTGGCATAAGTCGTTGAAGGCTTGCGCATACTGCAGTACCGTGCGGGTTCCTTGATTAAGGGCCAGAAATTCATTCAACTTTCGATCAAGAATGCCAGCTGGGATGTGGTGTCCTCTGAAGGCAGTCTTGAATTCCTCCCAAGATACCTCACGATCAGCGGGGAGCATAGCACGGAAGTGGTCCCACCAAGTCCGAGCAGATCTGCGAAGCTGCTGCGCGGCGAAGAGGGTCTTGGAAGCATCAGGGCAGTCTCCCGTGAGGAGGGGAAACTTGGACTCGACGACGCGAAGCCATACGTCGGCGTCCAACGGATCCTCTGCCTTGGTGAACAAGGGCGGCTGCGTGCTCAGAAACTCCTGGTAAGTGGCCATAGCCAGAGGTCGCTGAGGCTGGCCTCCACCATGCTGCTGAGGGTGGGGCTGACGCTGCAAGAGCTGTCGCAGAATCTCATTCTGCTGGGCCATCAGCTCCTGCACTGTGGGAGCTGGGGGAGGTGGCGGGGGAACCTGCTCGTTATGCCCGCGACGCTGCCTAGCTGCCATCTGAAAATAGAGATTGCCGCCATTGTTATCCCAACTCACAGTTTCGAACGACAAGATATCATCTCATATGGAAGGAAAAATGCCATAATCATAATATTAGGTTCGAAATGGAGATAACATGGTGACAAACATCCCACAGATTTCAAAAGTTCACAGGGTCACATCAATCAGGGGAAAGTACCCATAAGCCTAGTCCAAAATGTGATATTACTAAGCTCGCATAGGTTTCTATCCGCCTAAAAGTGTCGAAGCGACTGCTTAACCCTGAGCGGTGGAAGCGACACTGGATGCGGGTGAAGGGGGCATCGCGGAGGTAGTCCCATTGGCACTAGGGGCTGGTCCTAGCTCCTCGGGATCCTCTTCTCCCTCGCTTCCTGCTTCATTGGCCTCCATCTCTAGGTGGTGCATGTCCAAGTGGTCATTTGGTTCTTCGAGTTCTCTCTGCACATCGTGAAGCTGGTTCTCCAAGACATCAATAGTGTTGTCTTGGATCTCCACCTGCAGCTCCAAGGTGGCAATGCGCTGGCTCAGCCTCTCTACCTGCAGATCTTTCTCCAACAACTCCGTGGATAGATCAACCACAAAATCTTCTCGATTATCGAGGGTGAGCTTGGTGGTCTGAGCGATGTTGGCAAGGTGTGCCATAGCGTCGCTCTGAAGGGCCTAAAGGCGGTACAGCGCACTCATGCACTGAACAGTGACCCTCCCAACCAAGTCAGGATACATTGCCCACACATCCTTCACATGGCCCATGCGGTTACACCACATGGGATCATCCTTCCTCTCAGCAGGGAAGAGCCCCAAGGGGTGCATCACCATCTCCAGGGGATGGAGCCACAGAAAGTCGTCAGGGCCTTCATGGCTGCTGCTTCAACGGTGTTGTCCGTCCTGAGTCCAATTGTCTCAGAATCAAGAGAACGCCAGCCCGGCTGAAGGGGATGAGCCTCCAAAGTCAGCCAGACCCGACAACGAGGTACCCGATGTTCCTCATACAACTGCACCGTGTACAAAGGGGGCGTAGGGTAACCGGCTAAGCTAAGCACTTCCCACAAGATGGAAGGAAAGCCATCGCGAGAAAGGAAGTCAGAACTGAAACAAGAGTCTCCTCCACTGGCGGGGGTGGGTGAATTCATCTGCGGAAGGGAATCAAAGATAAAGATCATGGTGGAAGGAAAAAGAAAAAGGGAACCCGGATGGTTTAAAGAAAGGGGGTTAGCTCAAAATTTTAATTCCTTGGATGTTTTATAATGCATGCATGCTGGAAGAAACGTTGCCTCTCAGAAGAAAATAGGGTGCTTTTTAGGGTATCCCCAAAATAAGTACTGGCCCATGGGGCCTAAGTAATTAGCCACCCATCTTCCCTCTATGCCTAAGGCCTTTCGTCCTAGGTCTAACGATCTAGTCCTGATGATCCATGACAGTTTCTAGGCAATTTTTAGATTTTGAAAATTGGTACTCATGGTTTATTGTCCTTCTCCGTGGTGGAATTTGCTCCGATACCAGCTGTGGCGGAACCA
Organism: Zea luxurians; assembly: GCA_029449295.1. Taxonomy (NCBI): domain Eukaryota; kingdom Viridiplantae; phylum Streptophyta; class Magnoliopsida; order Poales; family Poaceae; genus Zea; species Zea luxurians. Next base: position 19,388,679 of record JAOPSE010000034.1, on the reverse strand, counting down.
CCCGAATTATTCCAGCTTAAGTGCCTTAGTCACGCCTCAGGGGCCGTAACACACTTAAATCGGAATAACCCGTCAGTCCCTCAGATCTAGTCTGATGAAGCCACTTAACCAGGATCAAATTCCACAATCTCACTCAAAGGTGAGTCACAGGAGAAATACAATAAAACAGGAAACCTCAAATTAAGTACAGAGTTATTACATAAATCAGAGTTTTTGAGTAGCAAATAAGAGTTCACAAAATAAAGTGCAGCGGATAATCGATGTCGTCGGTATCGAGGGAATGGGCAAGGCCTAGCCCACTACTCCTCGTGCTCCTCTCCTGCCGGAGCAACATCCCACTCGACCGTCCAACCCGGTGGCAGGGTGGTAGGCCAAGTCACACCATCAACCATTTCCTGAATGGTACCTGCAAAAATTGTGCCACAAGCAAGGCTGAGTATACTAATACTCAGCTAGACTTACCCGGTGTGAGGAATCTACTCCTCTACCTCTAGACTATGCAGCTGTTTGGCTGAGGGGATTGGTTTGCCAAAAGCACTAGCTGTTTGTAAAAGCAAAGTTTTAGCTTTCCAGGTTCTATCATCATTAACTTAGCTAGGTTGCTCCTTCTAAGCATACATGGTAACAATCAATTTATTCAATCAACAAGTTATCTTATGTAACCACATTTCACTTCTTACTCGATGCAGTACAAGGAATCAAGCAGTCTCATTAGCTGCGAGAAGCAGACGATTCGAATCGAGTTTTAACCTTGCAAGGTAAACCTAAACACACGGCATGTCAGGGCACTCCGACCCTGCACATGACAACCGTCCCCATCGATTCCCCGCTCGCGTCCAGGCCTCACCGTCTTGGCATACAATGCTCCACTGACCCCGGCTGCCGCCGTGCAGTGACCGCACTTGTACCCACCATAGCTAGCATGGGAGACCCAGTCTCAGGTCGCATGAGGGATAAAGTCCGCGCCCGGCTTCACTCAGGTACTAGGTTTACCGGTTACCATATTTCCCGGCATGTGCTTAGTACGTTCAAAAGCTTGACTCAGGTATCCACACATTAATCCTTAATTCTTTTTCCCGTCTCATGGACAAGACATCCTCCCTGGATCCAAGTCCATAGACCAACATATACCCCGTTATCAAGATGAATACAATCAATTCCTAACCTCGCGCGAGTGCTAGAAAAATCACTCGACTTCTACCGAGATCCTGATTAGCAAGCAGCTACTCGACCTAGCATATTAGTATTCATCTCAAAAGGAATCCTAAGTTCATGCAACTAGAGGTTTCAAGCAACTCCTACACTTAAGTGCACGTTACAAACCTACAAACATTAAGTGTAGTAAAATAGCATATATAAACGGTTATGCATAAAACCGGGGCTTGCCTTCAATTGCTGGGGCTGCAGGGAGATCCTCACTAGCAGCCTCTGAAGCCTGCTCCTGGTCTTCCTCTTGGACAGGTCCTTGCTCGGGGATGAGCACGTACTCTCCGTCGGCAAGATTACAATCTAATGAATGCAATGCGTAAGATATATGTATGATATGATATGTGCTTTTAGAAATTACAACTTTAAGGGTGTATGATCTACTTGAGTAAAACAAGTTAACTTTACTGGAGTAAGACCCTTTGGTGGTATACTTGGTAAATTAAGTTAAACTTAGCTAAGGCAAGTGGTAGGTTTATTTTTGGGGTTTCACTGAATTCCTTTTAAGTCTTAGGGAGAATGGATAAGTTCTCAAGTTAGACTTATTGGGGTGAAGTTTATTTCTTCTTCCCTTTTCTTTTATTCTTTTTAATGTTTTGGAGTGGGTTTGAACTACAAGTTGCTTTTATAAAATTCTAAAAATTCTGCAAAAATTACAGTGGCTTGGTACTGGTGCATGCTTCTTTGTCTCAAAATTTGGGGATCAGGAAGTGAATAGTTTTCTCTGGACAAAATTATCAAATCCTAGGGCAGAAGGGGTGCTTTGAACTACAGCTGTTATCTAACAGTGGGTAATTCTCTAAAACTTATTTTTGCTGGCTTTTAGGTGTTATAACATGACTTGAGACAAATTTCTAGTCATTAATACCTTTTAATTATTTTTCTATGGTTTTCTCAAGATTCTAGCCAAATAGGTGCTTTCTACTACCACTATATTTGAAAAATATCAAACAATAGAGTTCTTATTTTTCTTAGTTATTGTTTTGTGCAAGAGCAATCATTCTGAAGTTTGGCATCATTTTGCTTAAGGAAAGGGGTGGTATGCATTATTTGAATTAAGTGGCCTTTCTCATAAATCTTTAGCAATAGGTAGGAATTTGCTTCTTTTTCAGGGGTTTGCATTTTTCTCTGGTAGTTCATCTCAGAATGGACTTAGCTAATTTTTGGTTGCCCATTATTACACCATTAGGGGTTGTTTATGATTTATTTTCAAAATGCCTCATTATCCTTTTGTATTTATTCTCCTTACTTAAAAAGTTGAACTGAGGTGGCCTTTATTTTTGTAGTGGGGCTCTGGGGGTTGTAAGTCCACTGGATTTTTATTAATCATTTTGGTTATAGTTTTGCCATTCTAATAATTGATTTTCAGTCTATATAAGGCTAAATAAATCATCTTAATTTAGAGCTGGTCCAAATTAATGGTTTCTGTATTTTTCCTAGGTTCTTTGTTTCATAAGTAAACTAGGAAAAATAATCTTAATCATTGTTCATTAATTTCTAATGCCTTTCTGATTTTCTCTAAGTTTTGGACAAATTAGCTTCAAATGAATAACTACATCATAATTTCTAATGCTGGGGTTCCTACTATTTTTAAATAGTGTCTAAATGAGGTTTAAACATCTACAAATTTTCTTAAGTTCAGCACAGGAGAAAAACTAATTTTTCTTAATTAAACAAGGTTTGGTGGGTTTCTATTTTAAATTTTAAACTCTAAAATTTAGAACAGAAAGCATAGGGTTTATCATTTTTAAATGACAGTTCATGATATTGAGGAGCTAGCAAAATTGGTTTGACAACTTTTTATGAAGAATTCAGCAAGTTATGGATTTTCTAAGTTCTCTGGTCATTTTAAAAAGATTAACAGAAATGGTTTAATGGAAATCCACTTTGCACTGGGGTCCCTGGCGGGTTTTTAAGTTTTCCTCGTGAATCAGTCCTTAGGCTACTATTCACATGAGTCGCTGACGTTACAGAAAACCCATCGGGTTCTAAGGATCCTAACCCGAGGTCCTTCGTCTACCTCAAACAGTAACCGCGGCGGAAGAAAGGGCGGAGGGGCTTACCGGCGGCGAGATTGCTCCGGTGAAGTGGTCGAGGACGTAGGGGAGGTCTCGGGGATCACAACGAGGTGCGGGTCGCCGTCGGGGATGGCCGGAGTCGGTCGGTCCACGCGCGCAGGCGGGGATGCTCGTCGGCGGCGAGGAGTCCGGCCTGATCACGGCGAGATAGGTCAATTGGATGGGTCTGGGAGGTTCACGGGATGCTAGAGAAGATATGGGTGCAAGGAATTGGTCGGAGACTTACTGGATAGCTCGGTCCTCGCGCGGCGGCGGAAGACCAAAGTCCGGTGAGGTCGATCTCGGGCCTCCGGTGAAGTCCGGCCGGGTCCGAGGGCTTGGCAAGCTTCACGGGCTACTAGCGGAGCTAGCCGAAGCACTGGCTTGCCCAGAGAATGGCTGGGGTGGGCTGGCCACGATGGCCGAAGCTCTGGCGGCAATGGCGGGCAGAATTGAGCTCGCCGGAGCTAAGGGAAAGTGGCTGGCCGGTGAGGGTGAGTGCGGGGCGAAGTGAGGTGCGCCTGGGGAGGCTTTATAGGCACGGCGCGGTGCACGGGCGGTCGTGGACCGGCGAGTGCGCGCGGGCGTGCACTGGGAGGCGCGGTGCGCGAACGGGCGTGAACCGGGGGTGTTAGCCACGGTCGAACACGTGTTCCCGTTGCCTCTGCCCCTGTTCAAGCGCCGATTGGGAGCAAATCTTCGCGAATTTGGGCAAGATCGCTGTGAAGGATTTGTTCACCTGACCAAGCTTTGTCTTTTGTGTATGGACGTCGCGCGGTTTTAGGCTACGGACAAGGAGTTGTAGCGTCACCAAGGTGCCAGTATCAGAATGTCTGGTCCCGAGGTCAAACTGCGCCAAAACCGTGTCAAATGAATTTGGTTTGAGTTCAAACTTTTCCAGGATGTGTTCAAGGGAATTTGGCACAACTTTGATATTTGGATCTCCTGGCTTTGAGTTTCGAAAAACAGAGAACGCAGATGATCCTTGAGAAGAGGTCTGAAATTCAGAAATTCAGAAATCTGAATTTCTCAAAGGGTTCATAGTTCAAGGGCTTATTTGGGGATTTATTTGAGTTATTTTGGGTAAGCTTTCTCAACCTTTTTTGTTGCTTATTAAATATACTTTAATTTTCATAATTGGCTCAAGTCATAATTTTAAATTTTTCATACCCTTTTCCTTATTTTCTTGAACTTTGCTCATGGGGCTTACTTAGGGTTTTTATTAGGGTTACACATTCTTGCCTTCTTAAAGGTCTTAATTGTTTGATCAAGATACTTTTAAGCATATGCTTGGTGAATTTCTTCTTACTTTAGTTATTTTGATGCTCATGCTTACTTGGTTCACATAAAATGATGGTTCTTGGGTTGGCAGTTTGAGAGAAACCCTAGGTGACACAGGGGTGTCACAAAGGGCAGCCGACCCCGGAGGACCTATGTCTCGCCCGAGGCCCCCCTCCAGCAACGGACACACCTTCGGCTCGCCCGAGGCCCAGTCTTCACCAAGAAGCAACCTTGGCCAAATCGCCACACCGACCGACCAAATCGCAGGGGAATTTAATGCAAAGGTGGCCTGACACCTTTATCCTGACGCACGCCCTCCAGTCGACAAAGCCGAAGTGACCGCAGTCACTTCGCCGTTCCACTGACCGGTCTGACAAGAGGACAGCGCCGCCTGCGCCGCTCCGACTGCTGAGCCACTCGATAGAGTGAGGCTGACAGCAGCCAATTCCGGTCTCAGGCGTCATAGGAAACTCCGCTTCACCCAACCCCAGGGCTCGGACTTGGGCTCAGCCCCGGAAGACGGCGAACTCCGCTCCGCCCGACCCCAGGGCTCGGACTCGGGCTCAGCCCCGGAAGACGGCGAACTCCGCTCCGCCCGACCCCAGGGCTCGGACTTGGGCTCAGCCCCGGAAGACGGCGAACTCCGCTCTGCCCGACCCCAGGGCTCGGACTCGGGCTCAGCCCCAGAAGACGGCAAACTTCGCCTCGCCCGACCCCAGGGCTCGGACTCAGGCTCGGGCTTGGCCCCGGAAGACGACGAACTCCGCCTCGCCCGACCCCAGGGCTCGGACTCAGGCTCAGCCCCGAAGGACGACGAACTCCGCTTCGCCCGACCCTTGGGCTCGGACTCAACCCTGGCCTAGGCCAACGGTCTCCGTCTCGTCCGACCCGGGGGCTTGGACTCGACCTCGACCTCGGAAGACAGACTCGACCTCGACCTCGGAGGAGCCTCCACCTCGCCCAACCTAGGGCATGGTCCGACCACGTCAATAGGAAGCGCTATCATTACCCTACCCAGAGCTGACTCAGGCTACGGGGAACAAGACCGGCGTCCCATCTGGCTCGCTCCACCATACGAGTAATGATGGCGCCCCGCATGCCCTGTGACGACGGCGGCTCTCAGCCCCCTTACGGAAGCAAGAGGACGTCAGCAAGGACTCGACAGCCCCGACAGCTGTCCTTCCGCCAGGCTCCAGCGCTCCTCCGACGGCCACGACACCACGCGAACTAGGTGCCAACACCTCTCCGGCTGCCACGATGGCATGTACTTAGGGCGCTAGCTCTCCACCGCTAGACACGTTAGCACATTGCTACACTCCCCATTGTACACCTGGATCCTCTCCTTATGCCTATAAAAGGGAGGACCAGGGCCCTCTTACAGAAGGTGGGCCGTGCGGGGAAGGACGGGACGGCGCTCGCGCAAGGCCGCTCGCTCCCTCCCGCGTGGACGCTTGTAACCCCCTACTGCAAGTGCACCCGACCTAGGCGCGGGGCTAACACGAAGGCCGCGGGTTCCACTCTCCCACGCTTGTTTCCCTCCGGCTGCTTTCTTCCCCCCTTCGCGTTCCGCCTCGCGTCGACCCATCTAGGCTGGGGCACGCGGCGACAATTCACTCGTCGGTCCAGGGACCCCCCGGGTTTCGAAACACCGACAGTTGGCGCGCCAGGTAGGGGCCTGCTGCGTGTTGACGAACAGCTTCTCGTCAAGCTCCAAATGGGCAGTCTCCAGCAACCTCTCTGGCCCGGGACGGTGCTATGTTTCGGGAGTCTTGAGTTCATGTCCCTCGACGGTAGCTACGACATGATACTCCTTCCCCCGCCGCGCGACAGCGACAATGGCGGTCGACAACCCGCCCGCCGGCGGGGAAATCGACGACGCCTTCCCCACGTGGTGGAAGGACGACATTCGGGCTTGCCCCGTCCCCTCCCCCGCCGACGGAGGAGGAGGCGAGGCAACCAACGCCAAGCAGGAGGTGGCACCTCGTTGGCTGTCGAGCGAGTCGACGGCACCGGCGCCCCACGGGGGAGGGGACGGGGCAACCAACGCCAAGCAGGAGGTGGCACCTCGTTGGCTGTCGAGCGAGTCGACGGCACCGACGCCCCAACGGAGGGCGCGTCGGACATCGGCCTCGTGTCTGAGACGAAGACGAGCATCATCTCCCCGCAACACATCAACCTCGAGCAAACGGACGATGCCAGCATGCTCGTGAAGGACTTGCTGGGCGTCACCCTCGTACCTGAGACGATGGTGCAGTCCGTCCCTGACGTGACTTCGTCACCGCCTGTCGACCAAAAGGTACCGACCAATTCTCATCTCGCGTCTTTTGGATTCGGCCTCGACCCGCCAAGCAACTCCGCTTCGGTGGACACTCTCATAGAGGCGAGTCCAAACCCTCCGGGGTATCGTGTGCGGTCACCCTGGGACCGGCTGACGGCCGTCTCGTCCTACGGGCCCTCGGGGTCCGAGGAAGATGGCGAGCCCGACTTCTGTTGGGATTTCTCCGGACTTGGTAATCCCAGTGCCATGCGGGACTTTATGACCGCATGCGACTACTGCCTTTCTGACTGTTCCGACGGTAGCCGCAGCCTCGACGATGAGGACTGCGGCCCAAGTCGTGAATGTTTCCACGTCGATCTAGGGGGTCCCGACGAAGGCAACCATCTTGGTATGCCGGAGAACGGTGATCCCCCTAGGCCCGTGCCTCGCGTTGACATCCTTTGGGAGCTAGCTGTGGTCTCCGTCCCGGCGGGGGGTCCTGACCCACAGCTCGAGCAAATCTGCGAGAGACAGGCCAGGCTCGACGAGGGAGCAGGAACGCTTGTGCCGATCCGCCGGGACATCGGGCAGGAATGGGCGGGCCAACCTCCGGCCGGAGAAGCACGTCATCTCCCCCAGGGCATACAGCACCGCATCGCCGACGACGTCAGGGTAAGGCCACCACCGGACTCCAGTGGAGTCGGCCAGAACCTGGCTGCAGCGGCAATACTTCTCCGCGCGATGCCGGAGCCATCAACCACCGAGGGGCGGCGTATCCAGGGAGAGCTCAAGAATCTCCTGGAGGACGCCGCGGTCCGATGGGCCGAAAGCTCCGCCTCCCGAAGGCAGGGGTACCCCTCGGAACATCGCGCCGTGACTTCCCGATTCATGCGGGAAGCCTCGCTCCACACATGGCGCACGCGCAACACAGCGCCTGCAGCCCCGGGTCGCCTCGGCAACGAGCACCGTCACCACAGCCGTCGGGCCCACCTCGACGAGAGGGTACGCCGAGGCTACCACCCCAGGCGTGGGGGACGCTACGACAGCGGGGAGGATTGGAGTCCTTCGCCCGAACCACCCGGTCCGCAGGCTTTCAGCCGCGCCATACGACGGGCGCCATTCCCGACCCGGTTCCGAACCCCGACTACTATCACGAAGTACTCGGAGGAGACGAGACCGGAACTGTGGCTCGCGGACTATCGGCTAGCCTGCCAACTAGGTGGAACGGACGATGACAATCTCATCATCCGCAACCTCCCCCTGTTTCTCTTCGACACCGCTCGAGCCTGGCTGGAGCACCTACCCCCGGGGCAGATCTCCAACTGGGACGACCTAGTCCAAGCCTTCGCCGGCAATTTCCAAGGCACATACGTGCGCCCTGGGAACTCCTGGGATCTCCGAAGCTGCCGCCAGCAGCCGGGAGAGTCTCTCCGGGACTACATACGGCGATTCTCGAAGCAGTGCACCGAGCTGCCCAACGTCACCGATTCGGATGTCATCGGCGCGTTCCTCGCCGGCACCACTTGTCGCGACCTGGTGAGCAAGCTGGGTCGCAAGACCCCCACCAGGGCGAGCGAGCTGATGGACATCGCCACCAAGTTCGCCTCTGGCCAGGAGGCGGTTGAGGCCATCTTCCAGAAGGACAAGCAGCCCCAGGGCCGTCCACCGGAAGGTGTTCCCGAGGCGTCAACTCAGTGCGGCACCAAGAAGAAGGGCAAGAAGAAGTCGCAAGCGAAACGCGACGCCGCCGACGCGGACCTTGTCGCCGCCGCGGAGTACAAGAACCCTCGGAAACCTCCCGGAGGTGCCAACCTCTTCGACAGGAGGCTCAAGGAGCCGTGCCCTTATCATCAGGGGCCCGTTAAGCACAACCTTGAGGAGTGTGCCATGCTTCGACGACACTTTCACAAGGCCGGGCCACCCGCGGAGGGTGGCAAGGCTCTCGACGATGCTAAGAAGGAAGATCACAAGGCAGGAGAGTTCCCCGAGGTCCGTGAGTGCTTCATGATCTACGACGGGCAAGTGGCGAACGCCTCGTCTCGGCACCGCAAACAAGAGCGTCGGGAGGTCTGCTCGGTAAAGGTGGCGGCGCCAGTCTACCTAGACTGGTCCGACAAGCCCATCACCTTCGACCAGGCCGACCATCCCGACTATGTGCCGAGCCCAGGGAAATACCCGCTCGTTGTCGATCCCATCATCGGCAACGTCAGGCTCACCAAGGTCCTCATGGACGGAGGCAGCAGCCTCAACATCATCTACGCCGAGACCCTCGGGCTCCTGCGGATCGATCCGTCCTCGGTCCGGACGGGCGCTGCGCCTTTCTACGGGATCATCCCTTGGAAGCGCGTCCAACCCCTCGGACAACTCGATCTACCCGTCTGCTTCGGGACGCCCTCCAACTTTCGAAGGGAGACCCTCACGTTCGAAGTGGTCGGGTTTCGAGGAACCTACCACGCAGTGTTGGGGAGGCCATGCTACGCCAAGTTCATGGTCGTCCCCAACTACACCTACCTCAAGCTCAAGATGCCGGGCCCCAACGGGGTCATCACCGTCGGGCCCACGTACCGACACGCGTACGAATGCGACGTGGAGTGCGTGGAGTACGCTGAGGCCCTCGTTGAGTCTGAGGCCCTCATCGCCAACCAGGAGAGCCTCTCTAGGGAGGCGCCCGACGTGAAGCGCCACGTCGGCAACTTCGAGCCAGCGGAGACGGTTAAGTCCGTTCTTCTCGACCCCTGCAACGACGCCTCCAAGTAGATCCAGATCGGCTCTGAGCTCGACCCCAAATAGGAAGCAGTGCTCGTCGACTTTCTCCGCGCAAACGCCGACGTTTTCACGTGGAGTCCCTCGGACATGCCCGGCATACCAAGGGAAGTCACCGAGCACTCGCTGGATATCCGAGCTGGAGCCCGACCCGTGAAGCAGCCTCTGCGCCGATTCGACGAAGAAAAGCGCAGAGCCATAGGCGAGGAGATCCACAAGCTAATGGCGGCAGGGTTCATCAAAGAGGTATTCCATCCCGAATGGCTTGCCAACCCTGTGCTTGTGAGAAAGAAAGAGGGAAATGGCGGATATGTGTAGACTACACTGGTCTAAACAAAGCAAGTCCGAAAGTTCCCTACCCTCTGCCTCGCATCGATCAAATCGTGGATTCCACTGCTGGGTGCGAAACCCTGTCTTTCCTCGATGCCTACTCAGGGTATCACCAGATCAGGATGAAAGAGTCCGACCAGCTCGCGACTTCTTTCATCACACCCTTCGGCATGTACTGCTATGTTACCATGTCGTTTGGTTTGAGGAATGCGGGTGCGACGTACCAGCGATGCATGAACCATGTGTTCGGCGAACACATTGGCCGAACGGTCGAGGCCTACGTTGATGACATCGTAGTCAAGACGAGGAAAGCCTCCGACCTCCTTTCCGACCTTGAAGTGACATTCCGATGTCTCAAGGCGAAAGGCGTGAAGCTCAATCCCGAAAAGTGTCTTCGGGGTCCCCCGAGGCATGCTCTTGGGGTTCATCGTCTCCGAGCGGGGGCATCGAGGCCAACCCAGAGAAGATCGCAGCCATCACCAGCATGGGGCCCATCAAGGACTTGAAAGGCGTACAGAGGGTCATGGGATACCTCGCGGCTCTGAGCCGTTTCATCTCGCGCCTCGGCGAAAGAGGCCTGCCTCTGTACCGCCTCTTAAGGAAGGCCAAGTGCTTCGCTTGGACTCCTGAGGCCGAGGAAGCCCTCGGGAACCTGAAGGCGCTCCTCACGAACACGCCCATCTTGGTGCCCCCCGCTGCCGGAGAAGCCCTCTTGATCTACGTCGCCGCGACCACACAGGTGGTTAGCGCCGCGATTGTGGTTGAGAGACGAGAAGAGGGGCATGCATTGCCCGTCCAGAGGCCAGTCTACTTCATTAGTGAGGTACTGTCCGAGACCAAGATCCGCTACCCACAAATCCAGAAGCTGCTGTACGCGGTGATCCTGACGCGGCGGAAGTTGCGACACTACTTCGAGTCTCATCCGGTGACTATGGTGTCATTCTTCCCCCTGGGGGAGATCATCCAGTCCCGAGAGGCCTCGGGTAGAATTGCAAAGTGGGCGGTGGAGATCATGGAGGAGACAATCTCGTTCGCCCCTCGGAAGGCCATTAAGTCCCAGGTCTTGGCGGACTTCGTGGCTGAATGGGTCGACACCTAGCTCCCGACAGCTCCGATCCAACCGGAGCTCTGGACCATGTTTTTTGACGGGTCGCTGATGAAGACGGGGGCCGGCGCGGGCCTGCTCTTCATCTCGCCCCTCGGGAAGCACCTACGCTACGTGCTACGCCTCCACTTCCCGGCGTCCAACAACGTGGATGAGTACGAGGCTCTGGTAAACAGGTTGCGAATCGCCATCGAGCTAGGGGTCCGACGCCTCGACGCTCGTGGTGACTCGCAGCTCATCATCGACCAAGTCATGAAGAACTCCCACTGCCGCGACCCGAAGATGGAAGCCTACTGCGATGAGGTTCGGCGCCTGGAAGACAAGTTCTACGGGCTCGAGTTCAACCACATCGCCCGACACTACAACGAGACTGCGGACGAGCTGGCTAAAATAGCCTCGGGGCGAACAACGGTTCCCCCGGACATATTCTCCCGAGACCTGCATCAACCCTCCGTCAAGACCGACGACACGCCCGAGCCCGAGAAGGCCTCGGCCCAGCCCGAGGCACCCTTGGCTCAGTCCGAGGCACCCTCGGCACAGTCCGAGGTACCCTCTTCTCGGCCCGAGGTACCCTCGGCCCCCGAGGGTGAGGCACTGCGCGTCGAGGGGGAGCAGAGCGAGGTCACGCCTAATCAAAACTGGCAGACCCCGTACCTGCAATATCTCAACCGAGGAGAGCTACCCCTCGACCAAGCCGAAGCTCGGCGGTTGGCGCGGCGCACCAAGTCTTTCGTCTTGCTGGGAGATGGGAAGGAGCTCTACCATCGCAACCCCTCTGGCATCCTCCAGCGATGCATTTCCATCGCCGAAGGTCAGGAGCTCTTACAAGAGATACACTCGGGGGCTTGTGGCCATCACGCAGCACCCCGAACCCTTGTTGGAAATGCCTTCCGACAAGGTTTCTACTGGCCGACGGTGGTGGCCAACGCCACTAGAATTGTCCGCACCTGCGAAGGGTGTCAGTTCTACGCAAGGCAGACCCACCTGCCCGCTCAGGCTCTGCAGACCATACCCATCACCTGGCCGTTTGCTGTGTGGGGTCTGGACCTAGTCGGCCCCTTGCAGAAGGCACCCGGGGGCTACACGCACCTGCTGGTCGCCATGGACAAATTCTCCAAGTGGATCGAGGTCCGACCCCTAAACAGCATCAGGTCCGAACAAGCGGTGGCGTTCTTCACCAACATCATCTATCGCTTTGGGGTCCCGAACTCCATCATCACCGACAACGACACCCAGTTCACTGGCAGAAAGTTCCTGGACTTCTGCGAGGATCACCACATCTGGGTGGACTGGGCCACCGTGGCTCACCCCATGACGAATGGGCAGGTAGAACATGCCAACGGCATGATTCTACAAGGACTCAAGCCGCGGATCTACAACGACCTCAACAAGTTCGGCAAGCGGTGGATGAATGAACTCCCCTCGGTAGTCTGGAGTCTGAGGACAACGCCGAGCCGAGCCACAGGCTTCACACCGTTCTTTCTAGTCTATGGGGCCGAGGCCATCTTGCCCACAGACTTAGAATACGGTTCCCTGAGGACGAGGGCCTAGGCCGACCAAAGCAATCGAGCTAATCGAGAAGACTCACCGGACCAGCTGGAAGAGGCTCGGGATATGGCCTTACTACACTCGGTGCAGTACCAGCAGTCCCTGCGACGCTACCACGCCCGAGGGGTTTGGTCCCGAGACCTCCAGGTGGGCGACCTAGTACTTCGGCTGCGACAAGACGCCCAAGGGCGGCACAAACTTACGCCTCCCTGGGAAGGGCCATTCGTCATCGCCAAAATTCTGAAGCCCGAAACATACAAGCTGGCCAATAGCCAAGGCGAGGTCTACAGCAACGCTTGGAACATCCAACAGCTACGTCGCTTCTACCCTTAAGATGCTTTCAAGTTGTTCGTATACCTCGTTCACACACAAAGTCTAGTCGTCAAGGAAGGGTCAGCCTTGCCTCGGCAAAGCCCGACCCTCCCTCTGGGGCTAGAAGGGGGCAACCCCCTTTGCGTCGAAATTTTCCAAGAAAAAAATCTTTCCTGCCAGAATGCCTTTCGTGCTTTTCGACTACTTCGAAAGTGGGTCCTAAAAACGACGGAGTACACGTAAGCAGCCAAGGCTGACCGAGTCGAGGGACTCCTACGCCTCCGGGATACGGATACCTCACTCATCACCTTCTGCGATAAGTAACTCGCGCTCGGATAAGTGATTCTGCGGACCGAACAAGTCTTCACGCTCGAAAGCTCCTCTGCCGGAACGATTTTTCGGGCCTTCTCGACTGCGTCGGTGACAGAACCCTATGGACGAGTAAGAGTGCGCGTAAGCGGCAAGGCCGACCGAGCCGAGGGATTCCTACGCCTCCGGGATACGGATACCTCACTCATCACCTTCCGTGAAAAACAACTCTCGCCCGCACAAACAATTCTGTTACCCACAAATAAGTCCGGATACTCGAAACAAGAGGAAAAGGGACACATCTTTACAACACGATGACAGTGTGTTTGGGCCTCGGCGGCCGCAGAAAACATACACACGCTACAAGACAACCCGATCCTGCAGGCTCGGACGTCGACAGTTGAAGGGGACAGCAGCACCCTCGGCGTCAACTACACCTTCAGCGGGGTCCGACCTAGCCTCGGACGGCGACGCGGTTGGAGGATCTCCACTTTGAAGGACGACATCGGCACCACACCCGGGCCATCGCCGCCAGGGTCTTCTCCAAGAATCCGGCTCGAGCAGACGGCTCGGCCGGCCACCCCGAGGCCTCGGCCAGCTGTCCCCCAAAGACATCAGCCTGGCTTGAGGCCTCGACAGCTCAACTCCGGCGTCGGTTCCGCCAGCGGACGACCCGGCCAGGCTCCGGCCGACCACATCTTCTTTTTCGAAGCCAACTCTGCCTCTGCCCGTGCTGATACCGCTACCTCCGGCTTCGGCTCATCGAAGGGCGGCCGAGGGGTTCCTTAAACTAAGCAAGAGAAGCCTCGGACAGCAAGGCCGACCGAGCCGAGGGACTCCTACGCCTCCGGGATACGGATACCTCACTCGTCGCCTTCGCACGAGGCGACTCACGCTTGGTGAAGCGGTTCAGATAACCAACAGGCGAGTCTTAGCGCTCGAAATGAAGAAAAAACACGGCCCCGCGCTGAAAATACATACATGTTCAGGCCCCGACAGCCGCAATGAACAGAACACCGGCATTCAAGGTGCCAATACAAACGGAACTCCGGTTCCGTCCCCATAGCAGCAGCTATGGTCCCAGGACAGACGCGGCCACCGGAAGGCTCTCGTTCGCATCCCCACTCAAGGGACGCGAACCAGACATTAAAGCCAAAGAGCCGGGTGCCGGTCCGTCAGCGGCGCCGATGGCCTTAATGGGGGCGAAGCTTCCTCTAGCTGCCACCACGTCAGCACGAACGGTGGCGTCCGCCTCTACACCAACGCCGACAGTCGGCAAGGCGCACCGGCAGGTCCCCACTCCCGTCCTCACCACGAAAGCGAGGAGAAGGACGGAATGTTGAATCCTAGCTGGACAGCAACAGTTCACCTTCCCCGGCATGGCTGGAGGACGCCTCCTCCGCAGGGCCGGAGGATGGTTTCCACCACCAGAAGCTGGAAGAGGAGGTGACCAGCCGGCCCGCGCGGGAGGTAGAGCTCCGGCTCAGCCTGGCCTCCGCCCCAGCAAGGATGATGAACATCCTTGAAGCTGAGGGCGGAACCAAGATCGCAGCCTGGCTTGCTTCTCCCCATCCAGGGGCTGGTGGTCACCGTCTTGGGTGACCACCGGCGAGGGGATGCAGCCGGGCCGCGTGATGAAAATCCTTGAAGCCGAACGTGGCTGAAAGGTACCAACTTCCACGAAGTTGCGTTCCTCCGACGACAAGACCGAAGGATTGCGGGCGTCCCCCCATCCGGGGGCTCGGAAGATGGAAGGACACGATGCATGAAGGTAGCGCGAAGACATGGTTGCCCACCAAGGGGGTCGCCCCCCTTTTTAAAGGCGACTCTCCCCACTTGCGTCCTCAGCCGTTGCGGGCTGAGTCTTCTCCAACACACTCCAAGGACCTCCCCCTACGGCACGGAGGCTGGGCCCCACGCGTCATGCAAGCCGGTCCAGGACAGAAGGAGCCAAGCCGCCGCGCGTAGGGCATGCAACTGCCCAACGGTTACAAGCATTCCTCCACTTTCGCCCAGACCATCGGGTGAAAGGGTGGACAGCCATGCAGTCGGCATGCAACCGCGCCAAGTGGGCGTGCCCCTTCGACTCCAACTTACCCAGCATGGAGGCCCAGGCCCACATGTCATGCAACCGGCGCGACGGTTGCTACGTGCAAGCAACTGCACCGCCACTCGCGCCACTACCGCGCCTCCTCAACTGCGGAGCCAATACCGCGACTCGAGGCAACCCTGCGTGTGACCCAGCAGTGCCAGCCAGGCGCGAACGGTCAAATACGGTCAAAAATGGGCCGGCAGTAATGGTGGTGGCAGGCGGGCAGGAGCAGCGGTCACGTCGTCAGCCAAGCTTACGTCCCATCCAGAGGCAGCGAGGGAACCCTCCCTCACGGCGTGAAGACGGCGCGCCCGTGATCCGTTCCTCGAACGGCTCGCACACGCGCAACGACCGCCTCGCGAACCACTCGCCCTGTCACATTAACTCCGCGGCGGGACAGGCGGCGCCTCAGGCGGGAGAAGCAAGCGATGCTTCGCCTTCGCCATAATGACCGCGTTGAAAAAGGTACGCCACGTCATTCGATTTCGTATCCTTTTCGTCTTTCTCTCTCTTACAACAGGGACCGGGAAAGGGGGATACCCCGAAAAGGATCCTTCTCCGTGAAGGAAACAGGCCCCGAGCCTCCCTACTGATCAGAGGTTCAAAGGCTAGCCCCTCGGAGGGGTTCAACGGCCGCCTCAAAGCGATTGGGTTCTGCACCCACTACTGGTCAGAGGTTCGATGGCCGGCCCCTCGGAAGGGTTCAACGGCCGCCTCAGGCCACTCGGGCTCCGCGCCCACTACTGATCAGGGGTTCGTAGGCTGGCCCTCGAAGGGTTCACAGTCGCCTCAGACGCAGAGTGAGGGATGACCCTGGGTACGTTCGATACATAACCAAGGCTCGGGCTACGCTCCCGAGGTACCCTAGGATATTTCCGAGACCAGCGGGAGCGATCTTGTAACGGAATCCCATCAGAGGGAGGCATCGAGCCCTCAGACCCCGTCAAAGGGGACCGGGTCCGGCAGATCACCCGCATGTACTTTTGGAGCGCGCCTCCGGGCCTCTAGCCGACCCCTAGCAAATGGGGCACGGGCGTCCGCTCGGATTACCCGCCAGCAGCTCACCGGAAACACCATGTTCGGCGCCCTTCGAGGGCAACATGGCGCTTTCCCCCCCTCCTTGCGGAAAGGCGATGCAGGGGCGTATGTAAAAAAGTCGAGTCTGTCCTTGACCGTCCTCTCGCCCTGTGCAGAGGCTCGGGGGCTGCTCTCGCAAACCCGGCTCCGGCCGACCCGTTGACAGCGTCAACATACCAGCCCGAGAACTTGGGACCCGACCATGCACCCGGGCTATGGCCAGCTCGCATGAGGGAACAACTAGACCAGCCGAACTATTGCGAAACGCACTAAGACCTCGAAGGAGTAAAACTACTCCTCCGAGGCCTCGGGGGCTACACCCGGCGGGTGCGCTCGCGCGCACCCACCGGAACAAAACGCAACCAAGAAAAAGCTGGTCCCCTTGCAAAAAAGTGCGGCAAAAGCCTCCAAGCGAGTATTAACACTCCCTTCGAGGCTCGGGGGCTACTGTCGGGGACCATAATTAGGGGTACCCTCAAGGCTCCTAAATCTCAGCTGGTAACCCCCATCAGCACAAAGCTGCAAAGGCCTGATGGGTGCGATTAAGTCAAGGATTGGTCCATTCGAGGGACGCGATCACGCCTCGCCCGAGCCCAGCCTCGGGCAAGGGCAGCCGACCCCGGAGGACCTACGTCTCGCCCGAGGCCCCCCTCCAGCAACGGACACACCTTCAGCTCGCCCGAGGCCCAGTCTTCACCAAGAAGCAACCTTGGCCAAATCGCCACACCGACCGACCAAATCGCAAGGGCATTTAATGCAAAAGTGGCCTGACACCTTTATCCTGACGCACGCCCTCCAGTCGACAGAGCTGAAGTGACCGCAGTCACTTCGCCGCTCCACTGACCGGTCTGACAAGAGGACAGCGCCGCCTGCGCCGCTCCGACTGCTGAGCCACTCGACAGAGTGAGGCTGACAGCAGCCAAGTCCGGTCTCAGGCGTCATAGGAAACTCCGCTTCGCCCAACCCCAGGGCTCGGACTTGGGCTCAGCCCCGGAAGATGGCGAACTCCGCTCCGCCTGACCCCAGGGCTCGGACTCGGGCTCAGCCCCGGAAGACGGCGAACTCCGCTCCGCCCGACCCCAGGGCTCAGACTCGGGCTTAGCCCTGGAAGACGGCGAACTCCGCTCCACCCGACCCCAAGGCTCGGACTAGGGCTCAGCCCCGGAAGACGGCGAACTCCGCTCCGCAAGACCCCAGGGCTCGAACTTGGGCTCAGCCCCGGAAGACGGCGAACTCCGCTCCGCCCGACCCCAGGGCTCAGACTCGGGCTCAGCCCCGGAAGACGACGAACTCCGCCTCGCCCGACCCTAGGGCTCGGACTCGGGCTCGGCCCCGGAAGACAACGAACTCCACCTCACCCGACCCCAGGGCTCGGACTCAGGCTTAGCCCCGAAGGACGACGAACTCCGCTTCGCCCGACCCCAGGGCTCGGACTCAACCCTGGCCTAGGCCGACGGTCTCCGTCTCGTCCGACCCGGGGGCTCGGACTCGACCTCGACCTCAGAAGACAGACTCGACCTCGACCTCGGAGGAGCCTCCACCTCGCCCAACCTAGGGCACGGACTGACCACATCAACAGGAAGTGCCATCATTACCCTACCCTGAGCTGACTCAGGCAACGGGGAACAAGACCGGCATCCCATCTGGCTCACTCCACCATACGAGTAATGATGGCGCCCCGCATGCCCTATGACGACGGCGGCTCTCAGCCCCCTTACGAAAGCAAGAGGACATCAGCAAGGACTCGACAGCCCCGACAGCTGTCCTTCCGCCAGGCTCCAGCGCTCCTCCGACGGCCACGACACCACGCGAACTGGGTGCCAAGACCTCTCCGGCTGCCACGATGGCATGTACTTAGGGCGCTAGCTCTCTACCGCTAGACACGTTAGCACATTGCTACACTCCCCATTGTACACCTGGATCCTCTCCTTACGCCTATAAAAGGGAGGACCAGGGCCCTCTTACAGAAGGTGGGCCGCGCGGGGAAGGACGGGACGGCGCTCGCGCAAGGCCGCTCGCTCCCTCCCGCGTGGACGCTTGTAACCCCCTACTGCAAACGCACCCGACCTGGGCACGGGGCTAACACGAAGGCCGCGGGTTCCACTCTCCCACGCCTGTCTCCCTTCGGCTGCTTTCTTCCCCCCTTCGTGTTCTGCCTCGCGTCGACCCATCTGGGCTGGGGCACGTGGCGACAATTCACTCGTCGATCCAGGGACCCCCCGGGTTTCGAAACACCGACAGTTAGTTATAACAGTTTTTGGAACCCATATACAAGTCTTATCTCCCTTGCATTTGGATCCTAATTTCCTAGCAACTACTTTTGCATTTTTACGTGAAAGAACAAAAGAATCATTACAAGCATGGTAAATGGTAGAAGGTTCATTGCACATTTTCCTAGGCACAACATGATCTTTCCTAGGCCTACGATGAACAAAAGTAGAACTAGATGCAAACATAGCATGTGAATCATTATAAGCAGCATGAACATAACTTTTATTATAATGAGTATGACTAGCAATTTTCCTATCATAGATAAAAGCATGGTTCCTTTGAGAACTACTAGCCATAGGGGCCTTCCCTTTCTCCTTGTTGAG
Source organism: Zea luxurians (assembly GCA_029449295.1). NCBI lineage: Eukaryota > Viridiplantae > Streptophyta > Magnoliopsida > Poales > Poaceae > Zea > Zea luxurians. The sequence goes on along the minus strand of JAOPSE010000034.1, from coordinate 19,369,748 downwards.
AACGGGAGCCTTTTGGCTTGTTAAGTTCTTGGTTTCCTTTTGAAAACCAAGTTCATCCTTAATTGAGGGGTGTCTACCAATAGTGTAGGCATCCCTAGCAAATTTTAATTTATCAAAATCAATTTTGCAAGTCTTCAGTTGAACATTAATACTTGCCACCTCATCATTTAATTTAGCAACAGAAATAAGGTGTTCATCACAAGCATTAACATCAAAGTCCTTGCATCTATTGCAAATAACTACATGTTCTACACATGATCTAGTTGCACTTGCCTCCTCTAGCTTAGCATTTAATTCATCATTTAAATTCTTTAAACTAGAGACAGATTCATGGCATGCAGACAACTCAGAGGATAACATTTCATTTCTCTTAGTTTCTAAGCCAAGAGATTTTTGCACACTAACAAATTTGTCATGTTCCTCTTACAAAATGTCCTCTTACTTTTCTAGCAGTCTATCTTTTTCATTTAGAGCATCAATTAATTCATTAATTTTTTCTACTATGGCTCTATCTAAACCTTTAAATAAACTAGAGTAATCTACTTCATCATCAGAGGATTATTCATCACTAGATGAAGTGTACTTGGGTGTGTCCCGAACACGTACCTTTTTCTCCTTGGCCATAAGACATGTATGGCGTTCATTTGGGAGGAGTGAGGATTTGTTGAAGGCCGAGGCAGCGAGTCCTTCGTCATCGGAGTCGAAAGAGGAGCAGTCCGAGTCCCATTCCTTTCCAAGGTGCGCCTCGCCCTTTGCCTTCCTGTAGTTCTTCTTTTTCTCCTTCTTCCCGCTCTTTTCTTGTCCCTGGTCACTATCATTATCGGGACAATTTGCAATAAAGTGACCAGTCTTACCGCATTTGAAGCAGGAGCGCTTCCCCTTGTTTTGTTCTTGTTGGAGTACTCCTTGCGTCCTTTAAGTGCGGTCTTGAAGCGCTTGATGATAAGCGCCATCTCATCTTCATTGAGTCCGGCAGCCTCCACTTGAGCTACCTTGCTTGGTAGTGCCTCCTTGCTGCTTATTGCTTTGAGAGCAACTGGCTGCGGCTCGTAGATGGGTAGTGGACCGTTCAAGGCATCATCCACGTATCGTGCCTCCTTTACCATCATGTGTCCGCTCACGAATTTTCCGAGTATCTCCTCGGGCGTCATCTTGGTGTACTTGGGGTTTTCACGAATAAGATTGACAAGATGGGGGTCAATTACAGTAAATGACCTTAGCATGAGTCGGACGACATCATGATCCGTCCATCTTGTGCTTCCATAGCTTCAAATCTTGTTGACCAGGGTCTTGAGCCTGTTGTAGGTCTGTGTTGGCTCCTCTCCCCTGATCATCGCGAACCTCCCTAGTTCGCCTTCCACTAGCTCCATTTTGGTTATCATGGTGGCGTCGTTTCCCTCATGAGATATCTTGAGGGTGTCCTAGATTTGCTTTGCATTGTCCAAGCCGCTCACCTTATTATATTCATCCCTACAGAGAGGTGCTAGCAACACAGTAGTGGCTTGGGCATTTTTGTGAATTTGCTCATTTATGAAAATGGGATTGTCAGTACTATCAAAATGCATTCCGTTTTCAACAATCTTCCAGATACTAGGATGGAGAGAAAATAAATGACTACGCATTTTATGACTCCAGAAAAAGTAGTCTTCTCCGTCAAAGTATGGTGGTTTCCCAAGTGGAATTGATAGCAAATGAGCATTTGAATTAAATGGAATATGAGAATAATCAAATAAATAGTTTTGATTAACCGTTTTCTTCTTTGAAGAGTCATCGTCGTCGTCGTGTGGTGAAGAGGACGAGGCATCGCTGTCGTAGTAGATGATCTTCTTGATACACCTCTTCTTCTTCCCGTCTCTCTTCTTTTGACTCGAGCCTGAGTCAGTAGGCTTGTCGTCTCTTGGCTCGTTGAAGACGGACTCCTTTTCCTTGTCGTTGACCACCATCCCCTTTCCCTTAGGATCCATCTCTTCTGGCGGTTAGTCCCTTAGATGAAGAGTACGGCTCTTATACCAATTGAGAGCACCTAGAGGGGGGTGAATAGGTGATCCTGTAAAATCAAACACTAAAAAGCCACAAAACTTAGTTATAGAAGTGTTAGTGCGACTAAGTAGCCTTTGAGCGAGTTCTTGTGAGCAAACACAATCACAGAGAAAATAACACAATTGACGCGCGATTTTTATCCCATGGTTCGGCCAAGTAATACTTGCCTACTTCCACGTTGTGGTGTCCTAATGGACGAGAATTGCACTCAACCCCTTTCAAGTGATCCGATGATCAACTTGAATACCACGGTCTTTTCCTTTCAAGTGTTTTCCCGTTTGCGAGGAATCTCCACAATTTGGAGCCTCTCACCCTTACAATAGAGATCACAAAGAAGGCATAGAGTAAGGTTAGGAAGAGCAACACACACAAGACTCAAATACGCAGCACAACCACGCACACAAGTCACGACTTGAGCTCAAAACGCAACACACGGAGTTCGCAACTCAAATGGAGCTCAAATCACTAACACAATGAAGCGAATGCACGGGAGCGGAGTCTGGATGCTTTAGAATACTTAGAGAATGCTTGGTGTACTCCTCCATGCGCCTAGGGTCCCTTTTATAGCCGCAAGGCAGCTAGGAGCCGTTGGAGACCAACTTGGAAGGCCAATCTTGCCTTCTGTCGAGTGGTGCACCGGACAGTCCGATGCACCACCGGACAGCTACTGTTCATGTCTGGTGCTTGATTTCTTTCCATACGGAGAGCAGCCGACCGTTGGTCCTCGGGATCGGTTGGCACACCTGTCCGGTGCACACCACACAGTCCGGTGCGCCCAACTAACCGTTGGCGCGAACACGTGTCGCGCGAAGATTACGCGGCCGACCGTTGGCGCTGGCAACTGTTGGCTCACCGGACAGTCCGGTGCACCACCGGACAGTCCGGTGAATTATAGCCACGTCGCCTTTCTTCATTCCCGAGAGCAACGAGTTCGTCGCGGATGACTCACTGGACAGTCCGGTGCACCTACGGACAGTCCAGTGATTTTTAGCCGTACGCCCCCATCAAATCCCGAGAGCGACGAGTTCACCGCGGACCAGCCTGGCGCACCGGACACTGTCCGGTGCACCACCAGACAGTCCGGTGTGCCAGGCCGAACTAGAGTTTGCTGCACATAGCCAACTCTTTTGCAATCCTTTTCTCTTCTTCTCAGCACTGTTTCTAGTACTTAGATAACCACATTAGTATTCAAAAATAAATGTACTAAGTCTAGAAACATACCTCATGCCTTGATTTGCACTTTTCAACCTTTGGCACATTAGGACTTAAAGAATATGTGTTGGGCATCTAATCACCAAAACACTTATAGAAATTGCCCAAGGGCATATTTCCCTTTCAGTTTCTACCGCCGTCCCTTTTAAAAAGTTATTATATTGTTTTCCTAATCTAACTCACTTTTGCAAAAAAAGTCCTTATACTCCTTCTCATCTAACTTGCGGACCAACTTATTCTAGGCAACCACTGCGCAGGAAAAACGCACCAGTCAGATTCAATTATGCTCGTGTGTGTATATTTTGGTTTCACCCTTCATTTCTTTCCAATTCAGATTGCGGCTCCACCCAACCCGCTCGCGCCGGCAACATTGCCTTTTACCCCCTCGCATCCACCCCATCCCTAAACCTTACGCTCTCCTCTTTCTCATCCAATTGTTGCCTCGAGATTTCACTCCAGGCAATCTCGGTCGATCGCTGTTTTGCCAGGATGATAGCACTCTGGGACCGCCGCATCGGTGTTGCCCTATAGTGGGGGAGCAAACCATGAGTCAACCCTCTCTCCAAGATCCTTGCGTCTGTTACGATTTATGGTGGCGATATTCCCATCTTCTCAGACATTTTTTGTTTCTCCCCAGCTAATTGTTGGTATTTTCCCCTTCCCCTTTTTATCTATGTCTCCACCGTCATTTGACAAAATGAGTGTAGAATATATGTTGTATGGTGATGCCGATTTCGATCATTTGGTTCCTCGCGATGTGTTTGTTCACTCTATAATGGTAAATTTTATGATTTAGTCTCTTGAATGTTGGTGCTAGAACCAGGACAAGCACTAGTGCAACCTCACCAGCAAATACAAGAAGATCAAGAAGGAGTGTGACGCTGTGACCTATTGCGAGCCGTCCCATCTTGACCTCATCGGTTGTGGTATCACGATGGTGGCATTGCTAGGCCAATCAGAGTGACTATGGCGACTGCCATGTTCATCTCCCTCACAGCGTTTGGATCCGCCTCATCCTCTCACAACTCCTTCATGAATTCCACCATCTCTGTCCATGATGATGATGTATCCATCTTCTCCAAGTCATACTACTGCCCTCGTACATGCGCCGTACGTTTGGAGTAAGAGAGTGTATAAGCTGCAAATGGCGTTTTCCATGCCCACCCTATATTTATCGTCATTGATGAGGTGGCACACTGTGGTGTTTACATGCGTTGGTAGCATTTGATTTATGGTCCTCACTACGGATAGTCTAACAACCCACCTCGTCCTTAATCCTTAGATGCATGTCTTTTTTCCTTGTGGAGCTCCAACTGCGCAGGACGAATGCACTGTCGGTCCTCTTTTCTCTACAACAACTTTTTAATAGAATATCTTAGCGGTTGCTATGCTCCTGGATGTTTCATTTGGTCTATCATTTTAGTGTGCTAGAATTTAAATTTAAGATTGGAGCTTGATGGGCTTTCTCTAATTCATTTGGTGTACTTTTATCTTGTATTGTCTATTTCAGTCATAGGTCCACTCATTTGTCTTGAGTAATTACTTGAATTTTCCATTTTAGAGAAGCCCGAGGCATCAACAGAGCGCTAAGCAAGGTACATGAACTTTTACTTCGTTTACCACATAAGAGCATGTGGTTCATTGCACAATAATATTTTATTGAATAATTTGTATGTCGTCGCAACACGTAATCATTGAGTCATTGTACTAAAAAGAAGATTACAACCTAGTATAGAAGTGTTATTTGTGAAAGTCACCTAGAGGGGGGTGAATAGGAGAAACCTGAAAATTATAAACTTTGAACACGCACTTTACCCGGGGTTAGGGTTAGAAATAAATAAGCGTGAATTTGGAGTGCGGAAGATTGTTCTTCTTGCTATGAGTTGCTCAATTAATGTAGATAACTTTGGGAGCCAACTCAAACCAATATGAGCAAGAGAACTTTAGAGAGAGAGGAGAGGTGAGAAACAAATTGAAAGGTGAAGACCAACACAAGTGGACACGGCGATTTGTTTCCTGAGGTTCAGTTCGAAAGAACCTACTTCCCGTTGAGGAGGCCACGAAGGCCGAATCTATTTCAACCCTTTTCCTCTCTCAATCGGTCACTAAGACTGGTCGAGTGCTTCTTCTCAATCACACGGGTCACTAAGACCCCGCAAGGATAACCACATGATTAGGTGTCTCTTGCATGCTTTACAAAACACTCAGAAGGTTTTAGAAGATGAAGAAGGCACGATTACGAAAACCAAGCAACAAGAGTGACAAATAAGACACAGATCACACTCTCTCAAGTCACTAAGCACTAATGATCACTTGTCTTAATTGCGGGACTTGGAGAGATTGGAAGCTTTGAATGTGTCTTGGAATGAATTGCTAGCTCTTGTATTTAATGTGAATGAGTCAAGTGCTTGGATGATCTAAATGGAGGTGGTTTGGGTTGTGTTTATAGACTCCAACCAATTCCTAGCTGTTGCTCCTTTTCTGCCTACCGTGGACGGTTCGCACCCCTGGTCCGGTCGGTCTGCCCCTACACATCAATGGCTGAAATCGCAACGGTCAGCAGTAACGGCTATATCAATGGCTATAGTGCATTAAATGCGTCGTCAGATGTCAGATAAAGCAGTCGCGGATAGTTCGGCCATGCACCTCGGATGGTCCGTGAGGACGCTAAGAATGAATTTTACTGAACCCGTCACCTTCGGTTTTTTCTGGTTTTATAACGACCGGATGGTCCGCAGTTGAGGCCGGACGGACCGCGCTTGGTCTCGGATGGTGCTCGCTTCTCCTTCAGACGGTCCGTAGTGTTAACGTATGTTTTTGCAGAGTTCCTATCCGAGGCTCACCCTAGTGTCACGGACGGTCCGCCACAAGGGCCTGGATGGTCCGCACATAGGTGTTTTTCCAAAAAGCTTATCCTGTCCGGAATAATCTACGGTATTCCGGATAGTCGACTTAGAATAATTATAGATGAACTTATCCACCTGACAAATGATCAATCTGGGCAAACTAGTTAGTCCATAAGGTTTGTGATGGTCGTCAAACACCAAAATAGATTATAGGAAATGTTGAGGCCATTTCCCTTTCAATCTCCCCCTTTTTGGTGATTGATGCCAATACAAACCAAAGCAAATACAAAGCGTTGGAATGTAACTTATTTTGCAATTTTGACAAATGTGCATAAGTCACTTTGAATTAAACCAATTGAAAGTTTTCTAAGTATATATGATTGCTTTCTTCTAGTTTAACATTTTGGACCACATTTGCAACACATAGGTTGTTTTTGCAAATTTTTAGAAAAGTCTTTTCAAATTCTTTTGCAAATAGCCAATGGATAAGAATATGATTTCAAAAAGAATTTTCAAGATTTTGAAAATTCTCCCCCTGTTTCAAATGCTTTTTTCTTTGGCTAAATAAAAGCTCTCCCTGAAGAAGTTCTCCTCTTAGCTGTCAAGAGAGTTTTTGTAATTTAAATAAATTCTCCCCCTTTGTGAAATAGTTTTTGAAGAACAGGGTGGTGGTGTGGTCCTTTTGCTTTGGGCCTATTAATTTCTCCCCCTTTGGCATTAATCGCTAAAAATGAAGAAACTTGAGAGGCCTAATACTTCTCCCCCATTGAATATGAATGAAAGTTTATGAGGAGGGCAAAGGATAAATGATATCGACAGAGTAGTAGTGGAAGCCCTGCCTTTGCCGAATACTCCATTTCCTTTTTCAATCTAAGACTAATCATAGAGATACTCATGGAAGCACATTAGTCTTAGCTTTGGCACAAGAAGAATAAGAAATATGCATTTGTACCAAATGAAAGAGTCATGATCAAAGGTATATAAATGAGTAATGTGTGCAATGTTTCAATCAAAGTTCCGAGAATCTAAGATGTTTAGCTCATTCCGAAGCTTGCTAAAGGTCTTTTCATCCAGGGGCTTGGTAAAGATATCAGCTAATTGGTTGTGGGTGCTAACATAAGCAATTTTGATATCCCCCTTTTGTTGGTGATCTCTCAAAAAGTGATACCAGATGTCTATGTGCTTAGTGTGGCTGTGTTCAACGGGATTATCTGCCATGCAGATTGCACTCTCATTATCACATAGGAGAGGGACTTTGCTCAACTTGTAGCCATAGTCCCTAAGGGTTTGCCTCATCCAGAGTAATTGTGCACAACAATGGCCTGCAGCAATATACTCAGCTTCGGCGGTGGATAGAGCTACTGAGTTTTGTTTCTTTAAAGCCCAAGACACCAGGGATCTTCCCATAAACTGACAAGTCCCTGATGTGCTCTTCCTGTCAATTTTACATCCGGCATAACCAGCATCGAAATACCCAATTAGATCAAAGGTAGATCCCTTGGGGTACCATAGCCCAAACCTAGGAGTGTAAACTAAATATCTCATGATTCTTTTCACGGCCCTAAGGTGAATTTCTTTTGGATTTGCCTGGAACCTTGCACACATGCATACTAAAAACATAATATCCGGTCGTGAAGCACATAAATGAGTAAAGAACCTATCATCGACCGGTATACCTTTTGATCTATAGGTTTACCTCCCATGTTGAGGTCAAGATGCCCATTTGTTCCCATGGGTGTCTTGATGGGTTTAGCATTCTTCATTCCAAACTTCTTGAGTATATCTTGAATGTACTTAGTTTGGCAGATGAAGTTGCCCTCTTGGAGTTGCTTGATTTGAAATCCAAGGAAATACTTCAACTCCCCCATCATAGACATCTCGAATTTCTATATCATAATCCTACTAAACTTTTCACAAGATGACTTCTTAGTAGACCCAAAGATAATATCATCAACATAAATTTGGCATATAAACAAGTCTTTAGCAATTGTTTTAGTGAAGAGAGTAGGGTTAGCTTTACCAACTTTGAAGCCATTAGTGATAAGAAAGTCTCTCAGGCATTCATACCATGCTCTTGGGGCTTTCTTGAGCCCATAAAGCGCTTTTGAGAGCTTATAAACATGTGTAGGAGATTCACTATCTTCAAAGCCGGTAGGTTGCTCAACATATACCTCTTCCTTGATAGGGCCATTGAGGAAGGCACTCTTCACGTCCATTTGATATAGCTTAAAGCCATGGTAAGTAGCATAGGCAAGTAATATATGAATTGGCTCAACCCTAGCTATGGGTGCATAGTGTCACACCTGGTTTTAGAAGGTAAACCGAATGCGAACCATGTACGTGCCAGGATAAGCAATTCACGTACACAACGATTACATAAATGACTCATCATAGCACAATGCTTCAAATTACAATAAAGAGTAAGTAATAATATTACAGACTAGAGCCATTTACATAATATAAATCAAAGTACACAGAATCGAAACGTAGCCAACATAAACAACCCACCACAGGCAACTGACTGGGGGAGGTTGCTAGCCTAATCCTCAATCTCATCGAAGTCCTGGAACTCCTGGAGATCCACCTCGACACCTTCTTCTTTACCTGAGCATAGATTGCACCAAAGGCAACCTGGTGTTTTGTGAAAGCAAGGGTGAGTACACATCAACGTACTCAGCAAAATGTCTCGTTTGGCTGTAGTGGACTAGCTTTATGTGGAGTTAAGTCAAGCAATTGCTTTTAGTTGGTCAGGTTATTATTTACTAGTAGAAAGCTAGGTTTTAGCATTAACCCAAGTTATTAACCTGATGTACCCTTTCCAAACAAAAATAATACCACTTACCAGTACCATAGTCATAACCAAAACCATCATCCTCGTCACCACCTGTAAACCAACCATCTCTGATCAGGTATCTCTAATCAATGGAGCACCCTTGGCCGCTCATAACCGTGAGCACGGCTGATATATCAGTTTCATAACACTCTGCAGAGGTTGCGCACTTTACCCACAAGTCGTGATTCCCTCTTGCCTCGGGCCGATCAAACCCTTATACACTACCAAGGTGAATAGGCAGGGTCTCACTACGTAGCCTTTACAAAGATTCCCTAAGGATGTAGCCGCCCGTTAGGTTTCCTAAATGTACTGCACTCCTCCCCAAGGGGCAAACCAACCTTGGCAGAGCGAGCCGCATACACCGAGCTCCATTGACGGCACGACGGCGAAGCGAACTACACCTCAGTTCCTCTAATTATTCAGCTAAGGGTGTCCCATTCCACCCTCATGGTTGCACTATTTTCTCGGGTGGTCATCCAATGAACAGGTCCTTACGGAGAGGCACTCGAGAAACCGCTCGAGTCCCCTTAAATGTCACAGTACCATCATCATAATCAAAAGGGAAAACAGTGTATCTTAGATAATCTCATCATGTTCATTGATTAATGTGAAGCGCTAGCATAAAGCTAAACTGAAATAACCCAACCAAAATAGGTAAACAAGGTCAAGATAGACAAAAGCTAGTCAATCCTTAGGTATAATTGTGTAAATGCGGGAAGTGAATTATAAGAATGAGTAGGATGTAGATGGGTCAAGGGACACTTGCCTTCACCAAAAATAGATGCTCAGGGTCTTCAACTTTGTGGAACTCGAAGAGCCTGATCACTTGGTCGCCAACTCTTGATCTTTGATCCCTCGAAGCTCAGAAACGGATCGCAAACTATTCGCGACGCACAGCGAATACCAACTGGCACAAACAAACAAACAAACAAACATATGTATATACATAAGAACATTACACCATTTAAATAAAACAAAATAAAATATACACAATGAAATAGAGCTCGCTACTATGGTCACGCGAGGAGAAGAATTATCGAACTCGAGACTACGGCTGGGAAGATATCATGTTTACGCTAAATAAATATTAACTATAACATTTAATTCGACATTATCAAATATAAATAATATTTACCATTTAGTTTCGATTAATTTGTTACACTAGCAGTTGTTAGTTAAACTAGTAATTTAATTAAAGTTAGAGATTCTAAGTGAGGCGAATCTAGGACGTGTGAAACAACACGACAGCGCGCGAACGATGCGGGGACACACGCGACATAGCACACGAACGACGCACAAGACAACGCGCGCGACCAGCGCGAACGACGCACGAAACAGCACGCCACCACGTGCTGAACAACACGCGCGACATAGGTGTCGGCGTTTCGGACCCGGGGGGGTCCCTGGACCGACGAGTGAGATTGTCGCTGCGTGCCCCTGTCCAGATGGGTTGGAGCAGGATGGAACACAAGAGGTGGGGGAAGCCTTGTATTATCCTGCACCAGGGGTGCCGCTCATAGTAGGGGTTACAAACACGTCGCGAGAGGGAGAGAGAGACAGAGAGGGAGCCTGCTCGTCTGCTCCTTCCCCCCGCGCGAACCCCCCTCCAGGATGGCCCTGGACCTCCCTTTTATAGACGCAAGGAGAGGGTCCAGTTGTATAATGGGGGGTGTAGCTATGCGCTAACGTGTCCGGTAGAGAGATGCCCAAGCCTTGCGTACATGCCAACGTGGCTGTCGAGGGAGAGCTTGAGCCCTGTACACTTCATAGCGTGGCCGTTGGAGAAGCGCCTGAGCCCTGTAGGAGCACAGCTGGCAGTGCGGCAAGGATCCTGCTGACGTATCCTTGCTGCCGTAAGGGGCTGAGAGCCACCAGCGTCATGGTGCACGCGGGGCACCATCATTACCCATCGCCGGGGTAAGCCAGATGGGACGCCGGTCTTGTTCCTTGTAGCCTGAGCAGGCTAGGGATAGTGTAATGATGTATCCCCTGTTGGTGCGGTCGGTCCGAGCCCAAGGTCGGGCGAGGCGGAGACTTCTCTTGAGGCCGAGGCCAGGGTCGGGCGAGGACGCGATTCCTCCCGAGACCAAGGTCGAGGCCGAGCCCGGGGGTCGGGTGAGGTGAAGATCTCCTCCAGAGGTCAGAGCCTGAGGTCGGGCAAGGCAGAGACCTCCTCCCGAGGCCGGAGCCTGAGGTCGGGCGAGGCGGAGCTTCCTGTTGCGCCCGAGGTCGAACTCGGTGGTTGATCGTGACTTGTTGTCAGTCTTCGCCTGGGTGGTTGGCACGGCAGTCGGAGCGGGGCGAGCGGCGCTATTTTCCCATCATATCGGTCAGTAAAGAAGAGGGGTGAAGTGACTGCGGTCACTTCGGCCTGGCCGACTGAGACGCGTGTGTCAGGATACGGCGTCAGGCGTCCCCTGCATTGAATGCGCCTGCGAAGCGGTCGGTTGGTGAGGCGGTCTAGCCAAGGTTGCTTCACAGCGAAGCCTACCCGAGCCAGGCTTCGGGAGAGCTGAGGGGGTGCCCACTGCCTGAGACGGCCCTCGGGCGAGGCGTGAACTCGTCTGGGACTACTGCTCCAGCCCGAGGCTAGGCTCGGGTGAGGTCGCGTCCCTTAGGTAGACGAAGCCTTGACTTGAACCGTGCCCGTCAATCGGTCTGAGGGTGTTTACCAGCCGTGATTAGGAGAGTTGGGGGTACCCCTAATTATGGTACCCGACAGTAGCCCCTGAGCCTCGAAGGGAGTGTTGGTACTCTCTTGGAGGCTTTTGCCGATTTTCGGTGAGGGGACCGGCCTTTCTCGGTTTTTGCTTTGTTCTGGTGGGTGCGCGCGAGTGCACCCGCCGGGTGTAGCCCCCAAGGCCTCGGAGGAGTGGTTTGACTCCTCTGAGGTCTGAATGCTTTTCGTGGTGCCTCGGCCGGTCTGATTATTCCCTCATGTGGCCTGGTCGTAGCCCGGGCGCATGGTCAGGTTCCAAGTTATCAAGCTGGTTTGTTGACGCTGTCAACAGTTTGGCCGTAGCCGGGTGCGAGAGCTGCCCCCGAGCCTCTGCACGGAGCAAGAGGACGATCAAGGACTTTCCCAACTTTTATCATACGCCCCTGCGTCGCCTTTCCACAAGGAGGAGGGGGGAAAGCGCCATGTTGCCCTCGGAGGGCGCCGAACATGGTGTTTCCAATGAGCTGCTAACGGGTGATCCGAGTGGACGCCCATGCCCCGTTCGTTAGGGGTCGGCTGGTGGCCCAGAGGCGCGTTCCAAAAGTACCTACGGGTGATTCGCCGGACCCAGACCCCTTCGACAGGGTCCGAGGGCTCGATGCCTCCCTCCGGTGGGATTCCGTTATGAATCGTTCCCGCCGGTCTCGGAAATGTCCTAGGGTACCTCGGGAGCGTAGCCCGAGCCTCGGCCATGTATCGGACGTACCCAGAGTCATCCCTCACTCTGCGTGCTCTAGGGCAGCTGTCGAACCCTTTCGAGGGGCCAGCCTACGAACCCCTGATCAGTAGTGGGCGCGGAGCCCGAGTGCTCTGGGGCGGCTGTCGAAACCCTTCCGAGGGGCCAGCCTTCGAACCCCTGATCAGTAGGAGGGCTCGGGGCCTGCTTCCTTCGCCGAGAAGGATCCTTTTCAAAACATCCCCTTTCTCGGTCCCTGTAGCAAGAGAGAGAGAGGAGGAGGGGAAGGATATGTATTTAAATAAGGTGGCGCACCTTTTCTGATGCGGTCATCATGGCGGAGGTGAAACGATGCCCGCCTCGCCTGCCAGAGATGTCGCTTGCTCCGCCGGGGAGTTAATGCGACGGGACAGGCGATTTGCGTGGCACCCGTTGTGCGTGCGAGCCGTTCGAGGAACGGGACACGGGTGCATCGTCTTCACACCGTGGGAGAGGGCTCTCCCGTCGCTTCAGAAGGGGACGCGAGCCTGCAGGCGATTTGACCGCTGCTTCCGCTGCAGTTACTGCCGACCCACTTTTGGGCCATGCCGACCGTCGCGCCTGTCCCTGTAGTCGACTAACCCATGGTTGTCGCCTTTAGTTGGCACTGTTGGGTCATGCGTAGGGCTGCCTTGAGTCATGGTACTGGTTCTGCAGTCGAGGAGGCACAACATTGGCGCGAGTGGAGGTGTAGCTTCTTGTATGTCATAACCGGCGCGTAGGTTACATGACATGCGGGCCCACTTCCTTTGCGCTGGTCCACCGGATGTGGTCGAAGCCGAAAGGGTGCACAGTTGCGGCGCGGTTGGATGCGTGTCGCGTGGTAGTCCACCCTTTCGTTCACTGGTTTCTGCGATGATGGGAGAGCACTCGTAACCGTGGGACGATTACATGCCTCGCGTGCGGCGATTCGCCTTCTTTGCGCTTCGGATCAGCTCGTATGACGTGTGGGACCCAGCCCTCGTGTCATAGGGGGAGAACCCTGGAGTATGTCAGTGGAGACTTTGCCCGTGACGCTAAGGGGTGCAAGTGAGGAGGTCTGCCTATAAAAGGGGATCGATCCCCCGGGCAGTGGCCATGCCTTTGTTCTCCCCTCATGCATTGCGCCCTTCCACCTTTTGAGCCCCCGAATGGGGTGCACTAGCGTCGCCTTGCTCTTGCTGTCGTTGGAGGAGCGCGACCTCGCGGGAGTTGGTGCCTTTCAGCCATCGCTTCGCTTCAAGGATTTTCGTCGTGCAGCCCGGCTGCATTCCCTCACCAATGGTCAGTTTGGTGGGGAGAAGCAAGCCGGGCTGCGGCCTCCGCCCCGCCCTCAGCTTCAAGGATCTTCGTCATCCGGGCTGAGGCGGAGGAGTGCACCGAGTGGGGGGTTGCCTCCGCATGGGTCGGTGACCCTTTTCTTCCCCCAGCGTTTGGGGGAGAAAGGCATCCTCCAGCCCTGCGGAGGCGTCCTCCAGCCATGCGGGGGAAGGCGAACTGTTGTTCCCTGGACAGGGTGCAGCTTTCTGTCCTTTATCCGGGCGGCGGTCGTGTCGCGCGTGGGCCGGCCACGTCCAGGTCCTTCTCGCACCGTCAGCCGCACCGGGGGGTCGTTCAACACGTCGTACGCCGCGAGGGTGGTACTCGTGTTCTGGGACAGCCTCAGCGAGGACAGGGGTGAGGACCTGCCGGTGCGCTTTGGGGCGGCCACTGTTTGCCGGCACGGCGTCGGTGGGTTCGATCCCACGGTCGGCGCCCTCCGACTCTTTGGCCTTAACGGCTTGTCCTCGCCCCTCGTGTGGGGACGTGGGCAATGGCCTCTTCACAGCAGCGTCTGTCCTGAGGTCATCGCTGCTGCTGCTTAGCCGCCCAAAGTGGAGGTCGTTGTCTCTGCTGCTGCAGAGGTCGCTGGCAAGCCGCTTGGAGTTCGTCATCCCGCGGGGCCCCTGGTGTGGAGGTTTTTCATACCCGCGGGAATGGAACCGGAGTCCCATTTGTAAGGGGATATACTGGGTTTTTGCCGGAGCAAAATGTAACCGCTTCAAGTACTTAGAAATTTGTCGTAGGTCGGGAGAACCGCCGAGGGTTCTGCCGACGTCTAAGTCTATGTAGCATAGTTACCCCAAGTATATGTTTTGTTCTTTATGGCTGTCGAGGCCTGAACATTTGGGTATTCGAGTATAAAGTTGTGTTTCTTCCTCATTCCGAGCACTGGGACTTGCCTGTTGGCTAGCCGAACCACTTAACTGAGCGTGAGTTGCCTTTCGCGGAAGGTGACGAGTGAGGTATCCGTATCCCGGAGGCGTAGGAGTCCCTCGGCTCGGTCGGCCTTGCCGCTCTAGGCCTCTCTTGCTCAGCCTTTTAGAACTCTCGGCTGCTCTGCGATGAGCCGGAGCCGGAGGCAGCGGTGTTGGCGCAGACAGAGGCGGAGTCGGCTCGAAAAGAGACTTCGTTGGCCTCGGAGCTGGCGGCTTCCCAGGCCGAGGAAGATGTGGTAGCAGCAGCTGGAGCTTGGCCAAGACATCCGCTGGCGCGGTGCTGGCGTCCTCCCTTGGGTGGAGGTCCCTTCGCCCGGGTCACCATCCGGGGCCGGGCCAGGTTCCGCCGAGGGTAGAAACAATGCCGAGGGTGGTGCTGCACCCCCTGCCGATGCCTGAACCTGCAGGAACAGTTTGTCTGTAGCATGCACATGTTTTTCGCGGCCGCCGAGGCCTAAACACTTTATCATCGTGTTAAAAAGCTGCGTTTTCTTTCCTCTCATTTCGAGCATCACGACTTGTCTGTCAATAGCATAATCGTTTATCCAAGCGAGAGTTACTTTTCGCAGAAGGTGATGAGTGAGGTATCCGTATCTCGGAGGCGTAGGAGTTCCTCGGCTCGGTCAACCTTGCCGCTTACGTGCACTCTCATTTGGTCGTAGGATTCCGTTATTGATACGGTCGAGAAGGCACGAAAGTCGTTCTCTACCCGAGTGTTTGGACTTGTTCGGTAGCAGGATCGCTTATCCGAGCGTGAGTTACTTCTCGCGGAAGGTGATGAGTGAGGTATCCGTATTCCGGAGGCATAGGAGCCCCTCGGCTCGGTCGGCCTTGTCGCTTACGTGTACTCCCGTCGTTTTCAGGATCCCGCCATCGATACGGAAGTCGAAAGCACGAAGGTCGTTTTGGTAGAAAATTTTTTCCGAGGAAAATTTTGACGTAGAGGGGGTTCCCCCCTTCTAGCCCCCGAGGGAGGGTCGGGCTTTGCTGAGGCAAGGCCGACCCTTCCTTGACGGTTAGACTTTGTGTATGTAAAGAAAACGAGGTACATGAACGACTTAAAACATCTTAAGGGTAGAAGCGACATAGTTGTTGGATTTTCCAAGCGTTGCTGTAGACCTCGCCTTGATCGTTGGCCAGCTTGTATGTTCCGGGCTTCAAAATCTTAGCGATGATGAAGGGCCCTTCCCAGGGAGGAGTGAGCTTGTGGCGCCCTCGGGCGTCCTGTCGCAGACGAAGCACCAAGTCTCCCACTTGGAAGCCTCGGGGCCGAACGCTTCGGGCGTGGTAGCGTCGCAGCGACTGCTGGTACCATGCCGAATGTAGTAAGGCAACGTCCCGAGCCTCTTCGAGCTGGTCCAGCGAGTCCTCTCGGCTGGTCTGGTTGCTTCGGTCGTCGTACGCCCTGATCCTCGGAGAGCCATATTCTAAGTCCGTGGGGGAGGACGGCCTTGGCCCCATAGACTAGAAAAAACGGCGAGAAACCCATGGCGCGGCTTGGCATCGTCCTCAGACTCCAGACTACCGAGGGTAGTTCTTTCATCCACCGCTTGCCGAACTTATTGAGGTCGTTGTAGATCCTTGGTTTGAGTCCCTGCAAAATCATACCGTTGGCACGCTCCACCTGCCCATTCGTCATGGGGTGAGCTACGGCGACCCAGTCCACACGGATGTGGTGGTCGTCGCAGAAGTCCAGAAACTTTTTTTAGGTGAATTTCGTGCCATTGTCGGTGATGATGGAGTTTGGGACCCTGAATCGATGGATGATGTTGGTGAAGAACGCCACTGCCTGCTCGGACCTGATGCTGGTCAAGGGTCGGACCTCGATCCACTTGGAGAATTTGTCGATGGCAACCAGCAGGTGCGAGAAGCCCCCGGGTGCCTTCTGTAATGGACCGACGAGGTCTAGACCCCACACAGCAAACGGCCAGGTGATGGGTATCGTCTGCAGGGCCTGAGCGGGCAGGCGCGTCTGCCTCGCGTAGAATTGACACCCCCGGCAGGAGCGAACAATCCTAGTGGCGTCGGCCACCGCGGTTGGCCAGTAGAAACCTTGTCGGAAGGCATTCCCCATGAGGGCTCGAGATGCTGTGTGGTGACCGCAAGCCCCTGAGTGTATTTCTTGCAACAGCTCTTGTCCTTGGGTGATGGATATGCATCATTGGAGGATGCCCGAGGGGCTGTGGTGGTAGAGCTCCTTTTCATCACCCAGCAAGACGAACGACTTGGCGCGCCGAGCCAGTCGCCGAGCTTTGGCCTTGTCGAGCGAAAGTTCTCCTCGGAGGAGATATTCCAGGTACGGGGTCTGCTAGTTCGGATCTAGTGTGACCCCATTCGGTTCCCCCTCGACGGGCAAGGCCTCCTCCTCGATGGTCGAGGGTACCTCGGGTTCAGCCGAGGCTTCCTTGGGCTCGGCCGAGGGCACCTCGGGCTAGGCCGAGGCTTCCTCGGGCTCGAGCGTGTCGTCGATCTTGACGGATGGTTGATGTAGGTCTCTGGAGAAGACGTCCGGAGGAACCGTCGTCCGCCCCGAGGCTATCTTTGCCAGCTCATCCGCAGTCTCGTTGTACCGTCGAGCGATGTGGTTGAGCTCCAGCCCGTAGAACTTGTCTTCCAGACGCCGGACTTCGTCGCAGTAGGCTTCCATCCTCCGGTCGCGACAGTGGGAGTTCTTCATGACTTGGTCGATGACAAGCTGCGAGTCGCCACGAGCGTCGAGGCACTGGACCCCTAGCTCAGTGGCAATGCGCAGCCCGTTAACCAGAGCCTCGTACTCGGCCATGTTGTTTGATGCCGGAAAATGGAGGCGAATGACGTAGCGAAGATGCTTTCCGAGGGGTGAAACGTAGAGCAAGCCAGCGCCTGCTCCTGTTTTCATGAGTGACCCATCGAAGTACATGGTCCAAAGCTCGGGTTGGATTGGAGTTGTTGGCAACTGGGTGTCAGTCCACTCAGCCAGGAAGTCTACCAAGACCTAGGATTTTATGGCCTTCCGAGGGGCGAATGATAGCATTTCGCCCATGAGTTCCACCGCCCACTTTGCTATCCTACCCGAGGCCTCACGGCACTGGATGATCTCTCCCAGGGGGAAGGATGACACCACAGTCACCGGATGAGACTCGAAGTAGTGTCGCAACTTTCGCCGTGTCAGAATCACTGCGTAGAGTAGCTTCTGGATCTGTGGGTAGCAGACTTTGGTCTCGGATAGCACTTCGCTGATGAAGTAGACTGGCCTCTGGACGAGCTGTGCATGCCCTTCTTCTCGTCTCTCGACTACGATCGCGGCGCTGACCACTTGAGTGGTCGCGGCTATGTAGATCAAGAGGGCTTCTCCTGCAGCGGGGGGCACCAGGATGGGTGCATTTGTAAGGAGCGCCTTAAGGTTTCCAAGAGCTTCCTCGGCCTCGGGGGTCCAAGTGAAGCGCTCAGCCTTCCTTAAGAGGCGGTACAGAAGCAAGCCTTTCTCGCCAAGGCGTGAGATGAAGCGGCTCAGAGCCGCAAGGCATCCCATGACCCTCTGTACTCCTTTCAAATCCTTGATCGGTCCCATGTTGGTGATGGCCGCGATTTTTTCTGGATTGGCATCGATGCCCCGCTCGGAGACGATGAATCCCAGGAGCATGCCTCGGGGGACTCCGAAGACACACTTCTCGGGATTGAGTTTCATGCCTTTAGCTCTCAGACACTTGAATGTCGTTTTAAGGTCAGAGAGGAGGTCGGAGGCTTTCTTCGTCTTGACAACGATGTCATCGACGTAAGCCTCGACCGTTCTGTCGATGTGTTGTCCGAACACGTGGTTCATGCACCTCTGGTAGGTGGCGCCTGCATTCCCCAAACCAAATGGCATTGTAGTGTAATAGTACATGCCAAAAGGTGTGATGAAAGAAGTCGCGAGCTGGTCGGACTCTTTCATCTTGATTTGGTGATAGCCTGAGTAGGCATCAAGGAATGACAGGGTTTCGCACCCAGCAGTGGAGTCCACAATTTGATCGATGCAAGGTAGAGGGTAGGGAACTTTCGGACATGCCTTGTTTAGACCAGTGTAGTCTACACACATCATCCATTTCCCATCCTTCTTCCTTACAAGAACAGGGTTAGCTAACCATTCGGGATGGAATACCTCTTTGATAAACCCTGCCGCGAGTAGCTTGTGGATCTCCTCGCCTATGGCCCTGCGCTTTTCTTCGTTAAAACGGCGCAGGGTTTGCTTCACGGGTCGGGCTCCAGCTCTGATGTCCAGTGAGTGCTCGGCGACATCCCTCGGTATGCCGGGCATGTCCAAGGGACTCCACGCAAAGACTTTGGCGTTCGCACGGAGAAAGTCGACGAGCACTACTTCCTATTTGGGGTCGAGCTCGGAGCTGATCCGGACTTTCTTGCTGGCGTTGTTGCTGGGGTCGAGAGAGACGGACTTGATCGCCTCAACTGGTTCGAAGTTGCTGGCGTGCCGCTTCGCGTCGGGTGCCTCCTTGGAGAGGCGTTCCAGGTCGGCGATGAGGGCCTCGGACTCAGCGAGGGCCTCAGCGTACTCCACGCACTCCACGTCGCATTCGTATGCGTGGCGGTACGTGGATCCGACGGTGATGATCCCGTTCGGGCCCGACATCTTGAGCTTGAGGTAGGTGTAGTTGGGAACGGCCATGAACTTGGCGTAGCACGGCCTTCCCAACACCGCGTGGTAGGTTCCTTGGAACCCAACGACCTCGAAGGTGAGAGCTTCCTTTCGGAAGTTGGAGGGAGTCCCGAAGCAGACGGGTAAGTCGATCCGTCCGAGGGGCAGGATTTGCTTCCCGGGGGCGATCCCATGGAAGGGTGCCGCACCGGCCCGGACCTCGGACCTATCAACCCCCAAGAGTTCCAGGGTCTCGGTGTAGATGATGTTAAGGCTGCTGCCTCCGTCCATGAGGACTTTGGAGAGCCTAACGTTGCTGATGATCGGATCGACGACAAGCGGGTACCTCCCTGGGCTTGGCACAAAGTCGGGGTGGTCGCCTCGGTCGAAGGTGATAGGCTTGTCGGACCAGTCTAGGTAGACTGGCGCTGCCACCTTCATCAAGCAGACCTCCCGGCGCTCCTGCTTGCGGTGCCGAGCCGAGGCGTTCGCCGCCTGCCCGTCGTAGATCATGAAGCAGTTGTGGACCTCCGGGAACTCCTCTTCCTTGTCGCCCCCCTTCTTGTCGTTGTCATGACCTTTGCTATCTTCCGCCGGAGGCCCAGTCTTATGGAAGTAGCGCAGAGCATGACACATTCTTCGAGGGTGTGCTTGACGGGCCCCTAGTGGTAGGGGCACGGCTCTTTGAGCATCTTGTTGAACGCGCCGGCCCCTCCAGGAGGTTTCCGAGGGTTCCTGTGCTCGGCCGCAGCGACAAGATTTGCGTCAGCGGCGTCGCGCTTCGCTTGCGACTTGTTCTTGGCCTTTTTCTTCGTGCTCCGCTGGGCGGACGCCTTGGGGGCATCTTTCTTCGACTCTCCCTGAGGCTGCTTGTCCTTTCGGAAGATGGCTTCGACCGCCTCCTCACCCGAGGCGAACTTGGTGGCGACATCCATCAGTTCGCTCGCACGGGTGGGAGTCTTGCGCCCCAGTTTGCTCACTAGGTCTCGGCAAGTGGTGCCGGCAAGGAAAGCCCCGACGACATCCGAGTCGGTAACGTTGGGCAGCTCGGTGCGCTGCTTCGAAAACCGCCAGATGTACTCACGGAGGGACTCCCCTGGCTGCTGGTGGCAGCTTCGGAGATCCCACGAGTTCCTAGGGCGCACGTATGTGCCTTGGAAGTTCTCCACGAAAGCCTTGACCAGATCGTCCCAATCGGAGATCTACGCAGGAGGCAGATGCTCCAGCCAGGCTCGAGCGGCATCGCAGAGGAAAAGGGGTAGATTACGGATGATGAGGTTGTCATCATCCACCCCTCCCAACTGGCATGCCAGTCGGTAGTCCGCGAGCCACAGCTCTGGCCTCTTCTCCCCCGAGTACTTGGTGATAGTAGTCGGGGCTCGAAAACGGGTAGGGAACGCGCTTGTCGTATGGCCCGGCTAAAGACTCGCGGATCGGGTGGTTCGGGCGAGGGGCTGCGATCCTCCTCGTTGTTGCAGCGTCCCCCACGCCTGGGATGGTAGCCTCGGCGCACCTTCTCGTCGAGGTGGGCTCGACGGTCGAGATGGTGGTGCTCGTTGCCGAGGCGATCCCGGGCAGCAGGCGACCCGTCCCGCGTGCGCTCGGGATGGACCGAGGCTTCTCGCATGCGTCGGGAGGACACCGCGAGATGCTTCGAGTGGTCAGCTCGCCTGCGGGAGGCGGAGCTCTCGGCTCGTCGAACTGCGGCGCCTTCCAGGAGATCCTTGAGTTCGCCCTGGATACGCCGTCCCTCGGTGGTGGATGGCTCCGGCATGGCTCGAAGTAGCATCGCCGCTGTAGCCAGGTCCTGGCCGGACCCGCTAACGGCTAGGGGAAGCGCTGCCTTGGCATTGTCGAAGATGCGGCGCTGGATGTTCTGGGCCTGATGACAGGCTTCTCCAGCGAGTGTTCGGCCTGCCCACTCCTATTCGATGTTCTGTTGGAGTTGCACAAGCCGGCCTGCTTCCCCGTCGACCCGGGCCTGCATCTCACGGATTTGCTCGAGCTGTATGTCCCGACCCCCACAGGGACTGGGACCACAGCTAGCTCCCGCGGGATGTCAACGCGAGATGCGGGCCCAGGGGGATCGTCAACCTCCGGCACACCGAGGTGGTTGCCTTCGTTGTGATCTCCCTGATCGACGTGCAAGCATTGACGACTTGGGTTGTAACCCTCGTTGTCAAGGCCATGGCCATCATCAGAACAACCAGAGAGGCAGTGGTCACTTGCGATCATGAAGTCCCGCACGGCATCGGGGTTATTGAGGCCAGAGAATTCCCAACCGAAGTCGGGATCGTCCTCTTCCTTGGAACCCGCCGACCCGAAGGTTGAGACAGCTATCAGTCGGTCCCAGGTCGACCACATGTGGTACCCCGAAAGGTTTGGATACGCCTTTACGAAGGCGCTCACCGTAGCGGGGTCGCTAGGTGAATCAAAGCTGAATCGAAAGGGTACAGGACGGAAAACGGACGGTACCTCTTGGTCAATGGACGGTGGTGAAGTCGCGTCAGGGGCGAAGCACACCGTCATCTCAGGTACGAGGGTAACGCCCAGCAGATCCTTTGCGAGGGTGCTGGCGTCATCAGTCCGCTTGGGGTTGACACGTTGCGGGGAAGTGACACCCGTCGTCGTCTCAGGTGCGAGGACAATGCCTGACATGTCCCCCGGGGGAGTGCCGGCGTCGTCGACTCGCTCTAGTGCGACAGCCGACAAGGTGGCGCCTCCTGCGTGGCCATGGTTGCCCCGTCTCCGCCTCCTCCGGCAAGGAGGGTGGCGGGGACGACCGGAGTGCTCCTCTTCCGCCGCGGGGAGATGCTGTCGCCGAGCTCGCCGCCGTCGGGTGAGTCGAAGACCGTCGCTGTCATCACACCGCGAGGGGAGGAGTACCATGTCGTAGCTGCCGTCGAGGGACATGAACTCGAGGCTCCCGAAGTGGAGCACCGTCCCGGGCTGAAGAGGTTGCTAAAGACTCCCCATCTAGAACTCAACGGGAAGGTGTTCGTTAACACGCAGCAGGCCCCTACCTGGCGTGCCAACTGTCGGCGTTTCGGACCCGGGGGGTCCCTGGACCGACGAGTGAGACTGTCGCTGCGTGCCCTTGCCCAGATGGGTTGGCGCGGGATGGAACACAAGAGGTGGGGGAAGCCTTGTATTATCCTGCACCAGGGGTGCCGCTCGTAGTAGGGGTTACAAGCACATCGCGAGAGGGAGAGAGAGAGGGAGCCTGTTCGTCCGCTCCTTCCCCCCGCGCGAACCCCCCCTCCAGGATGGCCCTGGACCTCCCTTTTATAGACGCAAGGAGAGGGTCCAGTCGTACAATGGGGGTGTAGCTATACGCTAACGTGTCCAGCAGAGAGATGCCCAAGCCTTGCGTACATGCCAATGTGGCTATCGAGGGAGAGCTTGAGCCCTGTACATGTGATAGTGTGGCCGTTGAGGAAGCGCCTGAGCCCTGTAAGAGCACAGCTGGCATTGCGGCAAGGTTCCTGCTGACGTCTCCTTGCTGTCGTAAGGGGCTGAGAGCCACCGGCGTCATGGTGCACGCGGGGCACCATCATTACCCGTCGCCGGGGTAAGCCAGATGGGACGCCGGTCTTGTTCCTTGTAGTCTGAGCAGGCTAGGGATAGGGTAATGATGTATCCCCTGTTGGCGCGGTCGGTCCGAGCCCAAGGTCGGGCGAGGTGGAGACTTCTCTTGAGGCCGAGGCCGGGGTCGAGCGAGGACGTGATTCCTCCCGAGACCGAGGTCGAGGCCGAGCCTGGGGGTCGGGTGAGGCGGAGATCTCCTCCCGAGGTCGGAGCCTAAGGTCGGGCGAGGTGGAGACCTCCTCCCGAGGCCGGAGCCTGAGGTCGGGCGAGGCGGAGCTTCCTGTTGCGCCCGAGGCCGAACTCGGTGGTTGATCGTGACTTGTTGTCAGTCTTCGCCTGGGTGGTTGGCACGGCAGTCGAAGCAGGGCGAGCGACGCTGTTTTCCTGTCATATCGATCAGGAAAGAAGAGGGGCGAAGTGACTGCGGTCACTTCGGCCTGGCCGACTGAGACGCGTGTGTCAGGATACGGCGTCAGGCGTCCCCTGCATTGAATGCGCCTACGAAGCGGTCGGTTGGTGAGGCGGTCTGGCCAAGGTTGCTTCACAGCGAAGCCTGCCCGAGCCGGGCTTCGGGAGAGCTGAGGGGGTGCCCGCTGCCTGAGACGGCCCTCGGGCGAGGCGTGAACTCGTCTGGGACTACTGCTCCAGCCCGAGGCTGGGCTCGGGTAAGATCACGTCCCTTGGGTAGATGAAGCCTTGACTTGAACCACGCCCATCAGTTGGTCTGAGGGTGTTTACCAGCCGTGATTAAGAGTGTTATGGGTACCCCTAATTATGGTACCCGACAATAGGCGAGAAATCTAAATCGGAAACGTGTTTATACTAAACAAGTCTTAATTAGAATATTAGTTCGACATAATTATAATTACGTGAATTGATATTATCATATCAAATATAAATTAAAACTACTACTTAGCTTTGACTAACTTACTATTTTAATAGTGGACGATTAAACAAATAGTTAACTAATTGACCTTAGTGGTTATAATCGAACGGCTTTAATATCGCGCGCGGACAGCGCGCGACACGCGACCCAGATGCGCGGCACGAACGC
Organism: Zea luxurians; assembly: GCA_029449295.1. NCBI lineage: Eukaryota > Viridiplantae > Streptophyta > Magnoliopsida > Poales > Poaceae > Zea > Zea luxurians. The sequence goes on along the minus strand of JAOPSE010000034.1, from coordinate 19,345,892 downwards.
GCGAAGGAATATCGACGACGCGCAAACAGCACGCGAATAATAATATGCGACGACGCACGAACACACGCGACTTAGCGTGTAGACAACATGCGGCGATGCGCACGATCCGCACGCGCGACACGTGAAATAGAACGTGCGACATATGAATATCACTAGATTATAATTAAATGCGCAAAACTATATTTCTAAGTTGATTTTAGTTAATATAAATTATTTGCGTAAAACATTTTAGATAAATTGAATTATCAAATAGTTCTTGATTATAGCGAAGTGATTAATTAATGTACGCGGATCGCGCACGTGACACATGTGAAACATCGCGAATGGACGGTGACGCACGCGGACCGCGCACGCGAACGACCACAACAGACACGTGTGAACGGCACGAAGGCGTGCACGTGCAGGGGGGTAGACGGGGGGTAGACGGGGGTAGACGGGTGTCATCTACATGTAGATGAACGTCATCTAAACTCCGACAACACCCAATTCACACGCGGATGCACAAGCACGACGACTGGTTTCGGGATTGGATTCAATGACCTATGCAGGTTGCGCGATGGCGGTGAGGCTGCTGTTGCACACGCGACTTGGCGGACCGACTGACGGTGCGCGCCAGGGAGCTTGGCCACGGGGCCTTGCCGCCGCAACGGGCTCGACCAAGGCCGGCCATGGCGAGCTCCGAGAAGGGCACGGAAGAGAGAGAGGGGGGTAGGCGATGGGCTTCCCCTCACAGCGATGAACCACAGAGGGAGTGCGAACTTCGGCGGCGTGGCTGCGCAGCGGCTCAACGGCGGCCTGGACTGGTTCGACCGGGCTTTGGCCACGGCGAGCGAGCGCAGCGCCGGACACGGCAAGAGGTGAGGAGGGTAGGGATGGAGAGAGGAAGGGGCGAGCTCACCATGAGTGAACGAACGGCGGGTCCGGGGAAACTTCAGGCGAGCTCAGGACTTCACACCATGCGACCAACCCGACGAGGAAGAATCGCGGGCGCAGCTTACTCCAGGTGGACGGTGAGGCTCGACGGCATCGTTTGGTGTGGTGAGGGCGCTGCGCGTGGTTGTGAGAGAAGGCGAGAGGAGTGAAGGAACCGCACGCGGTGGCCGAGGGGTTAATTTCAACGACTTGGGCAAGATCATGGCAGAGGTTTCCGATCCAGACGCGTCCACGACGCCGTGGAACGTGTGGGGGCGGAACGCGGCTGGGGGCGCGCAAGGCAGGCGCGCGCGACGTGGCATGGCGAAACGCAGCGCCGAGGCTCGGGCGAGCGCGCGGCTGCGCGTGTGGGCGAGCGCGCTGGGCGTGGGCGAGCGTGCTGGTGGCTAGGAGAGGGCACGGCGCGCTAGGCAGGTGCGTGCAGCGGCGGCGCGCTAGGGTTGCGGGGGCGCTGGGCCGCGCGAGCTAGGGGAAGCGCGCGCGGGGCGGGGTGGGCTGTGCGGGGGCAGGGGCGCTGGCCAGGTGGGCCACGGGAGGGGGATGTTGCTGGGCCGCGGGCAGGCCAAGGAGGGAGGGGGAAGCAGGTCAGCTAGGGGAAAAGCTAGGGTGGGCTTTTTTCCTTTTCTCCTTTTATTGTCTTCTTTCTATTTGAATTTAGCTCTAGTTCTTAAATTCAAGGTTAAACATGCTTCATGAGTTTAAATAGGGATACAACAACATAAAACATCATACAACATTAGGTGTTCCAGCATGTGATGCAACCACCATAATTCCCCTAGGGTTTTGAACATACTACGATTAATACTTATATAGTACAAAATAACTCCTCAATATTCAGAAAAAGAGAAGTCAACCGAAGAAAGGAGAGGGTAACACCTGAATTTGGTGGATATTATAAGAGAAATTTTATACCCCCAAATTCAGGGCGTTACACATAGGTTTCATCAAAATACAAACCTTCGACTTGTGAATTTCCCTTGGCAATAAGTCGGGCTTTGTTCCTAGTCACCACACCATGCTCATCTTGTTTGTTGCGGAATACCCACTTGGTACCTACAATATTTTGGTTAGGAAGTGGAACTAAATGCCATACCTCATTCCTCGTGAAGTTGTTGAGCTCCTCTTGCATTGCCACTACCTAGTCCGGATCTCTTAGTGCATCCTCTATCCTGTATGGCTCAATAGAAGACACAAAAGAGTAATGCTCACAAAAATTAGCAACTCGAGATCTAGTAGTTACCCCCTTATGGATGTCCAGGGTTGAAAACGGTTTCGGAATTTTTCGGTTTTTCGGGTACCGTTTTCGATTTTTTTCCGACCGAATTCAACAATAACGGTATTTTTCGAAATCGGAATCGGTGATCGGAATTTTAAATCGGAATCGGTACCGAAATCGGTACAACCTTTTACCGACCGTTTCCTTCGGTTACCGAATTTAACCGGAATTTACCTATTTTAAATTTCGGAATTTTCCAAAGATAATAAAAAACAAAAGTATTTCAAAAATAATAAAAAATAAAGTAGGCAGTCAAGCCCACACTTCACTCCGGCCCAGATGTTTAGGAATTGTCAAAGAAGGATGGCACGACGTCTTTATATAGAAAAAACAGTGGCTCAATCTGTTATAACTGGGTGATGTGGGACAAATATATATGCTCACCTACTGCCTAGCGCTTAGCCATCATAGGCGGCTATAGGGCGTTTGCTGCTACTGGGCCGTCACGTCTAGACGTCGTGGGCCATCGCGGGTGGCTCCTGTGCGGCAGGAGGCCTGATGTACGTGCGTGTGTGTGTGTGTATATATATATATATAGTGTATTTTAATTGTTTATAATATCGAATTGTTTGGTTAACTAGCCATTTTTTAATATAGTTAGAGCAAGAAAAAATTAATCTTTTACTATGTAAACTTAAACTTGTTATATTATTAACTTGTAATCTTTATGAGCTTATTATATTGTGAATTGTGTACTTGTGATATTTACGATCTTTATTGTATTGTGAAGTTATTATATTGATGTGTTTACCGATCGAATTTTAGATTTCGACCATTATCGGCGTATTTTCCGTACCGAACTTTCGTTTCCGATGTTTCCGAAGTACTGAAATCGTTTCCGTTTCCGGAGTTATCGTTTCCGATTTCATTTCCGATAAAAAATATGAAAATGGTAACGGTTTTAGTGTTTACCGATCGTTTCCGACCGTTTTCATCCCTATGGATGTCACCAAGTATGGAGTTGATGGGGTGATCTCTTTGAATTGCTTGGTGGACTCTTGGGTGTGGTGGTCTTTGATCTTGAATTTCTTGACCATCTTCCTTGTCTTGATCATCTTCATCTCCCCCTTGATCAATGTCCTCCTCTTGATGTGGCTCATCGGCTTGATCTTCAATCCTCTTCTTCTTGAGCCATTTCCTCATCTTGAGTTGGTGGAAATGCTTGTATAGAAGATGATGGTTGATCTTGTGCTTGTGAAGGCTCTTCGGATTCTTTTGAACACACATTCCTAATGGACATGTTCCTTAGTGTGACGCACGGAGCCTCTTCATCATCTAGTTCATCAAGATCAACTTGCTCCACTTGGGAGCCATTAGTCTCATCAAACACAATGTCACAAGAAACTTTAACTAACCCAGTGGACTTCTTGAAGACTCTATATGCTCTTGTGTTTTAGTCATAACCAAGTAAAAAGCCTTCTACTGCTTTAGGAGCAAATTTGGAATTTCTACTTCTTTTGATAAGAATAAATCATTTGCTCCCAAAAACTCTAAAATAAGAAACATTGGACTTTTTACTAGTGAGGAGTTCATACGATGTTTTCTTGAGGATTCAGTGAAGGTAGAGTTAGTTGATGGAGTAGCAAGCGGTGTTAATCACCTCCGCTCAAAACCGATCCGGTGTCTTGTACTCATCAAGCATGGTCCTCACCATATCCAAGAGAGTTCTATTCTTTCTCTCCACAACACCATTTTGTTGAGGTGTGTAGGGAGAAGAGAACTCATGCTTGATGCCCTCCTCCTCAAGAAATCCATCAATTTGAGAGTTCTTGAACTCCATTCCATTGTCGCTTCTAATCTTTTTGATTCTTAATCTGAACTCATTTTGAGCCCGTCTCAAGAATCTCTTCAAGGTCTCTTGGGTTTGAGATTTTTCCTGCAAAAAGAATACCCAAGTGGAGTGAGAATAAGCATCCACAATAACAAGACAATACTTACTTCTGCTGATGCTTATGTAAGCGATCGGTCTGAATAGATCTATGTGGAGTAGCTCAAGCGGCCTGTCGGTTGTTATGATGTTCTTATGTGGATGATGAGTTCTAACCTGCTTTCCTGCTTGACATGCGCTACAAATCCTGTCTTTCTCAAAATGAACATTTGTTAGTCCTAAAATGTGCTCTCCCTTTAGAAGCTTGTGAAGATTCTTCATCCCAACATGAGCAAGTCGGCGATGCCAGAGCCAGCCCATATTGGTCTTAGCAATTAAGCAAGTGTTTAGTTCAGCATTGTTATAGCTGACCTTCTAACACTACCTTAAAAGCTACTGAATCATCACTTCTTCTAAAGACAGTAACACCAACAGCAGTAAAAAGACAATTGTTGCCCATTTTGCATAATTGAGAAACAGAAAGCAAGTTGTAATCTAAAGAATCTACAAGAATAACATTGGAAATGGAATGGTCAGGAGATATGGCAATTTTACCCAAACCTTTGACCAAACCTTGATTTCAATCCCCAAATGTGATTGCTCTTTGGGGATCATCATTTTTCTCATATGAGGAGAACATCCTTTTCTCCCCTGTCATGTGGTTTATGCACCCGCTATCGATTATCCAACTTGACCCGCCGGATGCATAAACCTACAAAACAAGTTTAGGCATTGTTCTTAGGTACCCAAACGGTCTTGGATCCTTTCACATTAGAAACAAGCACCTTGAGTACCCAAACACAAGTCTTGGGACTCTTGTGTTTGCCCCCAACATATTTGGCAACTACTTTGCCTGATTTGTTAGTTAGCACAAAAGATGCATCAAGAGTCTTAAATGAAATGCAATATTCATTTGATGCATTAACAATTTTCTTTTTAGGCATTTTGATATGAGTTGGATGCCTAGAGCTAGAAGCCTCATTACTATACATGTAAGAATGATGAGAAATAGTATGAGATTTTCTAGCGTGAATTTTCCTAATTTTGTGTTTAGGATAGTTCTCAGGATATAAAATGTAACCCTCTCTATCTTGAACCATGGAAGCCTTACCCTTAACAAAATTAGAGTCTGTTCTTGTGGTTATAAAGTTTGATGTTGCTTTGGCTCCCTTGTTTGAAGCCAATGCCATCCTTAATGCCAGGGCGTCTCCCATTATAGAGCATGCTACAAGCAAATTTAAAATTTTCATTATCAAGCGCATGCTCGACAATTTTAGCATTTAATTTAGCTATGTGATCATTTTGTTCTTTAATCATAGTAAGGTGATGATTCATAGCATCAATATTAACATCTCTACATCTAGTGCAAATGATGACATGTCCAATAGTAGATGTAGAAACATTGCAAGCCTTCAATTCTTCTATCTTAGCATTTAAACTGGCATTTTCAGTTCTAAGACAGGAAATTGAATCATTGCAAATATCAAGCTCTTTAGATAAATTTTCACATTTTTCTACCTCTAGAGCATAAGCATTTTTCAACTTAACAAATTTTTTATTTTCCTTAACGAGAAAGTCCTCTTGGCATTCCAAGAGATCATCCTTCTTGTTAATGGATTCTATTAATTCATTTATCCTTTCCTTTTGGTCCTTGGTGAGGTTTGCAAAAAGAGAAGTTAAATCATCTTCATTATCACTAGAGCCACCGTCACTATCAAAAGTAGTTGTTGGGGGTATGCTTCGTAGCCGAAGATCCTAAAGGGAGAAGAGCACCTTCGGCGGATCTCTCAGAAGCAGCACTGAAGCCATCACTTATAAAGCTTCGGCACAGTGACGGATCTCAAGACGAAGGGCTAAACCGACTTAAAGATGAAATGACCTAAGGACTCATGATGTTTTGTGCCAGTATTGTAGTCGACTGTAAAGGGCATAAATGTAATTTTGCACAGGCTGCGTCCTGTGCCTATAAATAGATGAACAGTACCCCAGTACTGTTCACGCTGACTTGGCATTTCACTTTTGCGTCGCGTTTGTACTCTTACCACCTTTCAAGCCGAAGGTACATTTGTAATTTGATATCATTTTTATTTTTCCATAATGACGAAACAGAAATGAGTGGATATGTAATTATTTATCCTATCTTTTACATTTCATATGATTTCCTCTTCATCATTATATATTATGTTGCCGAAGGTATGCCCTTCATAACCTTCGTCCGAAGATCATTATATCCCAAGGGAAATAATGTTTCGAAGGACGAAGGACCTTAACGTTTAACATTTTTTGTGTTGCCTTGTTCTTAATTTATAGCACTTGAGAACAAGTCCCCAACATTGGCGCCCACCTCCGGTGAACTCACTTCCACTTTTTGAGCTGATGGCTTCGTTCAACAACCAAGCTGGAGCTGCTTCGGCTTCGAAGCTGGTACTCCCGATAACAGGCGGTTCATCCTCAGAGCCGGCCAACAAGAGACAGAAGAAGGAAGCACAGAGAAGGGTACAACATGTCGGAGTACAGGGACCCTTCATCAAATCAAGATGATCTCACATCCCAATTACCTTCTCCCAAGAGGACCTTCAGCTCAAGGATTACCCTCACAATGATGCTATGGTTATTTCTTGTGTCATCAAAGGATTTCTGGTTCACAATGTTCTGGTTGATACAGGCAGTGCAGCGGATATTATATTTGCTAAGGCCTTCAGACAGATGCAAGAGCTAGAGGATAAGATTCATGATGTTACACACCCTCTTTGCGGCTTCAGAGGAAGACAGATTGTAGCGCTCGGCAAGATCACGATGCCAGTGACCTTCGGATTTGTCAACAATACAAGAACTGAGTAAATTGTGTTTGATATTGTCAACATGGAGTACCCCTACAATGCAATCATTGATCGTGGGACACTCAATGCTTTTGAAGCAATTCTTCATCCAGCATATCTTTGCATGAAGATACCTTCGGATCAAGGGCCTATTGCTATTCATGGAAGCTAGGAAGCTGCCAGAAAGGCTGAAGGAAATTGGACAGATTCAAAAGCAATCCATAATATAGATGGAGCCAAAGCTTGTGAGCAATACAAATACAGAAGGGAGAAGGCTGCTTCGGCTGATCAGCCGAAGCCCATGCTCTTATGTGAAGATATAGCAGAGCAGAAGGTGTTGCTGGGATCTCAATTATCTGAGGAACAGGAGAAAAATTTAATAAGGTTTCTGTTCAACAACAAAGATGTCTTCGCATGGTCCGCCAACGATCTCTGTGGTGTCAACAGGGATGTCATTGAACACTCGCTCAATGTTGATCCATCCTTCGGACCCAGAAAGCAGAGGCTTCAGAAAATGTCTGATGACAAAGCTGAAGGTGCTCGGAATGAAGTGAAAAGACTTCTTAGCGCTGGAGTCATCAGAGAAGTAAAATACCCAGAATGGCTAGCTAACACTGTTATGGTAAAGAAGGCCAATGGTAAATGGAGAATGTGCATCGATTTTACTGATCTTAATAAGGCATGTCCGAAGGATGAGTTTCCATTACTGAGGATAGATTCTCTAGTAGATGCAGCAGCTTCGTCAGAGCTCATGAGTCTACTAGATTGTTATTCAGATTACCATCAAATCTGGATGAAGAAGGAAGATGAGCCAAAAACTAGCTTCATAACCCCCAGTGGTACATATTGTTATCTTCGGATGCCTGAGGGGCTCAAGAATGCTGGAGGAAGCTTCAGCAGAATGACAGCAAAAGTCCTTCATTCCCAGATAGTCAGAAATGTGCTAACATATGTTGATGACATCATAGTAAAAAGCACGAAGCAAGAAAATCACATTTCTGATTTGCAGGAAACATTTGCCAACTTTAGGCAAGTTGGCCTGAAGTTAAATCCAGAAAATGTGTCTTTGGAGTAAAGAAGGGAAAATTCCTTGGTTGTTTAGTTTCAACAAAAGGGATCGAAGCTAATCCAAATAAAATCGAAGCTATTCTTCGGATGGAGCCGCCAAGCACAAAGAAGGGAGCCCAACGGCTAACAGGAAGACTGGCATCTCTGAATCAATTTATATCAAGATCAGCAGAGAGAAATTTACCATTCTTTGAAGTGCTGAAGTCGACCGAAGTCTTTCAATGGGGATCAGCTCAGCAAAAAGCCTTCGAAGAGCTGAAGCAGTATATGATAGACATAACAACGTTAACTCCACCTACGCTAGGGGCTCCTCTGTTATTATATGTGGCAGCTTCGCATTCTGCAGTAAGCGCAGCGCTTGTGCAGGAAAAGCTTGAAGGACAAATCAAAAAGCAAGCCCTAGTATACTTCGTCTCTGAGGTCCTTAGCTTATCAAAGAAAAACTATACAGAATTGGAGAAAGTGTTGTATGCTGTCTTAATGGCCTCCAAGAAGCTTCAGCATTACTTTCAAGCATTCCATATAATTGTTCCTTCTTCACAGCCTTTGAAGGATATTATGAGGAACAGAGAAGCTACTGGAAGAATTGGAAAGTGGGCTACGGAGCTCAATGAATTCACCATTGATTATGTGCATAGATCCTCGATCTAGTCTCAGGCGTTAGCAGACTTCATCGCTGATTGGACGCCAGGGGCTCAGGAAGAAGAAGCAAGTAAAGATGCCGAAGCTTGGACAGTGTTCTGCGACGGTTCCTGGGGAACCTTCGGGGCAGGTGCAGCTGCTGTCTTAGTTGCACCTTCCAAAGTCAAAACATGTTATGCAGTGAAACTTTATTTCAGCTGCACAAATAATATTGCTGAATACGAAGCTTTGCTTTTGGGTCTTTGGAAGTTAAAGGCAATGGGGATAAGAAGGGCAGTTCTTAAAGCCGATTCCCAAGTTATTTCTAGGCATATTGACAAGAGTTGTAGAGCAAGAGATCCAAAGCTTGAGAAATACTTGGATACAGTTCGAAGGCTTGAAGCTTCTTTCGAAGGGTTTTCTGTCAAGAACATTCCATGAGGAGAAAATGAGCACGCTGATCTATTAGCCAAATCAGTGGCACAGGGGTTGCCTTTACCTTTGGAAGTATTCTTTGAAACAATAAGAGCACCTTCGGTGGAACTTCTTGAAAGAGCAGTGCTCAATATATCCCCTGTTCATAGTGAAGATTGGAGAACTGAGATTATATCCTTTCTCCAGGGCAATTGTCTTTCAGATGACGAAGTTTATAATAAGAGAATAGAGGCAAGAGCCCGACCATATGTAATAATAGAAGGGGAGTTATACAAACATGGAGTCTGTTCTCCATTGCTCAAATGTTTATCCAGAGCTGAAGGTATAGAATTGATGAAGGAAATACATGCAGGTCTGTGTGGATCTCACATTGGCTCTAGGCCTTTGCTGGGAAAAGTCTTTCGTCAAGGATTTTATTGGCCGAAGGCAGCTTCGGATGCAGCAGAATTAGTCCAAAAGTGTGAAGGTTGTCAAAAATGTGCAAGAGATCAAAAACAGCCTTCATCTTTGACTCAGCTAATACAGCCCACTTGGCCATTGCAAAGGTGGGGCCTTGATTTGTTAGGCCCACTTCCACCAGCACAAGGAAATTTAAAATATGTTGTGGTGGCGGTAGAGTATTTCTCCAAGTGGATTGAGGCGAAGCCTTTAGCCACAATAACTTCGGTCACCGTTCAGAAGTTTTTCTGGCAAAATATTGTTTGTCGCTTCAGGGTGCCGAAGGCTATTACTGTGGACAACGGAACACAGTTTGATGCTGAAGCTTTCAAAGAGTTCTGTGAACAAATTGGCACGAAGATCCATTTTGCATCGGTTAGACATCCGGAGTCAAATGGACTTGTCGAAAGAGCTAATGGTATTATAATGACAGGAATAATGAAGTTAATCTTCAATCAGCCTAGAGGAAAGTGGCCAGATGAATTGATCAAAGTGGTGTGGAGCCACAACACAACGGTGTCGAGGTCAACAGGCTTTACACCATTCAAATTATTGTTTGGTGACGAAGCAATAACCCCGGAAGAAGCTAAGACAGGATCAATAAGAATAGTGGCTTCGGTAGAGAACGAAGCTGATTATTCTGTGGCAAAAGATGCTATAGAAGGGTTCAGGCTTCAGGCTTTGGAGAACATCAATAAATACCAAGCCGAAACAATAAAATGGCGGGATAGAAAGGTTCGGTTAAAAAATATCAGGCCAGGGCACTTGGTGCTTCGGAGAGTTGCCAACCCAGACACAGTAGGCAAATTACAGTTGAAGTGGGAAGGACCTTTTCTGGTAGTATCTTCGTCAAGACCCAGTTCCTACAGATTGAAGGATATGGACGGCAACGACATTCCTAGATCCTGGAATGCGGATGAGCTTCGGCAATATTATGTGTAGCTTAATGTAATCTTTTTGTTTTTTATTTTTTCTTATGGCACCCTTTTCCTTTCCAAAGGGGGAGAAAGGTTTTTAATGGGGCCATAGCATGTAATTTCTCTTTTTTCTTCTTAATTCAGCTCTACAAGAGCAATATCCCCCAAAGATGTAAATGTAAAAGCTGAGCATGCACCATCGAGTGCAAAGAGAAAAGGAAAACAGGGAGAAGCTCGAAAGACGTCCCTAAGGGGATGCAGAGCACGACGAAGCTACAAAAAGCCGTTCCTAAGGGAGCGCAGTGTAAGTTTTCTGCTCAAAAGTCGTTCCTAAGGGAATGCAGAGCTTACAGCGAAAAGTCAACGTTGATTCCGCCGAAATATAAGGCGAAGCGCGAAAAGTCAACGCGATTCCGCCGAAGTAGAAGGCAAAGAAGTTCAAAAGACGTTCCTAAGGGAATGCAGAACTTACAGCGAAAAGTCAACGCTGATACTCCGAAAAATAAGTGGTGAAGCCGAAAAATAAATGGCAAAGAGACTTTGGTTATTCCTAAGGGAATGAAGGATATGGTTGTGGCTTCGTATGTGTGTGTCTAGACATTCATTTGCACCATACATTACATCATACATTTGCATTCATAAACATTCATTTAGACATACATAGGGTCATCATCGTCATAACACAGGCAGTTACTTCAGCTCTAAAAATAAGGCTTCGGCAAAAAGAAAAAAAGCAGTCTTTATGCTTCGCTGTGTACGAAAAGAAGGGAAGGTGTTTTTCGTCTTCGGCTCAAAAATGCTAATTTCGTTCACACCAAAGCACTTTATACATTGATGGAAAGGTAAGAATATATTACAAGGCATGAACAAAGTTTACAAAGTAAAGATTAATTACATTGTTCTTTACAAAGGTTGTTACAAGGGTTTTTAGAGTTTTTTCTACAGTCATCTATTCAAGCTTCATTAGCATCCATTGAGCTTCGGCTTCGACTTCATCATCCATTAAATTTTGGCTTCGTCTTCTCAATCTTTAGCTTCGGCTTCGGCTTTGTCATCCTGTACGTATTCAAGTATTGTAAGCAAAATTCAAGTTCAAAGGAAGAGATAAGCACAAGGTATGATTTTGTTACCGGCTTAAGATGACTTCGAGCCTCATCACAGCTTTGCTTCGACCACCTTTTGTCCATACCAATTTTATAAATCTATTTGCTATGCTTCGGGCAAGGTTGGGAATATCATCCAGGTCTGCTGGTGATAAGCTAAAATTGGGTCTATTGATAATCTTTCCATGTTCGCAGACCGATTTCAGGAAGGCGACAGCTGTACCCCGAGAAGCTACCAGGGCACAAAAGTCGCCATGTCCAGCTATAACTTCTTCAAGGTCATCAATTTCACCTTCGATATGTTCAAAGGCCCCCGGCAGGTCCTCAGATGAAGGAGTGAATTTTTCGCTGCTGGCTCCAACCGAATAGAAGACTTGCTTCAGCCATTGAACGCATCGATTGCTGAATTCCAGACATTTGTTTTGAAGGCTTGCCAATGACTTTTTCAAATCTGAACTTTTCTGGATCTCGGCTTCAAATTTTGCATTAAGTTTCTGCTTCTCTTATTCGAAGCTTTCTGACTGGGACAGAAGCTTCGTATTCAATTCTGCTATTTTAGCTTCAGCTTCTGCCAATAAGCCTTCGGTTGTCTGAAGCTCGAAGTCTTTCTTTTTAAGAGCAGCTGATTGATCTTTTATCTTGCTTTCTAAGTTTTCAATTATAACTTCCTGTTTTTTATCCTCCAAATCTTGCTGCATCTTCAAAGCCTTACTCAGTAGCATACTCTGCATATAAACAACCTTCATTGGAAAACATCTTCGTTTTTGAAATAATAAAAGTTAAAGAAAAGTTTACCTTGAAATTGGAATAGAATAAACTACCGACGATGTGTTGTCGTCGGTAGCGGCTAATATCTGTTTCGAGCTTCGGGAAGCCAATACTCATTGATAGAGTACCGATAACCTTCGCTCCGGTCTCGTCATGAATGCAGCCCAATTTTTCGTCATCAATGCCACCGAAGAGAAGCGCTCCCGACTGATATCCGCAAGACATAGCATATTCTTTTAGCTCCTCTTTTTCAGCCTTTGTTAGCTCGTGTCCAACTAAGTTTTGAAAGTTAAAAATTTCATCTTCCGAAGTGTCTTCGGCTATTTCTTTCTCCTTCCCGGGTTCTGGGGTCGTAGTTTCTTCGGTGGCTGCAGCAGCCTCTTCTGCAGCCATGTTTTGCAGTATCTTATCAATATCGGTAATCGTGCACTCTAAATGAGTATCTTCGGCAGCGGAAACTTCGGTAGCCGTGGCTTCTGCAGGTACAGCTTCGGTGGCTGTCGTGCTCTCAACAGCTGGCGCCTTCAGAGCTAAACCTCCTGGCGGTGTCCCTTCGATGACTTCTGTCACTGTAATGATTCTTTGCTTCTTTGGCTTAGCTGCCTTCTTTGTTTTCGCGGGCTCCTTTTCCTTCTAAAAAAGCTTCGTCAGATGTGGCCCCAGTGGACTTAGCTTGACAGGCAAAGATTCAGTCATTACCTTTAAAATTTCTTCCACGTCGGTGGTAGAGGGTGTTGCAACAGTTTCTTCTTCTTCGTCAATTGCCTTCTGCTTCGGAGCTGTAACTTTTCTCTTCTTCAAAGCATCTGTTTTTGGCTCAAGCTTCAGCTTTTTCTCTTTCAATTGTTTTTCATCATCTTTGTTTAGAACGCCAACCACTCTTTTTCTTTTTTGCCCTTCGGCATCCTTGTCTAACCGCTCGTAGTCGGGATACTCAAAGTTTAGAGCATCCATTACCCGGTTCAACCTTCGCTTCGGGCGGGTGCCGAAGGCCGAAGTCATTAGTTGATCTTGTTTTTTGGAGTAGTTGCCGAGAATATCATTGCACATTGCTTCGATCGTGTCCAGCCACTCTTGGCAGGGCACTTTGAAATGTTTCTTGAATTTATAATGGTAAGGCAACCGAACAAATTCTCCCTTCTTCTTTTCCCCCTTCAGTTTCGGCATGTCCCACTCCTTCAAAGTTGGGAACACTCTGAAAGCCAAAAATTCTTGCACTAAGTCCCTAGTGCCGATATGATATGCAATAACTCGAAATTCAGCCAGGGCAATTTGGCTTGGACTCCCTAGTGTCATGTTGCACTGCGGTCTGGTCTCTTCGAAGATCAATTCTAGCGGACTCTGGACCAGGTCCTCCTTATCTTTGTCAACTTTGACATAGAACCACTCAGACTTCCAGCCAGCCGGCCACTTGCTTCGGTAGCTAATCACTAGAAATTTTGTGGTCTTGCGATAGGCAAAATTGTAGCAGCCAAAATTTTCATGTAGCCCATCTCCTCTAGCTTTCGTCTGATAATGGAGCTCGTGCACTTGGCAGAAGCCTTCGCCAAATGGTTCCACCCCTTGTCTTCGGAGAGCCCAGATGTAAACGCTAAGCCGGACAATAGCGTTGGGAGTTAGCTGATGAAGGTAGATCCCAAACTTCTTCAATACAACAGCGATCATCTTGTTCAAAGGAAATCTTAAGCCAACCTTAAAGAAACTCTTGAAGACTACCACTTCATCCTTCCCTGGTTTCGGAGTGGTCTCTTCCCCACCAAAACGAACCAGCTCTTTCTTCGCTTCACTGAAATAGCCCAATTTCAACAGCTTAGGCAAGTCATCTTTAGAGATGGTAGATTTTCCGAAATCCAGGTGACTGGGTTTACTTGGCACCGCGCTGTAATCATCTTCAGACTCAGTCTCCTCAACATCAGCCTGTTCTGTTTCAGCGGCAGGTGTCTCCTCCGATGCTACTAGCCCCGAGCGCTTCATTACTTCGGAGATTGGAGCAGTTTCAGCACCTTCGGTTTCCTCACCGTCGTGCGTAACCCTAGCCGTGGAACGTACTCTGGCCATTTGATGATTGAATTTCTTGTTTTTTGAAGTTGAAAATTTTTCTTTATCTTGCCGAAGCTTTTTCTTGCTACGAAGCTTGAGCAAAGTAAAAAGCTTCGGTTGAGGATGCAACAAACAAGCTTCGAATTTGGTCAATATTTTGGTAGCAAAACAGTGCAATAGCAATGAATGCTGTGGCAACTTCACACCTACCCGTCTGTTTATATAGTGTTGCAGGTGGGAAGGTAAATCGCTAAAGTCTTCCGCACCGGACAAACAGCTGCCCACACTCACTGAACGGTGGGCCACACGGTCCGAGAAGGTGAATCTCCAGGGCGTGCGTAACTGCTGCAAGAAGGGGCCACCTCACGCCCGGATTATTTTAATCGTTTCTCGCCAACGAGCTCAGGGAAGGTGTTTTTCGGATCTTCGGCATCCCGAAGCCTAGAAGATTTTTTCACGGATCAAGCTCGTTACGAAAAATGATCTGACACCGCGAAGGGGCTACTGTTGGGGGTATGCTTCGTAGCCGAAGATCCTAAAGGGAGAAGAGCACCTTCGGCAGATCTCTCAGAAGCAGCACTGAAGCCATCACTTATAAAGCTTCGACACAGTGACGGATCTCAAGACGAAGGGCTAAACCGACTTAAAGATGAAATGACCTAAGGACTCATGATGTTTTGTGCCAGTATTGTAGTCGACTGTAAAGGGCATAAATGTAATTTTGCACAGGCTGCATCATGTGCCTATAAATAGATGAACAGTACCCCAGTACTGTTCACGCTGACTTGGCATTTCACTTTTGCGTCGCGTTTGTACTCTAACCACCTTTCAAGCCGAAGGTACATTTGTAATTTGATATCATTTTTATTTTTCCATAATGACGAAACAGAAATGAGTGGATATGTGTCACACCCGGATTTCGGGGGCACCAAGACCCGGGCGCGAACATAAACACCAGGTATGCTGGGACCAAGTCTCACACATATGATGTATAGTGGCACAGGATCGAATGTCACATCTTTACTATATAATAGGAGTTCTATACAAAATAAATGATTACATTAAAAGAAGACAACGGTCCAGCAACCCAAAGTTGACTGGGAGACGACGACCTAGACCTCTCACGAACACATCGCAGCATCCTCCATGCGCCTCATCCTGTGGTACCTGTTCTTGACCTGTGGGGTGTGTGAGACAGCAAGAGTGAGCTCACATACGTTCATCGCTCAACAAGTTGTGGGGAATAATGTGCATGAACTCGCCAAAGGTGGGAGCTCACGTGAAGTGTAAGGCTTACCAAAGAAGATGGTTAGAGCTGGGCATTGCTTTTAAAGTTGGTCAAAGTTTTATTAGCAATTACTAAGTATAAGTAAATACCAACCCAGTTAAATAGTAGAACAAAAGTAACAACTTCACCTGCGATGCAATGCATATGACAAATTGAATTTAGTTCCATAATTTAATCATGTGAGGGTCCGAGCTGCTCATGACCGTGAGCACGGCTAGTATACTAGTTTTACACTCTGCAGAGGTTGCGCATCTTTACCCACAAGTCGTGTATCCCATGTCGCCAGGGTTTGCAAGGCCCTTAGACACTACCGAGGTGAATGGCTAGGGATCCACTACGAGGCCTTTACAAAGTTCCACTAGCTTCCGAAAACCCGCTACAGTTTATAGGAAGTTCCAATGCAGGAATCCCTTGCAGGACCGCCATCGCAGCAAAATCCTCCCGAGGGCCTCCCTACACTGACCACTCCCCTACTGCCCTTGCCCCTTTCGGGTAAGGTAGTCTTCCACTAGCTTTCCTAATTAATCAGCCAAGGGGTCCCATTCCTCCCTTGTGGTAGCACTGTTTTCCCGGGTGGTTCTCCATGTTCCAATTAACATAATGATCTTATCATGAACAGTAAATAACAACTGATAATAAAAGTATAATCATGAATAAAGTGTATCTTCATACCCAAAACCACATAAAGCACTAGCAAGTACTACCCAAAAAGGTTCAGTGGTAAACAAGGTATAAAGATAATCAAACTAGGGTAACCTATTGGGTCCCATCAAAATTAACCTATGCAGATCATTATGATTAATTAGAACATGAGTGGGTAAAAAGAAGTGATCAAGGGCACAACTTGCCTTCAATGAGCTCCTGCTCAGCTATCACTACTTGTTGAACCTCAGATTCCACAGTGGCTTGCTCGTCTACTCGCATCAATACAATACATACATAGCATAGCATAAATTAACATCACATCAAACATGCAAAATACATGTTAATAATCTACATGATGAAATATGATCACAGGAACAAGAATTATTAATTTTGGAGTTATAGATTTTAAGTTATGAATTTTCAAAGGTTTTATGTGTTTAAAATGGATTAAGTGAGAGATTAAATTTCTAATTGTTTTCATGACAAAACAGAGGTTCTAGGTGGTAGAGAATAAAATTACAAAATTTTAGAAAGTGGAATGGATTAATTTGGACTAAAAATGGATTTTCTATGATTTAAACAAGTTCTAGCATTTATTTATCTATTAAAAATCCATTTATAAATTATTTTCTCTGTTTTATAATACTCTGGACTGGGCCTCAAATACAGAGAAAACCAGGGGCATTAGCGCAAAATAACCCAGACACAGGTTTCCCACGCGTTGGACGGCGGGTTCATTTCGGTGAAACCCAGGGGCTCTTTACGAAGATTGCCACGGCGAAGGGGTATTCTCAGATCTCGGTCGTCCGATCTGTTTTCAAGGGACATGATTAGATCGGCGTATTATGCGAACCGGTATATGTTGACGACCGCACGATCCCGGATCTACGGGTAAGATTTTAAGTGGGCGAGATTAAACAGTGACCGCTCGATCCAAACCTACGGCCTAGATCTGCCTGCACGAAGGGGTACGTGATGACATAATTCCGTCCCTCCATTGTTGAACCAACGATCGCGAAGCCTTTTAGCCGAATGGTATGCCTAGCCCGATCCGAGCCGTTAGCGGCTAGATCAACGGCTGTCACAGCGTCATCCACCCCGACGATGCCCAGGCACCACCGCCCACTGGACACGGTGGTGAAGTCCGGCGAGCACGCTCGGAAGTGCCCCCCATAGCACACCCCCGAATGTAAACTGACCCAAAACAAAGAGGAGGAGCGAGTGAACTCGATAGGAACTTACCTACCAGTGCTATGGGCAGGAGAGGTGTCGCTCCACGGCAAAGGGCGGATCCGCGGCAACCCGCGACTTCGGCAAGAAATTCCCAGTGCAATGCATGCCAATCGAGTCCGGCGAGGCCACGAGCACCATCCTAGTGACGAGTTGAAGCTCCCAGACCCAATGCTAGGACCCCGCAGCAGGTGTACGTACGTGTCCCCTGGGGCGGCTTCCCCTCTATCCTTCTCCCCTCCGCCTCCGACGAGGTTCGCCCGGGGTGGGACTGGCTCCTGTTCTTGTAAGCGAGGCGCGACGATACTTATACCCCAAAGTCTGAGTGCGAACCACCCACAAGATTCCCGACACTGGCGGCCATGGTCAACTCCGACCGACAGGCGTTCTGTTACTAGAGAAATCGGGGGAGGTTCGTTGCAACAAATTCGGTCTCGATAAGAGGTTTCTGGGTAAGGGGGGAGATAGCCAGCGCCTGGACCCTCACGGTAGGGTGACCACCCGAGGCTGAGAAGCAGTCCAAGGCCGGCGGCTGTAGGAATTCGTTTTCGGTGAGGACTGAGGAGGAAGAGGAATAGTGGAGGCGCGGGTCCCACACGCAGAGAAGGTAGGGTGCAGCTGGGTGGAGGGAGTATGGGTCACGCAGGAGTGAATGAGTGAATGGGCCGAAAACGACGTCTACAACCCATGACGCCATTCTTCCTTTTTCTTTTTGATTTTAATTTCTGTTTTTCTCTACTCATCATTCATTTGAATTTAATTTTTTTGAATTCAACTTTAAGTGTAAATTCAATTTCATATTAACTATGCAATTTGGTCACACCATCATGTGGTGGAGTTAATTAATAATATTATTTTATATTGAATAACATTTCTCTCCTACCTTCTCTATTTTTATTATATTTTAATTCATTTTATTGTTATTCTTATTAAGTGCACAGAAAAACAAAACTCATCATGATGCACAATTTAATGGCATGTCCTTTATTAAGTATTTGTTTTTTTTTAAATGAGGTGTTCACATGAGATAATAAATAGGGACAACACACATATATAAAGGAATATAATTTTCTCCTTTTAGACTTTTCTTACAAAGTGGGTATTACAAATCCTACCCCCTTAAAAAGAATCTCGTCCTCGAGATTTGTAAGAGGGTGCATAACCATGTTACCTCAAACATATGCACAGACAAAATCTCAGCATGATGCATAATTTTATTAGCAACACATACGGTCAATTAGACCTTTTTATTCCTCCTAAAATAGTATCAACCACTAACTAAGTAGCATTTAACTAAAATAGTAATATATATATATATGTTTATGTAGCTTGGTGGGGCTGGTGGTGGTGTTGGAGGTAGTGGGTGATTAGGAGGGCATGGGTAAGTCATTTTATTATGTTGGATGAAAATGGGTAGGTTAGGGCAAGAATAGCCTAAGGTAAGAAAGTTTCCGGTGAGGAAGAACTTCGTGTTGGGTGGTAATGCATCTGAAGATCGAGTTTGACTTATCTCCTCCCTTGACGGGGTTGATCTTTCCTCCTCCGGTCTTGGTCTCATTGATTCGCGGTGAGTACATATCATCGGGGTTGGGGAATATGGTTAGGATAGATATGGATGAGATAGACTACAGGATGTTGGTCAAAAGTTTGGATAGTCCAGTTATGTAATTCATCATGACTCCAGTGGTTGAGTTGGATCTTTTTGCTCATGGTTGTTATTCTAGAGTGGGATAAATATGCTAATTAGGGCAAGATGAATTCATAAGGATAGGGTATCATCTTTTGAGGTCAGTTAGATCTATCTTTTCACGATAAGATGGATCTATTAAAGTAATAAAGTATCTTTTAAGATAAGATAGATTTATCAAACTAGATATATTTTAATTAGGATAAGTTAGGATCTTTTGGGATAAGATGGATATATGAGTGTAGGATAGAATCTTTTAAGATGAGATGGATCTAGTAAGATAAGAGAGAATCTTATAAGATACGATGAATCTATTAAGATATGAGAGAGTCTTTTAAGATTAGAGGGATCTCTATGAGATAGATACATTTTAATGGAGGATAATCTAAGTTGTTTAGTTTTCTTATGAGTTCTATTTATGCATATACTTATATGCAGATGTAATTGTGGACATTACTCCACAACCCATCACACTCAATCAAAGATCCAAATCAGACAAATATCATAAGAACAAACATTCAAGTACATAGATAAAAAATAGTTTTTGTTTTTGTTCCTAAGAGTAGGTCTTCTATTCCTAAAGGTAACTTTAGGCATAGGATTTCAAAGTGTGAAATCCAAATTTGTCTTTAAAAGGAAAAGGTAAGGATAATCAGAGTAAAGCGGAAATAGATGAGAAAAGATTAAGAAAAGTTTAGAAAGAATCAGAGTAGAAAAAGGTAAGTAGACAATGGTTGCCCAGTTCTATATAGGTTTCGTCCTACAGTCAACATTCCTCTGATACCACTTCTGTCACACCCAGATTTCGGGGGCACCAAGACCCGGGCGCGAACATAAACACCAGGTATGCTGGGACCAAGTCTCACACATATGATGTATAGTGGCACAGGATCGAATGTCACATCTTTACTATATAATAGGAGTTCTATACAAAATAAATGATTACATTAAAAGAAGACAACGGTCCAGCAACCCAAAGTTGACTGGGAGACGACGACCTAGACCTCTCACGAACACATCGCAGCATCCTCCATGCGCCTCATCCTGTGGTACCTGTTCTTGACCTGTGGGGTGTGTGAGACAGCAAGAGTGAGCTCACATACGTTCATCGCTCAACAAGTTGTGGGGAATAATGTGCATGAACTCGCCAAAGGTGGGAGCTCACGTGAAGTGTAAGGCTTACCAAAGAAGATGGTTAGAGCTGGGCATTGCTTTTAAAGTTGGTCAAAGTTTTATTAGCAATTACTAAGTATAAGTAAATACCAACCCAGTTAAATAGTAGAACAAAAGTAACAACTTCACCTGCGATGCAATGCATATGACAAATTGAATTTAGTTCCATAATTTAATCATGTGAGGGTCCGAGCTGCTCATGACCGTGAGCACGGCTAGTATACTAGTTTTACACTCTGCAGAGGTTGCGCATCTTTACCCACAAGTCGTGTATCCCATGTCGCCAGGGTTTGCAAGGCCCTTAGACACTACCGAGGTGAATGGCTAGGGATCCACTACGAGGCCTTTACAAAGTTCCACTAGCTTCCGAAAACCCGCTACAGTTTATAGGAAGTTCCAATGCAGGAATCCCTTGCAGGACCGCCATCGCAGCAAAATCCTCCCGAGGGCCTCCCTACACTGACCACTCCCCTACTGCCCTTGCCCCTTTCGGGTAAGGTAGTCTTCCACTAGCTTTCCTAATTAATCAGCCAAGGGGTCCCATTCCTCCCTTGTGGTAGCACTGTTTTCTCGGGTGGTTCTCCATGTTCCAATTAACATAATGATCTTATCATGAACAGTAAATAACAACTGATAATAAAAGTATAATCATGAATAAAGTGTATCTTCATACCCAAAACCACATAAAGCACTAGCAAGTACTACCCAAAAAGGTTCAGTGGTAAACAAGGTATAAAGATAATCAAACTAGGGTAACCTATTGGGTCCCATCAAAATTAACCTATGCAGATCATTATGATTAATTAGAACATGAGTGGGTAAAAAGAAGTGATCAAGGGCACAACTTGCCTTCAATGAGCTCCTGCTCAGCTATCACTACTTGTTGAACCTCAGATTCCACAGTGGCTTGCTCGTCTACTCGCATCAATACAATACATACATAGCATAGCATAAATTAACATCACATCAAACATGCAAAATACATGTTAATAATCTACATGATGAAATATGATCACAGGAACAAGAATTATTAATTTTGGAGTTATAGATTTTAAGTTATGAATTTTCAAAGGTTTTATGTGTTTAAAATGGATTTAAGTGAGAGATTAAATTTCTAATTGTTTTCATGACAAAACAGAGGTTCTAGGTGGTAGAGAATAAAATTACAAAATTTTAGAAAGTGGAATGGATTAATTTGGACTAAAAATGGATTTTCTATGATTTAAACAAGTTCTAGCATTTATTTATCTATTAAAAATCCATTTATAAATTATTTTCTCTGTTTTATAATACTCTGGACTGGGCCTCAAATACAGAGAAAACCAGGGGCATTAGCGCAAAATAACCCAGACACAGGTTTCCCACGCGTTGGACGGCGGGTTCATTTCGGTGAAACCCAGGGGCTCTTTACGAAGATTGCCACGGCGAAGGGGTATTCTCAGATCTCGGTCGTCCGATCTGTTTTCAAGGGACATGATTAGATCGGCGTATTATGCGAACCGGTATATGTTGACGACCGCACGATCCCGGATCTACGGGTAAGATTTTAAGTGGGCGAGATTAAACAGTGACCGCTCGATCCAAACCTACGGCCTAGATCTGCCTGCACGAAGGGGTACGTGATGACATAATTCCGTCCCTCCATTGTTGAACCAACGATCGCGAAGCCTTTTAGCCGAATGGTATGCCTAGCCCGATCCGAGCCGTTAGCGGCTAGATCAACGGCTGTCACAGCGTCATCCACCCCGACGATGCCCAGGCACCACCGCCCACTGGACACGGTGGTGAAGTCCGGCGAGCACGCTCGGAAGTGCCCCCCATAGCACACCCCCGAATGTAAACTGGCCCAAAACAAAGAGGAGGAGCGAGTGAACTCGATAGGAACTTACCTACCAGTGCTATGGGCAGGAGAGGTGTCGCTCCACGGCAAAGGGCGGATCCGCGGCAACCCGCGACTTCGGCAAGAAATTCCCAGTGCAATGCATGCCAATCGAGTCCGGCGAGGCCACGAGCACCATCCTAGTGACGAGTTGAAGCTCCCAGACCCAATGCTAGGACCCCGCAGCAGGTGTACGTACGTGTCCCCTGGGGCGGCTTCCCCTCTATCCTTCTCCCCTCCGCCTCCGACGAGGTTCGCCCGGGGTGGGACTGGCTCCTGTTCTTGTAAGCGAGGCGCGACGATACTTATACCCCAAAGTCCGAGTGCGAACCACCCACGAGATTCCCGACACTGGCGGCCATGGTCAACTCCGACCGACAGGCGTTCTGTTACTAGAGAAATCGGGGGAGGTTCGTTGCAACAAATTCGGTCTCGATAAGAGGTTTCCGGGTAAGGGGGGGAGATAGCCAGCGCCTGGACCCTCACGGTAGGGTGACCACCCGAGGCTGAGAAGCAGTCCAAGGCCGGCGGCTGTAGGAATTCGTTTTCGGTGAGGACTGAGGAGGAAGAGGAATAGTGGAGGCGCGGGTCCCACACGCAGAGAAGGTAGGGTGCAGCTGGGTGGAGGGAGTATGGGTCACGCAGGAGTGAATGAGTGAATGGGCCGAAAACGACGTCTACAACCCATGACGCCATTCTTCCTTTTTCTTTTTGATTTTAATTTCTGTTTTTCTCTACTCATCATTCATTTGAATTTAATTTTTTTGAATTCAACTTTAAGTGTAAATTCTATTTCATATTAACTATGCAATTTGGTCACACCATCATGTGGTGGAGTTAATTAATAATATTATTTTATATTGAATAACATTTCTCTCCTACCTTCTCTATTTTTATTATATTTTAATTCATTTTATTGTTATTCTTATTAAGTGCACAGAAAAACAAAACTCATCATGATGCACAATTTAATGGCATGTCCTTTATTAAGTATTTGTTTTTTTTAAATGAGGTGTTCACATGAGATAATAAATAGGGACAACACACATATATAAAGGAATATAATTTTCTCCTTTTAGACTTTTCTTACAAAGTGGGTATTACAATATGTAATTATTTATCCTATCTTTTACATTTCATATGATTTCCTCTTCATCATTATATATTATGTTGCCGAAGGTATGTCCTTCATAACCTTCGTCCGAAGATCATTATATCCCAAGGGAAATAATGTTTCGAAGGACGAAGGACCTTAAAGTTTAACATTTTTTGTGTTGCCTTGTTCTTAATTTATAGCACTTGAGAACAAGTCCACAACAGTAGTATATTTGGGGGTGTCTCTAGAGTATACCTTCTTCGTTTTGCTCTCCTTAGCCATTAGGCATTTGTGGCCGACATTGGGGAAGAGAAGCCATTTGTTGACGGCGATGTTGGCAGCGTCCTCGTCGGAGGAGAAGTCGGTGGAGCTCTCGTCGGAGTCCCATTCCCGCCCCATGTGTGCCTCGCCACCCTTATTTTAATACCTTTTTCTCCATCTTCTTCCCTTTCTTGTCGTCGTCCCTATCACTTTCACTTGTATATGGACATTTAGCAATAAAGTGACCGGACTTACCACACCTATAGCACACCCACTTGGAACGGGGTTTGTAGTCCTTCCCCTTCCCTTGTTTGAGGATTTGTCTAAAGCTCTTGATGATAAGAGCATCTCCTCGTTGTCGAGCTTGGAGGTGTCGATTGGGAGTATACTTGGTGTAGACTCTTACTTCTTCTCTTCCTTTGCTTTGAATGCAACGAGTTGCACCTCGAGTGTGGAGGTGGTGCCTTGCTCCAAGTTGACAATATGATTGGAGTCTTTGATCATAAGTTCAAAGCTAACAAACATGCCAATTACTTCCTCGGAGGACATCTGTTTGTATCTAGGATCTCCACGAATTAATTGAACTTCAGTAGGATTATGAAAAACAAGAGATCTTTGAATAACCTTGACCATTTCATGGTCATCCCATTTGGTGCTCCCGAGGTTGCGCACTTGGTTGACCATTTTTTGAGCCGGTTGTACATAGCTTGTGGCTCCTCTCCTTTATTGAGGACGAATTGACCGAGCTCTCCCTCGATCGTCTCTCGCTTGGTGATTTTGGTCACCTCATCCCCTTCATGCGTCGTTTTGAGGACATCCCAAATTTCTTTGGCATTTTCAACCCTTGTACCTTATTATACTCCTCTCGACACAAGTAGGCAAGGAGTATAGAAGTTGCTTGGGAATTAAAATGCCTTATTTGGGTGGCCTCATTGGAGTCATAATCCTCATCGCCCACCTGTGGTGCTTGCGCTCCAAACTCAACAATATCCCATATGCTTTCATGGAGTGAGGTTAGATGGTGCCTTATTTTATCACTCCACATATAATAATCTTCACTATCAAAATATGGTGGTTTGCCTAGGGGTACCGAAAGTAAAGGAGCACGTTTGGGAATGCGAGGATAGCGAAGAGGCATCTTACTATACTTCTTGCGCTCTTGGCGTTTCGAGTGGTAGACTCGGTGCCGGATGTGGAAGGTGATGAAGAGTCGGTCTCATAGTAGACCACCTTCTTCATTTTCTTTTTCTTCTTGTCACCCTTCCTATGTGACTTGATGGAGGAAGCAGATTCCTCTTTGTGCTTGTCGCCGGCCTCCTTTGACGGAGTCCATTCATCGTTTTCCTTCTCGAGCCTTCGGGCTTTTCGCCGGTGACCATCTTCCTCTTGGCGTGTTCTCCCGACATCACTTCGAGTTGTTAGACTCTAATGAAGCACCGGGCTCTGATACAAATTGAAAGTCGCCTAGAGGGGGGTGAATAGGCGAAACCTGAAAATTATAAACTTTGAACACGCACTTTACCCAAGGTTAGGGTTAGAAATAAATAAGCGTGAATTTGGAGTGTGGAAGATTATTCTTCTTGCTATGAGTTGCTCAATCAATGCAGATAACTTTGGGAGCCAACTCAAACCAATATGAGCAAGAGAACTTTAGAGAGCGAGAGGAGAGGTGAGAAACAAATCTCAAGGTGAAGATCAACACAACGACGATTTGTTTCCTGAGGTTTGGTTCAAAAGAACCTACTCCCCGTTGAGAAGGCCACAATGGCCGGATCTATTTCAACCTTTTCCCTCTCTCAATCAGTCACTTAGACCGGTCGAGTGCTTCTTCTCAATCACAAGGTTCACTAAGACCCCGCAAGGATCACCACATGATTAGGTGTCTCTTGCTTGCTTTACAAAACACTTAGAAGGTTTTAGAAGATGAAGAAGGCACGATTACGAAAACCAAGCAACAAGAGTGGCAGATAAGACACGGATCACACTCTCTCAAGTCACTAAGCACTAATGATCACTTGTGTTAATTATGGGACTTGTAGAGATTGGAAGCTTTGAATGTGTCTTGGAATGAATTGCTAGCTCATGTATTGAATGTGAATGAGTAGAGTGCTTGAATGATCTGAATGGAGGTGGTTGAGGTTGTATTTATAGCCTCCAACCACTTCCTAGCCGTTGCTCCTTTTCTGCCGACCACGGACGGTCCGCGCCCCTGGTCCGAACGGTTCGCCCCTGCACATCAACGGCTGAAATCGCAACAGTTAGCAGTAATAGCTATATCAGCGGCTATAGTGCATTTAATGCTTCGTCAGATGTTAGATAAAGCAGTCGCGGACGGTTCGGACGTGCACCCCGGACGTTCTGCGAGGACGCTAAGAATGAATTTTACCGAACCCGTCACCTTCGGGTTTTCTGGTTTTACAACGACCGGACGGTCCGCGCTAGGTCTCGAACGGTGCTCGCTTCTCCTTCAGACGGTCCGTAGTGTTAACGTATGTTTTTGTAGAGTTCCTGTCTGAGGCCCACCCTAGTGTCGTGGACGGTCCGCGTATATGTGTTTTTCCAAAAAGCTTCTCCTGTCCGGAATAATCTACGGTATTCCGAACAGTCGACTTAGAATAGTTGTAGATGAACTTATCCACCTGACAAATGATCAATTTGGGCAAACTAGTTAGTCCATAAGGTTTGTGATGGTCGTCAAACACCAAAATCGATTAAGAAAATATTGATGCCATTTTCCTTTCAATTTGTTATGGCCTAACTCTGTCGCTGTCACAACAGGGACTATTCAATGATGACAATTTATATTTGAAGTCGTGTAGGTATGTTGTATGTGATATGATGTGCACTAAACTGTCTAATTGACCACTGACTCTGTTTTATGCATGTGCTTTAAGCGCTCGGTCTCCTTAAGCCGCAAAGTTGCTAACCGAGAAGGTAATCATAGGCGGTCTCTTTTGAGTTTAGAAGAGTTTATGGTGTTTGTGATACGTCATAAAGTATTAAAGTTCGTGTACCTAACAACTTTGTGAAAATTAAACGAAAGGAAAAGCCAGCTCTTGATCAGCTATACGCAGGGATCCACCTGGCCACCGTTACATTACTCCACCAGTACAATGCCCATACGTTACGACGACGCAGAGTCATATTTGATGGTATTAGTTGGGATAGAACAGGCTCTACCAGCAGTACAATGTTTGAACGACACGCGAGAGGCCGAGAGACCAGTAAACCAGTGTGGCGAACCCTCTAAAAATACCTATAAAAAGATAAATTTAATATTAAAGTGAACATGGTTCACGTACCAGATATTAAACTGATAAGTACAAATATTACACTATCTTAGCCAAAAGGTCGAAAAAGGTATGAGTTGAAAAGAAGACCGACCCCTTTTTTATGGCTCCACGATCGGTCGTGCTGTTTCAGTTAGAGGAGTGGTACTGTGTGTGGGAATGCTAGGCTACGTGCGGCTTGCTGTTATATTAGGTTTGGTTGGTTTCTTAAGATCCATCTGTAGAGTAATGTCCTATAGCGGAGAGAGATAGATCTACATGCTTCACGCATGAGGCACGATGTATGAAAAGTGTGCTTTAGATTACGTTCAACGGTCCCCACCAACCTTCCCCTCCCTTTGGTGTGGTGGATATAGATCCACGCGAGCGCATTCATCGGTCACCTCTACATCTGCTACATTACAAGCGGTGAGCACAGTATAACACCAGAACAAGGGAGCGTTGTGTAGCTAGTGGCAGACCCAACTACTACACTTAGGGTGTGCTAAAAAATATAAAAAAAGAAACAAAAAAAAGTGATTAATAAGACTCGAACCTTGACTGTCAATTTTAAAAGATAGTACTCACACCACTATATAGACTATTGTTATATGATCTTAGGGTGTGCCATGACCCATATGGACCACTCACTGCCCCTATGTGTAGCCCCTTACCTCGATTTTTGTGCACATAGGTATTTGATAGTTGAGAAAAAATCGTAATAGATAATAAATAGGTAGCGAAAATCTCTACTACTATTATGTGACTAGTGTAGGCGTCCACACAGCCTTTGGTGCACTTTCTGCCTCGCGCGCCCCGCGGCCGCACCCCGCCTCGCATCCCGTCGACAGCCCGTCGATCCGTCGATCCGCCTCCCCCTTCCTCTAATCACGCGCCCCCTGCCCAGCCGATCCGCGGCTGCTGCCCCCTGTCCCGCCGATCCGCCGCTGCCGCCACCCTGTCCCACCGATCTGCAGCTGTCGTCTCCCCCAACCCCTAATCACGCGCGTCTCGCTCCTGCCGATCCACGGATCGGCTCTGCTCCGCCCTTCCATAATCAAGCACGGATCTACTCCCTGCTTTCTTCCTTCCCGTTCCTGCTCGTCGCCTCTTGAAAGCCAGGAGGACCCTCGCCTCCCCCTCCGCGCGTGCGTGGCAGCTATGGCGATGGACGACCTCGCGGGCGCCTCCTCCTCCTCCTCCATGGCGGCGGCCTCCTCCTCCCCGTACGGCTGGTAGGCGGTGCCATACCCCAAGCGCAACTGCAGCCGCCCCGCGCCACGACGCCTGATCTGGCGCTGCAGTCCAACGGCAAGCCTGGCGGCGTCTTCGATGTCGCCGAGAAGCTCTCCCAGGAGGGAGGTCAAGAAGCCTAAGAAGCCACCGTCGCGCGTGGCCTCCGCGGGGCGTGCTTCCGGCCGGCGGTGACGGCGGACGGCGACGACGACGGCTCACCCTTCCCCACCGTGGCCACCGGATCCAGCACATGCGCGCCTGCGCATCCACAGCGCGAACGCCCGGAATGGAGCAGCGCGCGTCCATGTACCCACCGGAGACCGGTCCATTCACCACCGCAGTCCCCCACCCTCATTATCCTCGCGTCCCCCCGTCGCTACACAGTGTCAATGAGTGAGAAGGTGAAGGGTCAGTACGGGGCGGGTGACGCCGTGGAGGTACATAAACCACTTCGATTTGGTCAACAAATCCTGAAATTTCATCTGTCGTGCTGCGAATTCGAGCTCTGCCAAATTAAAGCTGAGTTTCAATGTGATGACTAAAAATCTGACTAAGATATTTTTATACATGTGCTCATATCCTTGCTTAAAAGTGTATGTAGGTGCAAACAACTAATCACTTTTACTACTCAGATTTACAACGTGTATACATGTTTTTATTTTCCCAGTCTAGAAACAACTATTTTGTGCAGCTGACAAATAATGGCATGCTACAATCCTGCCAAGTTGCCACCAATTTAGCTACCACCGTGATTACTTGTAAGTTGTGGTTGGTACTAACAGTGAAACCGAGTCTCCTATAATTCACTTTACAATTCGTTTTTCTCTGTCAACAAGAGATATCCTGGTTTTGAAAGAGGCCAAAGCTGACATGGTCTGGTTCATTGTTGCAGATTATGAATATTTGCGGTCCATGCCTTTGGGGACTGTCCTGTATGCTACGCAGGACTGGAGCTAGGAGTCTAGGTCACCTCACTCTTACTTTGATCCTTGTATTGCTTACTAAAAGCTAAAAATGGGAAAAGTGGAAGGTCGCTAGGGAGTACTAAAATACAGTTGTGTCCAATAACTGTACTACTGATAGCCATTTCATGATCTTTGTTCTAACCGATCCACTTCTCCCGGCTTGATGGAGCACCTGACGGAGCTCGCTCACAGGTACCAAACGGTCTTCTGATTCTTAGGCAAAACATCACAGATGCAAGAACTACTCTCCAGGTACAAAAACCATATTTTTCTTTCTTTAGTGTTTATATTATTTAAATACTGAGCTTCATGTTCTGTTTTGGATGTAAGCTCTTCTTAATATTTTATACTAGATTCTGTATTGCTGGAGGTATCTTCAAGTACAACAAGCAAATAAGAATATATATATATATATATATCCATTTAAGCAAAAAATTAGCTTCATTGACACAAGGGGCCGTGAACTAGAGGCCGAAAAGAGAGTTGGGGCTGTTGGATTTACTGCATGGCAAGTTGGAGAAAGCTGCTACAACCCAAACTGCCTTCTCTTTTCTGTGACTTGTACAATGTAAATTAGACTGGCAATTATAGTTACTTGGAAGGTACTGGTATATTTTTCTTCCTTTCAGTTGTTGGTATCTAATAATTCATTTGTTCCTTTCCTTTTGCTCTCTCCTTTTGATGTGGCACATGATAATTATCAGACTATTAGTGGAGATCTGATGTTCTTTACATTAACCAGATCCAAAAACATCAGTCTAATGTTTCAGTATTGCTCATGTAGAAGAATGGTGAACACTAGAAGGTTGTGGAGTCCTAAAGACAAGCAAGCCTGGGTCCATGATAGATTTGATGAGATGGATATGCATGATTTTCATGGTGACAATGTAAGTTTTATGTTTTCTTATTTTGTATAAATAAAAGTACACTCGACATATTTTTGAATCACTTGCTAATTAGGGTAATTGTACCTCAGTGAGGCATCGTTTTCAAACATTGAAAATGATGTATCTGGTTGGAACAAGGATGTAATGGTGCTTTTCAGCAACTCTTGGTGTGGATTTTGACAGCGAGTAGAGCTGGTGGGGTGAGTTACACCGATCATTTAAGAGTTTTTCAAGCTATTCAGATTTTGTATCTGCAAATGCTCATGGTGTCCCCAATGAAGGTAATACCTGAATTACTTATACTATTAGCTGACCGCTTAAATTTTCATTTTTATCTTTAGAAATCAATGAACTTTTCCTGCTGATTTGTTCTTTTTAGTTGATCAGTCATGCTTTAAATTGTATTAGATCAGATTTGCATCTAATGCAAGTCCTACAATTTTTTATTTTTCTTACCTCCCATCTACAGTAGTGAACATCATTAGCCTTGATTGAGACTTCATAGATGTTATGAGTGATCCAATGGCTCAGGAGCGAAATGCAAGAAATATCTGGAAATTCATTTTCAAAGTTTTGGGTGATAGAAGCTGAACCTTAGTCATGTGTGGCCATAGGAAGTTGGGTCACTAGCCACATCTATTAATGTTCCAATTGTGAAACTGAAAAAGGTAAAGAGAGTAGTAACAAATGATTTGCAAAGAGCACGCTAAGGCTAGAGCTGGGAAAGGCAAGACTTGAGCAAAGAGCACGCCATTTCAAACAGTCGAAACAATTACCATCAAATACGTATGACTGGATTTGTTCCCTGGTGTTGCTCAGCTTGTAGAAGGCGTCAGATGCCTTATCAGCAAGAGCGCGATATTGGACAGATGCAACAACAGTGACAAAGACATTGTCCTGAACAAACAAAATCCAGACAATAGAGTTCAGAAACCTTCGATAGACAATATATATTCTTCTTTGGTCATGGCAGTAGCTTCAGCAAAGCACAAATCAGACATCAAAACGGAATGCGACGGAGAAAACCTTTGTCTTTGTTTCGCAGCGGACATCCAGCTGGCGCACACGCAAGGAGAGGTAACCAGCAATCTGCTGCCCTATGCACCAGGGCAGGAAGTGGCAACCAGGCTCCAGGACCTCGCTGAACTTGCCAAAATTTTCTTTGATGGCTACAATTGACTGATCAACCTGAACTAAACCCAAAATCTGACCCATGTCTTATCTGCGCACAATAAGACGGACGTCTGTCATGTATGCTACCAGCAGTCCAGTAATGCATCAAGGACAAGAGTGTAAAGGCAAGCTTTGCACCCCCCACACACCCCCACACTAAGGCATGCACCGAATTGCAGTGAAACAAGTTCTACTTGAGCCGAGGCCACGACTTTCAGAAGAAAAGCTTCTCGTGTCCATTGCTGTCGGCGTAGGTGTTATTCTCACCCAACACCAGCAGATATGTGTTCTGTCCACATATATTCTACATTTTATGTGGAGTTCGTTATTCTAGAAGGTGATAACCTGACATCAATTTTCATGAGCATGACTTTCGATTGGAATGGGTTTCATGCCAATGGGAGGCATTTCTTTGGAGTTCTATTTGCTCTTGTTGTCTTGCCCAACGTGTGGTTGCGAGATCTTCAAGTAATATCTTTGGTGATAAACCCATGAGCTCGAAGTATAGAAGAGTTGTGTTCAACATGGTTTGTGATGGATAGTGTCTTCGTTTTTATGCTGTGTACTTCCATTGTTGCATCAACTCTGGTTGTCTTTCTCCTGCCATTCTTTGGTACGTAACAGACACATTATGCTTAAACATGGAGTCATGCCTGCAACTACTGTTTTTTTGTTGATGCAGTCCAACATGGGTGAAGTCCTGGTTGATGGAAAGTCCACTGGTACTGTAATGTTTCTATCTTTTTTTATTCTAATCTTATGTTAATGAGAAATATAACTAAATGCGACATATATCATTATCAGGGTTTTTGTGCTGGTGGTTGTACAACAATCGCATATTCTAGAACTTCCTTGCTTGTTGACCCCACAGTAAGTTTTGAGCTTTGTGTTTTTTATCTGCATTTGAGATTGAAGCAGCTGCTTAGTTTATTTATCTGCACTTGTTTACTCACTGGAACTTCCCTTAAACATCCAACTGGAGCAAAGCGTCCTGAATATAGAGTATGCTTCAAACAAAATGGGCCAATATCATTCCAGAGAAGATATGAAAAATAAATAAATTATTTTTCAGCAGATTAAGTACCAAGAAAAATACATGAATTCAAAAATAAAACCTGCTGGCAAATACGAAATCCCTGCATTAGAGTTGGTGAATCCAATCACCTTCCCTGGTTCAAGTAAATTGCAGTAGCTGGCCACGGGAACAAAATTAAGATGACCTTCTACTCGTTCAAAGGATGAAAGGGATGTGAAATCAAGATGTTCCTCTTCATCACGTAGTGGGTATCCAACTAAATTAGCATCCTTGGTATTCATTTGCTTATCATCATGACCTTGACTATTTTGTGCCTCTTCCTTTTGCCCTGAAAGGGATAAAAACTGATATGGTAGCCCAACTACCCTGCCTGTTCTATTAGATAAATACTTGGAGTTATCTTGCCCTTGTGACCCAGAATGTGGCATCATTAAATTACAGGGTTGCTGCCATACTGTACTATTTAACAGTGAAACGTGGATTGAGAACTGTGTGCAGAAAAAATTGAACAATGAATTATTTGCCCTATTAATCTTTTGGGGCATACTTAAAATGATAATACTATGCGAATATATATGATATCTATCTTTTGGTCAATAAATATGCTGCTTAGCATATGTTTTCAAGTGCAGTAGCAGATCCAGAAATCATTAAATTACAGCTTGAATTTCTTTGATATGAAAAAATTCACCTCAAATACAAATGTCCACAGGATATAGGAAGCTCCTTACAATACTACTAACCTCATTTCTGTACATGATCCTCAGACCTCAGGTTTTTTTTCCATCACAACTGTTCTGGGAGATAGGTGCATCCACATCCTGGACTGGCTGGATCCATCCTCCAGGAAATCCTGCTATGTGTTGAAGACCGAATTTTTTGTAAACTACTACTACTACTATCGTTTGGCACTGCAGACCCTTTTGTTATTTGTGGTCACGGATGAAAGTTGAGATCCCTGGAGCAAGGTCTCATGTGGAGCTCCCCCTTATTCATCAGTTATTCTGTGAACTCATGCATGGCAGAACGCCATGCTGATTTTGTGACATGAATATAATGGTTACGGACGAAATAAGCACTATGGTATGGTTGACGCAAGAGCTACATTCGCTTTATGTGACTTTGCCTGTTTGTCTGAACTTGCATTGCTGTCGTTGATTTCGGCCTGTTTATCGAGGCAGTCTTGTTGCTTTTTGCAACTTGTGTTGCTGACTTGCTGTACAGACCCTAATATTTTTGGTTTGTTTGTTGACAGATTCCAAAAACTAGACTACAGAAACAATGAGTGGATGAATATGCAGGAGAGTCAGAGCTTCTACTATGGCTTCTGCTAAGGCTGGAGCTTTTACGTACAGGGGAGCCGCTACTTATATTGAAGATAGGGGTAAAAATGTATTATGAAATGAGGACTTGTTGCAGGAGCAATAGAAGCTCGAGCCATTCGTGCAGGTGCCTCCAATCTGCAGCAGGCTGTGGAATCAAGGTGAGATAATTTTCAGCTTTATTTGTAATAGTCTTGCTCAGATTCGGTAGTTCATATGCTTCGTTCCTCTATGAGCTGTCTTTATGATAAATATAAAGGAGCAGCCTTTTCATCTATTTGTTCATAAAAGGCACATTGGTTTAACATGGTAGTGTGAAGGTTTTGCTGCTAGCAATTGTTTTTAGTCCTGGTTGTAACTGCATTAGTTTAAGTCTATTCTCAATGATTCCTGTAACTGTAAGGGTACGCTTCATGGGCCCGCGTTGTATCCCATTTTGGAACTTTATCGTTCTTATTATTAAATTCAAAGGTGTATACTATCAAAGAAATGTCTGTGGTCATGGGTTTTAAGTCCCCAGTCTCCTTAGAATCTAAGACAACAGAGATGCATTTGTTTAGTGGATGATATCAAAGCATGGACATTTGACCACAGAGAAATACACTATAGATATGCATTTACTTTCTTCCCAGTGATGGTGTTGATTTTCCTTTCTTGTTTTCCTATTCTTGATATAGTACTGTTCTGTTTCATAGGGAGCACAAGTCGTGTCTAAAATATTCAGATTGTTAAGATGTTGGGTCATGGTCTAGCAACTGATCCCTAAGAACCTTACCAGTTAATTCAAGGGTATCAAGTGCACCCTTGGGGCTTGTTTCTTCGTAGGGGATGCAAGGGAAAGAACAAAATCTTCAATGTGGATAGGTAGGTTTCTTACACTTCTTGCGACTCAGCCTCAAAGCTTTTATAATGGAACAAGCAAGCTAACTTCGCAGCTACCTTTAGAGGTGTTTGGTTTCTAGGGACTAATTTTTAGTCCCCCAATTTTAGTCTCTACAGTGTACGCAAGGTCAAGAAGCATGCTACCGGCCAGAATGGTGTTTTATTAGATTTGATGGGGCAAGGAAACGATTACATGGATTTCAATGATCGTGGCTATGGCACAACATGCTTTGGGAGAACAAGTCGTTGCCCTTTTTGAAGAAATGGTCTGTGTCGATAAGAAACCAGACCGTATAACATAGATCGGTTTGCATTCAGCCTACGCGCATGCTGGTTTTGTACACAAAGGGAAGAAGTACTATGAGCAGATGTAGAATGAGCATGGCATTGTACCAGAGATGAGTCATTACGAATTTACTGTCTTTTTAAGAGTCAAACAGTTGGGCGCCACTATTTCCAGTTCATAAAATAAAAAATGTCATCTTGTCCTGTTCAGTGTATCTGTGAATTCACATCTCCTTCATGCTTCAAATGCTGGTTTTGTAGACAAAGGGAAGAGGTACTATGAGCATATGTAGAATGAGCATGACATTGTACCAGAGATGAGTCATTACGAATTTACTGTCTTTTTAAGAGCCAAACAGTTGGGCGCCACTATTTCCAGTTCATAAAATAAAAAGATGTCATCTTGTCCTGTTCAGTGTATCTGTGAATTCACATCTCCTTCATGCTTCAAATGTCTATCTATTTGTTCGCCTGTTAATTCGAGATGGATTTGAAATTGTGAGTGTATATTCATATGCTATTTTGCGAGGGATGCACACTCTAAACTATACTAACAACCTGGAATTCGATATTACCACCATGATGTCATATTTGGTACCCATCTATAGACTTTGTTTGCATTGGCAGAACAAAGAAGGTAGCGATAATTACATCCGAAAGCCTATTTCTGTGATTGTGTGCCGTCGCAACGCACGGGCACCTAACTAGTATTATTTTATGGTTGTAGTGTGGTTTAGTGAGAGAATTTAGGGAGAACCGTTGTAGAGGGTGGAGATATAGAGGAAGAGAGATTGCTGATGTGGTAGGATACTGAGATATAGGGGGAGAAATACAGAGGGAATCGCTGAACATAGTATAGTCTTAAAGGAGTAGAGATGGGGGCACACAAGGTCGAGATATACAACGCACTAGCCACGATGTGACACAGTTCACATTGTTAAGAGACAAAGAATACTATACAAGTAACCATTAGGTGTAAACGTACAAGCGAGTCTATTGATCCATTAGATTTTGGATTCAACCGTATATGCCATCGTAGTTTGTTAGAGGGTTTTTTTATAAAGCTACATGAGGCGATGATGGAAGAGTTTAAATGATAAATATGACACACACTTGGATCTTGATCTAACGGATCAAAAAACTCGCTTGTATGCTTGTACCTAATGGTTACTTGCATAGTAATCATTGGCTTGTTAAACATGAGCCAAAAGCATATGCACGGTTTATAGGGTGGGATTTGAAATAAAAAATATAATAGGAGATGGGACAAGAAAGCTGTTGGATATAACCTCATAAAGGAGTCGTTACAAGATACGAGCTGAGAAAACAGAAAACCTATTGTTAAGCTGTTATTAGTAGATTGTGTATATAATTATATCTCTACTACTTATTAAGAGTGCAAGGGTAGCCTGCCGTTCTGCCATTTTACAATCTCAACCATCCGTTTACTGTTCTGTGATCGTAGCCGTCCGATCCTGCCCACACCCCAGGCAGCCTCTCCCACCCTGCCTTCCGCCGCCAGCCCGCATCTCGCAACCGTCCGGCGCGAGCAAAGAGCCCCCGTTCCGCTCCCACGATCGCCGTCGCCGTCGCTCTGCCCTCATATCCGCTCCCACAACACCGAGACAATAACGACGTAGACCGCGGAGGAGCTCGCCACCCAGATCGAGCAGCAGAAGCTCGAGGAGCAGAAGACCGAGGTGAGATTTCGCACACACTTTTCCCGTTTCTGCAACCCTAGCTAGCTCTCGCTACTCCCTTCCCATCAACCGCCTCCCACTCCCCTCATCTGCGCGAGCCGCAACCGTCGTCCGTCGAGCCGCCGACGCCACGCCAGGCCTCCACGCCGAGCCTCCGCGCGAGGCGCGACTGCGCCTCCATGCTCCGTCGCCCCGGGTAGCCGTGAGCTTCGACCAGACCTGCCTGCGACCAGGCTGAGGCGCTGCCTACCCGAGCTCCGCCCAGGCCGCCCGCTCGCTCGGCAGGACGACTGGGCGAGCTCCTCGCCGCGGGCGCCGAGCAGGCGAGCTCCTCTCACGGATATTCTTGTCATTCAATAAAATTCCTCTTTGATTCATGTATCTGTCGTGCATATTCTTGTCATTCATGACGTGATTTGGGGTTGATTTGAACATCTATTTTTTGGACGGTGGAAATGGTTGGTTCTGATGGCTGCCTGAGGCAAATGGCGACATGAAGAAGAAGCTGGAGAAGGAGTCGTCGCTCGACTGGGAGAAGTACATGAAGGACAATAACAAAATTCTCGGAGGTTCAGATCTCACTGTTCACTGTAATTCTGCAGAGCCACATGCCTTTTATTGTGATAATTTGATGGTCCTTTCACCACTCCTCGTTCTATAGAACCCCTGAATTTCTTAGATGGTCTCACTTTATTTCTGTGATATGAACAAAGTAGTGTGTCACCATCTACGGCCCTCGAAAGACTACTTGCCTGTTCTGCTGGGACTAGCACAACAAGGTGAGGAACAACTGCTGCAATAATGTAGTGGGTGGTTGGTTTGCTCTTGTTTCGGTTCACAGTCCTGTTGTTCTGATTCGCCCGGTCTGTAAAATGTGTAGGTAGCGTCTTGAGGCACAAAGTGCATTTCACCTGGAGTAACCAAGAGGATAATGCTGAGGTATGTGTGTCCAGCCGTGGATTCCGTGAACTCACTACTGTCTTGTTGCTCGAAATCAGCTATATGTAAATACAACAGCTTTTGAATCTCAGGAGACGACCATGTCAGATGTCTGGTACGAGGTGCTGTCCGTGCTGCACTTGATGGCCATGGTCTGCTTGCAGCAGGCCAACACCCTGCTTCTCCCAAGGTCATACGGCAATGGCTACGCCCCAAGAGTTTCTGAAGGTACTACAACTGTTAGTTGTCGATGAATCCAAAGCGTTGTCGGCCTGGAAACTGCTGTGTCCAAGTTTCCTTTATCCTTTATTTAAATTAGGCCACTGAAAGATGCTAACAATTTGTCGTGCGTTCAAGTACTTCTGTCTATAGTGCTCATGCGCTGACAAGGCCACATATTTCCAATGTGCTACAGAGAGTAGACGGGCCACTGTTGATGTCTTCTTGAAGGCAGCTGGATAACTAGACTGCGTAATTCGGCATGTACTTCCAAAGATGACACTGGAACTAAGGTTTTGTTACTCTTGAGCAACTTCCTAGCATTGTTAGGCTTCGATTCAAATTTGAAGACAACTACTGAAACATTCCCCTTTGACATGTGGATTACAGGAGACAACTTCCAGTCGACCTGGCTGAAGAAAATCTCAAAGCTCTAAGCCTGCCAGCCTTGGGTCAGGTACTGTCTTCTCAACTCTGCAAACTGGATTACCTAATTTTCATAACTTCTCAAATGGTGTCATAGTTTTAATCAACATTTCACTTGATTTGATGATTTTCCCCCTAAGATAACACACAAGACTTGCTTATAACTCATTTTTTAACAATATATATTACGTATTACTGCTGAAGCAACAAATGTAGGTTTCAATTTTGAATAGCACACGCTTTGTACTACTTGAGTTGCAAATTTGCTTTAAAAAGCCTAAGAAACCTATCATCAACATTCTATCAACACTTTATCATATCTGTTACGTTAGTCCTATTACCTCTGCTTTTGTCAGCCACTAAATTTGATATTAGGCATTTCACTTTTATTCTGAACATTGGTATTCTTCTTTCTTAGGGGGTTGACATGCAACTGTTGTCGCCACTTGCACCGCCTCCTCTCCAGCAGCAACTGTTGTCGCCGCCGCCTCACCACGTGGGAACGGGAGCAAAACCCTGCGCTGACGATGTACCTGGCGCAGTGGTGCAACCGTACCCGCACGGCCACCGCCGCGCGTCGTCGAGGCACGTGGCCCTGTCCCTGTTGTGCCGGTCCATGGACCCCACCTTCGTCGTGTGCAGTAAGTACCAATACCATCCCCGTAAGGTGGAGTTCAGCTGCAAGAGCATGTTGGCGCCATCTGCACCTACATCAGAGCTCCCAGTGGCGGTATGAGCCTCGCACTACCTCTCTGCCATCAGGCCCTGCCATGCAAGGTTCCTTTCTTACTTCCGCTATTTCTGTCAACATTACTTCTCACAAGGCCTCAGTTCAGCCACAGCGCATTCTCTAGGTGTTCCTAATGAAGGGAAGAATACAAAGTAGCTAGCAATTACCTTTATCTAACAATTTTTTGCAAGTGATATATCGGTCGTTTGTGCACAACAGATGAGCAATATTTATTACAACTAATATATTGCATTCAGTCAAGCAGACAACTGAAGATGCTAGAAAATGTTACCTTGAAAAATGATCATACCATTACAAGCAAGTATATGGGGATTTCCTCTCTGAACCTTAAGCTGTAACTCAAATATTTCTCGATCTCAACTCCTATCCTCAAGTCATAATAACTGAGACGTGAGTCGTTAATTGGTTTATTACCAGACCATGCATTGTTTGGATGCAAGTATGGATTGTAGATGTGTAACCAAAAACAGGATTTTTTTAAAAAAATCCAAAACCAAGATTCTGTCTATCAGTGGATATTACCAAACAAACGGCATCGAACTGCTACAGCATACAACCTGCCTAAAGTTCTCCTAAGCATACTTAGCGCTCCATCTGTGCACTCCTAAGTAAAGGGTGAACATTTTAGTTCTAGAACTCAGTTGCATGCTCCGGTAAACCTCATTCTTCAGTACAAAGATTTCCATGTCTGTTATGTGATGTTCTAATTATCAATTGTTTGCTATTTGAAAATACTAGAATTTGTTGTGCAATCATGTCTACAAATAATTTGAAATTATCCTGTGCTTTTTTCAATTAACAGAATTTTGATTTTTTAGACTTCTTTTCTAGATGCTAAGTTGAACATATAGAGTAGTTTTTAGTGCTTGCCTATGTGGTTAATCATACAACTAGGTGAGTGCCCGTGCGTTGCAACGGAGACATATAATACATAAGTTACCGTGATATTATATGTCCCCGTTGCAACGCATGAGCACTCACCTATACATAGTTGAAGACCAAACGATGAGATAACTTTTTGAACTTAATTAATTTATAATCTATACTACTTTATAAGACAGTATCGTAGACGTCCACACCGTTCACCATGGTTCTGCCCGCGCCTGCGCTCCCCCTCGCGCCCTTGCTGATGTGTACCTTCCATTGGCGCTCCCGCAATCCCAGGAAATCCTCCGTCGACGCCCCGCCATCATCGCCCCCCCCCCCGCGCCGTCCTCATGCCCTCGCCTCTATAACCTCACGCACCTTCCTTCGGCTTCGCCCCCATCCCCACCACGCCCTGCCTCTGTGACCCTCGCGCCCCACCCCGCTGCCCCGGTAATCTCGCTTCATGACCCCGCGCCCCACCCCCGTTCCATCCCCCAATCTCGCTCCGTGACCCCCAATCTCATGGAGGCAGTACTGACGGGGAAGGGTGAGGCGGAGAGGAAGAAGAGATCCGGAGACGAGCGAGCGTCAAGGCCGGTGTCACCCGACCCGTCCCGTCAATCCTCATCAGTACAAGAAGAGATCCGGAGACGAGCGAGCGTCGAGGCCGGCGCCACCCCACCCGTCCCGTCGATCCCCATCAGTACTGCCTCCGTGACCGCCTTGCGCACCTCTCCGCCTCCTCCTCGACGACCACCACCGCGGGCTGTTCAAATCGCAGCTGGAGGCACCCTGCACGACGTGCTTCCAGGTCGGGCGGTCATGGGCGATGGTGACGACGAAGATTCTTCCGTGGTCGCGACCGTAACCTGCAGGACCTGCTTCCATGGTCGCGACCGTCAAGTGGAAGGTGGGTGACCTCGTGCTTACCAAGATGAAGAGCTTCCCGGCCTGGCCGGCTATGGTGAGTGTGTCGTCTCAACAGCTCCTTCTCTACTCGCTGATCCTTGTTTGTGCTATGGTGTCGCGTCCTTCTCTACTCGCTGGCCGGCTATGGTGAGCTTTAGGTAGTAGGGGTTACTTCTACTATGGATAATTTTTAAATCTCCATTTTCTATCTCAACGAACAAGTCATCAAATGGAGAAGGGTGTGACATGAAGTAATTATTTACTTTAGAATCCCTTTAGTGACCATTTCTTATATAATTCTTTTTCATTGTGATGCGTGTCACTCTGATAGATATGTGGCTTGTTGTAGAGAAATCACAATTCCCCAACATCACACATGAATTCATCATTGCATCTTCATTCCACATCTGGAGGAACAATTTCACAGAAAGCAAACAAGGACAAGGACATGAGGAGCTTGATGGAGCCAGCTTGCGAGAACATGAAGAATTCACAAAGGTGAAAAATATCACAAAGGTTGAACTGGGGAGATATGAGATAGATACATCATACATGGTATTTCTCTCCTTTTCCACTAGATTATAATGACTGCCCAAAAATATTTTTCTGTGAATTTTGCCTCGGCTTCATGAAGCGCAAAGAATTAGCTTCAGAGGCACATGGTGAGCTATACTTGTTTGTGCTTTATACCTTGCCTATTTGTTAGATACATGCTACTAACATGAGATTAAAAACTGGTTTATTTAGCTCGATTCTTAGTTGTCTAAACTCATCTAATTTCTATTTAGTTTTAACCTAGGTGCTAGACTGGACACCCAGAGACAATGAAGCAGAAACCAGAGTATCAAGACAGTAACTAGAAGTTCTAGATGGTACTATATTGAGATGGCAAACATCCATATCGAATCCCAGGTACGCATGTATCTCATGTGTGTGTTGAGGCAGAGGCGGCGACCAGCAAGAGCGGCATGCGCACCTCAGGCCAGCCTCTTCTCTCAACCAACCACAGGTAAATTACTGCCCTCGTTGTTTCTAATTGCCCTCTGCCTCTGCGCCATACCATTGGTTTGATCTCGCCCTAGGGGATGATTTGGTTTTGATGAGAATTTGGGATCTCGATTGTAGCTTTAGAAAGCCCAGCAATGGCCATGGAGGACACCAACGGTTGGTGAACCAGCACGGTACCACCAGTTTCCAGCCTGCACTCACGCATGGTTAACCACCTTATTTTTATTCTTGTTTATTTCTTTTCAGGGAAGCCATTAAAGGGGTTTAACTTTCAATTTGGTAGTATATAAATATTAATGGGTTGCCAGTATGATTTTGTTATCCCTTTTTACCTCCAGCTTGGGGCATGAAGCTATATAGAAGAAATTACCTTTTGCTTTCTACTTACATGACATATATTAAATATAAAAATCTATACAACAATTTCATGCTAGGACAAGCTCAGCTCGTCCAAACTTGGATGAACAAAAACGTAATCAGGTATCTTGTCTTCTCTTGTTTATTTGATATTCTGATGTATGTTATTCTTATTTGTTGTTCAGTGCTTGTTTATTTGACTGCTAGAACTAGCAAAAATATTGAATGTTCCCTGAACTAGGTAATATAGTGATGCATGGTGTGCTCCACAAATAGTCTATTGATCAAACACACTAAGCAAAGAAAAGCCATGGTAAACTTTTGCTACCTTCAATTCAGTAGTAATGTTGTTGTGTGTCTATACTGTACCGTTAGACACTTAGATAATACCTAAAGCTTATGTGATCATTTGTCGTCCTACAACTAGGAACTAAAACATTTCAACATTTTGAGTGCTGCAAACAAAGAGTTAATTCTCATTGAACTCAAGAACAGCCTGGGGACGTATGAGTCCTTTTAAGTAGATGTTGTAATCTGTTCATACCTGAAAGTAGGATAAGTTGTCACCTAGAATAAATCTGTTAAATAATAACATTGCCATGATTAATTATATGCCAAACATTCTATTGGTTTATCTCTAGATTCTGAGAATTTTCCTCAAATGCTGTAAGTTGGAACTCGTAAACTGGCTGCAATCTCGAACTGAGATAATCTAGAATGGTTAATTCTTTCCAAGCTTGACAGACTGATTGCATCAAGTCTTGGTTAACTGGTTATTTTCAAATCTGAAGACAAATGGGGTCCTGTTTTTTTTCAATTGGGGTCTCGCTCGCGCTCTGGATTCGGGCGGTTGGGCTACTCGGGCTGTGACATCTGCTCGGGTAAAGAGCGATTTCGCAGCTGGGACGTCCTATCGATAGGGTTTGGTGCGCGATTCTCAGAAAAGTTTCATCCTCAGTTTTATTCAGTGAGCTATAGACAAAGTTGACAATGGTACCCACATAGCTGTACAAGAAATCACCACAGATTCACCGCAGTAATTTTCTACCCTTTGAACCACAGAAATGCTGTAAGTTGGATTCTCAGAAAAGTTTCATTCGTACTATTATTAGATATTCAAAAAATGAATGCATATTAGCATTAGACCCTTTGAACCAATTTTATTTTGCTATTTAGATCTGTT
Source organism: Zea luxurians (assembly GCA_029449295.1). Taxonomy (NCBI): domain Eukaryota; kingdom Viridiplantae; phylum Streptophyta; class Magnoliopsida; order Poales; family Poaceae; genus Zea; species Zea luxurians. Next base: position 19,302,934 of record JAOPSE010000034.1, on the reverse strand, counting down.
AGAAATGGGATAAAGACTGGCATGCTATTATACTCATTTCCACAGGAGTCACCTATCCGAGCGCTCGACCACTACTGCCCTCACGGACAGCAGCTCCTGCCGGTGGAAGATCATGTCCTCGGAGCATGTCAGGTATGATACAGACTACATACACCTATCAGTAGCCAATCATCATGTGTTCATCAATTCTCGCTGCAATTCTTAGTTTTTTATGCTTGTGTTCTTGTGGCAGGAATCTCAAGAAGCTTGCGGCCCGAGCCAAACGGATGATGAAGATGTTTGGTGGGAGTAGGCTGAGGAGCATTTTCCATGGTATTTCAGATGGATTCAAAACAGAGGGGTGACATGCTTTTGGACCAATGGATATAATGTTGTGTCTGCTTTGGATTCAAACAACTACACAATCATCTATTTTGATTCAAACAGAGGGGTGACATGCTTTATCCAGTGGACTATCTCTGTAAATCCATTATATTAAAGCCACTATGATTGATTGTTTGATCATTTCTCGTGCAGGTGTTTGAGGTTAATGTTAAGGTGGAAAGTGCAGACACACGTAACGTGCATAATAATGATTTCTATGCTAAAGAGAAGTTGCTCAAATCAATGTGTGATTGTGATCCTTCGTCTGTGCGCCACCGGATTGTAAGAGTTGTTTTCTTGTTTTAATTTTTTTGTTATTCCTACCATTAAATTGGGCATTCAATACCTGTTCATTATCTTTATGCTTATGCAATCCAATAATGATGGAAAATAACTGACTTGGCTGCTCTCTTGAGTTGTGGCAACGGAAGTTCTAGGCCCCGTTGCAGCACTACACTGCGCTAATGGACCTTCAGGTAAGCCCATCAAACATATCCAAGGGAAACTATGTGCTCACAAAGTCAGTTGCAGCTAGCTAGATTGTTATTTCAGTCAAGAGTGTTTTTGTTTTGTTGAATGCTACATTTTTTCCCAGGACAGAAATGAGAAGCTATTTTACAAGCTCCTGATTGACAATGTCGAAGAGCTGCTGTCCTATAATGTATACACCAACAGCGGGGAAGCCTTTTGTTTCCAGCCCTTTAAATCAGAGTATTTTACAAGAGCTGCTTCCTATTTTACAAGAGTTACTTCCTATTTTACAAGAGCTGCTTCCTATAATGTATACACATCCTTACTGAATCACTAGATTCAGTACCCTCTGCACCATTTCTATGCAGTCATTTAAATAAGAGTATTTTATTTCCAGCCCTTGCTGGTAAAGGAATTTTGGATTTGATTTAACCTCCACTTTTGTGACCTAATGGTTTTGTTTTTTACGTAGATGCACATGGAGACGTTTGTAATGATCATAATAAAAAGGCTCAAGGATGCCAACCTTTTCGTGTCACAAGGAGTGCTCATCATTCTAGCATAGGTTAGTCAGTCAAAATTGTTGTGGCAGCCTCTTCTTCTCAAGGTTTCCTTTTGGCCTGTATGAACAATGCTCTCGGCCTCCGGATATATATAGCCATTTTTGTTTTTTATTTTGGCTTGGCCATGGCGGCGGCAGCCGCGGCACCTCCCATCCCTGCCCCTAACCCCACCGATGACTGGGTGGACGGCTCGTGGACGGTGGACTGTTCCTATGGTGTCACGTTCGACGACGACGAGGAGATGGTCAGTTATGACGAGTGCAGCGTGTGGGTGCACACACAGTGCGCACGCTATGTCCGCGGCGTCCACACATCCTTCTCCTGCCACAAATACCGGAGGTCCAAGCGCGTGCCTTCCTCCACCGATGAGGCCGAGGTTGCTGAGCTCCTCACCGAGCTGCCAACCCACCGCCCGCCTCCGTTGTACTTCAGCGCCACTGAATTAGGTAAAGTCATGCAATGTAACCTCTTTATCTTGGTGTAGCCATCGGTCTCTTGAGCCAGAAAAATAAATTATAACATGATTTCTACTTTCTTCTATTTCATAACGCCGAGATAAACTGTTGTTAATATGATCAATAACTTCTGTGAATAAGATCTTTCTTGGCCTCCCATCTTCGCCTCAGGCAGCTGGGAGTGGTTTTATACTCGCTGATGACATCAAGTCTTAGGTGCTTCCATTGATCAATAACACAGGGAAATATGGAGGGATCATGATGTGGTTCAAGTACTATGATGATCAAGATGGCTACAATTCTTCAGTGAAGAGTGATGTTTAGGTTGTTGCCTATGCTGTGTCACAATATCTGTGTGTTACTTATGTGTATGTGAGAAATTATGTGACTCTGGAGTCTGGATAGTGCAATAAGTATTACTCAAGTATATGATTGAATCTTCTGTCATACTATTCAAATTATGTCATATTGTATCTTTTAAGGTATGTAAACATCTATTTTTAGCGATGCTAACAAAAGAATAGAACAACAATTAGTGTTTTCATATAATGTATTTCATCATATTGATTCCGTAGCAACGCACGGGCATATACCTAGTAAAACACTATTTTTATACTGTAGATAATATCATTTATATAATAGAGTTTAAAATAGGATGCAAGAGCTGCCTCTGCTCTCATTTTGCCCAGCAATAGCTATTTTTTTCGTTCGTGTGCGTGTAATTGTACATGCACGCCGATTTTCAAAGAAAATAAAAAAGCGAGGGTAAGGAAACTCAGATTAGATTTTATTTGAATAATCTAGTATTAACTTGAACTATCAACGCATATGGATTGAGGTCGTGCGTAAAGATTCTCCTCTCCCCGGCCTCAAATCCCCCAGTGGCCAGTGGCCACCACCACCGCCTCGATTCGCCCACGTTTGGTTCTGCTGAGGTCGGGATTTGGTGTGCCGAGCTATTCCTTGTTCAATTGGATCTCCTCCGCGCGATTCGATTCGATTCGTTCGGTTCGTTCCAATCGGGTTTTGCTACTTCCGCTGCCACCGGTGTGCTCCGAGCTGCTCAAGCTGTGCGCCGGATACCCGGCTGCTCGATCTGATTCGGTCTCCAACACCAGCCCCCTCCGCCGCCGCCGCTCCCCGCTGACCCCGGCGCCATTTCGACCCGCGCGGCCGGATCCTTGGATGGTTCCGATTAATCGGGACCAAGAGACCCAAGGCTTCATCACCTCACCCGGCCCCCGGCGGCGGTCGATCCATGGCCGGGGAGAAAGCGCCGCGCGCGTTCCCCATCGAGGAGCTTCCAGGCCACCTCATTGGGGAGGTCCTGACCTCGGGCGGGCTCGCGGCCGCCGACCTCGCCAGGCTCGAGGCCACCTGCCGCGCGCTCAGGCCGCTCGCCGAATACGCCGCGTCCAAGCTCTGCGCCGCGCGGGCGGCGTTCGCGGCTATGGGGCCCGCCGCGCGTGGGGAGCTGCTAGAGAGGTGCGGGGGAAGCTGGAAGAAGGTGCTCAGATTCCTGCAGTCTGTCGAGCAGTCGTCAGGCACGGTCGAGACCACATCGGGCAGCGTGAGCATGCTTCCTTTCTTCCTTTCACTTCACTCTACGAGGCCTTATGAAAATTTAATCTTCGTATCCTGTATACTTATGTACAACCATGAGATTATCTTGTGTTTTAGAAATATTCCCCTCACACTCTGGACTCTGCCCACTTTGGTTACCAACACATGTTTAATTATGCTTGGCTTATGTGGTAAAGCTTTAAAAGAAGCTAATTTGAAGCTGACAAAACACCCATGTTTGGCTTAAATGCGATATTTAGCACATGTTAGTCATATTAATTATAGATTTTTTTTGTTTTGGAGTTGGAGGGGACTTAACAACTTATCTCAGATTGATTAACATGTTAATGTTCCTTTATTGATATGCTGGTATGCATTTTCCTGGATCAAACAGTGTTAACTTTGTAATATACTGCACTATTACACTCTAAAACCTTTTTGGAAATTATTGTTTGTGATGGTGAAATCCTAGTAAATTGAGTTGCTGTTATAAGTTATGCCTTAATTTCATACATATTGACGCAGTTGTAACTTCTCATAATAATGATAGTTGCCATATAATTCCTGCTAGTGTGCATTTTTGTTCTGTACAGTGCATGGTAGCGTTTTGGACGCCCTATCTTAGGTCCTGTTCTAAACCTCTAAAACTAATAGTTAGCAGCTAAAATTAGCCGAGAGGTTTAGAACGGGTCAACTAATAGCCTAATAGAGCAGCTAATTGTTAGTTATACCTCTCAAATAGCTATTAGTTGTTACCTGCTCCCATCTAGCTAAAACAAGCCAACAACTTACTAGATGACTAACAATTAGTTCTAGAGGTTTGGCCTTAATTAATTGAGCCTTTGGCTTATTCAATATTTTTAAAAAATTCGACTGTGGGGGTAAGGCACTCCCAGACATTGTATTAAGAAAACCTTTTTCACACAGGTCGAGAAACCCCTGAACTCAACCCATACACAACGGCACCGTAGCCCATGTGCCCATGTGAGAACGACCGGGGCCGGGTCCAAGACCTATGCTTTGACGCGGGACAAATGAGACTATTTTTTTTAACTGTAGCCTAAAATTCGCTTCCATGGCGAGTCAAACTCAGGACCTGAGGAGTGCTAATCAGACCACCTAACCAACTCAGCTAGAGGCTTATATTGTTTCAAGACTGACTACAAGTTTACTAGTATTCGAGCTCACTGTTAATTGTCATATTATATGTTTTTCAGAAAGAAATAATAATACCAAATCAGAAAATGTTGCCATCTTGTATTTGGAGACAGGTTTCCCTGATGGTGGATGGCATTGAAATCGCTACAATTTTTTTTACTTTCCCAAATTGTTTTCTTATACATGTGAACCTTTTGTATGTTTCCAGATGCAAGTAGCCACAGGAAGATATCACACACTTTTGGTCCATGACTCTTCTGTCTATTCTTGTGGGTCCAGCTTGTGTGGTGTGCTAGGTCATGGCCCAGATACTACACAGTGTGCGGCATTCAGTCGGGTTTCCTTCCCATCACTTTCTTGTGTTATAAACATCTCTGCTTCACACAACCATGCTGCTTTTGTTATGGAGTCTGGGGAGGTAATTGATGATCTCCTTAATTGATGCCAGTTATGCTTATTGCTGTATCACTACTTTTCCTTGCTTTGGTGTTCTGAAGGGTTTTGTCTAAATAGGTTTTCACCTGTGGTGATAACTCATCATTATGCTGTGGTCATGGCGAAGTGGGGCGAACTATATTTCGACCAATGCAAGTAGAAGCGCTTAAAGGGATTCCCTGCAAGCAGGTAGGACCGCAGATCTTTCTCATCCTTTTATGTTTTGTTTCTTCAATGATACTCCTGTACTTTTTCCTAAGTATGATCTACCTATTTTTTTTCTAAATCGTAATATGTTCCACGATTCTCTTGTAAATTTTCTGTGAAATTGCTTAGTTCTGAAGATCTCCATTGATTTCTAGAGTATTGTCTTTGCACATGTGCTTGTTGAAATCACATTCTGTAGTTAATCAGTATGACTCACATGTTGATGTTTTCTTTATATATGCCAGTAGCCCAGTACAACAAAATTTGACTTGATCCATGTTAATGATCGCTTCCCTGGTTAATCATGTGCATGTGCACATGTCTTTGGGAATTAGGGCTGTTTAGTTTGCTGCCTAAGGCACCACAATGTGACTAGCTTTTCTGCCTAAGCTTAGTTCTTCAAATATAGCGACTAAGCTTAGGTAGATTGTGGCGTCTTAGGTAGGAAACCAAACATGCCCTAGATCCTGAGGGCAAACTACCTAATTCTCTTCGTTTTTTTGGGACAAGTGATTCTTATCTTCTGATCCTTGCTGCTAGTTCAGTTTCATACTTTCTATTACATATTGCATCAGCTCTCTATTGAACAATGAACACACAATCATTCACCATTTTATATGTATTTATCTTCTATTGGGATAAGCTTTCTGAGGCTATTTATTTTCGATACTTATCTATATTGCATCTTTCTGTCCTGTCTATTCATTAGGCTTCCTAGATTTTGTTCTGATCCATTAAGATATTTCATTTTGCCTTTGTAATTCAGTATTCATAATCTGATGCTATCTTACTAACTTTTCACAGGTTGCTACTGGTCTAAGTTTTACTGTGATTCTTAATAGGGATGGACAAGTATATACTTGTGGAAGTAATACACATGGCCAACTTGGTCATGGTGACACCATAGACAGGGCCACTCCAAAGCTTATTGAATTGTTTGAAGGCTCCACTCCGGTGGTGCAGATTGCAGCCGGTGCAAGCTACACGTTTGCTGTAACAGATGATGGAGCAGTTCATTCCTTTGGGTCTTGTACTAATTTCTGCCTTGGACATGGGGATCAGCATGATGAACTTCTTCCACGTGCAATCCAATCATTTAAGTGGAGAAACATTCATGTAGTCCGTGTTTCTGCTGGAGATGAGCATGCTGTGGCTCTTGATGCACTAGGATATGTAAGTCTATATTGCCCTGTTTGCATTCCAAATATATATTGTTAATGATTGTTCTCCTGGGAAGGGCAGGTCTGGTGCAGTGGCGAGAGGTATCTCACTGAGTCACCAGTCGTGGGTTTTTCGAAGCAGTCTCTCCACATTTGCGGGTGAAGGCTTGCCTCAGTTTATCCCTTTCTCAGACCACTTATGTGGGAGCCTCCGGTACTGGGTCTGCCCTTTTTTTCTGTCTAGGCATAATAATAATTATGAAGTCTGAACTTCACAGGTTTATACATGGGGCAAAGGATACTGTGGAGCCTTAGGCCATGGTGATGAGAATGATAAAACTAGCCCAGAATTGATCAGCAGCTTGAAGGGCCAAGTTGCTGTGCAGGTCTGTTGCACATACTGGCAAGGAAGATATTTAGCAAGCACTTTGGAATATAGTTAAACAAAAGTGGCATTGCAGATTATTATTTTTAGAAGTTTAAATCAGTTGTTCTATACAGTAAAGAAATATGAGATACTATACTAATTTCTTGGTCTCTAATTAAAGGGCCATTGCTATTCACACACGTGTTACTAATCATTTCCATGTCTGAAACATTTCATGTTTTCTTATTTTTTTTAGGTTTGTGCAAGGAAGAGAAAGACATTTGTTCTCACGGACAAGGGCTCAGTTGTTGCATTTGGATGGATGGGCTTTGGGAGCTTAGGGTTTCCGGACCGAGGACCGTTGGACAAAGTAATGAGGCCCCGCGTCCTTGAGAGCCTGCAGGATCACTACGTCTCCCAAATAAGCACCGGACTGTACCACACTGTTGCAGTGACAAGTAAGGGCATTGTGTTCGGGTTTGGGGACAATGAGAGAGCCCAACTTGGGCAGGAGTACATTCGTGGGTGCTTAAAACCTACTGAGATAATGTTCCAAAAGAGCATGGAAGACATACCGATTGCGGCGCCTAGTGGCTGACTTGAATGCCAGGACCACCAATTTGGACACTGTTGCCTGCATGTGTTGTATTTATATCGGAATTCTTCTAGGCAAGTGTATTTTATACTTTGTGCTTTGTGAGTAATCTGGGTGAACGGGGGAAGACGGAAGTGGTTGGAATTGGAGGACAGTGTTGTGTAGCCAAAGAAGAAGCATATAGTTTAGTAACGTGTAATGTATCGAATAATTCAACCCACCATTTTTCTTCTGTACAAAATTTATTGGTGTGTTTGTATTTTTTTTTTGTCTCTCTCTTGTCCCCTTCATGTTTTCTTGGTTCTGTGCTAGCAACTGTTGAGTAAATAGCATTTGCTCCCCTGGAACTTGCTATATTATTGCCTAATCTTGCTAGTTTCTATCACCTTCAACAATGTCAATTCGTCGTCACTGTTTTCAATTATGCATATCTTGGCTGAAAAAATGGTGCCATACTATTGGAAATTGCTTGCGTTGGCAGCCGAAAGGTGTGTTATTGGTGATGCTTGGAAGGCATTGGACAACTTCGATCCAGAATTTGTTGGAAGGCATTGGACAGCTTCAATCCAGAATTTGCTAGAGATACTAGAAGTGTTCATCAACTGACAATTTCACACCTTATAGTACGAACGCAAGCTTGTACTCTTGTTGGCCGGTGTTTATCATGCTGTACAATCTATCGCCCAAGCTAGCCATGAAAGAGCAATTTATGTTTCTTGCACTTGTTATTCCGGGCCTCTAGCATCCAGGGCTAATATAAAGTTGAAAATACACATGTGGCTTTTAATCTAAGAACTAAAACAGTTATGGATAGGTGAGGAGAATACATATGACAATTATACTTAGAAAACGTTTACCTTGTGTGCCACATATTTATGGTCAGTACATGATCTGCTGGCATATGGCCTTTGGGTCGGCTGGTGTGTACATGGTTAGATTAGGTGCAAGGGTTAACTTCTTCCAAAGATGTGAACAAGGGTTTATCAGTGTATAGGATGGGCAACCGAAGATGAGATTTCCAAAGAATGTTTAGAAGCAAGGAAAAGAGGGCTAGCTAGCACTTCGGACTAAGGATTACATAACCCAGTATGGCTTTGATACCACTTAAACCGCGCGGATCCAAAGATCAGCACAAACCACAATGTATTGAATAACCAAAACGTAGTTTTCGATACAATACATCATAAGTCAAGTGGAACGAGGTACATACAAAGCTTCTAATGAAAAACTAAAGATTACAACGGCATCAGCCATACGATGATCGCTATCGTAGTCAACAAGATGATAATGAGAACCAACAAGGGGTGAAGATGCCGTCCGCCATGGCTCCACTATGACACAACCTGGATGCGGATATGATCCTACTCGAAATCCTATGGCATGAAGTCGAGATCCTCTAGAGGGTAGCAACAATGGACAATGGTTGAGTACAAAACATACTCAACAAGCTCCATGGAGGGGATTTAACAGGTATATTGCATGCTATGATGAAAATAATACTACAAGTATAACAATGCAACACAAGTACCTCATCTAGAGACACTTTCATGTAGCTCAAAAGACAGTTCATCTAGCTACAAGGACCACACTGTAACTCGCTAAATCCGTGAGCATGAACCTTTCTGAGCATGAACCTTTCGAAAGGACTAGTACACTCTATAGAACTGGTCCACACTGTAATTCTGCGTCGAAAGGACTAGTACACTCTATAGAACTGGTCCACACTATAATTCTGCGTCGAAAGGACTAGTACACTCTATAGAACTGGTCCATACTGTAATTCTGCGTCGCATCGAACTGGTCCAGTGCCCTCCACTTAGCTAGCCATTGGTTGGCTAACAAATTCTCTACAACTGTGCAGAGGTCCGGTGGCACACCGGACCAGTCCGAAGATCGACACGTTAGATGACCATTGGCAACTAGGCGTTATACATGAAAAACCATTTATGAACCTCTAGGTTACATGGTGAACATGTAAATGGAAAATAAAGTTGCATTTATACATCTTGTTGCACGTAAAGAATTACAATAAATGAGGCGGGTGAAATAGAGGAGGCTAGTGGCGTAAGTGTATTTATTTCATTTCTCTTTGTTTCTTAATCAAATATTCTTTATTGTTTGGTTTTTTAAACATTTTTGTTGGTAAATTATTGTCTTGCTGAAGCTGAAAACCTAACGTTACATTTACCCAAGTTATGGTTTCCACTTTCAGTGAAAGTCAAAAGAAAGCAGCGGCAACGGTAACACAGAGCGGTCTGTAGGCAAACCTTGTATCCTAGAGTATCATTCATTTACAGTTCTTTCTAAACCTGTACATATATTACAGGCAGTTGTGTCGAGTTTGAGAAACACACTGCTTGTTCATAACATCATGGCATCGCATCCATGTACTTCTTGCGGCCGTCCTCAGATGTCTGCATTGATTCCAAATATGCGGACCTTGTGCATGTTCGGCAATTTTGCCACGACCAGCACGAAAACTGCAATCGTGTTGAGAAAAAACATCGGCTGCTTGTAGTCGGTCAAGTGCGACGCAATCAGATACCTGTAAGAAGGCGCCTTAGAATGTATGTCACTCTATATGGCAATATCGACTTGGTTTAAAAAATATATAATGACATTGTAAATTGCATACAAAATGCTATGATGCTGCACTTAGGAAAAGAAGTGTAATAATATGCCCAGATTCAACTGCCTTTGCAGCACTGACCGGCACTAACTGATTAATCATCAGCCAGAACTTTGCACTGCTCATGAAAATCCTAGTTCTTCTGGATTTAACTTTTGGATCACAAGCAACAAATTAGTTCTTCAAGGAACAGCAGAAACCAAGTGTAGTTGGATAATAGCTGGAACATAAATTTCCTAATATTTAGGGTTGGCTAGATAACTTAGCTGAAAAGTTTAACAGACCCTCTTAATTGTTGTTCTTGTCTATAAAGAATAAACTCCTTTTTATAATGCATCATTTACGTCATTTAACACATTTTTGTCAATCCAAAAAATGTGACATCAATACAAGTGTATAACCATGCTCTAGCATGTTTTGTGCTTTCTATAATGAGAACATATCTGGTGCAAACCAACCTCTCCATGCAACTGTGCAAACTTTTATTCTGAACCACATGATGTTGATCGAAGGGGATGTGCGGAGGAGTGGGAGGGGATTTGAAAAAGTGTGATTAGCAGCGGGCGGTTAAGTGTAAAATTATCCACGCCCCTGCGTCCCTTGGATCAACATCATGTGACCAGATTAGAAGTTTACACGGTTGCACAGAGAGGATGGTTTGCACCAGATATGTTCCCTTCTATAATAGGAAGAGACATCCAGTCGCAACCGATACACCCAAAATTGTTATTTAGGAATGAAGTGGAATATGATTGCACTAGCAACCACTGCCTGTACTGAGTATAAATTTCCTTTCTAGAATCTAAATAGTAGTTTGTTCAAGTGTGAACTGCAAGAGGATGAGATGGGACTTACAGCACCACAGGTACCACAGTTAAAAACTTCCTGTTCCGAGTAAGCTGCTGACCATTGTCAATTTGCTCCCACCATGTCAATCTGCTGTAGATTCCTTGGTCATCAGCAGCAAAAGGGGTTCCTTTCTTCCAATGGAAGAAGTGGTAAGTGATCTGAAAACAGAACATTTCAAGTGTGTCAACTGAAATTCAACAGGCAAGGAACATGAATAGCAAGGGGTTGAGTTCTTTCACTTAAGTCTTTCCTACCCATTCACAACCCATGTGTTTCTTAACTGAGAGAGAGAGAGAGAGAGAGAGAGAGAGAGAGAGAGAGAGAGAGAGAGAGAGATTAGATGAACACATGCCATTACTTGGGTTAAAAATAATGTGATATTGCAGATGGCATGAAGTGCTTCTTCAGAGTCGAATAGAGTCGGACAAATTTGTATCAAACGCATCCCTGACCCAAAGGAATACACAATATCTTTATCCCATGGTGAGAATTACCAAATATAATTTACAAGGCTCGTATTTCAGGACACCATGACATGTAGAAGTCCAAATGTCGATTATGGAAAAATACATAAGTCTGCAGATTACAATGTGAAACCTGTTCTGGACTACTACTATGAACAAGTTGTCGTAGAAAACTAACCAAAATTCGATCCACTAGTTGTTATTCATAGTACACAGGAATGGACTTTTCAATAGTCAATATCTGATAACAAACTGCTCCCAATAAACATAGAAATGGCCCTGGCCAAGAATGGCATGCTTGTTTTGACTTTATGCGAGGGAAACTGCTCCACACACAAGTGGGGAACAAAATTTATGACAAGGAAACAGAATAGCCCATCCAGCCTGCCAAAGACAGTTTACACTAATATTTCATCTCTTAAAATATTTCTTCCACGGCTTACCTATATTTGTAGCAATCCATGGGCATATATACTGATTAATTGCAGATGATCCGTCACTCTATTCCTAGAAAGGTTCCGCCTTTGCATCATGGCAAATCTAGAATTCCAAGAACATAATCTTTTTGGCTAAACACGTACACGCAGAGCAAAAATCAAAAAGTCCTGCCGGGAAGTGAATGGCCACAAACAGTTGGGGAGAAGAAATAATCCACACCGAAGGAGATAATTAGTAAATCCAAGTATCAGCACAACCAAATCTAGGGATACAGTGGACGGAAGAGATCCATAGACATGCGCAAAATCAGAAGGGCGAGAGACTGGGGACGAAATAGAGGGTGGGGACTCACGGCGAAGTGCGCGAGGTTGACGACGGTCCAGGCTGCCCCCGGGGAGCAACCAGAGACGGAGAGGACGAGAAGCCAGGCGAAGAAGAGCATGAGGATGTAGGTGGTCCAGACGCCCGGGTACATGAACCACTCTGTGTTCTTGTTCACGTCCACCGGCGGCACCGCCTCGACGTAGTAGGGCTCCCCTCTCCGCCCCATCTCCTGCGCAGGCCTGGTCGTGCCGAAGACGCTGGATTTCGGGGTTAATTTCCGCGGTGGCGCGAGTGGTAGTTGCACGGGAGGAAGCCCAGGAACGGATGGTGTTGTGCTGGGTGTGTGACTGACGGCCGGCGAGCCGTGCGCGGACGGTGCGGTGGAGTGAGATGACAACTGTCTCGTTGCCGTCTGGGTTTCGTTGGGCTTGCTTTGGGTGCGGACTTGTGGACTGCGGAGATGGGTAGGGTTCGCTCGACGATCAAGATCCTAGTGTCTCATCTCGGATGCCAATGAGTAAATACATATCTACTACTGTCTTATAAATAAAAAATAGTCTGGTCGGGTCACTCATATACATTCATGAGTATAGATTTACCTATATGGATATGAGTCAGCCGTCAGGTCACTCGTACCTATAAAGATTAAACATTTACATTATACAAATATATCTAAATATAGTTTTTTAAGGTGGTGCCTTTAGTTTTTCTGGTATCCATTACAAAATTTCCAACATCATTCAATCATCTATTCAAGAACATTATAGATAATTGGATAAAGTAGCAGTACTAGGATAGTACCACATAACACATTACATGTTCTATTATATAATCATCAAATAGTTGTTAAACCTTCTATGACATTATCGTCCAAAAGTTTGTTAAATAGTCAAAACAGATGGATGACTAAAGCCTAAGTTCGTGTTTTTGGGCTAAGTTTATACTGGGTATTTTATATATTGGTGGGGCGGAACGTTTTAATACCCGCTTACCCATTGGGTGAAGGTTTTTGCCTAATAAGAGATCCATGGGTAGAACATTTAGCTCATATTCATACCATAATAGAGTAAATATCTATCAGGTATCAGGTCGTAAGTACCCATTGCCATCTCTAGCCTGATCCAAGAATATCTCAAGCATTCGAGATTGTTCCACGAGTGACTAGGGCCGTTCCTGGAGGAAGGCGAAGGGTGTGGCTGCCTCGAGCCCCCGACCCCCGTTTCGTAGGGCCCCACCTTCAGTAGGTTTGATGAACAGCGTATTACTATTATATATTGAGTTTTAGTTTTAATTCTCGTATGATCTTTGGGATAAATAATCCGTTTAGACTGCTTAGCCCACGCTGCACACACACGCGATTTATGTGTCACCTAGTGGTTGTCGTGTGGTGCCACCCATTAGCAGATTGCTTTAAATGAGTTTGTGATGCACGGCATGTGACTGTGCTTGTGACTATTGCATTATTAGAAAGGAGCTTTTCAAAGTTGAAATTGTTGAAGAATTATTTAAGGTCTAAAATATAGCAAGTATGACTAAATTGTTTGGCTGCTTTATATATCGAGAAGATATTAATGAATAAAATTGATATTGATGTTGTCTAATGACTTCACATCGAAACATATTAGAAGAAAATTTTAAGATGGTCATATATTATGTGTTGTTTTACTTGAGATGAATATTTTTTGTAATTATTTGAGTATTTATTAGTAACATATATTATATATTAGAAGAACAAGGCCTCTACTTTAAGTCTTTCTAGACCTCCGATTTGTCAGAAACGGCCCTGCGAGTGACATTGGGTGCATACTACGTCACATGCAAAGCACGTAGACCTATTTCTCTCTCCTTACAATTGGATCGTTACTCTATATATATAGGTCGTTACCTTATTAGTGGGCTGTTACCTCACAGATGGCCCGATCATTACCTCACAGATGGGCAGTGAGAAACTATCTAAACCCAGTACGACATGAAGTCGTACGTAATACAACGCTCCACATAGAACCACCCCACTACCTAAATGAGGATGAGCGACCGCGCTAGCTATAAAAAAGGAAGTCTGGCTTATTTTCAATTCATACCTTTTTAGGCCGTTAGATAAGATAAAGTGTAATATTTATTTTTATATATCGTTGTAATGCACAAGCATTATACTAGTGTGGTTTTATTAAGCACTGAAAATTCTAATATTTTTCTATTTATCGCAGGTTTTTATCTCGTTGCTTATTCGACACTTCCGACAGTTTTGGTTGCCTCTGCCATTAAAGAATACATGGGGTATGAGAGAAAAACCAAAATAATTGGTCTCTAAAAGACTAGCTAGATCGTTTTATAATGGTAATATTGGTTATTATTAGAAGAAAAACGTCTCCAATAGACTATTAAATGACTCTCTTCAAATTTAATAGCTCTTCATCCCTCCACGACTCTATCTTCGCTCTCTATTTTTGGATAGCCTGCTTTAATCGCCATTAAGTCTGTTGGTTTTCAGCGTATGTTGTACCAGCCCATACTTTTTATAAAATCTATTTTAGAGAGTGGTTAAATCAGTAATTTTAGCCAATATTTTTAGCTAACCTCTTAGAGAAGAATAAATTGCAAAACAAATCGAAAACACACATAAAGAGAGACACGTGATTTGTTTGACCGGAGTTTGATTCCAAAGAACTTGTGTCTCTGTTGAGGTGTCTCTTTCAACCCTCTTAAGCAATCACAATGATCAAGCTTGAGCCCTCAGATCTTTGATGATGAGAGACAGAGTCTCCACAAGGTACACAAGTCAGAACCTCTTGTTAGCCTTTATAATAGAGAATCACCAACACAATAGTAGGAACACAGCAATACAACACCAAAAATGCACATAACAAGAGCACACACTCTCTCTACAATGACTATCGTTACTCAATGGGGTGCTCAGATCTCTCAGAACAATGACTATCTATACTCAAATGGATGCTTGGATCTCTCAGAATGGCTTGAAGGTGTTGCACAAGTGTTTGGGAATGAAGCAAAGCTCAAATGGTGATTGGTGTGTCGAATGGACTGTTTGGGGTATTTATAGCTCCAAACCCCTCAAAGAGTCGTTGAATTCATTGCTAAAATTTTGCTTTCCTTGGGTGCACTGGATTGGTTTGATGCACCACCAGACCTCCTCTAACTGCAGAATCAATGAGATACTGACTGTATGGAAAGAGAGGGATTCGAACCAGTGGTAAACAAAAGTCTACATAGCAGTTCGAATGCTACACCTTGAAACTGCTCGACCATCTCTCCTACAAAATCTTACTATGGAAAATAAACTGAGTCAAGAGCGGGTTTTTGTATTCATGTAGTACAGGTACAACCACAACGACTCAGAAATTCCATGGCTCTATTGGATTGGATGGAAAAATTCCTTTTCATCTGAGTGGAAGGATCCTGTATTTTTATCTAGGAATTCTGCTTCCCTCAAAAAAGTTCTTTAGGAAAATCAAAAACAAAAAGATAATGGAAGAATTCTTCTTATTCCATAACTAGGTATATGCCAGTGCGTTGCGACGGCGTATAAATTATTCGATAACTGTTAGTGCATAACGATCACATGAAAATAAACAACATATACATCATCAACCTCAATATCTCACAAATTCACACTAATAACATGAAATGTGTGTGCAACTCAATATATGGATAATTTGTTTCCTAATATGCCACCAATATTTACAACTGACAATATAGCGATAAAGATATCTGCGTCAATAACCCAGAAGGTACATCCAAACTTTGGCCCTTTTTGAGTTGCTTTTTTATAAGAACTAACATTACACACTTCTAATCAAATTCAGACAATGCACCTGGACCTGTGGATATCTCATGTATAAGTTCAACCCAGCCTATTCCTGAGACTGATAGCAGTGAATTTCTAGACCTAAATTTCAGGTATACTCATCTTGCCTAGCAGTCCCGTTCTTGCAATCTGCAGGCGCCAAAATCGAACAGAAAGAAAGTGAGCGGAGACGAAATCAACAAATCAACGAGAAAAAGGGATCAAGAACACGGGAATACTTGAGATCTGAGGAGAGCCAACCTCGTGAATAAAACAGGCATAAAAAATCGAATCTCGCAGCGTGAACATGACTGATCTCCCCAAATCTGCGAAGAAAGAACCAAATCTCTCTCTCAGCTCCGCGATAGGTTAACTGATAACACGAATCCGAGCCAGCCAAGCAAGACGCCAAAATAAGTAAATGGAGCTCACCTTAAATCAAATCCATGGCAGATCGCGGGCACCAAATCTATGAGGAACTCTAGAGCATATGTATGATTTTTTCTATGAGGAACTCCAAATACAACAAACCCAATCTTGCACACATCTCACAGTTTAGATGCAGTCACTGAAACAAGATAGGGACATAACACATGTCACAAAGTGTATGATTTTTACCTTGAAACTTTTGAGATGGACCCTGATTGATTTAACTAACAACTTGAATCGACGAACAGTGCTGCCTATAAAGCTACAAAGACAAATCTAGACTGAATAAATACAAAATCTTTAGTGTTGCAAAATTGCAAGATATCTAGCACAAGGAAATTTTGTTGCTAACTGCCTGCTTTGATTATGCTTATCCAACTGTAAGTTGCCATTCTAAGCTAGATTACAGTAAAGCAAAGCCAGCATAATTTTGCATCACAAATAATATGATAGCGGGCTTACACTATGAGAAGTATATAAATAATTTGTTTTTGTCTCAGTCATACGAAATGTAAGCGGTTTACATTGCTACAAGGAGAAGTTAGTAAAAAACAATGTTTTTATAGTAAAACTTGAGTATCAGTCAACTGGGTGTGTCTCGGGCAGGATTATGCAGCTAGGCGCTTTTGCTCTTTTACAGTCCAACATATTGAGAAGTTGTGGATAAGAATAATGTGGGCATTGATATGGAGCCTAAGATATCTTCTCACAGATCAAGAAAAAAACTGGCATACCTATGCTTCTGAATGTGAGCATGAGCTTCCACATCCAATTTTATAGGTGCTCCAATAGATTCCTTTCTCTCGTGATGACTTGGTCCAAACTTAGCATGGGCTCTATTTAATTCCATTTGTTGACTCCATACCATAAGAAAGGAAAATAGATAAAATGGACCAAACTGAACTTACATTGATCTCCTTCATAGTCCTGCTAATAAAGATATTGGACTTTTTGCCTTTGCTCCTTCATAAGAGATTTCATCTCCGCTTTCAGTAATTGGCTTTTCATTTTCAGGCTGCACCAACAAGAATATAATAATAACAAATAAGAAACTTTACTTTCATTGATATCCCTATTAGAAGGAATACTATGATCTCTAAGAGTCATGACAACTGCACCACCTTCCAAAACCTAGGATGTCGTTGATATAATTTTAAGAAAAGCCATCAGTAGGCACAAGGAACCGAGACGCTGTTTAACTAAAACTGAGCCTAACTCGGTAGGTTGAGGGTGTGGACTGGATGTATGCCTAGATAATTCACCACTAATATTTTAACTAAAACTAAGCCTAACTCTATAACTGGCATTTTAAATCTGTTGCTTTGTTGCTTCTAGATAATTCACCACTACCATTGACACAACCCTTACACGGACAGCTGAAGATAAAATCCAGAAGAAAAGCATGATCCTCCAAAAGCTTGAAATTACCTGCATTGGATGATACATTATTAGTATCAGATAAAAAGGGCAAAAAAGGTAAGGTAACCCTGGCAATCTAACCCAATGCACAACAATACCTTGCTATTGAAGAAGGGGCACATAGACTTCTTTGTTGCTGCTTAATTTCTCAAAAATAGTGTATTCTAGATCAGTTTGGCTTGCTTATTTTCTGATGAAAAAATGTTGCAGCTTTGCTTATTCATATATGTTCAAGCAAACACACTGCAATCAGAGTAGTACAATACCTGACTCTGGTGTCTATATGTAGTATTGATAAATAAGTGTATCAAATAGAGCAACTCTACAAAAAAATTGAATCTTTCAGTTGACCAAACCATTTCGCTATTGCTTTCACATGAAGAGGGTAAAATATCACCTGATGAGTATAATGAGAACTTACTCTGACAAACCATTTCGCTTCAGTGCTTGTAATTTTTCTTTATAGCAATTATCAGACTTATCAAGAGACACCAACAGTTCAACTGAATAATTTGGATTTGTTCCCTCTTTTGGAACAAAACCATATGAAAGCAATAGCTTACCACTCGATTTCTTCCCATAAGATATAAATACCTTAAGAGAATAAATCAAAACATGTAGTTTAACAGACAAAATAACGCCAGTTACCCCCAGACTTAGAACATACAAAAAGAAATTAGGTCAAAACCAAACAAATTTCATGTAACTATAGTACCAATTAAAGGATGGCTACAAATACAGTTTTGTTCATGTAGCCCTGCTGGAGCCAACTATGTGATTAATAAGAGCCAACTATGGCCGACCCAGACTCCGGCATGGTGGACAAAGCCGCGTACGTCCTCCACTCCCTGGTGAGCTCCTGCAGAAACCGTGCAGCCGCCGTCGAGGAAGGCGGCATCCCTGTCCTGGTCGAGATGGTGGAGGTGGGCACCTCACGCCAGAAGGAGATCGCCACCCTCTCCCTCCTACAGATCGGGATCGATCGCGATGGGGCGGATGACGGGGATCACAGAGCAGAGGGGGAGGATGTCGGCGGGGTCGATGGAAGGTGGCTCTTATTAATTCTAGGCTTGTTGTGACTCGTTATTACTTTCACGCTCTTTTGTTATCAAATCCCCACTCAAATCCTCCAGGCTCTTATTTACTATAATCAATGTAGTAATTGAAGGGAGTCACAGAGTAAAAGCTTCATACACAAAAGGAATATGAGAGTGAAGAATTGTGAATGGAGAAAAAGTTTGAGTAAAAGTGTAAACACTGGTGCAGAGTGAAGGTCCATATAATATTGTAGGAAAAAAAATAAGATCTCAATATACATTACATAAAAATAGATGACAGAAGCTAGGAATTAAAAGGAAAACAACATTACAATATGTGAGGTGAATACAAATTAATTCCACTTTATTTAATATTCAACAACAGGGAACACACTACATTGTTATTGTTTTGTCATTAAGTGACCAACAATTGTGCTTGCTGGTCACAAACAGCACAAGGTGTAGGTAATACATGCATAGAAATAAAAATACAGAATTCACTGAAGATATGTCTAAGCTTTGTAAATTAGAATGAAAAATGTATACAATTTCTAAAAATGACTAAATGAAGAAATGAACATAGTTTCAGAAGCAAGTTTGAAACACATATGTATCTTGCACTGACCTCCTTTCTTTAGAACAAATAGAATGACAAATGGAGTAATAGAATGGCCATGTTGTAGAGAGGAAAGGGGAAAACAATAATCTTCAGTTCGAACTAAACAGCCTTAGAAGTAATTGAAGTAGTTTTATCATTCCAAAACAGATCTGTTCTGTATGTGTGCTGTAAATATGTGCAGAGTTTCATAACTATTTTACAATATATGCACACAACAAACATATCACAACAACTTGTCTATATTTTTATTCAGTCTAGAAACCATGTGGTCCTTATTCTTAATCACAACGATGTAACTAATATAGATAGTGACAAACAGCTACACATGTATGTTGTGGATTTTTCATAAATTCATATGGACTAACAAGCTAACAGAACCTACTACTAATTGGTTGGACAAGAAAAGAAATACTGACCTTCAATAGCTTCTCTAGGTGTTCTGAAACCTTCAAAAATTATGTTTCTTTCTTTTCTAGGTTTGTTCCCCTTGGCGTTCTTCTTGGAACTATATTCCAAAGCAGAATATAAGCACTACATAACAACATCAACTGACCATGTGTCAATGTGAACAATGTATTGAAACATAAGGATCTGCGTTAAAGGTAAAACAACTATATTCCAAAGCAGAATATATTTAACATAAGGATCTATATTGAAACATAAGGATCCTGAACGGCTGCAGGGGTGGTTGAAGGTGAGGTACCTCGAGTACTCTCGCAGGCCGATGGAGCGGAGGAACAGGGTGCAGCTCTCCTCGCCGGCGTGGTTGCCGTCGTTGCTCCACATGAGCTGCTTCATCCGGACCTGGTGGAAGACCTTCCGGATACTGAGCTCGCCGAAGTGCAGGTACAGGGACAGCAGCGACGTGCTGGCGCTGTCAGCCTTCTTGTGGTTCATGGAGTAGTCCATCAGCGAGCCGTTGAGGAAGGCAATCAGCGCCTTGTCGGCGTTCTGCCACCCTGGTGACCACGCCCGCGCGAGCAGCGCGTTGCTGCCCCTCTCGGACTCGTCCTCAAAGACCAGCTCGTCCCACGGGCACCTGGACAGGTCACCTGTGAAGCGATCGAAGCATTTTCCATGTCAGTGGCTGGATCCGATCTGCAAGGACCGGATCCTTGCCTATAGTATGACGGTTAGAGCTCTGTCGGTTGTGCATTTGGATACCTGAATTGGTCCTCTTGGGTGGCAGCAGCGGTGCGGCAGGGTCCGGCTTGCACAGGCACCTGTTCCAGAATGGCGCGAACATGGTGAAGGGGCGGCGGTCTTCGTTGAGGACCTCCCACGGCTCGTACAGCAGATTGGCGTTGAAGGACTGCACGTCGATGCCCTCGGTCGCCAGCTGCTCCTTGACGCGGTAGTCCCGGACCAGCGACAGCGGGTCTGCACGGCGGGAACGGGACAACGATTGGTGAGTACCAGATCTGCGCATTGGATGCGGTGCGGGGGCAGGGGAGGATGAGGAAAGGGCGAGGCCGAGGGTATGGCGGCACAGGGATGCGGGGCCAGGGTGAGCGCGTGATGGGGCGAGGGCGTGGATGGCGGATTTGCTCGATCTGAACACTTGGCGTCGAAGGAAGCCGCTGCTTGATTCGAGGGTGGGGGATCCGTGGACGGGATTCGAGGGAGCCACCGCGGGGCTGGCCGTCGAAGGAAGCGCGGCATCGAAGGAAGCACGGGATTCGAGGGTGGGGGATCCGCGACAGTGGAAGGAAGCCACGAGGAGGATGGAAGGAAGCGCGGAGGGAGATGGCAGGCGCGCAGCGCGTGGGGAATACGACAGAACCATTGAAATGTGGACGCCTACAATAGACTCTTAAGGAGTAGTAGAGATAAAATAAAGGAACCCTAGAATTCTATTTGTATAAGGTACATTACACCATACAACCTAAATAAAAATAGGGTATGTGGGAAATTAATGACTTTGAAAATGTGAAATAGTTGTTGAGAAATAGGATACTGGAATAAATCTAGTCTTTGTCAAATATTTCATATCTTTTCTTGTCCAAGCATAAGGAAAAGGAGACAATTTAAGCTGAGCAAAAAATCCATATCTCTTTTATCCATTTAGAGCATATGGATCGATTTATAAGAATTGATTGTTTTGTTTTATGTTATTTTGTGATATAATGAAAAGAACTACATATAGAATGGGTTGGGAATTATGTCTAGATCCCGTATAAATGGAATTTTCATTGGTAAGACCTCCCCAGCGTTGAAGATGGTCGGTGTGTTGAAGACGATAGCCATGGAGTCGTCGTGAATCAACGTCGCATCCCTACTTGGCGCACCAGCTATCGGTTTTTATGACCTGACTATGCACAACGGGGTGTCCCACGTGATTCTTTTGGGAAGGATAGCGTTGTTGATCGTGACTCGATGGTACATGCGGATGCATGTCGGAACACAAGAGAGTATATACAGGTTTGGGCCGCTGGAATGCGTAATACCCTACGGCCTGTTGATGCTAAGTATTGAGTATTTCTGGTGTTCATGGGTTACAGATGAGCTATGGGCGGTGAAGGATGAATTCTCCTATCGATCTGGTGTTGGTGTAGTTGCTATGAGAGGGCTAATGAGCTATGAGATGGCGATGTGATGCGACGAGATGAGATACATTTGTAGGGGTACCCCCTCAGCCTTATATAGGTGACCAGATGGCTTTCCCTTTACAAGTCGTGCTACCTATCTAACTCTATCTGAATCTATCTTTAACGCGACATGCACTCTTGCTTATCTGGAGTTCGGTCGCCTTTCATCCAGGTTATCTCCTGAGTATCTAGCTCCTCGGGTACATGCAATCTGCCTGCGCGATGCATCAACGCTCCTTTTGCGTCAGCTGCGCATAACTCGGTCGTCCCAATCTTCGTCTCCCTTAGTCGAACTCATCCAGCCTAGTTGTGGCCAAATGGCATGCCTTGTGAGCCAAACCATCGGAAGCCCATCAAGCA
Organism: Zea luxurians; assembly: GCA_029449295.1. Lineage (NCBI taxonomy): Eukaryota > Viridiplantae > Streptophyta > Magnoliopsida > Poales > Poaceae > Zea > Zea luxurians. The sequence goes on along the minus strand of JAOPSE010000034.1, from coordinate 19,280,636 downwards.
GCCCATGGAACGTTTCTGTGCTCATAAGGACCCGAGAGAAATCCATCTCTGACAAGCCCCCAAGGCTCAAGCTAATTTTTGAGGGCAATTGGCTAGAGACTCCAAAAAAGAATCGTGCTATTTGATTATTCCATGCTTTGGAGTGCAGCTTCGTTCCGCCTTTGTATCCATTAGGTGCACGGTGTAGCCCCAAGCTTTGAGCTTATTTGAGCATCAATCAACTCAAAGGTCCTCATGGTCTTGCTTTTGAAGGGTTTTAATTTGCCATCTTGAATGTGATTCGCTTGCTTGAAACCTGGATGATAGAAATCTGACCGACTGAAGCCTGGCCGACTGAAACATGTCCAACAGAGACCCAGGCAAAGGAGGCCTAGCTAGGGTGCACTCGGTCAGGGTTTTATCAATGCAGCTAACTAAACTCAATCGATAGAGGCCCGGTTGTCTCTTGTTGGATGAAAGGGAAATGGCCTCAACATTTCCTATAATCGATTTTGGTGTTTGACGACCATCACAAACCTTATGGACTAACTAGTTTGCCTAGTTGATCATTTGTCACGTACATAAGTTCATCGACAACTATTCTAAGTCGACTGTCCGGAATACCGTAGATTATTCCGGACAGGAGAAGCTTTTTGGAAAAACACCTATGCGCGGATCGTCCGGGCCCTTGCGGTGGACCGTCTGCGGCACTAGGGTGAGCCTCGGACAGGAACACTGCAAAAACACGAGTTAACACTACGGACCGTCCGATGGAGAAGTGAGCACCATTCGAGACCAAGCGCGGACCATCCGGCCTCAGGCGCGGACCTTCCGGTCGTTGAAAAACCAGAAAAACTCGAAGGTGACGGGTTCGATAAAATGCATTTTAGCGTCCTCGCGGACCGTTCGGGGTGCATGGCCAGACCATCCACGACTGCTTTATCTGACATCTGACGATGCATTAAATGCTCTATAGCCATTGATATAGCCATTACTGTTGACCGTTGCGATTTCAACCGTTGATGTACAGGGGGCGTGGATCGTCCGCGGTCGGCAGGAAAGGGGCAATGGCTAGGAAGTGGTTGGAGGCTATAAATACAACCCCAACCACCTCCATTCTTCACATCCAAGTATTCTGAACATCACATTCATTGCAAGAGCAAAGAAAACCACTCAAAGACACAACCAAAGCATTCAATCCCCTCCAAGCTCCAAAATCAACTCTATTGCTTAGAGACTTGTGAGAGGATCATTTGTGTTCTTTTGTTGCTCTTGTTGCTTGGATTGCTTTCTCCTTCCCCATTCTTATTCATCTAAGTGCTTTGTAAAGCTAGTAAGAGACACCTAAGTGTGTGGTGGTCCTTGTGGGGTCTTAGTGACCCAAGTGATTAAGGAGAAGGCTCGACTGGTTTGAGTGACCGATTGAGAGAGGGAAAGGGTTGAAATAGATCCGGCCTTTGTGGCCTCCTCAATGGGGACTAGGTTCTTTGGAACCGAACCTCGGTAAAACAAATCACCGTGTTCACTTGTGTTTATTTCCATTTGATTTGTTTTCTCTCTTTTCTCTCTCTAAAAGTTCCCTTGTTCATATTGATTTGAGTTTGCTCCCAAACGTTATCTGCATTGATTGAGCAACTATAAGCAAGGAGAACAATCTTTCTAACTCCGATTTAATTCTAACACTAACCCCGCATTAGTGCAAGTTTAAGTTTGTAAATTTCAGGTTTTGCCTATTCACCCCCCTCTAGGCGACTTTCAATTGGTATCAGAGCCAGTGCTTCATTAAGAGTCTAACAAACTCCAAGTGTGTCTGGAGATCATGCTAAGAGGGAGATTGTCACAGGTGGCAAGGCCACGGGCTCGGGAAGGACTTTATCAAGGGAGTCCGGTGACAAATACAAGGAGGAATCCTCTTCCTCCATCAAGTCACATAAGAGGGGTGACAAGAAGAAGAAGAAAATGAAGAAGGTGGTCTACTACGAGACCGACTCTTCAACACCCTCCACATCCAGCACCGAGTCGTCCACAACTTCTAAGAGCCATGAGCGCAAGAAGTATAGTAAGATGCCTCTTCGCTATCCCCGTATTTCCAAGCGTGCTCCTCTACTTTTCGTTCCCTTAGGCAAACCACCATATTTTGATGGTGAAGACTATTGTATGTGGTGTGATAAAATGAGGCATCATCTAACCTCACTCCACGAAAGCATATGGGATATAGTTGAGTTTGGAGCGCAGGTACCACAAGTAGGGGATGAGGACTACGACTCGGACGAGGACACCCAAATTAGGCATTTCAGTTACCAAGCAACATCTATACTCCTCGCCTCCTTGTGTCGAGAGGAGTATAATAAGGTGCAAGGGTTGAAAAATGCCAAAGAAATTTGGGACGTCCTCAAATCGGCGCACGAAGGGGACAAGGTGACCAAGATCACCAAGCGCGAGACGATCGAGGGAGAACTCGGTCGATTCGTCCTCAACAAAGGGGAATGTTGGGGGCCTTCTTCTCCGCCGAAGGTCCTCAAGGAAAAAACACCTTCGATAAAATGATACAAAGGATTACCGAAGGTTCCTTCAGCTTTAATTTAGCTCCTCAAGACGGAGACTGTGAAGAGACGATGGTGCAAGATGCCGAAGGTTAAAAGCTTCAGCCTAGACCAAGCAAAGAAAGAAAGAGGATTGATTAGGCCTTATTGGTTTCAGTTACTTATAAACAAACATTCAAGGGCATAGATGTAATTTTACCCAGGCTGCGTCCCGTGCCTATAAATAGATGAACAGTACCCCCATACTGTTCACGCTGGATTGTAATCACTCTCGCATCATTCTCGCATCTTCACCTTCTAACAAGCCAAAGGTACCATTGTAATATAAGTATCGTTAATGCTTATTCATGTTTGATGAAGATAATAATAAATAAATCATCGATATATAATAATTATTATCTTAATTCCTTTGTATTCCTTCACTTTCTTATTTATATTCATGTTCATGTTTATATTCATGTTTACATGATGAAATGATGAAGGTATGTCCTTCATAACCTTCGTCTGAAGATCATTATATCCGCGAGGAAATAATGCTTTGAAGGACGAAGGTCTTTAACCATTAACAGTTGTGTTGCCTTGTTCTTGATTTATATCATTTGAGAACAAGTGACCAACATTGGTGCCCACCTCCGGTGAACTCACTTCCACAACTACGACGATGGCTTCGCAAAGCAATCAAGCTGTGGCACCTTTGGCCACGAAGCTGGTGCTCCCAATCACAGGCGGCTCAAGTTCTAAACCAGCCAACAAGAGACAGAAGAAAGAAGCACAGAGAAGGGTACAACATGTTGGAGTTCAAGGACCCTTCATCAAGACTAAGTGGTCTCACATACCAATCACCTTCTCCTAAGAAGACCTTTAGCTCAAGGACTATCCCCACAATGATGAAATGGTCATATCTTGTGTCATCAAGGGATTTTTGGTCCACAATGTCTTGGTGGACACATGCAGTGCGGCGGATATCATTTTCATGAAGGCTTTCAGACAAATGCAAGAACCGGATGACAAGATACATGATGCAACACACCCCCTTTGTGGTTTTGGAGGAAGACATATTGTGGCACTCAGCAAGATAACCATGCCAATCACCTTTGGCTATGTTCACAACACAAGGACGAAATAGGTTGTCTTCGACATTATTGATATGGAGTATTCGTACAATGCAATCATTGGTCGAGGGACGCTCAATGCCTTCAAAGCAATACTCCACCTAGCATACCTATGTATGAAGATACCTTCGGAACAAGGGCTCATTGTTGTACATGGGAGTCAAGAAGCTGCCAGGAGAGCCGAAGGAAGTTGGATGGATTCGAAGGCCATCCATAATATAGATGAGGTCGAAGCTCATCAGCAATATAAGCATAAAAGAGAAAAGGCTTCTTCGGTAGATCAACTGTAACACCCGGATTTTAGGGGTCCAAAACCCGGGGTTAACATAAACACCAGGTATGCTGGGACCAAGTCTCATACATATGATGTATAGTGGCACAGGATCGAATGTCACAACTTTATATAAAACAGGAGTTCTATACAAAATAAATAATTACATTATAAGGAGACAACGGTCCAGCAACCCAAAGTTGACTGGGAGACGACGACCTAGACCTCTCACGAACTCATCGCAGCATCCTCCATGAGCATCATCCTGCAGTACCTGTTCTTGACCTGTGGTGTATGTGAGACAGCAAGAGTGAGCTCACATACGTTCATCGCTCAACAAGTTGTGGGGAATAATGTGCATGAACTCGCCAAAGGTGGGAGCTCACGTGAAGTGTAAGGCTTACCAAAGAAGATGGTTAGAGCTGAGCATTGCTTTTAAAGTTGGTCAAAATTTTATTAGCAATTACTAAGTATAAGTAAATACCAAACCCAATTAAGTAATAGATCAAAAGGAACAACACCACCTGCAATGCAATGCATATGACAAATTGAATTTAGTTCCATAAATTAATCATGTGAGTGTCCGAGCTGCTCATGACCGTGAGCACGGCTAGTATACCAGTTTTACACTCTGCAGAGGTTGCGCATCTTTACCCACAAGTCGTGTATCCCATGTCGCCAGGGTTTGCAAAGCCCTTAGACACTTCCGAGGTGAATGGCTGGGGATCCACTACGAGGCCTTTACAAAGTTCCACTAGCTTCCGAAAACCCGCTACAGTTTATAGGAAGATCCAGTGCAGGAATCCCTTGCAGGACCGCCATCGCAGCAAAATCCTCCCGAGGGCCTCCCTACACTGACCTCTCCCCTACTGCCCTTGCCCCTTTCGGGTAAGGTAGTCTTCCACTAGCTTTCCTAATTAATCAGCCAAGGGCGTCCCATTCCACCCTTGTGGTAGCACTGTTTTCCCGGGTGGTTCTCCATGTTCCAATTAACATAATGATCTTAACATGAACCATAAATAACAACTGATAACAAAAGTATAATCATGAATAATGTATCTTCCTACCCAAAACCACATATAGCACTAGCAAGTACTACCCAGAAAGTTCAGTGGTAAACAAGGTATAAAGATAGACAAACTAGGGTAACCTATTGGGTCCCATCAAAATTAGCCTATGCAGATCATTATGATTAATTAGAACATGAGTAGGTGAAAAGAAGTGATCAAGGGCACAACTTGCCTGGGCCTTGAGATTCCAGGTACCAGGATGATCTTCAGATGACTCGTGACCTCACTGCTAGTCGTAGCAATACAAACATACATGGTATAGGCAAAATTAACATTACACCAAACATATATGCAAAATACATATTAATAATCTACATATTGAAATAAGATCACAGGAACAAGAATCATTAATTTTGGAGTTATAGATTTTAAGTTATGAATTTTCAAAGGTTTTATGTGTTTTAAAATGGATTAAGTGAGAGCTTAAATTTCTAATTGTTTTCATGACAAAACAGAGGCACTAAATGATGATGAATATTATTACAAAGTTTTAGAAACTGGAATGGTTCAATTTGGAGCAAAAATGAATTAAATATGAATTATCTAAGTTCTAGCAATTATTTTTGTATTAAAAATCTAATTTCTAATTCTTTTAATCATTTTATTACTGCACTGGACTGGGCCTCATTTTCAGAAAACCACAGGGGGCCAAGCGCAAAAGAAACAAAGACTCAGTCGCTGCATAGGGTGGACCGCGGGTTATTTTTCCCAATACAGAGGGGTTTATTTGCAAGATCAGCCGGCCGAAAGGGTAGGAAGCGATATCAGTCGTCCGATCTGAAATTAAAGGGGCAGATTAGATCCCAACTACCCTGAATCGGTACGCTATGTAGATCCTTGGATCTAGATCCAATGGTCCGGATTTTAAAGTCCCGCGGCAACCCAGGATCGCCCGATCCCAATCCTACCGCCCGAATTGATCCCAGCCGATCGGATGCGCGATATCAATCTGAGCCCTCCATTTCAATCCGACGCACACGATTTGATGTCACCGAACTCTATACTGTGATATGATTTTGTCCGTCGGCTGATAGATCAACGGTCAGAGCACCGTTTTCTCTCGCCACCTACCCCAGACAGGAAGACGCGGTGGCACCGGCAGCCCCCATGGCGGAGCCATGGCCGGCGATGACCGTTCCGCGTCACAGTGGCTCAAGCTCAAATCCCAATGGCGATAAAGTTACACTAGAGGATGGCGAATATACTAGCAACCCCCATACCAGCGATGCAGGTGCACTGACGATGAGCCGCGGAAGGAGGCGGACGCGCGACAGTGAGCTTGCGCCGACGAACAATTCAGCCCACGCCGACCGATCTCCGCCGCACACAAGGTCACAGTCGAGTCCGACGATGTATGGCGCGTGTACCACACACCCGGTCGAAGCTCAGGTGATAGCGCACAGGTGCCCACGGTGAAGGTGTCTTCCGCACGGTGATGCCCGCCGGTGGCACGAATTTTCGCGACGTGGACCAGGATGTATGCGGTTAAGGGGGAAGATTGACTAGGCGCGGGTCTTATAACTGCGGCGCAGCGGTTGGCCCGCCCGCCGTCACCGGACTCCGTGGATTCGGTGGCCGAGCCCCGCGATTTCGGCGCGCTTCTGTTCATGTGCGAGTCCGTAGCGCGAAGAAGATACGTCTGACGACGCGGGCCCACACTCCAGAGAAATCGCGCCTGGCAGAGCGGCTAGGACGCGGCTGACTCGTGGGGCCGGGGTGTCGGCGTCCAGAAGCGGGCTGGCGCGAGGAAACCCCCCCTAGGTGGGCCAAAATCCCAGCAGTGAGCCCAGTTAAGACCTATTCCCTTTTCTTTTTCTTTTTATGTTTCCATTTTCCTTCCTCTTTTCTAAATTCAAGAATCAATTTGAATTCGAATTTAGTTTCAAACCTTGTGCAAGTTTATTCCTCAATCATGTTGTGAACTGAAAAATACCAATTTTTGAAATATATTTATATTATTTTTATCTTCCTAACATTTCTCTTCTTTCTTTCCTATTTCCAATTCAAATCAAATCAAGTTTTAAATTCTAGATTTCAAATTTATGCACAAGTTAAACTTTCACATGATGCACAATTACTACATAGTGTTTCTTCATTTATTTTATTATGAGTATTTACCTTTAAAAAGGGTGAATTATAAAGTTTAATTATTTATCAATGGTATTTTGCTCAGATTTCTTCTATCAATCCCAAATTCAGAATTTTGGGTGTTACAAATCCTACCCCCCTTAAAAATAATCTCGTCCTCGAGATTTGTAAGAAAGAGGATATAGGAAGAGTGATTTGAAATTTAGCTTTTAGTTTCTAATTAGTTCAAAATCAAGAGTTTCTCTTTTTATTATTAGTAAGTGATAGGAGAGCATGGGTAATATGGGTATGTCCACTTTATTATGTAGGATAGAAAATATCTTTAAAGTATTTATAGGTTTGGGTAAGAATGTGTAGGGTAAGGAAAGACTTTATCCAAGATTTGTGGATCTTGACTCATCTTGGTAACCTCACTTGATCCTTGAAGACTTGAGTTGGTGCTCATCCTTCCTTTGATGATGTTGATCATCTTCTTCGGTCTTGTCCCATTGATTAGGAGTTAGTGTATATTATCGGAGTTGGGGAAATATGGTTAGAATAGTTATGGGTGAGATGGACTACATGATGTAGGTTACAAGTTTGTTTTAGGTAGGGGTTGATAGACTATGCAATCCATTAAGACTTTATTGATTGGGTAAGTTATGCAACTTGTTATATAGGTCGAGTTGTTGTGTATGGCCAAGTTGATATAAGTCTCCAAATTAGGCTTAAGTGATTTAGGAGTATGGCCTTATCCTTTGTATCAGCATTAAGTAACTCAATCTAGCTTAGATCATATTGGATTAGATAGAATCCAGATTAGGTTGGTATGACTAGATTAAACTAGTTAAGATTAGCTATATCTACCAGGGTAGGATAAATATTATTAGGATATGATAGAATCTTTTAAGATAGGATGGATTATATGATATAGGTAGGTTAGAATCTTCTTGCTAGGTTAGAATTGAGGGGTTATGCAACTATCGGATGGTTAAGGTAGTTGCATATGGCCAAGTCGATCTGTCATTCTTAATTTAGTGCAGGGTGAACTAAGTTAAGACCTGTTTTATAGGGGTAGAATCTAAACTATTTCATCAGTATTATTTAACATGTTTGATAAGTCACTTTAGATTTGATCAGATCTAGGTCAGATTGGTGTGACTTGTTTGACTAGATAAGATCTAATTAATTTGCATTAGATCATGGTTGTTAATCTAGGGTGGGATAAATATTCAATTTAGGGCAAGATGAATCCATAAGATAAGATAGAATCTTTCGAGGTCAGTTAGATCCATTAGGATAAGGATAAAATCTTTTCAAGATAAGATGAGTATCTTTTAAGATGAGATGGATCTATTAAGATAAGGGAGAATCCTTTTAAGGTAAGAGGAATTGGTTAGAATGAGATCTTTTAGGATAAGATAAATCTCTTAAGCTAGATATGTTCCAATGGGGATAATCTAGGTTGTCTAGTTATTTTATAAATATATTTTTATACCTATGTGTATATGCAGATGCAATTGTGGACATTATTCCACAACCCATCACACTCAATCAAAGATCCAAATCAGACAAGTATCATAAGAACAAACATTCAAGCACATAGACACTTATAAAAATAGTTTTGTTTTTGTTCCTAAGATTAGGTCTCCTATTCCTAAAGGTCACTTTAGGCATGGAATTTCAAAGTGTGACATCCACATTTTGTCTTTAGGATGATAAGGTAAGAATAATCAGAGTAAAGCAGAAATAGATGAGAAAAGATTAAGAAGAGTTTAGAAAGAATCAGAGTAGCAAAGGTATGTAAATGAAGGTTGTCCAGTTCTATCTAGGTTTCGTCCTACAGTCAACATTCCTCTGATACCACTTCTGTAACACCCGGATTTTAGGGGTCCAAAACCCGGGGTTAACATAAACACCAGGTATGCTGGGACCAAGTCTCATACATATGATGTATAGTGGCACAGGATCGAATGTCACAACTTTATATAAAACAGGAGTTCTATACAAAATAAATAATTACATTATAAGGAGACAACGGTCCAGCAACCCAAAGTTGACTGGGAGACGACGACCTAGACCTCTCACGAACTCATCGCAGCATCCTCCATGAGCATCATCCTGCAGTACCTGTTCTTGACCTGTGGTGTATGTGAGACAGCAAGAGTGAGCTCACATACGTTCATCGCTCAACAAGTTGTGGGGAATAATGTGCATGAACTCGCCAAAGGTGGGAGCTCACGTGAAGTGTAAGGCTTACCAAAGAAGATGGTTAGAGCTGAGCATTGCTTTTAAAGTTGGTCAAAATTTTATTAGCAATTACTAAGTATAAGTAAATACCAAACCCAATTAAGTAATAGATCAAAAGGAACAACACCACCTGCAATGCAATGCATATGACAAATTGAATTTAGTTCCATAAATTAATCATGTGAGTGTCCGAGCTGCTCATGACCGTGAGCACGGCTAGTATACCAGTTTTACACTCTGCAGAGGTTGCGCATCTTTACCCACAAGTCGTGTATCCCATGTCGCCAGGGTTTGCAAAGCCCTTAGACACTTCCGAGGTGAATGGCTGGGGATCCACTACGAGGCCTTTACAAAGTTCCACTAGCTTCCGAAAACCCGCTACAGTTTATAGGAAGATCCAGTGCAGGAATCCCTTGCAGGACCGCCATCGCAGCAAAATCCTCCCGAGGGCCTCCCTACACTGACCTCTCCCCTACTGCCCTTGCCCCTTTCGGGTAAGGTAGTCTTCCACTAGCTTTCCTAATTAATCAGCCAAGGGCGTCCCATTCCACCCTTGTGGTAGCACTGTTTTCCCGGGTGGTTCTCCATGTTCCAATTAACATAATGATCTTAACATGAACCATAAATAACAACTGATAACAAAAGTATAATCATGAATAATGTATCTTCCTACCCAAAACCACATATAGCACTAGCAAGTACTACCCAGAAAGTTCAGTGGTAAACAAGGTATAAAGATAGACAAACTAGGGTAACCTATTGGGTCCCATCAAAATTAGCCTATGCAGATCATTATGATTAATTAGAACATGAGTAGGTGAAAAGAAGTGATCAAGGGCACAACTTGCCTGGGCCTTGAGATTCCAGGTACCAGGATGATCTTCAGATGACTCGTGACCTCACTGCTAGTCGTAGCAATACAAACATACATGGTATAGGCAAAATTAATATTACACCAAACATATATGCAAAATACATATTAATAATCTACATATTGAAATAAGATCACAGGAACAAGAATCATTAATTTTGGAGTTATAGATTTTAAGTTATGAATTTTCAAAGGTTTTATGTGTTTTAAAATGGATTAAGTGAGAGCTTAAATTTCTAATTGTTTTCATGACAAAACAGAGGCACTAAATGATGATGAATATTATTACAAAGTTTTAGAAACTGGAATGGTTCAATTTGGAGCAAAAATGAATTAAATATGAATTATCTAAGTTCTAGCAATTATTTTTGTATTAAAAATCTAATTTCTAATTCTTTTAATCATTTTATTACTGCACTGGACTGGGCCTCATTTTCAGAAAACCACAGGGGGCCAAGCGCAAAAGAAACAAAGACTCAGTCGCTGCATAGGGTGGACCGCGGGTTATTTTTCCCAATACAGAGGGGTTTATTTGCAAGATCAGCCGGCCGAAAGGGTAGGAAGCGATATCAGTCGTCCGATCTGAAATTAAAGGGGCAGATTAGATCCCAACTACCCTGAATCGGTACGCTATGTAGATCCTTGGATCTAGATCCAATGGTCCGGATTTTAAAGTCCCGCGGCAACCCAGGATCGCCCGATCCCAATCCTACCGCCCGAATTGATCCCAGCCGATCGGATGCGCGATATCAATCTGAGCCCTCCATTTCAATCCGACGCACACGATTTGATGTCACCGAACTCTATACTGTGATATGATTTTGTCCGTCGGCTGATAGATCAACGGTCAGAGCACCGTTTTCTCTCGCCACCTACCCCAGACAGGAAGACGCGGTGGCACCGGCAGCCCCCATGGCGGAGCCATGGCCGGCGATGACCGTTCCGCGTCACAGTGGCTCAAGCTCAAATCCCAATGGCGATAAAGTTACACTAGAGGATGGCGAATATACTAGCAACCCCCATACCAGCGATGCAGGTGCACTGACGATGAGCCGCGGAAGGAGGCGGACGCGCGACAGTGAGCTTGCGCCGACGAACAATTCAGCCCACGCCGACCGATCTCCGCCGCACACAAGGTCACAGTCGAGTCCGACGATGTATGGCGCGTGTACCACACACCCGGTCGAAGCTCAGGTGATAGCGCACAGGTGCCCACGGTGAAGGTGTCTTCCGCACGGTGATGCCCGCCGGTGGCACGAATTTTCGCGACGTGGACCAGGATGTATGCGGTTAAGGGGGAAGATTGACTAGGCGCGGGTCTTATAACTGCGGCGCAGCGGTTGGCCCGCCCGCCGTCACCGGACTCCGTGGATTCGGTGGCCGAGCCCCGCGATTTCGGCGCGCTTCTGTTCATGTGCGAGTCCGTAGCGCGGAGAAGATACGTCTGACGACGCGGGCCCACACTCCAGAGAAATCGCGCCTGGCAGAGCGGCTAGGACGCGGCTGACTCGTGGGGCCGGGGTGTCGGCGTCCAGAAGCGGGCTGGCGCGAGGAAACCCCCCCTAGGTGGGCCAAAATCCCAGCAGTGAGCCCAGTTAAGACCTATTCCCTTTTCTTTTTCTTTTTATGTTTCCATTTTCCTTCCTCTTTTCTAAATTCAAGAATCAATTTGAATTCGAATTTAGTTTCAAACCTTGTGCAAGTTTATTCCTCAATCATGTTGTGAACTGAAAAATACCAATTTTTGAAATATATTTATATTATTTTTATCTTCCTAACATTTCTCTTCTTTCTTTCCTATTTCCAATTCAAATCAAATCAAGTTTTAAATTCTAGATTTCAAATTTATGCACAAGTTAAACTTTCACATGATGCACAATTACTACATAGTGTTTCTTCATTTATTTTATTATGAGTATTTACCTTTAAAAAGGGTGAATTATAAAGTTTAATTATTTATCAATGGTATTTTGCTCAGATTTCTTCTATCAATCCCAAATTCAGAATTTTGGGTGTTACATCAACCAAAGTCTATGCTTTTGTGTGAAAACATAGCTGAGCAAAAAGTGCTATTGGGATCTCAACTATCTGATGAACAAGAAAAGACCTTGCTAAGATTTTTGTTTAACAACAAAGTCGTTTTTGCGTGGACATCCAATAATCTTTGTGGGGTCAATAGAGATATTATTGAGCACTCACTCAATGTGGACCCGTCCTTCAGACAAAGAAAGCAGAGGCTTCAGAAAATGTCCAATGATAAAGCCAAAGGTGCATGAAACGAAGTAATAAGACTTCTAAGTGCCAGCGTTATCAAAGAACTGAGATACCTAGAGTGGCTGGTCAACACTGTCATGGTAAAGAAAGCTAACGGAAAGTGGAGAATGTGTATCAACTTTGCAGATCTCAATAAGGCATGTCCAAAGGATGAATTCCCACTGCCAAGAATAGACTCCCTTGTGGATGCAGCAGCTACTTCGAAACTTATGAGCTTATTGGATTGCTACTCAGGCTATCATCAAATATGGATGAAAAAGGACGATGAACCGAAGACAAGCTTTATAACTCCTAGTGGGACCTATTGTTACCTTCGGATGCCCGAGGGGCTCAAGAATGCTAGAGGAAGCTTTAGCAGGATGACTGCCAAAGTTCTTCACTCCCAAATTGGCAGAAATGTGTTGACATATGTCGATGATATCATTGTAAAAAGCACAAAGCAGGAGAATCATGTTGCTGACCTACAAGAAACATTTGCCAACTTCAGAAGAGCTGGCCTTAAATTAAATCCAGAAAAGTGTGTCTTCGGAGTAAAGAAGGGCAAATTTCTTGGCTGTTTAGTATCAACGAAGGGTATTGAAGCTAATCCAAGCAAAATCGAAGCTATCCTTTGGATGGAACCGCCAAATTCGAGAAAGGGGGCTCAGAGGTTAGCAGGAAGGCTGGCATCATTGAACAGATTCATTTCAAGATCAGCAGAGAGGAACCTACCCTTCTTCGAAGTATTGAAATCAGCCGAAGTCTTTCAATGGGGACCAGCTCAGTAGAAAGCCTTCGAAGAATTGAAGCAATACTTGATAGACCTCACAACCCTAACCCCACCTTCGTCAGGAACTCCATTACTTCTATATGTGGCTGCTTCTCATGCTGCAATTAGTGTGGCACTTGTACAAGAGAAGCAGGATGGCCAAGTAAAGAAGCAAGCACCAATATACTTTGTCTCCGAGGTACTCAGTTCATCAAAGAAGAATTACACAGAGCTGGAGAAGGTATTGTATGCTGTACTAATGGCCTCCAGAAAACTTCAGCATTACTTCCAAGCATACCACATAATAGTGCCTTCATCACAGCTCCTAAAGGACATAATGAGGAACAAAGAAGCTACAGGAAGGGTCGGAAAATGGGCTATAGAACTCAATGAGTTCACTATTGATTACGTCCATAGATCTTCAATCTAGTCTCAAGCGTTAGCAGACTTCATTGCTGATTGGATGCTAGGGGCTCAGGACGAAGAAAGAATAAATGATGCCGAAGCTTGGATGGTATTTTGTGATGAGTCTTGGGGGACCTTCGGCGTGGGTGCATCTGCCATTCTAGTCGCACCATCTAAAGTCAGAACCTGTTATGCAGTAAAATTGGACTTCGGCTGCACAAATAATATTGCAGAGTACGAAGCCCTTCTCTTGGGGCTTCAAAAACTTAAGGCAATGGGTATAAGAAGGGTGATCCTTAAGACTGATTCGCAAGTTATCTCGGGTCATGTGGACAAAAGCAGTAAGGCAAGAGATCCGAAGCTTGAAAAGTACCTAGATACAGTCCGAAGGTTGGAGGCCTCTTTTGAAGGTTTCTCTGTAAAGAATATCCCAAGGGGAGAATATGAGCATGTAGACTTGTTAGCCAAATCAGTGGCACAGGGGCTCCCGCTACCTTCGGAAGTATTTTTTGAAACAATAAAAGCAACTTCAGTCGAGCTCATGGAAAGAGCGGTGCTCACAATTTCACCGATACACAGCGAAGATTGGAGGACTGAGATTGTTTCTTTCCTCCAAGGCAATTGTCTTTTGGATGACAAAGTTTACAATAAAAGAATGGAAGCAATAACAAGACCCTATGTAATCATAGAAGGGGAATTATACAAGCACAAAGTTTGTTCTCCGTAGCTCAAGTGCTTGTCTAGAGCTGAGGGCCAATAATTGATGAAGGAAATACATGCAGGGTTGTGTGGCGCTCACATTGGGTCTAGACCTTTGCTAGGGAAGGTTTTCAGACAAGGTTTTTACTGGCCAAAAGCAGCTTCGGATGCCGCAGATTTAGTTCAAAAATGTGAAAATTGCCAAAGATGTGCCAGAGACCATAAACAACCTTTGTCTCTAACCCAGCTAATACAACCAACCTGGACATTGCGAAGATGGGGCCTAGATTTGTTAGGCCCACTCCCACCAGCACAAGGCAACTTAAAATATGTTGTGGTCACGGTAGAATATTTTTCCAAGTGGATTGAGGCAAAGCCCTTGGCTACAATAACTTCGGCCACGGTCCAGAAATTCTTCTGACAAAATATTGTTTGTCGCTTCGGTGTACCGAAGGTTATCACTGTTGACAACGGAACTCAGTTCAATGCTGAAACATTCAAAACCTTTTGTAGCCAGATTGGCACAAAAATACACTTCGCATCAGTGAGGCATCCAGAGTCAAATGGATTGGTAGAAAGGCAAATGGGATCATAATAACAGGAATAATGAAGTCAATCTTTAATCAACCTAAAGGAAAGTGGCCAGACAAGTTAATAAAAGTAGTGTGGAATCACAACACTGCTCTATCAAGATCAACATGATTTACCCCGTTCAAACTTCTGTTCGGTGACAAAGCAATAACACCGGAAGAAGCAAGAACGGGTTCAATAAGAACTCTAGCTTCGGCAGAGGGCGAAGGTGATTGCCAAATAACAAAAGACACCATAGAAGGGACCAGACTACAAGCAATAGAGCATATCAATAAATACCAAGCCAAAACAATCAAATGGCGTGATAGAAAAGTAAGATTGAAGAATATCAAGCCAGGTCACTTGGTGCTTCGAAGGGTGGCCAACCCTAACACAATAGGAAAGCTTCAGCTCAAGTGGTAAGGTCCCTTTTTGGTGGTATCTTCGTCAAGACCCGGGTCATACAGACTAAAAGACATGGACGGCAACGACATACCCAGGTCTTGGAATGCGGATGAGCTTCGGCGGTATTATGTGTAAACAATGTAATTTTCTTATTTTTCCCTATGGCACCCTTTTCCTTTCAAGAGGAGAGAAAGGTTTTTGATGGGGCCATAGGTTGTAATTTTCATTTTTGTTTAGCCCTAAACAATACAAGGGCCAAATTCCCCCACATGTAAAATGTAAAATCTGGGACTACACCATCGAGTGTAAAAAAGTAAAAAAAGCTCTAAAGTCGTCCCTAAGGGGATGCAGAGCTAAGACGTCACCTGAGTAAAGGTGAAGAAGATCAAAAGCCATTCCCAAAGGAACACAGAGTAAGTTTCGACGCCCCAAAAGCCGTTCCCAAAGGAACGCAGAGTAAGTTACGAAGCTCCAAAGTCGTTCCTAAGGGAATGCAGAGCTAAAATACCACCTAAACTAAAGGTGAAGAAGCTCCAAAGTCATTCCTAAGGGGATGTAGAGCTTAAATGCCACCTAAATCAAAGGTGAAGAAGCTCCAAAGTTGTTCATAAGGGGATGCATAGCTTAGCTCCAAAGTCGTTCCTAAGGGGATGCAGAGCTAAAATACCACCTAAGTAAAGGGTGAAGAGACTCTAAAGTCGTTCCTAAGGGGATGCAGAGTTTGGGTGTGTTTTTTATTTGTGGCATACATTTGCACACTTCATCACATCATCTTTTGCACTGATACAAACATTCATTAGACATTCGTAGGACCATCATCATCATGACATAAAGCACAAACATTTGCAGGAAAGGCAGAAAATGACTTGTCTCCGATGATAAAATGCTTTGTTGAATACAAAGTTGCTTCGTCTCAAATAAAATTTTGTGACATACAATGTTGTGTCGCCTTTAACAAAAAATGCTTCGATGTGAACAAAAAGAAGGGAAGGTGTTTTTCGCCTTCGGCTCAAAAGGTTGCAAGCACTGGTTTCGTCCACAACAAAGCAGTCCATACTGGAGCAAAAAGGTGAAATTATAGTATAGGGTATTTACAAATAAGTACAATGTCTTGTTCAACTATCAGTTACAATCTTTTGTCAAACGATACAAAGAGATCCTAAGTTTTCTATAGATAGTTACAAAAGGAAGATCCAAGAATCTTCAGCCCTTCAGAACAAGCTTCGTCTTAACGACCTTCGGCGCCACCATCCTGCAGAGAGAAGAAGGTACAAAGAAATCAGGAAATACAATAAAGGAAAACCAAGGTAAAGAAGACAGGTAAAAGTTTCATACAGAGCTAAGGAGTTTTTGTGCTTCGTCTCTGGCCAGTTCATCGCCTTTTGCCTAGATTTAGGTGATAAATCTGTTCCCTATGCTTTGGGCTTCGACTGGGATGTCAACTAGATCTGATGTCGAAAGATTGAAATTTGGCTTATTAACAGTTTTGGCGTGACTGCACCTAGCCTTCATAAAAGCTGCAGCTGTGCCGCGTGAAGCCACCAGGGCACAGAAATCCCTGTGCCCGGTGATAACTTCATCAAGGGCTTCAACTTCATTTTCAATATGATTAAAGGCCCCAGGGATGTCTTCGGCTGAAGGGTTAATCTCTTCAGAAGCTGCTCCAACTGAGTTGAATATCCCCTTCAACTGATTAACACACCGAGTGGCAAAGTGAACACATTTGTTCCAAAGGTTCTCAAAAGCTTCATGTAGCTTCGTATTTCTTTCAGTTTTGGCTTTAACCTTTGCTTCGAGCTCCTTTGTTTTGTGGCTAAAGCGCTGTGAATTCTCGTCCAAAATTGCTCAGGCTTCGTCCAGTTCCTCGCTCAACTTAGTATTTTGAGATCGCGCTTCCACGAGGGAACCTTTGACTGTTTGTAGCAAGATGTCTTTTTCCTTTAGGGAAGCTTCAAGTTCCTTTATTTTATCTTCTAGGCCTTTAATTATGACTTCGTTTTTTCTATCCTTGGTATCCTGCTGCATTTTCAGTGCCTTGCTTAACAACATGCTCTGCAAAATAAGTTAAAGTTAGAGCACTCAATCCACCACGGAGGTAATAAAAATCTAGACAAAGGTCTCACCTTGAAGTTGGAATAAAATAGGCTACCGACAATGTGTTGCCGTCGGTAATAGCTAACGCCGGTCTCCAACTTCGAGAATCCAACACTCTTGGATAGAGTGCAGATTATCTTCGCCCTGACGCGGTCATGAATACATCCTAAGATTTCCTCATCGACCATGCCAAAGAGCAAGGACCCCGGTTGGTATCTGCAAGAAATAGCAAATTCTCTTAACTCCAAATTGTCCTCCTCAGAAAGTTCTTGGTCCCCCAGGTGCCGAAGACCAAAATCTTTCTCGCCCAAAGGAGTATTGTCAATTTCCTTTCCTTTATCTGGCACTGCGGCCATGTTCTCCTCTGCAGCTACACTTGTCTCCTCTGCAACCACATCTCCAACCACATCTGATATGAGCCTGTCAATTTCTGACATTGTCGCTGCTAATTCTTTAGCTTCGGCTTCACCAGCATCTTCGGCATCTGCAGGAATTGCCGCCTTCGTAGCCGAAGCTGAACGCGGTGTTTGTTCAATTGCTTGCATTATATTCATAATTCGTCGCTTCTTTTGCCCTTCAATCTTCTCTTCTGTAGCTGAGGGCGTTTTCTTCCTCTGTAAAATTTTTGTCAGTTCCAATCCCAAAGGACTTAGTAGCTTGAATGGTGGAGAATCAGTCATTACCTTCAAAATTTCAACCACTTCGGCAGCAGTCGGCGACGGAGGGGGTTTTTTCTGCCGAATCGACGACCTTTGGTTCAGTAGAAGGTTTTTGGTCAAGTTTTCACTTCTTAGAAATTGTTGTCTTTGGCTCTGGTGCTGTTTTTGTTTTCTTCAAAGCCTTTTCATCTTCCTTTACTAATCGGGCAGCTTGCCTGCTTAGGACGCTAACAACCCTTTTTCTTGTCATATCCTTGGCCCCTTTGTCAAGCCTCTCATAATCTGGGTATTCGAAGTTCAATGCATCCATTACTCGGTTCAACCTTCATTTTGGCCGGTACTAAAGGCAGCAGTCATTAGCTGGTCCTCTTTCTTCGTATAATTGCCAATAATCTCATTGCACATGGTTTCAATCATTTCTAGCCATTCATTGCACAGTTTCTTGAACTGTTTCTCAAATTTGAAGCTATAGGGGAGCCGGACATGCTCATAATTTTTCCCCCTTCCTTTTTCTTCGGCATCCCCCAGCCGCTTGAAGTTGGAAATGTTCTATTTGCCAAATATTCCTGCACTAGGTCCCTAGTGCTAATCTTGGCAGCTACCACTCTAAATTCAACTTCGGCTAGTTGGCACGGGGAGCCAAGTTGCATATGGCACAAGGGCCTTGTCATTCCAAAGCTTAATCTCATCGGACTCATGACCATAGTCATCAATTTTCCCTCTTCTTCTCATTAGCTTTTATATAGAACCACTCACTCGTCCACCCGGTCGACCACTTGGTGCGGTAGCCAATTACCGAGGCCTTGGTATCTTTTCGATATGTGAAGTTATAACAACCAAAGTTCTTATGAAGGCCATTTGCTCTGGCCTTCGTCTGGTAGTGCAGCTCATGCACCCGACAGAAAGCTTCAGCATTAGCACTCACCCCTGGCTTCGGAGAGCCCATATGTAAACACTGAGTCTAACGATGGCATTTGGAGTTAACTGATGAAGATATATTCGAAATTATTTAGAACTTCTCCTATCATCTCATGTAAAGGGAACCGAAGCCCTGCCCTAAAGAAGCTCTTGAAAACAACAACTTCATCCTCTTTTGGCTCTAGAACCACCTCCTCCCCAGCAAAGCGGACAAGTTTACTCTCAGCTTCCCCAAAATAACCTAGCTTTTTCCTCATAACCATGTCTTCTACTGTCATAGTAGATTTTCCAAATTCGATGTGACTTGGCTTCAATGGGCTCAAAATACTGTAGTCTTCCTCAGCCTCATCATCACTTCCGTCCTCTGCTGCAATCTGTTCAGCTTTCGCAGCTTCACCTTCGGAAATAGTTTTTTCCAATGTCACTAGGCCTGATCGCCTCATCATTTATGATATTGGCGCTATCTCTGTCGTCTCAGTATCATCTCCCTCGCGTGATACTCTAGCAATGGATCTTATCCGAGCCATTTTGAGTTTTGCAATTCCTTAAAACCGAAGGTGATTTCGAATGACGAAGTGTGTGTCTGCAACGAATAACCTAGAAAAGCTTCGGCTATGGTTAAAATTTTCAACAGCACAACAGTGCAATAACAATGAATGTTGTGGTAACTCCTCACCAACCTGTTTGTTTATATAGTGTTACAGGGGAAGAAGGCGAGCCGCCATACCGCCTATACTGGCTGAGCGGTGGACCCTCCGACGTCAAGAATATTCTAATCGTTTTTCGGCAACAAGCTCAAGGAAGGTGTTTTTCGAACCTTCGGTGTAACACCCCAGGTGTTTATATTCCGCTCGATAACGAGTACGGATTTAAGCACGTTATATCAGTGGATAAAACAGATGCTAAATTTTAAACATCTTCACCTCTCGCGATTTTAATATCGCATCTGTTCCATTTTGTCGTGAGTGCAACATCATTTTTATTTTCATCTATTCGGGTTCGTCCTAAATTTCGTGCTGTTCGGAACATATTTGTTCTGAAAATTGGTGCGTCCGATGATTATTTAAAATTCATCGCTCGCACGAATATAAATTCGGAAGCCCGACTAACTCGGATGATTTTATCTCGAGCAAATTAGTTTGAACTTGACGACTAAAATGTTCGGGGTAAAATAGTCTGAATCGTGCGTTGTCCGAGAAAAATTGTGCGCGAAGTTATTATCCAATTTATTCTTCGACACACTCTGTAAAATAATAAAATCAAATGTGTTTAGACATCGGATAAATTTCTATCTGAGTTCGACTAAACCAGTATTGTCTCAGAATAATGTATCTGATATCCACACATAAATTTATTCAGCACTTGACGACTATAGTTTTTAGAACAAATTATCGGTGCTGGAAATCAGTTCCATTCGGTCGGATGCTTCTCGCCCAGGTCCGACCGTTCGGGTATAGAGGATTCACCAAAACAAATCCTAATTTCCGAACCAAGAAAATCGTGCGCGAAATGATTAATTAGATTGTTTCCAGCAAAATATTCAAAAGTGAGTTGACAGTACGAATTCATCCGAGTTCAGAGAATCTACCAAATCAAATCATGATCTAAAATATCTGTGATCTCTTAAAAAGAAGAAGAAAATGTAAAATATCTCGTTACCTGCTGATAGATTTTTTCGGACTCGATCTCATCCGGGAAAGAAAATCTTCTTACTGCGCCTGAGATTTTTCCAAGTCGCCGCTTAATCTTACAATAAAAACCTTGCCGTCTCCATCCAGTCGATGCGTGCCTCTGCAGTCTGCACCATCGCTTCCCTGGCTGCGCTGCTCCCTCTCGTCTTCCTTCCCTGCCACGACGCCTCTCTCCCTGGTGCTTTCCCATGGCCGCCTCTCACCCTCCTCTGCCATGGATGCTAGTCACTGCTGCTTTTCCCTGTAGCTAGGTTCCTCACCGACGGTTATCTGATCTCCATGGCCATGGTGCACGCGCCCCTATCCCATGTCCGAGCTCCACCAGCCAGCGCCCATCTTCCCCTCGCCTTTCCCTGCTCGCCGATCTGCAGCGTCCCCAGCGCCTAGTCGATCTCCCTGCTGGCGCCCAAGATCCCTGGCCGCGGTTGCTGCTCTGGAGTGCTCCCTGCACGCTATGCGTCTCCCAAGGCGCCCGGGCGGAACGGTCTCCCCCACCGGCGCTCAGCTGCCTCTCTCTCCCATGGCCAGCGATGCTCCAGCCTCTGCGTCGCGCGGACCTCCCCCGGCTCGCCCATGGCGCTTGCCCAGTTTGATCGTCGATGACAGGGTCGCTCGCGGCATCTTCCCACGCGCTCAGTCTCTGTCGGCTCTCACGGCGTCCCCATCTCCTTCCCTTTACTGCAGCAAGCAGCGCCCAGCTCCCTCCTCTTCTCCCCATGGTGCTCCTCAAGCTCGAAGTCCCTTGCGTCGCAACCTCCAAGCTCCTGCACCTTGCCGGCATTCATTCCCTGCGTCGCGCGCTCCTGCGCAATTCCTTGGTGTCGCACCCTGCTTCTCCCTGTTCTAGCTCGGTGTCCTGAGCTCCCGCGCTGCGCCCATGCTCAGCTTCCTGCGCGTTGCCGCGTTCCTTGCTGCGTGTTGAGCTCCTACCGTCGTTCAGCTCGCCTGCACCCTGTTTCCCTGTGTCGCGCGCGAGTTCGGCGCTCATCTCCCCGTTTATCCATGGCGCGCGCCTGACTCCCGGTTCTTGATGCCCTGTCAGGCCGTCTTGGATTTTGCGAGCTCCTTCCGGTTGCCGTCGCTCGCTGTCGTCTCTTCGTGCTGGCCGACTAGTTTGCCATGGTCGCGCATAGTTCCCTGCTCGACCAGGATAGTCGCGCCGTCGATTCTGCTTGAGCCTCTTCACGTTCGTTGATGCCCCCTGGCTCGACTCTACCCAGTTCGTGTCCTGCTCGCCTTTGTGTCGCGCGTGTAGCGTTTCGTTATTCCTGTGCGTGCTGCCGCGAAGCTCCCTGTTCAGTTCGCCTCCGTTGCGTTGTCGTGCGCGCGAAACTGCTCGCAGTCGATATAAAGTCCGTGACGCACGCGCTGGACACGGTAAAACGTTACGTGGGCTTGTATCCGAGCCCGCCCGACCGTGACCTCGCTTTACTTCTCGCGTCGCTACTTGTCAAGTCCTTCCCCAGTCCGCGCCATAAAATTCACTCGGAAACGATCTCGTCGTCGTTCCGCGTGTCGTCAAGAAATCCCAAGAATCGGGTGAAGACGAAGTTAGCAGCGCGATATTCCCCAAGCGCTCGACAAATTGTCTGGATCAGAAAATCACTACCGATCTTGCGGCTTCGAGTCAACTGCTGAAACGGTAAGCTGATAAATTATTCAGAATAGTTCGATCGTTGAATAAATTAATGTCCTAGTGCGAGGCTCATTAAGGTGCTCAATAAATTGCGTAAGTCACGAAACTCTCGTCGACTTCGCAGTTCTTGCGATTATTGAGCCAGGTTCAGTTATAGTGAGTTATTTCGCTATCCCGATCAATTAGTTGAATTAGTGTACCGAGTAGAATTTTAGTAGGCATGTGTGCTGATGAAATATTTTAATCACTTAAAAGATGTAGTATAATTTATAAGGCAAGGGATTAGTTCAGAATTTAATTAATTAACTGATAAGTCATGATTAGGCTAAATGTATTTCATGTGTATAGTTTGTTGTTTGTGATGTTTGCGGTAGGTTCGAGAAGCGTAATTATTGCGTGTAGTCATATATTAATAACTAGTGATTCCGTACAAAATTGTATAACGCCTCGCCGCTAGGCGTTTAATTCGCTATCGCGTAATACTTTTTAGGTTTAAAATATTCCTGTCTATATGCATTCATGTGCATAATGCATTTCATTCAGGTACGTTAATTAATCACGTGATGCGGAAGACGACCCCAAGTCGACCCAGGATAATGCAGAGATTGGACATCTCCGCAAGACGACGTCGTCAGTCGGATCAACCTGAAGATGGTTAAATCAAGCAAGTGCTCGGCCAAGGGATGATCGTCAAGTGATCGTCGTCTAACAATACTAACCTAGTGTTATTCAGGCAAGCCCCGGTGCATGCAACCCCTTCCTTGTGTTTTTAAATAATTTTTGCACACTTTAAGTCTAGTGAAATGTGCACTAGGTTTATAGGAGTTGCTTGGAAACCCTTTGATGCATTGCCTTCCTTGATATCCACACCTTTATAGATACTTCTAATGAAGTATCAAAATATGATTTACAAAAATGCTTATCCCTGCTTAGATCTTGTGGGTAGAGGTTGTCCTTTGCGTTAATGCCTAGCTCAGGGTTATCCTGAGGAAGGATTGCTTCTGTCTGCAAGAATATTTTCATTGGGAGCAATGGTGGGATATTACTGCAAAGTTCCTTCTGATGCTCTTTTCATCCTAAGGAATACAAACAATCCTAAGGGTGGAAGTACTTAAATCGGGACTTGGGCTAGGAACAGGTGATGTTCTACCTAGGTTGATTAAGGATTAAACTGAATGTAGGCTTGATGATCGAGGACCCTTTACCTGGTCACATGCCTCGTCATGGGTAAGCCTTGCCTCGGGCAGACTAAGGCCAGAATAAGATAACACGAAATGGGCGTGGAGCGGTGGCGAGAGTAGCGTGTACCCTCCGTAGCAAGAGGCTGGACGGTGGTGTATCTGTGCTCTCGGTTTGCGTGAACCTGATCTAGTCTTAAGAACCCCGGTGGCGGGTTGACATATGCAAGGGTTAAGTGCTACATATGTCGTGTGATTGGAGATCCTCAGCTGAGTATAATCGATTCGGATCGCCGTACCTTCGCGGTTATGAAGACTTGGTCACTGCCCTGCAATCTAAGTCATGGATGGAATCTTAATGAGCAAAAATCATGTTGGATTGATTAATTTGATGGTGAAATTAGACTAGATGCAAACAAGGTCTATTAATACTTAATCTAGCATTAAAATGTTGAAAGTAAGGACTCACTTTAGTAAGCTATTTCTGCAAAAGTATCTAAGTTGCTAAAGCCTCTCCTTGATTCCCAATTCCAGCATACCCTTGAGAGTCTTTTCTTTAGTCGGGTAAGTCTTACTGAGTAATTCCATACTCAGGGTTTTATTCCCTATTGTTTTTCAGGTTCTAATCTTGTGCTGCTGTGATGGTGTTAAGTGCCGGTGGGCTCGGCCTTCTTATAAGTCTAAGTAACCCTTCTATACTTCTTATTGAGGATGGTCATTTGAGCTAGCATATATTTCAAACTTATACTTTTGTAATCACTCCGATAAAATAATGTAAAATTATTGTAACCTGTAAAATTTGGTAATAAAATTTCCGCTGCAAAAATGTTGTGTGTGTGATTTGTGTTACTTAATCCCGCGGTTCTGGTTGAAAGTGGTTTATCCGATGTCCTTGGGGCAATCGGACAGATCCTGTTAGGTTATCTGGTGCACATGCATGGTCGTCTGAGGTCTTTGGGACAAGGATAGGTGCATGTGGGCCCAATAACTTGGAGGTTCTGCCACAGGCTGGTATCGGAGCTGGATTAAGTATATACGGTCACATACATATTTTCAAAACAAAAGTTTTGGTTTTGAAAAACCTATTTTCAACTAAACACATTGTTTGGTTTTGAAAAACTGTTTTGAAAAACTATAATGCTAGCGATATCCTCTCTTAAGCCCTAAAGTAAGGACTATCAGGTGGCTTAATTGAAAACTACAACCGGGGGTCTTGCATACATGTGTATTGTTATTTTTGAGGCCATTCAGTTTTGAATGGATCGACGCTCAGGTAAGGTGAGATGTGAGAGCATGACCGAACAAACGTCGGTCTAGGGAAGAGTGTGAAAAGCGCTTGATTATATACATGTTCCACATATGTATATATGAAGGCTGCGATGTGGAGTATTTACTTTTCCGGGAATTCACTACCCCATGGATGTGTATGGGTATACAGACATGGGAATACTGAGAAGTGTATTGTACTTGTAACGACGCACCTATGCTCAGGTAAGAAGGTGAGTTACCATAATGAGTTGCCCTATGGTTAAAGTGTGGCAACGACGCCTATGCGTGGCTCGGCGCTTAATGATGAGCTGGCCTCCATATAGCAATATATGGAGTATAAACTGTGATAAACTGTCATGTGTGAACTGCATCATTGAGAAATTGGGCTGCAATGGATTTTCTGCAGGTACACTAACCTCGAAAACGTATGTGTAGTTGATGACTAGCAAAATACCGTGAGAATCGTAATAATGCCACCGATATAGAACGTTATTGCCACAGTGTGTTGGCAAAACTCGTGAGGACGTGTAGGACGAGCATGCATCCTGATTGTTGCATCATGTTTGTCACCTATACACCCAAGATGCTTTTCTCATCTTTATTCCAGTAACCATTGATTGTAGATAATATGGTGTAATGCTGAATTATGAACTTTGATGAAATAGGTGTCCTCCATTCTTTAGGTGACCTTTTAGGGTACTTTATATGTGCTCTTGTGCTTTATGTGTCGATAGAAGGTTAGAGACTTGATTGCCTAAACCCAAAACTAGGCCATATTCTTATTTAGTGAACCATGCCCAAATTTGAATTGTCCATTATTACTCCATGACAAAGCCCATACAAATAAATGCGTAGACAATTTCCTTATTAGACATAAAATGTACCTAAGCTTAAAACAAGGATCTCAAGTCATGTCTCCTTCTAGAACCATTCCTTTGTTCAGTTGATGCCTTGGTTTCCTTATGTTCATCGAAGGCATATCAACTTAATCCTTGACCTTGTAATCTCTGCGATGGGCATAGAAATATGCTTGGGGCTGAATTAACAGTCTCCCATCGTACTCCTTTCATCAAGTTTAGGTTATGGTCGTGCCTTGTTCATTTCATCGGGCCATGATCTATTTGGCTCACTACTTGTAACCATCCTTACAGGTGGAGTATCTCTTTGTACCTTGTCACCCTTGCCCAATCTATTGATGTCGCATGAGATTTCTTATTGGTTACGTCTAGTAATGGTGTTATGACTAAAATCGGTGACACCGCATTAAAACCGAGGGCCTCCAGTGGATGCATACACATGGTTGTGCTGCTCGTTACACGCTAGTATCACAGCTAGTAGTCATAATCCATTACGAGGTTATATCAATATGTTATCTCTGCACAAATTGTTCTTACCACGTGAGATTCATTATGGGTGCCAGTTTTGTAATGGTGTCGTGGTTAAGGACTTATGGTACCGCGGCGAAACTGAGGGCCTCCTATGAATGCGCACACAGGATTTTGCTGCTTGGCGCATGCTGGTATCGAAGTCTCTAGTCATGATCCATTGTGGAACTACACTGATGTGTGATCTTCCGTGGACTCCTTCCTTGAAACAAATTCTATGTTGTTTGTGACGTGATCAAGCAACATCTGTCATCTCCGTTGGATCAAAAGGGCATACCACTTTCATATATGGTTTCTTTTTCTTTTGATCTTGGTAGTGGCTACTCATACAAGTTCCCTTTGCATCTTTTGTTGTAAAGGTGGAGCCTTGGAGCTTTTAACATCGAGAGACAACTGATTAGTTCTCAAAATGGAGATTGATTTTCCCTGCTGCTGAGATGCAGGAGTTTGTTCATTCGCTCTCTTATTTAATCCATGCATTCCCGAAACAAGCCAGTTCCTCTTGCATGGAAGAAATGGATGAACAACCTGACCAAATGAATTTCTACCCAAATGCATAATCTCATGTTAGCAAATGTGAACTCTCAACCCTTGGCTTACCGATGGTACTGAGAGGACCTACTCAATGTTATAAGTAGTTCAACAAGTTGGTTTTACTAACTTGTAACTACCCAATGAACAAAGATTGAGTTTAGAGATCATTTTATCGATTTGCCTGAGCTCACTTTGGTTCAACCCACCCTAAAGAAAGTACTCGTAAGAATCGAGACCAAGTCAGCCAGTAACCACCTAGTCATTGCTCTAGTCATGCCTCGATCGTCACGTGTGCTTTTCTAGCATGTGTGATCAAGTTGAGCCGTGCTAAGTATTTGATGAAATGGACTGGTCATAAAGTCCGAATCTACAGATTCCTCCGCTGGTAATTCTCTCGAATCCATGCCATCTTTCATGGACTTGAATTCTCGGGTTAGCTAGATGTTAACCGCGACAGCATTCAACATCCACACCCGTCTCCTGTGCTATGGATTTACTGTAACCACTTGTTGGTAAACCTCTTTCTTTGTGTTTTACCCAAGAGGTTGCATCTGATTCTGTTTGGGTAAAATCTCGTATTTGCCACTTGCCCAATAGACTCAGATAGTACAGTGTCATCAGAAAAAACAAACTGCACACATGGAACCTTATGTGTTCCTCTGGCAGACATCGTTTCTATTGGTGGACATATCTAAATTGGCCTAAGGCGATACATGCTATATCCACTAAAGAAACAATATCCTGAGACACTTGCTTTTGCTTGAAACTGTCTTAGTGTTATCGCTGATATGGATATGGGGTACATGCTTCTCTACCCTTAGAAGTCTTTCGCTCCGAATCTCGGGACGAGATTCTTTTAAGGGGGAGGGCTGTAACACCCCAGGTGTTTATATTCCGCTCGATAACGAGTACAAATTTAAGCACGTTATATCAGTGGATAAAACAGATGCTAAATTTTAAACATCTTCACCTCTCGCGATTTTAATATCGCATCTGTTCCGTTTTGTCGCGAGTGCAACATCATTTTTATTTTCATCTATTCGGGCTCGTCCTAATTTTCGTGCTGTTCGGAACATATTTGTTCTGAAAATCGGTGCGTCTGATGATTATTTAAAATTCGTCGCTCGCACGAATATGAATTCGGAAGCCCGACTAACTCAGATGATTTTATCTCAAGCAAATTAGTTTGAACTTGACGACTAAAATGTTCGGGGTAAAATAGTCTGAATCGTGCGTTGTCCGACAAAAATTATGCGCGAAGTTATTATCCAATTTATTCTTCGACACACTCTGTAAAATAATAAAATCAACTGTGTTTAGACATCGGATAAATTTCTATCCGAGTTCGACTAAACCAGTATTGTCTCAGAATAATGTATCTAATATCCACAAATAAATTTATTCAGCACTTGACGACTAAAGTTTTTGGAACAAATTATCGGTGCTGGAAATTAGTTCCATTCGGTCGGATGCTTCTCGCCCAGGTCCGACCGTTCGGGTATAGAGTATTCACCAAAACAAATCCTAATTTCCGAACCAAGAAAATCGTGCACGAAATGATTAATTAGATTGTTTCCAGCAAAATATTCAAAAGTGAGTTGACAGTACGAATTCATCCGAGTTCAGAGAATCTACCGAATCAAATCATGATCTAAAATATCTGTGATCTCTTGAAAAGAAGAAGAAAATGTAAAATATCTCGTTACCTGCTGACAGATTTTTTTCGGACTCGATCTCATCCGGGAAAGAAAATCTTCTTACTGCGCCTGAGATTTTTCCAAGTCGCCGCTTAATCCTGCAATAAAAACCTTGCCGTCTCCATCCAGTCGATGCGTGCCTCTGCAGTCTGCACCATCGCTTCCCTGGCTGCGCTGCTCCCTCTCGTCTTCCTTCCCTGCCACGGTGCCTCTCTCCCTGGTGCTTTCCCATGGCCGCCTCTCACCCTCCTCTGCCATGGATGCTAGTCGCCGCTGCTTTTCCCTGTAGCTAGGTTCCTCACCGACGGTTATCTGATCTCCATGGCCATGGTGCACGCGCCCCTATCCCATGTCCGAGCACCACCAGCCAGCGCCCATCTTCCCCTCGCCTTTCCCTGCTCGCCGGCCTGCAGCGTCCCCAGCGCCCAGTCGATCTCCCTGCTGGCGCCCAAGATCCCTGGCCGCGGCTGCTGCTCTGGAGTGCTCCCTGCGCGCTATGCGTCTCCCATGGCATCCGGCTGGAACAGTCTCCCCCATCGGCGCTCAGCTGCCTCTCTCTTCCATGGCCGGCGATGCTCCAGCCTCTGCGTCGCGCGGACCTCCCCCGGCTCGCCCATGGCGCTTGCCCAGTTCGGTCGTCGATGACAGGGTCGCTCGCGGCATCTTCCCACGCGCTCAGTCTGTGTCTGCTCTAACGGCGTCCCCATCTCCTTCCCTTTACTACAGCAAGCAGCGCCCAGCTCCCTCCTCTTCTCCCCATGGTGCTCCTCAAGCTTGGAGTCCCCTGCGTCGCAACCTCCAAGCTCCTGCAGCTTGCCGACATTCATTCCCTGCGTCGCGCGCTCCTGCGCAGTTCCTTGGTGCCGCACCCTGCTTCTCCCTGTTCTAGCTCGGTGTCCTGAGCTCCCGCGCTGCGCCCATGCTCAGCTTCCTGCGTGTTGCCGCGTTCCTTGCCGCGTGTTGAGCTCCTACCGTCGTTCAGCTCGCCTGCGCCCTGTTTCCCTGTGTCGCGCGCGAGTTCGGCGCTCATCTCCCTGTTTATCCATGGCGCGCGCCTGACTCCCGGTTCTTGATGCCCTGTCAGGCCGTCTTGGATTTTGCGAGCTCCTTCCGGTTGCCGTCGCTCACCATCGTCCCTTCATGCTGGCTGACTAGTTTGCCATGGTCGCGCATAGTTCCCTGCTCGACCAGGATAGTCGCGCCATCGATTCCGCTTGAGCCTCTTCACGTTCGTTGATGCCCCTTGGCTCGACTCTGCCCAGTTCGTGTCCTGCTCGCCTTTGCGTCGCGCGCGTAGCGTTTCGTTATTCCTGCGCGTGCTGCCGCGAAGCTCCCTGTTCAGTTCGCCTCCGTTGCGTTGTCGTGCGCGCGAAACTGCTCGCAGTCGATATAAAGTCCGTGACGCACGCACTGGACACGGTAAAACGTTACGTGGGCTTGTATCCGAGCCCGCCCGACCATGACCTCGCTTTACTTCTCGCGTCGCTACTCGTCAAGTCCTTCCCCAGTCCGTGCCATAAAATTCACTCGGAAACGATCTCGTCGTCGTTCCGCGTGTCGTCAAGAAATCCCAAGAATCGGGTGAAGACGGAGTTAGCAGTGCGATATTCCCCAAGCGCTCGACAAATTGTCTGGATCGGAAAATCACTACCGATCTTGCGGCTTCGAGTCAACTGCTGAAACGGTAAGCTGATAAATTATTCAGAATAGTTCGATCGTTGAATAAATTAATGTGCTAGTGCGAGGCTCATTAAGGTGCTCAATAAATTGCGTAAGTCACGAAACTCTCATCGACTTCGCAGTTCTTGCGATTATTGAGCCAGGTTCAGTTATAGTGAGTTATTTCGCTATCCCGATCAATTAGTTGAATTAGTGTACCGAGTAGAATTTTAGTAGGCATGTGTGCTGATGAAATATTTTAATCACTTAAAAGATGTAGTATAATTTATAAGGCAAGGGATTAGTTCAGAATTTAATTAATTAACTGATAAGTCATGATTAGGCTAAATGTATTTCATGTGTATAGTTTGTTGTTTGTGATGTTTGCGGTAGGTTCGAGAAGCGTAATTATTGCGTGTAGTTGTATATTAATAACTAGTGATTCCGTACAAAATTGTATAACGCCTCGCCGCTAGGCGTTTAATTCGCTATCGCGTAATACTTATTAGGTTTAAAATATTCCTGTCTATATGCATTCTTGTGCATAATGCATTTCATTCAGGTACGTTAATTAATCACGTGATGCGGAAGACGACCCCAAGTCGACCCAGGATAATGCAGAGATTGGACATCTCCGCAAGACGACGTCGTCAGTCGGATCAACCTGAAGATGGTTAAATCAAGCAAGTGCTCGGCCAAGGGATGATCGTCAAGTGATCGTCGTCTAACAACACTAACCTAGTGTTATTCAGGCAAGCCCCGGTGCATGCAACCTCTTCCTTGTGTTTTTAAATAATTTTTGCACACTTTAAGTTTAGTGAAATGTGCACTAGGTTTATAGGAGTTGCTTGGAAATCCTTTGATGCATTGCCTTCCTTGATATCCACACCTTTATAGATACTTCTAATGAAGTATCAAAATATGATTTACAAAAATGCTTATTCCTGCTTAGATCTTGTGGGTAGAGGTTGTCCTTTGCGTTAATGCCTAGCTCAGGGGTTATCCTGAGGAAGGATTGCTTCTGTCTGCAAGAATATTTTTATTGGGAGCAATGGTGGGATCTTACTGCAAAGTTACCTGTGATGCTCTTTTCATCCTAAGGAATACAAACAATCCTAAGGGTGGAAGTACTTAAATCGGGACTTGGGCTAGGAACAGGTGATGTTCTACCTAGGTTGATTAAGGATTAAACTGAATGTAGGCTTGATGATCGAGGACCCTTTACCTGGTCACATGCCTCGTCATGGGTAAGCCTTGCCTCGGGCAAACTAAGGCCAGAATAAGATAACACGAAATGGGCGTGGAGCGGTGGTGAGAGTAGCGTGTACCCTCCGTAGCAAGAGGCTGGACGGTGGTGTATCTGTGCTCTCGGTTTACGTGAACCTGATCTGGTCTTAAGAACCCCGGTGGCGGGTTGACATATGCAAGGGTTAAGTGCTACATATGTCGTGTGATTGGAGATCCTCAGATGAGTATAATCGATTCGGATTGTCGTACCTTCGCGGTTATGAAGACTTGGTCACTGTCCTGCAATCTAAGTCATGGATGGAATCTTAATGAGCAAAAATCATGTTGGATTGATTAATGTGATGGTGAAATTAGACTAGATGCAAACAAGGTCTATTATTACTTAATCTAGCATTAAAATGTTGAAAGTAAGGACTCACTTTAGTAAGCTATTTCTGCAAAAGTATCTAAGTTGATTCTTGCTAAAGCCTCTCCTTGATTCCCAATTCCAGCATACCCTTGAGAGTCTTTTCTTTAGTCGGGTAAATCTTGCTGAGTAATTCCATACTCAGGGTTTTATTCCCTGTTGTTTTTCAGGTTCTAACCTTGTGCTGCTGTGATGGTGTTAAGTGCCGGTGGGCTCGACCTTCTTATAAGTCTAAGTAACCCTTCTATACTTCTTATTTAGGATGGTCATTTGAGCTAGCATATATTTCAAACTTATACTTTTGTAATCACTCCGATAAAATAATGTAAAATTTTTGTAACCTGTAAAATTTGGTAATAAAATTTCCACTGCAAAAATGTTGTGTGTGTGATTTGTGTTACTTAATCCCGCGGTTCTGGTTGAAAGTGGTTTATCCGATGTCCTTGGGGCAATCGGACAGATCCTGTTAGGTTATCTGGTGCACATGCATGGTGATCTAAGGTCTTTGGGACAAGGACAGGTGCATGTGGGCCCAATAACTTGGAGGTTCTGCCACATTTGGCATTCCGAAGCCTTCGTGTTTTTCGCGGATCGAGCTCGTTACAGAAAAACGATCTAGCACCGCGAAGGGGCTACTGTTGGGGGCCTTCTTCTCCCTCGAAGGTCCTCAAGGAAAAAACACCTTCGACAAAATGATACAAAGGATCGCCGAAGGTTCCTTCAGCTTTAATTTAGCTCCTCAAGACGGAGACTGTGAAGAGATGATGGTGCAAGATGCCGAAGGTTAAAAGCTTCAGCCCAAACCAAGCGAACAAAGAAAGAGGTCTGATTAGGCCTTATTGGTTTCAGTTACTTGTAAACAAACGTTCAAGGGCATAGATGTAATTTTAACTGGGCTACATCCCGTGCCTATAAATAGATGAACAGTACCCCATACTATTCATGCTGGATTGTAATCACTCTCGCGCCATTCTCGCATCTTCACCTTCTGACAAGCCGAAGGTACCATTGTAATATAAATATCGTTAATGCTTATTCATGTTTGATGAAGATAATAATAAATAAATCATCGATATATAATAATTATTATCTTCATTCCTTTTTATTCCTTCACTTTCTTATTTATATTCATGTTCATGTTTATATTCATGTTTACATGATGAAATGATGAAGGTATGTCCTTCATAACCTTCGTCCAAAGATCATTATATCCGCGAGGAAATAATGTTTCGAAGGGCGAAGGTCTTTAACCATTAATAGTTGTGTTGCCTTATTCTTGATTTATAGCATTTGAGAACAAGTGACCAACAGGGAAGAGCCACAAGCCATGTATAATCGGCTCAAGACAATGGTTAACCAAGTGCGCAACCTCAGGAGCACCAAGTGGGATGACCATGAAATGGTCAAGGTTATTCTTAGATTGTGGGGGACAGATATCCCCTGGGTCCACTAGAAGGCAAGAAGGCCTCGCGAAAGGATTTAGGCCTATTATCTCGCAAGGCCACCCCTTTGTGGGCCAGGGGAGAGCCGCTGATGGAAGGGGCCAACGCGATGAAGAAGCAGACTCGGGCCCAAGCGGCTCATTGGATTTAAGTGCTATCCACAGCGCGATCCGATTTTCCCGCGCAGCATCCTTGGACGTCGGATCAAACTAGGGATAGGTCAGCAAGATTATAGGAAGATAAGTTCGGCCAGTTCACTATTACTTAGGTCCACATCATCATCACACATGCATGTAATGCCCCACAGTCAAGTATATAAGGCCTAGGGGGTACCCCATCAGATTCATCGATCATCTACTCAGCCCACTTGCTTTTCTCCACATAGGAGACTTCTCTTGTAACCCACCACATAAAGATCCACACCAAGAAGTAGGGTATTACACATCTCAAAGCAGCCCGAACCTGCAGGAAATCACATGTCATCTCTCGTGCATCCCGCACGAACCATTGAGTTATAGTCAATAGCACCGTCCTACCCAAAAGCATCGCGAGGGGTAACCCTGGGTGTGCAGTCAGGCTCCAAACACCGACAGCTGGCACGCCAGGTAGGGGGTGTGTCGTTGATCCAAGCTAGCTCAATGGCTATCACTTTCCAGTGCAAGATCGCTCTCTACCCTGGATCTATGTTCTGCTTCGAGACCATCTCGTCCGTAGCAGATGATGAGGGAATTCTGCACCGCATAGCGGATCCACCGGAGAAAAAGCTTTCCTCGGAAATCTCCGGGAAAGCCAGAACAAGGCAGCAGATAGCGCAACATTCTGCAAGTCAAGATCCAGGAATTCACTTACCTGAAGAACCCCGTTATCCACTTCGTCCACAAAGGAGTGGACACGGATTACAAGAAAGAAGCAAGCGGGGTGGAGGCCTGTCAAGTTATCCTTCCGACACCTTCGCCCTCAAAGAAGGACGGAAAGGAATTCATCACTGCAGCAACTCCTTTCTACCCTGACATCCTCTTCATCGAGGGGGGGGGGGAGATTGGAGTCATCTCCCATCTCCAACGACGAGCCAACCGTGCCTGGAGAAGAACCTCCCCAACGAGAAGCTTGGCGACGGAGAAACAGACGTCGGAATATTTGGTGACATCACGAAGCTGGGGAGCGGGACCCAGCGCAACCTGTATCTCGAGATGAAGCCTCAAAAGTAGGAGAAACTCCTGATGAACGAGTCTTCAGAGAAAGGAGGAATTCTTGCCAACGCGACCGCCGGCAGGCTCAAGACCAAGATCGAGAACAAGCTGAGAAGGATGCGAGGTTATGCCGAGAGAACCCTCTCTTCGCTCGAAACCTGAACCCTAACTTTGCTCATGCAATGAACATGCCGAATGAAGTCGGAGGAGTGTTGGCTCGGATAGCTGATGGCCTCTCCTGGACTCTGGATGCTGAAGGTTATAGGAGGCTGCTCACTCGAGCAGCTAATCACCTTCTGCCCCTCGCCCATCCCCCGAGTGACCTACGACACACCATCAATAGTCGGTGAGACGCACGGAGCTCCATCAATGCTTCACGTGAACGACGACACGAAAACGAGATAAGGCGTTGGGAGGAGTACAATCGGGACCACGGTGTCCCGGCTCGAAGTCGCACCACCCGAGTTGAGTCAGCGGTAGCCTCAACTACTGGCCCGACCCAGGGATGATCGAGACGGCACATCAGCGACTCTCCTCCTCGAGACCGGCACCATGAACGTCGATAGGAGGACACATCTGGAGTATCCGCGCTTACTCCGCGTCTCAGGGCCATCCAGTGGCCCCCCAAACTTCAAGGTCTCCAACATCGACAAGTATGAGCCTAAGTAGGACCCAGGAGGCTGGTTGGCCGTCTATACAACCGCTGCTCGGGCCGCTAGGGCGACTGAAGATGTGATGACTACGTACTTGCCCATCGTTCTCGGGCAAGATGCACTGCAGTGGCTATGACACCTGCCACGACACTACATCGATGATTGGAACGACTTCAGTCGGCGCTTCATCGCAAACTTTCAATCCCTCTCCGACAAGCCGGCGCAGCCATGGGACCTCAAATCCATCAGGCGCCGAGGGGATGAGACACTTCGGTCGTACCTCAAGAGGTTTCAGACCATAAGAAATCGTATCTTCGAAGTCACTAAGGCAGCGGTGATTGAGGACTTCTATCGGGGATCTAATGACTCGGCCTTTGTCCAAGCCATACTACAGAAAGCACCGACCACCTCCGAGCAGCTGTTTCGAGAAGCAGACCTCTACATCACCACCGACGAACGGGCTTAGGACCTCATCGAGGGAACGAAACCCGTGCCACCAGCACCGTGGCACGATGCAAACCAGCAACCCGACAAGCAATGGGAGAAGAGGCCCCGTGAAAAGGTCCACGCTGCCAGACCACCCGTCTCTCGTGCCCGAGGGGCACCCCGTGGAGGCGAGCGAACAGTGGACGACATCCTCGACGCCCAGTGCCCGTACCACAAGGATATGCGCCACACCCTGCGGAACTACAGAGACTTCAAGGATTCCGTCGGGAATGGCCGACCATTCCAGCCTCTACCACCTCCCCCACCACGAGGAGGGCCTGGTGAGGCCAGGCAGCCTCGACAATAGGAAAGGGGCAGAGACGAAGCATTCCCGCGTGATGACGGAGAGGTCAACATCATCTTCGGAGGACATGGGTTGCAGGAAAACAGAAGGCAGCAAAAGCTCAACGACCGACAGGTACTGGTGGCGACCACCAGTACCCCGGCTCCCTACCGGTGGTTGGAATTCCCGATCACTTTCAACTGAGCGGATCAATGGCTCAACTTCGACCATTCGAGCAAGTACCTGCTCCTCATCGATCCGGTGATCCGAGAGAGCAGGGTAAAGAAAGTACTAGTGGACGGGGGAAGCAGCATCAATGTTACCTTCCCCCGGACGCTTCTGGGCTTGGGGGTCACACTCAAAGACCTCACCGAGTCAGACACCTTTTTCTTTGGCATTGTGCCAACCGAAGGGGAGTACCCGCTCGGGCATATCTACTTGCCTGTTACCTTTGGAACTCCGGAAAACTATAGAACCGAGTTCTTGAGGTTCGAGGTGGCGAGTTTTGACTGCATATACAACGCCATCATCAGCAGGCCGGGACTGGCGAAATTCATGGTTATTCCACACTATTCTTACATGATATTGAAGATGCCAGGGCCACAAGGAATCATTACCGTGCGCGGTGACTTCCAAGGCGCCGCGAAATGCTTTCGAGGAACCATTCAGGCGGCCCTCACAACTAGGCCACCGACGACCTCCTCTGCGCAGGCGAACACAAAGCATGAGGGAGACTTCGCAATACTCGTGAATGAAGCTCAAGTCGTGACCTCTATGCGGCCGACTGAAGAGACGAAGAGGATCAACCTGGGGTTCGCTGATGAACGCAATACCGCCATCATCAGTTCCAGCCTCGATAACAAATAGGAAAGCGCGCTTGTCCGGTTCCTGCAAGATAACCGGGACGTATTCGCATGTTAACCTGAGATATGCTGGGAGTCCTGAGAGAACTAGTCAAGCACAAATTGAAGGTCTATCCTCAAGCAAAGCCGATTCGATAGAAGCTGCGACGTTTCACGCCTGACAAGAGAGAAGATATTCGCGCCGAGTTAGCTCGCTTAGTGGCAGCAAGGTTCATTAGAGAAGTGCTACATCCTGAGTGGCTGGCAAATCCTGTTCTTGTACTCAAAAAGAATAAAGTGGATTGGCGCATGTGCGTCGACTATACTGATCTCAACAAACACTATCCGAAGGATCCCTTCGGGCTCCCCAAAATAGATCAGGTGGTTGATTCGACCGTCGGGTGCTCCATGTTGTCCTTCCTAGACTGTTATTCTGGATACCATCAGATCAGCTTGGCAAAAGAAGATGAAGAGAAGACAACATTCATCACCCTGTTTGGAGCCTTCTACTATACCTCCATGTCGTTCGGCCTCAAGAACACGGAACCGACCTACCAGAGAGCTATTCAAACATGCTTAGTCGATCACTGGGGCAAGCAGGTGGAAGCTTATGTTGATGATGTGGTGATCAAAACAGAGAACTCAGAGAACTTCATCGACGATTTGCAGCTGGTCTTCAACAGCTTGAGGCGATACCGGTGGAAGCTCAATCCAGAAAAGTGTGTCTTCAGAGTACTGGCAGGAAAGTTATTCGGATTCATCATCAGCCATCGGGGAATCGAAGCCAACCTAGAGAAAATCGAAGCCATCATGAGAATGGAAGCACCGCGATCACAGAAAATGGTACAGAGGCTTACTGGATGCATGGCAGCCCTAAGTAGATTCATAACAAGGCTAGGCGAGAGAGGCATGCCATTCTACAAGTTGCTCAAAAAGGTGGACAAGTTTTAGTGGACCACAGAGGCACAAGAAGCTCTAGAGGCGCTGAAAAAGTTTCTGACCACACCACCAGAACTCAAGCCACCACGCCGAGCCACACAAAATCAGCTAGCAAAAGATCTGTTACTATACATTTCCTGCATGACTCACATGGTAAGCACCGCGTTAGTAGTCGAGCGGGTGGAAGGACATGCACACCTGATACAACATCTAGTCTACTTCATCAGTGAAGTCCTCGGGCCCTCAAAAATAAGATATCCTCAAATCTAGAGGTTGCTATATGCAGTACTTCTAACCGCACGCAAACTCCGACAATACTTTGATGACCAAAAAGTCATAGTAGTCATAGGATTTCCAATAGGGGACATCCTCCACAACAAAAAAGCCATCGGAAGGATAGCCAAGTGGGCGTGCGAGTTGGGAGCTCATGACATAGAGTTCCGACCTCGCACGATAATCAAGACTCAGGTGCTGGTCGACTTCATATCCGAGTGGACTGAACATCGGGTCTCAGACAACCCAGAGGCTACCGAAGTATGGAGAATGTACTTTGACGGCTCGCTGAAGCTACAGGGAGCAGGTGCAGGGATCCTCTTCATTGCCCCTAGAGGTGAACAACTCAAGTACGCACTCCAATTACTGTTTCCAGCATCAAATAATGCAGCAGAGTATGAAGCATTGATCCACAGGTTGAGCATCGTTGTATCACTCGTCATCAAAAAATGGATGGTATATGGAGATTCTCTAGTGGTCATAAGCCAGATAAATAAAGACTAAGATTGCTCGACTGATTCTATGGGCAAGTATTGTGCAGCCGTCCGAAAATTAGAAGACATATTTGAAGGGTTAGAGTTTCATCACGTGGAAAGAGACCGCAACGCTGCAGCAGACGCGTTGTCAAAGCTGGGATCCAGTCGGGCTTAGGTCCAACCTAGGATCTTCGTCCAAGAAGTATCTCGTCCGAATATTCTCTTAGATCAGGCAGAAGAGTGCAACATCTTGAGCCAACCAGAGTCGAACCCCAACAACTGGAGAGAGCCTATCATCAGATACATAAAAAATGAAGAAGAACCGGATGACAAGTTGGCAGCAGAACGCATCGCAAGACAGTCGGCCCACTACACCCTCATAGGGGGCATACTGTACAAAAGGGGTGCGACAGGAGTCCTCATGAAATGCATTCATTCAGCTATTGGGAAACAACTGTTAGAAGAAATCCACGCTGGGCAATGCGGAGTACATGCTGCATCTAGAACCCTGGTTGGGAAAGCTTTCAGATCTGGTTTCTATTGGCCAACAGTGAAGAGTGACGCTGCCGAGTTAGTCCAGAGATGTGAAGCCTGCCAGTTCCTATCAAAGCAACAACATTTAACCGCACAGCAACTACAGACCATTCCTGTAACCTGGCCTTTTGCATGCTGGGGGCTAGACATGATTGGACCTTTCAAAAAAGCTCAAGGATGCTATATTCACATACTGGTTGCCATTGACAAATTCACAAAGTGGATAGAGTACAAGCCAATCGCTTCCCTGACCTCAGCCAAAGCGGTGAGTTTATACAAGATATAATATTCAGATTTGCCAAATAGCATAATCACTGACCTGGGATCCAATTTCACTAGTTCTAAATTCTTCGATTTTTGCGAGAAACAGAGCATCCAGATCAAGTATGCATCAGTAGCACATCTAAGAGCCAATGGCCGAGTGGAAAGGGCCAATGGAATGATACTGGAGGCACTTAGGAAGAAAATATTTGACAAGAATGAAAAGCTCGTAGGAAAATGGATCAGAGAGCTGTCATATGTGGTTTGGAGCCTGAGAACTCAACCCAGTCGAGCTCTGCATGGAAATACCCCATTCTTCATGGTTTATGGGTCGGAAGCAGTGTTGCCCGCCGACTTAATATTCAGGGCACCGAGGCTGACTTTTGAAAGCATAGCCGAGGCGGAGGCCACCAGACTAGAAGACATCGATGTGCTAGAGGAAGAACGATTGAACACAGTAATTCAGTCGGCTAGATACCAGCAGACCCTGAGGCGCTATCATGATAAAGCTGTGAGACACCGGTCCTTTGCAGTGGGAGACTTGGTCCTTCACCGAATTCTAACGGGGGAAGGACATCACAAGTTATCACCACTATGGGAAGGACCATTCACCGTATCAGAGGTCACTCGGCCAGGCTCATACCGGCTTACTCAAATGGATGACACAGAAGTGGGGAATTCATGGAACATAGAGCATCTCAGAAAGTTTTATCCTTAGCAAGGCCTCAAAAGTTCTCGAAGGAACATTGTACTATGTAATCGGGGGACTTCATCATCAATAAAGTTTTCATTTCCAAAGGCATTCAGACTCTTAACTTCCAACTGACCTCGATTTGGTTGGATTTGAAATCAGCACGCTTACTCGAATCAGGGTGACCACTATACCCTACCAACGGAGCAATCGACTTAAGTCAGCGATGACTTAAGTCGGTGCAACATGCTCATGCTACCTCGGCTTAGGATGACCACTATACCCTACTAACGGAGCAATCGGCTTAAGTCGGTGATGACTTAAGTCAGTGCAACATGCTCACGCTTACTTGACTCGGGGTGACCACTATACCATTCTAACAGAGCAATCGGCTTAAGTCAGCGATAACTTAAGTCGGTGCAACATGCTCACACTACCTCGGCTTAGGGTGACCACTATACCCTACTAATGGAGCAATCGGCTTAAGTCGGCGATGACTTAAGTCGGTGCAACATGCTCACGCTACCTTAGCTTAGGGTGACCACTATACCCTACTAACGGAGCAATCGACTTAAGTCGGTGCAACATACTCACGCTAACTCGGCTTAGGGTGACCACTATACCCTACTAACGGAACGATGGCTTAAATCGGTGCGGTATGTTCACGACCACTTATCTTAGGGCAACCACTGTGCCCTACCAGTCAGATGATCGGTTCAAGTCGGAAAACGCCTTAAAACCAGCATGACACTCTTACTTTCACAACTGTTCAGGGTGATTGCTATACCTTAACAACAAAATAATTAGCACTCTAGGAAGAAAAAGAACGTTTTGCTTGTTGACATCAGGGGAACTTTCCGGCGCCCTGCTCACAAAAGATTCGAGTTCTAACATAACCATCACATACACATAGAATTCATATTACATCAAGTGTTTTACAGGACATCACTGCATCGAGACATCTTTGTTAGCAATGTCCTTCATAGGAGCGACGGAAGAGGAAGGACAACTCGAAGCATCGAGCGCAACCTTGACATCAGCGACAATATCGTCAGGCACCACGACGCCGGGCCTCCTCATCAGGATCCACCCAGCGCGAATGGCTTTGTCCATAGCCTTGTCGCGCTAAGCCTTCAAAACGGCACAGTTGTCCTCAGAAGCTTTGACAGCCAGTAGAGCAGCTTCTAGCTCTTGGGTGACAAGTTTCTTTGAAGCACGCAAATCTCTAATGGTCGAATCCTTAGTTGATAACATCTGTCCAAGCCACAGAACTTCATCTTGGGATATTTGCAGCTTGTGACGATGATGATCCAGGTCTGACATGGTGAAGCGGTGGCTCCTTTCCAAAATAGTCAAGGAATTGCTAGCGTCATGGTATAACCTTTCCAGATTATCACGAGAGGCCGCGAGTGCTCGTTTCTCCTC
This sequence comes from Zea luxurians, assembly GCA_029449295.1. Taxonomy (NCBI): domain Eukaryota; kingdom Viridiplantae; phylum Streptophyta; class Magnoliopsida; order Poales; family Poaceae; genus Zea; species Zea luxurians. The sequence goes on along the minus strand of JAOPSE010000034.1, from coordinate 19,239,503 downwards.
CTAGGAACAAGAAGCAACATTCAGCACCCAGTCTACAATAAGCGTGGCGAAGTCAACCAAGGGAGTTTACCTCGTGCGCCATCCTTTCAGAGTCAAGCTGAGCACTAAGGGAAGAATTCAAAGAATGCGCGCCATCCAAAGAAGCAGAAATTTGGGCCAAGTCAGCTTGACTTTGAGAATACTTCTCCTCAAGATCAGAGCACCGTTGGGTTGAGTCGGCTTGGCTTCGAAGATACTTTTCCTCAAGATCAGAGCACCGCTGGGCCATATCCAACAATACAGCTAAAAGGTGATGCATGATTCAGAACAAGTTGATCAATAAAAACAACTAAGGAAACTATAAGGTCACTGACCAGTGTTCAATGCCTTCAAGTCAGCAATCTGTTTCTGAAGCAGCAATGGATTCCACTGCATTAGAGACAGAGCTTCTTCTGGAATAGTGGCATCGCACGACCTCAACTAGGTAGACATTCCATCAACCAAAAATTGTGATCATAGACAGATGAGCAGAAGAAAGATAATTCACTAATATGAACAATGAAAGGCAAGAGGTTGACTCACCTGGAGATTGGAGAAGAACAGTGGCAGACCCAAGGCAGGAGGAGCTGTGTCATGGCTCGATGGGGAAAATCAGCAAGAACAATTTGAAGGGCATTGTCAGGGGTGATCTCAGCCCCGCCAGCAGACAGCAGGCTTCTTGCATCTAGCTCGCCGACCTCTAAGGCGCCTCGTTCGTTCAAAACTGTGGAAACATGCACCGGTGTCGCCCCATTGGACCGAGGTGGGGACGACCCAACATGGACGTCCATGGAGGTGTGGGAGGAAGAGCCCACCTGAATACCCTCAAGGGTTGGGTTGCAACTTGTGCTACCCCCCAGAGCTGGATCACTATCGGCAACACCCTCGGGGGCTAGGTCTTCTGTAGTAGCCACCTCTAAGGCTGAGGGCTCCTCCGTCACCTCCATGGGAGTCGGGTAACTCAGACCAGTGTCTTGGCATTGAAGGCTACCCTCCAAAGTCGATGATGCGTGAGACACCGCTTAGGTTACCTCCTGCCTAGCAAAGTCAAGCAAGGAAAGCACACCGTCCGAGACCTCTGAACAGACAGCCGGGATATCATCAGCAGTGGGCTCTGACAACATATCTTCGGGGACGACTTCCTCTAGTACTTGATCAAAGTATGATATTGAAAGTCCCTGAAGACTGACAAGAGCTGACAGAGCTGGAGTAGGGATGTCGCTACTCCCCTCACTTCCTCTATAATGCCGGCTGTTCTTACGGATCAGCGGGACTTCTTCCTCTTCTTCCTCTGCATCATCATCAAGCATGTATCCAACAGCCTATGCACCCTTGGCGTCAGCCTGTGGAACGGCCTCTGTCGGGACATCATCAGGAACTGGCACGGAAGGGCCGGCATCCTGATCCAAGCACGATAGTCGCTGGAGCTGCCTTTTCTTCTTCTTCTCCTCGACAGGTGCCGTTGGGCGTCTCGCTCGACGCAAACGCTTTGGGCGAGCACCCTCGAGTTTCCAATTTTCCACCTCTTCACCAAACTCCTCCCCAGTTGTGATAGCCATTGGCTCGGTGCGGGTAGAGTCGGATGATTCCCCCGCCAGTAGGCTAAGCACAGCATCTATCTCAGCGTCATCAGTGCTGGCTGGCATCTCAAAGTGAGTCTGCCTCTCATCTTCAGGAATGTTCTGAATTGAAGTAATCAAGGCTTTGATATCTGCTGGAGAGGGTCGTACTCTAAGACCTAGGCTACCATCACGAGCAGGAGGGTTGGACATAAACTCAGAAAATGGCCTGAATGGTGGCAAGTTCCAGGCAGAATAAGCCACAGGAGCACCAGCATTTAAAATTCTACCCCTCAAGATCATGTCCAGTCAGCTCATCAGATATTCAGTGGGAATCTTCTTGTTCGTGACCCAGGTAGAATCGTTGACACCACTATACAAATAAGAAGGGTACGCCCTATCCTTCAAGGGTTGGATGTTCTTGAAAATGAAATCAGCAACCACGGCCTCAACAGTCAGACCTCTGTCCTTCAGCGAGCAGACCTCGGCAAGCAGTACCTTAGCCTCTATTATCTCCGAAGGAGTCGAAGATTCTATCCAGCCCGATGTGCGAACATCTAGCTGCCTCCTCGACCGAGGGGGAGAGACATGCAATGGTTCTCCATAATGAACCACTCAAGGCGCCACCCTTTGATGCTATCCTTGAGGGGAATGTGGAGATACTCTACTGTTGGGGACTTGTTCTCAGATGCTTGGGATTAAGAACAAGGCAACATAGAAAGTGTTAAATGTAAGGCTCCTTCGTCCTTAAAAACATTATATCCCTTCGGATATAATGAATCTTGGACGAAGGTTACAAAGGAAAAGATTCTCATAAGATTGATTAACGGTAAAAAAGAATACATAAATAGAATACAAATAATGGCTTGATTATTATCATCAACTTATCTTCAAATTCATGAAAATAAATTACAAGTGTACCTTCGGATTGTTGGAAAGTAAAGATGCAGACGTAATGCGAAAAAGCGTATGCCAAGTCAGCGTGAACAGTACGGGAGTGCTGTTCATCTATTTATAGGTACGGGACGCAGCCCGTGTAAAATTACATTGATGCCCTTTACACTTGATAATAACTTTATGGCAATCCTTCGAGGTTTAACTTGACTTTTCATCCTTAAGTCGGTTTCTCTTTTCCTTCGTCATGCCGAAGCTTTTCTGCACGTAGCTTCGTGATCGTCCTATCTTTCGTCGTGATCGCTTTCCACCCTAGTTAAGCTTCGTCTTAACCATGCTCTTGTACACCCGCAACCTGACTCCAAAGATACCTGTTCACATGTTTCACTCGGAAAATATTGTCAAATCATGTTTTTGAGGAGCTTCGGAAGCCGAAGGCCCCCAACAGTAGCCCCTCGCAATATTAATTTACTGCAATGATAAATTCATATTGCGACATGGACGAAGGCTTTGAGCCGAAGGTCCGAAAAAACACCTTCCTTCTGCTAGAATAGCAACAGTCATTGACAGACGGGGCCCTCCAGTTTCCGACACACTGGGTGTATAAATAAGAGCTCACCGCAAGTTTATTTGGCACACTCTTCTTGCCATCCGCTTTTACTCATCCAAAAATTCTTAGCCTGCACGAAACAGCACTTGGTCGGCTTTAGATTTTTAAGCTTCGGTTTCGAGTGTGTTTTGTCAGCATTTGCAAAGATGCCTGAGGATAAGAAAGTTGTTGGTGCTTCGAAGCTAAGCCTTTCTGAGGAAATGCACCTGGGTTTTCGTGAATCAATGTCGAAGACTAATACGGAGAAGATTACCAGAGAAATTTTGGAGGGTTTATCTGAAGATACTGGCGACAGTGATAGTTACGATGTGGATAGTGGTGGTGAAGACTCCGAAGATCGACCCTGGCGACCAAGCCATGCAGTTTTTGGTAAGTCCAGCATTAAGGAAAACCATCTTGTCAATATGAGAGGGAGATATTTTCGGGACTTGTCTATTGTGAGGGCTGACGAAGGAGAGAAGACTTGTCTGACTCCTAAAGAGAATGAGGTCGTGATATTCCGAAGCTTCTTGAAAGCTGGACTACGATTTCCCTTGAGTAGTTTTGTCGTGGAAGTGCTGAAGACATTTGAAATCTACCTTCACCAACTGATCCCCGAAGCAATTATAAGGATGAACATCTTTGTGTGGGCCGCAAGAAGCCAAGGTTTGGAACCTAACTGTCGGCGTTCCAAGACTGGGGGGTCCCTGAGCCGACGAGTGAATGTCGTCGCGTGCCCCAGCCCAGATGGGTCGGGCGCGAGGGCGAGCGCGAAGGGGGGAGAGCGAGGCGGCCGGAGACCGGCGTGAGAGATGTGGGAATCCCGCGGCCTTCGTGTTCGTCCCGCGCCCAGGTCGGGTGCGCTTGCAGTAGGGGGTTACAAGCGTCCACGCGGGAGAGGGAGCGAGCGGCTCCGGGCGAGCGCGTGTCTCGTCCTCGTCCCCGCGCGGCCAACCCTCTCTAAGAGGGCCCTGGTCCTTCCTTTTATAAGCGTAAGGAGAGGATCCAAGTGTACAAATGGGGGTGTAGCAGAGTGCTACGTGTCTAGCGGAGGAGAGCTAGCGCCCTAGGTACATGCCGTTGTGGCAGCCGGAGAGATCTTGGCACCCAGCTGGTGTGATGTCGTGGCCGTCGGAGGAGCGATGGAGCTTGGCGGAGGGACAGCTGTCGGAGCGGTTGAGTCCTTGCTGACGTCCTCTTGCTTCCGTAAGGGGGCTTAGAGCCGCCGTCGTCACAGAGCATGCGGGGCGCCATCATTGCCTATCTGGCGGAGCGAGCCAGATGGGACGCTGGTCTTGTTCCCTGCGGCCCAAGTCAGCTCGGGGTAGGGTGATGATGGCGCCTCCTGTTGACGTGGCTGGTCTGCGCCCTAGGTTGGGCGATGTGGAAGCTCCCCCGAAGCCGAGGTCGAGTCCGAGCCCCCGGGTCGGGCGAGGCGGAGATTGCTGGCTGGTGCCGGGGCGAAGTCCGAGCCCTGGGGTCGGGCGAAGCGGAGTTCGTCGTCTTCTGGGGCCGAGCCCAAGTCTGAGCCCTGGGTCGGGCGAGGCGGAGATCGTCGTCTTCTGGGACTTAGCCCGAGTCCGAGCCCTGGGTCGGGCGGAGCGGAGTTCATCGTCTTCTGGGACTTAGCCCGAGTCCGAGCCCTGGGTCGGGCGGAGTTCGCCGTCTTCCGGGATTTAGCCCGAGTCCGAGCCCTGGGTCGGGCGGAGCGGAGTTCGCCGTCTTCTGGGACTTAGCCCGAGTCCGAGCCCTGGGTCGGGTAGAGTTCGTCGTCTTCCGGGACTTAGCCCGAGTCCGAGCCCTGGGTCGGGCGGAGCGGAGTTCGCCGTCTTCCAGGACTTAGCCCGAGTCCGAGCCCTGGGGTCAGGCGAGGCGGAGCTTCCTATGGAGCCTTCGGCCGGGCCTGACTGCCTGTCAGTCTCACTCTGTCAAGTGACACCGCAGTCGGAGTGGCGCAGGCGACGCTGTCCTTCCGTCAGGCCGGTCAGTGGAGCGGCGAAGTGACGGCGGTCACTTCGGCTCTACCGGCTGGGGGGCGCGCGTCAGGATAAGGGTGTCAGGCCACCTTTGCATTAAATGCTCCTGCGACTTGGTCGGTCGGTGCGGCGATTTGGTCAGGGTTGCTTCTTAGCGAAGGCAGGGCCTCGGGCGAGCCGGGAATATGTTCGCCGCTGAAGGGGGCCTCGGGCGAGACGGAAATCCTCCGGGGTCGGCTGGCCTTGTCCGAGGCTAGGCTTGGGCGAGGCGTGATCGTGTCCTTCGAATGGACTGATCCCTGACTTAATCGCACCCATCAGGCCTTTGCAGCTTTGTGCTGATGGGGGTTACCAGCTGAGAATTAGGAGCCTTGAGGGTACCCCTAATTATGGTCCCCGACAGTAGCCCCCGAGCCTCGAAGGGAGTGTTTGCACTCACTTGGAGGCTTTCGTCGCACTTTTTTGCAAGGGGACCAGCCTTTCTCGGTTGCGTTTTGTTCCGGTGGGTGCACGCGAGCGCACCCGCCGGGTGTAGCCCCCGAGGCCTCGGAGGAGTGGTTTCACTCCTTCGAGGTCTTAATGCCTCGCGTAGTGCTTCGGCTGGTCTGGTCGTTCCCTCATGCGAGCTGGCCGTAGCCCAGGTGTACGGTCGGGTTCCAAGTTCTCGGGCTGGTATGTTGACGCTGTCAACGGTTTGGCCGGAGCCGGGTTTGCGAGAGCAGCCCCCGAGCCTCTGCACAGGGCGAGAGGGCAACCAGGGACAGACTCGGCTTTTTTACATACGCCCCTGCGTCACCTTTTCGCAAGGAGGAGGGGGGAAAGCGCCATGTTGCCCTCGATGGGCGCCGAACATGGTGTCTCCGTTGAGCTGCAAGCGGGTGATCCGAGTGGACGTCCGTGCCCCATTCGTTAGGGGTCGGCTAGGGGCCCAGAGGCACGCCCAAAAGTACCTGCGGGTGATCTACCAGACCCGGTCCCCTGGTGATGGGGTCCGAGGGCTTGATGCCTCCCTCTGATGGGATTCTGTTACAAGATCGTTCCCGCTGGTCTCGGAAATGTCCTAGGGTACCTCGGGAGCGCAGCCCGAGCCTTGGTTATGTATCGAACGTACCCATGGTCATCCCTCGCTCGGCGTCTGAGGCGGCTGTGAACCCTTCGGGGGCCAGCCTTCGAACCCCTGATCAGTAATGGGCGCGGAGCCCGAGTAGCCTGAGGCGACCGTGGAACCCTTTCGAGGGGCCGGCCTTCGAACCTCTGACCAGTAGTGGGTGTAGGGCCCACGTGATCTGAGGCGGCTGTCGAACCCTTCCGAGGGGCTAGCCTTCGAACCTCTGATCAGTAGGGAGGCTCGGAGCCTGGTTCCTTCATGGGGAAGGATCCTTTTCGGGGTATCCCCCTTTCCCGGTCCCTGTTGCAAGAGAGAGAAAGAGGAAAAAAGGAAAAGGATACGAAATCGAATGACGCGGCGTACCTTTTTGGACGCGGTCATTATGGCGAAGGCGAAGCGTCGCCCGCTTCTCCTGCCAGAGGCGCCGTGTGTCCCGCCGCGGAGTTAATGCGACGGGGCGAGTGGTTGGAGGAGCGACCGTTGCGCGTGTGCGAGCCGTTCGAGGAACGGATCGCGGTCGCGTTGTCTTCACGCCGTGAGAGAGGGTTCTCTCGCTGCCCCCGGACGGGACGTGAGCTTGGCTGACGACGTGGCCGCTGCTCCTGTCCGCCTGCCACCGCCATTACTGCCGGCTCACTTTTGGCTGCATTGACCGTCGCGCCAGGCTGGTGCTGCTGGGTCGCGCGCTGGGTCGCCTCGAGTCGCGGTATTGGTTCCGCAGTCGAGGAGGCGTGGTAGTGGCGCAAGTGGCGGTGCAGTTGCATGCACGAAGCATTCGGCGCGCCGGTTGCATGACGCGTGGGCCTGGGCCTCCATGCCGGGCGTGTTGGGAGTCGGAGAAGCGCGCCCACTTGGCACCGTTGCATGCCGCCTGCATGGCTGCCCACCCTTTCGCCCGTTGGTCGGGGTAAAAGTGGAGAGTCGCTTGTAACCGCTGGGCGGTTGTACGCACCGCGCACGGCAGTTTGGCCTCTTCTGCTTTGAGCCGGCTTGCATGACGCGTGGGACCCAGCCCCCGCGCCGTAGGGGAGGACCTTGGAGTGTGTTGGAGAAGACTCAGCCCATGACAGCTGGGGACGCAAGTAGGGAGAGCCGCCTTTAAAAGGAGGGTGACCCCCTCGGGAGGCGACCATGTCTTTGCGCTCCCTTATGCATCGCGTCTTTCCGCCTTCCAAGCCCCCGGATGGGGGATATCCGCCGTCTTTCCGCCTCGTCGTTGGAGGAAACACAACTCCGTGGGAGTTGGTACCTTTCAGCCATCGTTCGGCTTCAAGGATTTTCATCAGCCAGCCCGGCTGCTCCCCCTCGCCGGGGGTCACCCAAGACGGTGACCACCAGCCCCTGGATGGGGAGGAGCAAGCTGGGCTGTGATCTTTGCCCCGCCCCTAGCTGGTCTTCATCATCCCCGCTGGGGCGGGGCCCGGGCTGAGCTGGTGCTCTGCCCCCCGCGCGGGTCGGCCGACCGCCTCCTCTTCCAGCTTCTAGTGGTGGAGACCATCCTCCAGTTCTGCGGAGGAGACGTCCTCCAGCCATGCTGGGAGAGGCGGGCTGTTGCTGTCAAGCTAGGATGCAACATTCCGTCCTCTTCCTCGCTTGCGTGGCGAGGACAGGAGTGAGGATCTGCCGATGCGCTTTGGGGCGACCCGCGTTTGCTGGTGATTCGCCCAGAGCTTGTCGCTCCACGGGCTTCCCCGGCATGGAGGTTATCCATACCCGCGGGGACGGAACCGGAGTTCTGTTTGTAATGGCACTTTGAATGCCAGTGTTTTTGTTCATTGTGGCTGTCGGGGCCTGAACATATAGGTAGTTTCGGCACGGAGCCGTGTTTTTTTTCTCCTTTTCGAGCACCAAGACTCGCCTGTTGGTTGTCTGAACCGCTTCACCAAGCGTGAGTCGCCCCGTGTACAGGTGACAAGTGAGGTTTCCGTATCCCGGAGGCGTAGGAGTCCCTCGGCTCGGTCGGCCTTGTTGTCCGAGGCTTCTCTAGCTCGATTAAAGGAACCCCTCGGCCGCTCTTCGGTGAGCCGAGGCCAGGGGTAGCGGCGTCAACATGAACAGAGGCAGAGTTGGCTCGAAAAGAAAACCTGGTTGGCCTGAGCCTGGCCGGGTCGTCCATTAGCGGGACCGACGCCGGAGTTGACCAGCCGAGGCCTCGGGTCGGGCTGACGTCCTTGGAGGGCAGCTGGCCGAGGCCCCGGGGTGACCGGCCGAGCCGCCTGCTCGGGCCGGATTGACGTCCTTGGAGGACAGCTGGCCGAGGCCCCGGGGTGACCGGCCGAGCCGCCTACTCGGGCCGGATTCCCAAGAAGACCCTAGCAGCGATGGCCCGGGCGTGGCGATGACGTCGTCCTTCAGAGTGGAGATCTTCGGACCGCGTCGCCGTCCGAGGCTAGGTCGGACCTCGCCGAAGGTGTTGTCGATGCCGAGGGTGCTGCTGCTCCCTTCAGCCGTCAAGATCCGAGCCTGCAGGATCGGATTGTCTTGTAGCGTGCGTTTCCTGCGGCCGCCGAGGCCTAAACACACCCTCGCCGTGTTGTAAAGCTGCGTCTCTTTTCCTTTTGTTTCGAGTATCTGGACTTTTTTGTCGGTAACAGAAATGTTTGTGCGAGCAAGAGTTACTTCTCGCGGAAGGTGATGAGTGAGGTATCCGTATCCCGGAGGCGTAGGAGTCCCTTGGCTCGGTCGGCCTTGCCGCTTACGCGCACTCTTACCCATCCATGGGGCTCTGTCACCAACGCAGTCGAGAAGGCTCGAAGGATCGCTTCGGCAGAAGAGCTTTCAAACGTGAAGACTTGTTCGGTCCACAGAATCACTTATCCGAACGTGAGTTACTTATCGCAGAAGGTGATGAGTGAGGTATCCGTATCCCGGAGGCGTAGGAGTCCCTCGGCTCGGTCAGCCTTGGCTGCTTACGTGTACTCCGTCGTTTTCAGGATCCACTTTTGAAGTAGCCAAAAAGCGCGAAAGACATTCTGGCAGAAGAGATTTTTTTTTCGAGGAAAATTTCGACGCAGAGGGGGTTCCCCCCCTTTTAGCCCCCGAGGGAGGGTCAGGCTTTGCCGAGGCGAGGCCGACCCTTCCTTGATGACTAAACTTTGCGTGGGTGCGAGGTATATGAACAACTTGAAAACATCTTAAGGGTAGAAGCGACGTAGCTGTTGGATGTTCCAAGCGTTGCCATAGACCTCGCCTTGACTGTTGGCCAGCTTGTACGTTCTGGGCTTCAGAACTTTGGCGATGACAAATGGCCCCTCCCAGGGAGGCGTGAGCTTGTGCCGCCCTCGGGCGTCTTGTCGCAGCCGAAGCACCAGGTCGCCCACCTGGAGGTCTCAGGACCGGACCCCTCGGGCGTGGTAGCGTCGCAGGGACTGCTGGTACCGCGCCGAGTGTAGCAAGGCCTTGTCCCGAGCCTCCTCCAGCTGGTCCAGCGAGTCTTCTCAGCTGACTTGGTTGCTTTGGTCGGTGTAGGCCCTCGTCCTCGGGGAACCGTATTCTAAGTCTGTGGGCAAGATGGCTTCGGCCCCATAGACTAGAAAGAACGGCGTGAAGCCCGTGGCTCGGCTCGGCGTTGTCCTTAGACTCCAGACCACCGAGGGGAGTTCCTTCATCCACCGCTTGCCGAACTTGTTGAGGTCGTTGTAGATCCGAGGCTTGAGCCCTTGTAGAATCATGCCGTTGGCACGCTCTACCTGCCCATTCGTCATGGGATGAGCCACGACGGCCTAGTCCACCCGGATGTGGTGATCCTCGCAGAAGTCCAGGAACTTTCTGCCGGTGAACTGGGTGCCGTTGTCGGTGATGATGGAGTTCGGGACCCCGAAGCGATGGATGATGTTGGTGAAGAACGCCACCGCCTGCTCGGACCTGATGCTGTTCAGGGGTCGGACCTCGACCCACTTGGAGAATTTGTCGATGGCGACCAGCAGGTGCGTGTAGCCCCCGGGTGCCTTCTGCAAGGGGCCGACGAGATCCAGACCCCACACAGCAAAAGGCCAGGTGATGGGTATCGTCTGCAGAGCCTGAGCGGGCAGGTGGGTCTGCCTCGTGTAGAATTGACACCCTTCGCAGGTGCGGACGATTCTGGTAGCGTCGGCCACCGCCATCGGCCAGTAGAAGCCTTGCCGGAAAGCATTCCCGACAAGGGCTCGAGGCGCTGCGTGATGGCCGCAAGCCCCCGAGTGTATCTCTTGCAGGAGTTCCTAACCTTCGGCGATGGAGATGCATCGCTGGAGGATGCCTGAGGGGCTGCGGTGGTAGAGCTCCTTCTCATCTCCCAGCAAGACGAACGACATGGCGCGCCGCGCCACCCGCCGAGCCTCGGCCCGGTCGAGGGGTAGCTCTCCTCGGTGGAGATATTGCAGGTACGGGGTCTGCCAGCTTCGATTAGGCGTGACCCTGCTTCGTTCCTCCTCGACGCGTAGTGCCTCACCCTCAGGGGCTGAGGGTACCTCGGGCTGAACCGAGGGCGCCTCGGGCCGAGCTGAGGGTGCCTCGGGATGAGCCGAGGGTGCCTCGGACTGAGCCGAGGGCGCCTCGGGTTGAGCCGAGGGTGCCTCGGACTGAGCCGAGGGTACCTCGGACTGCGCCGAGGGTACCTCGGGCTCGGACGTGTCGTCGATCTTGATGGAGGGTTGATGCAGGTCTCGGGAGAAGACGTCCGGGGGAACCGTTGTTCGCCCCGAGGCTATTTTAGCCAGTTCGTCCGCAGTCTCGTTGTAGCGCCGGGCGATGTGGTTGAGCTCGAGCCCGTAGAACTTGTCTTCCAGGCGCCGAACCTCATCGCAGTAGGCCTCCATCTTCGGGTCGCAGCAGTGGGAGTTCTTCATGACTTGGTCAATGACGAGCTGCGAGTCAGGACCCCTAGCTCGATGGCGATCCGCAACCTGTTGACCAGAGCCTCGTACTCGGCCACATTGTTGGACGCCGGGAAGTGGAGGCGTAGCACGTAGCGTAGATGCTTTCCGAGGGGTGAGATGAAGAGTAGGCCTGCGCCGGCTCCTGTCTTCATCAGCGACCCGTCGAAGAACATGGTCTAGAGCTCCGGTTGGATCGGAGCCGTCGGTAGCTGGATGTCGACCCATTCAGCCACGAAGTCCGCCAAGACCTGGGACTTGATGGCCTTCCGGGGAGCGAACGAGATTATCTCGCCCATGATTTCCACCACCCACTTTGCAATCCTACCCGAGGCCTCTCGGCACTGGATGATCTCTCCCAGGGGGAAGGATGACACCACAGTTACCGGATGAGACTCGAAGTAGTGTCGCAGCTTCCGTCGCGTTAGGATCACCGCGTACAGCAGCTTCTGAACTTGTGGGTAGCGGATCTTGGTTTCGGACAGTACCTCGCTGATGAAGTAGACTGGCCTCTGAACGGGCAATGCATGTCCCTCTTCTTGCCTCTCGACCACAATCGCGGCGCTAACCACCTGAGTGGTCGCGGTGACGTAGACCAGGAGGGCTTCTCCGGCAGCTAGGGGCACCAAGATAGGCGCCTTTGTGAGGAGCGCCTTCAGGTTCCCGAGGGCTTCCTCGGCTTCAGGGGTCCAAGTGAAGCACTCGGCCTTCCTCAAAAGGCGGTACAGAGGTAGACCTCTTTCGCCGAGGCGTGAGATGAAGCGGCTCAGAGCCGCGAGACATCCCATGACTCTCTGTACGCCTTTCAAGTCCTTGATGGCCCCATGCTGGTGATGGCTGCGATCTTCTCCGGGTTGGCTTCGATGCCCCGCTCGGAGACGATGAACCCCAAGAGCATGCCTCGAGGCACCCCGAAGACACACTTTTCGGGATTGAGCTTGACGCCTTTCGCCTTGAGACATCGGAATGTCACTTCAAGGTCGGAAAGGAGGTCGGAGGCTTTCCTTGTCTTGACTACGATGTCATCGACGTAGGCCTCGACTGTGCGGCCGATGTGTTCGCCGAACACATGGTTCATGCACCGCTGGTACGTCGCGCCCGCATTCCTCAAGCCGAACGGCTTGGTGACATAGCAGTACATGCCGAAGGGTGTGATGAAAGAAGTCGCGAGCTGGTCGGACTCTTTCATCCTGATTTGATGATACCCTGAGTAGGCATCGAGGAAAGACAGGGTTTCGCACCCAGCAGTGGAATCCACGATTTGATCGATGCGAGGCAGAGGGTAGGGAACCTTCGGACATGCTTTGTTGAGACCAGTGTAGTCTACACACATTCGCCATTTCCCCCCTTTCTTTCTCACAAGCACAGGGTTGGCAAGCCATTCGGGATAGAATACCTCTTTGATGAACCCTGCTGCCATTAGCTTGTGTATCTCCTCGCCTATGGCTCTGCGCTTCTCCTCGTCGAATCGGCGCAGTGGCTGCTTGACGGGTCGAGCTCCGGCTCGGATGTCCAGCGAGTGCTCGGCGACATCCCTCGGTATGCCGGGCATGTCCGAGGGACTCCACGTGAAGACGTCGGTGTTCGCGCGGAGAAAGTCGACGAGCACTGCTTCCAATTTGGGATCGAGCTCGGAGCCAATCCGGATCTGCTTGGAGGCGTCGCCGCTGGGGTCGAGGGGGACGGACTTAACCGTCTCCGCTGGCTCAAAGTTGCCGGCGTGACGCTTCACGTCTGGCACCTCCTTAGAGAGGCTTTCCAGGTCGGCGATGAGGGCCTCGGACTCGGCGAGGGCCTCGGCATACTCCACGCACTCCACGTCACATTCGATCGCGTGTTTGTACGTGGGGCCGACGGTGATGACCCCGTTGGGGCCCGGCATCTTGAGCTTCAGGTAGGTGTAGTTGGGGACGGCCATGAAGTTCGCGTAGCATGGCCTCCCCAGTACTGCGTGGTAGGTTCCTCGGAACCCGACCACCTCGAACGTCAGGGTCTCCCTTCGGAAGTTGGAGGGTGTTCCAAAGCAGACGGGAAGGTCGAGTTGTCCGAGGGGCTGGACGCGCTTCCCAGGAATGATCCCATGGAAGGGCGCAGCGCCTGCTCGGATGGAGGACAGATCGACGCGCAGGAGTCTGAGGGTTTCGGTGTAGATGATGTTGAGGCTGCTGCCTCCGTCCATGAGGACCTTGGTGAGCCTGACATCGCCGATGACGGGGTCGACGACGAGCGGGTATTTCCCCGGGCTCGGCACATGGTCGGAGTGATCGTCTCGGTCGAAGGTGATGGGCTTGTCGGACCAGTCTAGATAGACTGGCGCCGCCACCTTCACCGAGCAGACCTCCCGGCGCTCTTGCTTGCGGTGCCGAGCCGAGGCGTTCGCCGCTTGCCCACCATAGATCATGAAGCAGTCGCGGACCTCAGGGAACTCTCCTGCCTGGTGATCTTCCTTCTTGTCGTCGTCGTGGGCCTTGCCACCCTCCGCGGGTGGCCCGGCCCTGTGGAAGTGGCGCCGAAGCATGACGCACTCCTCAAGGGTGTGCTTGACGGGCCCCTGGTGATAGGGGCACGGCTCCTTGAGCATCTTGTCGAAGAGGTTGGCACCTCCGGGGGGTTTCCGAGGGTTCTTGTACTCGGCGGCGGCGACAAGGTCCGCGTCGGCGGCGTCGCGTTTCGCTTGCGACTTCTTCTTGCCCTTCTTCTTGGCGCCGCGCTGAGTTGACGCCTCGGGAGCATCTTCTGATGGGCGGCCCTGGGGCTGCTTATCCTTTCAGAAGATAGCCTCGACCGCCTCCTGGCCGGAGGCGAACTTGGTGGCGATGTCCATCAGCTCGCTCGCCCTGGTGGGGGTCTTGCGACCCAGCTTGCTCACCAGGTCACGACAGGTGGTGCCAGCGAGGAACGCGCCGATGACATCCGAGTCGGTGATGTTGGGCAGCTCGGTGCGCTGCTTCGAGAATCGCCGGATGTAGTCTCGGAGAGACTCTCCCGGCTGCTGTCGGCAGCTTCGGAGGTCCCAGGAATTCCCGGGGCGCACGTAAGTGCCCTGGAAATTGCCGGCGAAAGCTTGGACTAGGTCGTCCCAGTTGGAGATCTGCCCCGGAGGCAGGTGCTCCAACCAGGCGCGAGCGGTGTCGGAGAGGAACAGGGGGAGGTTGCGGATGATGAGGTTGTCATCGTCCGTTCCACCCAGTTGGCAGGCTAGACGGTAGTCCACGAGCCACAGTTCCGGTCTCGTCTCCCCCGAGTACTTTGTGATAGTAGTCGGGGGTCGGAACCGGGTCAGGAACGGCGCCCGTCATATGGCCTGGCTGAAGGTCTGCGGACCGGGTGGTTCGGGCGAGGGACTCCGATCCTCCCCGCTGTCGTAGCGTCCCCCACGCTTGGGGTGGTAGCCTCGGCGCACCCTCTCGTCGAGGTGGGCCCGACGGTCGTGGTGATGGTGCTCGTTGCCGAGGCGACCCGGGGCCACAGGCGCTGTGTTGCGCGTGCGCCCGGTGTAGACCGAGGCTTCCCGCATGAACCGGGAAGTCGCGGCATGAGGTTTCAAGGGGTACCCCTGCCTTCGGGAGGCGGAGCTCTCGGCCCGTCGGACCGCGGCGCCTTCCAGGAGATTCTTGAGCTCTCCCTGGATTCGCCGTCCCTCGGTGGTTGATGGCTCCGGCATCTCGCGGAGAAGCATCGCTGCTGCAGCCAGGTTCCGGCCGACCCCACTAGATGCAGGTGGTGGCCTGACCCTGACGTCATCGTTGATGTGGTGCTGGAAGCCCTGGGGTAGATGACGTATTTCCCCGGCCGGGGGTTGGCCCGCCCATGCCTGCCCGACGTCCCGACGGATCAGCTCAAGCGCTCCTGCTCCCTCGTCGAGCCTGGCCTGCACCCCGCGGATTTGCTCGAGCTGTGGGTCATGGCCCCCCGCCTGAACGGGGACCACATCTAGCTCCTATGGGATGTCAACGCGAGGCACCGGCCTAGGGAGGTCACCGTCCTCCGGCATGCCGAGATGGTTGCCTTCGAAGGGACCCTCTAGATCGACGTGGAAGCATTCGCGACTTGGGCCGCAGTCCTCGTCGCCGAGACTACGACTACCGTCGGAACAGTCGGAAAGGCAATAGTCACATGCGGTCATGAAGTGCCGCATGGCACTGGGGTTGCCAAGTCCAGAGAAATCCCAACAGACGCTGGGTTCGCCGTCTTCGTCGGACCTAGAGGGCCCGTAGGTCGAGATGTCCATCAGCCGGTCCCAAGGTGACCGCATACGAAACCCCAAAGGGTTTGGACCTGCCTCTACGAGAGCACCCGCAAAAGCGAAGCCGCTAGGCGGGTCGAGGCTGAATCCGAAAGACGTGGGATGGGAATCGATCGGTACCTTTTGGTCGACGAGCGGCGATGATGTCATGTCGGGGGCTGACTGCACTGTCGTCTCAGGCACGAGGGTGACGTCCAGCAAGCGTTTCGCGAGCATGCTGGCGTCGTCCGCTTGCTCGGGTTTGGCGTGTCGCGGGGAGACGACGCTCGCCTTCGTCTCAAACGCGAGGTCGATGCCCGGTGCGCCCCCCGTTGGGGCGCTGGGGCCATCGACTCGCTCGACAGCCGACGAGGCGCTGTCTCCTGCTTGGCCTTGGTTGCCCCGCCTCCTCCTCCGTCGGCGGGGGAGAGGACGGGGTGAGCTCGAAGGTTGTTCTTCCACCACACAGGGAAGACGTCGTCGATTCCGCCGCCGGTGGGCGGGCTGTCGGCCGCCACTGTCGTTGTTGCGCGGCGGTGGAAGGAGTATCACGTCATAGCTGCCGTCGAGGGACATGAACTCAAGACTCCCGAAACGGAGCACCGTCCCGGGTTGGAGAGGTTGCTGGAGACTGCCCATCTGGAGCTTGACGGGAAGCTGTTCGTCAACACGCAGCAGTCCCCTACCTGGCGCGCCAACTGTCGGCATTCCGAGACTGGGGGGTCCCTGAGCCGACGAGTGAATGTCGCCGCGTGCCCCAGCCCAGATGGGTCGGGCGCGAGGGCGAGCGTGAAGGGGGGAGAGCGAGGCGGCCGGAGACCGGCGTGAGAGAGGTGGGAATCCCGCGGCCTTCGTGTTCGTCCCGCGCCTAGGTCGGGTGCGCTTGTAGTAGGGGGTTACAAGCGTCCACGCGGGAGAGCGAGCGAGCGGCTCCGGGCGAGCGCGTGTCTCGTCCTCGTCCCCGCGTGGCCAACCCTCTCTAAGAGGGCCCTGGTCCTTCCTTTTATAGGCGTAAGGAGAGGATCCAGGTGTACAATGGGGGGTGTAGCAGAGTGCTACGTGTCTAGCGGAGGAGAGCTAGCGCCCTAGGTACATGTCGTTGTGGTAGCCGGAGAGATCTTGGCACCCAGCTGGTGTGATGTCGTGGCCGTCGGAGGAGCGATGGAGCTTGGCGGAGGGACAGCTGTCGGAGCGGTTGAGTCCTTGCTGACGTCCTCTTGCTTCCGTAAGGGGGCTGAGAGCCGCCGTCGTCACAGAGCATGCGGGGCGCCATCATTGCCTATCTGGCGGAGTGAGCCAGATGGGACGCCGGTCTTGTTCCCTGCGGCCCGAGTCAGCTCGGGGTAGGGTGATGATGGCGCCTCCTGTTGACGTGGCTGGTCTGCGCCCTAGGTTGGGCGATGTGGAAGCTCCCCTGAAGCCGAGGTCGAGTCCGAGCCCTCGGGTCGGGCGAGGCGGAGATTGTCGGCTGGTGCCGGGGCGGAGTCCGAGCCCTAGGGTCGGGCGAAGCGGAGTTCGTCGTCTTCTGGGGCCGAGCCCAAGTCCGAGCCCTGGGTCGGGCGAGGCAGAGATTGTCGTCTTCTGGGACTTAGCCCGAGTCCGAGCCCTGGGTCGGGCGGAGCGGAGTTCGCCGTCTTCTGGGACTTAGCCCGAGTCCGAGCCCTGGGTCGGGCGGAGTTCGCCGTCTTCCGGGACTTAGCCCGAGTCCGAGCCCTGGGTCGGGCGGAGCGGAGTTTGCCGTCTTCTAGGACTTAGTCCGAGTCCGAGCCCTGGGTCGGGCGGAGTTCGTCGTCTTCCGGGACTTAGCCCGAGTCCGAGCCCTGGGTCGGGCGGAGCGGAGTTCGCCGTCTTCCGGGACTTAGCCCGAGTCCGAGCCCTGGGGTCAGGCGAGGCGGAGCTTCTTATGGAGCCTTCGGCCGGGCCTGACTGCCTGTCAGTCTCACTCTGTCAAGTGGCACCGCAGTCGGAGTGGCGCAGGTGGCGCTGTCCTTCCGTCAGGCCGGTCAGTGGAGCGGCGAAGTGACGGCGGTCACTTCGGCTCTGCCGGCTGGGGGGCGCGCGTCAGGATAAGGGTGTCAGGCCACCTTTGCATTAAATGCTCCTGCGACTTGGTCGGTCGGTGCGGCGATTTGGTCAGGGTTGCTTCTTAGCGAAGGCAGGGCCTCGGGCGAGCCGGGAATATGTTCGCCGCTGAAGGGGGCCTCGGGCGAGACGGAAATCCTCCGGGGTCGGCTGCCCTTGTCCGAGGCTAGGCTCGGGCGAGGCGTGATCGTGTCCTTCGAATGGACTGATCCCTGACTTAATCGCACCCATCAGGCCTTTGCAGCTTTGTGCTGATGGGGGTTACCAGCTAAGAATTAGGAGCCTTGAGGGTACCCCTAATTATGGTCCCCGACACTAACGCAAAAAGCTTCTGTAACATACACGAGCTATTGTATGAGACAAAACCCTGGGGCAAAGAGCAGTATCACAACAACTTTGGCTGCTACAGCTTCAGCGCTCGATCCGGGTCGAGCTGCCCTGTGCCAACTTTTCGAAAGAGGTGGCCCGGCGACTGGATGACAGAATGGTTTTACGTAAAAAATGACTTGAAATCACGTGAGGATATCAAAGGTATCATTATGTGCCCTATCTGGCAACGCTTCGGCCTCCGGAAGCCGAAGGTGGAGATGGATGAAGCAGCTGAAGAATGCTAGAGAGCCTTCGGCGTAGTCTGCTCCTTTATTGGTACAAGGGATCTGGTTCAAGAGCATATTGCCTTCAGAATTTGGCCATTTGTAGAAAAGTGGGAAATGTCGAAGGAGACCGTCAAGGAAGCTAACGAAGGCGGGTTAGTTAGACTAAAGTACACATTCAAATACGGAGATAAGTTTGTTGAACCAGACGACGACTGGTTGAAAAGTATTGAGGCCATAAGTGACGAATTGCTTGGGGTATACTCGAAAGCCAAAGATACTGCACTATCAGCGGCCTTCGGAGGCTGAAAGAAGAAGAGGCTTAACCGAGTGTTTGATGCAATTGGGTTCATCTACCCCGACTACCATTACCAGTTGTGGGGCCAAAAAAGGAAAAATACTTCTCCTGCAAAGGAAATTTCTTCAGCTACTCCTAGTGAGCCGGCACCGAAGAGGAAAAAGGTAAAGGTGCTCACACACCCTCCACGTTATATTGAGCCAGCCACAGTGCCTGAGTTTATTGGTGAGGCCTCTTCGGCCAATGAAACTAGAGAACCAACTCCAACGCCAAAAATCGAAAAGATGGTCGAAGCACCAACAACAGAGAAAATAGAAGAACCGAGGACAGGAGAAACAAAAACATTAGAAATTTTAAGTCCTTCAACAAAAATCGAGGTCGCGAAAAGCCAAAAGGGTCCGGCAGTGACCCCAAAAAGAAAAAGGATGGTTAATGTGTTAGACGTTTTGGAAACAATTAAATCTTCAAGTAAAACACCAAAGAAAACTGTTGAAGCTTCTGAAATGTCTACTGAAGCCTTTGTTGCTGAAGCTTTGAAGCAACAAATTGAAACTGAAGCTGGGCCCTCAGAGCCCACCAAGGTAAAACCTTCGAAAGCTGAAGAAAGAAAATTGACAGAGGCAACTTTGGAAATCGAAAAAATAAAAATGACAGAGCCAGTTTTGATTGAAGAAATTGACACTAGCGCCCCCGAAGCATCCTCCAAAATACATGATTATATTGTGCGACATGCTTCGGGGAAGAAACTATCTGAAGAAGAGATTTTTGAAGCTAATCACTATGCCCGAGAACTGAAGTATCCGAAGGGGGCTGTAGTGTTCAATGGAACAGACGAAGATGACTTCCTATACTGTCTCCCAGACAATAAAGAATTATCCGTCTGCCGGGAGATGGCTAGGAGCATGGGGTTCCCGAAGCTTGAAGCTGGCCTCTGCGCCATGACGAAGGAGGATCTTGCAGATAGCCTTGCGTATAACAGTCTGAAGGTACAAAGATTGTAAATTTTTAAATTTATGAATTTTAAATTAGCCTTTTGTTTTTATGTTAATCCATTCATTCTTTTGAACAGGGCTTAATACTTAGCAATGCCTTAAGGGCACAAAAGAGTGCTGAAGATGAGAGCTGCACTATTGCTCTTAACAACCTTCGGACAGAGGTTATTAGACTAAGAAATGAAGCCTTGGAAAAGGACAAAATCCTGGTTACATTAGTGGATAAGATAAAGGAAAACGAAGCTAAGTCTAAAATTCAAGCCGAAGCTCAGAAGCGGGAAATCGAAGATCTTCGGAAGCAACTAGCCCGAGCTAAAGAAGAACACATTCTTGAAGAAACATAACGAGAACTAAGTGATCAATGGGCAAATCATTTGGAAGTAAATGTTGAAGAGCTTCGTGCTTCGAAGAAAAGGTGCTATGATAAATCCATAGAGTGTGTTAAAAAGATAAAATCCAGCTTCGCCAGCGTCGGCGCATTTTCTAGTGAAGAAAATTTCACAAGAGGGAATCCAGAAGGCCCGATTGCGTGGATCAGTCATGAAGTTGAGGCCTTCGAGGAAATCTTGAATAGTCGCGGGGATATTTGCGCTTTTTCGGGCGCCAGAGGAATTGTTACTATTTTGGAGAAGAAAGGGTGTGAGCATGTAAAATCTTTGGCACAATCTGAAAATGCTTTATCCTTTGAAGATATCAAAGACCCTTCAGCCGAAGCGAGCCAGGTCGGTGGAAAATTTTTCACCGACATTTGGGACAATGGCGGCCGAGAAATGGCTCAGGAAATCATTCAAAGAAGCGAAAAAGGCATCCATGACGCTAGGAGGGTAGCAGAGGCTGCTGAAAAAAGCACAGGGTCCGAAGGGCAAATAGGTATTAATTAGTGGTTTTTATTCTGTTGTGATTTTTGATTTTGAACTTCGTTCGTGGTTTTGTAATAGTAATATAGCCGTGTCCTCTCCTCCCTCAGAACCTGCTGAGGCAGCTCCGGATCCCCCCCCCCCGAAGGGGGACGACGAAATTAGACAAATGGCCGAAGCCATCATGGACAAAGTTGTCAATCAGCTACTAAACGAAGCCGCAGAAGTAGTTCTTAGGGAAGATTAAATGCTATTGTAAAAATACTTGGAACATGACATGTGTAAAACTTTGTAACTTTGAATGTAATATATAATCTATTTATGGTTCAATTCTTTACGATGCATGAAATTTTGCATACATACCGTTTTTTGAGCCTTCAGCGAAAAAACACCTTCCCTTCTTTTCATGCTTCGTGAAGGAAATCTTTTATGCATCACAAGAATTTCCATACTTCTCTGATGAAGAATATCCAAGCTTCGTGAAAACATTCTTCGAAGCTATAAAAAAGTTTTATGTTGCCTCTCTCATGAAGCTATACTTCTTTTCAATTTATCTTGTGCTTTAGCACAATTTTTCCTTTTTCCAAAACATTCTTCGAGAATCAATACTGTGTCCCCTTCTTGTTCTACATGCAATATGATGTATGATGCTTATGTTATGCAAAATGATGTGATGATGTCATGCTATGCAAAATGATATTTATGCCAAAGATACACACATCTCTGCAATAGGGCACACAATCTTTTTATCTCAGCGCTGACTTTTCGCTGTAAGCCTCCCTTAGGAGCTTCTTCGCCTTTTACTTTCAGCGGAATCAGCGTTTATTTTTCGCTGTAAGCCTCCCTTAGGAGCTTCTTCGCCTTTTACTTTCAGCGGAATCAGCGTTTATTTTTCGCTGTAAGCTCTGCATTCCCTTCAGAACGACTTTTGAGCAGAAAACTTACACTGTGCTCCTTTAGGAACGACTTTTTACTACTTCGAAGAAGTTACAGTGTGTTCCTTAGAACAAGTTTTTGATAATTCGAAGGTTCTCCATGCCACCATAAATTCTTGTGCTTCAGTAACTCAAGCCTATGGAGAAGATATATTTTCATTATGATGATAAGCTAAACTGTTACAAGAATTTGAAAAAATGATAAAAGACACTTAAACTTCCCACAATTGTTCTTTACTACAAAGAAAGTAAAACTGAATGCGAAAAGTTGCTGTCGAGGTAGGATATTTTGTCAGTAAATATGCTTCGACTCTGGCATAGTGCCATTGACTGTGCGAGCTTCGGACTCCTCCCTGAGGTCCCTCTGAGGGTGAGAGTGCTGGCTCCCTTCTGGCTGCGGACCACGTTGTATTGGTGGTGGTGGAGGAAGCTGTTGCCAGGAAGCTTGGGGTTGGCTTGCCGAAGCAACAGAAGCTGCAGGGTGATTGCCTACATATTCTGGAATGTAAGGCGAATGGTACGAAGCAGTATGCATGACCTGCTTCGACTGGCTCTGTTGCGCTGCAGCCTCTGCTAACTCCTTTTGCTTCTGGATGGTAACATCGCACATCCTGGTGGTATGGCCCTTGCCTTCACCACAGAACAGGCAATAAATTTTTCTTGGTTGATCTCCAAATCTTCCCCCAAAGCCTCTGTTGCCTCTGCCCCTTGACGCTGGCGGCCGGAAAGAGCTTTGCTGTTGCCCCGAAGCTTGCGAGGAGCATTGTGGCCTTTGTTGTTGACTACCTTTGTCATCACTTTGGGTAGAATTGTGAATTGACCTGACGTGCCTCGGATAAAATCTTCCTCCGAAGCCCCTGGCCATTTCAGAGAACCTTAAAGCTTCCTCCCTTCTTTGGCGAAAATCATTGTCAGCTCGAATATACTCGTCCATCTTCTGGAGCAGCTTCTCCAAAGTTTGAGGAGGCTTCCTGGCAAAGTACTGGGCTGCAGGTCCTGGCCGAAGCCCCTTGATCATGGCCTCAATGACAATTTCATTGGGCACTGTTGGTGCCTGTGCCCTCAGACGTAGGAACCTTCGGACATATGCCTGAAGGTATTCTTCATGATCCTGGGTGCACTGGAATAAAGCTTGAGCAGTGACTGGCTTCGTCTGAAACCCTTGGAAGCTGGTTATCAACATATCCTTCAACTTTTGCCATGAGGTGATTGTCCCTGGCATAAGGGAGGAGTACCAAGTTTGTGCAACGCTCCTGACAGCCATGACGAAGGACTTTGCCATGACCGCCGTGTTGCCACCGTACGAAGATATAGTTGCCCCGTAGCTCATCAAGAATTGTTTCGGGTCTGAATGACCGTCGTACATGGGGAGCTGGGGCAGCTTGTAAGACTGTGGCCAAGGAATAGCCTGCAGTTCTGTTGACAAGGGAGAAGCATCATCAAAAGCAAAATTTCCGTGATGGAAATCTTCATACCAGTCGCCCTCGTTGTAGAAGCCCTCTTGATGAAGCTCTCTATGCGGGGGCCTTTGGTTCTGGTCATCTTGAGCAAGATGTCGAAGCTCTTTAGAGGCCTCGTCTATCTGCCTTTGAAGATTAGCTAGACGAGCCATCTTCTCCTTCTTCCGTTGGACCTGTTGATTGATCATCTCTAAATTTTGGATTTCTTGATCCAAGTCGTCCTCCGGAGGCGTTGGACTAGTGGCCTTCCTCTTCTGGCTTCGGGCCTCCCTAAGAGAAACAACATCTTGATTGGGGTCCAGCGGCTGCAGAGTGGCAGCCCCTGTCGCTGAAGCTTTTTTAGGTGGCATGACGAAGGTGACGCTTGCCGAAGGTGTTCAAAACTTCAGAAAATGGGCATGAGTTCACCGGAGGTGGGCGCCAATGTTGGGGACTTGTTCTCAGATGCTTCGGATTAAGAACAAGGCAACATAGAAAGTGTTAAATGTAAGGCTCCTTCGTCCTTAAAAACATTATATCCCTTCGGATATAATGAATCTTGGACGAAGGTTACAAAGGAAAAGATTCTCATAAGATTGATTAACGGTAAAAAAGAATACATAAATAGAATACAAATAATGGCTTGATTATTATCATCAACTTATCTTCAAATTCATGAAAATAAATTACAAGTGTACCTTCGGATTGTTGGAAAGTAAAGATGCAGACGTAATGCGAAAAAGCGTATGCCAAGTCAGCGTGAACAGTACGGGAGTGCTGTTCATCTATTTATAGGTACGGGACGCAGCCCGTGTAAAATTACATTGATGCCCTTTACACTTGATAATAACTTTATGGCAATCCTTCGAGGTTTAACTTGACTTTTCATCCTTAAGTCGGTTTCTCTTTTCCTTCGTCATGCCGAAGCTTTTCTGCACGTAGCTTCGTGATCGTCCTATCTTTCGTCGTGATCGCTTTCCACCCTAGTTAAGCTTCATCTTAACCATGCTCTTGTACACCCGCAACCTGACTCCGAAGATACCTGTTCACATGTTTCACTCGGAAAATATTGTCAAATCATGTTTTTGAGGAGCTTCGGAAGCCGAAGGCCCCCAACATCTACTTTTCTCCCATGATGAAGCTCCAGACTCGCGCTGCCAATGAGCTGGTGCTGTCCCCCAGCCATCTCGGGCTGACAGTGATACATGTTTTTCCAGAGACTTAAATGGGGGAGAATCCCGAGAAAGGCCTCACACAGATGTACAAAAATGGAAACTTACAAGATGGAATTAGGGTTCAGATGGGTCAAGTTCAGTTTGTAGAAGTCAAGGAGGCCGCGAAAAAAGTGGAGACAGGAAGAGCAAGCCCGCGGATAAGAAATGGGATGTAGATGATAGATTCATGGGTGTCCTCTATCAGAATAGTGACCCCGTAGCAAATTTGCCAAGAGCAGAGCTCTTTCGGAAGTAAAACCCCAACATCAACAAGGTGAAGAAGATTGGATTCTGAGATAACGGACATGTGGTTACCCGCGAATGGCAACTGGCTGTTGGGGTCGATGGGCGGGATGATTGCCGCGACAGAGCTTTGCCTCTTCTGCTTTGGCACCATCGCAATCTGGTCGGCGGAACGAATAGAAGCAAGATCTCAGGGAAGCAGAGGAGTGGTTCAAGGCGGAAATGTGAAGTTAGGGCTCAAAAATCATAAACGCATGTCAGCGCAAGTATAAATGGGGTTTCCCGGGCTGAGCACTACTTCTAAAAAAGCGCTAAGTCATTACTCAAGAAAGCAGAACTTCAGGCATGACTCGGCGTTACCTCTAAAACGCTGGTATCATTAGCTATCGCTCGGCGGTTACCTCTAAAACGCCAGCAGCATCAAGCATAACTTGACGTTACCTCTAAAATGCTGGTATCATCAGCTATCGCTCAACGGTTACCTCTAAAACGCCAGCAGCATCAAGCATGACTCGACGTTACCTCTAAAACGCTGGTATCATCAGCTATCGCTCGGCGGTTACTCTAAAACACCAGCACATCAAGCATGACTCGACGTTACCTCTAAAACGCCGGTATCATCAGCTATCTCTCGGCGGTTACCTGAAAAAAGCTGGCAGCGTTAGACGCATGGATGAACTAACAAGTGTGCATGCAGAAAAAGCAGCACGAGCACAACGTTCACTAGAAGCACCGGAAGTTCTTCATTTATATTAAAGTGGGGAGGTTACACAAACTCAAAGACTGACTCATTATGAGCCAGCCTTTTTACCCCTACCTTCTACTACATTACATTACCCTACATTACATTACTACACTACTTACACTACACTATACTACTAACTACTACTACATTATTCTACTACTACTACTACAACTACTACTACTACTACTACTACTACTACTACTACTACTACTACTACTACTACTACTACTACTACTACTACTACTACTACTACTACTACTACTACTACTACTACTACTACTACTACTACTACTACTACTACTACTACTACTACTACTACTACTACTTATTTATACTAATATTTAAGCCAGTGGCGCCTTGCTGTCGCCGCCGCTGCCCTTGCCACCGTTGTCGCTCTTGCCATCGCCGCTGCCTCCACTGTCGCCCTTTCCTCCGTCGTCGCCATCACCTCTGCCGCTGTCGTCACCACTGCCGTCGCCTTCGTCGTCACCGTCACCACCGCTCCCTTCCTCGGATGAGTCGGAGGAGTTCTCCTCGTCCAAGGAGACCTCTGACTCATCCGAGCCTTTGAGCCCGGCGCGCTCGACAGATCGGATGTACGTCCACACCTTGGCGGCTATCCCCTAGGAGTCGTCCGAGTCATCGGACGACGCCGGGGGGGAAGCGTACTTCGGGGACCCCTCGGACTCAGAGGAAACCTCCTCCTTCGAGTACTCGGAGTCACCAAAGTCCTCCGAGGGAGGACTCGACTCGCGCTTCCGCTTGTTGCCGGAGCGACGTGGTGAACCCCGACCCTTTTTGTCCTTGCCCATGGTCAGATGGAGGAGAAGAAGGAGTTGGAAAAGAAGCAACAGATGATCGAAGGATAAGTGAAGAGAACAACAGTGCAAGCAGGCTATTTATAGAGGCTGGGAGTGACCGTCCACTTCCTACCACGCCCGCCGAACAGTCGCAAGTATTCAATAAGCAATTCAAGCCACCTGAAAATGAGTCAGGCAACAGACGTCGCTTCACGTAACACGACACCGTTTGGACCAAGGTCAACTGCTCGGATGGCATGATTACACCTTGCGGTCACATGAAGTTACTACTCCAGGACAGTGTGCTAAACGCTTTACGTACCAAGACGCCCCTTGGTCACACCCATTGGGGGGACGGCCAGGAATTTGTATTATATTTTCTGAAGAAGTCATATCCATACAGTATACACAATGAATGTACTGAGACAAAAGGAAGAAATTGGCAGAGATCAAAGGAAATCCAAATATAGTTGCTGAGCTGCAAGTCTAATTAGCAGAGGCATTGAAGCGCAGAGCGGAGTGAAGACCAGCCAAGAGCCATCTACCAAACGTCCAATCTGTCACCGATCAAATAAATTACAGACCTAACAAGGAGTGGGTAGACAATATTGTTTGAATTCGCAAGAACATGAGATGAAGACAAAATGCTTATTTCTAAAGCACAAGATGAAGATCTTTGAGTGGATTATTTTCAAAAATCCACTCAAATCTCAGGGGCTACACCCATTGGGTGCACCTTCGGTGCGCCCAATAGATTTTTAATCCCAAGAGAAAGGATGTTGATCTCTAAAGCACGGAGTGAAAGTCTTCGAGTGGTTTGTTTTCAAAAAACCTACTCAAAGTTCCAGATGCTGATTTCTAAAGCACAAGCTGATGATAGAATGCTGGTTTCTAAAGCACGAAGTGAAAATCTTTGAGTGGTTTGTTTTCAAAAAACCTACTCAAAGTTCTAAATGGCGATTTCCAAAGCATGGCACGATGACAAGACATTGATCTCTATAATGCTGAGTGAGGGCTCTTGAGAAGACTGTTTTTACTAAAATCACTTAAAGTTCAGGAGTAAATGTTCAGTAGGTGCGCCTTCGGTGCACCCATCGCTAGAATGGAAGTCAAGCCACAGAATTGCAAGTTGGACCTAGAATCTTTGGGCTGATTATTTCAAAATCAACTCAAAGATTGAGGGCTTGTGGGGGACAGATATCCCCTGGGTCCACTAGAAGGCAAGAAGGCCTCGCGAAAGGCTTTGGGCCTATTATCTCGCAAGGCCACCCCTTCGTGGGCCAGGGGAGAGCCACTGATGGAAGGGGCTGACGCGATGAAGAAGCAGACTCGGGCCCAAGCGGCTCATTGGATTTAAGCGCTATCCACAACGCCGATCCAATTTTCCCGCGTAGCATCCTTGGACGTTGGAGCAAACTAGGGATAGGTCGGCAAGATTATAGGAAGATAAGTTCGGTCAGTTCACTATTACTTAGGTACACATCATCATCACACACGCATGTAATGCCCCACGGTCAAGTATATAAGCCCTAGGGGGTACCCATCAGATTCATCGATCATCTACTTAGCCCACTAGCTTTTCTCCACATAGGAGACTTCTCTTGTAACCCACCACATAAAAATCCACACCAGGAAGTAGGGTATTACGCATCTCAAAGCGGCCTGAACCTGCAGAAAATCACATGTCATCTCTCGTGCATCCCGCACGAACCATTGAGTTACAGTCAACAGCACCGTCCTACCCAAAAGCACCACGAGGGGTAACCCAGGGTGTGCGGTTGGGCTCCAAACACCGACATAGATCACTTGTTTTTTGTAATCCCACTCAAGTGCAACTAATTCGTGGAGATCCAAGATATAAACAGATGTCTCTCGAGGAGGTTATTAGCAAGTTTGTGAGCTTTGAACTTATGATCAAAGACTCCAAACATATTGTCAACTTGGAGCAAGGCGCCACCTCCACACCCAAGGTGTAACCCGTTGCATTCAAAGCAACAGAAGAGAAGAAGGAAGAATCTACACCAAGTAGACTTCTAATCGACGCCTCCAAGCTTAACAATGAGGAGATGGCTCTTATTATTAAGAGCTTTTGTCAAATCCTTAAACAAAAGAAGGGGAAAGACTACAAGCCCCGTTCCAAGAGGGTGTGCTACAAGTGTGGTAAGTCTGGTCACTTCATTGCAAAATGTCCATATACAAGTGGCAGTGACAGGGATGACAACAAGAAAGGAAAGAAGAAAATGGAGAAGAAGTATTACAAGAGGAAGGGTGGCGAAGCGCACATGGGGCAGGAATGGGACTCCAACGGGAGCTCCACCGACTCCTCCGATGACGAGGACGCCGCCAACCTCGCCATCAACAAAGGACTTCTCTTCCCCAACGTCAGCCACAAGTGTCCCATGGCTAAGGACGACAAGAAGAAGAAGGTACATTCTAGAGATACCCCTAAATATACTACATCCGATGATGAGGGTAGCTCTAGAGATAATGAAGATGATTTAATTTCTCACTTTGCCAACCTTACCATGGACCAAAAGAAAAATTAAACGAATTAATAGAAACCATTAATGAGAAGGATGATCTCTTGGAATGCCAAGAGGACTTGCTCGTTAAAGAAAAAAAATTGTTAAATTAAAGAATGCTTATGCTCTAGATGTAGAAAAATGTGAAAACTTATCTAAGGAGCTTAGCATTTGCAACGATTCAATTTCCTGTCTTATAGATGAGAATGCTAGTCTAAATGCTAAGATTGATGAAATGAATATTTGCAAACCATCTACATCTACTGTCGAGCATGTTTCCATTTGCACTAGATATAGAGATATTAATGTTGAAGCTATTGATGATCACCTTGCCATGATTAAAGAACAAAATGATCACATAGCTAAATTAACTACTAAAATTGTCGAGCATGAGGTAGAAAATGAAAATTTTAAATTTGCTAGAAGCATGCTTTATAATGGGAGATGCCCTGGCATTAAGGATGGTATTGGCTTCCAACAAGGTAGCCAAAGCAACACCAAAATTAATGCCCCGAAGAAACTATCTAATTTTGTTAAGGGTAAGGCTCCCATGGTTCAGGATAGAGAGGGTTACATTTTATGTACTGAGAACTACCCTGAGCACAAAATTAGGAGAATTCATGCTAGAAAAACCTCACAATGTTTCTCATCATGCTTTTATGTATGGAAATGAGGCTTCTAGTTCTAGACATTCTACTCATATCAAAATGCCTAAAAAGAAAATTACAACTGCATGAAATGAGCATAACATTTCATTTAAAACTTTTGATGCATCTTATGTGCTTACTAACAAATCAAGCAAAGTAGTTGCCAAATATGTTGGGGGCAAACACAAGAGTCACAAGACTTGTGTTTGGGTACCCAAGGTGCTTGTTTCTAATGTGAAAGGACCCAAAACCATTTGGGTACCTAAGAACAAGGCCCAAAATTGTTTTGTAGGTTTATGCATCCGGAGGATCAAGTTGGATAATCGATAGCGAGTGCACAAACAATATGACAGGGGAGAAAAGGATGTTCTCCTCATATGAGAAAAATGAAGATCCCCAAAGAACGATTACATTCGGGGATGGAAATCAAGGTTTGGTCATAGGTTTGGGTAAAATTGCTATATCCCATGACCATTCCATTTCTAATGTTTTTCTTGTAAATTCTTTAGATTACAACTTGCTTTCTGTTTCTCAATTATGCAAAATGGGTTACAACTGTCTCTTTACTGATGTTGGTGTTACTGTCTTTAGAAGAAGTGATGATTCAATAGCATTTAAGGGAGTGTTAGATGGTCAGCTATATTTAGTTGATTTTAATGATAACAATGATGAACTAGACACTTGCTTAATTGCTAAGACTAATATGGGCTAGCTCTGGCATCTCCGACTTGCCCATGTTGGAATGAAGAATCTTCATAAGCTTCTAATGGGAGAGCACATTTTAGGACTAACAAATGTTCATTTTGAGAAAGACAAGATTTGTAGCGCATGTCAAGCAGGAAAGCAAGTTGGAGTCCGTCATCCACACAAGAATATCATGACGATCGATAGGTCGCTTGAGCTACTCCACATGGACCTATTCGGCCCGATTGCTTACATAAGCATCGGCGGGAGTAAGTATTGTCTTGTAATTGTGGATGATTATTCTCGCCTCACTGGATTAGTTGAAGTTTCTTGTGACATTGTGTTTGATGAGACTAATGGCTCCCATGTGGAGCAAGTTGATCTTGATGAACTAGATGATAAAGAGGCTCCATGCGTCGCGCTAAGGAACATGTCCATTGGGGATGTGTGTCCAAATGAATCCGAAGAGCCTCCACAAGCACAAGATCAACAATCATCTTCCAAACAAGCATCACTACCAACTCAAGATGAGGATGAGGCTCAGGAAGAAGAGGATGAAGATCAAGACGATGAGCCACCTCAAGAGGAAGACAATGATCAAGGGGGAGATGAAGATGATCAAGACAAGGAAGATGGTCAAGAAATTCAAGACCAAAGACCGCCACACCCAAGAGTCCACCAAGCAATTCAAAGAGATCACCCTGTCAACTCCATACTTGGTGACATTCACAAGGGGGTAACCACTAGATCTCGAGTTGCTCATTTTTGTGAACATTACTCTTTTGTGTCTTCTATTGAGCCATACAGGATAGAGGATGCATTAAGAGATCCAGATTGGGTGGTGGCAATGCAAGAGGAGCTCAACAACTTCACAAGGAATGAGGTATGGCATTTAGTTCCACGTCCTAACCAAAATGTTGTAGGTACCAAGTGGGTATTCCGCAACAAGCAAGATGAGCATGGTGTGGTGACAAGGAACAAAGCCTGACTTGTAGCCAAAGGTTATTCACAAGTCGAAGGTTTGGATTTTGATGAAACCTATGCACCCGTAGCTAGGCTTGAATCAATTCGTATATTACTTGCCTATGCTACTTACCATGGCTTTAAGCTTATATCAAATGGACGTGAAGAGTGCCTTCCTTAATGGCCCTATCAAGGAAGAGGTATATGTTGAGCAACCTCCTAGCTTTGAAGATAGTGAGTATCCTAACCATGTTTATAAGCTCTCAAAGGTGCTTTATGGGCTTAAACAAGCCCCAAGAGCATGGTATGAATGCCTGCGAGACTTTCTTATCACTAATGACTTCAAAGTTGGAAAAGCTGACCCTACTCTCTTCACTAAAACTATTGCTAAAGACTTGTTCATATGCCAAATTTATGTTGATGATATCATATTTGGGTCTACTAACAAGTCATCTTGTGAAGAGTTCAGTAGGATTATGACACAAAAATTCGAGATGTCTATGATGGGGGTGTTGAAGTATTTCCTTGGATTTCAAATCAAGCAACTCCAAGAGGGCACCTTCATCAGCCAAACTAAGTACATTCAAGATATTCTCAAGAAGTTTGGAATGAAGAATGCCAAAACCATCAAGACACCCATGGGAACAAATGGGCATATCGACCTCGACACGAGAGGTAAATCCATAGATCAAAAGGTATACCGGTCGATGCTAGGTTCTTTCCTCTATTTATGTGTTTCATGACCGGAGATTATGCTTTCTGTATGCATGTGTGCAAGGTTCCAGGCAAATCCTAAGGAAGTTCACCTTAGGGCCGTGAAAAAAATCATGAGATATTTAGTTTACACTCCTAAGTTTGGGCTATGGTACCCCAAGGGATGTACCTTTGATCTAATTGGGTATTCTGATGCCGATTATGCCGGATGTAAAATTGATAGGAAGAGCACATCAGGGACTTGTCAGTTTCTGGGAAGATCCCTGGTGTCTTGGGCTTCAAAGAAACAAAACTCAGTAGCTCTATCCACCGCCGAAGCCGAGTATATTGCTGTAGGACACTGTTGTGCACAATTACTTTAGATGAGGCAAACCCTTAGGGACTATGGCTACAAGTTGAGCAAAGTCCCTCTCTTATGTGATAATGAGAGTGCAATCCGCATGGCGGATAATCCTGTTGAACACAGCCACACTAAGCACATAGACATCCGGTATCACTTTCTGAGAGATCACCAACAAAAGGGGGATATCAAAATTGCTTATTTTAGCACCCACAACCAATTAGCTGATATCTTTACCAAGCCACTAGATGAAAAGACTTTTAGCAAACTTATGAATGAGCTAAACATCTTAGATTCCCGGAACTTTGATTGAAACATTGCACACATTGCTCATTTCTATACTTTTGATCATATCTCTTTCATATGGTACAAATGCATATTTCTTATTCTTCTTGTGCCAAGGCTAAGACTAATGTGCTTCCATGAGTATCTCTATGATTAGTCATAGATTGAAAGGGAAGATGGAGTATTCGGCAAAGGCAAGGCTTCCACTCTAACTCTGTCGGTATCATTTATCCTTTGCCTTACTCATGGACCTCCAATTGGTATACACTTTCACTCATATTCATTATATTCCAAAGGGGAGAATTAATAGGCCTCAAGATTCTTTGTTTTTGGTGCTTAATGACAAAGGGGGAGAAAGTATTAGGCCCAAAGCAAAAGGACCGCACCACGACCGCACCATTAGCTTCAAATTCAAAATTTCAAATTGGTAATTGGTTTCAAAATTTCAAATTTCAATTGGTATAATTTTTTTGGTATCTGCTTCAAAAATGGAAATCATTTCAAAAACCCTCTTGATGGCTAAGGGGAGAACTTTTTCAGGGGGAGCTTTTGTTTAGCCAAAGGAAAAGCATTTGAAACAGGGGGAGAAGTTTAAAAATCTTGAAAATGCTTTTTGAAATCATATTCTTATACCATTGGCTATTTGCAAAAGAATTTGAAAAGACTTTTCTCAAAAGATTTGCAAAAACAATCTGAGTGGTGCAAATGTGGTCCAAAATGTCAAATATATCAAATCAAACTTATATGCTTAGAAATGCTTTCATTTCAAAATAACTTATGCACATATGTCATAATGCAAACCAGTTACATTTCTACACTTTGTATTTTCTTTGGTTTGTGTTGGCATCAATCACCAAAAAGGGGGAGATTGAAAGGGAAATGGCCTCAACATTTCCTATAATCGATTTTGGTGTTTGACGACCATCACAAACCTTATGGATTAACTAGTTTGCCTAGTTGATCATTTGTCAGGTACATAAGTTCATCGACAACTATTCTAAGTCGATTGTTCGGAATACCGGAGATTATTTCGGACAGGAGAAGCTTTTTGGAAAAACACCTATGTGCGGACCGTCCGGGCCCTTGCGGTGGACCGTTCGTGCCACTAAGGTGAGCCTCGGACAGGAACACTGCAAAAACACGAGTTAACACTACGGACCGTCTGATGGAGAAGCGAGCACCGTCCGAGACCAAGCGCGGACCGTCCGGCCTCAGGCGCGGACCGTCCGGTCGTAGGAAAACTAGAAAAACCCGAAGGTGACGGGTTCGGTAAAATGCATTTTTAGCGTCCTCATGGACCGTCCGTGGTGCATGGCTGGACCGTCCATGACTACTTTATCTGACATATGATGATGCATTAAATGCTCTATAGCCGTTACTGCTGACCATTGCGATTTTAGTCATTGATGTGCAGGGGCGGACCGTCTGGGCAGAGGGCGCGGACCGTCCGTGGTCGGCAGGAAAGGGGCAATGGCTAGGAAGTGGTTGGAGGCTATAATACAACCCCAACCACCTCCATTCTTCACATCCAAGTATTCTGAACATCACATTCATTGCAAGAGCAAAGACAACCACTCAAAGACACAACCAAAGCATTCAATCCACTCCAAGCTCCAAAATCAACTCTATTGCTTAGAGACTTGTGAGACAATCATTTGTGTTCTTTTGTTGCTCTTGTTGCTTGGATTGCTTTCTCCTTCCACATTCTTATTCATCTAAGTGCTTTGTAAAGCTAGCAAGAGACACCTAAGTGTGTGGTGGTCCTTGCGGGGTCTTAGTGACCCAAGTGATTAAGGAGAAGGCTCGACCAGTTTGAGTGACCGATTGAGAGAGAGAAAGAGTTGAAATAGACCCGGCCTTTATGGCCTCCTCAACGGGGACTAGGTTCTTTGGAATCGAACCTCGGTAAAACAAATCACCGTGTTCACTTGTATTTATTTCCATTTGATTTGTTTTCTCTCTTTTCTCTCTCTAAATGTTCCCTTGCTCATATTGATTTGAGTTTGCTCCCAAATGTTATCTGCATTGATTGAGCAACTCTAAGCAAGGAGAACAATCTTTCTAACTCTGATTTAATTCTAACGCTAACCCAGTTCGAGCCACGGCATGGAGCTCTCAGAGGAGTCAGAGCCGGAGGGGTGGATCGCTAGACCCATCACTCGTGGCGCCACTCGTGGGTGTCACTTCCACGACGCTCTCGATACCTTGCTGCGTCAGGCCTTCAACCGACACACTTGGTCTATCGAGTACCGTTGTGTAGTTTACCAGCATTGTCGCGGGTAGTCCGGGAGGCTACTTGCTTGGTGCGCCGTCCGGACGATGATCTCCGGGGTGTAGAGGCCTTCTCAGAGCACTATTCTATTACTGAGAGGGATACTGTCAAGGCAGCCATGCAAGATGCAGCCATGCAAGATGTAGCACGACGGGCACTTTCTCAGTATTGCTCATTGTTTAGCGAGGTAGCTGATGACCTTGACCTGAAGTACTACCCTCGTCATTCAACCAGCAGTGCTGGAGGTGTGATTGTCTTGCCAGTTGGTGAGGGCAATCCTAGGCTGAACAACATGGTCAACCTGGCTGCCTTGCTCAACACCGAGCTAGACCACGCCATTGACGAGTTGGGCAAGGTTCGGCGGAGGTTGCGGAATTGCGTGCTGAGTGTGCAGCACGCCACTATTTGGATGGTGGTTCTCCCACCCCTGTCGGGATTCAGCACCCTTACCGTTCACCGCCCCGTGGTCACTTTGACTATGGTACCCCTGACTGCAGGACCCGGATAGATTTGGATCCATAGAACGACAGAGTCGGAATCTGTAATAATGATTAATTCAATATCTTAGTCTTAGTCAGTCTTAGTTAGAGTAGTTTGCTTATCATATGTTGGAATGCTTATCGTGAAGAACATGTAATGAAGTTGGATCTTTGTAATGATTGTCATCAAGGTGTGGGTATCCCCTGCAACTTGGTGTAGTTATTAATAAAGTCAGTTATTTAGTTGGGTAATCCCTTTATTTCCACTTTTCTCTTTATCTGAGAAACTGTCAGTGAAGGTGATCAATTGTTTAGTGCTGTAAAGATTTCCGTATATCTTTTCTTATGCTGAAATACTGCAAAGTCAGATTTGATGTGTGTGTGCTTTCTTCAGATGTCTGAGAACAGGCACAGAGGTGCAAGGCGTGCTCAGCAGAAGCAGCAGGCACCCTAAGAAGATGCAGCTCAGCAGCAGTTGCCACCGCCACCCCCGATGACCATTGAGCAGATGTTCCTGATGCAGACCCAAGCAGTCCAAGCAATTGGTCAGACCTTAGCAGCGATGCAGCAGGTGCAGCAGCAGCCACCCTCGCCTTAGCCTCAGGTGCAAGTCTAGATGCCGCAAGTGCCCAGAGACAAGCGGGCAGAATTCATGAGGGGCCATCCCCCTGTCTTTGCCCATTCTGCTGATCCCATGGACGCCGAAGATTGGTTACATACCGTGGAACGTGAGTTGCACACTGTTCAGTGCAACGATTGTGAGAAGGTGTTGTATGGTCCCCGATAGTTAAGGGGAGCAGCACAGTCTTGGTGGGAGTCTTACCTCGCCACCCATGCCAACCCTAAAGCCATTACCTAGGAGGAATTCAGGGACAACTTCCGTTGCTACCATGTGCCAGAGGGACTGATGATAGTGAGGAAGGAGGAGTTTCTCGCCTTGAAGCAAGGTCCCCTATCTGTCAGTGAATACAGGGATAAGTTTCTGCAACTATCATGTTATGCCCCAGAAGATGTCAACACGGATGCCAAGAGGCAGTATCGCTTCCTGAGAGGATTGGTTGATCCCCTTCACTACCATCTGATGAACCACACCTTCCCTACCTTCTAGCATTTGATTGACAGGGCTATTATGACTGAAAGGAAGCATCGGGACATGGAGGACAGGAAACACAAGATTGGTGGATCTCAGGTCAGAAGTAGCAGCCATCCCCGCTACTTAGGCAACCCACCTCAGCCATCCAAGCAAGGACACCAGCACCAGCATTAGCGTCAGAACCAGCAACAGCAGTACTAGAGACAGTTTCCTCAGCAACAGCAACAGT
Source organism: Zea luxurians (assembly GCA_029449295.1). NCBI lineage: Eukaryota > Viridiplantae > Streptophyta > Magnoliopsida > Poales > Poaceae > Zea > Zea luxurians. Next base: position 19,203,855 of record JAOPSE010000034.1, on the reverse strand, counting down.
ACTGCTAGAACAACCAGTAGAGAGGAAATCAATATCAGCGTCAGAGCAACCAGGCAGCTCGTCTTCCTGCCCTAGCAACCAACCAGAACAACCAGGCAGCGCCAGCGCAAGGAGGAAGTCGTGCATGTTTCCACTTGGGGAACAAGGCCATTAGGGGAATCATTGCCCAAAGAAAGCAGCTCAGCAGCAACCAGCTCCTAATGCCCTAGTCAGGTAGAATGCAATGCAGCAAGGAGGCAACAACCATGGGCAGCCTCGTGCCCAGTTTGGAAAGGTGAACCACTTGGAGGCCGACATAGTCCAGGAGACTCTAGGAGTGGCATTAGGTACGTATTCAATCGAGTACCATTCTGCAAATGTGTTATTTGATACTGGAGCAACGCATTCTTTTGTGACTGCATCATAGATAGAATCACATAATATACCAGTAGCACCCATGTATCCACCTATGAGGGTTAGTTCAATTGGTGGGAGAACCCAAACAGATAGATTTTGCCCTAGTGCAAGAGTTCAAATAAGGGGGATTGTTGGGGACTTGTTCTCAAATGCTATGAATTAAGAACAAGGCAACATAAAAATGTTAAATGTTAATACCTTTCGTCCGCTGAAGCATTATCTCCCTAAGGATTTAATCAACTTCGGACGAAGGTCGCGGGCAAAATATCACGAAGGTCATACCTTCGTGATTAGACTTATACAACAATGTAAAATGAAGTATAACATGTAAAACATATGTCAGAAACAGATAACATTATTCGTATATTTCATTACATGGATCTGAATATTAAAACATAATATTTAGGTACATTTATACCTTTTCCTTGACGGAAAACAATAATTCTAGTGTGATACGTCAGCAATTACAAGATTGCATGAACAGTACAGGGGTACTGTTCATCTATTTATAGGCACAGGACACAGCCTATGTGAAATTACATTTATGCCCTTTATAATCAATAACAATACTGACACAAAACATCATGGGTCTTTGAGTCATTTCATCTTTAAGTCAGTTTGCGCCCTTCGTTTTGAGATTTGTCACTGTGCCGAAGCTCTATCGGTGATAACTTCGGCGCTGCTTCTGAAAGGATCTGCCGAAGGTGTTTTCCTCTTTTAGGATCTTCGGCTACGAAGCATACCCCCAACAGGGATAGAGTTCCCCGCTGATCTAATAGTTATGGGTAACCAGGATGCAACCATAGATGTCATCCTAGGGATGAACTGGCTAACCAAGTATCAAGCCAGTCTTAGCTGTGACAACAGAACGGTTAAGTTAGTGTCCCTATCAGGAGAAGAAGTGTTAGTGGAGTTGGTCTTGTCTGGACCAAAGAAAAGAAGCTGTCACCAAGTCACCGCCCTGTAACGCCTTGAATTTGGGGGTAGAATTTTTTCTTCTTTTTACTCACCAAATTTAGGTGTTACTCTCTTTTCTCTTCCCATTTCGCCCCTTCTTCCCAATTTCAAAGTAGTATAGCGACTGGTGTCCGTATTACATGTAAACAAAACCTAAGTCGACATGAGTGTTGCATCATGCCGAGGCATATTTCTTTGTCTGATATCGTGTTTAATCGCGTGTGTTGCTTAGTCTCATTTCGGGTTTTGTTTCACGATCGGATTCCGATCAGTGGTTGTGCGTGTCGTGGGTTTTTGCCCCATGATGCGACCCAGGTCGACCAAGCCCGGCCCGGCCCACTCCGGCACGCGCGCCCCTGGCGCCCTGCCCTCCCCATGCGCGTCCCCTCCTTTCTCTCCCTTTCTCTCATTTGATTTTCCCGTGCAGCAACCTCCTCTCCTCCACCTCTCTCTCTTCCCCATGGTGCCCTAGGTTTTGGAGATGGTGATCGCCGGATTTGGACCCCGAGGTGAGCTCCCTCTCCCTCTCTCTCTCTTCTCATCCCCCTCCCCTTCCTTCTCCCCTGCACGCGTTCCCTACGTGACCCTTTTTTTCTTCCTTCCTCCGCACGCCCTAGCGGCGGCTCGCCCCGTGGCCCCGCGGCCTCGTGTCCGCGCCCCGGCAGTCTCGCCCTCGTGCCTCTGCGCGTCCGCGCCCCAGCGGCCCCCGCGTCCGCGCCCTGGCGACGGCTTGCCCCGCGGCCTCGCGGCCTTGCGCCAGCGCCTCGGTGGCGGCTCGCCCCGGTGGCCCCCGCAGCCCCGTGCCCCGGCGGCCCCGCGCCCTGCACCGACGCGTCCTTGATGAACCCCGCGACCCCGTGCCCTCGTGCCCTGGTGGCCGTGTCCGCGTCCCCGGTGCTTGTGCCCCGGCGTGGCCCCGCATGCCCCGACGCGGCTCGCGTGCCCCCGACGCGCTGAGCATGTTCTCGCGCACACGACCGTAGTTGTGCGACATTCAACTTTCAGTTTAATCCGTTTTCTTATTTTAGTTTAGTCGATGTGCTGCCTCGCGCGCTTCGTCGCGCGACGATTCATTTTAAATTCATCTTTATTAATGAGTTGTGTTGCGCGCTTCGTCGCGCGATATTTCGTTTTAAATTCAGTTCAGATGACGTATGTCGTCGTTCGTTTCGTCGTGCGACACCTAACGTTTCTTTATAATTAATGCTAGATGTGTGCCCCGTCGCGTGACGGATCGTTTATTTCTTAATTTAATTTAAATGCTATGTCGCGTCTCGCAGCGCGACAATCCTTTTAGTTTACCTTTATCTGTTCATAATAATTAAACATGGAACATGACTTTACCCTATGCTTAACGCGATGGCTAAATTAATACCATTCTGTTTAGATGAGTATTTTAATTTATAATCGTGTGACATGATCGCTCGTCGGCTGTAGCCTCGACTGTTACTTTCTCTTTCTCACTTAGTCGTAGGTGTGAGCCCTGCGTCGAACGTCCGTTTATTTATTACATTCTATTGTTTGGTGTACTGTTCCTTTGTATTAAATTTGTGGAATGTGTATTTGAAACTTGTATAGATAACGGTCAGTTGGCGGAGTCCGAAGGAGTTGCAGGTGAAGACCCTGAGCAGCAGCTGGTTGGTGAAGGTAAGTGTCCCTTGACCCATCTATGTCCTACTCATTCTTATAATTCACTCCCCGCATTTACACAATTTATATCTAAGGATCGACAAGCTTTTGTTTATCTTGTCCTTGTTTACCTATTTTGGTTGGGTTATTTCAGTTTAGCTATATGCTAGTGCTTCACATTAATTAATGAACATGATGAGATTATCTATGATACGTTGTTTTCCCTCTTGATTATGATTACAGTTCTGTGACATTTAGGGACTCGAGCTGTTTCTCGAGTGCCTCTCCGTAAGGACTGGTTCGTTGGATGACCGCCCGGGAAAATAGTGCAACCATGAGGGTGGAGTGGGACGCCCTTAGCTGAGTAATTAGAGGAACTGGGTGTAGTTCGCTTCGCCGTCATGCCGTTAATGGGGCTCGGTGTATGCGGCTCACTCTGCCAAGGTTGGTTCGCCCCTTGGGGAGGAGTGCGGTGCATTTAGGAAACCTAACGGGCGGCTACAGCCCTAGGGAATCTTTGTAAAGGCTACATAGTGAGACCCTACCTATTCACTTTGGTAGTGTTTAAGGGTTTGATCGGCCCGAGGCAAGAGGGAATCACGGCTTATGGGTAAAGTGCGCAACCTCTGCAGAGTGTTATGAAACTGTTATATCAGTCGTGCTCGCGGTTATGAGCGGCCAAGGGAGCTCCATTGATTAGAGATACTTGATCAGAGATGTATGGTTCGTAGGTGGTGATGAGGATGATGATTTTGGTTATGACTATAGTAATGGTAAGTTGTATTCTTTCCGTTTGGAAAGGATACATTGGGTTAATAACTTGGGTTAATGCTAAAACCTGGCTTTCTACTAGTAATAATAACCTGACTAACTAAAAGCAACTGCTTGACTTAACTCCACATAAAGCTAGTCCACTATAGCCAAACGGGACATATTGCTGAGTATGTTGATGTGTACTCACCCTTGCTTTACACACCAAACCCCCCCCCCAGGTTGTCCGTGTTGCAACCACTGCTCTGGTGAAGATGAAGTCGTGGAGGAGGACTTCTAGGAGTTCCAAGAGTACGATGAGTTCTAGGCGTGTGTTAGCGGCAAACCCCCAGTCGGCTACCTGTGTAGGCCGTGTGTATCTATGTTTCTTTTCTGCACTTTGATTATTGTTAAAGACTATGTGGATGTCTTGGACATCATGATGTAATCGACTATTATACCCTCTTTTATGTCATTATTCTAGCACTGTGTGATGATGTCCAGTTATGTAACTGTTGTGTACGTGAATTGCTGATCCTGGCACGTACATGGTTCGCATTCAGTTTGCCTTCTAAAACCGGGTGTGACATAGGTGGTATCAAAGCCGTGCTGACTATAGGACCGCTAACCTAGAATAGAATGGTCGTTCTAAGGATTATAGACCCCTATTATCACTTTGACTTTGGTACCCCTTCAAAAGTTGGTCATATCGACCAAATCTATATTCTACTATATATATTATACCTTGCTGAAAAATTTGTTTTATTCTAATTCCTCATTTATTTATGGTCTACTTGCTGGTCATATTAGTTATGTTCTCACTCTTATGCTTACGATGTCTTTTGTAGATGACTCGTCTTAGACACACTGCACGGAAGTCAGTCATTCCCTTCTTGCCTTCTCGTCTCGCGGAGCGTCCACTTCGCCATCTGGTGGCTGGTCAGTCTAGCCATTTGGAGAGGCTGCACCACCGCCTGCACGAGGAGCAGGAGCATCGACGACAGGAGCTACAGTAGCAGGGCTCTTCTTTCTCGCTTCAGCAGGAGATAGAGTCTGTGAGGAGCTACTCCCCTATGCTCCCGCTGGAGGCACCCCTGCACCACCACTGAGTGCCCTAGCCGCTGGAGTAGCTGCTAGAGGAGACCCAGACGACGGAGGTGGCGACAGTAGCTCGAGCCACAGCACCGACCTTTCAAAGGAGCAAGAGTTGGAAGAATGGGTTGCTCGACCCATCACTCGTGACGCCGCTCGCGGGTGTCACTTCCACGATGCGCTCGACACCTTGCTGCGCCAGGCAATTGACCGATGTACCTGGTCCATCGAGTATCGCTGTGTTGTCTTCTAGCATAGTTGCGGGGTTTACCCGGACCGCTGGGAGGCGACCTGTTTGGTGCACCGTCCGAAGAACAGTCTCCGGGGTGCGGAGATCTGCTCAGAACACTATTCTATCTCTGAGCGGGACTCAGCTGAGGCAGCCATGCAAGATGCCGCACGGCGTGCGCTTTCACACTACTGCTTAGTGCTCGGTGGTGTAGCTGTTGGTCTCAACCTAAAGTATTACCCCCGCCGTCCATCTGGCAGCACAGGAGGCATGGTTGTCTCACCTGTCGGTGAGGACAATCCTAGGTTGAGCAGCACAGTCAACCTTGCCGCCGTGCTAAACACAGAGCTGGACCATGCATTAGATGAGCTGAGTAGGGCTCGTGTTGAGATTGCCCAGCTACGGGCTGAGCACGCGGAGCATCGTCACCTGGAGGATGGCTCCCCCGCTCTCGTCGGGACTCAGCACCCGTACCGCTCACCTTAGCGCGGACACCATGCTTATGGTAACCCCGACTGCAGGACCAAGATAAATTTAGAACCATAGATCGTCAGCGTCAGATGTTGTAATTAATGCAAAATATATATATAGTCGCTATAGTCTTAGCATCAGTCTTACTCTTAGTTAGTCTTAGTTAGACAGGGTAGTTTGCTTATCCTATGCCTTTATGATTATCATGATGAACTATGCTGGATTTGGATCTTTGTAATGACTGTCACCAGAGTGTGGGTATCCCCTGCACTTTGGTTTACGTATGAAATGTTAATAAAAGTTAGTCATCTAGTTGGGAAGCCTTTTATTCAACTCTCCTCTTTATCTGAGAAGCTGTGTTTGCCTGTGTTGGAAGTCAGTGAAGATGTTCATCTGTTTAGTGTTGTGGAAGGATTCTATACTCTTTTCTTATGCTGCAAGTTGCAAGATCAGTTCTAATGTGTGATTGCATTCTGCAGATGTCAGAAAACAGGCGCAGAGGAGGAAGGCGTGCTCAACAGGAGCAGGCAGCCCCGTAGGAAGTGGCACCCCGTCAGCAGCTGCCACCCCAACCCCCGATGACCATCGAGCAGATGTTCCTAATGGAGACTCAGGCAGTTTGTGGCGGAACCACCCAAATTATTCCAGCTTAAGTGCCTAAGTCACGCCTCAGGGGCCGTAACACACTTAAACCGGAATAACCCGTCAGTCCCTCAGATCTAGTCTGATAGAGCCACTTAACCAGGATCAAATTCCACAATCTCACTCGAAGGTGAGTCACAGAAGAAATACAATAAAACAGGAAACCTCAAATTAAGTGCTGAATTATTACATAGATCGGAGTTTTGAGTAGCAAATAAGAGTTCACGAAATAAAATGCAGCGGATAATCGATGTCGTCGATATCGAGGAAATGGGCAAGGCCTAGCCCACTACTCCTCGTGCTCCTCTCCTGCCGGAGCAGCATCCCACTCGACCGTCCAACCTGATGGCAGGGTGGTAGGCCAAGTCACACCATCAACCATTTCCTGAATGGTACCTGCAAAAATTATGCCACAAGCAAGGCTGAGTATACTAATACTCAGCTAGACTTACCCGGTGTGAGGAGTCTACTCCTCTACCTCTAGACTATGCAGCTGTTTGGCTGAGGGGTTTGGTTTGCCAAAAGCACTAGCTGTTTCTAAAATCCATTTTTAACTTTTCAAATTCTAGCATCATTATCTTAGCTGGGTTTGCCTCTTCTAAGCATACATGGTAACAAGCATTTAGTTCAATCAACAAGTTATCTCATGTAACCTCATTTCACTTCTTACTCAATGCAGTACAAGGGGTCAAGCAGTCTCATTAGCTGCGAGAAGCAGACGATTCGAATCGAGTTTTAACCTTGCAAGGTAAACCTAAACACACGGCATGTCAGGGTACTCCGACCCCACACATGACAACCGTCCCCATCGATTCCCCGTTCACGTCCAGGCCTCACCGCCTTGGCATACAATGCTCCATTGACCACGGCTGCCGTCGTGCAGTGACCGCACTTGTACCCACCATAGCTAGCATGGGAGACCCAGTCTCAGGTCGCATGAGGGATAAAGTCCGCGCCCGGCTTCACTCAGGTACTAGGTTTACCGGTTACCATTTTTTCCGGCATGTGCTTAGTACGTTCAAACGCTTGACTCAGGTATCCACACATTAATCCTTAATTCCTTTTCCCCGTCTCAGGGACAAGGCATCCTCCCTGGATCCAAGTCCATAGACTATCATAAATCCCGTTATCAAGATGAATACAATCAATTCCTGACCTCGCGCGAGTGCTAGAAAAATCACTCGACTTCTACCGAGATCCTGATTAGCAAGCAGCTACTCGACCTAGCATACTAGTATTCATCTCAAAAAAGGAATCCTAAGTTCATGCAACTAGAGGTTTCAAGCAACTCCTACACTTAAGTGCACATCACAAACCTACAAGCATTAAGTGTAGTAAAATAGCATATAATAATACGGTTATGCATATAAACCGGGGCTTGCCTTCAATTGCTGGGGCTGCGGGGAGATCCTCGATAGCAGCCTCGGAAGCCTGCTCCTGGTCCTCCTCTTGGACAGATCCTTGCTCGGGGATGAGCACGTACTCTCCGTCGGCAAGATTACAATCTAATGAATGCAATGCATAAGATACATGTATGATACGATATGACATGTGCTTTAGAGATTACGACTTTTGATGGTGTATGGTCTACTTAAGTTAGATAGAGTTAAACCTTACTTATGTGAGACCCTTGGGTGGTATACTTGGTAAATTGGATCACTTAGCTAAGGTAAGTGGTAGGTTTATTTTCTTTGGGGTTCCACTGAATTCCCTTTTTTTAAAGCCTTAGTGAGTTTGACAAGAATTCTAGTTGGACTTATTGGAGTGAGGTTTATTTCTTCTTCCTTTTTCTTTATTCTTCTTAAGTTTTTGAAGTGGGTTTGAACTACAAGTTGTTTTAATAAAATTCCAAAAATCTTGTAAAAATTACAGTGGCTTATTACTGGTGTATAATTCTCTGTCTCAAAATTTGGGGTTCAAAAAGTGAACAGTTTTCTCTGGACAAAATTACCAAATTTTAGGGCAGAAGGGGTGCTTTGAACTACAACTATTACTTAACAGTAGGTAATTCTCTAAAATTTATTTTTGCTGGCTTTTAGGCGCTATAACATGACTTGACACAAATTTCTAGTCACTATTACCTATTAATTATTTTACTAGGGTTTTCTCAAGTTTCTGGCCAAAGGGGTGCTTTCTACTACCACTATATTTGAAAAATATCAAACAACAGATTTCTGATTTTTCTTAGCTTCTATTTTGTGCAAGAGCAATCATTCTGAAGTTTGGCATCTTTTTGCTTAAGGGAAGGGGTGGTATGCATTAATTGGATTAAATGGCCTTTCTTATAAAATATTAGCAATAGGTATTATTTTGCATCTTTTTAATGGGTTTGCATTTTTCTCTGGTGGCCTATCTCATTATTGACCTAGCAAAATTTTATTTGCCCCTTATTGCATTATTATGGGTTATTCATGATTTATTTAGAAAATGACTCATTATCATATTACACTTATTTACCCTACTTAAAATGATGGGCTAGGGTGTTCATTTTTTTTTGCAGTGGGGTTCTGGTGGTTATGAGTCCACTTGACTTTTATTATCAATTTTGGGTCTGGTTTTGAATTTCTAATAATTGATTTTCAGTTGGAATTATGCTAAATAAAACATTTTATTTAAAAACTGATCTGGACTAAAGGTCTCTTTATTTTTCCTAGGTTCTCTGTTACTTAAGCAAACTAGGAAAAATAATTTCACTCACTGTTCATTAATTTCCAATGCCTTTCTGATTTTCCTAAGTTTTGGGCAGAAATGGTTTTTAATGAATATTTACACTATATTCTTCAATACTGGGGTTCCTACTATTTTTAAATAGTGTCTAAATGAGGTTTGAATACCTACAAATTTTCTTAGGTTCAGCACAGAAGAAAAACTAATTTTCCTTAATTAAACAAGGTTTGGTCAGTTTCTGTTTTTAATTTTAAACTCCAAAAATTAGAACATAAAGCATAGGGTTTATTATTTTTAAATGATAGTTCATAATATTTAGGATCTAGCAAAATTAGTTTGACAACTTTTGATTAAGAATTCATCAAGTTATGGATTTTTTAAGTTCTCTGATTATTTAAAAAGATTAACAAAATTGATTAAAGGGAAAACTACTTTGCACTGGGGTCCCTGGCAGGTATTTCAAGTTTTTCCTCACGAATCAGTCCCTGGGCTACTATTCACATGCGACACTGACATTGCAGAAAACCCCCGGGTTCTTCTAATCCTAACCTGAGGTCCTTTCCACAGTTTGAACAGTGCCCACGGCGGAAGAAAGGGCAGAGGGGCTTACCGGCGGCGAGATTGCTCCGGTGAGGTGGTCGAGGATGTAGGGGAGGTCTCGGGGATCACAACGATGTGCGGGTCACCGTCGGGGGTGGTCGGAGTTGGCCGGTCCGCGAGCACAGGCGGGGGAGCTCGTCGGCGGCGAGGAGTTCGGCCTATCCAGGGCGAAATTGACCAATCAAACGGGTCAGAGAGCTTCACCAGGGATCAAGGAAGGTGTGCGCGCGAGGAATTGAAGAATGGCTCACCGGAGAGCTCGGTCCACGCGTGCAGGCGGGCGACCGAAGTCCGGCGAGGGTGATCACAGGCTTCCGGTGAAGTTCTGTTAGGTCCGAGGGCTTTGGGAGCTTCACAGGCCTATGGCGGAACTAACCGAAGCACCGGCGCGACTTAGGGGCGACTGGAGTGGGCTGGCCACGGTGGCCGAAGCTCTGGCGGCAATGGCGGGCGGAAAAGAGCTCACCGGAGCTAATAAGGAGGGGTGGCTGGCCAGTGATGGTGAGCGTGGGGTGAAGTGAGGCGCGCCCGGGGAGGCTTTATAGGCGCGGGCGAGCACGGCCGAGGGCGGGGCTCTGACAAGCGCTCGGGGGGTGCGCGGCGAACGCCAGTGCACGCTCTGGCGCCTGGCACAGCGTCGTGCACGAGGCAGCGCAGAGAGAGGTCGAGTTCAAGCGCGGATTGGCTCCAAATCTTGGAGATTTTGGCCATAATCCCGTTGAGAGATCTCTTCCTCTCAGGTCCCTTTGTCATTTATGTGTGGAGGCTAGCAGGTTTGGTTGACTGGATTAGGAGATAGAGAGGGAAGAAATCTGGTTTGTCTCACTGCCGCACACAGGGAGAAGATCTCTGGTTTGACGTGTTCAAGGCACGTGTCCTAATGCCATCTTCTGGCAGGCGACAGAGGGGTTAGTTAGGCACTTTTTTGTTAATGGGGTCATTAGGATTTGAGTTAGGGATCAAGGTGAACACGCTTGATCTTTGGCTCAAGGTCTGAAATTCAGAATTTCCTATTGAGTCCCCACATGAGAAGCTTGCTTAGGGTTTTATTTGAATTATTTTGGCCAAGCTTCTTCAATCTTTATTGTTGCTTATTAAATATACTTCAATGTTTATAATTGGCCCAAGCCATGATTTTAAATTTTTCATACCCTTTTCCTCATTCTCTTGAATTTTGCTCATAGGGCTCAATTAGGGTTTTTGTTGGGGTTGCACATTTTGCCTTTTTGAAAAAAAACCCATTTGTTTTGAACATGATACTTTTAAGTATATGCTTGGTGGATCCTTTATTCTTAAGTCAATTTGATGTTCATACTTAAATTTGGTTCACATAAGATGATGGTTCATGGGTTAGCACTTTGAGAGAAACCCTAGGTGACACTGGGGTGTCACAGCCTTCCCCTTAACAGAATCTCGTCCCGAGATTCGGGCCAGAGTCCTTCCGGGGTGAAGCGAAGGGTGATACTTATAGGAAGTGGGTGATTATTGTTATTATCAGATCAAACTGCTCTTCGAATGTCATTCTCTTTGCAACTTCAGAAGTAAGTCCTTCTTAAATTTTGTTTCGTGATTACATTATCCTGAATTAAGATTATATCTTTAGAATTTAGATTCGAAGGGCAGGAGGAGGGGATGGGTGTGATTACGTACCAGCTTCCTTAGGTAGGCAATCGAGGAAGTTGGATCTCAAGAATTCCTCAGTTTCCCAAGTAGCTTCTTCCTCCGAGTGATTACTCCACTGGACCTTATACATCTTGATCGATTTAGCCCGAGTTGATCTTTTCTTGCAATCCAGAATCTTGGAAGGGTACTCTTGGTACGATAGATCTGGTTCTATCTCCAATTCAGGCTCTGCTAAGATCTCTGTCGGTAATCGAACACACTTCTTCAGCTGAGATACATGGAACACACCGTGAATGGTGGACATCCTTGAAGGTAACTTCAACTTATATGCCACGGGTCCACATGCTTCGATGATCTCATAAGGTCCAATGTAACGAGGGGCTAGCTTGCCTTTAATTCCAAACCTCTACACTCCCTTGGTGGGTGATACCTTGAGGTACACAAAATCTCCCACCTTGAATTGGAGAGGTTTCCTTCTTCTATCATGGTAACTCTTCTGCCTGGCCTGAGCAGCTTCTAGATTCTTCCTGATTAGTTTGACCTTCATTTCGGCTTCAGTCACTAAGTCAGGTCCAAAAACTCCTCTCTCTCTAGGTTGAGACCAATTGAGTGGTGTTCTGCACCTTCTTCCATAGAGAGCTTCGAAGGGCGCCATCTTTAGGCTGGATTGATAACTGTTGTTATAAGCAAACTCTGCCAAGGAGAGGTGCTTATCCCAGTTCTTGCCACAATCGATCGCACAAGCTCTCAGCATGTCCTCCAGGATTTGGTTTACCCTTTCCGTCTGACCGTCAGTCTGTGGGTGGTAAGCTGAACTTCTGATTAGCTTAGTTCCCAAAGACTCCTGCAGTTGTTCCCAAAATCTGGCAACAAATTAGGCTCCTCGGTCAGAAACAATGGTCCGAGGTAATCCGTGCAAACACACGATCCGGTCAATATACAATTCTGCATACTTCTGAGCCTTATCAATGGTGTGCACAGGAAGAAAATGTGCCACTTTCGTCAGTCGGTCCACAATAACCCAAATCGAATCATGATGACGAGAGGTGTTGGGCAAACCCACAATGAAATCCATGCTGATGTCATCCCATTTCCATGAAGGTATAGATAGGGGTTGCAAAGCTCCAGCTGATTTCAAGTGGCTTGCCTTTACCCTCTGATAGGTGTCACATTCCGATACATACTGGGCTATCTCCCTCTTCATTCTGGTCCACCAATACAAAGGTTTTAGATCATGGTACATTTTGGTGCTTCCCGGGTGCATAGAGAATTTGGAGAGATGAGCCTCATCCAAAATTTTCCTATTGAGGTCCTGGTTTTTAGGAATCACCAATATGCTTTTGAACCATAACACACCCTTTTCATCTTGGCGGAAACAACCATACTTTTCAATCTTCTGATGGAGATTCTTCTTGATAATCTGCACTCCCTTGTCACTGAGCTGGGCCATGATGATCTGGTCTTGCAAGGCTGGCTCGACAGAAATGTGAGACAACGAACCAGAAGGAATCACTTCTATTTGCATCTTGCTCAACTCATCACACAAGGTGTTAATACGAGAATCCATCAGAATACAATTGCATTGCAACTTCTGACTCAAGGCATCTGCTACCACATTGGCCTTTCCTGGGTGATAATGTACCTCCATGTCATAATCCTCGATCAGCTCTAGCCATCTCCTCTGCCTCATGTTGAGATCAGCCTGAGTAAAGATGTACTTAAGGCTCTTATGATCAGTGAAGATGTTGCAGTGGGTCCCCATTAAATAGTGCCTCCACATTTTTAATGCATGAACCACTGCTGCCAACTCGAGGTCATGAGTGGGATAATTTTGCTCATGAGGCCTGAGTGCTCTTGAGGCATAAGCAATGACTCGGTTGTCTTGCATTAAGACACAACCTTGTCCAGTGCCAGAGGCATCACAATATACATCAAAAGGCTTGCTGTTGTCGGGTTGCGCTAACACGGGAGTCGTGGTCAGATGCTGCCTTAATGCATGGAAGGCATCTTCGCACTTCTGACTCCAAACAAACTTGGCTTCTTTCTTCAGCAACTCAGTTATAGGCTTCGCAATTCGAGAGAAATCTGGAATAAATCTTTGGTAATAACCAGCTAATCCCAGAAAACTCTGAATCTGATGGACAGTCGTTGGTGGCTTCTAGTTCATCACCTCTTGCACTTTATCAGGATCAACAACTATTCCCGCCTGAGAGATAGTGTGACCCAAGAATTTGATTTCCTTCAGCCAAAAATCTCACTTGGACAACTTGGCATAAAGGTGGTGCTCTCGCAGACGTTGAAGCACTACATGCAAATGTCCGACATGTTCTTCTTCGTTCTTCGAGTACACCAAAATATCATCGATGAACACCACTACGAATTTGTCCAATTCAGGCATGAAAACAGAATTCATCAGATACATGAAATATGCTGGTGCATTTGTCAGCCCGAATGACATCACCAAAAATTCATATAGCCCATATCTGGTTGAGAATGCCGTCCTCGGAATATCGCTTGCTTGTATCTTGATCTGATGGTAGCTAGAGCGAAGGTCTATTTTGGAAAACACCTTGGCCCCGACCAACTGATCAAAAAGAACATCAATACGAGGCAAAGGATACTTGTTCTTGATAGTTACCGCATTAAGAGGGCGGTAATCTATACACAGCCTCAAGCTTTCATCCTTCTTCTTCACAAACAGTGTTGGACATCCCCAAGGCGAAGTACTTGGGCGAATAAATCCCTTATCCAGTAACTCTTGCAATTGCTTCTTCAATTCTGCCAACTCAGCGGGTGGCATTCGGTAGGGCCTCTTAGAAATTGGTGTCGTTCCCGGTTGCAACTCGATGGCAAATTCAATATCCCGGTCCGGTGGCATCCCTGACAATTCATCAGGAAAGACATCTGCATACTCACAGACCACTGGGATCTTCTTCAGAGGTAACTCTGTCATAGAGAAAGTACATGACTGAGTAGAACCCTGACTAGGCAGAATTAAAGTGAAGTTCCCACAGAACAGAGAATTAACTTCCACGGTACGGCTGGCTACATCAAGCACAACTTGGTGCAAGGTCATCCAATTAGCTCCCAGAATAATGTCCACATTTTCCAAACCCAACACAAGAAGAGTGGTTTTGACAATGTGGCTTCCCAGTTGAATAGGCACACTTTGGTTTAATTGATTAGTCGAAATTTTACCCCCAGGTGTGACTATCATGAATGACCCTTTTGAGTGAGAGATTGGCAGTTCACATTTAGCGCTGAACTTCTGGCTAATGAAACTATGAGATGCACCAGAATCAAATAGAATTAAAATAGGTTGATTATAAACTGAAAAGATACCGGTCATGATAGAAGCTCCCTCAGGTACTTCCTCCAGAGTAGTGAAGTTGAGCTTCCCTTGCCTGACTTGTACCTTCTGCTTTCTTCCCTTGTCTTGATTTGGTGCTGGCATCTGCCTCTTCTGGTTCCTAGGACAATTCTTGGCATAGTGGCCCACATTGCCACAAGTGAAACACTTGCTCCCATTGCCCTAGCGGAACTGCTGCTGCTGCGGAGGCTGATTGTTCCTTGGAGCGGGAGCTGGAAAGCGGTTGGTTGCCGGCTGCTGCTGTTGAGGTGGCCGGATCACCCATCTGCCTGCCTGCTGCTGGAAACCCCTGCTCTGATTGTGAGAAACAATCCAGAACCTCTGAGCCTGAGCGGATTATGCTGCCATCGGTGCCTTTCTCTTCTTCTCTGCCCGGTGAGCTATAATGCAATCCTCCTGGGAGATGGCCATGTTGAACAACTCATTGAAGCTATCAGCCCGGACAGTGTTGAGTCGTTCCCGCAGCTTGGTATTAAGACCCCTGCGGAAGCGGTCTCTCTTCTTTTCATCAGAATCAGCATGGTACCCTGCATACTGGCACAGGTCGTTGAAGGCTTGCGCATATTGTAGTACCATGCGGGTTCCTTGATTAAGGGCCAGAAATTCATTCAGCTTCCGATCAAAAATGCCAGCTGGGATGTGGTGTCCTCTGAAGACAGTCTTGAATTCCTCCCAAGACACCTCTCGATCAGTGGGGAGCATAGCACGGAAGTGGTCCCACCAAGTCCGAGCAGATCCGCGAAGCTGCTGCGCGGCGAAGCGAGTCTTGGTAGCATCAGGGCAGTCTCCCGTGAGGAGGGGAAACTTGGACTCGACGACGCGAAGCCACACGTCAGCGTCCAATGGATCCTCTGCCTTGGTGAACAAGGGTGGCTGCGTGCTCAGAAACTCCTGGTAAGTTGCCATTGCCGGAGGTCTCTAATGCTGGCCTCCACCATGCTGCTGAGGGTGGGGCTAGCGCTGCAAGAGCTGTCGCAGAATCTCATTCTGCTGGGCCATCAGCTCCTGCACTGTGGGAGCTGGAGGAGGTGGAGGGGGAACCTGCTCGTTATGCCCGCGACGCTGCCTAGCTGCCATCTAAAAACAGAGATTGCCGCCATTGTTATCCCAACTCACAGTTTCGAACAACAAGATATCATCTCATATGGAAGGAAAAATGCCATAGTCATAATATTAGGTTCGAAATTAAGATAACATGGTGACAAACATTCCACAGATTTCAAAAGGTTCACAGGGTTACATCAATCAGGGGAAGGTACCCGTAAGCCTAGTCCAAAATCTAACATTAACTAAGCTCGCATAGGTTTCTATCCACCTAAGAGTGTCAAAGTGACTGTTTAACCCTGAGTGGTGGAAGCAACACTGGATACGGGTGAAGGAGGCATCGCGGAGGTAGTCCCATTGGTACCAGGGGCTGGTCCTAGCTCCTCGGGAGCCTCTTCTCCCTCGCTTCCGGCTTCATTGGCCTCCATCTCCAAGTGGTGCATGTCCAGGTGGTCATTTGCTTCTTCGAGTTCTCTCTGCACATCGTGAAGCTGGTTCTCCAAGACATCAATGGTGTTGTCTCGGATCTCCACCTGCTGCTCCAAGGTGGTAATGCGCTGGCTCAGCCTTTCCACCTGCAGATCCTTCTCTACCAACTCGGTGGATAAATCGACCACAAAATCTTCCCGGCTATCGAGAGTGAGCTTGGTGGTTTGAGCGATGTCAGCAAGGTGTGCCATAGCGTCGCTCTGAAGGGCCTGAAGATGGTACAGCGCACTCATGCACTGAACGGTGACCCTCCCAACCAAGTCAGGATACATTGCCCACACATCCTTCACATGGCTCACGCGGTTACACCACATGGGATCACCTCTCTTCTCAGCAGGGAAGAGTCCCAAGTGGTGCATCACCATCTCCAGGGGATGGTAGCCACAAAAAGTCGTCAAAATCTTCATGGCTGCTGCTTCGGCGGTGTCGTCCGTTCTGAGTCCAATCATCTCAGAATCAAGAGAACGCCAACCCGGCTGAAGGGGATGAGCCTCCAAAGTCAGCCAGACCCGACAACGAGGTACCTGATGCTCCTCATACAACTGCACTGTGTACAAAGGGGCGTAGGGTAACCGGCGGAGTTAAGCACTTCCCACAAGATGGAGGGAAAGCCATCGCGGGAAAGGAAGTCAGAACTGAAACGAGTGTCTCCTCCACTGGCGGGGGTGGGTGAATTCATCTGTGGAAGGGAATCAAAGGTAAAGATTATGGTGGTAGGAAAAAGAAAAAGAGAGCCCATATGGTCTTAAAGAAAGTGGGTTAGCTCAAGTTTTTAATTCCTCTTTGTGTTTATAATGCATGCATGATGGAAGTAACGTTGCCTCTCCAAACAGTAGGGTGCTCTTAGGGCATCCCTAAAAAGAAGTCTAAGAACTGGCCCACGGGGCCTGCTTAATTTGCCACCTATTTCTCCCTCTATGCCTAAGGCCTTTCGTCCTATGTCTAGCGGTCTAGTCCTGACGATCCATAGCAGTTTCTAGACAAGTTTTAGATTTTTTTTGAAAATTGGTATTCACGGTTTATTGTCCTTCTCTATGGTGGAATTTGCTCCGATACCAGCTGTGGCGGAACCACCCGAATTATTCCAGCTTAAGTGCCTAAGTCACGCCTCAGGGGCCGTAACACACTTAAACCGGAATAACCCGTCAGTCCCTCAGATCTAGTCTGATAGAGCCACTTAACCAGGATCAAATTCCACAATCTCACTCGAAGGTGAGTCACAGAAGAAATACAATAAAACAGGAAACCTCAAATTAAGTGCTGAATTATTACATAGATCGGAGTTTTGAGTAGCAAATAAGAGTTCACGAAATAAAATGCAGCGGATAATCGATGTCGTCGATATCGAGGAAATGGGCAAGGCCTAGCCCACTACTCCTCGTGCTCCTCTCCTGCCGGAGCAGCATCCCACTCGACCGTCCAACCCGGTGGCAGGGTGGTAGGCCAAGTCACACCATCAACCATTTCCTGAATGGTACCTGCAAAAATTATGCCACAAGCAAGGCTGAGTATACTAATACTCAGCTAGACTTACCCGGTGTGAGGAGTCTACTCCTCTACCTCTAGACTATGCAGCTGTTTGGCTGAGGGGTTTGGTTTGCCAAAAGCACTAGCTGTTTCTAAAATCCATTTTAACTTTTCAAATTCTAGCATCATTATCTTAGCTGGGTCTGCCTCTTCTAAGCATACAAGGTAACAAGCATTTAGTTCAATCAACAAGTTATCTCATGTAACCTCATTTCACTTCTTACTTGATGCAGTACAAGGGGTCAAGTAGTCTCATTAGCTGCGAGAAGCAGACGATTCGAATCGAGTTTTAACCTTGCAAGGTAAACCTAAACACACGGCATGTCAGGGTACTTCGACCCCACACATGACAACCGTCCCCATCGATTCCCCGTTCGCGTCCAGGCCTCACCGCCTTGGCATACAATGCCCCCACTGACCCCGGCTGCCGCCGTGCAGTGACCGCACTTGTACCCACCGTAGCTAGCATGGGAGATCCAGTCTCAGGTCGCATGAGAGATAAAGTCCGCGCCCGGCTTCACTCAGGTACTAGGTTTACCGGTTACCATTTTTCCCGGCATGTGCTTAGTACGTTCAAACGCTTGACTCAGGTATCCACACATTAATCCTTAATTCCTTTTCCCCGTCTCAAGGACAAGGCATCCTCCCTGGATCCAAGTCCATAGACTATCATAAATCCCGTTATCAAGATGAATACAATCAATTCCTGACCTCGCGCGAGTGCTAGAAAAATCACTCAACTTCTACCGAGATCCTGATTAGCAAGCAGCTACTCGACCTAGCATACTAGTATTCATCTCAAAAAAGGAATCCTAAGTTCATGCAACTAGAGGTTTCAAGCAACTCCTACACTTAAGTGCACATCACAAACCTACAAGCATTAAGTGTAGTAAAATAGCATATAATAATACGGTTATGCATATAAATCGGGGCTTGCCTTCAATTGCTGGGGCTGCGGGGAGATCCTCGATAGCAGCCTCGGAAGCCTGCTCCTGGTCCTCCTCTTGGACAGATCCTTGCTCGGGGATGAGCACGTACTCTCCGTCGGCAAGATTACAATCTAATGAATGCAATGCGTAAGATACATGTATGATACGATATGACATGTGCTTTAGAGATTACGACTTTTGATGGTGTATGGTCTACTTAAGTTAGATAGAGTTAAACCTTACTTATGTGAGACCCTTGGGTGGTATACTTGGTAAATTGGATCACTTAGCTAAGGTAAGTGGTAGGTTTATTTTCTTTGGGGTTCCACTGAATTCCCTTTTTTTTAAAAGCCTTAGTGAGTTTGACAAGAATTCTAGTTGGACTTATTGGAGTGAGGTTTATTTCTTCTTCCTTTTTCTTTATTCTTCTTAAGTTTTTGAAGTGGGTTTGAACTACAAGTTGTTTTAATAAAATTCCAAAAATCCTGTAAAAATTACAGTGGCTTATTACTGGTGTATAATTCTCTGTCTCAAAATTTGGGGTTCAAAAAGTGAACAGTTTTCTCTGGACAAAATTACCAAATTTTAGGGCAGAAGGGGTGCTTTGAACTACAACTATTACTTAACAGTAGGTAATTCTCTAAAATTTATTTTTGCTGGCTTTTAGGCGCTCTAACATGACTTGACACAAATTTCTAGTCACTATTACCTATTAATTATTTTACTAGGGTTTTCTCAAGTTTCTAGCCAAAGGGGTGCTTTCTACTACCACTATATTTGAAAAATATCAAACAACAAATTTCTGATTTTTCTAAGCTTCTATTTTGTGCAAGAGCAATCATTTTGAAGTTTGGCATCTTTTTGCTTAAAGGAAGGGGTGGTATGCAGTAATTGGATTAAATGGTCTTTCTTATAAAATATTAGCAATAGGTATTATTTTGCATCTTTTTAATGGGTTTGCATTTTTCTCTGGTGGCCTATCTCATTATTGACCTAGCAAAATTTTATTTGCCCCTTATTGCATTATTATGGGTTATTCATGATTTATTTAGAAAATGACTCATTATCATATTACACTTATTTACCCTACTTAAAATGATGGGCTAGGGTGTTCATTATTTTTGCAGTGGGGTTCTGATGGTTATGAGTCCACTGGATTTTTATTATCAATTTTGGGTCTGGTTTTGAATTTCTAATAATTGATTTCCAGTTGGAATAATGCTAAATAAAACATTTTATTTAAAAACTGATCTGGACTAAAGGTCTCTTTATTTTTCCTAGGTTCTCTGTTACTTAAGCAAACTAGGAAAAATAATTTCACTCACTATTCATTAATTTCCAATGCCTTTCTGATTTTCCTAAGTTTTGGGCAGAAATGGTTTTTAATGAATATTTACACTATATTCTTCAATACTGGGGTTCCTACTATTTTTAAATAGTGTCTAAATGAGGTTTGAATACCTACAAATTTTCTTTGGTTCAACACAGAAGAAAAACGATAGTTCATAATATTTAGGATCTAGCAAAAATTAGTCCCTGGGCTACTAAACAAGGTTTGGTCAGTTTCTGTTTTTAATTTTAAACTCCAAAAATTAGAATAGAAAGCATAGGGTTTATTATTTTTAAATGATAGTTCATAATATTTAGGATCTAGCAAAATTAGTTTTACAACTTTTGATTAAGAATTCATCAAGTTATGGATTTTCTTAGTTCTCTGGTTATTTAAAAAGATTAACAGAATTGATTAAAGGGAAAACTACTTTGCACTGGGGTCCCTGGCGGGTATTTCAAGTTTTTCCTCACGAATCAGTCCCTGGGCTACTATTCACATGAGACACTGACATTGCAGAAAACCCCTCGGGTTCTTCTAATCCTAACCCGAGGTCCTTTCCCTAGTTTGAACAGTGCCCGCGACGGAAGAAAGGGCGGAGAGGCTTACCGGCGGCGAGATTGCTCCGGTGAGGTGGTCGAGGACGTAGGGGAGGTCTCGGGGATCACAAAGATGTGCGGGTAGCCGTCGGGGGTGGTCGGAGTTGGCCAGTCCGCGAGCACAGGCGGGGGAGCTCGTCGGCGACGAGGAGTCCGGCCTATCCAGGGCGAAATTGACCAATCAAATGGGTCAGAGAGCTTCACCAGGGATCAAGGAAGGTGTGCGCGCGAGGAATTGAAGAATGGCTCACCGGAGAGCTCGGTCCACGCGTGCAGGCAGGCGACCGAAGTCCGGCGAGGGTGATCACGGGCTTCCGGTGAAGTTCTGTCAGGTCCGAGGGCTTGGGGAGCTTCACGGGCCTATGGCGGAACTAACCGAAGCACCGGCGCGACTTAGGGGCGACTGGAGTGGCTGGCCACGGTGGCCGAAGCTCTGGCGGCAATGGCGGGCGAAAAAGAGCTCACCGGAGCTAAGGAGGGGTGGCTGGCCGGTGATGGTGAGCGTGGGGTGAAGTGAGGCGCGCCCAGGGAGGCTTTATAGGCGCGGCCGAGCACAGCCGAGGGCGGGGCTCTGACAAGCACTCGGGGCGTGCGCGGCGAATGCCAGTGCGCGCTCTGGCGCCTGGCACAGCGTCGAGCACGAGGCAGCGCAGAGAGAGGTCGAGTTCAAGCGCGGATTGGCTCCAAATCTTGGAGATTTTGGCCATAATCCCGTTGAGAGATCTCTTCCTCTCAGGTCCCTTTGTCGTTTATGTGTGGAGGCTAGCAGGTTTGGTTGACTGGATTAGGAGATAGAGAGGGAAGAAATCTTGTTTGTCTCACTGCCGCACACAGGGAGAAGATCTCTGGTTTGACATGTTCGAGGCACGTGTCCCAATGCCATCTTCTGGCAGGCGACAGAGGGGTTAGTTAGGCACGTTTTTGTTAATGGGGTCATTAGGATTTGAGTTAGGGATCAAGGTGAACACGCTTGATCTTTGGCTCAAGGTCTGAAATTCAGAATTTCCTATTGAGTCCCCACATGAGAAGCTTGCTTGGGGTTTTATTTGAATTATTTTGGCCAAGCTTCTTCAATCTTTATTGTTGCTTATTAAATATACTTCAATGTTTATAATTGGCCCAAGCCATGATTTTAAATTTTTCATACCCTTTTCCTCATTCTCTTGAATTTTGCTCATAGGGCTCAATTAGGGTTTTTGTTGGGGTTGCACATTTTGCCTTTTTGAAAAAAACCCATTTGTTTTGAACATGATACTTTTAAGTATATGCTTGGTGGATCCTTTATTCTTAAGTCAATTTGATGTTCATACTTAAATTTGGTTCACATAAGATGATGGTTCATGGGTTAGCACTTTGAGAGAAACCCTAGGTGACGCTGGGGTGTCACAGTTCAAGCCATCGGTCAGACTCTGGCCGCCATTCAGCAGCAGCAGCAGCCACCACCTCAGCCTCAGATGCCTCAGATGCCCAGAGGCAAACGTGTTGAATTCATGAGAGGTCATCCCCCAGTGTTCGCTCACTCTTCTGACCCCATGGATGCTGAAGATTGGTTGCACACTGTGGAGCGGGAGTTGCACACTGCTCAGTGCGACGATAGGGAGAAAGTTCTATATGGTCCCCGTCTGTTGAGATGAGCAGCCCAGTCTTGGTGGGAGTCCTATCTCGCCACCCATGCCAACCCCGACACTATCACCTAGGAGGAATTCAGAGACAATTTCCGCCAGTACCATGTTCCCGCAGGTCTGATGACAGTGAAGAAGGAGTTCCTAGCGCTCAAGCAAGGGCCTATGTCTATCAGTGAGTACCGAGACAAGTTTCTGCAGCTGTCCCGCTATGCTCCCGAAGATGTCAACACAGATGCCAAGAGACAGTATCATTTCTTGAGAGGCTTAGTCGATCCCTTGCACTACCAGTTGATGAACCATACCTTCCCCACATTTCAGCACCTGATCGATAGAGCGATCATGACAGAGAAGAAGCGCAAGGAGATGGAGGATCGCAAGCGTAAGATCAGTGGACCCCAGCCTGGGAGCAGCAATCGCCCTCATTTCTCAGGCAACCCACCTTAGTAGTTTAGGCAGAACCAGTGCCCACCCCAGCAGCAGCAGTTTCAGAGGCAGTTGCCTCAGTACCAGCAGCAGAATCGTCAGAACAACCAGTCAAGAGGAGGTCAGTTCTAGAGGCAGAATCAGCAGGCACCTCGCCTCCCCACCCCAGCAACCAACCAGAGCAGTCAAGCAGCCCCAGTTCAAGGTGGAAGCAGAGCATGTTTCCATTGTGGAGACCAAGGCCATTGGGTGATGCCATGTCCGAAGAAGGCAACCCAGCAACAGTCGGGCCCTAGTGCCCCAGCAAAGCAGAATGTGTCTCAGCCTGGAGCAGGCAACCGCTCTCAGCCATGCTACAATCATGGGAGACTGAATCACTTGGAGGCTGAAGTAGTTCAGGAAACCCCCGGCATGACAGTAGGTATGTTTCCAGTTGACTCCCATATTGCAGAAGTGTTATTTGATACTAGAGCAATGCATTCTTTTATAACTGCATCTTGGGTAGAAGCACATAATCTTCCAATAACTACCATGTCAACCCCCATCCAAATTGACTCAGTCGGTGGTAGAATTTGAGCCGACAGCATTTGCTTGAATGTAAGTGTGGAAATAAGGGGGATAGCGTTTCCCGCTAATCTCATAGTAATGGGTACCTAGGGAATAGATGTCATCCTAGGGATGAACTGGTTAGATAAGTACCAAGCAATTATTAGTTGTGATAAGAGGACAATCAAATTGGTGTCCCCACTAGGAGAAGAAGTGATAGCCGAGCTAGTCTCACCTGAACCAAGGAAGGAAAGTTGTCATCAGATGGCTATCGATAGCAAGGAGCCAGATTCACTCGAGATTATCAAGGTTGTGTCAGAATTCCTAGATGTGTTTTCGGAAGACTTACTAGGCATGCCACCTGAGCGGAAAGTTGAGTTTGCCATAGAGCTTTTTCCTGGCACCGCCCCCATTTCTAAAAGAGCCTACATAGTGTCTGGACCAGAGTTGGTTGAGCTTAAGAAGCAGATTGATGAGCTGTCAGAGAAAGGTTATATAAGGCCAAGCACCTCGCCTTAGGCTGCCCCTGTCCTATTCGTGGAGAAGAAGGATGTCACCAGAAGGATGTGTATCGATTATCGAGCTCTGAATGAGGTCACAATCAAGAACAAGTACCCCTTGCCCAGAATAGAAGATCTGTTCGACTAGTTGAGAGGAGCTAGCATGTTTTCAAAGATAGATCTGAGGTCAGGTTATCACCAACTCAGGATTCGACCTTTAGACATTCCGAAGATAGCATTCATTACCAAGTATGGGTTGTATGAGTTTACTGTTATGTCTTTTGGTCTAACGAATGCACCAGCCTTCTTCATGAATCTGATGAACAGTGTATTCATGGATTATCTTGACAAGTTTTTGGTGGTATTTATTGATGATATTCTTATATATTCTCAAAGTGAAGAAGAGCATGTGAATCATTTGAAGATGGTATTGCAGAGATTGCGAGAGCACCAGTTGTATGCAAAGTTGAGTAAGTGTGAGTTCTGGATCAATGAAGTCCTGTTCTTGGGTCACATAATTAACAAAGACGGATTAGCTGTGGATCCAAAGAAAGTGGCAGACATTCTGAACTGGAAAGCGCCAATAGATGCTCGAGGAATCAAGAGCATCATTGGAATGGCTGGATATTATTGGCGATTCATTGAAGGGTTTTTGAAGATTGCGAAACCGATGATAGCGTTGCTAGGCAACAAGGTTGAGTTCAAGTGGACCCAGAAATGCCAAGAAGCCTTTGAAGCACTGAAAGAGAAGTTGACTACAGCACCTGTCTTAGTCTTGCCTGATGTGCACAAGCCCTTCTCGGTGTATTGCGACGCTTGTTACACTGGCTTGGGATGCGTGTTGATGCAAGAGGGAAGAGTTGTGGCTTACTTGTCCCGACAGCTGAAGGTTCATGAGAAGAATTACCCAATCCATGACCTAGAATTGGCCGCAGTGGTTCATGCACTGAAGACATGGAGGCACTACCTATATGGGCAAAAATGTGATGTTTACACAGACCACAAGAGTCTGAAGTGCATATTCACTCAGTCGGAGCTGAATATGAGGCAACGAAGATTGTTAGAGTTGATCAAAGACTATGAATTGGAGATTCATTACCATCCAGGCAAAGCGAACGTAGTGGCAGATGCTTTGAGCAGGAAAAGTCAAGTCAACCTGATGGTCGCTCATCAGATGCCTATGAATTGGCCAAAGAGTTTGACAGGTTGAGCCTCAGATTTCTGAACAGTATGCGAGGAGTGACAGTCGAGTTAGAGCCTACCCTAGAGCGGGAAATCAAAGAAGCACAAAAGAATGATGAGAAGATCAATGAAATCCAGCAACTAATTCTAGAGGGCAGAGGCAAAGATTTTCGAGAAGATGCAAAAGGTGTGATATGGTTCAAGGACCGCTTGTGTGTTCCCAATGTCCAGTCCATTCGGGAGTTGATCCTCAAGGAAGCTGTTGGGGCCATGCTCCGTAACGCCGAAGGTCCTGTAGGAAGAAGCAACTTCGGCTGAAGCTGTCCGCAGGAGATGACCGAAGGTTCCTCTTCATGAAGCTTCGGTATTACAAACCGACTTAAAGATAGAATGACCTTTTAGTCCATAAAGGTCTGAGTCAATGTTGTAAACTTTTATGAGGGGCATAATTGTAATTTTTCACAGGCTATGTCCTGTGTCTATAAATAGATGAACAGTACCCCCGTACTGTTCACGCTGACTTGTACACGCCCGTGCATCACGCTTGTATCTTTGCCTTCTGCCAAGCCGAAGGTACAAATGTAATTCAATATTGCTCTTATTCTTTCATGATTATATAATAAGGACATGAAATAATGTTATATGATTATTCACGCTATTCTCTCATGTTTCATATGCTTCTCCTTTTATCGGTATAAATTATAATGATGGAGGTATGTCCTTCATGACCTTCGTCTGAAGATCGTTATATCCTAAGGGAAATAACACTTCGAAGGACGAAGAATATTTACCATTAACTTTTTTCTGTGTTGCCTTGTTCTTAATTCTGAAGCAGTTGAGAACAAGTCCCCAACATTGGCGCCCACCTCCGGTGAACTCACTTCCACTTTTTTGAGCTGATGGCTTCGTTCAACGATCAAGCTGGAGCTGCTTCGGCTCCGAAGCTGCTTCTTCCGATAACAGGCGGTTCATGTTCAGAGCCAGCCAACAAGAAGCAGAAGAAGGAAGCACAGAGAAGGGTACAGCATGTTGGGGTGCAAGGACCCTTCATCAAGTCGAGATGGTCTCACATTCCTATTACCTTCTCCCAAGAGGACCTTCAACTCAAGGATTACCCACACAACGATGCCATGGTTATCTCTTGTGTTATCAAAGGATTTCTGGTCCACAATGTCTTGGTTGATACAGGCAGTGCAGCTGATATCATATTTGCTAAGGCCTTCAGGCAAATGCAAGAGCCAGAAGATAAGATTCATGATGCTACGCACCCTCTCTGTGGCTTCGGAGGAAGACAGATTGTAGCGCTGGGCAAGATCACCATGTCAGTGACCTTCGGGTTCATCAACAACACTAGAACTGAGCAAGTTGTGTTTGACATTGTTGACATGGAATACCCTTACAATGCAATTATTGGTCGTGGCACCCTCAATGCTTTCGAAGCAATTCTTCATCCTGCCTATCTTTGCATGAAGATACCTTCGGATCAAGGACCCATCGCTATTCATGGAAGTCAGGAAGCTGCCAGAAGGGCCGAAGGAAGCTGGACTGACTCAAAAGCAATCCATAACATAGATGGAGCTGAAGCTTGTGAACAGTACAAATTCAGAAGGGAGAAAGCAGCTTCAGCAGATCAGCCGAAGCCCACGCTCTTATGTGAGGACATAGCAGAGCAGAAGGTGCTGTTGGGCTCTCAATTGTCCGAAGAGCAGGAGAAAACCTTGATAAGGTTTTTGTTCAACAACAAAGATGTTTTTGCATGGTCAGCCAATGACCTCTGCGGAGTAAATAGGGATGTTATTGAACACTCGCTCAATGTTGACCCATCTTTCAGACCCAGAAAGCAGAGGCTTCGGAAAATGTCTGATGATAAGGCCGAAGGTGCTCGTAATGAAGTCAAAAGACTTCTCAGTGCAGGAGTCATCAGAGAAGTAAAGTACCCAGAATGGTTAGCTAACACTGTTATGGTAAAAAAGGCCAATGGCAAGTGGCGAATGTGTATCGATTTTACAGATCTCAACAAGGCTTGTTCGAAGGACGAATTCCCATTGCCAAGGATAGACTCTTTAGTTGATGCAGCAGCTTCTTCAGAGCTCATGAGTCTGCTAGACTGTTACTCAGGCTATCACCAAATCTGGATGAAGAAGGAAGATGAGCCGAAGACTAGCTTCATAACCCCAAGTGGCACATATTGCTATCTTCGGATGCCTGAGGGGCTCAAAAATGCTGGAGGAAGTTTCAGCAGAATGACTGCGAAGGTCCTCCAGTCTCAGATAGGCAGAAATGTGTTAACTTATGTTGATGACATCATTGTAAAAAGCACGAAACAGGAAAATCATATTGCTGATTTGCAGGAGACCTTCGCCAGTTTCAGACAAGCTGGCTTAAAGTTGAATCCGGAAAAATGTGTCTTCGGAGTAAAGAAGGGGAAATTTCTTGGATGCTTGGTTTCAACAAAGGGAATTGAAGCTAATCCAAGTAAAATTGAAGCTATACTTCGAATGGAGCCACCAACTACAAGAAAGGGGGCCCAAAGATTGACAGGGAGGCTGGCATCTCTCAATAGATTCATATCCAGATCAGCAGAAAGAAATTTACCATTCTTCGAAGTGCTGAAATCAGCTGAAGTCTTTCAATGGGGACCAAGCCAACAAAAAGCCTTTGAAGAACTGAAGCAATATTTGATAGATTTAACAACATTAACTCCACCAACGCCAAGGGCTCCTTTGTTGTTATACGTGGCAGCTTCGCACTCAGCAGTAAGTGCAGCACTTGTCCAGGAGAAGCTCGATGGCCAAGTCAGGAAGCAGGTTCCAGTGTATTTTGTATCTGAAGTCCTTAGTGTATCAAAGAAAAACTATACAGAACTGGAGAAGGTATTATATGCTGTTTTGATGGCATCCAGGAAGCTTCGGCATTATTTTCAAGCATACAATATTGTTGTTCCTTCTTCGCAGCCGTTGAAGGATATTATGAGAAATAGAGAAGCTACTGGACGGATTGGAAAATGGGCTGCAGAGCTCAATGAAATTTGCATTGATTATGTGCATAGATCCTCGATCCAGTCTCAAGCGTTGGTAGATTTTATTGCCGATTGGACGCCAGGGGCTCAGGATGAAGAAACAAATAAAGATGCCGAAGTGTGGACAGTGTTTTGCGATGGGTCTTGGGGAACCTTCGGAGCAGGAGCAGCCGCTGTGTTGGTCTCACCATCCAAAGTTAAAACTTGTTATGCGACAAGACTTGATTTTAGCTGTACAAACAATATTACTGAGTACGAAGCCCTCCTTTTGGGCCTTCGGAAATTAAAAGCAATGGGAATCAGAAGGGCCATCCTTAAAACTGATTCCCAGGTTGTTTCGGGTCATATCGACAAGAGTTGCAAGGCTAAAGATCCGAAGCTTGAAAAATATCTAGACACGGTCTGAAGAATCGAAGCTTCCTTTAAAAGGATTTTCTGTCAAAAATATCCCTCGAGGGCAAAATGAGCATGCTGATTTGCTAGCTAAGTCAGCAGCACAGGGGCTGCCTTTACCTTCGGATGTGTTCTTCGAAACAATAAAGGCACCTTCAGTGGAACTCCTTGAAAGAGCAGTCCTCAATATATCTCCTGTTTATAGCGAAGATTGGAGAACTGAGATCATCTCTTACCTTCAGGGTAAGTTCCTTTCAGATGACGAAGCTTATAACAGGAGGATAGAAGCAAGAGCTCGTCCATATGTCATGATAGAAGGGGAGTTGTACAAGCATGGAGTTTGCGCTCCGCTACTCAAGTGTTTATCTAGAACCGAAGGTATAGAGTTGATGAAAGAAATACATGCAGGCCTGTGTGGATCTCACATTGGATCTAGGCCGTTACTCAGAAAAGTTTTCCGCCAAGGGTTTTATTGGCCGAAGGCAGCTTCGGATGCAGCGGAATTAGTTCAGAAGTGCGAAGGCTGTCAGAAATGTGCAAGAGATCAAAAACAACCTTCGTCTTTAACACAGCTCATACAACCCGTCTGGCCATTGCAAAGGTGGGGCCTTGACTTGTTAGGTCCATTGCCACCGGCTCAAGGGAATTTGAGGTATGTTGTAGTGGCTGTGGAATATTTTTCTAAATGGATTGAGGCAAAGCCATTAGCCACAATAACTTCGGCCACTGTCCAAAAGTTTTTCTGGCAGAATATTGTTTGTCGTTTCGGGGTACCAAAGGCCATCACTGTAGATAATGGAACACAATTCGACTCCGAAGCTTTCAGAGATTTCTGTGATCAAATTGGTACGAAGATCCATTTTGCATCAGTCAGGCATCCGGAGTCAAATGGGCTCGTTGAAAGAGCCAACAGCATTATAATGACAGGGATAATGAAGTTAATCTTCAATCAACCTAGGGGAAAGTGGCCAGATCAGTTAACCAAAGTACTGTGGAGCCACAATACAACAACATCAAGGTCTATAGGCTTTACTCCATTCAAGTTATTATTCGGTGACGAAGCAATAACTCCGGAAGAAGCTAAAACTGGATCAATAAGAGTAGTAGCTTCGACAGAATCAGGTCCTGAAGATGCTTGTTTTGTGGAAAAAGATGCTTTAGAAGGGATCAGGCTTCAAGCTGTGGAGAATATCAATAAATACCAAGCCGAAACAGTCAAATGGCGAGATAGAAAAGTTCGGCTAAAGAATATTGAGCCGGGACACTTGGTGCTTCGGAGAGTGGCCAACCCAGACACAGTGGGCAAGTTACAGTTGAAATGGGAGGGACCTTTCTTAGTAGCATCTTCGTCAAGACCTGGTTCATACAGATTGAAGGACATGGACGGCAACGACATTCCAAGATCTTGGAATGCGGATGAGCTTCGGCGATATTATGTGTAACTTGATGTAACTTTTTTTGTCTTTTCTTTTTCATGGCACCCTTTTCCTTTCTAAAGGGGGAGAAAGGTTTTTAATGGGGCCATCATATGTAATTTCCTTTTTTAGTTCTATAAGAGCAAAATCCCCCAAGGAATGTAAATGTAAAAGCTGAGAACGCACCATTGAGTGCCGAAAGTAAAAGGCGAAGAAGCTCCAAAGTCGTTCCTAAGGGAATGCAGAGCTTACAGCGAAAAGTCAACGCTGATTCCGCCGAAAGTAAAAGGCGAAGAAGCTCCAAAGTCGTTCCTAAGGGAATGCAGAGCTTACAGCGAAAAGTCAACGCTGATTCCGCCGAAAGTAAAAGGCGAAGAAGCTCCAAAGTCGTTCCTAAGGGAATGCAGAGCTTACAGCGAAAAGTCAACGCTGATTCCGCCGAAAGTAAAAGGCGAAGAAGCTCCAAAGTCGTTCCTAAGGGAATGCAGAGCTGATGTGTGATTGTTTCTAAGGAAATAATGGCTAAGCGTATGGCTTCGGATATGTGTTTGGACATTCATTCGCACATCACATTACATCATAGCATTTGCATTCATAAACATTCATTCAGGCATATATAGGATAATCATCATCATGGCATAAGCGGTTGCTTCGGCATAAGAGAAGAGCTTCTTCGCGTACAAAAAGGAGGGCTTCGGAAGAAAGGGAAATGTTGTTTTCTATGCTTTGCTGTGTATGAAAAGAAGGTAAGGTGTTTTTTCGCCTTCGGCTCAAAAAAGATAATTTCGTCCGCACCAAAGCATTTCACATACATTAATAGAAGGGTAAGAGCATAATACAAGGTATGAACAGAACTCATTAAAGACAAGTTTAGTTACATTTACACAAGTTATCTTAAAAGTTTCCTGAGTCTATCTATAGTTTACTCCTACTTAATCTTCGAGGGATCTTAGCTTCGGCGTCACTCTTCTAATCATCGACTTCGGCTTCGTCATCCGACATGAATCAAGTTGTTGTAAGTCAAAATCAAGCTTGAAGGAAGAGGTAAGCACAAGGTATGATTTCTTACTGGTTCAAGATGACTCCGAGCTTCATCTCCAGCCTTTTCTCGCCCGCCTTTTGTCCATATCATTTTTATAAATCTATTGGAAATACTTCGGGCGAGATCAGGGATGTCATCTAGGATTGATGGTGATAAAGTGAAATTGGGTCTATTGACAATCTTTCCATGGTCGCAGCCAGCTTTTAAGAAAGCTGCAGCAGTGCCCCGAGAAGCTACCCAGGCACAGAAGTCACCGTGCCCAGCTATAACTTCGTCGAGCTCGTCAATTTCACCCTCAATATGTTCGAAGGTCTTCGGTAAATCTTCAGCTGAGGGGGTGAATTTATCACTGCTGGCTCCAACTGAGTGAAAAATTTTTCTTAGTCGTTGAATGCATTTGTTGCTAAATTCCAAACATTTTTCTTGAAGGTCCGCCAATAGTTTTTTCAAATCTGAATTTTGTTGAGCTTCGGCTTCAAGTTTTGCCTTAAGTTCTTGCTTTTCTTGTTCAAACTGCTTAGATTGGCAGAGAAGCTTCGTGTTCAGTTCTGTTATTTTTGCTTCGGCTTCCGCCAATGAACCTTCAGTTGCCTGGAGCTCAAAGTTTTTCATCTCAATATCAGCTGATTGCTCCTTTATTTTGTTTTCTAAATTTTCAATTATAACTTCGTGTTTCTTGTCTTCAAAATCTTGCTGCATTTTCAAGGCCTTGCTCAACAGCATACTCTGCACGAAGACAACCTTCGTTAAAACATGTTTTCATTATTAAAAACAATAAAAGTCAAGGGAATAGTAGTTCACCTTGAAATTGGAATAAAATAAACTACCAACGATATGTTGTCGTCGGTAGCGGCTAATGTCCATTTCCAGCTTCGGAAAACCAATACTCTTTGACAGAGTACTGATAACTTTGGCTCCAGTTTGGTTTCGGATACAATCCAATTTTTCATCATCAATACCTCCAAAGAGGAGTGCTCCTGGTTTGTACCCGCAAGATTTGGCATACTCTTTAAGCTCTTCTATTTCGGGTTTTGACAATTTTTCTCCAACTAAATTTTGAAACATGAAGGCTTCGTTCTCTGAAGTTTCGTCAGCAATTTCCTTTCCTTTCCCCGACGCTGCGGCCGCGGCCTCTTCGGCGGCAGCGGTAGCTTCTTCCGTGGCCATGTCTAGCAGTATTTTGTTGATGTGTTCGATTGTGCTTTCCAGGTTCACATCTTCAGTTGAGGCAGCTTCGGCAGCTGCGACCTCCGAAGGTGTGATTTCAATATTTGTTCTTTCCTCAGCCGCTGGTGCCTTTTGAGTCGAAGCTCTTGGTGGTGTCTTGTCAATAACCTCTGTCACAGTGATAATTCTTTGTCTCTTTGCTTTAGTCGTCTTCTTCGTTTTTTCGGGCTCCTTTTCCTTCTGAAAAAACTTTGTCAGTTGGGGCCCCAATGGACTTAGCTTCGCAGGCAGGGATTCAGTCATTACCTTCAAAATTTCCTCCACGTCAGTGGCGGAGGGTGATGCGGGGGTTTCTTCTTCGTCAGATATTTTTTGCTTCGGAGAAGACGCTTTCCTCTTCTTCGGAATTCTTTTCTTTGATGGTTCTTTCTCATCTTCATTTAAGGCTTCAGTTGTCCTTTTCCTTTTCTGGCCCCCGACACCTTTGTTCAGATTTTCATAGTCAGGGTATTCAAAACCCAGAGCGTCCAGCACTCGATTCAGTCTTCGCTTCGGACGGGTGCCGAAGGCCGCAGTCATCAATTGATCTTCTTTTTTGGAGTAATTGCCAAGTATTTCATTGCACATTACTTCAATTGTATCCAGCCACTCTTGACAAGGTGTTTTAAAGTATTTCTTAAACTTGAAATAGTAAGGTAAACGCACAAGTTCACCTTCTTTTTTCTCCCCCTCTAGCTTCGGCATTTCCCATTCTTTTAAAGTAGGAAAAACTCTGAAGGCCAAGAACTCCTGAACCAGGTCTCTTGTAATGATATGCTCTGCAATAATTCTGAATTCATCTATTGCCTGTTGTGTTTGACCTTCTGGTGTCATGTTGCAGCGAGGTCGGGTTTCTCCGAAGATCAGTTCGAGTGGACTTTGCACAAGCTTCTCCTTGTCGTCGTCAACCTTGACATAGAACCATTCTGATTTCCAGCCTGCCGGCCATTTGCTTCGGTAGCTGATTACAGGAAACTTCGTGGTTTTCCGATAAGCAAAATTATAGCAACCAAAATTGTCATGCAATCCATCTTTTCTAGCCTTCGTCTGATAGTGCAGTTCGTGAACTCGACAAAAACTGTCTGCAAACGGCTCCACCGCTTGGCTTCGGAGGGCCCAAATATAAACGCTAAGCCTAATGATAGCGTTAGGAGTTAGCTGATGAAAGTAGATACCAAACCTCTTCAGTACCTCTGCAATAATCTCATGTAGGGGGGATCTTAATCTAGCCTTTAGAAAGCTCTTGAAAATGACAATTTCATCCTTCTCTGGCTTTGGGGTAGTCTCTTCTCCCCCGAAGCGTAATAGCTTCTTCTGATTCTCATTGAAAAAGTCCGACTTTACCATTTTGGAGAGATCAGCCTTTGAAACAGTAGACTTTCCGAAGTCCAAGTGGCTGGGCTTACTTGGCATGGCAATACGATAATCATCTTCGGGATCAGTTTCTTCAACATTCTCTTCTTCTGCTTCGGCAGTTGCTTGTTCTGCTTCAACAGTGGGGATTCCTTCCGAAGTTACCAGTCCGGATCGTTGCATTGCTTCGGAGATGGGAATAGTCTCCGACCCTTCAACTTCGCCCCCCTCACGCTCAACCCTAGCGGTAGATCGCACTCTGGCCATTTAATTCTAAGTTTGTGGAAATTGAATACTTTTTTCTTCCAAAGTCTTTCCTTCTGGCAAAGCAGACTTCAAGTTGGAGCTTTGTTCGATTCCGAGAGTCAAGCTTCGGCTATGGTTAAAAATTTTGGCAGCAAAACAGTGCAAATAGCAATGAATGCTGTGGTAATTTCACACCTACTCGTCTGTTTATATAGTGCTGCAGGTAAGAAGGCGAAACGCCAGGATTTTTACACCAAGCGGACAGTCGCCTGCACTCGCTGCGCGGTGGACCGCAGAGACCAAACAGTAACTCTGCAAGGTGGGACTGCCACGCACTCGGAAACCGAATCGTTTCTCGACAACGAGCTCAGGGAAGGTGTTTTTTGGACCTTCGGCTTCCCGAAGCTTAAGAGACTTTTTTCACGGATCAAGCTCGTTACGAAAAACGATCTAGCGCCGCGAAAGGGGCTACTGTTGGGGCCATGCTCCGTAACGCCGAAGGTCCTGTAGGAAGAAGCAGCTTCGGCTGAAGCTGTCCGCAGGAGATGACCGAAGGTTCCTCTTCATGAAGCTTCGGTATTACAAACCGACTTAAAGATAGAATGACCTTTTAGTCCATAAAGGTCTGAGTCAATGTTGTAAACTTTTATGAGGGGCATAATTGTAATTTTTCACAGGCTGTGTCCTGTGTCTATAAATAGATGAACAGTACCCTCGTACTGTTCACGCTGACTTGTACACGCCCGTGCATCACGCTTGTATCTTTGCCTTCTGCCAAGCCGAAGGTACAAATGTAATTCAATATTGCTCTTATTCTTTCATGATTATATAATAAGGACATGAAATAATGTTATATGATTATTCACGCTATTCTCTCATGTTTCATATGCTTCTCCTTTTATCGGTATAAATTATAATGATGGAGGTATGTCCTTCATGACCTTCGTCTGAAGATCGTTATATCCTAAGGGAAATAACACTTCGAAGGACGAAGAATATTTACCATTAACTTTTTTCTGTGTTGCCTTGTTCTTAATTCCGAAGCAGTTGAGAACAAGTCCCCAACAGAAGCTCATGAGTTAGCTTATTCTATACATCCTAGAAGTGAGAAGATGTATCTGGATCTGAAGAAGAAATTCTAGTGGTACGGAATGAAAAGAGAGATCGCAGAGCATGTGGCTATATGTGACAGTTGGCAAAGGATCAAGGCAAAGCATCAGAGGCCAGCTGGATTGTTGCAACCGTTGCGAATCCCTCACTGGAAATGGGATGAAATCGGAATGGACTTCATAGTCGGATTGCCTCGCACCCGAGCCGGCTACGATTCCATTTGGGTAGTGGTGGATCGCTTAACCAAGTTAGCCCACTTCATACTCGTCAAGACCAACTACAGCAGTGCAGTATTGGTGGAGTTGTACATGTCTCAGATCGTTTGTCTCCATGGTGTGCCAAAGAAGATAGTGTCAGACAGAGGAACGCAGTTCACCTCTCATTTCTGGCAGCAGTTGCATGAAGCTTTGGGTACACATTTAAATTTCAGTTCAGCCTACCATCCGCAGACAGACGGTTAGACCGAAAGAACTAATCAAATCCTCGAAGATATGTTGAGAGCTTGTGTGTTGCAAGATCAGTCTGGGTGGGACAAGAGGTTACCTTATGCAGAGTTCTCCTATAACAACAGCTACCAGGCCAGCTTCAGGATGTCACCATTTCAGGTGCTTTATGGGAGGAGTTGTAGAACTCCGTTGCAATGGGATCAGCCTGGAGAAAACCAAGTGTTCAGGCCAGACATTTTGCTCGAAGCTGAAAAGAACATCAAGATGGTTCGAGAAAATCTAGATAGCGCAATCAAGGCAGCGAAGCTATGTAGACACAAGAAGGAGAGAGCTGAGTTTCGAAGTTGGAGATTTTGTCTATTTGAATGTACCACCTATCAGAAGAGTCAGAAGATTCGGAGTCAAAGGCAAGCTAGCACCCCGCTACATTGGTCTGTATCAGATTCTCGCAAAGCGTGGAGAAGTGGCCTATCAGCTCAGTCTGCCAGAAGGTCTGTCCGTAGTGCATGATGTCTTTCATGTGTCTCAGTTGAAGAAGTGTCTGCGTGCGCCAGAAGAGCAGTTGCCAGTGGAAGGTCTGGAGGTCCAGGAGGACTTGACCTATATAGAGAAGCCAGCGTAGATTCTTGAGACTGCAGATAGAGTCACCTGGAGGAAAACTATCAGAATGTGCAAAGTCAGATGGAGTCACCACTCTGAGGAAGAAGCAACCTAGGAGCGTGAAGATGATCTGATGGCCAAGTACCTTGAACTCTTTGCTGGCCAACCTTGAATCTCGAGGGCGAGATTCTTCTAAGGGGGATAGATTTGTAATGCCCTGAATTTGGGGGTAGAATTTTTTTTCTTTTTACTCACCAAATTCAGGCGTTACTCTTTTTCTCTTCCCGTTTCTCCCCTTCTTCCCAATTTCAAAGCAGTATAGCGACTAGTGTCCGTATTACATGTAAACAAAACCTAAGTCGACATGAGTGTTACATCATGCCGAGGCATATTTCTTTGTCTGATGTCGTGTTTAATCGCGTGTGTTGCTTAGTCTCATTTTGGGTTTTGTTTCATGATCGGATTCCGATTGGTGGTTGTGCGTGTCGTGGGTTTTTGCCCCGTGACGCGACCCAGCCCGACCCAGCCCGGCCCGCGTGCCTCCGGCGCCCTACCCCTCCGCATGTGCCCCCTCCTTTCTCTCCCTATCTC
Organism: Zea luxurians; assembly: GCA_029449295.1. NCBI lineage: Eukaryota > Viridiplantae > Streptophyta > Magnoliopsida > Poales > Poaceae > Zea > Zea luxurians. The sequence goes on along the minus strand of JAOPSE010000034.1, from coordinate 19,167,814 downwards.
TCATTTGATTTTCCCGCGCAGCAACCTCCTCTCCTCCACGTCTCTCTCTTCCCCGTGGTGCCCTAGGTTTTGGAGATGGTGATCGCCGGATTTGGACCCCGAGGTGAGCTCCCTCTCCTTCTCTCTCTTCCCCTCCCCTTCCTTCTCCCCCGCGCGCGTTCCCTGCGTGCCCCCTTTTTTCTTCCTTCCTGCGCGCGTGCCCTGGCGGCAACTCGCCCCGTGGCCTCGCGGCCTCGCGTTCGCGCCCCGACGGCCCGGTGGCCTCGCCCCCGCGCCCCTACATGTGCGCGCCCCGGCAGCCCCCGTGCCCACGCCCTAGCGACGGCTCGCCCCGCTGCTTCGCGCCCAAGCCCCGGCGGCCTCGCCCTCATGCCCCTGCATGTCCGCGCCCCGGTGGCCCCGCGCCCCTCGCTGCCCGACGGTGGCTCGCCCCCGTGGCCCCGCACGCGGCCCGCGCCCCCGCGCCCCGCGCCCTGGCGGCCTCACGCCCCAGCGGCTACACGCCCCGGCGGCCCCACGCCCTGCGCGCCTCACGACCCCGCGCCCTCGCGCCCTGGTGGTCGTGCCCGCGTCCCCGGCGGCTCGTGCCCCGGCATGGCCCCGCGTGCCCCGACGCGGCTCGCGTGCCCCCGGCGCGCACAGCGTGTTCTCACACACGCGACCGTAGTTGCGCGACATTCAACTTTCAGTTTAATCCGCTTTTTTATTTTAGTTTAGTCGATGTGCTGCATCGCGCGCTTCGTCACGCGACGATTCATTTTAAATTCATCTTTATTAATGAGCTGTGTCGCGCGCTTCATCGCGCGACGTTTCATTTTAAATTTAGTTCAGATGATGTATGTCGTCGTGAGTTTCGTCGCGCGACGCTTAATGTTTCTTTATAATTAATGCAAGAGTCTCGTTGCGCGTCCCGTCGCATGACGGGTCGTTTATTTCTTGATTTAATTTAAGTACTGTGTCGTACGTCTCGCCGCGTGACAATCCTTTTAATTTACCTTTATCTGTTCATAATAATTAAATATGGAACATGGCTTTACCCTATGCTTAACACGATGGCTAAATTAATACCATTCTGTTTAGACGAGTATTTTAATTTATAATCGTGTGACGTGATCGCTCGTCGGCCGTAGCCTCGACCGTTACTTTTCCTTTCTCACTTAGTCGTAGGTGTGAGCCCTGCATCGAACGTCCATTTGTTTATTACATTCTATTGTTTGGTGTACTGTTTCTTTGTATTAAATTTGTGGAATGTCTGTTTGAAACTTGTATAGATAACGGTTAGTTGGCGGAGTCCGATAGAGTTGCAGGTGAAGACCCTGAGCAGCAGCTGGTTGGTGAAGGCAAGTGTCCCTTGACCCATCTATGTCCTACTCATTCTTATAATTCACTCCCCGCATCTACGCAATTTATATCTAAGGATCGACTAGCTTTTGTTTATCTTGTCCTTGTTTACCTATTTTGGTTGGGTTATTTCAGTTTAGCTATATGCTAGTGCTTCACATTAATCAATGAACATGATGAGGTTATCTATGATAAGTTGTTTTCCCTTTTAATTATGATGATGGTTCTGTAATATTTAGGGGACTCGAGCTGTTTCTCGAGTGCCTCTCCGTAAGGACTGGTTCGTTGGATGACTGCCTAGGAAAACAGTGCAACCATGAGGGTGGAGTGGGACGCCCTTAGCTGAGTAATTAGAGGAACTAGGTGTAGTTCACTTCGCCGTCGTGCTGTTAATGGGGCTCGGTGTATGCGGCTCGCTCTGCCAAGGTTGGTTCGCCCCTTGGGGAGGAGTGTGGTGCATTTAGGAAACCTAACGGGCGGCTATAGCCCTAGGGAATCTTTGTAAAGGCTACATAGTGAGACCCTGCCTATTCACCTTGGTAGTGTTTAAGGGTTTGATCGGCCCGAGGCAAGAGGGAATCACGGCTTGTGGGTAAAGTGCACAACCTTTGCAGAGTGTAATGAAACTGATATATTAGCCGTGCTCGTGGTAATGAGTGGCCAAGGGAGCTCCATTGATTAGAGATACTTGATCAGATATGTATGGTTCGCAGGTGGTGATGAGGATGATGATTTTGGTTATGACTATGGTAATGGTAAGTGGTATTCTTTCCATTTGGAAAGGATACATTGGGTTAATAACTTGGGTTAATGCTAAAACCTGGCTTTCTACTAGTAATAATAACCTGACCAACTGAAAGCAACTGCTTGACTTGACTCCACATAAAGCTAGTCCACTACAGCCAAACGGGACATATTGCTGAGTATGTTGATGTGTACTCACCCTTGCTTTACACACTAAACCCCCCAGGTTGTCCACGTTGCAACCACTGCTCAGGTGAAGATGAAGTCGTGGAGGAGGACTTCTAGGAGTTCCAAGAGTACGATGAGTTCTAGGCGTGGGTTAGCAACAAATCCCCAGTTGGCTGCCTGTGTAGGCCGTGTGTATCTACGTTTCTTTTCTGCACTTTGATTATTGTTAAAGACTATGTGGATGTCTTGGACATCATGATGTAATCGACTAGTATACCCTCTTTTATGTCATTATTCTAGCACTGTGTGATGATGTCCAGTTATGTAACTGTTGTGTACGTGAATTGCTGATCCTGGCATGTACATGGTTCGCATTCGGTTTGCCTTCTAAAACCAGGTGTGACATTGGTGGTCACCTGAGCAGTGGTTGCAACGCGGACAACCTAGGGGGGTTTCTAACACCCCTGGTGTTACTATCACTAAAACTTGAGCATAACATCATTAGCATTAGCATTTCATATGTTTGATACACCTAGAATGCATTCACTAGGTAATCTCAAGCAAGTTGTATTGTTATGGTGTTTTGCAAATAGAACCCTAGTGTAGGATACTTAACTCTAAATGGGGGTTAGAAGGGTAAAACAGGACCCAAATAGAGAAAACCCCAAAGATTAAGTGAAATAATCATAAAATGTTACCAAGGATGGACCTACATTACATTTACATCCCTAAGATACCAAAAACCCTAATTGGAACCATGGAAAACCCTAAACCTAAACCCTAGGGGGTTAAGTGCAAAATTAGTCCACTTTTGGACTAAAGTGCAAAAACCATGATAATAAAGTGTCCTAAGTCATATGTATCACAAATATGTGGATTTGCAAGTTAAACCCTAAGTTTTCGGTCTAATTGCAAAAAAAACACCACTTAAACCCTATACACCTAAGTCTGAAAATCAGTATTTTGGCTCAACTTTGGAGCTTTATAACTTTCAAAATAGTGAGAATTCACCTTAGGGCACCACATCAACTTTGTAGCTCTATGAAATGGGAACAACTTTGCTTAAGAGTGTAAGCATAGTTGTTATGAAGAAATGGAAGAAAAAACACACTCAAAGTCGAGCGGTCAGGCTGTTGAAGTCTGAATTTCATACTAACAGTGCAATTATAGAGACTTTGGGTACAAATTCAAACATGATCCAGTAGGAATTTTGCTATAGCTGCTGTGGCAAAATTATAGCTGAATCTTTGATCTACAACTTTGTTACAGAACTTTGGACAAGTTGCCATAGGAATTTAACAGAAATTTAACCCTAAACTTTGGGCTGTCAGGCACTCTGATGGTGATTCCCATGGTACAGTGCCCTGGTCGAGTCAGGTTCAGTGAACCTCACCGCCGGTGAATCCTCGCCGTGAATCATCGTCGCTGTTATGATTCACGCTCCCCAGTGACCGGATAATACCCCAAGGCAAAAGATCTTCACCTAGGGATAACTCCAGTGGCCAGCCGTCGTGCCCCCATGATTTGCGGCCTGTATAGATAAGCTCACCGGTGTTGGCTGCCTGCCGGTCGTTTGCCACGTACCTAGGCGTCTTACCACGTCGCAGTAGGTCGCGTTAAGCATATCTGGTGATCGCCGGTGAGCTCGCCACGGTACAAGCCACTAATCACTGCGCCAGTACACCCTCTTCTCTTCGGCCGCCACCGCGCCATCCCCGATTCATAAGCCACCGCCCCCGGAGCCTATAAATTGAGCACACCCTCAGCTTCATTAGGTATTCGAGCATCCAATCCACCCACTCGTGCCTTCAATTACTCGCCAGAGCCCGCGAATTGCTCTGTTACCCCAAATCCGTTTTCCGCCATCCTGAAAGAGTTCGCACCGTGGCTAGCTTGTTCCAGGTCGGTTCATGATCTCTGCTCCCTCGTTTCATCATTCTCATGCGTCCGTGATGCTCGCCGACCCACCCAATTGAGTTATACTACCCTAGATCACCGGGAACACTTATGTTCATCCGTTCTTTGTGCTGTCTCCGTGGACAGGGTGATTTAGAGCTCGAATTATGCAATTGACTAGGGGGAAACATGGAGTAAGACTTGAATTCGGTTTCGGCCAAAGTAGAGCACAAGTCCTTGCCCCGTTTGGCCGGTCCAGGAACTCGCCAGAGCTCTGCTGCGCTCGTCGTCGTCGGGGACCTTGGCTCGTAAAGGAATAGAACCTGGGGGGCTTTCTTGCAAACTGTCAGTGACTCAATGAAACAGTAAAAGAACCCATTCCTAGTTAGCTAGAACACCGAGGGCCTTTCTACAAAGTCTGCAGCGCGCGGGCGCGTGCGCTTTCTTGTGCAGACTAGGCCGCTCGGGCTGCTTTCGGCCCAGCATTGCTCAATCTTTTCTCTTTTCTTTTTCTGTTCAACTTTAGAAATTTGTAGAAAATTGCAGAAAAATGGCAAAAATGTCAAACCAATTTTCCTAGATTCCTAATTTTCCATAGTATTTAATAAAAATGGTTCCATGATTTTTAGATCAAATAAGGAATTTTGAAGCATTTAAAATAGCCTAAAACATTGATTCTAGATTTTTAGAAAATAGATAATAATTCCAAAAATTCCCAAACTTTTTAATTGAACTCTAAACATCATTTAGAAGCGTTGGGTAGAGTTTGATTTGATTTGGACCTTGTTTGATGCTTAGAACCCAAAACCCTACCCCTGCCCTTTGAATTCCTTTACTGACTCCAGAAACCCTAGTTTCTCGGAGAACCGTGAAGGAAAATTGTATTCAAGACCTTAGATAATAAATTCTTATTATCTTTGCATTCTCATGAGCATTACATGGCATTCATTATTATGTATGGTTATCTTTAGAACACGAAGAAGAAGTTGAAGTAGAAGGAGAGAAGACTTCACCACCACCTCAGGAACCTCAGGCAGATAGCTGTTTTTATTTTGACATCTGTGGAACTGAGCCTGAATCACCTGTAAACCAAGGCAAGCCCTGGTGCATTTGCCACCTCCTTGACTCTTTTAAAATCTTTCTCACTTGCTTGATGCATTAGGTGATAGGAGTTGATTGATAAAATAATTCCTGCATTACCTTCCTTGAATTTGATTACCTTCCTTTGAATCCTTGTTTTATAAAAAGTTTTTACTATGCTTAGTCTTGCTTTAGCAAAGAAAAAGGTTTTGTTTTTACAAAAGATGATGTGGCAAAGTGGGAGGGATGTTTTTGAAAATAAAAATTTGATGGTGGATCCATCATGGCCATGATGGGTTCAACATCAGAAAAGATGTACCTCTGCCAGGTACCAAACTTTGGGGTGAAATGATTAAGCTGAAGACCGGGTGAGTGAGTTGCACGAGAAGAGAGTCTTGGTGTAGTGTCTCCGTCTGAGTCGATTAAGGACCGTGATGTAGGCTTGATGACCGAGGACCCTTTAACTGGTCACATGCCTCATCATGGGTAAGCTTTGCCTCGGGCAGACTAAGGCCAGAATAAGATACCACACAATGGGAGTGGAGAGATGGCGAGAGTAGCGTGTACCCTCCGTGGCAAGAGGCTAGACGGTGGTGTATCTGTGCTCTCGGTTGGCGTGAACCTGATCTGGTCTTAAGAACCCTGATGGCGGGTTGACATATGCAAGGGTTAAGTGCTACATATGTCGTGTGATCGGAGATCCTCAGCTGAGTATAATCGATTCAGATCGCCGTACCTTCGTGGTTATGAAGACTTGGTCACTCACTTACACGTAGAAATCCAGTGAACTAAAGGGATGATGAAAAGACGGCTAGTATAGGCCAAGTGCTTGAACTAGGGTAGAAAGAACTCCAGATGTAGGTAACCTTACCTAACCTGACAATAAAATTAGATTTTATGGATCCACTCGTAGTAAGCTTTTCTGCAAAATAGAGTCTTTGATTCTTGATAAACCATACCTTGAATCCCTCTAGCCAGCATACCCTTGAGAGTCTTTTCTTTAGTCGGGTAAGTCTTGCTGAGTAATTCCATACTCAGGGTTTTATTCCCTATTGTTTTTAGGTGAGGAAGCAATAAACTTTTGTTGTTTCTGTTCCAAGGTGGTCTCAAAAGAAGAAAATCAAGAGTAAAGCTGCTGGAGGAAGGGTTCCTCCATAAAAACTTATGTTGATACTTATCGGGAGGGGTTTTTGCCTCCATTGGTTCTGTAATAATAATACTCTGCACTCAGCTAATTATATCCTATTCTGTAATATATAACTTTGTCTTACTTTATAATAAAGGTAAGTTTATGTAATTGCTTCCGCATTTTCGTATCTTCGATGATTTGTAATGTCTGCGTGACGAGTAAAACGCTCTTGGGAAGGTAAGGAAAGCAGATACCAAACTTGTCAAGTGATTCAGGAACACCTGCAGAGTTGTCTGAGGTCCGTTGGACAAGGACAAATGTAGGTGGGCCTAATGACTTGGGAGATTCCGTCACAGCTGGTATCGGAGCGAAGCCCATCTCTGCAGATATTATGAGGCGTCTTCAAAAGAATTTTTCTAAAGACTTATCTAGAAAATTTCTTCCCTTCTTACCTAGTATCTCTGAAGAGTTTATATGAAAGACCAGATAGGAAGAGTGCAATGTATAGAAGGTTGAATCAATTAAAGTTGATTCTGTAATTATACATGCATCATGCTAAGAATTATGTTAATAAGATTCCCCCTTTAGAAAGATGCCGCCACGCACAAGAAAGACTGCACGCAAGTCAATCGGGTCGATTGGTGTACCTCGTCACCAACTTGCCCCGAGACATGACGACAGTAGTAGCGGTAGTAATGATCCGATTGGGGATCTAGAGGCTCAGGTGAATCAGCTTCAAGCAGAACTCCATCGCAGGAATAACATATGGGTCGCGGATGGCGAGAGGATCAATGAATTGAGAAGCGACATCCGCCGCCTGCAAGATCAGCTCACAGATCGAGATCTAGCGCTCGACTGGGCGGTTCACTCTCGTTCGCTTGCCTAGGCTAAGGAGGCGAAAGCTAGAGCCCGAGTAGAAGAGCTTAGCTCAGCTATTGATACCTTACAGGCTTATTGTAATACTCTACATGAAGAAGTTCATGTATTGTACTCATAATTACACCCCAGTGTACCTGCGGATCCTATCGGGACAGAAGTCGGACCTTCTCAAGTAGCGGGAGAAGCTTTTGGTGGCGAAATGGACCTTTTCAGGCCCCCTCCCTCTATGAAGTTGGTCGATGAGTGGTCTCCTACGCCCGACAGTGAGGCTACCAAGAGTGACAGGAAGTAGGAATAATATAGTATAGAAGTAGTACTATTGTGTAATAGGTGGTGTAATCCTATTGTAAAGTACGAGTCTATAACATTACCTTTTAAGTAATGTGAAATGGATGGTTTGTATGGCATATCATATTGCTCCCAATGTTCTTTGCCTCAGATGCCTTCTAGGACTCGCGCTCAGGATGGGGCTGGTACCTCCCGTGGGAGGGAGGCGACCCCGAATCCACCTCCAGTACCCCCGACACTTGCCGAGGCCATCGCTGCCTTGGTAAACGCCACAGCAGAAAATACCCGCTTCCTGCGGGAGATGGCAGGCCAACCACTTCAACAACAAGGCGGGCGGGCCTATCCGCAAGGCCCTCGGGAGACATCTTATCTGGACTTCTCCGAGATGCGCCCTCCATTGTTCGTCAAGGCAGAAGATCCTTTAGAGGCGGATGAATGGATCCGCGTCATTGGACAAAAATTTGGACTTCTTTGGTGTTCCGAAACTCAGAAGCCCCTATTCGCAGCTCAGCAATTGTGTGGCCCTGCCAGCACGTGGTGGGGAAACTTTGTGGCCGTTCAGCCGGCCGATCATCAGATTACATGGGATGAATTCAAGCTGGCCTTCAGAGAACATTACATACCTGAAGGAGTCCTCCACATGAAACAGGAGGAATTCATGAAGTTGAAGCAAGGCGGAGATACTGTCACCCAGTATCTCAATAAATTAATCATTTATCTCAGTATGTGATTGACCAAGTCAACACCAACATAAAGAAAAAGAACTGCTTCATGAGGGGTTTAAATGATCGGATGCAAAGGAAAATGGCTACCTGCATCGACCTCACCTACGGAAGGGCTGTCAGCACAGCGCTGGCAGTTGAATCTAAATATGCAAGTTCTAGAAAGTCCAAGAGGAATGGAGGCAACAGGCCTAATCAGGGCCCCGAGAAAAGGCAACGGTTAGTTCTCCGGCCTTTTAATCAGGGACGTTCTTCATCACGCCCACCCTACTTCCCATTCAAACAACCAGTGTTTATTCGTCCTACTCCTGCCCCCACTACTACAAACCAACCGGGTGCCCCTGGCACTCGTTTCCCTACTCTTCCAAGCTCATCTATCGGCTGCTTCAACTGCGGGAAGTCCGGATATTTCATTAAAGACTGTCCGTACCTAAGGCAAAATCAACCAAATAATCAACAGAGTTCTGGAAGCTCCAAGGGAAATGCAGGCAATAATACTATGGGTCGGAATACAAAGAAAACAGGGCGAGTTTATTACACTCAAGTGGCTACCACACTGGAAGGCGAACCGGTGATGATGGGTACGTTCCTCGTAGCCAACCACCCTGCACTTATTCTCTTTGATTCGAGTGCATCACATACTTTCATTAGCAAAAAGTTCGTGGAGAAACACTGCATTCCATATACTGAATCAAGGGAAGGGTTTAAAATACATTCGCTTGGGGGACAAATTTTTACCAAAGAAGTGGCTTATCAAGTGCCCATAGCATTGGCCGGACGGGACTTTCCTACTAGTATGATTGTTCTGAAAGGCCAAGACATAGATGTGATTCTGGGCATGAATTGGTTGGCCCAACATAAAGCGGTTCTCAACACTGATCTGAGAACAATCAGGTTGAGTTATGGCCAAGAAGAAATTCTTTTGTCTATCCCCATAGCTATTCCAGCTAGACCAATTGGCAGAATAAACGAAACCATTATACCGGAGATCAAGGATATTCCGGTAGTATGTGAGTTCCCAGATGTCTTTCCAGAAGATTTGCCTGGATTGCCGCCCGAAGAGATGTAGAGTTTGTAATTGAGTTGAAGCCCGGTACGGCTCCAATTCTAGAAGATTGTACCGGATGCCTCCAAATGAATTGGCAGAACTCAAGATTCAATTGCAAGATCTACTTGAAAAAGGATTCATCCGGCCAAGCTCGTCACCATGGGGTTGTCCAGCCATCTTCGTTAAGAAGAAGGATCAAACATTGCGAATGTGCGTGGATTATCGACCCCTTAATGAAGTCACTATTAAGAATAAGTATCCTCTTCCTCGGATTGATATTTTGTTTGATCAACTGACTGGAGCAAGGGTATTTTCTAAAATTGATCTCAGGTCGGGCTATCATCAGATCCATATCAGGCCCAAGGATATACCCAAAACCGCATTCACTACGCGGTATGGTTTATTTGAATACTTGGTAATGTCTTTCGGACTGACGAATGCTCCTGCCCACTTCACTTATCTGATGAAGTCGGTATTCATGCTCGAGTTGGACAAATTTGTGGTGGTCTTCATAGATGATATTTTGATATATTCCAAGAATGAAGAGGAGCATGCTCAACACTTACGGATCGTATTGACGCGCTTAAGGGAACATCAGTTATATGCTAAGTTCAGTAAATGCGTGTTCTGGCAGGAAGAAATCCAATTCTTGGGACATGTGTTATCTGCCAAGGGGATTGCGGTAGATCCCAGCAAAGTCAAGGATATTTTGAAGTGGAAACCCCCGACCACTGTTCATCAAGTCCGAAGCTTTCTGGGACTAGCTGGCTATTACCGCCGATTTATACCAGATTTTTCTAAGCTTGTGAAGCCAATCACAAGTCTATTGAAGAATGAGACTAGATTCAATTGGTCTTCAAAGTGTAATGAAGCTTTTGAGAAATTGAAGATATTATTAACCACTGCTCCGGTATTGGCTCAACCGGATATTAATAAGCCCTTTGATGTGTATTGTGACGCATCAGGCAGTGGTCTCGACTGCGTATTAATGCAAGAGGGCCGAGTAATCGCGTATGCTTCAAGGCAGTTGCGCCGGCATGAGGAGCATTATCCCACTCATGATCTAGAGCTAGCTGCAGTGGTCCATGTCCTGAAGATATGGCGTCATTATCTGCTGGGGAATGTCTGTCATATTTATATAGACTACAAAAGTTTGAAATACATCTTTACCCAGTCTGAACTCAATATGAGACAAAGGAGATGGCTCGAGCTAATCAAGGACTATGAACTAGAGATCCATTATCACCCAGGCAAAGCAAATGTAGTGGCAGATGCACTCAGTCGCAAGGCCTTCTGCCATTGTTTAACCATGAGGACTTCTGACATTACATTGTGCCAGGAGATGGAAAATCTGAACCTAGGAATGATTCAACAAGGGACTTCAAATCACTTGAAGCTGGAGTCAGTCATCCTACAAAGGATAATTGATGCACAAAAGAATGATGAGGGTATGAAACATATACGGGAAAAGATAAGGGCTGGAGAAGCCAACTGTTTCAGAGAAGACGACCAAGGTGTTGTATGGTTCGACAACCGCATAGTTGTGCCAAAGAATGAAGTGGTCCGCCAGCAAATTCCAGATGAAGCACATCTTAGTCGCTATTCTATTCATCCCAGAAGCACTAAGATGTATCAAGATCTAAAGCAACATTATTGGTGGACAAAAATGAAGATTGAAATTGCACGCTATGTGGCTAGATGCGACACTTGTAAACATGTCAAGGCCATACACCTGAAAGCTGCTGGTCCATTACAATCTCTACCAATACCAACATGGAAATGGGAAGATATTAGTATGGACTTTATTGTGGGATTGCCCAGAACCACGAAAGGGTATGATTCTATCTGGGTTATTGTTGATCGGCTTACGAAAATTGCTCATTTTCTGCCAGTCAAGACATATTACCCCGTTCTCACCTATGCGGAATTATACATTGCTTGCATTCTCAGTTTGCATGGTATTCCAAAGACTATAGTGTCAGATCGTGGACCTCAATTCGTATCCAAATTTTGGGAAGAACTTCATAAATCCTTGGGTACTAAGTTGCTCCACGGTTCGGCCTATCATCCTCAAACCAGTGGGCAGACTGAGAGGATAAATCAGATACTTGAAGATATGTTGCAGGCATGTGTTCTAGAATTCCCACAGAAATGGGATGAATATTTACCGTTAGCGGAGTTCTCATATAATAATAGCTATCAAGAAAGCATTAAGATGGCACCCTTTGAAGCCTTATATGGACGACGATGTCGTACTCCGCTAAATTGGTCTGAACCTAGTGAAAGGTACTTCTTCAGACCTGATATGGTAAAAGAAACCAAAGAAAAAGTGCAGAGAATAATTCGTAATTTGAAGAAAGCTCAAGCTCGTCAGAAAAGTTACGCAGACAAGCGACGACAACCGTTATATTTTCTAGTAGGGGATTATGTCTACCTGAAAGTTTCACCGATGAAGGGCGTATCGCGTTTCGGGGTTAAAGGAAAGCTTGCACCCCGGTACATTGGTCCATTTCCTATACTTGAACAATGTGGACCAGTAGCATACCGACTTCAGTTACCCGTAACCTTGTCTACTGTACATAATGTGTTCCACGTATCTCAGTTGAAGAAATGTCTTTGGGTCCCAGATCGAACCATCGAAGTAGCAGATGTTGTCCTAGAGCCAGACTTGGCATACTCGGAACACCCTATACGAGTCTTGGATCAAAAGAACAGGGTTACCCAGAGAAAAATTCTTAAGTTTTACAAGATACAGTGGAACCAGCATTCTGAAGATGAGGCTACTTGGGAAACTCAAGACTTCTTAGACAAGAATTTCCCAGGCTTTTTAGCCTCTTGCAATTTGTAAAGTGTATAAAATTGTTGTAATAAAGGAGTGAGCCCCAAACCACCTCTGCCTTGTACCAAAACTCAGGAAATAAAAATGTGAAGCATTTCCTTTTCCACTACTTACCCTAGGACTTTTAATATTGGGACGAGATTCTTTAATGGGGGGAAGGATGTAACACCCCTGGTGTTACTATCACTAAAACTTGAGCATAACATCATTAGTATTAGCATTTCATATGTTTGATACACCTAGAATGCATTCACTAGGTAAAGATCTCAAGCAAGTTGTATTGTTATGGTGTTTTGCAAATAGAACCCTAGTGTAGGATACTTAACTAGAAGGGTAAAACAGGACCCAAATAGAGAAAACCCCAAAGATTAAGTGAAATAATCATAAAATGTTACCAAGGATGGACCTACATTACATTTACATCCCTGAGATACCAAAAACCCTAATTGGAACCATGGAAAACCCTAAACCTAAACCCTAGGGGGTTAAGTGCAAAATTAGTCCACTTTTGGACTAAAGTGCAAAAACCATGATAATAAAGTGTCCTAAGTCATATGGATCACAAATATATGGATTTGCAAGTTAAACCCTAAGTTTTGGGTCTAATTGCAAAAAAACACCACTTAAACCCTATACATCTAAGTCTGAAAATCAGTATTTTGGCTCAACTTTGGAGCTTTATAACTTTCAAAATAGTGAGAATTCACCTTAGGGCACCACATCAACTTTGTAGCTCTATGAAAGGGGAACAACTTTGCTTAAGAGTGTAAGCATAGTTGTTATGAAGAAATGGAAGAAAAACACACTCAAAGTCGAGCGGTCAGGCTGTTGAAGTCTGAATTTCATACTGACAGTGCAATTACAGAGACTTTGGGTACAAATTCAAACATGATCCAGTAGAAATTTGGCTATAGCTGCTATGGCAAAATTATAGTTGAATCTTTGATCTACAACTTTGTTATAGAACTTTGGACAAGTTGCCATAGGAATTTAAGAGAAATTTAACCCTAAACTTGGGCTGTCAGGAACTCTGATGGTGATTCCCATGGTATAGTGCCCTGGTCGAGTCAGGTTCAGTGAACCTCACCGCTGGTGAATCCTCGCCGTGAATCATCGTCGCCGTTATGATTCACGCTCCCCAGTGACCGGATAATACCCCAAGGCAAAAGATCTTCACCTAGGGATAACTCCGGTGGCCAGCCATCGTGCCCCCATGATTTGTGGCCTATACAGATAAGCTCGCTGGCGTTGGCTGCCTGCCGGTCGTTTGCCACGTACCCGGGCGTCTTACCACGTCGCAGTAGGTCGCGTTAAGCATATCCGGTGATCGCCGGTGAGCTCGCCATGGTACAAGCCACTAATCACTGCGCCAGTACACCCTCTTCTCTCCGGCCACCCCCGGAGCCTATAAATTGAGCACACCCTCAGCTTCATTAGGTATTCGAGCATCTAATCCACCCACTCGTGCCTTCAATTACTCGCCAGAGCCCGCGAATTGCTCTGTTCCCCCAAATCCGTTTTCTGCCATCCTGAAAGAGTCCGCGCCGTGGCAAGCTTGTTCCAGGTCGGTTCATGATCTCTGCTCCCTCGTTTTAGCATTCTCATGCGTCTGTGATGCTCGCCGACCCACCCAATTGAGTTATACTACCCTAGATCACCGGGAACACTTCTGTTCATCCGTTCTTTGTGCTGTCTCCGTGGACAGGGTGATTTAGAGCTCGAATTATGCAATTGACTAGGGGGAAACATGGAGTAAGACTTGAATTCGGTTTCGGCCGAAGTAGAGCACCAGTCCTTGCCCCGTTTGGCCGGTCCAGGAGCTCGTCGGAGCTCTGCTGCGCTCATCGCCGTCGGGGACCTTGGCTCGTAAAGGAATAGAACGTGGGGGGCTTTCTTGCAAACTGTCAGTGACTCAATGAAACAGTAAAAGAACCCATTCCCAGTTAGCTAGAACGCCGAGAGCCTTTCTGCAAAGTCTGCAGCGCGGGCGCGGACGCACACGCTTTCCTATGCAGACTGGGCCGCTCGGGCTGCTTTCGGCCTAGCACTGCTCAAACTTTTCTCTTTTCTTTTTCTGTTCAACTTTACAAATTTGTAGAAAATTACAAAAAATGGCAAAAATGTCAAACCAATTTTCCTAGATTCCTAATTTTCCATAGTATTTAATAAAAATGGTTCCATGATTTTTAGATCAAATAAGGAATTTTGAAGCATTTAAAATAGCCTAAAACATTGATTCTGGATTTTTAGAAAATAGATAATAATTCCAAAAATTCCCAAACTTTTTAATTGAACTCTAAACATCATTTAGAAGCCTTAGGTAGAGTTTGATTTGATTTGGACCTTGTTTGATGCTTAGAACCCAAAACCCTACCCCTGCCCTTTGAATTCCTTTACTGACTCCGGAAACCCTAGTTTCTCGGAGAACCGTGAAGGAAAATTGTATTCAAGACCTTAGATAATAAATTCTTATTATCTTTGCATTCTCATGAGCATTACATGGGCATTCATTATTATGTATGGTTATCTTTAGAACACGAAGAAGAAGTTGAAGTAGAAGGAGAGAAGACTTCACCACCACCTCAGGAACCTCAGGCAGATAGCTGTTTTTATTTTGACATCTGTGGAACTGAGCCTAAATCACCTGTAAACCAAGGCAAGCCCTGGTGCATTTGCCACCTCCTTGACTCTTTTAAAATCTTTCTCACTTGCTTGATGCATTAGGTGATAGGAGTTGATTGATAAAACAATTCCTGCATTACCTTCCTTGAATTTGATTACCATCCTTTAAATCCCTGTTTTATAAAAAGTTTTTACTATGCTTAGTCTTGCTTTAGCAAAGAAAAAGGTTTTGTTTTTACAAAAGATGATGTGGCAAAGTGGGAGGGATGTTTTTGAAAATAAAAATTTGATGGTGGATCCATCATGGCCATGATGGGTTCAACATCGAAAAAGATGTACCTCTGCCAGGTACCAAACTTTGGGGTGAAATGATTAAGCTGAAGACCGGGCGGGTGACTTGCACGAGAAGATAGTCTCGGTATAGTGTCTCAGTCTGAGTCGATTAAGGACCGTGTCGATGTAGGCTTGATGACCGAGGACCCTTTAACTGGTCACATGCCTCATCATGGGTAAGCTTCGCCTCGGGCAGACTAAGGCCAGAATAAGATACCACACAATGGGAGTGGAGAGATGGCGAGAGTAGCGTGTACCCTCCGTGGCAAGAGGCTGGACGGTGGTGTATCTGTGCTCTCGGTTGGCGTGAACCTGATCTGGTCTTAAGAACCCCGGTGGCGGGTTGACATATGCAAGGGTTAAGTGCTACATATGTCGTGTGATCGGAGATCCTCAGCTGAGTATAATCGATTCAGATCGTCGTACCTTCGTGGTTATGAAGACTTGGTCACTCACTTACACGTAGAAATCCAGTGAACTAAAGGGACGATGAAAAGACGGCTAGTATAGGCCAAGTGCTTGAACTAGGGTAGAAAGAACTCAAGATGTAGGTAACCTTACCTAACCTGACAATAAAATTGGATTTTAAGGATCCACTCGTAGTAAGCTTTTCTGCAAAACAGAGTCTTTGATTCTTGATAAACCATACCTTGAATCCCTCTAGCCAGCATACCCTTGAGAGTCTTTTCTTTAGTCGGGTAAGTCTTGCTGAGTAATTCCATACTCAGGGTTTTATTCCCTATTGTTTTTAGGTGAGGAAGCAATAAACTTTTGTTGTTTCTGTTCCAAGGTGGTCTCAAAAGAAGAAAACCAAGAGTAAAGCTGCGGGAGGAAGGGTTCCTCCATAAAAACTTGTGTTGATACTTATCGGGAGGGGTTTTTGCCTCCCTTGGTTCTGTAATAACAATACTCTACACTCAGTTAATTATATCCTGGTCTATAATATATAACTTTGTCTTACTTTTAATAAAGGTAAGTTTATGTAATCGCTTCCTCATTTTCGTATCTCCGATGATTTGTAATGTCTGCGTGACGGGTAAGACGCTCTTGGGAAGGTAAGGAAAGCAGATACCGAACTTGTCAAATGATTCAGGAACACCTGCAGGGTTGTCTGAGGTCCGTTGGACAAGGACAACTGTAGGTGGGCCTAATGACTTGGGAGGTTCCATCATAGGTTTGGTGTGTAAAACCAAGGAAAGGAAGCTGTCACCAAGTCACCGCCCATATTGAGGAGATTAAACCATCAGAGACTATCAATGTAGTATCAGAATTCCCAGATGTGTTTCCTGAGGAGTTACTAGGTGTGCCACCTGAAAGGAAGGTTGAATTTGCCATAGAGCTTATACCAGGCACCGCCCCTATTTCCAAGAGACCATATCGAGTGTCCGGACTAGAATTTGTGGAACTCAAGAAGCAGATTGATGAGTTTTTAGAGAAAGGCTACATCAGGCCAAGTACCTCGCCTTGGGCAATCCCAGTGCTATTTGTGGAGAAGAAGGACGGAACAAAGAGGATGTGCATTGACTACAGATCCTTGAATGAAGCTACTGTCAAGAATAAGTACCCCCTGCCCAGAATTGAAGACCTATTCGATCAGTTGAGAGGAGTTAGTATGTTCTCGAAGATAGATCTGAGGTCAGGTTATCATCAGCTCAGAATCCGACCTTCAGACATACCGAAGATAGCATTCATCACCAAGTATGGACTTTATGAGTTCACGGTCATGTCATTCGGTTTGACGAATGCGCCAGCCTATTTCATGTACTTGATGAACAGTGTGTTCATGGACTACCTCGACAAGTTTGTAGTGGTGTTCATTGACGATATTCTTATATATTTCCAGAATGAGCAAGAGCATGAGAAACATTTGAGGAAAGTACTTCAGAGGCTACGAGATTGTCAGCTGTATGCCAAGCTTAGCAAGTGCGAGTTCTGGATCAGTGAAGTCATGTTCTTGGGTCACATTATAAACCGAGAGGGATTGGCTATAGATCCAAAGAAGGTAGCAACTATTTTGGACTGGAAAGCACCAAAAGACGTCCGAGGAATCAAGAGTTTCATCGGAATGGCCGGTTATTATCGGTGTTTCATTGAAGGTTTCTCCAAGATTGCCAGACCAATGACAGCCTTGTTGGCAAAGAAGGTTGAGTTCAAGTGGACCCCAGCATGCCAAAAGTCCTTTGAGACATTGAAGGAGAAGTTGAGAACGACACTAGTATTGATTCTGCTAGACGTTCACAAGCCATTCTCAATATATTGTGATGCTTCGTACACCGGACTGGGATGTGTGTTGATGCAGGAAGGGAGAGTAGTGGCATACTCGTCCCGCTAGTTGAAGATTCATGAGAAGAATTATCCTACTCATGATCTGGAATTAGCAGTCATGGTTCATGCATTGAAGACCTGGAGGCATTATTTGTATGGGCAGAAGTGTGATATCTACACGGACCACAAGAGTCTCAAATATATATTCACTCAGTCAGAGCTAAACATGAGGCAGCGAAGATGGCTAGAGTTGATCAAAGATTATGAGCTAGAGATTCATTATCACCCAAGCAAAGTAAATGTGGTTGCAGATGCTCTCAGCAGAAAGAGTCAAGTTAATATGTTGCCCGCTCACCCAATGTCGTATGAGCTAGCGAAGGAATTCGACAAATTGAGTCTCAGATTTCTGAACAACACCCAAGGGGTGACAATTGAGCTAGAACCCACCCTAGAACAAGATATCAGGAAGGGCTAAAAGGATGATGAGAAGGTCAACGAGATCCGGCAGCTGATCATAGATGGAAAAGGCAAGGATTTCCATGAAGATGCAGAAGGAGTGGTATGGTTCAAGGATAGACTGTGTGTTCCCGACATCAAATCGATCCAGGAACTAATTCTCAAGGAAGCTCATGAGACAGCATATTCTATACATCCTGGTAGCGAGAAGATGTACCAAGACCTGAAGAAAATATTCTAGTGGTACGGTATGAAAAGGGAGATAGCAGAATATTTGGCTGTATGTGACAATTGTCAAAGGATTAAAGCAGAACACCAGAGACCTGCAGGTTTGTTGCAGCCATTGCAGATCCCTTAGTGGAAATGGGATGAGATCGGGATGGACTTTATAGTCGGTTTGCATCGCACTCGTACTGGTTATGACTCCATCTGGGTAGTAGTGGACCATTTGACAAAGGCAACCCATTTCATACCAGTCAAGACCACCTACAACAGTGCAGTGTTGGCCGAACTATACATGTCTCGGATTGTGTGCTTGCATGGCATTCCAAAGAAGATAGTATCAAATAGAGGCACTCAGTTCACCTCTCATTTTTGGCAGCAGTTGCATGAAGCTTTGGGCACACACTTGAAGTTCAGCTCAGCTTATCACCCGTAGACAGATGGTCGAACAGAGAGAACCAACTAGATTCTTGAAGACATGTTGAGAGCTTGTGCCTTGCAAGACAAGATAGGTTGGGACAAGAGGCTACGTATGCAGAATTCTCTTACAACTACAGCTATCAGGCCAGTCTGAAGATGTCACCATTCAAAGCGCTTTATGGGAGGAATTACAGGACTCCATTACATTGGGACCAAACCGGCAAAAGGCAGGTGTTCGGTCCAGATATTTTGCTTGAAGTCGAAGAGAACATCAGAATGGCCCGAGAGAATCTGAAGGCAGCACAGTCTAGACAGCGAAGCTATGCTGACATCCAAAGAAGAGAACTAAGTTTTGAAGTAGGAGACTATGTCCACTTAAAGGTGTCACCAATCAGAGGACTCAAAAGATTCGGAGTCAAAGGCAAGCTAGCACCTCAATACATCGGGCCGTATCAGATTCAAGCAAGGCGTGGAGAAGTGGCATATCAAAACAGTTTACCAGAGAATCTGTCCGTCGTGCATGATGTGTTTCATGTGTCTCAACTAAAGAAATGTTTGAGAGTGCTAGAAGAGCAGTTGCCAATAGAAGACCTTGAAGTTCAAGAAGATCTGACATATATTGAGAAGCCAACTCAAATTTTGTAAACAGCAGATCGGGTCACTTAGAGAAGCTCCATCAGGATGTGTAAAGTCAAATGGGGCCATCACTCAGAAGAAGAAGCAACCTGGGAAAGAGAAGATGATTTGAAAGCCAAGTACCTTAAGCTCTTTTCTAGCCAACCTTGAATCTCGAGGGTGAGATTCTTTCTAAGGGGGACAGGTCTGTAACACCCTGAATTTGGGGGTATAAAATTTCTTTCTTATTATCATCCAAATTCATGTGTTACTCTTCTCTCTCTCTAGTTTCTATCTCTCTCTTGATTCTCTCTCTTTCCTTTTGAGTAGATTTAGCTTAATTAGAGAGGAATTAATTATTTATTTTTGCCAAAACATTATGAGTCATGACATGTTGCATCATGCTGGGCTTAAATATTCTTTAAATTGTTGCACATGTTTGAGTTAGTTTGAATTTGGAACTTGATTTGAATTTAGATTGAAAATCCTAGAGAAAAAGAAATAGAAAAGCAATTAGAAATTCTAGGAAAAAGGAAAACAACAATTCGGCCCAAGTCAGCCCAGGTAGGCCCAGCAGCGCGCGCGCCCACGCTGACAGGTGGCCCCCGCCTGTCAGCGGTGGATCCCGCGCCCGCGTGCTCTCTCCCCTCTTCTCTCTGCCGCCTGGGCCCCACTTATCGGCGCGTTCCTTCGCGCGAGCACGTGCCAAGCCGTTGTTTGCCAAGCCTCACTCGTCAGCCCTCTCCCCCTCCTCTAACCTCCCCCGGTCCGCGCTCCCGCCATGGCCGCGCCCACGTCCTCATCCACGTTCGCGCGAATTCCGGCCACCACCCACACGCTGAGCCCCTATTCAAGCCCCCTTTTGCCCGCTCGACAATTTCCCCCACTCGCAGATGCCCCAACACACTCTTGCCTGCACGCCGTTCCCTCTCAGAGTCCGCCGTCGCTCGCTGGGTCTGCGTGTTCGTTCCGCCGTCACCATTGGAGCTTTGACGTGCCTCTCGCCTCAGTGAGTTCCGCCTTAGTGCCCGCAACCTGAGACGTGCCTCAGCTTACCCTCTCCCTCCCTTGTTCTCTCTGTCCATGCTCACCGGAGCTCCCATGTGCAGCTGGAGAGCCGCCGCCGTCGACCCAAGCCCCTGTCGTGTCTCTGCCGCTGTTCAAGGGTCCCGGAGCCATCTCTCAAGGTAACTCAACTCCCCACGCCCCTAATTTTCCTTTCCCTACCGTGTTGCTCGCGCAATTGCTCGCTGTCGTTGGCTAGCGCCGCCGCCGTGTCGCTCTGCCGCAGATCGGTACCCTCTAGTGCCTCTGCGCCAGCTTCAAGCCCACGACCGAGTCCGCCACGCCGCCTAGAACCCGCCTGAGCCATCCCCAACACCCCAGGACCCCCTGGCGTGCCCGTGCCCTCGCCTCTGGTGGAGCTCCGCCGCGGAGTCGGGCGGCGCTGCCGCTGGCAGCCAAGGAGAACTTACCTAGGCGTGCCGCGAGATCTCAACAGCTCGTTTGAGATCGAGTGGCCTAGATTTAATCAGAGTAGACCTAATCCTAACCGTCCGATTTGGATCCGACCGCTTGGGTCCGCTCCTGTAATACTCAAAATTGTGTACAAGAAATATATAGTGATTTCCCTACTCGATGTGCCTCATTTGCATCATAAAAAAAGAGCATAAACAAGAAAAAAAATTATTAGAGATTGATTCAAGCAAATGATAAAAAATGCATCATGCTGGAGTTATATGTTTGTGCATTAACTAAAAATAAGAGGAATAATAATAATAATAAGATAATAATTCTAAGGTTGGATTAAACCCTAGATTGAAGGTAGGGTTTTATAAATAAGAAAGAGAGAAAGGTGATATAAATAATATATATAATTATATTTCTAAAATTGGGATTTTAGATTTCACAATATCATTTGAAAATAAATTTGGCACTAGTTTGGATTCAAAATTCGAATTGGATTTGAAAATAGAAAGGAAAAGGAATAGAAAAGAAAAGTATAAAACCAACCAGCCTAACTGGGCCCCAACCTTGTATTCGGCCCAGTAAGCAAGTCAGCCCGCGCAGCCCAGTATCACCGCCGCACTCTAGCCTACTGACAGCCGGGCCCCGCCCGTCGATCCCTCATCTAGTGCGCTCTGTTTATCAACCTGGCGTCGACACAAGGGTCCCACCATCCAGTCACTGACTCGCGCTCGTCCCTTCTCCCGTTCCCTATCGCGTGGGTCCAAGATGTCAGCCAACACGCGCGTAGAGTCATCAACAACCTCCGAACGGCGCGGCATGGGCGGTCATGCCGAACTCCGCGGTTTCGCCGCTGACCGAGTTCGGCTGGAGTATATAGCCCGACGATGCCTCGTCTCTTAATCAACCTCCTCAGCGCCGCCATCGTATAGCCCTAGCATAGACAGAGGAGAGGAGTACAACGAGAGGGTGAGAAGTCTGCTGCCGCGGAGAGCCGATAGGAGAACGCCGCCGCCGCTGTTTCTCCTCTGCACCGTCGTCCAGTGTGCCGGGACTGGTCGTGGCGTTTCGCCAAGGCCTGGCGAGTGCGTCCAGCAAATTGCCAGCGACGATTAGTGCGCCAGGGTCTCGGAACTGCTCGTCGAGCTTGTCGATTGACCACCACGCCGCTCCATCCGCCGCCTGCATACGTCGACACCCCAAGCTCCGGTAATAACTCCCCTACAACATTGGCTACCCTCTAGATTACATGATGCGCCAGTTAATTTTAGAGTTAGCGCGCCTGGGTGTCGGATTGGGCCAGCTCCGGCCAAGCTCCGCCGTGGCCCTGGACATTGCCGCTGGCAATGGCTGGAGGGGGAAGAGGGTGCTTGGCCCTTGGATGGTAAAGGTGCGGTTAAGATTAGATCTGGGGGCAGGTAGATTTGGACCGTTGATATAAGATCGAACGGTCGGGTGTTTTGGGCGGGATTCGAAGTTAGTAACCGTTAGATCAACATCCTGGGGCTCTGATGGGATCCGCGTGCGGTCATATTGTGGGTCGTGGATCCTTGATCCGACGGGTAGCAGGGCGTGCGGACTCATTTGGGGTTGGGTTCTAATCTGGGTCACCGGTTTGGGATCGGACGGATCTCGTTTGACCATACCTCTTCGTCCAGACACAATAGCATAGGGGTCCTTATAATTCCTAGAAACCAACCCGCAGTCCTCGGGTGCTGTTCTCTGAGTCTCAGGAATCTTATGTCAGAGCCCCTGAACTTTCCAGAAAATGAGGCCCAGTCCAGAGATAATTAAAAGCAGAGAATTGATTTTAGAAATTAGTTTTTAATACAAAAACAAATCTAGAAACTTGTAAAATGCATAGAAAATCCATTTTTAGTCAAAATCACTCCATTCTAGTTCCTAAAATTTTGTAATTTTATTCCCCATCATCTAGAGTCTCTGTTTCTACATGAAAACAGTAAGAAAATTAATTTCTCATCTAATCCTATTTTAATCACATTAAACCTTAGGAAATTCATAACTTGAAATCTATAACTCCAAATCTAGTGATTCCAGTTCTTATGATCTCATTTTAATGTGTAGATTTTTACTGTATATTTTATTTGCATGTTTGATGTGATGTTAATTTATGCTATACTATGTATGTATTGTGTTGATGCGAGTAGACGAGCAAGCCACTGTGGATTCTGAGGTTCAACAAGTAGAAGTAGCTGAGCAGGAGCTCATTGAAGGCAAGTTGTGCCCTTGATCACTTACTTTTCCCAGCCATGTTCTTATTAATTTTAATGATCTGCATAGGTTAATTTTGATGGGATCCTCTAGGTTACCCCAGTTTTGGTTATCTTTATACCTTGTTCACCACTGAAATATTTTTGGGTAGTACTTGTTATTGCTTTATGTGGATTGGGTATGGAGATACACTACTCATGATTATTCTGTTATTATCTTGTTATTATTACTGTTCATGTTAAGATCATTAAATTAATGGGAACATAGAGCGACCACCCGGGAAAACAGTGCTACCACAAGGGTTTAATGGGACGCCCTTTGCTGATTAACTAGGAAAGCTAGTGGAGGTCTTCCTTACCCGAAAGGGGAAAGGGCAGTAGGGGAGTGGTCAGTGTAGGGAGGTCCTTGGGTTGATTTTGCTGCGATGGCGGTCAGGCGAGGGATTCCTGCATTGGAGCTTCCTATAAACTGTAGCGAGATTTCTGAAGCTAGTGGAACTTTGTAAAGGCCTCGTAGTGTTACCCTGCCTCGCCTCCTCGGTAGAGGTGTATGGGATTGGCCGTCTCTTGGCAGATGGGTAACATGACTTGTGGGTAAAGATACGCAACCTCTGCAGAGTGTAAAACTAGTATACTAGTCGTGCTCACGGTCATGAGCGGCTCGGACCCTCACATGATTAATTATGGAACTTAAATTTAATTTGACATTTGCATCGCATTTGGGATTATTTTACTATTACTTTTCTTTATTATTATTAAGGTTTGGTATTTACTTACACTTAGTAATTGCTAATAAAATTTTGACCAACTTATAAAAGCAATGCTCAGCTTCAGCCTTTATTTCATTGATCAGCCTTACACTACATGAACTCCCACCTTTGGTGAGTTCATGCCACATTATTCCCCACGACTTGTTGAGCTATGAACGTATGTAAGCTCACTCTTGTTGTCTCACACCCCCCCCACAGGAGAAGAACAGGTGGTCGAAGAGGAGCCGCCTAACACCGAGGCATTCGATCTGATCTAGGTGGCGTTTCTCAGTTGACATTGGCGCCAACGATCCTTAGTTCGTTTTATATTTATTCTTTTACTTTGTAATAAGTCTTCCGCTATGTAATAAATACTCTGATGTTTTGTGACATTTATCTCTATATACTCTGTTATTATATATGTTGTCTTCTTTGGTGCATGTATGAGATGCACCCGGCTTTGTCCTTTAAAACCGGGTGTTACAGAAGTGGTATCAGAGGAAATGTTGACTGTAGGACGAAACCTAGATAGAAATGGACAACCCTTACCTACTTATCTCATTCTGATTCATTCTATACTTACCTTAATTACTCTGATTCTTTCTATGCTTATCTTGATCCTGCCTCACCTTCTATTGTTCTACTCTAATCATTCTTACCTTTTCTACTCTGAGACAAGATGGATTTCACACCTTGGAATCCCTACCCCTATGACATTTTTAAGAGATAGGAGACCTAAGACAAAAAAATAAAATTATTTTCGCTATTAAAAATGTTGGTTGATTGTTCTGATGATCAATGTCTGATTTGCTTCTTTCATTGATTGAAATAGTATAGACGGGCATCTTAGCATGTACCACTATAAAGTAATGAACTAGCTATGATAGATAAAACGTTAAAATTGCTTAGCTAATAAATCCCCCAAAGTAACACGATTCGTAATTACTGCCTTGTCTGCTACTATTTCTTACCATATGTATCTAACTCAGATAGTCAATACCAGGAGGGGTGGTGGAATTGATTTGCCTCCTAACCGACACACTCGAAGGATATATAGACAACCTCAGCCACAGTCGGCAGGGATGAATCCTCCTAATCCTCCACCAGGCGGAGTTGATCCATTGATTGCAGCTCAGATGGCGGTGATGCAGCAAATGGCGGACACTATGGCTGATATGCGTGCCCAGATGCAGCAAGAACGCCAGGAGATGCGTCAGGAAAGAGAAGATATACGCCAGGAGTTGCGCCAGGAGAGAGAGGAGATACGCCAGGAGAGAAGGGCGCAACAACAGCTGCTGCAACAACAACTTCAACAACAGCAGCAACAGCAACAAGTGCCATTGCCTCCACCACCACCACCACCAGTTCCACCTCGTGATAAGCACCGGGAGTTTATGAGTCATAAGCCACCAACCTTCGCCAGATCCACTTGATGCAGATGATTGGTTGAAGTCAATTGAGAAGATGCTCAACATTGCACAATGCTCAGACCGGGAGAAAGTTCTTTATGCCTCAGGTCGTCTGACAGGTCCTGTTGCTGACTGGTGGGATTCTTATACTGCTGCCCATGATGCTGCTGATACTATTACTTGGGCAGAGTTCAGTACACAGTTCAGGAACTACCACATTCCAGCTGGTATGATAAAGATCAAGAAGAAGGAGTTTCTGTCATTGAAGCAAGGCAACATGTCGGTCAGCGAGTACAGAGACAAATTTATTCAGCTATCGAGATATGCTCCAGAAGAAGTTGCTGAGGATGAGAGGAAGCAGGAGCACTTTATTGAAGGACTTAATGGACCCCTGCAGTATGCACTGGTTGCACACACCTTTCCATCATTTCAGAGGCTACTGGATAAGGCTCTTGCTATTGAACACAAGCGTGTTCAACTGGGTGATTTGAAGAGGAAGGCTATCTCACAGGGACAGGGAAGCAGCAGTGTTCATCCCCGCTACGTACCGCCACAGGGTACACTGACTCGACCAGGAGGACCACGCCCAGTTCAGTATGCTCCACAGGGCTCTCCACGGACACCTACTCGTCAGGCTACTCCCACTGGCACCCCGACGAGGTCTGCAGGACAGAAGACCGACCCCACATGCTTCAAGTGCAGTCAGATTGGGCACTATGCTAATGCTTGTCCGATGGGAAATTCTGGTACACCAGCTAAGAACAAGCAGCAGACTCCTGGCAAGGGATATTCTATTGCCAGGGTGAATCAAGTCAGTGTTGATGATACTCCTGATGGTGCTGACATCGTACTCGGTATGTTTTACATTAATGCAATTCCTGCAACAATACTCTTTGATTCCGGTGCTACACATTCATTCATGCCTGCTCGATATGCCAACACTAATGAGATACCACTGCTAAATATGAGAAAACCAATGATAGTAATTACACCTAAAGGGCCTAGTGAGGCAAATCAAATGACACGTAGATTGACATTATCAATTATGGGAAGAGAATTTGGAGCTACAGCTATAATATTAGAGGCCAGCAGTATAGATCTGATTCTTGGTATTTCATGGTTAAGGAAGGCCAAGGCCATTATAGCATGTGGTATAGGTACTATAGAGCTCACTAGTCCTAAAGGAGAAACATTTCAAGTTAATATTGCAGTAACCACCTCATCCAAGCGTGCAATGTTCTTTATATCTGAGGAGTTCGTTGGTGACAACATCCGGGTGGTTAGAGATTTTCCGGATGTCTTTCCAGAGGAGTTACCAGGGATGCCACCAGATAGGGAAGTTGAGTTTGTGATTGATCTTTTACCTGGAACTGCCCCTATTTCTAAGCGACCATACAGGATGGCTGTAGAAGAACTGAAGGAGCTTAAGAAGCAGTTAACTGAGTTACAAGAAGCGGGGTACATTCGTCCGAGTTCCTCACCTTGGGGAGCACCGGTGTTATTTGTGCAGAAGAAGGATGGATCGCAACGGATGTGTGTGGACTATAGATCACTTAATGATGTCACTGTGAAGAACAAGTATCCATTACCCCGTATTGAGGATTTGTTTGATCAAATGAGAGGAGCCAGGGTATTCTCGAAGATTGATCTCCGATCGGGATACCATCAGATGAAGATTAGACCCTCGGATATTCCTAAGACGGCTTTCTCAACCCGATATGGATTATATGAGTTTACCGTTATGTCATTTGGATTAACCAATGCACTGGCTTATTTCATGAATTTGATGAATAAGGTGTTTATGGAGTATTTGGACAGATTTGTCGTGGTGTTCATCGACGATATTCTTATCTATTCTAAGAATGAAAGTGATCATGAACAACATCTGTTGGTGACTTGTTCTCAAATGCTTCGGATTTAAGAACAAGGCAACATAGAAAGTGTTAAATGATAAAGTCCTTCGTCCTTCGAAGCATTATTTCCCTTCGGGATATAATGTGTTTCGGACGAAGGTCGCAAACAATATATCTTCGTAAACGCAATAAGATGTGACGAAGGTTATTTACATAACGTAGAAAATAATATAAGTGTTTAAATTTTATCATAATGTCATTTCTATTTTATTATCGTATATCAATAGAAATGACTTCAAATTACAAGTGTACCTTCGGATTGCAGAAAGACAAAAGTACAAGGATGACGCGAAAGTAAATGCCAGATCAGCGTGAACAGTACGGGAGTACTGTTCATCTATTTATAGACGCGGGACGCAGCCCACGTAAAATTACATCCATGTCCATTACATTTGCCAATGACTTATGGAAATCTGTCAAGGCCCAAGTAGTCTTTTCATCTTTAAGTCGGTTCCCCTCTCTGCTATCGCGACGAAGCTTCCCTGCGCACAGCTTCGGCTGTGCACCATCCTTCGTGGAGCTTGGTAATCAGCCCGTCCTCCATTTTAATCCCCCTTCGTCTGGTTCAGGCTTCGTCCTGACCGTACTTCATGTTCATAATTCTGAGTCCGAAGATACCTGTTCACATAATCCACTTGGAAAACATTGTCAAATCATGTTTTTGAGGACCTTCGGAGGACGAAGGCCCCCAACAGTAGCCCCTCGCAATATTAATTTGTTAATGATAAATTCAGATTGCGATATGGACGAAGGCCTTGAGCCGAAGGTCCGAAAAAACACCGTCCCTTTGCTAGAATAGCAACATTCACTGACAAGCGGGGTCTTTCAATTTTCAACGCCCTGGGGGTATAAATAAGATTATACCGCAAACTTATTTGGTACGCACACTTGCCATCTGCTTCGGCCCACTAAATTTTTAGCTCTTGTGCACTAAGATTTGCTGATCTTTTTGATTTTGAAGTTTCGGCCTTGAAAACAGTTTTTTAGCGTTTCCGAAGATGTCTGAAGGTAAGAAGATCCCTGCTGAGACGAAGCTGAGTCTCGACGAAGAGAAGAACTTGGGGTTCCTTATAGCGATGGCGGAGACCAATACGGAGAAAATTACCAAGGAGATTCTTGAAGGTTTGTCCGAAGATACTGGTGACAGCGACAGTTATGATGTAGAAAGTGGTGAGGAAGAGTCCGAAGATCGACCATGGCGGCCAAGTCACACGGTTTTCGGGAAAACCACTATTAAGCAGAATCATATTGATAATATGAGGGGGAGGTATTTTCGAGATATATCTATTGTGAGGGTTGATGCTGGAGAAAAGACTTCTCCCACCCCCGAAGAAGATGAAGTCGTAATCTTCCGAAGCTTTCTCAAGGCTGGGCTTCGATTCCCCCTAAGCAACTTTGTTGTTGAAGTCCTGAAGACATTTCAAGTCTACCTTCATCAAATTACTCCCGAAGCTATCATAAGAATGGGGATGTTTGTCTGGGCTGCGAGAAGCCAAGGTTTAGAACCAAATGCTAAAAGCTTTTGCAATATTCATGAGTTGTTATATGAGACGAAGCCCTGGGGGAAAGAACAATATCACAACAACTTTGGGTGTTACAGCTTCGGTGCCTGCTCCGGGTCAAGCCGCCCTGTGCCGACCTTTCGGAAGAGGTGGCCCGGAGCCTGGATGACTGAATGGTTCTATGTAAAGAATGACTTAACAGCGCAAGAAGATGTCAAGAGTATCATTATGCGCCCCATCTGGCAACGCTTCGGACTTCGAAGGCCGAAGGTTGAAATGGATGAAGCAGCCGAGGAATGCCAAAGAGCCTTCGGCGTAGTCTGCTCTTTTATTGGGACAAGGGACTTGATTCAAGAACATATTGCCTTCAGGGTGTTGCCACTTGCAGGAAAGTGGGAAATGCCGAAGGAGACCATCAAAGAGTCCGACGAAGGCGGACTGGTCAGACTGAAATACACATTCAAATACGGGGATAAATTTGTTGAACCTGATGACGACTGGTTGAAAAACATTGAAACATTAAGTGACGAACTGCTTGGGGTGTACTCGAAGGCCGAGAACACTGCGTTATCAGCAGCCTTCGGAGGCCGAAAGAAGAAAAGGCTCAACCGGGTATTTGACGCAGTCGGGTTTGTCTACCCTGACTATCACTATCCGGTGTCGGGTCGCAAAAGAAAAAATACTTCTCCTGCGACAGAAACTACCACGAGTGCCACTAGCGAGCCAGCGCCGCAAAGGAAAAAGGTAAAGGTGCTCACTCACCGAGCGCGTTTTATTGAGCCGGCCACAGTGCCAGAATTTATTGGTGAAGTCTCTTTGGCCTCTGAAGCTACAGAACCAGCTCCAGTGCCGAAGATGGAAGAAAAGACTGAAGCGCCTTCAGCAGAAAAAGCAGAGAAACCGAAGATTGAAGAGCCAAAAATATCGGAAATCTTAAGTCCTTCAGCAAATGTCGAAACAATAAAAAATCAAAAGGGCCCGTCGGTGACCCCGAAAAGAAAAAGAATGGTGAACGTGCTAGATGTTTTGGAGACAATTAAGTCTTCAAGCACAACTCCAAAGAAGACTATTGAAGTTGCTGAAGTGTCTACCGAAGCTGTAGTTGCTGAAGCTTCGAATCAACAACCTGAAGCTGAAGCTGGGCCTTCAGAGCCCACCAAGGAACAATCTTCGGAAACAAAAATATCAGATCCAAATTTGGTTGAAGAAATTGACACTGCCGCCCCCGAAGCTCCTTCCAGCATATGCGATTACATCGTACGACATGCTTCGGGGAAGAAATTATCTGAAGAAGAGACTTACGAAGCCAACTACTATGCCAGAGAGCTAAAATATCCGAAGGGGGCAGTAGTGTTTAATGGGACAAATGAAGATGACTTCCTGTACTGCCTTCCTGATAATAAAGAACTATCTGTCTGCCGAGAGATGGCTAGAAGTATGGGGTTCCCGAAGCTCGAAGCTGGATTATGTGCTATGACAAAGGAGGATCTCGCGGACAGTCTTGCGTACAATAGCCTAAAGGTATGGGAGTTAGACGCTTGAAAAAAAATTTTAATACATAATTCATTCTTTTATTCTTATATGGATTCTTTTTCGTATAGGGCTTAATCCTAAGCAACGCATTAAGAGCACAAAAAAGTGCCGAAGATGAGAGCTATGAAATTGCGTTCAACAATTTACGCTCAGAAGTTATTAAACCGAGAAACGAAGCTCTAGAAAAAGATGAAATTCTGCTTACATTAGTAGACAAAATAAAAAAGGACGAAGCTGCTGCAAAGGTTCAGGCCGAAGCTCAGAGACGCGAAATTAAAGATCTTCAGAAGCAACTGGCCCGGGCGAAAGAAGAACGCATACTTGAAGAAACAAGACGGGAATGCAGCGACCAATGGGCTGATCATTTGGAAGCAACCGTGGAAGAGCTTCGGTCTTCTAAGAAAAAATGCTACGAAAAATCCATGGAATGCGTAAAGAAAATTAAGACCAGCTTCGCCAGCGTGGGCGCATTTTCCAGTGAAGAGAATTTCTCAAGAGGCAATCCCGAAGGTCCAATAGAATGGATCAGTCACGAAGCAGAGGCCTTCGAGGAAATCCTGAGTAGCCGCGGTGACATCTGCGCTTTTTCGGGCGCCAGGGGAGTTGCTACTGTCTTGGAGAAGAAAGGTTGTGAACATGTAAAATCTTTAGCTCAGTCCGAAGCTGCCTTATCCTCCGAAGACATCAAAGACCCCTCGGCCGAAGCAAGCATGGTTGGTGGCAAATTCTTTACTGATGTCTGGGACAACGGCAGCCGAGAAATGGCGCAAGAAATTATTCAAAGGAGTGAAAAAGGCATCCATGATGCTAGGAAAGTGACAGAAGTTGCCGAAGGGCAAATAGGTATTAATTAGTCGCTCTTATTGTGTTGTAATTTTTATTTCAGACTTTGCTCGCGGTTTGTAATAGTAATGCAAAAATATTCTCTTCCCTCAGAACCTGCTGGATCGTCTGTTGACCCTCACACAAAAGAGGATGACGAAATCAAACAAATGGCCGAAGCTATCATGGATAAAGTTGTTGAACAACTTCTAAATGAGGCTGCCGAAGTAGTATTAAGAGAAGACTAGGTGTTATTAGAAAAAACATTTGAAGTGTGATCTATGTAATATTTTGTACATTTGAATGTAATATACAAGTCTCTTTTCATTATTCAATTCTTTACGATGCATGAAATTCTACATACATACCATTTTTGAGCCTTCGGCGAAAAAACACCTTCCCTTCTTTTCATGCTTCGTGAAGAAGACATTCTCCGTTAAAACTATTCTGATGACTTATGTCCACGCTTCGTGAAAACATTCTCCGAAGCTGTGCAATTTCGATATTACTCTGATGAAGCACGTCCATGCTTTGTGAAAACATTCTCCGAAGCTGTATTCTGAAGATTATCATTGTATTCCCTCGTGACTTTACACAATTTTCACTTTCTCAAAACGTCCTTTCGAAGGTTGATACTGTGTCCCCTTCTTTTGCCATATGCAACATGATGTATGATGCTTATGCTATGCAAAATGATGTGATGATGTTATGTTATGCAAATGACATTTGTTCCGAAGATACACACAAAATATATTTGTAAGCTCTGCATTCCCTTAGGAACGTCTTTGGAGCTTCTTCGCCTTTTACTTAGGCGGTATCAGCGTTGACTTTTCGCTGTATGCTCTGCATTCCCTTAGGAACGTCTTTGGAGCAAAAAACTTACACTACGCTCCCTTTGGAACGGCTTTTTGTAACTTCGGCAACTTACTCTGCGTTCCTTAGAACGACTTTTTGTTGCTTCGAAGGATTTTTAATAATTCGAGGGTCCTCCTTGTTACCGCAAATTTTTAAGCTTCAGCAACTTAAGCCTGTGGAGAAGATAGGTTTTCCTGATTAACCAACCACGAAACTATTACATGAAAACTGAAATGTTCTTTATTACACAGAAAATAGAACTAAACAGAAAAGACTGCTATCAAAGTAGGATATTTGTCAATAAATGTGCTTCGACTCTGGCACAGTACTATTGACTGTGCGAGCTTCAGATTGCTCTCTGAGATCCCTTTGGTGCGGAACATATTGGCTCCCTTCTGGCTGTTGGCCTTGTTGCAGCGGAGGTGGGGGCGGGGGCTGTTGCCATGAAGCTTGAGGTTGACTCGCCGAAGCTACGGAAACTGCAGGGTGGTTGCCCACGTATTTCGGGATGTAAGGCTGATGGTACGAAGCAGTATGCATGACCTGCTTCGGCTGACCCTGTTGCGCTGCAGCTTCTGCTAGCTCCTTTTGTTTCTGGATGGTAACATGGCACATCCTGGTGGTATGGCCCTTGTTTTCACCACAAAATAAGCAAAATACCCTCCTTGGTTGATCTCCAAATCTTCCGCCGAAGCCCCTGGCGCCTCTGCCTCTTGGAGCTGGTGGCCGGAAGAAAGTTTGCTGTTGCCCCGAAGCCTGTGAGGAGCTCTGCGGTCTGTTCTGCTGACTCCCCTTATCATCATTTTGAGTGGAGTTGTGGATGGACCTGACATGCCTCGGATAAAATCTTCCTCCGAAGCCCCTGGTCATTTCAGAAAATCTGAAAGCCTCCTCCCTTCTTTGGCGAAAGTCATTGTCGGCACGAATGTACTCGTCCATCTTTTGGAGCAGCTTCTCCAGAGTCTGAGGAGGCTTCCTAGCAAAGTATTGAGCTGCAGGTCCAGGACGAAGCCCCTTGATCATGGCTTCGATGACAATTTCATTGGGCACCGTTGGTGCTTGGGCCCTCAAACGCAAGAACCTTCTGACATACGCCTGAAGGTATTCTTCATGATCCTGAGTGCACTGGAACAAGGCTTGAGCAGTGACCGGCTTCGTCTGAAATCCTTGAAAGCTGGTTAACAACATATCCTTCAGCTTCTGCCATGAAGTGATCGTTCCTGGTCGAAGGGAGGAATACCAGGTCTGAGCAACATTCCTGACGGCCATAACGAAAGACTTTGCCATGACTGCAGCATTGCCACCATACGAAGACACTGTTGCTTCGTAACTCATCAAGAACTGCTTCGGGTCTGAATGGCCATCAAACATGGGAAGCTGGGGTGGCTTATAGGACGGAGGCCAAGGTGTAGCCTGCAGCTCAGCGGACAGAGGAGAAGCATTATCGAAAACAAAATTTCCATGATGGAAATTGTCATACCAGTCATCTTCGTTGAAGAAGCCCTCCTGACGAAGGTCTTTTTGTTGAGGCCTTTGGTTCTGCTCATCGTGGGTAAGATGACGGACTTCTTCAGAAGCTTCGTCTATCTGCCTTTGCAGCTCAGCTAGCCTGGCCATCTTTTCTTTTTTCCTCTGCACCTGTTGATGAAGCATCTCCATATCCCTGATCTCTTGGTCTAGTTCATCCTCCTGAAGCGTCGGGCTGACGGCCTTCCTCTTCTGGCTTCGGGCCTCCCGAAGAGAGACGGCCTCCTGGTTGGGGTCCAGCGGTTGCAGTGCTGCAGCCCCAGTCGCTGAAGCTTTCTTCGGCGCCATAGCGAGGGTCTATAGCTTCCGAAGGTGTTCGAAAAACTTGAAATGGAAGTGAGTTCACCGGCGGTGGGCGCCAATGTTGGTGACTTGTTCTCAAATGCTTCGGATTTAAGAACAAGGCAACATAGAAAGTGTTAAATGATAAAGTCCTTCGTCCTTCGA
The DNA here is from genome assembly GCA_029449295.1 of Zea luxurians. Classification (NCBI taxonomy): domain Eukaryota; kingdom Viridiplantae; phylum Streptophyta; class Magnoliopsida; order Poales; family Poaceae; genus Zea; species Zea luxurians. The sequence goes on along the minus strand of JAOPSE010000034.1, from coordinate 19,134,292 downwards.
AGCATTATTTCCCTTCGGGATATAATGTGTTTCGGACGAAGGTCGCAAACAATATATCTTCGTAAACGCAATAAGATGTGACGAAGGTTATTTACATAACGTAGAAAATAATATAAGTGTTTAAATTTTATCATAATGTCATTTCTATTTTATTATCGTATATCAATAGAAATGACTTCAAATTACAAGTGTACCTTCGGATTGCAGAAAGACAAAAGTACAAGGATGACGCGAAAGTAAATGCCAGATCAGCGTGAACAGTACGGGAGTACTGTTCATCTATTTATAGACGCGGGACGCAGCCCACGTAAAATTACATCCATGTCCATTACATTTGCCAATGACTTATGGAAATCTGTCAAGGCCCAAGTAGTCTTTTCATCTTTAAGTCGGTTCCCCTCTCTGCTATCGCGACGAAGCTTCCCTGCGCACAGCTTCGGCTGTGCACCATCCTTCGTGGAGCTTGGTAATCAGCCCGTCCTCCATTTTAATCCCCCTTCGTCTGGTTCAGGCTTCGTCCTGACCGTACTTCATGTTCATAATTCTGAGTCCGAAGATACCTGTTCACATAATCCACTTGGAAAACATTGTCAAATCATGTTTTTGAGGACCTTCGGAGGACGAAGGCCCCCAACAACATCTAAGGTTGGTGCTACAGAAGTTGCGAGATAATCAACTCTATGCTAAGTTCAGCAAGTGCGAGTTTTGGATTGACAAGGTGCCATTCCTTGGTCATATTATTTCTAATGGAGGAATAGCAGTGGATCCTGCTAAGGTGAAGGAGATAATGGAGTGGAGAGTGCCCACTACAGTTACTGAGATTCGGAGTTTCTTGGGGCTTGCAGGATATTATCGGAGATTTATTGAAGGGTTCTCTAAGATTGCCAAGCCTATGACCTTGCTTTTGGAGAAAGGAAGAGAATTCAAGTGGGATGAGAAATGCCAAGAGAGCTTTGATCAATTGAAGGAGAGATTGATGTCACCACCAGTATTGATTATGCCAGATCTGCAGAAGGGATTTGACATTTATTGTGATGCATGTGGCCAAGGATTGGGATGTGTGCTCATGCAAGAAGGACATGTGATTGCCTATGCATCTCGTCAGTTGCGGAAGCATGAACTGAACTACCCCACTCATGACTTGGAGCTGGCTGCCGTTGTGCATGCACTGAAGATTTGGAGACACTACATTATGGGAACTAAGTGCCAAGTATACACGGATCATAAGAGTTTGAAGTACATATTCACTCAAAAGGATCTCAACCTTAGGCAACGCCGTTGGTTGGAGCTTATTAAGGATTATGACTTGGAGATTCATTACCACCCAGGCAAGGCAAATTTGGTTGCAGATGCCTTGAGTCGGAAGGAGCATGTTCACTCCGCTTTCGTTGTCCAGCTACCTGATGAATTAGCAAAAGATTTTGAGAGGCTCAACCTGGGAATTGTTACACATACGGAAGGAGTCACCATTGAATTGGAACCTACCTTGGAACAAGAAATTCGTAAAGGTCAGATTGGTGATGCTAAGATTCAGGAGATCAAGGATCTGATAATAGAGGGTAGAGGCCCAGAGTTCACAGAGGATGAGCAAGGCACCATATGGTTCAAGAATCGGATCTGTGTTCCCGATATTGATAGTCTTCGGGAAACCATATTGAAGGAGGCACATGACTCAGTTTATTCTATCCACCCTGGGAGTACTAAGATGTATCAGGATTTGAAGCAAAAATATTGGTGGCATGGATTGAAGAGAGATGTGGCTGCACATGTGGCTATGTGCGATGTATGCCAAAGAGTTAAGGATGAACACCAGAGGTCAGCCGGACTATTGCATCCACTAAAGATACCTGAGTGGAAATGGGAAGAGATTGGCATGGACTTCATTGTTGGATTACCCCGCACGTCTGCTGGATATGATTCTATATGGGTGATTGTGGACAGGCTAACTAAAGTAGCCCACTTTATTCCAGTGAAGACCACATATTCAGGAGCTAAGTTGGCAGAGTTGTACATGGCACGGATTGTTTGCCTGCATGGTGTGCCAAAGAAAATCGTGTCTGATCGAGGATCACAGTTTACCTCTTAGTATTGGAAGAAGTTACACGAGTCCTTGGATACAAGATTGAATTTTAGTTCGGCTTACCATCCCCAGACTGATGGGCAGACTGAGAGGACTAACCAAGTGCTGGAAGATATGTTAAGAGCTTGTGCCCTTAAGCATGGTGGTAGTTGGGATAAGAGTTTGCCTTATGCGGAGTTCTCTTATAATAATAGCTATCAGGCCAGTTTGAAGATGTCACCGTTTGAGGCTTTGTATGGCAGAAAGTGTAGGACTCCACTGTATTGGGATCAAACTGGTGAAAGGCAGTTGTTTGGGCCTGAGATTATACAAGAAGCAGAAGAACAAGTCCAGCAAATAAGGGAGAATTTGAGAACTGCGCAGTCAAGACAGAAAAGCTATGCTGATACCCGGAGAAGACTGCTTGAGTTTAAGGAGGGAGATTATGTCTATTTGAAGGTGTCACCACTCAGGGGTATGAGAAGATTCAAAGTCAAAGGAAAGTTGTCCCCTCGCTTTATTGGACCCTTCTTAATCTTAAAGCGAGTGGGAGAGGTTGCATATCAATTGGAGTTATCGGATCAACTCGCAGAGGTTCATGATGTATTTCATGTATCTCAGCTGAAGAAATGTCTCAGGGTACCTGAGGAACAATTACCAATGGAGGACCTTAGTGTTCAGGAGGATTTAACTTATGATGAGTACCCCATCAAGATTCTTGATACACTGACTCGTGTCACGAGGAATAAGGTTATAAAGATGTGCAAAGTTCAATGGAGCCACCACGGTGAAGATGAAGCGACTTGAGAAAGAGAAGAAGAGCTTCGTATAGATTTTCCCCACCTTTTCCCTAGATCTTCCTAAATCTCAAGGACGAGATTATTTTTAAGGGGGGTAGGATTTGTAATACTCAAAATTGTGTACAAGAAATATATAGTGATTTCCCTACTCGATGTGCCTCATTTGCATCATAAAAAAAAGAGCATACACAAGAAAAAAAATTATTAGAGATTGATTCAAGCAAATGATAAAAAAATGCATCATGCTGGAGTTATATGTTTGTGCATTAACTGAAAATAAGAGGAATAATAATAATAAGACAATAATTCTAAGGTTGGATTAAACCCTAGATTGAAGGTAGGGTTTTATAAATAAGAAAGAGAGAAAGGTGATATAAATAATATATATAATTATATTTCTAAAATTGGGATTTTAGATTTCACAATATCATTTGAAAATAAATTCGGCACTAGTTTGGATTCAAAATTCGAATTGGATTTGAAAATAGAAAGGAAAAGGAATAGAAAAGAAAAGAATAAAACCAACCAGCCTAACTGGGCCCCAACCTTGTATTCGGCCCAGTAAGCAAGTCAGCCTGCGCAGCCCAGTATCACCGCCGCACTCCAGCCTACTGACAGCTGGGCCCCGCCCGTCGGTCCCTCAACTAGTGCGCTCTGTTTATCAACCTGGCGCCGACACAAGGGTCCCACCGTCCAGTCACTGACTCACGCTCGTCCCTTCTCCCGTTCCCTGTCGCGTGGGTCCAAGATGTCAGCCAACGCGCGCGCAGAGTCATCAACAACCTCCGAACGGCGCGGCATGGGCGGTCATGCCGAACTCCGCGGTTCCGCCGCTGACCGAGTTCGGCTGGAGTATATAGCCCGACGATGCCTCGTCTCTTAATCAACCTCCTCAGCGCCGCCATCGTATAACCCTAGCATAGACAGAGGAGAGGAGTACAACGAGAGGGTGAGAAGTCTGCTGCCGCGGAGAGCCGATAGGAGAACGCCGCCGCCGCTGTTTCTCCTCTGCACCGTCGTCCAGTGTGCCGGGACTGGTCGTGGCGTTTCGCCAAGGCCTGGCGAGTGCGTCCAGCAAATTGCCAGCGACGATTAGTGTGCCAGGGTCTCGGAATTGCTCGTCGAGCTTGCCGATTGACCACCACGCCGCTCCATCTGCCGCCTGCATACGTCGACACCCCAAGCTCCGGTAATAACTCCCCTACAACATTGGCTACCCTCTAGATTACATGATGCGCCAGTTAATTTTAGAGTTAGCACGCCTGGGTGTCGGATTGGGCCAGCTCTTGCCAAGCTCCGCCGCGGCCCTGGACATTGCTGCTGGCAATGGCTGGAGGGGGAAGAGGGCGCTTGGCCCTTGGATGGTAAAGGTGCGGTTAAGATTAGATCTGGGGGCAGGTAGATTTGGACCGTTGATATAAGATCGAACGGTCGGGTGTTTTGGGCGGGATTCGAAGTTAGTAACCGTTAGATCAACATCCTGGGGCTCTGATGGGATCCGCGTGCGGTCATACTGTGGGCCGTGGATCCTTGATCCGACGGGTAGCAGGGCGTGCAGACTCATTTGGGGTTGGGTTCTAATCTGGGTCACCGGTTTGGGATCGGACGGATCTCGTTTGACCATACCTCTTGTCCAGACACAATAGCATAGGGGTCCTTATAATTCCTAGAAACCAACCCGCAGTCATCGGGTGCTGTTCTCTGAGTCTCACGAATCTTATGCCAGAGCCCCTGAACTTTCCAGAAAATGAGGCCCAGTCCAGAGATAATTAAAAGCAGAGAATTGATTTTAGAAATTAGTTTTTAATACAAAAACAAATCTAGAAACTTGTAAAATGCATAGAAAATCCATTTTTAGTCAAAATCACTCCATTCCAGTTCCTAAAATTTTGTAATTTTATTCCCCATCATCTAGAGTCTCTATTTCTACATGAAAACAGTAAGAAAATTAATTTCTCATCTAATCCTATTTTAATCACATTAAACCTTAGGAAATTCATAACTTGAAATCTATAACTCCAAATCTAGTGATTCCAGTTCTTATGATCTCATTTTAATGTGTAGATTTTTACTGTATATTTTATTTGCATGTTTGATGTGATGTTAATTTATGCTATACTATGTATGTATTGTGTTGATGCGAGTAGACGAGCAAGCCACTGTGGATTCTGAGGTTCAACAAGTAGAAGTAGCTGAGCAGGAGCTCATTGAAGGCAAGTTGTGCCCTTGATCACTTACTTTTCCCAGCCATGTTCTTATTAATTTTAATGATCTGGATAGGTTAATTTTGATGGGATCCTCTAGGTTACCCCAGTTTTGTTTATCTTTATACCTTGTTCACCACTGAAATATTTTTGGGTAGTACTTGCTATTGCTTTATGTGGATTGGGTATGGAGATACACTACTCATGATTATTCTGTTATTATCTTGTTATTATTACTGTTCATGTTAAGATCATTAAATTAATGGGAACATAGAGCGACCACCCGGGAAAACAGTGCTACCACAAGGGTTTAATGGGACGCCCTTTGCTGATTAACTAGGAAAGCTAGTGGAGGTCTTCCTTACCCGAAAGGGGCAAGGGCAGTAGGGGAGTGGTCAGTGTAGGGAGGTCCTTGGGTTGATTTTCCTGCGATGGCGGTCAGGCGAGGGATTCCTGCACTGGAGCTTCCTATAAACTGTAGCGGGATTTCTGAAGCTAGTGGAACTTTGTAAAGGCCTCATAGTGTTACCCTGCCTCACCTCCTCGGTAGAGGTGTATGGGATTGGCCGTCTCTTGGCAGATGGGTAACATGACTTGTGGGTAAAGATGCGCAACCTCTGCAGAGTGTAAAACTAGTATACTAGCCGTGCTCACGGTCATGAGCGGCTCGGACCCTCACATGATTAATTATGGAACTTAAATTTAATTTGACATTTGCATCGCATTTGGGATTATTTTACTATTTCTTTTCTTTATTATTATTAAGGTTTGGTATTTACTTACACTTAGTAATTGCTAATAAAATTTTGACCAACTTATAAAAGCAATGCTCAGCTTCAGCCTTTATTTCATTGATCAGCCTTACACTACATGAACTCCCACCTTTGGTGAGTTCATGCCACATTATTCCCCACGACTTGTTGAGCTATGAACGTATGTGAACTCACTCTTGCTGTCTCACACCCCCCCATAGGAGAAGAACAGGTGGTCGAAGAGGAGCCGCCTAACACCGAGGCATTCGATCTGATCTAGGTGGCATTTCTCAGTTGACATTGGCGCCAACGATCCTTAGTTCGTTTTATATTTATTCTTTTACTTTGTAATAAGTCTTCCGCTATGTAATAAATACTCTGATGTTTTGTGACATTTATCTCTATACACTCTGTTATTATATATGTTGTCTTTTTTGGCGCATGTATGAGATGCACCCGGCTTTGTCCTTTAAAACCGGGTGTTACAGAAGTGGTATCAGAGGAAATGTTGACTGTAGGACGAAACCTAGATAGAAATGGACAACCCTTACCTACTTATCTCATTCTGATTCATTCTATACTTACCTTACTCTGATTCTTTCTATGCTTATCTTGATCCTGTCTCACCTTCTACTGTTCTACTCTAATCATTCTTACCTTTTCTACTCTGAGACAAGATGGATTTCACACCTTGGAATCCCTACCCCTATGACATTTTTAAGAGATAGGAGACCTAAGACAAAAAAAATAAAATTATTTTCGCTATTAAAAATGTTGGTTGATTGTTCTGATGATCAATGCCTGATTTGCTTCTTTGATTGATTGAAATAGTATAGACTGGCATCTTAACATGTACCACTATAAAGTAATGAACTAGCTATGATAGATAAAACGTTAAAACTGCTTAGCTAATAAATCCCCCAAAGTAACACGATTCGTAATTACTGCCTTGTGTTCTACTCTTTCTTACCATATGTATCTAACTCAGATGGTCAATACCAGGAGGGGTGGTGGAATTGATTTGCCTCCTAACCGACACACTCGAAGGATATATAGACAACCTCAGCCACAGCCAGCAGGGATGAATCCTCCTAATCCTCCACCAGGCGGAGTTGATCCACTGATTGCAGCTCAGATAGCGGTGATGCAGCAAATGGCAGACACAATGGCTGATATGCGTGCCCTGATGCAGCAAGAACGCCAGGAGATGCGTCAGGAAAGAGAAGATATACGCCAGGAGTTGCGCCAGGAGAGAGAGGAGATACGCCAGGAGAGAAGGGCACAACAACAGCAGCTGCAACAACAACTTCAACAACAGCAGCAACAGCAACAAGTGTCATTGCCTCCACCACCACCACCACCAGTTCCACCTCGTGATAAGCACCGGGAGTTTATGAGTCATAAGCCACCAACCTTCGCCAGTTCACCAGATCCACTTGACCTGTTGTCACTTTTGCAGCCTCTCCACAGCCTTGACCTGCTGGGCCCACTGCTCGCCCACCAGCTCCACGGTGTCTTGTACGCTCTCCCAGGCGGCATCTTCTGTGGCGGCTACCGGACCAGCGATCACCGACGCTAAGGATATGGCAGGGTCGTGGCTCCAGAAGCACGTCAAGACATACTCAACCACCGCCCGACAGAGTTTGCTGCCCTCTGCCTCCAGGCGGGCACCGAGAATCTGGTCCAGGCGTCGAAGGCGATCAGCGGCGGAGTCCAGCACCGGGAGCGCATCGGAGATCGACGCCGGCAACTCCGACACTGGGATGGGGCTCATCCCTAGCGGCACCAGTGTCGTGCTTGCCTCTTCGACCCACGCGGCAATGCGCTGGACCCCAGCGCGGTGCTCCGCTTGGAGATCTTCAAGGGCCTTCCTGGTGGCCTCCACCGCCTTGGGACCCGGTGCCGCCTGTGCCGCGTTGAACTGGCGGATCTGCTCCTCCAGCTCCTTTTCTTTCTTCTCCGCCTCGAGCTCGTGCTCGGCCAGCAACTCGCCTCGTCGGGTGAGCATTTCTTCTCTGAAGGCGAGATCCATCTCTCGCCTAGCGAGGTCTATCTCCCGCCTGTCCAGGGACTGCTCCTTCGCCTTAAAGTTCTTCTCAGCGAGGGTGGCATCGCTGGCCTTGCCCTCGAGCTCCTGCTGCCACTTTTGCAGCCTCTCCACAGCCTTGTCCTACTGGGCCCGCTGCGCTTCCAGAGTCTGGTCCAGGGCATTCAGCTTGGCCTGGAACTCTATTGTGAGGGCCTCCCTCTGGGTCAAGGCTTCCTCCCTCCTGGCAATCTTCTTCTCCCTCCGGGACGCCTCCAGCTCCCTAGCGCATACCCTCAGAAGGTCCCTCTTGTACTCCTTGCGGTCCCGCTTGAGTTGGGACCGCTCGGAGATGAACTGGCGGGACACCGTCCTGGTGCGCTCCTGCAGTTGGGTGCGCCAGTCGCTGAGGCATTGGTGCTCAGCCTCAAGTGCCTCCCACTCCCGCAAAATTGTTGCCCCAGTGTCACTAAGGACCTGGTGGGCGTAGGACAACATGCAGGGGAGAGGGACTGTCACAACTTCTTCCTCGACACCCGACCGGAGCCGTCGCCCGAACACCACCTCCATCTCCTCTGGTGCAGGCGGGGGGTTGGAGCAGGACGCGCCTTCGGTGTCACCCCCGGTATTGGGAGTGGGCGCGGATCCCCCAGCCGGGACCTCCTCCGTCACTGAGATGCCCCCTGATGCTGGCGCCACTGTCACCGGACCCCCGGCTAGGGCATGGGAAGCCGCTGGCACTGTCTTGGCAGCAGCTGGAGGCGGACCACCGGCACCACTCCCAGCAGATTCCTACTGCTGAGAGCCAGACCCATCGATGGGCCTGGTACCTAGCGGAGGAGGCGTGACCTTGGGAGCGGCGGAGGAAGAAGCCCTGGCAAACAGACGATGGGTTAAGACTTGTCGGCATGATAATTAGACTCATGGAAAAAGGGGCTACACTTACTTGGGGCCTTGGACTTTCCGGCGACCCTAGAAGCGGGGCGACCGCTGCTGTTGCTGCTGCTGCTGTTGCTGTTGCTGTTGCTGCTGCTGGTGCCCCTGAAGGTGATCACCCCCAGAGGGTGGTGGTGGTGGCGGGACCGGAGGACTAATGTGCCTCTGCGCGCTGTGGGCCTAGGAGCTGGCCTCCTCAGCCCCACCAGCAGTCCTCTGGTGCTTTTGGGGGGGGTCCAAAACAAGCGACCCATCAGCCCGACGTAGCCTGCATCGCCTCTCCTACTCCGACCCCCCGGAGCTACCTGGGGTGGAGGCACTGCTTGCAGCCCCTTTGCCCTTGTCCAAGGGGCTTGGGGCCACGGCGGGGTTGGCGTTGGGGGCTGCACCGGCGGGCTGGGGACCTCTAGCCGGTGCATCGAAGATCTGGATCCCGCGGAGGGGGTCCCGGCCGCCGGTCTGGCGAACTGCCACGCCGCTATCGTCGAGGGTCGGCAGCGTGGCTAAGATCGCCGTCCTCAGGCCTGGGTCGTCACAAAGCGCAGGGATGTTCTGGGGGAGGATTAGGGACTCAGGGACGAAGGTTTCCCCAGTAATCCCTCCCACCAGGACTGTCAGCTCGTCCCAGGACAGGTCGGTGCCTGGCCCATGCTGGATCCTACCGATGTCGTTCGGGCCGGTGAACCAGCAGCACAGGCGCGGTCTCCTCTGCAGCGACGCGATCCGGTGCTTCAGGAGATCGCCGACCATGTGCATCGATGTCAGGCCACCCGTAGCCAAGCCCTTGATCCTGTCCAATACGGGCAGGAACTTAGGCGAGAGGGACGGCTTGGACCTCCACTGCTTGCGGTCGAGCGCTGGCCCATCGCTTGGCAGGGCGAGGCGGTCCTTGGCCTCGGCGCTAGCGATCACCCAGTCGCTGCGCCAGTTCTCCCACCTCGCTCCACCAAGGGTGGGGATGTAGACCACAGCCAGATATGGCCTCGTCTGGAAGTAGTAGGCCCTGATGTGGTCCCTGGTCTTCCTGGACTTGACCAGCATGAAGAAGTAGCGGAAGAGAGAAGTGCAGGGGCCACACCTACAAACATCTCACAGAGGTGGATGAAGATGACCGCCTGGAGGATGGAGTGGGGCGTGAGGTGCTGAAGCTAAAGACCAAACTCCTCTAGCAGTAGCAGGAAGAAGGGCGAGATCGGCAGCGCCAACCCACAAGAAATGTAGGAGGTGAACAACACAAACTCCCCGGCGGCGAGATCGCCGAGGGGGGCGGCGCCGGCACAGATTCTTCTAGCGAGCCCTGGCGCGCTCCACCCAAGCAGGCCACGCACCAGATTAAGCGCTTCCTCAAACTGAAAGCGGTCGAGATGGCCAAGCAAAGCCATGGCGTGTGTGGCGGCGCGGGTGTAGAGCAGAAGAGCACGAAAGCAAAGGGGCGCAGAGGAGCACGAAGGCGATGGGGCACAGTCGATTGGAAGAGAATACGAAAGGGTAACGGCTGCACATGGGGTGAATCATTTTTCAAGGAAACCTGAGTCCCTGTTCAGGGAAACCCTTCCGCGCACCCCTGAATCGCCGTAGAAAATCCCGCTCAACGGGCACCTAGGACTCAGGCAGCCCAGTCTATGACACGGGGGCCTGGGCCTGCAAGTCATACAGTTTGTATGCCGGGTTTCGAGTGCGGAAAGAGCGAACCGCCACACGCGCCGGTAGTGCGCCTCCTTGGGGCCGCTACAGAAGACAGAAGGTAATTTTTTAAACCAAGGCAGCGACAACGAGGCGCCCCGCGTGTGGCCCGATGAAACCGCTAGGTGTGGTGGCCCGTGGGTAATCAGCCGTGGAGACAGATATTGCAGTTGGCGTGATCGAAGGTGATTGACAGAGGGTGCGTCAGCAGACGTGCTGAAACGGCGTGCCAATCACCAATCAGGCCATGTTGAGGCAAAGTACAAGCTTTGGCCCCACCTGCAGGCTCGCATCCTCCTCTGAGGTGGGCCCGGGGGCCACTGTCGGTACCCTGAAACTAGGGTACCCCTTACTACTACATAAAAGCATAGTACCCACGCGGCTACACTTAGTCGCGTGGTAAAAGAGCTGTATGTGGGACCAGGCCACGACTCGCCCCAACCTCGGGCGACTACTCTGGGCCAGCAACAACACCTGACCCCACCACAAGGGTAGGTCCAGTACCGCCACGTGTCCAGAGAGTGATATACTCCAAGCCATCAACAGTGAGTCCGGACCCCATGGGAAAGTGCCAGACCCCTATATATACGGTCCGGACCTCCAAAATTGGTCCAGGACACCCACGTGTGCAAACCAGACCCCTAGAATGGGATCCGGACCCCCCGTATGGGGTCCGGGCCGCCCACAATGGGGTCCCAGGGTTTCAGGACAGAACATACTCGGGCCTTGATCGGGACCCAGGCGGGGGTCCGGTGCCGACACGTGTCCAGACCTGATCTGGTTATCACGTACACTCCTGCTCCCCGTTCAGGTGGAGACCCGATGTTGCCACATGGCGTACTACACGTGGCATAAGCCAACAGGCGGAACCTAGCATGATGCCTCTGAGCTACGCTGCCTTAGCATTCATTACGGATAGGATGTGCGCCTGTCCATTCCACTAACAGACGGTGTGCTCAGTCCACGATACGTGGGTCGTGCGGTTACTCACCATTACTCGCACGTTTCGACTATCAATGTTGCGTGGACTGCGGTCATCATGATTCCCGCTGATTACTCATGCGTTACTAAGGTGGAGGATCTTTGTAGGCTGTCAGCATTTACTATTCACATAATGTATTCCTACCATTATGCTCCTGGGCCCACATGTCGGGGCTCAGCATCCTTGTATGTACCTCCCTTAAACTATAAAAGGGAAGGGACACAACGTTACAAGGGACAGGTTTTACACACGCTTACACACACACACACTCAATACATACACACAATGGAGGTAGGGTATTACGCTCCGGCGGCCTGAACCACTATAATCCCTCGTGTGCTCTTGTGTTCATCCCAAATCCACCTAACAGGCAAACCGCTTAGGCCCCCTCCACATCTTAGGATTAGGGCGGGTGCATTCCGCCACCCGGCCGGAGGATTTTCTCTCCGACAGGTGCTGAGGCCACAATCAAAATATGATAAGAGGATGTCATGGAATGAATCTCTAATTGGTTCAGTCATTCCTACAAACTCAACATGAGCAGGTTCTGGTAGGATCCGGCCCATGTCGTGTCTTGTTGGGAGGCCGAGTCGGAGACCGCTTAAGGTCTTGATGATGTCGATGGAGTCTTCCATCTCTCCTTCATTGTTGATGATGAAGTCAAGACTCCCGAAGTGGATGATTGCTCCAGGGACCCAGACGATGTCGTGGCCGGTCATCCAGAGCCTAGTGAAGAGAATTCGAAAACGTACAAAGGCCCCTACCTAGCGTGCCAACTGTTGGTGTTTCGAACTAGCACCGACTAGTAAATTTGTATATGCGTGTTTTGGATCTGGGTGGTGTGCTCAGTGGGTGCAAGATTTATACTGGTTCGGCAAAATGTCCCTACTTCTAGTCTTCGGTGGCTTGCGCTATCGACACCTTGTTGGTCATAGTAGGGGTTAAAAGTGGGCGAGAGAGGGAAGGGTCCCAAATATCTATGTGTGAGTGCTAAAGGTTCTACTTGTCGCCCTCTCATCGGACCGACCCTCCCTTTTTATAGATCAAGGAGGGTACCGGTTACAAATATCTTCACTCGGAAGGAATTGCTATGCTAGGTCAAGTGGAATAGTTCTCCCTCGGTAAAAACTTTGTTGATATTTGTCCTCGTAAGACTCCCTGTCTTGTTCCTCTTAGTCTGCTAGGGTAGTGTTTTGGCGACGGGAGTATGAACTCATCATTACTCTCTCTGTCCATGTCTTCCGATGTCGACCCTTAGTCTTCGTAGTCTATCGTTGTAGCTTCCTTCCATCGCCTTGTGCGCTTCGTATTGTGTCAGGAGGCTCAGGTTGAGAGCTCGTAGGTCATGAGTGGGACTCGGACCTTGGACCCATAGTTCATGAGTCGGAGGCGGACCGACTCTCTCCTACTTCGCGGCTCGGTGCTAGACACAGTTAATGTGGTGTGCACTGTATTGATGGCGAGAACAATCTTATGGCCGGACACATAATTCATTCGAGTGATCCCCTGTTGATTCGTTTGACTCTCAGGTAGGGCTTTGCCTCGCCGGACCCCTGGACTCATCATACGGGGGTCATCAGGGGGTGGTCTCACCCAAGTCAGTCTCTCCTGGTTCCTCTCTGACTTGTGGCCCCTTGAGGAAGTTCGAGTATCTGATTCCCGGCAATAATCAATAAGGTCACAAGGCAGCACATACTACAAGTTTACATGATAGATTATACATAATTCTAAAATTAACAATTATATAGGCATAAGGATTTAGAGATATATTATGCATCACATACAAATAAGGGAATAATGAGTTCATTGTAACACACATTTAATTCATATAATAAAAAGGTTAAAGTTTGGTATTTCGATATTGTTGGTATTTCAATTTGTTATATGGCGAAAATGGATTCTGATATCGAACATCTAACTTCGTAGATACAGAACCAAATCGAACTAAAAAAACTAACATTTCCATTCGATTCAATTTGGTTTCTGGTAAAAAAAATGTATGGCGCGTGGGGACACAACTCTCCGTTCTGATCATCTTCGACGGAAAAAAAATCATGTGCATCTCAAATACAAATGTACTTATTTACAGCCTCTCATATCTATTATCTAGAGACCCATATAAATAAAAAAAATCAAATTACCAAAAAATTAAGTTATAAATTTGGATATGTTTTTATAGACCTCTAAATATTAGATGGGAGGGACTATAAAAGATTACGTTTTTCATAATTGTTTTCCCCTTCGTCCCCATCTCGTTATCTCCCGTTCCGTGCTGCTCCGCCTGCCCCACAGGCCACAGGCCACAGTTGGGAGTTCAAACTTCGAGAGCCGAAGCGAAGCGGGGCCATGGGGAGATCACGAGCGACTGCCGCCGCCGCCACCTCCAGGCCCAGGCGCAACCCCAAGCCAAAGCCGGACTCCTTCCTCTCCCCGCTCGCGTCGCTGTCTGCCACACCGCGCATCTGCATCCGCAAGGGCGCCATCCGCCGCGGCGGCCCCTCCCACGCGTCGTCGTCGCCGGGTTCTTCCCCCACCGGTCTCAACGTCAGATTCCTTTCCTCGCCGGGCTCCGCCTCCCCGTCGAAGCCCAACCCGAATCTAAGGTCCAGTGCCAAGCCCAAGTCGCGTCCCTCCTTCCTCTCCCCGCTCTCGTCGCCGTCACCCGCACCACGTACCCGCAAACGCACAGTCCGCGGCGTCGGCTCCTCACCTGCGTCGTCGTCGCCGGGGTCCTCTCCAGCCGAACTCAACATCAGCTTGCCCTCCTCGCCAGGCTTCTCCGCCTCCCCGCCGAAGCCCAGTGCCAGGGCCAAGCTCGCCGCGCGCGCCCCCCTCGTCGCTAGCCCCCGCACCGCCACACCTTCCCCCGCCGCGTCTCCCCAGCCTGCTTCGGTGTCGGCGAAGGGGTTATCCAGCGTCGGAGACCTCAGGACCGCCGTCGCCTCACAGATGGAGAACCTCAAGCGCCGACTCGACGCGCTCCATTCCCGCGCTCACGACGACCTCGATGCGTCCTTCTCCCGCATCTCCAAGCGAATCAAGGTGAGTCCGCTGCGAGCCTTTCCCGCACCCCGCTGCCCTCCCAGTTGCATTGGTGTTTGGTTTCGAGCTTCGTGGTTTGGTTCGCCGGGTCCTGCCAACACGAACTGCTCCAGATTGTTGGTTGATGTTGTAGAGTGCTACTGTGCTAGCGTGTAAGGGATGAAGATAACCATTGGGACTGTTTGGGACAGCTTTTTCTAAATAGCTTTTCTCTGGATTTCTAGATAGTCTAACTTTGACGAGAATCTAGATATCGCGAGGGTTGCACGTGGAGGAAGACAAAAGGGTCCGCACGGTTTCGGGTTTAGGAAGCGGCAGATTTGTCAGAAGCTGAATCTGACGGCTATAATTCTGCTAGAAGCCGATTCTGACGACCTACAGTCTCTGTCAAACTGTAGATTAAGCAAGACTTTGTTTATTTACATATCTGAATTTTCTCTGTTGTGCTGAACATCTGAATTTTCTACGATTGACATTTGAAGTGCTATATCTGAGTTTCTAAAATTGGTATAGTTACTATGTCTAATTTTATGCAATTAAAACATGCTCAATGTGCGTACTCTGGCCCCGTTTGTTTCCTTTCAGGATTATATAATTCATAAGCTGGATTATAAGCATCTATTGATCTGCCTATGGATTATTATAATCTAGATATCTAGATTATATAATCCACCTAATAATCTGTGCTGTTTGTTTACCTCTCAACTTATTTAAGCTAGATTATATAATCTAGAGGGTGAAGGGCGGGCCTGGTGCAATGGTAGAGCCTACCGTCTGTAACCGGAAGGTCCCAGGTTCGAGCCCCAGCCTCTCCATATTATGCGGGTAAGGCTTGGCGCTTAAAGATACCCTTCCCCAGACCCCGCACAGAGCGGGAAGCCTACGGCACTGGGTACGCCCTTATATAATCTAGAGGGTAAACAAACAAGGCCTATATCGGTGGAGATAGTTGATATATGTTGGGACAAGTCGAAATTTTGGAAAGAATAACAACAAGACAACATCATTATTTTCGAAATGCTCCTTTCCTCCGAAGGTTTCGAAGGAAGAAGGTATGTGACATAACTTCAACAGTCATAACAAATGAGAGCTATAGAATTGACGTGTAAGAGAGTTCAACATCAGACAAAATCCTGCTTATATGAATACATATAACACAGAAAATACAGATGCACAATACATGGGCTTTGGCTTGATAATACTTTGGAGGCTCTCCACACTATGAGTATGAGATGCTAGAGACGCAGGGCTACAAATGGCCAATCACTATAGTATTGGTACTGGTAATCTATTTATGAGGAGACGGGTCGGTATACATCTTTGTACGAAATTACAAATGTCACTGCTATTACACCGTAGCCCTTCGTTATTGAGAGTATGATTACGTTCGTTGTGCACACCTTTCCTTCATGGAAACCTTGTTTGCTTTCCTTCTCCAAAGCTTCTTCCGAAGATGCAGAAGCTTCACTTTTCCTTGCTTTGGCTCCAATGTAAACTTCGGCTTTGCCTATCGTCCAAACCTTCTTTAAGTGATGATATTTGGCTTTAATTGAGGCCCTTATCATAAGAAAGATGTCTCAACAATGGCCTTGTTAATATGAACCTTTGGATATATAAGATGTTTTGTAGCATACATGTAAACATTTACGTATAAAATACAAATTCATGGAAAGAGTAGTGTATCTGGACCCCCTCCCTTTATAGGCTTGTGGCATTAGTGTACAAGTGATACATGGATTTTCTTGGCAAGAGTTTATGTTTTAAGTGTTGTATCATGAAACGACACTGAATGGGGCAAGCTTGTCTGTATTGTAAACATCCCAATACCTAAGTACGTAGATTTGTTTTGCTAATTCATTTCAGAGGACATTTTTTCGTATCAATAGAAAAATTGATTAGTTCCCCAGGAGCATTTAACCAATACTGCCTTTGGAGATCGATGAGATTATAATTGTAACTGGTACAATAACATGGTCAATAGATTTTATTCACTCTCCTTGCTTGTAGTTCATTTATGTAAGTAAAAATTTGCTCAAATTGCATGGTGAGCAGTTCCATGCAAATTTTGTATTAATAGAGCATTTTCCACACCAAAATGTTAACCCACACTCTGATGCACACACAGTCTAGTTAATCCACAGATAACGCAGTTTATTTGTTTTTGGTGTTCTATTTGCTCTAACGTATGTAAGATCCTAATTCCCTTTTTCAGACCCAAAACCAAGCCTGTCAGCATCTGGCAGATGAAGTTGACAAGGAGCACAAGAAGATGTCTGATAATATAAAAGAAAGTTCTGAGATTGCCAGGGTACAAATATTTTAGGCCTGTAGCATCTGGAAAATTTCTGTTTTTTTTTTTTTGTATTCTAATGCCTCTGTCATTTTCAGGCAAAGTACAAGCAGATCATCGCAGAGGCACAAGCTTCCACAACTCGTGGTACTATGCACATACTACACTTTAAAAGTTTATGTTCTCTCTTTGACTTACACCACTCTCTTGCTTCTAGAGTTAAGATTGCAGAATATGGTCATAGTTAAATAATGATAGGTGGAAATCAGGACATATCTATGTCCATGTTCTGTTCCTCTGGTTTTAATATTCCTGATTAGGTTGATCCTAAATTGTCTTTGCATAAATGTGGTCTTTGTTAACTGTTACTAATCTCTGTATGTTATTAGCATAGCTTAACTCTTACATTATGTCGGTCTTCTCCATTCTCATTTGTCTCTAATGGTTAGTGTGCAAGGTGACTATCCCTGAGATGACAAAATCTGTGGAGAAAGCTATTGATGGTCTGTGTACCCGATATAATATCTCAATGCCAGTTTAATTACCAAGTACAAGTTCTACTCACTACACTTCTGAGTAAGTACCACTACATACCGTCTTACCCTCTGATGACTGATGATTGGTATGTCCTTATCTCTAGTTTAATTTAGCATTTTTTTTCTAAATTAGTTGTATGAGTATGCCTTTATATTTCTGATTGATACTGAGATGTCACTGAAAGTGTTGTCTAATATCTTCCCTTTTGTAAACTTTTAATGCTTTGATGTCATCCTACGTGCTTGTGAGCAAGTCGGGGAATGCAAAAACCTTGCAATAGCTTCTGTGGACAACCCATTGGTAGTTAAACTTTAGACATCACTGTTGTTGCTATAAATAGTGTTGGAAATACAGTGCAACTTTGGCTTGGTTGCCTGTGAAATATTTTCATTTAGCCTGTGCAGTGAACACCGTTAAACTTATGATCTATTTCATATTTCAGTTATTGGCCAATAACTGAAAGGTTTATTTATACTAAGGCAATTTGCACTCACCTCCAAGGTGCATATGTAGTATCCTATGTTCAAAATTTACCTAATGACTTTGTTAAAGCTTGCGTGTAACATATGATATTTTTTTCTCTGTATGATATAACCACTTGTCCATTTGGCTGTAAAGGGGGCTGTTCCTTTGGTACTAAGGCCGAGTTTGGTTTGAGGTTAGTCCCCGTTTAGTCCCTAAATTGCTAAACGATGGGACTAAAACAGAGACTAAACTGTTTGTCTCTAGTCCCTCAAGGGGTGACTAAAAGGGACTAAACCATATTAATTCCACCTTTTGTCCCTCTTTTATTTCAGTTGCACTAATGACAGAAGAATACTAAGAGCTATTTTAGTCCTCTTATAATTTATTTAATGTTTTTTTTAATACTTTTAGTCTCTAGAACCAAATATGGTAGAGACTAAGCTTTAGTCTCCTAACTAAACTTTTAGTCCAGGTCCCTGGACTAAAGGAACCAAACGGGTCCTAAGATGTGTTTCCTTTCCTTTGCAGACATCAATCAGACAGCTGAATCTGAGATGGTGTGATCGTTATTTCGACATCCGTAGATAATCAGTAGAGTACAGGGACATATAGATATCGAATAAAGTTCATGAGCATCGGAAAGTATGTAATATCGAGAGCTTATCATCATCTGTATGACTATCCCATTTTTCCGCTGACTTCAATCCGTAGCAAAGGCCATGGAATACTAAACTGCTGTTTCGTCTGAGAAATCTTCATCTAACAGTCAACACCAGCTTAATGTAATATACTAGCCTGCTCGAGTTATTTTCTCTAAGGATTGGAGATGAACTTCTCTATGATCGTCCAAAGCTCAGACCACATTTGACTTCCCTTCATTTTGCAAGCTGCCGATGCACCATATTTTTGGGTGGTTTCAGTATTGACATATTGGTCGACAAGAAGCAGAACATGCACTTAAATAGCCCAAGCTGACTTAAATAGAATCTGAATCAGACGCGTGTTTCGGTTACATCTGCCGCAGTAGCAAGCCACAAACCGAAACGGGGTGTTTGGTTTCTTGAGTCACTTTTAGTCACTAAATTGTTAAACAATATGACTAAAGAAATCGTTTTAAATAAAAATTTTAAGAACTAGGAATCAAACTATCTAAAATGAGATGGTACATTATATTTCTATTCCTCAAATTTATTGAGACGACTGTTTTTCTCGTATTAGTACTAACTAACTATGAGTAATAAGCTAGTGATTGATCAACTCATTTCATTTCACAAACTAAATAAAAAAATAAGGAGTGAGAAGATTATGGACTAGTTTATTTTTCAAACCAAACATTCTATAAAGGAACCAAACACCTCTTTATAAGATAAACACAAAGCTAGAGATGCAAGAAATTTAGTAGAGTCTAGACACAAAGAAAGCTTTGTATTAAATATAATAGAATAGTTGTGATTTTTATTTGCTTATCGTACCATTTGTCCATATATTGAATACGATAGAATAAGTTCCCTTAGAAAAATTAAGAGCTCAATTTGACTCTCATCCAACTGTTGTGCCTATAAAGATTTTAATCATTATTTGCAGGGTCTACTAAAGTAGACACTATAGGAAAACTAGAAAAATACGTCGGCCTGGATTCTTAATCAGGTTAAGAACGTCAGTTTTATGTGACCAACGTACTTAAGGGTAAGTACGTCGGCCAAAGCGTCAGCCCATGAACTTATGGTTAAGTATGTCGGCTTTAACAGGGCCAACGTTCTTATTGGTTTTAAGAAATCACGTGCCGGCTCCTCATTTACCCTTTTCTCTCTCTTCTGGCTTTCTATCTCGCGCACGCGCGCCGCCTCTTTGCCCGTCGCCTGCTGTCGATGAGCCGCCTAGAACTGGGAGCCGCCACCCCGAGCCATCGTCGGGGAGCAGCTACCGTCGGGGAGCCGTCGTTGCCCCGCGATTCCACGCCATTGTCACCCCCCGCCACCACGTGCCTTCACTCTAATTTAGTTTTGTATTATTTGCTCTGTTAGAATTCAGTGATGATGTTGTACAAATGTGATAAAGTAATTGATTTAGGGTGTTATATTTGAGTGATGTTGTTTATTGTAATGAAATAATTGATTTTAGAGAGATCAAAAACAAAATGTGTGATACAAAACCATTAGAGTGACACAGAAACCATTATTGATTTCAACGATAAAGTTGTTTATTGTGATGCAAGCGGTCCAATAATGAATATAGACATACATGTAAACTACATCCATATGTTACTTATTGAATATATGATTAGTCTAAAATGAATTATACTTTACTAAATTCTAGTCGCTTATTTTTTTTTCTAAACCATCATTCTAACTTGTGTAGGTGATATTGCCACCAACGTCCGCGCTTCCCTACCTAGATCAAGGTGATTAATTATCTGCTACTTTGTTTGTCTAATAAGTTTGCTACATTTCTTAATTATTGCTACATTTGTTGCTAATAATGTTTTATTTGATCATTTGTCCATGTTTACCTTTGTTGCACAATTACTCACGTGTAGGACACAGACTTAGTAAAACAAATGCGTCACCCGTTTGGGAATGACACATCTCACATTTACTTGTGAGATACGTAGTCCGAATTGTCCAACGTATTTTGGACAGCCTGAGAATGGCATCCTTTGCATGTTATTTGGTTCACGACCCATGTATGTTCTGCTCGTGGTTTTGGTAGCATAACCCTGTTGTTCTCCGGCTTTCAGAGAACAACGAGGTTATGCTGCCGAAATCATGAGTGGAAGGTACACGAGTGAGACCAAATAACACACAACAACTACCATTTTTGGGCGGGTTTAGGACCTATCCACTTCCTAATAGGGTTTGTAGTTGTGAATTGGTTAGTAACGCTGCACACTGCACATGTTTGTCATGCATGACGAGTATCTACGTTTTTCCATTAGCTTTGAAAATGGGTGACGATCGAAGAAGGGCTATGTATGGTGGATTCAACAGTAACACTCTAGGGCACTTTGATGCATGGGTTAAGGTTGCTGACGAATTTGTGGTGCGCGCATTTGCTGGGGAGCCTCGTGTGGAAAAATGCCCGTGTACTAGGTGTCATAACCTAATCCGATTGGACAAGTTTGACCTCTCCATTCATATTTGCAAAGATGACTTTGGCACGAGCATGGAGAGGTGGATGCTCCTCCGGAGTCGAACATAGACAAGGACATAGACCAAATGGAGGACATGTTAGATGACACCCGACATGAGTATCCAGCACTGGAGACCGACCGACCCCCGCCGGAGGAAGTGCAACAATTTTACAAGTTGCTAGAAGCCACAGATGCAAAAGTGCACGGGGGCACCAACATGAATGTACTTTTGGTCGTAACATGACTTATGGTGATGAAGTTAAAGTACAACTTCTCAAATAGCTGCTGCAACGATATCGTGAAGTTTATTATTGATCTCATCGCGGCTAACCATAAAATACCAGAGAACTTGTATCAATATAAAAAATTGTCTCGGGTCTCGACATGAACTATGAGAAGATTGATGCATACGAAAATAATTGCATGTTGTTCTAGAGGTATCACGAGAATGACACCCATTGCATGTACTGCAACAAATCAAGGTATGCAGTGGTGGTGGACGAGGAAGGGATTGAGGTTACTACAAAAGTCCTGGTGAAGCAGCTGCAGTACATGCCTATTACTCCGCGGCTTAAACAGTTGTTTCTAAATCAGGAGACAGTGAAGCAAATGAGATGGCACAAGGAAGGGGATCATCAGGACCAAGATCCGGATATCTTTTGCATCCATCATATGGCGAGGCATGGAAGGCACTTGAATGTTTTGATCTAGAATTTGCAAGGGACCTTAGAAGTGTTCGTCTTGGTTTGTCGACGGATGGATTCATTCCTTTCAACAGAAATTCCACTCCGTACTCGTGTTGGTCGGTTTTCATGATGCCATACAATCTCTCTCCTACCAAATGCATGAAAGAAGAGGTCATGTTTCTTGCTTTGGTTATTCTGGGCCCTAAGGATCCGTGTACAAAAATCAATGTATTTATGCAACTGTTGATAGAACAGCTGAAAGTGTTGTGGAAAGGGGTGGAGGCTTATGATAACCATCTGAATTGTAGACTTAATCTACGAGCGACATATCTATGGCCAATTCATGATCTGTTGGCATATGGCATTTGGTGCAGGTTGTGTGTCCATGGTAGGTTGCGTTGTCCGATATGTATGAGTCACAAGCATATAGGTTAAAGCATGGAAAAAGGAAACATTTTTTGATGTGCACCAATGTTTCCTTCCTACCAATCATCCTTTTAGAAAAAGATACAAAGTCATTTCGGAAAGGCAAGAGGGTTAGAGATGGGCCTCTGAAGCGACAAACATGTGAAGATATCATGAGACAACATCATGACCTAAAACTAACAGAAGGAAGTGGGTTCGAAGGGTACGATAAAGAACACAACTGGACGCACATCTCTCCTTAGGAGCTACCATACACGAAGGCATTGATCTTAACCCATAACATAGATTTGATGCATCAGGAGCGTAATGTTGATGAAAGCATGAAAACTCTCTTATGTGTTTTGGTGGTTTGGATGGCAACCCAATTAAAGGACTGTCATGTGTGTTAAGTGTTGTACATGTGCTTATTATAAAGCTTGTAAAGTTCAACACAAGTTTTCAAGAGTGATGGTCCAAAGGCTGAGTTGATTATGGTTGTAGACATCACAAGTGAAGGAGAACATTGCTTATGTGAGACTTGGTGTGCATATCTTGGAGACAACTGGTCAAGTCAAGGATGGAGGCAAGAAGAGCTTCGAGCTACCGAGTGCACGGGAGAAGGTCAAGGAGGCCGAGGAACCCAAAGCCAGGGGCGAAGAAGAAGACTTGTAAAGTCAAGGATTGATCGAGTTGTGAAATGATATGGTGTATCGAGAATAAATGTCTAAGGACATGACTTACAATCAATGAGATAACATCTATGGTTATGTGGTGTAAGTCATAAGGCTCAAGATCAAGCTCAAGACATAGAGCAAGGTCACTAGAAGAAGTAGTGTCAAAGCTAGAACCTAGAAGGAACCCAAAAGAGAGTGTTGGAGCTCATAGATGGCAATCTGGATCAAGTCTTGAAGACCTGGAGTTTTGGAGTCCAACATCGACCTCAAACATGCCAAAAGGAGTAAAACGATGACGAAGGTTAAGTATGCAGGTTTAAGTGTTCAAATATGTTGCATGCACCTTCTACTATGCGTATGACACTTTGGTTTTGCTCTCTAACCATGTTTGTAGAGAAAGTGTCATTTAGAGCTCTGTTTAAGGTGAAACAGAAAAGCTAGGAAAAGATATGAAAAGAGGTAATCTTCTAGGGCTCAGTCAATTAAATTATACTCTAAATGTGTTTGTCTAAGTCACAGAAAGATCCTCCCAAGAGTTGAAGTAAAGTGGAGAAGAAAAGGAGGGAAAAACAAGTTTGGGCTACTGTTTGGTTAGCACCGAACAGTCCGGTGCACCCCACCGGATAGTCCGGTGCCCTCGGTGGCCAATTGATTAGCCTTGGGTGTGTCAGCTAAAAATGTCGGACAGTTTGGGCCCTTGCTCCAAACAGTCCGGACCCAGTCACCGGATAATTCGGTGGTCCTCAGAGGCAACGACTAGGTGGACACGTCACCAACACCAACGAGCAAACTAGAGCACTGGACAATCCGGTGCATGCACCAGACAAACTGGTGCCCCATAGAAGCGGAAGGTGGCCAATCAAGGATACGACGATCGTTGGGCGGAGGCGCACCGGACAGTCCAGTGCCTCGCAAAAGTAGCAATTTTTCACAGGATTGAGATCTTCTTTGCAAGGGAAGGGGCAACGGCTAGGGCTCATTTAGGGCTATAAAAGGACCCCCTAGACACCCTTTTTCAAGACACAAGAGTAGCCAACAAGTCCATGTGTCATTGTGATCGTTTCTCTCTCTCTTGTGTATCTCTCCTGTTTGTGTTGAGGCGAAGTTATAAGCCTTTAGAGAGAGAAGTGCTGCCTAGAGCTAGAGCAAGACCTTGAGCAAGTTGTTACTCTACCGGAGCGCTGTCAAGAAGTTTGCAAGCAATCGCGGCATCGTTGTAACCGACATTGACATAATGGAAGGCTCTATCACATTGATAGATCTGAGCAAACAGATGACGGAGTAAGATACTCTAAGCCAAGATGTGGCTAACTGCAATGAGGACTAGACAAGCATTTTAGGCTTGGCTGAACCTCAAGATAAATCCATGTGTCTATGTGCTTTGCTTTGTTCTAAGTTTTGTTTCCTTGTCTTGATTGCTTTTATACTTGCACTTTAATACTTATCTGTGGTACAAGTTGTCTTTGAAATGCAGGATATTTTGAGACAGGAACTTCATTTTCGCTGCGACCTACTCGATGTGTCTTTCATTCCACCACGATCTAATCTTCGAGTAGAGTAGGAATTTTCAGTTTTTAAGTAATAATTTTTATTCGCCTATTCACCCCCTCTAGGCGACATCCAGATCATGTTCCCGAACAAAGAGAACTTTGAAAGCATCATAAGCATGTGCTTCGACTTCACCAGTCAATCCAAAGATAACATCCAAGCTAGAAAAGACTTAGCCTTTCTTTGTGATCGCTCGCACCTCGAGTTTAAATGCAATGCAAGTGGAAAGGAGAAAAGGACATGAGCTCCCTATCGTCTGAAGCCAAAAGAACGAGAAGAGATACTTGCATAGTTGACAATATTGAAGTTCCCACATCGCTATGCGACAAATATAAAATGGGCAGTTAACCTCGAAATGGGTAAACTAATTGGGTTGAAGAGTCACGATTACCATATTTTAATGGAAAGAATCTTGCCGGTAATGTTTCTGGATTTTTCTGTACCGGGCTATGGGAGATACTGGCGGAACTTAGTTACTTTTATCGATAGATATGTGTAAAGGAAATCTCAAAGAAACCGATGAAGAAGCTTGAGAAAGAAAATGTTGTCCTTGCTTACAAGATGGAAAAATAGTTTCCACCTGGATTTATGAATTGTATGCAACATTTGCTTGTGCATCTCCCTTGGGAAGCTTTGGTAGGAGGACCTGCACAGTTTAGGTGGATGTATAGTCAGGAAAGAGAGTTGAAAAAATTTAAAGCGATAGTGTGGAACAAGGCCAGGGTACAAGGCCAGAGGTATTTCTCACGCAAAAACGACATCAATGCTCACACGACGCGGTGCCAATTCGAACAGCAAGCCCCGGTAACCGAGCTTAGTGCTTTCCAGTGGCAGGGTAAAGGGGTCGTAGCTTCTACCTCACATCTTGTAGATACGTCAAAGCGCAAAAAAATCCTTGCTTTTCTTGTACAACAATGTGGAGGAACTTCATCCATATTTTGAAATCTTTGAGAACACGTATCGGGTATCTTCTCAACTACTCACATTGAAGGAATTGGATGACCCACGCTTAAATGGGGTGTCCGACGATCCTTCCTTTGTTCAGTGGTTCCATGAACATGTAACTATCTCCATACCCGTTTTCTTGAACTTCTATTCCATATATTTTGAATAATTTAACAATACCAATTTTCTTGCACATGCATGTAGTGTGAAACCTGATGTTGAAGTCTCCGAGGATTTGGTACAAATATCACATGGTCAATTGATCGCAAAGAAATTCGATCATTATGATATCAATGGGTACCGTTTTCAAATGAATAAACTTGCATATAATGCTAATAATGAACTATTTGACTATTATGGTATTGTTGAAGATATAACTGAGTAAACGTTTGGAGGTCGTAAACCTTTAAGGTTTGTGACCTTTGATTGTATATGGTTTGATCCTCGAGCTGGGACGCGAGTCGACGAGTTTGGAGTTATCGAGATAAAGCACGCATCACGATACAAAGGTAATGAGTACAACAATATTGTGCTTGCCCATCAAGTGAATAAGGTGTACTACTTAAGTTATCTCACCCAAGCTTGAAGGCTTGGTGGGATGTCTACAAAGTTAATCCATAAGTCCACCTTGAGCGGTATGATAACTACAACATAAGCGTCACAAATGATGATCTTTGGGTTGTCTATCAAGAAGACGGTGACCAAAGAAACAATGATGATATTGTATCTGAAGGGACAATCCTTGATGAATTAGTTTCTCAACCCGTCGAACCCGTAGAGTTAATGGACGAAGAACTAGGTCCTTCAAATGCAAAACGACAAAAGTCAAAAAGACTTCTTCAAAGACTCATTTAATGCACGTGTTAGGGAAGATGATTCTGATGCTGATGATATTTATTACTACACTTTGTGTATGTTTATTACTATAATTTATGTCATCATCTATTTTAAATTTATTTTATAATTGAATGGTATATACTAACTGTTTGTGTGGAAATTGTGCAGATGTTCAGGGGGCTTGGTAAGGGGAAAGGGAAGAAAAAGGGTCAAAGCTCCTACAAGTCCATTCGATCTAGTTCGAGTACGGAGGCTGATCCTACTGTTGACGTTGTTGAGGGGCCTTCGTCTTCCGAAGGTCCTCAAAAACACGGACTAACCATTGGTCATCAGTATATATTGTCAAGCATTGTAGGAGCTTTGGAATCAGACTACCTTCAGTGTAGAATGATGGAAGAGTATCGAAGGTGGTGCAAGGAAAAGGTGTCACCACGAACACCAAAGGCAGAAGTCAATGTTATCCCTGTACCATTTGTAAATCTTGTGTGCAAATTTTAATGGCATAAGTGTAATTTCGTATGAAGCTGTATGATTCCGTATAAATAGATGAACAGTGCCCCGCATAAAATACTTTTTGGCGGATTGGGCGATCATTGTGTAATTCTCTCGACAACACCTTCATTGTAATTCTCTCTGAAGAACCAGAGGTACAATTGTAAAGTTAATTTACAAACAAGGGAACATGTTATTGATATATTTTAATTGAGTTCTCATGTTTAAATCCTCTTATACTCCTTGTATATTCATTTATTTATGTTGGTAAACCATGATTTATTCACCCAACAATTAAGCTTCGTCTCCGAAGGAATCATCTCGAAGGGATGACTTCTTCGTGACGAAGGTTGTCTATCTTTTTAATATTATGTAGTCTTGTTTTTGGTTGTGTATAGCAATCGAGAACGAGTGACCAACATTGGCACCCACCTCCGATGAACTCCACGACCACCTTCGTCATGTCGCTGAAGAAGACAACGACACCATGGGTTGTCCTTGCTCCCCTAGACATCAATCAAGACGGAGTCCTTCTAAGCGAGGCTCAAAGCCAGAAGAGTAAGGCCACCAGCCCAACTCCACGAGATGAAGAGCTAGATCAAGAGATCAGCAACATGGAGGCCATACATCAACATGTGGAAAAGAGAAGGGAGAAAATGCTTCGGATGGCTGAGCTGCAAAAGAAGATTGACGAAGCAGCCAAGGAGATGCGACATATCGCACATGATACTGAGCAAGCACATAGACCACAAGAAAGAGACCTTCGCCAGGAGGGCCCTAACCACGATGATGTGTGGTATGATGATTTTCATCATGACAGCATTGCTTTTGATGAAGCTTCTCCTCTAGCTACAGAGCTGCATGCTGTCCCATGGCCAGCTTCATATAAGCCACCACATCTTCCCATGTACGATGGCCATTCAGACCTGAAGCAATTTTTGATGAGCTACAAAGCGACCATACCATCTTATGGTGGCAACACGGTTGTCATGGCAAAATCCTTCGTCATGGCGGTGAGGAGTGTTGCTCAAACCTGGTACTCCTCTCTCAGGCCAGGAACAATTACATCATGGTAGAAACTAAAAGATATGCTAGTCACTAGCTTTCAAGGATTTCAGACGAAGCCAGTAACTACTCAAGCTTTGTTTCAATGCACACATGATCATGAAGAATATTTGTAGGCATATGTCCAAAAGTTCTTGCGCCTCAGAGCCTAGGCACCAACGATATCAAATGAAATCGTCATTGAAGCAATTATCAAGGGACTTTGCTAAGGTCCAACGACACAATATTTTGCTAGGAAACCTCCTCAAACCTTGGAGAAGCTTGTCCAAAAAATGGATTAGTATATCAGAGCTGATATTGATTTTTGATAAAGATGGGAGGAAGCCTACAGGTACTCTGAGATGACCAGGGGCTTCGGGGGAAGGCTTCATCCAAGGCATGTCAGAACAATTCACAACCCTAGTCAAAGCAAAGACAAAAGCAATTACAATCAAGGGCAACAACACAGCTCCCAGTCAACAGGGACGCAATAGAACTCCTTCAGACCGCCAACCCCAAGAGGTAGAGGAGGACGAAGCTTAGGAGGGAGATACAACTCCCAACCATGAAAACTGTTTTGCCTATTCTACGGAGAGGACAAGGGACATACAACAAGGACTTGTCAAGTCACGATACAAAAACAGAAGGAGATAGCTAAGGCCGAAGCACGCCAGAACCAGCCGAAGCAAGTTCTCCACACTTCTTCATGCTACTCTCCATACATCATAGAGTATGTGTGTAACCAACAGCCATTTTCATAACCTACAGCTTTGGTTGCTTCGGCAAGTCACTCTCCAGCTAGGTGGGTTCTACCCCAGCCACCTGGACCAGTACCAACTTCATCTCATAATCAGCAGCCTCATGGGTAGTGTCAAGTTCATCAGCAGTGTGATGTAAGAGAAGAGTCCGAAGCTCGAACAATTAACAACATTGTTCTAGAATCCAGGCATATTTACTGAAGCAATAGAGGGGCTAAATCAAGAACTTAATACACATTTATTGTAATTTTTTTCTTTTGCTGTACTTTCTTGCCTTAAAAACAATTTGAGAAGGCACAACCTTCAACACTTTGTAATAAATCTTCGGTTACACCATCGAGTGTAACAACAAAGCAGAAGAAGCTCCAAAGTTGTTTCTAAGGGGATGCAGAGCTAAAATGCCACCTAGCAAAGGTGAAGAAGCTCCAATGTCGTTTCTAAGGGGATGCAGAGCTAGAATGCCACATAGTATAGGTGAAGAAGCTCCAAATTCGTTCCTAAGGGGATGCAGAGCTAGAATACCACCTAGTAAAGGTGAAGAGACTCTAAAGTCGTTCCTAAGGAGATGCATAGTCTTATTATAATATGTTTTACATCATCATTTTTACCTAAGCATTTTTGCATGATATCATTGCATCATTTGGCATCATACCATCATACATCATCTTGCATCATCCATGAAGTGAAAAGAAGGGGAATGGTTCCTTCGTCTACAGATGCGACTCAGCTACAAAGCTAAATTTGGGATTTTTTGAGAAATTATGGATTAAAAGCAGGGGATAAATAAAAGGAAAATATGCTACAATTGTCGTCATCAATAACATGCAGAAAGGTACAATGCCTTGGCTTCGGTGATAGACATTTACAACATTTCGAGACCTTCGGATAAGAAGGGGATTTTCTTTACGAAGCGTGAAAAGAAGGAAAGGTGTTTTTTCGCCCTCGGCTCAAAAGCGATACATACTATTATTTAACGTTGCATAAAGAAATATAGCACACGATGCAAATGAACACAACATACAATTGTCTTTACATAAAGTAAGATGCTTTAGAATGTATTTACATAATTTCCACATACAAAATTTGAAGTTTTTTACAATAATTCAATCTTCTTCTTTCAAAACTTTTTTAACAACTTCGTTTAACAAAGTATTAACAGCTTCGTCTATTGCTGCGTTGACCACCTTGAATTCATCAAGGATTCCCCGCAGTGCTGGATCAGCGTCAGGATCATATGGTTCCGGGGGCAGAAAGTTCAGCTACATAAAAATGTAGTTTTGTTAAATACAAAGCTAAAACATTTACGAAGTTATAGCGTAACAGAAACATACCTATATGCCTTTCTCGTTCTGTAGCTTTTTCAGCTCTCCTCGCCTCTTCTGAAGCTCGATGGGTCTATTCTTCATTTTGTCTTGGTAGCTTCATCCGCTATCTCCCTTCCATCGCTCATCTAGACTTTAGAGTAAAATTTCTCACCAAGGGCGATAGCTTCAGCTAAAGGTTCTTTTATGTCATCCACAGAATCTAAAAATTCTGGCTGAATTACAGCCTTCGTGTGTTCACAACCAGCTTTTTCAAGCAACAACACGGCCCCTCAGGCACCCACATAGGCACAGAAATCCCCTCTGCTAGTGAGGACTTCGTCAAAGGCTTCAACTTCAACTTCAATCCATTTAACCAGGCCTTTAGGATCACTGCGAATAAAATTTTGTTCAACTGAGAACGCGCCAACTTTAGCAAATGTGCTTTTCAACTTATTGCAACATTCCATGCAAACATTAAAACATTCTTTCTTTCATTGACGAAGTTCATCAATATTTCTTTGAACTCTGATCCGCTCAGTATCAGATATTTCCGTTTCTCTTTTTCAACTTCAAATTCTCGTTAACTTGGTCAAATTTCTTTTCTAGTCTTAACAATTCAGACTTATGGTGCTCCACTTGAGCGGATAAAGCATATTAGAAGTCCGCTATGTGTTTTGCGTCAGCTTCTTTCTCTTTTTCAAGCTTCAAGATTTTTTGGTCCGCCTTACAGAATGCGACCAAACCAGCCTGACTTTTCTTTAGCTTTTCGATTAAAGAAAGTAAAATCTTATCTTTCTCAACAGCCTGATGTCGTAGATCTATAACTTCCGAGCGTAGATTACCGAAGGCTATCTGAGTACTCTCATCCTCGGCATCCTTTTGCGCTTTTAAAGCTTTACTCAAAATGAGTCCCTGGTAGCAGCAAAGCAAAATGATAAAATAACACGATAAGCAAAAATATTCCACTGATCAGTAAAATAAAGGAAAAAGCATAAACAAACCTTCAAGTTATTATATGCTAGACAATCTGCGAGATGATCCTTTGGCATAGCAGATAGCCCAAGCTCAAGCTTAGGATAACCCATGTTATCCATGATTTCTCGACAAACATCAATTTCTTTGTTATCCAGGAGACAATATAGATAATCGTCTTCATTATTGCCCCCATATACTAAAGAGCCTCGAGGATACCTTAGATCTTTAGCATATGATGTACTTCGGCAATTTGTTCCTTCGTTAGTTGTTTCCTCGAAGCATGGCGAATAATATAGTCAAGATTCTCAAGTGGTGCCATTTTAGGTGTTGGCGTTGCCACCTCCTCTAGCAGGCTCTCAGATTTTTCTTTTGACTGAGCAGGCTCCGAAGGTCCAGCCTTGCCCAAGTCGGAAGAGGTATCTAAGATACCAATCATCCCTTCATCAGCCTTGCCCTTGGAAACCTTCGGTAGAGCAGGGGTCACTGCCTTCGAAGGCCTCAAAACAGCGTCTAGCATATTTGCCATTATTTTTTCTCTTTTAGGAGTTCCCGTTGGGACAAGTGTTGTCTTTGTTTGTTCTTGTACCTCAGCAGATCTGGGATCTTCAGCAGATCTGGCATCTTCGGCTCCATGACAGACAAATCAGTAGATGATTTCTTGATTTCATCCTGCCCCTATTAAAAATTCAAAGGATTCAAAGAGAATGCTGATAGGACAGTTTAAAGTAAAAGCTAAAAAAATTGTTACCTTTGAGGGTAAATCACTCGCGATCTTAGTAACTGGCAAGGCATGCAACTCTGCTGCTCTCTTCGAATAATATGTTTTGACCAGTAAGTCAGAACCTTTACTTTCTTCTGCTTCGACGCAGCAGAAGAAGCTTTTAATGCACTCTTAATTTTAGCCCCCTCTTCCGAGCAGGGAAGCACTAATCATGGTAAATAAATCTAATAGCATCCAAAACCCTGTTTAATCTCATCTTTCCTCGAGCACCAAAGGTAGAATTTATAGCTTCGTCTTCAGCTTTGGTGTAGGCCCCTAACAGTTCATCACTTGTTGCTTCGATGGCATCAAACCAGTCATCATCAGGCTCACCAAATTGATTTCTGTACCAATAAGAATACTTCAAATGAACTAAACTGCTTTTTCCAGCAGTCTGACTTGTATCAGCCCCAGCATCCTTTGACATTTCCCACTCGACAGCTAGGCGCCATACCTTGAAAGGTATGTGCTCTTGCACTAAGTCTCTAGTGCCGATGTAGCTGCACACATCGTTGAACGCTGCTAAGCAGGCTTGATATTTTTCTGTATTCAGAATAGTTGGTCTCTTTAACCTGAAGTTGGATCGAATGGGCCACTAGATCACATCCTTTAAATCGTTCCTCTGACTCAGGTCATTCTTCACATAAAACCATTGCTTCATCCATGAACCCAGCCATTTCTTCTAGAAAGTTGGCACAGGGTATCAGACATCTGATTGGTACACGAAGGTGTAGCATCCAAAGTTGTTGTGATATTGTTCTTTTTCAGTGGCCTTCGTCTGATAGGACAATTCATGAATATTACAAAAACAATCGACATCTGGTTCTAGCCCTGTTGGGGGCCTTCCTCTTCCGAAGGTACTAAAAAACGTGACTGACCATATGTTTTCAGTATGACATGGATTGTTATAGGTGGCTTCGGCTTTGGGACGAAGGTTTTCTTTTATAATAAGGTGAAGATGTAGCCCGAAGGTGATAAGAATGGACGACGAAGCTATAGCCGAAGAGCTTCGGTTTTGGTGTGATGACGAATACCAAGTATGATGATGACTGAAAAGGGACAAAGACTACTCAGTTCTTAATGTTTTGTGTTATGGTAATAGATAAATGTCAGGGACATGAATGTAATTTTATCTAGGCTACGTCCTATGCCTATAAATAGATAACAGTAGCACTGTACTGTTCACGCTGAATTGTAATCACTCTCCCACATCTTCACCTTCGAGCAACCCGAAGGTATCAATGTAATATTAATCCTTTTAATATTCATATGTACTTTATGGAAAACAAATATGGATGAAATAATAAGAAGCACCTACTATCTTCATCCTTTCGCATTCTTATCTTTATATTAAATGATGAAGGTATGTCCTTCTTGACCTTTGTCTGATGAGCATTATTCCCATGTGGAGATACTACTTCGGAAGACGAAGGTCTGTAATAATTAACAATTGTGTTGCCTTGTTATTGATCTATAACGTTCAAGAACAAGTGACCGACATTGGCACCCACCTCCAGTGAACTCAAACGACCACCTTCGGCAAGCATCCACCTTTGTCATGCCACCGAAGGAGACAACAGCGCCAGGGGCTACCCTGCAGCCACTCGACACAAATCAGGACACCCCCCCGTGAGAAGCTAGGAGCCAGAAGAGAAAGGCCACTAGCCCAACACTTCACGAGGAGGAACTAGACCAGGAGATCAGGGATCTAGAAGCGATTCACTAGCAAGTATAGAGGAAGAAGGAAAAATGCTTCAGCTGGCCGACCTTCAAAAGAAGATTGACGAAGCAGCTGAGGAAATGCGTCATCTCACTCAGGATGACCAAGACCGAAGGCCCCAACACAGGGAGCTTCGTCAAGAGAGCCCAATCAATGAAGATGAATGGTACGACGATTTTCACCATGGTAACTTTGCTTTCGATGGTGCTTCTCCTTTGGCAGCAGAGTTGCAGGCTATCCCGTGGCCACTATGCTACAAGCCACCTTAGCTCCCCATGTATGATGGACATTTAGATCTAAAGCAGTTCCTGATGAGCTACGAGGCAACAATATCCTCGTATGGGGCAATACCGCCGTCATGGTGGTTAGAAGTGTGGCTCAGATATGGTATTCCTCTCTTCGGCCAGGGACAATTACGTTGTGGCAGAAGCTGAAGGACATGCTAGTCACTAGCTTCCAGGGCTTCTAGACGAAGCCAGTCACTGCTTAGGCCCTGTTCCAATGCACGCAGGACCATGAAGAGTACCTGCAGGCGTACGTCCGAAGGTTCTTGCGATTGAGAGCTCAAGCGCCTACAGTGCCCAATGAGATTGTCATTGAGGTCATGATCAAGGGGCTTCGACCAGGACCCATAGCTCAATATTTTGCAAGGAAACCACCACAGACTTTGGAGAAACTTCTCCAGAAGATGGATGAATACATCCGAGCTGACAATGATTTTCGCCAAAGAAGGGAGGAAGCATATAGGTATTTTGAGATGACTAGGGGCTTCGGAGGAAGACTCCACCCTAGGCACGTCAGAACAATCCATAATCTCAATGCCAACGATGACAGGGCCAATAATGCTCAGAGCAGCCAGCACAGCTCCCAGTCTTTGGGCATGCAACAAACTTCCTACAAGCCACCAGCCCCGAGAGGCAGAGGGGGGAGAAGCTTCGGTAGAGGAAGGTATGGTAATCATCCCAGGAAGTTGTTCTGCCTATTCTATGGTGAAGACAAGGGGCACACCACAAGGACCAGAAGTAGAAGGAAATCGCTGAAGCCGAAGCACGGTAGAATCAGCCGAAATAGGTCCTCCATACTGCTTCGTGCTACTCTCTGTATATCCCGGAGTACATAGGCAATCAACAGCCTAGGGCTTCTATTGCTTCGGCAAGTCATTCTCAAGCTTCCTGGGCTCAGTTGCCACCACCACCACCACTGGTGCCTACCCCGAGTCACAATCAACAGCCAGAAGAGCATCGGCAGATTCAGCAACAGCGTGACCTTCGAGAGGAGTACGAAGCTCGCACAGTCAACAGCACTGTGCCCGAGTCAAGGCACATCTACTGAAGGTGGCACAACGCTTCTGCAAAAGAGTGTTTTAGTTCAATGTTGTCGGCGTTTCGACCTCGGGGGGTCCCTGGACCGACGAGTAAATTGTCGCTGCGTGTCCCAGCCCAGATGGGTCGGCGCGAGACAGAACACAAGGGGGAAGAACAATAAGGGGAACCGTGGCTCGTGTTGTCCTGCGCCCAGGGCGGATGCGCTTGCAGTAGGGTGTTACAAGTGTTCGCAAGGGAGAGAGAGAGAGAGCCTGCTCGTCAGCCCGTCCTCCCACGCGGCCACACTTTTTTGTACGAGGGCCCTGGACCTTCCTTTTATAAACGTAAGGAGAGGACCAAGGTGTACAATGGGGGGTGTAGCAGTGTGCTAACGTGTCCGGCAGAGGGGAGCCAGAGTCCTATGTACATGCCGACGTGGCTGTCGGAGAGGTGTTGGTGCCCTGTTCATGTGATGTCGTGGCCGTCGGAGGAGCGCTTAAACCCTGTAGAAGCACAGCTGTCGGGGCTGTCGGGACCTTGCTGACATCTCCTTGCTTCCGTAGGGGGCTGAGAACCGCCGTCGTCATGGAGCACGCGGGGTGTCATCATTACTTGTTTTACCGGGGCGAGCCAGATGGGACGTCGGTCTTGTTCCCCGTAGCCTGAGCTAGCTAGGGGTAGGGTAATGATGTACCCCCCTGCGACGTGGTCGGCCCGAGCCCAAGGTCGGGCGAGGCGGAGGCTCCTCCGAGGTCGAGGCTGAGTCCGAGCCCTAGGGTCGGGCGAGGCGGAGACCGTCTTCCGGGGTCGAGGTTGAGTCTGAGCCCTGGGGTCGGGCGAGGCGGAGACCGTCGTCCGAGGTCGAGGTTGAGTCCGAGCCCTGGGGTCGGGCAAGGCGGAGACCGTCTTCCGGGGTCGAGGTTGAGTCCGAGCCCTAGGGTCGGTCGAGGCGAAGACCGTCATCCGAGGTCGAGGTTGAGTCCGAGCCCTGGGGTCGGGCGAGGCGGAGACCGTCTTCCGGGGTCAAGGTTGAGTCCGAGCCCAGGGGTCAGGCGAGGCGGAGATCGTCGTCCGAGGTCGAGGTTGAGTTCGAGCCCTGGGGTCGGGCGAGGCGGAGACCCCTTCCGGGGTCGAGGTTGAGTCCGAGCCCTGGGGTCGGGCGAGGCGGAGCTTCCTATGGCGCCCGAGGCTGGACTTGGCTACTGTCAGCCTCACCCTGGCGGGTGGCACAACAGTCGGAGCAGTGTAGGCGGCGCTGTTTTCCTGTCAGGTTAGTCAGTGGAGGGGCGAAGTGACTGCGGTCACTTCGGCCTTGTCGATTGAGGAGCGCGCGTCAGGATAAGGTGTCAGGCGATCCTTGCATTGAATGCTCCTGTGATGCAGTCGGTTGGCGTGGCGATCTGGCCAAGGTTGCTTCACTACGAAGCCTGCCCGAGCTGGGCCTCGGGCGAGTCGAAGGTGCGCCCGGTACTTGAGGATGCCCTCGGGCGAGGCGTGAATCTGCCTTGGTCTACTGTTCCTGCCCGAGGCTGGGCTCGGGCGAGGCGAGATCGTGTCCCTTGAGTGGACGGAGCCTTTGACCTGAATTGCGCCCATCAGGCCTTTGCAGCTTTGTGCTGATGGTGTTTACCAGCCGAGTTTTAGGAGTCTTGGGGGTACCCCTAATTATGGTCCCCGACAGTAGCCCCCGAGCCTCGAAGGGAGTGTTGGCACTCGCTTGGAGGCTTTGTCGCATTTTTTTGCAAGGGGACCGGCCTTTCTCGGTTGCATTTTGTTCCAGTGGGTGCGCGCGAGCGCACCCCGCCGGGTGTAGCCCTCGAGGCCTCGGAGGAGTGGTTTGACTCCTTCGAGGTCTTAATGCCTTTCGTGATGCCTCGGCCGGTCTGGTTGTTCCCTCATGCGAACTGGTCGTTGCCCGGGTGCATGGTCAGGTTCCGAGTTCTCGGGCTGGTATGTTGACGCTGTTAACGGTTTGGCCAAAGCCGGGTTCGCGAGAGCAGCCCCCGAGCCTCTGCATAGGGCGAGAGGACGGTCAG
Organism: Zea luxurians; assembly: GCA_029449295.1. Classification (NCBI taxonomy): domain Eukaryota; kingdom Viridiplantae; phylum Streptophyta; class Magnoliopsida; order Poales; family Poaceae; genus Zea; species Zea luxurians. The sequence goes on along the minus strand of JAOPSE010000034.1, from coordinate 19,097,898 downwards.
GGACTAACTCGGCTTTTTTCATACGCCCCTTCGTCGCCTTTCCGCAAGGAGGAGTGGGGGGAAGCGCCATGTTGCCCTCGGAGGGCGCCGAACATGGTGTCTCCAATGAGTTGCTAACGGGTGATCCGAGTGGACGCCCGTGCCCCGTTCGATAAGGGTTGGCTAGTGGCCCAGAGGCGCGCTCCAGAAGTACCTGCAGGTGATTTGCCGGACCCGGTCCCGTTTGATAGGGTCCGAGGGCTCGATGCCTCCCTCCGATGGGATTCCGTTACAGAATCGCTTCTGCTGGTCTCGGAAATGTCCTAGGGTACCTCGGGAGCGTAGCCTGAGCCTTGGTTATGTATCGAACGTACCCAGAGCCATCCCTCACTCTGCATGCTCTAGGGTGACTGTCGAACCCTTCGGGGGGCCAGCCTACGAACCCCTGATCAGTAGTGGGCGCGGAGCCCGAGTGGCCTGAGGCGGCTGTCGAACCCTTCCGAGGGGCCAGCCTTCGAACCTCTGACCAGTAGTGGGCGTGGAGCCCGAGTGCTCTGAGGCGGCTATCGAACCCTTCCGAGGGGCTAGCCTTCGAACCTCTGATCAGTAGGAGGGCTCGGGGCCCGCTTCCTTCGCGGAGAAGGATCCCTTTCGGAGTATCCCCTTTCCCGGTCCCTGTAGCAAGAGAGAGAAAGGGGAAAGAGGAAAAGGATACGAAATTGAATGACGTGGCACACCTTTTTTTTGACGCGGTCATTATGGCGGAGGTGAAGCGTCGCCTGCTTCGCCTGCCAAAGGTATCGCCTGCCCTGCCGCGAAGTTAATGCGACGGGTCGAGTGGTTCGTGGGGCAGCCGTTGTGCATGCGCGAGCCGTTCGAGGAACAGAACACGGGCGTGTCGTCTTCACGCCGTAGGAGAGGGCCCTCCTGCTGCTCCAGGAGGGGACGTGAGCCTGCAGACGATTTGACCGCCGCTTCCGCTCGCCTGCTGCCGCCATTACTATCGGCCCACTTCTGGCCATGTCGACCGTCGCGCCTTCTCCCGCGGTTGACTGACCCGTGACCGGCGTGTTTGGCTGGCACTGCTGGTCCACGCGCAGGGTTGCCTCAAATTGCGGCACCGGTTCCGTAGTCGAGAAGGCGCGGCGCTGGCGCAAGCTGCGCTGCAGTTTTTTGCACGTAGTAACCGGCGTGCCGGTTACATGACATGTGGGCCTGGGACTCCATGCTGGACGCGTCGAAGTCGAAAGGGTGCATCTCCATGGCGCGGTTGCATGCTGCCTGCATGGCGGTTCTTTCACCCGCTGGTTTAGGCGAAGACGGAGGAATGCTTGTAACCGCTGGGCGGTACACGCTCCGCGCGCGGCGGTTTGGCTTCTTCTGTCCTAGGCCAGCTTGCATGTCGTGTGGGACCCAACCCCCCGTGTCGTAGGGGGAGGATCTTTGAGCGCGTTGGTGAAGACTTAGCCCGCGACGCCTGAGGACGCGAGTGGGGTGAGTTGCCTTTAAAAAGGGAAAGGCCCCCTGGGTGGCAGTCACGCCTCCGCATTCTCTTCATGCATTGCGCCCTTTCACCTTCCGAGCCCCCAGATGGGGTGCCCCAGCATCGCCTTGCTCTTGCTGCTGTTGGAGGAGCACGATCTCGTGGAGATCGGTACCTTTTAGCCATCGTTCGGCTTCAAGGATTTTCGTCGTGCAGCCCGGCTGCATTCCCCCACGAATGGGCAGTTTGGTGGGGAGAAGCGAGCCGGGCTGCGGCCTCCGCCCCGCCCTCAGCTTCAAGGATTTTCGTTATCTGGGCTGAGGCGGAGGAGCACACCGAGTGGGGGGTTGCCTCCGCATGGGCTGGCGTCCCGCTTCTTCCTTCCGCATCTAGGGGTGGAAACCATCCTCTAGCTCCACGGAGGAGGCGTCCTCCAGCCATGCCGGGGAAGGCGAACTGCTGCTGCCCAACCAGGGTGCAACATTTCGTCCTCTGTCCGGGCGATGGTGGCCAGCCGCACCAGGGGGTCTCACAACACGTCGTACGCCGCGAGGGCGGTACCCGTGTTCTGGGACGGTCCCATTCTTGTTTTCATGGCGAGGACGGGAGTGAGGACCTACCAGTGCGCTTTGGGGCGGCCGGCGCTCGCTGGTGCGGTGTTGGTGGGCAGGTGGAGAAGTCCTCGTCGTCGACGAGATTGTCGGCGCCATCTGCGCTCCGGGCCTCCGGCTCTTTGGCTTTGATAGCTTGTCCTCGCCCCTTGAGTGGGGACGTGGGCGAGGGCCTTATCGCAGCAGCGTCTGCCCTGAGGTCATCACTGCTGCTGTTTGGCCACCCGGAGCGGAGGTCATTGTCGCTGCTGCAGGAGTGGGCGGCGGCGAGCCACCTGGAAGTTGTCGTCCCACAGGCCCTCCGATGTGGAGGTTGTTCATACCCGCGGGAGTGGAACCGGAGTTCCGTTTGTAATGGCATCTTGAGTGTCGGCGTATGTTCATTGCGGCTGTCGGGGCCTGAACATCTATGTACTTGGGCGTAAAGCCGTGTTTCTTCCCCATTTCGAGCACCAGGTCTCGCCCGTCGGCTAGATGAACCGCTTAACCAAGTGTGAGTTGCCCTGCGCGGAAGGTGACGAGTGAGGTATCCGTATCCCGGAGGCGTAGGAGTCCCTCGGCTCGGTCGGCCTTGCCACTCAAGGCTTCTCTTGCCCAGTTAAAGAAAACCCTCGGCTGCTCTGCGATGAGTCGGAGCCGGAGGCAGCGGTGTCAGCATGGACAGAGGCGGAGTTGGCTCGAAAAGGGGGCTTCGTCGGCCCAGGCCGAGGAGGTGTAGCAGCGGTGGCCGGAGCCTGGCCGGGTCGTCCACTGGCGGGACCAACCCCGGAGTCGAGCTGCCGAGGGCACGAGCCGGGCTGGTGTCCTCGGGGGACAGCTGGCTGAGGCCAAGGAGCGGCCGGACAAGCCAGCTGCTTGGGCCGAGTTCCTGGAGGAGACCTTGGCGGCGATGGCCCAGGCGTGGTGCTGACATCTTCCTTCGAAGTGGAGATCCTTCGCCGATGTTGCCGTCCGAGGCCGGGTCGGATTCCGCCGAAGGTGGAGACGATGCCGAGGGTGCTGGTGCTCCCCCTATTGATGTCTGAACCTGTGGGAACAGTTTGTCTGTAGTGTGCGTATGTTTTTTGCGGCTGCCGAGGCCCAACCATGTCATTGTCGTGTTATAAAGCTGCGTTTCTTTTCCTCTTGTTTTGAGTATCAGGACTTGCTTGTCGGTAGCAGAATCGTTTATCCGAGCGAGAGTTACTTATCGCGGAAGGTGATGAGTGAGGTATCTGTATCCTAGAGGCATAGGAGTCCCTCGGCTCGGTCGACCTTCGCCGCTTACGTGTACTCTTGCTCGTCCGCGGGATTCTATTATCGGTATAGTCGAGAAGGCACGAAAAATCGTTTCGACAGAAAAGTTTTCGAGCATTAAGACTTGTTCGGTTAGCAGGATCGCTTATCCGAGCGTGAGTTACTTATCGCAGAAGGTGATGAGTGTGGTATCCGTATCCCGGAGGCGTAGGAGTCCCTTGGCTCGGTCGGCCTTGCCGCTTACGTGTACTTCGTTGTTTTCAGGATCCCACTATCGACGTAGTCAAAAAGCGCGAAAGATGTTCTGGCCGAAAGACTATTTTCGAGGAAAATTTTGACGCAGAGGGGGTTCCCCCCTTCTAGCCCCCGAGGGAGGGTCGGGCTTTGCCGAGGCAAGGCTGACCCTTCCTTGATGGTTAGACTTTATTTGTGTATGTAAACGAGGTATATGAACGACTTGAAAACATCTTAAGGGTAGAAGCGACGTAGCTGTCGGATGTTCCAAGCGTTGATGTAGACCTCGCCTTGACTGTTGGCCAGCTTGTATGTTCCGGGCTTCAAAGTCTTGGCAATGATGAATGGCCCTTCCTAGGGAGGCGTGAGCTTGTGGCGCCCTCGGGCGTCTTGTCGTAGCCGAAGCACCAAGTCGCCCACCTGGAGGTCTCGGGACCGAACCCCTCGGGCGTGGTAGCGTCGCAGGGACTGCTGATACCGTGCCGAGTGTAGTAAGGCCATGTCCCGAGCCTCTTCCAGCTGGTCCAGTGAGTCTTCTCGGTTGGTCTGGTTGCTTCGGGCGTCGTATGCCCTCGTCCTCGGGGAGCCGTATTCTAAGTCTGTGGGTAAGATAGCCTCGGCCCCATAGACTAGAAAAAACGACGTGAAGCCCGTGGCTCGGCTTGGCGTCGTCCTCAGACTCCAGACCACCGAGGGGAGTTCCTTCATCCGTCGCCTGCCGAACTTGTTGAGGTCGTTGTAGATCCTCGGCTTGAGTCCCTGTAGAATCACGCCGTTGGCACGCTCTACCTGCCCATTCGTCATGGGGTGAGCTATGAAGGCCCAGTCCACCCGGATGTGGTGGTCCTTGCAGAATTCCAGGAACTTCCTGCCGGTGAACTGGGTGCCGTTGTCGGTGATGATGGAGTTCGGGACTCCAAAGTGATGGATGATGTTGGTGAAGAACGCCACCGCCTATTCGGACCTGATGCTGTTTAGGGGTCGGACCTCAATCCACTTGGAGAATTTGTCGATAGCGACCAGCAGGTGCGTGAAGCCCCCGGGTGCCTTCTGCAAGGGACCGACGAGGTCCAGACCCCACACAGCAAACGGCCAGGTGATGGGTATTGTTTGCAGAGCCTGAGCGGGTAGGTGGGTCTGCCTTGCGTCGAATTGACACCCTTGGCAGGTGCGTACAATCCTAGTGGCGTCGGCCACCGTGGTTGGCCAGTAGAAACCTTGTCGGAAGGCGTTTCCAACGAGGGCTCGAGGCGCTGCGTGGTGACCGCAAGCCCCCGAGTGTATTTCTTGCAATAACTCCTGCCCTTCGGCGATTGATATGCATCGCTGGAGGATGCCTGAGGGGCTGCGGTGGTAGAGCTCCTTTCCGTCACCCAGCAAGACGAACGACTTGGCGCGCCGCGCCAATCGCCGAGCCTCGGTTCCGTCGAGGGGTAGCTCTCCTCGGTGGAGATATTGTAGGTACGGGGTCTACCAGTTTCGATTAGGCGGGACCCCATTTCGCTCCTCCTCGACGGGCAGTGCCTCACCCTCGGCGACCGAGGGTGCCTCGGGCTGAGCCGAGGGTGCCTCGGGCAGGGCCGAGGCCTTCTCGGGCTCGGGCGTGTCGTCAGTCTTGACGGAGGGTTGATGTAGGTCTCAGGAGAAGACGTCCGGGGGGACCGTTGTCCGCCCCGAGGCTATTTTAGCCAGCTCGTCCGCAGTCTCGTTGCACCGTCGGGCGACGTGGTTGAGCTCGAGCCCATAGAACTTGTCTTCCAGTCGCTGAACCTCGTCGTAGTAGGCTTCCATCTTCGGGTCGCGGCAGTGGGAGTTCTTCATGACTTGGTCGATGACAAGCTGTGAGTCGCCACGAGCGTGGAGGCGCCAAACCCCTAGCTCGATGGCGATGCGCAGCCCGTTAACCAGAGCCTCGTACTTGGCCACGTTGTTGGACGCCGGGAAATGGAGGCGCAGCACGTGTGCTTCCCGAGGGGTGAGATGAAGAGCAGGCCCGCGCCCGCTCCTGTTTTCATTAGCGACCCTTCGAAAAACACGGTCCAGAGTTCTGGTTGGATCGGAGCTGCTGGAAGCTGGGTGTCGACCCATTCTGCCACGAAATCCGCCAAGACTTGGGATTTGATGGCCTTCCGAGGGGCGAACGAGATTGTCTCGCCCATGATGTCCACCGCCCACTTTGCAATCCTACCCGAGGCCTCTCGGCACTGGATGATCTCCCCCAGGGGGAAGGATGACACCACAGTCACCGGATGAGACTCGAAGTAGTGTCGCAACTTTCACCACGTCAGAATTACTGCGTACAGTAGCTTCTGAATTTGCGGGTAGCGGATTTTGGTCTCGGACAGTACCTCACTGATGAAGTAGACCGACCTCTGGATGAGCAATGCATGCCCTTCTTCTCGTCTCTCGACTACGATCGCGCGCTGACCACCTGAGTGGTTGCGGCTACGTAGATCAGGAGAGCTTCTCCAGCAGCGGGGGGCACCAGGATGGGCGCGCTTGTAAGGAGCGCCTTCAAGTTCCCGAGGGCTTCCTTGGCCTCAGGGGTCCAAGTGAAGCGCTCGGTCTTCCTTAAGAGGCGGTACAGGGGCAGGCCTCTTTCGCCGAGGCGCGAGATGAAGCGGCTCAGAGCCGCAAGGCATCCCATGACCCTCTGTACTCCTTTCAAGTCCTTGATAGGCCCCATGTTGGTGATGGCCGCGATTTTCTCCGAGTTGGCCTTGATGCCCCGCTCGGAGACGATGAACCCCAGGAGCATGCCTCGGGGGACTCTGAAGACACACTTCTCGGGATTGAGTTTTACGCCTTTCGCTTTGAGACACTTGAATGTCGTTTCAAGGTCGGAGAGGAGGTCGGAGGCTTTCCTCGTCTTGACTACGATGTCATCGACGTAAGCCTCGACCGTTCGGCCAATGTGCTGTCTGAACACGTGGTTCATGCACCTTTGGTATGTCACGCCTACATTCCTTAAACCGAATGGCATAGTAATATAGCAGTACATGCCAAAGGGTGTGATAAAAGAAGTCACGAGCTGGTCGGACTCTTTCATCCTGATTTGGTGATACCCTAAGTAGGCATCAAGGAATGACAGGGTTTCGCACCCAGCAGTGGAATCCATGATTTGATCGATGCGAGGCAGAGGGTAGGGAACCTTCGGACATGCTTTGTTTAGACCAGTGTAGTCCACACACATCCGCCATTTCCCACCTTTCTTTTTCACAAGCACAGGGTTGGCTAGCCATTCGGGATGGAATACCTCTTTGATGAACCCTGCAGCCATCAGCTTGTGGATCTCCTCGCCTATGGCTCTGCGCTTTTCTTCGTCGAATCGACGCAGAGGCTGCTTCACGGGTCGGGCTCCAGCTTGGATATCCAGTGAGTGCTCGGCGACATCCCTCGGTATGCCAGGCATGTCCGAGGGACTCCATGCAAAAACCTCGGCGTTTGTGCGGAGAAAGTCGACGAGCACTACTTCATGTTTGGGGTCGAGCTCGGAGCCGATCCGGACTTGCTTGGTGGCGTCGTTGCTGGGGTCAAGATGGACGGACTTAACCGCCTCTGCTGGCTCGAAGTTGCCGCCGTGGCGTTTCGCCTCTAGCACCTCCTTGGAGAGGCTCTCCAGGTCGGCGATGAGGGCCTCGAACTCGGCGAGGGCCTCAGCGTACTCCACACACTCCACGTCGCATTCGTACGCGTGTCGATATGTGAATCAGACAGTGATGACCCCGTTGGGGCTCGGCATCTTGAGCTTGAGGTAGGTGTAGTTGGGGACGTCCATGAACTTGGCGTAGCATGGTCTCCCCAGCACTGCATGGTAGGTTCCTCGGAACCCGACCACCTCGAACGTGAGGGTTTCCTTTTGGAAGTTGGAGGGAGTCCTGAAGCAGACGAGCAGATCGAGTTGCCCAAGGGGTTGGACGCGCTTCCCGGGGATGATCCCGTGAAAGGGCGCCGCACCGGCCCGGATCGTGGACAAATCGATCTGCAAGAGCCCGAGGGTCTCGGCGTAGATGATGTTGAGGCTGCTGCCTCCGTCCATGAGGACCTTGGTAAGCCTGACGTTGCCGATGACGGGATCAACAACGAGCGGGTACTTCCCCGGGCTCGGCACGCGGTCAGGGTGGTCGCCTTGGTCGAAGGTGATGGGCTTGTCGGACCAGTCTAGGTAGACTGGCGCCGCCACCTTCACCGAGCAGACCTCCCGGCGCTCCTGCTTTCGGTGCCGAGCCAAGGCGTTCGTCACCCGCCCACCGTAGATCATGAAGCAGTCATGGACCTCGGGGAACTCCTCTGCCTTGTGGTCTTCCTTCTTGTCGTTGTCGTGGGCTTTGCCACCTCCCGCCGGTGGCCCGGCCTTGTGGAAGTAGCGCCGAAGCATGACGCACTCCTCAAGGGTGTGCTTGACGGGACCTTGATGATAGGGGCACAACTCCTTGAGCATCTTGTCGAACAGGTTGGCCCCTCCGGGAGGCTTCCGGGGGTTCCTATGTTCGGCAGCGGCGACAAGATCTGCGTCGACGGCGTCGCGTTTCGTTTGCGACTTCTTCTTGCCCTTCTTCTTCGTGCTGCGCTGAGCGGACGCCTCGGGGATATCTTCCTACTGGTGTCCCTGAGGCAGCTTGTCCTTCCGGAAGATGGCCTCGACCGCCTCCTGGCCAGAGGCGAACTTGGTGGCGATGTCCATCAGCTCGCTCGCCCTGGTGGGAGTCTTGCGACCCAGCTTACTCACCAGGTCATGGCAAGTGGTGCCGGCGAGGAACGCGCCGATGACATCTGAGTCGGTGATGTTGGGCAGCTCGGTGCGCTGCTTCGAAAATCGCCGGATATAGTCCCGCAGGGATTCTCCCGGCTGCTGGCGGCAGCTTCGGAGACCCCAGGAGTTCCCAAGGCGCATGCATGTGCCCTGGAAGTTTCCGGTGAAGGCTTTGACCAGGTTGTCCCAGTTGGAGATCTGCGCAGGAGGCAGATGCTCGAGCCAGGCTCGGGTGGCGTCGGAGAGGAACAGGGGGAGGTTGCGGATGGTGAGGTTGTCATCGTCCATTCCACCCAGCTGGTAGGCTAGCCGGTAGTCCGCGAGCCACAGTTCCGGCCTTGTTTCCCCCGAGTACTTGGTGATGGTAGTCGGGGTCCGGAACCGGGTCGGGAACGGCGCCCGTCGTATGGCCCGGCTGAAAGCTTGCGGACCGGGTGGTTCGGGCGAGGGGCTCCGATCCTCCCCGCTGTCGTAGCGTCCCCCACGCCTGGGGTGGTAGCCTCGGCGCACCTTATCGTCGAGGTGGGCTTGACGGTCGCGGCGATGGTGCTCGTTGCCGAGGCGACCCGGGGCCACAGGCGCTGTGTCCCGCGTGCGCCCGGTGTGGACCGAGGCTTCCCGCATGAATCGGGAAGTCGCGGCGCGATGCTCCGGGGGGGTACCCCTGCCTTCGGGAGGCAGAGCTTTCGGCCCGTCGGACCGCGGCATCCTCCAGGAGATTCTTGAGTTCTCCCTGGATACCCCTTCCCTCGGTGGTGGATGGTTCTGGCATCGCTCGGAGTAGTATTGCTGCTGCAGCCAGGTTCTGGCCAACCCCACTGGAAGCCGAGGGCAGCCTTGCCCTGGCATCGTCATCGATGTGGTGTTGGACGTCCTGGGGCAGATGACGCGCTTCTCCGGCTGGTGCTTGGCCTGCCCACTCCTGCCCGATGTTCTGCCGGAGCTGCACAAGTTGTCCTGCTTCCTTGTCGAGCCTGGCCTACATCTCGCGGATTTGCTCGAGCTGTGCGTCCTGACCCCCCGTAGGGACTGGGACCACAGCTAGCTCCCGAAGGATGTCAATGTGAGGCACAGGCCTAGGGGGATCGTTGTCCTCCGGCATACCAAGGTGGTTGCCTTCGTCGAGACCCCCTAGATCGACGTGAAAACATTCGCGACTTGGGCCACAGTCCTCGTCGCCGAGGCTGCGGCTATCATCGGAGCAATCGGAGAGGCTGTAGTCACATGCGGTCATGAAGTCCCGCAAGGCACTAGGGTTCCCGAGCCCGGAGAAATCCCAACCATAGTCTGGCTCGTCATCTTCCTCGAAACCCGGGGGCCCGTAGGTCGAGACGGCTGTCAATCGGTCCCAGGTTGACCACATATGATACCCCGGAAGGTTCGGATATGCCTTTACGAAAGCGTCCACCGAAGCGGGGTCGCTTGGTGGGTCGAAGCTGAATTTAAAAGGCAAAGGGTGGAAAACAGACGGTACCTCTTGATCGACGGATGGTGACGGAGTCGCGTCGGAGATGGACTGCACCGTTATCTCAGGTACGAGGCTAACGCCCAACAGGTCCTTCGCGAGCGTGCTGGCGTCATCCGTCCGCTTAGGGTTGGCATGTTGCGGGGAAACGACGCCCGTCTTCGTCTCAGACGCGAGGTCGATGCCTGACGTGTCCCCCGCTGGGGCACCGGCGTCGTCGACTCGCACGACAGCCGACGAGGTGCCGCCTCCTGCTTGGCCATGGTTGCCCCGCCTCCTCCTCCGTCGACGGGGAAGGTGACGGGACAGACTCAGATGCTGTTCTTCCGCCACACGGGGAAGACATCGTCGATTCCGCCGCCGGCGGGCGGGCTGACGACCGCCATTGTCGTTGTCGTGCGGCGAAGGAAGGAGTACCATGTCGTAGCTGCCGTCGAGGGACATGAACTCGAGACTCCCGAAACAGAGCAGCGTCCCGGGCTGGAGAGGTTGCTGGAGACTACCCATCTGGAGCTTGACGGGAAGCTGTTCATCAACACGCAGCAGGCCCCTACCTGGCGCGCCAACTGTCGGCGTTTCGACCCCGGGGGGTCCCTGGACCGACGAGTAAATTGTCGCTATGTGTCCCAGCCCAGATGGGTCGGCGCGAGACAGAACACAAGGGGGAAGAACAATAAGGGGAACTGCGACTCGTGTTGTCCTGCGCCCAGGGCGGATGCGCTTGCAGTAGGGGGTTACAAGCGTTCGCGAGGGAGAGAGAGAGAGAGATTGCTCGTCAGCCCGTCCTCCTGCGCGGCCACACTTTTTTTGTACGAGGGCCCTGGACCTTCCTTTTATAGACGTAAGGAGAGGACCCAGGTGTACAATGGGGGGTGTAGCAGTGTGCTAACGTGTCCGGCATAGGGGAGCCAGAGTCCTATGTACATGCCGATGTGGCTGTCGGAGAGGTGTTGGTGCCCTGTTCATGTGATGTCGTGGCCATAAGAGGAGCGCTTAAACCCTGTAGAAGCACAGCTGTCGGGGGCTATCGGGACCTTGCTGACGTCTCCTTGCTTCCATAGGGGGCTGAGAACCGCCGTCGTCATGGAGCACGTGGGGTGTCATCATTACTTGTTTTACCGGGGCGAGCCAGATGGGACGCCGGTCTTGTTCCCCGTAGCCTGAGCTAGCTAGGGGTAGGGTAATGATGTACCCCCCTGCGACGTGGTCAGCCCGAGCCCAAGGTCGGGCGAGGCGGAGGCTCCTCCGAGGTCGAGGCTGAGTCCGAGCCCTGGGGTTGGGCGAGGCGGAGACCGTCTTCTGGGGTCGAGGTTGAGTCCGAGCCCTGGGGTCGGGCGAGGCGGAGACCGTCGTCCGAGGTCGAGGTTGTGTCCGAGCCCTGGGGTCGGGCGAGGCGGAGACCGTCTTCCGGGGTCGAGGTTGAGTCCGAGCCCTGGGGTCGGGCGAGGCGGAGACCATCGTCCGAGGTCGAGGTTGAGTCCGAGCCTAGGGTCGGGCGAGGCGGAGACCGTCTTCCGGGGTCGAGGTTGAGTCTGAGCCCTAGTGTCGGGCGAGGCGGAGACCGTCGTCCGAGGTCGAGGTTGAGTCCGAGCCCTGGGGTCGGGCGAGGCGGAGACCGTCTTCCAGGGTCGAGGTTGAGTCCAAGCCTAGGGTCGGGCGAGGCGGAGACCGTCTTCCGGGGTCGAGGTTGAGTCTGAGCCCTAGGGTCGGGCGAGGCGGAGACCGTCGTCCGAGGTCGAGGTTGAGTCCGAGCCCTGGGGTCGGGCGAGGCGGAGACCGTCTTCCAGGGTCGAGGTTGAGTCCGAGCCCTAGGGTCGGGCGAAGCGGAGCTTCCTATGGCGCCCGAGGCTGGACTTGGCTGCTGTCAGCCTCACCCTGGCGGGTGGCACAGCAGTCGGAGCAGTGCAGGCACCGCTGTTTTCCTGTCATGTTAGTCAGTGGAGGGGCGAAGTGACTGTGGTCACTTCGGCCTTGTCGACTGAGGAGCACGCGTCAAGATAAGGTGTCAGGCGATCCTTGCATTGAATGCTCCTGTGATGCGGTCGGTTGGCGTGGCGATCTGGCCAAGGTTGCTTCACTGCGAAGCCTGCCCGAGCTGGGCCTCGGGCGAGTCGAAGGTGCGCCCGGTACTTGAGGATGCCCTCAGGCGAGGCGTGAATCTGCCTTGGTCTACTGTTCCTGCCCGAGGCTAGGCTCGGGCGAGGCGAGATCGTGTCCCTTGAGTGGACGGAGCCTTTGACATGAATTGCGTCCATCAAGCCTTTGCAGCTTTGTGCTGATGGTGTTTACCAGCCGAGTTTTAGGAGTCTTGGGGGTACCCCTAATTATGGTCCCCGACAAATGTATTTTTACTTATTCTTGTTTTTACGTTTCCCTCCCAAGAGACAATACAAGAAGGTATAACCTTTAGCCCAATGTAAGAAGGCTATGATTACACCATTGAATGTAACAAGAGCGGCTCACAAAGCTCCAAAGTCGTTCCTAAAAGAATGCAAAGTAAGTCACAAAGCTCCAAAGTCGTTCCTAAGGGAATGTAGAGCTTAAATGCCACCTAAGAAAAAGGTGAAGAAGCTACAAAGTCGTTCCTAAGAGGATGCAGAGCTTAAATGCCACCTAAGTAAAAGGTGAATAAGCTCCAAAGTCGTTCCTAAGGGGATGCAGAGCTTAAATGCCACCTAAGTAAAAGGTAAAGAAGCTCCAAAGTCGTTCCTAAGGGGATGCAGAGCTTAGCTTCAAAGTCGTTCCTAAGGGAATGCAGAGCTGAAATACCACCTAAGTAAAAGGTGAAGAGACTCCAAAGTCGTTCCTAAGGGGATACAGAGTTTGGGTGTGTATTCGTGTGGTTTTTTATCATCGGCACAAATAACATTTTGCTTCATACCATCATATCATATCGCATAGCATCGCATCATACATCATTTTGCATCACTAAAGAGTCATGGAGAAACAAGGAAAAGTTGTTTTTTTGAAAAGGTCATCCAGATTATGAAAGAACATACTATAGCATAAGATATGCCTTCGGCAGATATATTTTTGCATAGGAAGAGAATCTTCGTCGGTAATGACATAAGGAGAATTCTTTTCTTCATGAAGCATGAAAAGAAGGGAAGGTGTTTTTTCGCCAACAACTTAAAAACGATATGTACGAAGGTTTCATGCATCACAAAGAAGTACATTACATCAACACATATACAAATACTTGATGTTTGGCTATTACAGGAAACAAAGGCCATGAACAAACATTAAAACACTTAATTATACATAGTTTTAATCTTCTTTTAGCACTTTCTCAGCGGCTTCATTCAGTAGTCTGTCGACAGCTTTATCAACAGCTTCGCTAGCAATCTTAATTATATCTAATGCTTCCTTCAAGGCCGGGTCAGCTTCGAGGTTGTATGGCTCCGGAGGGGGTGAAAGTTCAGCTACATCATAAAAATGTGGGTTAGTTTTGAAGCTGAAAACGAACTCCAAAGCTAAAACCTAGTAAAAGTACCTATAAGCCTTGCACGTTCGGCAGCTTCTTCAGCTTGTTTTGCTTCTTATTGGGTGTCATGAGATTCTTTTTCATTTTTTCTAATCACTTCATCAGCTATCTCACGACCACCCTTCATCCACACCTCGGAGTAAAATCTCCCGCATAGTGCAGAAGCTTCGGCCGAAGGGTTTTTATGTCATCCGCCGAGAAGACAAATCTTGGCTGAGCTATAGCCTTAGCATGTTTGCAGCCAGCTTTTTCTAAGATCGACATGGCCCCCCGTGCATTAGCGAAGGCGTAGAAGTCTCCTCGGTCACTAAAATTTTTGTCAAAGGCTTCGACTTCTCCGTCGATCCACTAGACGATTCCATCAGGGTCACCACAGATGAATTTTTGTTCAGAAGAATATACCCCAACTATAGAAAAGCTGTCCTTCAATTTTTTGGCGCATTACAAGGATATTTCATAACATTTCTCTTTTGAAGCCCGAAGCTCATCGCAGTTCTTTTGAGCTCTAGACCTTTTGATCTTGCAAATTTCCTGCTTCACTGCTTCGACTTCAAATTTCTCAACAGCTTCAACAACTTTCCTTTTCAGCTCCTCCACTTCGACTCTATGGGTTTCGGCTTGCGCAGCAAGCCTAGCCTCGCTAGATTTAAGCTTTTGCACTAAGGGAAGTAGTATCCTGTCCTTCTCAAGAGCTTCGTTTCTCAATGATATGACTTATGAGCGAAGGTTCCCAAGAGCTACTTTGCAGCTCTCATCCTCTGCATCTTTTTGAGCCTTTAAAGCCTTGCTCAGAATTAAGCCCTGAAAAAATGCGAATGAGCATGAGATAATGGTAAGAAAAACCATAGAAATGTTTCATTATAGAATGACAAACTAAAGCATACACACCTTTAGGCTGTTGTAAGCGAGGCTATCTGCAAGCTGATCTTTGGTCATCGCAGACAAGCCAAGTTCGAGCTTCGGATACCCCATATGATCCATCATCTAGCGACAAACATCGATCTCCTTACTATCAGGTAGACAGTAGAGGAAATCATCATCATTATCCCCTCCATATACTAAGGACCCATGGGGGTACTTCAGCTCTTTAGCGTAATGTTCTGTTTCCGCAACTTGTCCTGCTGATAGTTGCTTTCCCGAAGCATGTCAAATAATAAAATTCAAATCATCCCTGGAAGGTGCTTTGGGAGCAGGTGCCGTGGGTTTCTCAGGTAGGCTCTCTTTTGCAAAACCTTCTGCTGCCATTTCCGAAGGTTTAGCTTTGGCAGGAACTTCTGTAGGTCTAGTTTCAGTAGTAGTCTGAGCCATGCTGATGACATCATTTTTCCTCAGAACTTTAGCCTCCATTCTAAGTGCTTCGGCGGAAGTAGGAGTTAATGTTTTCACAGACACCATAACAACATCTAGCACACTGGCCATTCTCCTTTTCCTCGGAGTTGCTGCGGGGATGTTTGATGGCTTCGACAGTTCTGTTGCACATGGTGGACTCAGTGCCTTCAATTGTTCTATCGCTTTCTCTAGCTTTGGCTCTTCAGTCACACTTGTCTTAGCTTCGATTGGCATAGAGCGACTTGGCTCTAGGTTAGGAGTGGCCACCACAATTAGCTTTGGCACGACGACCGTTTCAATATGCCCGGGTCAGCGCGTCAAAACTTTAACCTTTTTTGACTTTGACGCACTGGAAGTCGTCGAGGTAACAGCTTTGCTCTTCTTCCCTTGCTTTCGCGAAGGATAACATTAGTCTGGATACACAAACCCGATGACATCAAATACCCTATTCGACCGCTTTTTGCCCTGAGCTCTAAAGGCAATTGTCATGGCTTCATCTTCGGCCTTTGAATATACTCCAAGCAGCTCATCACTAGTCGCCTCTATGGCATCTAGCCAGTCATCATTCGGCTCATCAAACTGGCTCCTGTATCGAAAAGTATATTTCAGATAGACCAAGCCATTATGGCTAGAGCCAGCAGCAGTCTCCTTCGGCATCTCCCACCCGCTTGCAAGTGGCCACACTCTGTAAGCAATCTGCTCTTGGACTAAGTCTCTTGTTCCAATGTAAGTACACACTGTATTGAAAGCTGCTTGGCACACCTGCACATTGTTTCTAAGTGCAATGACAGGCCTCCTAATGCTGAAGCGAGACCATAAAGGGCACTGAATAACCCCTGTTATATCTTCCCTTTCACTCAGATCAACCTTTACCTAAAACAATTCTTGCATCCAAGAGCCTGGCCATTTTTTCCGAAATGTCGGCACAGGATAGCTGGCTTCAGAGCGGGGTACGAAGCTGTAGCAGCCAAAATTGTTGTGGTATTGCTCTTTCCCAGTTGCCTTCGTCTGATATGATAACTCGTGGATATTGCAAAAACACCTGGCATCTGGCTCCAGCCCTTGGCTTCTCATGGCCCATATGAAAACCCCTACCTTGATAATAGCTTCAGGAGTAAGTTGATGAAGATAAATTTCAAAAGTCTTTAAAACTTCGACCAACATTTTTTCTAGAGGGAACCGAAGTCCGGCTTTCATGAAGCTCCTGAAAACAACCACTTCGTCAACTTCGGGAAGAGGAACATTATTCTCTCCTCCGACCCTCACAATTGAAATGTAACGAAAGTATCTGCCTCTCATTGCTTCGATTTGCCCTTGTTTAATGGTTGACTTTCCAAAAACAACATGACTCGGTCTCCATGGCCGATCTTTGGCATCTTCATTTCCACTTTCCACGTCGAAACTCTCACTATCGCTGGACTTTTCATATATACCAGCCATCATCTCATTGGCAATCTTTTCTGCGTTAGTCTTCTCCATGGCTTCGTAAAATCCAGCCAGCGCCGGGTCAATGATCTTCTTCTCATCAACCATTTAGACAATGGTTGCTAGAATATCGAGGCTAAAAATCCAATTAAACTCGACGAAGCAAGGAAGGTTAAAATGGCAGGCACAATGCGAGCAACTAAAATAGCACGAAATATACTCACAACACAGGCTTCTATTTATATACTCAGAGCTCCACGGATTGGTGGGTCCCGCAGCTTAGTGTAATTCACTATTCTAGCGAAGGGAAGGTGTTTTTCGGACCTTCAGCTAAAGGCCTTCATTCATGTCGCAGTCTTAATTTATTACAAAGAAACAAATCAATACTGCGAGGGGCTACTATTGGGGGCCTTCCTCTTCCGAAGGTCCTCAAAAACGTTACTGGCCATATGTTTTCAGTATGACATGGATTGTTATAGGGGGCTTCGGTTTCCGGACAAAGGTTTTCTTTTATAATAAGGTGAAGATATAGCCCAAAGGTGATAAGAATGGACGATGAAGCTATAGCCGAAGAGCTTTGGTTTTGGTGTGATAACGAAGACCAAGTATGATGATGACCTAAAAAGGGACAAAGACTACTCAGTCCTTAAAGTTTTGTGTTATGGTAATAGATAAATGTCAGGGACATGAATGTAATTTTATCTGGGCTGCATCCTATGGCTATAAATAGATGAATAGTAGCACCATACTGTTCACGCTAAATTGTAATCACTCTCCCGCATATTCACCTTTGAGCAAGCCAAAGGTATCAATGTAATATTAATCCTGTTAATATTCATACATACTTTATGGAATACAAATATGAATGAAATAATAAGATGCACCTACTGTCTTCATCCTTTCGCATTCTTATCTTTCTATTAAATGATGAAGCTTTGTCATTCTTAACCTTTGTCTGATGAGCATTATTCCCTTGTGGAGATAATGCTTCAGAAGACAAAGGTCTATAATAATTAACAATTTTGTTGCCTTGTTCTTGATCTACAGCATTCGAGAACAAGTGACTAACAAGCCTTGACTCCTTATGGCCTAGATTAAAATTCCAATTTTTATCAAAGCTTCAGGTGTAAGCTGATGAAGAAAAATTTCAAACTTTTTCAAGATTTCAACCAACATCCTATGCAAAGGGAACAACAACCCAGCTTTCATGAAGCTTCGGAATACCACCACCTCATTTTTCTCAGGGAGAGGAACAATGTTTTTACCTCTGATCCTCACTATAGACACATCATGAAAATACTTGCCCTTCATGGCCTCAACATGCCCTTTCCTCATAGTTGATTTCCTGAAGACCACGTGACTTGGCCTCCACGGTCGGTCTTCGACATCATCTGCGCCACTAGCGACATCAAAATCCTTGATGTCTTCCTAATCTTTAGACAGCCCAGCCAAGATCTCATCGGTTATTTTTTCAACATTGGTCTTCTCCATGGCTTCATAGAATCCAGCTAGTATGGCGTCTTCACTCCTCTTATCTTCGGCCATCTCAACTTCGATTGAGCAACGAGCCGAAGCTTGACAGCAAGTGCAATTGCAATAGCTCAGAAAATAAACAACCGTAAGTCGGTGGCACGAAAAATATTTTGTCACAAGCCTCATATATATACACAAAACGCCACTGCAAAGTGCCCCCCATGTTTCAGAAGGTTTCGCTATTCTAGCGAAGGGAAGGTGTTTTTGGACCTTCGGCAAAAGGCCTTCGTTCGTTTCGCAGTCTGAGTTTGTTACAAATAAACAAACTAATGTTACGAGGGGCTACTGTTGGGGGCCTTCGTCTTCCGAAGGTCCTCAAAAACACAGACTAACCATTGGCCATCAGTATATTTGTCAAGCATTGTAGGAGCTTCAGAATCAGACTACCTTCAGTGTAGAACGATGGAAGAGTATCGAAGGTAGCTTCGTCATAACAACAATGGGAAGGTGGTGCAAGGAGAAGGTGTCACCACGAACACCGAAGGCAGAAGACAATGTTATCCCTATTCCATTTGTAAATCTTGTGTGTAATTCTTAAGGGCATCAGTGTAATTTCGTATGAAGTTATACGATTCCCTATAAATAGATACACAGTGCCCCGCATAAAGTACCTTTTGGCGGATTGGGCCATTATTGTGTAATATTCATTTATTCACGTCAGTAAACCATGATTTATTCACCCAACAATTAACCTTTGTATCCAAAGAAATCATCTCAAAGGGATGACTTCTTTGTGACGAAGGTTGCCTGTCTTTTGCCTTGTTTTTCGGTTGTGTATAGCAATCGAGAACGAGTGACCAATAGATGCCCCCTCTTCCTTGTTTACGATACTAGATTTTAATGTTGTTTGTATCTTAATATATTTGATAGATCGTCGTTTGTATCTCAAAGTTGTTCCATTCATAGGGCACCACATCTAGTCGACAGAGGCTAGAGCAACTCATCTCACCTCTTTCGAACCAACAGCGGTCGTCGGATCGCTCAATGGCAGTCACTGGTAACATTAGGTATTTTATGCTTAATTAACACCCTTAAATTTTATAATAATATTAGTTTCATTTTCAAATAGCAAGTTTCATTTGCGTAGGTTTCGTCGGTCCCTAACGTTGAAGCCTCGGAAAGAATTCAAGCAGCGACACATAATAAAGCCGAAGGGGACCAGGAGTTGGAAGAGGTGGACGAGGACGGGTAAGGCCACCGTACACCAGTCAACACCGTGATTGGGATATGTTGTAGATTCTTCTATCCGGGGATGGTCACTAAGGCCGGTGGGACCATAGCGGCTATTGTCTGGAGCCATTGGAGCCAAAAACTCTATGGTTGTGGCAGGTCCCACACAGACGCCATATGGGAAAGCTTTTGGGTTAGTTTTTATCCCTCTTTATTTTTATGGTATTTTGCTTTGATGGTAACAAACATTAATTTGTTTATATTGTAGGAACAATATTGCTTACCTAATGATATGAGCCTTGATGATCAGCACATGCGACAGATTTTTAACATCACTGCCCAAAGAGTTGTGAAGGGCATGATGTATGATGCACGAGTCAAGGTGGTGGTCATCTGGCATAAACGCCAGAAGACAAACATGAGTAGAGAGGTGGCTAAGAAGATACACTTGACAGTTGTGCAGTACGAGAAAAGTGAGCTGGATTGGCTAAGCCAGCACCCGGATGCTTGCTCGTGTTGTTCGACTACTAGGCTTCGGACGAGTTCAGAGCTCGATCAGATAGAAATCATGGCAACCGGTTGAGTAAGCCTGGTCTCCACTGTTTTGGGGCTAATGGTCACATCAGCAAGGCTAAATGTCTTCTAAGTTAAATGATTGTCAATTCTATTTCTTAAACAAATCTATGGACATGTAATCTTATATTGTAGGCTTCTCGAGATGGCGTTGAGCCTACCATTATCCAGACGTACGTCGCAAGGCACAAGGGTCTAGATTCGGATCACCCAAAGATTCTTTGCAATGAGAATGCAACACAAAAGTTGGTACGTCCGAGTACTAATTCAAAACTCTAATTTTGCATTTTTAGTTGAAATTAATGTTTTGCTGGGTTGCTATATTAAAACCAAGTGAGAGAAACATGGACCAGAGGTCGATTGGATGACAACTGACTTTGACACGGCGACAGCTTATGCAACTGGTGGACGTGTGCGACATTGGAGGTCGTTTGTATTGTCGATTCATTTTATTTCGATAACTGTGATTTTGCCCTTTTGTATCTATTATAGCACTCTGCAAGTATCCTATCGGCGACGACGTTGTTGATCGCCGAAGTTATAGTTGAGAGCACCTAGAGGGGGGTGAATAGGTGATTCTGTAAAAACTAGCTTAACAACACAAACTTAGACTAATATTAGATTAGTGAAAGCTAAGTCCAAGTTCAAGAGAGAAGTACAAGCGGAGTAAACTTCTTCACTTAATTGCTCTCTACAATATGAGTATTAAACTTAGAGCAATTATGCAAGTAAAGTAAATGGAGATAGAGAGAATCGCACAAGAATAAAGACAAGTGACACATCAATTTTTATCCAGTGGTTCGGTCAAGTAGAATACTTGCCTACTCCACGTTGTGGCGTCCCAACGGACGAGGGTTGCACTCAACCCCTTTTAAGTGATCCAACGATCAACTTGAATACTGCCGGTTCTCTTTATCTCAACAATATCCTTTTGAGAGGAATCCCACACTTTGGAGTCTCTCAGACCTTACACAAAAGATCTTGAATGAGCACAGAAGTAAGGAGGGAATAGCAACACACACAAGAGCGAGAGTTTCAGCACCAACACGCACACAAGACAAGAATGAGCACACGAAAGGAGCACAACATAGTTACAACTTAGAAAAAGTGCTCAAATCTCTATCCTAGTGAACCAGAGGCGTGAATGCGAAGTCTCGGCGTCTTAGGATGTTCAAGAGGTGCTTGGTGTACTGTTCCATGGGCCTAGGAGTCCCTTTTATAGCCCTAAGGCAGCTAGGAGCCGTTGGAGCTCCATTTGGAAGGCCATTGCTTTCTGTGCTTGGGCTCACCAGATAGTCCGGTGCACCATCGGACAGTGAATAGTACGCGATTTCCTTCCTTTTCTAGCGAAGCCGACCATTGCAGCCATGGCCCTCGTGGCACACTGGACAGTCCGGTGTGACCTTCCAACCGTTGGTGAAGTCCACGTGTCACCCGCTAATCGCGTGGCCGACTGTTGGCGTGGGCACAGCTGACTCACCAGACAGTCCGATGCATTATAGTCGCGGCGTGCTGAGTTTTTCCCCAGAGCAGCCAGTTCGCTGGGCGCGCCAGCCTGAGCACTGGACACTGTCCGGTGCACCGCATGCTAGTGCAAGTTTGGCTGGGCGTAGCCAAACTTCTCCAATCCAATTTCTTGCTTTTCCATTTGCATCTCCTTGATACTTAGTTTATATTAACCAAAACAATATGTGTTGGGCATCTAATCACCGCCATCGAACCACAAATCTTCGCACGGTGATGCATCATTGGTAAACTAGTGCAACTTTATCAAATTAGAGTTCTAAATCATAAATATGACACTTATTCTCTTGTTACAGGGTTCTGGGATAGGTCCCCACAACCAAATGATGCCCCCAACGATGTCGTGGGTATATTCTCTACATATGCTCCATGGCCGACACAAATGCCTTGGGCATATGCTCCATGGCCGACATAGCCACCTCCATCACTAGAGTGGTAAGGTAAGTCTACTTTGAGCTTTAGTTAACTAAAATGTAGTAAATAAAGCTAAATCTATATGGTACTTATGTACCACATCTTTTATAGGGTTCGGGTTCGCGTCCTACTTCAGACGACGCTACAAACTTCGTCAACCAGATCTTTAACCCGACCGATGACCCACCTCAAGCTTGATGGACTTGTGGACTTCTATACTTTTTATGTGATGTTTGGACCTGTTTATGCAATGTTTGGACTTGTGCCATGTGGACATATGGACTATTATGTATATAAGTGTGTGAACTTGTGTTTGAGACTTGTGTTTTTGGAGTATTGGGTATATATGTATGCATGTTTTAGAATATAAACCCTATTCTAGAGGCTTCCCATCCGGAGAGGGAGCCAAAACTTTATTTACATTTTTTTAAAAAATAAGAACATCGGTTCACTGACGTTCTTAACTCCACGTAAGCTAAGAATATCGGTGAATCGACGTTTTTAAAGCCACGTGGCAAAGCCCACGGTTGGTCGGGTGTCCATTTAAGAACATTGGTCGAGGCGGCCAACGTACTTAATGCATTAAGTATGTCGGCGTGCCGACGTTTTTAATGCCACGTGGCTCGCCCACGGAGCCCCGGCCAAGTGCCACGTGGCTCGTAGTTAAGAATGTCAGCTTCTTCATACCGATGTTCTTATATGTTTAAGGACGTCGGTTTTGGCCTGGCCGACGTTCTTAGTTGTTTAAGTACGTCAAAAATTGTATGTCATTTAAGAACGTCGGCCTATTAGAGTAAGAATGTCGGTTCCTGGCCGACGTTTTTTCCTGGTTTTCCTGTAGTGAGACTATGAGAGTGCCATAAATTATTTCAATCTAATAGGGCAGATGTTTGGCATTTGCATGAATAGTGTTGGTTTGCTTAATGGGGTTGTCAAAACAAGTTTGGGCCTTTTGTGCATGATGTTGTGAGCTAGGGCATTGGATGTCACTAAACAAACAAGAGTCACATAGGATGTTATTAGCAAATGTTGGTTACCTATGTCATCATGTTTCTAGTCATGATGCCAAAGTTCACTAGAACTTAGTGAACATAGATCTTGTCCACTGTATGTCATTAGCGAGAAGATGATTGTACAATATGTTGTGGGAGAATCTTTTGTTAAATTATATAATGAAGATTGAAGTAAACATAATGTTGAACTTTGATTTTCATTTTGTTTAGTGATGGCACCTAATGCCCCTACCATTTTGATTTGCGGCGGATTCTTAACAAATAAAAACTCATTGAAACAAACTTTACTGATAGGTACTATAATGTGAGAATTATTGTCACATAAGAGAAAAATAGTATATTCTTGAGACTCCCTAGCCCGATGAGCCAATAGAGAATGCAAGTGATGCTAACCAAAGTGTCTATGAGAAGCACATAAATGACTCCATGGATGTTAATTGTCTCATGCTTTCTATCATGCCCACTAAGCTTCCAAAGCAATATGAGGATATAAATGTCCACACTATGATTGTTGGACTCCATGACATGTTTATGAACCAAGCAAAGGTTGAGAGATATGGGATCTCGAAGTCCCTATCATGCAAGCTAACTAAAGGAAGTACAATAGGTCCTCATGTAATCAATATGATGGGTTACATTAAGATCCTTGGCGTGCTTGATTTTGCTCTTCTTGATGAGCTGGCTATGGATTTGATCCTCTAGTCTCTCCCTCCAAGTTATGAGCCATTTATTTTCAACTTCCACATGAATAACACGGAAAATACCTTATCTGAGTTAGGATGCTTGAGACAGACAAGGAGACAAATAAAAAGAACTATAATCTTGCGATAATAGTGAAAGCATCTTGCCCTCTGGTTGGTTTTAGTGATTAATGATAACGTAATATTATATGTGACTAACATGTGTTTTGCAGAGCAAATGGTGAGTTAGGTTGCATTACAGGAAGTTGTACTGCAACGGTGAAAACAATCCCTGAGATGAGAACTTGAAGCGATGGCTGAAACGACGAATCAAAAGATGAAGGTTTTCGTATTCCGAGTGTAGAAGAAGTTGCGGACACTCGGTATAGTATTAGGTCTTCTATTTTATTTTAGTCGTACTATAAAGAGAGGTTGTGGATGAGTAGTTTGACCAAGAGAATCCTAGTGTAATGTTGGTGCATATTCACACTCACATCTAGTGCTAGGTGTCACTCTATAACACACTCACGAGTTAGAAAGAAAACGGATTCGAAAAACAGAAGGAAAAAAGAAGATAGGGTTTCTGTCTTAGGGGCACCAGACTGTCTGGTGCGCCCCGTGACAGTGGGGCCAGTCAGGCCTGGGGGTAGAGCCTCTCCCTCGAGAAAAACCCGAGAGCAATGAGTTGAGCAAAGGAATTTTAGCCGCCACACTGGACTGTCAGGTGTGCACCGGACAGGAACTGTTCACTGTCTGGTGTGCCATCTGCCCAATGGCTAGCTATCAAAACTAGCCGTTGGAGTCGACCGTTGGCGCATCGATGGCGCACCGTTGGTGTAACACCCCAGGTGTTACCCAAGGCCCTGACTCAATACATGCACTCATGGCCTATTATCACATATGTTTAAGTAGAGAAGGAGCACCAAAACTTTAGAAACCAAGGAGTAATTAAGGAATGATTATAACAAAAGACATACCCAAGATTTTCATACATTTTCACCTTGGAAAAAAATGGCTCAAACCCTAGACCCTCTCTTGGGCCATTAGACCCCAAGCATGGGATTAGTGGGAAAGCTATGCAAATGACCATATCATGACTTAAATCCTTTACCAAAGTTGAAGTACATTGATATATCTACAAGAAATAGTAAAGAAAGTATTCCAAAAGGTCCCACAAAAATCTCAAATTCAGCCCCCAAGTGAAGAACACTCAAGAGCAACCAATTTTTCTCTAAGTTAAAAATCAGCCCTCTTCCACAGATCATAGATGTTCACCTAGTTGCTGGCGCCAAATCCATGAGGTCCAATTGGCAAAAAGGACCCAAATTACCTAAGGCACACATTGGAAAAGTTTGAACCGAAGCCAAGACATTTTGACATGGTTTGACACGAGTTTTGTCTCAGGTTGAACAGTACCGATAGCACTGACTTGGCACCCCCATATCTTGTGACTTAGGGCATATCTCCCATTGGAACTCACACATAATAGCTAGCCCTAGGTGCCAGGAAGAGATTTGCACAAGACCCTTGGCGAGATTCGCACGTTTGTGATCCCTGCAAGCGTTTGAACAGAGGTAGAAACAAACGCCCATGTGTTCGACGCGTTCTGGCGCGCCAGAGCACGCCCTCGGTGCTCCACCCACGCGCGCAGCCCCGCGCCGCGCCAACCTTGTGTTCACGCCCGCGCCTATAAAAGCCATCCCGGCCTCGACCGTACACCCTCGCGCGCCCCTGACCCAACCAGAGCTCGAGTTTGCCGGAGTTCGCCCCATGAGCAAGGTGTCAGCGGTCGCGCAAGCCACGGCCACCGTAGACCGGCCAACCAAGCCATTCCTCGCCCCATCCGACCCTCGGGATAGCCTCTGCGTACCTCGGTGAAGCTTCTAGAGCCAGGAATCGAACTCTACCTCACCGGAGACACCGGATTGACCTCGTCGGACTTCACCCGACCGCCAGCGTACGTAGACCGAGCTCCACGGTGAGTCTTTCTTCGATTCCTTGCACGAGTAGCATCCTTCGCATCCCGTGAAGCTCCCGGTGCCCTTGGATTGAACTCTACCGCTGTGAGCAGGCCGGAGCACACGCCGCCGACGAGCCCGCCCGCCTGCGCACGTGGCCCGACCGATTCCGGCCATCACCGTCGACGAGGCATACCTCGACTTGACCGCCAGGACCTCCCGAAGCTAACCCCGGCCTTCGCCGGACCTCCCTCGCCGCCGGTAAGCAGCGCCGCCCTGTTTACTTCCGTGGTTACTGTTTCAAAGAGGGGAGGGATCTCGGGGAGAAAGAAGAAGAAGCCGGGGGTTTTTAAATAGTCAGAGACTCATGTGAATAGTCCCGCAGGGGCATAAGTTAAAGAATTGGTTTAGGAAAAGCTCAGGGGCCTCGGTGTAAACTGGTTTTTCATAAAACCTTTAAACAATATTCTTTTAAATGTAAACAGAGCTTAAAAAATTCATAACTTCAGTTTTATTCAACCAAATTTGGTCAAAGAAATTTTGCTAGGCTTTGAATAATATGAACTACTTAGGAAAAATACCAAACACCCTAAGTATTGCAGGAAATTTTAAAGTTTTTATTTAAATACTAAACTGGCCAAAAGCTAAATAAAGAAGCGAAAAATAGCTAAACTTTTAGACTGGGGTTAAAAAATCAGAGAGATACTAAACCACTACCTAGCCTGTTTAAAAATAGTAAACCCCTCAGTTCACCAGATTAGGGAAAGGTTTACCATTTTAATTTACTTTGGTTCAAAACTAAGGAAAATAGAAAAGGGAGTGTAAAATGAGAACCAGGGGGCAACCATATTTTTGCTAGCTCACTTTGTTAACATAATTCACTGGAAAAATTTGTTAAGCCCTCTGTTAGTACAAAAGAATTATACCATATTTTATTTCATGAAAACACTAAAAATTAGAAAAACCCTAGAAAATTAATCCTGAGGAGAACCCACCCCAACACTTGGGATAAATAACAATAAGCTAATATGAATCTAAGAAAAATGTAAGTTTTATTGTTTGATATTTTTCAAAAAACAGGTTAGTTATAAGTACCTTTTTGGCATTAAACTTTAGAAAATCACAACTAAATATCCAGTAGGTCTTCTTCTGTGATTTTTAACATAGAAACCTATTATCACTTAGGAATCATGGCAAAAATAAAATTTAGTGCAAAAACCTCACCTAAATCAAAGCTATAGTGTAAGGTGCCCTTTTACCCTTACTTTTGTTAATTTTGCACAAGGAGTATCTGAATTAATTTCAACCTCAAATTTTTAGACTAACTCACAGAAGGCAATGTTTACCCACTGTGATTTTTATAACATTTTTGGAAAATTCTAAATTGCCATGGTAGTTCAAAAATACTTAATGAGAAGCACAATAGGAAGAAAAAGGGGAAAATTTTGGGAGAACTTACTAATGTATAACTAAATCCTTCTAAGAGTCCCATAGAACCTAAATGATGTAATCAGAGGTTTTAAGTTCATTCAAAACCCTAAAGATGAAGGTATGAAACCCTTAAGGCTAACAACGGAAACCCTAGTATACCCCTATTTTAATACTGTTTCACTATGCTTCGTGTTTCCAAAATGCCATATAATTAATATACATACATCTTATTCATTGCATTCGATAGACTGTAATCTCGCTGACGGGGAGTACATCCTCGTTCCGGAGCAAGGAGCTGCTCAGGAGGTAGCCCAGGAGCCAGCACCAGAGCCTGCCATCGAGGATCTGCCTGCCCAACTTTGGAAGGCAAGCCCCGGTTTTATGCATAACCATTTATATATGCTATTTTACTACACTTAATGTTTGTAGGCTTATACTGTGCACTTAAGTGTAGGAGTTGACTGAAACCCTAGTTGCATGAACTTAAGATTCCTTTTGAGATGGAGACTAGTATGATAGGTCAAGTAGCTGCTCTACTAATTAGGGATCTCGGTAGAAGTCGAGTGATTTTTCTAACACTCGCGCGAGGTCAGGAATTTGTTGTATCCATTTTTATATCGTAATGATGATGGTCTGTGGACAACGATCCATGGGGATGCGTTGTCTACGAGACAGAAATTGGAATAAGGATTAAGGTGTGGTACCGTGTGTCAAGCGTTTGAACGTACTAAACATATGCCGAGAAATATGGTAAATCGGTAAGCCTAGTACCTGAGTGAACCTGGCAGCAGATTGCCCTCCTCACGCGACCTGAGACGTGGTCTTCCATTCCGGTTATGGTGGGTACAAGTACGGTCACTGCACGACAGCAGTCGGGGTCAGTGAGGCATTGTACGCCAAGGCAGTGAGCCCCTCTCTACTGACGGGGAATCGATGGGGACGATTGATGTGTGTGGGGACGGAGTGCCTCGCCACGTCGTGTGTTTAGGTTTACCTTGCAAGGTTTAAAAACTCGATTCGAATCGTCTGCTTCTCGTAGCTAATGAGACTACTTGATCCATGCTGCTACATTGAGTAATAAGTGGAAATGTGTTGATTTGGCAAAAGATGTTGATTGCTAAATGCTTGATACCATGTATGATTAGATAAATACACATTTAGTCTTAAGAGAGTCACACAAAAACTTGAAAAGCTAAACTTGATTTTTAGACTCAGCTAGCGCTTTTGGCAAACCAAACCCCTCAGCCAAACAGCTGCATGTCTAGAGGTAGAGGAGTAGACTCCTCACATCGGGTAAGTCTAGTTGAGTATTAGTATACTCAGCCTTGCTTGTGGCATAATTTTTTACAGGTTCTCTAGAGGACATGGTTGCTGGAGTGACTTGGCCGTCCATCTTGCCACCGGGGTGGACAGTCGAGTGGGACCCTACCTTAGTAGAGGAGGAGCATGAGGAGTGATGGGCCAGGCTTCCCCATCCCTCCATTTATTTACTGTTAGTTATATTCCACTGCTTTCCGAACAATGATCGCTACTTTTGCAAAAATCTGATGATGTTGTAATAATTTTAAGTACTCCTTTAATGTATGGTTTTATGCTTTATTGTATTTGCTCTGTGCCTCACCTACGAGTGAGTACGTGGTACTTGATCCTGTTAGTGGCCTCGTCGGACTAGATCCGAGGGACTGACGTTTTATTCCTATTTAAGTGTGGTCTAGCCTTTAAGGTGGGACGTAGGCACTTAAGTTGGAATAACTCGGGCGGTTCCGCCACAGCTGATATCGGAGCTTGTACCACCACAGAGGAATCAGTAAACCGTAAATACCATCCTTTTCAAAAGTAAAACTTGTTAGAAACAAACGTTGGATAGAACGGTAAGGCGATAAGGATGGACATAGAATGTGAAGCCTTAGGATCCTAGATGGGTAGCTAGGTGGCTATTTGAATGTGCCCTATGGGCTACTCTAATAATGGATGGAGATTTCTCTATCCCTATAGGTTGATGTGAGGTCGATTAGGGCGAGCATGCATGCATCCTTTTATTCAAACTACTTGGTAAGTGGTCAAGGACTTTTAAAGCTATAAGGCATGATAATAAAAGATTGAGTATACTCCTAAACCTCAACGTAACCTTAGAAAAGCCAAGCACTAATTCTCCTTCATTTTTGTAATTCTTTTTCTTTTTCGCTTATGCTTACCTTTACACAGATGACTTCTCACGAATCCTCGGAAGGAGGGAACGCACATTCCCACACGGACGGACTTGCACGTGAGGGTTTTCCTCGCATTTTGTGGGAGGTACTGTAGGGAGCCGGTTATACGACGCCTCCCCAGTATGCGGTGCAGTTGTTCGAGGAGCACCAGGTACCCCGCTGTAGAGTGAGGATGACCCTGGAGCCTCATCCCTTGCAACCGGGCTGGCGTTCGTTGGACTCCGAGTCTTTCGGGTTCAGGGCCGAAGATACCATCGAGTCCATTGCTCTCCACGGGCTAACGACCTTTTGTGGCTTTCACCCCTTGGAGCTATCGACTCATCCCATTGGCTTGTTCTCCACTGAAAAGGAGGATGACCCAATGTGGAAGGACCGAGTGGAGCATGCCAAGGATGTGTGGGCTCTTTACCTGGGGCAGACTGCTTACCTAACGGTGCGGTGCATGAATGCCCTGTATCGTCTGCAAGCCGTGCAAGCTGAGGCAATGTCCCAACTAATGGGCTTGGTGGAGTCTACCAAGATCACCCTGGATAACCGAGAGGACCTTGTGGTAGATCTGTCCACTGAGCTGGTGGAAAAGGACCTGCAGGTAGAGCAGATGGCCACCCAGATCCAAGAGCTTGAGGAGAAAGTGGGAGCCAGGGAGAACACCATCGAGGTTCTCGAGGATCAGCTCCTAAACACTCAGCAGCAACTTGAGGAAGCCAACCAGCACCTTGATATGCACCATCAAGAAATCCAAGACATGGAGGCAGAAGGAGCTGACGAGGATGTCGACATCGAGGGAGGAGAGGAGCAGGAGCCTGCATCCAGTTTGGACACTGTTGGCTCAGGAAGACCACCTTCCCCTGAGTCTAGTGTTGCCTCGTTTGCCCATTAGGTTTCATAAAGTGGGATAGAAGAGTGCGGCAGTAGAACTCCTCCAAGCTAGCTTAGCTTTTGCACCTTTGGGGTACTAGGCTAGAAAGAGTTGAGTCTTTTGAACATTGCTGTAACCTGTTAGAAAACTCTTTTGGATTTATGAAAGATGGATGATGTCAATTTTAAGTTATGAAGGAAATTTATGTCATGTGGTGCCTTTTAGTGCAAAGAAATGTTTGACATTTTGCAAACTCTGTCCTTTAAATTCTCTTACCATATGAAATCCCTGATTTCAAGAAATGATATTATGAGCATCCTGAATTTCAGATGGCAGGAAGAGCACGCTGTGGACAGAATGAGCGCATTCCTCCACCACCGCCGCCGCCTCCTACCATGCAGGAACTGATGGCTCAGCAGAATGAGATTCTGCGGCAGTTGGCTCAGCGTCAGCCACCACCTCAGCACTATGGTGGTGGTGACCACCATCAGCATTCCCCAGCAGCGGCCACCTATTAGGAGTTCCTCAGCACTCAGCCGCCATTATTCACTCAGGCAGAGGATCCACTCGATGCTGATGTATGGCTCAGAGTGGTGGAATCCAAGTTCCCATTGCTTAATGGAGTTTGTTCAAATGTGGCTAAGGTCCGGTTCGCCACCCAGTAGCTTCGCGGACCCGCACGGACATGGTGGGACCACTTCCTCTCTATGCAGCCAGTCAACCATGTGGTGGAATGGGGAGAGTTCAAGGCAGCATTCAGAGGACATCACATACCGGCAGGCATCATGGACCGCAAGCTCAATGAGTTTCTGGCACTCACTCAGGGGAATCATACAGTGTTGCAGTACACTCAAGCTTTTAATGACCTGTATTAGTACGCAGGCTATCATGCTAACACAGATGAGAAGAAGAGGGACAGGTTCAAGAGGGGCCTCAGTACTAAGCTCTGCAACCGTCTCAACACAGTCAGGGCCAACAGCTACAATGAGTTAGTCAACATGGCCATTTCTCAGGAAGACTACATCACCGCCCGCCAGGCAGAAAAGAAGAGGAAGACCCCTATGGCAGGACCTTCAGCTCAGCCTCAACGCTTCCAGATTGTGTCCCACACTCAGAGTAGGGGACCTCAACAGCAAGGACGGTGGGTGATCCGACCATAACAGCAGCAGCAGACACCCAACCGCTCTCAGCCCCCAGTTTAGAGGAACAACAACCAACCACAGCAGCAGTACCATCAGGCCAATAACAACAGCTGTTTCACTTGTGGCAGCATTGGACACTACGCTAAGAATTGCCCCAAGAACCAGCAGAGGCAGGGGCAAAATTCCAATCAGAACCAAGGCAAGAGGCAGAAGGTGCAAGTGAGGCAAGGCAGGCTGAACTTCACCACTATGGCTGATATTCCAGAGGGAGCACCCGTCATGACTGGTATCTTTTCCATTTCGAATTATCATGTAGTCATTCTTTTTGATTCTGGTGCATCGCACAGTTTTATCAGTGCAAAATTTAGTGCCAAATGCCAGTTACCTTTCCATCACACAAATGGGGGCATTACAATTTCAACACCAGGAGGCAGGGTTGCCACCTATCAAATCAACAGGCAGGTGCCTATAAAATTTGGTAGTCTTGTAATTAGAACCACCCTCCTTATCTTGGGATTGGATAGTGTGGATATCATATTAGGAACTGACTGGTTATCCAGGCATCAGGCAGTGATTGATATCGCAGCAAGGGCCATTGAGATACACTCACCAGCTTATGGTGAAATTACGTTATATTTGCCTAACCAGGGTTGTACCTGTTCCTGTGCCTTTGCCCTGACAGAGTCACCTATTGAGAGAATTCCAGTGGTCTGTGAGTACCCCGATGTTTTCCCAAATGAATTGCCAGGGATGCCACCTGATAGAGACATAGAGTTTGCAATTGAGCTACAACCTGGAACTGCCCCTATATCCAAGAGACCCTATAGGATGCCTCTAGCAGAGTTGGCAGAATTGGAAAAGCAGTTACAAGAGTTGCTGGACAAGGGATTCATTCGCCCAAGTACTTCACCATGGGGATGTCCGGCCTTGTTCGTGAAAAAGAAGGATGAGAGTTTGAGATTGTGTGTTTATTACCGCCCTCTCAATGCGATGACAATCAAAAATAAGTATCTGTTGCCCCGCATTGATGTATTGTTCGATCAGTTGGTGGGAGCCAAGGTGTTTTCCAAGATAGACCTTCGCTCTGGCTATCATCAAATCAAGATCAGGACCAGTGATATCCTGAAGACGGCTTTCTCTACCCGATATGGACTTTATGAGTATTTGGTGATGTCTTTCGGGCTTGACTAATGCCCCGGCTTATTTCATGTATTTGATGAACTCAGTGTTTATGCCGGAGCTGGACAAGTTTGTGGTGGTCTTCATTGATGACATTCTGGTCTATTCAAAGAATGAAGACGAACATACTGAGCATTTACACATCGTACTTCAGCGACTGCGCGATCATCGCTTATATGCTATGTTGTTCAAATGTGATTTCTGGCTGAGGGAAATTAAATTTTTGGGTCACACCATTTCTCAGGATGGGGTTTCAGTTGATCCGGAGAAAGTGAAAGAAGTGATGAATTGGAAGCCTCCTACCACGGTACGGCAGATTCGGAGTTTTCTGGGATTGGCAGGGTATTATCGACGATTCATTCCAGATTTCTCTAGGATAGCCAAACCAATGACTGAATTGTTGAAGAAAGGAGTAAAGTATGAATGGAGTCAGAAATGTGAGGATGCCTTCCATACATTGAGGCAACATCTAACGACAGTACCCATGCTAGCACAGCCTGACAACACCAAATCTTTCGATGTTTATTGTGATGCTTCAGGCACTGGATTGGGATGTGTCTTGATGCAAGACAACAGAGTTATTGCCTATGCATCCCGAGCACTTAGGCCTCATGAGCAAAACTACCCCACACATGATCTGGAGTTAGCAGCCGTAGTTCATGCTCTGAAGATTTGGAGACACTATCTGATGGGGGCACATTGTAACATTTATACTGATCACAAGAGCCTCAAGTATATTTTCACTCAGGCTGATCTTAATATGAGGCAGAGAAGATGGTTGGAATTAATCAAGGACTATGATTTGGAAGTGCATTACCATCCTGGCAAGGCCAATGTTGTGGTAGATGCCTTAAGTCGAAAGGCCCAGTGCAACTGTGTAACTATGGACTCTAAGGTGGCCACTCTGTGTGACGAGTTATGCAAGCTGAACCTGGAAGTTGTTTCCTCAGGTACCTTGAATTATATCTCAGTGGAGCCCACTTTACATGAGCAGATAATCATGGCCTAGATTGGTGACAAGGGTGTTCAAGTCATTAGGGATATGCTTGAACAAAAGGTGGATAAGTACAAATGCTTTCGTCAGGACAACAAGGGAGTTCTATGGTTTGGAGACCGATTGGTTGTTCCTAAGAATCCCGAACTCAGAAAGAAAATATTGGATAAAGATCATCTTTCCAAATTTTCCATGCACCCCGGCAGTAACAAGATGTATCATGATCTCAGATCCTTGTATTGGTGGACCAGGATGAAGAGGGAAATTGCTAAGTATATATCTGAAGCGACACTTGCCAAAGGGTCAAGGCCAGTCATTTGAAGGTAGCAGGTACCTTACAGCCCCTTCCCATACCATCTTGGAAACGGGAGGACCTCAGCATGGATTTTATTGTGGGTTTACCCAACACATCCCGACACCACGATTCTATTTGGGTCATTGTGGATAGGTTAACCAAGACAGCTCATTTCTTGCCAGTACATACCACCCACAGGGCGGAAAAGTATGTAGAAATTTATATTGACCAGATAGTGCGTTTGCATGGAATACCAAGGACTATCGTGTTAGACAGAGGAGCACCGTTCATAGCACGTTTCTGGGAGCAGTTGCAAGAGTCACTTGGAACCCATGTAATAAGAAGCTCAGCGTACCATCCTCAGACAGATGGTCAGACAGAAAGGGTAAATCAGGTTTTGGAAGACATGTTGAGGGCATGTGTGCTACACTATGGGAAGAATTGGGACAAGTGCCTTTCGTTGGCGGAATTCTCTTATAACAACAGCTACCAGTCCAGCCTAAAGATGGCACCTTTTGAGGCCTTGTATGGGAGAAGGTGTAGGACACCGCTAAATTGGTCACAAGCTAGAGAGAGGGAAATATTTGGACCTGACCTAGTACTTGAAGCCGAGGAGAAAGTCAGAGCCATTAAGAAGAACTTGGAAGCTGCCCAGGCCCGACAGAAGAGCTATCATGATAAGAGAAGGAAGCCTCTACAATTTGAAGTGGGAGATCATGTTTATCTTAGGGTGTCACCCACCAAAGGTGTTCAGAGATTTGGAATCAAGGGCAAGTTAGCTCCTCGCTATATTGGGCCCTATGAGATTAAAGAGACTTGTGGACCTGTAGCATACCAGTTGAAGTTGCCACCTCATATGGCAGCAGTTCATGATGTATTCCACGTATCTCAGCTACGAAAGTGTGTCCGCTTACCCATAGAAGTGCTACCTGAAACAGAATTGGAGATAGAGCCAGACTTGTCTTATCAATAGCACCCTGTCAAGGTATTGGACCAAAAAGAGAGATCAACTCGGGCAAGGTCGATCAAAATGTATAAAGTTCAGTGGAGCAACCATTCCGAAGAAGAGGCTACGTGGGAGACTGAGGATTTTCTACGTTCTCGCTTCCCCGACTTTCTGCCTAAAGGAGTCGGTACGTAACCCAAAACACCCACCCCCACCTTCCCTTTGAATCTAAATATAAGAAAAACTTAGTTAGAAGGAGTAAAGTAAGTTGTGAAAATAACTCTAAAAGGACTTCCTTCTGAAGTTGCAAAGAGGATGACATTCGAAGAGCAGTTAACTATAGAAACTTGGTTAAAGGAAACTATAGCACACCAGCACACACCTTTTTGGTACCCCACTAAAGGATCCCTACCCAATCTCGGGGCGAGATTCCTTTAAGGGGGGAGGGCTGTAACACCCCAGGTGTTACCCAAGGCCCTGACTCAATACATGCACTCATGGCCTACTATCACATGTGTTTAAGTAGAGGAGAAGGAGCACCAAAACTTTAGAAACCAAGGAGTAATTAAGGAATGATTATAACAAAAGACATACCCAAGATTTTCATACATTTTCACCTTGGAAAAAAATGGCTCGAACCCTAGACCCTCTCTTGGGCCATTAGACCCCAAGCATGGGATTAGTGGGAAAGCTATGCAAATGACCAAATCATGACTTAAACCCTTTACCAAAGTTGAAGTACATTAATATATATACAAGAAATAGTAAAGAAAGTATTCCAAAAAGGTCCCACAAAATTCTCAAATTCAGCACCCAAGTGAAGAACACTCAAGAGCAACCAATTTTTCTCTAAGTTAAAAATCAGCCCTCTTCCACAGATCAGAGATGTTCACCTAGCTGCTGGTGCCAAATCCTTGAGGTCCAATTGACAAAAGGAGCCAAATTACCTAAGGCACACACTGGAAAAGTTTGAACCGAAGCCAAGATCTTTTGACACGGTTTGACACGAGTTTTGTCTCGGGTTGAACAGTGCCGACAGCACTGACTTGGTGCCCCCATATCTTGTGACTTAGGGCATATCTCCCATTGGAACTCACACATAATAGCTAGCCCTAGGTGCTAGGAAGAGATTTGCACAAGACCCTTGGCGAGATTCGCACGTTTGTGATCCCTGCAAGCGTTTGAACAGAGGCAAAAACAAACGCCCAAGTGTTTGACGCGTTCTGGCGCGCCAGAGCACGCCCTCGGCGCTCCGCCCACGCGCGCAGCCCCGCGCCGCGCCAACCTCGCGTCCACGCCCGCGCCCGCGCCTATAAAAGCCATCCCGGCCTCGACCGTACACCCCCGTGCGCCACTGACCCAACCAGAGCTCGAGTTCGCCGGAGTTCGCCCCGTGAGCAAGGTGTCAGCGGCCGCGCAAGCCACGGCCACCGTAGATCGGCCAACCAAGCCATTCCCCGCCCCATCTGACCCTCAGGATAGCCTCTGCATACCTTAGTGAAGCTTCTAGAGCCAGGAATCGAACTCTACCTCACCGAAGACACCGGATCGACCTCATCGGACTTCACCCGACCGCTGGCGTATGTAGACCGAGCTCCACGGTGAGTCTTTCTTCGATTCCTTGCACGAGTAGCATCCTTCGCACCTCGTGAAGCTCTCGGTGCCCTTGGATTGAACTCTACCGTCGTGAGCAGGCCGGAGCACACGCCGCCGACGAGCCCGCCCGCCTGCGCACGTGACCCGACCAATTTTGGCCATCACCGTCGACGAGCTGTACCTCGACGTGACCGCCAGGACCTCCCGGAGCTAACCCCGCCCTTCGTCGGACCTCCCTTGCCGCCGGTAAGCCGCGTCGCCCTATTTACTTCCGCGGTTACTGTTTCAAAGAGGGGAGGGATCTCGGGGAGAAAGAAGAAGAAGCCGGGGGGCTTTTAAATAGTCAGAGACTCATGTGAATAGTCCCGCAGGGGCATAAGTTAAAGAATTGGTTTAGGAAAAGCCCAGGGGCCTCAGTGTACACTGGCTTTTCATAAAATCTTTAAACAATATTCTTTTAAATGTAAACGGAGCTTATAAAATTCATAACTTCAGTTTTATTCAACCAAATTTGGTCAAACAAATTTTACTAGGCTCTGAATAATATGAACTACTTAGGAAAAATACCAAACACCCTAAGTATTGCGGAAAATTTTAAAGTTTTTATTTAAATACTAAACTGGACAAAAGCTAAATAAAGAAGGGAAAAATAGCTACACTTTTAGACTGGGGTTAAGAAAAATCAGAGAGAAACTAAACCACTACCTAGCCTGTTTAAAAATAGTAAACCCCTCAGTTCACCAGATTAGGGAAGGGTTTACCATTTTAATTTACTTTGGTTTAAAACTAAGGAAAATAGAAAAGGGAGTGTAAAATAAGAACCAGGGGGCAACCACATTTTTGCTAGCTCACTTTATTAACATAGTTCACTGGAAAAATTTGTTAAGCCCTCTATTAGTACAAAAGAATTACACCACATTTTATTTCATGAAAACACTGAAAACTTAGAAAAACCCTAGAATAATAATCCTAAGGAGAACCCACCCCAACCCTTGGGATAAATAACAATAAGCTAATATGAATCTAAGAAAAATGTAAGTTCTATTGTTTGATATTTTTCAAACAACAAGATAGTTATAAGTACCTTTTTGGCATTAAACTTTAGAAAATCATAACTAAATATCCAGTATGTCTTCTTCTGTGATTTTTAACATAGAAACCTATTATCACTTAGGAATCATGGCAAAAATAAAATTTAGTGCAAAAACGTCACCTAAATTAGAGCTATAGTGTAAGGTGCCCTTTTACCCTTACTTTTGTTAATTTTGCACAAGGAGTATCTTAATTAATTTTAACCTCAAATTTCTAGACTAACTCACAGAAGCCAAAGTTTACCCACTGTGATTTTTATAACATTTTTGGAAAATTCTAAATTGCCATGGTAGTTCAAAAATACTTAATGAGAAGCACAATAGGAAGAAAAAGGGGAAAATTTTGGGAGAACTTACTAATGTATAACTAAATCCTTCTAAGAGTCCCATAGAACCTAAATGATGTAATCAGAGGTTTTAAGTTCATTCAAAACCCTAAAGATGAAGGTATGAAACCCTTAAGGCTAACAACGGAAACCCTAGTATACCCCTATTTTAATACTGTTTCACTATGCTTCGTGTTTCCAAAATGCCATATCATTAATATGCATACATCTTATTCATTGCATTCGATAGACTGTAATCTCGCTGACGGGGAGTACATCCTCGTTCCGAAACAAGGAGCTGCTCAGGAGGTAGCCCAGGAGCCAGCACCAGAGCCTGCCATCGAGGATCTGCCTGCCCCAACTTTGGAAGGCAAGCCCCAGTTTTATGCATAACCGTTTATATATGCTATTTTACTACACTTAATGTTTGTAGGCTTGTACTGTGCACTTAAGTGTAGGAGTTGACTGAAACCCTAGTTGCATGAACTCAGGATTCCTTTTGAGATGGAGACTAGTATGATAGGTCGAGTAGCTGCTATACTAATTAGGGATCTCGGTAGAAGTCGAGTGATTTTTCTAGCACTCGCACGAGGTCAGGAATTGGTTGTATCCATTTTTATATCATAATGATGATGGTCTATGGACAACGATCCATGGGGATGCGTTGTCTATGAGACGGAAATTGGAATAAGGATTAAGGTGTGGTGCCGTGTGTCAAGCGTTTGAACGTACTAAACATATGCCGAGAAATATGGTAAATTGGTAAGCCTAGTACCTGAGTGAACCTGGCAGCAGATTGCCCTCCTCACGCTACCTGAGACATGGTCTCCCATTCCGGTTATGGTGGGTACAAGTGTGGTCACTGCACGATAGCAGTTGGGGTCAGTGAGGCATTGTACGTCAAGGCGGTGAGCCCCTCTCTGCTGACGGGGAATCGATGGGGACGGTTGATGTGTGTGGGGACGGAGTGCCTCGCCACGTCATGTGTTTAGGTTTACCTTGCAAGGTTTAAAAACTTGATTCAAATCATCTGCTTCTTGCAGCTAATGAGACTGCTTGATCCATGCTGCTACATTGAGTAATAAGTGGAAATGTGTTGATTTGGCAAAAGATGTTGATTACTAAATGCTTGATACCATGTATGATTAGATAAATACACATTTAGTCTTAAGAGAGTCACACAAAAACTTGAAAAGCTAAACTTGATTTTTAGACTCAGCTAGTGCTTTTGGCAAACCAAACCCCACAACCAAACAGCTGCATGTCTAGAGGTAGAGGAGTAGACTCCTCACACCGGGTAAGTCTAGCTGAGTATTAGTATACTCAGCCTTGCTTGTGGCATAACTTTTTACAGGTTCTCTGGAGGACATGGTTGCTAGAGTGACTTGGCCATCCATCTTGCCACCGGGGTGGACAGTCGAGTGGGACCCTACCTCAGCAGAGGAGGAGCATGAGGAGTGATGGGCCAGGCTTCCCCATCCCTCCGTTTATTTACCGTTAGTTATATTCCGCTGCTTTCCGAACAATGATCACTACTTTTGCAAAAATCCAATGATGTTGTAATAATTTTAAGTACTCCTTTAATGTATGGTTTTATGCTTTATTGTATTTGCTCTGTGCCTCACCTTCGAGTGAGTACGTGGTACTTGATCCTATTAGTGGCCTCGTCGGACTAGATCCGAGGGACTGACGTTTTATTCCTATTTAAGTGTGGTCTAGCCTTTAAGGTGGGACGTAGGCACTTAAGTTGGAATAACTCGGGCGGTTCCGCCACAGTTGGCGCACCGGACTGTCCGATGCGCCCATGCGCAGCAGAGCCTGGTAACAGCTAGTTTGGTGGGTGGGGCTATTTATACCCCCTCCACCTACCATATTGAGTGTCGTGCTGCCCACATTGATAACCATACATTGCTAAAGCATTGCAAGCACCACAAAGCATAGTGAGGTGATTAGAAAATCTTAATCCCGCATTAGGACCTCATTAGTGCAAGTGAGAGCCACCTAGAGCACACAACACATCCATTAGGCTTCTCTTGGTCAAGTGAAAGTCTATGGCTTGTTACTCTTGGTGATCGGCATCACCTAGACGGCTTGGTGGCATTTGGAGCACGGTGATCACCTTGGAAAATTTGTTGGTGACCCGGCTCGAGATTGTAAGCGGTCGTGAGGGATCCACCGCGCCGAAGTGGCAAAGGATCACCTCATATTGAGCACTTGGTTCTTGCAAGGACCAAGGGGGAGCGATACCCTTGCACGGGTGCTCCAACGACGACTAGCGAAGAGTGCCGACTCTTCGATACCTCGGCAAAAAATTGGAGGAGTCTTCTAAACCTTGCTTTACATTCCGTATTTAATTCAAGCATTTTACTTTGTTCAATTGTTTAGCAAGTAGTTGAAGTAATGACTTAGGATTGTTATCTCTCTAGTAGTTTTCTCTTATTGCTAGTAGTTGGGTGAAGTTGGGCGCTAGCTTAGAGTTTAAATAGTTGCTTAGGGTTTAATTGTTGTTGATTTTTTTTAGAAAAGCCCAATTCACCCCCCTCTTGGACATCGTGATCCTTTCAATTGGTATCAGAGCCTTGTTGCTCCTAGATTAGCTTAACCGCTAGAGTTGCGATGTCCAGCGGGGATGGAGATACTCCTGTTTTTGATGGTGACGATTTTCCTTATTGGAAAATTTATATGGAAGCTTACTTAGAGGCTATAGACATTGGTGTCTACAAAGCCGCCACTTAAGGGTTCCCCGAACCAAGAGATCCCACAAATCTTGTAGGAGAAGAGTATAATTATGAAAAGTGGAATGCTAAGGCCAAAAACACTCTCTTTAGAGGCCTTTGCAAAGATGTCTTTAATAGAGTAAGAAATCATAGAAATGCTCATGATTTATGGATGGATATTTGTGCTCTACATGAAGGGACTAAAAGTGAGCGTGAGGAGAGATATCACATTGCAATGAAAAAACTAAATTCTTTTGAGATGCTTGCAAATGAAAATGCCAATGATATGTACTCACGTCTTAACGTTCTTGTAGAGGAAGTTAATGGCTTGGGGCTCACCCAAATTTCACAACCAGATGTTGTGAGGAAGATTCTCAGTGTCCTCCCAATTGACAAATATGGACACATTGTCACAGTGCTACATCAAATGGATCTTTCAATTGCTACTCCAACACAGATATTGGGAAAGGTCAATGCTCATGAAATGTACATGCACATAAATGACAAGGATGGGTCATCTTCCAAAAGAAAAGACTTGGCTCTCAAAGCCAACCAAGAAAAGAAAGGGAAAGCTAAAATGCAAATTGAGGAGGAATCCTTAAGTGATGATGATCTTGATGCTAACATTGCTTTGATGGTGACAAAGACCACCAAAATGTTGAAGAAACTCAATAGAGAAGGCATCAAGTTTGACTCAAGAAAGAAGAAGTTCTTCTCTAGCAAAAGAAAGCCCATCTATGAGATGAACTGCTATAATTGTGGAGAACTCGGTCATCTTGCTCATCAATGCAACAAGCCCAAGAAGAACAAGTTCAAGGGCAAGAAAGATGATGACAGTGATGATGAGAAAAAGGAAAAGAAATTCTTCAAGAGAAATGATGGGAAGCACAAGAGATTCCATAAGAAGAAAAATGGAAAGGCATATATTGTTAGTGACTGGCTCACTGACATTGAGTCTTCAAGCAGGTCTTCTTCAAGTGAAGAATAAAATGATGAAAAAGTTGTCGCTATCGCTGGGGATTTCTCTTCACCACCACCATCACCCTCATCCACTTCTCACCTATGCCTCATGGCTAAAGGTGAACGGAAGGTACAAATTGAGAATGATATTTTTGATGATAGTGATAGTGATAGTGATGATGAGTTTGCTTCTCCTTCCTATGATGAATTAGCTAACTTACTTAAAGAATACAATCAAATCATTAGGAAGTCAAAGGCTAAATGTGATAAGTTAAAGTATGAAAATGAATTTTTAATTGCCAAGTATTACATAGTTGTAAAAGCTAGTGATGAAATGAAAGAAGAAAATAAAACTATGTCATCCACTGCAAATGAGCTCAAATCCTCCCTAAAAGATGCCAAAGACAAGTGTGACAAATTAAACGAAGCAAATAGGGAGTTGAAAGATAGACTTGTCAAAGTTAAGGAAGATTATACAAAAATTAAAATTCACTATGATATTATTCTTGTTGCAAATGAGCTTTTATCTTGCAATACACATGAGGCTATTAACCCTACTGTTAAGATTGATGTAGCAACCTCATGTGATGATTTGAGCCAAGTTGATCAATCTAGTCTTCATGATGAATTGACTGAAAAAGTTGAAGTCCTAACACTACAGAACCAGAAATTGAAGAGATACTTGCCAGATGCAACCACTAGAGGAAAAGTTGCCATAGAAAGCAATGACATTAACAATGAGTTGGCAGTAGACAATGAAAGGCTTAGAAATGAGGTCAAGAAACTTAAGAATGAAAATGAACATCTTGCCACAAGTGTGCAAAAGTTCAACAAAGGCCAATACCTTCAAAATGAGTTTCTCATGAACACAGTCATGAAAAATAACAAGAGTGGTATTGGATACAATTCTTTTGTGCAAAAGAAAGCAACAAGTCAATACAAGGCAAAACAGACTTCTATGCCTATCAAATGCTTTGAGTGTGGAAAAGGACACTTTGCCCACAACTGCAAAGCCAAATCACCAACTCCCTTGCTAAAGCACTCAAGGACATTTGCTTTCAATGCTCATTATGTTCTAAGAAAAGTAGCAAATAGGAAAGTCAAAGTTACATTCCTAGGTCCACCAAGAAAGAGTAGACCTAGACAAATTTGGGTTACGAAGTCCTTGATTGAGAAACTTACTGGTCCTATGCAAAATAGGGCCCTCAAAATTGAAGCTTGATTTATTTGTTCATGTAGGTGAACTACAAGACCGGTGGGAGCCATTGGGTTATTGACAGTGGATGCACTCAACATATGACTGGCAACCCACGGATGTTCACCTTACTTGATGAAAATGTTGATGAACCAGACAAAATCACTTTTGGGGATAATTCAAAAGGAAAGGTTCAAGGGCTTGGCAAGGTGGCTATCTCAAATGATCTTTCAATTTCAAATGTTCTCTTGGTTGCACCATTAAGCTTCAACTTACTATTAGTGGGTCAACTTTGTGATCTTGGCCTTCAATGCTTATTCACTCCTACAGAGGTTGTTGTGTCAAAAATAGATGATGAGTCAATGGTGTTCAAAGGATTTAGATACAACAATCTCTACTTAGTGGATTTCACCTCTGAAGATGCAAACTTAAGGACTTGCCTCTTTACCAAAGCATCACTTGGATGGCAGCAATATTGTGCTGAAACTGAAACAGAGCACATAGTTGATACAATAGAGCCACATGTTCAAAATCTTGCCATTGAATCAGTCCATGTATACGCCATATTCTTGTGCTTGTGCTTGAAGATTACATCACTGTATTTTCCAATAGTAAAACAACAAATTAATTAGTTAAATGAACTTTTTGAAACAGTGAGACAACACATCTATCTCTACTACTTATTAAGGCTGCAATAGTAGTCTGCCATTTCGTATTCTACCACCA
The DNA here is from genome assembly GCA_029449295.1 of Zea luxurians. Classification (NCBI taxonomy): domain Eukaryota; kingdom Viridiplantae; phylum Streptophyta; class Magnoliopsida; order Poales; family Poaceae; genus Zea; species Zea luxurians. The sequence goes on along the minus strand of JAOPSE010000034.1, from coordinate 19,055,367 downwards.
TTCTCTGTTCTGCCCAATTCCCTGTTCTGCCTTTTCGATTCCCTCCTCCCCGCACACAGTCCATTCTCATGTTCTGCCACCATTTTATATCTATCGTTCTCATTCCCCCTCCCCCATTCCCATTCTCATTCCCCCGTATAGCCGACGTCTAGCTAAAATTAAAAAAATACATATGGCCCCAAGGGGATTCAAACTCACAACCTCTTAAGCAAATGCCAGCAGTAGCTACCACTACACCACATGTGTGTTTATATCTACATCTATAACAGGAAACACATCTACATCTCTCCCCAAGCTCACCTGCTACTCTTGCACAATGCGTAGAAGTAGATAAGTATCATCAAGATTCTTGAATTATATTTTTGGATGGAGGGAGTAGTATTTAAAGAAGAGCCTTGCATGCAATTTCTTTTGTTTGAATAATGTTTTCAACTTAAATTCCTTTTTTGCATGCGTGACATTTATATTTCGTAATATTTTTTCCATGGATCTGACATGTGAGTCATTTTTATAAACTAACGCCAAACATGAATCCATGTTACTTACTTGAAAACCCCGAACAAACACCATTAGCAGGAGGCACTCGCGTTGGGGTCGCTCATCGACGACGAGAAAAACTTGGCGACTGCCAGTTCGACCTCTAGAAACAGTCCTACGTGGCCACATGTGCCGCTATGTACGATAAGCTCCGGCGCAACCACCGCTTGGACGCGATGCAGAGCGGCTGCTCCGCGCTGTCCATCATCAAGCAGGGGGACCTCATGGTCGTCGCCAACGTCGGCGACTCTCGGGGTGTTCTGGGCACTGCATTCGACGACGACGCCATCACGTCGTCCAGCTCATCGTCCACCTAAAGCCCAACCTGCCACGTAAGTCGCTACTGACCGGCCATGAATTTTTGTGCGCTGGTACGATGGCCGTTGATGACATTGTGTGAGTGTCCTTGAACATGATGTATGTAGGGGAGTAGCGCATCTGGTGGTGCAACGGTCAGGGGTACTACCTTTCTGATGAGCCTAGGGTGCACTTTGTTTTATAGCCCAGCCAAGAGTCATCAGTGCTCGGTATGTCGCGCGCGTTCGATGACTACTATATCGGGGACTGTGGCGTCATCTTGGTACCGAAGGTGACGTAGAGGAGGACCGACAACAATGACCAGTTCGTCATCCTCGCACCGTTGGGGTAGCTTTTGTGCCGGCTTGCCTTTAATTCTCTTCACAAACACACACACTTGCCTTTCTGTTTAAGCAAAAGCGTATGGTGGTACGTGTCTGATGACTAATGATGTACGAAGGAATTTCTTCTGGCATGTGTGGAATGTGCTCTCCAATGATGAGACCATGCAAATCGTGACATATCGAAATCTGCATGATACTGATGGTTGCAATGTAGTGGTGAAATAGATAGATTAAAATAACAAAATTTATGTATGGTCAGAATCACAAATTGATTATGAAACATTTTCTCATAACGGTATAACACACATTTTGTATATAAGTTATCGTAGTATACTAGTATTATATATTCCCGTTGCAACACACGGGCACTCAGCTAGTAATCTTAGATGTACTTAACCTTCTCAAGCATGTATAGGCCCTTGATGGAGAGCTTCTTCTGCCTTTTTGATCTTGGATGGAGAGGGGCTGGTTGTTCATCTTGACCTACAAAAGATGCATAAATATGAAAACAAAATACATTGTTGAATCAATTATTTGCAAATACATTGTTGATTTCCCTTGCTTACCAGGACCATTATATTGGTCTGTAGCTACATTAGGATGTGTCCTAGCTACAAAACATGGACCACTAGGTTCACCATCTTCATCATCACCACCACCTTTCACAATGATATTGAAGATAATTTGAATCATAAAAAGGACATGACAAATAGTGCATAATTAACTCAAAATTGAACTCACCATCATTAGAGTCACTATAACTTGATTCATTGTAGGTTGGGCTACCTCCTCCCTCATTACTATCTGATAGGAAGTCATCTCCAATATCTTCTTCTACAACATTCCTTTTCCTACCATTTTTCCTACCAGAACCAATCTTAGAATTTAAAAGAACCATCTCTTCTTCATTCAATCCTCCTAACTCCTCTAAAACAAATCCACCTGGTCTGTTAGGGGATTCAGGCTCATCATTTTCATCAACTGTCGGCACTAATTCACTCCTAGAACTGCACAACCATTACATAATCGGGTTGCCTTCATCATACATAGCAACATCTATCATGATGCTACATGGATCTATGTTTCTATCTTTAGAGTTTTTCATTTGTTCAAGACTTTCCATATCAGTTTCAAAATGTTGAATTCGCAACTTCAAGTTGTAGTCAACATAAACCAATTTATGCAACTTATCATAACTCAACCGATTTCTCAATTTGGTATGAACCAAAGCAAAGGTACTCCAATTACGTTCGCAACCACTAGAGGACATGCATTAAGAAACAATACAACGTGCAAACTCTTGTAATTCTGGGTAGTCTCCACCATATTGACCCCCCAATCAGCTAGGAAAATATGAAAAAATAGAACAATCATCACAAATAAAGAGGCAACTCTCAAGGACAACACAAGAATAAATCTAGATAACATGACTTACTTGCACTTGCACGGCCATTAAGTGCTGAATCTTTAGCCTCTTCTCCTCCAAATAACCTAGCTTGCTTTCTAAAGAAAGTATATTGATCAATTGCAGTTGAAGCCTTTGAAGATGAGCTTGAAAGTTTCTTTATGGCCATTGTCACAGCATGTTGGAACTTTGGTTTTCTTGCCATTTTGGAAGTATATAGTGCTTCAGGGTTAAGGGCAGCAGCTACAAAAATAAAAGGGCAGCAACAAATCAATAACTATAATGTTTAATTAGCTAGAAAAATTGAAGGTCAACAATAATTGATTAAGGGCAACAACATCAATAACTATCATGCTTTAGCACATACCTGCAAGCATAAGAGTATCATTGAGCATATAGTCAAGTCTAGTATTGATTACTTGCATTAATCTATCACACAAATTTTTGTTGATAGGATCATTGTGACACCCTAGTGTCACCTAGGGTTTCTCTCAAGTGCTAACCCAAGAACCATCATTTTATGTGAACCAAATTGAGCATGAGCACCAAATTGACTTAAGAATAAAGGATCCACTAAGCTTATACTTAAAAGTATCATGTTCAAGACAAATGGGTTTTCAAAAGGGCAAAATGTTGTAACCCCAATAAAAACCCTAATTGAGCCCTATAAACAAAATTCAAAGAGAAAGGGGAAAAGGGTATGAAAAATACAAAATCATGGCTTGGGCCAATTATAAACATTAAACTATACTAAATAAGCAACAACAAAGATTATGGAAGCTTGGCCAAAACAATTTAAATAAAACCCTAACCAAGCTTCTCAAGTGGGATTGCATTAGGGAATTCTGAAATTCAGAATTCTGAATTCCAGACCTTGAGCCAAAGATCAAGCCTGTTCACCTTGATCCCTAACTCAAATCCTAATGGCCCCATTAACAAAAACGTGCATAACTAACCTCTCTGTCTTGTGCCAGAAGATGGCATTGGGACGCGTGCCTTGGACACGTCAAACCAGAGATTTTCCCCCTGTGGGCGGCAGTGAGACAAACCAGATTTCTTCCCTCTCTATCTTTTAATCCAGTCAGCCAAACCTGCTAGCCTCCACACACAAACGACAAAGGAACCTGAGAGAAAGAGATCTCTCAACGGGATCATGGCCATAATCTCAAAGATTTGGGGCCAATTCGCGCTTGAACTCGACCTCTCTCTGCGCTACCTTGTGCTCGACGTTGTGCCAGGCGCCAGAGCGCGCACTGGCGTTCGCCGCGCACGCCCCGAGCGCTTGTTAGAGCCCCACCCTCGGCAGTGCTCGCCCGCGCCTATAAAGCCTCCTTGGGCACACCTCACTTCACCCCGTGCTCACCATCGCCGGCCAGACGCCCCTCCTTAGCTCCGGCGAGCTCCTTTCCGCCTGCCATTGCCGCCAGAGCCTCGGCCACCGTGGCCAGCCCACTCCAGTCACCCCCAAGTCGCACCAGTGCTTCGGTTAGCTTCGCCTTTAGCTTGTGAAGCTTTCCAAGTCCTCGGACCTAGTAGAACTTCACCGGAAGCCCGAGATCACCCTCGCCGGACTTCGGTCGCCTGCCCCCACGCGTGGACCGAGCTCTCCGGTAAGCCATTGTCAAATTCCTTGCAACCATGTCTTCCCTAGCACCCAGTGAAGCTCTCTGACCCGTTCAATTGGTCAATTGTGCCCTGGACAGGCCGGACTCCTCGCCGCTGACGAGCTCCCCCACCTGCGCACGCGGACCGGCCAACTCCGCCCATCCCCGACGGCGACCCGCACATCGTCGTGACCCTCAGGACCTCCCCTACACCCTCGGCCACCTCACTGGAGCAGTCTCGCCGCCGGTAAGCCCCTCCGCCCTTTCTTCCACCGCAGGTACTGTTTAGATTGGGGAAAGGACCTCGGGTTAGGATTAGAAGAATCCAGGGGGTTTTTTGAGATGTCAGTGACTCAATTGAATAGTAGCCCAGGGACTAGTCTGTAAGGAAAACTTAAAACACCCGCCAGGGACCCCGTTGCAAAGTAGTTGTCCATTTAATCATTTCTGTTTAATCTTTTTAATAAACAGAGAACTTAGAAAATTCATAACTTGATGAATACTTAACCAAAAATTGTCAAACCAATTTTGCTGGATTCTAAATATTATGGACTACCAATTAAAAATACTGAACCCTATGCTTTTTGTTCTGATTTTTAGAGTTTAAAATTAAATACAAAAACTGACCAAACCTTGTTTTATTAAATAAAATTAGTTATGCTTCTGTGCTGAACCTAGTAAAATTTGTAAATGTTCAAACCCCATTTAAACACTGTTTAAAAATAGTAAGAACCCCAATATTGGAAAATTTAGTGTAAATATCCATTAAAAGCCATTTCTGCCCAAACCTTAGGAAAATCAGAAAGGCCTTAGAAATTAATGGTCAGTGGATGAAATTATTTTTCTAGTTTGCTTAAGTAACAAAGAACCTAGGAAAAATAAAGGAACCTCTAGTCCAGATCAGATTCAAAGTGAAATGTTTTATTTAGCATTATTCCAACTAGAAATCAATTATTAGAATTACAAAACCAGACCCAAAATTTATAGTAAAAATCCAGTGGACTTGTAACCACCAAAACCCCACTGCAAAAATAATGAACATCCAAGCCCATGATTTTAAGTAAGGTAAATAAATATAATATGATAATAAGTCATATCCTAAATAAATCATGAGTAACCCCAAAATAATGCAATAATGGGCAAATAAAATTTTGCTAGATCAATAATGAGATAGGCCACCAGAGAAAAATACAAACCCACTGGAAAGATGCAAAATAATACCTATTGCCAATATTATGTAAAAAAGGCCATTTAATCCAATTAATGCATACCACCCCTTCCCTTAAGCAAAAAGATGCCAAACTTCAGAATGATTGCTCTTGCGCAAAGAAGAAGCTAGGAAAAATCAGAAATATGTTGTTTGATATTTTTCAAATATAGTGGTAGTAGAAAGCACCCCTTTGGCTAGAAACTTTAGAAAATCCTAGTAAAATAACTAATAAATATTAATGGATAGAAATTTGTACCAAGTCATGTTATAGCATCTAAATGCCAGCAAAAATAAGTCCTAGGAAATTACCTACTATTGAATGATAGTTGTAGTTCAAATCACCCCTTCTGCCCTAAAATTTGGCAATTTTGTCCAGAGAAAACTATTCACTTCTAGAACATCAAATTTTGAGACAGAGAATCATACACCAGTAATAAGCCACTGTAATTTTTACAGAATTTTTGGAAATTTATTAAGGTGACTCGTAGTTCAAACCCACCCTAAAACCCTAAAGAAGATCAAGGGAAAAAGAGGAAAGATAAACCTCACTCCAATAGGGCCAACTTGAATTCTTGGCAATTCTTACTAAAGACCTTAAAAAAAGAAGAATTCAGTGGAACCCCAAAGATAAACCTACCACTTAACTTAGCTAAGTTTGATCCAATTTACCAATTATACCACCAAAAATCTCGTATAAGCAAGATGTAGCTCTATCTAACTCAAGTAGATCATACACCATCAACAGTTTAAATTACTAAAGCACATATCATATCATGCATATATCTTACGCATTGCATTCATTAGATTGTAATCTAGCTGACGGAGAGTACGTGCTCATCCCCGAGCAAGGAACTGTCCAAGAGGAGGACCAGGAGCAAGCTCCCGAGGCTGCTATCGAGGATCTCCCCGCAGCCCCAGCTATTGAAGGCAAGCCCCGGTTTTATGCATAACCATTTATATATGCTATTTTACTACACTTAATGTTTGTAGGTTTGTATTGTGCACTTAAGTGTAGGAGTTGCTTGAAACCTCTAGTTGCATGAACTTAGGATTCCTTTTTGAGATGAATACTAGTATGCTAGGTCGAGTAGCTGCTTTGCTAATCAGGATCTCGGTAGAAGTCGAGTGATTTTTCTAGCACTCGCGCGAGGTCAGGAATTGATTGTATTCATCTTGACAACGGGATCTATGTTAGTCTATGGACTTGGATCCAGGGAGGATGCCTTGACCATGAGACGGGAAAAAAGGAATTAAGGATTAATGTGTGGATACCTGAGTCAAGCTTTTGAACGTACTAAGCACATGTCGGGAAATATGGTAACCGGTAAACCTAGTACCTGAGTGAAGCCGGGCGTGGACTTTATCCCTCACGCGACCTGAGACTGGGTCTCCCATGCTAGCTATGGTGCATGGGTACAAGTGTGGTCACTGCATGGCGGCAGCCGGGGTCAGTGGAGCCTTGTATGCCAAGGCGGTGAGGCCTGGACGCGAATGGGGAATCGATGGGGACAGTTGACATGTGTGGGGACGGAGTGCCCTGACATGTCGTGTGTTTAGGTTTACCTTGCAAGATAAAACTCGATTCGAATCGTCTGCTTCTCGCAGCTAATGAGACTGCTTGACCCCTTGTACTACATCGAGTAAGAAGTGAAATAAGGTTACATGAGACAATCTGTTGATTGAACTAAATGCTTGTTACCATGTATGCTTAGAAGGAGCAAACGTAGCTAAGATAATAATACTAGAATTTGAAAAGCTAAGAATTGATTTTAGAAACAGCTAGTGCTTTTGGCAAACCAAACCCCTCAGCCAAACAGCTGCATAGTCTAGAGGTAGAGGAGTAGATTCCTCACACCGGGTAAGTCTAGCTGAGTATTAGTATACTCAGCCTTGCTTGTGGCATAATTTTTGCAGGTACGATTCAGGATATGGTTGATGGTGTGACTTGGCCTACCACCCTGCTACCGGGTTGGACGGTCGAGTGGGATGTTGCTCCGGCAGGAGAGGAGCACGAGGAGTAGTGGGCTAGGCCTTGCCCAATTCCTCGATACCGACGACATCGATTATCCACTGCATTTTATTTCGTGAACTCTTATTTGCTACTCGAAAAACTCCGATCTATGTAATAATTCAGTACTTAATTTGAGGTTTCCTGTTTTATTGTATTTCTTCTATGACTCACCTTCAAGTGAGATTGTGGAATTTGATCCTGGTTAAGTGGCTCTATCAGACTAGATCTGAGGGACTGATGGGTTATTCCGATTTAAGTGTGTTGCGGCCCCTGGGGCATGACTTAGGCACTTAAGCTAGAATAATTCGGGTGGTTCCGCCACAATCACCCAAATTGGATCGTATTTTAGCCATAGCACTCATCATTTTTGGAAGAAAAGACGATATAAACACACTCTTCTGTTGATCAGCTAAACGAAGTACATAGTAGATTGGGGACACCGCTTTCAAAACCTTTTCCATGTCAGTCCACCATTTATTTTTTGTCAAACAATCATATGTGAAGTCATGATCTTCTTCACGAGCCCACTTACGGTTCTCCCAATCAGCTGATGCCATCTACAACTTAAGTTTATCTTTTCCATCCAAAAAACTCTGCAGAAAAATAAAAACAGTACCAAACCTAGTTGCATTCCACCGAACTAGCTCACCACCAATTTTCTCTCGCATCATAGCATGTAACCTACAATAAAGAACAACAATAAGTTATGAAAACAGCAATGGATATGAATTATGACAAAACAACAATGAAATATGACAAAACAGAATTGAACTATAACCTATTATGATTATAGAAGAATCTACAAATTCTCTTTGCACTATCCACTACTTCTGCAACATCAAGAAATCGTCCTATATCCTTCAACATTAAATTTATGGTATGTGCAGCACATGGCTGCCAAGTAATATGTGGATATTTTGTTGTGAAGTCTTGACAAGCATTTTTATAGTTTGAGCCATTTTCAGTGATGATCTGAACAACATGCTTGATCCCAATATTAGCAACCACATCAGATATAATTCCATAGATATAATCAGAATTTTGAATTAGACCAGTTGCATTTACTAACTTGTGGAAGAACATACGCCCATTGCAAAAGATCATAAAATTAATAATGGACATCATGGTAGGACATGTACAATCATGACATAAAAACAAAAAAGTGAGGTCATTTATGAATACCAACATAAAGTAAGGTCAGCTAACTGAACATTGTTTACCTGTCCAAGAATCACACATGACTGTAACTCCATAATCCTTCCAATCCTCTTTGAATTTAGCCATGTGAGCCTACATGTCTGCATAATTCATATCCAATAATGGAACGTCTACTTCTCTCCCACGTAGAATTGGTACTCCATCACCAAATTGTTTAGCTAAGTTAAGTGTTGAACACAAGTATGGGCAGTCTGCCTTTCTTCCAGGAATGTCATTAGCATGGAACCATTTTGCCAATGCTATCCCTAGCTTCTCCTTATGACCCTTCTCTAGCATAACATCTATGTGTGGCTGCACTTGTGTCCTACTGCGTGCCAAGTCAATGTCAAAAGGACCTCACTACACGACGGTTGATCTTTAGCGACCCTTATTAGGTACCAACTATTGATTGCTAAAGATTAGGGACTGACGGTCAGTCGCTAAATCCTTTTGTAGCAACGGTCGGTTGGTCGCTAAAAGTCTAGAAGTTTAACAACTTATGGTTGGTCGCTATAGATGTTGTTGGGGACTAGCGGTGGGTCGCTATAGAGCAAGGATCACTATCAAATCTTATAGCCTGAACGTACCTGTAGATGTTAGTGACTAAAAATTAATTAAAACAAGTAAACATTGATCGCTAAATTGCATGGTGATTTATTTTTTTAATATTGCTTGTATGTTTTTTTCATGGTTTGTTTATGTATGCACATGACTATAGTATGCAACTGTGTTCTTTGTGCTTATATGATATTAGATTCGAGTTGAAATTTGTTTCAAATGTTTCTTATTTATTTGCATTCGTAATAATTTATTCAAATGTTTATTATTTATTTGGTAATTTTTTATGATTTTTTGAGTAATTTAAAAATACATTTCGAAATAAATAAAAAAAGAAAACCCTTCCTAACCCTAAGGCCCACTAGGGGTCCATCTACCTAACCCTAGCAGCCGCGCGCTCCCTAGCTTCTCTCCCAGCCGCCGCCGCCCTACCTCTTCCTACGCTTCCTTCTCTCCACCTCGCCCCCACGGCCTATGCCGCCGCCGCGGCAGCTGCGGCTGAGGCCCCGCTCCCCATGACGTCGCGCTTCGGTCGGGCCACGAGGCAACCATGGCGCGAGGCCCCGCTCCCCATGGCGCGAGGGAGCCGGGCCGGCAGGCATGGGCGTGCTTCAGAGCACGCAGAGCCTTGAGGCGGAGGTAGACGAGCTGCGCGCCGCGCTCCTGGCGGGCGGGTGGCGCCGCTCGGCAGGCCACGCGGACGCCAAGCGCGCTCTCTAGGGCGACGCTGGAGGGGCCACGGCGCGCGTCACTGGCGGCATCTCCTTCGTCGGGTTCGCCGTCATCGACCGCCTCCTCCGGCACGGGTACACCTTCTGCCTCTCGCTGGAGCACAAAAGATTAGGCAAACCAACTCTCCAAACCACTCTGCATTGTCTACATAATGTCAGAACAAGGCTCGTTCACCGGCTCATTCTTACTCATCCACTCAATCAAGCAATGGACCCTCTGCTTCGTTTTGTTTCTGTCCCTCTCCTTTACTAGGTCTGTCCACATCTGCATAAAGTTGATAGTTGCATGAATCACCACATCTGGATTGGAATTGAGGGAAATTGTTTTTCGATTGCTATCTCGTTCCTGTTCTTGCATACTGCCCAAGCCAAACCTGCATGCTCTGTTCTGCTCTTCTGTCCCACGATGTATTTAGTTTATTAGGATATGCCACGATTTCTGTACTGCTACCTTGGAGGGATCATTTTTACTTCTAACTAGTTCATTCACATTATTAGGAATCACAGTTTTTGGTGATTCCACATCATGACATGCTGCTCTGGTAGGTCATTTGTTGTTGCATCCAAACTAGTTCAACTAAACCATGTCAACACCGGCCCCTTTTGTAATTTCACATACTATATTATATTATTACTAGACATGTAAAAGGTTTCGGACTGTGTACTTGTCTCCGACAACCTTTTCTTTTGTTCATGTTTTCAGTTTCATGTCCTCATATCCTACATCGAAACATGAATGTGACAATTCAATCCATGTTTGTGTGGTTCTGTCTTAAGATATTTTGTTTTCCATTGTAGCTCTATTTCATTCATAGTTTTTGTTTTACATTGAATCCTTTACCAGTACCGCAGTGGCAATTTTTTGTGTTAGCTGTAGCAGCTGAGAATGTTCTTTTGGCTGGATGCTAATTTTTTTGTTGTTCTTTCTAAAGACGAAATTAAAAGTCATTGCCCACCTTGTTTGATGTAATGTCTTGTTCAAATCTAGGCAAATAGATAAAATGAACAAGAACCGTCTATGGAAACCGTTTTGGTACCCTTGCTGCATAGTTGCAGTTGATTATGAATGGACACAGTTCCTAAAGCCTGCAACAAGGTTTATGATATTCTGGTCGTTAATCATGAATGGACATAGTTCTCTTACTAGAGTTATTAACATGTACTAATAGTATCCAGCAGTAGTGTTTAAGTGCAAAGATATGCAGGGGCTTGGAATGCTATTGTTACCATCGGTGATGCTACAAAATAGTCATGTTTGGTAGCTTTCTGTATTTGTGGCCGGTCTTCCATAGTTTGATGGGGGAAATGAGCAAAAAAGGAAGGGGAAGGCAATATCAAGGACCTTGGTTGCACCTGAATGAAGATGATGATTTTTTGTAATTTGGATGCATGAATGGAGATAGTTTTTTATGATTTGCAGAATTAAATTATGGTGCTTTCAGTTATCTATCTTGATGCATGTATGGAGATGATTTTTTGTGATTTGGAGTACTAAATTAGTTTGATCGGTATTAGTTGGAACCTGAATACCAAAATATCTATCTGGATACATAAATGAAGACAAAGTTTTATCTTGATTATGATCATACCTTTTTTATTTTTCTTGTTTTTCTCTAGCCTAGTAATACATGACTTCGTATCAAAGAACTGATTGGGAACTAATTCGGTCCTCTTTTACTTCTGAAGGGAGCTCTTCATATTTAAGAAGGCATGGAACATCAGTGCTTGCACAAGAGTTTATGGTGTCTACACATGATTATGACATTGAAGAAGAAGAAGAAATCCATGGGTTTGCATTGCCTCACCAGTCTGCACCTCGTGATATGGAAAGCATCGGGAGACATCCATTCAGACATCAAATAGTGCTTTTGTGACTGATTATCTCTGGAGCTTTTGTGAATGATCTAGCTAGCTATCTGTAAATGATCTAGTTGTGAATGATATTATAATTGTGATGCTTTTGTGAATATATAATTGTGGTGCTTTTGTGTTTATGTGATGGATCTATGACTGTGGTATACTGATTAATTGTGTATGTCTTTATGATTTGTGTATAAAAATCTGTGATTTGTGGTGCTTAATTAAATGTATATTATTATTAATAACAACTGTAAAAAGGGTGACTTTCTGTTGGTTGCTAAATGTATAGTATGACTACTTACGGTTGGTTGCTAAATCTATAGTACAACAACCCACGGTTGGTCGCTAAATATACCATATTAGCAACGGACGGTCGGTCGCTAAAAAGATGTCGGTCGCTAAAGCCTTTAGCGACGGCACTTACAGCGACCATCCTTATGGGTCGCTAAAAGTTTTTAGCGACCAACCGTAGGTCGCTGAAGGCCGTTTTATTAACCAACCGTAGGTCGCTGTAAGTGAACAGTCGTGTAGTGCCTCTAGAGGTATCTTGTGTATTCTTGTAGTAACTTGAGAGCCTACTTTGCTTCCCTGTAGAACAACTTGCTGCTCCACTTGCACTACCCGTTGACTTACCAAAAGGTGGACAACTATCATGTTCCAATGTGGAAAAGAATCCCTCAATGAATCTATCATTGCCATATCAATTTGTGCTTGTTCATCAAGAGGAATTCTTGCACTTCGATAACCTTGTCTTGTTGCAGTAACCTCCTTTTCAACAAACAGACGAAGCTTCTTACCGCGTGCCCTCCTAATTCTCCCATCTGTTACTTTTTGAGACATTAGGTCCTTCACATGATTTGGCACTTTACGACATGCCTCCACACTCCCAGATATGTGACCTAGATGCTCTTTTAATCAAAACCCCCACCTTTTTTGGTGGTTAAATAATAAAAGCACTTAAAGCCAGCCCCATGAGGCCTAGGATATGGCTCACCATGGCTCCAAGTCACAGCAATTGGTCCATTTAACTTCACTGGTTTCCCTACATTAGCAAACATAACACTATTTTAGCAAACATGTCATTTATGCAAGGTCTCACAATTTCTCACAATGGTCATAAATATGTACACTAGATAGAAATCTATCTGATCATAAATTTGTACAGAAATCCAAAAGTATTATTCTAAAATTTGTAAAAAGTAGTATACGGTATTTTACAATGGTCATAAATATATGCATTGGATTGAAATCCATATCCTACTGTACAACATTTCATCATTTCAGTTTGTCAAATTAAATCTAAAGTTAGATATTTATATATAAAACAATCAAAGCAATTATCATGTCGATCCAACACCACCACACCAGCAACACTTGAAGATGTATCGGCATCGGCCATGGCCTTTCCTTTCTCTGCCTGAGTAGCAGCACCAGCACGACGCTCGCGAGGATGATCAATCATGTGCACTTCATAGTCGCTATCCCAGTCCGACGCTATGGAGGAGCTTCAAACTGGAGTGAACTCAGCAGTGAGCACTCAGGCGGGACGGGGGAGGCAAAAGTAACAGCAAGCACGGGCACGACGCTGAGAAGGCATCGACGTCGGCTCAGCACCAACAGCGGCTGCGAGATTGGAAGAGGAGATGCAGCTGACATACCCGAGCGCAGCGTCGTGGCAGCCAGAGAACTGAGCTGAGTGCAGTTGTCCCTGATTCGTGGTAGGCAGGGGCGTAGAGCTGTTCGAGCAAGAGGTGGGCGCCGACGGATGAGAAGCAGCGCGCAGGCGAGTTGTTTGCAGGTGCCGTGCGCCGTGTGCGACAAGCCGGCAGCTGGGCGGCGGCCGCTTCCTCACAGCCAAAAGTGACCGCGTGAGGACGTGAGGTGAGCAAATGAGTTAGGGTTTCAATTTTATATAATGAGTTAGGGTTTCAATTTTACATGTGGGTGATATTTTGGGCCTCCTTTTTATAGTCTAAACAAATAACTTTATAATTGAGCCAGTAAAATTCAAAAGTCGCTAGCCCCTACCTCACTGGTTTCATCACGTCCTCATCACCGTCCGCCCTTAGCCCCTACCTCGCTAGCTCACGCATGCCGGCGACTCCACACCCACGCCTAAGGCTTGATGCATGATGTCGGTACCTCAACTGCTCGACGGGCCACGGTGGTGTCACGGTGACTCGTTGGCTCCATCCTCCATCGGTACACCCTCCAGTAGTCCAGTGCTCCACCAGGTCATGCCGTGGACGGGGAGGCAGAGGAAACGACGCCGCTGCCCATCGGGAGATTCACGTCTAGCAGAAGCCGGAATGCCCCTGCCAATGGCGCAGAGTGCGCAACAAAGGTAATGTCTTTAACGCCCTTCTTCTCCCCACACGATGTGCTTGCGCGCTGTACAGGCCACGATGCTCTCGCTAACGTGTAGAGGCCAGGATGCTCTCACTAGATCGTAAAATACAACTAAGGCCTGTTTAAAAGTGTTTACTATTTTTCACTCGTAATACCATTTTACCTGCAATTGGTTGCGCACAAGTAATTCCATCACACAAGGTATGTGTCTAAACTTGCTTTGATGTTATGCACTACAGTAAAACGTAGAAACTCCGACGGCCGCATTATGTCCGACGGCCCCGTAGACAACCGTCGGACATAAGGGTATGTCCGACGGCCAACAGTGGCCGTCGTAAATAACAGGAAACAGCCGACGGCTGTCAGTCTGACCGTCGGACATAACCTTATGTCCGACGGCCCGCCCCCTGGCCGTCGGACGTAAGCTTATGTCCGACGGCCTCGTACCGAGCCGTCGGACATAAGTCTTTTTAACGCGCGGATCCGACCCGCGCGCCTTCAGTTTTCACGCCCGGTCGTTTCTCTGTCTCCCGCCGCCGCCGTCCGTCTCCACGCTCGTCGCCGCCACGCTCGTCGCCGGCCCGCCCGGTCGCCATCGCGCCCGCCGCCACGAGCTCCGGCAGCCGCCGCCACGAGCTCCGGCCACCGCCGCCCCTTGTCCGGCCGCCACCGCCCCGAGCTCGTCGCCGGCCACCGCCACGCTCGTGCTCCGGCCGCCACGCTTGTGCCACCGCCGCCGCCCCGTGCTCCGGCCAACGGCCCCTGCGCCCGCCGCCCGCCCGTGCGCCATCGCCGGCCGGCTCTCCACACCCGCAAAGTGAGTATACTTAATTAGCAATTTCGTTTATTAAAATTGTATGCTTGTATTAATGTATTTGATTAGAATTGTATGTTTGTATTAATGTATTTGATTAGAAATGTATGTATGAATGCATTTGATTGTTTAGTTTGTTATATCCGACGGCCAAAATTTGATTACGTAATTAAAATAGCCTGTTTTAGTTTATTTAGTGGTACTTTAGATAATTTAAATTTTTAATTTCCGAGGGTAATTATTATGCCCTCGGAAATAAGGTCATTTTATATGATTTGTCATTTATAACAATGTTATTTCGTATGTAATATTGTATTTTGGTTTATTAGTTTAATTATTTAATAATACACGATGATTATAGTTAATCATATTGTATCGTAGTGTGAACAAACGAAACCTAGGCGTCACCCGTTTCGGCCCAACACACCTTACAAGCGACGCATGTGAGGTATGTTGGGCCGGAATTGTCCCTTTATTGGACAGCCTCGGGGTGACCGACAGAGTCCGTGTTTATGACAAAAGCATGTGCTCCTGCTTAGTTTCGGCAGCATAACCTCTCTGTTCTCCAATTGCACCATTTTTAGGCGTGCGATTGGAGAACAGCGGGGTTATGCTGCCGAAATTTCGCACGACCACATGTCTTGTCATAAACACGGCCTCGTCGGTCACTCCTGGGTGGGTTTAGGACCTATCCTTTCCTACAGATGTAGGGGCGTGATTTCTTCGTAAAAACGGATGGTCCGTGCAGTGCATTACTTATCTAATTAAGTTAACGTCTCGTATCTAGTATGGAGGAGAATCGTCGATGGATGTATGAAGGTTGGAAGAAAAGAGGTGCTCTATCAAGTGAGTGGGTTGCCAAGACTGATGCTTTTCTCGACCATGCTTTTGCTCGGTCAGAGACTGGAACCGATGTTAGGTGCCCTTGTAGCAAGTGTCGGAACATTAATTTCCTTGACAGGAGGACTATGTCTATACATATTTGCAAGAACGGTTATATGCCAGGCTATGAGGTGTGGGTGCACCACGGTGAGGACCCACCTCCTCGTACTGTATCGGAAGTTCAGTCACATGAAGAGGAGGACTACGATAGGATGGAAGAGATGCTTGACGATGTACGCCATGAGCTTCTAATCGTCGATTCGGAGAACCCCGGTCAACCCACCGAGTTTGAGGATCCAGCTACACCTGAGGTTCAGAAGTTCTTCGAGCTCCTTAAAGCTGCCGAAGAGCCATTGCATGAGCACACAAAAGTGACCGTCCTTGTATTTGTGACTCGACTTATGGCTATTAAGTCTAAGTTTGCATTCTCAAACAACTGTTACAAGGAACTTTTGAACTTGATCAGTGATGTACTTCCGGAGAATCACAAGATGCCAAAGGACATGTATCAGTCTAAAAAGCTGTTATCTGGCCTCGGTATGGACTACGAAAAAATCGATGTCTGTGAAAATAATTGTATGCTTTTCTGGAAGGAGACCGCAGGTGAGAAGGAGTGTACTGTATGTGGTGAGCGTAGATTCGTTGAGGTTGAAAACGACGATGGTTTGACCGTGACTACGAAGATTGCACGTAAGCAGCTTCGTTACATGCCTCTTATACCTCGGTTGAAACGTTTGTTCATCTCCAAGAATACAGCCAGACACATGAGGTGGCACAAAGAAGGGGTACGTGAGAATCGAAATGTCATGGTGCACCCAGCTGATACAGATGCATGGAAGGCACTAGATGCTTTTGATTCCAGCTTTGCTGATGAAGTGAGGAATGTTCGCTTCGGTTTGGCAACAGATGGTTTCTCGCCATTCAATCTAACTGCAACGTCGTACTCATGTTGGCCCGTCTTTGCTGTTCCATACAACCTTCCACCAGCTCTTTGCATGAAATATGAATTTATTTTCTTGTGTCTTGTAATACCTGGTCCGGATCATCCTGGAACAAAGATCGATGTGATGATGAGGCCCCTGATTGAAGAATTGAAAATTTTGTGGGCAGGAGTCGAGGCGTACGATTGTTACAAGAAACAGAAGTTCAACCTGAGAGCCGCGTTTTTATGGTCTATTCATGATTTTATGGCTTATGGTATCTTTGCTGGATGGAGTTGTCATGGGATTTTGACATGTCCGATATGCGTTGAAGACACTTCATGCTTTCGACTAAAGTTTGGTGGAAAGATATGTTACTTCGATTGCCATAGATGTTTTTTGCCAGAGGATCACCCGTTCAGGTTCGATAGGAACGCTTTTAAAAAGGACACGATTGTGACGAGGGGACCACCCAAGCGTCTAAGTGGTCCAGAGATTCTCGCGAGACTTAATGATTTGAAACTAAACGAACATGGAAATCGTTTTGAAGGTTATGGAACCGAGCATAATTGGACTCACAAATGTGGTCTATGGGAACTCCCTTATATGAAAGCCTTGATTCTAATGCATAACATTGATGTCATGCACCAGGAACGAAATATGGGTGAAAGCATTATCAGCACTTGCATGAATATCACTGACAAAACAAAAGACAACCCTAAGGCAAGGAAAGACTTGGCCTTAATCTGTAGAAGACCAACTATGGAGATAGGAGAGAATCAGAAGAAGCCACGTGCTCCTTTCAGTATTAAACCTAAAAGGAAGAAACAATTGATGAAATGGTTGAAAAACTTAAAGTTCCCAGATGGTTACGCCGCGGGCTTTAGAAGGTCTGTGAATTTGAAGACGGGCAAGTTTTCTGGGTTGAAGAGTCATGACTACCACATAATAATGGAAAGACTCCTTCCTGTTATGTTTCGTGGTTTTGTAAAAAATGATGTATGGAAAGCATTAGCGGAGCTAAGCTACTTTTATAGACATCTTTGTGCCAAAGAAATAAAGAAAGAGATGATGGAGAAGCTTGAGCAACAAATACCGATTTTGGTATGCAAACTTGAAAAACTATTTCCACCAGGTTTCTTCAATCCGATGCAACATCTACTTGTTCACCTACCATACGAAGCTAAGGTAGGAGGTCCTGTGCAATATAGATGGATGTATCACATCGAAAGGACACTAAAGAAGCTATGTGCAATGGTTGGTAATAAGAGACGAGTTGAAGGGTGCATCGCTGAAGAATTCAAATATAAAGAGATAGCATCGTTCACGGGCCTGTACTTTGCAGAGGAACACAATGTCAATGCCCATACGTTGCGGTATCATGTCGACGAGCCCCCTATCAGTGATATTGAAATTTTTCAATGGAGGGGCAAAACTGTAGGACCCAGCACAACATACTGTTTCACCAACGACGAATGGAAGACTGCTTTACTCTACATGTATAACAACATGGAAGAGATGAGTCAGTTTCTCCTGTAAGTGTAAACTTTATTTTAGTCATTGCCGCTAGAATTTTTGTTGTGAGACTAAAATGTTTGTTTCCTTGTACTAACAGGGAATTTGATTCTCAAAATTGCATCTCTGGCTGTGAACGTGACCAGATTCGTCGAGAGGGAAAAGATGGGGGACTTAATTTCTTGTGTTGGTTTCGAGATTATGTAGATAAAAATGACAATATACACCCGGACCTTCGACAATTATCCCTAGGAGCAGTAACTGGCAGATGTTATGGTCGGTATGATGTCAATGGTTTTAGATTCCGTTCCACAAGGTTCGAAGATGATCATCCTCTAGCAGCCACGACAAATTCGGGAGTTGTAACTAGAGCTGTCGATGATGAAGGGAAGGTGACTAATTATTATGGAGTCATTAATGATATAATCGAGTACAAGTTTTTTGGAGATAAACAACTCAAAGTGGTGTTCTTTGATTGTGATTGGTTTTCTCCAAACTCAACGCGAGAAAATCAATATGGCATGGTGGAAGTCAAACACAACGACAGATTAAAAGGCCACGACACTATAATCCTTGCCCACCAATGCGAGCAGGTGTATTATATGACATATCCATCTAAGAAAAAGGGTTTGGTTGATTGGAGGGTAGTGTACAAAGTTAATCCTCGTGAACGACTATATGCTCCTGGTGATGCTGGTTATGTTGAAAGTCAAATCGAGCACGAAGTGGGGGCTGCTGAGATTTTCCAAGACGAAGAACTTACAAGCACGTTTAATGTTCAAACTGAAATGTTGGAAGAATCTTTATTAGGTGATCAAAATGATGTAGAGGTTCCTCCAAAACGAAAACGAGTGACGAGAAAGAAGAAAGCTACTTGGCGTCCATTAAATCGACGAAAGCAACTAGATCCTGATTTTGATTACGATTACGATTGACGAGTATGGAACATGATTTTATTGCATATTTTATTATTTTATTTCATATTTTATGATTTTGTTGCATATTTTATTGTCGATTTATGTACTAACATGTTGTTGTTAAAATAGGATGTCAAAGAAAATGAAGTCTTTTGCTCGTAGTTTGCGCACAAGTAATTCCATCACACAAGGTATGTGTCTAAACTTGCTTTGATGTTAATGGCCCTAAACTTGCTTTGACGTCCCTTAAGAAAATGGGCTACCAAGAAATAGAAACCGGAACACCCAAACAAACATGTTTGTATCGACAGTTTGCCTTGTCCTATATTGACCAATACTAATAGAATAAATGCCAACTAAAAATGTTTCAGCAAATCAAACAAAACTTGAACAAAGAATCTAGTGAGGTCATTTCTTTGCTTGTGGACTTTTTTGCTTCCTTATTTCTCTTTTACTAGTGTACTGCGCGGGCCCTTGCACGCGTGGCGAAATGAACCTATGTATATATGTATAGTGCGATATTGTGGTTGATAGTGTGTTACGATGATGATTAAGGGGTGTTTGTTTTCTAGGGACTAATTTTTAGTCCCTCCGTTTTATTCGATTTTAGACCCTAAATTGACAAATATCGAAACTAAAATAGAGTTTTAGTTTCCGTATTTAGTAATTTAGAGACTAAAATCAAATAAAATATAGGGACAAAAATTTAGCCCCTAAAAACCAAACACCCCCTAAGCAGGCAATTTGGTTATAGAGTAGATAAATGTTGTAGCACACTTAACACAAACTTAAGAGTAGATTGACAAGACATGTATCATAAGTTTGGTTGTGATGGCGGGAAAACGGGCGGCTAGCGCCCACCTCCACGTTAACAGAGACGAGTTTGGTTTTAGTTAGATTTACATGGGACAAAAATTAAAAGAACGGGTATTGCGAGTCCATACTTTCATAATTTTTATATTTGCATAAAAATTATGTTAATTACATCTCCGAAGAGAACATCCATGATTAAGAGTTCCAACATGAATAGATGACGAGATGATTACATCATGTAGCTTCCTATTACAAACTACAAAAAAGAAAACAAGGTCTTCAGTCTTGAAGTTGCAGGTGGATGCATGCATATCTTGCACTTGACGATGGCCATTTCCTTTATCAGTGACATTTCATTTGTTGAGGAGCTAACATATACTCCTTGTATGACTTGGTTACTAGTTTTGCTAGCTTCTCGGAAATTATGATTCATGTATTTAATTCATGCACTCTTTTGTGAATATCATTTTTTAGACTATAGCATGGCATTGAGACTTATTTGGTCATGTTTGTGCTTACAAGCATATGCTTTGGCGTATATGCGTGCCAAAGGAAAATAATTCATTTGAGGATAAACATCTTTTTGGTGCATCATATCACGTATTCATGCGCGTGGTTTGTTTTGAAGATTAAATTTGACATAATCGTATCACGAAGCTTTATTTATAAACTTACCTATGGAAGGGGTGTATAGTACAATTAGATACTGGGAAGCTGAATGGGTGCAGCTCCTCGTAAAAAACTATGTGAGTATCCATATAATTAGCTAAGTTCACTTACAGACGAATTTGTAAATACACATTTCACCATGCAATTTGATCTGCACTTGTATGAGGATGTACTGCTGAAGTTTGTAGATTGTAGTGTGGATAACAGCCCATCTTATATAAACTCTTGCAATGTGAACTGATCACAATATCAATCAGCTGGATAAGCGGGCTGCAAATTTACAATTAGTGTGCATTATTAGACATGTACAACATTTATTCTGTATTGTTATATGTAATGTGTAATGTGGTTGATGTAACAATCTTCAGGACGATATAAATATCATGTAGTAGTGTATGCATCAACCAAGCTATGTAATAATGGTGTTACACCCAAACAATAAAAAAATATAAGACAAAAAGAAAGACCAAGAATGTATAAGGTTAAGATCTGTTTTTAGTTACTGATTTCTAACTCCACGTCTTCAAAAATGGTCACCTAGATATTAAAATGTATGTTTTCTTCGTTCATAACTTATCCATGCAAATGAAACTAGCATAGGCAGGCCCAGTGCTGAAGGTTTCGGCCTTCAAACCCGCAACCTGGTGATAGTGAAACTAGAACAGAAGTTTATTTATTTTACTCAGGTTACCAAACCTTTATAGTACAGCAAACTCGCACCCTGAAGAACAGTTACCACGTTACTGAACAGTTCGGCTAAATTAACCCCTCATATATACCCTAAAGCCAAAACAGACTCAATTCCTAAGCAAATTCAAGAAAAGTTAAACACAGGTGTGCAAAAAAAGAGTTAAGCACCGAGCACGTGAACAGGTGGGCCTAGCCGTAGCGTGGCAACGATCGGGGGAGGGAGGGGGAAGCGCCGGCGCTGTGGTCGGTGAAGAAGCTGAGGAGGTGAGGCGCCCTATGGAGGACATGGAAGCGGCGAACGAAGGTTGGGTTGGAGAGGAGGAGGCGTCAGCGCTTGCAGACGAGGGAGACGTGGGACGATGATGAGGGACGACGGGAGCCACCGCGGCAAAGGGGTGACAGGGAGGAGGAGGCAACGGCGTGTGCGAGCGTGGAGAGTGGCGGATGCGGGCGTGGCGGTGAGGGAGACCGCGAGGAGAAGAATTTTGGGAGGGGGAGGAAGCACCTCGAAGTCTCCAACGGTGTGGAGAACTCGGTACGACCACCGTTGATCCGTAATCGAATGTCACTGTTGGGAGCCTTCGTCCTCCGAAGGTCCTCAAAAACATAATTTGACAATATTTTCCAAGTGAATTATATGAACAGGTATCTTCGGACTCAGATCATGAACATGGAGTACGGTCAGAACGAAGCCCAAGCCAGACGAAGGGGGATTGAGATGAAGGACGGGCTGATTACCAAGCTGTACGAAGGATGGTGCACAGCCGAAGCTATGCGCAGAAAGCTTCGTCGCGATAGCAGAAAGGAGAACCGACTTAAAGATGAAAAGACTACTTAGGCCTTAATAGATTCCCATAAGTCATTAGCAAATGTAATGGACATGAATGAAATTTTGCATGGGCTACGTCCCATGCCTATAAATAGATGAACAGTACTCCCGTACTGTTCACGCTGACTTGGCATTTGCTTTCCGTCATCCTTGTACTTTTGCCTTCCTGCAATCCGAAGGTACACTTGTAATCTGAGATCATTTCTATTTTTATATGATAACAAAATAGAAATGACGTTGTGATAATATTTAAATGTTTATATTACTTTTTATGTTGCATGTAAGTTCTTCGTCATAGTTTATTGTGCTTACGAAGATATGTTGTTTGTGACCTTCGTCCGGAACACATTATATCCCGAAGGGAAATAATGTTTAAAAGGACGAAGGACTTTATCATTTAACACTTTTTATGTTGCCTTGTTCTTAATCCGAAGCATTTGAGAACAAGTCCCCAACATTGGCGCCCACCTCCGGTGAACTCACTTCCACTCTTTGAGTTTTTGAGCGCCCCCGGCGATCACCAACCTTCGCTATGGCGCCGAAGAAAGCTTCAGCATCTGGCACTGCAGCTCTCCAACCGCTGGACCACAATCAGGAGACTGTCTCTCTTCGGGAGGCCCAAAGCCAGAAGAGGAAGGCTGTCAGCCCGACGCCTCAAGAGGATGAGCTAGACCAAGAGATCAGAGATATGGAGATGCTTCATCAACAGGTGCAGAGGAAGAAGGAAAAGATGGCCAGGCTAGCTGAACTGCAAAGGCAGATAGACGAAGCTTCTGAAGAAGTTCGCCATCTTACTCACGATGAGCAGAACCGAAGGCCTCAACAAAAAGACCTTCATCAGGAGGGTTTCTTCAACGAAGATGACTGGTATGACAATTTCCATCATGGAAATTTTGTTTTTGATGATGCTTCTCCCCTGTCCGCTGAGCTACAGGCTACACCTTGGCCTCCGTCCTACAAGCCGCCCCAGCTTCCCATATTCGATGGCCATTCAGACCCGAAGCAGTTTTTGATGAGCTACGAAGCAACAATATCTTCATATGGTGGCAATGCTGCAGTCATGGCAAAGTCTTTTGTTATGGCTGTCAGGAGTGTTGCTCAAACCTGGTATTCCTCCCTTCGACTAGGAACGATCACTTCATGGCAAAAACTGAAGGATATGTTGTTAACCAGCTTCCAAGGGTTTCAGACGAAGCCGGTCACTGCTCAGGCCCTGTTCCAATGCACTCAGGATCATGAAGAATACCTTCAGGCGTATGTCAGAAGGTTCTTGCGTTTGAGGGCGCAGGCACCAACGGTGCCCAACGAAATTGTCATTGAGGCCATGATCAAGGGACTTCGGCCTGGACCTTCAGCTTAATACTTTGCTAGGAAGCCTCCTCAAACTTTGGAGAAGCTGCTCCAGAAGATGGACGAGTATATTCGTGCCGACAACAATTTTCGCCAAAGAAGGGAGGAGGCTTTCAGGTTTTCTGAAATGACCAGGGGCTTCGGAGGAAGATTCTATCCGAGGCATGTCAGGTCCATCCACAACTCTACTCAAAATGATGATAAGGGGAGTCAACAGCACAGGCCGCAGTGCTCCTCACAGGCTTCGGGGCAACAGCAAAGTTTCTTCCGGCCACCAGCTCCAAGAGGCAGAGGCGCCAGGGGCTTCGGCGGAAGATTTGGAGATCAACCAAGGAGAATGTTTTGCTTATTCTGTGGTGAAAACAAGGGCCATACCACCAGGATGTGCCATGTTACCATCCAGAAGCAAAAGGAGATAGCCGAAGCTACAGCACAACAAGCTCAGCCGAAGCAGGTCATGCATACTGCTTCATACCATCCGCTTTACATCCCAGAATACATAGACAACCACCCTGCAGTTTCTGTTGCTTCGGCGAGTCAACCTCAAGCTTCCTGGCAACAGCCTCCGCCTCCACCATCGCTGCAACAAGGCCAACAGCCAGAAGGGAGCCAATATGCTCCACACCAAAGGGATCTCAGAGAACAATCCGAAGCTCGCACAGTCAATAGCACTGTGCCAGAGTCGAAGCACATCTATTGACAAATATCCTACCAGTTTTTTCCATTCAGTTCTATTTTCTGTGTAATAAAGGACATTTTTAGTTTTCATGTAAAAGTTTCTTTGCTTGCTACAAGGAAAATGTATTTTCTCAGGCTTAAGTTGCTGAAGCTTAAAAATTTGCGATAACAAGGAGGACCTTCGAATTATCGAAAATCCTTCGAAGCAACAAAAAGTCGTTCTAAGGAACGCAGAGTAAGTTTGCTGAAATCACAAAAAGTCGTTCCAAAGGGAACGCAGTGTAAGTTTTCTGCTCCAAAGTCGTTCCTAAGGGAATGCAGAGCTTACAGCGAAAAGTCAACGCTGATACCGCCTAAGTAAAAGGCGAAGAAGCTCCAAAGTCGTTCCTAAGGGAATGCAGAGCTTACAGCGAAAAGTCAACGTTGATACCGCCTAAGTAAAAGGCGAAGAAGCTCCAAAGTCGTTCCTAAGGGAATGCAGAGCTTACAGCGAAAAGTCAGCGCTGATACAAAAATATTTTGTGTTTTACGGGGATATGTGTGTATCTTCGGAACAAATGTCATCTACATAACATAACATCATCACATCATTTTGCATAGCATAAGCATCATACATCATGTTGCATATGGCAAAAGAAGGGGACACGGTATCAACCTTCGGAAGGATACTTTGAGAAAGTGAAAATCGTGCTAAGTCACAAGGGGATACAATATTGATCTTCGGAATATAGCTTCGGAGAATATTTTCATGAAGCTTGGATATCCTTCATCAGAGCACTATGAACATTGTCGTGATGCATAAAAGTTTTTCTATCTTCACGAAGCATGAAAAGAAGGGAAGGTGTTTTTTCGCCGAAGGCTCAAAAACGGTACGTATGTAAAGTTTCATGCATCGTAAAGAATCGAATCATTAAAAGCAAATATATCACAGGGTTACAAAATGTCACACATATTTCATTTCAGAAGTCTTTACAATAGTGCTTAATCTTCTCTCAAAATAACTTCGGCAGCTTCGTTCAGGAGTCGGTTAACAACTTCATCCATGATAGCTTCAGCCATCTTTTTAATTTCTTCGTCTCCTTTCGGGTGAGGGCCCGGAGACGCTTTAGTAGGATCTGAAGGAGGACATGATACGGCCACATTGCTATTACAAATTGCGAACGAAGTTTAAAATCAGAAATTACAACACAATAAAAATCATTAGCTAATACCTATTTGCCCTTCGGGCTCTGAGCTTTTGTCAGCGGCCTTAGCTACTTCTCTAGCGTCGTGAATGCCCTTCTCACTCTTCTGAATAATTTCTCGGGCCATTTCTCGGCCACCATTGTCCCAGACGTCGGTGAAAAATTTTCCACCAGCCTGGCTAGCTTCGGCCGAGGGATCTTTAATATCTTCAGGAGATAAGCTGGCTTCGGATTGTGCAAGAGCCTTAACATGATCGCAGCCTTTTTTCTCCAGCATAGTAGCAATCCCCCTGGCACCCGAGAAGGCACAAATGTCTCCGCGACTGTTTAGAATTTCTTCGAAGGCTTCAGCCTCATGGCTGATCCATTCGATCGGTCCTTCTGGGTTACCTCTCACAAAATCTTCCTCACTCGAAAATGCGCCAACGCTGGCGAAGCTGGTTTTTATCTTCTTTACACATTCCATGGATTTTTCGTAGCACCTTTTCTTAGAAGACCGAAGCTCTTCCACGGTTCCTTCCAAATGACTGGCCCATTGGTCGCTACATTCCCGCCTCGTTTCTTCAAGTATGCGTTCTTCTTTAGCTCGGGCCAATTGCTTCCGAAGATCGTCAATCTCGTGCTTTTGAGCTGCAACTTGTGTTTTAAACGCAGCCTCGTTCTCCTTTGTTTTATCCACCAATGTAACTAGAATTTTGTCCTTTTCCAGGGCTTCGTTCCTTAGTTTGATAACCTCTGTCCGAAGGTTGTTGAAAGCAATTTCATAGCTTTCGTCTTCGGCATTCTTTTGCGCTCTCAGCGCGTTGCTTAGTATTAAACCCTATATGTAAAAAGTTAGTATAAGAATAAAACAATAGATTTCGAATCATAAAGTTTCCAAAATGCGCAATTCTCGCACCTTCAGACTATTATATGCAAGGCTATCCGCAAGATCCTCCTTCGTCATAGCGCATAGTCCAGCTTCAAGCTTCGGAAACCCCATACTCCTAGCCATCTCCCGGCAGACAGATAATTCTTTGTTGTCAGGGAGGCAGTATAGGAAGTCATCTTCGTTTGTCCCATTGAACACTAGTGCCCCCTTCGGATATTTTAATTCTCTGGCATAGTGATTGGCTTCATAAATCTCTTCTTCAGATAATTTCTTCCCCGAAGCATGTCGCACAATGTAATCGCGTATGATGGAAGGTGCTTCGGGGGCCGTAGTGTCAATTTCTTCAACCAAAATTGGCTCTGGCATTTTTATTTTTTCTTCGGGTTCCAAAGGTTGTTCCTTGGTGGGCTCTGAAGGCCCAGCTTCAGCTTCAAGTTGTTGCTTCGAAGCTTCAGCAACTAAAGCTTCAGTAGACACTTCAGAAAGTTCAACAGTCTTCTTTGGAGTTATGCTTGAAGACTTAATTGTCTCCAAAACATCTAGCACGTTCACCATTCTTTTTCTTTTCGGGGTCACTGATGGACACTTTTGATTTTTTTATTGTCTCAACACTTGCTGAAGGACTTAAGATTTCCAATATTTTTGGTCCTTCAACTCTCGGTTTTTCTGCCTTCTCTGCTGAAGGTGCTTCAGTCTTTTCTTCGATCTTCGGCACTGGAGCTGGTTCTGTAGTCTCAGTGGCCAAAGAGACTTCACCAGTAAACTCAGGTACCGTGGCTGGTTCAATAAAACGTGCCCGGTGGGTGAGCACCTTTATCTTTTTTCTTTGCGGCGCTGCCTCACTAGAAGCACCTGAGGCAACTTCTGTTGCAGGAGAAGTATTTTTTCTTTTGCGGCCTGACACCGGATAATGATAGTCAGGGTAGACAAACCTGATTGCATCAAATACCCGGTTGAGCCTCTTCTTCTTTCGGCCTCCGAAGGCTGCCGATAATGCAGTATTCTCGGCCTTCGAATATACCCCAAGCAGTTCGTCACTTAAGGTTTCAATGCTTTTTAACCAGTCGTCATCAGGTTCAACAAACTTATCTCCGTATTTGAATGTGTATTTTAGTCTGACCAGTCCACCTTCGTCAGACTCTTTGATGGTCTCCTTCGGCATTTCCCACTTTCCTGCAAGTGGCCAAACCCTGAAGGCAATATGCTCTTGGACCAGATCCCTTGTCCCAATAAAAGAGCAGATTACGCCGAAGGCTCTTTGGCATTCTTCGGCCGCTTCATCCATTTCAACCTTCGGCTTTCGGAGTCCGAAGCGTTGCCAGATAGGGCGCATAATGATACTCTTAACATCTTCCTGCGCTGTCAAGTCATTCTTTACATAGAACCATTCTGTCATCCAGGCGCCGGGCCACCTCTTCCGAAAGGTTGGCATGGGGCAGCTCGACCCGGAGCGGGCACCGAAGCTGTAACAACCAAAGTTGTTGTGATATTGTTCTTTCCCCCAGGGCTTCGTCTCATATACCAACTCATGAATTTTGCAAAAGCTTTTAGCATTTGGTTCTAAACCTTGGCTTCTCACAGCCCAGACAAAGATTCCCATTCTTATGATAGCTTCGGGAGTAATTTGATGAAGGTAGATTTGAAATGTCTTCAGGACTTCGACAACAAAGCTGCTTAGGGGGAACCGAAGCCCAGCCTTGAGAAAGCTTCGGAAGATCACGACCTCATCTTCTTCGGGGGTAGAAGTTTTTTCTCCAGCATCAGCCCTCACAATAGATATATCTCGAAAATATCTCCCCCTCATATTGTCAATATGACTCTGCTTAATAGTGGTTTTCCCGAAAACCGAGTGACTTGGCCGCCATGGTCGATCTTCGGACTCTCCCCCGCCGCTTTCTACATCATAACTGTCGCTGTCACCAGTATCTTCAGATAAACCTTCTAAAATCTCTTTGGTGATCTTTTCTGTATTGGTCTTCGACATTGCTTCAAGAAACCCCAGGTTCTTCTCTTCAGAGAGACTTAGCTTCATTTCGACAGCAGCCTTCTTCTCCTCAGACATCCCTTCGGAAATCTTACTTCTCGCTTCCGAAGCTTAAAACTAGGAAAGAAAACAAATAATTTTTGGGCAGAAAGCTTTATAAGCAGGCAAAACAGATGGCAAAGAGAGCGTGCCAAATCAAATGTGGCGGGCTCCTATTTATACACTCGATATGACGGAAACTATGTGGTCCCAGGTGTCAGTGACTTTTGCTATTCTAGCAAAGGGAAGGTGTTTTTTTCGGACCTTCGGCTTAAGGCCTTCGTCCATATCACAATCTGAATTTATCACTAACAAATTAATATTGCGAGGGGCTACTGTTGGGAGCCTTCGTCCTCCGAAGGTCCTCAAAAACATAATTTGACAATATTTTCCAAGTGAATTATATGAACAGGTATCTTCGGACTCAGATCATGAACATGGAGTACGGTCAGAACGAAGCCCAAGCCAGACGAAGGGGGATTGAGATGAAGGACGGGCTGATTACCAAGCTGTACGAAGGATGGTGCACAGCCGAAGCTATGCGCAGAAAGCTTCGTCGCGATAGCAGAAAGGAGAACCGACTTAAAGATGAAAAGACTACTTAGGCCTTAATAGATTCCCATAAGTCATTAGCAAATGTAATGGACATGAATGTAATTTTGCATGGGCTATGTCCCACGCCTATAAATAGATGAACAGTACTCCCGTACTGTTCACGCTGACTTGGCATTTGCTTTCCGTCATCCTTGTACTTTTGCCTTCCTGCAATCCGAAGGTACACTTGTAATCTGAGATCATTTCTATTTTTATATGATAACAAAATAGAAATGACGTTGTGATAATATTTAAATGTTTATATTACTTTTTATGTTTCATGTAAGTTCTTCGTCATAGTTTATTGTGCTTACGAAGATATGTTGTTTGTGACCTTCGTCCGGAACACATTATATCCCGAAGGGAAATAATGTTTAAAAGGACGAAGGACTTTATCATTTAACACTTTTTATGTTGCCTTGTTCTTAATCCGAAGCATTTGAGAACAAGTCCCCAACAGTCACATGATTTCTTGATGACGTGGATAGCTTTATTGAAGCCGTATTGAAGCTGCTTTAGTATATAGGAATAGGAACTCCTTCCGTCCTTAATTATAGACTACTAGTAGCTATCGCGCGCACTACGCGCGCCACCGTTGGGTACGACATGATGTATGCTATTCTGTAGCTTAAATAGAAAAATTTATCGTATATCTTACCCAGAATAATTTTTTTCTTAGCAAACAGCATCAGCTCAAAAAATACATATTGAAATAGAATATCCCCTTAGTATAAGAAAGTAGGATCACGACAATTTAAGAATGGAAGGAAGAAATCCTTCTTACTTGAGATTGCTACCTAAAATAGTATCTTATTTTACCCTTCTATACATACTTACTTATAATATAGAAGATTAAAAAAAATACATAGAAAAGATTAAAATATTTGTGATAGTAAATAAGGGACTCGATAAAATCGAAGTGGCATAAAAAATCCCTATTAAAAGGAGTCTAAAAGGGCACCAGCTTGGTTGTGGTTTTGATCCTAACGGTGAAGACATAATTCTCATGTTTGTCTTCGTCTCTGAACCACTGCCTGATTCAGTTTTGGTCACTATTCGTAAAACTTCAGAATGAACACGTTTGCGCAAACTGATTTGTTGTTGATGTAACTAAATCCCTGTTCACAGATGATGTCATCGTCTCCTTTCTGCTTTCAGTCACTGAAGTTGCATTGATGTTTATGCCAGACTCACGCGTTGCTGTTGTGTCGCTCCCTCCATTGCCAGCGTCTACAGCTATACCAGTTGGTTGTTTCCCATCTGAGGTCTAGTCCAGACTATCACTCTTCTTTACACGATATATTTTCCTAGGCACTTTTGTTTCACCTCTAGCATTAGACTGATTACTATGACCGAAATGGTCGTCCCTTTTATATGCAATCTATAAAACACCAGCCTTCTAGGAGTTGTCCGTCATAAATGAAATTGCCCATAACGCATCACTGGCAAAGGCGATATTCTCTGTCCAAACCAGCCCCATGGTGTGTTTTCTCTCTTCTAACAATCTTGATCTTTCCCTCGTTAACTCTCCAATGTCCAACTTTACAATTTTTTTCTTCTTCTTTTTGGTTTGATTGACGTTAACTCTCCAATGACCAACTTTACGGTTTTTGGTTTGATTGACTGGTACCTTGTGGAGCTTCAGAAGTTGACGCTTGTACCATAACTATCTTTCTCGTTGAAAATGCACTAAGCATCAGTATTTTGCAGACATAGACACGTGGAACTCCAATTCAGTCAGTAAACCATCCCTACTGCCAAAATATCTTATATTGCTGGCTTTCCCACTAGAACTGCGGTCCTTGCATTCATCCACAGAAGTCCTCAAGGGAACAATGAATGTCTCGTTCATGGCAACAACCAAACGTTTTTTAGGGGAGGCAACAACCAAATGTGATTGTATATCTTCAAAAAACATCCTTTTGATGCTCTCATTCAGAATGGCCTTCAAATCCCCCAATAGCTTCAGCGCCACACAGCCAAACAACAACAGGAATGAAAAAATGGCGTGATTGAGTAATCACAATCCAACCATGCTCCTAAGGCATTAGCATACTCATTGTAAGGCCCAAATGGGTATAAGAAAAAAATAATAATAATAAAATAAATATATGAAGAAATAAAATAGTAAATTCAGATATCACTAATTATACTTGAGTGTTGGAATTTGAGGACTGAATTTTGAACACCAAGAATTATTTTAGAAAAGAAGTAATAGAAAAGTTTTCTATTCAACTAAATAATTATGCCTATCTTTAAATGATGCACCATAAGCATTTATTTACATGAACATTTAATTTTGAAGTAACTTTTGACTATTACCCACAATCAAAATACTATTCTCCTAAAAAGAATTGGATATCATCAGTCGGTTTGCCATCCCATTACTATAGCAAGGGATTAATCATAATCAAAAGGACAAGATAATTAAAAAATATATATTTAATGCATTATATTGAGTTTCGTTTGTGCATATAATAATAATAGCAACGCTATTAATCATATATAATAATAAGGAAATTGAATTAAAACCTAAATTGAAAATTAGGGTTTGGAAATGGAATTGGAAAACCAAGAAAGAGTATGAAATATAAGAGAATATATATATATATATAAATATATCTTCATAAATGGTACTTTTAAATTGTGCAATATAATTAGTGGGCAATTTACGAATCAAATTTGAATGCAAATGCTAGATTTGAAATTAATGAAAGATATTCAAATAAAAACAAATAGAAAAGAAAAAAGGAAACAAAATAAAAAGAAAGAAAAAGGGGCGCTTGGGCCGTTACCAGTGATTCGGCCTAAGGACGCCTCCACTTGCGCGCCCGCGCGGGCCGACCACCCTTTTTCCCCGCATGGCGTGCCGTCCGCACCTTCAACTCCACGCATGCTGACCGGCTGACGGGTGGGGCCCACCTGCAAGAAGCCGCCTTCAACTCCATGCATGCTGACCGGCTGACGGGTGGGGCCCACCCGTCAATCATGCGGCGCGCGCTCTTCTCCACCTGGGTTGTTGACACCTGGGACCACTTCGTCAAACCTTCTTCTCCCTGTAACAGATCGACGGCCGAATCGAGGGTTAGCTCCGCGTTGATCAGGTTGCTTGACCCAGCCGACTCGGTCATTAGCCCTCACTTCCATATAATCCACCTCCACCTCACCGTTGCGGCCCCGCGAAACCAGCACAGCCACAAATCGAGTTGAGAACCACCAAGATGCCCTGTGTAGCGGGGCAGAGGAGAAAGTGTAACACCCCAGGTGTTACCCAAGGCCCTGACTCCCTACTGGCACCCATGACATGTTATCTCATGTGGTTAAGTGGAGGAGAGGGTGTACCAAAACCTTGGAAACCATGGATTAACTAAGAAATGTTAATGACAAAAGCTTTACCCGAACATTTTGAGCAATTGTCACCTTGGGCAAAAGAGGTTAAACCCTAGACCCCTTAAAGCACTAGACTTCCAAACAAGGGATTAGTAGGCAAGCTAATCAAATGGCCAATTCTTGTTTCTAATCCTTAACCAAAGTTTAAGTACACACTAAAATCTATAAAGTGCAGAGGGAAACATTACAAAAAGGCCCCTTAAAGACCCCAAATCCATTCTTTAAGTAGAGAGCACATTAGAGCTCTCTAATCTTCTCTAAGTCAAAAATAAACCCTAATCTAAAGATCAGACATGTTCACTTAGTAAATGACACCAAAACCACTTGGTCTGAATACCAAAAGGAGCTAAACTACCTAAGGAACCCACTGGAAAATTTGAACCCGAGCCAAAACCATTTGACATGATTTGACATCACTTTTGTCTCGGGGTGAATAGTGAGACAACCCAGATTTGGCGTCCGCATATCTTCTGACCTAGGGCATATCTTCCATTGGAACTCACATACAAGAGATAGCCATAGGTGCCAAGAAGAGGTCCGCGCAGGATTTTTGCCAAGATTTGCACGTTTGCGATCTCAGCAAACGTTTGAACAAGGGCAGAAACACACTTCCACATGTTCGACGCGCCCTGACCTCGCCAGAGCACGCCCGGCGCCCAAACCCGCGCGCCCCACGCCGCGCCAAGCCAAGCCCGTGCCACTGCCCGCGCCCGCACCTATAAAGCCAGCCAAGGCTTCAACCGTACGCCCCCGCTCACTCTCGACCTCGCCGGAGTGCAAGATCACCGGCGTTTGCCCTACACACGGCGTGCCAGTGGCCTCCCGAGCACCCACCACCGTAGACCGGCCAACAGAACCATTCCCAGCCCCGTCCGACCCTCGAGGGAGACTCTACGTGCCTCGGTGAAGCTCCCGGAGCGAGGAATCGAGCTCTGCCTCGCCGGAGACACCGGATCAAGGTCACCAGACTTCACCCGACCGCCGCGCGAGCGTAGACCAAGCTCCACGGTGAGCCTTTCTTCAATTCCTTGCACGGATAGACTCCTTAGCACCTCGTGAAGCTTCTCGTGCTCTTGGATTGAACTATGTCGCCGTGGATAGGCCGGAGCACACGTCGCCGACGAGCTCGCCCGCCTGCGCACGTGGACCGGTCGATTCCGACCATCACCATTGTCGAGCCGTACCTCGTTGTGACCGCAAGGACTTCCCGAAGCCAACCTCGCCCTTCGCCGGACCTCCATCGCCGCCGGTAAGCCGCGCCGCCATATTTCCTTCCGCGGGTACTATTCAAAAGGGGGGAGGGACCTCGGGGAAGAAGGAAAAGAAGTCAAGGGGGTTTTTGAATGGTCAGAGACTCAGGTGAATAGTTGCGCAGGGGTATAAGTTAAATGATTGTTTTAGGAAAAGCCCAGGGTCCTCGATGTAAACTGGTTTTTCAGAAAATCTTTAAACGACATTATTCATTTAAATACAAACAAAGCTTGTAAAATTCATAACTTCAGTTTTATTTAGCCAAAATTGGTCAAACCAATTTTGCTAGGTTCTAAATAATGTGAACTACTTAGGAAAAATACAAAAGACCCTAAGTATTGCAGAAAGTTTTAAAGTTTTGATTTAAATAGTAAACTAGCCAAAAGCTAAATAAAAGAAGGAAAAATAGCTACACTGTTAGACTAGGGTTAAGAAAAATCAAAGAAGTACTAAACCACTACCTAGCCTGTTTAAAAATAATAAACCCCTTAGTACACCAAATTAAGGAAGGGTTTACCATTTAAACTTATTTTAGCTCAAAGTTAAGAAAAATAGAAAAGGTAATTTAAAATAAGAACCAGGGGGCAACCACATTTTTGCTAGCTCACTTATCCAACATAGTTCACTGGAAAATTTTGTTAGACTCTCTATTAGTACAAAAGAAATGCATTACCTTTTATTTTGTGAAAACAATGAAAACTTAGAAAACCTTAGAAAAATAATCCCAAGGAGAACCCACCCCAATCCTTGGGATAACAAATAGTATGATAATATGAATCTAGGAAAGATATGAGTTCTGTTGTTTGATATTTTTCAAATAACAAGTTAGTTATAAGTACCTTTTTGGCATTAAACTTTACAAAATCACAACTAAATATCCAGTAGGTCTTTTTCTGTGATTTTTAACACAGAGGCCTAATATCACCTATGAATCTTAACAAAAATAAAATTTAGTGCAGAGACCTCACCTAAATCAGAGCTATAGTGTAAAGTGCCCTTTTACCCTTACTTTTGATAATTTTACACAGAAAGTATCTGAATTAATTTCAACCTCAAATTTCTAGGATAACTTACAGAGGTAAATATTTACCCACTGTAATTTTTACAACATTTTTGGAAAATGTTAACTAACCATGATAGTTTAAAACAAAGAATGCTTAATAAGAAGCACAATAACAAGAAAAAAAGAATTTTGGGAGAAATAGATAATGTATAACCAAAACCTTTCAAGGAACTCATGGAACATAAAAATATAATTAAGAGTGTAACTTCATTCAAAATCTCAAAGATGAAAGTACAAGACCCTTAAGTATACCCAAAAGAAACCCTAGAGAACCACTAAACTTAGGCACTGTTTTTGCTATGCATAACCTTTACAAATTTTCATATCATTTTTATACATATATCTTACTCATTGCATTCGATAGACTGTAATCTCGCTGACGGGGAATACATCCTCATTCCGGAGCAAGGAGTTGCTCAGGAGGTAGCCCAAGAGCCAGCACCAGAGTCTGCCATCGAGGATCTGCCTGCCCGAGCTTTAGAAGGCAAGCCCCGGTTTTATGCATAACCGTTTATATATGCTATTTTACTACACTTAATGTTTGTAGGCTTGTATTGTGCACTTAAGTGTAGGAGTTGACTGAAACCTTAGTTGCATGAACCCAAGGTTCCTTTTGAGATGGATACTAGTATGCTAGGTCGAGTAGCTGCTATGCTAATTAGGGATCTCGGTAGAAGTCGAGTGATTTTTCTAGCACTCGCGCGAGGTCAGGAATTGCTTGTATCCATTTTTATATTAGAATGATGATGGTCTGTGGACACGGATCCATGGGGATGCATGGTCTACGAGATAAAATTGGAATAAGGATTTAACGTGCGGATACCTGTGTCAAGCGTTTGAACGTACTAAACACATGCCGAGAAATATGGTAAATCAGTAAGCCTAGTACCTGAGTGAACCTGCCCGCAGACTTTACCCCTCACGCGACCTGAGACGTGGTCTCCCATTCCGGTTTAGGTGGGTACAAGTGCGGTCACTGCACGACGGTAGTCGGGGTCAGTGAGGCATTGTACGCCAAGGCGGTGAGCCCTGATCTGTTGCTAGGGAATCGATGGGGATGGTTGAGGTGTGTGGGGACGGAGTGCCTCGCCATGTCGTGTGTTTAGGTTTACCTTGCAAGGATAAAAACTCGATTCGAATCGTCTGCTTCTCGCAGCTAATGAGACTGCTTGATCCATTGTACTGCATTGAGTAATAAGTGGAAATGAGTTGACGTGGCAAAAGATGTTGATTGCTAAATGTTTGATACCATGTATGATTAGCTAGGTACACATTTAGTCTTAAGAGAGTCACACTAAACTTGAAAAGCTAAAATTTGATTTTAGACTCAGCTAGTGCTTTTGGCAAACCAAACCCCTCAGCCAAACAGCTGCATGTCTAGAGGTAGAGGAGTAGACTCCTAACACCAGGTAAGTCTAGCTGAGTATTAGTATACTCAGCTTTGCGTGTGGCACAATTTTTACAGGTTCTCTAGAGGACATGGTTGCTGGAGTGACTTGGCCGTCCACCTTGCCACCGGGTTGGACAGTCGAGTGGGACCCTGCCTCGATAGAGGAGGAGCATGAGGAGTGATGGGACAGGCTTCCCCAATCCTCCGTTTATTTATCGTTAGTTTTATTCCGCTGCATTCTGAACAATGATCACTGCTTTTGCTAAACTCCGATGATGTTGTAATAAATTTAATACTCCTTAATGTATGGTTTTATGTTTTATTGTATTTGCTCTGTGCCTCACCATCGAGTGAGTACGTGGTACTTGATCCTGTTAGTGGCCTCTTCGGACTAGATCCGAGGGACTAACGTTTTATTCCTATTTAAGTGTGGTCTAGCCTTTAAGGTGGGACTTAGGCACTTAAGTTGGAATAATTCGGGCGGTTCTGCCACAGTTGGTATCGGAGCTTGTACCACCACAGAGGAATCAATAAACCATAATTACCATCTTTTCGAAAAGTAAAACTTGTTAGAAACCCCGTTAGATAGATCGGTAAGGCGATAGGGATGAACATAGAGCGTGAAGCCTTAGGATCATAGAAGGGTAGTTAGGTGGCTAATTGAGTGAGCCCTACAGGCTACTATAAGGGATGGGTTTTCCCTATTCCCTATAGGTTGACGTGAGGTCGTGTAGGACGAGCATGCATGCATCCTTTAATTAAACTACTTGGTAATTAGGTAAGAACTTAAATACATGATAATGAAAGATTAAGTACACTCAGTGACCTTATCGTAACCTCCGATAGGCCAAGCTTTGATCCCCTTTTATTTTATAATTCTTTTTCTTTTCCACTTACGCTTACCCGTGCATAGATGACTTCTCACGAATCCTCGGAAGGAGGGAACGCACAATCCCACATGGACGAGCTTGCACGAGAGGGCTTTCCCCGCATCTTGTGGGAGGTACTTTAGGGAGCCAGTTATACGATGCCTCCCCAGTATGCAGTGCAGCTATTCGAGAAGCACCGGGTACCCCGCTGTAGGGTGAGGATGACCTTGGAGCCTCATCCCTTGCAGCCAGGCTGGCGTTCGTTGGACTCCGAGTCTTTCGGGTATCGGGCTGAAGACACTATCGAGGCCATTGCTCTCCACGGGCTGACAACCTTCTATGGCTTTCACCCCTTGGAGCTGTCTACTCATCCCATTGGCTTGTTCCCCACTGACAAGGAGGACGACCCAATGTGGAAAGATTGAGTGGAGCATGCCAAGGATATATGGGCTCTTTACCTAGGGCAGACTGCTCACCTGACGGTGCGATGCATGAATGGCCTGTATCGTCTGCAAGCAGTGCGAGCAGAAGCAATGTCCCAGCTGATGGCCTTGGTGGAGGCTACCAAGATCACCCTGGATAACAGGGAGGACCTTGTGGTAGACCTGTCCATTGAGCTGGTGGAGAAAGACCTCCAGGTGGAACAGATGGCCACCCAGATTCAAGAGCTTGACGAGCTAGTAGGAGCCAGGGAGAACACCATCGAGGTTCTCGAGGATCAGCTTATAAACACTTAGCAGCAACTTGAGGAAGCTAACCAACACTTGGATATGCACCATCAGGAGATTCAGGACATGGAGGCCAACGAGGATGTTGACATTGAGGGAGGAGAGGAGCCGGAGCCTGCATCCAGTCTGGACACTACTGGCTCAGGGAGACCCCCTTCCCCCGAGTCAAGCATTGCCTCGTTTTCTCATTAGGATACAAGTATAAGATTAGAAGTGTGTGGCGGTAGAACTCCTCGAAGCTAGCTTAGCTTTTGCACCCTTGGGGTACTAGGCTAGACAGAGTTGAGTCTTTTGGGTCACTGATGTAATCGTAACAAACTCTTTTGGAATTATGGATGGTGGATGTTGTCAACCTTTAGTTATGAAGAGAGTTTTATGCCATTTGGTATCTTTTATGAATTATGCAAGAAAATGTTGGCTTTGTCCTTTCAAACCTTTCACCATGTATGAACCCTGACATCAAACGTATGATATTAAGAGCATCCTAAATTTTCAGATGGCAGGAAGAGCGCGCCGTGGATAGAATGAGCGCATTCCTCCACCACCGCCACTGCCTCCTACCATGCAAGAACTAATGGCTCAGCAGAATGAGATTCTGCGACAGTTGGCTCAGCGGCAGCCACCACCTCAGCACTATGGTGGTGGTGATCACCATCAGCATCCCCCTGCAGCAGCCACTTATCAGGAGTTCCTCAGTACTCAGCCGCCGTTGTTCACTAGGGCAGAGGATCCGCTTGATGCTGATGTATGGCTCAGGGTAGTGGAATCCAAGTTCCCACTGCTTAATGGAGTTTGTTCAGATGTGGCTAAGGTCCAGTTCGCCACCCAGCAGCTTCGCGGACCCACGCGGACATGGTGGGATCATTTCCTCGCCATGCAGCTAGCTAACCACATGGTGGAATGGGGTGAATTCAAGGCAGCATTCAGAGGGCATCACATACCGGCAGGCATTATGGACCGCAAGCTTAATGAGTTTCTGGCACTTACTCAGGGGAATCGTACTATGTTGCAGTATGCTCAGGCCTTCAACGACCTGTGTCAGTATGCAGGCTATCATGCAAACACTGACGAGAAGAAGAGGGA
Source organism: Zea luxurians (assembly GCA_029449295.1). Lineage (NCBI taxonomy): Eukaryota > Viridiplantae > Streptophyta > Magnoliopsida > Poales > Poaceae > Zea > Zea luxurians. The sequence continues at coordinate 19,016,741 of JAOPSE010000034.1, read as the reverse complement.
CAGGTTCAGGAGGGGCCTCAGTACTAAGCTCCGCGACCGTCTCAACACAGTCAGGGCCAACAGCTACAATGAGTTAGTCAACATGGCCATTTCCCAGGAGGACTGCATCACAGCTCGTCAGGCAGAAAAGAAGAGGAAGACCCCTGTGGCAGGACCTTCAGCTCAGCCTTAGCGCTTTAGGATTGTGTCTGACACCCAGAGTAGGGGGCCACAGCAGCAGCAAGGACAATGGGTGATCCGACCACAACAGCAGCAGTAGGCACCCAACCGCTCTCAACCCCAGTTCAGAGAAGCAACAACCAACCACCACAGCAGTACTGTCAGGCCAATGACAATAGGTGTTTCACTTGTGGCAGCACTAGACACTATGCCAAGAATTGCCCCAAGAACCAGCAGAGGCAGGGGCAGAATTCCAATGAGAACCAAGGCAAGAGGCAGAAGGTGCAAGTGAGACAAGGCAGGCTGAACTTCACCACCATGGCTGATATTCTAGAGGGAGCACCCATCATGACTGGTATCTTTTCTGTTTTGAATTATCCTGCAATCATTCTTTTTTATTCTGGTGCATCACACAGTTTTATCAGTGCAAAATTTAGTGCCAAATGTCAGTTACCTTTCCATCACACCAATGGGGGTATTACAATCTCAACACCCAGAGGCAGGGTTGCCACCTATCAAATCAACAGGCATGTGCCCATAAAGTTTGGTAGTCTTATAATTAAAACCACCCTCCTCATCTTGGGATTGGATAGTGTGGACATCATTTTAGGAACTGACTGGTTATTGAGGCATCAGGTAGTAATTGACATCACAACAAGGGCCATTGAGATCCACTCCCCTACTTGTGGTGAGACTATATTGTATTTGCCTAACCAGGGTTGTACCCATTCCTGTGCCTTTACCATGATAGAGTCACATGAAGAGAAAATTCTGGTGGTTTGTGAATACCCAGATGTTTTTCCAGATGAATTGCCAAGGATGCCACCCGACAGAGACATAGAGTTTGCAATTGAGTTGCAACCAGGAACTGCACCTGTATCCAAGAGACCTTACAGGATGCCTCCAGCCGAGTTGGTAGAAATGAAAAAAGCAGTTACAAGAGTTGTTAGACAAAGGATTCATTCGCCCTAGTACTTCACCATGGGGATGTCTAGCCTTGTTCGTGAAGAAGAAGGATGAGAGTCTAAGGTTGTGTGTTGACTACCGCCCTCTCAATGCGGTGACCATAAAAAATAAGTACCCATTGCCCCGCATTGATGTATTGTTTGATCAGTTGGTTGGAGCCAAAGTATTCTCCAAGATAGACCTTCGCTCTGGCTATCATCAGATAAAAATCAGGGCCAGTGATATTCCGAAGACAGCTTTCTCTACCAGATATGGACTCTATGAGTACTTGGTGATGTCTTTCGGGCTGACCAATGCCCCAGCATATTTCATGTATTTGATGAACTCGGTGTTCATGCCGGAACTAGACAAGTTTGTGGTGGTCTTTATCAATGATATACTAGTCTATTCCAAGAATGAAGCCGAGCATACTAAGCATTTGCATATATTACTTCAGAGATTGCGTGATCATCGGTTGTATGCTAAGTTGTCCAAATGTGATTTCTGGCTGAGAGAAATTAAATTCTTAGGACACACCATTTCTCAGGATGGGATATCGATTGACCCTGAGAAGGTACAAGAAGTGATGAATTGGAAGCCTCCTACCACTATGCGGCAGATTCGGAGTTTTCTAGGATTGGCAGGGCATTATCGGTGATTCATTCTGGATTTCTCCGGAATTGCAAAACCAATGACTGAATTGTTGAAGAAAGGGGTAAAGTATGAATGGAGTCAGAAATGTGAGGATGCCTTTCATGCATTAAGGCAGTATCTGACAACAGCACCTGTGTTAGCGCAGCCTGACAACACAAAATCTTTTGAGGTTTATTGCGATGCTTCCAGCACTAGATTGGGATGTGTCTTGATGCAAGACAACAGAGTTATTGCTTATGCCTCCCGAGCACTTAGGCCTCACGAGCAGAACTACCCCACACATGATCTGGAGTTGGCTAGTTCATGCTCTAAAGATTTGGAGACATTATTTTATGGGAGCTCATTGTAATATCTATACCGATCACAAGAGCCTCAAGTATATTTTTACCTAGGCAGATCTGAATATGAGACAAAGAAGATGGTTGGAATTAATCAAGGACTATGATTTGGAAGTACATTACCATCCTAGCAAGGCCAATGTTGTGGCAGATGCCTTAAGTCGAAAGGCCCAGTGCAACTGTGTGAATATGGATGCAAAGATCGCCACTCTGTGTGACGAGTTGTGCAAGCTAAACATAGAAGTTGTTTCCTCGGGTACCTTAAGCTATATTTCAGTAGAGCCCACTCTACATGAGCAGATAATTTTGGCCCGGATTGGCGACAAGGGTGTTCAAGTCATCAAGGAAATGCTCGAGTAGAAAGTAGATAAGTACAAGTGCTTCCGTCAGGACAGCAAGGGAATTCTATAGTTTGGAGACCGATTGGTTGTTCCTAAGAACCCCGATCTCAGAAAGAAAATATTGGATGAAGCTCACCTTTCCAAATTCTCCATACACCCCGGTAGTAACAAGATGTATCATGATCTCAGATCTTTGTATTGGTGGACTCGGATGAAGAGAGAAATTGCTAAGTATATATCTGAATGCGACACTTGCCAAAGAGTTAAGGCCAGCCACTTGAAGGCAGCAGGCAACTTACAGCCTCTTCCCATACCATCTTGGAAATGGGAGGATATTTGCATGGATTTTATTGTAGGATTGCCCAACACCTCTCGGCACCACGATTCTATTTGGGTCATTGTGGATAGATTAACCAAGGCAGCTCATTTCTTGCCAGTGCATACCACCTACAAGACAGAGAAGTATGTAGAGATCTATATTGACCAAATAGTGTGTTTGCATGGAATTCCGAGAACTATTGTGTCTGATAGGGGGGCACTGTTTGTGGCACGCTTTTGGGAGCAGCTTCAAAAGTCACTTGGAACCACTGTGATTAGAAGCTCAGCTTACCATCCTCAGACAGATGGTCAGACAGAGAGAGTGAATCAAATTCTCGAGGACATGTTGAGGGCATGTGTGTTGCACTATGGGAAGAATTGGGACAAGTGTCTTTCATTGGCAGAGTTCTCTTATAATAACATCTACTAGTCCAGCCTAAAGATGGCGCCGTTCGAGGCCTTATATGGGAGAAGGTGTAGGACACCGCTAAATTGGTCACAAGCTGGAGAGAGGGAAATATTTGGACCTGACCTGGTACTTGAAGCAGAGGAGAAAGTCAGAATCATTAAGAGGAATTTAGAGGCTGCTCAGGCCAGGCAAAAGAGCTATCATGACAAGAGGCGGAAGCCTCTACAATTCAAAGTAGGAGATCATGTTTATCTTAAAGTGTCACCCACCAAAGGTGTTCAGAGATTTGGAATCAACGGCAAGTTAGCTCCTCGCTACATTGGGCCCTATGAGATCAAAGAGACTTGTGGGCCTGTAGCATATCAATTGAAGTTGCCACCTCATTTGTCAGCAGTTCATGATGTATTCCACGTATCTCAGCTATGGAAGTGTGTCCGCTTACCCACAGAAGTGCTACCGGAACCAGAATTGGAGATAGAACCAGACTTGTCTTATAAAGAGCACCCCGTCAAAGTATTGGATCAAAAGGAGAGATCAACTCAGGCAAGGTCGATCAGGATGTATAAGGTTCAGTGGAGCCACCACTCAATACATGTAACACCCGGTTTTAAGGAACAAAGCCGGGTGCATCTCATACATGCGCCAAAGAAGACAACATATATAATAACAGAGTGTATAGAGATAAATGTCATAAAACATCAGAGTATTTATTACATAGCGGAAGACTTATTACAAAATAAAAGTATAAACATAAAATGAACTAAGGATCGTCGGCGCCAATGTCGACTGAGAAATGCCACCTAGATCAAGTCGAAAGCCTCGGCGTTAGGCGGCTCCTCTTCGACCACCTATTCTTCTCCTGTGGGGGGTGTGAGACAGCAAGAGTGAGCTCACATACGTTCATAGCTCAACAAGTCGTGGGGAATAATGTGGCATGAACTCACCAAAGGTGGGAGTTCATGAAGTGTAAGGCTGATCAATGAGATAAAGGCTGAAGCTGAGCATTGCTTTTATAAGTTGGTCCAAATTTTATTAGCAATTACTAAGTGTAAGTGAATACCAAACCATAGTAATAATAAGTAAAAGTGATAATAAAATAATCCCAAATGCAATGAGATGACAAATTAAGTTTAAGTTCCATAAATTAATCATGTGAGTGTCCGAGCCGCTCATGACCGTGAGCACGGCTAGTATACCAGTTTTACACTCTGCAGAGGTTGCGCATCTTTACCCACAAGTCGTGTTACCCATTTGCCACGGAGTTGATCAGACCCCATACACCTCTACCAAGGAAGCGAGGCAGTGACCACTATGAGGCCTTTACAAAGTTCCACTAGCTTCAGACTACCCGCTACAGTTTATAGGAAGCTCCAGTGCAGGAATCCCTCGCCTGACCGCCATCGCAGTAAAATCAATCCAAGGACCTCCCTACACTGACCACTCCCCTACTGCCCTTGCCCCTTTCGGGTAAGGTAGCCCTCCACTAGCTTTCCTAGTTAATCAGCCAAGGGCGTCCCATTAAACCCTTGTGGTAGCACTATTTTCCCGGGTGGTTCTCCATGTTCCCATTAACATAATGATCTTATCATGAATAGTAAAGAATAAACAGATAATACAAAGTGTAATCATGAGTAATAAATATCTCTATACCCAAATCCACATAAAGCAATAGCATGTACTACCCAAAAATTTAGTAGTAAAACCAGTGGTGAAACAAGGCATAGAGATAGTCAAATCTAGGGTATCCTATTGGGTCCCAACAAAATTATCCTATGCAGATCATTATGATTAATAAGAACATGAATGGGTAAAAGAAGTGATCAAGGGCACAACTTGCCTTCAACGAGCTCCTGCTCAGCAGTCTCTACCAGCTGAACCTCGGAATCCTCTGTAGCTTGCTCGTCTACTCGCATCAATACAATACATACATGGTATAGCAAAAATTAACATCACAACAAACATGTAAATAAAATACACAGTAATAATCTAGACATTAAACTAAGATCACAGGAACTAGAATCATTAAATTTGGAGGTATAGATTTTAAGTTATGGATTTTCTAAGGTTTTATGCATTTAATATAGGATTAAGTGGGAAATAAATTTAAATGTGTATTTCATGTAAAAACGGTGGTACTATTTAATAGAGAATACTATTACAAAATTATAGGAACTAGAATCATTAAATTTGGAGTTCATATGCATTTTCTACAATTTAAACAAGTTCTAACATTTATTTATGCACTAAAAATTGATTTCTGATATTAATTTCTGATTTTCAATGCTCTCTAGATTGGGCCTCAAATTCCAGAAAGCGCAGGGGTGTTGGCGCAAAAGATCCTAAGACACAGACTAGCCAGGGAAGGACTGCGGGTTGATTCCCGTTTTCCCCGAGGGCTCTTTAGTGAGATGGCCATCGCGAAGGGGTAAGCTCAGATCCTAGTCGTCCGATCTCTGCCTAGTGGCCCAGATTAAAACCCCCCAGCAGGGATGTGATACGCAACCAGGGCGGTTGGATCAGCGATCCACGGCCCGCGTCAACCGAGCCCGCAGATCAATCCTACGTCGTCCGATCAAAGATCAACGACCCCAATTTAATGTCGCGAAGGGGTATCGCCTGCTTCTAATCAGAGCCGTCAACCTGAGATCCTACGGCCCACGGTTCTTCTTCTTTCCCCAAATCCGCTGCGCGGCAACACCGAGCATGCACGGCAGCGCACGCCGGTGAGGTAGTCGATCGATCACCCCCGTGTACTAAGCACTAAATTAGACCGAGCTAAGCGGTGCGGGAGACAAAGCGATCACCAGCGATAGTTTTCTTACCGAGGGAATGAAGCTCAGAGGCCCGACCACGGCGTCATGCGGCAGGCGGAAATGGGTACAGCTTCGGTGAGAAATCGCCCGTCGCCTGGAGCTTGACTTCACCCGGCGAGTCAACTGGTGGTTTCCGCGGCGGCTGGCGACACTATCTGCTCACTTGCCCTGCCCAGCGGCGGCATTGTCGCCGATCGACGGTGGCGGCTGGATTCCTCTGAGTATGTAATGGCGGTCGCTAGATGGTCATGGGTGCCCGAAGGATAGGAGATGCTATGATGGGTAATCTTCCCCCCCCCCCCCCGCCCCTTTTATGGTCCGCAGAGTTGAGGCTCCCCACCCGGTATTGCCTCCGAGAACGCCGGCGACAGATATGGTGGTGGCTGTTGAACGCGGCATCCTGAGCTGAGGGTGCGATCTGATGAATGGGTCCCGCCAGCAGACGCCCAGTGCAGGTCAGTGTGCGGCGCGCGATGAAAATGGGGAGTGGGCCGCGCGACGTGAGGTTGGGCCGTGCGCGAGTGCAGGCGAAGTGGGCCGAAGGTGTGAGGATCCAGCCCATGCGCAGGTATCTCCTTTCCTTTTTTCTTTTATGTTATATTTTCTGTTTTTCTTTTTCTTTGAGTTTGAAATTCAAAGTTCAAAATTCAATTTTGCTCTGTGGTAAATCCTCCTCAATTTAAGAGAATCATGTTGCACATAATATTCTTTCCTTTATTTATAATTTGTACACACATTTTCTTTTCTTTCTCCACTTCTAAATTCTAGAATTTTCTTTTATATTTTATATTCCACTATGTGACTTTAATATATTTATTTTCACATTATTATTTTTATATGGTCACAATATGCACACAAAAATAAAATCTAGCATGATGCATAATTTTAGTGGCATATAGTTTGTATTTATTTGTTTTTATGTGATGTTCTCATGAAACGATAAACATGGACAACACACATATATACAAAGGAATGCCATTTCTCCTTTTATGATATCTTCCACAAATTACAAGTTGGGTATTACAAATCCTACCCCCCTTAAAAATAATCTCGTCCCCGAGATTTACGAAGATCTAGGGAAAAGGTGGGGAAAATCTATGCGAATCTCTTCTTCTCTTTCCCAAGTAGCTTCATCCTCTCCATGGTGAGTACATTGTACTTTGCAAATCTTTATCACCTTATTTCTTGTCACTCGAGTCAAAGTGTCCAGAATCTTGATAGGGTACTCAGCATAAGTCAGATCATCTTGAACACTAAGGTCCTCCATTGGCAACTGCTCCTCAGGTACCCTAAGACATTTCTTCAGCTGAGATACATGGAATACATCATGTACATCTGACAGATGATCGGGTAACTCCAGTTGATATGCAACTTCTCCCACTCGCTTTAAGATCAAGAAAGGTCCAATGAAGCGAGGGGACAACTTTCCTTTAACTTTAAATCTCCTCATACCTCGGATTGGTGACACCTTCAGATACACGTGATCACCCTCCTTAAACTCCAGTGGTCTCCTCCTATTATCAGCATAGCTCTTTTGCCTGGATTGTGCAATTATCAAATTTTCTCTTATCATTCGAACTTGTTCTTCTGCCTCTTGTATAAGTTCAGGCCCAAAGAATTGTCTTTCTCCAGTTTGATCCCAATACAGTGGAGTCCTGCACTTTCTGCCATATAAAGCCTCAAATGGTGACATCTTCAAACTGGCCTGGTAGCTATTATTATAAGAAATCTCAGCATAGGGTAAGCTCTTCTCCCAACTGCCACCATGCTTAAGGGCACAAGCTCTTAACATATCTTCTAGCACTTGATTAGTCCTCTCTGTCTGTCCATCAGTCTGGGGATGGTAGGCTGAACTAAAATTCAACTTTGTATCTAAGCTCTCATGCAACTTCTTCCAAAATCGAGAAGTAAACTGTTATCCTCGATCAGACACGATCTTCTTAGGCACTCCATGTAGACAAACTATCCGAGTCATATACAATTCTGCTAGCTTGGCTCCCGTGTAATTAGTCCTTACTGGTATAAAATGAGCCACTTTTGTCAATCTGTCCACAATTACCCAAATAGAGTCATACCCAGCAGGGGTGCGGGGTAGTCCAACAACAAAATCCATACCAATTTCTTCCCATTTCCACTCAGGTATCTTCAATGGGTGCAATAGTCTAGCTGGTCGTTGATGTTCGGCCTTGACTCTTTGACACACATCACACTTAGCCACATGAGCAGCCACATCTCTTTTCAGTCCATACCACCAATACTTTTGCTTCAAATCTTGATACATCTTAGTGCTACCAGGGTGGATAGAATAATCAGAATCATGAGCTTCTTTCAATATTGTCTCACGAAGGCTTTCAATATCAGGAACACACATTCTGTCCTTGAACCATATAGTGCCTTGCTCATCCTCCGTGAATTCCGGAACTCGACCTTCCGTAATCAGATCCTTAATCTCTTGAATTTTAGCATCTCCAACCTGACCTTTACGAATCTCTTGCTCCAAGGTAGGTTCCAATTCAATGGTGACTCCTTCAGTGTGTGTAACAATTCCCAAGTTGAGTCTCTCAAAGTCTTTTGCTAATTCATAGGGTAGCTGGACGACAAAAGCGGAGTGAACATGCTCCTTCCGACTCAAGGCATCTGCAACCAAATTTGCCTTGCCCGGGTGATAGTGAATCTCCAAATCATAATCCTTAATGAGCTCCAACCAACGACGTTGTCTGAGGTTGAGATCCTTCTGAGTGAATATATACTTCAAACTCTTATGATCCGTGTACACTTGACACTTGGTTCCCATAATGTAATGTCTCCAGATCTTCAGTGCATGTACAACGGCTGCCAGCTCTAAATCATGAGTGGGGTAGTTCAATTCATGTTTCCGCAACTGACGAGATGCATAGGCAGTCACGTGTCCTTCTTGCATGAGTACACATCCTAATCCTTGTCCACATGCATCACAATAAATGTCAAATCCTTTCTGTAAGTCTAGCATAACCAATACTGGAGGTGACATCAATCTCTCCTTCAATTGATCAAAGCTTTCTTGACATTTCTCATCCCACTTAAATTCCCTTCCTTTCTCCAGAAGCGATGTCATAGGCTTAGCTATCTTAGAAAATCCTTCAATAAATCTCTGATAATATCCTGCGAGTCCCAAGAAACTCCAAATCTCAGTCACTGTAGTGGGTACTCTCCACTCCATAATCTCCTTGACCTTAGCAGGATCCACTGCTATTCCTCCATTAGAAATAATATGTCCCAGAAATGGCACCTTGTCAATGCAGAACTCACACTTGCTGAACTTAGCATAGAGCTGATTATCTCGCAGCTTCTGCAGCACCCACCTTAGATGTTCTTCATGATCACTTTCACTCCTAGAATAGATAAGAATATTGTCGATGAACACCACGACAAATCTGTCCAAATACTCCATAAACACCTTATTCATCAAATTCGTGAAATAAGCCGGTGCATTGGTTAATCCAAATGACATAACGGTAAACTCATATAATCCATATCGGGTTGAGAAAGCCGTCTTAGGAATATCTGAGGGTCTAATCTTCATCTGATGGTATCCCGATCGGAGATCAATCTTCGAGAATACCCTGGCTCCTCTCATCTGATCAAACAAATCCTCAATACAGGGTAATGGATACTTGTTCTTCACCGTGACATCATTAAGTGATCTATAGTCCACACACATCCGTTGCGATCCATCCTTCTTCTGCACAAATAACACCGGTGCTCCCCAAGGTGAGGAACTCGGACGAATGTACCCCGCTTCTTGTAACTCAGTTAACTGCTTCTTAAGCTCCTTCAGTTCTTCTACAGCCATCCTGTATGGTCGCTTAGAAATAGGGGCAGTTCCAGGTAAAAGATCAATCACAAACTCAACTTCCCTATCTGGTGGCATCCCTGGTAACTCCTCTGGAAAGACATCCGGAAAATCTCTAACCACCCGGATGTTGTCACCAACAAACTCCTCAGGTATAAAGAACATTGCACGCATGGATGAGGTGGTTACTGCAATATTAACTTGAAATGTTTCTCCTTTAGGACTAGTGAGCTCTATAGTACCTCTACCACATGTTATAATGGCCTTTGCCTTCCTTAACCAAGACATACAAAGGATCAGATATATACTGCTGGCCTCTAATATTATAGCAGTAGCTCCAAATTCTCTTCCCATAATGGTTAATGTCAATCTACGTGTCATTTGATTTGCCTCAATAGGCCCTTTAGGTGTGATTACTATCATGGGTTTTCTCATATTTAGCAGTGGTATCTCATTTGTGTTGGCATAACGAGCAGACATGAATGAATGTGTAGCACCAGAATCAAATAATATGGTTGCAGGAATTGCATTAACATAAAACATACCAAGTACGATGTCCGCACCATCAGGAGTAGCATCAACGCTGACTTGATTAACTCTGGCAATGGAATATCCCTTTCCAGGAGTCTGTTGCTTGTTCTTAGCTGGTGTACCAAAATTTCCCATCGGACAAGCATTAGCATAGTGCCCAATCTGACTGCACTTGAAGCATGTAGGGCCGGTCTTCTGTCCTGTAGGCCTTGTCGGGGTGCCAGTGGGAGTAGCCTGACGAGTAGGTGTCCGTGGAGACCCCTGTGGAGCATACTGAACTGGGCGTGGTCCTCCTGGTCGAGTCGGTGTACCCTGTGGTGGAACGTAGCGGGGACGAACACTGCTGCTACCCTGTCCTTGTGAGATAGCCTTCCTCTTCAAATCACCCAGTTGAACACGCTTGTGTTCAATAGCAAGAGCCTTATCCAGTAGCCTCTGAAATGATGGAAAGGTGTGTGCAACCAGTGCATACTGCAAGGGTCCATTAAGTCCTTCAATAAAGTGCTCCTGCTTCCTCTCATCCTCAGCAACTTCCTCCAGAGCATATCTCGACAGCTGAATGAATTTGTCTCTGTACTCGCTGACCGACATGTTGCCTTGCTTCAAAGACAGAAACTCCTTCTTCTTGATCTTTATCATACCAGCTGGAATATGGTAGTTCCTGAACTGCGTACTGAACTCTGCCCAAGTAATAGTATCAGCAGCATCATGGGCAGCCGTATAAGAATCCCACTAGTCAGCAGCAGGACCTGTCAGACGAACAGAGGCATAAAGAACTTTCTCCCGGTCTGAGCATTGGGCGATGTTGAGCATCTTCTCAATTGACTTCAACCAATCATCTGCATCAAGGGGGTCTGGCGAACTGGCAAAGGTCGGTGGCTTATGACTCATAAACTCCCAGTGCTTATCACGAGGTGGAACTGGTGGTGGTGGTGGAGGCAGCGGTACTTGTTGTTGTTGCTGTTGTTGTTGAAGTTGTTGTTGCAGCTGCTGTTGTTGCGCCCTTCTCTCCTGGCGTATCTCCTCTCTCTCCTGGCGCAACTCCTGGCGTATATCTTCTCTTTCCTGACGCATCTCCTGGCGTTCTTGCTGCATCTGTGCACGCATATCAGCCATAGTGTCCGTCATTTGCTGCATCACCGCCATCTGAGCTGTAACCAGTGGATCAACTCCGCCTGGTGGAGGATTAGGAGGATTCATCTCTGCTGGCTGTGGCTGAGGTTGTCTATATATCCTTCGAGTGTGTCGATTAGGAGGCAAATCAATTCCACCACCCCGCCTGGTATTTACCATCTGGGTTAGATACATAAGGTAAGAGAATAGTAGATAAGGCAGTAATTACGAATCATGTTACTTTGGGGGATTTATTAGCTAAGTAGTTTTAACATTTTATCTACCATAGCTAGTTCATTACTTTATAGTGGTACATACTAAGATGTCCGTATATAATATTTCAACCAATCAAAGAAGCAAATCAGACATTTTTCATCAAAACAATCAAACAACATTTTTAAATATCGAAAATAGTTTTGATTTGGTCTTAGGCCTCCTATCTCTTAAAATGTCATAGGGGTAGGGATTCCAAGGTGTGAAATCCGACTTGTCTCAGAATAGGGAAGATAAAAATGATCAGAGTAGAATAGTAGAAGATGAGACAGGATCAAGATAAGTATAGAGAGAATCAGAGTAAGGTGAGTTTAGAAGAATCAGAATAAGGTAAGTAGGTAAGGGTTTTGTCCATTTCTATCTAGGTTTCGTCCTACAGTCAACATTTGCTCTGATACCACTTCTGTAACACCCGGTTTTAAGGAACAAAGCCGGGTGCATCTCATACATGCGCCAAAGAAGACAACATATATAATAACAGAGTGTATAGAGATAAATGTCATAAAACATCAGAGTTTTTATTACATAGCGGAAGACTTATTACAAAATAAAAGTATAAACATAAAATGAACTAAGGATCATCGGCGCCAATGTCGACTGAGAAACGCCACCTAGATCAAGTCGAAAGCCTCGACGTTAGGCGGCTCCTCTTCGACCACCTGTTCTTCTCCTGTGGGGGGGTGTGAGACAGCAAGAGTGAGCTCACATACGTTCATAGCTCAACAAGTCGTGGGGAATAATGTGGCATGAACTCACCAAAGGTGGGAGTTCATGAAGTGTAAGGCTGATCAATGAGATAAAGGCTGAAGCTGAGCATTGCTTTTATAAGTTGGTCCAAATTTTATTAGCAATTACTAAGTGTAAGTGAATACCAAACCATAGTAATAATAAGTAAAAGTGATAATAAAATAATCCCAAATGCAATGAGATGACAAATTAAGTTTAAGTTCCATAAATTAATCATGTGAGTGTCCGAGCCGCTCATGACCGTGAGCACGGCTAGTATACCAGTTTTACACTCTGCAGAGGTTGCGCATCTTTACCCACAAGTCATGTTACCCATTTGCCACAGAGTTGATCAGACCCCATACACCTCTACCAAGGAAGCGAGGCAGGGTACCACTACGAGGCCTTTACAAAGTTCCACTAGCTTCAGACTACCCGCTACAGTTTATAGGAAGCTCCAGTGCAGGAATCCCTCGCCTGACCGCCATCGCAGCAAAATCAACCCAAGGACCTCCCTACACTGACCACTCCCCTACTGCCCTTGCCCCTTTCGGGTAAGGTAGCCCTCCACTAGCTTTCCTAGTTAATCAGCCAAGGGCGTCTCATTAAACCCTTGTGGTAGCACTGTTTTCCCGGGTGGTTCTCCATGTTCCCATTAACATAATGATCTTATCATGAATAGTAAAGAATAAACAGATAATACAAAGTGTAATCATGAGTAATAAATATCTCTATACCCAAATCCACATAAAGCAATAGCATGTACTACCCAAAAATTTAGTAGTAAAACCAGTGGTGAAACAAGGCATAGAGATAGTCAAATCTAGGGTATCCTATTGGGTCCCAACAAAATTATCCTATGCAGATCATTATGATTAATAAGAACATGAATGGGTAAAAGAAGTGATCAAGGGCACAACTTGCCTTCAACGAGCTCCTGCTCAGCAGTCTCTACCAGCTGAACCCCGGAATCCTCTATAGCTTGCTCGTTTACTCGCATCAATACAATACATACATGGTATAGCAAAAATTAACATCACAACAAACATGTAAATAAAATACACAGCAATAATCTAGACATTAAACTAAGATCACAGGAACTGGAATCATTAAATTTGGAGGTATAGATTTTAAGTTATGGATTTTCTAAGGTTTTATGCATTTAATATAGGATTAAGTGGGAAATAAATTTAAATGTGTATTTCATGTAAAAACAGTGGTACTATTTAATAGAGAATACTATTACAAAATTATAGGAACTGGAATCATTAAATTTGGAGTTCATATGCATTTTCTACAATTTAAACAAGTTCTAACATTTATTTATGCACTAAAAATTGATTTCTGATATTAATTTCTGATTTTCAATGCTCTCTGGATTGGGCCTCAAATTCCAGAAAGCGCAGGGGTGTTGGCGCAAAAGATCCTAAGACACAGACTAGCCAGGGAAGGACTGTGGGTTGATTCCCGTTTTCCCCGAGGGCTCTTTAGTGAGATGGCCATCGCGAAGGGGTAAGCTCAGATCCTAGCCGTCCGATCTCTGCCTAGTGGCCTAGATTAAAACCCCCTAGCAGGGATGCGATACGCAACCAGGGTGGTTGGATCAGCGATCCGCGGCCCGCGTCAACCGAGCCCGCAGATCAATCCTACGTCGTCCGATCAAAGATCAACGACCCCGATTTAATGTCGCGAAGGGGTATCGCCTGCTTCTAATCAGAGCCGTCAACCTGAGATCCTACGGCCCACGGTTCTTCTTCCTTCCCCAAATCCGCTGCGCGGCAACACCGAGCACGCACGGCGGCGCACGGCGGTGAGGTAGTCGATCGATCACCCCCGTGTACTAAGCACTAAATTTGACCGAGCTAAGCGGTGCGGGAGACAATGCGATCACCAGTGATAGTTTTCTTATCGAGGGAATGAAGCTCAGGGGCCCGACCACGGCGTCATGTGGCAGGCAGAAATGGGTACAGCTTCGATGAGAAATCACCCGTCGCCTGGAACTTGACTTCACCCGGCGAGTCAACGGGTGGTTTCCGCGGCGGCTGGCGACACTATCTGCTCACTTGCCCTGCCCAGCGGCGGCGTGGTCGCCGATCGACGGTGGCGGCCAGATTCCTCTGAGTGTGTAATGGCGGTCGCTAGATGGTCATGGGTGCCCGAAGGATAGGAGATGCTATGATGGGTAATCTTCCCCCCCCCCTTTTATGGTCCGCAGAGTTGAGGCTCCCCGCCCGGTATTGCCTCCGAGAACGCCGGCGATAGATACGGTGGTGGCTGTTGAACGCGGCATCCTGAGCTGAGGGCGCGATCTGATGAATGGGTCCCGTCAGCAGACGCCCAGCGCAGGTCAGTGTGCTGCGCGCGATGAAAATGGGGAGTGGGCCGCGCGAGGTGAGGTTGGGCCGTGCGCGAGTGCAGGCGAAGTGGGCCGAAGGTGCGAGGATCCAGCCCATGCGCAGGTATCTCCTTTCCTTTTTTCTTTTATGTTATATTTTCTGTTTTTATTTTTCTTTGAGTTTGAAATTCAAAGTTCAAAATTCAATTTTGCTCTGTGGTAAATCCTCCTCAATTTAAGAGAATCATGTTGCACATAATATTCTTTCCTTTATTTATAATTTGTACACACATTTTCTTTTCTTTCTCCACTTCTAAATTCTAGAATTTTCTTTTATATTTTATATTCCACTATGTGACTTTAATATATTTATTTTCACATTATTATTTTTATATGGTCACAATATGCACACAAAATAAAATCCAGCATGATGCATAATTTTAGTGGCATATAGTTTGTATTTATTTGTTTTTATGTGATGTTCTCATGAAACGATAAACATGGACAACACACATATATACAAAGGAATGCCATTTCTCCTTTTAGGATATCTTCCACAAATTACAAGTTGGATATTACAATACAAGAGGCTACTTGGGAAACTGAGGATTTTCTACGTTCTCGCTTCCCTGACTTTCTGCCCAAAAGAGTCGGTACGTAATCCCAAAACCCCACCCCCACCTGCCATTTGAATCAAAATATAAGAAAAACCTCGTTGTTAAGAGTAAAGTAAGCTTTGACAATAATTTTAAAAGGACTTCCTTCTGAAGTTGCAAAGAGGATGACATTCAAAGAGCAGATAATTAGAGAAACTTGGCTTAAAGAATCTACAACACACAAACCCACCTTCTTGGTACCCCACGAAGGGATCCCAACCCAAATCTCGGGACGAGATTCCTTTAAGGGGGGAGGGCTGTAACACCCCAGGTGTTACCCAAGGCCCTGACTCCCTACTGGCACCCATGACATGTTATCTCATGTGGTTAAGTGGAGGAGAGGGTGTTCCAAAACCTTGGAAACCATGGATTAACTAAGAAATGTTAATGACAAAAGCTTTACCCAAACATTTTGAGCAATTGTCACCTTGGGCAAAAGAGGTTAAACCCTAGACCCCTTAAAGCACTAGACTTCTAAGCAAGGGATTAGTGGGCAAGCTAATCAAATGGCCAATTCTTGTTTCTAATCCTTAACCAAAGTTTAAGTATACACTAAAATCTATAAAGTGTAGAGGGGAAACATTACAAAAAGGCCCCTTAAAGACCCCAAATCCATTCTTTAAGTAGAGAGCACATTAGAGCTCTCTAATCTTCTCTAAGTCAAAAATAAACCCTAATCTAAAGATTAGACGTGTTCACTTAGTAAATGGAGCCAAAACCACTTGGTTTGAATACCAAAAAGGAGCCAAACTACCTAAGAAACCCACTGGAAAAATTTGAACCCGAGCCAAAACCATTTGACATGATTTGACATCACTTTTGTCTTGGGGTGAATAGTGAGATAACCCAGATTTGGCGTCCGCATATCTTCTGACCTAGGGCATATCTCCCATTGGAACTCTCATACAAGTGATAGCCATAGGTGCCAAGAAGAGGTCTGCACAGGACTTTTGCCAAGATTCGCACGTTTGCGATCTCAGCAAGCGTTTGAACAAGGGTAGAAACACACTTCCACGTGTTCGACGTGCCCTGACCTCACCAGAGCACGCCCGACGCTCAAACCCGCGCGCCCCGCGCCGCACCAAGCCAAGCCCGTGCCACTGCCCACGCCCGCACCTATAAAGCCAGCCAAGGCTTCAACCGTACGCCCCCGCTCACTCTCGACCTCGCCGGAGCGCAAGATCACCGGCGTTTGCCCTGCACACGGTGTGCCAGCGGCCGCCCGAGCACCCACCACCGTAGACCGGCCAACAAAACCATTCCCAACCCCGTCCGACCCTCGAGGGAGACTCTACGTGCCTCGGTGAAGCTCCCAGAGCGAGGAATCGAGCTCTGCCTCGCCGGAGACACCGGATCAAGGTCACCGGACTTCACCCGACCGTCGGCGAGCGTAGACCGAGCTCCACGGTGAGCCTTTCTTCGATTCCCTGCATGGATAGACTCCTTAGCACCCCATGAAGCTTCCCGTGCCCTTGAATTGAACTATGTCGCCGTGGATAGGCTAGGGCATACGCCGCAAACGAGCTCGCCCGCCTGCGCATGTGGACCAGTCGATTCCGGCCATCACCGTCGTCGAGCCGTACCTCGTCGTGACCGTAAGGACTTCCCGAAGCCAACCCCGCCCTTCGCCGGACCTCGCTCGCCGCCGGTAAGCCGCCCCGCCCTATTTCCTTCCGCGGGTACTGTTCAAAAGGGGGGAGGGACCTCGGGGAAGAAGGAAAAGAAGTTAGGGGGGTTTGAATGGTCAGAGAATTAGGTGAATAGTTGCGCAGGGGTATAAGTTAAAAGATTGTTTTACGAAAAGCCCAGGGTCCTCGATGTAAACTGTTTTTTCAGAAAACCTTTAAACATTATTCATTTAAATACAAACAGAGCTTGTAAAATTCATAACTTCAGTTTTATTTAGCCAAATTTGGTCAAACCAATTTTGCTAGGTTCTAAATAATGTGAACTACTTAGGAAAAATACAAAACACCCTAAGTATTGCAGAAAGTTTTAAAGTTTTGATTTAAATAGTAAACTGGCCAAAAGCTAAATAAAAGAAGGAAAAATAGCTACACTGTTAGACTAGGGTTAAGAAAAATCAGAGAAGTACTAAACCACTACCTAGCCTGTTTAAAAATAATAAACCCCTTAGTACACCAAATTAAGGAAGGGTTTACCATTTAAACTTATTTTGGCTCAAAGTTAAGAAAAATAGAAAAGGTAATTTAAAATAAGAACCACATTTTTGCTAGCTCACTTATCCAACATAGTTCACTGGAAAATTTTGTTAGACTCTCTGTTAGTACAAAAGAAATGCATTACCTTTTATTTTGTGAAAACAATGAAAACTTAGAAAAACCTTAGAAAAATAATCCCAAGGAGAACCCACCCCAATCCTTGGGATAACAAATAGTATGCTAATATGAATCTAGGAAAAATATGAGTTCTGTTGTTTGATATTTTTCAAAGAGCAAGTTAGTTATAAGTACCTTTTTGGCGTTAAAATTTAGAAAATCACAACTAAATATCCAGCAGGTCTTTTTCTGTGATTTTTAACACAGAGGCCTAATATCACCTATGAATCTTAACAAAAATAAAATTTAGTGCAGAGACCTCAACAAAATCAGAGCTATAGTGTAAAGTGCCCTTTTACTCTTACTTTTGTTAATTTTACACAGAAAGCATCTAAATTAATTTCAACCTCAAATTTATAGGATAGCCCACAGAGGTAAATATTTACCCACTGTAATTTTTACAACATTTTTGGAAAATGTTAACTAACCATGATAATTTAAAAACAAAGAATGCTTAATAAGAAGCACAATAACAAGAAAAAGGGAATTTTAGGAGAAATAGATAATGTACAACCAAAATCTTTCAAGGAACTCATGGAACATAAAAATATAATTAAGAGTGTAACTTCATTCAAAATCTCAAAGATGAAAGTACAAAACCCTTAAGTATCCCAAAAGAAACCCTAGAGAACCACTAAACTTAGGCACTGTTTTTGCTATGCATAACCTTTACAAATTTTCATATCATTTTTATACATATATCTTACTCATTGCATTCGATAGACTGTAATCTCGCTGACGGGGAATACATCCTCATTCCGGAGCAAGGAGTTGCTCAGGAGGTAGCCCAGGAGCTAGCACCAGAGTCTGCCATCGAGGATTTGCCTGCCCCAGCTTTGGAAGGCAAGCCCTGGTTTTATGCATAACCGTTTATATATGCTATTTTACTACACTTAATGTTTGTAGGCTTGTATTGTGCACTTAAGTGTAGGAGTTGACTGAAACCTTAGTTGCATGAACCCAAGGTTCCTTTTGAGATGGATACTAGTATGCTAGGTCGAGTAGCTGCTATGCTAATTAGGGATCTCGGTAGAAGTCGAGTGATTTTTCTAGCACTCGCGCGAGGTCAGGAATTGCTTGCATCCATTTTTATATTAGAATGATGATGGTCTGTGGACACGGATCCATAGGGATGCGTGGTCTACGAGATGAAATTGGAATAAGGATTTAACGTGCGGATACCTGTGTCAAGCGTTTGAACGTACTAAACACATGCCGAGAAATATGGTAAATCGGTAAGCCTAGTACCTGAGTGAACCTGCCCGCAGACTTTACCCCTCACGCGACCTGAGACGTGGTCTCCCATTCCGGTTATGGTGGGTACAAGTGTGGTAACTGCACGATGGCAGTCGGGGTCAGTGAGGCATTGTACGCTAAGGCGGTGAGCCTTGATCTGTTGCCAGGGAATCGATGGGGACGGTTGAGGTGTGTTGGGACGGAGTGCCTCGCCATGTCGTGTGTTTTGGTTTACCTTGCAAGGATAAAAACTCGATTTGAATCGTCTCCTTCTCGCAGCTAATGAGACTGCTTGATCCATTGTACTGCATTGAGTAATAAGTGGAAATGAGTTGACGTGGCAAAAGATGTTGATTGCTAAATGTTTGATACCATGTATGATTAGCTAGGTACACATTTAGTCTTAAGAGAGTCACACTAAAACTTGAAAAGCTAAAATTTGATTTTAGACTCAGCTAGTGCTTTTAGCAAACCAAACCGCTCAGCCAAACAACTGCATGTCTAGAGGTAGAGGAGTAGACTCCTCACACCGGGTAAGTCTAGCTGAGTATTAGTATACTCAGCCTTGCTTGTGGCACAATTTTTATAGGTTCTCTAGAGGACATGGTTGCTGGAGTGACTTGGCCGTCCACCTTGCCACTGGGTTGGACAGTTGAGTGGGACCCTGCCTCGGCAGAGGAGGAGCATGAGGAGTGATGGGATAGGCTTCCACAATCCTCCGTTTATTTATCGTTAGTTTTATTCCGCTGCATTCCGAATAATGATCACTGCTTTTGCTAAACTCCTATGATGTTGTAATAAATTTAATACTCCTTAATGTATGGTTTTATGTTTTATTGTATTTGCTCTGTGCCTCACCATCGAGTGAGTACGTGGTACTTGAACCTGTTAGTGGCCTTGTCGGACTAGATTCGAGGGACTGATGTTTTATTCCTATTTAAGTGTGGTCTAGCCTTTAAGGTGGGACTTACGCACTTAAGTTGGAATAATTCGAGCGGTTCCGCCACAGAAAGTGCAGCCGCCACCATTGATCCGCCGCGGGTGAAATCATTGAGCGTTGTCGCTCCAGCACCGACAGATGGCTTTAGAGCTTTGTGGGATCAAATCGAGCATTTGTGTGGCGGTGGAGGTCACGGTGTATAGCGGGCGAGATGTGAATTGCTCGCCAGAGCTGGGGATTTCTGCCATGGTCATCCTTCCTCGACGGCGGGACTCTACCGGGCGCCATCGTCGGTGAGCTACCTTCCATGACGGTCGCCTTGTTCTATCTAGTGTATAGCGCCCATTGTCCATAGGATTTGGGTACCAGGTCGCTAGATTTGCCGCACGCCGGTGGAGAGCCGTCACGGGCCTCTGCTCCGCCTTCTCTGGTCATCGCGTGGTGGAAGAACATATGCGCGCCATCGGATTGCGAGTGAGCGGTGGAGATTAGAATGAGGCTTACCCCTTTGGTGTTTAAATCTGGACCCTCAATCTAGATCGGACCGTTAAGAACCAACCGGGATACTTTGCGATCTGGGTCGTGGATCTCTGATCCGACGGCTGGGTCTCTGCACCGATTCGTAAGGAGCGTCGTTTAATCCTGACCCTTGTTGTTGGATCCCGTGGATAGGATAGCGTACCAGTTAGAGTTAGATTTAATCTAATCCTGGCCATGTGCATCCGATCGGATGGCTCGGAGCGTTCGATTGAAAGGGAAATGTGCCCTTGGGCCATTTCTAAGTATTTTGGTGATTTAGTGTCCAACACAAGTGCCTAATTGTAAAAAGGTGGACAAAGTACAAATCAAGGATAAAGATATGTTTCTCAGACTTAGTACATTGTTTTATGGACTAACGTATTGTGTCTAAGTGCTGGAAACAGAAAAAAATTGAGTTGGAGAAGAGATGGCTCGAGCAGCCAAAGTCTGCTCAGTCTGGGTGCACCGGACTATCCGGTGGTGCACCGGACAGTGTCCGGTGCACCAGGCTGGCTCGAGGGAAAAGGCTGCTCTCGGGACTTCGACGGTGGTGTACGGCTATAATTCACCGGACTGTCCGGTGGGCCGTTCACAGGCGAACTCGTCGCTCTCGGGAATTCATCGTCGACGTATGGCTATAATTCACCGGACTGTCCGGTGTGCACCGGACTGTCCGGTGAGCCAACGGTCGGCAGGGCGAACGGTCGGCCGCGCGATCTGCGCGGGACACGTGGTCGAGCCAACGGCTAGAAGGGGGCACCGGTCTGTCCGGTGTGCACCGGACATGTCCGGTGTGCACCGGACATGTCCGGTGCGCCAACGGCTCTCTGTCTGCCAACGGTCGACTGTGCCATTTATGGAAGGAAATCGGGCACCGGACAGTGTCCGGTGTGCACCGGACTGTCCGGTGCGCCAGTCGACAGAAGGCAAGATCAACCTTCCTAGATTGCTCTCAACGGCTCCTAGCTGCCTTGGGGCTATAAAAGGGACCCCTAGGCGCATGGAGGATGACACCAAGCATTCCTACAACATTCCTAAGCACCAAGACATCGATTTCACGCATTCTTTTCATTGTGATAGCATATAGAGCTCTAGTGGAGTTGTGAACTCATTGAGTTGTGTTGCGAGCTCTTGTTGCGACTTGTGTGCGTGTTGACACTCTGATTCTTGTGTCTTGTGTGCGTTGCTAATCCCTCCCTTGCTCCGTGTTCTTTGTGAATTTCAAGTGTAAGGGCGAGAGGCTCCAAGTTGTGGAGATTCCTCGCAAACGGGATTGAGAAAAAAAACAAGTAAAACACCATGGTATTCAAGTGAGTCTTTGGACCGCTTGAGAGGGGTTGATTGCAACCCTCGTCCGTTGGGACGCCACAACGTGGAGTAGGCAAGCGTTGGTCTTGGCCGAACCACGGGATAACCACCGTGCCATCTCTGTGATTGATCCTTGTTGGTTATTGTGTTTTGTTGAGGATTCCTCTCTAGCCACTTGGCAATTATTGTGCTAACGATTAACCAAGTTCTGTGGCTTAAGTTTTCAAGTTTCATAGGATCACCTATTCACCCCCCCCCCCTCTAGGTGCTCTCAATTGGTATCAGAGTTGTTCTCTTCACAAAGGCACTAACCGCCCGAAGAGATGGATCCTAAGGGGAAGGGTATCGTGATCAACGATAAAGAGAAGGAATCCTTCGTCAACGAGCCAAAGGACTACAAGCCTACCGACTCCGGCTCGGGCCATAGACGGAAGGAAGGGAAGAAGAAGAAGACAAGGCGCATCAAGGAGATCGTCTACTACGACGACAGCGATGAGTCTACTTCTTCCCAAAAGGACGACGACCACAACGACTACGAGAGAAGGAAACCGGTTAATTCGAACTTTTCTTTTGACTACTCTCGTATTCCGCAAAGTTCAAATTCACATTTGCTCTCCATTCCTCTCGGCAAGCCTCCACACTTTGATGGGGAGGACTATGGATTTTGGAGCCACAAAATGCGTAGTCACCTATTCTCTCTCCATCCTAGTATATGGGAGATTGCAGAGAGTGGAATGCACTTTGATAGTTCGGATAGTCCCATGTTCATTAATGAACAAATTCATAAGAATGCACAAGCTTCTACTGTTCTTCTAGCTTCATTGTGTAGGGATGAATACCACAAAGTGAGCGGCTTGGATAACGCCAAGCAGATCTGGGACACCCTCAAGATTTCTCATGAGGGGAACGACGTCACCTTGCTCACCAAGATGGAGTTGGTGGAGGGCGAGCTTGGACGGTTCGCGATGATAAGGGGCGAGGAGCCGACACAAACATACAACCGGCTCAAGACCCTTATCAACAAAATAAGGAGCTACGGAAGCACGCGATGGACGGACCACGACGTCGTCCGACTGATGCTAAGGTCCTTTACCGTTCTTGATCCTCATTTGGTAAATAATATTCGTGAGAATCCCAGGTACACCAAAATGTCGCCCGAAGAAGTCCTTGGAAAATTCGTTAGCAGGCGGATGATGATCAAGGAGGCGAGGTACGTGGACGACGCCTTGAATGGTCCGATCAACGAGCCGCAACCCCGTGCTCTCAAGGCAACAAGAAGCAAGGAGGCGCTACCTAGTAAGGTGGCACAAATTGAGGCAGCCGGACTTAATGATGAAGAGATGGCCCTCATCATCAAAAGATTCAAGACGACGCTTAAAGGTCGCAAGGGACAGCCAAGCAAGACCAAAGCCAAGGGGAAGCGCTCATGCTTCAAATGCGGTAAGCTTGGTCATTTTATTGCTAACTGTCCCGACAATGATAGTGATCAGGACCAAGGAAACAAGAGGGAGAAGAAGAAGAATTATAAGAAGGCAAAGGGCGAGGCTCATCTTGGCAAGGAGTGGGATTCGGACTGCTCCTCGTCCGACTCCGACAATGAAGGACTCGCCGCCACCGCCTTCAACAAGTCATCCCTCTTCCCCAACGAGCGTCACACATGCCTTATGGCAAGGGAGAAGAAGGTATGTACTCGAGACTCTACTTATGCTTCTTCAAGTGAGGACGAATCTAGTGATGAGGATGAAATAGATTATTCATGTCTATTTAAAGGCCTAGATAGAAATAAAATTGATAAAATCAATGAATTGATTGATGCCTTGAATGAAAAGGATAGGCTTTTAGAAAAGAAAGAGGATTTGTTGTATGATGAACATGATAAATTTGTAGAGGCACAAAAATCCTATGCCTTAGAAGTTAAAAGAAATGAAATGCTTTCTTATGAACTATCTACTTATCATGAAACCATTTCTACTTTACAAGGTGTTAACAATGATTTAAATGCTAACTTAGAAGTAGCAAATAAATCTAATTCTTGTGTAGAACACGTTATGATTTGCACTAGGTGTAAGGATTTTGATATTGATGCCTGTAGTGGACACCTAGTTTCAATTTCGAGATTGAATGATGAAGTAGCTAGTCTTAATGCCCAACTTAAGACTAGCAAAAGTGATTTCGATAAGCTAAAATTTGCAAGGGATGCCTACATGATTGGTAGACACCCCTCAATTAAGGATGGACTTGGCTTCAAGAGGGAAGCCAAGGACTTAACAAGCCATAAGGCTCCCATCTCCACCAAGGAGAAAGGGAAGGCCCCTATGGCAAGTAGCACTAAAAAGAATCATGCTTTTATGTACAACGATAGAAGACAGTCTCATAGGAGTTGCAATGCTTTTGATTCACATGACTCGTATGCTATGTTTGCTCCTAGTTCTTCCTATATGCATGGTAGAGATATGCCTAGGAAAAATGTTCATCATATGCCTAGAAAAAATTTTGTTCATGCTTCTAGGAAAGTTATGAATGGTCCCTCTACAATTTATCATGCTTTGAATGCTTCCTTTGCTATTTGTAGAAAGGATAGGAAGATAGTTGCTAGGAAGTTAGGGGCAAAATGCAAGGGTGATAAAACTTGCATTTGGGTCCCTAAGGAAATTGTGACTAACCTTGTAGGACCCAACAAGAGTTGGGTACCTAAGACCCAAGCCTAAATTTGCCTTGCAGGTTTATGCATCCGGGGGTTCAAGCTGGATTATCGACAGCGAATGCACAAACCATATGACGGGGGAGAAGAAGATGTTCACCTCCTACGTCAAGAATAAGGATTCCCAAGATTCAATCATATTCGGTGATGGGAACCAAGGCAAGGTGAAAGGTTTAGGCAAGATTGCAATATCAAATGAGCATTCTATCTCTAATGTGTTTTTAGTGGAGAGTCTTGGATATAATTTACTATCTGTTAGTCAATTATGTAATATGGGATATAATTGTTTATTTACAAATGTAGATGTGTCTGTCTTTAAAAGATGTGATGGTTCACTAGCTTTTAAAGGTGTACTAGACGGCAAACTTTACTTAGTTGATTTTGCAAAAGAAGAGGCCGGTCTAGATGCATGCTTAATGGCTAAGACTTGCATGGGTTGGTTGTGGCATCGCCGCTTAGCACATGTGGGGATGAAGAACCTCCACAAGCTTCTAAAGGGAGAACACGTGGTAGGTCTAACCAATGTTCATTTCGAAAAAGATAGACCTTGTGCAGCTTGTCAAGCAGGTAAACAAGTGGGAGGAGCACATCACAGCAAGAATGTGATGACCACGTCAAGACCTTTGGAGCTGCTGCATATGGACCTCTTCGGACCCGTCGCCTATCTGAGCATAGGAGGAAGTAAGTATGGTCTAGTTATTGTTGATGACTTTTCCCGCTTCACTTGGGTGTTCTTTTTGCAGGATAAGTCTAAAACCCAAGGGACCCTCAAGCGCTTCCTCAGGAGAGCTCAAAATGAGTTTGAGCTCAAAGTGAAGAAGATAAGGAGCGACAACGGGTCCGAATTCAAGAATCTTCAAGTGGAGGAGTTCCTTGAGGAGGAGGGGATCAAGCACAAGTTCTCCGCTCCCTACACACCTCAGCAAAATGGTGTGGTAGAGAGGAAGAACAGGACACTCATAGATATGGCGAGGACTATGCTTGGAGAATTCAAGACCCCCGAGTGCTTTTGGTCGGAAGCCGTGAACACGGCTTGCCACGCCATCAACAGGGTCTACCTTCACCGTCTCCTCAAGAAGACTTCATATGAGCTGCTGACTGGTAACAAACCCAATGTATCGTACTTTCGTGTATTTGGGAGTAAATGCTACATTCTAGTGAAGAAGGGTAGGAATTCCAAATTTGCTCCCAAAGCCGTAGAAGGGTTTTTATTAGGTTATGATTCAAATACAAAGGCGTATAGGGTCTTCAACAAATCATCGGGTTTGGTTGAAGTCTCTAGCGACGTTGTATTTGATGAGACTAATGGCTCTCCAAGAGAGCAAGTTGTTGATCTTGATGATGTAGATGAAGAAGACGTTCCAACAGCCGCGATACGCACCATGGCGATTGGAGATGTACGGCCTCAGGAACAATTGGAGCAAGATCAACCATCTTCCTCAACTATGGTGCATTCCCCAACTCAAGATGACGAACAGGTACCTCAAGTGGAGGCGCATGATCAAGGGGGAGCACAGGATGATCAAGTTGAAGAGGAAGAAGCACCTCAGGCACCTCCAACCCAAGTTCGAGCGACGATCCAAAGGGATCATCCCGTCGACCAAATATTGGGTGATATTAGCAAGGGAGTGACTACTCGTTCAAGATTAGTTAATTTTTGTGAGCATTACTCTTTTGTCTCTTCTTTTGAGCCTTTCAGGGTAGAAGAGGCCTTGCTAGATCCGGACTGGGTGTTGGCCATGCAGGAGGAACTCAACAACTTCAAGCGCAATGAAGTTTGGACGCTGGTGCCTCGTCCCAAGCAAAATGTTGTGGGAACCAAGTGGGTGTTCCGCAACAAACAGGACGAGCACGGGGTGGTGACAAGGAACAAGGCTCGACTTGTGGCAAAAGGTTATGCCCAAGTCGCAGGTTTGGACTTTGAGGAGACTTTTGCTCCTGTGGCTAGGCTAGAATCAATTCGTATCTTGCTAGCATATGCCGCTCACCATTCTTTCAGGTTGTACCAAATGGATGTGAAGAGCGCTTTCCTCAACGGGCCGATCAAGGAGGAGGTGTATGTGGAGCAACCCCCTGGCTTCGAGGATGAACGGTACCCCGACCACGTGTGTAAGCTCTCTAAGGCGCTCTATGGACTTAAGCAAGCCCCAAGAGCATGGTATGAATGCCTTAGAGACTTTTTAATTGCGAATGCTTTCAAGGTTGGGAAAGCCGATCCAACTCTTTTTACTAAGACTTGCGATGGTGATCTTTTTGTGTGCCAAATTTATGTCGATGACATAATATTTGGTTCTACTAATCAAAAGTCTTGTGAAGAGTTTAGCAGGGTTATGACGCAGAAATTCGAGATGTCGATGATGGGCGAGTTGAACTACTTCCTTGGGTTCCAAGTGAAGCAACTCAAGGACGGCACCTTCATCTCCCAAACGAAGTACACACAAGATTTGCTAAAGCGGTTTGGGATGAAGGACGCCAAGCCCGCCAAGACGCCGATGGGAACCGACGGACACACCGACCTCAACAAAGGTGGTAAGTCCGTTGATCAAAAAGCATACCGGTCCATGATAGGTTCTTTGCTTTATTTATGTGCTAGTAGACCGGATATTATGCTTAGCGTATGCATGTGTGCTAGATTTCAATCCGATCCTAAGGAGTGTCACTTAGTGGCCGTGAAGCGAATTCTTCGATATTTAGTCGCTACGCCTTGCTTCGGGATCTGGTATCCAAAAGGGTCTAACTTTGACTTGATTGGGTACTCAGATTCCGACTATGCTCGATGTAAGGTCGATAGGAAGAGTACATCGGGGACGTGCCAATTCTTAGGAAGGTCCCTGGTGTCATGGAACTCTAAGAAACAAACCTCCATTGCCCTATCCACCGCTGAGGCCGAGTATGTTGCTGCAGGACTGTGTTGCGCGCAACTACTTTGGATGAGGCAAACCCTCCGGGACTTTGGCTACAATCTGAGCGAAGTCCCACTCCTATGTGATAATGAGAGTGCTATCCGAATAGCGGAAAATCCTGTTGAACACAGCCGCACAAAGCATTTTGACATCCGGCATCACTTTTTGAGAGACCACCAGCAAAAGGGGGATATCGAAGTGTTTCATGTTAGCTCCAAGAACCAGCTAGCTGATATCTTTACCAAGCCTCTAGATGAGAAGACCTTTTGCAGGCTGCGTAGTGAGCTCAATATCTTAGATTCGTGGAACTTGGATTGAATTATAGCATACATGTGTTTATGCCTTTGATCATGTTCATTCTGCATATTGTTGCTTATTGTGGTGCTCAAGTTGTACAAACACTCCCTGGACCTCACAAGTCCGTTTTGCAAGTGATGCACATATTTAGGGGGAGCTGTGCTCTAACTTGACCCTTTGAGACTAACCATGTACTTGAGTTTGATTGTTTTAGCCTCAAAGGAGGATTGAAAGGGAAAAGGTGGACTTGGACCATGCAAGACTTCCACTGCACTCCGATGAAAAGAGTAACTTTTCCAAGTTCATCTTTATACTCTTATTGCCTTTGTGTTCTCATTTGAAGATTTTGGTGAGGCAATGGGGTTAATAGGCCAAGATTGATCCCGTTTTGGTGCTTGATGCCAAAGGGGGAGAAAATAAAGGCCAAAGCAATAAATAGATCAGCTACCACTTGAGAAATTTTGAAAATAGTAGATTAGAGCTTTTGGTTTGTCAAAACTCTTTTATTGTCTCTTATGTCAAAAGTTGGCCTCTTGTGGGGAGAAGTGTTGATTATGGGAAAAAGGGGGAGTTTTTGAAATCCTTGATCAAATTTCTTTGGAAAACCTCTCTTTATGTCTCTACAAGTGGTCTTGACTTAGAGATAGGAATTTGAGTTTGATTTGCTAAAACAAACCAAGTGGTGGCATAGAGTGATCCATATATGTCAAATTTGAATCAAAATAATTTGAGTTCTTATTTGAAGTGATTTTGTACTTGTTCTACTTGCTTTATGTTGTGTTGGCATAAATCACCAAAAAGGGGGAGATTGAAAGGGAAATGTGCCCTTGGTCCATTTCTAAGTATTTTGGTGATTTAGTGTCCAACAAAAGTGCCTAATTGTAAAAAGGTGGACAAAGTACAAATCAAGGATAAAGGTATGTTTCTCAGACTTAGTACATTGTTTTATGGACTAACGTATTGTGTCTAAGTGCTGGAAACAGAAAAAATTGAGTTGGAGAAGAGATGGCTCGAGCAGCCAAAGTCTGCTCAGTCTGGGTGCATCGGACTGTCCGATGGTGCACCGGACAGTGTCCGGTGGTGCACCGGATAGTGTCCGGTGCGCCAGGCTGGCTCGAGGGAAAAGGCTACTCTCGGGACTTCGACGGCGGTGTACGGCTATAATTCACCGGACTGTCCGGTGGTGCACCGGACTGTCCGGTGGGCCGTTCACAGGCGAACTCGTCGCTCTCGGGAATTCATCATGGACGTAAGGCTATAATTCACCGGACTGTCCGGTGTGCACCGAACTGTCTGGTGAGCCAACGGTCGGCAGGGCCAACGGTCGGCCGCGCGATCTGCGCGGGACACGTGGCCGAGCCAACGGCTAGAAGGGGGCACCGGTCTGTCCGGTGTGCACCGGACATGTCCGGTGCGCCAACGGCTCTCTGTCTGCCAACGGTCGACTGTGCCATTTATGGAAGGAAATCGGGCACCGAACAGTGTCCGGTGTGCACCGGACTGTCCGGTGCGCCAGTCGACAGAAGGCAAGATCAGCCTTCCTAGATTGCTCTCAACGGCTCCTAGCTGCCTTGGGGCTATAAAAGGGACCCCTAGGCGCATGGAGGATGACACCAAGCATTCCTACAACATTCCTAAGCACCAAGACATCGATTTCGCGCATTCTTTTCATTGTGATAGCATATAGAGCTCTAGTGGAGTTGTGAACTCATTGAGTTGTGTTGCGAGCTCTTGTTGCGACTTGTGTGCGTGTTGACACTCTGATTCTTGTGTCTTGTGTGCGTTGCTAATCCCTCCCTTGCTCCGTGTTCTTTGTGAATTTCAAGTGTAAGGGCGAGAGGCTCCAAGTTGTGGAGATTCCTCGCAAACGGGATTGAGAAAAAAAAACAAGCAAAACACCGTGGTATTCAAGTGAGTCTTTGGACCGCTTGAGAGGGGTTGATTGCAACCCTCGTCCGTTGGGACGCCACAACGTGGAGTAGGCAAGCGTTGGTCTTGGCCGAACCACGGGATAACCACTGTGCCATCTCTGTGATTGATCCTTGTTGGTTATTGTGTTTTGTTGAGGATTCCTCTCTAGCCACTTGGCAATTATTGTGATAACGATTAACCAAGTTCTGTGGCTTAAGTTTTCAAGTTTCACAGGATCACCTATTCACCCCCCCCCCCTCTAGGTGCTCTCAGATACCCCTTCGCTGCGCACTATTGTCACATAAGCCCCCGAAGTACTTAGGTATCAACCCGCGGTCCACATAGATGGGTTCTGTGTGTGGTGATTCTTGCACCGAGACCCCTGCCTTACTCTGAAATCTTGCGCCCAGTCTAGAGAATTAGAAATCCAGTAAAAGTAATTGAAAAATGATTTTTAATGTGAAAATAAATGCTAGAATTTGTTTAATTCATATAAAATCCATATGAAGTCCAATCAATCCATTCTGATTCCTATAATTTTATAATATTATTGTTTATCAATTAGTACCACTGTTTTGACATGAAAGTCACATTAAAATTTATATCCTATTTAATCTTGTACAAAACACATAAAATCTTTAGAAATT
This sequence comes from Zea luxurians, assembly GCA_029449295.1. Taxonomy (NCBI): domain Eukaryota; kingdom Viridiplantae; phylum Streptophyta; class Magnoliopsida; order Poales; family Poaceae; genus Zea; species Zea luxurians. The sequence continues at coordinate 18,986,497 of JAOPSE010000034.1, read as the reverse complement.
CATAATTTAAAATCTATAACTCCGATTTGATCCGTTCAAGTTGTGTTATTCTCGTATAAATATTTACTATGCAATAACAACATTTATTATACTATGTCTCATTATTTTATAGTTATATCTTTATTTAACTTATGTTGGTTAGTCTTGTTAATGTGCTCATCATTATCTACTAAAATATGATTTATGGTCAATTTATAATTTAGATTAAAGTTGAATTAATTACTACTTTAGGTTATCTTTTCTCTGGAATTATAAAATAAAACCTAGTTTTAATCAGTTAATCACATCATAACTTGATGACCGTAACTCTAATTTTAGTGGTTCTCGATCCCGCGATCTCGTAGCTTCGCGTAGATCATTATTATTCAATTTGTACTTAGGTTTGATGTGATGTTAATTTTGCCTATACCATGTTTGTTTATATTGCTACGACTAGCATGAGGTCACGAGGATCTAAAGAATCATCCTGGTACCTAGAATCTCAAGTGCCAGGCAAGTTGTGCCCTTGATCACTTCTATTTACCCAATAATCTTCTTTAATATCACTTATTCATGCATAGGTTTAATTTTGATGGGACCCTATAGGTCACCCTAGTCTGTTTATCCTGTTTACCTTGTTTACCCCTGAATCATTTGGGTAGTTATGCTATTGCTTTATATGGTTTTGGGTTAATATTTCATTATATCCATGTTCCAATTATTCTGTTATTTTATTTATGTTCATGTCAAGGTCAGTATATTCTTAATTGGAACATGGAGCTTAACTTGAGAAACACGTGCCACCACAAGGGAGGAATGGGACCCCTTGGGTAACTAATTAGGAAAGCTAGTGGAAGACTACCTTACCCGAAAGGGGCAACGACAGTATGGGAATTGCATGCAGGGAGGTTCTCGGGTTGATTTTGCTGCGATGGTGGTCAGACGAGGAATTCTTCCAAGTGCTCTTCTCATAAACTGTAGCGGGTTTTCGAAAGCTAGTGGAACTTTGTAAAGGCCTCATAGTGGATCCCTAGCCATTCACCTCGGTAGTGTCTAAGGGTCTAGCTAACCTTGGCGACATGGGATACATGACTTATGGTATAGGGTACAACCTCTGCAGAGTGTAAAACTGGTATACTAGCCGAGCTCACGGTCAAGAGCAGCTCAGGACTCTCACATGATTAATTTATGGAACTTAAATTCAATTTGTCATTTGCATTGCATGGGATTATTTATTAATTTTGTTCTATTATTTATTATGGTTTGGTATTTACTTACACTTAGTAACTGCTAATAAAACTTTGACCAACTTATAAAAGCAATGCTCAGCTTCAACCTTTATTTTGTTGATCAGCCTTACACTTCACATGAACTCCCACCTTTGGTGAGTTCATGCCACATTATTCCCCACAACTTGTTGAGTGATGAACATGTGTGAGCTCACACTTGTTGTCTCACACCCCCTCCACAGGAGAAGAACAGGTGGTTCTAGAGGAGCCACACAACGAGGAGTTCGACTCGATCTAGGTGGCGTCTCCCAGTTGACTTTATGGTGCCAAGGATGGACTTTAGTTTGATCTATATTTATCTTTTATTTTGTAAGACTTCCGCTATATAATAAGTACTCTGATTATATTGTGACATTTATCTCTATACACTCTGTTATTATATGTGTTGTCTTCTTTAGCGCATATATGAGATGCACCCAGCTTTGTCCCTTAAACCCGAGTGTGACACTCATGTCAAATATGTTGATTGGTATTTGGTTCAATCCATACCCATGATTAAATTAGCATAAAGCCAGGATCACTGATGGATCCCCTAGCTAAGAAACGATGAGTACAACTTCAGAATGGGATGGCCTCGCTTTAAGATTTCTCGGACCTCGTCAACTGTGTAATCAGGGAAGTAAATGGGATTTGGCACAACAAAGCCAGTCATGATCGTAGAGGCAAAGGAGGAGCAGAAGTTGGATGTCCTTATCCCAGCTCCTAACGAAGTCCGAGGGCATGTCGGGGATGCACAGACGAGAGGAGGCGAAGGATGGTGAAGGCGGGCTGGATTGGGAGAGGATAGAGGATAATAGGTCGCCAGGGGATGGTAGGGAGCACAAGGCAGCCTAGGCCATGCGCAGAGGGCGGCAGCGCACGTGGCGGATAGCGAGGGGAGCCTGTGGAGGAGAAGCGGGAGCACCACGCGAGCGCCAGGAACCGAAGGATGATCCGTCGCCTGCTCGCGGCTGCCGGGCAACTCGTCGAGGGGGCAGTGAGCGGTGAGAGAGAGGCGGCGACCATTTCTCGTGTGAGGAAGAAGAGGCTTGAAAGGGTTGTGCTTCTGGGAGCTGTCGAAAGGCCCAACTGGCTGGCCATCCGATGACGATCCGACGGACGTTAAAAAGGTGATGATGTGGACGAACGTGGAGCAGCCTTTGCTCCCACGGTCAATATATAGAAATTTTGGCTTTTGTATGTTCATAGCTATGCCAAATAACTTATATAGTTGGTTCAACAACACATGGCAATAAAAATATACTGCATATATCTGATCAATCCACTACAAAATGATATCACATCATTTTGCACTGAAGTCTAATAAATTATTTGGCAAAAAAAAGAAAGTTGTGCTATCAAGTTCAAATTGTCCACTATGGCGTCATTGAAATGGTTTTACATGGTATGGAAACATACATAATTAACAATAGTAAGGCTCTTAGGTAAGCTTGCTTCCTTAAGGATACTAACCTAAGAAGGAGTGTTTGCTATGTTCAGTTTCCCCATAGATTCGATGGTATTGACATGAATGAACTATATACCAACAGGAACACAACGTAAGCCACAAATTGTGTTTCAATATTTTCCATCAATGTTATGACTATTTGGTGCACGAATTCTAAAGTTTCTAATTGAATTTTTGTGGCATTTCTATCTACCATAGATTAACTTGAGAGGTCTTGATGGCATCCAAGGACCAGTTTATGTGGGAACTGGTTGTGTTTTCAACCGAACAACTCTATATGGTTATGAGCTTCCAATTAAGCAAAAGAAGGCTGGGTTCTTATCATCACTATGTGGTGGTAGGAAGAAGGTAAGTAAATCAAAGAAGAAGGGCTTAGACAAGCGGAAGTCATAAAAGCATATAAACAGTTTGTGCCAATATTCAATCTTGAAGATATAGGGGAGGGAGTAAAAGGTACACATTTGTGTTTTTAGATGTTCACAGTAAAGACTAATGTTTAGTTCCTGAAAAGTATATCTTTCTATCTCATGTTATTTTTTGTATATTTTTGGGGTTTCAAAACATGTATCCATGTTGTCATTAGGTGTAGGAAATGGTGACGCCTAAGAGGGGGTGAATTAGGACTTCTAAAAACTATTCTCTAAACTAGGCCACAAATAAATTCGTAGAACAAAACCTATGCAAATAAACAATCTAGAATGTGTAAACGAGTTTTTGTCTAAGTGTTGTTGTCTCTACCGCAAAGACTAAGCTTCAATCCTAAATATTCTAACTAGAAATGGGAGATAGAAACTTAAATACTTAATATAAATGCAGAAGTTAAAGAGCTAGCAGAGAAAGCAAATTCTCGTGGATGACGCTGGTATTTTTACCGAGGTATCAAGAACCACGAAAGGTCCCGACTAATCCTCATTGGTGCCCCTACACAAAAGGTAGTCCACGTGAGGGCTAAGCACCTCGGCCGAGTAACTCCATAGAGAGCTGGGGGCCTTCTCTATGCACAAGTGGTGCTCCGCTTCCGGCTCCTCTCGGACGCTCCCTGCCGTCTCCACTATTGAGCTTCCGGCGAAACGCCACGGGCCTCGTTCCCTCCGGTACACGGTGGCGGCCGTGAGTCGGTTGTCACGGTCTCGCAAGACTCTTCGCCCCACTCGGTACAATATTGCAACGACTCACGCAAGAGCCAAGGGGTTATGTGGTTTTTCAAAACTCACTCAACATACTAGGAAAACCTAGAGCAAGCGCATAAGCAGTCTAACTAATCTAAGCACTTTGCAAAGCACCTACGCTAATCATCAAGTGATTCTATTAAGCACTTGGGTGTTTGAGCACTTGAAAATGTCTATAACATGTGTTGGTATGTTGCTTGGGCTCCCACACCTTCAAACGACCAGTTAGAGGGGTATTTATAACCTCCCCCACAATTATAGCCATTGGACAGAAAGCTAACTCCTTCTGTCGTCGGGCGCACCAGATAGTCCGGTGCACACCGGACATGTCCGGTGCCCTGACCACGTACCGATCGTTGAGGTCTATAGCAGTCGACCGTTGGATCCGACCGTTACTAGACTATCCAGTGCTACAGCTCTCGAGAATCCCTGGTTGCAGACTCTCTGCTCAGACTGTCTGGTCACACACCGGACAGGTACTGTTCACTGTCCGGTGCGCCACCAGGGTGCTGGCTAACTACCCTCTTCTTGGATTTCATCGTTGTTTCCTTGGGCTTCTTTTGATCTTGAGTCTTGGACTTATACACATCTTTTAAATCCTCTTCGCATAATGTGAACTACAAACACAAACACTAGCAGACACATTAGTCCACATGTTATGTTAATCATCAAACACCAAAATTACTTAGCCAAATGGTCCGGGGTCCATTTTCCTTACAACAGGCACTGGATTTGATGATGAGAAATCACTTCATATGTCTCAAATGAGCTTGGAGAAGATATTTGGCCAATCTACAACTTTTGTTGATTCCACTCTAATGGAATATGGTGGTGTTCCTTAGTCTACAACTCCGGAATGTCTTCTTTCAGTTTGAAATTTCGTGTTCTTATTGCTCAGTTTTGGTTACATAGGTTTGTGTTCCTACAGGTTCTGGATCTTAGAGTACATCTGAATCATGCTAGATCGATGTCAACAGCAGCACCAATGGCAGCATATCTAAGGTGCTCGTCGAAGCCTGGAAGGTGTGAGAGAACATTTTGATTTTACTTTCACCATTTTCTCCACCTAAAGTGTACTGTGTTAACTGTAGTTATGTTTGGGTTGTCATGATTATTTCTGGTTTCATATATGAGCCATACATCTCACAGGACCACATTCTCTTCTAGAAAAGATTTTTCTTTTAGTATATATTTTGACCACTTGTGATTCTGGTTATGCTTAGAGATTTCACAATATGGCACTCAATGACTATTTCTATTCATGTGGTTATGTGAGGACTATCTGTCATTGATGTAGTTCTTTTAGTATATATTTTGACCACTTGTGATTCTAATTATGCTTAGAGATTTCAGAATATGGCACACAACCTTTACTTCTATTCATGTGGTCGTGTGAAGACTATCTACAATTGTTGCAGTATATAGCTGACTAGATAAAATTTTGTTTGAAAGTTTTAGTTACTGAATAAATATTTTGAAGCATCGATTTGAGGTCAAGCTCACAGTTGGTTGGACAACAATCATGTGTTTCAATCTTTAGGCTACTAGACATGTTTAGTTCTTATAGGTAAAGTTTAGGGTCTGTTTGGTTAGACTGTGTCTATGAAAAAACTATTGTGGGCTGTGAAAAAAGCTGTTGTGAACTGCTAAAAAGCTAAAAACGTTTAGTGAAAACCAAAAAGGGCTAGTTTGGGAACTGAGAGCACCTAGGGGGGTGAATAGGTGATCCTGTAAAAATCAACACTAAATAGCACAAACTTGGATTATGAAATGTTAGTGAAATCAAAACGAAGGTGCTATGTCTAGAGAGAAAGAGATGACTTCTTCACTTAATTGCTCTTTACAAAGTGAGTATTAAACTTAGAGCAATTATTAAGTGAGTAGAAGATTGCACAAGAATAACAACAAGTGACACAACGATTTTTATCCCATGGTTCGGCCAAGTAGAACACTTGCCTACTTCCACGTTGGGGCATCCCAATGGACGAGGGTTGCACTCAACCCCTTTCAAGCGATCCAATGATCCACTTGAATACCACAGTTTTCTTCCTTATTGTAGATGTTCCCTTTGTGAGGAATCTCCACAAGTTGGAGTCTCTCACCCTTACAAGATTGATCTCAATGAAAACCAAAAGAGTAAGGGAGGGAAAGAAACACACGCAAGAGTTAGATTCGCAGCAATGACACACAAACAAGTCAAGACACGAGCACACAAAACACAGCACAGCGAATCTACAACTCAACAAATGCTCAAATCTTAGTCAGAGTGATCCGGTACAACTCAACAAATGCTCAAATCTTAGTCAGAGTGATTCGGATGCGTGCTTGCAGTGTTTAGGCGTCTAAGGATGTTCAATGGAGGCTTGGTGTATTGTTCCATGCGCCTAGGGGTCCCTTTTATAGCCTCAAGGCAGCTGGGAGCCGTTGGATCTCCATTTGGTAGGCAATTCTTGACTTCTGTCGGTTGGCGCACCGGACAGTCCGGTGCACCACTGGACATGAACAGTGCCTGGTTTCTTTCCTTCTCTAGCGAAGCCGACTGTTGAGCCCTCGGTCCCCATGGCACAACGGACACCGTCTGGTGCACACCGGACAATCTGGTGCGGCCTAGTGACCGTTGGCTCTGGCCACGCGTGTGATATCCTGGCCCCTAGGATGGTGATGTCCTGACCCAAGGCTTAATAGAATTAATAGAGTATCCATACCAACAAGGTGCATCTTCTTTTTTGAAAGCCTATCTCGAAAGAACCTCCAAGTTAAGCTTGTCTGGCTTGGAGCAATTTGGGATGGGTGACCGACCGGGAAGTTTTCTCGGGTGCGCATGAGTGAGGACAAAGTGCGCACAAAAGACTCATATTGGTCTGTGGGGAAGATATATGATCATAGAGAGCTGCTAGGAGTAAGTACCGCCGGTCCAGGGATTGGACAGGGTGTTACAAGTGGTATCAGAGCCGACCCTCGAGGTTTCACGGGCGTGTGTGTCACACCCGGTTTTGGAAGGTAAACCGAATGCGAACCATGTACGTGCCAGGATTAGAACTCACGTACACAGCGATTACATAATTGGACATCATCACACAATGCTTGAATTAAATAGCGGAAAGGTACTTAGTTACATCAATATGTCTGAGACATCCATAGATTCTATTACATAAACATAGTGTTCAACATTAAATCAAAGCGCGGAGTATTGAAACATAGAAGATAAGCCTACACAGGCAGCTAACTAGGGGTTTGCCACTAAAGTAAACTAGAACTCGTCGTATTCCTGGAACTCCTCGAAGTCATCCATGTTGCCAACTTCACCTCCTAAGCACTGAGAACAGTGGGGACAACCTGGGGTGGGGTGGTTTGTAAAGCAAGGGTGAGTACACATCAATGTACTCAGCAAATGTTCCGTTTGGCTAAGGTGGACTAGCAGTATGTGGAGTTAAGGTTAAGCAGTTGCTTTTAGTTGTCAAGTTTTATTATTAAGTAGAGCCAAATTTTAGTAATAACCCAGTTATTACCCAGAGGCACTCCCTCCAAGAGGAAATACCAGAGATCAAGATTATAATCACCATTGTTAATCATCATCATAAAAGGAACCAGTGTTCTTCTAATCGAAGAGGATCCCAAGGCTGCTCATAACCGTGAGCACAGCTGATATACCAGTTTCTAACACTCTACAGAGGTTGCACACTTTACCCACAAGTTGTGATTCCTATTCTGCCCGGGGTTCTAGCCTCCCCATTGATCACTACCAAGGTGACCTAGCAGGGTCTCACTACGTAGCCTTTACAAAGAATTCCCAGAGGTCATAGCCGCCTGTTAGGTTTCTCCAGTTTGATAAACACAGTACATCTCCCCAAAGGAAGGGTGACTAACAAAACCAAATCAAAGAACCTCTGCAACCAACCTCGGCAGAGCAAGTACTATGCCTGGACCCCATTGACGGCCCTACGGCGAAGCCAACTACTCCTCTGGTTCCTCTAATTAATCAGCTAAGGGCGTCCCATTCCACCCTCATGGTTGCACTGTTATCCCGGGTTGTCACTCCCCAAACAGGTCCTTACGGAGAGGTACTCAGGAAAGAGCCTGAGCCCCCTAAAGTAATCACAAGGACCCCATCGAGATAACATCATCGTATCATAAAAGATCACATCATGTTCATTGATTAAGTTTAAGCAATAGCATAAGCTAACCATGATTAACCCAAAAAGGTAAACAAGGGTAAGGGAAATACAAACTAGTCAATCTTTAGGTTTTAATAAAGTAATGCGGGACAGTGAATTATAAAGTAAAGTAGGACATGATAGGTCTGAGGACACTTGCCTTCACCAGGTTGCTGCTCAGGGAGGTCTCCAACAACACACTCAGGAACCTTGGACTGCTCGTTGTCTAAATAAAGCGAGCATGCATTCAATACATTTGGAAAGTACAAATGAACATCACACCAAACATGTACAAACATTGGAACACATCTTAAAAAGACACAATACTACATAAGGGATAATGAATTTAAACTATAACGTAAACTATAACATACATTAACTTTATTTGAAAATAGATTACTATTTCCCTAAGTGTTACTTACAAGTACATAATCATAGATCAATTTATTTTATGGTGACCTAAAATTTAGAACAGAGGTAAACTCATGTAATACACTTTATTAATCTCTCAAGCTTACACATGTTTAAATCTCTAAGGTTCTCCTTTTATTTGTTTTATTAAGCAAACAAGAATACATCTACATTAGTTCATATTCAATCCTAAAAATTAGAGTGTGCAGACAGTAAGTGAAACCATTTTATACAGACAGATAATAATTCTATGAACATTTTGTAATTTGAATCACAAAATTTGGTGTTCATATGCAAAAGTTATGAAATTAACAAGTTTGGGGATTCAAAATATGAAATTAGGGCTAATTCTGTGAATATTTAAAAGTCCAGGGCTAAATCTGTAAGATAACAGGAGCCTGCGCAAAAACCAGGGACGGCGGGTTGATTTCCAATAAACCGAGGGTCTCTTTAATAAAACAGCCACGCGAAGGGGTATCGGGTGAATCTAACCATCAGATCTAAAACCAACGGCTGCGATTAGATCTGCGGCCGAGGACACGCGCGCGCGGGTGGGCGAGCGCTGATAGGCGGGCCAGGGCGTCAGGGCACGCGTGCGCGAAGCATTATCCGTGGTTCGAGCCGTTCGATCTGAATTGGACAGAGGGGATCAGACCAGGGGGAAACAGACGGCTGCGGGCGGCGAAGTGTTATTCGTGGTCCGAGCCATTCGATCTGAATCGGACGGAGGGGATTAGACCAGGGGGAAATAGATGGCTGTGGGCGGCACCGCTCCTCTCCACGGCGGTGAGGTCACCGGAGTTGAGGCAGGCGCGAGCTAGGGTGGCTCCGGGGACACCAGAGTTGGGCAGAGGGGAAGAGGGCGCCACGGCGAACTCAATGGCGGGGAAGAGGCCATGAATCCATGGGCAGAGAGGGGAGAACGGCGGTGAGAAAGCCTCGGGCGGGCCGGAGAAACTTCGGTGAGCCATTCCGGCCACGGGGAGGGGACTTAAGTCGCGCTAAGGCCTTGGCTAACTTCAGCAGAGGCAGGGGTGACACAGGGGCCTACTCCGGTGAACTAGACCGGGTGAACTCGGCCGGCCACCGCCGTGGCCGAGCACCGGTGAAGGTGAAATTGGCCAAACACAGGGCGCAATAGGGGAAGTTGGGCACGGGGACGGGTGTCTCACCTCGGGGCGGAGCTCAGGGAGGCTTAAAGCGGTCTCCGGTGAGCTGGATGGCCGGGAACGCGGGCGTGGGTCTCCGGCGGCGGCTGGCGGCAAGGGAAGAGCGCGAGAGAGGGCGAAGCTACGCGAAATGAGGTGAGGGGTGTGTGTGGGGCACTGGCGGGGCTCTATGAAGGGAGCTAGGCGCGTGGGTGGGCGTTGTGGCCGAGAAATTCGGCGACGTGCGCGAGTGCGCACGCGCCGGTCCACGGCGAGCGCGGAGGGGGCGGAACTGACAGGTAGGGTCCATGGTGCAAAGAGAGGAGAAAGGGGTGTGCGGGGCAACGGCTCGGCGACTGGCGGCGATAGGCTGGCCCCACTGGGCAGCGTGCGAGGGAGGGAGGGCATCGTTGTCGATGTTGATTTTGAAATCGGATTGGATTCAGAGATATTAAGCCGAATCGGATAGAAATTAATTAGAGGACGACATACTGAGTATTTCGTTTGCGAGTACGGATCCGAATAAAATAGTCGGACATCGATCGAGGTTCGAGGAATTGGACTCTGACACAGCTCGACTAGCAACTGTCGAGCGCTTGATTAATTGAGCTTCAGATGAGGTTTATAATTGAGAATGATTATCGAGTCTCGCATGCGTGTTAAGAAACAAAAGTTTTAACAGGCTCCAAATTTGGCCAGTTCTCGCGATCGAATAACTTCGAATTCGGTGAACTGTGAATGGATAGTCTGGATAATCAGAGACATACGTGAGCGAGAAATAGAAATTTTCACTGAGCATCTGAGATTAGGATACATCTCCCGACATAACGCGAAATTGACACCTAGGGTGTCACAGCCTTCCCCCCTTAAAAGAATCTCGTCCCGAGATTCGAATGAGGATCTTTAAGGGTAGAGAAGCATGTAACTCCCAGGCTGGAGATGGATGCAAATTTATGAGATGTGATCTGACAAGATACTGAAGATAGATTTGGTTAGAATATCACGGCATGTTGAGACAAAATGCAGTGATCACTCTGAGAGAATGTTCACAAAAGACAGCACATCGATATAGTCTCGCAATGGATCACAACTATTAACCATGATACCAGCGCGTGCCGAGCAGCTCATCCTTGTGTGCGCGCCCACAGGAGGCTCTCGATTTCGTCGCGGCACCATCAGTCGTTAGCTATAATACCATTACCAAACGCAACCAATGAGAAATCCACATAGCACAGATAGATGGAGCCCATGAGAGTATGGCTCAGAAAATAAGGATGTGACCGGAGTTGAAGCACAGGTTGCTGGCAAAAAGAGCATCACATGAGAACTCTTCACCTCAGAGAACGATTTCATGATCATCACGGAGATTACCAGGCCAGAGATTCATACGAGATTTTGATATGAGAACGAAGCATCCACGAGGTCAGGTTGATGAACTTGTAGAGACATGAGAGATCCAAAGATAACATCAACCTCCATTAATCCACATGGATATGTCGTTTAGAGATAAGTTGATAAAACAAGCGTCATGATCCTCGGAGAAGGGGTTATGAGAATGACCAGAATTAAGAGATTTAGGCAAGATCAACACCCGATACTTGAGAACGGGTTATAGCAGATAACCAGATAATAGGGTAGAATCATTAAAGGATTCGAAGATTTGGATGATAAAGCCACAACATGATTCACAAGGAGAAAGATTACCAGATCCAAGCGAAAGGAGAGGTAGGAAAATAGGATCGGCTAGGATGATCAACAGAAATGCTATGGAGTTTTGGATTAAGGATTTACAGAAAGAAACATGGCTTTGATAGGGTTTGCGCAACTAGACACCAACAACAAATTTTTTTTGACACAACGAGTGCACAAGGGGACTTGGGTTGGTCTAGCGGTCAAGCTGTGGGGTTCTATAAGTTGTGTAGGTGCATTACCAATAGCGCAACACACAAGGGCTACAAAAACACCAACACAAGCGTGTGATTTTTTTAAGGGGTTTCACTTGCTAACCACTAGGTTGGTTAAAGTGGGGGGTCTTTTCATGAGCGAAACAAACAACACCCTTTTTTGCAACCAGGGTCGAACAATTACAATACCACCTAGATAGCAAGACAAGAGAAACACGCAACCCAACCTAGCAAGACTTACTAATTAGACAAGAGATAAGACCTTTTTTTGCAGTTCATAGCAATACAGCACATTATTCATAATTTCTTTTTATTGGAATAAAGGTGAGAGAAGCATGTTGGTGCACAAGAGACAATTATAATGCGACAATCATGATGCATGCTCATTCTAGTCGTCTTCTCAGACCTAACTACTTTTCTCGGATGCTTCTACAGCATCCTTATTAATAGTAGTAGTAGCCTTTATGGCCTATATAAATAGCCACCTAGCTACCCATCTATTTCCTAAGGCTTCACGTCCTAGGTCTATCCTTATCGTCCTGATATCTATCCAACTTTGGTTTCTAAGCAAGTTTTACTTTAGAAAAGGTTGGTATTCATGACTTATTGACTTCTTTGTAATGGTATTCGCTCCGATACCAGCTGTGGCGGAACCGCCCGAATTATTCCAACTTAAGTGCCCAAGTCCCGCCTTACAGGCTAGACCGCACTTAAATAGGAATAAATCGTCAGTCCCTCGGATCTAGTCCGATAAAGCCACTTATCCAGGATCGAATACCACTAGCTCACTCGAAGGTGAGGCACAGAGAAATACAATAAAACATAATACCACAAAGTTAATAAGTATCATTAGTGATTACATTATCGGAGTTTCAAAAATGATAACCATAAATTTTAATGCAGCGGAAATAACTAACGGAGAAAACCGAGTAACATAGCGAAGCCTGGCCACGCTACTCCTCCTGGTCCTCTCCTACGGAAGCAATAACCCTCTCGACCATCTATCCCGGTGGAAGGGATGAAGGCCAAGTCACACCATATACCAATCATCCTAAGGAGTACCTGCAAAAATTATGCCACAAGCAAGGCTGAGTATACTAATACTCAGCTAGACTTACCCGGTGTGAGGAGTCTACTCCTCTACCTCTAGACATGCAGCTGTTTGGCTGTGGGGTTTGGTTGCCAAAAGCACTAGCTGAGTTTATAAATCAAGTTTTAGCTTTGTCAAGTTTTAGTGTGACTCTCTTAAGACTAGAGGTGTACTATCTACTCATTCATGGTAGCAAGCAAATTTAGCAGTCAACATCTTATGTCACATCATCACATTTCCACTTGTTACTCAATGTAGCAGCATGGATCAAGCAGTCTCATTAGCTGCGAGAAGCAGACGATTCGAATCGAGTTTTTAAACCTTGCAAGGTAAACCTAAACACACGACGTGGCGAGGCACTCTGTCCCCACACACATCAACCGTCCCCATCAATTCCCTAGCAACAGAAAGGGGCTCACCGCCTTGGCGTACAATGCCTCACTGGCCCCGACTGCCGTCGTGCAGTGACCGCACTTGTACCCACCATAACCGGAATGGGAGACCACGTCTCAGGTCGCGTGAGGAGGGCAATCTGCGGGCAGGTTCACTCAGGTACTAGGCTTACCGATTTACCATATTTCTCGGCATATGTTTAGTACGTTCAAATGCTTGACTCACGGTACCACACCTTAATCCTTATTCAAATTTTCATCCCGTAGACAACCAATCCCCATGGATCGTTGTCCACAATCAATCATCATTATGATAAGAAAGTCAATACAACCAATTCCTGACCTCGCGCGAGTGCTAGAAAAATCACTCGACTTCTACCGAGATTCCTAATTAGTAAAGCAGCTACTCGACCTAGCATACTAGTATCCATCTCAAAGGGAATCCTGAGTTCATGCAACTAGGGTTTCAAACAACTCCTACACTTAAGTGCACAGTACAAGCCTACAAACATTAAGTGTAGTAAAATAGCATATATAAACGGTTATGCATAAAACCGGGGCTTGACTTTAATTTAACACTTAGGTAGTGTTTGCTGGGGGAGGTACTCGCTTGGCGAGCATCCCTGGTTATGTCCATCGGTCTTCAGGTCGTCCACCGACTGCATCTTGTGGTTGGCACCACATCACTGGCTCGATCATCATCTCTCTGTCCTATATGAGGTGCAAGATGCATATGTATGAATATAATGAAAGTAGCACAAAAATAGCACAAGATATACCAAGACACAGTGGCGAACTAAACATTAATTAGTAAGACACTGCAACAACTATACGCAAACACTAGTTATTTATGTGTCATTAGGCACACGTAAACACTGCCACTGGAAAGACGACGATCACTACCTACAATTAACCAACGCAACACGATATCACACGTACAAGCATTTATTTAGTTGCTATGGCTTTTCATTAGTTCTTCTATTGATCACACAAAAGCATCACAAACACAAGTTTAATAGAGGACCGATGCATCAATGTCGATGGACTCCTCTATCACAATCAACTACAGCAAGCAAGCACATTAATCATGAAACACATGTTAACCCAAGTTTAGCCATCACAAGTCTATGTCCGTCAAGTGCTAACTAAGCATTTTTAGCCAAAATGGTGAACTAAATATTCATTTGAGCACGTGCAGATTTTTAGGACAGCAGCACAGCAGCTACTTGTTTTAATCATAACTTTTCAAATATTGATCCAAAAATAGCAAACTAAAACTTTCTGGAAAGTTTAGAAAGTTCTCTACAACTTTGGTATTGTCATCACAACATGATTAAACACTTAGCAAGGTCGAATTATGCAAACACAGCAGCTCTGTCCAGATTTGGACAGATTCAGACTTGTAACTTCAAAAATTCAGAACATAATCTTCAGACATCCAAACAAGGTGATTCTAGACTTTCTGGAAAGCTACTTAAATATTTTACAAATTGTTTATAAACATCCCTGGCTGGTTTAATATGTATCAAGGGTAGAATACGCGATGAAGGCTATGCTGTCCAGAATTGGACAGATTCAGTCTTCACATTTCAAACATTCATAACTTAAGCTTCAGACCACCAAAAAGAGTGATCTAAGACTTTTTGGAAAGCTCAGCAAAAGCACTGCATAACTTTTATAACTACTAAGAAGTGATTTAATGTTTAACTAAATCAAACAACACAGTTTTCGAAATCTGTTCTGACGGTGGACAGAACACAGCAAGCAGTTTGTAAAATTCATAACTCTCAAACTATCAGGCCTGTGGTTATGAAATTTTAACACAAGAAAGATAAGAAAAGCACCTACAACTTTCTTATAATGACCATGAACAGATTGTAACATTAACTTAAGCAAACAGTACAGTTTCTGAAATCTGTACAGAAAGTGGACAGATTGAGTTACTGAATTTGTAAAAAGCATAACTTCTAAACTGTCAGACCTATGGCTGTCAAATTTTAACACCAGCAAGATAATAAAGTTATCTACCACTTTTCTATAGCACATATCTACAGAAAACACAATTTAGTTCATCAAACATACAGCACAACTAAAACAGTGCGCGCAGTCCAAAACAGCAATCAATAAATTTCAGCTCCTATATAATTCAAGAATCGCCGCGTTCGAGGGACTTGAATTACTCTAACGCTTTAATATTTATTCGAGTTAAGACAATCAATTAGAACCAACAAGTCGACTTGCCAATTTTATTCAACTCATTTAGTGCACTAAAATTACTACAACCAATTAACAATGCATTCTTCACGATAATCACTCAACAATTTGTGTTTTAAATTAGACATCACATGAGCACTACTACTTTTTACCCGCGATCATAACCGTACGCTTTTAGACCACAACAAATAACTCATCGTAACTACGAGCTTAACCAAAACCATCTAACAAGTTGATTAACCAAAGGAATGGTATAGCCCGCCATACGACATACACGTCGGCTTGCCTATTATTATCGCAGTCCAAGACACCACATATATATATCACAATCACTTACGCCATCGACTCCTACTTAACATGAGTTGGCTAATGACGTGGCTATTTCCCAATTATCAACCTACACCACATTTCGCTATTTTTGGATAACCTGCGAGACATACAGCTAGTGTAATACATCTCAAGTTCACTCAACCCATCAGTAGAGCACTAGCGCATTTCAGAAAATTTCCTAAGACTACGACGACAAGGCATCGATCTTATCATGCACATAAAAGCATCACAAACGTGTTTACGGAACCTATCGGTTAACTTGATCGACACACTACCCATGTTCTTTGCCTTTCCAATTTTATCGCACAACAAGAATCATCCCCATTTGCCAACGACACCAATAATACCTACCGACCTATGGTTTACCACCCGAGCACAGTTGCACGCTGCACATTAGTTTCTAACATGATTCTCGCATAACTCGAAATTCAACTACTCACTAACCATAAATCACGCACGACGACTACCACCTCTACTGATTTATTTATTTGGAACACCGCCTGCCTAGCGTACCACTAGTACCCCACATTTTGACTCTAGCTCAATAATACATCCTTTATTCGATTATACAACAGCGACCTAAGCGTCGTGTTACCCAATGTGTACATCTTTTCTCGTTGCGAGTATAACCATATCACGGCATATACCCGCACACCTCAAACAAATATCTCACGCCACCACTACTATATCACACCACGACACTCACACACCTACGTGCACTAATTAAATCCTCGCATCCCACGTATTCCCAATCTACTCATCACATTAAACAACACAACATGTTTGCTTACCAAAACGTGAAGGCGAACTTGCTACGACATATAACCAAAACATTTCTATACCCACACACATTCCAATACCAATGTACACCACATCGACCAAAATATAATTATACAAACTACAAATCGCACACATCAAACAATACATCACATATATTCCTGTCGAAATATAAAAACATTCGAGCTCTTTTCTACTTCTTTTTCTTTTGCCACGAACTTCAATCCATACCAATATATTTTCTTACACATATACACACATGCACAACATCGACCAAAGCTTAAACAGATTAATCCACAAAATACCAAGTGAACAACCTGGACGAACCGAGACTGGTCACATGGGTTGTCCACACGGCTCAGCATTTCGTCGAATGGACAAGGCGCGACGCGCGGCGTCGACGGTTGCTGCGATAACACAAGAGTTCATGAATTTGGCATATCGTCAAACACCACGGACGCAAAAACAGCAAGGATAGCGGAGTGTCTCACCGGGGGTCGACGACGTCGCGAGCGGGGCTGCGCCAAAAACAGCAAACATCCGTCGAGATTCGATGGGGCTGCAACAACACATCTCCTTCGCAGGCATTAAGTCGAACACCATGCGCACGGCGAAAAGGGAGCAAGGGGAGGGGCTGCAGCAGCGAAGGGGTGAGCTCGGCCATGGAGATGTGGTTGAGGCGAGCAGTGGCTAGGGCGTCCCGCAGCGAGCTCACGCGGCCAAGCTGAGCAGCGAGAACACCTGGACGCGGTGGGGGCTTGCTGTTTTGGTGGGGAAGATAGGAGGAGCAGGACCATGTGTCGCAGCCGCGCGTAGAGAAATAGCAGGTTCGGCAGAGCTCGCGCAGAGCGCTCATGAGGAGCACGACCGTCGGAAGGAAGGATCCCGGTGCCATGGGGAAGAAGACCTCGGGCAGGGCGCCGGCAAGGGGCTTCAACAGGGGAGCGCCAAGGGAGGATCTCGCGCCATGGAAGGAAAACGGCGCTGGTTGTGCTCCCTGCTGGACGCCATGGAAAGGGGAGCAGAGGTGCTGCACGTGGGGAGGAATGAGAGCGCCGTGTGAGGGAGAGCAGAGGCACCGCGCCATGGACAGGAAAGCTGCTCGCCATGGGAGCCCACGACCATGGCGTGGAGGAGCTTGGGCGTCGGTTGGGGAAGAAGGTGCTGCTGCCCCGCGCTCACTTGAGCTTGGGAAGGGAGGCGTCCATGGCAGCTTCTGCTCCTGTGCGAGGGAAACCAGGGAGGAGGGTGCCATGGAGGGGAGCGCGCAGAGCTGCTGCACGGCTGGGAGATTTTTTCTGCGCCATGTACAGGGAAGAAGGGAGCTGTGCGTGTGGGGGAGAGGAGGAAGAAGGCTGTGGCGGCTAGGGGGGAATGGAAAATTTCCAATTTGTAAGGGAGAGAGCTCCTATTTATAGAAGAAAACCTAGGGTTAGGGTTTCAATGGGCCAAATGGGCTGGTTTGGGCTTGGCCCGAAACACGAAATCGGGCTGTGCTAAATATTTTCCAGAAAAAGGCTCCTGTGGATTTCGTCGGTACGCAAAACAGAGTGAATGAGAGTTCGGACGAACGGACGATTGCGCGATTAACTTGGCCGACAGTTTGATTTGACTTCGCTCGAAAATAATTCCCTACACATGATTCGAAAATAAATCGTCCCGAGATTTGATCGATTTTGGATTTTTAGTCGGAGAAAACGAATCGTGATATTTTAAAATCGTTGTCGATGTTGATTTTGAAATCGGATTGGATTCAAAGATATTAAGCCGAATCGGATAGAAATTAATTAGAGGACGACATACTGAGTATTTCGTTTGCGAGTACGGATCCGAATAAAATAGTCGGACATCGATTGAGGTTCGAGGAATTGGACTCTGACACAGGTCGACTAGCAACTGTCGAGCGCTTGATTAATTGAGCTTCAGATGAGGTTTATAATTGAGAATGATTATCGAGTCTCGCATGCGTGTCGAGAAACAAAAGTTTTAACAGGCTCCAAATTTGGCCAGTTCTTGCGATCGAATAACTTCGAATTCGGTGAACTGTGAATGGATAGTCTAGATAATCAGAGACATACGTGAGCGAGAAATAGAAATTTTCACTGGGCATCCGAGATTAGGATACATCTCCCGACATAACACGAAATTGACACCTGGGTGTCACAGGGTTTTTCAAATTCAAATAAATTCAAACTTATGCAACACTTCAAAGAATATTTTAAACTCAACATGATGCAACATGTCATGACTCATAAGGTTTTGGCAAAAATAAATAATTAACCTCCACTAGTTTAGGCTATCTCTAATCAAAAAGGAAAAAGGGAGAATGAATCTAGAGAGAGAAAACCTAGAGTGAGAAAAGAAGAGTAACACATGATTTTTGGTGATAATTAGAAAGAAATTTTATACCCCCAAAATCAGGGTGTTACAGACCTATCCCCCTTAAAAGAATCTCGCCCTCGAGATTCAGGGCTGGCTAGAAAAGAGCTCAGGGTACTTGGCTTTTAAATCATCTTCTCTTTCCCAGGTTACTTCTTCTTCTGAGTGATGGCCCCATTTGACTTTGCACATTCTGATGGTGTTCCTCCGGGTGACCCGATCTGTTGTCTCCAGAATTTGAGTTGGCTTCTCAATATAAGTCAGATCTTCTTGAACTTCAAGATCCTCTGCTGGCAACTGCACTTCTGGCACTCTTAAGCATTTCTTCAACTGAGACACATGGAACACATCATGCACAGCTAATAGATTCTCTGGTAAGCTGAGTTGATAAGCCACTTCTCCACGTCTTGCTTGAATCTGATACGGGGCGATATAGCGAGGGGCTAGCTTGCCCTTGACTCCGAACCTCTTGGTTCCTCTGATAGGTGACACCTTCAAATAGACATAATCTCCCACTTCAAAACTGAGTTCTCTTCTTCTGGTGTCAGCATAGCTTCGTTGTCTGGACTGTGCTGTCTTCAAATTCTCCCGGACCATTCTACTGTTCTCTTCGGCTTCAAGCAGAATATCTAGTCCGAACACCTGTCTTTCACCAGGTTCGTCCCAATGCAGTGGAGTTCTGCAATTCCTTCCATAAAGTGCTTCAAACGATGACATCTTCACTTCTTCAGGCTGGCTTGGTAGCTATTGTTGTAAGAGAATTCTGCATATGGTAATCTCTTGTCCCAACCTATCTTGTCTTGTAAGGCACAAGCCCTCAACATATCCTCCAAAATCTGATTGGTTCTCTCTGTTTGACCATCTGTCTACAGGTGATAAGCTGAGCTGAACTTCAATTGCGTGCCCAAAGCTTCATGTAACTGCTGCCAAAAATGAGAGGTGAACTGGGTGCCTCTATCTGGTACTATCTTCTTCGGAACGCCATGCAAGCACACAATCCGAGCCATGTATAGTTCGACCAACACCACATTGTTGTAGGTGGTCTTGACTGGTATGAAATGGGCCGCCTTTGTCAAATGGCTCACTACTACCTAGATAGAGTCATAACTAGTACGAGTGCGGGGCAAACCGACTATAAAGTCCATTCCGATCTCATCCCATTTCCACTAAGGAATCTGCAATGATTGCAACAAACCTGCAGGTCTCTGATGTTCTGCTTTAATCCTCTGACAACTATCACATACAGCCACATACTCTGCTATCTCCCTTTTCATACCATACCACCAAAATCTTTTCTTTAGGTCTTGGTACATCTTCTCACACTAGGGTGTATAGAGTATGCTGTCTCATGAGCTTCCTTGAGAATCAGTTCCTAGATTGGTTTGATATCGGGAACACACGGTCTGTCCTTGAACCATATCACTCCTTCTGCATCTTCACGGAAATCCTTGCCTTTTCCATCTATGATCAGTTGTCGGATCTCGTTGATTTTCTCATCATCCTTCTGACCCTTCCTGATGTCTTGCTCTAGAGTGGGTTCCAACTCAATTGTCACTCCTTGAGTGTTGTTCAGAAATCCGAGACTCAACTTATCGAATTCCTTCGCTAGCTCATATGGCATCGGGTGAGCGGCCAACATATTGACTTGACTCTTCCTGCTAAGAGCATCTGCAACTACATTTGCTTTGCCTGGGTGATAATGAATCTCAGCTCATAATCTTTGATCAACTCTAGTCATCTTCGCTGCCTCATGTTTAACTCTGACTGAGTGAATATGTACTTGAGGCTCTTGTGGTCCATGTAGATATCACACTTCTGCCCATAAAGATAATGCCTCTAGGTCTTCAATGCATGAACCACGGCTGCTAACTCCAGATCATGAGTAGGATAGTTCTTCTCATGAATCTTCAACTATCGAGATGAGTATGCCACTACTCTCCCTTCCTGCATCAACACACATCCCAGTCTGGTGTACGAAGCATCACAATACACTGAGAATGGCTTGTGAACATCTGGTAGAATCAGTACTGGTGTCGTTGTCAACTTCTCCTTCAATGTCTCAAAGGACTTCTGGCATGCTGGGGTCCACTTGAACTCAACCTTCTTTGCCAGCAAAGCTGTCATTGGTCTGGCAATCTTGGAGAAACCTTCAATAAAACGCTGATAATAACCAGCCATTCCGATGAAACTCTTGATTCCTCGGACATCTTTTGGTGCTTTCCAGTCCAAGATAGTTGTTACCTTCTTCGGATCTATAGCCAATCCTTCTTGGTTTATAATGTGGCCCAAGAATAAGACTTCACTAATCCAGAACTCGCACTTGCTAAGCTTAGCATACAGCTGACAATGTCGTAGCCTCTGGTGTACTTTCCTCAAATGCTCCTCATGCTCTTGCTCATTCTGGGAATATATAAGAATATCATCAATAAATACCACTACGAACTTGTCGAGGTAGTCCATGAACACACTGTTCATCAGGTACATGAAGTAACATGGCGCATTCGTCAATCCGAATGACATAACCATGAACTCATATAGTCCATACTTAGTGATGAATGATGTCTTCGGTATATCTGCAGGTCAGATCCTGAGCTGATGGTAACCTGATCTCAGATCTATCTTTGAGAACATGCTGGCTCCTCTCAACTAATCAAATAGGTCTTCAATTCAAGGCAGAGGGTACTTGTTCTTGACAGTTCTTCATTCAAAGCTCTGTAATCGATGCACATCCTCTTCATACCATCCTTCTTCTCCACAAATAACACTGGGGTTGCCCAAGGTGAGGTACTTGGTCTGATGTAGCTTTTCTCTAACAACTCATCAATCTGCTTCTTGAGTTCCACCAACTCTGGTCCGGACACTCGATAAGCTCTCTTAGAAACAGGGGCGGTGCCTGGGATAAGCTCTATGGCAAATTCAACTATTCTTTCAGGTGGCATGCCTGGTAACTCTTCAGGGAATACATCAGGGATTTCTGACACAATCCTAATTGCCTCAATCGGATTGGACTCCTTGTCATCTACTGATAAATGGTGACAAGCTCCTTCTTCTAGTTCAGGTAAGTACAGCTTGGTTACTACTTCCTTTTCGGATGGGGACACCAACTTAACTGTTCTCTTGTCACAACTGACAGCGGCTTGATTTCTGTGTATCCAATTCATCCATAGGATGACATCTAACCCTTGAGTACCCATGACTACTAGGCTAGCGGGGAAGGCTATCCCCTTATTTCAATCCTTAGATTCGGACAAATCCTATCGGACTGAACTTTTCCCCCAAATGAATTAACTCTCAAAGGTGGGATCATTGGTTCTATGGGGATGTTATGTGATTCTACCCAAGGGGCAGAAACAAAAGAATGTGTGGCACCAGTATCAAATAGTACTTTTGCTGGGTAGGATTCGACTGGAAACATACCTACTGCCACGTCCTAAGCATCCTGGATTGCTTCGGCCTCTAGGTGATTCACCTTTCCATGGTTGTAGGCCTAACCACGGACTCCTGGTGCTTGTTGTGGTGCTCCTTGTCTTGCTGGGGCATTGACTGCTGGTGGTTGCTGGGCTGCTTTCTTTGGACAATTCTTCGCCCAGTAATTTTGTTATCCACAGTAGAAGCATGCATGACCTCCTACTTGTGCTGGGGCTGCTTGGCCATTCTGGTTGATTGCGGGGGCAGGAAGACGAGCTGCCTGGTTGTTCTTACGTTGGTACTGATTTCCTCCCTGATGAGTGTTCAGATGGTACTGCTGCTGCTGTTGCTGAGGAAACTGCCTCTGGTACTAGTGCTGGTTATGACGCTGATGCTGGTGACCTTGAGGGTGACCTTGCCTGAATTGCTGGATTGGGTTGCCTGAGTAGTGGGGACGACTGCTACTCCCGACCTGAGATCCACCGATCTTGCGTTTCTTGTCCTCCATCTCCCGATGCTTCCTTTTAGTCATGATTGCTCTGTCGATCAAATGCTGGAAGGTGGGGAAAGTGTGGTTCATCAACTGATAATGGAGGGGATCAACCAATCCTCTCAAAAAGTGGTACTGCCTCTTGGCATCTGTGTTGACGTCTTCTAGAGCGTAATGTGACAGCTGTAAAAACTTATCCCTATACTCACTGATGGACAAGGGACCTTGCTTCAGGGCAAAAAAACTCCTCCTTCCTCACTATCATCAATCCCTCAGGCACATGGTAGTGACGGAAGTTGTCCCTGAACTCCTCCCAAGTAATGGCTTCAGGGTTGGCATGGGTGGCGAGGTAAGACTCCCACCAAGATTGTGCTGCTCCCCTCAGCTGTCAGGGACCATACAACACCTTCTCATGGTCGTTGCACTGGGCAGTGTGCAACTCACGCTCCATGGTACGCAGCCAATCTTCTGCGTCCATGGGGTCAGCGGAGTGGGCAAAGACAGGGGGATGGCCCCTCATGAATTCTATCCGCTTGTCTTTGGGCACTTGTGGCATCTGAACTTGCACTAGAGGCTGAGGTGGTGGTGGCTGCTGCTGAACTTGCTGCATAGCTGCTAATGTCTAACCAATTGCCTGAACTGCCTAGGTCTGCATCAAGAACATCTGCTCAATGGTCATCGGGGGGTGGCAGTGGCAAATGCTGCTGTGGAGCTGCCTCCTCTTGGGGTGCCTGCTGCTCTGGCTGTGCACGCCTCGCACCTCTACGCCTGTTCTCAGACATCTGTAGGAATCATACACATATCAGATCTGACTCAGAAGTCTTTCAGCATAAGAAAAGATATACGGAAATCTTCACAGCACTGAACAATTGATCATCTTCACTAACAACTTCTCAGATAAAGGGAAAAGTGGAAATAAATGGATTACCCAACTAAATAACTAACTTTATTAATAACTACACCAAGTTGCAGGAGATACCCACCCCTTGGTGACAATCATTACAAAGATCCAACTTCATTACATGTTCATCATGACAAGCATTCCAACATACGATAAGTAAACTAACTCGAACTAAGACTAACTAGACTAAGGCACTGAATTCATTATTACAAACTCCGACTCCACCGATTTATGGATCTAAATCTATGCGGGTCCTGCAGTCTAGGGTACCATAGTAGAAGCGACCACGGGGCGATGAACGGTAAGGGTGCTAAATCCCTACAGGGGCGGGAGAACCACCATCAAGATAGTGGCATGCCACGCATTTAGCACGCAATTCCGCAACCTCCGCCCGAACCTTGCCCAACTCGTCAAGGGCGTGGTCCAACTCTGTGTTGAGCACGGCGGCCAAGTTGACCATGCTGTTCAGCCTAGGATTGCCCTCACCCACTGGTGAGACAATCACACCTCCAGCACTGCCGGTCGAATGGCGAGGATAGTACTTCAGGTCAAGGCCATCAGCTACCCCGCTGAACAACGAGCAATACTGAGAAAGTGCCTGTCATGCTGCATCTTGCATGGCTACCTCGGCAGTATCCCTCTCAGTAATAGAATAGTGCTCTAAGAAGGCCTCTGCACCCTGGAGATCATTGTCCGGACGACGCACCAAACAAGTAGCCTCCCACTGGTCTGGGTAGAGCCCGCGACGATGCTGGTAGACTACACAATGGTATTCGATGGACCAAGTGTGTCGGTCAAAGGCCTGACGCAACAGGGTATCGAGAGCGTCGTGGAAGTGACACCCGTGAGCAGCGTCACGAGTGATGGGTCTAGCGATCCATCCCTCCGGCTCCGACTCCTCTGAATGCTCCGTGCCGTGGCTCGAACTGCAACCGATGTCGTCGTCATCTCCGTCTTCGTCAGGGTCTCCTCCAGCAGCCGGGATGCCCTATGGTGGTGTAGGGGGCATCTCTGGCTGAGGTGCAGGGGAAGACGGCCTCTTAGGCTCCACCTCCCGCTGAGGCGAGGGGGAAGAGTCCTGCTGCTCCTGCTCCTGGCGTCGGTGCTCCTGCTCCTCATGTAGGCGATGATGCAGTCTCTCCAACTGGCTGGACTAGCCTGATACCGTGCGATGCAGTGGACGCTCCACCAGGCGAGAAGGCAAAAAGGGGATCACAGACTTACGTGCAGTGCACCTAATACGGGCCATCTACAAGAGACATCATAAGCACAAGAATAAGAGTATAACTATGAGACCAGGAAGTAAATAGATAGAAAAGTGAGACAAAACTTTTGAGATAAGTAAATAACATAGAGTTGGTCAAGATGACCATCTTTTGAAAAGACACTGAGGTCAAGGTAAGAGTAGGGGTCTATAGTCCTTAGGGCAACCATTCTAGTCTAGGTTAGCGGTCCTACAGTCAGCAAGGGCTTTGATACCACTTATGTCACACCGGGTTTTGAAAGGTAAATCGAATGCAAACCATGTACGTGCCAGGATAAGAACTCACGTACACAGCGATTACATAATTGGACATCATCACACAATGCTTGAATTAAATAGCGGAAAGGTACTTAGTTACATCCAGATGTCTGAGACATCCACAGAGTCTATTACATAAACATAGTGTTCAACATTAAATCAAAGCGCGGAGTATCGAAACATAGAAGATAAGCCTACATAGGCAACTAACTGGGGTTTGCCACTAAAGTAAACTAGAACTCGTCGTATTCCTGGAACTCCTCGAAGTCATCTATATTGCCAACTTCACCTCCTGAGCACTAAGAATAGTGGGGACAACCTGGAGTGGGGTGGTTTGTAAAGCAAGGGTGAGTACACATCAACGTACTCAGCAAATGTCCTGTTTGGCTAAGGTGGACTAGCGGTATGTGGAGTTAAGGTTAAGCAGTTGCTTTTAGTTGGTCAAGTTTTATTATTATAAGTAGAGCCAAATTTTAGTAATAACCTAGTTATTACCCAGAGGCACTCCCTCCAAGAGGAAATACCAGAGATCAGGATTATAATCACCATTGTTAATCATCATCATAAAAGTAACCATTGTTCTTCTAATCGAAGAGGATCCTAAGGCTGCTCATAACCGTGAGCACGGCTGATATACCAGTTTCTAACACTCTGTAGAGGTTGCACACTTTACCCACAAGCCATGATTCCCATTCTGCCTGGGGTTCTAGCCTCCCCATTGATCACTACCAAGGTGACCTAGCAGGGTCTCACTATGTAGCCTTTACAAAGATTTCCCAGAGGTCATAGCCGCTCGTTAGGTTTCTCCATTTTGATAAACATAGTACATCTCCCCAAAGGAAAGGTGACTAACAAAACCAAATCAAAGAACCTCTGCAACCAACCTCGGCAAAGCAAGTAGTGTGCCCAGACCCCATTGACGGCCCTACTGCGAAGCCAACTACTCCTCTGGTTCCTCTAATTAATCAGCTAAGGGCGTCCCATTCCACCCTCATGGTTGCACTGTTATCCCGGGTTGTCACTCCCCAAACAGGTCCTTACAAAGAGGTACTCAGGAAAGAGCCTGAGCCCCCTGAAGTAATCACAAGGACCCCATCGGGATAACATCATCGTATCATAAAAGATTACATCATGTTCATTGATTAAGTTTAAGCAATAGCATAAGCTAACCATGATTAACCCAAAAAGGTAAACAAGGGTAAGGGAAATACAAACTAGTCAATCCTTAGGTTTCAATAAAGTAATGCGGGACAGTGAATTATAAAGTAAAGTAGGACATGATAGGTCTGAGGACACTTGCCTTCACCAGGTTGCTGCTTAGGGAGGTCTCCAACAACACACTCAGGAACCTCGGACTGCTCGTTGTCTAAATAAAGCGAGCATGCATTCAATACATTTGGAAAGTACAAATGAACATCACACCAAACATGTACAAACATTGGAACACATCTTAAAAAGACACAATATTACATAAGGGATAATGAATTCAAAGTATAACATAAACTATAACATACATTAACTTTATTTGAAAATAGATTACTATTTCCCTAAGTGTTACTTACAAGTACATAATCATAGATCAATTTATTTTATGGTGACCTAAAATTTAGAACAGAGGTAAACTCATGTAATACACTTTATTAATCTCTCAAGCTTACACATGTTTAAATCTCTAAGGTTCTCCTTTTATTTATTTTATTAAGTAAACAAGAATACATCTACATTAGTTCATATTCAATCCTAAAAATTAGAGTGTGCAGACAGTAAGTGAAACCATTTTATTCAGACAGAGAATAATTCTATGAACATTTTGCAATTTGAATCACTAAATTTGGAGTTCATTTTGAAAAGTTATGAAATAAACAAGTTTGGGGATTCAAAATATGAAATTAGGGCTAATTCTGTGAATATTTAAAAGTCCAGGGCTAAATCTGTAAGATTACAGGGGCCTGCGTGAAAACCAGGGACGGCGGGTTGATTTCCAATAAACTGAGGGTCTCTTTAATAAAACAGCCACGCGAAGGGGTATCAGGTGAATCTAACCGTCAGATCTAAAACCAACGGCTGCGATTAGATCTGCGGTCGAGGGCACGCGTGCGCGGGTGGGCGAGCGCTGACAGGCGGGCCAGGGCGTCAAGGCACGCGTGCGCGAAGCGTTATCCGTGGTCCGAGCCATTCGATCTGAATCAGACGGAGTGGATCAGACCAGGGGGAAACAGACGGTTGTGGGCGGCGAAGCGTTATCCGTGGTCCGAGCTGTTCGATCTAAATCGGACAAAGGGGATCAGACCAGGGGGAAACAAACGGCTGCGGGCGGCGCCGCTCCTCTCCGCGGCGGTGAGGTCGCCGGAGTTGAGGCAGGTGCGAGCTAGGGTGGCTCCAGGGATGCCGAAGTTGGGTAGAGGGGAAGAGGGCGCCACGGCGAACTCAATGGCGGGGAAGAGGCCATGAATCCACGGGCGGAGAGGGGAGAACGGCGGTGAGAAAGCCTCGGGTGGGTCGGAGAAACTCCGGTGAGCCATTCCGGCCATGGGGAGGGGACTTAAGGCGCGCTAAGGCCTTGGATAACTTCAGCAGAGGCAGGGGTGACACAGGGGCCTACTCTGGTGAACTAGACCGGGCTAAATCGACCGGCCACCACGCGAGCACGGCGGACCACCACGGCCGAGCACCGGCGAAGGTGAAATTGGTCGAACACAGGGCGCAATAGGGGAAGTTGGGCACGGGGACGGGTGTCTCACCTCGGGGTAGAGCTCGGGGAGGCTTGGAGCGGTCTCCGGTGAGCTGGATGGCCAGGAACGCGGGCACGGGTCTCTGGCGGCGGCTGGCGGCGAGGGCAGAGCACGAGAGAGGACGAAGCTACGCGAAATAAGGTGAGGGGTGTGCGCAGGGCACTAGCGGGGCTCTATGAAGGGAGCTGGGCGCGTCGTGGCCGAGAAATCCGGCGACATGCACGAGTGCGCACGCGCCGGTCCACGGCGAGCGCGGAGGGGGCAGAACTGACAAGTAGGGTCCACGGCGCAGAGAGAGGAGAAAGGGGTGTGCGGGGCAACGGCTCGGCGACTGGCGGCGACAGGCTAGCCCCACTGGGCAGCGAGCGAGGGAGGGAGGGCGCGCGCGAGGGAGAACTGCCGCTGATAGGCGGGGTCCGCCTGTCAGACGGCGTGGGTGTGCGGGCGCGTGGTCTGGCTGGGCCGACTGGGATAGTTTGGGTTGCTTTCTCCTTTTCTTTTTCTCTAAATTTTCTAATTCCTTTTCCATTTCTTTTTCTATATGGTTTTCAAATCCAAATTCAAACTAGGTTTCAAATTCTAATAAATTCAAACTTGTGCAACACTTTAAAGAATATTTTAAACTCAGCATGATGCAACATGTCATGACTCATAAGGTTTTGGCAAAAATAAATAATTAACCTCCACTATTTTAAGCTATCTCTAATCAAAAAGGAAAAGGGAGAATGAATCTAGAGAGAGAAAACCTAGAGTGAGAAAAAGAAGAGTAACACATGATTTTGGGTGATAATTAGAAAGAAATTTTGTACCCCTAAAATCAGGGTGTTACAGTGTGTGGGCTAGGGGGTTCGGGTATATGGCGCATGACGCGTGTGGGCCCAGAGTGGTCACATGGCATGGCATATGACGACACTAGACACATAGGCGTGGCTAAGAGGGGAGGTTCCTGGATTGGGGTTAACTGACGAGGACGTCGGTCTTCTAAGGAGGGTGGATTGTGATATCCTGGCCCCTGGGATGGTGATGTCCTGGCCCAAGGCTTAATAGAATTAATAGAGTATACCAACAAGGTGCATCTTCTTTTTTCGAAGCCTATCTCGAAAGAACCTCCAAGTTAAGTGTGCTTGGCTTGGAGCAATTTGGGATGGGTGACCGACGGAGAAGTTTTCTCGGGTGCGCATGAGTGAGGACAAAGTGCGCACAAAAGACTCGTGTTGGTTTATGGGGACAATATATGATCATAGAGAGCTGCTAGGAGTAAGTACCGCCGGTCCAGGGATTAGACAGGGTATTACAACGCGTCGCCCGCTGATCGCGCTGCCGACCGTTGGCGCGAGCGCTGTTGGCTCACCGGACAGTCCGGTGCACACCGGACAATCTGGTGATTTTTAGCCGCAGCGCCCTTGGCAATTTCCCGAGAGTAGCGAGTTCGTTGCTAAGCCAGCCTAAGCACCAGACGTTGTTTGGTGCACACCGGATAGTCTGGTGCACCGCAGGCTGGTGCAAGTCTGGCTGGACTTAGCCAAACTTCTCCAATCCAATCTCATTTGATTTGACAAGGTTCCTAGCACTTAGAGGAATACGTTAATACCATAAATAATTCACTAAGGCTAGAGTCATACCTCGATTCTTGATTTGTATCTCTTCAATACTCAACACATATCGCCTAAAACAATATGTGTTGGGCATCTAATCACCAAAACATTTATAGAAATGGCCCAATGGCACATTTCCCTTTCAGGAACCCTATTTTCCTAAGGGAAAATGAACTAATTTCTCTTGGAAAAATGAAAATCCCTTAGGAAAATGGGGTTCTCAAACTAGCCCTAAGAAAGCTAAAAATTATTCCACATATATTTTTACAGTTCCATCTAAAAGACGCTAAAAGCAGGTCCAGAAGTGCTTTCAGTTTTACACTACAAGAAAGTCGACTTTTAGAAAAAGGTGATTTCTAGATCCAGCTTTTTGGTTTAGCTTTTGGCTCTTAGGGGACAAAAGCCAAAGCCAAAAGCTAAACCAAACACACCCTTAGTGTGAAGTTCCTGTGTAACTGTATATTATTTATGTATCGAGAATTGCTCGTTGACATGAATCATAACATTAGGCATGCATCATAACATTAGACAGAATTACTTTGTTATTAATTTGTGTTGTTGAGTTAGATGTCAATAGCAGCACCAATGGCGACACCAACTAATGTGCTCGTCGAAGCCTGAAATGTGTGAGAAAACGATCTGATTTACTTTCGTCATTTTCTACACCTGAAAGTGTATTGTATTAATTGTAGTTATGTTTGTTACATATATGCCCAGGTTAGTCTAAAGGTTGGCATGATGATTTCTAGTTTCGTATATGAGCCATACATCCCACATGAACACATTCCCTTCTACAAAAGGTTTTTCTTTTAGTATATGTTTTGACCACTTGTGATTCTGATTATGCTTAGAGATTTCGCAATATGGCACTCAATGAATATTTCTATTCATGTGGTTGTGTGAGGACTATGTGCCATTATTGCAGTTCTTTTAGTACATATTTTGACCACTTGTGATTCTGGCTGTGCTTAGAGATTTACGAATATGGCACTCAATGCCTATTTCTATTCATGTGGTTGTGTGAGGACTATCTGTTGTTGCTACAGTACATATCTGACTAAATAAACTTTTGTTAGAAAGTTTTAGTTACTGAATAAATATCTTGAAACATCAATTTGATTCCAAGCTCATAGTTGGTAGGACAACAATCATGTGACCTAGGCTTTCAATCTTCAAGCTACCAGACATGTTTAGTTCTTATTGGTAAAGTTTAGTGTGAAGTTCGCGTGTAACTATATGTCATTTATGTATCGAGAATTGCTTATTGACATGAATCATAACAATAGGCATGAATCATAACATTAGACATGCACTTGGGCAAGACGTGACTACCTCGGGCGAGTTGTGGCCTCGAGCGAGCTATGGCCTTGGGCAAGCTACTGCCTCGGGCGTGTTGTGGCCTCGGTCGAGTTGTGGCCTCGGGCGAGTCGTGTCCGGTATGCCATGCGACCAAGGCACACAACGATCGGCTTGACCAATGAAGGAAATAGATTGTTGATTGTTCAATCTGGTACAAGCAGATAGGGAAGGCTGATTACTTCCCAAAATAAAGATCCAACAGCTTCTAGGCTTCTTGGGGCTATAAAAGGACCTTGTAGGCGCCATGGAGCGGTACCCGTGCAACACATCGATAAAAACACAAGAGCATACAACATACTTCGAGACTCTGATCACGCCTTGGTTCGTTCGAGAGAGATCTTAGCGAGTTTTGTGTTCAGACTCTATTGGTTTTCACTCGTGCGCTCTTTTTTCACTTGTGTGCATGGTCTTGCTGCATTTGTGCTCTTGTGTGTGTGTTGCTTCTCCCTCCCTTACTCTTATTCCTGATTGTGATCATATTGTGTAAGGTGTGAGAGATTACAACTTGTGGAGATTCCTCACAAACAAGAACATACTATAAGGAAGACAATCATGGTACTCAAGTTTGATCCCTAGATCACTTGAGAGGAGTTAAGTGCAATCCTCGTCCATTGGGACGCCACAAAGTGGAGGTAGGCCTCGGCCGAACCATGGGATAAATCAGAGTGTCCCATTGTCCACTTACTTGCATTGCGACTTTGTTCTTCAGAGCTCTCCACTTCACTTTCGTTATTGATCTAGTTTCAATACACATCTTGTGAGAGCAATTAAGTGAAGAAATCCTCCTTCTATTCGTAATTGAACTTGGTTTTAGATTTCACTAACTCCATTTATAGACCAAGTTTGTTGTTTTAGTTAAGTATTATTGCAGGATCACCTATTCACCTCTCTAGGTGCTCTCAAAAGAGACTATTGGGCAGTGTCGGAACACCCACCTAAGGATTTGGAGATAGCAATAATGCAAGCAGAGTGTAGTGATCAATGGGTCCCTGATAATGTTCAAAGACAAAACATTAGCTAGGATATAGTCCAAGCCTGATGTAGGAAATGTGTCACTTCATGTTCGGCCCAACTTTATTTTGTTTGTGCTGCAAGTTGTATAACCATTTAAGTAACTATGTAGCTTTCATTTAGGGCCACATCCCCATGGGTTGCACTGGCCAGTGCTGGCAACTGCCCACGCCAGTGGTGGTCAACGAGGCCACGACTCCGGTTGGCCTGCATACGTCTGCTAAGAAGGCTATGTTCTTTTTTTATGTATTTTGCACCCTAATGAGTGGGGCTAGGTGACACTGATATAGAAAGAGACGGAGCTATCCAAACACTTTGATATATCCCTTATCTATAATGGAGCTACTCCACGACATTGCTGCTCAACGATGAATCTAAAATTTAAATGCTTTGATGGATCTTAGGTGGCGTTTGGTTCGTGAAATGTAACGTAAATGGTAATGGTAACGATTCACACTCGAATACGGGCGATAACAAATTTGAATAAAGCGGTATCCATTTGTAGTGTGGTATCGATTATGGTTAGACTTAAACAAACATGATTTAACGTTATTGATTTTCCATTGCGTTACCAATATGTGAACCAAACGGCACATTAGATCTACGGTGGAGCCACTCCACGGTAGAGCTGCATGACAATGATTCTTGATGAATCTAAAATTTAGATTTATTTTTTAAACACTTCAATGGATTTTAGATTCACTATGAAACTGCTCCACGATAGAGTTGCTTCACAATGAAACTAATTTTTTGCTTTTTTAATCGTAAAGCTATATCAAACACTGAACTATTACCACAGAAAGTGCCCTCACAAGCCAAATAAAGTTGGGCTGGTTCTAGTGCAATCGGCTCTTAGCAACCACCACATCAACTATCAACCATCTTACCGACTGCGCTATCGACTATTGCCAACCCTTATCTACTACAACGTTCTAGTCCACAACTTTTACCATTAGTGTTGGGGGCCTTCGTCCTCCGAAGGTCCTCAAAAACGTAATTTAACAATGTCTTCCAAGTATGGTTTATAGATAGGTACCTTTAGATTCAGGATTAAAAGCATATACGATGAGAAGGACATGATCGTGACGAAGGTTGTAGTTGCTCCGAAGCTATGCGAAAGGGATCTTCGGCTCAATCGCGGAGAAAGGAAACCGACTTAAAGGGGAAAAGGCTACCCAGTCCTCATAGATTTTTCTATAAGTCAATAGTAAATGCAAAGGGCATAACTATAATTTCTCACAGGCTGTGTCATGTGCCTATAAATAGATGAACAGTACCCCCGTACTGTTCACGCTGACTTGTAATCGCTCGTGCGTCATGTTTGGACTTTTACCTTCTGTCAAGCCGAAGGTACAGATGTAATTCAATATTGTTCCTGTTTATCTATGATTAATAAAAGGAAGATGTATTAATGATATCATATAATTATTCATGTTGTCTTACATATTTCATATTCTTCTTCTTTCATCAATATACATTACGATGATGAAGGTATGTCCTTCATGACCTTCGTCTGAAGACCATTATATCTTAAAGGAAATAATGGTTCGAAGGACGAAGGACATTAACATTTAACATTTTGTGTTGTCTTGTTCTTAATTCATAGCACTTGAGAACAAGTCCCCAACATTGGCACCCACCTCCGGTGAACCCTTTTCGACCACCTTCGGCAAGTACTAACATGCGTCATGCCACCGAAGAAAGCTTCAGCGCTAGGGGCTGCTGCATTGCAGCCACTGTACCCAAACCAGGAGACTCTCTCTCTCTTCGAGAGGCCAGCACAGGGAGCTTCATTAGGAAGGCTTATTCAACGGAGACGGATGGTATGATGATTTTAATCATGATACCTTTACCTTTGATGATGCTTCTCCCTTGGCAGCAGAACTGTAGGCTACTCCATGGCCCCCATCATACAAGCCACCTCAGCTTCCCATGTATGATGGGCATTCAGATCCAAAGCAGTTTCTCATGAGCTACGAAGCAACTATATCTTCGTATGGAGGCAATACCGCAGTTATGGCGAAGTCCTTCGTCATGGCAGACCGGAATGTAGCTCAAACATGGTATTCTTCTCTTCGGCCAGGGACAATCACATCGTGGCAGAAGCTTAAGGACATGTTGGTCACTAGTTTCCAAGGCTTTCAAACAAAGCCGGTCACAGCTCAGGCCCTATTCCAATGCACACAAGACCACGAAGAGTACCTTCAAGCATATGTACGAAGGTTCTTGCGATTGAGGGCACAAGCGCCTACAGTGCCCAATGAGATTGTCATTGAGGCCATGATCAAAGGTCTTCGCCTAGGACCTACCGTCCAATATTTCGCCAGGAAGCCCCACAAACTCTAGAAAAGCTGCTTCAAAAGATGGACGAATACATTCGGGCTGACAATGACTTCCGCCAAAGAAGGGAGGAAGCTTACATATTCTCTGAAATAACCATGGGCTTCAGAGGAAGAACCCACCTGAGGCATGTCAGGTCAATTCACAACTCCACTCAGAATGATGACAAAGGAGGTCAGCTGCAGAGGCCATAGTATACCTCACAGTCTTTGGGGCAGCAACAAAGCTCTTTCCGGCCGCTAGCTCCAAGAGGCAGAGGTGCCAAGGGCTTCGGAGGAAGTTATGGGGATCAGCCCAGGAAGATATACTGCTTATTTTGTGGTGAAGACAAGGGCCATACTACAAGAATGTGCCAAATCACTATCCAAAAGCAGAGGGAGATTGCAGAAGCCGAAGCTCGGCAGAATCAACCGAAGCATGTCTTGCACACTGCTTCGTGCCATTCACCCTACATACCAGAATATGTGGGTTATCACTCTGCAGCTTCTGTTGCTTCAGCTAGTTAGCCACAGGCTTCTTGGCCACAGCTTCCACCTCCACCACCACTACAACCTACTTATTCATGGGGTCAGCAGCCAGAAGGGAGCTAGCACACCCATCAACAGAGGGATTTCAAGGAGGAATCCGAAGCTCGCACAGTCAACAGTACTGTGCCAGAGTCAAAGCACATTTATTGAGAGATATCCTACCCTCTGAAGCACTTTTTTACTCTATGCCATTTTGTTTTTTAATAAAGGACAAGTAATGCAAATCTAGTTTTAATTCTTTGTAATAGTTTCACTTTTGTTAAAATGAAATATATCTTCTTCACAGATTTATGAAGCTCGAAAAATGTCGAAGCTTCAAAAGTTGTTCCTAAGGGAGCACAGCAAAAGTCTTGCCAAAGCTTAAAAAGTCGTTACTAAGGGAGCGCAGCAAAAGTCTTGCCGGAGCTTAAAAAGTCGTTCCTAAGGGAGCGCAGCAAAAGTCTTGCCGAAGCTTAAAAAGTCGTTCCCAAGGGAGTGCAGAGTAAGTTTTTTGCTCAAAAGTCGTTCCTAAGGGAATGCAGATCCAAATACCGCCGAAATACAAGGCGAAGCGCGAAAAGTCAACGCGAAAAATACCGCCGAAATATAAGGCGAAGCGCGAAAAATACCACCGAAATAGAAGGCGAAGAAGTTCAAAAGACGTTCCTAAGGTGATGCAGAACTTACACCGAAAAATAAGCGGTGAAGCCGAAAAATAAACGGCAAAGAGATTTTGATAGTTCCTAAGGGGACGCAGAGATTGTGTGTTTCAGCGAGGGCGTGTGTCTTCGGCATTAACATCATTCTTTGCATCATATCATCGCATCATATCGCATAGCATCACATCATACATCATATCACACCAATGACACGAATTAGAAACAAAGTCGATCATCGGAGAATGCTTCACAAAAATGAAAAGGTGCTAAGGCACAGAGTAAGCTGAGAATTACAGTTTCATCAGCTTTGATGAGGAAGAAGAGATCTATTGATCACAAAGCATTGATATTTTTGCAAAGCTTAGATACTATTTACGAAGTATGGATATTCTCACAAAGCATAAGTATTCTTCTTTACGAAGTATGAAAAGAAGGAAAGGTGTTTTTTTGCCGAAGGCTCAAAAGTGGTATGTATATAAAAAGTTTCATGCATCACAAAGAAGTGAATTGCAAAATAGTTTACATATTAGATTCAAAACTATAAGCATCAAATATTACAGACTTAGTCCAACAAATGTTACATTAATCACCTAAGAACGTTTTTACAATAACTACTACTCTTCCTTCAGAACTTTTTCCGCAACTTCGTTAAGCAACTTGTTGACGACTTCGTCAACAATAGATTCGGCTATGTTGATAATTTCTATTGCTTTCTTCGTCTCCAAGTCGGCCAGGGGGTTGAACGGCTTCGATGGAGGAGATAATTCAGCTGCGATAGAAAAAATCAATCAGTTTGAAGCCACAAAAACAAACGACGAAGCTACAACCAATTAAACGATACATATCCGTCTCTCGAGTTCTGCAGCTTTCTCAGCTTCTTTCGCTGCTTCTCGAGCGTCATGAATATCTTTTTTGCTCTTCTTTATTATCTCATGGGCCATTTCTCGGCCACCATTCTCCCAGATGTCAATGAAAAATTTTCCGCCAAAAAAACTTGCTTTGGCCGAGGGATCCTTTGTGTCATCCACGGAGAGGGCAGCTTCGGCCTGGGCTAAGGTTTTAACATGATTACAACCCGCCTTCTCCAAGATAGCTGAAACTCCTCTCGCACCAGAGAACGCGCAGACATCCCCACGATCACCTAAGATTTCTTCAAAAGCTTCGGCTTCTCCGCTGATCCACTCAATAACACCCTCAGGGTCGCCTCGTATGAAGTTATCTTCATTTGAATAGGCGCCCACGTTGGCGAAGCTAGCTTTTATCTTCTTCACGCAGCCCAAAGATTTTTCAAAACATCTTTCCTTGGATGCGCGAAGTTCTTCAACTGTTTTTTCAAAATAATTTTTCCAATATTCACTGGCCTCTCGATTAGCTTCTGCAATAGCGCATTTTTCCTTGGCTTCTGCTAGTTGTTTCCGAAGCTCTTCGATCTCATTCTTTTGGACCTCAACTTGAGCCTTGGAATTAGCGTCATCTTCTATTATTTTGTTTATCAATGAAATTAATATCTTGTCTTTTTCAAGGCCTTCGTTCCTTAGTTCAATCACCTCTGAACGAAGGTTATTCAGAGCCATTGTATACCCTTCATCTTCAATGTTTTTCTGTGCTCTAAGGGCATTGCTAAGGATTAGGCCCTGCAAGAGGAGGATAAGATCAGGTATAAGCAAATGAAACAATTCGTTTTCAAATACAAAATCAGCTTTTATACCTTTATGCTATTATATGCTAAACTGTCAGCCAATTCATCCTTTGATAACACTGAAAGGCCTTCTTCTAGCTTCGAAAATCCGAAGCTTCTACCCATCTCCCGACAGACGGATATTTCTTTATTATCCGGGAGACAGTACAAAAAATCTTCCTCCCGCTGCCATTAAACACAAATGCCCCCTTCGGGCATTTCAGTTTTTGGGCATAATGTTGAGCCTCTCGTTCTTCTTCTTTAGAGAGTCCCTTTCCCGAAGCATGGAGAATGATGTAATCAATGGTCTCTTTTAAAGCTTCGGGAGCAGGAGTGGTAACCTTTTTAGGCAAAATTCGCTCTGTGGTCCTTTCTTCTATTGCCCTTTCTTCAATTTCCGAAGGCTTTTTCTCAACGGGCTCTGAAGGCCCAGCTTCGGTATCAGCTTGGATTACTGCAGCTTCAATTTCGACCGGCTTCGTTTCAGCTTCGGTTTGCACTTTTGAAGCCTCGGTAACTTTCCTTGAAGGAGTAGATGAAAGGGAAATGTGCCCTTGGGCCATTTCTAAGTATTTTGGTGATTTAGTGTCCAACACAAGTGCCTAAGTGTAAAAAGGTGGTCAAAGTACAAATCAAGGATAAAGGTATGTTTCTCAGACTTAGTACATTGTTTTATGGACTAATGTATTGTGTCTAAGTGCTGGAAACAGGAAAAATCCAATTGAAAATGCCTTGGCTCGAGCAGCCAAGACTTTGCTCAGTCTGGAGCACCGGACTGTCCGGTGGTGCACCGGACAGTGTCCGGTGCGCCAGGCTGACTCTGGCGAACAGGCTGCTCTCGGGACTTCGACGGCGGTGTACGGCTATAATTCACCGGACTGTCCGGTGGTGCACCGGACTGTCCGGTGGGTCGTTCACAGGCGAACTCGTCGCTCTCGGGAATTCATCGGCGACGTACGGCTATAATTCACCGGACTGTCCGGTGTGCACCGGACTGTCCGGTGAGCCAACGGTCGGCTGGGCCAACGGTCGGCCGCGCGATCTGCGCGGGACACGTGGCCGAGCCAACGGCTAGTAGGAGGCATCGGACTGTCCGGTGTGCATCATACATGTCAGGTGCGCCAACGGCTCTCTGGCTGCCAACGGTCGACTGCGCCATTTTTGGAAGGAAATCGGGCACCGGACAGTGTCCGGTGTGCACCGGACTGTCCGGTGCGCCAGTCGACAGAAGGCAAGATCAGCCTTCCTAGATTGCTCTCAACGGCTCCTAGCTGCCTTGGGGCTATAAAAGGGGCCCCTAGACGCATGGAGGAGCACACCAAGCATTCCTACAACATTACTAAGCACCAAGACATCGATTCCGCGCCTTTGATTCTTTGCGATAGCAATTAGAGCTCTAGTTGAGTGGTGAACTCATTGAGTTGTGTTGTGAGCTCTCGTTGCAACTTGTGTGCGTGGTGTTGCTGTGATTTCTTGTCTTGAGTGCGTTGCTAATCCCTCCCTTGCTCTATGCTTCTTTGTGAATTTCAAGTGTAAGGGCGAGAGGCTCCAAGTTGTGGAGATTCCTCGCAAACGGGATTGAGTAAAGCAAGCAAAACACCGTGGTATTCAAGTGGGTCTTTGGACCGCTTGAGAGGGGTTGATTGCAACCCTCATCCGTTGGGACACCACAACGTGGAGTAGGCAAGCGTTGGTCTTGGCCGAACCACGGGATAACCACCGTGCCATCTCTGTGATTGATTTCTTGTGGTTATTGTGTTTTGTTGAGACTTCTCTCTAGCCACTTGGCATTTACTGTGCTAACGCTTAACCAAGTTTTTGTGGCTTAAGTTTTCGAGATTTACAGGATCACCTATTCACCCCCCCTCTAGGTGCTCTCAATTGGTATCAGAGTCGTTCTCTTCACAAAGGGACTAAACGCCCGAAGAGATGGATCCTAAGGGGAAGGGTATTGTGATCAACGATAAAGAGAAGGAATCCTTCGTCAACGAGCCGAAGGACGACAAGCCTACCGACTCCGGCTCGGGCCATAGACGGAAAGAAGGGAAGAAAAAGAAGATGAGGCGCATCAAGGAGATCGTCTACTACGACGACAACGATGAGTCTACTTCTTCCCAAAAGGACGACGACCACAACGACTACGATAGAAGGAAACCGGTCAATTCGAACTTTTCTTTTGACTACTCTCGTATTCATCAAAGTACAAATGCTCATTTATTATCTATCCCACTTGGTAAACCTCCTCATTTTGATGGAGAGGACTACAGATTTTGGAGTCACAAAATGCGTAGTCACTTGTTCTCTCTCCATCCTAGTATATGGGAGATTGTAGAGAGTGGAATGCACTTTGATAATACGGATAGTCCCATGTTCATTAATGAGCAAATTCATAAGAATGCACAAGCTACTACTGTTCTTCTAGCTTCATTGTGCAGGGATGAATACCACAAAGTGAGCGGCTTGGACAATGCCAAGCAGATCTGGGACACCCTCAAGATTTCTCATGAGGGGAACGACGTCACCTTGCTCACCAAGATGGAGTTGGTGGAGGGCGAGTTTGGACGATTCGCTATGATAAGGGGCGAGGAGCCGACACAAACATACAACCGGCTCAAGACCCTTATCAACAAAATAAGGAGCTACGGAAGCACGCGATGGACGGACCACGACGTCGTCCGACTGATGCTAAGGTACTTTACCGTTCTTGATCCTCATTTGGTGAATAATATTCGTGAGAATCCCAGGTACACCAAAATGTCGCCCGAAGAAGTCCTTGGAAAATTCGTAAGCGGGCGAATGATGATCAAGGAGGCGAGGTATGTGGACGATGCATTGAATGGTCCAATCAACGAGCCTCAACCCCTTGCTCTCAAGGCAACAAGAAGCAAGGAGGCGCTACCTAGCAAGGTGGCACAAATTGAGGCGGCCGGACTTAATGATGAAGAGATGGCCCTCATCATCAAAAGATTCAAGACGGCGCTTAAGGGTCGCAAGGGACAGCCAAGCAAGACCAAAGCCAAGGGGAAGCGCTCATGCTTCAAATGCGGTAAGATTGGTCATTTTATTGCTAACTGTCCCGATAATGAAAGTGACCAGGAACACGAGAGCAAGAGGGAGAAGAAGAAGAACTATAAGAAGGCAAAGGGCGAGGCACATCTTGGCAAGGAGTGGGATTCGGATTGCTCCTCGTCCGACTCCGACAATGAAGGCCTCGCCACCACCGCCTTCAACAAGTCATCCCTCTTCCCCAACGAGCGTCACACATGCCTCATGGCAAGGGAGAAGAAGGTATGTACTCGAGACTTTACTTATGCTTCTTCAAGTGAAGACGAATCTAGTGATGAGGATAAAATAGATTATTCATGTTTATTTAAGGGCCTAGATAGAACCAAGGTAGATAAAATTAACGAATTGATTGATGCCTTGAATGATAAAAATAGGCTTTTAGAAAAACAAGAGGACTTGTTGTATGAAGAACATGACAAATTTGTAGAAGCTCAAAAATTTCATGCCTTAGAAGTTAAGAGAAATGAAATGCTTTCTTGTGAATTATCTTCTTGCCATGAGACAATTTCTAGTTTAAGGAGCATTAATGATAATTTGAATGCTAAGTTAGAAATAGCTAGTAAATCAACAACTTGTGAAGAAAATGTTGTTATTTGCAATAGATGTAAAGATTTTGATATTGATGCTTGTAGTGAACACATAGCTTCTATTGCAAAGTTAAATGATGAAATGGCTAGTCTTAATGCTCAACTTAAGGCTAGCAAAAGTGATTTTGATAAACTAAAATTTGCTAGGGATGCCTACACGATTGGTAGACACCCCTCAATTAAGGATGGGCTTGGCTTCAAGAGGG
The DNA here is from genome assembly GCA_029449295.1 of Zea luxurians. Classification (NCBI taxonomy): domain Eukaryota; kingdom Viridiplantae; phylum Streptophyta; class Magnoliopsida; order Poales; family Poaceae; genus Zea; species Zea luxurians. The sequence continues at coordinate 18,945,754 of JAOPSE010000034.1, read as the reverse complement.
AAGCCAAGAACTTAACAAGCCATAAGGCTCCCATCTCCACCAAGGAGAAAGGGAAGGCCCCTATGGCAAGTAGTACTAAAAAGAACCATGCTTTTATGTACAATGATAGAAGACAGTCTCATAGGAGTTGTAATGCTTTTGATTCACATGCCTATGACTCTTATGCTATGTATGCTTCCAATTCTTCCTATATGCATGGTAGAGATATGCCTAGGAAAAATATTCATCATGTGCCTAGGAAGAATATTGTTCATGTTCCTAGAAAAGTTATGAATGGTCCCTCTACAATTTATCATGCTTTAAATGCTTCCTTTGCTATTTGTAGAAAGGATAGGAAGATAGTTGCTAGGAAATTAGGGGCAAAATGCAAGGGTGATAAAACTTGCATTTGGGTCCCTAAGGAAATTGTGACTAACCTTGTAGGACCCAACAAGAGTTGGGTACCTAAGACCCAAGCCTAAATTTGCCTTGCAGGTTTATGCATCCGGGGGCTCAAGCTGGATTATCGACAGCGGATGCACAAACCATATGACAGGGGAGAAGAAGATGTTCACCTCCTACGTCAAAAATGAGGATCCCCATGATTCAATTATATTCGGTGATGGGAACCAAGGCAAGGTAAAAGGGTTAGGTAAAATTGCTATTTCATCTGAGCACTCTATTTCTAATGTGTTTTTAGTTGAGTCGCTTGGATATAATTTGTTATCTGTTAGTCAATTATGCAAAATGGGATATAATTGTCTATTTACAAATGTAGATGTGTCTATCTTTAGAAGATGTGATGGTTCACTAGCTTTTAAGGGTGTACTAGACGGCAAACTTTATTTGGTTGATTTTGCAAAAGAAGAGGCCGGTCTAGATGCATGCTTAATTGCTAAGACTAGCATGGGTTGGCTGTGGCATCGCCGCTTAGCACATTTGGGATGAAGAACCTTCACAAGCTTCTAAAGGGAGAACACGTGATAGGTTTGACTAACTGTCGGCGTTCCGAGACCGGGGGGGCCCCGAGCCGACGAGTGAGTGTGCCGCGTGCCCCAGCCCAGATGGGTCGAGCGCGTGGGCGAGCGCGAAGGGGGGAATAGAGAGAGAGAGAGAGAGGTCGGTGGCCGGAGCCGGGTCGTGAGGGAGTCGGAGAATTCCCGCGGCCTTCGTGTTCGTCCCGCGCCCAGGTCGGGTGCGCTTGCAGTAGGGGGTTACAAGCGTCCGCGCGAGGTGAGGGGAGCGAGCGGCCCCAAGAGAGCGCCTGCCCCTGCCCTTCGTCCCCGCGAGACCAACCTTCTCTAAGAAGGCCCTGGTCCTTCCTTTTATAAGCGTAAGGAGAGGATCCAGGTGTACAAAATGGGGGTGTAGCAAGGCGCTACGTGTCTAGCGAGGGAGAGCTAGTGCCCTGAGTACATGCCAAGGTGGCAGCCGGAGAGATCTTGGCACCCTGTTGGTGTGGCGTCGTGGCTGTCGGAGAAGCAGTGGAGCCTGATGGAGGGACAGCTGTTGGAACAGCGGTGCTCTTGCTGACGTCTCCCTGCTTTCGTAAGGGAGTCAAGAGTCGCCGTCGTCATGGTCTAGTGAGGCGCCATCATTGCCTATCTGGCGGAGCTGGCCAGATGGGACGCCGGTCTTGTTCTCTGCGACCCGAGTCGGCTCAGGGCAGGGTGATGATGACGCTTCCTGTTGACGTGGCGGTCTTGTGTCCTAGGTCGGGCGACGTGGAGGCTCCTCCGTAGTCGAGGTCGAGTCCGTCCTGCATGACAAAGGCCGAGCCCGAACTCCTGGGTCGGGCGAGGCGGAGGTCGTTCGGCAGAGGCCGAGGCGGAGTCCGAGCCCTGGGTCGGGCGAGGCGGAGTTCGTCGTCTTCCGGGGCCTTAGCCCGAGTCCGAGCCCTGGATCGGGCGGAGCGGAGTTCGCCGTCTTCTGGGGCCTTAGCCCGAGTCCGAGCCCTGGGTCGGGCGGAGCGGAGTTCGCCGTCTTCCGGGGCCTTAGCCCGAGTCCGAGCCCTGGGTCGGGCGGAGCGGAGTTCGCCGTCTTCCGGGGCCTTAGCCCGAGTCCGAGCCCTGGGTCGGGCAGAGCCTCCTATGGCACCTCTGGCGAAGTCTGGTCGCCCGTCAGACTTACCTTTTGCGTTAAACGCCCCGGTGACTCGGTCGGTTGGTGCGGTGATTTAGTCAGGGTTACTTCTTATCGAAGGCGGGGCCTCGGGCGAGCCGGTGATGCGTCTGCCGTGAAAGAGGAGGCCTCAGGCGAGACGGAGTCATCTTAGGGTCGGCTGCCCTCGCCCGAGGCTAGGCTCGGGCGTGGCGTGATCGAGTCGCTCGTATGGACTGATCCCTGACTTAATCAAACCCATCAGGCCTCTGCAGCTTTATGCTGATGGGGGTTACCAGCTGAGAATTAGGCGTCTTGAGGGTACCCCTAATTATGGTCCCCGACAGTAGCCCCCGAGCCTCGAAGAGAGTGTTAACACTCGCTTGGAGGCTTGTGTCGCACTTTTTTGCAAGGGGACCAGCCTTTCTCGGTGGTACTTTGTTCCGGTGGGTGCGCGCGAGCGCACCCGCCGGGTGTAGCCCCCGAGGCCTCGGAGGAGTGGTTTCACTCCTTCGAGGTCTTAATGCCTTGCGTAATGCCTCGGCTGGTCTGGCGGTTCCCTCATGCGAGCAGGGCGTAGCCCAGGTGCACTGTCGGGGCCCAAGTTCTCGGGCTGGTATGTTGACGCTGTCAATGGTTCGGCCGGAGCCGGGTTTGCGAGAGCAGCCCCCGAGCCTCCGCACGGAGCGAGAGGACGATCAGGGACAGACTCGACTTTTTACATACGCCCCTACGTCGCCTTTCCGCAAGGAGGAGGGGGGGAGAGCGCCATGTTACCCTCGATGGGCACCGAACATGGTGTCTCCGGTGAGCTGCAATCGGGTAATCCGAGTGGACGTCCGTGCCCCGTTCGTTGGGGGTCGGCTAGGGGCCCGGAGGCACGCCCAAAAGTACCTGCGGGTGATCTGCCGGACCCGGTCCCCTAGCGACGGGGTCCGAGGGCTCGTTGCCTCCCTCCGATGGGATTCCGTTACAGAGTCGTTCCCGCTGGTCTCGGAAATGTCCTAGGGTACCTCGGGAGCGCAGCCCGAGCCTTGGTTATGTATCGAACGTAACCCTGGTCATCCCTCGCTCGGCGTCTGAGGCGACTGTGAACCCTTCGACAGGCCAGCCTTCGAACCCCTGATTAGTAATGGGCGCGGAGCCCTAGTAGCCTGAGGCGGTCGTGGAACCTTTCGGGAGGCCGACCTTCGAACCCCTGACCAGTAGTGGGTGTCGGGCCCACGCGATCTGAGGCGGCTGTTGAACCCCTCGGGGGGCCAGCCTTCGAACCCCTGATCAGTAGGGAGGCTCGGAGCCTAGTTCCTTCACGGGGAAGGATCCCTTTGGGGGTATCCCCTTTCCCGGTCCCTGTTGCAAGAGATAGAGAAAGAAGGAAAAGGGAAAAAGGATTCGAAATTGAACGTCGTGGCGTACCTTTTTCGGCGTGGTTGTTTTGGCGAAGGCGAAACGTCGCCAGCCGCTCCCGCCCGTAGCGCTGTCCGTCGAGCCGCGGAGTTAATGCGCCGGGGTGAGTAGTTGGCGAGGTTGCCGTTGCGCGTGCGCGAGCCGTTCGAGGTATGGGTCACGGGCGCGTCGTCTTCACGCCGTGAGAGGGGGTTCTCTTGCTGCCTCCGGATGGGACATGAGCTTGGCAGATGGCGTGACCGCTGCTCTCGCGCGCCTGCCACCGTCATTACTGCCGGCCCATTTTTGACCGCGTTTGACCGCTGCGCCAGGCTGGCGCTGCTGGGTCGCGGGCTGGGTCGCCTCGAATCGCGGTATCAGTTCCGCAATCGAGGAGGTGCGGTGGTGGAGCGAGTGGCACAGCGGCTCGCATGCAGCACCCGGCGCGCCAGTTGCACGACGCGTGGGCTTGAGCCGTCGCGCTGGCCTGTCAGGAGTCGGAGAGGCGCGTCCACTTGGCGCGGTTGCATGCCGCCTGCATGGCCGCCTGCCCCTTTCGCCCGCTGGTCTGGGCAAAAGTGGAGGATTACTTGTAACCGCTGGGTGGTTGCGTGCGTCGTGCGCGGTGGTTCGGCTTCTTCTGCTTGGAGCCGGTCTGCATGACAGGCGGGCCCCAGCCCCCGCGCCGCAGGGGAGGACTTTGGAGGCGTGTTGGAGAAGACTCAGCCCGTGACGGTTGAGGGTGCAAGCAGGGGGAGTTGCCTTTAAAAGGAGGGCGACCCCCTTCGTAAGGTGACCATGTCTCCTTCCTCCCCTATGCATTGTGTCTCTCCATCTTCCGAGCCCCCGGATGGGGGGAACCGCCGTCTTTTCGCTCCATCGTTGGAGGAACGCAACTCCGTGGGAGTTGGTACCTTTCAGCCATCGTTCGGCTTCAAGGATTTTCATCATGCAGCCCGGCTGCCCCCCTCCGCTGGTGATCACCCAAGACGGTGGCCTCCAGCTCCCGAATGGGGAGGGGCAAACCGGGCTGCGGTCCCGGCCCCACCCTCAGTGTTGAGGGTGTTCGTCATCCTCGCCGGGGCGGGGAGCGAGGCGAGCCGGGGCCCCACCTCCTACGCGGGTCGGCGGGCCACCTCATTTTCCAGCTTCTGGTGGTGGCAATCGCCTTTTAGCCCCACGGCGGAGACATCCTCCAGTCATGCCGGGGAAGGAGAACTGTTGCTGCCCAGCTAGGATGCAACATTCCGTCTTCCTCCTCGCATTCGCGGCGAGGACGGCTGCGAGGATCTGCCGGGGTGCTTAGAGGCGTCCCGCGTTCGCTGGTGATTCGCCCAGAGCTTGTTGCTCCACGGGCTTCCCTGGCGGGGAGGTCGTCCGTTCCCGCGGGGACGGAACCGGAGTTCCATTTGTAATGGCACTCCGAGTGCCGGGTTTTTTGTTCATTTCGGCTTTCGGGGCCTGAACATGTATGTAATTACGGCGCGGAGCCATGTTTTTTCCTCATTTTCGAGCACTAAGACTCGTCTGCTGATTGTCTGAACCGCTTCACCAAGCATGAGTCGCCCCGTGTCAAGGTGACGAGTGAGGTATCCGTATCCCGGAGGCGTAGGAGTCCCTCGGCTCGGTCGGCCCTGTTGTCCGAGGCTCCTCTAGCTTAGTTAAAGAGACCCCTCGGCCGCTCTTCGACGAGCCGAGGCCAGGGGTAGCGATATCAGCACGAGCAGAGGCGGAGTCGGCTCAAAAATGAAACCTGGTTGGCCGGAGCCTAGCCGGGTTGTCCGTTGGCAGGATTGTCGTCGGAGTTGCTCAGCCGAGGCTTCGGATCGAGCTGGCGCCCTCGGAAGGCGGTCGACCGAGGCCCCGGAGGTGGCCGGCCGAGCCGTCCGCTCGGGCCGGGTTCTCGGAGAAGTCCCTGGTAGAGATTGCTCGAGCGTGGTGATGACGTCGTCCTTCGGAGCGGAGGCCCTCGGACCGCGTCACCGTCCGAGGCTAGGTCGGGCCTTGCCGAAGGTGTTGTCGATGCCGAGGGTGTCATCGCCCTCTTCCAGCGTCAAGATCCGAGCCTGCAGGGTCAAATCGTCTTGTAGCGTGGGCCTTGTGCGGCCGTCGAGGCCAGAACACACACCCTTGCTGCGTTATAAAGCTGCGTCTCTTTTGTTTCGAGTATCTGGACTTTTTGTCGGTAGCAGGGATGTTAGTGCGAGCGAGAGTTGCTTCTCGCGGAAGGTGATGAGTGAGGTATCCGTATCCCGGAGGCGTGGGAGTCCCTCGGCTCGGTCGGCCTTGCCGCTTACGCGTACTTTTACCCGTCCATGAGGCCCTGTCACCGACTCGGTCGAGAAGGCTCGAAGAATCGCTTCGACAGAAGAGCTTCCGTACGTAAAGACTCGTTCGATCCGCGGATTCACTTTATCCGAGCGCGAGTTACTTATCGCAGAAGGTGATGAGTGAGGTATCCGTATCCCGGAGGCGTAGGAGTCCCTCGGCTCGGTCAGCCTTGGCTGCTTACGTGTACCCCGTCGTTTCCAGGATCCACTTTTTGAAGTAGCCAAAAAGCACGAAAGATATTCTGGTAAAAGAGATTTTTTGTTCGAGGAAAATTTTGACGCAGAGGGGGTTTCCCCCCTTTTAGCCCCCGAGGGAGGGTCGGGCTTTGCCGAGGCGAGGCCGACCCTTCCTTGTTGACTAAACTTTGTGTGGGTGCGGGGTATATGAACAACTTGGAAACATCTTAAGGGTAGAAGCGACGTAGCTGTTGGATGTTCCAAGCGTTGCCGTAGACCTCGCCTTGACTGTTGGCCAGCTTGTACGTTCCGGGCTTCAGAACTTTGGCGATGATGAACGGCCCCTCCCAGGGGGCGTGAGCTTGTGCCACCCTCGGGCGTCTTGCCGCAGCCGAAGCACCAGGTCGCCCACCTGGAGATCTCGGGGTCGGACCCCTCGGGCGTGGTAGCGTCGCAGGGACTGTTGGTACCGCGCCGAGTGTAGTAAGGCCCTGTCCCGAGCCTCGTCCAGCTGGTCCAGCGAGTCTTCTCGGCTAGCTTGGTTGCTTTCTTCGTTGTAGGCCCTCGTCCTCGGAGAGCCGTATTCCAGGTCTGTGGGCAAGACGGCCTCGGCCCCGTAGACCAGGAAGAAAGGCGTGAAACCCGTGGCTCGGCTTGGCGTCGTCCTCAGGCTCCAGACCACCGAGGGGAGTTCCTTCATCCACCGCTTGCCGAACTTGTTGAGGTTGTTGTAAATTCGAGGCTTGAGCCCTTGTAGGATCATGCCATTGGCGCGCTCTACTTGCCCATTCGACATGGGATGAGCTACGGCGGCCCAGTCCACCCGGATGTTGTGATCCTCGCAAAAATCCAAGAATTTTTTGCCGGTGAACTGGGTGCCATTGTCGGTGATGATGGAGTTCGGGACCCCGAAGCGATGGATGATGTTGGTGAAGAACGCCACCGCCTGCTCGGATCTGATGCTGTTCAGGGGTCGGACCTCGATCCACTTGGAGAATTTGTCGATGGCGACCAGCAGGTGCGTGTAGCCCCCGGGCGCCTTCTGCAGAGGGCCGACGAGGTCCAGACCCCACACAGCGAAGGGCCAGGTGATGGGTATCGTCTGCAGAGCCTGAGCGGGCAGGTGGGTCTGCTTCGCATAGAATTGGCACCCTTCGCAGGCGCGGACAATTCTAGTGGCGTCAGCCACCGCCGTTGGCCAGTAGAAGCCTTGGCGGAAAGCGTTCCCGACGAGGGTTCGAGGTGCTGCATGATGACCGCAAGCCCCCGAGTGTATTTCCCGCAGGAGTTCCTGACCTTCGGCGATGGAGATGCATCGCTGGAGGATGCCCGAGGGGCTGCGGTGGTAGAGCTCCTTCTCATCGCCCAGCAAGACGAACGATTTGGCGCGTCGCGCTACCCGCCGAGCCTCGGCTCGGTCGAGGGGCAGTTCTCCTTGGTGGAGATATTGCAGGTACGGGGTTTGCCAATCTTGATCTGGCACGACCCCGTTCTGCTCCTCCTCGATGCGTAGCGCTTCGCCCTCGGGCTCCGAGGGTTCCTCGGGTTGAGCCGAGGATGGCTCGGGCTGGGCCGAGGTCACCTCGGACGGGGCCGAGGGTGCCTCGGGCTCGGGCGCGTCGCCTATCTTGACGGAGGGTTGGTGCAGATCCCGGGAGAAGACGTCCGGGGGAACCGTCGTTCGCCCCGAGGCTATCTTCGCCAGCTCGTCCGCAGTCTCGTTGTAGCGCCGGGCGATGTGGTTAAGCTCGAGCCCGTAGAACTTGTCTTCCAGGCGTCGAACCTCCTCACAGTAGGCCTCCATCTTCGGGTCGCGGCAGTGGGAGTTCTTCATGACTTGGTCGATGACGAGCTGCGAGTCGCCGCGTGCATCGAGGCGTCGGACCCCTAGCTCGATGGCGATCCGCAATCCGTTGATCAGAGCCTCGTACTCAGCCACATTGTTGGACGCCGGGAAATGGAGGCGGAGCACGTAGCGTAGGTGTTTCCCGAGGGGCGAGACGAAGAGCAGGCCCGCGCCAGCTCCCGTCTTCATCAGCGACCCGTCGAAAAACATGGTCCAGAGCTCTGGTTGGATCGGAGCCGTTGGCAACTGGGTATCGACCCATTCGGCTACGAAATCCGCCAGTACCTGGGACTTGATGGCCTTCCGAGGGGCGGACGAGATTGCCTCGCCCATGATTTCCACCGCCCACTTTGCGATCCGTCCTGAGGCTTCTCGGCACTGGATGATCTCCCCCAGGGGGAAGGATGACACCACAGTCACCGGATGAGACTCGAAGTAATGTCGCAGCTTTCGCCTCGTCAGGATCACTGCATATAGCAGCTTCTGGACTTGTGGGTAGCGGATCTTGGTCTCGGACAGCACTTCGCTGATGAAGTAAACTGGCCTCTGAATGGGCAAAGCATGCCCCTCTTCCCGCCTTTCGACCACGATCGCGGCGCTGACCACCTGAGTGGTTGCGGCGACGTAGACTAGGAGGGCTTCTCCATCAGCTGGGGGTACCAAGATGGGCGCCTGGGTGAGGAGCGCCTTCAGGTTCCCGAGGGCTTCCTCGGCCTCGGGAGTCCAAGTGAAGCACTCGGCCTTCCTTAAGAGACGGTACAGGGGCAGGCCTCTTTCGCCGAGGCGCGAGATGAAACGGCTCAAGGCCGCGAGGCATCCCATGACCCTCTGTACGCCTTTTAAGTCCTTGATGGGCCCCATGTTTGTGATGGCCGCGATCTTCTCCGGGTTGGCTTCGATGCCCCGCTCGGAGACGATGAATCCCAGAAGCATGCCCCGGGGCACCCCGAAGACGCACTTCTCGGGATTGAGCTTGACGCCCCTCGCCTTGAGACACCGGAATGTCAGTTCAAGGTCGGAGAGAAGGTCGGAGGCTTTCCTCGTCTTGACTACGATGTCATCGACGTAGGCCTCGACCGTGCGACCGATGTGTTCGCCGAACACATGGTTCATGCACCGCTGGTACGTTGCACCCGCGTTCCTCAAACCGAACGGCATGGTGACATAACAGTACATGCCGAAGGGCGTGATGAAAGAAGTCGCGAGCTGGTCGGACTCTTTCATCTTGATTTGATGATACCCTGAGTAGGCATCGAGGAAAGACAGGGTTTCGCACCCTGCAGTGGAGTCCACGATTTGATCGATGCGAGGTAGAGGGTAGGGGACTTTCGGACATGCTTTGTTGAGACCAGTGTAGTCTACACACATCCGCCATTTTCCCCCTTTCTTCCTCACAAGTACAGGGTTGGCAAGCCACTCGGGATGGAATACCTCTTTGATGAACCCTGCTGCCATCAGCTTGTGGATCTCCTCGCCTATCACCCTGCGCCTTTCCTCGTCGAATCGGCGCAGAGGCTGTCTGACCGGTCGGGCTCCGGCCCGAATATCCAGCGAGTGCTCGGCGACATCCCTCGGTATGCCGGGCATGTCCGAGGGACTCCACGCAAAGACGACGGCGTTTGCGCGGAGAAAGTCGACGAGCACTGCTTCCTATTTGGGGTCGAGCCCGGATCCGATCCGAATCTGCTTGGAGGTGTCGCCACTGGGGTCGAGAGGGACGGCCTTAACCGTCTCCGCTGGCTCGAAGTTGCCGGCATGTCGCTTCACGTCCGGCACCTCTCGGGAGAGGCTTTCCAGGTCGGCAATGAGGGCCTCGGACTCGGCGAGGGCCTCGGCGTACTCCACGCACTCCACATCGCATTCGAATGCGTGTTTGTACGTGGGGCCGACGGTGATGACCCCGTTGGGGCCCGACATCTTGAGCTTCAGGTACGTGTAGTTGGGAACGGCCATGAACTTCGCGTAGCATGGCCTTCCCAACACTGCGTGATAGGTTCCTCGGAACCCGACCACCTCGAACGTCAAGGTCTCCCTTCGGAAGTTGGAGGGTGTTCCGAAGCAGACAGGAAGGTCGATCTGCCCGAGGGGCTGGACGCGCTTCCCAGGGATGATCCCATGGAAGGGCGCAGCGCCTGCTCGGACGGATGACAGACCGACGCGCAGGAGCCTGAGGGTCTCGGCGTAGATGATGTTGAGGCAGCTGCCCCCATCCATCAAGACCTTGGTGAGCCTGACGTCGCCGATGACGGGGTCGACGACGAGCGGGTACTTCCCCAGGCTCGGCACGTGGTTGGGGTGGTCGTCCCGGTTGAAGGTGATGGGCTTGTCGGACCAGTCTAAGTAGACTGGCGCCGCCACCTTCACCGAGCAGACCTCCCGACGCTCTTGCTTACGATGCCGAGCCGAGGCATTCGCCGCATGCCCTCCGTAGATCATGAAGCAGTCGCGGACCTCGGGGTACTCTCCTGCTTGGTGATCTTCCTTCTTGCCGTCGTCGCGAGCCCTGCCACCCTCTGCGGGTGGCCCGGCCCTGTGGAAGTGGCGCCGAAGCATGACGCACTCTTCGAGAGTGTGCTTGATGGGCCCCTGATGGTAGGGGCACGTCTCCTTGAGTGCCTTGTCGAAGAGGTTAGCACCTCCGGGGGGCTTCCGAGGGTTCTTGTGTTCGGCGGCGGCGACAAGGTCTGCATCGGGAACGTCGCGTTTCGCTTGCGACTTCCTCCTGCCTTTCTTCTTGGCGCCGCGCGGAGTAGACGCCTCGGGAGCATCTTCCGACGGGCGGCCCTGGGGCTGCTTGTCCTTTCGGAAGATGGCCTCTACCGCCTCCTGGCCGGAGGCGAACTTGGTGGCGATGTCCATCAGCTCGCTCGCCCTGGTGGGGGTCTTGCGACCCAACTTGCTTACCAGGTCACGGCAGGTGGTGCCGGCGAGGAACGCGCCGATGACATCGGAGTCGGTGATGTTGGGCAGCTCGGTGCGCTGCTTCGAGAACCGCCGGATGTAGTCCCGAAGAGACTCTCCCGGCAGTTGCCGACAGCTTCGGAGATCCCAGGAATTCCCGGGGCGCACGTACGTGCCCTGGAAGTTGCCGGCGAAAGCTTGGACCAGATCCTCCCAGTTGGAAATCTGCCCCGGAGGCAGGTGCTCCAACCAGGCACGAGCAGTGTCGGAGAGGAACAGGGGGAGGTTGCGGATGATGAGGTTGTCGTCGTCCGTCCCACCCAGCTGACAGGCCAGGCGGTAGTCCGCGAGCCACAATTCCGGTCTCGTTTCCCCCGAGTACTTTGTGATAGTAGTCGGGGGTCGGAATCGGGTCGGGAACGACGCCCGCCGAATGGCTCGGCTGAAGACCTGCGGACCGGGTGGTTCGGGCGAGGGACTCCGATCCTCCCCGCTGTCGTAGCGTCCCCCACGCCGGGGGTGGTAGCCTCGGCGCACCCTTTCGTCGAGGTGTGCCCGACGGTCACGATGAGGGTGCTCGTCGCCGAGGTGGCCCGGGGCCGCAGGCGCGGTGTTGCGCGTGCGCCCGGTGTAGACCGAGGCTTCCCGCGTGAGTCGGGAAGTCGCGGCACGAGGTTCCGAGGGGTACCCCTGCCTTCGGGAGGCAGAGCTCTCGGCCCGCCGGGCCGCAGCGCCTTCCAGGAGATGCTTGAGTTCTCCCTGGATTCGCCGACCCTCGGTGGTTGATGACTCCGGCATTGCGCGGAGGAGCATTGCTGCGGCGGCCAGGTCCTGACCGGTTCCGCCGGATGCGGGTGGCGGTCTGTCCCTGGCATCGTTGGCGATGCGGTGCTGGAGACCTTGGGGCAGGTGACGTATTCCTCCGGCTAGAGGCTGGCTCGCCCATACCTGCCCGATGTTCTGGCGGATTGCCTCGAGCGCTCCTGCTCCCTCATCGAGCCCGGCCTGCGCCCCGCGGACTTGCTCGAGTTGTGGGTCGTGACCCCCCGCCGGAACGGGGACCACAGCTAGCTCCCGTGGGATGTCGGCACGAGGCGCTGGCCTAGGGGGATCACCATCCTCCGGCATGCCGAGACAGCTGCCTCCGGAGGGATCCCCTAGCTCGATGTGGAAACATTCGCGGCTCGGGCCACAGTCCTTGTCGTCAAGGCTGCGGCTGCCGTCGGAACAGTCGGAGAGGCAGTAGTCACATGCGGTCATGAAGTCCCGCATGGCACTGGGGTTGCCAAATCCGGAGAAGTCCCAGCAGATGCTGGGGTCGTCATCTTCCTCGGACCCAGAGGGTCCGTAGGTCGAGACACCCGTCAATCGGTCCCAAGGCGACCGCACACGAAACCCCAGAGAGGTTGCACTCGCCTCAACGTGAGTATCCGCCAAAGCGAGATCGCTAGGCAGGTTGAGGCCGAGTCGAAATGACGAAAGATGGGTAGCAGTCGGTACCTTTTTGTCGACGAGGAGCGATGAAATCACGTCGGGGGCTGATCGCGCCGTCGTCTTGGGTACGAGGGCGACGTCCCGCAGGCCCTTCGTGAGCGCGCTGGCGTCGTCCACCTGCTCGGAGTCGACGTGCTGCGGGGGGCTGCTGCTCGCCTTTGCCTCGAACGCGAGGGCGACGCTTGGCGTGTCCTCCGTTGGGGCGCCGGGGATGTCGATTTGCTCGACAGCCGTCGGAGCGCAGCCTCCCGCTCGGCCCTGGTTGCCCCGCCTCCTCCTCCTCCGACGGCGAGGGAGAGGATGGGGCGAGCTCGAAAGCTGTCCTTCCCCCACGCGGGAAAGACGTCGTCGATTCCGCCGCCGGCGGGCGGGCTGTCCGCCACCATTGTCGCTGTCGCGCGGCGGTGGAAGGAGTATCATGTCGTAGTTGCCGTCGAAGGACATGAACTCGAGACTCCCGAAACGGAGCACCGTCCCGGGTTGAAGAGGTCGTTGGAGACTGCCCATCTGGAGCTTGACGGGAAACTGCTCGTCAACACGCAGCGTGCCCCTACCTGGCGCGCCAACTATCGGCGTTCCGAGACCGGGGGGTCCCCGAGCCGACGAGTGAGTGTGCCGCGTGCCCCAGCCTAGATGGGTCGAGCGCGTGGGCGAGCGCGAAGGGGGGAATAGAGAGAGAGAGAGAGAGAGAGGTCGGTGGCCGGAGCCGGGTCGTGAGGGAGTCGGAGAATTCCCGCGGCCTTCGTGTTCGTCCCGCGCCCAGGTCGGGTGCGCTTGCAGTAGGGGGTTACAAGCGTCCGCGTGAGGTGAGGGGAGCGAGCGGCCCCAAGAGAGCGCCTGCCCCTGCCCTTCGTCCCCGCGAGGCCAACCTTCTCTAAGAAGGCCCTGGTCCTTCCTTTTATAAGTGTAAGGAGAGGATCCAGGTGTACAAAATGGGGGTGTAGCAAGGCGCTACGTGTCTAGCGAGGGAGAGCTAGTGCCCTGAGTACATGCCAAGGTGGCAGCCGGAGAGATCTTGGCACCCTGTTGGTGTGGCGTCGTGGCTGTCGGAGAAGCAGTGGAGCCTGATGGAGGGACAGCTGTTGGAACAGCGGTGCTCTTGCTGATGTCTCCCTGCTTTTGTAAGGGAGTCAAGAGTCGCCGTCGTCATGGTCTAGTGAGGCGCCATCATTGCCTATCTGGCGGAGCTGGCCAGATGGGACGCCGGTCTTGTTCTCTGCGACCCGAGTCGGCTCAGGGCAGGGTGATGATGACGCTTCCTGTTGACGTGGCGGTCTTGTGTCCTAGGTCGGGCGACGTGGAGGCTCCTCCGTAGTCGAGGTCGAGTCCGTCCTGCATGACAAAGGCCGAGCCCGAACTCCTGGGTCGGGCGAGGCGGAGGTCGTTCGGCAGAGGCCGAGGCGGAGTCCGAGCCCTGGGTCGGGCGAGGCGGAGTTCGTCGTCTTCCGGGGCCTTAGCCCGAGTCCGAGCCCTGGATCGGGCGGAGCGGAGTTCGCCGTCTTCTGGGGCCTTAGCCCGAGTCCGAGCCCTGGGTCGGGCGGAGCGGAGTTCGCCGTCTTCCGGGGCCTTAGCCCGAGTCCGAGCCCTGGGTCGGGCGGAGCGGAGTTCGCCGTCTTCCGGGGCCTTAGCCCGAGTCCGAGCCCTGGGTCGGGCAGAGCCTCCTATGGCACCTCTGGCGAAGTCTGGTCGCCCGTCGGACTTACCTTTTGCGTTAAACGCCCCGGTGACTCGGTCGGTTGGTGCGGTGATTTAGTCAGGGTTACTTCTTATCGAAGGCGGGGCCTCGGGCGAGCCGGTGATGCGTCTGCCGTGAAAGAGGAGGCCTCAGGCGAGATGGAGTCATCTTAGGGTCGGCTGCCCTCGCCCGAGGCTAGGCTCGGGCGTGGCGTGATCGAGTCGCTCGTATGGACTGATCCCTGACTTAATCAAACCCATCAGGCCTCTGCAGCTTTATGCTGATGGGGGTTACCAGCTGAGAATTAGGCGTCTTGAGGGTACCCCTAATTATGGTCCCCGACACTAACGTGCAATTCGAAAAAGATAGACCTTGTGCAGCTTGTCAAGCAGGTAAACAAGTGGGAGGAGCACATCACAGCAAGAATGTGATGACCACTTCAAGACCTCTGGAGCTGCTGCATATGGACCTCTTCGGACCCGTCGCCTATCTGAGTATAGGAGGAAGTAAGTATGGTCTAGTTATTGTTGATGACTTTTCCCGCTTCACTTGGGTATTCTTTTTGCAGGATAAGTCTAAAACCCAAGGGACTCTCAAGCGCTTCCTCAGGAGAGCTCAAAATGAGTTTGAGCTCAAGGTGAAGAAGATAAGGAGCGACAACGGGTCCGAATTCAAGAATCTTCAAGTGGAGGAGTTCCTTGAGGAGGAGGGGATCAAGCACGAGTTCTCCGCTCCCTACACACCTCAGCAAAATGGTGTGGTAGAGAGGAAGAACAGGACGCTCATTGATATGGCGAGGACTATGCTTGGAGAGTTCAAGACCCCGAGTGTTTTTGGTCAGAAGCCGTGAACACGGCTTGCCACGCCATCAACAGGGTCTATCTTCACCGCCTCCTCAAGAACACTTCATATGAGCTGCTAACTGGTAACAAACCCAATGTATCGTACTTTCGTGTATTTGGGAGTAAATGCTACATTCTAGTGAAGAAGGGTAGGAATTCCAAATTTGCTCCCAAAGCTGTAGAAGGGTTTTTATTAGGTTATGATTCAAATACAAAGGCGTATAGGGTCTTCAACAAATCATCGGGTTTGGTTGAAGTCTCTAGCGACGTTGTATTTGATGAGACTAATGGCTCTCCAAGAGAGTAAGTTGTTGATCTTGATGATGTAGATGAAGAAGACGTTCCAACGACCGCGATTCGCACAATGGCGATTGGAGATGTACGGCCTCAGGAACAATTGGAGCAAGATCAACCGTCTTCCTCAACTATGGTGCATCCCCCAACCCAAGATGACGAACAGGTACCTCAAGTGGAGGCGCATGATCAAGGGGGAGCACAGGATGTTCAAATTGAAGAGGAAGAAGCACCTCAGGCACCTCCAACCCAAGTTCGAGCGACGATCCAAAGGGATCATCCCGTCGACCAAATTTTGGGTGATATTAGCAAGGGAGTAACTACTCGTTCAAGATTAGTTAACTTTTGTGAGCATTACTCCTTTGTCTCTTCTATTGAGCCTTTCAGGGTAGAAGAGGCCTTGCTGGATCCGGACTGGGTGTTGGCCATGCAGGAGGAACTCAACAACTTCAAGCGCAATGAAGTTTGGACACTGGTGCCTCGTCCCAAGCAAAATGTTGTGGGAAGCAAGTGGGTGTTCCGCAACAAACAGGACGAGCACGGGGTGGTGACAAGGAACAAGGCTCGACTTGTGGCAAAAGGTTATGCCCAAGTCGCAGGTTTGGACTTTGAGGAGACGTTTGCTCCTGTGGCTAGGCTAGAATCAATTCGTATTTTGCTAGCATATGCCGCTCACCATTCTTTCAGGTTGTACCAAATGGATGTGAAGAGCGCTTTCCTCAACGGGCCGATCAAGGAGGAAGTGTACGTGGAGCAACCCCCTGGCTTCGAGGATGAACGGTACCCCGACCACGTGTGTAAGCTCTCTAAGGCGCTCTATGGACTTAAGCAAGCCCCAAGAGCATGGTATGAATGCCTTAGAGACTTTTTAATTGCTAATGCTTTCAAGGTTGGGAAAGTCGATCCAACTCTTTTTACTAAGACTTGTGATGGTGATCTTTTTGTGTGCCAAATTTATGTCGATGACATAATATTTGGTTCTACTAACCAAAAGTCTTGTGAAGCGTTTAGCAGGGTGATGACGCAGAAATTCGAGATGTCGATGATGGGCGAGTTGAACTACTTCCTTGGGTTCCAAGTGAAGCAACTCAAGGACGGCACCTTCATCTCCCAAACGAAGTACACACAAGATTTGCTAAAGCGGTTTGGGATGAAGGACGCCAAGCCCGCAAAGACGCCGATGGGAACCGACGGACACACCGACCTCAACAAAGGTGGTAAGTCCGTTGATCAAAAAGCATACCGGTCCATGATAGGTTCTTTGCTTTATTTATGTGCTAGTAGACCGGATATTATGCTTAGCGTATGCATGTGTGCTAGATTTCAATCCGATCCTAAGGAGTGTCACTTAGTGGCCGTGAAGCGAATTCTTAGATATTTAGTCGCTACGCCTTGCTTCGGGATCTGGTATCCAAAGGGGTCTAACTTTGACTTGATTGGATATTCAGATTCCGACTATGCTGGATGTAAGGTCGATAGGAAGAGTACATCGGGGACGTGCCAATTCTTAGGAAGGTCCCTGGTGTCGTGGAACTCTAAGAAACAAACTTCTGTTGCCCTATCCACCGCTAAGGCCGAGTACGTTGCCGCAGGACAGTGTTGCGCGCAGCTACTTTGGATGAGGCAAACCCTCCGGGACTTTGGCTACAATCTGAGCAAAGTCCCACTCCTATGTGATAATGAGAGTGCTATCCGAATAGCGGAAAATCCTGTTGAGCACAGCCGCACAAAGCACATTGACATCCGGCATCACTTTTTGAGAGACCACCAGCAAAAGGGAGATATCGAAGTGTTTCATGTTAGCATCGAGAACCAGCTAGCCGATATCTTCACTAAGCCTTTAGATAAAAAGACCTTTTGCAGGCTGCGTAGTGAGCTAAATGTCCTAGATTCGCGGAACTTGGATTGAATTGTAGCATACATGTGTTTATGCCTTTGATCATGTTCATTCTGCATTTTGTTGCTTATTGTGGTGCTAGATTACTGCAGCTTCAATTTCGACCGGCTTCGTTTCAGCTTCGGTTTGCACTTTTGAAGCCTCGGTAACTTTCCTTGAAGGAGTAGATGAAAGGGAAATGTGCCCTTGGGCCATTTCTAAGTATTTTGGTGATTTAGTGTCCAACACAAGTGCCTAAGTGTAAAAAGGTGGTCAAAGTACAAATCAAGGATAAAGGTATGTTTCTCAGACTTAGTACATTGTTTTATGGACTAATGTATTGTGTCTAAGTGCTGGAAACAGGAAAAATCCAATTGAAAATGCCTTGGCTCGAGTAGCCAAGACTTTGCTCAGTCTGGAGCACCGGACTGTCCGGTGGTGCACCGGACAGTGTCCGGTGCACCAGGCTGACTCTGGCGAACAGGCTGCTCTCGGGACTTCGACGGCGGTGTACGGCTATAATTCACCGGACTGTCCGGTGGGTCGTTCACAGGCGAATTCGTCGCTCTCGGGAATTCATCGGCGACGTACGGCTATAATTCACCGGACTGTCCGGTGAGCCAACGGTCGGCCGGGCCAACGGTCGGCCGCGCGATCTGCGCGGGACACGTGGCCGAGCCAACGGCTAGTAGGAGGCACCGGACTGTCTGGTGTGCACCGGACATGTCAGGTGCGCCAACGGCTCTCTGGCTGCCAACGGTCGACTGCTCCATTTTTGGAAGGAAATCGGGCACCGGACAGTGTCCGGTGTGCACCGGACTGTCCGGTGCGCCAGTCGACAGAAGGCAAGATCAGCCTTCCTAGATTGCTCTCAACGGCTCCTAGCTGCCTTGGGGCTATAAAAGGGGCCCCTAGGCGCATGGAGGAGCACACCAAGCATTCCTACAACATTCCTAAGCACCAAGACATCGATTACGCGCCTTTGATTCTTTGCGATAGCAATTAGAGCTCTAGTTGAGTGGTGAACTCATTGAGTTGTGTTGTGAGCTCTCGTTGCAACTTGTGTGCGTGGTGTTGCTGTGATTTCTTGTCTTGAGTGCGTTGCTAATCCCTCCCTTGCTCTGTGCTTCTTTGTGAATTTCAAGTGTAAGGGCGAGAGGCTCCAAGTTGTAGAGACTCCTCGCAAACGGGATTGAGTAAAGCAAGCAAAACACCGTGGTATTCAAGTGGGTCTTTGGACCGCTTGAGAGGGGTTGATTGCAACCCTCGTCCGTTGGGACGCCACAACGTGGAGTAGGCAAGCGTTGGTCTTGGCCGAACCATGGGATAACCACCGTGCCATCTCTGTGATTGATTTCTTGTGGTTATTGTGTTTTGTTGAGACTTCTCTCTAGCCACTTGGCATTTACTGTGCTAACGCTTAACCAAGTTTTTGTGGCTTACGTTTTCGAGATTTACAAGATCACCTATTCACCCCCCCTCTAGGTGCTCTCAGTAGAGCTCAAAGTCTTTACTGTTTCTAACACATCTAGTACATTTGCCATCCTTCTCCTCTTGGGAGTTGCGGCAGAACCTTTTTGTGCCCTTGGCACTATTACTTCTAATGAAGGGCTTAAAATTTCTACCGCTTTTGTTTCTTCAATATTTGGTTTTTCAGCTTTATCTTTATCAGTCTTTAACTCAGCCAGCTCGGCTGAAGGTACCTTCGGCATTATAACCGGCTCTTCAGTCTTCTGTGTGGGAGGAATAGGTTCTCTTGGTTCAGCAGCTGAAGAAGCCTCCCCGCCAAACTCAGGCACCATAGCTGGTTCAATATAGCGTGGCCGGTGGGTAAGTACCTTCATCTTTTTGCTTGTAGCCTTTGGCACAGGTTTGGCCGAGGCGACCGCAGCAGTAGCTTTCCTCTTTTTCCCTTGCCCCCGCAGCGGATAGCGGTAGTCGGGATAGATGAAGCCAATAGCGTCAAAAACTCTGTTCAATCTCTTCTTTCCCCGACTTCCGAAGGCTGTGGACAATGTATTATCTTCTGCCTTGGAATATGATCCAAGCAGTTCATCACTTGTTACTTCGATGCATTTTAACCAGTCATCGTTTGGCTCGTCGAATTTATCCCCATACTTGAAAGTATACTTCAGCCGGACCAGCTCACCTTCGCTTGATTCGGCGACAGTTTCCTTCGGCATTTCCCAGTTCTCTGCAAGCGGCCATACTCTAAAGGCTATATGCTCTTGGATTAAGTCTCTTGTACCAATGAAAAAACAAACAGTACCAAACGCCTTCTGGCACGCTTCGGCGGCTTCATCAATTTCAACCTTCGGCCTTCGGAGGCCGAAGCGAGACCATATGGGGCGCATGATAACACCCTTAATATCCTCCCTTGCCGACAAGTCGTTCTTCACATAAAACCATTCTTCCATCCAATTTTCGGGCCATCTCTTTTGAAATGTCGGCACAGGGTGACTGACATTGGGACGGGCGATAAACCCATAACAGCCGAAGTTGTTATGATACTGTTCTTTCCCTGTGGCCTTTGTCTCATACAAAAGTTCGTGCATGCTACAGAAGCACTTCGCACTTGGTTCTATCCCTTGGCTTCTTGCTGCCCAGGCGAAGATTCCCATCCTCAATATAGCTTCGGGGGTCAGCTGGTGAAGGAAAACTTGGTAGGTCTTCAATACTTCAACTACAAATTTACTCAGCGGAAACCGAAGCCCAGCTTTGAAGAAGCTTCGAAAAATCACAACTTCATTTTCCTCAGGGGCCGGGACGTTGTTGTCTCCGCCAGCCCTCACAATAGACATATCTCGAAAGTATCTTCCCCTCATGTTTTCGAGGTGACTTTGCTTAATGGAAGATTTTCCGAAAATGGTATGGCTTGGTCTTCAGGGTCGGTCCTCAGAATCTTCGCCACCACTTTCTACATCATAACTGTCACTGTCACCAGTATCCTCAGACAGGCCCTCCAATATCTCCTTAGTAATCTTTTCTGTATTTGTTTTTGCCATTGACTCGATAAATCCAGCAATGTATGGATTCACAACCTTCTTCTCCTCAAAAAGCTTCTCCTCTTCAGCAAGCTTCATCTCAGCGGCAACCTTCTTGTCCTAAGACATTCCTTCTTTCAGAGATGATGAAACGGTGTCTTTCAAACCGAAGCTTAAAAAGCTTTGAAAAACTAGCAAGTGTTAGTGAGCAACAGCTATGGAATTGAGAAAATAAAGCAAATGGCACAGGCAGTGTACCAAATGAGGTTGATGCTAGCTCTTATTTATACGCTCGACGCACTTTAAACCAAGGGGCCCCGCCTGTCATTGACTGTTGCTATTCTAGCAAAGGGAAGGTGTTTTTTTCGGACCTTCGGCTTAAGGCCTTCGTCCATATTGCGGTCTGAATTCGTTACCTTAAATAAATTAATACTGCAAGGGGCTACTGTTGGGGGTCTTCGTCCTCCGAAGGTCCTCAAAAACATAATTTAACAATGTCTTCCAAGTATGGTTTATAGACAGGTACCTTCGGATTCAGGATTAAAAGCATATACGATAAGAAGGGCATGATCGTGATGAAGATTGCAGTTGCTCCGAAGCTATGCGAAAAGGAGCTTCGGCTCAATCGCGGAGAAAGGAACCGACTTAAAGGGGAAAAGGCTACCCAGTCCTCATAGATTTTTCTATAAGTCAATAGTAAATGCAAAGGGCATAACTGTAATTTCTCATAGGCTGTGTCCTGTGCCTATAAATAGATGAACAGTACCCCCATACTGTTCACGCTGACTTATAATCGCTCGTGCATCACGTTTGGATTTTTACCTTCTGTCAAGCCGAAGGTACATATGTAATTTAATATTATTCCTGTTTATCTATGATTAATAAAAGGAAGATGTATTAATGATATCATATAATTATTTATGTTGTCTTACATATTTCATATTCTTCTTCTTTCATCAATATACATTACGATGATGAAGGTATGTCATTCATGACCTTCGTCTGAAGACCATTATATCTTAAAGGAAATAATGGTTCGAAGGACGAATGACATTAACATTTAACATTTTGTGTTGTCTTGTTCTTAATTCATAGCACTTGAGAACAAGTCCCAACAATTAGTCTACAACTACCTCAACGCGCATCAACTTTTTTATAGACTTTTATTTAAAATGAAACACACCATTTTATTAAATATAAATTCATAAGCAAATAAAATTTACATAACTCATAAAAATAATTAAAATTTTAAATCTTAAAAATAAAATACTTAATTAATAAATAAAATTATACAACTTAAGCATAGAAATAAAAATTATAAAATTCATAAATAAAATCTGTTTTATATCATGTATTTTATGCATTTTTTATTCTTTGAAGTATTTAGACTTTAAATGGTTAAAAAACACCAAGCTAACGTATGGGTGGACCAATTAAAACATGCTGTATCCCTAAAGACGGTCAATATCAATCGATTCAGGTCAATAATAAGGCTAATCACTGTGAGGATTTCATATCCCTATTTCTAAAAATGCCACGTCAATTTTATGGATGAATGAAACACTCTCTCAATAGAGTTTCATCTCACTATTTCATATGTCAACATACTTCTTAAATGCTGCATATAAATAACCAATAGAATTTACTCGATTATATGAAGATGAAACAAAACACTCTCAGTGGAGGTTTCACACAGTTTTCAAGACCTTGGAAACGAGTTAACATGATTTCATCCCATGAAACTCCATAAAACTCTTCCTTCTTAAATGATGTGATATGTCATCTAAATAACTGATGTGGCAGGCTAACTAATACATAAAGCACTTTATAAAACCTTCATTGTAATTAGCCTAACCATACCATATATCACGCAGATCGATACTGATCATGCCATTCAGCGTGCAGATAAATACCAACCAATCTATCTATATATCGACCGCCCGCGCTGCTACAATCACCTGTCGGTGCATTGGACCCAGCCTTTAGTGAAGGTGGGCCTTCATAGAGGAGCCCACATGTCATCCAGCAGCCCAACACAAAGCACGCCGCCGGAGTTGGGTCAGGCGCACGCGCTAACCACGCACGCTCGGCGATCGAAAGTACGCGGGCGCCCACCCACTGATATCCCTACACCGCTCACGCCTGCCGCGCTCAATGACATGTGGGTGTCGGTGCAGCGGGGGCCCAGCCTGTCGTTGCGGCTGGGCCTGGGCGTATGGCCAAAATGAACGGAACCCTTTGTTTTCCGGCGACAGACCCCACGGCACCGCACCTGCTCGGCACGGCCCGCTATATAACCGCTTGAAGTTCTTCCGCCGCCACGTGCTCGCTGCCGTCGCCGCGCCGCATTCGCATCACCGCATCGCGCCGCCGAGGCTGCTTACTAGACGGACGAGGAGTGGACTGGAGTAACTTGCAGCAACCCTATCCCGGCAGGCCCCATCGCGAAACCCTAGACTTCGCCGCCGGCGGTCGCCGGAGATGGCCTCCTCGCCGCCGCGCGCCCCGCAGCTATTCCCTTTCGACCTCAACGTCGCGCAGGAGGAGGTAGATGAGGAGCCGATTGAGATTCTTGAGGAGGATGTCGATGAGGAGGGAACCCCGTTGGCGCAGCCCGAGGAGGCTGTCGTCGAGGAGGTCGTTGAGAAATTGGTCGAGCACGCGGTGCCTACCATGGAGGATGAACCTGCGGAAGACGTGATCATGGAGGAGCCTTCGGAGGAGGTGATCATGGAGGACGAAGAGCCTACGCCGTCGCCGGCGGAGGAGGTGGTTGGGGAGGGGAAGAGGAGGAAAAAGAGGGTGGACTATGAGGTCTTCGTGTCCGGGCTGCCGCAGGACGCCGCTGAGGAGGACGTGGCGCAGGCGCTGGCGGATGCCGGAGATATCGAGGAGGTGCGCCTCGTGCGGGATCCAGCGGACCAGCGGCTCAACAAGGGATTCGCTTTTGTCCGCTTCGCGGCTGCATGGCAGGCCCGGTGGGCGGCCAACGACCTCCGCGAGGCTACGGTATTACATCGAATCTTACCACCACATTATATACATTCGCATCGATTGCTACGAGGTGGTTGGGGAAACCTGTGAAGGCGTTTGTGTTTATGCTAGTGGTTGGGGGAATGAGGTTAATTCATTCTTACAACTTCGAGACTAGATTGGCTTTCTTGGATTGTTTCTTTCCTGGATTTTAGATTAATGGACGTGAAATCAGGTACAGCTGGCAATTTGGAATCTAGAGGTCGATATGTGGTACAAGACCCTGTTTGTCAAGCCGTGGTACTAGGAGACTACACTGTTAGGAAATATGAAATATGTTGGATTCAATGTAGTACTTTAGTGCTTGTACATCTATAGCACCTTTTGTAGTTCCAAGCTACTTCTATACTAGGTGCTAAGAATCTAATGTATATATATTTTTTTTATTTTATTGCTAAAGTGAAGTTGGCACCAATTGCAACACTTAGCATTGATGGCATTTATCCAGACATCAGGAGCCATGCTGACATCCCTGCTAGTTTTCCTCAAAGAAAAAATAAATGTCCCTGCCAGTTCATTCCATTTCATCTAGCTTGTCTCAAGCACCCTTGGATATTATTTATCTTCGAGTGGAATATATTCTGCTTTGTCATTTAACTTTTTTAGTTTTAAAAGATCATATTATCTGAAAATTTGATTTTTTTGAATGTTCTGGTTATCTGGTTGAACATATATTAATGGTGTATTGGTGTTGGTCAAGGTCTAGTTTAATTGACACCTTTTGACACAATTTCTTTTATTGTTACAGTGTTATTTGAATGAACTAATCAACTGAGTTTGTCCTCCACAGCTAGAATTATCTATTACTTAATGTGTGTAGTACCTAATAATGAACAAAAATAAGGAAAGGAAATGATGTTGGAAATGAATTTGTTTTTAAAGGATCATTGTTTAACTTAGCATTCCAGCAGCATGTAGGCAAAAGGAATGCCCCCACTTGAGGCTAGACCAGAAAAAAACTTCTATGTGGTTATTAAGGCTGTAAGGCGCAGCGCGGTGAGGCGTTTAAGGCGTGCGCCAAGATGATAGCATACAAACATCTTAATATATATGCCTGTAGAAAGCAGAAACAAATCATATAATATAATACCACAATAAATAGGGATTTTTCAATCCGTGCCCTTGGTTCATCATCACCGCTTAGTTTTGTCCCTCTCTAGTAGTAAAAACACCTCATCCATTACTATTAAAGAGGGGTAAAACTGAACAGTGGTGGTTAACTAATGGCACGGTTTTAGAAATCCCTAATGACATATCTGAAGAAAAATAGAAAAATAGCAAATCTGTAGAATCTCATCTCTTAGTAACATAAAATTAGACTCTAGTGACATAATATAACTTATTTAGTAGTGTTGCAAGTGCAAAATAAAAAGTAACATAATTGGTGATCTGAAATCTCTAGTCAACAACTCAACATCATCTAGGCATGGCTATTCAAGCAGTCTTTCATCTCCATTCTAATTGCAGTGGTAGTTCTGATACACATTTTGTGTCTCCCAAAGTCATCCCAGATGTTTCTTCACCCTTTTTATCCCTCCATAAAATGAGGTACAACATAGGGTGCATGTTACCACATTGTTTTGAAGGTTTGGCCAGTAGGCATACTTACATCCTGGTTCATCAAAATTTTCCTTCTGAGCTAGATCAGTCTTCGGATCATATCACTGGTGATGGAAGATGGACTTGCCATAGTTCTGTCAGCTGTAAAAACAAAGATGTACGTAGGCATCCATAGCAGCCACAAATAGAAAGCAACCTGCAAGGCTGCAACCAGCACAGCCACAAATAACCGAGCAGCATAAGCAGCAGAAGTGCAGAGAAAAGGGTACCTGTGTACCGTGAACTTGAAAGACCTGCGGGGGAACCTGCAGGGGACGTGAATCAACGGAGCAGAGGGGATGAGCGAATCGAGGTAAATTGTTGGAACAGAGGGAAGGGTCGTGGATGGAGGGAGCAGAAGGGGAGGGAATGGCTGGAAGGAGACGGTCCACCTGCAACCTTTCCTTAACTCCCACTTGTTTGATGCTGGATGGCTGGGTCATGGCTCTGCAGGACTTGTAGGCTCCACTTTCCTGCAAGGGTGGAACTGCTGTCTGCTTCCCACGGCTCTTTCCCGAGAGCACACAACTGTGCCTTCCATTTCCCGCCCACCTGTGCTTCTGCGCCTTCGGTTTCCTGGCTGCGCGCCCATGCAGCACCTGCCTGGGGCAAGTCTGCCCGCAGAAGACGCCAAACTGCGCCTAGAGGATGCCTTTTGATGTAGGGTGGACACCATATCATGCCAGGTCATGGAAAGGCAGACACCCAGCTTTGAAAAGCTCCAGGACGCCATGGCAACGCATTGATAACCATGATTTTTTTTGCATTTGTAGCTGTTATAGGGTACCGCTTATGAGTATTGTTAACTTGGTAAAGTTGACTCCTTTCACCATATATTAAAGAATGTAGTTACTGTACATGATATGAAGTACTGTTGTGCTAACAGTAATGTTAAGAAAGTTAAAGGGGCTAACTCTGCTATCCTAGTTTCATTTCTTGTTCTACTTCAAGGATCTAGTTCACATAGAAGTATTCTAATTTAGCGTCTTTTTAGTATAAAAGGTACCAGTATGATTACTCAACTTTTGTAGCCATAAACATCCTAGGACTATTTGATGCATGCCTTGTGAATATTTGTGCCACTGTTCAAGTCCATGTTGTGGTATTTTTATGCTAGCCCCATTATGTTTAAATAGATGATGCATGGAAAATTGGAAATGGCAGTGAGAGTGCGCATTCCATATTGGTTATGTTTAATTATCCCTCTGAAAGTTTGTTGAATATGATGTATCCATTTCTCTCTCTAAGTGCTTAACTCAAGCAGCTTCAAATTATTATTACAAGGGTGTTTGGGATGGCTCCAAGTTCTAGCTCCAATGTGGAGAAATATTTTTAATCTAAATAATAAACGAAATGACTTATCTAAATGTCTTCTAAAGGCTTACAGCTCCAGCTCCACGATTTTCTGGAGCACCTATTGACGTGCTCCACCAAATTTTTTGGAGTTGGAGCTATCCCAAACATGGTACATATAAGCAAGGTTATTAAATCGACGACTACTGACCAGGATGATTAGTCGACAACCAGGACGACTAGTTGACCCTGGTCGGTCTAGTCGTCTATATATTTGCCCTACAGATGGCAATGGGTGAAGACCCGCCAGGTTTTGTTACCCCAGGCCCGGCCCCACTAGACTAAAAACTCCCCGCTTCAATACCTGTACCCGTGGGCGGGTACAATTCCACACTCATACCCAGATCCGCCAGGTATTCCATACTCGATGGGTACCCATACCCGTCTAGAGTGGAGTTGTGTCTGTCTGCCCAACTTAGTTTATGGTGAATGCTGAGCACCGATAAGCAACATCCGGCCTTCCGTCTTCCATCTTCTAGGTCTGGGCGTGTCGTGTGCCTGCATGTGGCTTGGTCGCTTCGAATGCACATTAACGAAGAGTCGCATCTCAGAAGCTTGGAGCCTTGGACGCGCTTTACTGTTTTGGCTGGTTATCTGCATACAGTTACCATGTGTCTCAAGGCCTATGTAGCATATAGTTATACTCATGAGCCAGAAGCCCAAGACAAATCATTGAGCTAGGCTAAAATTTTAGAGAATTGTTGGCTATATTTCGAGTATAAAATACCTATGGGTACACGGGTATGAGTTTAATGAGTATGTACCCATACTTGTTCTACCCGTTGGGTCCTCTTTTTCTCCCGTTAACAGACCCGCGGGTATAAAATTGCGACCAAACCCGTACCCTAATGGAGTGCCAGGTAACGGGTCCCCTTTGCCATCTTTAATTTGTGATGTATATAGCAGGACATATATGTAGGGTATATATCCCATATACTATATTATTCTTATATAGTAGAAACCGAGATTTAATACTATTTTTCTCGTTAGTAAAGTGTCCAGAACTCCATATTCTTGTGCTGCAATAGCTTTTTCATAAGGGATACAACATCTGGAGAAGCTGAGTATGCTGCTGAACCACCACCAGCTGATACAACGGATGAGCTCATCTTTGTACCCCCTTGGACCTGCAGATGAGGAAGAGAATCGGCGAGCTTCCTTGTGTCTTGCGCACCTGAGACCTTCCTTTAACCCCTGTTGCTCTACAGCAGGAGGGAGGAGGAAGCAGCAGACAAGATGCTCTAACAGGCAGCTGGGAACCAGAAGGGCAGGAGGGGAAGAGATGCAGCTGTTGCACACGCACAGCAACTTTGTAGCCGACGGCTGAATGTTTCACGGGTGAGGAGGTGAGGGAAAGAGTGGGGGAGAGACCATAACGGGCTTGGCCCAAACAAAGGTTGCACAGTAAGCTGAAGCAGCCCATCTGCTTATTTGATGTCTAGTCGGTCAGGGTACCTAGTTGAATGATTAATCGCAACTAGTCGACAATTAATCGACCGACAAGGTTTCTGATTGCTCTGATCCAGTCAGTGTGCCTAATTGAATGCTGGGTACCTATCAGGGCAATTAGTCGCGATTAATCAAACAACCTGATAACATTGATATAAGCAATTTGGTGAATATTCTCAACTGCAGTTTTCTTCACTGGCACAAGCCTGCAAGGCTTGCATTTTTCCTATTATATCCATTGTGATTTTCCTACTATATGTTCATTTTCCTGCAAGACTAGTTTAGGTAATATTTCCTTTTCATTGTGATTTTGCTATTGTAATGCATGCTTGTATCCATATATAATGAATGTGCCTATATTGGTTTCTTTACTACATCACTAGGTAGCATTTATTTACTGGCACTTAAATTTCCAGATTAAGGGAAAAGCTTGTGGAATATGCAAGAACAGTGAAACTGAAATCCTTCATCTCCGAAATATATGCTTTGATTGGTCAAAGGATGATGTAAGTGTTATTGCTTATTTGGTATAATATATGTTATAAGTATGATTTCATTTTGTATAACAGGTGATAACTTTTTTGTTCAGTTAGCTGAAAAACTGAAACCCTTCAAGTTGGAAAACTTGGATAGAATTAATCTAATTGAGCACCCAGACAGAAAGGGTAAAAACAGAGGCTATGCGTTTCTTGACTTCAGGACTCATGTAGATGCTGTGGAGGCTTTTGTGAAACTACAAAAAATAGATCTGTATCTTGGAACTGACTCTAGAGCAAACATATCATTTTCAAACACTCTTTCACAAGATGATGAGATCATGGAAAAGGTAAAGTAACATAACATCTGTACCTTGCAAGAACTTGTCCCAGCACATGCTCACAGTATATATTCCATCATTCTTTTATTATCTTTTACAATGTCTTCAATTTTGTCATGCAATGCAGGTGAAATCTGTTTTCTTGGATGGCGTACCACCTCACTGGGATGAAGACAAAGTGAGAGAAATTTTCGGGAAATTTGGTGAAATTGATAGCATACAACTTGCTAGAAATATGTTCACCGCAGCACGGAAAGATTTTGGTTTCATTGGCTTTACAACAAGACAGTCAGCTTTAGACTGCATTAAGATGGTCAATAAAGATGGTGTTGGTGAAGGTAGTGGAAAGGTAACCACTTTAGCGCCATTTATTTTCTGTGTTGCCATTTCTCACCGTTTGATCCAGATATGTTTAATTACTATGTCTGAACTGAATTTATAGGTTCCCATAAAAGCTAGTTTACAAAGGCCAAGGCATGCTTTCAAGAAGTATTCCCGGCAAGGCTCAAGTTCCTTGCTAGGCGTCAGAAGAGGATTTGTAGATAAAAGTTCTAGTGCTAGAGGACACCACTCTGACAGATATAGGCATTTTAGTCCTGTAAGGCGTTCGTATTCAGATAAACATTCTCGCCGTCACGGCTCTATTGATGTTGAAGAGAGGCATACTTCTGTGCGAGGATACAGAACTTACTATAGAAGAGACTCTCCAGTGCATGGTCGGTTTCTGAAGTATACAGCCAAATTAACTTGTTTCCATCTTCCTTTCTATCTCTGCATGAATGAACTGTATTTTGTATGTCTGATGTAGCCCCAAGCTATAAATATGGAAGGACACATCTGGAGACCAGAATCAGCGAAGAATATGCTGAGGGACGATACACTAGTAAATATCCAAAACACAGACACGTGATGCATGGAACCATGGAGCGAGATGCGTACTGCAGGATCAAGTATGGACATTCATACAAGGAGAGGGCACATAGAACTTGCCCAGATTGTAAGTTGTGTGGTCAAAATTACAATTACCCCAATGGTGAGGATTTTTCGGCAATCAGCGGTTGTCAGGAGGCATACTACCAGACAGTAAGTGCAAAAGTTCGGTTGCTAGTATTTTGTTGCGATTGGCTTGATGTTTATTGTTTCTGCTTCTGTTTCTTATTAGGACCGTGATCTGATTCCTTCAACTTCTCAAGTAGCATCTCATTGCGAGGGTTCTTGCTGCAAGGTGGGTATAAATAAGCATTAGATACTATAATTTCTGCTTTGTTTTGGCTTATGTTAACTACTGACGCTTACATTTCTTAGGGCCAGCAGTTGAAACCGAAAAGTTCTTCTGTGATGCGTGATTATGACTATATCGTAAGTTGGATATGGGCTCATCATTTTCTTTGACATTAAGTTTTGTTGAAAGATGCCATCTCAGCTTCTTACAATTGAAACTTGCATTCTTCAGAATCAAGAGTTAACACCTAGTTCAGGTGACCATGCCAGAACAAGATCTAATCTTCCAGCGCCGCCTCATCATTGGCATGTTAAACATTCTAATGAGCATCGGAGGTATGTATCATGAAAGAAAGTGCGCATCTTTTCCTGCGGCTCGCTCCTATTCCTTCTAATCTCCAAGCTATAACAGGATTTCATGTCTGCTGCCAGGCATGTGACTGATGCACATTCTGCTTTTGAGGTCAGGGAAAGCCGAAGCCGGTATCTATCTTCCAAAGATGCTCCAAGTACTCACACCAGGAAGCACCATAGGCCAGCAAGATAAGCTGTAACTGTCACAAGATAGAGAAAATCTAGTAGCAGCTCGCTTCTGATACTGATGGATAGCATTTGTTACCGGGGCCCTGCTTACGTGGCTGACACCCTGTTGCGGGGAGGAATTTGTTCCAAGGACAGCAGTATACCGTCCCAATTTATAACCAAATACTTTGCCTTTTCTCGGTTCTTTGTATTCGCGTTCGATCTCTCGAAATGTGGTGCTGACAAATAGGGATGAAAACAGAAACGGTAATTTTTGAATATCGATAATCGTTTTCGAAGTTTTATCGAAATTTAGGTCTAAACGGAAATAGAAACGGTTACTGAAAATACGGAAATGGAATCAATACGGAAATGGAATCGGCAGAAGAACTTGGAAACGGAAATGGTTTGGATTTCTTCTGACCGTTTTTGGAAATTACCGTTTTTATTCAGTATTTTTAGAAAATATTAAATTTGAACCGATCTTTATAAATTTATAATAAATTTATCTTATCTTAGAAATATATAAACTAATTTTATTATTTTTTTAAAATCAATATCAATTTATTGGTATATAGTTTAGCATCGTTTGAAACTTTTATAAATTTTATTTATGTTTTCTTACCTATTATTACTCTTGATATATATACTAGGTGTGTGCCCGTGCGTTGCAACGGAAATATATAATTCCACGATAACTTATGTACAAATGTGTGTTATAAAGTTACGAGAAAATGTTTTGTAATCCATTTATGATCCTAATCATACACAAATTTTGTTATTTTAATCTAGTTATTTCACCACTATATAGGTATGTGCTCATGCGTTGCAACGACATACAGAATATTTGGCAAAATGATAGTGCACAATGATTACATAGTATCGTAATGTGATGCTTGTAGAAGGTAATTCAAAACCTTGGATAACTTAAGGCCAATGAATCGGTCAAAGAAATAACAAGGAAGCTATAAAATTTGGAAAGTCAAAGTGCAAACATCATGCCTCGTGAAAGAATGTTTCATGTAACGATGAAAGCTACTTCATATTCTGGAAATGTATGATG
Source organism: Zea luxurians (assembly GCA_029449295.1). Lineage (NCBI taxonomy): Eukaryota > Viridiplantae > Streptophyta > Magnoliopsida > Poales > Poaceae > Zea > Zea luxurians. The sequence continues at coordinate 18,914,813 of JAOPSE010000034.1, read as the reverse complement.
TCTCAATGGACTTGGAATATAAGAGATTTGCACATCGTCAAAATCCTAAAAACATGTCCCGGCTTTGTCATCACACCAGCAATAGAAACATACCTCCCTTGCTATTTTCCTCCATAACCATGTCTGCTATTATTCGCACCTTTGTCATGTCTTGCTTTGTTGGCAGCATTGTTCGCATAGTGGCACCATTGCACCAGCATCATGTAACTAACCGTAGCATCAAGCTCTTGAATCGCTCACCTCTTTCTCCTCCGATAACCCGACAATGAACTTAGTGTACCTTATAATAGCTTTTGGTACCTTCTCCACCATCTCGACATCTTCATTATTGTCTGGTTCAAGTGAATAATTCAGACTCGTTAGTTAGAAAGTTTATCTATTAAAGTATGAACGCAAAGGGGCCGTAGAGATTACTATAAAGCACAAAGGGGTAAAACATATTGTGTTTTCTTTTTTTTCTGAATGCTCTTATATCTTGGTCATGTAGGTACAACAAACACAATATAAGGAGGACACGATAAGCATTTTGAAAAGAAAAAAAAAGTCAAAACAAATTTATGTGTCACCTTCAAAAAGTAGGGGTTTAGGGTCATAAACTGAGAGAATGAAGTCCAAACAAGTATTAGAAAATGGCATTAAATAGAAAGTGAAAATATGGATTGCATTAAATAAATGAAGAAACCACGAAGGCACATAGTGGTACAGTGGCACTTCTCCCGAATGAACAGCTAGGCAAAGGTAAAGCGATTTGATTTTGCCATCCATTTTATATTCCTAAAAAAACGTAGCTTACGTTTGACAAGATAGTGGACTCCATCCATTGTAAAAAGAGGGTACATCTCTCATTTTATACGATGATTATAATAATCCTATTTTGAGATGAGATGTGCTAACAGTATTTAAATCGGTGACTGGTTGATAAAGGGGGAGGGATGGGAAGCATTCGATCATGCAAATCGCCGGTCATCGACTATGCATTACAGCTCAGAACTGGCTGGCGAAATACTCAGATTACCTGGTTTTACCGGATAATCTGAAAAAACGAAGGATGGATGGACAATATCCTCTCGCCGCCTCCTGGGCAAAAACCGTGTGTGTGTTGGGGGGACAGAAAACGAAAACAGCTGCGAACTCATCAGGGGAACCTAGGAATTCGCTCGCCGGATCGACCAAGGCCACGACAGGGCGAGGCCCCCACGTTCATCACAGGTAATACAGCCATGGCCGGCTGGCCACATCCCCGTGCTGCCACTCCTGCCCATCAAGCAGACGAAGCCGACGCCTCCGGACTCCACAGTAGCATCCCGAAAATGTGAACCGGCAGGTCGCTGGGTGCCATAGCCACCTTCGTCCTGGCGAACGGGCCCCACATGACACGCCCGCCCCACCCAATCATGTGCCTGCTGCCTCCAGCAGTCCAGTCCAGCTTAACGCGAGCGGCGCGGGCGGCTGCTAAACGCGTTCGCTTCCTCCTCCCGCGCCCGCACCGCTGCAAACCGGAGCTCGCAAGCAACGCCACCCAGCCGGCCAGCCCCCACAGCTCCTATATATATTCTCCCTCCTCCTGTCCGACTCATCTCGAACTCGAAGCAAAGCAATCACCCGAGCAAAGAAGTATGGAGCGACGATCCAGCGGCATTTCACATTCGACGCCGCCATCTGATCCGACACGCAGCGCAATGGCGGCGGGACTGAAGAGGCCGTCGTTCAGGACGCAGGCGTGGCGGCTACTGCGGCAGGCGGTGCTGTGGGCGCGGAAGGGCGGTGCGGCGCACAGCCTCCGCCTGCTCCGCACGCTCCGCCGCCAGGACCACGACCACGGCACGGCCTCGTCGGCCTGGGCGGCACACGCGGCGACCGGTTCCGCTACGGCGAGCACGAGTACTCCATCCGCGCGCGTGCTGCGCCGGTGTTCCAGTTCCGCACCCCGTCCGCGCGCGTGATGCGCCTCATCCCCTGCATCGCGCCGGCCGTGCCTGACACGTCGGGCCTCTACGGCGACGACCGCTACTTCTTCAGCACCGCCGCCGCGCGCGTGTGTGTGGGGGGGACCGAAAACAACAACAGCTGCGAACTCATCAGGGGAGCCCAGGAATTCGCTCGCCGGATCGACTAAGGCCACGATAGGGCGAGACCCCCACGTTCATCACAGGTAATACAGCCATGGCCGGCTGGCCACATCCCCGTGCTGCCACTCCTGCCCATCAAGCAGACGAAGCCAACGCCTCCTATCTTCAGCTCAACCGCGCACGCCGCAAAAACGAATCCGGAATCCCTGCCGGAGCACAAATAGAGAAAGATGGCGGCGATCCCGTCCCCGCCTGCAGCGACCTCCCGGCTGCCGTATCCGCCTTCGCCGACGCGTTCGTGGACTTTGCCGTGTCCGGCATCTTCTTCCCGACCTTCCCGTCCTCCTCCTCGCTCCCTCCTCGCCCGAAGACTCTGACCAGCTTCCTCCCTTCTCCATCCCGGCTCGTCGCCATCGGAGACCTCCACGGGGACCTGCCCAAGTCCCTCTCCGCGCTCCGCCTCGTCGGCCTCGTGCCCCCGTCTTGCACCCCCGACTCCCCCTCCGCCTCCTCCTCATGGACCGCGGGCCCACCCTCGCCGTCCAGCTCGGCGACATCCTCGACCGCGGCGGCGACGAGCTCCGCCTCCTATACCTACTCTGCCTTTCCCTCTCTGCCGAGACACGCGGAGGCGCGTTCCTCCCCATCCTCGGCAACCACGAGGTCAAGAACGTCTCTGGCGACTTCCGCTTCGCCACGCCGCAGGGTTTCCACGACAGGGCGGTGAATCGCGGGGGGGAGGGGAGGGGGGGGCTGGATCCATCGCGGCGGTTGTGGCGTGCGCGGGATTCGCGGCGGGGGCTGCTGAGGCGGGGGCAGTCTACATTCTCCTCTTAATAGTTAGTAGAGATACATAATTTGCACGAGAACTTAAAAAGAACCAAGATGACACTAAGGGTCTGTTTGGTTGGGTTGTGGCTGTGAAAAAAGCTGCTGTGGGCTGTGAGCTGTGAGAAAAGCTGCTGTGGGTTGTGAGCTGTTAAAAAGCTAAAAAGTGTTTGGTGGAAACCACTAAAAGTCGCTAAAAGTTTTTCCATATATATTTTCACAGTTCCATCCAAAAGCCGCTAAAAGCAGGTCCAGAGGTGCTTTCAGTTTTGCACTACAAGAAAGTCGGCTTTTAGAAAAAGCTGCTTCCTAGATCCAGCCCTTTGGTTTGGCTTTTGGCTTTTAGGGGGTAAAAGCCAAAGCCAAAAGCCAAACCAAACACACCCTAATTATATTGACTTACTATGCCAAGTAGTAGGAGTACAAATAGAATGTAAGTGCTATATCATTATACACATTGATTCTACTTTATTTAAATACATAATAATGATTTTATTATTGTATGACTTCTTACTTTATATATTTATTGTGACGTACTACTTTATATATTATTACTAATTTTATATGAATGTATGACTTGCATGAATTTTTGAAGTCAATTAAGGGTACATGTTACAGTTTTTACCGATCGAGTTTTAGACTCCGATCATAACCGGTGTAATTTTCGTACCGAACTTTCGTTTTCGATGTTTTCGAATTACCGATGTCGTTTTCATTTCCGGAGTTATCGTTTTCGTTCTTGTTTCTGAGAAAAAAATATGAAAACGAAAATGATTTTAGTGTTTACCAATTGTTTCCGACCGTTTTCACCCCTACTGACAAACCTACATAGCTGATATGATTGTCTAGATAACATTCGAAGGAAACGTACGGAACGGAGTTCATAAACAAAAAACAGCTTGCTCAAGCAACGAAAATGCTCCTGAACAGCTTGCAACGAGTCGTTTAAAATTGGGAACAAGAACTAAGATGACCATCCTACCCTTAGTTTAATAACCAAGGTTAGTACAAGAAATGGATGACACAATTTGCTAACATAGACAAAGGATGACAAAAGTACCTAACACAAAGCAACCTCTAAAATATATGAGCATATCAAAGACTAATTAAATCAGTTATCTTCTTTCTTCAAATGTCCACTGCTTGCGAAGACTAATTAAATCGGTTATCTTCTTTCTTCAAATGTGCACTGCTTGCGTGGATTTGAAAATCAGAATAAAAATATATTGAAGAAAAGAGACGCCTACAAACACTCTGGTCAAACAAGGTTTTGAAGACTATAAATAGCATTTGCCACTAACAACAAGATCTAGTACCCACTGAAAGAACATCGGCTAGAGAAACCCTGAGAGAACGAAGTGTTGCAGATGTCAAATCTTGTAATAGAACACACCAAAACAAGACGTAAAAAATATTGTATCCAAAGCCAACCACCTGCTTCCCCTAATGCCATCTTTAGCTGTTCATCCATATGGTCAACCAAAACATTGTTTTACACTGTACACTGTTCTAGAGTGGAGTTTGAATATGTGGATGTGGATGGATAATCTGCTGGAGATAGCCTAACAAACAAACTAGCTACCAAGGTCTAAAGACAAGCAACATATATGGCAGACCATACTCCCAGTGACACTAGATCGACCCCCATCAAGGTAGCGAGAGACCAAAGAGACCTTATTCTAACGGGACATCGTCACCACCACCTCGTCGATAATGACAGGAACCAAACCTTAGATGAACAAGGTTCAACAAAACCTAAATCTACAAAGGGGTTGGGATCCCCACTCCTTTGGCCACCAATGGGTCACTAGTTGGAAGAGAAAAGGGGACCAAGGTAGTTGGAAGAGAAAAGGGGACCAAGGGGGATGAGGGAATAAGCCTTAAGGGTTGCAATAGGTTGAGGGCAGAGGTGTAATGCTAAACTCAATTCTAGTTGTCCAACTAAGTAGCCTAAAAGATCATGGAGTAAATATGTTAGAATGTAAATAGATTTACAAGAGAATGAAAGAAGTATAATGATTCCAATGAGTGTTCGAGTTTATATACAAATCATATGAAGGTGTTTGTTATGTGAGTACATGATTTATAAGGAATGAACAATATTGGTATTGAAAACATCTAGTTCCTCAGCTGTTTTCGTGATTAATGACGACACAAGATTTTTGTGACTAACAATGTTATCCTATATTGGGATATGGCCCAAGAAAGGAAGTAGATTTTGGAGTTAGTGAACCTTAAGTCCATAATGCCACTATAAGAGGACATTTAATGTATTCAAGAAAAGTCTTACTATATATATATATTTATATATGAATCTTGCCTTTGCATTTTGCATCCTAGAAAGTAGATTGCATTTACATTTTGGTAATTATTATTTGCTTTGGTTGTGTAGTACTCAATCACCAAAAAGGGGGGTATTGTAAGAAAAATGGATTGAAGCTCATTTGATAGTTAAGTTTGGTGTATAATGATCAACATAACCATTTGTACTAGCATTATTTGCTAGTGTTTATAGATACAGTTTAAAGGATACAACATGTACATAGACAAAGGAAAACTAGTGATTGAGAAGATCAACACCTCAAGAAAGATATTAGAAGGCTCATTGAAGACCTACAAGGTCATGCAAGAATCCAAGACATAAGATGGAAGAAGCCTAAACAAAGTATATGAAGAAATAAAAAACATAAAACTCAGCACCATCAGACGTGTACGAAGAAGCACCAAATAAACCACTAGATAAGAGAGCTATTGTACCAAAAAAGGCTACTTGTCGGCGTTCTAAAACCATCAACTATTGATCTGCGTGCTTTGTGTGTCCACTACCGATGGTGTGCAAGGATGACACAAGGATTTTATATTGGTTTGAGTAGAATGTCCCTACATCCAGTGGGTTACTTGTGTACCCTGCATTAAGTCTGTATGGGGGTGGATTACAAACAGATCGAGAGAGAGGACTAGGAGCCCAAGTCTCTAGTGGAAGAGAAGCGAGGCATCGACGAATGCCATGTGTATTGCAAGTGTGTTCACTACTCATGCTAGCTAGTTGGTCGCCACCTCCCCACTCCTTTGGTCGCCACCTTCCCATTCCTTTTGTAGACCAAGGAAGGGGATGGTCTGGGTACACAAACACATCATCTTGACCAGTTGGATGAGGCTTTTATTTTTTCGCTTTGTCCTTTCATCCCATTAAATGCCCATCGTCTGGTGGTTGACATCGTTGCTCCTTACCGTGTTGCCATCCTGGCCCAAGGGGTGTGTGTCTTATCTTATCCTGGTACATACACATGGTTGTACTATGGGTCATGGCTTGGTTCTTCGGTCAACTTTCATACTGACAACGCACACGAGTGCCCTCTCTAGAGTCGTCATTCAAGCTGTCTGATCATATGAGATGCGTGTCCAGTTTTTAACTCCCATCCTGTCAATCGAGCATTGGTCTGGTACTTTCGTATCGTCTTCGAGATGGGCTTTGATACTACTTCCAAGAGTATGCAACTCTCGAGGGGTCAGGCGCAACCTCCGACCTCCAAGTCATACGAGACAATCTTCCTAAGAGTTTGGCATTGTGTCTCAACCTATAGGTCGGGCGAGTCGGATCCTATGAGGACAATTTTGCATCCGACTCTTTAGGCGATCAAGGGTCGGATGAGTCGGTGACCTACATTGGAGGTCGGTCAAAGCAAGACCGTTCCTGAGGGACGGGAAACCAACTCAGGGGTTGTACCTAGGTTATTTGTCCTGATAGTAGCCACCAAGTCTCTGGTGGAGCTTCTTGCTCCTTTAGAGGTTATGCTTTCATCTAGCCTTTACTAAGTACGTGTGAGCAGACTTAGTGAGTCTAGCCCCCGAGCCTCCAAAAGAATGATAGACTCGTTCAGAGGCTCTTTCATCGTATTTTAGATGGAGAATCTTGCGATCGCGCTTTCAATCTCATTTTTGCAACGCCGACCCCTGAACCTCCGCTTATTGCAGTGGACCGATCAAAGAGCCGTTTTATCTTATTATTGTCATCCTATTAGTGTCCCGTTCGCTTTGGGATGGAGGGTTTGGACCATGCCTCTACTTTGCCTCATTGGTGCAAAGTGGGGGTCCGATGAGCTGCAAATGGGTATGTTTGAATGATGACATGTCCCTTTTGAGGGTGTCGAATGGATCAGTTGGTGATCAATCATCAAAAATGCCAACCTCTACCTCATATAGTTCCCATAGTTGTTTGACCGACCCTAAGGGCTCCGATGCCTTTCTTCGAGGAAACAATCATGGGTTGGAAGTCATGACTCAAACATGAGTCGAGGTATTGGCCACTGGACCCATCTGTCCCGTCCCTCACACTGATTTTGCCCTAGGTGGAAGCCTACAAAAATATGTTCATAAAGGAGATGTATTTAATCTGCTATAGGGTTAAACCAGAATTAGCGAAAGCTATAGGAATTGGGTACAACTCTAGTAAAAACACATACACACAACTATATAGTCGTTTTTTGTTCTTGAGCAATAAAAATATTGTAGGCAAAAACTTACAGCAACTTCCCTAAAAAAGGTGGATATCAAACCATACAATGGGCCAGCCTTCGAACCCTTAGGCCGTTAATGGGCAGTAGGGGCGTATATAGCCCCATATCCCATCTTACCTAAAATGGTGCCTGACCCATGGAAAGGTACTGTTACTTTGATCTGTTGTTCAAAGAACGGTCAATTGCATCATCGTTGGTCCCTATAGTGTGATAGCTCGCGCTTACCGAGGTGACTGATTCATCCAGCGCGAGTGATGGCGTGTTTTCATCGAGGTCATCGATTCGTCCAGTGAGAGTTAGAATTGTAAAGATGTGCGCTTACCGAGGTGTTCTAACATGATTGAGGCAGTCAACTCTATGTTCAACTGCCCTCTCTTGTTTTCCCTTAAATAGGTCGTTCCATCCCTTTTCGGTTGCATGCTTCCGTCTGCTTTGTCCCCTTTCCCTTCCTTCTCCATCCGAGCCCCCACTTCCCTAGAAAAGAACTTTCAACTTCGCTAGCACCGATAGTCGCCTAGAGGGGGGTTAATAGGTTTCTCCTAAAAATATTCACTAAAAACAAAAATTGGGATCCCCGTTACTTGTTAGAGTAAGAAAATAGAAACGGAGTAGGGACATGAGTTTTTCTTGCAAAGTGTGCTCAAATGATTATGAAATTAATTTTGGGTGCCACACTTATGATTTGAATCAAGATTAATGCAAGAGAACTTAGAGAGCGAGAGGGAAGAACAAATCGCAACAAAAGCAAACACACACAAAGAGAGACACGGCGATTTGATTTATCGGAGTTTGGTTCCAAAGAACCTACGTCTCTGTTGAGGTGTCACTAAGGACGGGGTCTCTTTCAACTCTCCCAAGCGATTCCAATGATCACGCTTGAGCCCTCCAGGACTTTTGAGATGAAAAATAGAGTCTCTACAAGTCACTCCACAAACTCGGTGCCTCTTGCTAGCCTTTACAACGATGAGAGATCTCAACTCAACAACTAGAGCACAAAATCACAACAACACACCCTTTTCTAATGCACTCAAAGGCACTATCAAGAACCGCTCTAAAATGGCTATCTCTTGCACAATTATCACTAATGATCCCTTGGGAGGCTTTTGACCTCTAAGAGGGTTGCTCTAGCTTGTAGGTGTTAAATCAAAACCCTTGTACCTTGAAATGGGCGATTAGGGAGTATTTACAGCCCAACCCATCATTAGCCGTTAGGTGCGAAAGGCAAATGGCCCTAAACCATTTTCTATAATTGATTTGGTGGTTGATGACCATCACAACCATACAAACTAACTAGTTTGCTAATTCTTTGATTCACGTGTCCATAAGATCAATAATTTAGTTTCTATGTCTGCTCTAGCCAAAAGGGGTAAAACTTGTAATAGATGAACTATCACTAGTTCTATACTTTGGATAAGTTCTAAATACCCTTAGGAACCTATTTAATTCATCTAAGATGGTTAGAAAGCTCCATTTCAATGAATCACCCTTTTGGAGCTCTTTTGAAGCGAGTTTGAGCAAAAAACAGGAATATTAGTTAGAGAATTTGAAATATGCAAGTTTCATGACTTAGAGTAGTTGTATTGTCTCTAGATAAGTTTGTATAAGTCATAGGAATATCCTTAAGTGTAGCCAAATCAAATTGAAGAAGAATTGGTCAAGTTTGCCAAATTTGGCCTATTATCTAGCGCACTGGACCGGTCTGGTGCGGCACTGAACAGTTTGTGCATAGAAGGCCAAGACTTGGAGTTTTCTAGTTGGCACACCGGACTAGTCTGGTGGCTATCCGGATCACTTACGCAGAGGCGATGTAAAATATAAAATCAGGTAATGGAGGACCGAACCAGTCCGGTGTGCACCAGACCAGTCAGGATGCAACGACTACTTCATGTCTCAACGGTCATCTGCTGACGTGGACCTGACATGGCAGGTCCAGTGGCCCACTAGACTGGTTACTGTGGCAACCACCCGTCAGAATAGTAACATGCCAAGTCAGGTGTCAGGTAGTCCGGTGATGCACCAGACTAGCACTGTAGGGGGTTCGGTGCACCAACCGCAGTGTAGAATTTGTCCCACTTCTACAATGGTTATTTGGGGTGGTTGGGGCTATAAATACCCCCAACAAGCACATTGAAGACACAAGAGCTACACCAATCATCCATATATTCATTGCAACTCCTCCCAAGCATTCAAAGTCACACAAATGTCACATTTGATCGATTTGAGTTAGAGTGACATAGCGCTTTGTGTTCTTGAATTCTTGCAAGGTCTTGTGCTCTTCTTTTGGGTTTCATTATCTCTCTCACCCCCATTCTCACATTTGTAAAGCTAGCAAGATACACCTAAGTGTGTGGTGATTCTTGCAGGGACTAAGTGTCCCTCGAGATTGAGAACTCTCAACCGGTCTAAGTGACTGTTTGAGAGAGGGAAAGCATTGAAAGAGACCCATCCTTAATAGACTCCTCAATGGGAAGTAGGTTCTTCGAACTGAACCTCGAGAAACAAATCGTCCACATTCTTTGTGTTTGATCCTCAATTGTGATTTGTACCTTCCTCTCCCCTATCTCTAGTTCTCTTGCTTGAGCTTGATTCCATATAAAAAGTTGCTCCCAAAGTTATCCGCAAATATTTTGAGAAACTTATGCAAGAAGAACTCCCTCTCCCACACTCTGATTATTCTCATTCTCGTTCTAACGCCTAACCTAGGTTGAAGTTTGGTTTTAAAGTTATAAATTTCAATTTTCACATATTCCCCCCTCTAGGCAACTTTCATAGTAAGATCCAAAAAAATCTATACCAGCCTCACACCTTCTGTCAGCCTACGTAATCAACAGAAATCATGTCAGGTGGCACTAGACTGGTCCGGTGCACCACCGGACTCCGCATCATCTGCCACCACATTAGTTAGTCATTAGAGTAGTGAAAGTTTCCTAGAGGGGGGTGAATAGGCGAAACCTGAAATTTATAACTTAAAACACACACTACAAGCCGGGGTGAGCGTTAGAGTTAAAACTCAAGTCCGAAAGAGAGGGAAAACAAATCAACCAAGAAATAAGGCGAGTGGACACGGTGATTTGTTTTACCGAGGTTCGGTTCTAAAGAACCTAGTCCCCGTTGAGGAGGTCACAAATATCGGGTCTATTTCAACCCCTTCCCTCTCTCAAACGGCCACTTAGACCGTTTGAGCCTTTTCCTTAATCTCCCAGGTCACTTAGACCCCGCAAGTACTACCACACACTTAGTGTCTCTTGCTTCGATTACAAATCACTTGAGAAAAGAAATGAGGAAGGAAGAAGGCAATCCAAGCAACAAGAGCGCAAAAGAACACGAAATCTCTCTCTCACAAGTCACTAAGTGTTTGAGATGAATTTGGGACTTGGAGAGGCTTTGATCTTTTGAATTATGTCTTGGAGTGAATGCACTAGCTCTTGTATTGAATGTGAACTTCAGAAAACTTGGATGCTTGGAGTTGTGGTGGTTGGGGGGTATTTATAGCCCTCAACCACCAAAGAAGTTGTTGGGGAGGCTGCTGTCGATGGGCGCACCGGACAGTCTGGTGCGCCACCAGACAGGTCCTGTTCACTGTCCGGTGAGCCGCCATGTCACCCAACCGTTAGGGTTTGGAGCCGAGTCGACCGTTGGGGCTTTGTCCTCTTGTGGCACCAGACAGTCTGGTGCCACACCGGACAGTCCGGCGCCCCTCTGACTTTGCTGCTCTGACTTCTACGCGGCACTGTTGCTCACTGTAGCTCCTGTCAGAGTCGATCGTTGCGCGAGTTAGCCGTTGCTCCTCTAGCACACCGGACAGTCCGGTGGCACACCAGATAATCAGGTGAATTATAGTGGAGCGCGGCTCAGTTTTCCGAGACTGGCTGGTTGGACCATGTACGGTCCTGGTGCACTGGACACTGTCCGGTGGCATACCGGACAGTCCGGTGCGCCAGACCACAGCACATCAAGTCCTTTTTGCTTCTTTTGAATTGGGTCCCTAACTTGAATATTTATTGGTTTGTATTGAACCTTATGTACCTGTAATATATGAGTTCTAGAGCAAACTAGTTAGTCCATATATTTGTGTTGGACATTCAACCACCAAAATTAATTGTAGGAAAAGGTTAACCCTATTTCCCTTTCAATCTCCCCCGTTTTGGTGATTGATGCCAACACAAACCAAAGCAAATATATAAAGTGCAGAAATGAACTAGTTTGCATATGATAAGTGCATAGGTTACTTGGAATTAAACCAATTGATAATCTTACTAGATATGAATGGATTACTTTCTTTTATTTGACATTTTGGACCACTTTTGCACCACATGTTTTTGTTTTTGCAAATCTTTTCAAAGTCTTTTCAAAATTCTTTTGCAAATAGTCAAAGGTATATGAATAAGATTGCCAGAAGCATTTTTTCAAGATTTTGAAATTTCTCCCCCTATTTCAAATGCTTTTTCTTTGACTAAATAAAAGCTCCCCCTGAATGACATTCTCCTCTTAGCTTTCAAGAGGGTTTCTAAATGGATACCAATTTTGAAATCTTATTTTCATAAGCATAGATACCAATTGAAAAATAGACATTTGTGAAAACCAATTAAATCTTCATTTCAAAAATTTTTGAAAATTTTGAAATGGTGGTGCGGTCCTTTTAGTATGAAGCAGGGATATGCATAGACATGCTTTCTCTTCCTTTTATAGAAGATATGCAAAGAATGTATAAGAGGAAGATTTAGGTACATGTATAAATGAGAGGAAGTAGTTTACCCTTTTGTACCTTCACATAGAGACACTCTCTTCATTGTGCTTTGTCCTTAGTCTTGGTTACTTAAGACCTATATTCAAGACAATGTATAGAAATATTTTGCAAAAGAGAGAGTTTTACAATTAGTGATCCTTGAGATAAAGAAGAAGCGCTCGCCGGTCTTGGTGATCGGTGGAGAGAAGGAAAGGGTTGAAAAAGACCTGTCCTTAGTGGACTCCTCAACGGGGATTAGGTTCTTGGTGAACCAAACCTCGGTAAAACAAATCACCCATGAAAATTTTGAAATGGTGGTGCGGTCCTTTTGCTTTGGGCTTAATATTTTCTCCCCCTTTGGTATTAATCGCCAAAAATGGAGAACTTTGGAGCCCTCTTGCATTTTCTCCCCCTTTGGGGCCTAACATTACTTCCCAAATGGTAAAACAAGTACGAGTGAAAGGTCATACCATTGAGATTTTATGGAATACTGGCGAAGGGTAGATAATACCATTAGAGTTGAGTGGAAGCATTGTCTTTACCGAATACTCCATTTCCCTTTCAATCTACGACTTAGTATAGAAATACACTTGAAAACACATTAGTCGTAGTTTTGGCACAAGAAGGATAAGAAATATGCAATTGTACCAAAAGAAAGAGATATGATCAAAGGTATATAAATGAGCTATGTGTGCAATGTTTGAATCAAAATTCCAAGAATCAAGTATATTTAGCTCATTCCTAAGTTTGCTAAAGGTTTTCTCATCTAGTGGCTTGGTAAAGATATTGGCTAATTGGTTTTGGGTATTAACATAAGCAATTTCGATATCTCCCTTTTGCTGGCGATCCCTCAGAAAGTGATACTGAATGTCTATGTGCTTAGTGCGGCTGTGTTTAACGGGATTATCCGCCATGCGGATTGCACTCTCATTATCACATAGGAGAGGGACTTTGCTCAATTTGTAGCCATAGTACCTGAGGGTTTGCCTCATCCAAAGCAATTGCGTGCAACAATGGCCTACGACAATGTACTCAACTTCGACGGTAGAAAGAGCTATGGAGTTTTGTTTCTTTGAAGCCCAAGACACCAGGGATCTCCCTAGAAACTGACAAGTCCCGGATGTGCTCTTCCTATCAATTTTACACCCTGCCCAATCGGCATCGAAATATCCTATCAAATCAAAAGTGGATCCCTTAGGATACGAAAGCCCAAACTTAGGAGTGTAGACTAAATATCTCGTGATTCTCTTCACGGCCCTAAGGTGAACTTCCTTAGGATCAGCCTGGAACCTTGCACACATGCATACAGAAAGCATAATATCCGGTTGAGATGCACATAAGTAGAGTAAAGATCCTATCATCGACCGGTATACCTTTTGATCTACGATTTTGAGATGCCCATTGGTTCCCATAGGTGTCTTGATGGGTTTGCCATCCTTCTTTCCAAACTTCTTAAGTATGTCTTGAATGTATTTTGTTTGGCTGATGAAGGTGCCCTCTTGGAGTTGCTTGATTTGAAATCCTAAGAAATATATCAACTCCCCCATCATAGACATCTCGAATTTCTGTACCATGATCCTACTAAACTCTTCACAAGTAGACTTGTTAGTAGACCCAAATATGATATCATCAACATAAATTTGGCATATAAACAAGTCTTTTTCAACAGTTTTAGTAAGAGTGTAGGATCAGCTTTTCCGACTTTGAAGCCATTAGTGATAAGAAAATCTCACAGGCATTCATACCATTCTCTTGGGGCTTGCTTGAGCCGATAAAGCGCCTTTGAGAGTTTGTAAACATGGTTAGGGTACTCACTATCTTCAAAGCTAGGAGGTTGCTCAACATAGACCTCTTCCTTGATAGGTCCATTGAGGAAGGCACTCTTCACGTCCATTTGGTAAAGCTTAAAGCCATGGTAAGTAGCATAGGCAAGTAATATGTGAATTGACTCAAGCCTAGCTATGGGTGCATAAGTTTCATTGAAATCCAAACCTTCGACTTGTGAATAACCTTTGGCCACAAGTAGGGCTTTGTTCCTTATCACCACACCATGCTCATCTTGCTTTTTGTGGAATACCCATTTGGTACCTACAACATTTTGATTAGGACGTGGAACCAAATGCCATACCTCATTCCTCGTGAAGTTGTTGAGCTCCTCTTGCATAGCCACCACCCAATTTGAATCTCTTAATGCATCCTCTACCCTGTATGGCTCAATAAAAGAAACAAAAGAGTAATGTTCATAGAAATGAGCAACTCGAGATCTAGTGGTTACCCCCTTATGAATGTCACCAAGGATGGAGTTGACGGGGTGATCTCGTTGAATTGCTTGGTGGACTCTTGGGTGTGGCAGTCTTTGACCCTGAACTTCTTGCTCATCTTCCTTGTCTTGATTATCTTCATCTCCCCCTTGATCATTGACCTCTTGTTGAGGTGGCTCATCCTCTTGATCTTCATCTTCATCATCTTGAGCCTGATCCTCATCTTGGGTTGGTGGAGATGCTTGGTTGGAAGATGACGGTTGATCTTGTGCTTGTGTGGGCTATTCAGATTCCTTAGGACACACATCCCCAATGGACATGTTCCTTAGCACGATGCACGGAGCCTCTTCATCATCTAGTTCATCAAGATCAACTTGCTCCACTTGGGAGCCATTTGTCTCGTCAAACACAATGTCACAAGAAACCTCAACTAATCCAGTGGATTTGTTGAAGACTCTATATGCCCTTGTGTTTGAGTCATAACCAAGTAAAATGCCTTCTACAGCCTTAGGAGCAAATTTAGATTTTCTACCTCTTTTAACAAGAATAAAAGATTTACTCCTAAAGAATCTAAAATATGAAACATTGGGCTTTTTACCAGTGAGGAGTTCGTATGATGTTTTCTTGAGGATTCGGTGAAGGTAGAGCCGGTTGATGGAGTAGCAGGCGGTGTTAATCGCCTTGGCCCAAAACCGGTCCAGTGTCTTGTACTCATCAAGCATGGTCCTTGCCATGTCTAGTAGAGTTTTATTTTTCCTCTCCACTACACCATTTTATTGAGGTGTGTAGGGAGAAGAAAACTCATGCTTGATACCCTCCTCCTTAAGAAAGCCTTCGATTTGAGAGTTCTTGAACTCCATCCCATTATCGCTTCTAATCTTTTTGATTCTCAATCCGAACTCATTTTGTGCCCGTCTCAAGATTCCCTTTAAGGTCTCTTGGGTTTGTGATTTTTCTTACAAAAAGAATACCCAAGTGAAGCGAGAATAATCATCCATAATTACTAGACAGTACTTACTCCCACCGATGCTTATGTAAGCTATCGGGCCGAATAAATCCATGTGGAGTAGCTCGAGCGGCCTATCCGTTGTCATTATGTTGTTGTGTGGATGGTGAGTGCCAACTTGCTTCCCTGCTTGGCATGCGCTACAAATCCTATCTTTCTCAAAATGAACATTGGTTAGTCCTAAAATGTGCTCTCCATTTAGAAGCTTGTGAAGATTCTTCATTCCAACATGGGCAAGTCAGCGATGCCAGAGCCAACCCATATTAGTCTTAGCAATTAAGCAAGTGTCAAGTTCAGCTTTGTTATCATTAAAATCAACTAAATATAGCTGACCCTCTAACACTCCCTTAAATGCTATTGAATCATCACTTCTTCTAAAGACAATAACACCTACATCAGTAAATAGACAGTTGTAGCCCATTTTACACAATTGAGAAACATAGAGCAAGTTGTAATCTAATGAATCTACAAGAAAAAACATTGGAAATAGAATGGTTAGGTGATATAGCAATTTTACCCAAACCTTTGACCAAACCTTGATTTCCATCCCCAAATGTGATAGCTCTTTGGGGATCTTTGTTTTTCTCATAGGAGGAGAACATTCTCTTCTCCCCTGTCATGTGGTTTGTGCATCCACTATCAATTATCCAACTTGAGCCTCCGGATGCATAAACCTGCAAAACAATTTAGGCCTTGTTCTTAGGCACCCAAACAGTCTTGACTCCTTTGAGGTTAGAAACAAGCACCTTGGATACCCAAACACACGTCTTAGGACTCTTGTGTTTGCCCCCAACATATTTGGCAACTACTTTGCCTGATTTGTAAGTAAGCACATAAGATGCATCAAAAGTCTTAAATGAAATGTTATGTTAATTTGATGCAGCAGGAATTTTCTTTCTAGGCAATTTAATATGAGTGGTATGCCTAGAGCTAGATGCCTCATTCTTATACATAAAAGCATGGTGAGAAACATAATGAGATTTCCTAGCATGAATCTTCCTAATTTTGTGCTTAGGATAATTAGCAGGATATAAAATATAGCCTTCATTATCCTAAACCATGGGTGCCTTGCCCTTCACAAAGTTAGATAATTTTTTAGGGGCATTAAGCTTGACATTGCTCCCCTGTTGGAAACCAATGTCATCCTTAATGCCAAGGCGTCTCCCATTATAGAGCATGCTTCTAGCAAATTTAAACTTTTCATTTTCAATTTCATGCTCATTAATTTTAGCAGTTAATTGAGCTATATGATCATTTTGTTGTTTAATTAGAGCAAGGTGATCATTGATAGCTTCAACATTAATATCTCTACATCTAGTGCAAATGGAAACATGATCAATAGTGGATGTAGAAGGTTTGCAAATATTTAATTCTTCTATCTTAGAGTTTAATCTAGCATTCTCATCTCTAAGACAGGAAATGGAATCATTGCAAACATTCAATTTTTCAATATTAGAAATTAAACTATCATTTTCAGTTCTAAGACTAGAAATTGTATCATTTAATTCATCAATCTTAGCATTTAGACTAACATTTTCATTTCTAAGACTGATAATTGAATCATGACAAATGCTAAGCTACTTAGTCAAGTTTTTACATTTTTCTACTTCCTGAGCATAAGCATTCTTCACCTTAACATGTTTTTTGTTTTCTTTAATAAGGAAGTCCTCTTGGCTTTCCAAGACATCATCCTTCTCATTAATGGTTTCAATTAGTTCATTTATTTTTTTGTTCCAAGTTAAGGTTGGCAAAAAGAGACATTAAATCATCTTCACTATCACTAGAACTACCCTCATCACTAGATGTAGTATACTTGAGGGTGGTTCTAGATTGTACCTTCTTCTTTTTGCCGTCCTTAGCCATGAAACACTTGTGGCCGACGTTGGGGAAGAGGAGGCCCTTGTTGACGACGATGTTGGCGGCATCCTCGTCGGAGGAGTCGGTGGAGCTCTCGTTGGAGTCCCATTCCCGACACATGTGGGCATCGCCGCCCTTCTTCTTGTAGTACTTCTTCTTCTACTTCCTTTTCCCTTTCTTGTCGTCATCCTTGTCACTTCCACTAGAATTTGTACATTTAGCAATGAAATGACCGGGCTTACCACATTTGTAGCACACCCTTTTGGAGCGGGGTTTGTAGTCCTTCCCCCTCCTTTGCTTGAGAATTTGGCGAAAGCTCTTGATGATGAGCGCCATCTCCTCGTTGTCGAGCTTGGAGGCGTCGATTGGAAGCCTAGTTGGTGTAGACTCCCTCTTTTCTTCTTCCGTCGCCTTGAATGCGATGGGTTGCACCTCGGATGTTGAGGTGGCACCTTGTTCCAAGTTGACGATGTGTTTGGAGTCTTTGATCATTAGCTCAAAGCTCACAAACTTACCAATCACTTCCTCGGGAGACATTAGCTTGTATCTAGGATCTCCACGGATTAGTTGCACTTGAGTGTCTTACGAAAAACAAGAGATCTAAGAATAACCTTGACCATTTCATGGTCATCCCACGTGGTGCTCCCGAGGTTGCGCACTTGGTTCACCAAGGTCTTGAGCCGATTGTACATCGCTTGCGGCTCTTCTCCCTTGTTGAGGACGAATCGACCGAGTTCTCCCTTGATCATCTCGCGCTTGGTGATCTTGGTCACCTCGTCCCCTTCGTGCGCTGTTTTAAGGACGTCCCAAATTTCTTTGGCACTCTTTAACCCTTGCACCTTATTATACTCCTATCGACACAAGGAGGCGAGGAGTATAGTCGTGGCTTGGGAGTTAAAGTGCCTAATTTGGGCGACCTCGTCCGAATCATAGTCCTTGTCTCCCTCCTTTGGTACCTACGCTCCAAACTCAACAATTTCCCATATGCTTTCGTGGAGTGAGGTTAGGGGATGCCTCATTTTATCACTCCACATACAATAATCTTCACCATCAAAATATGGTGGTTTGCCTAAGAGAACGGAAAGTAGAGGAGCGCGTGTTGGGGGCTTGTTCTCAAATGCTAAAAGTTAAGAACAAGGCAACACAGAAAATGTTAAATATTAAGGTCCTTCGTCCTCCACTTCATTATATCCCTTCGGGACATAAGGAACTTCGGACGAAGGTTACGAAGGACGCACCTTCGTAAACATAATAACGTACGATGAAGCGTTTATACAAATCATGAGACATAAAATGAACATTTAAATATTAACATAGAATCATTTCTTAACATGAATAAATGTAAATGATATCAAATTACAAATGTACCTTCGGTCCTGAGGAAAGAGAGAGCAAATGTGATGCGAAGGCAAAAAGACAGGTTCGCGTGAACAGTACAGAGGTACTGTTCATCTATTTATAGGCACAGGTCGCAGCCTGTGACAAATTACAATTATGCCCCTTACAAATGTTTACAACATTGACTCAGACCTATATGTATAAAAAGGTCATTCTATCTCTATGTCGGTTTGAAACGCCGAAGGTCCATGAAAAGGAACCTTCGGCCATCTCTTGGAGACGACTTCAGCCGAAGCTGCTTCTTCGTGTGAGACCTTCGGCGCGCCGAAGCACGACCCCAACAGTAGCCCCTTTCGCGGTGCTAGATCGTTTTTCGTAACGAGCTTGACCCGTGAAAAAAGCCTCTTCAGCTTCGGGAAGCCGAAGGTCCAAAAAACACCTTCCCGGAGCTCGTTGCGGAGAAACGATCCGGCTTCCGAGCGCGTGCCAGGCCCACCTTGCAGAGTTACTGTTTGATCCTTGCGGTCCACTGCACAGCGAGTACAAGTGACCGCCCGTCTGGTGTAAAAATCCTGCCGCTTCGCCTTCTTACCTGCTGCACTATATAAACAAACGGGTAGGTGTGAAGTTACCACAGCATTCATTGCTATTTGCACTGTTTTGCTGCCAAAATTTTCCACCGTAGCCGAAGCTTGACTCTCAGAATTGAACGAAGGTCCGTCTCGACGCTTGCTTCGTCAGAAAGGAGAGCTTCGGAGAAAAGAAAAAAGAAAAAAGTTTCTGACTTCCCCAAACTCAGAATCACATGGCACGAGTGCGATCTACTGCCAAAGTTGTACGTGAGGGAGACGAAGCTGAAGGTTCAGACACTGTGCCCATCTCCGAAGCGATGCAGCGCTCCGGTCTATTGACTGCGGAAGAAAGGCCTGCTGCCGAAACAAACCCGACAACAGCCGAAGAAGAAGAAAACATTGATGGGACTGACTCCGAAGATGACTATCACATTGCCATGCCCAGCAAGCCCAGTCACCTGGATTTTGGGAAATCAACTGTCTCAAAAGCTGATCTTTCGAAGATGGTGAAAGCAGGTTATTTCAATGAAGATCAGAAGAAGCTACTCCGCTTCGGGGGAGAAGAAACCACCCCGAAGCCAGGGAAGGATGAGATTGTTATCTTCAAAAGCTTTTTAAAGGCTGGGCTGAGATTTCCTCTGCACAATATTATTGCAGAGATATTGAGGAGGTTTGGTATCTACTTTCATCAATTGACTCCTAACGCCATCGTTAGGCTCAATGTTTATATCTGGGCCCTTCGAAGCCAGGCCGTGGAACCGTTTGCTGACAGCTTCTGCCGGGTTCACGAATTACACTACCAAACAAAGGCCAGAAAAGATGGGCTACATGATAATTTCGGCTGCTATAATTTTGCCTACCGGAAGACAACAAAGTGTCCTGTCATCAGCTACCGAAGCAAATGGCCAGCAGGCTGGAAATCTGAGTGGTTCTACGTAAAAGTTGACGAAGACAGAGAAAAATTGGTACAAAGCCCTCTGGAGTTAATCTTCGGAGAGACGAGGCCACGATGCCGCATCGGCGATCTAAAAGGTCCCACCTGGGCTGCTCTGGGTGAATTTGAAATCATTTCAAAACATATTGGCACCAGGGATCTAGTTCAGGAATTTTTGGCATTCAGAGTTTTCCCTACTCTAAAAGAGTGGGAAATGCCGAAGCTGAAGGGAGAAAAGAAGAAGGGGGAGCTGGTCCGTCTGCCCTATCACTTTAAATTCAAGAAGTACTTTAAGAAACCCTGCAAAGAGTGGTTAGACACAGTTGAGACAATGTGCAATGAAATCTTGGGGAATTACTCCAAAAAAGAGGATCAATTAATGACAGCGGCCTTCGGCACCCGACCGAAGCGAAGGCTGAACCGAGTATTCGATGCCCTGGGCTTCGAGTACCCGGACTATGAGCAGTTGAACAAGGGTGCCGAGGGCCACAAAAGAAAAAGAGTGGCCGAAAGTCTGACCAAGGATGAAGAGCAACCAGCAGCAGAGAAGAAGATTCCCAAGAAAAGGAAAATATCAACTCCGAAACGGAAAATATCCGAAGAAGAGGGGACCCCCACACCACCTTCTACCAGCGACGTGGAAGAAATTTTAAAGGTAATGACTGAACCCATGCCCGCGAAGCTAAGTCCATTAGGGCTCCAACTGACGAAGCTTTTTCAAAAGGTGGACGAACCGGATCAGACGAAGATAAGCAAACCCAAGCGGCAAAGAATCATTACGGTAACTGAAGTTATCGATAAGACGCCGCCAAGGGCGTCAGTTCAGAAATCAGCAGCTGCCGAAGGCACCAAAAATGTCGAAGTCGCACCTTCGGAGGTCGCGGCTACCGAAGCCGCTACAGCCGAAGATGTTAATTTAGAAAGAACTATTGAGGATATTAACAAAATTTTGGAAGACATAGATGCAGAAGAAGCTGGTGTTGCTACTGAAAAATCCATGGCCACAGTACCTGAAAAAGGAAAAGAAATAGCCGAAGATACTTCGGATGACGAAGCCTACTCCTTTCAGAATTTAATTGGACAAAAACTGACGAAGGACGAAATAGAAGAACTTAAAGACTATGCCAAATCTTGCGGCTACAAGTCAGGTGCCCTCCTATTTGGAGGTATAGACGATGAAAAACTAGGCTGCATTCGAGACCAGACTGGTGCTAAGGTAATCGGTACTCTATCAAAGAGTATCGGTTTTCCGAAGCTAGAGACAGACATCAGCCGCTACCGACGACAACATATCGTCGGCAGCTTATTTTATTCTAACTTCAGGGTAAACAACCTTTTCTCTGGTTTTTATTGCTGTTAACAATGAAAATATTACTAACATAAGTTGTTTCTGTACAGAGCATGCTACTGAGCAAAGCTCTGAAGATGCAACAAGACTTGGAGGACAAAAAGCACGAAGCTATAATTGAAAACTTAGAAAGCAAAATAAAAGAGCAATCTGCCATCATTGAAAAGAAAGACTTCGAGCTCCAATCGACCGAAGGCTTACTGGCTGAGACTGAGGCTAAATTATCAGAGTTGAATTCGAAGCTTATCAATCAATCAAAACAATTCGAACAGGAGAAGCTAGAACTGAATTCGAAGCTTAAAGCCGAAGTCCAGACCAGCTCAGAGTTGAAGAAAACATTAACAAGCCTTCAAGACAAATGCTTGGACTTTGGCAATAATTGCATTGGACGATTAAAGAAGATATTTTACTCTGTTGGAGCCAGCAGCGGGAAATTTAACCCTTCAGCGGAAAATTTACCCCAGGCCTTCGATCATATTGAAGCTGAAATCGAAGAGCTTGACGAAGTTATAGCCGGGCACGGCGACTTCTGCGCCTGGGTAGCTTCTCGGGGTACCGCTGCTGCATTTCTGAAGGCCGGCTGCGAGCATGGAAAAATTGTCAACAGGCCCAACTTCACCTTGTCTCCATCAATCCTGGATGATATGCCTGACCTCGCCCGAAGTATCTCCAATAGATTTATAAAAATGATATGGACAAAAGGCGGGCGGGAGAAGGCTGGAGACGAAGCCCGAAGTCATCTTGAACCAGTAAGAAATGATATTTCGTACTTACCTTTTCCTTTGGGCTTGATTTTTACTTACGATTCCTTGATTCATGTAGGATGACGAAGGTGAAGATGATGCCTAAGATATGTCGCCGAAGCTGTCGCCGAAGCTGAAGCTTAATGAAGATTAGTAGAAGTGTGCTATAGAAAAACTCAGGATTTTTTTGTAACAACTCTTGTAAATAGAATTAAACTGTTCTTCAAGGAGCTTTGTACATACCTTGTAATATATTCTTACCCTTCGATTGAGGCGCTTTGATGTGGACGAAATCAGTATTTTGAGCCGAAGGCGAAAAAACACCTTCCCTTCTTTTCGTACACAACGAAGCATAAAAACAATTCTTCTTTTTGCCGAGCAACGAAACTTTTCTCTTTTGTACACAACATAGCATAACAAATCATAAAAACACACTTCTCCGAAGCTTTTCTTTTACATAACGAATCATAAAAAACCACTTCTCCGAAGCTTTTTGCCGAAGCAGCCACTTGGGAACACAAATGCTATGAATGAATGCTCATGCATGCAAATGTTATGATGTAATGTAATGCACGAATGAATGTCCGAAGCATATGTCCGAAGCCACATTGTCAGCCATTACTTAGAAACAACCACACATTAGCTCTGCATTCCCTTAGGAACGACTTTGGAGCCTCTTCGCCTTTTACTTAGGCAGTATCAGCGTTGACTTTTCGCTGTAAGCTCTGCATCCCCTTAGGGACGTCTTTGGAGCTTCTTCGCCTTTTACTTTCGGCGGTATAAGCTCTGCATTCCCTTGGGAACGTCTTTGGAGCTTCTTCGCCTTTTACTTTCGGCGGAATCAGCGTTGATTTTTCGCTGTAAGCTCTGCATCCCCTTAGGGACGTCTTCGGAGCTTTTTTTTTTCTCTTTTTCAGTTTCGGCACTCGATGGTGCGCTCTCAGCTTTTACATTTACATTCTTTGGGGGATTTTGCTCTTATAAAACTAAAAAGGAAAATTACATATGATGGCCCCATTAAAAACCTTTCTCCCCCTTTAGAAAGGAAAAGGGTGCCATGAAAAAGAAAAGAAAAGACAAAATTACATCAAGTTATACATAAAACCGCCGAAGCTCATCCGCATTCCAAGATCTTGGAATTTCATTGCCATCCATGTCCTTCAGTCTGTACGAACCAGGTCTTGACGAAGATGCTACTAAGAAAGGCCCTTCCCATTTCAGTTGCAACTTGCCCACTGTATCCGGGTTGGCCACTCTCCGAAGCACCAAATGTCCTGGCTCAATATTTTTTAGCCGGACTTTTCTATCTCGCCATTTGATTGTTTTAGCCTGGTATTTGTTGATATTTTCCACGGCCTGAAGCCTGATCCCTTCTAAGGCATCTTTTTCCACAAGACAAGTATCTTCGGCACCTGATTCTGCCGAAGCTACCACTCTTATTGATCCAGCTTTAGCTTCTTCTGGAGTTATTGCTTCGTCACCGAATAATAACTTGAATGGGGTAAAGCCTGTAGACCTTGATGTTGTTGTATTGTGGCTCCACACCACTTTGGTCAACTGATCTGGCCATTTTCCCCTTGGTTGATTAAAAATTAGCTTCATTATTCCTGTCATTATGATGCCGTTGGCCCTTTCAACAAGCCCATTCGACTCCGGATGCCTGACTGATGCAAAGTGGATCTTCGTGCCAATTTGGTCACAGAAATTTCTGAAATCTTCGGAGTCGAACTGTGTTCCATTATCTACAGTGATGGCCTTCGGCACTCCGAAGCGACAGACAATATTCTGCCAGAAAAATTTTTGGACAGTGGCCGAAGTTATTGTGGCTAATGGCTTCGCCTCAATCCACTTGGAAAAATACTCCACAGCCACTATAACATATTTCAGATTGCCTTGAGCCGGTGGTAATGGACCCAGCAAATCGAGGCCCCACCTTTGCAATGGCCAGATGAGTTGTATCAGCTGTGTCAAAGACGAAGGTTGCTTTTGATCTCTTGCACATTTTTGACAACCTTCGCACTTTTGAACTAACTCCGCTGCATCCGAAGCTGCCTTCGGCCAATAAAATCCTTGGCGGAACACTTTTCCAAGTAACGGCCTGGATCCGATGTGGGATCCGCACAGGCCTGCATGTATCTCCTTCATCAACTCTATACCTTCGGCCCTAGACAAGCACTTGAGCAACGGGGCACAAACTCCATGCTTGTATAACTCCCCTTCTATCATGACATAAGGACGAGCTCTTGCCTCTATCCTTTTATTATAAGCTTCGTCATCTGATAAGAAGTTACCCTGAAGGTAAGAGATTATTTCAGTTCTCCAATCTTCACTGTACACAGGAGAAATGTTAAGGACTGCTCTTTCAAGTAGCTCCACTGAAGGTGCCTTTATTGTTTCGAAGAACACATCCGAAGGTAGCGGCAGCCCCTGTGCTGCAGACTTGGCCAACAAATCAGCATGCTCATTTTGCCCTCGAGGGATATTCTTAACAGAAAATCCTTCGAAGGAAGCTTCGATCCTTCGGACCGTGTCTAGGTATTTTTCAAGCTTCGGGTCTTTAGCCTTGCAACTTTTGTCAATATGACCCGAAACAACCTGAGAATCAGTTTTAAGGATCGCCCTTCTGATCCCCATTGCCTTTAGTTTCCGAAGACCCAGGAGCAAGGCTTCGTACTCAGCTATATTATTTGTGCAGCTGAAGTCAAGTCTTGCTGCATAGCAAGTTTTAACCTTGGACGGAGAGACCAACACAGCAGCTGCACCTGCTCCGAAGGTTCCCCAAGAGCCATCACAAAACACTGTCCATGCTTCGGCATCTTTATTCGCTTCTTCGTCCTGAGCCCCTGGCGTCCAGTCGGCAATGAAATCTGCCAATGCTTGAGACTGAATTGAGGATCTATGCACATAATCAATGTAAAATTCATTGAGTTCTGCAGCCCATTTTCCAATACGCCCGGTAGCTTCTCTATTCCTCATGATGTCCTTCAACGGCTGCGAAGAAGGAACAATAATGTTGAATGCCTGAAAGTAATGCCGAAGCTTCCTGGATGCCATTAAAACGGCATACAACACCTTCTCCAGCTCTGTATAATTTTTCTTTGAGACACTGAGGACCTCAGACACAAAATATACTGGGACCTGCTTCTTGACTTGTCCATCAAACTTCTCCTGGACAAGCGCCGCACTTACTGCTGAGTGCGAAGCTGCCACATACAACAACAGAGGAGCCCCTGGCATTGGTGGAGTTAATGTTGTGAGATCTATTAAGTATTGCTTCAGTTCTTCGAAGGCTTTTTGTTGACTTGGGCCCCATTGAAAGACTTTAGCTGACTTCAGCACCTCGAAGAATGGCAAGTTTCTTTCTGCTGATCTGGATATAAATCTGTTGAGAGATGCCAGCCTTCCTGTCAATCTTTGGGCCCCCTTTCTTGTGGTTGGTGGCTCCATTCGAAGTATAGCTTCGATTTTATTTGGATTAGCTTCGATTCCCTTTGTTGAAACCAAGCATCCAAGAAATTTGCCCTTCTTCACTCCGAAGACACATTTTTCTGGATTCAGCTTCAGACCAGCCTGTCTGAAGCTGGCGAAGGTCTCCTGCAGATCAGCAATATGATTTTCTTGCTTCGTGCTTTTTACAATGATGTCATCGACATAAGTCAGCACATTTCTGCCTATCTGAGATTGGAGAACCTTCGCAGTCATTCTGCTGAAACTCCCTCCAGCATTCTTGAGCCCCTCAGGCATCCGAAGATAGCAATATGTACCACTTGGGGTGATGAAACTAGTCTTCGGCTCATCTTCCTTCTTCATCCAGATTTGATGATAGCCTGAGTAGCAGTCCAGGAGACTCATGAGCTCCGAAGAAGCTGCTGCGTCAACTAAAGAATCTATCCTTGGCAGCGGGAATTCATCCTTCGGACAAGCCTTGTTGAGATCTGTGAAATCAATACACATTCTCCACTTGCCATTGGCCTTCTTCACCATAACGGTGTTAGCTAACCACTCTGGATACTTCACTTCTCTGATAACTCCTGCACTGAGGAGTCTTTTTACTTCATTACGAGCCCCTTCGGCCTTGTCATCAGACATTTTCTGAAGCCTCTGCTTTCGGGGTCTGAAGGATGGGTCAACATTGAGCGAATGTTCAATAACATCCCGATTCACTCCACAAAGATCATTGGCTGACCATGCAAAAACATCTTTGTTGTTGAATAAAAACCTTATCAAGGTTTTCTCCTGGTCTTCAGATAGTTGCGAGCCCAACAGCACCTTCTGCTCTGCTATGTCTTCACACAATAACATGGGCTTCGGCTGGTCTGCTGAAGCTGCCTTCTCCCTCCTGAATTTGTACTGTTCACAAGCTTCAGCTCCATCTATGTTATGGATTGCCTTAGAGTCAGTCCAGCTTCCTTCGGCCCTTCTAGCAGCTTCCTGGCTTCCATGAATAGCAATAGGTCCTTGGTCCGAAGGTATCTTCATGCAGAGATAAGCTGGGTGAAGAATTGCTTCGAAAGCATTAAGAGTTCCGCGACCAATGATAGCATTGTAAGGATATTCCATGTCAACAATATCAAACACAATTTGCTCAGTCCTTGTATTGTTAACAAACCCGAAGGTTACCGGCATGGTAATCTTCCCAAGTGCCACAATCTGCCGCCCTCCGAAGCCACAAAGAGGGTGCGTAGCATCATGAATCTTGTCTTCGGGCTCTTGCATTTGTCTGAAGGCTTTAGCAAATATAATGTCAGCTGCACTGCCTGTGTCAACTAGGACATTGTGGACCAGAAATCCTTTGATCACGCAAGAGATAACCATGGCATCATTGTGGGGATAATCCTTAAGCTGAAGGTCTTCCTGAGAGAAGGTAATTGGAATATGGGACCATTTTGACTTGATGAAGGGTCCCTGCACTCCAACATGCTGCACCCTTCTCTGAGCCTCCTTCTTCTGCTTCTTGTTAGCCGGCTCTGAGCAAGAACCGCCTGTTATCGGGAGCACCAGCTTCGAAGCCGAAGCAGCTCTAGCTTGATTGTTGAACGAAGCCATCAGCTCAGAAAAGTGGAAGTGAGTTCACCGGAGGTGGGCGCCAATGTTGGGGGCTTGTTCTCAAATGCTAAAAGTTAAGAACAAGGCAACACAGAAAATGTTAAATATTAAGGTCCTTCGTCCTCCACTTCATTATATCCCTTCGGGACATAAGGAACTTCGGACGAAGGTTACGAAGGACGCACCTTCGTAAACATAATAACGTACGATGAAGCGTTTATACAAATCATGAGACATAAAATGAACATTTAAATATTAACATAGAATCATTTCTTAACATGAATAAATGTAAATGATATCAAATTACAAATGTACCTTCGGTCCTGAGGAAAGAGAGAGCAAATGTGATGCGAAGGCAAAAAGACAGGTTCGCGTGAACAGTACAGAGGTACTGTTCATCTATTTATAGGCACAGGTCGCAGCCTGTGACAAATTACAATTATGCCCCTTACAAATGTTTACAACATTGACTCAGACCTATATGTATAAAAAGGTCATTCTATCTCTATGTCGGTTTGAAACGCCGAAGGTCCATGAAAAGGAACCTTCGGCCATCTCTTGGAGACGACTTCAGCCGAAGCTGCTTCTTCGTGTGAGACCTTCGGCGCGCCGAAGCACGACCCCAACAGCGCGCTTAGAATGCGGGGATAGCGAAGGGGCATCTTACTATACTTCTTGCGCTCATGGCACTTAGAAGTAGTCGACGACGAGTCGGAGCCGGATTGGAGGGCGACGATGAGTCGGTCTCGTAGTAGACCACTTTCTTCATCTTCTTTTTCTTGTCGCCTCTCCGATGGGACTTGATGGAGGAAGAGGATTCCTCCTTGTGCTTGTTGCCAGACTCCCTTGAGAAGAGTCCTCCCCGAGCTCGCAGGCTTGTCACCGGTCACGATCTCCCTCTTAGCGTGATCTCCCGACATCACTTCGAGTTGTTAGACTCTAATGAAGCACTGGGTTCTGATACCAATTGAAAGTTGCCTAGAGGGGAGGGGGGTGAATAGGCGAAACCTAAAATTTATAACTTAAAACACACACTACAAGCCGGGGTTAGCGTTTGTAACACCATAAAAGCCATCAACTACAAATAATAAATTTGGTTATTATGTTAAATATGGTAATATTTTTTTAGTGTTTAATTATTTATTTGCACTTTGAATCATTGTTCTTTGTATGCGCATGATTGATGATCAGATGTTTTGTAGCAATTCTTCTTAAAAGAAAATCCTAGTAAATAATATAACAATTAAATAATATAATAATTATTAGTCTAAAAATAAATATATTATTTATAAATAATTTCGGTGAATTTTTATGAATTTTTGAGCTCTTTAAAAATTGTATTTCGAAAAATATAAAAAAGGAAAAAAACACAAAACCCTAACCTAACCTAAACAGCCCACTAGGGGCCCATTTTTCCTCTCACCCGCCGCATCTCCCTGGCTTCCTACCTCCTAGCCGCTACCACTCCCTAACTCTCTCTCTCTCCTCTCATCTCTCTCCTCCCTCTCACCTCTCACTCTAGCGTGCACAGGGAGTCGACTGCCGCCAGGTGAGCCCCCGCACCCGAGCCGCCCAGCTGCCCTCCCCCGCGCCGCTAAGGAGACCCGCTGACCGCGCGCCCCGCGATGCTGCGCGTCCCATTCCGCGTGACGCTGAGCCCAGGACCCGACCGACGAGCCACGCCCGAGCGCCCAGGACGTGACCCCGGACGAGCGCCCCTGCACTCGTCGCGCCTGCACCGACCCCAAGCCTGCGCGCGAGGAGCTCTCCCTCGCGACCCGAGCAGCCGACCCGGCGCCCTGCGCCGACCGAACTCGCCCGCGCCATGAAGCCGCTGTGCTGTTTCGTTTCTCCATTAATGGACTTCATGCATCCGAAATTCTCTCCTCTCCCCCATTCCTCTCCATTGAAGCCATGAGAAGAAACCGCCGCCATTAAACCGCGTAATGGAGTTAAACGCTGACCGTTCTCCTCTCTCCCTAGCCGACCCTCCATCTCCCCTCCCTCTCTCTATAAATGTGTCGAGCTCTCTCTCTCCCATCCTCCCCTACCCGAGCTCTCTCTCATTCCTCGCACTCTCTCCCTCGCCGTTCGTCGCCGGAGTTTGCTGGAGATCACCGGAGCTCGCCCCGCCGGAGCCCGCCCGACGTCAAGGACCCCTGCTTGCTTCTCTTGCTCGACCGACCTCCTTGCCGAGCCATCTCCATTTCCTGCGCAAGCGAGAACCCAAGGTGGAAAGACAACCCCAAATTAATTTGTGTATTTTTGAAATTCTTTTGATTCAATTCATGAATTATATGTTTATTTTGTTGTAATATGAACATGTGTGATCCGAAATACATGTGTATGTGCGCTATGGAATTTTTGGTAGATATATGCGATTATTAGTACACCGTGATTGTTCATGTTAGTCGATGCGATAATTTTTGGATTAGAGAGAAATATGACGAAAATTTAGTAGTCACACGTTGGTGATAAAAACACTAGATATGAAATTTTGTAGTTAAAATTTGGTCACAATGAATTTTAGAAACTCCTTGGAGGATTATAGTCATAGGTTCATTTTAATGAGTTTAGAAAATGGTATAGAACTCATGTCATATAAATAATATATGATTTAAACAATATATGATTTTTAGATGATTTATCACTGATTATTTTATTAATATTTTCTTTTTATAAGGAAAGGAGAAAATACCACTAGTAGTACGGAAAGTAAATTCTTACTAGCCAAATAAACATGTTCGCAAGTATAGCACTTAAATTCTTAGAGTAAGCAAAATACTTGTTTATATCAAAATAACCTCGCTTGTATTATAAAAAGTTCAATTAGTAATTTATAGGGATTTTTAGAATATTAAATTCATTTTTTGACTATACTCAATAATAATTCGAGTTAGAAAAATCTATTAACCTATTTATTAGTATTATAGACGATAACTATCATTTATTTTTATTGATGATGTTAAAACATATTAATACTAGTTAAAACTGTATTTATAGCACCCACTCATAAATTCACCATTTAGTACTCACAATAATAGCTACAATTGAATTAATAAGTATTTACGCGTTTAGGACGTATTTAAGGTGTGATAAGTGCGATGTGTTAATGTGTATGTAATGGTGTATGTTTTCTCTTTGTATGGCAACGTACAACGTTATTAGAAGTTGAGTTTGTGGTAGAGGATCCGAATTCGTTCGAGGACGATCCGCAGGATACTTTTGAGCAAGGCAAGTGGATTCTCCCTCTACATATTCTATTTGTACCCGATCAATGCATATAATAATGTTTACTTTTTGATATACTGCATAACCTGATGGGTTTTACCTAATTAAGGATTTCCTAGATTTACCAACTGTATTCCTTGTTTACCCTGGGAAATTATTAAGCTTTGCAAATTTGTGCTACCGCTCAACTTAATAATTTTGATGTCACTCATTAATTGATATTAATGTTTCAAAAATTTAATTAGCAATTATGACATTAACCCGATGGTTAAAACAACATTATTTCATATTAATTGGAACATGGAGTGACCACCCAGGATAACAGTGCAACCACGAGTGCTATCATTGCTCTAGCTTTGGTAATTAGCTTTATATGCTTAGTGCCTAGCAACCTTACCTGAAATATGGGCAAGAGGGGGAATGGTGGTGTTGGCATTCCACGTTATCATGAGGATGTATTCTTGGCTAAGGTACCTCACCTAGGGGGCCACCACCATCTACTTTAGAAACCTTAGCGGGTTGCTTCGTATTAAGAGTATTTTGTGAAAGCCTCATAATGGGTCCCTAGCCATTCACCTCGGTAGCGTTTAAGGGTCCGATCAACCTGGGCTAGATGGGATACATGGCTTGTGGTTAAAGTTGTACCACCTCTGTAGAGTGTAAAACTGATATATCAGCCATGCTCCCGGTTATGAGCAGCCTGGATTCCTCACATAATAATTGAACTTGAAGATGGAATTAAATTGAGATCCGATGATCTGCCAATGATTTGCTTAAGTTGTTTCACTTAAGTGTTTTTTGTATAGTCATATTCCTTTGTTTAAATGGGATACATGGGATTCACACTTATTAGTAAGACAGGTGTTGTTAATAAAATGTTGACCAACTAAAATGCTTTTTGCTCAACCTTAGCCTCACCTTGTTATACCTGCATTAATTTTTCCCCCACTTGCTGAGCCCCGACCATAAGTGAGCTCACCCTTGCTAATATTTTGATCAGAGGGTGATGCTGGAGACTTTGATGGAGATATTGACGACGATGAATTCTAAGTCTAACGATACGCTCGTCATCTTCCTATGGGAGATTGCCCCTGTTATTTCAATTCCGCTTTACTTTGATGTGATACTTGTTAAAGATACAATGATTCAGATGATGTAATAAAGTATTCTACTCTCTTTACGCCTTTATTGCATTGTCTTTTGATATATTACACTTGTGACGTCAACATATGTGTGGAAATGGATCTTGGCACACATATGGTATGCGCTCGGTTCTACCCCCTAGAACCGGGTGTGACAGAAATGGTATCAAAGCTATGCTGACCCTAGGTCGTTAGATTAGTTAGAAATGGAAAGCCTAGTTGTTCAAAACTTGCTAATTTCATTCTTATAAATTATTTTATCAGCCTTACCTCTTTAAAATTTCAACTGAGTTAACATTTCTCTTGTAGATGGTTCGTACTCTCCAAACTACTTGTGTCAACACCAGCTATGCCCCTCCGCTCCGGCAAATCCTGGTCTACCTAGTGGTACTCGAGGAAGTTCTGGTGGATCTCCCTCACATCCAAGTGGAGAATGTAGTCATCCTGGAGGACAGCTGCCGACGCCCACCTCGTTGGCAGAGTCCTTGGCCTTCGCAGCTAGGTTATCGACATCGGCCCCGCCTGCACCAGCCATCCAAGCACCTGCACCCGGAGGCGACGACCCCGACGACTCTGGGGACAACGATGATGAGGATGACGACGACAACGAAGGAGGAGACGAACACGTCAACCAGGAAGCCGACTACGCCCAGCAGGACTACTTCATGGGGTTTGGTCCAGTTGTCAAACATTATACATCAATGTTCGAGACGGTGCACTTCCCCAACCTGCTGCAAGACGTGCTGCACGCGCTAGGCACCTACGTCCGCCCCCTGTACGAAACAAGGTGAGTGAGCGAGCCTCCCCGGGCTTGCTACTACATCACTCGCATCCACTTCAGGGTGATGGATGCAGGGGATAGGGGATTTAGGACTCTGTCTGCTCATGAGTCCCTGACACCGCTATCCACCTACGCTGCCTCGGTTAGCGATGCTACCAGACGGACCCTGTGGTCGCTCAGCCACACCTACCGGCAGCAGCTGCAGGATACGAGGTTCAGGCATCTCCCTCTACGTCTGAGTGGAGGAAGCCAAACCAGCATTGTCCCAGGTGAAGCTGGTGAGGATTGCCTGAAAGTTCCCTTTGACCCGGGAACAGGACCTGGATGTCGCCTAGAGGGGGGGGGGGGGTGAATAGGCGAATAAAACTTATTACTTTAAAACTTAAATTCTTACTCTACTCGAAGACTTAGTACGCAGTGTAGTAAGAAGACTCTTCGAGTAAGTTGCAGCGGAATGGAAGATCCTGTCTCAAAATGTCCTGCACTTCAAATCAAGCTTATACCACAGATAAGTATTGAAGTGCAGATATAAAGACGAGTAAGGCAGAGAGTCAGGATAGAACAGAGCACACAGATGCAAGGGTTTATCCCGAGGTTCGGCCAAGCCTGAAATGCTTGCCTAGTCCTCGTTGGAGTTAGCCACACCTAGGCTTGGAGTCTATTTCAACTCCTTCCTCCGTTTGCTCAGATCTGTCAGTATGACAGATAGAGCCTTTCACTATTGAGTGGAGTTACAACAGAACCGCGGCTGCTTACAGACTTCTTGGCAGCACCCCGGCAGAGTAACGATACGCTCAAGACCTTGCTCTAGCTCTTAGCAGCACTACTCCTCTCTCTAAAGGCTTATAGCTGTGCCTTCTACACAAACTATAGAGTTACACACAAGAGGGAGAGCGAGAATTGATTCCAGTGAAGTCTACACTTGTTGGCTGCACTTGTATATTGCTTGAGGCGCCTAGGGGTCCCTTATATAGGCACAAGGAGCCAGGGAGCCGTTGGAAGCAATCCAGGAAGGCAAATCTTGCCTTCTGTCGGGTGGCGCACCGGACAGTCCGGTGCACACCGGACACTGTCCGGTGCCCGATTTCTTTCCTTCTATGGCGAAGCCGACCGTTGGCAGTCTTGGAGCCGTTGGCGCACCGGACATGTCCGGTGCCTCCATCTAGCTGTTGGCTCGGCCACGTGTCCCGGCAGATCGCGCGGCCGACCGTTGGCCCAGCCGACTGTTGGCTCACCGGACAGTCCGGTGCACACCGGACAGTCTGGTGAATTATAGCCGTACGTCGCCGGTGAATTCCCGAGAGCGGCCAGTTCGCCAGAGTTCAGCCTGGCGCACCGGACACTGTCCGGTGCACCACCGGACACTGTCCAGTGCACCACCGGACAGTCCGGTGTGCCAGACTGAGCTATCTTGGCTGTACATAGCCAAGCCATTTGCACCTCTCTCCTTTTCTTCTTCTTTCTGTTTCTAACACTTAGACAAATATATTAGTCCACAAAACCAATGTACTAAGTATAGAAACATACCTTCTCTTAATCATTACATCTTTAGCATTTCACATGCTTGAGCTTTGATGTTGGACTCATAAATCATCAAGTCGGCTTGACTTGATCTAGATTGACATTACTTGGCTCCAACATCCTGTAAAGGTCACATAGAACATCTCCAAACATAGGAACAACCCAAACTAAAGATCAAGGTGAACTTAGCTCTTTTGGGCTGCTTCCAGTTCTGGTTTTGACACTTGTTCTCCTTCTAGTGACCTTGATCTCCTTCTTAGAGCTTGATCTTGAGCCTTATGACTTACACCACATAACTGTAGCTGTTACCTCATTGGCTGTAAGTCACATTCTTATGTAGTGATCCTTGATGTGCCATAGCTGTTCTCAACTCGATCACCCTTGACTTTGCAAGCCTTCTTCTTCACCCTTGGCTTTGGGTTCCTCAGCCTCCTTGACCTTCTCCCGTGCACTTGGTACCTCGAAGCTTTTCTTGCCTCCGTCCTTGGCTTGATCAGTTGTCTCCGAGCTACGCACCCAAGTCTCACTTGTGCAATGTCCATCTTACTTGTGATGTTCATTATGTATCCATAATCCAGTTCTTGGACCATCACATTTGTTCACTTGTGTTGAATCCTGTAGGCTTTACCTTAAGCACCTGTTCAACACTTAGTACACTTGTTAGTCCTTTAATTGAGTTGTCATCCAAACACCAAAACTCACAAGAGAGCTTTCAATCTCCCCCTTTTTGGTGATTGATGGCAACACAATTAAAGCTTACATAAGAATAAGATTTGAAGCACAAATTTTGAATTCTAAGTTTATAGAATGCTCCCCCTAAATATGTGCTTACTTCAAGAACCTAATTTTGGCCTCAGACGCCAATTTGCACATACTTAGGCAATTCGAAACATTTCTACACCTTAGCACTTTTTAGGATGCATTGTGTCAAGAATCAAACCATGATGCTATAACACACAAATGCACATAATCAGAGTTAAACACCATTCAAATTAGTGGATATATCACAGGAATATCAACCTACCACTATTCATCATTAAGATACCAATTTAAACTAATACCAATTTAAACTAAGACACTAATTTAAGACAATCTTAAAGCACCATTAACCACATGACTATCTATTACACTATAGAAGCCAAATAATTCATCGCAGCGGAAACACTAGTCCATATGAGCAACACATATAATACTGCAAGAAACATATGAATATCACACTTGGCAAAGCTCAAACTAACACATCACCCATTAGGATAAGCTTTTCCTCTCAGGTTGAGATAAGCTTTAATGCACAATTTCTCCCCCTTTGACATCAAACACCAAAAACCATACTCAAGCAAGAACGTAGGATGATGTCAAGGGACAGCAGGATGTTTAAGGAGGAAAAATGACTATCAAAACTCCCCCTTACTTATTGAACATATGCACTATCACATATATGCAAGAAGATTAATACTTCCTTTTGTACCTTTACCATGTTATAGTGTACTTCCCATCTTGAAGGTATTTAATCTCTCGAGAGCTTCTCCACACTTGTGCCTGATTCTTTATCCTAACTTTTTCTTGTTGCTAAGACATCGAACTTAGAACAAGTTATAGTATTGGGCACAAGAAGAAACTTCTATTCTAATGATTATCAACAGATGTCAAATGAAGCAAACTATCACAGCTACCAATTGAAAGCTACCAATTGCAAAGTTCATTTATTATCATGGCTCCATGATATTTAAGAATAAGCATCTATTATCACCAGATATTATAGAGCATGAGCAATCTAAAAATATGCACTTACTCACAACTTGAGATACCAATTTCTTGACTTACAGAGGTACCCAAGTCCTGATTGCTCCATTTCTTGCTTATCTTCTCTTTTCCACCTAGAGACTATACAAGATTGCTCAAGAAACAGTTAGTCTCAAAAGACACAAGTTATGTGTGCTCCCCCTCAAGTTGTGCATCAAGTATTTGAATGACTTGCACTTTGCACATTCTAGCTTCCTTAGAACTAGAGGGGATCACAACATACCTTGGTCAAGGCATACTCTACTACTTTCATCACCCAAGGATGCCAATTTGAATATCAAATGAAAAGCCACTTAACACCAATTGAAGGCTAAATGAAAGGTTGACTAAATACAACAATGCACGCCTCAGTGGCACCTAAGCCAATTGAATACTCACAGGAAGTCTAACATTTACGCAACTTGTACATGCTTCATACTTAACTATCATTGCATATACAATCATGTATATAAAGCGAAATATCTAAGCATGTCATAATTAAGAAGGTTTCTTAGGTGCACAAAAGAAACAACATTTTAAAGGCATAAATTACATAAGCCAAGATATTACCAATTGAAATGCAAGAACACAGCTATGATCACTATCAATGGAACTTCAAGATATTCAATAAAATTGCACAGTTCCATTTTCCATACCTTTGCCTTTATGAGAGCACTTGTTATCACCAATTCAGGGCTCCTTTTGCTCATGCACCTCATAGCTCAAAAGGGCACGACATGGATTTGAAATTCACACAGTACCAAACTAGGGTAATCATGTGAACATGGACTAAACAAAATGTCATAATTGCACATAGCATGACTTACAAAAAGAGGTTTATCCATATACACCAAGAGAGTTAATCGTTGTGGATATAACAAATGAAAGAGCTACCCATGAATGATTCAAAAGATATAGCACCAGTCATGATTAAGCAAACATCATTATGATTCATTTAACAGAGGCAATCATAAAGCATAACTACTCCAAAGACAGGTAGCACAACAAGCCAACTTAAGAGCAATACTAAATTGCAATTATGTACTTAAAATACATGGGTACCATCCTTTGGAGAGCAAGTTGTGGATTTTCATCAAAGTCCTTTACTTGATTCACCAATAATGATTCAGGACCTATACACCTTATTTCACTTGAGATGAACATGGGATTAGTGTTTCACAATAATTCAACCTTGGGTCAATAAACACCAAAACAATTAATAGCTTAAGTATAGAGTTTTAGATAACCGTCTTAAGCTCTCCCATGGTCTCCAGTCCATCTCAAGGCACCTGCATGGTCTAGTTAGCACAGTTTGGTACCCATCTCGGGATGGGTACATAATGATCATGTAAATGTGCCTTTGGTACCCAAATTGCCTTTGTGCTAGTTCTAGGTGATCTTGTTATAGATCTAGCACAAGTGTATGATTTGGGTCTCCTACGCGAATAAGATTGACACAAATTCACTTGTTTAGGAATCTTACCTTTGTAACATACCTTGGATAGATGACCCTGCTCACCACACTTGTAGCAGAAGCGTCGCTCAACTTGACATGACGCTTGCTGTGTGTCATTTTCCTTGGTGAGGGTCACTTTGGAGGATGCACATCCTTGATTCTTCATGACCTGACATGAAGTGATCGTGTGGTCCTTATTGTTGCATCCAAAACAACTTCTTGTTCCTTCATCCTTGTCTTTGTACGGACAAGACACGATGAGGTGGCCTATCTCCTTGCATTTGAAGCACCTCCTTTTCCCTCTCCCCTTTTTGTGCTTGAATGACATGGAGAGATGATCAGTGCAAACAACATGACTAATTGTATTTTTACCTTTTTCCTTTTTCATGTTGATTTCTTCATTTATAGCTTTGGGAACATTCTTCTTATTGAGCTTAACACTTGCTGCAGTTTTTCCTTTCTCAAGCTTCTTCACCACGCGCCCGTGGATATCTTGAGAGAGTTGAGCAATGTGTCTTCTCCTTAGTTGTCTTTGCTTCTTGTTCCCACAGAATTTCTTTTGTGACCCTAAAACTTGTTGCTCAATCAATGATTAGCTTTCTTTTGAGCAACAGGGGTTAGCACATGATGATATACAATTCAAATGCGCACACGTACGAGAGTGAGGTTCACATGAATTTAAGTTTGCAATTATAACCTCATGAGCAACATTAAGCATGATATGGTCATCAACTAATTTATTATGAGAATATGACAACATATCATACTTTTTACCTAGAGCACGTTTTTCTAAGTCCATTGTTTCTACTTGACTCTTAAGCATAGAATTTTCCGTTTTAAGTTGAGCAATATTAGATAATGCATCATGACTATTTCTTTGCTCAATTAAAACATATTCATACCTTTGGACCAAATCATCATGAGAGCGCTTTAGCTTCTCATGTTCTTTGGTCATCTTCTCCAGGCTGTTGTCGGTTTTGATGAGGGACTCCTCTAGCCTGAGAAGCGTCTCGCCTTGTTCCTTGTTCCTTCTCAACAGCTTAACCAAGAGCGCCTTGTCCTCTTTGTTGAGATGGATGTAGAAACGGCGAATCTCCTCTTCTTCCACATCATTGGTCTCATTTTCCCTGTCATTAATGTCAGTGGAAGCCAAATAGGAAAATGTACCTTGAGGTGATGAAGATTCATCCTCGCTATCATCCTCATATTCCTCCTCATCATGGCTTTTGTCTCTACCGTCATTGTTAGCAATAAAACACTTATTATTAGTGGAGACCAAACCTGTCGACGAGGTGGATTCATCGTTGGGTGCCCATCGTTCTTGATCTTCTCCCTTTGAAAGGTTAGCATCACAAGCAATATAGGGAGTACAATTTGCCACACAATATTTTACTTTAATTCTATTCCATAAATCATGAGCATCAACAAATAAATCATTATCACTACTCATGATGGCAAAATAGGCACCTCTAGATAGAGAATCAACTAAGATGTTGCAAGCACGGTGATTGAGAGATAAACATCTTAGTTCATCATTAGAGGGATTTTTACTAATATCAGATGGAAAAATACTTCTACTAAAGATCTGTCTCAAATCAGGATCAACACTCATGAAAGCATTATAAATAGAGACAGACCAAGATTTGTAATTAGAGCCATCGCCTAAAAGAAGTTCTACAGTTACCTCTTGTGACGACATCGTTATCTCCGGATGGCTAAGCCCACACTGGAGAGGCCTAGCTCTGATACCAATTGAAAGTTCCCTTTGACCCGGGAACAGGACCTGGATGTCGCCTAGAGGGGGGGGGGTGAATAGGCGAATAAAACTTATTACTTTAAAACTTAAATTCTTACTCTACTCGAAGACTTAGTACGCAGTGGAGTGAGAAGACTCTTCGAGTAGGTTGCAGCGGAATGGAAGATCCTGTCTCAAAATGTCCTGCACTTCAAATCAAGCTTATACCACAGATAAGTATTGAAGTGCAGATATAAAGACGAGTAAGGCAGAGAGTCAGGATAGAACAGAGCACACAGACGCAAGGGTTTATCCCGAGGTTCGGCCAAGCCTGAAATGCTTGCCTAGTCCTCGTTGGAGTTAGCCACACCTGGGCTTGGAGTCTATTCAACTCCTTCCTCCGTTTGCTCAGATCTGTCAGTATGACAGATAGAGCCTTTCACTATTGAGTGGAGTTACAACAGAACCATGGCTGCTTACAGACTTCTTGGCAGCACCCCGGCAGAGTAACGATACGCTCAAGACCTTGCTCTAGCTCTTAGCAGCACTACTCCTCTCTCTAAAGGCTTATAGCTGTGCCTTCTACACAAACTATAGAGTTACACACAAGAGGGAGAGCGAGAATTGATTCCAATGAAGTCTACACTTGTTGGCTGCACTTGTATATTACTTGAGGCGCCTAGGGGTCCCTTATATAGGCATAAGGAGCCAGGGAGCCATTGGAAGCAATCCAGGAAGGCTAATCTTGCCTTCTGTCGGGTGGCGCACCGGACAATCCGGTGCACACCAGACACTGTCCGGTGCCTGATTTCTTTCCTTCTATGGCGAAGCCGACCGTTGGCAGTCTTGGAGCCGTTGGCGCACCGGACATGTCCGGTGCACACCGGACAGTCCGGTGCCTCCATCTAGCCGTTGGCTCGGCCACGTGTCCCGCGTAGATCGCGTGGCCGACCGTTGGCCTGGCCGACCGTTGGCTCACCGGACAGTCCGGTGCACACCGGACAGTCCGGTGAATTATAGCCGTACGTCGCCGGTGAATTCCCGAGAGCGGCCAGTTCGCCAGAGTTCAGCCTGGCGCACCGGACACTGTCCGGTGCACCACCGGACACTGTCCGGTGTGCCAGACTGAGCTATCTTGGCTGTACATAGCCAAGCCCTTTGCACCTCTCTCCTTTTCTTCTTCTTCTGTTTCTAACACTGAGACAAATATATTAGTCCACAAAACCAATGTACTAAGTATAGAAACATACCTTCTCTTAATCATTACATCTATAGCATTTCACATGCTTGAGCTTTGATGTTGGACTCATAAATCATCAAGTCGGCTTGACTTGATCTAGATTGACATTACTTGGCTCCAATTTCCTGTAAAGGTCACATAGAACATCTCCAAACATAGGAACAACCCAAACTAAAGATCAAGGTGAACTTAGCTCTTTTGGGCTGCTTCCAGTTCTGGTTTTGACACTTGTTCTCCTTCTAGTGACCTTGATCTCCTTCTTAGAGCTTGATCTTGAGCCTTATGACTTACACCACATAACTGTAGCTGTTACCTCATTGGCTGTAAGTCACGTTCTTATGTAGTGATCCTTGATGTGCCGTAGCTGTTCTCAACTCGATCACCCTTGACTTTGCAAGCCTTCTTCTTCACCCTTGGCTTTGGGTTCCTCAGCCTCCTTGACCTTCTCCCGTGCACTTGGTACCTCGAAGCTTTTCTTGCCTCTGTCCTTGGCTTGATCAGTTGTCTCCGAGCTACGCACCCAAGTCTCACTTATGCAATGTCCATCTTACTTATGATGTTCATTATGTATCCATAATCCAGTTCTTGGACCATCACATTTGTTCATTTGTGTTGAATCCTGTAGGCTTTACCTTAAGCACCTGTTCAACACTTAGTACACTTGTTAGTCCTTTAATTGAGTTGTCATCCAAACACCAAAACTCACAAGAGAGCTTTCATTGCCTCAACACCCTAGCTGGTGTAGTGGCCGGTCTCAACACGGACTTGGACAGTGCCACCCTAGATCTCTCTAGGGTGCACTTGGAGCTAGAGAATGCCCATGCCAGGATTGCAGCCATAGAAGCCCAACTTCAAGGACTGGATCCGCTCGAAGCCCAGGTCCCCGCCATGGCGTTGTCTCCTACGCGCAAGAGGCTGCGCTATGGGGAGCCTGGATCCGTCACTAGGGTGCTTTAAGTATTTTAAGTTATGATGTAATAAGTTAGTTTCTACGTCAGACGATGATACTCTTTTTAAGTTATTCTATTAATAAATAACAACCATGTGATGGTGTTGGTTGACATGCTTGAGTTGGATTTTTATTTGAGTGTAATGGTCTTATGGAATGATGGCCATAAGAGCATATAAAAAAATAAACTTAGGATACTCCCCTCTAAAATCTTTTCTACTCCTCACTTTTCTAAGGATTTCACTTCCTAACCAATTAGATGGTGAACACACGTCAAGGACCCAACAACAACCGGAACCAACGTGGTCAACAGATACCACCACCACCACCGAATCCCAACATGGAGCAGTTCATCACCGCCCAGATGCAGTTACTACAAGGACTCACTGCAACTGTTCAACAGATTTAGCAGAACCAGCTGAATCAACAGCATCAACAGCAGCAACAGAATGCACCCCCGGCCAGAGATAAGCACCGGGATTTTATGAGTCATCACCCGCCAACATTCTCCCAAGCGGTTGATCCTTTAGATGCTGATGACTGGCTCAAGGTCATTGGAAAGAAGTTGGACATCACTCAGTGCAATGACCGGGAGAAGGTCTTGTACACCTCGGGAAGACTCGAGGGTTCCGCGTCTGACTGGTGGGATGCCTTCACAGCGGCAAACCCCAACGCAGATACAATAACCTGGCAGGAGTTTCAAACGAACTTCCGCGCTCACCATATTCCCTCGGGAATTATGAAGTTGAAGAAGAAGGAATTCCTTTCCCTTACTCAAGAGAATATGACGGTCAGTGAGTATCGTGATCGCTTTACTCAGCTTTCATGCTACGCACTGGAAGAAGTGGATATAGATGAGAAGCGCCAAGAGCGTTTCTTGGAAGGACTGATTGGACCACTGAACTACCAACTTCAGAGTCATACCTTCCCCAATTTCTAGACACTGTTGAACAAGGCAATTGGCCTTGAAAGTAAAAGAAAGGAATTATCTGACCATAAAAGGAAGTTTCAAGGTCAGTCCAGCAGGAACACCCGCCCGAACTACGCTTAAAGTTCACAGTTCCGCTCTGGAAATCAAGGCAGAAACAATTATCAGATGCAACGCTCTAGACAGCAAGGCCAGAGAATAATCAAAGTCAGAACCAGCAAAGGAGCAACTCCCAGGCTAACCAGAGGTCTGGTGGGAGTTCACAGAATCATCAAGGTGGCACCGTAAATACGCAGGCCAGAAGCAACAACGCACCAGTCCAACCCAATTGCTGTTTCAAGTGCGGTGAGCTGGGCCACTATGCTAACAACTGCCCAAAGCAAAGCCAGCAGACACCTCAGAGGAGCAACACTCAAAGGAATGACCAAAACACCCCCGCTCGTGGATCTACTCAGAACAAGACTCCACAGAACCAGAGTAGAGGAAGGGTCAATCATGTCACCGCAGAATCAGTACCTGAGGATGCCGACATAGTGTTTGGTATGTTCCTTGTTAACTCCATACCTGCATCAGTTTTATTTGACTTTGGAGCATCGCATTCATTTATAACTGAGTCATTTGTGGAAAAGCACAACATACCTAAGTACCCCCTTAAGAAGATGTTACACATTAGTTCACCAGGAGGTAACATGAAGGCCACACACTCATGCCCCCATGTTAATCTCAAGATTCAAGGAATAGATTTTTCAGTCAACCTAGTGGTCCTAGGATCCAATGGTATTGATGTGATTCTTGGATGCAATTGGTTGAAGAGTTGTGATGGAGTGATACAGTGTGCCAACGGAACAATTATGTTGACAAGTCCTCAAGGTGAAAGAATCCAAGTTAACATAGACAAGTCAACAGATGCAAAAGGGAAGACAGTGATAAATCACTTGGAAGAAAAGCCCTTGGAAAATATCAAGGTAGTGTGCGAGTACCCAGACGTATTTCCGGAGGAATTACCAGGTATGCCACCTGACCGTGATATAGAGTTTTCTATTGAATTATTACCAGGAACCGCACCTATCTCGAAAAGACCTTATAGAATGGATGTCGAAGATTTAGTAGAACTAAAGAAACAAATAGAAGAATTACTAGAAAAAGGTTTCATTCGCCCAAGTTCATCCCCTTGGGGAGCCCCAGTTCTATTTGTGAACAAGAAGGATGGTTCGAGGAGAATGTGCATTGATTATAGAAGTTTGATGAAGTAACCATCAATAATAAATACCCACTACCTCGGATTGAAGATTTATTTGATCAGATGAAGGGAGCTAAGATATTCTCGAAGATAGATCTGAGATCGGGATATCATCAGTTAAAAATTCGAGCAGAAGATGTACCCAAGGCAGCCTTCACGACGAGATATGGATTATATGAGTTTTTGGTCATGTCGTTTGGACTGACTAATGCACAAGCATACTTTATGAATTTGATGAATAAAGTATTCATGGAATATCTGGATCAGTTTGTGGTCGTATTCATTGATGACATACTGATATACTCTCCGAATGAAGAAACACATGAAGTTCATCTAAGGCTAGTCCTACAAAAGCTTCGTGACAACCAGTTATATGTGAAGTTCTTGAAGTGTGATTTTTGGTTGAAGGAAGTTGCTTTCTTAGGGCATATCGTTACCGATGGTGGAATTAAAGTAGACCCAGGAAAGATAAGTGAGATACTGGATTGGAAGCAACCAAAGGATGCGTCCAAGATCAGAAGTTTTCTTGGATTGGCAGGATACTATAGAAGATTTATTGAAGGTTTTTCCAAGTTAGTGAAACATCTTACCTCTCTACTGGAGAAAGGTAAAGAGTTCAAGTGGGATGAAGCTTGCCAAAATTGTTTGAAGAACTCAAGAAAAGGTTAACCACTGCACCAATATTGGTAATGCCAGACATCCACAAGGGATTTGATGTGTATTGTGATGCATCACACCTTAGACTTGGATGTGTACTAATGCAAGAAGGAAAGGTAATAGCCTATGCTTCAAGGCAGTTGAGAAAGCATGAGAAGAATTATCCTAGGCATGATTTGGAACTAGCTGCCGTAGTGCATGCTTTGAAGATTTGGAGGCACTATATGATTGGAAACAAGTGCAAAATCTTCACTGATCACAAAAGCTTGAAATATATATTCACTCAGAAGGAACTCAACCTAAGACAGAGAAGATGGCTTGAGTTGATTAAGGACTATGATTTGGAAATACAATATCACCTAGGAAAAGCAAATGTAGTGCCTGATGCTTTGAGCCGTAAGGGTCAAGTGAACAACATCACTACTCATTTGATGTCACAAGAATTGTGATGGGAAATGGAACAACTCAACCTTGGTATGCTTAATAATGTAGAAGCAACGGTTATGGAAGTTGAATCTACTTTGGAAGA
This sequence comes from Zea luxurians, assembly GCA_029449295.1. Taxonomy (NCBI): domain Eukaryota; kingdom Viridiplantae; phylum Streptophyta; class Magnoliopsida; order Poales; family Poaceae; genus Zea; species Zea luxurians. Next base: position 18,870,377 of record JAOPSE010000034.1, on the reverse strand, counting down.
AGAGATTCATAAAGGACAAGAGTCCGATGAGAAAATCAAGGAAATTAAAACTTTGATTGGGATGGGTAAAGCCCCAGATTTCACGGAAGATGATCAAGGCACAATATGGTTTAAGAAAAGAATCTGTGTACCGGAAATCAAACACCTGCGCCAACTTATTTTGAGAGAAGCTCATGATTCGGCTTACTCTATTCACCCTGGAAGTACAAAGATGTACCAGGATCTTAAGGAAAACTATTAGTGGTACGGATTGAAAAGAGATGTTGCTACTCATGTTGCATTATGTGACGTGTGTCAGCGAGTTAAAGCCGAACACCAAAGACCAACAGGATTGCTACAACCTCTCAAGGTACCGGAATGGAAATGGGAAGAAATCGGTATGGATTTCATAGTTGGACTACCCCATACTAGGGATGGCTATGATTCAATTCGAGTCATAGTAGACAGGTTGACTAAAGTGGCACACTTTATACCTGTGAAGACAACTTACTCAGGAGCCCAATTAGCAGAGTTATACATGTCGAGGATTGTTTGTCTACATGGAGTACCGAAGAAGATCGTATCGGATTGAGGAACCCAGTTTACCTCGCGCTTTTGGAAAAGACTACATGAGTCCATGGATACCAAGCTAAACTTTAGTTCAGCTTATCATCCTCAAACGGATGGGCAAACGGAAAGGACAAACCAAGTGTTGGAAGATATGCTAAGAGCTTGCGCTCTAAAGCATGGTAGAAGCTGGGATAAAAGTTTGCCTTATGCAGAATTTTCGTATAACAATAGTTATCAGGCAAGTCTAAAAATGGCACCCTTTGAAGCACTTTATGGACGAAAGTGTAGAACACCGCTTTATTGGAATCAGACTGGAGAAAGTCAAGTATTTGCTCCAGAAATTCTCCAAGGGGCAGAAAAGCATGTGCAGATTATCAGAGAAAATTTGAAGACACCACAGCCAAGACAGAAAAGCTATGCTGATAATAGAAGAAGAGAGTTGATGTTCGAAGTAGGAGACTTCGTATACCTTAAAGTTTCACCGATGAGAGGAATGAAAAGGTTTAAGGTTAAGGGAAAATTATCACCTCGCTATATTGGCCCATTCAAGATTTTGGAAAGAAAAGGTGAAGTAGCCTACCAGTTAGAGCTACCCGATAGATTATCGGATGTGCATGACGTATTTCACGTGTCACAACTTAAGATGTGCTTAAGAGTACCAGAAGAACAGTTACCCATGGTAGAACTGAATGTTAATGAGGATTTGACTTATTCGGAGTACCCTGTCAGAATTCTAGAAACATCTCGCAGAATTACACGAAGTAAAGTCATTAACATGTGCAGGGTTCAGTGGAGTCATCATTCGGAAGATGATGCCACTTGGGAAAGAGAAGATGAACTCAGAGCAGAATTCCCCCAGTTATTCTCGGAAGTTTCTTAATCTCGAGGACGAGATTCTTTTAAGAGGGGTAGGTTTGTAACACCATAAAAGCCATCAACTACAAATAATAAATTTGGTTATTATGTTAAATATGGTAATAATTTTTTTTAGTGTTTAATTATTTATTTGCACTTTGAATCATTGTTCTTTGTATGCGCATGATTGATGATCGGATGTTTTATAGCAATTCTTCTTAAAAGAAAATCCTAGTAAATAATATAATAATTAAATAATATAATAATTATTAGTCTAAAAATAAATATGTTATTTATAAATAATTTTGGTGAATTTTTATGAATTTTTTAGCTCTTTAAAAATTGTATTTCGAAATAATATAAAAAAGGAAAAAAGACAAAACCCTAACCTAACCTAAACAACCCACTAGGGGCCCATTTTTTCTCCCACCCGCCGCCTCTCCCTGGCTTCCTACCTCCTAGCCGCCGCCGCTCCCTAACTCTCTCTCTCCTCTCATCTCTCTCCTCCCTCTCACCTCTCTCTAGCGCGCACAGGGAGCCGACTGCTGCCAGGCGAGCCCCCGCACCCGAGCTGCCCAGCCGCCCTCCCCCGCGCCGCCAAGGAGACCCACGGACTGCGCGCCCCGCGACACTGCGCATCCCATTCCACGTGACGCCGAGCCCAGGACCCGACCGACGAGCCACGCCCGAGCGCCAAGTACGCGACCCCGGCCGAGCGCCCCTGCACTCGACGCGCTTGCACCGACCCTAAGCCCACGCGCGAGGAGCTCTCCCTCGTGACCCGAGCAGCCGACCCGGCGCCCTGCGCCGACCGAACCCGCCCGTGCCATGAAGCCACCATGCCGTTTTGTTTCTCCATTAATGGACTTCATGCATCCGAAATCCTCTCCTCTCCCCCCATTCCTCTCCATTGAAGCCATGAGAAGAAACTGCCGCCATTAAACCGCGTAATGGAGTTAAACGCCGACCGTTCTCCTCTCTCCCTAGTCGACCCTCCATCTCCCCTCCCTCTCTCTATAAATGTGTCGAGCTCTCTCTCTCCCGTCCTCCCCTACCCGAGCTCTCTCTCATTCCTCGCACTCTCTCCCTCACCGTTCGTCGCTGGAGTTCGCCGGAGATCACCGGAGCTCGCCCCGCCGGAGCCCGCCCGACGTCGAGGACCCCTGCTCGCTTCTCTTGCTCGACCGACCTCCTTGCCGAGCCATCTCCATTTCCTGCGCAAGCGAGAACCCAAGGTGGAAAGACAACCCCAAATTAATTTATGTATTTTCGAAATTCTTTTGATTCAATTCATGAATTATATGTTTATTTTGTTGTAATATGAACATGTGTGATCCGAAATACATGTGTATGTGCGCTATGGAATTTTTGGTAGATATATGCGATTATTAGTACACCGTGATTGTTCATGTTAGTCGATGCGATGATTTTTGGATTAGAGAGAAATATGACGAAAATTTAGTAGTCACACGTTGATGATAAAAACACTAGATAGGAAATTTTGTAGTTAAAATTTGGTCACAATGAATTTTAGAAACTCCTTGGAGGATTATAGTCATAGGTTCATTTTAATGAGTTTAGAAAATGGTATAGAACTAATGTCATATAAACAATATATGATTTTTAGATGATTTATCACTGATTATTTTATTAATATTTTCTTTTTATAAGGAAAGGAGAAAATACCACTAGTAGTATGAAAAGTAAATTCTTACTAGCCAAATAAACATGTTCGCAAGTATAGCACTTAAATTCTTAGAGTAAGCAAAATACTTGTTTATATCAAAATAATCTCGCTTTTGTCATAAAAAGTTCAATTAGTAATTTATAGGGATTTTTAGAATATTAAATTCATTTTTGACTATACTCAATAATAATTTGAGTTAGAAATAAAAAGGATAAAATCTATTAACCTATTTATTAGTATTAAAGACGATAACTATCATTTATTTTCATTGATGATGTTAAAACATATTAATACTAGTTAAAACTGTATTTATAGCACCCACTCATAAATTCACCTTTTAGGACTCACAATAATAGCTATAATTGAATTAATAAGTATTTACACGTTTAGGACGTATTTAAGGTGTGATAAGTGCGATATGTTAATGTGTATGTAATGGTGTATGTTTATGTAATGGTGAATGTTTATTTATTGGTGTATGTTTTCTCTTTGTATGGCAACGTACGACGTTATTAGAAGATGAGTTTGTGGTAGAGGATCCGAATTCATTCGAGGACGATCCGCATGACACTTTTGAGCAAGGCAAGTGGATTCTCCCTCTGCATATTCTATTTGTACCCAATCAATGAGTATAATATGTTTACTTTTTGATATACTGCATAATCTGATGGGTTTTACCTAATTAAGGATTTCCTAGATTTTCCAACTGTATTCCTTGTTTACCTTGGGAAATTATTAAGCTTTACAAATTTATGCTACCGCTCAACTTAATAATTTTGATGTCACTCATTAATTGATATTAATGTTCCAAAAATTTAATTGGCAATTATGACATTAACCCGATGGTTAAAACAACATTATTTCATATTAATTGGAATATGGAGTGACCATCCAGGATAACAGTGCAACCACGAGTGCTATCATGGCTCTGGCTTTGGTAATTAGCTTTATATGCTTAGTGCCTGGCAATCTTACCTGAAATATGGGCAAGAGGGGGAGCGGTGGTGTTGGTAGACCACGTTATCATGTGGACGTATTCTTGGCTAAGGTACCTCACCCAAGGGGCCACTACCATCTACTTTAGAAACTTTAGCGGGTTGCTTCGTATTAAGAGTATTTTGTGAAAGCCTCATAATGGATCCCTAGCCATTCACCTCGGCAGTGTTTAAGGGTCCGATCAACCCGGGCTAGATGGGATACATGGCTTGTGGGTAAAGTTGTACCACCTCTGTAAAGTGTAAAACTGATATATCAGCCGTGCTCCCGATTATGAGCAGCCTGGACTCCTCACATGATAATTGAACTTGAAGATGGAATTAAATTGAGATCTGATGATCTGCTAATGATTTGCTTAAGTTGTTTCACTTAAATGTTTTTTGTATATTCATATTCCTTTGTTTAAATGGGATACATGTGATTCACACTTATTAGTAAGACAGGTGTTGTTAATAAAATGTTGACCAACTAAAATGCTTACTGCTCAACCTTAGCCTCACCTTGTTATACCTGCATTAATTTTTCCCCCACTTGCTGAGCCCCGATCATAAGTGACCTCACCCTTGCTAATATTTTGATTAGAGGGTGATGCTAGAGACTTTGATGGAGATATTGACGACGATGAATTCTAAGTCTAACGATACGCCGATCATCTTCCTGTGGGAGATTGGCCCTGTTATTTCAATTCCGCTTTACTTTGATGTGATACTTGTTAAAGATACAATGATTCAGATGATGTAATAAAGTATTCTACTCTCTTTACGCCTTTATTGCATTGTCTTTTAATATATTACACTTGTGACGTCAACATATGTGTGGAAATGGATCTTGGCACACATATGGTATGCGCTCGGTTCTACCCCCTGTAACCGGGTGTGACAGCGTTAGAGTTAAAACTCATGTCTGAAAGAGAGGGAAAACAAATCAACCAAGAAATAAGGCGAGTGGACACGGTGATTTGTTTTACCGAGGTTTGGTTCTAAAGAACCTAGTCCCCGTTGAGGAGGTCACAAAGATCGGACCTATTTCAACCCTTTCCCTCTCTCAAATGGTCACTGTCGTTGTTTTGGGTCCGACCGCACACCTGGGGTTGCCCCTCGAGGTGCTTTTTGGAGTAGGACGGTGTAACCGACTGTAGCTCGATGGTTCGTGCTAGATGCACGAGAGACAGTGGGCAATTTTGCAAAGGTTCGGGCCGCTTTGAGATGTGTAACACCCTACGTCCTAGTGTGGATCTTTTATGGGGCGGGTTACAGGGGAGTGCTCTAGTACGAGGGATGCTAGAGAGTTGAGTAGGTGGCTAATGAATGAGTGATGATCTTGAAGGGGTGCCCCCTAGGCCTTATATACTCGACCGTGGGGCGTTACATGCGGATATGATAACAACATGCGCCTAAGTAATAGCGAAACGACTGAGCTTATCTTCCTATAGTCCTGCCGACTTATCTTCACTCAGTTCCGACGTCTGAGGGCACTGCGCGGGAGACTCGGATCACTGCTGTAGATAGCGCTTGAATTCAGAGAACCGCATGGGCTCGAGTTGATCCGATCTCGCGTTGATCCATTCTGCCGGAAGTTCCTCCCCTGGCCCACGAAGGGATGGCCTTGCAAAACAATGGGCCTGGGGCCTTTCGCAAGGCCTTCTTGCCTTCTAGTGGACCCAGGGGATATCTGTCCCCCACAAGCCCCCAATCTTTTTGTTGATTTTGAAATAATCGGTCCAAAGATTCCAGGTCCAGCTTGCGGTTTGGAAACATGTCTGTTAAGTTGTTACCTCTAACTCTGAGTGACTTGGTAAAAACGATCTTCTGTTATCTTCTTTTGACATTATTCAACGGTCTTTGCTTTAATCTTTAGAAATCAATGCTCTGCTTATGCTTTAGAGATCAACATTTTGTTCTCAGGGGTTAAGGATTCGTTGGGTGCACCGGAGGTGCACCGAATGGGTGTAGCCCTTGAGCTTTGAGTGGATTACTGAAAATAATCCACTCAAAGATCTTCATCCCATGCTTTTTTAGAAATCATTGTTTCTAACTTAGACTTATGCCTTAGAAATTAGCATTTTATCCTCGGTCTATGCTTTAGAGATCAACATTTTGTTCTCAGGGTTTCAGGATTCATTGGGTGCACCGAAGGTGCACCCAATGGGTGTAGCCCCCGAGCTTTGAGTGGATTATTGAAAATAATCCACTCAAAGGTCTTCATTCCATGCTTTTTTAGAGGTCATTGTTTCTGACTTACACTTATGCCTTAGAAATCAACATTTTGTCCTCAGTTTATGCTTTAGAGGTCAGCATATGGTTTTTGTCTTTGAGATCAGCAATGCGATCTACCCGTGTCTTGTTAGGTTTGAAATTTATTTGATCGGTGACAGATTGGATGTCCAGTAGATGGCTCTTTGGCTGGTCTTCATTTCGCTTCATGCTTCAATGCTTCTGTTGATTAGACTTGTACTCCAGCAGCTATTTTTGGCTTTTCTCCGATCTCTATTGATATCTTCCTTCTGTCTTGATACATTCATTGCGTATACTGTATGGATGCGACTGCTTGGGAAAATCTATTGAAAATTCTTGGATGTCCCCCCAAAGGGTGTAGCCAAGGGACGGCTTGGTGCGCTGAGCATTTAGCGGACTGCCTCTAAGTAGTAACTTGACATGATCGTGGGGGTGTAATCATATCGTCCAAGCAGTTGACTTGAGTCCCAATGGGTGTCATGTTACGTGAAACGGCGTCTGCTGCCTGACTTGTTTCCAGACGAGTTGAATGGTCTCTTGAATATTTGCGACTGTTTAGTGACCATGGTAGGGGATGAGCGGTTGCCTTCTGCCTCTATAAATAGAGTGCTTGCTCCACTGGTGTCTTCACACATCTCTTCTGCCCTTTTCCTCTCAACCATGGGCAAGAAGAAGAAGAGCGGGAGTTCATCGCACCATTCCAGTGACAAACGGAAGCACGAGCCGAGTCCTCCCTCGGAGGACTTTAGCGACTCCGAGTACTCGGAGGAGTTTTCCTCCAAGTCCGAGAGGTCTCTGGTCCACGCCTCTCCCCCGGTGTCATCCGATGATTCAGATGACTCCTAGGGGATCGCCGCCAAGGTGTGGACATACATCCGGGCTGTCGAGCGCTCTGGGCTCGAGGGCTCGGATGAGTCGGAGGTCTCCTCAGACGAGGAGAACTCCTCCGACTCGTCCGAGGAGGAGAGCGGCGGTGACGGCGACGGCGAGGGCGACGGCGGCGACGACGACGGTGACAACGATGGCGACGGCGGCAAGGGCAACGACGGCAAGGGCGGCGACGGCAGCACCAGGGCCAGTGGCAAAGCGCCACTGGCTTAAATATTAGTATAGATAAGTAGTAGTAGAAATAGTGTTAGTATTAATGGAATAATGTAGTAGTAGTTAGTAGTATAGTGTAGTGTAAGTAGTGTAGTAGTGTAATGTAGTAATGTAATGTGTCGAAAAACGGGAAGAAGACCGGCTCATAATGAGTCGGTCTTTGAATTTGTGAAAGAACTTCCCCCTTTATATAATGAAGAAGGCCGACTCTATGCATATCTTTTGCCTTTTCGATGTTCCTTTATAGTCGATCAGCAACTTGTATTTATGCCTGACGCAGTCGTTGTTCTTAGAAGTAATGCTTGAGTAACCACTTGTTATTGTTGGGTCGTATTTAATTCTGCCTGCGTTTATGTAGAGAAAAACGGCTGAGTTACTATTGGTGCCTTCAGAGGTAATATCCGAATCATGCTAGATCACAGCGTCGTTTTTAGAGGTAACAACTGGGTGGTGCTGGGCCACGTCGACGTTTTAGAAGTAACAGCCGAGTGGTTTCTGGTGATGTCGGCGTTTTAGAGGTAACAGCCGAGTCATACTGGGCCGCGTTGACGTTTTAGAAGTAACAACCGAGTGGTTTTTGGTGACGTCAGCGTTTTAGGGGCAACAGCCGAGTCATGAAATCCTGCTTTTTTCCCGAGTGATGACTTAGCACTTTTGAGAAACGATGTCTGACCTGGAAAATCCCATTTGTATCTCGTCGTCGCACGCCTCCGCGTCCTGAGCCCTAGTCTTACTTTTTTGCCTCCAAACATCCTCTGTTTCCCTTTCATTTCGCTTCCGCCCAATTCGCCGATGAGATTGCGATGGCGCCTAAGCGGAAGAACCAGAATTCTGCCACTACGGTCATTCCTCCTATCGATCCCAACAGCCAGTTGCCTTTCGCAGATAATCATATGTCTGTTGTTTCCGAGTCGGATCTTATCCACCTTGTCGATGTCGGGATTCTTCCTCCCAAGGAGCTTTGTTCTTGGCAGGTTTGTCGTGGGGTTACTGTCTCGATAGAGGATACCCACGAGTCCGTTGTTTATGTTCCTTTTCTTATTCGTGGCCTTGCCCTTCCCATTTCTCCCTTCTTTCGCGGTCTCCTTGACTTTTACCATCTGAATCTGACTCACCTGAATCCCAACTCTATTATGGAAATTTCTATTTTTGTTCATTTGTGTGAGGCCTACCTTGGAATTCTTCCTCACTTCAGTTTGTGGAAGTACTTGTATCACTGTCGCCCTAGGATGGCTGGGGGGCAGCACTAGCTTGTGGGTGGTGCGAGCCTGGAGATGCGTCGTGGGAGGAAAACGGAGTACCTTGATATCCCACTTAAGGACAACATTAAAGGATGGTGCTTAGAGTGGTTCATTGTGGAAAACCATGGCGATTCCCTCCCCCCTCGGTCAGGGAGACAACCGGATGTGCGCACTCCAAGTTGGATTGAGTCTCCTACAGCCTTGGAGATAAAAGAAGCCAAGGTTCTGCTTGCTGAAATTTGTTTGCTGAAGGAGAAAGGTCTGACCACTGAAGCTGTGGTTGCTGATTTTGTTTTTAAGAATATTCAGCCTTTGAAGGATAGAGCATACCCGGCTTACTTATACAGTGGTGTCACCGACTCAACCCGGGTTATCAACAAGAGGATTCCTGCTGTGGATTTGGTGAGCCGACTGGAGATGATCTTGAGAGGCAAAGTGTCAAATATTGGTGCTCCTATCGCTTATTCTGCTTGGAATCTGCCCCCTTCCAAGTCCTTTTGCAATTTTGTGTCCAATCCTCCTGCCGGTGATAGTGGTCTAGGTCTTAGAGTGCGACCCTCTCCCGAAGATATTGAGGTCCTAGTTGCCTCACACAGTGATATTCCCAATGATGAGAGGCAAGTTCATTTTGAGATGCCTACGAGTCCAAGTGATGCAGAGATAAGTGCTATGCTGGATATGTTGGCTGGGGATTCTTCTGACTCGGCCCCTGCTGAACCAATGGTTGTTGCAACTATACCAGAGCTTGACCAAGTGGTAGACACCCGAAAACCTGAAGGTACTCGCCCGAAGCGTCTTCGCCAGGTCAGCCGTCCAACTGCACCTGCCGAGGGGAAGAAGAAGAAAAAGAGACGGCTTCGGCGATTGTCATGCTTGGACTAGGACGCTAGCCCTTCTGCTCCTGCTGCTGAAGGAGTACCGGTAGAAACCTTTACTAGAGTTGATCCCAATGAGTGCAATCCTGCTGATGCTGATCCCAATGGGTGTGACCCTGCCAAAGCTAATCCCAATGGGTGTGACCCCGCCAAAGCTGATCCCAATGGGTGTGACCCGGCGCCATCTATTGTCCGTATTGTTGACAAGGACGAAGAAGAAGAAGAGGTCCCACTGGTTCAGAAGAACAGTCGGCGTTACAGAGTCAGTGGGGGTGGGATAGCGATATTCCTTCTCCAGCTCTGTCTGCTCTTGTCAGCCTGCAAGAATTATCTATAACTGATTTTGATCAAGCTCTCGAGGATGTTGATCCTGAGGATATGCTGTCAGAGCCAACTGACGGTGACATGATGGACGTTTGCTCTGATATTCTGGATGTGGGATTAGAAGCCTCCCGAGTAGCATCTCGTGCATCGTCGACTTTGGAGGGCAGTCTTCGATGTCCAGAGGTTGGTCACGATCGCCTGACTCCCATGGAGGTGGCTGAGGGTCCTTTAGCCTTAGAGGTGGCTGTTGCGAAGAACCCAGTCCTCAAGGGTGGTGCTGGCGGTTGCCCAGCCCCCGAGGGTGTTGCCGGTAATGATCCGGCTCAGGCGGGTAGCACAAACTATAACCCAGCCCCCGAGGGTGTTGCCGGTGATGATCCGACTTTGATGGGCAGTGCGAGCGGCAATCCAGCCTCCGAGGGTGTTCGAGCGAGCTCCCCTTCTCATACCTCCATGGGTGTCCATGTTGGGTTCTCTCCGCCATGTTCTAGTGGCATAACAGCAGTGCATGCTTCAAATGAGGGAGTTGCCTTAGAGGTCGGTGCACTGGATGCTTGCTAGTGAGGTTGAATCAATCCCTAGCGATGCTCTTTAGATTGTCCCAGTTGATATTCCTTCGTCAAGCCACCAACTAGCTTCTCATGATTTAGGATTTCCTTCGTTCTTCTCTAATCTTCAGGTAACTTAGCTTTTTCTATTCTGGCAATACTCCTGGTGAATCACTATTTTTGTACTCATTCGTTTTTATTATCAGGCTTTGGTCGATGGGATGGCTAGTCAGTTGAGATCTCATGGTGCCCGTATCCTAGAAGGAGCTCTGTCTCTAACATAGTGGAATTCGTTGCTGCTTCAGAAACAGATATCTGATTTGAAAATGTCAAATGCTGGTTAGAGTCTTTGTTTCTTTCTTGGCTGATTAATCAGTCCATTTTCTAACGGTGTGTCCTTCTTTCACTGTCTCTTGTTAGATATGACCCGACGATATTCTGAACTTGAGGAGAAGTATTCCCATGGTCAGATCGACCTGGCTCGGGTTTCTGCCTCTTTAGTCGATGCCAATTCTTTGAATTCTTCTCTTAGTGTTCAGCTTGACTCTGAAAAGGCGGCTAACGAGGTAAGCTTACTTGACTTTCTCTGCTTATGACTTTACTGTTTACTAGATGCTTGAAAGCTGATTCTTGTCTGTAGGAGGAGAGACGGGTACTTGCGGCTTCTCGCGACAACCTTGATAGGTTGTATCGTGACGCCAGCAATTCTCTGACCATCTTGGAGAGGAGCCACCGTTTTACCATGGCAGATTTGGATCACCACTGTCACGAGCTGCAAGCTTCCCTGGATGAGGTCTTGCGTCTTAGGCAGTTGGTGTCGAGCAAAGACTCCACCATCAAGGATCTGCGCGCCTCCAAGAAATCAGTCGCCTAGGAGCTAGAGGCCGCTCGACTGGCTACCAAAGCTGTAGAAGATAATTCCGCCATTCTGAAGTCCCAGCGCGACAAGGCTATGGATAAAGCCATTCGTGCGGGGCGGATCTTGATGAGAAGGCCAGGTGTAGTTGTTCCTGATGATATAGTTGCCGATGTCAGAGCTGCTCCTGACTCCTCGAGTTGCCCTTCTTCAGTTGCTCCTGAGAAAGATACTGCAAAGTAGAGATACTGAATACATTTGTGGACTGTATGTGTGTGCGATAAATGTGTTCGAATGCTCGGTTAAAACTGAATATTATTTTTGTTTTCTGTTGTTGGAATTCAACAGTTGTTATGATTGCAAAGGTAAATGTCGCGTGCTGGTTTTGAAGTTTATGCCAATTGATTAGCTGATGAGGAATAGAGGTCCCCTCTAGATGAGTGGTCGTAAGCATGTTATACTAAGTCGAGTAGGTGTGAGCATGCTACACCATCTTAAGTCTTTGCCGACTTAAGCCGATTGCTCTGTTGGTAGGGTATAGTGATCACCCTAAGTCGAGTAAGCGTGAGCTTGTTGCACCGTCTTAAGTCATTGCCGACTTAAGCCGATTGCTCCGTTAGTAGGGTATAGTGGTCACCCTGAGTCGAGTAAGCATGAGCATGTTGCACCGTCTTAAGTCATTGCCGACTTAAGTCGATTGCTCCGTTAGTAGGGTATAGTGGTCACCCTGAGTCGAGTAAGCGTGAGCATGTTGCACCATCTTAAGTCATTGCCGACTTAAGCCGATTGCTCCGTTAGTAGGGTATAGTGGTCACCCTGAGTCGAGTAAGCGTGAGCATGTTGCACCGTCTTAAGTCATTGCCGACTTAAGCCGATTGCTCCGTTAGTAGGGTATAATGGTCACCCTAAGTCGAGTAAGCATACTAATTGGTAATAAATAGTTCGAGTGCCCTTGAGAATGAAACCCTTTTATTAATGATGTATTTTCCAATTACAGAATACAATGCTGCCCCGATAGCTTTTGAAATCTAGCTAGGGGTAAAACTTCCTGAGGTGCTCTATATTCCATGAATTCCCTATTTCCGTGCCGTCCATTTGAGTAAGTCGGTATGATCCTGGCCGGGTGACTTCTGCTACTACAAATGGCGCTTCCCATAATGGTGACAATTTGTGCCGTCCTTCCCCGTTAGAATTCGGTGAAGGACCAAGTCTCCCACTGCAAAAGATCGATGTCGAATAGCCTTTTCATGATAGCGCCTCAAGGTTTGCTGTTACCTAGCTGACTGGATTACTGTATTCAATCGCTCTTCTTCCAGTACATCAATATCCTCCAACCTGGTAGCTTCTGCCTTAGCTACGTTTTCGAAGACCAATCTTGGTGCCCCAAACCTGAGGTCGGCAGGTAGCACTGCTTCCGAACCATAGACCATGAAGAAAGGGGTATTCCTATGCAGAGCTCGACTAGGTTGAGTTCTTAGGCTCCAAACCACATACGGCAACTCTCTAATCCACTTTCCTGCAAACTTTTCATTCTTGTCGAAAACTTTCTTCCTGAGTGCTTCCAATATCATTCCATTAGCCCTTTCTACCTGTTCATTAGCTCTTGGGTGTGATAGTGATGCATATTTGATCTGGATGCTTCGTTGTTCACAGAAATCAAAGAATTCAGAGCTAGTGAAATTGGACCCCAGGTCGGTTATGATGCTATTTGGTATCCCAAACCTAAATATTATATCTTGTATGAATTCTACTGCCTTGGCTGAAGTCAGAGAAGCAATAGGTTTGTACTCTATCCATTTAGTGAATTTGTCGATGGCAACCAACACGTGAGTATAACCTCCCTGAGCTTTCTTGAAGGGTCCAATCATGTCTAGTCCCCAGCACGCAAATGGCCATGTCACTGGAATGGTTTGCAGTTGCTGTGCTGGTAAATGCTGCTGCTTTGATAAGAATTGTTGGGGGTATGCTTAGCCGAAGATCCTAAAAGAGGAAAACACCTTCGACAGTTCTTTTCAGAAGCAGCACCGAAGTTATCACCGGTAAAGCTTCGGCACAGTGACAAATCTCAAGATGAAGGGGGCGAACCGACTTAAAGATGAAATGACTCAGAGGCCCATGATGTTTTGTGTCAGTATTGTAATTGTTTATAAAGGGCATAAATGTAATTTCACATAGGCTGCGTCCTGTGCCTATAAATAGATGAACAGTACCTCTATATTGTTCACTCAATCTTGTAATTGCTGACGCATCACACTGAAGTTACTGTTTTCCATCAAGGAGAAGGTATAAATGTACCTAAATATTATGTTTTAATATTCAAATCCATATAATGAGATATATGAATAATGTTATCTGTTCCTGACATATGTTTTACATTTTATACTTTGTTTTACATTGTTGTATAAGTCTAGTCACGAAGGTATGACCTTCATGATGTTTTGCCCGCAACCTTCGTCCGAAGTTCACTAAATCCTTGGGGAGATAATGCTTCAGCGAACGAAGGGCATTAACATTTAACATTTTTATGTTGCCTTGTTCTTAATTCATAGCATTTGAGAACAAGTCCCCAACATTGGCGCCCACCTCCGGTGAACTCACTTCCACTTTCTGAGCTAATGGCTTCGTTCAACAACCAAGCTGGAGCTGCTTCGGCTACGAAGCTGGTGCTCCCGATAACAGGCGGATCATGCTCAGAACCAGCCAACAAGAAGCAGAAGAAGGAGGCACAGAGAAGGGTACAACATGTCGGGGTGCAGGGACCCTTCATCAAGTCAAGATGGTCTCACATCCCAATTACCTTCTCCCAAGAGGACCTTCAGCTCAAGGATTACCCTCACAATGATGCTATGGTTATTTCTTGTGTTATCAAAGGGTTTCTGGTTCACAATGTTCTGGTTGATACAGGCAGTGCAGTGGATATTATATTTGCTAAGGCCTTCATACAAATGCAAGAACCAGAAGATAAGATTCATGATGCTACACACCCTCTCTGTGGCTTCGGAGGAAGACAGATTGTAGCACTTGGCAAGATCACGATGCCAGCGACCTTCGGATTTGTTAATAACACCAGAACTGAACAAGTTGTGTTTGATATTGTCGACATGGAGTACCCCTACAATGCAATCATTAGTCATGGAACACTCAATGCTTTCGAAGCAATTCTTCATCCAGCATATCTTTGCATGAAGATACCTTTGGATCAAGGACCTATTGCTATTCATGGAAGTCAGGAAGCTGCCAGAAAGGCTGAAGGGAACTGGACAAATTCAAAGGCAATCCATAATATAGATGGAGCCGAAGCTTGTGAGCAGTACAAGTACAGAAGGGAGAAGGCTGCTTCGGCCGATCAGCCGAAGCCCATGCTTTTATGTGAAGATATCGCAGAGCAGAAGGTGCTGCTGGGATCTCAATTGTCTGAAGAACAGGAGAAAACCCTAATAAGGTTTCTGTTCAACAACAAAGATGTCTTTACATGGTCAGCCAATGATCTCTGTGGTGTTAACAGGGATGTCATTGAACACTCGCTCAATGTCGATCCATCCTTCAGACCCAGAAAGCAGAGGCTTCGGAAAATGTCTGATAACAAGCCGAAGGTGCTCGGAATGAAGTGAAGAGACTTCTTAGCGCTGGGGTCATCAGAGAAGTGAAATACCCAGAATGGCTTGCCAACACTGTTATGGTGAAGAAGGCCAATGGTAAATGGAGGATGTGTATTGATTTTACTGATCTCAACAAGGCTTGTCTGAAGGATGAGTTTCCATTACCAAGGATAGATTCTCTGGTAGACGCAGCAGCTTCGTCAGAGCTTATGAGTTTGCTAGATTATTATTCAGGCTATCATCAAATTTGGATGAAGAAAGAGGATGAGCCAAAAACCAGCTTCATAATCCCTAGTGGAACATATTGTTATCTTCGGATGCCTGAGGGGCTCAAGAATGCTGGAGGAAGCTTTAGTAGAATGACAGCGAAGGTTCTTCATTCTCAGATAGGCAGAAATGTGCTAACCTATGTTGATGATATTATAGTAAAAAGCACGAAGCAAGAAAATCACATTGCTGATCTGCAGGAGACATTCACTAATTTTAGACAAGCTGGTCTGAAGCTGAATCCAGAGAAGTGTGTCTTCAGAGTGAAGAAGGGGAAATTTCTTGGTTGTCTGGTTTCAACAAAAGGAATCGAAGCTAATCCAAATAAAATCAAAGCTATTCTTCGGATGGAGCCGCCAAGCACAAAGAAGGGGGCTCAACGGCTGACAGGAAGACTAGCATCTCTGAATCGATTCATATCTAGATCAGCAGAGAGAAATTTACCATTCTTTGAAGTGTTGAAGTCAGCCGAAGTCTTTCAATGGGGATCAGATCAGCAAAAAGCCTTCGAAGAGCTGAAGCAGTATCTGATAAATCTAACAACGCTAACTCCACCAGCACTAGGGGCTCCTCTGTTGTTGTATGTGGCAGCTTCGCACTCAGCAGTGAGTGCGGCACTTATCCAAGAAAAGCTTGAGGGACAAACCAAAAGGCAAGCCCCGATATACTTTGTCTCCGAAGTCCTCAGTCTATCAAAGAAGAACTATACAGAATTGGAGAAGGTGTTATATGCTGTCTTAATGGCCTCCAGGAAGCTTCGACATTACTTTCAAGCATATCATATAATTGTTCCTTCATCACAACCTTTGAAGGACATCATGAGAAACAGAGAAGCTACTGGAAGAATTGGAAAGTGGGTTGCGGAAATCAACGAGTTTAGCATTGATTATGTGCATAGATCCTCAATTCAGTCCCAGGCGTTAGCAGACTTCACCGCTGATTGGACGCCAGGGGCTCAAGGAGAAGAAACAACTAAAGATGCCGAAGCTTGGACAGTATTCTGCGACGGTTCTTGGGGAACCTTCGGGGCAGGAGCAGCTGCTGTGTTAGTTGCACCTTCCAAAGTTAGAACTTGCTACGCAGTAAAACTTGATTTTAGCTGCACAAATAATATTGCTGAGTACGAAGCTTTGCTTTTAGGGCTTCAGAAGTTAAAGGCAATGGGCATTAGAAGGGCGGTTTTTAAAACCGATTCCCAAGTTATTTCTGGTCATGTTGACAAGAGTTGTAAAGCAAGAGACCCGAAGCTTGAGAAATACTTGGACACGGTTCGAAGGATTGAAGCTTCCTTTGAAGGGTTTTCTGTCAAGAATATTCCTCGAGGAGAAAATGAACATGCTGATTTGCTAGCCAAGTCAGCGGCACAGGGGCTGCCCTTACCTTCGGAAGTATTTTTTTGAAACAATAAAAGCACCTTCGGTGGAACTTCTTGAAAGAGCAGTGCTCAATATATCTCCTGTTCATAGTGAAGATTGGAGAACTGAGATTATGTCTTTCCTCCAGGGTAATTTTCTTTCAGATGACGAAGCTTATAATAAGAGAATAGAGGCAAGAGCCCGACCATATGTCATAATAGAAGGGGAGCTATACAAGCATGGAGTCTGTTCTCCTTTGCTCAAATGTTTATCCAGAGCTGAAGGTATAGAATTGATGAAGGAAATACATGCAGGCCTGTGTGGATCTCACATTGGATCTAGGCCCTTGCTGGAAAAAGTTTTTCGTCAAGGATTTTATTGGCCGAAGGCAGCTTCGGATGCAGCAGAATTAGTTCAAAAATGCGAAGGCTGTCAGAAATGCGCAAGGGATCAAAAACAACCTTCGTCTATGACTCAGTTAATATAGCCCACTTGGCCATTGCAAAGGTGGGGCCTTGATTTATTAGGCCCACTACCACCAGCACAAGAAAATCTAAAATATGTTGTGGTGGCAGTATAATATTTTTCTAAGTGGATTGAAGCGAAGCCTTTAGCCACAATAACTTCGGTTACCATTCAAAAATTTTTCTGGCAGAATATTGTTTGTCGCTTCGGAGTGCCGAAGTCCATTACTATGGATAACAGAACACAGTTTGATGCCGAAGCTTTTAAAGTGTTCTATAGATAGATTGGCATGAAGATTCATTTTGCATCGGTTAGGCATCCAGAGTCAAATGGACTTGTCGAAAGAGCTAACGGCATCATAATGATGGGAATAATGAAATTAATCTTCAATCAGCCCAGAGGAAAATGGCCAGATGAATTAATTAAAGTGGTGTGGAGCCACAATACAACAACATCAAGGTCAACAGGCTTTACACCATTCAAGTTATTATTTGGTGACGAAGCAATAACTCCAGAAGAAGCAAAAGCGGGATCAATAAGAACAGTGGCTTCGGCAGAGGACGAAGCTGATTACTCAGTGGAGAAAGATGCTATAGAAGGGATCAGGCTTCAGGCTGTGGAAAACATCAATAAATATCAAGACGAAACAATAAAATGGCGTGATAGAAAGGTTCGGCTAAAGAACATTAAGCCAGGACATTTGGTGCTTCGGAGAGTGGCCAACCCAGATACAGTAGGCAAGCTACAGCTGAAATGGGAAGGACCTTTTCTGGTAGTATCTTCGTCAAGACCCAGTTCTTATATTTTAAAGGATATGGACGACAACGACATTCCTAGATCATGGAATGCGGATGAGCTTCGGCGATATTATGTCTAGCTTGATGTAATTTTTTCTGTTCTTTCCTATGGCACCCTTTTCCTTTCCAAAGGGGGAGAAAGGTTTTTAATGGGGCCATAACATGTAATTTCTCTTTTTCTTATTTTAGCTCTATAAGAGCAATATCCCCCAAAGATGTAAATGTAAAAGCTGAGCACGCACCATCGAGTGCAAAGAAAAAAGAAAAGAAAACAGGGAGAAGCTCAAAAGACGTCCCTAAGGGGATGCAGAGCACAACGAAGCTACAAAAAAGTCGTTCCTAAGGGAGTGCAGCGTAAGTTTTCTGCTCAAAATTCGTTCCTAAGGGAATGCAGAGCTTACAGCGAAAAATAAACGCTGATTCCGCCGAAGTAAAAGGCAAAGAAGCTACTAAGGGAGGCTTACAGTGAAAAATAAACGCTGATTCCGCCGAAGTAAAAGGCGAAGAAGCTCCTAAGGGAGGCTTACAGCGAAAAGTCAGCGCTGATACACCGGAAAGTAAACGGTGAAGCCGAAAAATAAACGGCAAAGAGACTGTGTCTATTCCTAAGGGGACGGAGACTATGGCTATGGCTTCGGATATGTGTTTGGACATTCATTTGCATGATACATCACATCATAGCATTTGCATTCATAAACATTCATTTAGACATACGTAGGATCATTATCATCATAACACAAGTAATCGCTTCGGCTTTAAAGATCACGCTTCGGCAAAAAAGAAAAAAAGAAGTAGTTTTTTTGCTTCGCTGCGTATGAAAAGAAGGGAAAGTGTTTTTTCGCCTTCGGCTCAAAAATGATAATTTCGTCCACACCGAAGCACTTCATACATTGACGGAAAGGTAAGAATATATTACAAGGTATGGACATAGTTCGCAGAATACAATCTAATTACATTTGTAAAAGTTATTAGAATCTCTTCTACAGTCATTTATCTAAGCATCATCAATATTCATTGAGCTTCAGCTTCAGCATTGTCATCCAGTAAAAGCTTCGGCGTCATCTTTTTACTCTTCAAGCTTTGGTTTCGGCTTCATCATCCTACACGAATTAAAGTATTATAAGCAAAATTCAATTTCGAACGAAGAGGTAAGTACGAAGGTATGATTTTGCTACCGGTTTAAGATGACTCTGAGCTTCGTCACCAGCTTTCTCTCGCCCACCCTTTGTCCATACCACCTTTATAAATTTATTCCCAATGCTTCGGGCGAGGCTGGGGATATCATCCAGAACTGCTGGTGATAGGCTGAAATTAGGTCTGTTGATGATTTTTCCGTGCTCACAACCAGATTTCAGGAACGCGGCAGCGGTGCCCCGAGAAGCTACCAGGGCACAGAAGTCACCGTGTCCAGCAATAACATCATCAAGGTCATCAATCTCACCTTCGACGTGTTCGAAGGCTCCTGGTAGATCTTCAGCTGAAGGAGTAAATTTTTCACTACTGGCCCCGACCGAATAAAATACCCTCTTCAGCCCTTGAACACATTGATTGCTGAATTCCAAACATTTGTTTTGAAGGCGCATCAATGATTTTTTCAAATCTAAACCTTTCTGAACTTCGGCCTCAAGTTTTTCATTAAGCTTCAGCTTTTCCTGTTCGAAACTTTCTGACTGGAAGAGAAGCTTCGTATTAAGTTTTGTTATTTTAGCTTCGGCTTCTGCTAATAAGCCTTCAGTTGTCTGGAGTTCGAACTCTTTCTTCTCAAAAGCGGCTGATTGTTCTTTTATTTTGTTTTCTAAGTTCTCAATTATAACCTCGTGCTTTTTATCCTCTAGATCCTGTTGCATCTTCAAGGCTTTGCTCAGTAGCATACTCTGTACACGAACAACCTTCGTTAGAAAACATTTTTGTTATGAAAAATAAAAAGTTAGAGAGAAATTGTTTACCTTGAAATTGGAATAAAACAAACTGCCGATGATATGCTGTCGTCGGTAGCAGCTAATATCGGCTTCAAGCTTCGGGAAACCGATGCTCTTTGATAGGGTACCGATAACCTTCGCTCCGGCCTGATCCCGGATGCAGCCTAGCTTCTCATCATCAACACCCCCGAAGAGAATCGCCCCTGGTCGATAGCCGCAAGATATGGCATACTCTTTTAGTTCTTCTTTTTCGGCTTTCGTCAGTTCTTGTCCAATCAAGTTTTGAAAATTGAAAATTTCATCTCCCGATGTTTCTTCGGCAATTTCTTTCTTTTTCTCGGGTTCTGGGGCCAAAGCTTCTTCGGTGGCCCCAGCAGCTTCTTCTGTGGCCATGTTTAGCAGAATTTTATGTATATTAGCAACCATGCTTTCTAAATTAATATCTTCGGCATCTGTGGCCTCCGAAGGTGCAGCTTTAGTAGATGTCGAACTTTTAGCAGCTGGCGCCTTCGGAGCTGAAGCTCCTGGTGGTGTCTTTTCAATGACTTCTGTCACCGTGATGATTCTTTGCTTTTTTGCTCTAGCTGCTTCCTTCGATTTCACGGGCTCCTTTTCCTTCTGAAAAAGCTTCGTCAGTTGTTGCCCCAGTGGACTTAGCTTGACAGGCAAAGATTCAGTCATTACCTTTAAAATTTCCTCTACTTCGGTAGTAGAGGGTGTTGCAGGAGTTCCTTCTTCTTTGACAATTGCTTTTTGCTTCGGAGTCGAAGCTTTTCTCTTCTTCGAAACACTTGTTTTTGGCCCAGACTCCGGCTTTTTCTTTTCGATTGTTCTTCATCGTCTTTGTTCAGAACATCAGCTACTCTTTTTCTCTTTTGGCCTTCAGCACCCTTATCTAGCCGTTCGTAGTCAGGATATTCAAAACCCAGGGCATCCATTACGCGGTTTAGCCTTCGCTTCGGACGGGTGCCGAAGGCCGCAGTCATCAATTGGTCTTCTTTTTTAGAATAATTTCTGAGTATTTCATTACACATTACTTCGATTGTGTCCAGGCACTCTTGGCAAGGTACTTTGAAAAGTTTCTTGAATTTGAAATGGTAGGGCAACCGAACAAGTTCCCCTTTCTTCTTTTTTCCCTCTAGCTTCGGCATTTCCCACTCCTTCAAAGTCGAGAATACTCTAAAGGCTAGAAATTCTTGCACCAAGTCTCTAGTGCCAATATGATCTGCAATCACTCTAAATTCAGCTAGAGCAATTTGACTTGGACTCCCTGGTAACATGTTGCACGGGGGTCGGGTCTCTCCGAAGATCAATTCTAACGGACTTTGAACCAACTTATCTTCATCTTCGTCAATTCTGACGTAGAACCACTCAGATTTCCATCCAGCTGGCCATTTGCTTCGGTAACTGATCACTAGAAACTTTGTAGTCTTGCGGTAAGCAAATTTGTAGCAGCCAAAATTTTCATGAAGGCCATCTCCTCTAGCCTTGGTCTAGTAGTGCAGTTCGTGCACTCGGCAGAAACCTTCAGCGAATGGTTCCACCCCCTGGCTTCGGAGAGCTCAGATATAAACATTTAGCCCAACGATAGCGTTAGGGGTTAGCTGATGAAGGTAGATCCCAAATTTCTTCAGTACATCAGCAATCATCTTGTTCAAAGGGAATCTTAAACCAGCTTTAAAAAGACTTTTGAAAACCACTACTTCATTCTTTCCCGGCTTCGGGATAGTTTCTTTTCCACCAAAACGAATCAACTCTTTCTTTGCTTCACTAAAATAGCCCAACTTCACCAACTTAGGAAAATCAGCTTCGGAGATGGTGGACTTTCCGAAGTCCAGGTGGCTAGGTTTGCTCGGCACTGCACTGCTGTAATCATCTTCAGAATCAGTTTCTTCAGCATCAGCCTGCTCTGCTTCGGTGGCAGGTGTATACTCTGATGTTGCCAGCCCAGACCGCTTCATTGCTTCGGAAATTGGAACAGTTTCAGTAGCTTCGGCTCATCTCCCTCACGGTCAATTCGGGCAGTAGAACGCACTCTTGCCATCTGATTATGAATTTTTCGAAATTTTTGAAGTTGTTGATTTTCTCGATTTCTCCGAAGTTCTTTCTCTTGTGACGAAGTAGAATCGAAAGTGGTGCTTCGTTTGAGCACGATGATCAAGCTTCGGCTATGCTTAAATTTTTGATAGCACAACAGTACAATAGCAATGAATGCTATGGTAACTTCACACCTACCCGTCTGTTTATATAGTGCCGTAGGAGGGAAGGTGAATCATCAAGGTCTTCCGCACCAGAAAAACAGCCACCCACACTCATTGACCGGTGGGCCACAAGGTTCGAAAAGGTGAATCGCCAGGGCACGCGCAACTGCTGCAAGATGGGGCCACCTCGCGCGTGGATTATTTTAATCGTTTCTCGTCAACGAGCTCAGGGAAGGTGTTTTTTGGATCTTCGGCATCCCGATGCCTAAAAGACTTTTTCACGGATCAAGCTCGTCACGAAAAACGATCTAGCACCGCGAAGGGGCTACTGTTGGGGGTATGCTTCGTAGCCGAAGATCCTAAAAGAGGAAAACACCTTCAGCAGTTCTTTTCAGAAGCAGCGCCGAAGTTATCACCGGTAAAGCTTCGGCACAGTGACAAATCTCAAGACGAAGGGGGCGAACCGACTTAAAGATGAAATGACTCAGAGGCCCATGATGTTTTCTGTCAGTATTGTAATTGTTTATAAAGGGCATAAATGTAATTTCACATAGGCTGCGTCCTGTGCCTATAAATAGATGAACAGTACCTCTATACTGTTCACGCAATCTTGTAATTGCTGACGCATCACACTGAAGTTACTGTTTTCCGTCAAGGAGAAGGTATAAATGTACCTAAATATTATGTTTTAATATTCAAATCCATATAATGAGATATATGAATAATGTTATCTGTTCCTGACATATGTTTTACATTTTGTACTTTGTTTTACATTGTTGTATAAGTCTAGTCATGAAGGTATGACCTTCGTGATGTTTTGCCCGCAACCTTCGTCCGAAGTTCATTAAATCCTTGGGGAGATAATGCTTCAGCGGACGAAGGGCATTAACATTTAACATTTTTATGTTGCCTTGTTCTTAATTCATAGCATTTGAGAACAAGTCCCCAACAAGAATTGGCAAGCTTCACATCTCTGGACTAACTTGGCTGCATCATTTTTTGCTGTCGGCCAATAGAAACCAGACCTGAAGACCTTCCCTACTAGAGTTCTGGATGCTGCGTGTATCCCACACTATCCGGCATGGATATCATCTAACAGTTGTTTCCCCGTAGCCGAAGGAATGCACTTCATGAGGACTCCTGTTGCACCTCTTCTGTATAGTGCATCCCCAATGAGGGTGTAGTGGGCCGACTGTCTTGCAATATGCTCTGCTGTAGCTTTATCATCCGACTCCTCTTCGTTCTTTATATACTTAATAATAGGCTCCCTCCAGTCATTAGAGTCTGACTGTGGCTGATTCAAAATGTTGCACTATTCCGCTCGATCTGAGGAGATACTCGGGCGTGACACCTCTTGAATGAAAACTCCAGACGGGACCTGAGTCCGACTGGATCCTAGCTTCGACAATGCATCTGCTGCAGCATTACGATCTCTTTCCACATGATGAAACTCTAGCCCTTCAAATTTG
This sequence comes from Zea luxurians, assembly GCA_029449295.1. NCBI lineage: Eukaryota > Viridiplantae > Streptophyta > Magnoliopsida > Poales > Poaceae > Zea > Zea luxurians. The sequence continues at coordinate 18,847,039 of JAOPSE010000034.1, read as the reverse complement.
TCTTCTAGTTTCCGGACAGCTGTACAGTACTTGCCCATAGAGTCACTCGAGCAATCCCATTCTTTATTTATCTGACTTATGACCACCAGTGAATCTCCGTATACCATCAATCTTTTGATACCCAGTGATATAGCAATGCCCAAACAGTGGATCAAAGCTTCATATTCTGTTGCATTATTGGATGCTGGGAATAATAACTAAAGAGCATATTTGAGTTGATCACCTCCAGGAGCAATGAAGAGGATCCCTGCGCCTGCCCCCTACAGCTTTAGCGAGCCATCTAAATACATCTGCCATACTTCTGCAGTTTCCGGGTTGTCTGGTACTTGTTGCTCGGTCCATTCTGATACGAAGTCAACTAGTGCCTGAGTCTTTATTGTAGTTCAAGGTCGAAACTCAATGTCGTGGGCTCCTAGCTCGCAAGCCCACTTGGCTATTCTTTCGATAGCCTCTTTGTTGTGGAGAATATCCCCTATCGGAAATCCAGTGACCACTATGACTTTGTGGCCATCAAAGTAGTCACGGAGCTTGCGTGCAGTTAGAAGTACTGCGTACAATAGTTTTTGAACTTGAGGATATTTCTTCTTTGAGGGTCCCAGAACTTCACTGATGAAATAAACCGGGTGCTGTATTGGATACGCATGTCCTTCCTCTACTCGCTCAACTACCAATGTGGTGCTCACCACGTGAGTCGTGCAAGAGATGTATAATAGCAGATCTTCGGCTGGCTGATTCGGTGTAGCTTGGCGTGGTGGATTTAGTACTGGCGGCGTGGTCAAGAACTTTTTTAGTGCATCAAGAGCTTCCTGTGCTTCTGTGGTCCACTGGAATTTGTCCACCTTCTTGAGCAATTTGTAGAATGGTAAACCTTTTTCTCCTAGTCTTGATATGAACCTGCTCAGGGCTGCCATGCATCCAGTAAGCCTCTGTACTTTCTTCTATGATCGTGGTGCTTCCATTCTCATGATAGCTTCGATTTTTTCCGGGTTGGCTTCAATTCCCCGGTGGCTGACAATGAATCCGAGCAATTTCCCTACCGGTACTCCAAAGACACATTTTTCTGGATTGAGTTTCCACCGATATCATCACAGACTGTTGAAGACCAGCTACAAATCTTCAATGAAGTTTTCTGAGTTTTCTGTCTTGATCACCACATCATCCACGTAAGCTTCTACACGCTTGCCCCAATGATTGGCTAAGCATGTCTGAATGGCTCTCTGGTAAGTCGCTCCAACGTTTTTGAGGCCAAACGACATGGAGGTATAGCAGAAAGCTCCAAACGAGGTGATGAATGCAGTTTTTTCTTCGTCTTCTTTTGCCAAGCTGATCTGGTGGTACCCGGAGTAGCAATCCAAGAAGACAACATAGAACACCCGACAGTTGAGTCTACCACCTGGTCTATTCTAGGAAGTCCGAAGGGATCCTTCAGATAGTGTTTATTGAGATCCGTATAGTCGATGCACATGCGCCAATCCACTTTATTCTTTTTGAGTATAAGAATAGGATTTGCTAGCCACTCAAGATGCAGTACTTCTCTGATGAACCCTGCTGTGACTAAGCGAGCCAACTCAGCACGAATAGCTTCTCCCTTGTCAGGCGTGAAACGATGCAACTTTTGCCGTATTGGACTCGCCTAGGATAGACCTTCAGTTTGTGCTCGGCCAGTTCTCTCGGGACTCCTGGCATATCCGCAGTTTTCCATGCAAATACGTCTCGGTTGTCTTGCAGAAACTGGATGAGCGTGCTTTCCTATTTGTCATCCAGGCTAGAGCTGATGATGGCAGTCTTGCGTTCATCAGCGAACCCGAGGTTGATTCTTTTTGTTTCCTCAGTCGGCCGCATAGAGGTCGCGACTTGAGCTTCATTTGCAGGTACTGTGAGGTCCTCCTCAGGCTTTGAGTTCACCTGCACGGAGGAGGTCATTGAGTGCTTAGTGGTGAGGGCCGCCTGAATGGCCACTCGGAAGCATTCTGCGGCGCCTTGGAAGTCAGCGCGTACGGTGATGATTGCTTGTGGTCCTAGCATCTTCAATATCATGTATGTGTAGTGCGGAATGGCCATGAATTTCGCCAATCCCGGCCTGCCAATGATAGCATTGTACCCGCAGTCGAAGCTCGCCACCTCGAACCTCAAGTACTCGGTTCTGTAATTATCCGGAGTTTCGAAGGTGACCGACATGTAGATGTGTCCGAGCGGGTACTCTCCTTCGGTCGGCACGATGCCGAAGAAAGGAGTGCCTGACTCGTGGAGCTCTTTGAGTGCGACTCCCAAGCCTAGGAGTGTTCGGGGGAAGGTGACGTTGATGCTGCTCCCCCCGTCCACTAACACCTTCTTCACCCTGCTCTCTCAGATCATCGGATTGACGAGGAGCGGATACTTGCCTGGATGATCGAAGTTTAGCCACTAATTCGCTCGGGTGAAAGTGATCGGGTGTTCGGACCATCGGTACGGGGCGAGAGGACCAGTGGCCGCCACCAGTATCTGACGGTCATTGAGCTTTTGTTGCCTCTTGCTCTCTTGAGACCCGTGTCCGTCGAAGATGACGTTTACTTCTCCATCAACATGGGGGAATGCTCTGCCTCCCCCCTTCCTGCTGCTAAGGTTGTCGTGGTTCTCCGGGCCCTCCTCGTGGTGGGGGAGGTGGCAGAGGTTGGAAGGGTCGACCGTTCTTAATGGAGTGCTTGAAATCTCTGCAGTTCCGAAGGGTGTGGCGCATGTCCTTGTGGTACGAGCACTGGGCATCGAGGATGTCGTCCAATGTTCGTTCGCCTCCATGGGGTGCCCCTCGGGCACAAGAGATGGGTGGTCCAGCAGCATGAACCTTGTCGCGAGGTCTCTTTTCCCAACGCTTGTCGGGTTGTTGGTTCGCGTCACATCGTGGTGCCTGTGGCGTAGGCTTCGTTCCTCTGATGAGGTCCTGAGCTTGTTCGTCGGCGGTGATGTAGAGGTCCGCCTCCCTAAACAGCTGCTTGGAGGTAGTCAGCGCCTTTTGAAGTATGGCCCGGACGAAGGCCGAGTCATTGGATCCCCGACAGAAGTCCTCGATCACTGCTGCTTCTGCAACCTTGGGGATACGATTTCTCATGGTCTAAAACCTCTTGAGGTATGATCGGAGAGTTTCATCCCCTCGGCGCCTGATGGATTTGAGGTCCCATGGCTGCACCGTCTTATCGGAGAGGGATTGGAAGTTGGCGATGAAACGCCGACTAAAGTCGCTCCAGTCGTTGATGTAGTGTCGGGGTAGGTGTCACAGCCATTGCAGCGCATCTTGCCCGAGGACGATGGGCAAGTACGCAGTCATCACATTTTCAGTCGCCCCAGCGACTCGGGCAGCGGTGGTGTAGACGGCCAACCAGCCTCCCGGGTCCTGCTTAGGTTCGTACTTGTCGACGTTGGAGACTTTGAAGTTAGGGGGCCACTGAATGGCCCTGAGACGTGGGGTGAGTGCCGACACTCCGCACGTGTCCTCGTGTCGACGGTGATGATGTCGGTCCCAGGGAGGGGAGTTGTCGATGTGTTGCCTCGGCCGTCCCCATGTCGTGCCGCCAGTTGAAGCTGTCGCCGACTCAACTCCGGCGGTTTGACTCCACGCGGGGACGCCGTGATCCCGATCATACTCTTCTCAGCACCGAATCTCGTTCTCATGTCGTCGTTCACGCGAAGCATTGATGGAGCTCCGCGCATCCCGTCGACTATTGATGGCGTGTCATAGATCGCTCGGAGGATGAGCGAGAGGCAAAAGATGGTTAGCTGCCCGAGTGAGCAGTCGCCGATAGCCCTCGACGTCTGGGGTCCGGGGGAGGCCGTCGGCTATCCGAGCCAGCACTCCACCGACCTTGCTTGGTGTGTTCATGGCTCGGGTGAAATCAGGGTTCAGATTTCGTCCAAGGAGAGGGTTCTCTCAACGCTGTCTCGCTTCCTGCTCGGCCTACTCTTGAGCTTGCCGACGATCACATCGGCGGGAATTCCTCCTTTCCATGAAGACTTGTTCATCTGGAGTTTCTCCCACCTCTGAGATCTCATCTCGCGACACAGGCTATGTCGGGTCTCGCTCTCCGGCTTCATGATGTCGCCAGATATTTCAACGTTGGTTCCTTTGTCGGCGGGCTTCTCGCTGAGGAGGTTCCTCCCCAGGCGCAGTCGGTTCGTCGTTGAAAACGGGAGATGATTCCACTCTCCCCCCGATAAAGAGGACGTCGGGGTAGAACGTAGTTGTCATGACAAGCTTGCTTCTGTTCTCCTCTGAGTGCGATGGTGCCGAAAAGGTAGCCTGACGGATCTTTGCTCCTCTTTTTCTCGTGATTCGTGTCCACTCTTCTATGGATGAGGTGGACAACAGGGTTCTTTGAGTGAATGAATTTTTCGTTTCTAGCTTGCAAGAGGTAGCCTTCGCTCGGAGCGCTAGAGGTTGCGATATTTTCAGCTTCGTTCCGACTTTCTGGGAGATTGCCAAGGAAGGTTTTCTCTCCGATGGATCCGTGATGCGATGTAGAGTTCCTTCTTCGTCTGCCACGGATGAGATGGTCCTGAAGTAGAACACGGATCTAGGGCGGAGGACAATCTTGTGCTGGAAAGTGATGGCCATTGAGCTAGCTTGGATCTGTGACACACCCCCTACCTGGCGCGCCAGCTATCGGTGTTTTGGGTCCGACCGCACACCTGGGGTTGCCCCTCGAGGTGCTTTTTGGAGTAGGACGGTGTAACCAACTGTAGCTCGATGGTTCGTGCTAGATGCACGAGAGACAGTGGGCAATTTTGCACAGGTTTGGGCCGCTTTGAGATGTGTAACACCCTATGTCCTGGTGTGGATCTTTTATGGGGTGGGTTACAGGGGAGTTCTCTAGTACGAGGGATGCTAGAGAGTTGAGTAGGTGGCTAATGAATGAGAGATGATCTTGAAGGGGTGCCCCCTAGGCCTTATATACTCGACCGTGGGGCGTTACATGCGGATATGATAACAACATGCGCCTAAGTAATAGCAAAACGACTGAGCTTATCTTCCTATAATCCTGCCGACTTATCTTCACTCAGTTCCGACGTCTGAGGGCACTGCGGGGGAGACTCGGATCACTGTTGCGGATAGCGCTTGAATTCAGCGAACCGCATGGGCTCGAGTTGATCCGATCTCGTGTTGATCCATTCTGCCGGAAGTTCCTCCCTTGGCCCACGAAGGGATGGCCTCGCGAAACAATGGGCCTGGGGCCTTTCGCAAGGCCTTCTTGCCTTCTAGTGGACCCGGGGGATATCTGTCCCCCACAGTCACTTAGACCGAGTGAGCCTTTTCCATAATCTCCCGGGTCACTTAGACCCTGCAAGGACCACCACACACTTAGGTGTCTCTTGCTTCAATTACAAATCACTTGAGAATAGAAATGAGGAAGGAAGAAGGCAATCCAAGCAACAAGAGCGCAAAAGAACACAAAATCTCTCTCTCACAAGTCACTAAGTGTTTGAGATGAATTTGGGACTTGGAGATGCTTTGATCTTTTGAATTGTGTCTTAGAGTGAATGCACTAGCTCTTGTATTGAATGTGAACTTCAGAAAACTTGGATGCTTGGAGTTGTGGTGGTTGGGGGGTATTTATATCCCTCAACCACCAAAGAAGCCGTTGGGGAGGCTACTGTCGATGGGCGCACCGGACAGTCCGGCGCGCCAGCGGACAGGTCCTGTTCACTATCCGGTGAGCCGCCACATCACCCAACCGTTAGGGTTTTGAGCCGAGTCGACCGTTGGGGCTTTGTCCTCTTGTGGCACCGGACAGTCCGGTGCCACACCAGACAGTCCGGTGCCCCTCTGACTTTGCTGCTCTGACTTCTACGCGACACTGTTGCTCATTGTAGCTCCTGTCAGAGTCGACCGTTGCGCGAGTTAGCTGTTGCTCCGGTGGCACACCGGACAGTCCGATGGCACACCAGACAGTCCAGTGAATTATAGCGGAGCGCGGCTCAGTTTTCCCGAGAGTGGCTAGTTGGACCCTGTACGGTCCTGGTGCACCGGACACTATCTGGTGGCACACCGGACAGTCCAGTGTGCCAGACCACATCACACTCAAGTCCTTTTTGCTCCTTTTGAATTGGGTCCCTAACTTGAATATTTATTGGTTTTTGTTGAACCTTATGCACCTGTAATACATGAGTTCTAGAGCAAACTAGTTAGTCCATAAATTTGTGTTGGACATTCAACCACCAAAATTAATTGTAGGAAAAGGTTAACCCTATTTCCCTTTCAAGTAGAAACTTGTCGTTGAGTCTAACAAGTCCGGTGCACACCAGACTAGTTTGGTGCCATGTGCTTCAGCTCTTCAATAGACAACCATTTTGTGTAAGTGGTCTAGTACACCACCGTACTGGTCCGGTGCACCAGGCCACCAAAGCCCTGTAGGAGTCCTCTCTGCGTAAGTGGTCCTATGCACCATCAAACAAGTCCGATGCACCATCCTTAGAAACCCATAAACGCCTTCACTGTGTACTTGGTCTAGTGTGCCATAGACCTGTCGGAGTTAGGTCCAAATTGGGCTTTTCTTCCTCGATTCAATTTAGCCATCATTGATTACTTAGAAAATCTTTTCTATAGTCTATCCAACTAGTCCAAATCATAATTCTTCACCTTTTTTAGCTCTCTAACTTATATTCCAGTTTTGGCACAAACTAGGCTCCAAATGCACCTTTTAAAAAATCTAAACTTGTAGTCCTACTAAGGTGCTCAAATATGCCCCTAAGGACATTTAGAACTTATCCAAACTTATGTACTACTCATAGTTCACCTCATCCAAAGTATACCCTTCCAAGCCTTGGTCTGAGCTTATAGTTGCTTTGAATACTTCAATTTGATTCTTATGAAACTGCAACCATATTCTTAGCAAACTAGTTAGGTCATAACGTTGTGTTGGTCATCAAACACCAAAACCAATATCGAAATGGCATATAACACACTTCCATTTCAAGCAGAAAACCCTTCAGGGTCGTCGGTGGCATTCTTGTACCGTTTTGATGTCACATATGCTCACATCACGTCCCTGGCATCACATGACCTCATTTGCGAGAGAACAAAGGTGATGGAGTAGATGGTGCCTAGTGATTAAGATGTATCAAGGACTTTGGGTAATTACGTTGTCACCTTTCTACCATAAGTGTGGCCTCACTTCGCCTCCTCATCACTTCCTCCACTGGCTCCTTCACTATTACGGCATCGAGTTTCAACACTTGACTCCAATGGGATCCGACACATTGTCATGTTGTGGCCCTTTGTGAGGGATTTCTTGTAATTGAGCCCCATTTCGAGTTATGGCGACTTCTCTTCATGGTCTCCATCTAGAGGAAAAAAGAGCGCTCATGTGCCTTCTCAGCCACGCCGATTGGCCGCGCTAGTATTCATCTCTAGGGGTCCCAAGCCTCGAAGTACATTAGTGCCCCAACAACAAAGCCCAACAAGGGGTGGCATGTGAAATGGTTTTATTTGAAGAACGCCCTCGAAGCATGTTTTCCAACGTTCTCAGGACGAGCGATCACGGAGTAGCCCATGATCTAGGGCTACTGTTGTTCGACCGATAAGAAGAGAAAGCTAGATAGGGTGGGCCCTATCCTATATAGGCTAATCGACCATGACATAAAGGCCGTCAGCATGATCAGAACCTACCATGCGATGAGAGTGGCGCCACCGACGGAGCGCTAGATCCCTATCTTCTGGATGACTCTAGATGCTATCCTAGAGGGGTCGCTGATCTGTGAGGTGATTGGGAACTCAAATGTTGAGTTCACGATTGTGGGTCACCCCCTGATGTTGCCTGCACCTGATGGGAATGCGATGGATGTGTTGAGTTTCTTCACTCTTTGTTTTGGTGTTCCTATTTTTTCGAATCTTTACAACTCTTTCGCCCATGGTCTGATTTCCACATCTGCCTTTCACGCGTGCTGCTCCCTAAAGACGCAATCATGCATGCGGCGAACTATACTGCCACTGAGGCAAAAAAGAAGAAGGGCAAGAAGAAGAAGAGGGACTAGAAGCTTCAGAGGGATGCTGCACACCGATGAAGGCTGGTGGTATGAGGATGAGGAGATAGATACCGATGAGGACTTCAACAATGACAAAGTCAACGACATGTATTTGTTTGGGCCTTTGTCTAGCGAGGCCCGAACACTAATAGTGAAGGTGAAAGTGGTTGCTTCTCCTCACGTTTTACCTACTAAGGAGAGTGAGGGAGTCAAGGTTCCCCCACTGCTTTTAGACCAAGCTTCACCTCTAGTGGCCCTGGGACAGGGAAGCCTAGTCGACTCTTCGATGTTGTTAGCGCCATTATTCGAGAGTTGACATGGGCGAAAGCCTTAGTGGCAGTGGTGGGCGTAGTTGGGGCGATCCCTACCCCTACCTCGGTGGGCTTATATATGGTGGCGATGGCTCTGATCTCTTTATCGGTGTTGGTCATACTTCCTTCCACTAGCATTGCCATCTGTCACACCCGGATTTAAGGGACAAAGCCGGGTGCATCTCATATATGTGCCAAAGAAGATGTTGGGGGCCTTCATCTTCTGAAGGTCCTCAAAAACACGACTAACATGTTTTCCAAGTATAATATATATACAGGGACCTTCGGCCTTGGGATGAAGCTGTATATGATATGAAAAGCGTGGTTCGGGAGAAGGATGAACCAGTTCCGAAGCTACCTGTGGAGAAGCTTCGACTTAGTAGTGAAAAATGGAACCGACTTAAAGGGGAAAAGGCTGTCTAGTCCTTGATAGATTATCCCTAAGTCAATAATAAATGTCAAGGGCATGGATGTAATTTTACATAGGCTGCGTTCTGTGCCTATAAATAGATGAACAGTAGCACTGTACTGTTCATGTTGACTGGTATTCACTCGCACATCACACTTGGATTTTCACCTTCTATCAAGCCGAAGGTATAAATGTAACTCGATATTGTTCATGTTTATTCATGATAGAATAATAAAAAATGTTCTGATGATGTCATATGATTATTCATGTTATTTTCCATGTTTCATATGCTTCTACTTTCATTATTATATACTGAGATGATGAAGGTACGTCCTTCATAACCTTCATCTGAAGATCATCATATCCTAAGGGAGATAATGCTTCGAGGGACGAAGGTCTTTAACTATTAACATCTTGTGTTGCCTTGTTCTTAACTCATAGCATTTGAGAACAAGTCCCCAACATTGGCGCCCACCTCCGGTGAACTCATTCGACCACCTTCGGCAAGCTATGACCTTCGTCATGCCGCCGAAGAAAGCTTTAGGGCTAGGGGCTGCACTGTAGCCACTGGACGTCAATCAGGAAACATTGCGTGAAGCCATAAGTCAAAAAAGGAAGGCTCAAGTCCAACGCCTCAGGAGGAGGAGTTGGACCAAGAAATAAGGGACCTAGAAGCCACCCATCAGCAGGTCCAGAGGAAGAAGGAGAAGATGCTTCGTCTCTCCGATCTGCAGAAGAAGATCGATGAAGCTGCCGAGGAAATGCGTCATCTCACTCAAGATGACTAGGACCGAAGACCTCAATGTAGAGAGCTTCGTCAGCACAATCCTTATGATGATGATGAATGGTATGATGATTTCCATCATGGAAATTTTGCTTTTGATGATGCTTCTCCTCTGTCAGCAGAACTGTAGGCTACCCCATGGCCACCATCATACAAGCCACCCTAGCTCGCCATGTATGATGGGCACTCAGATCCAAAGCAGTTTCTAATGAGTTACGAAGCAACCATATCTTCATATGGGGCAATACTACAGTCATGGCGAAATCCTTCGTCATGGCAGTCAAGAATGTTGCACAAACCTGGTACTCCTCTCTTCGGCCAGGAACAATCACATCATGGCAGAAGCTGAAGGACATGCTGATCACCAGTTTCCAAGGGTTTCAGACGAAGCTAGTTACTGCTCAAGCTTTGTTCTAGTGCACGCAAGACCATGAAGAATACCTCTAGGCGTATGTCCGAAGGTTCTTGTGTCTGTGAGCACAAGCACCCACAGTGCCCAATGAAATCGTCATTGAGGCCATGACCAAAGGGCTTCGGCTAGGACCTACGGCTCAATACTTCGCCAGGAAACCCCCTCAGACCCTGGAGAAGCTGCTTTAGAAGATGAATGAGTACATCCGAGCCGATAATGATTTTCGCCAGAGAAGGGAAGAAGCTTATAGGTTTTCTGAGATGACTAGGGGCTTTGGAGGAAGAATCCACCCTAGGAATGTCAGATCAATCCATAGCTCTAGTCAAAGTGATGACAGAGGAAGCCAATTTTAGAGGCCCCAGCACAGCTCACAGTCTTCAGGGCAGCAGCAAAGCTCCTTTAGGCCACCAGCTCCAAGGGGCAGAGGCAGCAGGGGCTTCGGAGGAAGGTATGGGGATCAGCCCAGAAGGTTCTATTGTTTATTCTGTGGTGAAGACAAGGGCCACACTACAAGAACCTGCTAGGTCACCATTCAGAAACAGGAGATTGCCAAAGCAGAGGCACAGAAAAATCAGCCGAAGCAGGTCTTACATACTGCTTTGTGCTACTCTCCCTATATACCAGAATACGTGGGTAATCAACCTATAGCCTCTGTTGCTTCAACAAGTCATTCACAAGCTTCCTGGCTCCAGCTCCCACTACCACCACCATTGCCACCTACTCATACCCGAAGCCAGCAGCCAAAAGGGCACCAGCACGCCCAAGAGCAGCGTGACTTCAGGGAGGAATCCGAAGCTCGTACAGTCAATAGTACTGTACCAGAATCGAAGCATATATACTAAGGAATATCCTACTTTTGATGAACTTTTATCTTCTATGCCACTTTATTCTTGTAATGAAGAACTTAATTTCAATTCTATGTAATAATTGTGCCTATGCCTTTCTCATGGATTTATGAAGCTCGAAAGACGTTTTTAAGAAAATGGAGTAAATTCTGAAGCTCAAAAGTCGTTCCTAAGGGGGCGCAGAGTAAGTTCTCTGCTCAAAAGTCGTTCCAAAGGGAATGCAGAGCCAAACACCACCGAAATATAAGGCGAAGAAGCTCAAAAGTCGTTCCTAAGGGAATGCAGATCCAAAAATTGACGAAGCTACAAAAAGTCGTTCCTAAGGGGGCGCAGAGTAAGTTTTCTGCTCAAAAGTCGTTCCAAAGGGAATGCAGAGCCAAATACCGCTGAAATATAAGGCAAAGAAGTTCAAAAGTCGTTCCTAAGGGGATGTAGAACTTATTCCACCAAAATAGAAGGTGAAGAAGCTCAAAAGTCGTTCCTAAGGGGATGCAGAGCTTAAAGACTCAAAAGATGTTCCTAAGGGGATGCAGAGTCTTCCGTGTTCCAGTATGGGCGTATGCGTGGGTGTTCAAACATCATCATCATATTGCATTACATCTTGTAACGCCCCGAATTTTGCAGTTGAATTTTTTCTTTTCTTTACTCGCCAAAATTCGGGCGTTACCTTTTCTTTTTCTTTTCCCCTCGCTAAACCTTGACCTTTTCCAAAGTTTTAGCGGGATTCGGTTTGGAATTCCCGTGTAAAGAAAAACCCTAAATACTTTATGTTGTATGATGCACCATGCCGAACTATGCATTCTTTGATTGTTTGAAAGTGCAAATGCATTCATCTAGAAAGATCGGATTTCGAAAATAAGAAGAAAATCTTTTCTTTCTTTCTCTTTCTCTTTCTCTCTCCTCTTTTTCTCTCTCTCCCGCGCCGTGGGCCGACCCCGGCCGGCCCAGCCACCCTTGCGCCCCCCTCTTGGGCCTGGAAGGCCCAGCCGCCCCCACCCCCCCTTTTTCCCAAAACCCCCTCTCCCTCTCCCTCATTCTCTCCCTCTCTCTCCCCACCGCCGCCCTACCCCCTGCCCTAAGCCGCCGCCGCCACCCCCTTGCTCGGCCGCCGCTCCTCGCCGTCGGCCGCCCTCGCCGGTGAGCCCCCCCTCCTCCCTCCTCCCTCCTTCCCCCTCCCCTCCTCTTTCCCCCGTCCGGCCATGGCCCGGCCGCCCTTGGCCGCGCCCTAGCGCCCCCGGCCGCCCAGCCGGCCCTGGCCAGCCCCCAGCCCCGCCTGGCCGCGCCCTGCCGGCCCCGGCCAGCCCCCAGCCCGCCCCCTGCTCGGCCCCAGCCGGCCGCTGGCCGCGCCCAGCCGGCCGCTGGCCGCCCCAGCCGCGCCTGGCTCGGCCGCCCTGGCCAGCCCGACCCCCCCCCTGCGCGCCACCGGTTCAGCCGCCCAGGCCGCCGGTTCGGCCGCCCGGCCGCCCCAGCTCGGCTGCCCGCGCCCGCGCCCGCGCCCAGCTCGGCCGCCCAGCCCAGGGCCGGTTCAACCGCCCTAGGGCCGGTTCAACCGCCCCCCCCTCTGTTTTTTTTATTTTTTTTATTTTATTTTATTTTACTTCCTATTATCATAGTTATTTTATTTCAGGTAGGTTAATCATTGTTCATATTATTGAAATATGAAGTTCAATTTAAAATTCCGTTACGCTAGTTGATTCACGTAATTATGGTTTATTTCGTTCAATGTTGATCAATTTAAAATGACTAGGTTTCCATTAGTGCATATAACAGAATTCTTTTGTTAAGAACCAATTGTAACTGATCATTAGTGCATAAGCTTTAAACCCCCCTGCGAGACCCTTTCCCGTTTCTTTCTAACCATAACAAATGCGATATGGAATGTCATACTTGATGCATACTCACTTTACTTGTTCCCTTGTATGGTGTACTGTTCTTTTGTATTAAATATGTGGATGTATGTATGTTTGCGCTCGCATAGAGAACGATCCGGTCGAAGAGCCCGAGGAATTCGCAGGAGAAGCCCCTGAGCAGCAGTCGGTTGGTGGAGGCAAGTGTCCTTTGACCTATCTTTGTCCTATTCATTCTTTAATTCACCTCCCGCATTACACATTTATACCTAAGGATTGACTAGCTTTTGTTATCCATGTCCTTGTTTACCTATTTGGGTCGGATTATTACTGCTTAGTTTGATGCTATTGCTCAACTCTAATCAATGAACATGATGTGATTATCTATGATACGCTGTTTTCCCCTTCTTATTTATGATCATACTTCTGGCATTTAAGGGGACTCGAGCGGTTTCTCGAGTGCCTCTCCGTAAGGACCTGTTCAATGGATGACCGCCCGGGAAAACAGTGCAACCATGAGGGTGGAATGGGACGCCCTTAGCTGAATAATTAGAGGAACCGGGGTGTAGTCCGCTTAGCCGTTGTGCCGTCAATGGGGCTCGGTGTATGCGGCTCGCTCTGCCAAGGTTGATTTGTCCCTTGGGGAGGAGTGCGGTACATTTAGGAAACCTAACGGGCGGCTACAGCCTCGGGGAATCTTTGTAAAGGCTACGTAGTGATGCCCTGCTGGACCACCTAGGTAGTGGTCAATGGGGAGTCGCTCTCTCCGGGCAGAAAGGGAATCACGGCTTGTGGGTAAAGTGCACAACCTCTGCAGAGTGTTATGAAACTGATATATCAGCCGTGCTCGCGGTTATGAGCGGCCAAGGGAGCTCCAGAGATTAGTGATACTTGATCAGAGATATTTTGGTACAGGTGGCAATGAGATTGATGATTCTGGTTATGATTATGGTATTGGTAAGTGGTATTCTTTCCGTTTGGAAAGGATACATTGGGCTAATAACTTGGGTTAATGTTAAAACCTGGCTTCCTACTAGTAAGTAATAACCTGACCAATTAAAAGCAACTGCTTGACTTATCCCCACATAAAGCTAGTCCACTACAGCCAAACAGGATGCTTGCTGAGTACGTTGATGTGTACTCACCCTTGCTCTACACACCAATCCCCCCCCAGGTTGTCAGCATTGCAACCACTGCTCAGGAGAAGATGAAGCTGTGGAAGGAGACTTCCAGGAGTTCCAAGACTACGACGAGTTCTAGGCGTGGGTTAGCGGCAACCCCCAGTCGGCTGCCTGTGAAGGCCGTGTTATCTACGTTTCTTTTCCGCACTTTGATTTATTGTAAGAACTATATGGACGTCTCAGACGTATGATGTAATCGACTATTATTTCCCTTTTAATACTATTTGAGCACTGTGTGATGATGTCCATGTTATGTAACTGCTGTGTACGTGAATAACTGATCCTGGCACGTACATGGTTCGCATTCGGTTTGCCTTCTAAAAACCGGGTGTGACATAAGTGGTATCAAAGCCGTGCTGACTGTAGGACCGCTAACCTAGAGTAGAATGGTCGTTCTAAGGACTATAGACCTCTGTCCTTGCCTTGACTTTGATATCCCTTCAAAAGTTGGTCCTACTGACCAAACCTATGTTCTACTATATATTATACCTTGCTGAAAATTTTGTTTATTCTGATCCTTCATTTATTTATGATTCATTACTTGCTGGTCTTATTAATTCTGTTCTCACCCTTTTGCTTGCGATGTCTTTTGTAGATGGCTCGTCTTAGACACACTGCACGAAAGTCCGTCATCCCATTCTTACCCTCCCGCCTTGCTGAGCGTCCGCTTCGCCGTCCCGTGGCCGGACAGTCCAGCCACTTGGAGAGACTGCACCACCGCCTGCATGAGGAGCAGGAACGTCGACGACAGGAGCAGCAGGGCTCTTCTTTCTCGCTCCAGCAGGAGATAGAGTCTGTGAGGAGCTGCTCCCCTGTGCTTCCCCTGGAGGCGCCCCTTGCACCACCCCTGGGCGCCCCAGCTTCTGGAGTAGCTGCTGGAGGAGACCCAGACGACGGAGGTGGCAACGACAGCTTGAGCCACGACATCGACTTCTCTGCTGACCATGAGCCGGAAGGATGGGTTGCTCGACCCATCACTCGCGACGCTGCTCGCGGGTGTCACTTCCACGACGCGCTCGACACCCTGCTACGTCGGGCACTTGACCGGCGTACTTGGTCCATCGAGTATCGCTGTGTGGTCTACCATCATAGTCGCGGGGTCTACCCGGACCGCTGGGAGGCGACCTGTTTGGTGCGCCGTCCGGAGAACAGTCTCCAGGGCGCGGAGGCTTGCTCAGAGCACTATTCTATCTCTGAGCGGGACTCAGCCGAGGCAGCCATGCAGGATGCTGCACGGCGTGCGCTTTCGCACTACTGCTCGGTTCTTGGTGGGGTAGCTGACGGTCTCGACCTGAAGTATTACCCCCGCCGTCCATCTGGCAGCACAGGAGGCGTGATTGTTTCACCTGCTGGTGAGGACAATCCTAGGTTGAGCAGCACAGTCAACCTAGCCGCCGTGCTAAACACGGAGCTGGACCATGCATTAGACGAGCTGAGTAGGGCTCATGCTGAGATCGCCCTGCTGCGGGCTGAGCGCGCGGAGCGTCGTCACTTGGATGATGGTTCCCCCGCCCCCGTTGGGACTCAGCACCCGTACCGCTCACCTCGGCGTGGACTCCAGTCTTATGGCAATCCCGACTGCAAGACCAAGATAAATCTAGAACCATAGATCGTTAGAGTTGGATCTTGTAATTAATACGAAATATATATACATAGAAGCTTCAGTCTTAGCGTTAGTCTCAGTCTTAGTTAGTCTTAGTTAGACAGGGTAGTTTGCTATATCCTGTGCATTTATGTTTGTCATGATGAACTATGCTTGGTTTGGATCTTTGTAATGATTGTCACCAGAGTGTGGGTATCCCCTGCATTTTGGTTTACCTATTATGTTAATGGAGTTAGCTATATAGTTGGGAAACCCTTTATTCTACTTTCCTCTTTATCTGAGAAGCTGTGTGGTCTGTGTTGGAGATCAGTGAAGATGCTCATCTGTTCAGTGCTGTTGGAGAATTCTATACTCTTTTCTTATGCTGCAAGATTTGCCAGATCAGTTCTGATGTGTGGTTGCGTTCTGCAGATGTCAGAGAACAGGCGCAGAGGAGGAAGGCGTGCTCAGCAGGAGCAAGCCGCCCCGCAGGATGAGGCGCCCCAGCAGCAGCAGCTGCCGCCCCCGCCCCCGATGTCGATCGAGCAGATGTTTCTGATGCAGACTCAGGTAGTTCAGGCCATCGGTCAGACTCTGGCCGCCATTCAGCAGCAGCAGCAGCAGCAGCAGCAAGCACCACCCCAGCCTCAGATGCCTCAGATGCCCAGAGACAAGCGTGCTGAATTCATGAGAGGTCATCCCCCAACGTTCGCTCACTCTTCTGACCCCATGGATGCTGAAGATTGGCTGCGCACTGTGGAGCGGGAGTTGCATACCGCTCAGTGTGATGACAGGGAGAAAGTCTTGTATGGTCCCCGTCTGTTGAGAGGAGCAGCCCAATCATGGTGGGAGTCTTACCTCGCCACCCATGCCGACCCCGACACCATCACCTGGGAAGAGTTCAGAGGTAGCTTTCGTCAGTACCATGTGCCTGCAGGTCTGATGACAGTGAAGAAGGAGGAGTTCCTGGCCCTTAAGCAAGGGTCATCATCTGTCAGTGAGTATCGAGACAGGTTTCTGCAGTTGTCCCGCTATGCTCCTGAAGATGTCAACACTGACGCCAAGCGACAATACCGTTTCTTGAGAGGCTTGGTTGACCCTCTGCAGTACCAACTGATGAATCATACCTTCCCGACATTCCAGCACCTGATTGACAGAGCAATCATGACAGAAAGGAAGCGTAAGGAGATGGAGGATCGTAAGCGCAAGATCAGTGGACCCCAGCCTGGAAGCAGCAACCGTCCTCGTTTCTCAGGCAATCAACCTCAGCAGTTCAGGCAGAACCAGCGTCCACCTCAGCAGCATCAGCAGCGTCAGCAGTATCAGCAGTTCCAAAGGCAGTACCCTCAGCATCAGTACCAGAACCGTCAGAGCAATCAGTCAGGAGGCCAGTTTCAGAGGCAGAATCAGCAGACACCTCGTCTTCCTGCCCCAGCAAGCCAGCAGAACAATCAGGCAGCACCAGCTCAGGTTGGAAACAGAGCATGTTTCCACTGTGGAGAGCAAGGCCACTGGGTGATGCAATGTCCGAAGAAGGCAGCCCAGCAGCAGTCAGGCCCCAATGCCCCAGCAAAGCAGAATGTGTCTCAGTCTGGATCAGGCAACCGCCCTCAGCAGCGCTATAATCATGGAAGACTGAACCACTTGGAGGCTGAAGCAGTTCAGGAGATCCCCGGCATGACAGTAGGTATGTTCCCAGTCGATTCCCATATTGCAGAAGTGTTATTTGATACTGGAGCAACGCATTCTTTTATTACTGCATCATGGGTAGAAGCACATAATCTTCCAATTACTGCCATGTCAACCCCCATTCAAATTGACTCAGCCGGTGGTAGAATTCGAGCTGATAGCATATGTTTGAATATAAGTGTGGAAATAAGGGGGATAGCATTTCCCGCTAACCTTATAGTAATGGGTACTCAGGGAATAGATGTCACCCTAGGGATGAATTGGCTAGATAAGTATCAGGCAGTTATCAGTTGTGATCAAAGGACAATCAAGTTGGTGTCCCCACTAGGAGAGGAAGTGGTGACCGAGTTAGTCCCGCCTGAGCCGAAGAAAGGAAGTTGTTATCAGATGGCTGTCGATAGCAGTGAAGCAGACCCAATTGAGAGTATCAAGGTTGTGTCTGAATTCCCAGATGTGTTTCCAAAGGACTTACCGGGTATGCCACCAGAGCGGAAAGTTGAGTTTGCCATAGAGCTTCTTCCTGGAACCGCCCCCATCTTTAAGAGAGCTTACAGAATATCTGGACCAGAGTTGGTTGAGCTTAAGAAGCAGATTGATGAGCTATCAGAGAAAGGTTACATCCGGCCAAGCACCTCGCCTTGGGCCGCCCCTGTCCTGTTTGTGGAGAAGAAAGATGGCACAAAGAGGATGTGTATCGATTATCGAGCTTTGAATGAAGTCACGATCAAGAACAAGTATCCCTTGCCCAGAATAGAAGATCTGTTCGACCAGTTGAGAGGAGCCAGTGTGTTCTCCAAGATCGATCTGAGGTCAGGTTATCATCAGCTCAGGATCCGACCTTTGGACATTCCGAAGACGGCATTCATTACCAAGTATGGGTTATATGAGTTCACAGTGATGTCTTTTGGTTTGACCAATGCACCAGCGTTCTTTATGAACTTGATGAACAGCGTATTCATGGATTATCTCGATAAGTTTGTGGTGGTATTCATTGATGACATTCTGGTTTATTCTCAAAGCGAAGAAGAGCATGCAGATCATTTGAGGATGGTATTGCAGAGATTGCGAGAGCA
This sequence comes from Zea luxurians, assembly GCA_029449295.1. NCBI lineage: Eukaryota > Viridiplantae > Streptophyta > Magnoliopsida > Poales > Poaceae > Zea > Zea luxurians. Next base: position 18,828,914 of record JAOPSE010000034.1, on the reverse strand, counting down.
CCAGTTGTATGCAAAGTTGAGCAAGTGTGAGTTCTGGATCAGTGAAGTCCTGTTCTTGGGTCACATAATCAACAAAGAAGGATTGGCTGTGGATCCGAAGAAAGTGGCAGACATTCTGAACTGGAAAGCGCCAACAGATGCTCGAGGAATCAAGAGCTTCATTGGAATGGCCGGATATTATCGGCGATTCATTGAAGGGTTTTCGAAGATTGCGAAACCAATGACAGCGTTGCTAGGCAACAAGGTTGAGTTCAAGTGGACCCAGAAATGCCAAGAAGCCTTTGAAGCGCTGAAAGAGAAGTTGACAACAGCGCCTGTCCTAGTCTTGCCTGATGTGCACAAGCCCTTCTCTGTGTACTGTGATGCTTGTTACACAGGTTTGGGATGCGTGTTGATGCAAGAGGGAAGAGTTGTGGCTTACTCGTCCCGACAGTTGAAGGTTCATGAGAAGAACTACCCAATCCATGATCTAGAGTTGGCAGCAGTGGTTCACGCACTTAAGACATGGAGGCACTATCTGTATGGACAGAAATGCGATGTTTACACAGACCACAAGAGTCTGAAGTACATATTCACTCAGTCAGAGTTGAACATGAGGCAGCGAAGATGGTTAGAGTTGATCAAAGACTATGAGTTGGAGATCCATTACCATCCAGGCAAAGCAAACGTAGTGGCAGATGCTTTGAGCAGGAAGAGTCAAGTCAATCTGATGGTCGCTCGTCCGATGCCTTATGAGTTGGCCAAGGAGTTCGACAGGTTGAGTCTCGGATTTCTGAACAATTCGCGAGGAGTCACAGTTGAATTGGAACCTACCTTGGAGCGAGAAATCAAAGAAGCGCAGAAGAATGATGAGAAGATCAGTGAGATTCGGCGACTGATTCTAGATGGCAGAGGCAAAGATTTTCGAGAAGATGCAGAAGGCGTGATATGGTTTAAAGACCGCTTGTGTGTTCCCAATGTCCAGTCCATTCGGGAATTGATTCTCAAGGAAGCTCATGAGACAGCTTATTCGATTCACCCTGGCAGTGAGAAGATGTATCAAGATCTGAAGAAGAAATTCTGGTGGTATGGAATGAAGAGGGAAATCGCAGAGCATGTGGCTAAGTGCGATAGTTGTCGAAGAATCAAGGCAGAGCACCAGAAACCAGCTGGATTGTTGCAACCGTTGCAGATCCCTCAGTGGAAATGGGATGAAATCGGTATGGATTTCATAGTCGGATTGCCTCGCACTCGAGCCGGCTACGATTCCATTTGGGTAGTAGTGGATCGTTTAACCAAGTCAGCCCACTTCATACCAGTCAAGACCACCTACAGTAGTGCAGTACTGGCAGAGTTGTATATGTCTCGGATCGTTTGTCTTCATGGTGTGCCAAAGAAGATAGTGTCAGACAGAGGAACGCAGTTCACCTCTCATTTCTGGCAGCAGTTGCATGAAGCCTTGGGCACACATCTGAATTTCAGTTCAGCTTATCACCCGCAGACAGATGGTCAGACCGAAAGAACCAATCAAATTCTTGAAGATATGTTGAGAGCCTGTGCGTTGCAAGATCAGTCCGGATGGGACAAGCGATTGCCTTATGCAGAGTTTTCCTATAACAACAGTTACCAGGCCAGTTTGAAGATGTCACCATTTCAAGCGCTTTATGGAAGGAGTTGTAGAACTCCGTTGCAATGGGATCAGCCTGGAGAGAAGCAAGTGTTTGGGCCAGACATTTTGCTTGAAGCCGAAGAGAACATCAAGATGGTCCGAGAGAATCTGAAGATAGCGCAATCGAGGCAGCGAAGCTATGCAGACACAAGAAGAAGAGAGCTGAGTTTTGAAGTCAGAGACTTTGTCTATTTGAAAGTGTCACCGATCAGAGGAGTCAGAAGGTTCGGAATCAAAGGCAAGCTAGCACCCCGCTACATTGGTCCGTACCAGATCCTCTCAAAGCGTGGAGAAGTGGCCTATCAGCTCAGTCTGCCAGAGAATTTGTCAGCTGTGCATGATGTCTTTCATGTGTCTCAGTTGAAGAAGTGCTTGCGTGTGCCAGAAGAGCAGTTGCTAGTGGAAGGTCTGGAAGTCCAGGAGGACTTGACCTATGTTGAGAAGCCAGCTCAGATTCTTGAGGTTGCAGACAGAGTCACCCGAAGGAAGACCATCAGAATGTGCAAAGTCAGATGGAATTACCACTCTGAGGAAGAAGCAACCTGGGAGCGTGAAGATGATTTGATGGCTAAGTACCCAGAGCTCTTTGCTAGCCAGCCCTGAATCTCGAGGGCGAGATTCTTTTAAGGGGGATAGGTTTGTAACGCCCCGAATTTTGCAGTTGAATTTTTTCTTCTCTTTACTCGCCAAAATTCGGGCGTTACCTTTTCTTTTTCTTTTCCCCTCGCTAAACCTTGACCTTTTCCAAAGTTTTAGCGGGATTCGGTTTGGAATTCCCGTGAAAAGAAAAACCCTAAATACTTTATGTTGTTTGATGCACCATGCCGAACTATGCATTCTTTGATTGTTTGAAAGTGCAAATGCATTCATCTAGAAAGATCGGATTTCGAAAATAAGAAGAAAATCTTTTCTTTCTTTCTCTTTCTCTTTCTCTCTCCTCTTTTTCTCTCTCTCCCGCGCCGTGGGCCGACCCCGGCCGGCCCAGCCGCCCTTGCGCCCCCCTCTTGGGCCTGGAAGGCCTAGCCGCCCCCACCCCCCCTTTTTCCCAAAACCCCCTCTCCCTCTCCCTCATTCTCTCCCTCTCTCTCCCCACCGCCGCCCTACCCCCTGCCCTAAGCCGCCGCCGCCGCGCCCTTGCTCGGCCGCCGCCCCTCGCCGTCGGCCGCCCTCGCCGGTGAGCCCCCCCCCTCCTCCCTCCTCCCTCCTTCCCCCTCCCCTCCTCTTTCCCCCGTCCGGCCATGGCCCGGCCGCCCTTGGCCGCGCCCTGGCGCCCCCGGCCGCCCAGCCGGCCCCGGCCAGCCCCCAGCCCCGCCTGGCCGCGCCCTGCCGGCCCCGGCCAGCCCCCAGCCCGCCCCCTGCTCGGCCCCAGCCGGCCGCTGGCCGCGCCCAGCCGGCCGCTGGCCGCCCCAGCCGCGCCTGGCTCGGCCGCCCTGGCCAGCCCGACCCCCCCCTGCGCGCCACCGGTTCAGCCGCCCAGGCCGCCGGTTCGGCCGCCCGGCCGCCCCAGCTCGGCTGCCCGCGCCCGCGCCCGCGCCCAGCTCGGCCGCCCAGCCCAGGGCCGGTTCAACCGCCCTAGGGCCGGTTCAACCGCCCCCCCCTCTGTTTTTTTTATTTTATTTTATTTTACTTCCTGTTATCATATTTATTTTATTTCAGGTAGGTTAATCATTGTTCATATTATTGAAATATGAAGTTCAATTTAAAATTCCGTTACGCTAGTTGATTCACGTAATTATGGTTTATTTCGTTCAATGTTGATCAATTTAAAATGACTAGGTTTCCATTAGTGCATATAACAGAATTCTTTTGTTAAGAACCAATTGTAACTGATCATTAGTGCATAAGCTTTAACCCCCCCTGCGAGACCCTTTCCCGTTTCTTTCTAACCATAACAAATGCGATATGGAATGTCATACTTGATGCATACTCACTTTACTTGTTCCCTTGTATGGTGTACTGTTCTTTTGTATTAAATATGTGGATGTATGTATGTTTGCGCTCGCATAGAGAACGATCCGGTCGAAGAGCCCGAGGAATTCGCAGGAGAAGCCCCTGAGCAGCAGTCGGTTGGTGGAGGCAAGTGTCCTTTGACCTATCTTTGTCCTATTCATTCTTTAATTCACCTCTCGCATTACACATTTATACCTAAGGATTGACTAGCTTTTGTTATCCATGTCCTTGTTTACCTATTTGGGTCGGATTATTACTGCTTAGTTTGATGCTATTGCTCAACTCTAATCAATGAACATGATGTGATTATCTATGATACGCTGTTTTCCCCTTCTTATTTATGATCATACTTGTGGCACTTAAGGGGACTCGAGCGGTTTCTCGAGTGCCTCTCCGTAAGGACCTGTTCAATGGATGACCGCCCGGGAAAACAGTGCAACCATGAGGGTGGAATGGGACGCCCTTAGCTGAATAATTAGAGGAACCGGGGTGTAGTCCGCTTAGCCGTTGTGCCGTCAATGGGGCTCGGTGTATGCGGCTCGCTCTGCCAAGGTTGATTTGTCCCTTAGGGAGGAGTGCGGTACATTTAGGAAACCTAACGGGCGGCTACAGCCTCGGGGAATCTTTGTAAAGGCTACGTAGTGATGCCCTGCTGGACCACCTAGGTAGTGGTCAATGGGGAGTCGCTCTCTCCGGGCAGAAAGGGAATCACGGCTTGTGGGTAAAGTGCACAACCTCTGCAGAGTGTTATGAAACTGATATATCAGCCGTGCTCGCGGTTATGAGCGGCCAAGGGAGCTCCAGAGATTAGTGATACTTGATCAGAGATATTTTGGTACAGGTGGCAATGAGATTGATGATTCTGGTTATGATTATGGTATTGGTAAGTGGTATTCTTTCCGTTTGGAAAGGATACATTGGGCTAATAACTTGGGTTAATGTTAAAACCTGGCTTCCTACTAGTAAGTAATAACCTGACCAATTAAAAGCAACTGCTTGACTTATCCCCACATAAAGCTAGTCCACTACAGCCAAACAGGATGCTTGCTGAGTACGTTGATGTGTACTCACCCTTGCTCTACACACCAATCCCCCCCCCAGGTTGTCAGCATTGCAACCACTGCTCAGGAGAAGATGAAGCTGTGGAAGGAGACTTCCAGGAGTTCCAAGACTACGACGAGTTCTAGGCGTGGGTTAGCGGCAACCCCCAGTCGGCTGCCTGTGAAGGCCGTGTTATCTATGTTTATTTTCCGCACTTTGATTTATTGTAAGAACTATATGGACGTCTCAGACGTATGATGTAATCGACTATTATTTCCCTTTTAATACTATTTGAGCACTGTGTGATGATGTCCATGTTATGTAACTGCTGTGTACGTGAATAACTGATCCTGGCACGTACATGGTTCGCATTCGGTTTGCCTTCTAAAAACCGGGTGTGACACATCATGTAATACCCACTTTGTAATAAGAGTATAAAAGGAGAAATTATATTCCTTTGCATATATGAGTGTCGTTCCTATTTATCATTTCATGTGGGCACCTCACTTACACCAATAAATAATCAATAAAAGACACTTAACTAAGTTATGCATCATGCTGGGATTATTTTTGTGTGCACATTGTGAGAAAATAAAATAACAAATGTGACAAGAAATATATTAAAGCTCAAAGTGGAATTTGAATCCAAAAAGGAAATTTCAAGAATTTAGAAAAGAGAGAGAAATATTGTGTCCATATAAAATAATATTATAACTAAATAATTTCATCACATGAGGATATGAGCAAATTGTATATTTAATAGGAATTCAAGAATTGCACATAAGTTGAATTCAAAATTTGGATCCAAAAGGATTAAGCATAAAAGAAAAAAAATAATAAAAATAAAAACAAAAGGAAAAAAAAAGAGAACTCACCTTGACTCCGGCCCACCCGAAGAACAACTCTCCCGCTCGGCCCATTAACCCGTTGCACGCCCGCGTTCGCAGTAGTGCTGTCATGTGGGGCCCAGCTGTCATTACCAGTCCGCTTCCCTCACACGCTTGCTTCCTTCGCGTTTCACTGGCATGCGGGCCCTCTTGTCGGCACCTTCTTCTCCAACAGAATCGAGCGCCGCGTGACCACCATCTCCGCGGGCGCAACGGCTTGGGAGAGATACTCTCGCTACGTGCCTTGACCTGGGTATATAGATACCGTGCCGCAACCTTCCTCACCCCTCTTCCCCAAATTCGTGTGCGCCCTTGCCCTGTCCACCGTAAGAACCGAGAGTGAGAGACAGTTTTCGGCCGCCGTTGTAGATCCTCGTCGGCGGCTGGTGTCGGGCTTCGATTGAGCCATACGTTGGTGGTCCGGTCCCTTGCGCGACTCTGGGGGGAGTTAATCAGAGAAAGGCTAGCTGAGGCTCTGGGAATTTCTCGTCGTGCGGGCGGCGCCACCGCGGGACCACCCTTCGCCGTGGTCGCGGAATTCGGGGCCAGTGCGACTGGTAAGAATCCTCCCTACCTTCTCGTTACCGCGTTTTCTAGGCTCGGCACAGGTTGTAAGTCAATTTCGTGCGCACTGGCGGGGTTTTGGCAGTCGGCCGGCCATGGCGCCGCCGCGATGCGTGGCCTGGGAAGAAGGCGATGCCAGCGCCGGGGGAAGGAGTGTAACAGCGGGCCGTGCGATATGCATCGTGCGGTTGTGATTGCATCTAGAGAGCGATGGATCTGACCCGTAGGATTAGCATCGTATGGTTAGTATTGGGTGGGGACTTCATTAAATCTCCACCGTAGATCTAGGAATGCAGGGTCGGATGGCTATCGTGTGTGCTGCGGGTCCGATCTAATCTGAGCCACTGCGTTCAAATCCGATGATCGAGAATCAACCATACCGTTTCAGCCGCCACTCTTGCGAAAAAGACCTTCGGTTTGTAGTAAAACAACCCGCGGTCCATGGCGGGTGTAGTCTGGGTCTCGGTATTTTTAGCGCCGAACCCCCTGCGCTTCGGCGTATTTGAGGCCCAGTCCAGTCAACACGAAAACCAGAGAAAATAAATGGAAAATGAATTTTTAATATGAAAATAATTGCTAGAACTTTATAAATTCATAGAAAATTCATACTAACTCCAAATTGATTCATTCCAGTTCCTAAAATTTTGTAATTTAATTCTCTATCACTTAGAACCTCTGTTATGACATGAAAACAGTAAGAAATTTATTTATCACTTAATCCTATTTAAAGCACATAAAACCTTTGAAAATGCATAACTTAAAATCTATAACTCAGAAAATTATGATTCCAGTTCCTAGGTTTTTATTTTAATATGTAGAATATCTCTGTGTATTTTGTTTACATGCTTGGTGTAATGTTAATTTCTCTATATGCACTGTGTTTGTTTGTATTGTGGCGAGTAGAAGAGCCCGTTGCTGAGGATCCTGGTGAGCAGCAGGTTGAAGTAGCTGAGCAGGTGCTCATTGAAGGCAAGTTGTGCCCTTGACCACTTTTTACCCAATAATGTTCTTTAAATATCACTTATCCATGCATAGGTTAATTTTGATGGGACCCAATAGGTCACCCTAGATTTGTTTATCTTATTACCTTGTTTACCCCTGAATCACTTGGGTAGTTTGCTATTGCTTTATATGGTTTTGGGATAATCATTTATTACCTCTATGTTCCAATTCTTGTTGTTATTCTGTTTATGTTCATGTTGTTATCATTAATGTTAATTGGAACATAGAGCTTAACTTGAGAACCACGTGCCACCACAAGGGTGGAATGGGACGCCCTTGGCTGACTAATTAGGAAAGCTAGTGGAAGACTACCTTACCCGAAAGGGGCAAGGGCAGTAGGGGAGAGGTCAGTGCGGGGAGGTCCCTGGTTGATTTTGCTGCGATGGCGGTCAGCCAGGAACCCTTTACTGGATCTTCCTATAAACTGTAGCGGGTTTTCGGAAGCTAGTGGAACTTTGTAAAGGCCTCGTAGTGTTGCCCTGCCGCGCTTCCTAGGTAGAGGTGTATGGGATTCGCGACCCCTTGGCAGATGGGTAACATGACTTGTGGGTAAAGGGTACAACCTCTGCAGAGTGTAAAACTGGTATACTAGCCGAGCTCACGGTCACGAGCAGCTCAGGACTCTCTGATGTTTAAATTATGGAACTTAAATTCAATTTTGTCATTTGCATTGCATGGGTTTGTTATTAATTTTGTTCTATTACTTTACTTGTGGTTTGGTATTTACTTACACTTAGTAACTGCTAATAAAATTTTGACCAACTACTTAAAAGCAATGCTCAGCTTTAACCCCTATCATTGATTAGCCTTACACTTCACATGAACTCACACCTTTGTGAGTTTATGTTCACTGGTTCCCCACAACTTGTTGAGCTATGATCATGTGTGAGCTCACCCTTGCTGTCTCACACCCCCCACAGGAGAAGAACAGGTGGTTTCAAGTGGAGTCAAGTATCGAGGAGTTTGACTTAATCTAGGTGGCGTTTCCCAGTCGACATTGGCGCCGACGATCCTTAGTTCGTTTTATCTTTATTATTTTATTTTGTAATAAGTCTTCCGCTATGTAATAAATACTCTGATGTTAATGACATTTATCTCTATACACTCTGTTATTATATGTGTTGTCTTCTTGGCGCATGTATGAGATGCACCCGGCTTTGTTCCTTAAAACCGGGTGTTACAGAAGTGGTATCAGAGGAAATGTTGACTGTAGGACGAAACCTAGATAGAAACGGACAAACCCTTACCTACTTATCTCATTCTGATTCATTCCATACTTACCTTACTCTGGTTCTTTCTTATCTTGATCCTGTCTCACCTTCTACTGTTCTACTCTGATCATTCTTACCTTTTCTACTCTAAGACAAGATGGATTTCAAACCTTGGAATCCCTACCCCTATGACATTTTAAGAGATAGGAGGCCTAAGACAAAATTAAAACTATTTTCTCTATTAAAAAAATATTGGTTGATTGTTCTGATGATCAATGCCTGATTTGCTTCTTTGATTGATTGAGATATTATATATGGACATTTTAGCATGTACCACTATAAGGTACTGTATTAGCTTTAGTAGGTGACACACTAATCTACTTAGCTAATAAGTCCCCCAAAGTAACATGATTGTAATTACTGCCTTGTCTACTGCTCTTTCTTACCTTATGTATCTAACTCAGATGGTCAATACCAGGAAAGGAAAGATTATCACGCAGCAGCAAACAGAAATGAATCCTCCAAATCCCCCACCTGTTGAAACCGAGCAAGTGATCGCAACCCAAAGGCTGGTAATACAGCAATTGACAGACATGATGACCGAGATGCAAAGCCAGATAAGACAAGAACGCGAGGAAATACGTCAGGCCCGTCTGGAGATACAGCAAGAAATAAGGCAATCACGGTTGGAGAGACAACGACAAGAGCAACCACCATCTCCACCACCACCAGCTCCACCAAGCTACATAAACATATATATAAATTACTACTATTTGTAAGATCTACATGTTCCTTTAGTTAGTATTTGGTATGATACCATTTAAGGAGGAATAAAAAGGTCTATTTGACCCCATGAGTTGCTAATAAAATTATGCGTCATGCTGAGATTTTGGTTTGGGCATATGTGTTGGACAATATGAGAAAACCCATGAGAGTAATTACACCTAAAGGGACTGAAGAATCAGTGAACGGAATTACAAGAGGCTAGTTACTTACGTTCGAGTTCCTCACCTTGGAGAGTACTAGTTTTGTTTGTAAAGAAGAAAGATGGATTGCAAGGGATGTGCGTGGATTAAAGGTTCCTTAATGATGTCACTGTGAAGAACAAGTATCCGTTGCCCCGCATTGAGGATTTATTTAATTGGATGAGAAGTGCAAGCGTATTCTCGAAGATTGATCTCCGATCGGGTTATCATCAAATGAAGATTAGGCCATCGGATATTCCCAAGATGGATTTCTCGACTCGATAAGGATTATATGAGTTCATCGTTATGTCGTTTGGATTAACTATTGCACCAGCTTATTTTATGGATTTGATGAGTAAGATGTTTTTGGAGTATTTGGACAGATTCGTCGTGGTGTTCATCGACGATATTCTTATCTATTCTAAGAATGAGAGTGACCATGAAGAACATCTAAGGTTGGTGCTACAGAAGTTACGAGATGATCAACTCTACGCCAAGTACGGTAAATGCGAGTTTTGGATTGGCGAGGTGCCATTTCTTGGACGTATCATTTCTAATGGAGGGATATCAGTGGACCTTGCTAAAGTCAAGGAGATAGTGGTGTGGAGCATACCCACTACGGTTACGGAAGACCGAAGTTTCTTGGGACTTGCAGGATATTATCGGAGATTTATTGAAGGATTTCCTAAGATTGCTAAGCTTATGACCTCGCTTTTGGTGAAGGAAAGAGAATTCAAGTGGGGCGAGAAGTGCCAAGTGTACACGGATCATAAGAGTTTGAAGTATATATTCACTCAGAAGGATCTCAACCTTAGGCAACGCCGTTGGTTGGAGCTTATTAAGGATTATGATTTGGAAATTCACTATCACCCGGGCAAGGCAAATTTGGTTGCAGATGCCTTGAGTCGCAAGGAGCATGTTCATTCAGCTGTTGTTGCCCAGCTACCCGATGAGATTGTTGAGGATTTCAGGAGACTTAACCTGGGGATAGTTGCTCACGTTTAAGGAGTCATTATTGATTTGGAACCTATCTTGGAGCAAGAAATCTGCAAAGGACAAGTTGGTGATGCTAAGATACAAGAGATTAAGGATCTGATTACTGAAGATCGAGTTCTGGAATTCACGGAAGATGAGCAAGGCACCGTATGCTTCAAAGACAAGAGATGTGTTCCGGAGATTGAAAGCCTTCGTGAGACTATATCGAAGGAAGCCCATGACTCGGATTATCCTATTCATCCTGGTAGTACGAAGATGTATCAAGACTTGAAGCAGAAATACTGGTGGTATGGATTGAAGAGAGATGTGACTACACATGTGGCTATGTGCGAGGTGTGTCAAAGAGTTGAGGCCAAACACCAAGGAAAAGCTGGACTATTATACCCATTAAAGATACCGAATGGAAGTGAGAAGAGATTGGTATGGATTTTATTTACTGGATTGCCTCGCACCTCGAAAGGATATGGTTCTATATAAGTTATTGTGGATAGATTGACTAAAGTGGCTCACTTTATTCCTGTCAAGACTACTTATAAAGGTTCTCAGTTAGCAGAGTTATATATGGCCCGGATTGTGTGTTTACATGGAGTACCAAAGAAGACCGTGTCTGATCGAGGTTCGCAGTTTACCTCAAGGTTTTGGAGAAGCTTTCATGAGAGCATGAGTACAAAGTTGAATTTTAGTACAGTTTATCACCCCCAGACTGATGGACAGACTAAAAGAACTAATCAAGTATTGGAAGATATGTTGAGAGCTTGTGCCCTTCAACATGGAGGAAGTTGAGATAAAAGTCTACCGTATGCTGAGTTCTCCTATAATAATAGTTATCAGGCCAGTCTAAAGATGTCACCGTTCGAGACTCTATATGGCAGGGAATGCATGACTCCTCTATATTGGATCAGACTAGAGGAAGATAGTTCTTTGGACCTGAATTGATTCAAGAAGCAGAAGAACAAGTTCGTATAATTCGAGAGAATTCGAGGGTGGCTCAAACCAGGCAGAAGAGCTATGCTGATGATAGAAGGGGGCCACTGGAATTTGAAGAAGGAGATTATGTGTACCTCAAAGTGTCACCACTTCGTGGGATGAGGAGATTCAAAGTCAAGGGCAAATTATCCCCTCGCTACATTGGACCATTCCTGATCTTTAGGAGAGTTGGGGAGATGGCATACCAACTTGAGTTACCTGCTAGTCTATCGGATGTGCATAATGTGTTCCACGTATCTCAACTGAAGAAGTGTCTCCGTGTGCCTGAGAAACAGTTACCAATGGAAGAGCTTAGTGTTCAAGGTGATTTGACTTACACGGAGTACCCGATCAAGATTTTGGATACATTGACTCGGGTGACAAGAAATAAGGTGATAAAGATGTGCAAAGTGCAATGGAGTCACCACGGTGAAGATGAAGTAACTTGGGAAAGAGAAGAAGAGCTTCGCATAGATTTTCCCCACCTTTTCCCTAGTTCTTCTTAAATCTCGAGGACGAGATTATTTTTAAGGGGGGTAGGATTTGTAATACCCACTTTGTAATAAGAGTATAAAAGGAGAAATTATATTCCTTTGCATATATGAGTGTCGTTCCTATTTATCATTTCATGTGGGCACCTCACTTACACCAATAAATAATCAATAAAAGACACTTAACTAAGTTATGCATCATGCTGGGATTATTTTTGTGTGCACATTGTGAGAAAATAAAATAATAAATGTGACAAGAAATATATTAAAGCTCAAAGTGGAATTTGAATCCAAAAAGGAAATTTCAAGAATTTAGAAAAGAGAGAGAAATATTGTGTCCATATAAAATAATATTATAACTAAATAATTTCATCACATGAGGATATGAGCAAATTGTATATTTAATAGGAATTCAAGAATTGCACATAAGTTGAATTCAAAATTTGGATCCAAAAGGATTAAGCATAAAAGAAAAAAAATAATAAAAATAAAAACAAAAGGAAAAAAAAAGAGAACTCACCTTGACTCCGGCCCACCCGAAGAACAACTCTCCCGCTCGGCCCATTAACCCGTTGCACGCCCGCGTTTGCAGTAGTGCTGTCATGTGGGGCCCAGCTGTCATTACCAGTCCGCTTCCCTCACACGCTTGCTTCCTTCGCGTTTCACTGGCATGCGGGCCCTCTTGTCGGCACCTTCTTCTCCAACAGAATCGAGCGCCGCGTGACCACCATCTCCGCGGGCGCAACGGCTTGGGAGAGATACTCTCGCTACGTGCCTTGACCTGGGTATATAGATACCGTGCCGCAACCTTCCTCACCCCTCTTCCCCAAATTCGTGTGCGCCCTTGCCCTGTCCACCGTAAGAACCGAGAGTGAGAGACAGTTTTCGGCCGCCGTTGTAGATCCTCGTCGGCGGCTGGTGTCGGGCTTCGATTGAGCCATACGTTGGTGGTCCGGTCCCTTGCGCGACTCTGGGGGGAGTTAATCAGAGAAAGGCTAGCTGAGGCTCTGGGAATTTCTCGTCGTGCGGGCGGCGCCGCCGCGGGACCACCCTTCGCCGTGGTCGCGGAATTCGGGGCCAGTGCGACTGGTAAGAATCCTCCCTACCTTCTCGTTACCGCGTTTTCTAGGCTCGGCACAGGTTGTAAGTCAATTTCGTGCGCACTGGCGGGGTTTTGGCAGTCGGCCGGCCATGGCGCCGCCGCGATGCGTGGCCTGGGAAGAAGGCGATGCCAGCGCTGGGGGAAGGAGTGTAACAGCGGGCCGTGCGATATGCATCGTGCGGTTGTGATTGCATCTAGAGAGCGATGGATCTGACCCGTAGGATTAGCATCGTATGGTTAGTATTGGGTGGGGACTTCATTAAATCTCCACCGTAGATCTAGGAATGCAGGGTCGGATGGCTATCGTGTGTGCTGCGGGTCCGATCTAATCTGAGCCACTGCGTTCAAATCCGATGATCGAGAATCAACCATACCGTTTCAGCCGCCACTCTTGCGAAAAAGACCTTCGGTTTGTAGTAAAACAACCCGCGGTCCATGGCGGGTGTAGTCTGGGTCTCGGTATTTTTAGCGCCGAACCCCCTGCGCTTCGGCGTATTTGAGGCCCAGTCCAGTCAACACGAAAACCAGAGAAAATAAATGGAAAATGAATTTTTAATATGAAAATAATTGCTAGAACTTTATAAATTCATAGAAAATTCATACTAACTCCAAATTGATTCATTCCAGTTCCTAAAATTTTGTAATTTAATTCTCTATCACTTAGAACCTCTGTTATGACATGAAGACAGTAAGAAATTTATTTATCACTTAATCCTATTTAAAGCACATAAAACCTTTGAAAATGCATAACTTAAAATCTATAACTCAGAAAATTATGATTCCAGTTCCTAGGTTTTTATTTTAATATGTAGAATATCTCTGTGTATTTTGTTTACATGCTTGGTGTAATGTTAATTTCTCTATATGCACTGTGTTTGTTTGTATTGTGGCGAGTAGAAGAGCCCGTTGCTGAGGATCCTGGTGAGCAGCAGGTTGAAGTAGCTGAGCAGGTGCTCATTGAAGGCAAGTTGTGCCCTTGACCACTTTTTACCCAATAATGTTCTTTAAATATCACTTATCCATGCATAGGTTAATTTTGATGGGACCCAATAGGTCACCCTAGATTTGTTTATCTCATTACCTTGTTTACCCCTGAATCACTTGGGTAGTTTGCTATTGCTTTATATGGTTTTGGGATAATCATTTATTACCTCTATGTTCCAATTCTTGTTGTTATTCTGTTTATGTTCATGTTGTTATCATTAATGTTAATTGGAACATAGAGCTTAACTTGAGAACCACGTGCCACCACAAGGGTGGAATGGGACGCCCTTGGCTGACTAATTAGGAAAGCTAGTGGAAGACTACCTTACCCGAAAGGGGCAAGGGCAGTAGGGGAGAGGTCAGTGCGGGGATGTCCCTGGTTGATTTTGCTGCGATGGCGGTCAGCCAGGAACCCTTTACTGGATCTTCCTATAAACTGTAGCGGGTTTTCGGAAGCTAGTGGAACTTTGTAAAGGCCTCGTAGTGTTGCCCTGCCGCGCTTCCTAGGTAGAGGTGTATGGGATTCGCGACCCCTTGGCAGATGGGTAACATGACTTGTGGGTAAAGGGTACAACCTCTGCAGAGTGTAAAACTGGTATACTAGCCGAGCTCACGGTCACGAGCAGCTCAGGACTCTCTGATGTTTAAATTATGGAACTTAAATTCAATTTTGTCATTTGCATTGCATGGGTTTGTTATTAATTTTGTTCTATTACTTTACTTGTGGTTTGGTATTTACTTACACTTAGTAACTGCTAATAAAATTTTGACCAACTACTTAAAAGCAATGCTCAGCTTTAACCCCTATCATTGATTAGCCTTACACTTCACATGAACTCACACCTTTGTGAGTTTATGTTCACTGGTTCCCCACAACTTGTTGAGCTATGATCATGTGTGAGCTCACCCTTGCTGTCTCACACCCCCCCCCACAGGAGAAGAACAGGTGGTTTCAAGTGGAGTCAAGTATCGAGGAGTTTGACTTAATCTAGGTGGCGTTTCCCAGTCGACATTGGCGCCGACGATCCTTAGTTCGTTTTATCTTTATTATTTTATTTTGTAATAAGTCTTCCGCTATGTAATAAATACTCTGATGTTAATGACATTTATCTCTATACACTCTGTTATTATATGTGTTGTCTTCTTGGCGCATGTATGAGATGCACCCGGCTTTGTTCCTTAAAACCGGGTGTTACACATCATCGCATCATTCAGCATAGCATCACATCATACATCATGTGGCATCAACAAAAAGATCGAATATGAACCAAATCTTCGGCAACACTTTGTTTAAAAATATGCCAAGCCACGAAGCAAACTTCGGGTGATAATTCTATCAGATCTGCCTTAGAAGGGGCCTCTTTCTTTACAAAGCATGAAAAGAAGGGAAGGTGTTTTTTCACCGAAGGCTCAAAAAGCGGTATGTACGTAAATTTCATGCATCGCAAAGAAATATATTACAACAGTTTACATGTTCGATTCATTGTTCCACACATCAAATGATACATAGTTCTATTACAATGAAAACCTAATCTTCTTTGAGAACTTTATCAGCAGCTTCGTGTAGCAGTTTGTCGACAACTTTGTCAATAATGGAGTTGGCAACACTCATTATATCCAGTGCTTCCTTCATCTCCAGATCAGCCAGGGGATTGTATGGCTTCGACAATGGTGATAGCTCAGTTGTAGTCGATAAAATATTGGTTTGAAGCCAAAAGTTAAGTGTTGAAGCTAAAATTCAAAAACAATACCTATGCGTCTTTCGCGCTCAGCAGCCTCTTTAGTTCACCTAGCTTCTTCTCGGGCGTCATGGGTGTCTTTTTCATTCTTTTTTATAATTTCATGGGCCAATTCTCGGCCACCATTCACCCAGACATCAGGATAGAATTTTATGCCCATCAAAGTCGCTTCGGCTGAAGGATCTTTTGTATCGTCTATGGAGAAGGCAGCTTCAGCATTCGTTGTAGTTTTCACGTGTTCGCATCCAGCCTTCTTCAGAATAGCTGCGACTCCCCGGGCGCTAGAGAAAGCACAAATATCTCCACGATCATTCAAAATCTCCTCAAAAGCTTCGGCTTTCCTGCATATCCACTCAATGACGCCTTCGAGGTCGCCTCGAATGAAGTTTTCCTTAGAGGAGTAGGCACCAACTTTTGCAAAGCTGTTTTTCAAATTTTTTACGCAGTGCAAGGATTTCTCGAAGCATCTTTCCTTGGACTCGTGAAGCTCCTCAATATTCTTCTCCAACCTAGCCTTCCACCATTCACTTATTTCTTGGCTGGCCTTCTCGACTACACAATTTTCTTTGGCTTTGGCCAGTTGTTTCTGAAGGTCTTCAACCTCGGCTTTTTAGGCTTCGGCCTGAGTGTTATACTTAGCTTCGTCTTCTTTCATTTTATTCACCAATGAAATTAAAATTTTATCTTTCTCTAGACCTTCATTTCTCAGCTCAATTACTTCTGAGCAAAGGTTGCTGAGAGCTATTGTACAGCTTTCGTCTTTGGCGCTCTTTTGTGCCCTCAAGGCATTGCTAAGAATCAAGCCCTACGAAGGAAAAGAAAGAATTAAGCATGACAATGAAATACTTCATTTCCAACTTTAAAGTTGACTTCTATACCTTTATACTATTGTACGCAAGGCTATCAGTAAGATCATCCTTTGACATAGCCGAAAGGCCTTCCTCAAGCTTTGGAAATCCATACTTTTTGCTATCTCCTGGCAAACGGATATTTCTTTATTGTCTGGGAGACAGTATAGGAAATCATCTTCGTTAGTGTCATTGAATACTAAGGCCCCTTTCAGATATTTTAGTTTCTGGGCGTAGTGTCTGGCTTCTAGGATTTCTTCTTCGGATAATTTTTTCCCCGAAGCATGTCGAACAATGTAGTCAACATCTTCGGCTGGAGCTTCGGGGCAGGAGATTTTGCTTTTTCTGTTATATCTTGCCCTGCTACCATGCTGGTATCTGAAGTTTGTTGATGAGCTTTATCTTCAGGCGCGACAACCTTCGTCTCAATGGGCACTGAAGGCCCAGCTTCGGTTTCGGCCCGAACTTTAACAGCTTTGGCAATTTTCTTTGTAGGAGCAGGGCTCAAGGCTTTTGTGGTCTCCATAACAGCGTCTAACACGCTGGCCATCCTCCTTCTCTTGGGAGTTGCGGCAGGAGCCTTTTGCACTTTTGGCAATTCTGCCTTTGCTGGTGGGCTCAGGATTCCTAGCATTTTCACTGTTTTTTCCAATTTTGGTTCTTCGGCCGCATCATCTTTGGCTTCGGCTGGCCCGAATGTAGGCACCTTCGACGCTACAATCGATTCTTCAGCGCTCTGCACGGCGGGGGCCGCTTGTTTTGCTTCGACAGTTGAAGAGGTCCCTTCGCCAAATTTAGGCACTTCGGCAGGTTCAATATATCGCGGCCGGTGGGTCAGAACCTTTATTTTCTTGCCCTTCGACACAGCAGTGGTGGCCGAAGCGACATTTTTTCTCTTCTTTCCTTGCCTTCGTAGTGGGTAGTGATAATCAGGGTATACGAAACCAATTGCATCAAATACCCTGTTCAATCTTTTCTTCCCCTGGCCCCGAAGGCTGTGGATAAGGCATCATCTTTGGCCTTGGAATATGTCCCAAGTAGCTTGTTGGGGGCCTTCGTCCTCCGAAGGTCCTCAAAAACATGATTTGACAATGTTTTCCAAGCGGATTATGTGAACAGGTATTCTCGGATTCAGAATTATGAATACGAAGCACGGCCAGGACGAAGCCTGAACCAGACGAAGCACGAGCGCAGCCGAAGCCGTGTGCGGGGAAGCTTCGTCACGATAGCAGAAAAGGGAACCGACTTAAAGATGAAAAGACTGCATGGGCCTCGACTGATTTCCGTAGGCCATTGACAAATGTAATGGACATGGATGTAATTTTATGTGGGCTGCGTCCCGCGTCTATAAATAGATGAACAGTACTCCCGTACTGTTCACGCTGACTATGCATTCGCTTTTGCGTCACGCTTGTACTTTCTACCTTTTTGTGCATTCAGGACTTTAATATTTAACACTTTTTATGTTGCCTTGTTCTTAACTCTCAGCATTTGAGAACAAGTCCCCAACATAGCTCGTCGCTGGTAGCTTCAATGCATTTCGACCAGTCATCATTTGGTTCGTCAAACTTCTCCCTAAATCTGAAGGTATATTTCAATCGAATTAGGCCACCTTCACTGGATTCGGCAGTAGTCTCCTTCGGCATATCCCAGTTCTCCACAAGTGGCCACACCCTATAGGCTATGTGCTCTTGGACTATATCTCTTGTGCCAATGAAGGCACAAACATTGCAGAAGGCCTTCTGGTATGCTTTGATGTCACTTTCAATAGTGACCTTCGGCCTTCGAAGGCCGAAGCGAGACCAGATGGGGTATTGGACAATTTCCTTGATGTCTTCCCTTTTAATCAGATCATTTTAACATAAAACCACTCCTCCATCTAGGCCCCGAGCCACCTTTTCCGGTATGTTGGCACCGGGTAACTTGCATTAGAGCGGGCAACAAACCCGTAGCAACCGAAGTTGTTGTGGTATTGTTCTTTGCCGGTAGCCTTCGTCTCGTATAAAAGCTCGTGCATATTGCAGAAGCACTTCACGCTCGGCTCTAGCCCCTAGCTTCTTACAGCCCAGACAAACATCCCCATCCTAATTATAGCTTCGGGGGTAATCTGATGAAGAAAGATCTGGAATATCTTTAATACCTCAACCACAAATTTGCTTAGCGGGAACCGAAGGCCTGCCTTTAGGAAGCTTTAGTAAATAACAACTTCATTTTCCTCAGGAGCAGGGGCAGTGCTGTCTCCTCCAACTCTCACAATAGACATGTCGCGAAAATATCTCCCTCTCATGGCGTCAATATGACTTTGTTTAATGCTTGATTTCCTGAAGATGGTATGGCTTGGCTGCTAGGGCCGATCCTCAGAATCTTCATCTCCACTCTCCACATCATAACTATCACTGTCATCAGAATCTTCAGACAAACCCTCCATTATTTCCTTAGTAATTTTCTTTGTATTCATTTTTGCCATAGACTCATAAAAGCCAGCGATAAAAGGATCCGCAACTTTCTTCTCTTCATATAGCTTCTTCTCCTCAGTGAGCTTCTTCTCCTCAGTCATCTTTTCCTCGGTCATCTTCTTCTCCTCAGACATGGAGCAAGCGCATCTTTAAACCAAAGCTCGAAAATCAAGCAAGAGCTGGTAAGCAAGAGTTAAAAATTTGAGAAAATAACACAAACAGCAGAAATGGCGCATCAAATGCTGCCATTGTGGGTTCCTATTTATATGACTAGTGCTTTGCAACTAGGCGAGCCCCGCTTGTCATTGACTTTCGCTATTCTAGCGAAGGGAAGGTGTTTTTTCGGACCTTCGGCTTAAGGCCTTCGTTCACGTCGCAGTCTGAATTTATTGATTAAACAAATTAATACTGCGAGGGGCTACTGTTGGGGGCCTTCATCTTCCGAAGTTCCTCAAAAACACGACTAACATGTTTTCCAAGTATAATATATATACAGGGACCTTTGGCCTTGGGATGAAGCTGTATATGATATGAAAAGCATGGTTCGGGAGAAGGATGAACCAGTTCCGAAGCTACCTGTGGAGAAGCTTCGGCTTAGCACTGAAAAATGGAACCAACTTAAAGGGGAAAAGGCTGTCTAGTCCTTGATAGATTATCCCTAAGTCAATAATAAATGTCAAGGGCATGGATGTAATTTTACACAGGCTGCGTCCTGTGCCTATAAATAGATGAACAGTAGCACTATACTGTTCACGTTGATTGGTATTCACTCGCACGTCACACTTGGATTTTCACCTTCTATCAAGCCGAAGGTATAAATGTAACTCGATATTGTTCATGTTTATTCATGATAAAATAATAAAAAATGTTTTGATGATGTCATATGATTATTCATGTTATTTTCCATGTTTCATATGCTTCTACTTTCATTATTATATACTGAGATGATGAAGGTACGTCCTTCATAACCTTCGTCTGAAGATCATCATATGCTAAGGGAGATAATGCTTCGAGGGACGAAGGTCTTTAACTATTAACATCTTGTGTTGCCTTATTCTTAACTCATAGCATTTGAGAACAAGTCCCCAATAGAAGACAACACATATAATAACAGAGTGTATAGAGATAAATGTCATAATAACATCAGAGTACTTATTACATAGCGGAAGTCTTACAAAATAATTATAAATATAAAACGAACTAAAGTCCATCCTTGGCGCCACTAAGTCAATTGGGAGACACCACCTAGATCAGATCGAACTCCTCGCTGTGTGGCTACTCTTGAACCACCTGTTCTTCTCCTGTGGGGGGGGGGGTGACAGCAAGGGTGAGCTCACACATGTTCATCGCTCAACAAGTTGTGGGGAATAATGTGCATGAATTCGCCAAAGGTGGGAGCCATGTGAAGTGTAAGGCTTATCAAAGAGGATGGTTAAAGCTGAGCATTGCTTTTAAAGTTAGTCAAAATTTTATTAGCAATTAGTAGATGTAAGTAAATACCAAACCATAATAATAATAGAAAAAATTAATAAACAATCCCATGCAAATGATGAATTGGATTTAGTTCCATAATTTAATCATGCGAGAGTCCTGAGCTGCTCATGACCGTGAGCTCGGCTAGTATACCGGTTTTACACTCTACAGAGGTTGTACCCTTTACCCACAAGTCATGTTACCCATCTGCCAAGGGGCCATGAATCTCATACACCTCTACCAAGGAAGCGAGGCAGGGTAACACTACGATGCCTTTACAAAGTTCCACTAACTTCCGAAAACCCGCTACAGTTTATGGGAAGAGCACTTGCAAGAATCCCTCGTCTGACCGCCATCGCAGCAAAATCAACCCGAGAACCTCCCTACATGCAACTCCCCTACTGCCCTTTCCCCTTTCGGGTAAGGTGGTCTTCCACTAGCTTTCCTAATTAGTTAGCCAAGGGGTCCCATTCCTCCCTTGTGTTGGCACGTGTTTCTCAAGTTAAGCTCCATGTTCCAATTAAAGATAATGATGATCTTGACATGAACATAAATAACATAACAGAATAATTGGAACATGGATATAATGAAATATTAACCCAAAACCATGTAAAGCAATAGCATAACTACCCAAATGATTCAGGGGTACACAAGGTAAAAGATAATCAGACTAGGGTGACCTATTGGGTCCCATCAAAATTAAACCTATGCATTGAATAGTGATAATAAAGAACATTATTGGGTAAATGGAAGTGATCAAGGGCACAACTTGCCTGGGACTTGAGATTCCAAGTACCAACTTGCTCTTCAAGTGACTCGTAACCTCGCGGCTAGTCGTAGCAATACAAACAAACATAGTATAGACAAAATTAACATCACACCAAACATAATAATAAACTGCATAAAAATGATCTATGCGTCACTACGAGATCGTGGATTCGAGAATTACTAAGATCGGAGTCACGATTAAGGAGTTATGATTCTATAGAAGATCTATGTGATTAAAATATTAAACTATATTATAAATTGGTTAGTGTAAATCATATGAGTGGTTATTCTATAAATAATTATCTCCACTTTAATCTAAGTTATAAATTGACCATACACCATATTCTAGTAGACTATAATGATAAGCAGTTTAACCAGACTAACCAACATAAGTTAAATAAAGATCTAATTATAAAAGAATGAGACATGGTACAATAAATGTTGTTATTGCATAGTAAAGATTCATATGAAGCTAATGCAACTAGAATGAGCCATTTCGGAATTAAAACAGAGTTATGAATTTCCAAAGGTTTCATGTATTTGATACAAGATTACTTAAGAGATTAATTTTAAGGGGCTTTGATTCGAGAATTACTAAGATCGGAGTTACGATTAAGGAGTTATGATTCTATAGAAGATCTATGTGATTAAAATATTAAACTATATTATAAATTGGTTAGTGTAAATCATATGAGTGGTTATTCTATAAATAATTATCTCCACTTTAATCTAAGTTATAAATTGACCATACACCATATTCTAGTAGACTATAATGATAAGCAGTTTAACCAGACTAACCAACATAAGTTAAATAAAGATCTAATTATAAAAGAATGAGACAATGGTACAATAAATGTTGTTATTGCATAGTAAAGATTCATATGAAGCTAATGCAACTGGAATGAGCCATTTCGGAATTAAAACAGAGTTATGAATTTCCAAAGGTTTCATGTATTTGATACAAGATTACTTAAGAGATTAATTTATGGGGCTTTCATGTTAAAACAGTGGTACTAGATGATAAGTAATAATCTCACAAAATTATAGAAACTAGAATGGACTCATTTGGACTTATTATGAATTTTCTAGGGATTAAACAAGTTTTAATAATTATTTTTACATTAAATATCATTTCTGAAATGGATTTCTTTGCCTCTGGTCTGCGCGCATGAATTCTGGAAAGCGCAGGGGCTCACACGTAAGTTTCCAGAGACTCAGTAAGCAATTCCAGTGGATGGCCGATTAGTTTCTAGAAAACGCAGGGTCCTTTTTAGAAGGTGCACGCGACGAAGGGGTAACCACAAGCCTCGGCCGCCCGATCAACTACCCATGGTTCAGATTAGATTTAGGTTTAAATGAAGCGGTATGTAATCCTGATCCTTGGATCAGGGATCAACGACCATTGTTTTATGGGGCGAAGGGTATCGCTACTGGTAATCCGGACCGTCCGCTATCAGATCAAGGGTTGACGCGCGATTCCTGTCTCCAAACTAATCCCGTCCGTCCCCCCGGATCCAACAGCCCAGATATCGTCT
The DNA here is from genome assembly GCA_029449295.1 of Zea luxurians. Classification (NCBI taxonomy): domain Eukaryota; kingdom Viridiplantae; phylum Streptophyta; class Magnoliopsida; order Poales; family Poaceae; genus Zea; species Zea luxurians. The sequence goes on along the minus strand of JAOPSE010000034.1, from coordinate 18,806,288 downwards.
TCCTCTTTCCCCCATCCACCGCAACAGTGAGCCAGAGCTCCACCGCCATCCCAGCCGGGGCACATGAATAGGAGATGCTGGGCTCTAATCTCGCTCCAGATCCTAGGTGAACGACGCCCAGACCACCTCGAAACACATGGCCCACTGCACAAATCCTAACCTCGAGCTCGAACTCCGAATTGCGACACCGCGTGGTGCCACGGCGGCGCAACATCGGTGAAGTGCTCCACCGAGGCCCAAGCTCCAACCTGAGCACTATCGAGCACAACAGAGAGTGAATGCACAAGTGAATTCGCTGGAGGCTGTCTTACCGTGAATCGCAGCGGCGACCCGTCAAGTCACGAAGAGACGCGGTCAGCGACCACCAGCGAGAAATCTTGTGGCCGTCGTTTGCTAGTTCCCCATTGCGAGGTCGTGGATGCCCTCCCCGTGGTCTGATGTAGCCTCCCCGCACGACACTAGGGGCACGGCGATGAAGAGCACCCGGTCGATTCTGGTGGAAAATCTCCTAATCCCTGTGCTCTCGACCCTCTCCTCAAACATGACAATGGTGTCGAGACCTTTGATTCGGTAGGGCTAGGGTTCATGGTGCTCGCAAGACAAATGTGATGCCCGCGGCATGCTTTTATGCTAGCGGATGGCTGAGGGTCGTGTTCGGGGTGTCCGGAGTTCGCGTGACACGAAGAATGTCAGTTCTGAATTCAGCGCGAGATAGATGGAGGACCTGGCATACGGGCCCCATGCATCAGCCAAGGTGAGTCCGCGCGGGGCTGAGGTGCGACGGCGTGTCAGTGACTGGCAACATGGGAGCCGCACGTCATCGACAAGGCAAGCGTGCGCGAGGTCAAGCACAGGACGAGCAAGCCCACCGATCAGAGTCATAGGGCACACGAGCGGCACGGTGGAGCGGATGGACCGCCTGAGGACAGAAAGTAACGATGGGCCGGCAGCCAGATTCGGTCCAAGGTGGGGTTTCCTTCTTTCCCTTTTTATTTTCCTTTTCTATTTTCTGTTTTCATTTCAAATTCAATTCAAATTCAAACACATGTTTTGAACATCGACTTTTCAAGTGTCAAAATAATTCCTAATATAAAATCTACTGTTTATAATATTATTTTTTTTGTTCTTTTCCTTATCGTTTATTTATGGAAGGAGTAAATGGTTTTATTAAAAATTCCCTTCTCATTCTCTATTTTCTATCCCCTTTTGATTTACCAAATTTAAAATTCAAATCCAAGATAGAGTTTAGGGATTAAAATTTTTAATACATACTCAAAATCAATTATGAAGCAACATATATATATATATTTATTTTAATTGATTTATTTGTTTGGTAGATGTTTGAAATAGGAAAAACACTCATATTGTTTTCTTTCTTTTTAGAAAAAATAGTATTTTGAATGTGGGATAAGAAGTAAAAGTCACTCAAAATTAAATATTCATGTAAATAAATGCTTATGGTGCATCATTTAATGATATGTATAATCATTTAGTTGAATAGAAAACTTTTCTATTATTTCTTTTCTAAAATAATTCTTGGTTTTTTTTCAAAATTCAGTTCTCAATTTTCAACTCTCAAGTATAATTTGAGATGTTTGAATTCACTATTTTATTTCTTCATATATTTATTTTTTATTATTATTTATTTTTTATACCAATTTTGGGACTTACACCATCGTCCTCCGAGCAGGCTCCTCCTCCTAGCCTAGGTCTATTAGGCTGGCCGCAGCGCTCGCCGCGCGGCCGCCCCCTCCCCTTGAATGGCGGCTACAGGGGCGCCCCTGCGCCCGCAGCGCGGCCCCCTGCGAGCCCCCCCACGCGGCGGAGATGAACAGGACTCCGCTGGCTGCAGCGTGAGTCCTCGGACCCCCTATTCACTGTTCATTTGTACAGTGGGTTTTTAATAGGTGAAGAAAAAATAGTAATAGATGATGAATAGGGTTGGATAATGATATTTTATAGTTGTAGTGGGGTATAGGGGGAGTATTTAGGGGTAACCGCTGCGGGAGATGAAAAAATAGGGGGTGAAATGTTGATGATGTGACGCAAAAAAGTGATATAGGGGGAAAAATTTAGAGGGAACCGCTGCGGATAGCCTTAGCCTTCGCCAAAGGAGGGGTGCTCTTTCTATGGTGGATGGCTCAGTGGCCCTCATGTTGACCCCTCTGTCCTTGGTTGGCGTTGTTGCTAGACCCAAGTTAGGGTCACCCGCGTCCATTCCTATCGTCGATGGGTCAGGCGTTGGCGAGGGATCCCCTCGGGTTCACGTGCGGGCTGGTCCATCGGTGGATCGCTCTCCCTACCGAATGCGATGAACAAGGAGCGACGACCTGTCAGTGGTCCCGCTCTAGATAGATGAAGCTGTCGAGATGAGGGTGGGCTAGGTTCCAATAAAAAATGGACACCATGATGGCCCTCCAAATTGAGGCATTTGCTTTGATCCAGGTATGTTCTCCCAACCCCTTGTGTCCGCATCCTCCAATCTTGGTTTAAGCCTTTCATTCCTCAGGACCTAAAGAGGAGATAAGGTTTCCTTTTTTTCGCAGGTAGGAGGTGTAGGGCGTCTTTCTGGAAAGGAGGCCTGGCATTAGGAGGCACTAGAGATTCTGGAGACAACTTGTCATGCCACAGCCGATGCTCGAGAAGTGGAGATCGTCGCCCTTAATCGTGCATATGAGATTGAGGAGGAAGTGGCAGCGGTCTAGGCTATGGACACCGATGTAAGGAAAATGGACCCTGGCCCATTTGACTAAATGATTTTGGTGTTTGATGGTCAACATAACATGTGAACTAATATGTTTGCTAGTGTTTGTGTTTGTAGTTCACAGGATGCAAATTATTGATGGACTAAGTAAATGAGGAAATCAACACTTCAAAGAAGACATTATAAAGTCATATTGAAAAACTTTATACATGCTAAGAGTCCAACACACCAAGAAGTAGAAGTGGGATGCAAAGCCACAAACAAAATTGAAGTTATCAAAATTGAGACAAAGGGGTGACTGAATTAGTAGTGTCTCACGATTTTTGATCCACTCAAATTGACATGGCTTCAACTCTGAGATGTAGAGCTTTCAATTAGCTTTCCAAAAAGTTGAAGATCATCAAAATCGAAGTTCGAAGCTAAGAGTTATGACCACAATACCAACTTGGGTGGCTGAAAAAAGGCGCAATACAGGAGTGGACTACACAGGTGCCTGGTGCACCAAATATACTCAAACTAACAAGGCTTCAACTTAGGATGTAGAGAACTTTATAGGGATCGACGATCAAAATAGGAGTTCGGAGATAAAATACGAAAAGCATCATGTTCAGCGCAAGAGGTCCAGTGCGCCACCAGACCGGTTTGGTGCGCCAAGTACGGAAGGTCCGGTGTGCCATCTTCAGAAGCTCGAATGGCTACCTCTAACAGTTAGTACACGTGGTGGTCCAGTGTGCCACAAAAAATAGCAACTTGCTTTCTAACAGCTAGTTTAGGTTTAGCGCCTATATAAACCATATCACCCAGCCATTTGGTGGTGTGGGAGCCTATGCAACATACCAAGTGAAGTGAGGAATATCTCCATAGCTCCAAACACCCAAGTGCTTAATATAATCACTTGATGGTTAGAGTACGTGCTTTGCAAAGTGCTTAGGTTAGTTAGACCACTATTGCGCTTGCTTTAAGTTGTTCCTAGTAGATTGAGTGAGGTTAGTGTAAGTGCAATCAACCCTAACTAAGGGTTTTGGTGATTAAATGACAAAACAAACAGAGTTTCTAACAAGTTTGCTCCTAGCATGTATACAGTTATCTTAAAGACAGGAGGAACACAATTTCCATATGTATGCAAAGGATAAAGAACTGAGGATTAAAAATATACATCATATGACGTGATTTAAGTGCTTATGAACAACGACAGTTTAAATTTTACAATTATTGAGTCGTAGTATTCACCGTTCAATTAAGAGGGATCCACAAAATTTGAGTAAGTTGTTGTGATGAGCTCAGTCTAAATCTCTTCTAAATCTTCAGAGAAAACCTTGATTTTTATCATGAATGCTCTTGAAAAAACTGCTTTAATTCTCCACTCAGACTTCCCCAAGTTTTTGTTCAGTTTCCTAAAAACCAGCTCAGCCAGTTTTTGAAAGCCAATTCAGCCGTTTTTCAAAACCAGCTCAGCTGGTTTTTGGACTGCTCCACTTTTCTGCTCTGTCAGTCTGCTCTGTCAGCCAAAAAGTTGTGTGCAGCTTTTTGAAAACTGGCTCAGCCGGTTTTGGGACCGGCTTAGCTAATTTTGACTCCAGTCCACCCTCTAGCTGAGCCAGTCACTGAAACGAAGCAGTAACAACCAAAATTATTGTGATACTGCTCCTTCCCAGTAGCCTTCATTTCGTAGGATAGCTCATGCATATTGCAGAAGCATTTTGCACTCGGCTCCAGTCCTTGGCTTCTCATGGCCCAAATAAAAACCCCCATCCTGATGATAGCTTCGGGGGTAATCTGGTGAAGGTAAATCTCGAAAGTCTTCAGAACTTCAACTAGAAATTTACTCAAGGAAAACCGAAGCCCCACCTTCATGAAGCTTCTGTAGACACAACTTCGTCTACCTCGAGCACAGGGGCGGCACTTTCTCCTCTAGCCCTCACAATAGAAATATCACGGAAATATCTCCCCTTCATATCATCAATCTGACTTTGCTTAATGGATGACTTTCCGAATATGGTATGACTCGGCCGCTAGGGCTGATCTTCGGCATCTTCGTTTCTGCTTTCCAAATCAAAACTTTCGCTTTCACTAGAATCCTCAGATAACCTAGCCAGCATTTCATTGGTGATCTTCTCTGTGTTTGTCTTCTCCATAGCCTCATAAATCCCAGCTAGAGCAGGGTCAACAACCTTCTTCTCCTCAGCCATTTAGTCAACGCTTGTGTAGATGCCAAAGCTCATAAACTAATCAAAATTTGATAAAGCAAGAAAATTCAGAATGGCAAGAATGGCACAAGCGGTTGAGATGGCACATCAAATGCTATCAATGCGAGTCCCTATTTATATGCCCAACGCATCACAACTTGGTGGGCCCTACATGTCATTGACTTTCGCTATTCTAGCGAAGGGAAGGTGTTTTTTCAGACCTTCGGCTAAAGGCCTTCGTTCACGTTGCAGTCTGAATTTGGTTAATACAAAAACAAATTAATACTGTGAGGGGCTACTGTTGGGGGCCTTCCTCTTCCAAAGGTCCTAAAAAACGTGACTAATGTGTTTTTAGTGTAACATAGACTGATACATGGGGCTTCAACTTTGGGATGAAAGCATGCGTGATATGAAGATACAACCCGGGAGCAGGATGAACGGGCGCCAAAGCTATGGCCGAAGAAGCTTTGGCTTTGCACAACGACGAAGGTGGAAGATAGAACCAACCTAAAGGAGAAAAGACTACTTAACCCTTAACAGTTTGCCTTATTGTTAGCAGTAAAAGTCAGGGACATGAATGTAATTTTGTCCGGGCTACGTCCCGTGCCTATAAATAGATGAACAGTAACACCATACTGTTCACACGGAACTGTAATCGCTCTTGTGTCAGCCTCGCACTTTTGCCTTCTGACAAGCCGAAGGTATCAATGTAATACAAATATTGAGGATATTTACCCATGTTTATAAAATAGGAATATAAACAATTTGTTGATGTATCATCTTTATTTATGTTCCCTTATATTTCATGTACCTTTGTTTGTATTTATTTACTAAGATGATGAAGGTATGTCCTTCGTGACCTTTGTCTGAGAATCACTAAACCCGAAAGGAGATAATGAATCGAAGGACGAAGGTCTTTAATTGTTTACAATTGTGTTGCTTTGTTCTTGATGTATAGCATTTGAAAACAAGGACCAACAGGTGTCTCGATGGGTTTGGCATTCTTCATTCCAAACTTCTTGAGTATGTGCTGAATGTACTTAGTTTGGCTGATGAAGGTGCCCTCTTGGAGTTGCTTGATTTGAAATCCAAGAAAATACTTCAACTCCCCCATCATAGACATCTCGAATTTATGTATCATTATCCTACTAAACTCTTCACAAGATGACTTGTTAGTAGACCCAAATATAATATCATCAACATAAATTTGGCATATAAACAAGTCTTTAGCAATTGTTTTAGTAAAGAGAGTAGGGTCAGCTTTGCCAACTTTGAAGCCATTAGTGATAAGAAAGTCTCACAGGCATTCATACCATGCTCTTGGGGCTTGCTTGAGCCCATAAAGCGCTTTTGAGAGCTTATAAACATGGTTAGGATACTCACTATCTTCAAAGCCGGGAGGTTGCTTAACATATACCTCTTCCTTTATAGGGCCATTGAGGAAGGCACTCTTCACGTCCATTTGATATAACTTAAATTCATGGTAAGTAGCATAGGCAAGTAATATACGAATTGACTCAAGCCTAGCTACGGGTGCATAGGTTTCATCGAAATTCAAACCTTCGACTTGTGAATAACCTTTTGCAACAAGTCGTGCTTTGTTCCTTGTCACCACACCATGCTCATCTTGTTTGTTGTGGAATACCCATTTGGTACCTACAACATTTTGGTTAGGACGTGGAACTAAATGTCATACCTCATTCCTTGTGAAATTATTGAGCTCCTCTTGCATTGCCACCACCAAATCTGGATCCCTTAGTGCATCCTCTATCATGTATGGCTCAATAGAGGACACAAAAGAGTAATGTTCACAGAAATTAGCAACTCAAAATCTAGTGGTTACCTGAAGCGCCCCAATCCTCTGGGGACTCAAATGTGATACAATTACTAGTCCTAGGAGGCTAGTAAACACATTTATATAACAGATGATTCCAGATCTGCTTAAACGAGACAAACCTATAAAGGTGGCGATCAACTTTAAAAGTTGGTCCACAACTCGGGACATATCATCAGAGTGGGGCTGAAGCAGCCCGATATACGCAACGAAGCAAATCAGCGGTCCAACAGCCACAGGCAAGGTTGGGAACAGTCGTAACTCTTACTCGATCTCTTTTTCTGAAAAACAACAAATAAGTAAGGGTGAGTACAAACGTACTCAGGAGCCCACCTTCACCCGCGGAATGGGGAAATCAGATATAATGCATGGAATATGTGGAGCTCAGGATATTTTGCAGAAACAGCAATATTTTATACAGGGTTGTTTTGTAAAACATTTTGTATTTTTCAAAGGAGCAGGAAGTTTTTTAACATAGAGCAAAATCCCCTGGACTAAACCATCCAGGTATCTCAGCAGTTTCCCACTGGTTTTCATTTTCAAAAACAGCTATTGGACTTCCCGTCCACCATAGCTCATGGCTCAACCGTCGGACCTTTTAAAACCCACTTTTCTCAAACACACCCTTTTTTTGAAAACAAAACACTAATTGCCATACCACACCAGACTCGTCCATTCCTATGGACACAGACTATTCGAATAGGTTTGAAACTCTGCGCAGAGGGGTACACTTTACCCACTAGTCCGGTTTCTGCGATCTCACTGTCGTGAGACCCGAATGTCGAATCTCTTTCTTTCCTCGCATGTCCTTACCTTAACGGTTATACCAGAAGGAGTCAGGCAACCGCCATGTCCAAACCAGACAAAACATTCCCCCTCTTTATCCTCCCGGTGCTCCCTAGCCTTCATAACCCTGGGGTTTGGACCGTACGAGTTCAGAATGAGTGACTGCCCATACAGTCTCAAGTGGTTGTACTTATCATGAGTACAGGTAGTGAAGGATGACAAATCGGTCCTTATGTGAGGGGAAAATCCTTCTGCTCACACCTAAACTAGATGAGCCATCACCTTAGGCCCTCCCCTAAACTAGGGAGTCCCTGATCATCCCTACTCAAAGGTGATAAGGGTGAAAACTCTTCATCATACACATTTTGAAAAGCATTTTCTTTTGAAAACTCACACCTTTTCTCAAATCATTTGTAACAAATATATTAAGGATTGATTGTGGCAAGCGGCTAGGTGGCCATAATAACTTGTCTCAAAATCATATCATGCATAAAATAACAGGCTGAGGGTTGTGGTTGAAAAATCATAGGTAATTTATGCATCAAAGGGATCCAGTGAGCTTGTCGTGCTTATCTGGCGAAGGGGGAAGGAGAGCTCGCGGAACTGGCTTCTAGCTCCACTGCCTGGCGTAGACTTGCAGATCTGGCCTACACGAGACGGCACGAATGCTCCGATAACTATGCAACATGGACAAGCAAACATACAAACCAGCAAGTATACCAACAAATATTTAGTATAGTGGTCAGAATAGCGATATATGGATGGGTAGAGTCTTGAGTAGAATCTGTGTCATGTGGTGTTGAGATACTACTAGTGGTGGAGCGGAGGTGCTTACCAGGAGGGTGGATTGGAGGCGAAGCGACACTATGCGCGAAGCCGGTAGAGCGGAGTAACTGAGTGGGTGGGGTGTTTGCCTTGGCTGAGGGTGTTGAGTGTGTGTGGAGAGGGAGAGGGTAGTTGGGTGTATTTATAGCTGGGTGTATGTGGTGTAGCACAGTGAAGTTCACTATTGGTGAGATTAGTGACGAATGAATCGTCTGACTTAGTATGAACAGGAGAGTTATAGGCAGAATATGGGACAAGAGTATTTTGGGAGTTTTCTGGAATATGGACCATGCTTAAGGGATGACATGGTTGGATAGGGAATAGTTCGATAAGAATTTAGAAACAAGAATTATTGGAATCGGAGTTTGGAAGCCTAGTTCGAAGGAATCTCAAAGTTAAGTGTGCTCAACTTGGAGAAACCTAGGATGAGTGTCCAGATGGGAAGTTCCCTACTGGAAGGAAAATCACAGTCACCGAAGTTCGTATGACTGGAATATGGGTCTGGCTGGTCTTAGGTGGATTAGACAGCATGATGGATGAGTAGTTGAAATTTGGGGTGATCGGATGATCGATGAATAGTAACGATGAATAGTGACGACGAAAAAGTTACCATAGATATCATCGATGAATAGTAACGATGACGAATAGTGTCGGTGAATAGTAACGACTGTGAATAGTGTTGATGAATAGTAACGATGATGAATAGTAACGACAAATAGTAATGGTGAATAGTGACGATGAATAGTTCGTATGAACGAACGATGAACGATGAATAGGAATTATGAACGAACGGACGAATGATCGGACGAACGAACGATCGAAATTTCGACAGCATAACGGCAGGACAAAGATTATCTGGAAGAACGATGAATAGGGACTATGAACGAACGATGAACGATGAATAGGAACTATGAACGAACGATGAACGATCGAATAGGAACTATGAACGAACGGACGAACGATCGAACGATCGGATGAACGAACGATCGGAATTTCGGCAGCATAACGGCAGGATAAAGATTATCTGGATGAACGATGAATAGGGACTATGAACGAACGATGAATGATGAATAGGAACTATGAACGAACGATGAACGATCGAATCGAATGAATGAACGATTGGAATTTCGGCAGCATAACGGCAGGAAAAAGATTATTTGGACGAACGAACGGACAAACGATCGAACGATCGGACGAACGGACAAACGAACCATGAACGATCGGACAAACAATCAGACGAATGAACGAACAAACTAAGAACAGGGGGGCGAACGATCGAAGAACGACTTAACGATCCTTGTGCTAGTGGGTGCTTGTGTGGGAGGTGGGGTGGGCGTGTGTGGGGGAGTGGAGAGAGTTGCCATGAAATGGCTTGGGGTGGGATGAGAGGAGGCCCTTGCCCCTCTATTTATAGCCATGGTGGGAGGATTAGGGGGAGGGATGAGTGGATTAGTGGGAGCATGAGAGGATTAGTGGGAGATTAGCATGTATTTGTCTTGTATGAATGTAATTGGCTCGTAGAGCTCACCGTATGACACCGGAGGCATACGTATACGTTTAAGCATGAGGAACGTTATGAAGAAAATATTTGTAGGGACTTGAAAAATGATTTTGAAGGTATTTCTCAGGAAGAAAATACTTGGAGGATTATTGGTGGAATATTTGGGCAGTATTTCTGGAAAGAATTTGAGGGGGGTCACTGGAGAAATATTTGGGCAATATTTCTGGAAAGAATTTGAGGGTGATCACTGGGGAAATATTTGTAGGATATTTTGAGGAGGATTTTGGAGAGAATATAGACCACTATATTTTATTTGTTGATATCAACTCGCAAACAAACATTTTGAAATGAAATTTAAAATTCATTTTGAATTTATAGCGAGTTTGAGAAAATTTCAAGATTTGAATTTTTGGGATGCTACATTACCCCCTTGTGTATATCACCAAGTATGGAGTTGACGGGATGATATCTTTGAATTGCTTGGTGGACTCTTGGGTGTGGCGGTCTTTGATCCCGAATCTCTTAATCATCTTCCTTGTCTTGATCATCCTCATCTCCCCTTGATCAATGTCTTCCTCCTGAGGTGGCTCATCATCTTGATCTTCATCCTCTTCTTGAGCCTGATCCTCATCTTGGGTTGGTGGAGATGCTTGTATGGAAGATGATGGTTGATCTTGTACTTGTGGAGGCTCTTCAGATTCCTTTGGACATACATCCCCAATGGACATGTTCCTTAGTGCAACACATGGAGCCTCTTCATCATCTAGTTCATCAAGATCAACTTGCACCACTTGGGAGCCATTAGTCTCATCAAACACAATGTCACAAGAAACTTTAGCTAATCCAGTGGACTTGTTGAAGACTCTATATGCCCTTGTGTTTGAGTCATAACTAAGTAAAAAGCCTTCTACTGCGTTAGGAGCAAATTTAGAATCTCTGCCTCTTTTAATAAGAATAAAGCATTTGCTCCCAAAAACTCTAAAATAAGAAACGTTGGGCTTTTTACCGGTGAGGAGTTCATATGATGTTTTCTTGAGAATTCGGTGAAGATATAACCGGTTGATGGAGTAGCAGGCGGTGTTAATCGCCTCCGCCCAAAACCGGTCCGAAGTCTTGTATTCGTCAAGCATGGTCCTTGCCATATCCAAAAGGGTTCTATTCTTCCTCTCCACTACACCATTTTGTTGAGGTGTGTAGGGAGAAGAGAACTCATGCTTGATGCCCTCCTCCTCAAGAAATCCTTCAATTTGTGAGTTCTTGAACTCTGTTCCATTATCGCTTCTAATCTTCTAGATTCTCAATCCGAACTCATTTTGAGCTTGTCTCAAGAATCTCTTTAAGGTCTCTTGGGTTTGAGATTTTTCCCGCAAAAAGAATACCCAAGTGAAGCGAGAATAATCATCCACAATAACAAGACAGTACTTACTCCTGCTGAAGCTTATGTAAGCGATCGAGCCGAATAGATCCATGTGGAGTAGCTCAAGTAGCCTATCGGTCGTCATGATGTTCTTGTGTGGATGATGAACTCCAACTTGCTTCCCTGCTTGACATGCGCTACAAATCCCATCTTTCTCAAAATGAACATTTGTTAGTCCTAAAATGTGCTCTCCCTTTAGAAGTTTGTGAAGATTCTTCATCCCAACATGGGCAAGCCGGCGATGCCAGAGCCAGCCCATATTAGTTTTAGCAATTAAGCAAGTGTCTAGTTCAGCCTTGTTAAAATCAACTAAATATAGCTGACCTTCTAACACTCCCTTAAATGTTATTGAATCATCACACCTTCTAAATACAGTAACACCTATATCAGAAAAAAAGACAGTTGTAGCCCATTTTACATAATTGATAAACAGAAAGCAAATTGTAGTCTAAAGAATTTACAAGAAAAATATTAGAAATGGAATGGTCAGGGGATATAGCAATTTTACCCAAACCTTTGACCATTCCATCCCCGAATGTGATAGCTCTTTAGGGATCTTCATTTTTCTCATATGAGGAGAACATTCTTTTCTCCCCTGTCATGTGGTTTGTGCATCCGCTATCGATTATCCAACTTGATCCTTTGGATGCATAAACCTACAAAACAAATTTAGGTCTTGTTCTTAGGTACCCAAACGGTCTTGGGTCCTTTCACATTAGAAACAAGCACCTTGGGTACCCAAACACAGGCCTTGGGACTCTTGTGTTTGCCCCCAACATATTTGGCAACTACTTTGCCTGATTTGTTAGTTAGCACATAAGATGCATCAAAAGTTTTAAATGAAATGTTATGCTCATTTGATGCATTGACAATTTTATTTTTAGGCATTTTGATATGAGTGGAATGCCTAGAGCTAGATTTTCTAACATGAATTTTCCTAATTTTGTGTTCAGGATAGTTCTCAGGATATAAAATGTAACCCTCTCTATCCTGAACCATGGGAGCCTTACCCTTAACAAAATTATATAGTTTCTTAGGGGCATTAAGCTTGATGTTGCTTTGGCTCCCTTGTTGAAAGCCAATACCATCCTTAATGCCAGGGCGTCTCCCATTATAAAGCATGCTTCGAGCAAATTTAAATTTTTCATTCTCTAACTCATGCTCGGCAATTTTAGCATTTAATTTAGCTATGTGATCATTTTGTTCTTTAATCATGGCAAGGTGATCATCAATAGCTTCAATATTAACATCTCCACATCTAGTGCAACTAGTGACATGCTCAATAATAGATGTAGGAGTTTTGCAAGCATTCAATTCTTCTATCTGTGACGAAACCTTTCAAGTCATTAGGCCCACCTACAGTTGTCCTTGTCCAACAGACATCAGACAACCCTGTAGATGTTCCTGAATCACTTGACAAGTTCGGTATCTTTTCTTACCTTTCCAGGAACGTTTCACCCGTCTTGCAGACATTACAGAACATCGGAGATATCGAAAAGCGGAAGTGATTACATAGACTTACATTTATTTAAAAAGTAAGATCAAGTTGCTTATTACAGACCAGGGCTATAAACGAGTGCTGAGTAGTATTATTACATAACCAAGGGAGGAAAAACTCCTCCCGGAAAGTCTTTACATAAAAGTTTCTTATGGAGGACCATGTCCTCCCGCATCTTCACTCTTGTTTTTCCTCATGTGGAACCACCTTGGTAAAGAAGCAACAGAAATCTGTTGCTTCCTCACCTAAAAACAACGAGGGAATAAACCCTGAGTATGGAATTACTCAGCAAGTCTTACCCGACTAAAGAAAAGACTCTCAAGGGTATGCTGGTTATAAGGGAGTCAAGGTAAGGTATCTCAAGATCAAAAACTCTATGGTTGCATAAATGCTTACTAAAGTGGATCCTTAAAAATCCAGTTTTATTGTCAAGTTAGGTAAATTTACCTACATCTAGAGTTCTTTCTAACCTAGTTCAAACACTTATCCTGAACTAGCCAAGTTCTTAATCCTTCATTCATCTTCACTGGATTGCTACGTGTAAGTCAGTGACCAAGTCTTCATAACCGCGAAGGTATGGCGATCCGAATCGGTTATACTCAGCTGAGGATCTCCAATCACACGACATATGTAGCACTTAACCCTTGCATATGTCAACCCGCCACCGGGGTTCTTAAGACCAGATCAGGTTCACGCAAACCGAGAGCACAGATACACCACCGTCTAGCCTCTTGCCACGGAGGGTACACGCTACTCTCGCCACCGCTCCACGCCCATTTCGTGTTATCTTATTCTGGCCTTAGTCTGCCCGAGGCAAGGCTTACCCATGACGAGGCATGTGACCAGTTAAAGGGTCCTCGGTCATCAAGCCTACATCGACACGGTCCTTAATCGACTCAGACGGAGACACTACACCGAGACTCTCTTCTCGTGCAAGTCACCCGCCCGGTCTTAGCTTAATCATTTCAAAACCCAAAACTTGGTACCTGGCAGAGGTACATCTTTTCCGGATGTTGAACCCATCAAGGCCTTTGACAGATCCACCATCAAGTTTTATTTTCGAAAACATCCCACCCACTTTTTCCACATCATATTTTGTAAAACAAAACATTTTGTTTTTCTAAAGCAAGGCTAAGCATCAAAATCTTTTGTAAAGCGGGTGATCAAGGAAGGTAATCAAATTCAAGGATGGTAATGCAGGAATTGTTTTAGCAATCAACTCCTATCACCTAATGCATCAAGTAAGTGAGAAAAGTTTAAAAACATCAAGGAGGTGGCAAATGCACCGGGGCTTGCCTTCGTTAGTAGGTGAGTCAGGCTCAGGCCCGCAGATGTCAAAGTAGAGACAAGACCCTGCCTGAGAGTCCGAAGGTGGTGGTGCCTTCTCTTCAGTCACTTCAATTTCTTCTTCGTTTTCTAAACATAACCACATATATGTATATAAGAATGAATGCCATGTAATGCTCATGAGAGTGCAAAGATAATAAGAACTTATTATCTAAGGTCTTGAATACAATTTTCCTTCACGGAACTCCGAGAACTTAGGGTTTCCGGAGTCAGTAAAGGAGTTCATAGGGCAGGGGTGGGGGTTTTGGGTTCTAGTTATCAAACAAGGTCCAAATCAACCCAAACTCTACCCAAGGCTTCTAAATAATGTGTAGGGCTTATATAAAAAAAATTTGGACAATTATGGGATTACCATTTATTTTCTAAAAATCCAGAACTAATACCTTAAACTACTTTAAATGCCTTACAATTCCTTATTTAACCTAAAAATCATGAAACTATTTTTATTAAATACTATGGAAAATAAGAAGTCTAGGAAAATTGGTTTGACAAATTTAGGATTTTTCTACAATTTTCTATAATTGTTGGAGTTCTGCTGGAAAAAGAAAAAGATAAAGAATGAATAGTTCCTGGGCCGATTTCAGCCCAGGCAGCCCAACACCAGAGGGAAAGCACGCGCGCGCGTCGGCGGGGAAGACTTTGCAGAAGAGCCCTCAGGGTTTAGGCTAATTGGAAATGGGTTCGGTCACTGTTGCACTGAGCGCTGACTGTTTGCACAAAAGACCCCCGGTTTCTATTTCTTCGCAGGGGGAGGTCCCTGACGACGGTGAACGCGGCCAAGCTCCGGTGAGCTAGCAGACCGGCCAAATGGAGCAACGACTGGCATTCCCGAGCGACGGACACCAAAGCGGACCTACCCCGAGCATTTCCCCTAAGTTAATTGCACAATTGGTGAGCTATCAAGCTCTGTCCACGTGAACCAAGGGAGTGGCGGACAGATGAGTGCGTTCCCGGTGATCCCTGGTGGTCCAGTTCAATTAAAGGGGTCGAGGGGCATCACCAGCATGCAAAGATGCTAGAACAGGAACAGGGAGGGTATGAGCAGACCTGTGGAGGGCTGGCCGCGGCGAGCTTGGTTCTACGGTGGCGGAAGCTTGATTTGGGGGAAACAAGAAATTCAGGCACACTGGTGATCGATTGCTAGCAATTCTTGGTGGCTGGGTAGTTGATGACCTTGCGGAACTGGTGGAGGGCTCAATTTATAGGGAGAGCGAGCGGTGATGATCAATTCGGTCGGGCCGTGCTGGCTGCCGGAGATGAAGAAGAATCCTTGGCGCAGTGAATTTGTGTCCACCGTCGTGGCAACCTCCCCGGCGACGATGGGATAGCTCAAGGGAGTCACGGCGACGCGGTGGAAAGGCAGGGCCACGCGGCACAAGGCCGAGAGGCGGCGGTCACCGGTGAAGTTATCGGATCCTGCAGCGGTGAACATGGTACGGTGGCCGGAGTTGTTTAATGGCCGGAGTCTATCTACGGCGAGGATATTTACGCGACCCCAAGTGCTATCCGGCTACCAGTGAGTGTGAATCTTAACAGCGGCGAAGATCTTGGCGCGAGGTCATCGGCGGCGAGGGGAGCGGTTGATCTGATTTGTCTAGGCACTGTACCATGGCGATGCTTATTCAGTGTGTCTGACAGCCAAGATTTAGGGCCAGATTCCTCCCAATTTTCTATGGAAACATCCCCAAGTCTCTACATCAAAGTTGTAGTGCTATATACCAGCTACAAATTTGTTATGGGAATCATGCTCCAACTTGCAGTGGATCATGTTTAAATCCGAGCCCTAACTCCATGCCATTCCACTGTTAATCTGAATTTCATATTTCAAGCAGTCTGACAGTCCAACTTCAGGCTCATTTATCTTAAAATTCTTCATGGTACCAAGGCATGAGTTCTATAGCAAAGTTATTCTTCTCCCATAGATCTACAATATTGATGTGGTTACCTAGGGCAAAAACCCTATATTTTGAAAGCTACAAGACTCAAAATTTGAGCCCATAACACTAAAATTCAGACTTAAGCCATTGAGACATAAGAAGTGATTTTTGCAAATAGACCCAAAACTTAGGGTTTAGCTTGCAAATTTACATATGAGTGACCCAAATGACCCAAGATACTTATTTGACTTGGTTTTTGCACTTTAGTCCAAAAGTGGACTAATTTTGCACATAAGCCCCTAGGTTTTAGTTTTAGGGTTTTCCAGGGTTCAAATGGGGTTTTTGGATATCCCAGGGGTACAAATGGGATTCATGTTCATTTTTGGGAATATTTTATGACTATTTCCCTAAAGCTTTTAGGTTTTCCCAATTTGGTTAAGTTTTACCCCTTTAAACCCTATTTAGGGTTAGATCTCCTATCCAGGGTTCTATTTGCAAAATGTTATAACAATACAACTTGTTTGAAATTTTAGCTAGTGAATGCACTCTAGGTGTGTCAAACATATGCAATGCCAATGTTTATGATGTCATGCTCAAGTTTTAGTTACAGTAACACCAGGGGTGTTACATCCTTCCCCCCATAAAAGAATCTCGTCCCGAGATTAAAAGTCCTAGGGTGAGTAATGGAAAAGGAAATGTGTCACATTTTTATTTCCTTATTTCTGGTACAAGGCAGGGGGTGGTGTGGGGTTCACTCTTTATTACAACAATTAATCACACCTTACAAACACATTTTACAAATTACATGAGGCTAAAAGCCTGGGAAATTCTTATCTAAAAAGTCTTGAGTTTCCCACGTAGCCTCCTCTTCAGAATGTTGGTTCCACTGTATCTTATAGAACTTGAGAGTTTTTCTCCGGGTAACCCTGTCCTTTTGATCCAAGGCTCGAATAGGGTGCTCAGAATATGTCAAGTCCGGTTCAAGGACAACATCTGTTACTTCAATGGTTCGATCGGGAACCCGAAGACACTTTTTCAATTGTGACACATGGAACACATTATGTATAGCAGACAAAGTTTCGGGGAGTTGCAGTTGATATGCCACTGGTCCACATTGCTTAAGTACAGGGAATGGGCCAATGTACCTCGGCGCAAGCTTCCCTTTAACCCCAAAACGCGATACTCCCTTCATTGGTGAAACCTTCAGGTAGACATAGTCCCCTTCAAGAAAATACAAGGGCATTCGCCGTTTGTCTGCATAACCCTTTTGATGAGCTTGGGCTTTCTTCATATTATGAATTATTTTCTGAACCTTTTCTTCGGCCTCTTTCACCATATCAGGCCTAAAGAAGTACCTTTCTCCAGGTTCAGACCAATTTAGCGGAGTGCGACAACGTCGTCCATATAAAGCTTCGAAGGGTGCCATCTTGATACTTTCTTGATAGCTATTATTATATGAAAACTCCGCTAAGGGTAAACATTCATCCCATTTCTGTGAGAAGTCCAGAACACATGCACGTAGCATATCTTCAAGTATTTGATTAACCCTCTCAGTCTGTCCACTTGTTTGAGGATGATAGGCCGAACTGTGGAGCAGCTTAGTACCCAGGGATTTATGAAGTTCTTCCCAGAATTTGGATACAAATTGTGGTCCACGATCCAACACTATAGTCTTTGGAACACCATGCAAACTGAGAATGCGAGCAATGTAAAATTCCGCATAGGTAAGAACCGGGTAATATGTCTTGACTGGGAGAAAGTGAGCAATCTTTGTAAGTCGATCAACAATAACCCAGATAGAGTCATACCCTTTTGCAGTCCTGGGCAATCCCACAATGAAGTCCATACTTATGTCTTCCTATTTCCATATCGGTATTGGTAGAGACTGTAATGGACTGGCAGCTTTCAAATGTATGGCCTTGACACGTCTGCAGGTGTCACATCTAGCCACATAGCGTGCAATCTCGATCTTCATCTTTGTCCACCAATAATGTTGCTTCAAGTCTTGGTACATCTTAGTGCTTCCGGGATGAATGGAATAGCGACTAAGATGTGCTTCATCAAGAATTTGTTGGCGGACCTCTTCATTCTTTGGCACCACTATGCGGTCATTAAACCATACAATGCCCTGATCATCTTCTTTGAAACATTTGGCTTTTCCAGCCCTTATTTTCTCACGAATGTGTTTCATGCCCTCATTATTTCTTTGAGCATCAATTATCCATTGCAAGAGGACTGACTCAAGCTTTAGCTGACTCAGGGTTCCTTGTTGGACCATTCCCAGGTTTAGCTTCTCCATCTCCTGACATAAGGTATTGTCAGAGATCTTCACCGTAAGACAGTGACAGGAAACCTTACTGCTCAGTGCATCTGCCACAACATTGGCTTTGCCTGGGTGATAATGAATTTCTAGTTCATAGTCCTTAATAAGCTCAAGCCATCGCCTTTGTCTCATATTCAATTCTGACTGGGTGAAGATATACTTCAATCTTTTATGATCTGTATAAATGTGACAGATATTTCCCAGCAGATAGTGACGCCAAATCTTCAGGGCATGAACCACAGCAGCTAGCTCCAGATCATGAGTTGGGTAATGCTCCTCATGTCGGCGCAACTGCCTTGAAGCATATGCAATTACTCGGCCTTCTTGCATTAATACACAGCCGAGCCCACTGCCTGATGCATCACAATATACATCAAAGGGTTTGGTGATATCCGGTTGAGCCAATACCGGAGCAGTGGTTAATAATGTCTTTAATTGTTCAAAAGCTTCATTACACTTGGAAGACCAATTGAATTTAATATCATTCTTCAATAAACTTGTGATTGGCTTCACAAGCTTAGAAAAATCTGGTATGAATCTGTGGTAATACCCAGCCAGTCCAAGAAAACTTCGGACTTGATGAACAGTGGTCGGGGGTTTCCACTCCAAAATGTCCTTGACTTTGCTGGGATCTACCGCAATCCCTCTGGCAGATAGAACATGTCCCAAAAACTGAATTTCCTCCAGCCAAAACACGCATTTGCTGAACTTGGCATATAACTGATGTTCCCTTAGGCGCGTTAACACGATCCGTAAATGTTGAGCATGCTCCTCCTCATTCTTTGAATATATTAGAATATCGTCAATGAAGACCACCACAAACTTGTCTAGCTCGGGCATGAATACCGAGTTCATCAAATATGTGAAGTGGGCCGGAGCATTTGTTAACCCGAAAGACATTACCAGGTTTTCAAACAACCCATACCGCGTAGTGAATGCGGTCTTTGGTATATCCTCGCGCCGAATACGGATCTGGTGATAGCCCGATCTGAGATCAATTTTGGAGAATACCCTCGCCCCGGTCAGTTGATCAAATAAGATGTCAATCCTCGGAAGAGGGTACTTGTTCTTGATAGTGACCTCATTCAGGGGTCGATAATCCACACACATCCGTAAGGTTTGATCCTTCTTCTTGACGAATATGGCTGGACAACCCCATGGCGACGAGCTCGGCCGGATGAATCCTTTCTCAAGTAGATCTTGTAATTGAACCTTTAATTCTGCCAACTCATTCGGAGGCATATGGTACGATCTTCGAGAAATGGGAGCCGTACCGGGCTTTAACTCAATTACAACCTCTACATCCCTTTCAGGTGGCAATCCCGGCAAATCCTCGGGAAAGACATCGGGAAACTCGCATACTACCGGAATATCCTTGATTTCCGGTACCATGACTTCATAAACTCTGCCAGTAGTTTTGTTTGGAATGGGGATGGGCAAGAGAATTTCTTCTTGATTATGACTCAACCTGATGGTTCTTTGATCAGTGTTGAGTGTTGCTTTATGTTTGGCCAACCAATTCATACCCAAAATGACATCTATGTCTTGGCCTTTCAGAACGATCATATTGGTAGGAAAGTCCCGTCCGGCCAATGATACGGGCACTTGATAGGCCACTTCTCTAGTAAAGATTTGTCCCCTAGGTGAGTGAATTTTAAACCCCTCTTTTGACTCATGGCATGAAATGTGATGTTGCTCCACAAATTTCTTGCTAATGAATGTATGCGAAGCACCAGAATCAAAGAGAATGACTGCAGGATGATTGGCCATGAGGAACATACCCATCATTACCGGCTCCCCGTCCGGTGTAGTGGCCACTTGTGTATAATAGATGCGTCCCGTCTTCTTGGTATTTTTGCCCAAAGTATTTCCCTTAACTTGAGATGAATTCCCATATCCTTGCTGATTATTTGACTGGTTCTGCTTTGGATAAGGGCAATCCTTGATGAAATGTCCAGATTTGCCACAATTGAAACATCCAGTCGACGAGCTGGGCAGAGCAGGGAATCGAGTGCCTGGGGCACCCGGCTGACTTGGGGCAGTGGGGGCATTATTGGGACGAATAATTATTGGCTGCTTAAAAGGGAAGGAGGGTGGACGAGAGAAAGAGCGATTCTGGTTGGAAGGCCGGAGAACAAACCGTTGCCTTTTCACTGGGCCCTGACTAGGCCTGTCTCCTCCAAATCCCTTAGATTTTCCAACACCTGCATACTTTGCTTCTACCGCCAATGCTGTACTGACATCTCTTCCATAAGTAAGATCTATGCAGGTTGCCATCTTTCTTTGTAGTCGATCATTTAAACCTCTCATAAAACAATTCTTCTTTTTCAGATCAGTGTTCACTTGATCGATTGCATACTGCGACAGATGATTGAACTTATTGAGATACTGATTAACAGTATCCCCTCCTTGTTTTAGCTTCATAAATTCTTCTTGCTTCATGTGAAGAACACCTTCAGGTATATAATGCTCGCGGAAGGCCACTTTGAATTCTTCCCAGGTTATTTGATGATTGGTCGGTTGAACGGCCACGAAATTTCCCCACCAGGTGCTGGCAGGGCCGCGCAGTTGCTGGGCTGCAAATAAAGGCTTCTGGGTCTCTGAGCAACGCAGAAGTCCGAATTTTTGCTCAATAACCCGAATCCATTCGTCGGCTTCTAACGGGTCTTCAGCTTTAACAAACAAGGGTGGACGTGTCTCTGAGAAGTCCAAATAAGAAGTTTCGCGGGGGCCCTGTTGATAACCCCGCCCGCCTTATTGCTGAAACTGTTGACCCGCCATCTCTCTCAGAAAACGGGTATTATCAGCGGTCGCATTCACTAGGGCGACAATCGCCTCAGCCAGTGTGGGAGGAACAGGAGGTGGATTTGGGGTAGATTCCTGCCCACTGGAGGTTCCAGCCGCGTCCTGGGATCGGGTCTTGGACGGCATCTGTGGCAACAAACATTTGGAAACAAATATAATATGTCAAAGAAAAAACCATCCAATTTACATTACCAAAAAGAGTAATGTACAGACTCGATTTTTACAACAGGATACATTATCCAATATACAATAGCATTACCTACTATATAATAATACAACCTACAATACACTACTTCTATTTCTATTACTACACCATTATTCCTGCTTCTGGTTACCCCTGGCAGCCTCATCGTCAGGTGTGGGAGACCATTCATCGACCAGCCTCATAGGAGGGGGCTTAAAAAGGTCTAGCTCACCACCAAGTGCTTCTCCCGCAACATGCGAGGGTCCGGCTTCCGACCCGACAGGATCCATAGGGGCACTGGGATGTAGTTGCGAATACAGTACATGGACTTCCTCATGTAGGGTATTGCAATACGCCTGCAGATTGTCAATGGCAGAGCTAAGTTCTTTGACTCGAGCTCGAGCCTTTGCTGCCTTAGCCCAAGCCACTGAACGAGACTGTACCGCCCAGTCGAGCGCTAAATCTCGATCAGCAAGCTGATCCTGCAGACGGCGGATGTAACTTCTTAATTCGTTTATCCTTTCGCCGTCTGCGACCCACATGCTGGTCCTGCGTTGCAGTTCCGTTTGAAGCTGATTCACGCGGGCTTCAAGATCCCCAATTGGATCGTTGCTTCCGCTACTACTATCCTCATCCCGTGGAGCAAGTTGGTGACGAGGTACTCCAATTGTGCCTATTAACTTACGTGCGGTCTTCCGCGTGCGCGGCGGCATTTCTCTAGGGAGAAAATTTTATTAGTATAATTCTTAGCATGATGCATGTGTAATTACAGAATCAACCTTAGTTGATTCATACCTTCTATACATTGCACTCCTCCTATCTGGTCTTTCATATAGATTCTTCAGATATGGGGGATAAGAATAGAAGAAATCTTTCTAGGTGAGTTTTTAGAAAATCCTTTGGAAGATGTCTCATAATATCTGCAAAGAAGGGTTTCGCTCCGATACCAGCTGTGACGGAACCTTTCAAGTCATTAGGCCCACCTACAGTTGTCCTTGTCCAACAGACATCAGACAACCCTGTAGATGTTCCTGAATCACTTGATAAGTTCGGTATCTTTTCTTACCTTTCCAGGAACGTTTCACCCGTCTTGCAGACATTACAGAACATCGGAGATATCAAAAAGCGGAAGTGTTTACATAGACTTACATTTATTTAAAAAGTAAGATCAAGTTGCTTATTACAGACCAGGGTTATAAACGAGTGCTGAGTAGTATTATTACATAACCAAGGGAGGAAAAACTCTTCCCGAAAAGTCTTTACATAAAAGTTTCTTATGGAGGATCATGTCCTCCCGCATCTTCACTCTTGTTTTTCCTCATGTGGAACCACCTTGGTACAGAAGCAACAGAAATCTGCTGCTTCCTCACCTAAAAACAACGAGAGAATAAACCCTGAGTATGGAATTACTCAGCAAGTCTTACCCGACTAAAGAAAAGACTTTCAAGGGTATGCTGGTTATAAGGGAGTCAAGGTAAGGTATCTCAAGATCAAATACTCTGTGGTTGCATAAATGCTTACTAAAGTGGATCCTTAAAAATCTAGTTTTATTGTCAAGTTAGGTAAATTTACCTACATCTAGAGTTCTTTCTAAGCTAGTTCAAACACTTAACCTAAACTAGCCAAGTTCTTAATCCTTCATTCATCTTCACTGGATTGCTACGTGTAAGTCAGTGACCAAGTCTTCATAACCGCGAAGGTACGGCGATCCGAATCGGTTATACTCAGCTGAGGATCTCCAATCACACGATATATGAAGCACTTAACCCTTGCATATGTCAACCCGCCACCGGGGTTCTTAAGACCAGACCAGGTTCACGCAAACCGAGAGCACAGATACACCACCGTCCAGCCTCTTGCCACAAAGGATACACGCTACTCTCGCCACCGCTCCACGCCCATTTCGTGTTATCTTATTCTGGCCTTAGTCTGCCCGAGGCAAGGCTTACCCATGACGAGGTATGTGACCAGTTAAAGGGTCCTCGGTCATCAAGCCTACATCGACACGGTCCTTAATCGACTCAGACGGAGACACTACACCGAGACTCTCTTCTCATGTAAGTCACCCGCCCGGTCTTAGCTTAATCATTTCAAAACCCAAAACTTGGTACCTGGCAGAGGTACATCTTTTCCGGATGTTGAACCCATCAAGGCCTTTGATAGATCCACCATCAAGTTTTATTTTCGAAAACATCCCACCCACTTTTCCACATCATATTTTGTAAAACAAAACATTTTGTTTTTCTAAAGCAAGGCTAAGCATCAAAATCTTTTGTAAAGCGGGTGATCAAGGAAGGTAATCAAATTCAAGGATGGTAATGCAGGAATTGTTTTAGCAATCAACTCCTATCACCTAATGCATCAAGTAAGTGAGAAAAGTTTAAAAACATCAAGGAGGTGGCAAATGCACCGGGGCTTGCCTTCGTTAGTAGGTGAGTCAGGCTCAAGCCCGCAGATGTCAAAGTAGAGATAAGACCCTGCCTGAGAGTCCGAAGGTGGTGGTGCCTTCTCTTCAGTCACTTCAATTTCTTCTTCGTTTTCTAAACATAACCACATATATGTATATAAGAATGAATGCCATGTAATGCTCATGAGAGTGCAAAGATAATAAGAACTTATTATCTAAGGTCTTGAATAAAATTTTCCTTCACGGAACTCCGAGAACTTAGGGTTTCCGGAGTCAGTAAAGGAGTTCATAGGGCAGGGGTGGGGGTTTTGGGTTCTAGTTATCAAACAAGGTCCAAATCAACCCAAACTCTACCCAAGGCTTCTAAATAATGTGTAGGGCTTATATAAAAAAAATTTGGACAATTATGGGATTACCATTTATTTTCTAAAAATCCAGAACTAATACCTTAAACTACTTTAAATGCCTTACAATTCCTTATTTAACCTAAAAATCATGAAACTATTTTTATTAAATACTATGGAAAATAAGAAGTCTAGGAAAATTGGTTTGACAATTTTAGGATTTTTCTACAATTTTCTATAATTGTTGGAGTTCTACTGGAAAAAGAAAAAGAAAAAGAATGAATAGTTCCTGGGCCGATTTCAGCCCAGGCAGCCCAACACCAGAGGGAAAGCGCGCGCGCGCGTCCGCAGGGAAGACTTTGCAGAGGAGCCCTCAAGGTTTAGTCTAATTGGAAATGGGTTCGGTCACTGTTGCACTGAGTCGCTGACTGTTTGCACAAAAGACCCCCGGTTTCTATTTCTTCGCAGGGGGAGGTCCCCGACGATGGTGAACGCGGCCGAGCTTCGGTGAGCTAGCAGATCGGCCAAACGGAGCAACGACTGGCGTTCCCGAGCGGCGGACACCAAAGCGGACCTACCCCGAGCATTTCCCCTAAGTTAATTGCACAATTGGTGAGCTATCAAGCTCTGTCCATGTGAACCGAGGGAGTGGCGGATAGATGAGTGCGTTCCCGGTGATCCCTGGCGGTCCAGTTCAATTAAAGGGGTCGAGGGGCATCACCAGCATGCAAAGATGCTAGAATAGGAACAGGGAGGGTATGAGCAGACCTGTGGAGGGCTGGCCGCGGCGAGCTTGGTTCTACGGTGGCGGAAGCTTGATTTGGGGGAAACAAGAAATTCAGGCACACTGGTGATCGATTGCTAGCAATTCTTGGTGGCTGGGTAGTTGATGACCTTGTGGAACTGGTGGAGGGCTCAATTTATAGGGAGAGCGAGCGGTGATGATCAATTCGGCCGAGCCGTGCTGGCTGCCGGAGATGAAGAAGAATCCTTGGCGCAGTGAATTCGTGTCCACCGTCGTGGCAACCTCCCCGGCGACGATGGGACAGCTCAAGGGAGTCACGATGACACGGTGGAAAGGCAGGGCCACGCGGCACAAGGCCGAGAGGCGGCGGTCACCGGTGAAGTTATCGGATCCCGCAGCGGTGAACATGGTACGGTGGCCGGAGTTGTTTAATGGCCGGAGTCTATCTACGGCGAGGATATTTACGCGACCCCAAGTGCTATCCGGCTACCAGTGAGTGCGAATCTTAATGGCGGCGACGATCCTGGCGCGAGGTCATCGGCGACGAGGGGAGCGGTTGATCTGATCTGTCCAGGCACTGTGCCATGGTGATGCTTATTCAGTGTGTCTGACAGCCAAGATTTAGGGCCAGATTCCTCCCAATTTTCTATGGAAACATCCCCAAGTCTCTACATCAACGTTGTAGTGCTATATACCAGCTACAAATTTGTTATTGGAATCATGCTCCATCTTGCACTGGATCATGTTTAAATCCGAGCCCTAACTCCATGCCATTCCACTGTTAATCTAAATTTCAGATTTCAAGCAGTTTGACAGTCCAACTTTAGGCTCATTTATCTTAAAATTCTTCATGGTACCAAGGGGGAGTTCTATAGCAAAGTTATTCTTCTCCCATAGATCTACAATATTGATGTGGTTACCTAGGGCAAAAACCCTATATTTTGAAAGCTACAAGACTCAAAATTTGAGCCCATAACACTAAAATTCAGACTTAAGCCATTGAGACATAAGAAGTTTTTTTTGCAAATAGACCCAAAACTTAGGGTTTAGCTTGCAAATTTACATATGAGTGACCCAAATGACCCAAGATACTTATTTGACTTGGTTTTTGCACTTTAGTCCAAAAGTGGACTAATTTTGCACATAAGCCCCTAGGTTTTAGTTTTAGGGTTTTCCAGGGTTCAAATGGGGTTTTTGGATATCCCAGGGGTACAAATGGGATTCAAGTTCATTTTTGGGAATATTTTATGACTATTTCCCTAAAGCTTTTAGGTTTTCCCAATTTGGTTAAGTTTTACCCCTTTAATCCCTATTTAGGGTTAGATCTCCTATCCTGGGTTCTATTTGCAAAATGTTATAACAATACAACTTGTTTGAAATTTTAGCTAGTGAATGCACTCTAGGTGTGTCAAACATATGCAATGCCAATGTTTATGATGTCATGCTCAAGTTTTAGTTACAGTAACACCAGGGGTGTTACACTATCTTAGCATTTAAATTTTCATTCTCAATTCTAAGACAAGAAATTGAATCATTGCAAACATTAAGCTCTTTAGATAAGTTTTCACATTTTTCTACCACTAGAGCATAAGCATTTTTCAATTTAACAAATTTCTTATTTTCCTTAACGAGCAAGTCCTATTGGCATTCCAAGAGATCATCCTTCTCATTAATGGATTCTATTAATTCATTTATTTTCTTCTTTTGATCTTTAGTAAGGTTAGCAAAAAGAGAAGTTAAATCATCATTATCATCAATAGAGCTACCCTCATCATCGGAAGTAGTATATTTGGGGGTATCTCTAGAATGTACCTTCTTCTTCTTGCCGTCCTTAGCCATTAGGCACTTGTGGTCGACGTTGGAGAAGAGAAGTCCCTTGTTGATGGAGATGTTGGCGGCGTCCTCATCGGAGGAGGAGTCGGTTGAGCTCTCGTCGGAGTCTCATTCCCGCCCCATGTGTGCCTCGCCACCCTTCTTCTTATAGTATCTCTTCTTCTCCATCTTTTTCTTTCCCTTCTTGTCGTCGTCCCTGTCACTGTCACTTGTATATGGACATTTAGCGATGAAGTAACCGGACTTACCACACCTGTAGCACACCCTCTTGGAACAGGGCTTGTAGTCCTTCCCCTTCCTTTGTTTGAGGATTTGTTGAAAGCTCTTAATAATAAGAGCCATCTCCTCGTTGTCAAGCTTGAAGGCGTCAATTGGATGTCTACTTGGTGTAGACTCGTCCTTTTTCTCTTCCGTTGCTTTGAATGCAACGGTTTGCACCTCGGGTGTGGAGGTGGCTCCTTGCTCCAAGTTGACAATATGTTTGGAGTGTTTGATCATAAGTTCAAAGCTCACAAACTTGCCAATCACTTCCTCGAGAGACATTTGTTTATATCTAGGATCTCCACGAATTAATTGAACTTGAGTAGGATTACGAAAAACGAGAGATCTTAGAATAACCTTGATCATTTCATGGTCATCCCATTTGGTGTTCCCGAGGTTGCGCACTTCATTGACCATCGTCTTGAGCCGGTTGTATATTGCTTGCGACTCCTCTCCTTTGTTGAGGACGAATCGACCGAGTTCTCCCTCGATTGTCTCGCGTTTGGTGATCTTGGTCACTTCGTCCCCTTCGTGCGCCGTCTTGAGGACGTCCCAAATTTCTTTGGCATTTTTCAACCCTTGCACCTTACTCCTCTCGACATAAGGAAGCAAGGAGTATAGAAGTTGCTTGGGAGTTAAAATGTCTAATTTGGGCGGCCTCATCCGAGTCATAGTCCTCGTCGCCCACCTATGGTGCCTGCGCTCCAAACTCAACAATACCCATATGCTTTCATGGAGTGAGGTTAGATGGTGCCTCATTTTATCACTCCACATGCAATAATCTTCACCATCAAAATATGGTGGTTTGCCTAGGGGTACAAAAGGTAGAGGAGCATGTTTAGGAATACGAGGATAGCGTAGAGGCATCTTACTATACTTCTTGCGCTCGTGGCGCTTTGAAGTTGTAGACTCGACGCCGGATGTGGAAGGTGATGAAGAGTCGGTCTCATAGTAGACCACTTTCTTCATTTTCTTTTTCTTCTTGTCACCCTTCCTATGTGACTTGATGGAGGAAGAGGATTCCTCCTTGTACTTGTCGTTAGACTCCCTTGATAGAGTCCTTCTCGAGCCTATGGCCTTGTCGCTGGTGACAATCTCCCTCTTGGCGTGATCTTCAGACATCACTTCAAGTTTGTTAGACTCTTAATGAAGCACTGGCTCTGATACCAATTGAAACTCACCTAGAGGGGGGTGAATAGGCAAAACCTGAAATTTATAAACTTTAAACACGCACTAAGGCTGGGGTTAGCGTTAGAATTAAATCGGAGTGTGGAAGATTGTTTCTCTTGCTATGAGTTGCTCAAATTGATGGGTATAATTTTGGGAGCAAACTCAAATCAATATTAGCAAGGAAACTTTAGAGAGGGGAAACAAATCAAGTCAAGATCAACAAGTGAACATGGTGATTTGTTTTACCGAGGTTCGGTTCCAAAGAACCTAGTCCCCGTTGAGGAGGCCACAAAGGCCGGGTCTATACCAACCCTTTCCCTCTCTCAATCGGTCACTTAGACCGGTCGAGGCTTCTCCTTAATCACTTGGGTCACTAAGACTCCGCAAGGATCACCACACACTTAGGTGTCTCTTGCTATCTTTACAAAGCACTTAGAAGAGTAAGAATAGAAAGGAGAAAGAAATCCAAGCAACAAGAGCAACAAAAGAACACAAAACACCCTCTCTCAAGTCACTAAGGAATTAAGTTGATTTGGAGGCTTGGAGAGGATTTGATCTATTGAATGTGTCTTGGAGTGAAGTCTTTTGCTATTGCAATGAATGTTGAGCTCAGAAAACTTGGATGGCTTGAATGGAGGTGGTTGGGGTATTTATAGCCCCAACCACTATTCTAGTCGTTGGCTGAGTTTGCTGTCGATGGGTGCATCGGACAAGGCATTGTTCACTGTCCGGTATGTGCCACGTGAGCACGTCGTTGGGGTTTGGAGCGGTTGACCATTGGCCCTTTGTCCTGTAGCTGCATCGGATAGTCCGGTGGCACATCAGACATGTCCAGTGCATTCTAACTTCACAGCCTGACATCTGACTTCACACTGTACACCTTTTGCAGTCGACCGTTGGCGCAGGTTACCGTTGCTCCATTGGCTCACCGGACATGTCCGGTGCACACCGGACAGTCTGGTGAATTATAGCGGAGCGTGCCTTGTCACAACCCGAGAGTGAGCAGTTCGCATGGTGCACAGCCTGGGGCATCGGACAGTGTCCGATGCGACACTGGTAGCACACTCTCAAGTCTTTGCTCCAAATTTATTTGCACCGAACACTGTCCGGTGCGACACTGGTAGCACACTCTCAAGTCTTTGCTCCAAATTTATTTGAGTCCCCAACTTAATTTCTTTCTTGGTTTACGTTGAACCTTATGCACCTAAGATGAATGACAACTAGGCAAACTAATTAGTCCATGTGGTTTGTGACGGACGTCAACCACCAAAATCGATTATAGGAAATGATTAAGCCCATTTCGCTTTCAGTTTCTCTCTCCCTCCTCTCAAATCCATTCGAAATACTCTCAAATTGTGCCAAATCTTTGGGAGAAAATTTGTGGGGCTGCTCCCCTCAAGCTCCTCCACACCTTCTCTCCATCTTTTTGGGATTTGATTGGAATGATTTTCAGATCGAGGTAATTCCATTTTTCCCCATTTTTGTGACTCAATCTATGTACTTCATGTATTTCTTAAGATTCTCTTCGAGGAGTAGTATGGATTAGATGATTGATTCATACTCAAACAATCTTCTTTATCTTGAACATTGCTTTGAAGATGAATCAGTGTGTATTGCTCATAGTAGTTGGACTATTCACATGAACGGTTGAAATACATGCTCAATATCACTCTTGATTCTCTTCAGTTATGTTCTTTAATTCCTTGAAAATCTATACCACTCTCTCATTGTGTGTCTCGTTTGGTCTCAAGGATGGTTCGACGCTGCAATCCTTCTGTCATCGAATCAGATTCTGATGAAAGCTCTCTAGAGATTCGTGAGGAGGTGCCCTCTAGGTCCAGGTCCAAGCGAGGAAGAGGATCTAGCAATGTTGTCATGGGAGCTGTGGCCTCTGGGTCTCAGAGTGGTCACAGGCACACGGCTAGAACTTCTTCCAGTCGCTCTCGTCCTGCAGCTAATCCACAGGCATGGGAACCTTCTAGTGATGATGAAGGTGGCAAAGACGATGTTATCAATCTTCCTCCCTCTGATGCTCCTATTGTTCGAGGTTTGGTTCTACATAATGCTTAGGCCAGAAGATCTGCAAATGAGGAGGTCACTGATTTTAGTGCCAGTGGAGAATCGGCACTCCTTCAAGACATGCGCTTCCAAAATCCTGCTCTCCGCACGAGAGACATCCGCATCAAAGGTAATCATTTTTGGATTCTACTGCATGTGCATTTCTATAATACGGTTATTCTTCCGAAGAAACATCAACCCATTCTGCATCAACGCTATATAAACTGGAGTAGTTGTGAAAACATTGGTGATAGGGAAATGTCTTTAGCTCTGAGGGCCTAAGAGAATAAGAATATGAAAAATATCATGACTTTCCATTTTGATTGGAATGATGAGATCATTGCACAGTTCTACTCCACTCTATGGATCAAAAGTGCAGATGAAGAAAGTCCCTACAACTTCCCCTACATGAATTTCTATCTTGAAGGAAGTTGGATAGATCCCAATAATTCCACTGGCAGGATGAAGAAGGCTCCTGTCAGTTCTTGTGAGTAGACTTCTGCTGGTCCACTCATCCTTCCTCCGCTCATGGTACTCCCACTCCACGTGGACGAGGTCATGGTCGAGGTCGTGGTCGCGGTCTGGGGGCTCGGTTGGCTCATGGGATTGCAGCCTTTTTCTCCATGTGCCGGAATATCTTTGCTGATGTGCATGAGTTGGCTAGGCGCCAGCGGGAGATGGATGACAATCTCCATCGTCAGTCAATCTCTATGGGTCATCCTTTTGCTCCCTGCTCGCCTGATGTGCCTCTTCATGCACCACCTCCTGATATCAATGAATGGCACCAACAGGCATACGGTGTACCATTTATGTCTGTTGACGATGAAGAAGTTGAGGAAGAATTTTTTGATGATAGAGATCAGTTTGTCCCGCCTCCTTACCAAGGTGATTTGGGCCCCTCCTCTTCTTATCCTCCCCCCAAGATCCATCTGGTGACACTCCTCCTGCTAACCCCAGGGAGGAAAACTTTGCTGTGAATCTGGATACTCGCTTCTTTGATCCATCTCTATCGGAGAGGAAATTCTCTGACCGGGTGGCGGAATGCACCCGCCCTAAATCCTAAGTTGAGGAGGGGGCCTAAGCGTTTTGCCTGTTATCGGAAGGTGTAAGAACACACGAGAACACAAGGATTTAGAGTGGTTCGGGCCATCGGAGCGTAATATCCTACTCCACTGTGAGTTGTATTGAGTATGAGGGTCTGTGAGCTTGATAGCTTGAGATGGGTCTAAGTTGTGTGTGCCTCGTAACGTCATGTGCCTTCCCTTTTATAGCTCAAGGGAGGCACATACAAGGATGTTGAGCCCCGACATGTGGGCCTAG
This sequence comes from Zea luxurians, assembly GCA_029449295.1. Lineage (NCBI taxonomy): Eukaryota > Viridiplantae > Streptophyta > Magnoliopsida > Poales > Poaceae > Zea > Zea luxurians. Next base: position 18,774,863 of record JAOPSE010000034.1, on the reverse strand, counting down.
GAACATAACAGAAGGAATACCTAGAGCAACTAATGCAGGTGACGTCTGCGCAATCTCCAGGCCCATGTTGTTCGCAGCACGTGCAACATTGACATGCGGCGGCAGCTTCCTTAGTGACGTACGAGTAATGATGGGCGTAGTGCACGCGGCAGCATGGGCGTGCAGTCTGCCAATGGAACGGACAGGCATGCCGCCTGTGGGATGGATAGGTCGCTGCCTGCTAGCGAAATGGACAGGTCTCATTAAATGCGGAGGCGGCACATCGCCTACCAGTGGAATGGACAAGCACGCCGCCTGTGGAATGGATAGGTCTCATTAAATGCCGAGGCGGCACATCGCCTGTCAGCGGGATGGTCAGGCGGCGTGCCTTATCCACGATAAATGCAGGGGCCACGTAACCCGGAGGCCTTACGTTAGGCTCCGCCCGTTGGCTTACGTCACGCGCAGTAGGCCACGTGGCAGCATCTAGTATCTGCCTGGGCGTGGAGCAGAAGTGTATGCGGACAAGTCCGCACCATACTAGATCTGGACACGTGTCGACACCGGACCCCCACCTGGGTCCTAATCAAGGCTCGGGTATGTTCTATCCTGGGACCTTGGGACCCCCCTATGGGCTGCCCGGACTCCATATGGGGGGTCCGGATCCCATTCCAGGGGTCCGGCTTGCACAAGTGGAGGTCCGGGACCAACCTTGGGGGTCCAGACTGTATATCCAGTGGTCCGGCGCCAACCCTGGGGGTATGGACTGTATATCCAGGGGTTCGGCGCTCTCCCATGGGGGTCCGAACTCACTATTGATGCTTGGGAGTATGCCACCTTCTCTGGACACGTGTCGGCTTCGGACCCGCCCGTGAGGTGGAGTCGGGCGCTGCTGTGGACCCAGAATAGCCGCCTGAGATTGGGGCAAGCCGTGGCTTGGTCCCACACACAACACTTCTACCATGTGACTAAGGGATAGCCGCGTGGGTTCTTCGTCTTTGTACAGTAGCAGGGGGTACCCTAGTTTTAGGGTACCGACAGTGGCCCCCGAGCCCACCTCAGGGGAGGATGCGAGCCTGCAGGTGGGGCCAAAACTTGTACTTCGCGTCAACATGGCATGACCGGTGACTGGGGCGCCACCCCAGCGCGCGCCAAATTAACTCAGCGCATCTGGTGACGCACGTGTTGTCAGTCTGCCCTCGGTCACGTCAACTACCACATCTGTCCCCGCGGCTGACTAACCCACAGCCCCACGTCTGGCGGTTCCATCGGGCCACGCGCAGGGCGCCTTGTTGCCGCCGCCTCGGTTAAAAATATCCCTCCGCAGCGGCCTCGAGGCGATGCGCGGTCATGCGCGGCGGTTCACTCCTTGCGCGGCGGTTCGCCTTTTTCACACTCGGAGACCGACACACCAGCTGCATGACTTGTGGGCCCGGGCCCCCATGTTAGGGACTGGGTCGCCTGGGCACTAGGTACGCGTCGGACGGGATTTCCTAGGGCGCGAGCGGGAGTCTTCCTTGAAAAGGGATTCACCCCACGTGCAGCAGTTACGCTTTCGCATGCTCTCCAACTATTGTGCCCTTTTGCTTTCGAGCCCTCTACGCCCCTTTGCATTCGCGCTCTTCTGCTTTCCGCAGTCGTAGTCGCCATGGCCTCGCTGGTTCATCCCGAGCATTTCCAGTCCAAGGGGGCACTCAACCTGGTGCGCAACCTGCTCGGATGGAGCGCGCTGGTGTTCGCCGGAAGGATCCGCGCCGGCGCCACTCCCCTCGGTGATCTCGCCGCCAGGGAGTTCGTGCTCTTCGTCTCCTACCTCTCCTGCGGGTTGGCGCTGCCGATCTCACCATTCTTCTTGCTGCTGCTGGAGGAGCTCGGCCTTCAGCTTCAGCACCTCACGCCCCCACTCCATCCTCCAGGCAGCCATCTTCGCCCACCTATGCGAGATGTTCGTGGGGGTGGCACCGTGTACCTCCCTCTTCCGCCATTTCTTCGTGCTGGTGAAGTTCGGGAAGGTCAAGGACCATCTCGGTGCCTACTACTTCCAGACAAGGCTGGACTCGGCCGGCGCCTACATCTCCTCCCTCGGTGGCATGAGGTGGGAGAACTGGCGCGTCGACTGGGTGATCGTCAGCGTCAAGGCTAACGACCGCCTCGCCTTGCCGAGAGACGGGCCAAGACTCGACCGGAAGCATGGAGGGCCAAGCCATCCCTGGCGTCGGAGCTTCAGTCTATACTAGATAGGATCAAGAGCTTGGCAGCAGGCGGCCTGACGTCGATGCACGTGGTCAAAGACTTCCTGAAGCACCGGATCGTGCCGCTGCAGCAGAGGGCGCGCCTGTGCTGCTGGTTCACCGGCTCAAATGACATCGGTCGGATCTAGCGCGGGCCAGGGACCAACTTGTCCTAGGACGAGTTGGAAGTCTTGGTGAAGAGGATTACCGGTGAGTCCTTCATTCCTGAGTCCCTAATCCTTCCCCAGGGCATCCCTGCGCTCTGCGATGACCTAGGGTTGAGGACGGCGATCCTGGCCTCGCTGCCAACCCTTGACGAGAGCAGCGTGGCGGTTCGCCAGACCGGCGGCCGCGACCCCCACCGCGGGATCCGGATCTCCGACGCACCAACTGGAGGCCCCCAGCCCGCTGGTGCGGGCTCTAGAGCTCCCCTGCGGCCCCCAGTCCCTTGGACAAGGGCAAAGGGGCTACAAGTAGCTCCTCCGCCCTGGGTGGCACCGAGGGGATGGAGGAAGAGAGGCGACGCCGGCTACGCCGCGTCGATGGGTCGCTCGTCACGGATCCTCCTCTTGATTCGGACCCACCCCAGAAGTGTCAGAGGACAGCTGGTGGGGCTGAGGAGACCGGCTCCTAGGCCCAGGGCGCGCAGAGGCGCGTCAGTCCTCTGCCACCACCACCATCGAATCCGCTGCCACCACCACCGTCGGTCCCGCCGCCACCACCACCTCCTGGGGGTGATGTCCCCCAAGGGCACCAGCAGTAGCAACAACAACAACAATAGCAGCAACAGCAGCAGCAACAACAGCAGCGCACGTCCCGCTTCCAGGGCCGCTGGAAGGTCCAGGGCCCGAAGTAAGTGTAGCTCCATCCTTGTTTTTGTGAGTGTAGTTATCATGCCAACAGGTCTCAACCCATCCTTGTTTGCCAGGGCTTCCTCCCCCTCTGCTCCCAAGGGCATGCCTTCTCCGCCAGGTACCATACCCGCCGGCGGGTCTGGCTCTCAGCAGCAGGCGTCTGCTGGGAGCGGTGCCGGCGGTCCGACCCCGGCCGCTGCAACTGCGCCGACAGCTACCATAGCCTCAACGACGGCGACGCCGTCGAGTACACCGTCGGCAGCGGCCGAGGAGGTCCCAGCTGCGCCCGCCCCCGCCATGGGAGGTGACGCAGAGGGTGCGTCCAGCTCTAACCCGCCGCCCACTGTGGAGGAGCTAGAGGTGGTTCTTGGGCGGCTCTGATCCAGCACCGAGCCAGAAGCGGCGCCGGTCCCTCTCCCCTGGGTGCTATCTCGTGCCTATAAGGCTCTCTAGGAGACCGAGGCAGCGATCCGACGGGAATGGGAGGCACTGGAATCCAAGCACCAGCGCCTCAGCGACTGGCGTACCCAGCTGGAGGAGCGCACCAAGGCAGCGTCCTAGTGGTTCGCCTTTGAGCGGTCCAAACTGGCGCGGGACCGCAAAGACTACAAGAAGGACCTCGACAAGGTGTACGCTAGGGAGCTGGAGGCGAGCCGGAAGGAGAAGAAGCTGGCCAAGAAGGAGGAGCACTTGAACCAAAGGGAGGAGGTAGTCACGGAGCTGAGCGCCAAGCTAAGCGCCATGAACAAGATCTTGGACGAGCAGCGGACCTAGCAGACCGCGGCCGTGGAGAGGATCTAGAAATGGGAGCGGGAGCTGGATGACAAGGCTAGCAACATTGCCCGAGCCGAGGAGAACCTCAAGGCAAAGGATGCCTCCCTGGATAAGCGGGCGACGGATCTCGCCTGGCGGGAGAAGGACCTCGCCTTTAGGGAGGAAATGTTTGAAAGGCAGGAAAAGTTGCTGGCCAAGCATGAGCTCAAGGCGGAGCAGAAGGAGAAGGAGTTGGAGGAGTGGGTCCACCGGTTCCAAGCAGCGTAGGCAGCACCGGGCCCCCAGGCGGTGGAGGCGATGAAGAAAACACTTGAAGATCTCCAGGCGGAGTAGCGCACCGGGGTCCAGCGCATCGCCGCATGGGCCGGTGAGGCAAGCATGGCACTGGTGCCGCTAGGGGTGAGCCCCATCCCAGTGCCGGAGCTGCCGACGTCCATCTCCGACATGCTCTCGGTGCTAGATTCAGCCGCCGACCGCCTCTGACGCCTGGACCAAATCCTTGGCGCCCGCCTGGAGGCTGAGGGCGGCAGGCTCTACCGGGCGGTGATAGAGTACATCCTGACGTGCTTCCAGAGCCACGACCCGGCCATCTCCTTGGAGCCGGTGATTGCTGGTCCGGTGGCCGACACCGAAGACGCCGCCCGGCAGGGCGTACAAGATACCGTGGAGGTGGTGGCCGAGCGCTTCCAGCGGGATCCTACCGATGATGAGTAGATAGATCTGCAGAGATAGGGCAAGTGTTCCGCTGGGATGTGGCTTGTAATATTTTTTGGTTTTGTAAGATACTTTTGGTAAGTATTGATCTAACAGTGATAGAACTTATCTGTATGCTATTTGTCTTTGCTGTGTGCGCTGTTACCAACTTCTCCCTGGTACTTGGCCCCCTGGGATGTAGACTCGACATGTCGAGGCTGGATGCCAGTATACTTAAGAAAGAAATAGAGATCTGGCCCTCAGGAAGTAGTCTCGACTAGGACCTGGACCTGCACACAACCTTGGCTAGGAAGTTTTAGCAGTACACCGATAGGACCCGCCAGCTAGTATCTTCTATCCTTTGATTCATGCAACAGGGACCTGTAGGACTTAGACTAGGAAGCCAATCCGTGTATCCAGACCCTCTGGATCACAGCTCCAAATACTAGGGCACCCATCGCAGAGTGGTGGAGCGTGTAGGCTTAGGGTATGGGACCAGGCTAAGCGGCTACACAGCTCCAAACCACCCTAGGAGACGTGTGTCCATTCTCTAGAACCGGACCCCAGGTTGCCGGACCCATGGGACTATAGTTCCAAATACTAGGATACCTATCACAGAGTGGTGGAGCATGTAGGCTTAGGGTACGGAACCAAGCTAAGCGGCTACACTGCTCCGGACCACCCTAGGAGACAAGTACTCGTTCTCTAGAACTGGCCCCTAGGCTGCCGAACCCCCCTGCCGAGGGGTCCCGAACTGCAAGCCTAGCTACTCAATTCGGATGTCATTATACCAGCAAGGGTGGGAACTTTATGGGTGGGTTAGATAAAAATGATGCTCGTAAATTGAAGCAAAGTAAGACCATCACAAAAACAAATCTGGGGTGAATCTTTTCTTTATAACTTGATATTCATGAGCGTAGGCCAACAGACTGGGTTTATGAGGGTGGACCTCACCGGGCTGGCATACATATATGCGCAACCTAGTTACAAAGGAAGAAACCTGAATCCCCAGGCTTGTTTTTATGGGAAAAGCTTACGGAGATGCTCTATGTTCCAGAGATTGGGAAGAGGCTCTCCTTCAGTTGTAGCAAGGCGGACACACCCGGGTCGGCATATTTCCATCACCTTGAAGGGTCCTTCCCAACTGGGGGAGAGTTTATGGAGCCATTCTCGGTTCAGTACTCGCCTTAGGACCAGGTCCCCGACCCTGAGCTCCCTACTATGCACGAACCGTTGGTGATAGCGCCTGAGCGCCTAGTTGTACCGTGCATTTTGGATCGCCGCTCGCTATCTGTGCTCGTCGATGAAGTCCACGTCCTCACGCCGTAGTTGTTCCTGCACAGACTCATTGAAAGCCTGGACCCGTGGGGAGCCCATAATGATTTCTGTGGGAAGGCAGGCTTCGGCCCCATAGACCAGGAAGAACGGGGTCTCCCCGGTAGCTCGGCTAGGTGTAGTCCGGTTCCCCCACAGCACGGACGAAAGCTCACTGACCCAATTTGCACCGTGCTTTCTCAAGCAGTCATAGGTGTGTGTCTTGAGTCCCCTGAGGATCTCTGCGTTTGCCCTCTCCACTTGGTCGTTGCTCCTGGGATGAGCCACAGACGCGAAGCAGAGCTGGGTGCCGATGCCCTCGCAATACTCCTGGAAAAGCCGACTTGTAAACTGGGTCCCATTGTCCGTAATGATATGGCTTGGGACCCCAAATCTACAGACAATCGACTTGAGAAAAGCAACAGCAGCACCCTGGGTGATGTTGACCACAGGGGTGGCCTCTGGCCACTTGGTGAACTTGTCGATGGCGACGAAGAGGTACCGGTACACGTCGACGGCCCTGGGGAACGGTCCTAGGATATCCACCCCCCATACGGTGAATAGCCAGGAGGGCAGAATCATCTGCAGAGCCTGAGCTGGTGTCTGTATCTGCTTTATATGGAATTGACATGCCTTGCAGGACTTTACCATCTCAGCTACATCCTGGAGGGCGGTTGGCCAGTAAAAGCCATGCCAGAAGGCCTTACCGACCAGTGTGTGGGATGAGGAATGACTTCCGCACTCTCCTCCATGGATCTCCGTGAGCAACTCATGGCCCTCCTCCTGGGTAATGCACCAAAGACTCCTCCTAGGTAATGCACCGAAGACACCAAATGTTAGAGAGGAAATTCTTCGGCCGGGTGGCGGAATGCACCCGCCCTAAATCCTAAGTTGAGGAGGGGGCCTAAGCATTTTGCCTTTTATCGGAAGGTGTAAGAACACACGAGAACACAAGGATTTAGAGTGGTTTGGGCCACCGGAGCGTAATACCCTACTCCACTATGAGTTGTATTGAGTATGAGGGTCTGTGAGCTTGATAGCTTGAGTTGGGTCTAAGTTGCGTGTGCCTCGTAACGTCATGTGCCTTCCCTTTTATAGCTCAAGGGAGGCACATACAAGGATGCTGAGCCCCAACATGTGGGCCCAGGAACATAACGGAAGGAATACCTAGAGCAACTAATGCAGGTGACGTCTGCGCAATCTCCAGGCCCATGTTGTCCGCAGCACGCGCAGTGTTGATATGTGGCGGTAGCTTCCTTAGTTACGTACAAGTAATGATGGGCGTAGTGCATGCGGTAGCATGGGCGTGTAGTCTACCAATGGAATGGACAGGCATGCCGCATGTGGGATGGACAGGTCACTGCCTGCCAGCGGAATGGACAGGTCTCATTAAATGCGGAGGTGGCACATCGCCTGCCAGTGGAATGGACAGGCACACTGCCTGCGAAATGGACAGGTCCCATTAAATGCTGAGGCGGCACATCGCCTGTCAGCGGGATGGTCAGGCGGCGCGCCTTATCCGCGATAAATGCAGGGCCGCGTAACCCGGAGGCCTTACATCAGGCTCCGCCCGTTGGCTTATGTCACGCGCAGTAGGCCACGTGGCAGCATCGGGTCTCCACCTGGGCGTGGAGCAGAAGTGTATGCGGACAGGTCCGCACCAGACTAGGTCTGGACTCATGTCGACACCGGACCCCCGCCTGGGTCCTATTCAAGGCTCGGGTATGTTCTGTCCTAGGACCCTAGGACCCCCCTATGGGCTGCCCGAACTGTCCGGATCCCATTCCAGGGGTCTGGCTTGCACAAGTGGAGGTCTGGGACCAACCTTAGGGGTCCGGACTGTATATCCAGGGGTCCGGCGCCAACCCTAGGGCTCCGGACTGTATATCCAGGGGTCCGGCACTCTCCCGTGGGGGTCCAGACTCACTGTTGATGCTTGGGAGTATGCCACCTTCTCTGGACACGTGGCGGCTTCGGACCCGCCCGTGAGGTGGAGTCGGGCGCTGCTGTGGACCTAGAATTGTCGCCTAAGATTGGGGCGAGCCGTGGCTTGGTCCCACAAACAGCACTTCTACCATGCGACTAAGGGATATCCGTGTGGGTTCTTCGTCTTTATACAGTAGTAGAGGGTACCCTAGTTTTAGGGTACCGACAATCTCCATCATGGTAATATGTGGTTTTCCCTTCTTTTTTTGGTGCTCGCTGCCAAAAGGGGGAGAAGTTGATGTTTGGTTGTGTCACACCCGGTTCCAAGGGTAGAACCGAGCGCATAGCATATGTGTGCCAGGATCCATTTCCACACATATGTTGACGTCACAAGTGTAATATATCAAAAGACAATGCAATAAAGGCGTAAAGAGAGTAGAATACTTTATTACATCATCTGAAACATTGTATCTTTAACAAGTATCACATCAAAGTAAAGCGGAATTTAAATAACAGGGGCAATCTCCCACAGGAAGATGACCGGCGCATCGTTAGACTTAGAATTCGTCGTCGATAAAATCTCCATCAAAGTCTCCAGCATCACCCTCTGATCAAAATATTAGCAAGGGTGAGCTCACCTATGGTCGGGGCTCAGCAAGTGGGGGAAAAATTAATGCAGGTATAACAAGGTGAGGCTAAGGTTGAGCAGTAAGCATTTTAGTTGGTCAACATTTTATTAACAACACCTGTCTTACTAATAAGTGTGGATCCCAAATATCCCATTTAAACAAAGGAATATGAATATAACAAAAATGCTTAAGTGAAACCACTTAAGCGAATCATTGGCAGATCATCAGATCTCAATTTAATTCCATCTTCAAGTTCAATTATCATGTGAGGAGTCCAGGTCGCTCATAACCGGGAGCACGGCTGATATATCAGTTTTACACTCTGCAGAGGTGGTACAACTTTACCCACAAGCCATGTATCCCATCTACCCTGGGTTGATCAGACCCTTAAACACTGCCGAGGTGAATGGCTAGGGATCCATTATGAGGCTTTCACAAAATACACTTAATACGAAGCAACCCGCTAAGGTTTCTAAAGACGATGGTGGTGGCCCCCTGGGTGAGTGAAAGCTCTCTTGTGAGTTTTGGTGTTTGGATGACAACTCAATTAAAGGACTAACAAGTGTACTAAGTGTTGAACAGGTGCTTAGGGTAAATCTAACAGGGTTCAACACAAGTGAACAAATGTGATGGTCCAAGAACAGGATTATGGATACATAATGGACATCACAAGTAAGATGGACATTGCAAAAGTGATACTCGAGTGCGCAGCTCGGAGACAACTGATCTAGCCAAGGACGGAGGCAAGAAAAGCTTCGAGGTACCAAGTGCACGGGAGAAGGTCAAGGAGGCTGAGGAACCCAAAGCCAAGGGTGAAGAAGAAGGCTTGCAAAGTCAAGGGTGATCGAGTTGAGAACAACTACGGCACATCAAGGATCACTACATAAGGACGTGACTTACAACCAATCAGGTAACAGCTACAGTTATGTGGTGTAAGTCATAAGGCTCAAGACCAAGCTCTAAGAAGGAGATCAAGGTCACTAGAAGGAGAACGAGTGTCAAAACCAGAACTAGAAGCAGCCCAAAAGAGCTAAGTTCACCTTAATCTTTAGTTTGGGTTGTTCCTATGTTTGGAGATGTTCTATGTGACCCTTGTAGGATGTTGGAGCTAAGAAATGTCAATCTAGATCAAGTCAAGCCGACTTGATGATTTATGAGTCCAACACCAAAGCTCAAGCATGTGAAATGCTATGGATGTAATAATTAAGAGAAGGTATGTTTCTAGACTTAGTACATTGGTTTTAGTGTACTAATATACTTGTCTAAGTGTTAGAAACAGAAAGAAGAAGAAAAGGAAAGAGGTGCAAAAGGCTTGCTGTGTACAGCCAAGGTTCTGCTCAGTCTGGGTGCACCAGACTGTCCGGTGGCTCACCGGATAGTGTCCGGTGGTGCACCGGACAGTGTCCGGTGGTGCACCGGACAGTGTCCGGTGCGCCAGGCTGGCTCGAGAAACTGGACGCTCTCGAGAATTCACCGGCGACGTACGGCTATAATTCACCGGACTGTCTGGTGTGCACCAGACTGTCCGCTGTGCACCGGACTGTCCGGTGAGCCAACGGTCGGCCGCGCGATCTGCGCGGGACACGTGGCCGAGCCAACGGCTAGATGGAGGCACCGGACTGTCCGGTGTGCACCGGACATGTCCGGTGCGCCAACGGCTCCAAGGCTGGCAACGGTCGGCTTCACCGTAGAAGGAAAGAAATCGGGCACCGGACAGTGTCCGGTGTGCACCGGACTGTCCGGTGCACCACCCGACAGAAAAGCTGATATTGCCTTCCAAATGAAGTCCAACGGCTCCTAGGCCCCTTGGGTCTATAAAAGGGACTCCTAGGCGCCTCCAAGAAGTGTACAAGCGCAGCCAACAAGTGTAGACTTCACTGGAATCAATTCTCGCTCTCCCTCTTGTGTGTAACTCTATAGTTTGTGTAGAAGGCACAGCTATAAGCCTTTAGAGAGAGGAGTAGTGCTGCTAAGAGCTAGAGCAAGGTCTTGAGCGTATCGTTACTCTGCCGGGGTGCTGCCAAGAAGTTTGTAAGCAGCCGCGGTTCTGTTGTAACCCCACTCAATAGTGAAAGGCTCTATCTGTCATACTGACAGATCTGAGCAAACGGAGGAAGGAGTTGAAATAGACTCCAAGCCCAGGTGTGGCTAACTCCAACGAGGACTAGGCAAGCATTTCAGGCTTGGCCGAACCTCGGGATAAATCCTTGCGTCTGTGTGCTCTGTTCTATCCTGACTCTCTGCCTTACTCATCTTTATATCTGCACTTCAATACTTATCTGTGGTATAAGCTTGATTTGAAGTGCAGGACATTTTGAGACAGGATCTTCCATTCCGCTGCAACCTACTCGAAGAGTCTTCTCACTCCACTGCGTACTAAGTCTTCGAGTAGAGTAAGAATTTAAGTTTTAAAGTAATAAGTTTTATTCGCCTATTCACCCCCCCTCTAGGCGACATCTAGATCCTGTTCCCGGGTCAAAGGGAACTTTCAATTGGTATCGGAGCTAGGCCTCTCCAGTGTGGGCTTAGCCGTCCGGAGATAACGATGTCGTCACAAAAGGTATCTGTAGAACTTCTTTTAGGCGATGGCTCTAATTACAAATCTTGGTCTGTCTCTATTTATAATGCTTTCATGAGTGTTGATCCTGATTTGAGACAGATCTTTAGTAGAAGTATTTTTCCATCTGATATTAGTAAAAATCCATCTAATGATGAACTAAGATGTTTATCTCTCAATCACTGTGCTTGCAACATCTTAGTTGATTCTCTTTCTAGAGGTGCTTATTTTGCCATCATGAGTAGTGATAATGATTTATTTGTTGATGCTCATGATTTATGGAATAGGATTAAAGAAAAATATTTTGTGGCAAACTGTGATGCTCCTACTCCCTATATTACTTGTGATACTAACCATTCAAAGGGAGAAGAACAAGAACGATGGCACCCAAACGATGAATCCACCTCGTCGACAGGTTCGTTCTCCACTAGTGATAAATGTTTTATTGCTAACAATGACGGTGGAGACGAAAGCCATAATGAGGAGGAATATGAGGATGATAGCGAGGATGAATCTTCATCATCACAAGGTACATTTTTCTATATTGCTTCCACTGACATTAATGACAGGGAAAATGAGACCGATGATGTGGAAGAAGAGGAGATTCGCCGTTTCTACAACCATCTCAACAAAGCAGACAAAGCTCTCTTGGTTAAGTTGTTGAGAAGAAACAAGGAACAAGGCGAGACGCTTCTCAGGCTAGAGGAGACTCTCATCAAAACCAACGACAGCCTGGAGAAGATGACCAAAGAACATGAGGAGCTAAAGTACTCTCATGGGAATTTGGTCCAACGGTATGAATCGATTTTAATTGAGCAAAGAAATAATCATGATGTATTATCTAATGCTGCTCAACTTAAAATTGAAGATTCTATGCTTAGGAATCAAGTAGAATTGTTAAGTCATGATAACCTTGCTCTTACTGAAAAATATGACTTATTGTCTTGTTATCATGATAATCTCTTGGATAGACATATCATGCTTGAAGTTGCTCATGAGGTCGTAATTACGAACTTAAATTCATGTGAACTTTATTCTTGCACAAGTACACATTTAGATAATTCATCACCATGTGCTAACCCCTGTTGTTCAAAAGAAAGCCAATGGTTGAATAAGCATCAAGCTGCAGGGTCACAAAAGAAATTGTGTGGGAACAAGAAGCAAAGACAACTGAGGAGAAGACACATTGCTCAACTCTCTCAAGATATCCACGGGCGCGTGGTGAAGAAGCTTGAGAAAGGAAAAATTGTAGCAAGTGTCAAGCTCAATAAGAAAAATGTTCCTAAAGATGAAGAAATCAACATGAGCTTGGAAAAAGGTAAAGATTCAATTAATCATGTTGTTTGCACTGACCTTCTCTCCATGTCATTCAAGTACAAAAAGGGAAAAGGAAAAAGGAGGTGTTTCAAGTGCAAGAAGTTAGGCCACCTCATCGCGTCTTGTCCGTACAAAGACAAGAATGAAGGGACAAGAAGTTGGTTTGGATGCAACAATAAGGACCACACGATCACTTCATGTCCGGTCATGAAGAATCAAGGATGTGCATCCTCCAAGGTGACCCTCACAAAGGAAAATGACACACAGCAAGCGTCATGTCAGGTTGAGCGACGCTTCTGCTACAAGTGTGGTAAGCAGGGTCATCTATCCAAGGTATGTTATAAAGGTAAGATTCCTAAGCAAGTGAATTTGTGTCAATCTTATTCGCGTAGGAGACCCAAATCATACACTTGTGCTAGATCTATAACAAGATCACCTAGAACTAGCACAAAGGCAATTTGGGTACCAAAGGCACATTTAAATGATCATTATGGACCCATCCCGAGATGGGTACCAAACTGTGCTAACTAGACCATGCAGGTGCCTTGAGATGGACTGGAGACCATGGGAGAGCTTAAGACGGTTATCTAAAACTCTATGCTTAATCTGTTAATAGTTTTGGTGTTTATTGACCCAAGGTTGAATTATTGTGAAACACTAATCCCATGTTCATCTCAAGTGAAATAAGGTGTATAGGTCCTGAATCATTATTGGTGAATCAAGTAAAGGACTTTGATGAGAATCTACAACTTACTCTCCAAAGGATGGTACCCGTGTATTTTAAGTACATATTTGCAATTTAGTATTGCTCTTAAGTTGGCTTGTTGTGCTACCTGTCTTTGGAGTAGTTATGCTTTATGATTGCCTGTGTTAAATGAATCATAATGATGTTTGCTTAATCATGACTGGTGCTATATAGGATATATCTTTTGAATCATTCATGGGTAGCTCTTTCATTTGTTATATCCACAACGATTAACTCTCTTGGTGTATATGGATAAACCTATAACTTTTTGTAAGTCATGCTATGTGTAATTATGACATTTTGTTTAGTCCATGTTCACATGATTACCCTAGTTTGGTACTGTGTGAATTTCAAATCCATGTCGTGCCCTTTTGAGCTATGAGGTGCATGAGCAAAAGGAGCCCTGAATTGGTGATAACAAGTGCTCTCATAAAGGCAAAGGTATGGAAAATGGAACTGTGCAATTTTATTGAATATCTTGAAGTTCCATTGATAGTGATCATAGCTGTGTTCTTGCATTTCATTGGTAGTATCGTGGCTTAGGAGACATATGCCTTAAAATGTTGTTTCTTTTGGTGTACCTAAAGAACCTTTTTAACTATGATGTGCTTAGACATGATCATGTTGTTTTTCAATTAGTATATGTGATGCATGATAGTTAAGTATGGAGCATGTCTAAGTTGCGTGTAAATGTTATACTTTCTGTGAGTATTCAATTGGCTTAGGTGCCACTGAGGCATGCATTGTTGTATTTAGTCAACCTTTCATTTAGCCTTAAATTGGTGTTAAGTGGCTTTTCATTTGATATTCAAAGTGGCATCTTTGTGTGATAAAAGTGGTAGAGTATGCCTTGACCAAGGTATGTTGTGATCCCCTCTAGTTCTAAGGAAGCTAGAATGTGCAAAGTGCAAGTCATTCAAATACTTGATGCACAACTTGAGGGGGAGCACACATAACTTGTGTCTTCTGAGACTAACTGTTTCTTGAGCAATCTTGTATAGTCTCTAGGTGGAAAAGAGAAGATAAGCAAGAAATGGAGCAATCAGGACTTGGGTACCTCTGTAAGTCAAGAAATTGGTATCTCAAGTTGTGAGTAAGCACATATTTTTTAGATTGCTCATGCTCTATAATATCTAGTGATAATAGATGCTTATTCTTAAATATCATGGAGCTATGGTAATAAATGAACTTTGCAATTGGTATCTTTCAATTGGTAGCCGTGATAGTTTGTTTCAATTGACATCTTTTGATAATCATTAGAATAGGAGTTTCTTCTTGTGCCCAATACTATAACTTGTTCTAAGTTTGGTGTCTTAGCAACAAGAAAAAGTTAGGATAAAGAATCAGGCACAAGTGTGGAGAAGCTCTCGAGAGATTAAATACTTTCAAGATGGGGAGTACACTACAACATGGTAAAGGTACAAAAGGAAGTATTAATCTTTTTGCATATATGTATCTTACCTAAATGTTGATAGTGCATATGTTCAATAAGTAAGGGGGAGTTTTGATAGTCGTTTTTCCTCCTTAACACCCTGCTGTCCCTTGACATCATCCTATGTTCTTGCTTGAGTATGGTTTTTGGTGTTTGATGTCAAAGGGGGAGAATTTGTGTATTAAAGCTTATCTCAACCTAAGAGGAAAGCTTATCCTAAGGGGTGATGTGTTAGCTTTGCTAGTGTGTTATTCATATGCTTCTTGCAGTATTATATGTGTTGCATCATATGGACTAGTGTTTCTGCAACGATGAATTATTTGGCTTCTATAGTGTAATAGATAGTCATGTGGTTAATGCTGATGTGTTAGCTTTGCTAGTGTGTTATTCATATGCTTCTTGCAGTATTATATGTGTTGCATCATATGGACTAGTGTTTCTGCAACGATGAATTATTTGGCTTCTATAGTGTAATAGATAGTCATGTGGTTAATGGTGCTTTAAGATTGCTTTAAATTGGTATCTTAGTTTAAATTGGTATCTTAATGGTGAATAGTGGTAGGTTGATATTCCTGTGATATATCCACTAAATTGAATGATGTTTAACTCTGATTACATGCATTTGTGTGTTATAGCATCATGGTTTGATTCTTGACACAATGCATCCTAAAAAGTGCTAAGGTGTAGAAATGTTTCGAATTGCCTAAGTATGTGCAAATTGGCGTCTGAGGCCAAAATTATGTTTTTAAAGTAAGCACATATTTAGGGGGAGCATTCTATAAGCTTAGAATTCAAAATTTGTGCTTCTAATCTTATTCTTATGTAAGCTTTAATTGTGTTGCCATCAATCACCAAAAAGGGGGAGATTGAAAGCTCTCTTGTGAGTTTTGGTGTTTGGATGACAACTCAATTAAAGGACTAACAAGTGTACTAAGTGTTGAACAGGTGCTTAGGGTAAATCTAACAGGGTTCAACACAAGTGAACAAATGTGATGGTCCAAGAACAGGATTATGGATACATAATGGACATCACAAGTAAGATGGCCATTGCAAAAGTGATACTCGGGTGCGCAGCTCGGAGACAACTGATCAAGCCAAGGACGGAGGCAATAAAAGCTTCGAGGTACCAAGTGCACGAGAGAAGGTCAAGGAGGCTGAGGAACCCAAAGCCAAGGGTGAAGAAGAAGGCTTGCAAAGTCAAGGGTGATCGAGTTGAGAACAACTACGGCACATCAAGGATCACTACATAAGGACGTGGCTTACAACCAATGAGGTAACAGCTACAGTTATGTGGTGTAAGTCATAAGGCTCAAGACCAAGCTCTAAGAAGGAGATCAAGGTTCACTAGAAGGAGAACGAGTGTCAAAACCAGAACTGGAAGCAGCCCAAAAGAGCTAAGTTCACCTTAATCTTTAGTTTGGGTTGTTCCTATGTTTGGAGATGTTCTATGTGACCCTTGCAGGATGTTGGAGCTAAGAAATGTCAATCTAGATCAAGTCAAGCCGACTTGATGATTTATGAGTCCAACATCAAAGCTCAAGCATGTGAAATGCTATGGATGTAATAATTAAGAGAAGGTATGTTTCTAGACTTAGTACATTGGTTTTAGTGTACTAATATACTTGTCTAAGTGTTAGAAACAGAAAGAAGAAGAAAAGGAAAGAGGTGCAAAAGGCTTGCTGTGTACAGCCAAGGTTCTGCTCAGTCTGGGTGCACCGGACTGTCCGGTGGCTCACCGGACAGTGTCCGGTGGTGCACTGGACAGTGTCCGGTGTGCCAGGCTGGCTCGAGAAACTGGTCGCTCTCGGGAATTCACCGGCGACGTACGGCTATAATTCACCGGACTGTCCGGTGTGCACCGGACTGTCCGGTGAGCCAACGGTCGGCCGGGCCAACGGTCGGCCGCGCGATCTGCGCGGGACATGTGGCCGAGCCAACAGCTAGCTAGATGGAGGCACCGGACTGTCCGGTGTGCACCGGACATGTCCGGTGCGCCAACGGCTCCAAGGCTGCCAACGGTCGGCTTCGCCGTAGAAGGAAAGAAATCGGGCACCGGACTGTCCGGTGCACCACCCGACAGAAAGCTGATATTGCCTTCCAAATGAAGTCCAACGGCTCCTAGGCCCCTTGGGTCTATAAAAGGGACTCCTAGGCGCCTCCAAGAAGTGTACAAGCGCAGCCAACAAGTGTAGACTTCACTGGAATCAATTCTCGCTCTCCCTCTTGTGTGTAACTCTATAGTTTGTGTAGAAGGCACAGCTATAAGCCTTTAGAGAGAGGAGTAGTGCTGCTAAGAGCTAGAGCAAGGTCTTGAGCGTATTGTTACTCTGCCGGGGTGCTGCCAAGAAGTTTGTAAGCAGCCGCGGTTCTGTTGTAACCCCACTCAATAGTGAAAGGCTCTATCTGTCATACTGACAGATCTGAGCAAACAGAGGAAGGAGTTGAAATAGACTCCAAGCCCAGGTGTGGCTAACTCCAACGAGGACTAGGCAAGCATTTCAGGCTTGGCCGAACCTCGGGATAAATCCTTGCGTCTGTGTGCTCTGTTCTATCCTGACTCTCTGCCTTACTCGTCTTTATATCTGCACTTCAATACTTATCTGTGGTATAAGCTTGATGTGAAGTGCAGGACATTTTGAGACAGGATCTTCCATTCCGCTGCAACCTACTCGAAGAGTCTTCTCACTCCACTGCGTACTAAGTCTTCGAGTAGAGTAAGAATTTAAGTTTTAAAGTAATAAGTTTTATTCGCCTATTCACCCCCCCTCTAGGCGACATCCAGATCCTGTTCCCGGGTCAAAGGGAACTGTACCTTAGCCAAGAATACGTCCCCATGTTAACGTGGGCTGCCAGCACCTCTTGCTCCCCCTCTTGCCCATCTTTCAGGTAAGGTTGCCAGGCACTAAGCATATAAAGCTAATTACCAAAGCCAGAGCCATGATAGCACTCGTGGTTGCACTGTTATCCTGGGTGGTCACTCCATGTTCCAATTAATTTGAAATAATGTCGTTTTAACCATCGGGTTAATGTCATAATTGCAAATTTCAATTTTTTGGAACAGTAATATCAATTAATGAGTGACATTAAAATCATTAAGTTGAGCGGTAGCACAAATTTGCAAAGCTTAATAATTTCCCGGGGTAAATAAGGAATACAGTTGGTAAATCTAGGAAATCCTTAATTAGGTAAAACCCATCAAATTATGCAGTATATCAAAAAGTAAGCATTATTATATGCAATGAGTGGGTACAAAAAGAATATGCAGAGGGAGAATCCACTTGCCTTGCTCAAACATGTCCTGTGGTTCGTCTTCGAACGTATTCGAATTCTCTACCACACAGTCGGCTTCTAATAGAGTCGCACATCGCACATACAAAAATAAAACATACACCAATAAATAAACACGCACCATTACATAAACATACACCATTACATACACATTAACATATTGCACTTATCACACCTTAAATACGTCCTAAACGCATAAATACTTATTAATTCAATTATAGCTATTATTGTGAGTCCTAAATGATGAATTTATGAGTGGGTGCAATAAATACAGTTTTAACTAGTATTAATATATTTTAACATCATCAATGAAATTAAATGATACTTATCGTCTTTAATACTAATAAATAAATTAATAGCTTTTATCCTTTTTATTTCTAACTCGAATTATTGAGTATAGCAAAAATAAATTTAATATTCTAAAAATCCCTATAAATTACTAATTGAACTTTTTATAACACAAGCGAGGTTATTTTTATATAAACAAGTATTTTGCTTATTCTAAGAATTTAAGTGTTATACTTGCGAAGATGTTTATTTGGCTAGTAAAAATCTACTTTCCATACTACCGGTGATATTTTCTCCTTTCTTTCTAAAAGAAAATATTAATAAAATAATCGGAGCTAAATCATTTAAAATCCTATATTGTTTATATACATAAATTCTATATTATTTTCTAAATCCATTAAAAATGAACCTATGACTTCAATTCTCCAAATAGTTTCTAAAGTTTATTGTGACCAGATTTTAACTACAAAGTTCCCTATCTAGTGTTTTTATCACCAACGTGTGACTACTAAATTTTCGTCATATTTCTCTAATCCAAAAATCAACGCATCGATTAACATGAATTATCACGGTGCCCTAATAATCGCAAATCTCTACCAAAAATTCCATAACGCACATACACATGAATTGCGGATCACACGTGTTCATATTACAACAAACTAAATATACAATTCATGAATCGAATCAAATGTATTTTGAAAATACACAAATTAATTTGGGTCGTCTTCAACCTTGGGTTCGTGCGTGTGACAGGGACGGCTCGACGGGTTTCGACCGGATGGAGAAGAGCAGGGGTTCGGTCTTCGGAAGGCGGGTGCGTGGCTCCGTCGATGAACGGCGAACTCCAGCGAACTCCGGCGACGAACGGCAAACTCCGGCGATGAGCAGTGTACGAGCGATGGCGAGCGAGGAGAGCTAGAGAGAGGGGCGAGCTCAGGAAGGGGAAGAAGTGAGAGGCTCGGCTGCCCTTTTATAGAGAGAGGGAGGGGAGAGGAAGAGACGGCCGGGATAGGGAGAGAGACGACCGAGACTTCATGGTGCCATTGATGGGTCTGTTTCCTGCTCGTAATGGGGAGAGGAGGAATGAGGGGAGGAAGAAACGGATGTTTTGATGCTTCCTTACTCGCAATTAACAACGGACGGCGGGTGCACAACTCTTGGCCTTTGGTGAGGTCGAGGCGTCGGGTGCGTGGTACGCGGCGGGGATGCGCAGGGGCGCGCGGCTTCGCGCCGGTCGGGTCTTAGGGCGCGCGCTCGGCCGCGGTGGGGCCGGCTGGCTACTTGCATGCGCTCGGTTCTACCCCCTGGAACCGGGTGTGACAGGTTGTTAGGTTGGCAGCATGGGCGTGTAGTCTGCTAATGGAACGGACAGGCATGCCGCCTGTGGGATGGACAGGTCGCTGCCTGCCAGCGGAATGGACAGGTCTCATTAAATACGGAGGCGGCACATCACCTGGCAGTGGAATGGACAGGCACGTCGCCTGCGGAATGGATAGGTCTCATTAAATGTCGAGGCAGCACATCGCCTGTCAGCGGGATGGTCAGGCAGCGCCGCCTTATCCGCGATAAATGCAGGGTCGTGTAACCCAGAGGCCTTACATCTGGCTCCGCCCGTTGGCTTATGTCACGCGCAGTAGGCCACGTGGCAGCATCGGGTCTCCGCCTAGGCGTGGAGCAGAAGTGTATGCGGACAGGTCCGCACCAGACTGGGTCTGGACACATGTCGACACCGGACCCCCGCCTGGGTCCTGTTCAAGTCTCGGGTATGTTCTGTCTTGGGACCTTGGGATCCCCCTGTGGGCTGCCCGGACTGTCCCGATCCCATTCCAGGGGTCCGGCTTGCACAAGTGGAGGTCCGGGACCAACCTTAGGGGAACGTACTGTATATCCAGGGGTCCGGCACCAACCCTGGGGGTCCGGACTGTATATCCAGGGGTCCGGTGCTCTCCCGTGGGGGTCCAGACTCTGTTGATGCTTGGGAGTATGCCACCTTCTCTGGACACGTGGCGGCTTCGGACCCACCCGTGAGGTGGAGTCGGGCGCTGCTGTGGACCTAGAATAGTCGCTTGAGATTGGGGCGAGCCGTGGCTTGGTCCCACACACAGCACTTCTACCATGCGACTAAGGGATATCCGTGTGGGTTCTTCGTCTTTGTACAGTAGCGAAGGGTACCCTAGTTTTAGGGTACCGACAATCTCCATCATGGTAATATGTGGTTTTCCCTTCTCCTTTTTTTGGTGCTCGCTGCCAAAAAGGGGGAGAAGTTGATGTTTGGTTGGTAGGTTGGTAGCCCTAGGGGCTGAACTATATATTTTATGTAAGAACAACTTGGTCTGTAATAACTTTGACTTTGAGATGTTTAGCTGTGTATGTGATGATGGCCTAGGGCCATGAACTTTATTATGCCATGATGATCTTTATTGTAATAGCTAGCTAAGAACCTTTTTATGATCCTCTATGCTATGCGCTTTATTCATCATGATCTCCTATGATATGTGTTGTGCCATGATGAAATTGAGTAAGTATGTCATTTGCATCATCATCTCTTATATGACACTATGTTTGTTGCACCCCTCGAATAATTGTGAAATGTGTTGATTATTCACTCCCTCCAAATGTGTTGCATTGTTGACATATCAAGTCAATGTGAAGTTATAAAACACATGCACTCATTTAGGGGAGCCACATATACACAAGTATTCAAAATCCTGCTAGTTATTTATTTTTATATATATCTACTCTAGTTTGTTTTGGCATCAATCACCAAAAAGAGGGAGATTGTAAGTGCAATCAACCCTGACTGAGTGTTTTGGTGATTAAATGACAAAACAAACAGAGTTTCTAACAAGTTTGCTCCTAGCATGTATACAGTTATCTTAAAGACAGGAGGAGCACAATTTCCATATGTATGCAAAGGGTAAAGCACTGAGGATTAAAAATATACATCATATGACGTGATTCAAGTGCTTATGAACAATGACAGTTTAAATATTACAATTATTGAGTCGTAGTATTCACCGTTCAATTAAGAGGGATCCGCAAAATTTGAGTAAGTTGTTGTGATGAGCTCAGTCTAATTATCTTCTAAATCTTCTAAGAAAACCTTGATTTTGATCATGAATGCTCTTGGAAAAACTGCTTCAATTCTCCACTCAGACTTTCCCAACTTTTTGTTCAGTTTCCTAAAAACCAGCTCGGCCGGTTTTTGGACTGCTCCACTTTTCTGCTCTGTCAGTCTGCTCTGTTAGCCAAAACATTGTGTGCAGCTTTTTGAAAACCGGCTCAGTCGGTTTTGACTCTGGTCCACCCTCCAGCTGAGCCAGTCACTGAACCGAAAAACCCTCTGGCAGAAACCGGCTCAGCCGGTTTTAGGACCGGCTCAACCGGTTTTCGGTCAGAAAAGTCCAATGGCCACCAACTTTTGGGGGCTCCTTCATATACCCCTTTACTCTCTCTCTCTCTTCATTCACTCCTACCCATTAACGAATTCTTGCCTGACCTACACTTAAACAACAGCATTCACTTCACCTCTCTCACTCTAAATCGCATTCCCTTCAATTATTTGAAGGTCCCTTGGTTTGAGGTGAACTTTGTTTAACTCATTGGTGATTTTATCTCTATTCTACCTTTCTCTTCATCTCTTGAGCTCATTGCAAACTTGAATCTTGTGCGGATTTGTTACTCTTGGAACCTTGTGTTCCTTGACGAATAGAGGTTGCTTAGTAGTCTCCAAATTTGTGGACGAGCCCAAGAAGTTTGTATCACCTTCTCATTGAGCTAAGTTAAAAAGAGATTGTCTTGACCTTGGTGGTTGGCTTGTGGAGGATTAGGGTTGGAAAAGACCCGACCCTTTGTGGTCTCCTCAACGAGGAGTATGACACCTTTGTGGTGGTTGCCGAACCTCGGGTTAAATCATGTGTTCTTGTTGTGTTCTTGAGAAGTGCTTTAAAGTGTTGGTCAGTTCATCTTAGTTTTTATCTTGTGTGTGAATCTTGTGGAATTGGTCCACATCGATTGGACACCCATTCGAGTGGATCTTCTATAGGGCAAGACATAAGAAAGAATCTCTCATTACTTCATGCTATTTGTGTAATTATTTGTCTAACCTAAGTTGAGCAGGCTCAAACTTGTTCAGTTGGGAATAATACCGGTTGAACCAGTTTGCACCAGTGCAACTTGAAATTTGACATTATCTCGAAGTTTTTGGTGAGAAATTTCAGGTGTAGCCTATTGACCCCCCCCCCCTCTAGGCTACTTTCAGTTAGAAAAACCCACACAAACCCCTCGGCTCTTGCTCGAGCCATCGTACTTGTACCGAGTTTGTAGTGTGGCTGCCACCGCGTATCAGAGGAAACGAGGCCTACGACGTTTCGGCCGAAAGCTCGATAGTGAAGACAATAGGGAGCATGCGAGTAGGCAATCAAGCTTTTTGGGGTTGCCCACAACTACATGTGGAATTTCCACTTGTCGTTGTCCCTTCTCTACCCTCATGTTGTTCTTCACGTGCTTGAAGGTTTGGTGTGAGTTTCCTCATTGGAAATCATCCTGTCCCCCCTTCTGACAAGGTTGCTTGAGGGTTTTAGCCCTCAAGCGGTCGGGGCTTGGGCTCCGGTACTCACTACAATCATAGTGACCCCCTTGCCTAGGATGGTGAGCATGCGGTGCTTCAGGTCGCTCCATTAGCGTCACGCTTGGCCTTCTACTTGTGTGGGGATCACCCTTAAGGGACATAGCCATGCTGACCTTCACGGTGGACATGCCCTGATCGGAGCTTCTCCCATGTCGTAGTGAGGAGCTCCACGTGCTCGACTATGGCACAGTAAAAGAGCGGGTGTGTTTCCTTGCTTGTTTTGGGGGAGAGATAGTTACTTTCCATGCTTGAGTCCTCATCAGTGGAGTCAAATGACTGGTAAGCAAGGAGGTCATATATAGATTCTAGGGCATGCTCAGTCATAGCCATGAACTCAATGTTTGCGGTGATACGCCATGCATGCGGCTCTCAGAGCGGGGATGGGCTAGGGATGACCTCATCCTTCATTCGAGGAATCCATGAGGACATTTCCAACATGGGCCACCAGACTACAAAATCTTAACCCTTGGAATGCCTTGATGGAGGTGGAGACAAAGGGTTTGTATCGGTGTCATGACCAACTCTAGAGACCCTTCGGCTGTGATGATGATGTCAAGAGCCCCAAAACGCACGTCGCCGCCTAGAACCCAGTTGTTGGCATTTTCAGCCATCTACACCAAGTGGTGTGAAATCCATCATGACACGCAAATGATCCCCCTTCCTGATGCGCCAACTATCGATGTTCTAAAACCACTAGCGAGTGATCTACGTGCTTTACACATCCGATGCATATGGTGTGCAAAGGATGACACAGATTTTATAATGGTTCGGGCAGAATGTCTGCAATAAGTTTGTAGTCGGTGTGGATGAATGCCATGTGTGTTGTAAGTGTGTTCACTACTTGTGCTATCTAGTTGTCATGTCCTTTAGTCGCCACCTTCCCCTTCCTTTGACAGACCAAAAAAGGGGATGGCCTTAGTACACAAACACATCGTCTTGACCGGTCGGATGAGGCTTTCATTTTGCTACTTTGTCCTTTTGTCCCATTAAATGTTCATCGTCCAATGGTGACTTCGTTATTCCTTACCGTGTTGTTGTTCTGACCCGAGGCATGTGTGTCTTATCTTATCCTGGTACATACACCTGATTGTCCTTCGGGTCACGGCTTGGTTCTTTAGTTAGATTTTGTACTAATGGAGCATGTGGGTGCCCTCTCCAGAGTGGTCATTCAGGTTGTCTGATCGTCAGAGCATGTGTGTCTAGTTTTTAACTCATGTCCTATCATTCAAGCATTGGTCCAGTACTTTTGTACCATCTTCGAGATGGGCTTCAGTAATGCTTTCAAAAGTATGTGGCCCTCGAGGGGCTGGGCACAGCCCCTGACCTCTAGGTTAGACGAGATGGTCTTCCCTAGAGTTTGGTATTGTGTCTCAACCTCTAGGTTGAGCGAGCTGATTCCTACGAGGGCAATTTTGCATCCAAACCTTTAGGCGGTCGAAAGTCAGGTGAGTCGGTGACCTATGGTCGGGACTCAATCGAAGCAAGACTGTTCCCGAGGGTCGAGAAATTGATTCACATGTTTTCTCAAAGCCTTGTGTTGTACCTAGGTTATTCATCCTTGAGACTACTAAAATAAAGTACATTAGAAACGTAGGTGTGCAACAGAAGTCACCCCGAATGAGGCACTAGATACAACACTCAAAGAAGTATGTAGCATGTTCAGGGAGATCCACAAGGCACCAGCCGTGTTCGGTATGCCACTAGATACCACATCGAACAAGGTACTCAAAGAGGTTGCAAAGTAGCATGAGAAGTGCTATAACGCTAGAGATAGCAACAGGCACATTTACCCATGTGCTCATGGGTAAAAACTCTAGAGTGTGGGTTTGGGTGTGAGTTTGTACCCGCGGGCACGAGTGCGGGTTTGATTCTCAACCCGACAGGTTTTTTCTCGCAAGTATGAAAAGTTGTACCTATGCTCGCATACCCACATTGGATATATATACATGTATATATTTATATATTATATATGTATACAAATATAGGCCAACGCTATTTGTCACCTAGAGTGAAGCTTAACCCAGTCGGTAATAATCTCTCTCTCTCTCTCTCTCTCTCTCTCTCTCTCTCTCTGTGTGTGTGTGTGTGTACTTATGTGCCCACGAGTATACCCATGGGTTTGCGACACTACGAGTAGCGAGTACGGGTACAATACATAATTGTTGTACCCGTCGTTGGTAGCGGGTGCAGACTTGTAAACCCTTTACTCACGGGTTTCAAACCTGTTGCCATCCCTATATAACGCATCAAACGTGTCTGTTATAATATCGATCAAAGCATTGGATGCCCCTACTCAAATGGTCAGCAACGGCTATTCCAACTTCTAGCTGATTAGACCTCCATTGACATGTCATATACATGCACAGGAGTTTCTAATGAATACGCAGTGAATATGCATCACTTCAAATGGCTAGTTTTGGACATATGGGCTACATACACCATCCCAACTAGCCATTTGCGATGTGTGGGAGCTAAGAAACATTTCTAGAGAGTTGAGACTCTATTCCTATAACTCTATATACCCAAGTGCTCTAAGATCACTTGATGATTAGCGTAGGTGATTAAGTTAGTTAAACTACCTCACTAGCGCTTGCTCTAGGTTTTCTCTAGTGATTAGAAGTGAGGTTAGACACCCTCAAACCATTGGTGGTTGCGCACACCATTGTATCCCTTGGCACTTGTGCACGTCATTGTTATAGTTGTACTAGAGGGACTTGTAATCTTATGAGATCACACCAACTGTGTTTATGACGTAGTTCTCATTGTGTACTAGAAGAAACAATGATTGTGATGTATCGACCAAAAACTCAGTAGTGGGGACAGTGGGGAGCATTCAGGAGAGGCCACAAATAGAGCACCACCCATGGAGATGACAACAGGCTATCCATAAAGTTAACCAAGAGTTATCCATAGAGTTAATTGACCAAGAGTTTGGCCCTTGTTGGGGGCCTTCGGCTTCCGAAGGTCCTCAAAAACGTGATTTAACGATGTTTCTAGAAGTATAATGCATGAACAGGTACCTTCGAACATGAGTTGAAACCACAGCATGAAGAAGCATAAGAAGGAGTATGAAGGATAGTGCGAAGCCGAAGCTGTGCGCAGGAGAGCTTCGGCGTGATAGCAGAAAAGGAAAACCGACTTAAAGATGAAAAGGCTATTTAGACCTCGATGGATTACTATAGAGTTATTAGCAAATGTAAAGGACATGATTGTAATTTTACATGGGCTGCGTCCCGTGCCTATAAATAGATGAACAATAACCCCGTACTGTTCACGCTGACTAGGCATTGATCCTTGCGTCACGTTGGTACTTTTACCTTCTTTCAAGCCAAAGGTACACTTGTAATTTAATATCATTTCTATTTTTCCACAGTAATAAAATAAGAATGAGATAATAATAATATATATGTGTCGGGGACCATAATTAGGGGTACCCTCAAGACCCCTAAATCTCAGCTGGTAACCCCCATCAGCACAAAGCTGCAAAGGCCTGATGGGTGCGATTAAGTCAAGGATCGGTCCATTCAAGGGACACGATCGTGCCTCGCCCGAGCCTAGCCTCGGGCAAGGGAAGCCGACCCCGGAGAACCTACGTCTCGCCCGAGGACCCCCCCCCTCCAGCAACGGGCACACTATCGGCTCGCCCGAGGCCCAGTCTTCACCGAGAAGCAACCTTGGCCACATCGCCACGCCGACCGACCATATCGCAGGGGCATTTAATGCAAAGGTGGCCTGACACCTTTATCCTGACGCACGCCCACCAGTCGACAGAGCCAAAGTGACCGCGGTCACTTCGCCGCTCTACTGACCGGTCTGACAAGAGGATAGCGCCGCCTGCGCCGCGCTGACTGCTGAGCCACCCGACAGAATGAAGCTGACAGCAGCCAAGGCCGGCCTCGGGCGTCATAGGAAACTCCGCCTCGCCCGACCCCAGGGCTCGGACTCGGGCTCAGCCCCGGAAGACGGCGAACTCTGCTCCGCCCGACCCAGGGCTTGGACTCGGGCTCAGCCCCGGAAGACGGCGAACTCCGCTCCGCCCGACCCAGGGCTCGGACTTGAGCTCAGCCTCGGAAGACGGCGAACTCCGCTCCGCCCGACCCAGGGCTCAGACTCGGGCTCAGCCCCGGAAGACGGCGAACTCCGCTCCGCCCGACTCAGGGCTCGGACTTGGGCTCAGCCCCTGAAGACGGCAAACTCCGCTCCGCCCGACCCAGGGCTCGGACTCGGGCTCAGCCCCGGAAGACGGCGAACTCCGCTCCACCCGACCCAAGGCTCGGACTCGGGCTCAGCCCCGGAAGACGGTGAACTCCGCTCCGCCCGACCCAGGGCTCGGACTCGGGCTCAGCCCCGGAAGACGGCGAACTCTGCTCCGCCCGACCTAGGGCTCGGACTTGGGCTCAGCCCTAAAAGACGACGAACTCCGCTCCGCCCGACCCAGGGCTCGGACTTGGGCTCAGCCCCAGAAGGCGACGAACTCCGCTTCGCCCGACCCCAAGGCTCGGACTCAGCCCTGGCCTCAGCCGATGGTCTCCGCCTCGCCCGACCCAGGGGCTCGGACTCGACCACGGCCACGGAAGACAGATTCGACCTCAACCTCGGAGGAGCCTCCACATCGCCCAACCTAGGGCGCGGACCGACCACGTCGATAGGAGGCGCCATCATTACCCTACCCCGAGCTGACTCAGGCTACGGGGAACAAGACCGGTGTCCCATCTGGCTCGCTCCGCCAGATAGGCAATGATGGCGCCCCGCACGCTCTGTGATGACGGCGGCTCTCGGCCCCCTTACGAAAGCAAGAGGACGTCAGCAAGGACTCGACAGCCCCGACAGCTGTCCTTCCGCCAGGCTCCAGCGCTCCTCCGATGGCCACGACACCACACGAACCGGGTGCCAAAACCTCTCCGGCTGCCACGACGGCATGTACTTAGGGCGCTAGCTCTCCTCCGCTAGACACGTAGCACTCTGCTACACCCCCATTGTACACCTGGATCCTCTCCTTACGCCTATAAAAGGAAGGACCAGGGCCCTCTTACAGAGGGTTGGCCCGCGCGGAGGAGGACGGGACGGCGCTCAAGGCCGCTCGCTCCCACTCTCGCGTGGACGCCTGTATCCCCCTACTGCAAGCGCACCCGACTCAGGCGCGGGGCTAACACGAAGGCCGCGGGATCCGCTCTCTCACGCCTGCCTCCCTCCGGCTGCTTCCTTTCCCCCCTTTGCGTTCCGCCTCGCGTCGACCCATATGGGCTGGGGCACGCGGCAACAATTCACTCATCAGTCCAGGGACCCCTCGGGTTTCGAAACACCGACAGTTGGCGCGCCAGGTAGGGGCCTGCTGCGTGTTGACGAACAGCTTCCCGTCAAGCTCCAGATGGGCAGTCTCCAGCGACCTTTCCAGCCCGGGACGATGCTCTATTTCGGGAATCTTGAGTTCATGTCCCTCGACGGCAGCTATGACATGATACTCCTTCCCCCGCCGTGCGACAGCGACAATGGCGGTCGACAACCCGCTCGCCGGCGGGGAAATCGACGACGCCTTCCCCACGTGGTGGAAGGACAACATTCGGGCTTGTCCCGTCCCCTCCCCCGCCGACGGAGGAGGAGGCGGGGCAACCAAGGCCAAGCAGGAAGCGGCACCTCGTTGGCTGTCGAGCGAGTCGACGGCGCCGGCGCCCCAACGGAGGGCGCGTCGGGCATCGATCTCGCGTCTGAGACGAAGACGAGCGCCGCCTTCCCGCAACACTCCAATCTCAAGCAAACGCACGACGCCAGCACGCTCGTGAAGGACTTGCTGGGCGTCACCCTCGTACCTGAGACAACGGTGCAGTCAGTCCCAGACGCGACCTCATCACCGACCGTCGACCGAAAGGTACCGACCGATTCCCGTCTCGTGTCTTTTGGATTCTGCCTCGACCCACCAAGCAACTCCTCTTCGGTGAGCACTCTCTTAGAGGCGAGTCCAAACCCTCTGGGGTATCGTGTGCGGTCACCCTGGGACCGACTGACAGCCAACTCGACCCACGAGCCCTCGGGGTCCGAGGAAGATGGCGAGCCCGACCTCTGTGGGGATTTCTCCAGACTTGGTAACCCGAGTGCCGTGCGGGACTTCATGACCGCATGTGACTACTGCCTTTCCGACTGTTCCAACGGCAGTTGCGGCCTCGACAATGAGGACCGCGGCCCAGGTCGTGAATGTTTCCACGTCGATCTAGGGGGTCCCGGCGAAGGCAACCATCTTAGTATGCCGGGAAACGGTGATCCCCCTAGGCCCGTGCCTCGCGTTGACATCCTTCGGGAGCTAGCTGTGGTCCCCGTCCCGGTGGGGGGTCCTGACCCACAGCTCGAGCAAATCCGCGAGAGGCAGGCCAGGCTCGACGAGGGAGCAGGAACGCTTGTGCCGATCCGCCGGGACATCGGGCAGGAATGGGCGGTCCAACCCCCGGCCGGAGAAGCGCGTCATCTCCCCCAGGACATCCAGCACCGCATCACCGACGACGTCAGGGTGAGGCCGCCGCTGGATTCTAGCGGAGTCTGCCAGAACCTGGCTGCAGCGGCAATACTCCTCCGCGCGATGCCGGAGCCATCAACCACCGAGGGGCGGCGTATCCAGCGAGAGCTCAAGAATCTCCTGGAGAACGCCGCGGTCTGACGGGCCGAAAGCTCTGCCTCCCGAAGGCAGGGGTTTCCCTCGGAACATCGCGCCGCGACTTCTCGATTCATGTGGGAAGCCTCGGTCCACTCCGGGCGCACACGCAACACAGCGCCTGCGGCCCCGGGTCGCCTCGGCAATGAGCGTCATCATCACAGCCGTCGGGCCGACCTCGACGACAGGGCGCGCCGAGGCTACCACCCCAGGCGTGGGGGACGCTACGACAGCGGGGAGGATCGGAGTCCTTCGCCCGAACCACCCGGTCCGCAGGCTTTCAGCCGCGCCATACGACGGGCACCGTTCCCGACCCGTTTCCGAACCCCGACTACTATCACAAAGTACTCGGGGGAGACGAGACCGGAAATGTGGCTCGCGGACTATCGGCTGGCCTGCCAACTGGGTGGAACGGACGATGACAACCTCATCATCCGCAACCTCCCCCTGTTCCTCTCCGACACCGCTCGAGCCTGGCTGGAGCACCTGCCCCCGGGGCAGATCTCCAACTGGGACGACCTGGTCCAAGCCTTCGCCGGTAATTTCTAGGGCACGTATGTGCGCCCCGGAAACTCCTGGGATCTCCGAAGCTGCCGCCAGCAGCCGGGAGAGTCTCTCCGGGACTACATCCGGCGATTCTCGAAGCAGCGCACAGAGCTGCCCAACGTCACCGATTCAGATGTCATCGGCGCGTTCCTCGCAGGCACCACCTGCCGCGACCTGGTGAGCAAGCTGGGTCACAAGACCCCCACCAGGGCGAGCGATCTGATGGACATCGCCACCAAGTTCGCCTCTGGCCAGGAGGCGGTTGAGGCCATTTTCCGAAAGGACAAGCAGCCCCAGGGCCGCCCACCGGAAGATGCTCCCGAGGCGTCAACTCAGCGTGGCGCCAAGAAGAAGGGCAAGAAGAAGTCGCAAGAGAAACGCGACGCCGCCGACGCGGACCTTATCGCTGCCGCCGAGCACAAGAACCCTCGGAAACCTCCCGGAGGTGCCAACCTCTTCGACAAAATGCTCAAGGAGCCGTGCCCCTATCATCAGGGGCCCGTCAAGCACACCCTTGAGGAGTGTGCCATGCTTCGACGACACTTCCACAAGGCCGGGCCACCCGCGGAGGGTGGCAAGGCCCTCGACGACGCAAAGGAGGAAGATCACAAGGCAGGAGGGTTCCCCGAGGTCCGCGACTGCTTCATGATCTACGGCGGGCAACTGGTGAACGCCTCGGCTCGGCACCGCAAGCAAGAGCGTCGGGAGGTCTGCTCGGTAAAGGTGGCGGCGCCAGTCTACCTAGACTGGTCCGACAAGCCCATCACCTTTGATCGGGCCGACCATCCAGACTACGTGCCGAGCCCGGGGAGATACCCACTCATTGTCGACCCCATCATCGGCAACGTCAGGCTCACCAAGGTCCTCATGGACGGAGGCAGCAGCCTCAACATCATCTACGCCGAGACCCTCGGGCTCCTGCGGATCGATCTGTCCTCGGTCTGGACGGGCGCTGCGCCTTTCCACGGGATTGTCCCCGGGAAGCACGTTCAACCCCTCAGACAACTTGACCTACCCATCTGCTTCGGGACGCCCTCCAACTTTTGAAAGCAGACCCTCACGTTCGAAGTGGTCGGGTTTCGAGGAACCTACCACGCAGTGCTGGGGAGGCCATGCTACGCCAAGTTCATGGCCGTCCCCAACTACACCTACCTCAAGCTCAAGATGTCGGGCCCCAACGGGGTCATCACCGTCGGCCCACGTACAAACACGCGTTCGAATGCGACGTGGAGTGCGTGGAGTACGCCGAGGCCCTCGCCGAATCCGAGGCCCTCATCGCTGACCTGGAGAGCCTCTCTAGGGAGGCGCCCGACGTGAAGCGCCACGCCGGCAACTTCGAACCAGCGGAGACGGTCAAGTCCGTCCCTCTCGACCCCTACAACAACGCCTCCAAGCAGATCCGGATCAGTTCTGAGCTCGACCCCAAATAGGAAGCAGTGCTCGTCGACTTTCTCCGCACGAACGCCGACGTTTTCGCGTGGAGTCCCTCGGACATGCCCGGCATACCGAGGGAAGTCGCCGAGCACTCTCTGGATATTCGAGCTGGGGCCCGACCCGTGAAGACCTCTGCGCCGATTCGGCGAAGAAAAGCGCAGAGCCATAGGCGAGGAGATCCACAAGCTACTAGCGGCAGGGTTCATCAAAGAGGTATTCCATCCTGAATGGCTTGCCAACCCTGTGCTTGTGAGAAAGAAAGGGGGGAAATGGCGGATGTGTGTAGACTACATTGGTCTAAACAAAGCATGTCCGAAGGTTCCCTACCCTCTGCCTCGCATCGATCAGATCGTGGATTCCACTGCTGGGTGCGAAACCCTGTCTTTCCTTGATGCCTACTAAGGGTATCACCAGATCAGGATGAAAGAGTCCGACCAACTCACGACTTCATTCATCACACCCTTCGGCATGTACTGGTATGTTACAATGCCGTTTGGTTTGAGGAATGCAGGGGCAACATACCAGCGATGCATGAACCATGTGTTTGGCGAACACATCGGCCGAACGGTCGAGGCCTACGTCGATGACATCGTAGTCAAGACGAGGAAGGCCTCCGACCTCCTTTCCGACCTTGAAGCGACATTCTGATGTCTCAAGGCAAAAGGCGTGAAGCTTAATCCCGAAAAGTGTGTCTTCGGGGTCCCCCGAGGCATGCTCTTGGGGTTCATCGTCTCCGAGCGGGGCATCAAAGCCAACCCGGAGAAGATTGCAGCCATCACCAGCATGGGGCCAATCAAGGACTTGAAAGGCGTATAGAGGGTCATGGGATGTCTCGCGGCTCTGAGCCGCTTCATCTCCCGCCTCGGCGAAAGAGGTCTGCCACTGTACCGCCTCTTAACGAAAGCTGAGTGCTTCGCTTGGACTCCCGAGGCCGAGGAAGCCCTCGGGAACCTGAAGGCGCTCTTCACCAACACGCCCATCTTGGTGCCCCCCGCTGCCGGAGAAGCCCTCTTGATCTACGTCGCCGCAACCACCCAGGTGGTTAGCGCCACGATCGTGGTTGAGAGACGAGAAGAAGGGCATGCATTGCCCGTCCAGAGGCCAGTCTACTTCATCAGTGAGGTACTGTCCGAGACCAAGATCCGCTACCCACAAATCCAGAAGCTGCTGTACGCGGTGATCCTAACACGGCGGAAGTTGCGACACTACTTCGAGTCTCATCCGGTGACTGTGGTGTCATCCTTCCCCCTGGGAGAGATCATCCAGTCCCGAGAGGCCTCGGGCAGGATTGCGAAGTGGGCGGTGGAGATCATGGGCGAGACGATCTCGTTCGCCCCTCGGAAGGCCATCAAGTCCCAGGTCTTGGCGGACTTCGTGGCTGAATGGGCCGACACCCAGCTCCCGACGGCTCCGATCCAACCGGAGCTCTGGACCATGTTTTTCGATGGGTCGCTGATGAAGACGGGGGCCGGCGCAGGCCTCCTCTTCGTCTCGCCCCTCAAAAAGCACCTACGCTACGTGCTACGCCTCCACTTCCCGGCGTCCAACAACGTGGCTGAGTACGAGGCTCTGGTAAACGGGTTGTGAATCGCCATCGAGCTAGGGGTCCGACGCCTCGATGCTCGCGGTGACTCGTAGCTCGTCATCGACCAAGTCATGAAGAACTCCCACTGCCACGACCCGAAGATGGAAGCCTACTGCGATGAGGTTCGGCGCCTGGAAGACAAGTTCTACGGGCTCGAGCTCAACCACATCGCCCGACGCTACAACGAGACTGAGGACGGGCTGGCTAAAATAGCCTCGGGACGAACAACAGTTCCCCCGGACGTATTCTCCCGACACCTGCATCGACCCTCCGTCAAGACCGAGGACACGCCCGAGCCCGAGGCACCTTCGGCTCCGCCCGAGGCACCTTCAGCTCCGCCCGAGGCACCCTCGGCTCAGTCTGAGGTACCCTCGGCCCAGTCCGAGCTACCCTCGGCACGGTCCGAGGTACCCTCGGCTCAGCCCGAGGTACCCTCGGCCCCCGAGGGTGAGGCACTGCGCGTCGAGGGGGAACCGAGCGAGGTCACGCCTAATCAAAGCTGGCAGACCCCGTACCTGCAATATCTCCACCGAGGGGAGCTGCCCCTCGACCAAGCCGAAGATCGGCGGTTGGCGCGGCGCGCCAAGTCTTTCGTCTTGCTGGGAGATGGGAAGGAGCTCTACCACCGCAGCCCCTCAGGCATCCTCTAGCGATGCATTTCCATCGCCGAAGGCCAAGAGCTCTTGCAAGAGATACACTCGGGGGCTTGCGGCCATCACGCAGCACCTCGAACCCTCATTGGAAACGCCTTCCGATAAGGATTCTACTGGCCGACGGTGGTGGCCGACGCTACTAGAATTGTCTGCACCTGCGAAGGGTGTCAGTTCTACGCGAGGCAGACCCACCTGCCCGCTCAGGCTCTGCAGACCATACCCATCACCTGGCCGTTTGCTGTGTGGGGTCTGGACCTCGTTGGCCCCTTGTAGAAGGCACCCGGGGGCTACACGCACCTGTTGGTCGCCATCGACAAATTCTCCAAGTGGATCGAGGTCCGACCCCTAAACAGCATTAGATCCGAATAGGCGGTGGCGTTCTTCACCAACATCATCCATCGCTTTGGGGTCCCGAACTCCATCATCACCGACAACGGCACCCAGTTCACCGGCAGAAAGTTTCTGGACTTCTGCGAGGATCACCACATCCGGGTGGACTGGGCTGCCGTGGCTCACCCCATGATGAATGGGCAAGTGGAGCGGGCTAACGGCATGATCCTGCAAGGACTCAAGCCTCGGATCTACAACAACCTCAACAAGTTTGGCAAGCGGTGGATGAAGGAACTCCCCTCGGTGGTCTGGAGTCTGAGAACAACGCCGAGCCGAGCCACGGGCTTCACACCGTTCTTTCTAGTCTATGGGGCCGAGGCCATCTTGCCCACAGACTTGGAATACGGTTCCCCGAGGGCGAGGGCCTACACCGACCAAAGCAACCGAGCCAACCGAGAAGACTCACTGGACCAGCTGGAGGAGGCTCAGGACGTGGCCTTACTACACTCGGCGCGGTACCAGCAGTCCCTGCGACGCTACCACGCCCGAGGGGTTAGGTCCCGAGACCTCCAGGTGGGCGACCTGGTGCTTCGGCTGCGACAAGACGCCCGAGGGCGGCACAAACTCACGCCTCCCTGGGAAGGGCCGTTCGTCATCGCCAAGGTCCTGAAGCCCGGAACGTACAAGCTGGCCAACAGCCAAGGCGAGGTCTACAGCAACGCCTGGAACATCCAACAGCTACGTCGCTTCTACCCTTAAGATGCTTTCAAGTTGCTCGTATACCTCGCTCACACACCAAGTCTGGTCGTCAAGGAAGGGTCAGCCTTGCCTCGGCAAAGCCCGACCCTCCCTCGGGGGCTAGAAGGGGGCAACTCCCTCTGCGTCGAAATTTTCCTCGAAAAAAGAAAAAAAATCTTTTCTGCCAGAATGCCTTTCGTGCTCTTCGACTACTTCAAAAGTGGATCCTGAAAACGACGGAGTACACGTAAGCAGCCAAGGCTGACCGAGCCGAGGGACTCCTACGCCTCCGGGATACGGATACCTCACTCATCACCTTCTGCGATAAGTAACTCGCGCTCAGATAAGTGACTCCGCGGACCGAACAAGTCTTCATGCTCGAGAGCTCCTCTACCGAAATGATTTTTCGGGCCTTCTCGACTGCGTCGGTAACAGAACCCTATGGACGAGTAAGAGCGCGCGTAAGCGGCAAGGCCGACCGAGCTGAGGGATTCCTACGCCTCCGAGATACGGATACCTCACTCATCGCCTTCCGTGAGGAGCAACTCTCGCCCGCACAAACAATTCTGTTACCGACAAATGAGTCCGGATACTCGAAACAAGAGGAAAAGAAATGCAGCTTTACAACACGACGACGGTGTGTTTAGGCCTCGGCGGCCGCAGAAAACATACACACACTACAAGACAACCTGATCCTGTAGGCTCGGACATCGACAGCCGAAGGGGAAAGCAGCACCCTCGGCATCAGTTACACCTTCGGCGGGGTCTAACCTAGCCTCAGACGGCGACGCGGTCGGAGGGCCCCCACTCTGAAGGACGACATCAGCACCACACCCGGGCCATCGCCGCCAGGGTCTTCTTCGAAAATCCGGCCCGAGCAGGCGGCTCGGCCGGCCACCCTGAGGCCTCGGCCAGCAGACCCCCAAAGACATCAGCTCGGCTTGTGGCCTCGGCAGCTCAGCTCCAGCGTCAGCTCCGCCAGTGGACGACCTGGCCAGGCTCTGGCCAACTACACCTCCTTTTCGAAGCCAACTCTGCCTCCGTCCGTGCTGACACCGCTACCTCCGGCTTCGGCTCATCGAAGGGCGGCCGAGGGGTTCCTTTAACTAAGCAAGAGAGGCCTCGGATAGCAAGGCCGACCGAGCCAAGGGACTCCTACTCCTCCGGGATACGGATACCTCACTCGTCACCTTTGCACGAGGCATCTCACGCTCGGTGAAGCGGTTCAGATAATCGACAAGGCGAGTCTCAGTGCTCGAAATGAAGAAAAAACACGGCTCCGTGCCAAAAATACATACATGTTCAGGCCTCGACGGCCACAATGAACAAAAACACTGGCATTCAAGGTGCCATTACAAACGGAACTCCGGTTCCACCTCCGCAGGTACGAACAACCCCACGCGATTGGGGGGGGCCTGCGGAGCAACAGAAGACCGACGAACGGCTCGTCGTCGCCCGCCCCGGCAGCGGCAACGACGACGACTTCTGCTCCGGAGGGCCGAACAACAGCAGTGATGACCTCAGGGCGGATGCTGCTGCCGTGAGGCCCTCACCCATGCCCCCAACTCGAGAGGCAAGGACGGGCAGAAGGCCGAAGAGTTGGAGGTCAGTCCGTGGGTGGCACCGGCTAGCTCGTCGGCGGCGGAACCTCTTCCAGCTGCCGTGGCGGAAGGCGGCACCGGGAGCGGCTCCGAAGCCGCTCGGCTCAGAGAGCCGGGCACGTGGCAGCTACCCATGCCATGAACGGCGGACGCCCTTCCCCCTGATCACTGAGGGAAGGAGCGGGCCACCGCCCGCACAGGGACCGACCCCAACTCGGCACACTCCCCTCCCCAGCACTGATGATGAACATCCTTGAAGCTGAGGGAGGGGCAGAGGCCGTAGCCCGGCTCGTTTCTCCCCGCCATCAAGCTGGAGGTCACCGTCTTGGGTGACCACCGGCGAGGGGATGCAGTCGGGCTGCATGATGAAAATCCTTGAAGCCGAACGATGGCTGAAAGGTACCAACTTCCACGAAGTTGCGTTCCTCCGACGACAAGACAGAAGGGTTCCGGGCGTCCCCCGCCCGGGGGCTCGGAAGGTGGAAAGACACGTTGCATGAGGGGAGCGCGAAGACATGGCAGCCCTCCAAGGGGGTCGCCCCCCTTTTAAAGGCGACTCTCCCCAATTGCGCCCTCAACCGTTGCGGGTCGAGTCTTCTCTAACACGCTCCAAGATTCTCCCCCCCCCCCCACGGCGCGGGGGCTGGGTCCCACACGTCATGCAAGCCGGTCCAAGGGAGAAGAAGCCAAACCGCCACACGCGCGCGATGCATGCAACCACCCGGCGGTTGCAAGCACTCCTCCACTTTCGCCCAGACTAGCAGGCGAAAGGGCGGACAGCCATGCAGGCGGCATGCAACCGTGCCAAGTGGGCGCGCCCCTTCGACTCCAACGCGCCCAGCATGGAGGTCCAGGCCCACGCGTCATGCAACCGGCACGCCGGTTGCTACATGTGAGCAACTGCACCGCCGCTCACGCCACTACCGCGCCTCCTCGACTGCGGAGTTAATACCGCGACTCGAGGCAACGCTGCAGTGCCAGCCAAGCGCGATGGTCAAATGCGGTCAAAAGTGGGCCGACAGTAATGGTGGTGACAGGTGGGCAGAAGCAGCAGTCACGTCGTCAGCCAAGCTCACGTCCCATCCAGGGGCAGCGGGGGAGCCCTCTCTCACGGCGTGAAGACGGCGCGCCCGTGATCCGTTCCTCGAACGGCTCGCACACGCGCAACGGCCGCACCGCGAACCGCTCGCCCCATCGCATTAACTCCACGGCGGGATAGGCAGCGCCTCAGGCGGGAGAAGCAAGCGACGCTTCGCCTTCGCCATAATGACCGCGTCGAAAAAAGGTACGCCATGTCATTCGACTTCGCATCCTTTTCCTTTTCCTCTTTCTCTCTCTTACAACAAGGACCGGGAAAGGGGGATACCCCGAAAAGGACCCTTCTCCGTGAAGGAAACAGGCTCCGAGCCTCCCTACTGATCAGAGGTTCGAAGGCCGGCCCCTCGGAGGGGTTCAACGGCCGCCTCAGATCGATTGGGTTCTACGCCCACTACTGGTCAGAGGTTTGATGGCCGGCCCCTCGAAGGGTTCAACGGCCGCCTCAGGCCACTCGGGCTCCGCGCCCACTACTGATCAGGGGTTCGTAGGCTGGCCCTCGAAGGGTTCACAACCGCCTCAGACACAGAGCGAGGGATGACCATGGGTACGTTCGATACATAACCAAGGCTCGGGCTACGCTCCCGAGGTACCCTAGGACATTTCCGAGACCAACGGGAACGATCTTGTAACGGAATCCCATCAGAGGGAGGCATCGAGCCCTCGGACCCCGTCGACAGGGGACCGGGTCCGGCAGATCACCCGCAGGTACTTTTGGGCGCGCCTCTGGGCCTCTAGCCGACCCCTAACAAATGGGGCACGGACGTCCGCTCGGATTACCCGCCAGCAGCTCACCGGAAACACCATGTTCGACGCCCTCCGAGGACAACATGGCGCTTTCCCCCCCCTCCTCCTTGCAGAAAGGTGACGCAGGGGCGTATGTAAAAAAGACGAGTCTGTCCTTGACCGTCCTCTCGCCCTGTGCAGAGGCTCGGGGGCTGCTCTCGCAAACCTGGCTCCGGCCAAACCGTTGACAGCGTCAACATACCAGCCCGAGAACTTGGGACCCGACCGTGCACTCGGGCTACGGCCAGCTCGCATGAGGGAACAACTAGACCAACCGAAGTGTTGCGAAACGCACTAGGACCTCGAAGGAGTAAAACTACTCCTCCGAGGCCTCGGGGGCTACACCCGGCGGGTGCGCTCACGCGCACCAACCGGAACAGAATGCAACCGAAAAAGCTGGTCCCCTTGCAAAAAAGTGCGGCAAAAGCCTCCAAGCGAGTATTAGTACTCCCTTGGAGGCTCGGGGGCTACTGTCGGGGACCATAATTAGGGGTACCCACAAGACCCCTAAATCTCAGCTGGTAACCCCCATCAGCACAAAGCTGCAAAGGCCTGATGGGTGCGATTAAGTCAAGGATCGGTCCATTCAAGGGACACGATCGTGCCTCGCCCGAGCCTAGCCTCGGGCAAGGGAAGCCGACCCCGGAGAACCTACGTCTCGCCCGAGGACCCCCCCCTCCAGCAACGGGCACACTATCGGCTCGCCCGAGGCCCAGTCTTCACCGAGAAGCAACCTTGGCCACATCGCCACACCGACCGACCAAATCGCAGGGGCATTTAATGCAAAGGTGGCCTGACACCTTTATCCTGACGCACACCCACCAGTCGACAGAGCCGAAGTGACCGCGGTCACTTCGCCGCTCTACTGACCGGTCTGACAAGAGGACAGCGCCGCCTGCGCTGCTCCGACTGCTGAGCCACCCGACAGAATGAAGCTGACAGCAGCCAAGACCGGCCTCGGGCGTCATAGGAAACTCCGCCTCGCCCGACCCCAGGGCTCGGACTCGGGCTCAGCCCCAGAAGACGGCGAACTCCGCTCCGCCCGACCCAGGGCTCGGACTCGGGCTCAGCCCCGGAAGACGGTGAACTCCGCTTCGCCCGACCCAGGGCTCGGAATCAGGCTCAGCCCCGGAAGACGGCGAACTCCGCTCCGCCCGACTCAGGGCTCGGACTCGGGCTCAGCCCCGGAAGACGGCGAACTCCGCTCCGCCCGACCCAGGGCTCGGACTCGGGCTCAGCCCCGGAAGACGGCGAACTCCGCTCCGCCCGACTCAGGGCTCGGACTTGGGCTCAGCCCCGGAAGACGGCGAACTCCGCTCCGCCCGACCCAGGGCTCGGACTCGGGCTCAGCCCCGGAAGACGGCGAACTCCGCTCCGCCCGACCTAGGGCTCTGTCGGTGTTTAGGGTCCGACCGCACACCCGGGGTTGCCCCTCAAGGTGTTTAAGGAGTAGGACGGTGTCGACAACTGTAGCAAAATGGTTCGTGCCGATCGCACGAGGGACAGTTGACAAGGTTTACAGGTTCGGGCCGCTTAGAGATGCGTAACACCCTACGTCCTGAAGAGTATGCTTGGTGGAGGTGATTACAAGAGAGCTCTCTGGATCGAGAATACAGAGAATTGATGTGGGTGGCTAAGTAATGGGTCGATCGTTCTGAAGGGGTGCCCCCTAGGCCTTATATACTCGACCGTGGGGCAGTACACGTGATGGGATAACAACGAATGGCTAAAAGATAGTGAACCTCTCGAGGTTATCCTCTACGTAACTCCTGCCGACTTATCCTCACGTGGCTCCGTTGCATGGAGGCCTCGACGCGGGAAAGTCGGGTCTCTGTTGCGGCCAATGGCTCGGCGCTATGGGCCGTCCGGGTTTGTACCAATCTGGCCCCATGCCGCTCCGCATTGTTGGTCGTCTTTCCCCAGGCCCATAAAAGAGTAACCTTACGATTTATTGGGCCCTTGGGCCTTTCGTGAGGTCCTTTACTCTTTTGGTGGACCCGGGGGATATCTATCCCCCACAAGCCCCCGATCTTTGGGTTAATTTAGAGATAATCAACCCGAAGATCCCAGGTCCAGCTTGTAGGTGATTTGAAGAAAAATGACTCCTCGCTGTTTTCTCCTGCTTTGATCACTTGTTGACCAGAACCTAGCTTTGTGTCAGTGCCTTAGAAATCGGCATTCCTGTTTGTTGGACTCTGAACCTTATTGGGTGCACCGGAGGTGCACCCAATGGGTGTAGCCCCCGAGCTTCGAGTAGATTTTAGAAAATAATCTACTCGAAGGTCTTCATTAGAAATTATCCCATTTGTGTTTCCTTATTCCAGTTGAGGATTGGCTTCTTAATCTTGTTTCATGCTTTTTAGAAATTGATGCTATCCTGGCTTAGAGTGGCAATCCATGGGGTGCACCGGAGGTGCACCCAATGGGTGTAGCCCCCGACCTTCAAGTGAATTTTTTGAGGATAATTCGCTTGAAGGTCTTCTTTTTGTGTCCTTTTGTTGAAGAATACTCTTTCTGCTTATGAAAAGTTGGCATGATGTCATCCGTGCTATGTCATCAATATTATGCTTCGGAGGTCAGCATGTGTTTTGTCTTTTGCAACTGAATTTGCAGTCTTTCCATATCTTGCTGAGTAGCATAGTGTATTTGCTCTGCGACTGATTGGACGTTCGATGGACGTTCTCTGTCTAGTCTTCAAGTCATGTCTGTCGACTATATTTTGCACTCTGCTGACTATATTTGGCTTCCTTTTAACTCTTGTTGATATCTTATTTTTGTCTTGAGGCATTCACTGCATGCTCTGCGCAGATGTGACCATTTTGAAAAATATACTGACAATTCCTGGGCGTCCCCCCCCAATGGGTGTGAGCAAGGGACGTCTTGGTACGCTGAGTGTTTTAACCGGTTGCTTCTGAGTTGTAATGTGATGGGACGGCGAGTGTAATCATATCCTTTGCGCTGTTGACTGGAGTCCCAATGGGTGTGTTGCTGCATGAAACGGCGTCCGCCGCCTGACGTGTCTTTGGACGGGTGGAGACGTATATTGAATGCTTTGCGACTGTTCAGTGACCACTGTTGGAGGTGAGCGGTTGCCTTCTTTTCCTATAAGTAGTGCCCTTGCCTACCTGATTTTTTCACATCTCTCGCTGTTCTCCGTTGCCTGCTTTCTTTCTTCTGTCTGCATTTCCACCATGGGCAAAAAACGCAAGCGCGAACCCACTCCTTCATCTGAAGACTTCGGTGACTCGGAGTATTCAGAGGAGGAGTTCTCCTCTGAATCCGAGGGGTCCCCGGCTCCCATCCCCCTGCGTGAGTCGTCTGACGACTCAGACGACTCCCAGGGGCTCTCGGCGGAGGTCTGGTCGTACATCCGGGCCGTCGAGCGCTCCGGGCTCGAGGGCTCGGATGAGTCCGAGTACTCCTCGGAAGAGGAGGACTCGGACGACGACGGCGAGGGCGGGGACGACGACGACGACGACGATGACGACGACAACGACGACGACGACGACGACGGCGGCTGCACCAGGGGCGGCGGCGGCGGGGGCGGCACCAAATGCGGCGGCGGGGGCGGCACCAAGAGCAGCGGCGGCGGGGGCGGCACCAAGTGCGGCGGCGGGGGCGGCACCAAGTGCGGCGGCGGCGGCAGGGGCAGGGCCAGTGGCTAGATGCCATTGGTCCTCTTAAATATTAGTATAGATTAGAAGTAGTATAGTTAGATAATGTAGTATTATTAGTAATGTAAAGTAGTATATTGTAGAGTAGTAGTAGTAGTAGCAGTAAAGCGTAGTTTAGTAGTAGAAATAGGGAAGTATCAGCCCATAATGGGTTGATTTGTAAATGTTATCACTTCCCTTGAATGAAGAACAAGTTTGGCTTCCTTTTGATGGATCGTTCCGTTTGATCATGGATCTGAGTCTTTTGAGGTCATAAACGAACAGCTTGATTGCTATACTGATGCTTCCGAGTAATATTGTAGTCTGTATCAATGTTTTCAGAAGTGATACCGAATGATCGGAAGTCGCCGTTGACATTTTAGAAGTAATGTCGGGTAGTTGGACTCCAGATCGTCGTTTTAGAGGCAACGCCGAGTGACTAAGTAGTGATTTCGGCATTTTAGAGGCAATGCCGAACCATTTAACTCAAGGTCAGCGTTTTAGAGGCAACGCCGAGTGATTGAGGGTCAACGTCGGCATTTTAGAAGTAATGCCAAACGATTGAACTCAAGATCAGTGTTTTAGAATCAACACTAAGTTATTGAGCTCGAGATCAGCGTTTTAGAGGTGACGCCGAGTGAGTGAAGGTCAACGTCGGCATTTTAGAAGTAATGCCGAGTGACTAAACTCGAGATCAGCGTTTTAGAAGCGATGCCGAGTGACTGGATAGTGATGTCGGCATTTTAGTGGCAATGCCGAGTTACTGAACTGGAGGTCAATGTTTTAGAGGCAGTGCCGAGTGATTGAAGGTCAACGTCGGCATTTTAGAAGTAATGCCGAACGATTGAACTCAAGATCAGCGTTTTAGAGGCAACGCCGAGTGACTGGATAGTGACGTCGGCATTTTAGTGGCAACGCCGAGTGACTGGATAGTGACGTCGGCATTTTAGTGGCAACGCCGAGTTATTTCGAGGATTAGCACCCGAGTGAGGAGAGGGCCCACCAGTTTTCTGGGAAATAACTGCCGAATGACTACGTGGCACGCTGGGATTTCGGAAATAACCGCCGAGTGATGACTGGGCACTTTTTGAAACGGTGTCTGGTCCGAGAATATCCCATAAGAGTCGCACTTTTAGCCGCCTTTGCTTTCCGTGCCCTAGTTTTTGCATTCCTGCTTCCAAATCTCTTCTGCGCTTGCCTCCAATTTTCCCGCTGGTGAAATCGAGATGGCTCCCAAGAGGAAAGTTGCGAGTTCTTCTGCTGTGGTGATTCCCCCAATTGATCCCAACAGCCAGTTGCCTTTCGCAGGTAACCACATGTCCAACATCTCTGAAACTGAACTCCTCCACCTCGTATCCATCGGGGTTCTTCCTCCGCGGGAACTCTGTTCTTGGCGGATTTGCCATGGAACTACGGTTCCGACGGAGGATACCCACGAGTCTGTGGTTTACACTCCCTTTCTTCTCCGTGGCCTTGGCCTTCCTATTTCTCCCTTTTTCCGTGGTCTTCTTGATTTCTACCACATCAACTTAACCCATCTGAACCCTAATTCAATTCTGCAAATTTCTATCTTTGTCCACTTATGTGAGGCCTTTCTTGGCGTGCTGCCGCATTTTGGCCTGTGGAAACACTTGTATCACTGTCGCCCTGGGATGGCCGGGGGACAGCATCAGTTGGTTGGAGGTGCCAGCTTGGAGATGCGCCGGGGGCGGAAAACTGAGTATCTTGAGATCCCCCTTAAGGACAGCATTAAGGGATGGCGCCTGGAATGGTTTATAGTAGATAATTATGGAAATTCTCTCCCCCCCCGGTCAGGAAGACAACCAGATGTTCGCACCCCGAGCTGGACCGAGTCTCCCACAGACGAAGAGGTGGCTGAGGCCAGTGTGCTGTTAGCTGAAGTTGGGCTATTGAAAGAGAGGGGTTTAACCGCTGAAGCTATAGTCGCTGACTTTGTCTTCAAAAACATTCAGCCGCTGAAGGATAGGGTCCACCCAGCTTATCTGTATCAAGGGCTAGCTGACCCAACTCGAGTTACCAATAGAAGGATCCCTTCTGCAGATTTGGTGAGCCGACTGGAGATGATTCTTAGAGGTAAAGTATCCAATGTTGGTGCTCCGGTAGCGTATTCAGCCTGGAATCTGCCTCCTGCTAAGGCCTTCACTCGTTTCGTGTCAAATCCACCTTCAACTGATGGCAATTTGGGTCTTAGAGCGCGGCCCTCTGATGAGGAGGTTAATGTTTTGGTTGCTTCACTTGGGAAAATCCCTGATGATGAAAGACAAACCCGTTTTGAGGTGCCTTTGGATCCTACTGATGCTGAAATAAATGCTGTGCTTGACATGTTGGCCGAGGATTCTTCTGACGCCATCCCTA
The DNA here is from genome assembly GCA_029449295.1 of Zea luxurians. NCBI lineage: Eukaryota > Viridiplantae > Streptophyta > Magnoliopsida > Poales > Poaceae > Zea > Zea luxurians. The sequence goes on along the minus strand of JAOPSE010000034.1, from coordinate 18,730,769 downwards.
CTGAGACATTGGCAGTGGCACCTCTCCCAGAGGTCGGTATAGTCTTGGATGTCCAGAGACCTGTCCGTGCTCGCTCGAAGCGTCCCCGCCGAATCAATCAGACTGATCTTTCTGTTGATGATCAGAAAAAGAAGAAGAGACGTATTCGGCGAATATCTAGTTTGAATCAGAGTGCTGGTCCCTCGGCTCCTGCTGATGAGGGGGTTCTTGCATCTGAATTTGCCGATGCCGATCCCAATGGGTGTGGTCCATCTGTTGCTGAACCCAATGGGTGTGATCCATCCGTTGCTGAATCCAATGGGTGTGGTGCCGGTGTTGCTGATGAAGATGATGAAGAGGAAGAAGATGAAGTTCCTTTGATTCGAAAGAACAGTCGTCAATTCCTCGCCAGTGGGGAGAGTAGTGGGGTTCCTTCTCCCGCTTTATCTGCTCTTGTTGGTCTGCAGAACATATCCTTGGCCGACTTTGATCAAACTCTCGAGGATATGGTCCCAGAGGACTTGTTATCAGGGCCAGTGGACGATGCCGCGATGGAAACTTGTGGTGCTGTGCCGGACGCTGGGTTGAGGTCATCCCGTGCCTCATCAACCTTAGAGCACGATCTTGAGGGACGGGATGTCAACTTGGATTGTCCTGATCCCATGGAAATAGCCGAGGGCCCATCAACCTTGGAGATGGTTGCTGCTGAAAGTTTGGACCCCAAGGATGGTGTCGACACATGTCCAGCCCCCGAGGGTGTCGTCGGGGATGACATAGCTCAGGCGAGGGGTGCAAGCCACTGCCCAGCCCCCGAGGGTGTTGCCGGGGGCAACCCGGCTCAAGTGGGCAGTGCCGACTATGGCCCGGTCCCTGGGGATGCCCAGACAGGATCTCCCTCCGGCACTTCCATGAACGTTCATGTTGGGTCACCTCCACACTCTGGCTTCATGGTGGTGGCCCAAACTTCAGACCGGGGCGTCGCTTTAGAGGGCAGCGTCCCCGTTGATCGAGTATCCGGTTATGCTGAAGGAGATGAACTGATTCCCACTGTTCCATTGCATGCTGCTTCGGGTGATGACCTTGCGCCTGGTTATCATCTGATTTCTCCTGACTTGGGGATCCCCTCGTTCTTCTCCAACCTCCAGGTACTGTGTTGTCTCTTAGCTTGATTTTTACATTGCTTGAACTCTTGCTATTACGCTCATCTGCTCTTCTCATCAGACTTTGGTGGACGGGATGACCAGCCAGCTGAAGCTGCATGGTGCTCCTGTTCCAGAAGTGGCTTCATCTTTCCCGTGTTGGAATCCGGTGTTACTTCGTCGTCGTGTATCCGAGTTGGAGGCGATTAACGCTGGTTAGTGCCTTTTTTCTTTTTTTCGTGTTAGTTGCGGACTGCTTGACTTTCTGACCCTGTTTTGTCTGATTACCTCTTACTAGGAATGACTCGGCAGACTGCACTTCTTGAGGAGAAGCATTCTCAGGATCGAGCTGAACTGACTCAGCGATGCATTGATCTTGAGGGAAAGTATTCTCAAAGTCAGATCGAACTGAGTCAGGTCTCTGCTGCCTTGGATGATGCTAATGCGTTGAGTTCCTCTCTGCATGCTCAGTTAGACTCTGAAAAGGTGAAATACGAAAACTATGCTTGCTATACTCCTATTGTTTGCTTGGTTCTCTGAATGAACTGATTTGTGCTTGCAGGAAGAAAAACGCGTTCTTGCCGCTTCTCGTGACAATCTTGATAAGTTGTATCGAGATTCTAGCAATTCGTTGACTATTTTGGAGAGGAGTCATCGCTTTTCCATGGAAGAGTTGAACAATCTTCGCTATAAGCTGCAGGAGTCCTTGGATGATGTGATTCGCCTTCGGGAGCTGATATCGGCTAAAGACGTTGTCATCAAGAACCTGCGTGCTTCCAAGAAATCCGTTGCTCAAGAGCTAGAGGCTGCTCAGTCGGCTGTTAAGTCTGCTGAAGAGACTTCCAATACTCTGAGAGCCCAACGCGATAGGGCCATGGACAAGGCCATTCGAGCGGGACGAATTCTGATGAGGAGGCCTGGCGTAGTTGTTCCTGAGGATATAAGGGCCGACGTGAACGCCGCCCCTGACTCCTCGAGTCGTCCTTCTTCGTCAACTGCTCCTGGAAAAGACATTGCAAAATAGAGAAAACATTTCGCGTGCTCCAGGCGCGCAGCTTGCATGATTGAATATTTGTCAGAAAACACCAGTTTATTTGAATGTCATAGTTATTCTATCATTGTATCAAGATTTTTTAGTTTAATGAGTTCGGTAGTAATGATGTATGACGACTATGAATTTTGTATGTGGGATATGGAGATCATCCCCTGAGTTAAATAAGCGAGAGCAAGTTGCATTGGTCTTAAACAAGCATCAATTAGAGTTGATTGCTTCGTTAGCTGGGCATAGTGGTCACCCTGAGTTAAGTGAAGCATGAGCATGTTGCATCGCCTAAAGTCGTTGCCGACTTAAGTCGATTGCTCCGTTAGCAGGGCATAGTGGTCACCCTGAGTTAAGTAGGCGTGAGCATGTTGCGCCGCCTTAAGTCATTGCCGACTTAAGTCGATTGCTCCGTTAGCAGGGCATAGTGGTCACCCCGGGTTAAGTAAGCGTGAGCATGTTGCACCGCCTTAAGTCATTGCCGACTTAAGTCGATTGCTCCGTTAGCAGGGCATAGTGGTCACCCCGGGTTAAGTAAGCGTGAGCATGTTGCACCGCCTTAAGTCATTGCCGACTTAAGTCGATTGCTCCGTTAGCAGGGCATAGTGGTCACCCCGGGTTAAGTAAGCGTGAGCATGTTGCACCGCCTTAAGTCATTGCCGACTTAAGTCGATTGCTCCGTTAGCAGGGCATAGTGGTCACCCCGGGTTAAGTAAGCGTGAGCATGTTGCACCGCCTTAAGTCATTGCCGACTTAAGCCGATTGCTCCGTTAGCAGGGCATAGTGGTCACCCCGAGTTAAGTAAGAATGCAAGTCAATCGTAGACAAATTGAGTGTCCTTGAAACCCTTTCTTTATTGATGACATATTTCCACTTTACAGAGTACATCACTGTTATCCCAGCAGTTTTGAGGTACGGCTAAGGATAAAACTTCCTCAGATGTTCTACGTTCCAAGAGTTCCCGACTTCCGTGCCATCCATCTGAGTGAGGCGATATGATCCGGGCCGAGTGACTTCTGCCACTATGAAAGGTCCTTCCCATAAGGGTGATAACTTGTGTCGTCCTTCTCCCGTTAGAATTCGGCGAAGGACGAGCTCCCCTACTGAAAAAGATCGCTGCCGCACAGCCTTGTCGTGATAGCGCCTTAAAGTCTGCTGGTATCTTGCTGACTGGATTACCGCATTTAACCGTTCTTCCTCGAGTATGTCTATGTCCTCCAGCCTGGTGGTCTCAGCTTCTGCTATGCTTTCAAAAATCAGCCTTGGCGCCCCAAACTTGAGATCAGCAGGCAGCACTGCTTCCGACCCATAGACCATGAAGAAAGGAGTGTTTCCATGCAAAGCTCGGCTGGGTTGGGTTCTTAAGCTCCAGACAACATAAGGCAGTTCTCTGATCCACTTCCCTGCGAATTTTTCGTTCTTATCAAAAATCTTTTTTCTGAGTGCATCCAATATCATTCCGTTGGCTCGCTCAACTTGCCCGTTGGCTCTTGGATGGGCTACAGATGCATACTTGATCTGAATACTCTTTTGTTCGCAGAAGTCAAAGAATTCTGAACTTGTGAAGTTGGATCCTAAATCAGTTATGATGCTGTTTGGTATCCCGAATCTGAATATTATATCTTGTATGAATTCCACAGCCTTGGCAGAGGTTAAGGAGGCAATGGGCTTGAATTCTATCCATTTAGTGAACTTGTCAATTGCTACCAACACATGAGTATATCCCCCTTGAGCTTTCTTGAAAGGTCCAATCATATCCAGCCCCCAGCATGCAAAAGGCCACGTTACTGGTATGGTCTGCAGCTGCTGTGCTGGCAAGTGTTGTTGCTTCGACAAGTATTGGCAAGCTTCGCACCTCTGAACTAGCTCGGCTGCATCATTTTTTGCTGTTGGCCAATAGAATCCTGACCTGAAGACCTTCCCAACTAGTGTTCTGGAGGCTGCATGTATCCCACATTGTCCAGCGTGGACCTCTTCCAGGAGTTGTTTTCCAGTGGATGGGAGAATGCACTTCATGAAGACGCCTGACGCACCCCTTCTGTATAATGTTTCCCCAATGAGTGTATAATGAGCCGACTGTCTTGCAATGCGCTCCGCCGAGTTCTTATCATCTGGTTCTTCTTCATTCTTTATATACTTAATGATTGGCTTTCTCCAGTCATCGGGATCTGACTCGGGTTGATCTATGATGTTGCATTCTTCCATTCGACCCGACGAGATACTTGGCCGCAGAATTTCTTGCACAAAAACCCCGGGCGGGACCTGAGCTCGACTGGATCCTAGCTTGGACAGTACATCGGCTGCCGCGTTCCGGTCTCTCTCCACATGATGAAACTCTAAACCCTCGAATTTATCCTCCAGCTTTCGAACGGCAGTGCAATACCTTCCCATTGAATCGTTTGAGCAATCCCACTCCTTATTTATCTGGCTGATAACTACCAGAGAATCCCCGTATACCATTAATCTTTTGACGCCCAATGATATGGCAATGTTCAATCCATGGATCAACGCTTCATACTCGGCTGCATTGTTGGAGGCCGGGAATAGCAACTGGAGGGCGTACTTGAGGTGTTCGCCTCCTGGTGCAGTGAAAAGAATCCCCGCTCCTGCTCCCTGCAGCTTGAGTGAGCCATCGAAATACATTCGCCATACCTCTGCAGTCTCTGGGTTGTCCGGTACTTGTTGTTCAGTCCACTCTGATACAAAATCAACCAGCGCTTGGGTTTTGATGGCAGTACGAGGCCGAAACTCGATGTCATGAGATCCCAGCTCACAAGCCCACTTGGCTATCCGACCGATGGCTTCCTTGTTGTGAAGAATATCCCCTATTGGAAAACTCGTGACTACTATGACTTTGTGGTCGTCAAAGTAGTGGCGCAGCTTGCGGGCAGTTAGAAGTACTGCATACAATAGCTTCTGAACTTGAGAATACTTTTTCTTTGAGGGGCCGAGGACTTCACTGATGAAATACACAGGATGTTGCACTGGATAGGCGTGCCCTTCTTCTGCTCGCTCGACTACTAACGCGGTGCTTACCACGTGAGTCGTGCAAGAGATGTACAGTAGCAAATCTTCAGCTGGTTGAGTCGATGTAGCTCGCCGAGGTGGTTTCAGTACTGGCGGTGTTGTCAAGAATTTTTTCAGAGCATCTAGAGCTTCTTGTGCTTCTAAAGTCCATTGAAATTTATCCACCTTCTTGAGTAACTTATAAAACGGCAAACCTTTTTCTCCCAGCCTGGATATAAATCTGCTTAAAGCTGCCATGCATCCGGTAAGTCGCTGAACCTTCTTCTGCGATCGAGGTGCTTCCATCTTCATGATAGCTTCAATCTTGTCCGGGTTAGCTTCAATTCCTCGGTTGCTGACGATAAATCCGAGCAACTTTCCGGCTGGTACCCCAAAAACGCACTTCTCGGGATTAAGCTTCCATCTATACCGCCTCAGGCTGTTGAAAACCAGTTGCAAATCTTCAATGAAGTCCTTTGAGTCCTGTGTTTTGATCACCACGTCATCCACATAAGCCTCCACACGCTTGCCCCAGTGATCGGCTAAGCATGTTTGGATAGCTCTCTGGTAGGTTGCTCCAGCGTTCTTGAGGCCAAACGGCATGGAGGTATAACAGAAAGCACCAAATGGAGTAATGAACGCCGTTTTTTCTTCATCTTCCTTCGCCAGACTGATCTGATGATACCCGGAATAGCAATCCAAGAAAGACAACATAGAACATCCAGCGGTGGAGTCCACCACCTGATCTATCCTTGGGAGCCCGAAGGGATCCTTTGGACAGTGTTTGTTGAGATCAGTATAATCAACGCACATGCGCCAGTCCACTTTATTCTTTTTGAGTACAAGAACAGGATTGGCTAACCACTCAGGATGTAATACTTCTCTAATGAATCCAGCCGCGACCAAGCGAGCTAACTCGGCGCGAATGGCTTCCCTCTTGTCAGGTGTGAAGCGACGTAATTTCTGCCGAATCGGCCTCGCCTGGGGAAAAACCTTTAGTTTGTGCTCGGCCAGCTCTCTCGGGACTCCCGGCATATCCGCAGGTTGCCATGCGAATACGTCTCGGTTATCTTGCAGAAACTGGACGAGCGCGCTTTCCTATTTGTCACTCAAACTGGAGCTGATGATGGCTGTCTTACGCTCATCAGCGAACCCCAGATTGATTCTCTTGGTCTCTTCAGTCGGCCGCATAGAGGTCGCGGTCTGAGCTTCATTCGCCGGTATTGCGAGGTCTTCTTCAGGCTTAGAGTTCGCCATTGCTGAGGGAGCTGTCGACGGCTTGGCGGTGAGGGCTGCTTGAATAGCCACTCGGAAACATTCTGCGGCGCCTTGGAGGTCGGCGCGCACAGTTATGATCCCTTGTGGCCCCGGCATTTTCAGTATCATGTATGTGTAATGCGGGATGGCCATGAATTTGGCCAGCCCTGGCCTCCCGACGATGGCGTTGTACCCGCAGTCGAAGTTCGCCACTTCAAACCTCAGGAACTCGGTTCTGTAGTTTTCCGGAGTTCCAAAGGTGACCGGCATGTAGATGTGGCCCAGCGGGTACTCCCCTTCAGTCGGCACGATGCCGAAGAAAGGAGTGTCTGACTCGTGGAGCTCTTTGAGATGAACTCCCAAGCTTTGGAGTGTCCGGGGGAAGGTGATGTTGATGCTGCTCCCCCCGTCCACTAACACCTTTTTCACCCGGCTCTCTCGGATCACCGGATCGACGAGAAGCGGGTATCTGCCCGGGTGGTCGAAGTTGAGCCATTGATCCGCCCGAGTGAAGGTGATCGGGTGCTCCGACCATCGGTATGGGGCGGGAGGACCGATGGTCGCCACCAGTATCTGGCGATCATTGAGCTTTTGCTGTCTTCTACTCTCCTGTGACCCGTGTCCGCCGAAGATGACGTTGACCTCCCTGTCAATGCGCGGGAAAGCTCCTCCTCCCCCTCCCTCCTCCTGCCGATGGGGTTGTCGTGGTTCATCTGGTCCTCCCCTCGGCGGAGGAGGAGGTAGAGGTTGGAAGGGTCGACCGTGTCCGACGGAGTGCTTGAAGTCCCGGCAGTTACGAAGAGTGTGGCGCATGTCCTTGTGGTACGGGCACTGGGCGTCGAGGATATCGTCCAGTGTGCGTTCGCCTCCACGAGGTCCTCCTCGAGCGCGGGCGGCGGGTGGCCCGGCGGCGTGCACTTCTTCACGTGGCCGCTTCTCCCATCGCTTGTCAGGTTGCTGGTTCGCGTCGCGTCGTGGTGCTGCCGGTGTGGGCTTCGTTCCTCCGATGAGGTCCTGGGCTCGCTCGTCGGCGGTGATGTAGAGGTCGGCTTCCCGGAACAGTTCCTCCGAGGTGGTCGGCGCCCTTTGTAGTATGGCTCGGACAAAAGCCGAGTCATTGGATCCTCGGTAGAAGTCCTCGATCACGGCCGCCTCCGTGACATCGGGGATGCGATTTCTCATGGTTTGAAACCTCTTGAGGTATGATCGGAGAGTCTCGTCCCCCCGGCGCTTGATAGATTTGAGGTCCCACGGCTGCGCCGGCTTGTCGGAGAGGGACTGGAAGTTGGCAGTGAAACGCCGACTGAAGTCTCCCCAGACGTCGATGCAGTGTCGGGGTAGATGTCGTAGCCATTGCAGCGCGTCTTGTCCAAGGACAATGGGCAAGTACGCGGTCATCACGTCTTCGGATGCTCCGGCGGCTCGAGCAGCGGTGGTGTAGACGGCTAGCCAACCCCATGGATCCTGCTTAGGTTCATACTTGTCAACATTGGATACCTTGAAATTGGGAGGCCACTGGATGGCCCTAAGGCGCGGAGTGAGGGCGGACACCCCGCACGTGTCCTCTTGTCGTCGGGGTTGATGCCTGTCCCGGGGAGGGGAGTTGTGGTTGCGATTCCTCGACCGTCCCCGGGAGGTCCCACCAGTCGAAGCCGTCGCCGACTCAGTCCTGGTAGCTTGGCTTTGAGTCGGGGCACCATGATCCCTGTCGTACTCCTCTCGACGACGAATTTCGTTCTCATGTCGCCGTTCCCGCGAAGCGTTGATGGAGCTCCGCGCGTCTCGACGACTGTTGATGGCGTGTCGTAGATCGTTCGGCGGGTGAGCAAGCGGTAGAAGATGGTTGGCCGCCTGGGTGAACAGTCGTCGGTAACCGTCGGCGTCAGGAGTTCGAGGAAGTCCTTCCGCTATCCGAGCCAGCACCCCTCCGACCTCGCTCGGCGTGTTCATGGCTCGGGCGAAGTCGGGGTTCAGATTACGCCCGAAGAGTGGATTCTCGCGACGTTGCCTTGTATCCTGCTCAGCCTGCTCCTGAGCTCGTCGGCGATCACGTCGTCGGGAGTTCCTTCGCTCTCTGAAGACGCGTTCCTCCGGGGTTTCTCCTACCTCCGAGACCTCGTCTCGCGAGACAGGTTGTTCCGGATTCCGCTCTCCGGCCGCGTGATGTCGTCGAACATTCCTGCGCCGGTTCCTCCGTCGACGGGACTCTCGCTGAGGCGGTTCTTCCCCGGGCACAGTCGGCTCGTCGTCGGAGATGGTCGGCGATTCTGCCCTTCCGATGAAGAGGACGTCGGGGTAGAACGACGCTGCTGGCGTGGTGATCTTCTTCCGGAAAGCTGGAGGTTGCGCTTCTCCGGTATTTTCGGAGTTTGTTGAGGAAGACTCCTTTTTTGGCGGATCCGCAATACGGTGCAGAATTCCTTCTTCGTCCGCTACGAACGAGATTGTTCCGAAGCAGAACATAGATCCGGGGCGCAAGGTGATCTTGTTGTAGAAGGAGATGGCCATTGAGCTAGCTTGGATTGTCGACACACCCCCTACCTGGCGCGCCAGCTGTCGGTGTTTAGGGTCCGACCGCACACCCGGGGTTGCCCCTCAAGGTGTTTAAGGAGTAGGACGGTGTCGACAACTGTAGCAAAATGGTTCGTGCCGATCGCACGAGGGACAGTTGACAAGGTTTACAGGTTCGGGCCGCTTAGAGATGCGTAACACCCTACGTCCTGAAGAGTATGCTTGGTGGAGGTGATTACAAGAGAGCTCTCTGGATCGAGAATACAGAGAATTGATGTGGGTGGCTAAGTAATGGGTCGATCGTTCTGAAGGGGTGCCCCCTAGGCCTTATATACTCGACCGTGGGGCAGTACACGTGATGGGATAACAACGAATGGCTAAAAGATAGTGAACCTCTCGAGGTTATCCTCTACGTAACTCCTGCCGACTTATCCTCACGTGGCTCCGTTGCATGGAGGCCTCGACGCGGGAAAGTCGGGTCTCTGTTGCGGCCAATGGCTCGGCGCTATGGGCCGTCCGGGTTTGTACCAATCTGGCCCCATGCCGCTCCGCATTGTTGGTCGTCTTTCCCCAGGCCCATAAAAGAGTAACCTTACGATTTATTGGGCCCTTGGGCCTTTCGTGAGGTCCTTTACTCTTTTGGTGGACCCGGGGGATATCTATCCCCCACAGGCTCGGACTCGGGCTCAGCCCCGGAAGACGGCGAACTCCGCTCTGCCCGACCTAGGGCTCGGACTCGGGCTCAGCCCTGGAAGACGGCGAACTCCGCTCCGCCCGACCCAGGGCTCGGACTTGGGCTCAGCCCCAAAAGACGACGAACTCCGCTCCGCCCGACCCAGGGCTCGGACTTGGGCTCAGCCCCAGAAGACGACAAACTCCGCTTCGCCTGACCCCAGGGCTCGACTCAGCCCTGGCCTCAGCCGATGGTCTCCGCCTCGCCCGACCCAGGGGCTCGGACTCGACCACGGCCACGGAAGACAGACTCGACCTCAACCTCGGAGGAGCCTCCACATCGCCCAACCTAGGGCGCGGACCGACCACGTCGACAGGAGGCGCCATCATTACCCTACCCCGAGCTGACTCAGGCTACGGGGAACAAGACTAGTGTCCCATCTGGCTCGCTCCGCCAGATAGGCAATGATGGCGCCTCGCACGCTCTGTGACGACGGCGGCTCTCGGCCCCCTTACGGAAGCAAGAGGACGTCAGCAAGGACTCGACAGCCCCGACAGCTGTCCTTCCGCCAGGCTCCAGCGCTCCTCCGACGGCCACGACACCACACGATCTAGGTGCCAAAACCTCTCCGGCTGCCACGACGGCATGTACTTAGGGCGCTAGCTCTCCTCCGCTAGACACGTAGCACTCTGCTACACCCCCCATTGTACACCTGGATCCTCTCCTTACGCCTATAAAAGGAAGGACCAGGGCCCTCTTACAGAGGGTTGGCCCGCGCGGAGGAGGACGAGACGGCGCTCAAGGCCGCTCGCTCCCACTCCCGCGTGGACGCTTGTATCCCCCTACTGCAAGCGCACCCGACTCAGGCGCGGGGCTAACACGAAGGCCGCGGGTTCCGCTCTCTCACGCCTGCATCCCTCCGGCTGCTTCCTTTCCCCCCTTTGCGTTCTGCCTCGTGTCAACCCATCTGGGCTGGGGCACGCGGCGACAATTCACTCGTCGGTCCAGGGACCCCCCGGGTTTCGAAACACCGACAATATGACTATTTATATTATCTTTTATGTTTTATGCGATTCTTTCTTCATCTCTATATGTTATGTTGATGAAGGTATGTCCTTCATTACCTTTGTCCGAAAGTCATTATATCCTAAAGGAAATAATGCTTCGAAGGACGAAGGGCTTTAACGTTTAACGTTTTCTGTGTTGCCTTGTTCTTAACTCATAGCACTTGAGAACAAGTCCCCAACATTGGCACCCACCTCCGGTGAACCCTTTTTCGACCACCTTCAGCAAGCATCGACCTTCGTCATGCCACCAAAGAAAGCTTCGGCAACAGGGGCTACCGTTCTGCAGCCGCTGGACCCGAACCAGGAGACCCTTTCTCTTCGGGAGGCCCGAAGCCAGAAGAGGAAGGCCACTAGTCCTACACCACAAGAGGATGAGTTGGACCAAGAAATCAGGAATATGGAGATGCTTCATCAGCAGGTACAGAAGAAGAAGGAGAAGATGGCTCGGTTAGCTGACCTGCAAAGGCAGATTGACGAAGCTACCGAAGAAGTGTGTCATCTTGCTCAAGAAGAGCAGAACTGAAGGCCCCACCACAGAGAGCTGCACCAAGAGGGCTTCTTCAACGAGGATGACTAGTATGAGGACTTCCATCATGGAAATTTTGCTTTTGATGACGCTTCTCCTCTATCAGCAGAACTGCAGGCTACGCCCTGGCCCCCGTCTTACAAGCCACCCCAGCTCCCCATGTATGACGGACAATCAGATTTGAAGCAGTTTCTGATGAGCTACGAAGCAACTATATCTTCGTATGGTGGCAACACTGCAGTCATGGCGAAATCCTTCGTCATGGCAGCCAAAAATGTTGCACAAACTTGGTACTCCTCTCTTCGGCTAGGAACAATCACATCATGGCAGAAGCTGAAGGACATGCTGGTCACCAGTTTTCAAGGGTTTCAGACGAAGCCAGTTACCGCTCAAGCCTTGTTCCAATGCACGCAAGATCAAGAGGAATATCTCCAGGCGTATGTCCGAAGGTTCTTGCGTCTGAGGGCACAAGCGCCAATAGTGCCCAATGAAATTGTCATTGAGGCCATGATTAAGGGGCTTCGACCAGGACCTTCAGCCCAATACTTCGCCAAGAAACCCCCTCAAACCCTGGAGAAACTGCTTCAGAAGATGGATGAATACATCCGCATTGACAATGATTTTCGACAGAGAAGGGAGGAAGCATACAGGTTCTCCAAAATGGCCAGGGGCTTCGGAGGGAGAATCCACCCTAGGCACGTCAGATCAATTCATTCCACTCAGAATGACGACAGGGGAAGTCAACAACAGAGGCCGCAATATTCTTCCCAGGCTTCGGGGCAGCAACAGAGCTATCCTCGGCCCCCAGCTCCAAGGGGCAGAGGCGCCAGGGGCTTCGGAGGAAGATTTGGAGATCAGCCCAAGAAAATTTATTGTCTATTCTGCGGTGAGGACAAGGGCCACACTACCAGGATGTGCCACGTCACCATCTAGAAACAGAAAGAGATAGCAGAAGCTGCAGCCCGACAGAGCCAGCCGAAGCAAGTCATGCATACTGCTTCGTACCACTCACAGTACATTCCATAGTATGTGGGTAACCATCCTGCAGCCTCTGTTGCTTCAGCAAGCCAACCTCAGGCATCCTGGCAACAGCCTCCACCTCCCCCACCATTGCAACGAGGTCAGCAACCAGAAGGGAGCCAGCACACTCATCAGCAGCGAGACTTCAGAGAGGAGTCCGAAGCTCGCACAGTCAACAGTACTGTGCCAGAATTAAAGCACATCTACTAGAAGATATCCTACTTCTGAAATAGTTCTGGCATTCGTTATCATTTTTCTTTTTTAATAGAGAACAATCGTTAAAAGCTTAAGTTTTTCCTGTCGTTTTCAATTCCTTGTAATAGCTTCGTTTTGGCCATAGTGGAAATGTATCTCTTTTACAGACTCATGAAGTCCAAAAAGTTGGTGAAGCACGAAGGTTGCTCTCAAGAAAGCGCGGGGTTCACAATCACATTACAACTTTTGCCGAAGCAATAGAAAGTCGTTCTAAGGAACGCAGTGTAAGTTTCCTGAAGCAACAAAAAGTCGTTCCTAAGGGAGCGCAGTGTAAGTTTTCTGCTCAAAAGTCGTTCCAAAGGGAATGCAGAGCTTACAGCGAAAAATAAACGCTGATTCCGCCGAAGTAAAAGGCGAAGCGCGAAAAGTCAACGCGAATACCGCTAAAGTAAAAGGCGAAGAAGCTCCTAAGGGAGGCTTACAGCGAAAAGTCAGCGCTGATACACCGAAAAATAAGCGGTGAAGCCGAAAAATAAACGGCAAAAAGATTGTGTGCTTTACTGAGGGAATGTGTGTGTATCTTCGGCACAAATACCATTTTGCATAACATAACATCATTACATCATTTTGCATAGCATAACATCATACATCATATTGCATCAATGGCGCAAGAAGGGGATTCATTGTTGATCTTCAGAGATTGTTTCGAAGAAGCAGTGCCAAGGCACAAAATAAGTATTGAAGAAGTATAGCTTCGTCAAACTCTAAAATGAAAAGGAGATCTATTGATTCCGAAGCATAATGATTTTACGAAGATTGGATGTTTTTACGAAATATGGATATTCTTCACAACGCATGAAAAGAAGGGAAGGTGTTTTTTCGCCGAAGGCTCAAAAACGGTATGTACGTAAAGTTTCATGCACCGTAAAGAATTCAGTTACAAGCAGCTCAAATATTACATTCAAAATTATAAAAGTATTATACACTTTGTTCAGCAAATATTACATTCATAATATTTTTACAATAAAAGTTATTCTTCTTTTAAAACTGCTTACGCAGCTTCGTTCAGCAATCGATTAACAGCTTCGTCCAAAATAGCTTCGGCCACTTTAGTAACTTCATCTTCTTTCTCTACTTCTGGGTTGGCCATTGACTCGAAGGGCTCTGGAGGAGGAGATAGTTCAGCTGCGATATAAAATGTAAATAAGTCTGAAGTTGCAAAAATTAGTAAATAAAGTTAAAAAGTTATTAAGCAATACCTATCCGCCTCTCAAGTTCCGCCGCTTTCTCAGCTGCCTTCGTCGCTTCTTTTGAATCATGGGAATCTTTTTCGCTCTTTTTTATCATCTCGTGCGCCATCCCTCGGCCGCCATTCTCCCAGATGTCAGTAAAGAATTTTCCGCTAATTAAGCTTGCTTCGGCCGAGGGATCTTTTGTATCTTCAATACATAAAGTAGCTTCGGCTTGAGCCAAAGTTTTCACATGGTCGTAGCCTGACTTTTCTAAAATAGCTGCGATTCCCCTGACACCCGAGAAAGCGCAGATATCCCCGCGACCACTCAAAACTTCCTCAAAAGCTTCAGCTTCGTTACTGATCCAATCAATTGGGCCTTCAGGATCACCCCTTACGAAGTCGTCTTCGTTAGAAAATGTGCCAACGTTGGCGAAGCTAGTTTTTATCTTCTTAACACACTCTATAGACTTTTCATAGCACCTCTCCTTGGATGCACGAAGCTCATCAACTGTTTTTTGTAAGTGGTTCCTCCAATATACACTAATATCTCGTTTAGCCTCTGCAAGACCACATTTTTCTTTAGCTTTGAATAGCTGTTTTCGAAGATCTTCGATTCCGTATTTCTGAGCTTCAGCTTGGGCTTTGGAAGCAACTTCGTCTTCTTTTATTTTGTTCAACAATGAGTTTAATATTTTATCTTTTTCAAGACCTTCGTTCCTTAGTTCAATTACTTCGGAACGAAGGTTGTTTAGGGCTATGGTATACCCTTCATCTTCGGCACTTTTTTGCGCCCTGAGGGCGTTGCTAAGGATGAGGCCCTGCAAAAATTCGGTATTGAGTGTAAGCAAATGGAAAATTTTGTTTTTAATACAAAAATCTCATTTTATCACCTTTAAACTATTATATGCCAAGTTGTCGGCTAATTCATCTTTTGATAACACTGAGAGCCCATCTTCTAGTGTTGGGAACCCGAAGCTCTTGCCCATCTCTCGGCAGACAGAAATCTCTTTGCTGTCTGGGAGACAGTACAAGAAGTCTTCTTCCCCGCTGCCGTTGAATACCAGTGCCCCCTTTGGATATTTTAATCTTTGAGCATAAAATTGAGCCTCTCGCTTTTCTTTCTCAGATAATCTTTTTCCCGAAGCATGTCGTATAATATAATCAGGAGCTTCAGATGATGCTTCGGGAATAGGAGTGGCAGTTTTTTCAGTTAAAATTACTTCTGTGGCTTCTTTCTCTGTCTTTTCTCTGATTTCCAAGGATTTCTCCTTGGCGGGCTCTGAAGGCCCAGCTTCGGTCTCGACTTGGATCTTGGCAGCTTCGGCCTCAATTTGTGTTTCCGAAGCTTCGGCAATTTTCTTCGGAGTAGAGCTTGAAGTTTTTATTGTTTCTAGCACATCTAATATATTGATCATTCTCTTCCTCTTGGGAGTCGTTGAAGGATCCTTTTGTGCCTTCGGCATTGTCACCTCTGCCGAAGGACTTGTTGCTTCTAATATCCTCGTTTTCTCAACCCTCATCTCTTCAAAGTTAATGGCCTTTGGCTCATCTGATTTGGCTGATGATGCCTTCGGCGATACAGACGGTTCTTCAATTTTCTGTGTAATCGCAGGTTTCTTACCTTCGGTCACCGAAGAGGTCTCACCGCCAAATTCGGGCACTATGGCCGGTTCAATATAGAGTGGTCGATGAGTAAGGACCTTCACCCTTTTCCTCTTCAGCACGGGCTCGCTCGGAGCGGCTGAAGCATCATCTCTTCCGGAACCTCCACTTTTTCTTTTTTGCCCCCGGGGCGGGTAGCGGTAGTCAGGATACATGAACCCAAGAGCATCAAAAACTCTGTTTAGTCTCTTCTTTTTCCGGTTCCCGAAGGTCACAGATAATGTGTTATCTTCTGCTCTTCTGCTCTGGAGTACAGCCCAAGCAGATCATCGCTTGTAGCTTCGACGCTTTTCAGCCAGTCGTCGTCTGGCTCGATAAACTGGTCTCTAAACCTGAAGGTATATTTTAGTCGAACCAAACCACCTTCGTGGGGATTGCTGATGGATTCTTTTGGCATCTCCCAGTTGGCTAACAATGGCCATATCCTGTAGGCCACGTGCTCTTGAACTAAGTCCCTTGTCCCGATGAAAGAGCAGACTAAGCCGAAGGCCTTGCGACATTCTTCGGCCGCTTCGTCAATTTTTACCTTCGGTTTCTGGAGCCCGAAGCGTTGCCAGATAAGGCGCATGATTATCTCTTTAATGTCTTCTCGTGCCTTTAAATCATTTTTTACATAAAACCATTCTTTCTCCAGTCTTCGGGCCATCTCTTCCGAAAAGTCGGTACTGGGGAGCTTGAGCCAGAACGAGCAACAAAGCTATAGCAGTCGAAATTGTTATGATACTGTTCTTTACCCTAGGGCTTCGTCTCATATAACAATTCATGCATACTGCAGAAACTTTTTGCATTTGACTCCGAGCCCTGACTCCTTACAGCCCATACGAAGGTTCCCATTCTTATAATGGCTTCGGGGGTAATCTGGTGAAGGTAAATCTAGAATATATTCAAAACCTCGACTACGAAGCTGCTAAGAGGGAGCTGAAGCCCAGCCTTGAAAAAGCTTCGAAAGGTCACGACTTCATTTTCCTCTGGAGTAGGACAAGTTTTCTCTCCGTCGTCAGCCCTCACAATAGACATATCCCGAAAATATCTCCCCCTCATGTTGTCAAGATGGCTTTGTTTAATAGTTGATTTTCCAAAAACTGCATGGCTCGGTCGCCAGGGTCGATCTTCGGAGTCTTCCCCGCCGCTTTCCACATCATAGTTGTCACTATCATCAGTGTCTTCAAATAAACCCTCCAAGGTCTCCCTAGTAATCTTCTCTGCATTTGTCCTTGCTATTGATTCAATAAAGCCAAGATTCATCTCCTCAGAAAGGCTCAGCTTCGATTCAGCGACAGCTTTCTTATCTTCAGACATCTTCGAAAACGCTGAGAAAGTGCTCTCAAAGCCGAAGCTTAAGAATTCAAAAAAGCCAAGCAAGTGTTGGTGCGCAAGAGCTAAAAATTGAGTAAGCAAGAGCAGATGGCAAGAAAGCGTGCTAAATGAGCTCGTGGTGTACTCTTATTTATACGCCTGGTGCGTTGCATGCTGGAGGGCCCGCTTGTCAGTGGCTGTTGCTATCCTAGCAAAGGGAAGGTGTTTTTTCGGACCTTCGGCTCAGGACCTTTGTCCTTGTCGCAATACGAATTTATCATTCTAACAAATTAATATTGCGAGGGGCTATTGTTGGGGGCCTTCGGCTTCTGAAGGTCCTCAAAAACGTGATTTAACGATGTTTCTGGAAGTATAATGCATGAACAGGTACCTTCGGACATGAGTTGAAACCACAGCATGAAGAAGCATAAGAAGGAGTACGAAGGATAGTGCGAAGCCGAAGCTGTGCGCAGGAGAGCTTCGGCGTGATAGCAGAAAAGGAAAACCGACTTAAAGATGAAAAGGCTATTTAGACCTCGATGGATTACTATAGAGTTATTAGCAAATGTAAAGGACATGAGTGTAATTTTACATGGGCTACGTCCCGTGCCTATAAATAGATGAACAGTAACCCGTACTGTTCACGCTGACTAGACATTGATCCTTGCGTCACGTTGGTACTTTTATCTTCTTTCAAGCCGAAGGTACACTTGTAATTTAATATCATTTCTATTTTTCCACGGTAATAAAATAAGAATGAGATAATAATAATATATATGACTGTTTATATTATCTTTTATGTTTTATGCGATTCTTTCTTCATCTCTATATGTTATGTTGATGAAGGTATGTCCTTCATTACCTTCGTCCGAAAGTCATTATATCGTAAAGGAAATAATGCTTCGAAGGACGAAGGGCTTTAACGTTTTCTGTGTTGCCTTGTTCTTAACTCATAGCACTTGAGAACAAGTCCCCAACAGCCCTCGTGTGGGCATTTCCTTTCTTGGAGCGCCAAGATTTGTGAGAAGCTTGCAGGATTCTCATTATCTCGATAAAAATATTAACGTATCAACAGGTGTTCATATCTGTATCGTATTTAAGATTTCACATTTATATTGTGTTTACCTGGTTATATGATGTACCTTTCTTGCTTAGCTATAGGTTAGTGGATAGGTTTGGATCCTATGTTGCATAACGTTTTGCGATAGAGATAGTAACACTTAGTTAAAACTATAATTGTACATAAGATAGATTGGTTTATTATAGCTTAGAGAGAAATTAGACTACCTAATTCAATGCCTTCTTTGGCGTCGCTGATTCTAAGATGTACTTCATTATTTACTATACCAGTACATAATTTCAAGTTCTAATTCAACCTATGTTAAGAGGTATAAAAAAGAAATGTATCAATATGGAAGATTAGAAAATAATACTCCCTTCATCCTATTGATTAGGGCGTATATTTTTTGGCACAGTTTTTAAAGCAAAACTTTGACCATTCATATCTTTCAATGAATACAAAAAAACATTATGTTAAACTACTTTTACATATGACTCCAAATATACAGCATGCATACATAGAGTGAGGCGGAGTCAAAGAAATGGCCTCATGTCGATGGCAATGATTCACAGTAGGCTTGGGCAACACAAATTGAAACCAAAGATTGAACTAGATTAACCAAAACCAAATCAACTCTTAGTAATTTTGGTTCCATATTTAAAAAAATAAACCAAAATATAATATTAGTCCAATAGACCAATAAAACATTAGGCCTAGTCCAATATAATCTTTTCAAATCCTAAGTATATAAACATATTACCCTTCCAAATCAATCCATCCACAACCCCAATCATCTATCTAGTCACTTACATACCTTTGCAAAATCGAGTGTTGTGTTGTTTCTTTACTAAACTTTGGTATTGTTCAATTAGATCCGAAACCGAACCGAAAGAACCAAAACCAAAATTCTAGGTTCTGCTTGTCCTAAATGTATCCGTACATCCAGCCACAATTCACACTGCGTCGGCGGCTCCTTTGTCCCAAGGAGAAGTCAGACGGGGCTCGACCATCTGATTCTACCGCTTGTCGCCTAGTCCGTGTTGATGCAATTTGCAGCTCCTACAGAACAGCGTCCTCCCTTGTGTCTGCATGAATGATCATTCACTGCTATGTTCAATGGTTCAATGCGCGTGATGCCTTCACTCACAAGTGATACATATCATGATATTTTTTTTATTACAGTGCCACGGATACACAACCCTATAAACACTAAAAGGCAAACCCTACAACACATACAAATTCGAAGCCGGTCAGATCCTAAACAGTTAGAGCGTGTTCAGTTTCTTATCCCACATGGATTAGATATGACTAGAAAAAATATTAAACCCACTCAAATTCCACCCAATCTATACGAATTGAAAGCAAAACAAATAGGCCCTTAAGTGTAACTGCAGGAGCAGTGTAACTACATAGGAATGGCTTCCCATTTGAAGACTGAATCCATAAATTCTCGAAACGAGATTAACAAAGGCATCGTACACCGTAGGCATCGAACTCGTTGAATCATAAAATATTCAATCAAACCTAGAACCTCGTGTACTTCTGCATATGCTTCTGGGGCTCTAGTAATCAATAGGCTACATGTCTGTTGGGGACTTGTTCTCAAATGCTATGAGTTAAGAACAAGGCAACATATAAGGGTTAATGGTTAGTACCCTTTGTCCTTCGAAGCATCATATCCCTTAGGATATAATGATCTTTAGACAAAGGGCATGAAGGACATAACTTCAACATTTCAATACATATTAATGAAGGAAGAAGCATATGAAACATGAGAAATAACATAAATAATCATATGGCATTATTGATATCTTTAAATTGTATCATCATGAACAAACGTGAACAATATTGAATTACATTTATACCTTCGGCTTGACAGAAGGCAAAAGTCCAAGCGTGACGCGCGAGCAAAATACAAGTCAGCGTGAACAGTACGGGGGTATTGTTCATCTATTTATAGGCACAGCCTGTGAGATATTACATTCATGTCCTTTACAAAAGATTACAATTATGACACAGGCTCTCATGGACTAATCGATCATTTCATCTTTAAGTCGGTGCGGTCCTTCGTCTTGAGACATGTCACTGTGCCGAAGCTTCATGGATGGTAGCTTCGGTGTTGCTTTTGAGAGGATCTACCGAAGGTGTTTCTTCTTACAGGATCTTCGGCGACGAAGCACACCCCCAACAGTAGCCCTTTGCGGTGCTAGATCGTTTTTCGTAACGAGCTTGATCTGTGAAAAAGTATCCTAGGCTTCGGAAAGCCAAAGGTCCAAAAAACACCTTCCCTGATCTCGTTGTCGAGAAACGATTAAAATATTCCGAGCACGAAATGGTCCCACCATGCGGCGGGTACGCGTGTCCTGGCGATTCACCTTCTCAAGTTCTGCGGCCCACCATTCAGTGGTTGCGGGCGACTGTTCATCCGGTGCGGAAGACTTGACGATTCACCTTCCCACCTGCGACACTATATAAAAAGACGGGTAGGTGTGAAGTTACCACAACATTCATTGCTATTTCACTGTTTTGCTGCCAAAAATTTGACAGAGCCGAAGCTTGTTCATTGCTCTAAATCGAAGCACCGCTTTTGCTTTTGCTTCGTCACAAAAGGGAGCTTCGGCAAAATCAAAAAAAAGTTAACGACTTCATCAAAAATTGTAAGAAATTCATCATCAAATGGCAAGGGTGCGCTCCACTACCAGGATTACGCATGACGGAGAAAAAGCCAAAGCCGCTGAAACTGCTCCGATTTCTGAAGTAATGAGACGGTCAGGGCTGGTAGTGCCGAAGGACGTTTCTGACGAAGGTGCACCTGCTGCCGAAGCTGAGCAGGTTGATGTTGAAGAAGGTGAAACTGAAGAAGATTACAGTGCCCTGCCATCTAAACCCAGCCACCTGGAGTTTGGAAAGTCTAATGTTACCGAGGACGATATGCCAAAGTTGTTAAAGCTAGGCTATTTCAGTGAAGCCAAGAAGAAGCTGATTTGTTTTGGCGGAGAGGAGATCACCTCGAAGCCAAAAAAGGATGAGGTAGTAGTTTTTAAAAGCTTCTTTAAAGCAGGATTGAGATTTTCTTTGCATGAAATGATTGCGGATGTTTTGGAGAACTTTGGGATTTATCTTCATCAGCTGACTCCTAACAACATCGTTAGGCTTAGCGTCTATATTTGGGCTCTCCGAAGCCAGGGGCGGAACCGCTTGCCGAAGGCTTCTGTCGGGTATATGAGCTTCACTATCAGACAAAAGCTAGAGAAGATGGGCTGCACGAGAACTTCGGCTGCTACAATTTTGCTTATCGCAAAGATGCGAAGTCTCCGGTTATTAGCTACCGTACCAAATGGCCAACCGACTGAAAGGCTGAGTGGTTTTATGTTAAGGTTGATGAGAAAAAGGAGAAGCTGGTTCAAAGCCCATTGGATTTAATCTTCGGAGAAACTAGGCCCCAGTGTGACATGACACCGGGGGGACCATGCCAAATTGCTTTGGGTGAATTTCGAGTTGTTTCGAAGAATATTGGTACTAGGGATTTGGTGCAAGAATTCTTAGCTTTTAGAGTATTCCCAACTTTGAAAGAATGGGACATGCCGAAGCTCAAAGGGGAAAAGAAAAAGAAGGAACTTGTTCGGCTGCCCTATCATTTTAAATTCAAGAAACACTTCAAAGAACCTTGCCAAGAATGGTTAGACACGATTGAAGTTATGTTCAATGAAATCCTGGGCAACTATTCTAAAAAAGAAGATCAATTAATGACTGCAGCCTTCGACACTCGACCGAAGCGAAGGTTGAACCGGGTGATGGATGCCCTGAATTTTGAATATCCTGATTATGAGCGATTGAACAGAGTTGTCGAAGGGCAAAAAAGAAAAAGAGTTGTCAGTGTTGTGGGCAGACAGGCCGCTAGAATGGTAAAAGAAGATAAAGAAAACCTAAAAAAGAGAAAACTGAGCCCTGAGCCGAAGGCAATCGCTCCAAAGAGAAGGAAAGCTACGGTCCCGAAGCAGAAGGCAGCTGATAAGGAAGAAGAGACTGCTTCAACACCCTCTGTTGTCGACGTAGAAGAAATTCTAAAGGTAATGACTGAATCCTTGCCCATCAAGCTAAGTCCACTGGGGCCGCATCTGACGAAGCTTTTACAGAAGAAGGAGGAGCCCTCGGCAACGAAGAAGTCTGTTGGGCCGAAAAAACGAAGAATTATTACTGTGACAGAGGCCATTGAAGAAACACCACCACCAGCTTCGGCGCCAAAAGCACCAGCTGTTGAGAGCGCTGCAGCTACCGAAGCTGCACCTGCTGAAGCTGCAACTGTTGAAGGTGCAAACTTAGAAAGTACACTTTTTGATATTGATAAATTACTTCTGGACATGGCCGCAGAAGAAGCTGCTACAGCCGTCGAAGATACCATGGCCACAGTGCCTGGGAAAGAGAAGGAAATAGCCGAAGATACTTCAGAAGGAGAAAATTTCAACTTTCGAAACTTGATTGGACAAGAATTGACAAAGGCTGAGAAAGAAGAATTGAGAGACTATGCCATCTTCTGCGGGTATCAGCCAGGAGCGCTACTCTTCGGCGGCATTGAACGAAAGCCTGGGTTGCCTCCGAGACCGAACCGGAGCAAAATTTATCGGTACTCTGTCGAAGAGTATTGGTTTCCCGAAGCTAGAGGCCGATATCAGCCGCTACCGACGACAGCATATCATCGGTGTTTGTTCTATTCCAATTTCAAGGTAAAAATTTCCTTCAGATTTCTATTGTTTTTAACAACGAAGGTGTTTTCTAACGAAGGTTGCTTCTGTACAGAGTATGTTATTAAGCAAAGCTTTGAGGATGCAACAGGACCTTGAAGATAAAAAGCATGAAGTTATAATTGAAGGGTTAGAAAGCAAAATAAAAGATCAAGCAGCTGTTCTTGAAAAGAAAGATTTTGAACTTCAGACAATGGAAGGTTTACTAGCAGAAGCTAAAGCCAAAATTGCAAAGTTAGATAAAGAGCTTCTCTCAAAATCAGAGAGTTTCAAACAAGAAAAACAGAAATTTGATACAAAGTTCGTGGCTGAGGTTGAAAAAAGTTCAAATTTGCAAAAATCATTGAAAGAGCTTCAAGATAAATGTCTAGAGTTCAGCAACCGATGCGTGCAGCGGCTAAGGCAGATCTTCAACTCAGTTGGAGCCAGCTCTGAGAAATTTAGTCCTTCGGTTGAAGACCTGCCAGGAACCTTCGAACACATTGAGGGCGAAGTTGATGCTCTTGATGAGGTTACAGCAGGACACGGTGATTTCTGTGCTCTGCTAGCTTCTCGGGGCACAACCGTTGCCTTCATGAAGTCTGGTTGCACACATGGAAAAATTGTTAATAGACCAAACTTCAGCTTATCACCAGCAGATCTGATTGATATCCCCAGTCTAGCTCGAAGCATAGGAAACAGATTCATAAAGCAAATATGGACGAAGGGTGGGCGAAGCCTAGCTGGTGACGAAGCCCGGAGTCATCTCAAGCCGGTAATAAAATCATACCTTGTGCTTACCTTTTCCTTGAAACTTGAATTTTCCTTATAATGCTTTGATATGTACAGGATGACGAAGCCGAAGAACACAGAGCCGAAGCTTAGCTGGCAATCCGAAGCTCAGCAGATGAAGACGAAGCTAGAGTACCTAGTTGTGGAAAAAATTCTAAGGAAACTTTTGTATTAACCCTTGTAAAGAATATTGTAACTTAAGAATCAGATTGTACTCTGTAAATTTGTCTATACCTTGTAATATATTTTTACCTTTCCATCGATGTATGAAATGCTTTGATGTGGTCGAAACCTGTATTTTTGAGCCGAAGGCGAAAAACACCTTCCCTTCTTTTCGTACACAACAAAGCACGAATCTGCTTCTTGAAGCTGTATGCTTAGACCCGAAGCAACTGTCTATATCTGTATGATATGATGATGATGATCCTATGTATGTCTAAATGAATGTTTATGAATGCAATGTATGATGTAATGTTTCGTGCAAATGAATGCCCAAACACACACATCCGAAGCTTCATCCACAACCTTCATTCCCTTAGGAATAACTGAAATCTCTTTGCCGTTTATTTTTCGGCTGCACCGCTTATTTTTCGGTGTAAGTTCTGCATCCCCTTAGGAACGTCTTTTGAACTTCTTCGCTTTCTATTTTTGCGGTATTCGCATTGACTTTTCGTGCTTCGCCTTATATTTCGGCAGTATTTTGGCTCTGCATTCCCTTAGGAACGACTTTTGAGCAGAAAACTTACGCTGCGCTCCCTTAGGAAGGCTTTTTGTAGCTTCGTCATGCTCTGCATCCCCTTAGGGACGACTTTCGAGCTTCTCTCTGTTTTTTCTTTTTCTCTGCACTCGAAGGTGCATGCTCAGATTTTATATTTACATATTTGGGGGATTTTGCTCTCATGGAGCTAAATAAGAAAAGAAAGATTACAAATTATGGCCCCATTAAAAACCTTTCTCCCCCTTTGGAAAGGAAAAGGGTACCATAGGAAAAATGAAAAAGATTACATCAAGTTACATGTAGTATCGCCGAAGCTCGCCGGCATTCCAAGATATAGGAATGTCGTTGCTGTCCATATCCTTCAATCTGTAAGAACCGGGTCTTGACGAAGATACCACGAGAAAGGGTCCTTCCCATTTTAGCTGTAACTTACCTACTGTGTCTGGATTGGCCACTCTTCGAAGCACCAGATGCCCTGGCCTAATGTTTTTTAGCTGAATCTTTCTATCACGCCATTTTATTGTTTTGGCTTGGTATTTATTGATATTCTCCACAGCCTGAAGTCTGGTCCCTTCTATAGCATCTTTTTCCACAGAATAATCAGCTTCGTCCTCTGCCGAAGCTACTGTTCTGATTGACCCTGCCTTAGCTTCTTCTGGAGTTATTGCTTCGTCACCAAATAATAACTTGAATGGTGTAAAACCTATTGACCTTGATACTGTTGTGTTGTGGCTCCACACCACTTTAATCAACTCGTCTGGCCATTTTCCTCTGGGCTGATTGAAGATTAACTTCATTATTCCCGTCAATATGATGCCATTTGCCCTTTCGACAAGTCCATTTGAATCTGGATGTCTGACTGATGCAAAATGGATCTTCGTGCCAATCTGATCACAGAATTCCTTGAAAGCTTCGGCATCAAACTATTCTCCATTGTCTACTATGATAGCCTTTGGCACACCGAAGCGACAAATAATATTTTGCCAGAAAAACTTCTGGACTGTGACCGAAGTTATTGTGGCCAACGGCTTTGCCTCAATCCACTTGGAAAATATTCTACCGCCACCACAACATATTTTAAATTGCCTTGTGCTGGTGGAAGTGGGCCTAGCAAATCAAGACCCCATCTTTGCAACGGGCAAGTGGGATGTATTAATTGAGTAAGAGATGAAGGTTGCTTCTGGTCTCTTGCACATTTTTGACAGCCTTCACACTTTTGGACTAGCTCTGCTGCATCCGAAGCTGCCTTCGGCCAGTAAAATCCTTGTCAAAAAACTTTTCCCAGCAAAGGCATAGATCCAATGTGAGATCCACACAATCCTGCATGTATCTCCTTCATCAGATCTATACCATCGGCTCTGGATAAACACTTAAGAAGTGGAGAGCAGACTCCATGCTTGCATAACTCACCTTCTATTATTACATATGGTCTTGTTCTTGTCTCCATTCTCTTATTATAAGCTTCGTTATCTGAAAGGCAATTACCTTGAAGGAAGGATATAATCTCAGTCCTCCAATCTTCACTATGAACAGGAGATATAGTGAGCACTGCTCTTTCGAGAAGTTCCACCGAAGGTGCTCTTATTGTTTCAAAGAATACTTCCGAAGGTAGGGGCAGCCCCTGTGCTGTTGACTTGGCTAACAGATCAGTGTGCTCGTTTTATCCTCGTGGAATATTCTTGACAGAAAACCCTTCGAAAGAAGCTTCAAGCCTTCGTACTGTGTCCAGGTATTTCTCAAGCTTTGGGTCTCTTGCCCTGCAACTCTTGTCAACATGACCAGAAATAACTTGGGAATCGGTTTTAAGGACCGCCCTTCTTATCCCCATTGCTTTTAACTTCTGAAGCCCCAAAAGCAAAGCTTCGTATTCAGCAATATTATTTATGCAGCTAAAGTCAAGCTTTATTGCATAGCATGTTCTGACTTTGGAAGGTGCAACTAAGACAACAGCCGCACCTGCCCCGAAGGTTCCCTAAGAACCATCGCAGAACATCGTCCAAGCTTCGGCATCTTTATTTGCTTCTTCTTCCTGAGCCCCTGGCGTCCAGTCAGCGATGAAGTCTGCTAGCGCCTGGGACTGAATCGAGGATCTATGCACATAATCAATGCTGAATTCGTTGAGTTCCGCAGCCCACGTTCCAATCCTTCAGTAGCTTCTCTGTTCCTCATGATGTCCTTCAGAGGCTATGACGAAGGAACAATTATATAGAATGCTTGAAAATAATGCCGAAGCTTCCTAGAGGCCATTAAGACAGCATACAACACCTTCTCCAATTCTGTATAATTTTTCTTTGATAAGCTTAGAACTTCGGAGACAAAGTATATTGGGGCTTGCTTTTTGATTTGTCCATCAAATTTTTTCCTGCACTAGCCCCACACTTACTGCAGAGTGCGAAGCTGCCACATACAATAGTAACGGAGCCCGTGGCGCCGGTGGAGTTAATGTTGTTATATCAATCAAGTATTGTTTCAGCTCTTCAAAGGCTTTCTGTTGAGCTGAGCCCCACTGAAAGACTTCGGCTGACTTTAGTATTTCAAAGAATGGCAAGTTTCTTTCTACTGATCTAGATATAAATCTATTCAATGAAGCCAATCTTCCTGCCAACCGTTGGGCCCCCTTCTTTGTGCTCGGTGGTTCCATTCAAAGGATAGCTTCGATCTTGCTTGGGTTAGCTTCAATCCCCTTCGTCGAAACCAGACAGCCAAGGAACTTGCCCTTCTTCACTCCAAAGACACACTTTTCATGATTTAATTTCAGGCCAGCTTGTCTGAAATTAGCAAATATTTCTTGCAGATCAGTGATATGATTTTCTTGCTTTGTGCTTTTTACTATAATATCATCAACATATGTTAGCACATTTCTGCCTATCTAGGAATGAAGGACCTTGGCCGTCATCCTGCTGAAACTGCCTCCAGCATTTTTGAGCCCCTCAGGCATTCAAAGATAGCAATAGGTTCCACTAAGAGTTATGAAGCTAGTCTTCGGCTCATCCTCCTTCATTCATATTTGATGATATCCTGAGTAGCAATCCAGAAGACTCATAAGTTCTGACGAAGCTACTGCATCTACAAGAGAGTTTATCCTTGGTAATGGAAATTCATCCTTCGGACAGGCCTTGTTGAGATCCGTGAAATCAATACACATTCTCCATTTGTCATTGGCCTTCTTCACCATAACAGTATTGGCTAGCCACTCTGGATATTTTACTTCTCTGATGACACCAGCACTGAGAAGTCTTTTTTACTTCATTTCGAGCACCTTCGGCTTTATCATCAGACATTTTCCGAAGCCTTTGCTTTCTGGGCCTGAAGGATGGATCGACATTGAGTGAATGTTCAATGACATCCCTGTTGACACCACAGAGATCGTTGGCTGACCATGCAAAAATATCTTTGTTGTTGAATAAGAACCTTATCAAAGTTTTCTCCTGCTCTTCAGATAATTGAGACCCTAGCAGTACCTTCTGCTCTGCTATG
The DNA here is from genome assembly GCA_029449295.1 of Zea luxurians. NCBI lineage: Eukaryota > Viridiplantae > Streptophyta > Magnoliopsida > Poales > Poaceae > Zea > Zea luxurians. The sequence continues at coordinate 18,703,397 of JAOPSE010000034.1, read as the reverse complement.
TCTTCACATAGAAGCATGGGCTTCGGCTGATCAGCCGAAGCGGCCTTCTCTCTTCTGTACTTGTACTGCTCACAAGCTTCAACTCCATCTATATTGTGGATGGCTTTCGAGTCTGTCTAATTTCCCTCAGCCTTTCTGGCAGCTTCCTGACTTCCATGAATTGCAATAGGCCCTTGTTCCGAAGGTATCTTCATGCATAGGTATGCTGGATGAAGAATTGCTTCGAAAACATTAAGTGTCACACGACCAATGATTGCATTGTAAGGATATTTCATGTCAACAATATCAAACACAACCTGTTCAATCCTTGTGTTGTGGACAAATCCGAAGGTTACTGGCATTGTGATCTTGCCGAGTGCTATAATCTGCCTTTCTCCGAAGCCACAAAGAGGGTGTGTAGCATCATGAATCTTGTCTTCTGGCTCTTTCATCTGTCTGAAGGCCTTAGCAAATATGATATCAGCTGCACTGCCTGTATCAACCAAAACATTGTGGACCAGAAATCCCTTGATGACACAAGATATGACCATAGCATCATTATGAGGATAATCCTTGAGCTGAAGGTCCTCCTAGGAGAAGGTGATTGGGATGTGGGACCATTTTGTCTTGATGAAGGGTCCTGCACCCCAACATGTTGCACCCTTCTCTAAGCTTCCTTTTTCTGCTTCTTGTTGGCCGGCTCTGAGCATAAACCGCCTGTTATCGGGAGCACCAGCTTCGTAGCCAAAGCAGCTTCAGCTTGCTTGTTGGACGAAGCCATCAGCTCAATCAGTGGAAGTGAGTTCACCGGAGGTGGGCGCCAATGTTGGGGACTTCTCAAATGCTATGAGTTAAAAACAATGCAACATAGAAGGGTTAATGGTTAGTATCCTTCGTCCTTCGAAGCATCATATCCCTTAGAATATAATGATCTTCAGACGAAGGGTATAAAGAACATACCTTCGACATTTCAATACATATTAATGAAGGAAGAAGCATATGAAACATGAGAAATAACATAAATAATCATATGGCGTTATTGATATCTTTAAATTGTATCATCATGAACAAACGTGAACAATATTGAATTACATTTATATCTTCGGCTTGACAGAAGACAAAAGTCCAAGCATGACACGCGAGCAAAATACAAGTCAGCGTGAACAGTACGGGATACTGTTCATCTATTTATAGGCACAGGGCGCAGCCTGAGATATTACATTCATGTCCTTTACAAAAGATTACAATTATGACATAGGCTCTCATGGACAAATCGGTCATTTCATATTTAAGTCGGTGCGATCCTTCGTTTTGAGACATGTCACTATGCCGAAGCTTCATAGATGGTAGCTTCGGCACTGCTTTTGAGAGGATCTGCCGAAGGTGTTTGTTCTTACATGATCTTCGGCGACGAAGCACACCCTCAATAATGCCCTTTCACACTGAAGCCCTCTGTTCCCATCATGGGAATCCTATGCGCTTTCATGTTTACTTCCCAAAAGCTAAGACTTACTACCAATCAATTACTCCTAATGATTTTGCCCTGTAGACAAGACATCATCAGTTTGTTTTAGTCCGATAATGTGATCTTGATTCCCAACAAGACAACAATAGAAATGCTTAATTAGAAACGGACAATCCATTATCATAACCAGCGTCCAAAACTTGGATGCAACAACCTGCAGACCAAGATGAAACCACCATTAGAAGTGAATTCTGCCTCTGATGTATTCATGTATAAGCAAAAAATAATTCTTCAAACTCACCTAGGCAGTAGCGGCAATCAGGTTCTTTATTTCTTCAAGACAGTTATCAAGAGCTTTGTACTCCTCAGTGTCTGAGAAGTCCATCGTCTACAGGGAAAAGTTTACAGATGAGTAATCTATGATGGGCATGAAACAAAGTGGTTGATGGTACCGAAGATAAGACTATTAGTGTTTGCAGAAAATCTCAAATAGTATATTATAGCTTCCCTAGTTTCGCAGCACAAATATAATAAAGAAAATGTAAGCAACAAATGGCAAAGGAAAAAGATGTAGACGATAAAAAAAATCGCAAGCAACAGATGGCACAGAAATGGGGTTATATGGATGATATGGATTTCCATTCTGTTATTCGGCCATCCCAAATTCTTCTCTAGAATATATCCATGACCTTTTTTATTATATAGAAATCGAACAATGCAGACAAAATTTGAATACCTGTTTCAAGGTACTTTTAAGGTGCATCTCAGCTGTTAATAATTCTCGTCGGCTTCCAGTTGAGGAAGAAATTTCCATGTACACCTTGCAAAGCTTTAAGGAAGCTTGAGCATACTTTGCGAACTTCATTTGGTCATGCAATAATCCTGAGCCCTGTGAGGTGAATAATTTAGTTCATAAATTATTGCGACAGTGAAATAGTTATGAAGTGTAGAGAATTAGGGAACACCTCACGAGCATTACGGGAAGGGTGACTTTCATATATATAGCCAGGATAAAACTTGGAGTACAAGATACATATCTCTAGACTACACATATCTCTGATATAAAGGCATCTAAAACTGTTCCAGGCATAAACTAATAATGGCAATAAGTAACTAAAATGAGTAACCATTAGATGCCTGTGCATTACTATATTGCATAAGTCCATCCTCCTAACAAATATAAAATAAATCAATTTTAAACAAAGCTAAAAAAAGGGACGGCTCGTTATCCACCAATAAGCACCACGACCCTTCCCACATGATGTGCATGCTGCCTCCACCATTTACCCTTGTAGCCAGTGAGAAATAGTTGCCAGTGAAGTCGCAACTAACCTAACTAGCCCCAAATAAAAAATCCTTAGGATCATGGTAGAATGCAAAAAAAAGCAGCCTGGTGCATGTGTTCCCGCTTGCGCAAGGTCCGAAAAGGATCGGACCTATTTGGGTCTATAGTATGCAGCCTTTCCCTGCATCTCCTGGTCACACGGCAGCAGCTTTACCTCTGTACCAAGGCTCCCCTTTTGATCATATAGAATGCAACTAGAAATAAAAAAGTGAACCAGGTGTCCTTAGAGTGTTGGACTCCTGGAGTAGTGGAGTAGCCACATTGGAGTAGGACACACTTCTAGAGGATCATGAATTATACAAGAGTGCCTTCCTAGCATAAGTACATTTTACCTCGAATTTTTGCATCCATGCATAGAATTATAGAAATGGCATGTACTACATCTACAAATGTCAGAAATTTATTTTACATACTTTTCACCAAAGGGTGAGTTGAGTATTTGAGTATGTTCCCACAAAAATATTTCTCATCCAGAATGGCAGTATTTCTATGTTTCTACTTTTGTTAGGGACAAGTTATGAACAGTATGGAATTTTTTGTTTCCTTTAGAATGCAAGCCTCCACAGAACACAAGTTCAAAGAAAAGTGAAAGTAATCCACAAGAATAAAGCATCATCCAGTACACACACAAGGGGACTATTTGGTTCAGTTTTTTTTCTTACGAGCTTTTCTAAGAATCTGGATTACTGGATAATCTAGCTGTAGGGAAAATTTGAATATCGTGAGACTTACGTGCGGAGGAAGATGAAGGGGTACATAGGGTTTAGGATCTAAAAAGCAACAGATTCCTCCCATCGTGACGACTCGGCGTATTTTGTTCAAGTTGATTTGGACAATTTTCACCAAAGCGGTTCTCACATAAGCGGACTGAGAAGCGAATTGTTTGGCTAACAGAAGCCGATTCTGACAGCCAGAATCTGAATTTAAGCTGAAACAAACACCCCTAAGATATCGTGTATAAACAAAATTTTTGTACCATGATAGTATATCCCCCAATCTGCTCCTCAGTACACACATACGACTATACGAAACATTCAGCATGAGAACAGTATATGCACCTGAAGGGATCGAACTTGCTTCAACAAAGCTTCAGAGCATGCTATGAGGTTACCCTTGGTCTTATGCCATCTTGCATACAAACCCCATATGTCTGCATTGCTGCCTCCACTTCGCACAATCTGCAAACTCAAGCAAGATATTAACTGCAATCTGGTATCTAATATGAGATGAAATACAATTCAGAGGGGGTGGTAACCTGCTGGAGGATATCACCAGTAATATCTAATAATTGATTCGATTGTCTTGTATCTTTATTTGCATCATCTGATGCTTCGTGAGTATCAACAAAATCTGGGGATTGTTCTTCAAGCATTGTCATCACCTTGTCCAATATACCAACACTAAACTGCTTGTTTGAGGATAAATTCAATACAGTTTTCAAAGCTTCAAGTGTCTGCAGAGGGGAGGGGGCACATTATCTACTGCATATATGTTCAAGGAACACTACCTGCTTCAACTTAAATGCACGGGTAAAATAGAAAACAAAACCACAAACAACAAAACGTCCTATGAAAGCAGAAAAGTCAGATTCTCAAAAGACATACTTACCAGTCTAATATTCCCTGTGTCCAAAGCAACTTTACTGTAATTTTCCCAAATTTCCCAGCTATTCCTCCTACAAATATAACAACAACAAAGCCTTTTAGTCCTACAAATAATATTTGTAATATTAGTGGACTTTATGAACATCAGGTGGAACATACTTGAACTTTACAGCTTCCCTGAATGCTTGGACTGCTGCTTGGCTTTTTCCTCTAATCATGTGCCTACATAATTAGCTACATTAATGGTCGGTACAAGATAAAAAATGATAGCACAAGCAAACGTCATCAATACATCTTATTTAGCTATTCCCCTACAGTCTACAGAACATATCAATCGCACCCTATCATTACATTGCTCATGTGCTTCTTACAATATAATTTCTATACCATATGATTTTTTTTTCTTTTTTTATGAAAATTAGAGATTGTTCTAAAAGGCATAATAAACCAACTGGCAAGTACTAACAACCAATGAGCACTTGATGAGTGTGACACAAGGCTCAACTCAATGTACGCAAATTTTCACAAATAATTTTTCACAGAATCCCTGTCTGGCAGCGGTTGACTAGGATGGTGGGGGACGTTCCTCTAAGGAAGGATGGTCAGGGCTCAAGACCAAGGAAGTCGGTCTGGAAAAGGATCTCACCACTGCAGGAGGGGGGGATGCCGGAATATATATCTCCTTCATCTGTGCAAGGTGCTAGCGTTGGAGGCCATGAAGGATTGCGATGCAAGCGAAAGAGGAACCGTTCCAAGCGCGGACGAGGAGAAAAGATGACGATTGATCACCCTCAGCAAGAAGCTCCAGTGTCGGTTATTGGAGCAGCAAGCCCGGACCCATCCCTGTTGTTTGGCAACAATTCTGACGAGTTTGACTCCACACTTAACTCCAACTGCGTTCTGGAGTACTCGGATGATTTGGCGAGGGAGGAAATTGCTCTCCGACGAGCTCTATTTGTCTCTGTGGCTGGAACACGTCCAATGGTCCTTGCTTCAGAAGTTGTGGACGAAGTTACACGCCAGTTTGATATTGCAGTGAAGAACATGTCAATCCAGCGAACAATGCCAGAAGACTTCCTTCTGTTACTGCCTGATGAAGATGCTGCAGCTATGGTTTTCAACGATGGAAAGGCACTGCGGGGGCCTCGTTTCACCTTGTTGTTCAAGAAGTGGTCGAGATTTGCTCATGCTTCTGCCTCGTCCTTGTCCAAATTAGTGGATATTGAAATTAGAGGCATTCCTGAGCACGCTCGGTCTCGTTCTACGGCGGAGCATATTCTGAGAAATTCATGCTGGATAACAGAGGTTCATCAAAATTCAGGATCTGAAAGAGATTTTGCATCCTTTTGGGTGCGTGCTTGGTGTTTAAGCCCGGAACGGTTGTGCAGAAAATTGGATCTACATATCCTTGAGCCTGGAGATGTTATCCATGAGAAGAGATGCTTAACATACAAAATTGATATCTCATGTCGCCCAGTTGATCTCCACCTGGCGAACTCAGCTGCTCCACCTATACCCCCGGAGCCCTTCCAGGAATCGGAGGAAGATCAGGATCAAGATGAGCAGGAGCCACATCGTCGTCACTTCGGTGATGCTAACGCTGCTGGGGATCCACGGCGGTCTCTCCATCTTCGCCTGGGACCGCGCCCCCCCTTGGGCCGTACGCATGACATGCATGGATCTCGGGAGGACCCCCGGCCGTTTAGTGCTCTGGGCATTAACTGTGATATGGCTGGGAGGCCCGAGGAGCTGCTGCCTCGCGTGCCTGGAAAGAGGGGAGATGAGGGGACTGCTGGGGGACACGAGCGGTTTGAAGTGCTGACGCCTCGGGCTGCGAAAGGAACTGGACACGAGGAGGCAGTTTGGAGCCAAGAGATGCAGTCAATGTGTTGCATGGGAAATATGGAAGATATGGCGGCAGAGGAGCAGACGATCTCTACCTCTGAAGCTATCGGCCAGAGGACGGTGGAAAAAATAAACAACCTCTCCTCCTTTCGCCCTGGTGGGCCGCGGGGCTGGATTGCTCCATGGACGCCCCAGCTGGACATATCTGCTGGGTTGCTGAATTCCTGTGGACCCAGCTCGCCCCACAAGGCCTCTTGTAACATATTTTACCCCCTTGCTGAGTCGCTGGGCCCTAATTGGACACCTTTGCCCCAACAAATTCCTCTAGTTGGGTTGCTGAAGGGAATCATTAGGAGCTCGCCTCATCAGTTTCTCAACGTAAATGGGATGCTGGGCCAGGATAGGCACTTTTCACCCCAACAGGAATTGTCTATTGGGTTGCTGGAGAGGCCTGAGCCTGGTTCGCCCCGCTATGGTGAAGTTATTCCACCCATTTCAGCTCCTAATATGCCTCCCAACTTAGTGGAGCTCCCCCCTCCCACATTCTCTACCAGGGATCATGTTTCTACGCCTCTGAAAGTATACTTCAGAAAAAAATTGAGGCTTCAACAGCAATGTGATCAGGAAAATGATCAGTTCTTTGAAGATCACTGTGAGGAAGATGGTGATGTAACTGGGGTACCTGCCCCACTGATGCCCTCTGGAGTGACTCAGAATGGCTCTAATGCTGAAGATGTTGGGCGCTCAGGGACTACCCCACTGATGCCCTCTAGAGTGACTCGGAATGGTTCTAATGCTGAAGATGATGGGCGGACAGGGAGATCAAGCAGGGAGAAGTTTGTCAATGGCATCTGCAGAAGGCCTTCGGGTATTTTGCCGGTTCCAGAAAACATCACACAACGGCAACAGTCACCTCCCTCCACTTTTGTTTCGGCTCCGAGGAGAAGTCGTCGGGTGGCTGGTATTGGGGTGGAATTTCAGATGCAGGATCTGGGGAGCAGATCAACAAAGAAAGTTATGAGGACTTTACAAATCATCACAGAATATGAAGGAATTAGCCAAGAGGCAATCGAAGAATATAAAAAACTCTTCACTCATCCTCTGTCTCAATGTCATATTAAAGTTATGAGGACTTTAGTGATTTTATTTTTCTCCCTTCTGTTGGGGCAGCCGGGGGCATTCTTGTGGCTTGGAGGCGACATGTGGGTTTCACTGGACAAAAAAGATGGGATAATTATAGTGTATCAGTTCAGTTTTGTAATGACAAGGGGACTGAATGGTGGCTGACCTGTGTTTATGGTCCTCAAGGAAGCAATGAGAAGATTATGTTCCTACAAGAAATCAGAGAAATAAGGGCTGAGTGTCTGGGACCGTGGATGTTGGCTGGAGACTTCAACCTCATTTATAGAGACTCAGATAGGAACAACAATAATTTCAACAGAGCAATGATGGGAAGGTTTCGAAGCTTAATTGAGGATATGGCCCGAAGGAAATCCCCTTACATGGCAGGCAGTTCACTTGGTCCAACCAACAAAATGTGCCTGTACTGGTCAAGCTAGACAGAGTGTTCTGTTCTGTAGATTGGGAATTGCTCTTCCCCAATGTTCTTCTTCAGAGTACTGCCTCACAAGATTCAGATCATTGTCCTTTACTCCTGGGGCTTAGGGATAATAAATCCGGAAAAAGGCGTTTCCACTTTGAATCCTTCTGGACCAAGCTTGAGGGGTTTCAGGATATTGTCCTTGCTGCATGGAACTCTATTGAGACAGCTACATGTCCTTTTAAATCCCTGGAAATGAAATTTCAAGGAACTGCAAAAAGCTTGCAGGCCTGGAGCGAAAAGCAGATCGGGCACGTGAGGTCCCAACTTGCCCTTGCTAAAGAAATCCTCCATAAGCTGGAAATAGCGCAGGATGGTAGAGTGCTCAGCCCTGCTGAATGCTGGCTCAAACTCAGACTCAAGAAACAGGCATTACTTTTATCATCTTGCAAGAGAACTATTGCAAGGCTGAGAGCGAGGATTTCATGGCTCAAAGATGGAGATGCTAATACAAAGTTATTCCACCTTCACGCCCGTCACCGTAAAAGAAAAAATTTTGTGGCATGTCTTGTTGATGGGGATCAAAACCTAACCAGCCATGAGGAGAAAGCTGCCTGTGTGGACCGTTTCTACACCAATCTATTGGGGGTATGGACAGGATACGGGCAATTGAGTTAGAGGCTCTTGGAATGCCCAGTTTTGATCTGACTGATCTGGAAGCCCCCATTTCAGAGCAGGAAGTTTGGGATGCCATCAAATGTCTGCCCTCAGATAAGGCCCCTGGCCCTGATGGATTCACAGGGAGGTTCTACAAGGCTTGCTGGACAATTATCAAGAATGATATTATGGCAGCCATCTCGGCTGTTTGGGGCAGGAAATTTAACAATTTTGGGCGCCTGAATACAGCCTATATCACATTGATCCCCAAAAAAGACGGAGCTGACAATATTAAAGATTTCAGGCCTATCAGTTTGGTGCACAGTTTTGCCAAGTTGGTCACCAAAATCCTTGCTAACAGATTGGCCAGCAAGCTTAACATGATGGTGTCACCTAATCAGAGCGCATTTATAAAAGGGAGATTCATTCAGGACAATTTCATGTTGGTTCAACAAACCGCCAGGTTGCTGCATCAGCAAAACAAGGCCAGCCTGCTGTTAAAATTAGATATTACAAAAGCTTTCGATTCTGTCTCTTGGCCTTTTTTGATTGAGGTATTGAAGAAGTTGGGTTTTGGACAGATTTGGAGGGATTTGATTTGTGGGCTTCTGGCTACCTCCTCTACTCAGATTCTTTTAAATGGATTTCCAGGTCATCATATTAAGCATCGTAGGGGACTTCGGCAGGGAGACCCCCTCTCCCCTATGCTATTCATTTTAGTTATGGATGTCCTTCTCTACATGTTCTCCAAGGCAGAAAATGATGGTTTGCTGCAGCAACTTTCTAGTACAAAGAAGCTCCATCGAGTCTCCGTGTATGCCGATGATGTGGTCCTTTTCTTATGCCCAGCACTGACAGATATAGACCTCACTCTTAGCATTCTTCAACTGTTTGGAGACGCCTCGGGGCTACACAATAATGTGCAAAAGTCAAATGTGTATCCTATTAGATGCTCTGAGGAGGTGCTGCTCGAAGTACAGACCCTGATGCCATGTGAAATCTCAACCTTTCCGTGTCGTTATTTGGGGCTCCCTTTATCCTTACACAAGTTGACAAAGCAACAGTTCCAACCTTTTGTGGATAAGATAGCTGATCAGCTTCCTAATTGGAAGGCTAACTTAATGACACGGGCTGGAAGAAGAGTGCAAGTTCAGCATGTTCTTACTAGCATGACGGTATACTTAGCAATGGCAGTGGATATCCCACAGTGGGGTTTGGAAGCTATTGATAAAATCAGAAGAGGTTTTCTATGGAGAGGTCGCAAAGAAGCTAGAGGGGGCCACTGTCTTGTTGCCTGGGGAAAAGTCTGTCGCCCCCTAAAGCTTGGAGGGCTTGGTATTTCTAGTCTTCCAGAATTATGTTGGGCACTTCGACTAAGGTGGCTTTGGTTACAAAAGACTGACCACTCTCGGCCCTGGTCTGGACTTCAAATACAAGTCCCAAAAAAGGCTAGAGCTTTCTTTGCTACAGTAGTGACCACTGAAGTGGGGAATGGAAATAATACCAAATTCTGGAAGGATAAATGGCTTAATGGAAAAAGAATTGCAGATCTGTTTCCAAGGCTGATTGGCACAATTCCGAAGCGGGTAATCAATTGCAGGACAGTTCAGGAAGCAATTGTTAGCGCCAAATGGATTTCTGACATCAGAGGGGCTTTGTCAGTAGGGGTTTTGACAGATTACCTTTAGCTTTGGGATTTGATATCTGGCATCGAGCTACAGCCGGAGGTTGACGACAAGCATACTTTCAGTATTGCCTCGAATGGTGTGTACTCAGCCAAATCAGCATATGAAGGATTGTTCCTAGGATCTGTGACATTTGAACATTATAAAAGAATCTGGAAGTCCTGGGCCCTGCCAAAATGTCGCTTCTTCCTTTGGTTGGTGGCCCATAAGAGATGTTGGACAGCTAATAGATTGGCAAAGCGAGGCCTAAATCATCCAGAGAAATGTCTGTTATGTGACCAAGAGGAAGAAAATATAGACCACCTCCTTGTGCAATGTTCTTTCGCCCGAGAATTCTGGTACCTTTTACTCAGGAAATTTGGTCTTCATTCTCTTGCACCACAGCCGACTACAAACTCCTTCCTGGGATGGTGGGAAGTGGTGGGAGGAGCAGTTCATGGTCTCACAAAAAAGGGCCTTAACTCTCTCATCATTCTAGGAGCTTGGACTTTATGGAATCATCGAAATAAATGCATTTTTGATGGCTGCAACCCAAGTATGTCTTCAAGCCTCAGAGCTGCTGATGAGGAAAGAAGAAGATGGGAAATGGCTGGTGCAAAAGGCCTCACACATCTGGCTGCACCCTTGGTAGAGCCTTAGGAAGATTTGAGTAGTTTTGATTTTTTGATCCCCTTATGGATCTTTATTTGTATGCCTGTTTCTGGCCTCCGTAAGGAGGACTGTGAAACCTTTTTTGTTTTGTTCTGTTTTTTCTATTCCTCTGCTTAATATATAATGGGGCGCAGTTCTCCTGCGCGTTCGAGAAAAAAAAAAGATAGACCATGATGGCCAACAGCAGAATACCAGAGAAATGTCAAAAGAAATATATCCTACAGAGCAGCTTGAATTGACAAGGTATCAGTCCAGGATCAAAACAAAATAGAAAACATCAACAGCACAAATGAGAGAAACACACACGAAGCAAAACATGAAGACATGGTAAATCAGGGCACATAACACCTAGTCAAGCATAAATGCTAATGACATTGCAAATCAGGCCAAACCATCAGCATCTTAAATACATGACAAGGAACAAGTATAGGAATGATATACAGGCAGGCTATGTTGTTCCATGCTTCTCCATTCTCAGGATCTATCTGTACAGCACGACTAAACGCATCCACAGCTTTGTCAAGATCCTTGTCCTGTATGACCACATAAACAGTAAATCTATTTGACAACATATGTTCTAAGATCTATGAACCATTCAGTCAGTAAAGATAATAGAAGCAAGCAGGAACATAAAGGCAAATAAATCATGTCGCCACAACCAAATTCAAGCTATCAAAGTAATTGTCATGGCAACACATGACATTATAGTTGGCTCCACACTAAAGTTATCATGCCAATGCCAACACATGACCTGATATTTGTCCATTGCACTCCATGGGCACTGACCAAGGAGATACAAGTTCTACGGAAAAATCAATGTGAAATTACCAACCATATACCTATTAAATGTCATGATAAAACCATTTTTGTTGGAGCACTTAATTAAGGGTAGAGAGTGCAAAATTTTCAATAAATACACCCTCGGGATCCTTCATGGACAAATATTGTGAATGTATTCATGTGAGCCATGAATAAACATAGAGAAATGGAGCGTAATCAAATGGCCATTAGAACAACTCATCTCTTGCAAACATTCCACCAGCTAGCACCTAGGTGGCTTCCTAGTCCAATATTTTAAATGCTGCGAAAAAAACTTCATGTTTCCTGCCTATGATATGATAAATTGATATAAGTTTAAACTTGAAAGCATGTTTTTAGGATCCTAAAGCCATAATTGAAAAGCCTTAAGAGATCTAGTAAGGTTCCTGTCTTAAACTTCCACAAGGCAGCAGTCTGACCTCTAGTTTCATATTGCCAGAAATGCAAAACAATAAGTTGCAAATAAGTAGTGGTCCATAACAATGAAGAAAATAACAATTAACAAGGCATTCTTATTCAAAGAAATGTACAAACCTTCCATTTTGAGAAATGTCACTACTACACATGCATAATAAAATATGCATACATACTTTCTCTTTGCAAAAGAATTTGAAACTTCGTAAAATTACCTTCCATGCAGCTGTGCCATATGCAAACCAGCCATCTGGAATCAAAGAGTTCAACGACAATGCAGATTCCCTATTCAAAGTTCAAAAGTATGAGATTCTGCAAGTTATTGACAATGATAAAGAACATTTTTGCTTAAGAAAGTCTTGTACCATAGAATTTTGGATGTATGGAAGTCATTCCTGTTGTATGCACTGCGAGCCAGAGAGCGCTAAATGAAAAAGTAAGACACTGTGAGCACAATTTCACAATAGAAAAGAAACTCACAATTGGATAATTGGATGTCATTGCTGACCCAAACAGCAAGGGGAAGCAATGATGTTGCATTGCTTCATTCATGGCTATCTATCTGAACCTACTATATCCCAATGTCACTCAGCACGTTATGTTCACAATTAAGGCTATTGACTACTTTTACTTTAGGTTTCAACACAAAATAAACTGTCTCATTCTCCGACATAAGGCAACTTAACTCTTAAACAAATGAGCAGGCTGCGACAGGCAACATGGATGGACATCATGTGGTAAGCAACTGTATAGGGTGGCACAGCATGAAGAACCACAGTTGGCACATGAGCAGACTGTACCCAGATCCAATGTAAGGTTGCGCATGCGGAAAACATGATTGGAACTTCATAAGAATCTTTGGTGTTTGAAGTATGAGACTTAGAAGAACTGGTGTAATATTAAGAAAGGGGCAAGAGTTGATACAAACTCAACACCCCCCCCCCCACACACACACACACGACTCTCAAAGAATAGGGATCACCTTTTGGGGGTGGGGTGGGGGGGAAGCTTGGACGACATAGGAAAAAACACGGTCGGGGATGGGATGGCCGCCCTCCTGGTATTAAACTAAGAGACCGAAACAATGGTCCTAGCCAAAAAAACCCCCGAACTCCTGAACTCCAAAACAACGACCCAACGGAGGGTGGCGCACAGGACATCGTAACCCGGGAGCAGATGGGGCACAATGAAGGGATTTTTTTAACCAAGCCGGAAAATTCGCCCCCGAGGGAAATTGAACCCGGGACTTGGAGGTACTACTCGGAACTCGAAAGCCTTTAAGCACTAGGCTAGAGGCCCTTTCGTGGACGACAAGAAAAATAATGGTGCTTCTTTACTCATTTTGGGAGAATCCTGAAATTTGAGTTGACTTCTGAACTGTCCGGAAACTAGAAGTTTTCTGTGAGTCTATATCAGATTCATCAACAAATCTGATTTATTGCTCCAAGCCCAACCAGAAAACAAAATAGCACCTACTTTGAACATGTAGGTTTGAGAGCACTTCAAAGCAGATAGATGTTTGTGAAAGACATGGATTGTACAGAATCAGTTTTTTTAACAGATGATTGTACAAAATCATTACCACATATCACTTATCAAACTGATTTATAACTCTACATCCTTTTTCTGGTTATTCCACTACCATATTCATGGTAATCTCAAAAAGATTATGCTTCTCCCAAAAGCACTTACAGATCAGAAGTGATTAAGGCTGAGCCTACAGATTAATCAGACTAGACACTAAGAGTCCATTAACTTCAATACAAATATAAAACCTGTCTTGAAGCTTTTAAGTTTCATCAAGAGAATTGGAAACATGCTCAAATCAGAACATGTTTGAAACTCTCTCAAACCTTGGTCTCAAAACATTGGTGCTAGATGAATGAGCTATCCTATTGTCATCAATACCATTCCCTAATCCAATTCATGTATACAATGATCCGTCGCAAACAAGATGATCAAGGAAACTGAAAAGAATTAACATCAACTTTACCATAGCTCGCGCAGATTTATTATTTGAGACTTCCAATGCTTTTTTATAATGGTCATCATTATTTGTAACATCACCAAGTGAACACCTAAATGAGTCTCTCATCAGATAGCAAAATACAAGAAAACAAAAGGTAAACATGACATAGAACATGGTCATTCCACACAATAAACTCTAGAACTTGGTAAATCACTCAGCAATAGTTTATTTGTATTTGTATTGACAATAATCAAGAATATCTAACTGTTATATCCACAGACTTAAAAATATTGTCTTCAGTATATTGCAGTTCTTATACTAGACAGGAGAAGTACTAAGGAGATACCTTGAAAAGGTAAAACCTCAAAATGGTATTTTGTGCAGTTAATTGCTTTTGGAGAGGGATTGTGGAGAACAATCGTTATGGTGGTATTCTGGCATCACTATTTACAGTAATATTTATCAATTATTCAATTGTTAGGAAAGGGTCAGATTATTCAGTTATGCCGTTAGCTACAGACCTACATAGTTCCTCAATATTTCCTATCCATCAATGTCAGCGCTTCTACCTCCTTTCCACTTCCAGTTTGTAGGTTTAAGTGGCAAATGGTGAGATTGCGAAGTAAGATTCAGAAACATATATCGAATTCACTGTAAGATAAATGATTAGAAATTTTTCCATAGTACTCCATCCAAAAGTCAAGTCATAAGCCCATGGCACTGTGACCAAGGAAGGCTCAAGTATCACAGTTTTCATTTATTCACCACGGGCCCCATAATACACCACCGTCCATTCAGTTTGAAAACTAATTGGATGCTAACCAGGCGCTAATGCCATGCAAAACACTTTCCCGCCTGGATGCTTTCCTCTTCCCCGCCTCTGCATCCAAAATCACTGGCCGCAGCGCTTGTTAAATTTCCTGTGAGGCCACAACCCCCTCCTGCAGACAGACTGAATATTGGCCTGTCTAAGACTGAAATTTGGAGTGAAGACCAAAATTGGTCGTAATGTCCTGCCTGCCACTTCTCAATTCACAGGACCAAAAAAATCAGTGCCATGCAGGGGCGAAAATGGGACGGGAAAATCATGTACCGTCACGTTCCGAATACCGTTTTTTCTCGTTCATTTTTCAAATTATTCAAGAACCGATTAGGAACAGGACGAAAACGATTTGGCTAGTTTTACGATCATTTTCATATTTTCCTTTTTTGATTCAGGATGATACCGGTTTTTATCGTTTTTAGATAATGTGAGAATATAATTTATGCAAGTTACAGACTTCTGTTGTGTTCAAGTGAATGGAGAGAAATGAAAGTTGTAACTACTCTAGATAATATGAATGATGAAGAGTTATTAGTGTATTTTTAATATCTTAAAAATTAGGCAATATGCCACTTTATTATGTATTGGTGGAAACTATAAAATATGTCTTTCCGACAAGAGTTTTGTCGTTTTCAATCGTTTTCGAACAACCGATAATCCCGATCCCATATTTCGACCGTTGGTTTTTCATTTTCGTCCCACTCTTCGTCTTCTGGTGATTCTTGGGTGGCGCCGCGCTCCTACAAAGATGCGGCCCTCGCCATGGACGGGTACCCTGCTCCCACGCCTCCGTCCTCAGTCCCTCCCCGACCGTGCAGAGTCCCTCTGGCTGGTGCGGTGGGGTCTTCGGAGGCCGACCAATTGGTGCAATCCCAAGGGTCGACGCGGCCGCTTCCTTCAGAGGGTGGGTGGCAGGTGGTGGCACGTAGGCGTTCTGGACGTATCCCTCCCGCTCCTCATAGATGGTCCCCTGAGGATCTCCGAGGGCGGTGTTTCAATTGTCTCTCACCCTCTCACTTCGTTGCTTCCTGCCGTCGTCCTTCTCGCAGCTTTCGGTGTCTGGGTTTTGGCCACCGTGCTCCGTGGTGCCCGCTTAAGGTGGCTCGGAAGGCGCACCCTGAGCATCAGGTCGGTCGAGTTCCAGTGTGGCAGCGCCTCGGAGCGATGCAAGATCCTGTTCAGCATGGAGGTTTCAGGCGAAGAGAGTCGGTGTGGAGGCGGATTTCTCCGTCGCAGCCGGCCACCGGGGGAGAACTCCTTTCCCCCTGTTGATGGCCCGAGGCTCCGAAGAGTCTACTCCACCGGTAACTGGAGGCAGGAGGAAGAGGCGTAGAGCAAAGCGTCGGCGAGCTGCAGTTGGCGATACTCATGAGCAGCAATCACGGTGACCTGCTTCTACCTCCTCTGGAGGTTTGGGCGCGGAGGGGGATGTGCAACATGTTGATTGCGTGGAGACCCTTTCATGTGTGCTGGATTTCTCCACTGAAATGGCAAGGGAAGAGGCTGCACTGCGGAAGGCCCTGTTCGTCACAGTTGCTGTTACCAGGCCTGAGGTTCTAGCAGTTGACATCATCGAAGAAATAGCTCAAAGTTTCAACGTCAATAGAGCTAACATGTCTATTCATCGGACCTTGCCGGAAGATTTCTTGGTGTTTTTTCCCGATGAAGATACAGTTTCAAGGGTGCTCAATGGAGGAAAGATCTTTAGAGGTCCACGGTTTGATCTTGTGTTCAAGAGGTGGACGCGCTGTGCGAATGCATCTACGGCATCTTTACCAGTGCTATTGGATGTGGAGATTAGGGGTATTCCGGCACATGTGTGGTCAAGAGCTACCGCCGAACAGCTGCTGCGTGATTCATGTATTATCGATGAGTTACACCCGGAGCGTTGAAGTCTGATTACTCATCCTTCAGGTTGAGAGCGTGGTGTATCAAACCGGCGAAGCTTCATCGTAATATTGATCTCCTTATCACAGAGACAGGTCATGGCTCTGGTGAGAAGAGATGTTTATCCTACAAACTAAACATATTGGCTACCCCTGTCCCGGTTGAAGATGGCGCCCCCTGCGGATGATGATGATGGTGCTCCCCCCGGTGGCGATGGCGGCCACTCCCCGAGAGGTGGCGGCGGACACCAGCCTGGTGGCAGCCAAGGCCTTTCTTCCAGGCCTTCTTCCCCACGTCGGTCACGCGGCTCGGATGGCGGGCGTCGCTCGGCCCTCTCTCGCCTAGGGTCGCAGCAGCCCTCCCAAAGAGTTGGCCATGACCTGGTGATTGCGCCTGGGGAGACTATCACTGGCGCGATGGGCGAAGCGGCAGAAGACCTACCGTCGGTGCTACACCCTTCCACTGAGGGCGCGGAGCTCAATGTGGGGGAAGCGCGTGTGACGGGTGGTATGCCAGACAGACAAGCCGAAGAGTTGATGCCAGCTAAACAAGCTGAAGAGCTGATCCCTGACAGACAAGCTGACGAGTCACTGGGACAGGCCCTTGACGGGCTAGTCTCGCCCCGTTGTCTGTCCTCTATGGCTGGAACTGCAGAAGAAATAGGCCAGTGCGAGGTTGCGGGTCAGGGCTGCTCGGTTCCATCTACTACCATTCACGAGAGTCCAACATTGAAGGTTTACAGCAGAAGAAGGCAGAGGGATCCCTTACAGCAGACGCCTAGCCCACATGAAGATATTTCAGTGGAATCTGAACATGTTAAAGACACAACCCTGGTTTGTGATTTCGTTGCCATGGTGACAAAGAATACGGATGGTCTGCTCCCCCCGTCGGTGCCTCTCAGAAGGAGAAGTAAACAGTTACCGCCTGATTTTATCCCTCGCCGAAGTAGCAGATTGGCAAAGCGGAGGACCCCAAATGATGCAACCAGGCAGATCCAAATTGAATTATTAAGAACAATGGATATTGTTGATGCGGATGAGGCTTTCAGCGATAAAGCTCTTGAAAAATATGGCAGGGTGTTCAACTCTCCCATGTCTAAATCCCATATTAAAGCCTTGGCGGCTTTGTTCGGATGGTCAGTGCCTGTCGATATCCATCTTCAGGATGTCCAGA
Source organism: Zea luxurians (assembly GCA_029449295.1). Taxonomy (NCBI): domain Eukaryota; kingdom Viridiplantae; phylum Streptophyta; class Magnoliopsida; order Poales; family Poaceae; genus Zea; species Zea luxurians. Next base: position 18,685,541 of record JAOPSE010000034.1, on the reverse strand, counting down.
TGCTGCCTGCTGACCTAGGTCCAGAGGATATAATGTAAGCCATCACCCATGGTTATGTAGTTCTTGATGCCCTTGTTTCCTATGGATCCATCAAAAATTCTTTTTTGGAATGTTAGAGGTTTGAATAGAAAAGTCAGAAGGGATTTGGTTCGTGCTATGGTCAATAGTACTTGTCCTGACGTGGTATGTTTACAAGAAACAAAGAAGAGTTCTATTTCTCGTTTCTGGTTGCGTCTCTCCTGGGAGTTGTTTTTGATGAATTTGTAACGCTCCGACAGTTAGCACTAGGGGGGAATTTTATTGGCCTGGAAAAGTACTTCGTGCAAGGTTACTCAATATAGAATTGACACCTTTTCAGTCTCAGCTCAATTCCAGCATAGCGATGGCACTCCCTAGTGGCTCACTGGAGTTTATGGCCCCCAATTGGATAACCTCAAGATTCTATTCCTGCAGGAATTGCAACTGATTCGTAATTTGTGCAAGGGCCCGTGGATGATTGGGGGGGATTTCAACCTAATTTACAGAGCTGAAGATAAAAACAATGGCAACCTAAACAAAGCCATGATGGGAAGATTTAGACGTCTGTTAAACGAGCTGAATCTGAAGGAGCTGCCATTGCTTGGAAGGAAATACACATGGTCCAATGAGAGATCTTCCCCCACCCTGGTCCGTTTAGACAGGGTGTTCCATACTGCAGATTGGGAAACCTTATACCCCAACTCTGTCCTACAAAGCTCAGCTTCCATGATTTCTGATCACTGCCCCCTTTTGCTTGGTTTGCATGAACTCGTACAAGGAAAAAGAAGGTTTCATTTTGAGAGTTTTTGGACAAGAATGGAGGGTTTTATGGATGAAGTGCAGCAGTCTTGGCTGCAACCTTTGGAGGGCTGCTGCCCTCTACAGTATTTTGCTGGGAAACTAAAGAGGCTGTCCAAACATCTGCATTCTTGGAGTCAGAAAAAGGTGGGCAACATAAAAAGACAGGTGGTGATGGCTAAAGAAATTCTTCATAAGCTGGAAATTGCAAGAGATTCTAGATCTCTATCCCCACAAGAAGAGTGGCTAAGACAACGATTAAAACATCATTCTTTGGCTTTGGTTTCCTTGGAGAGAACCATAGCCCGTTTGAGGAGTAGGCTGCTGTGGATGAAAGAAGGTGATGCCAACACTGAATACTTTCACCAGCATGCCAGATATAGGAAAAAGAAGAATTTTATTGGAAAAATCCAGGTTCAAAACAGATTAATCGTTGATCAAAAGGAGAAAAAGGAGGCTGTTTGGGATTTTTATAATTCGCTGCTTGGAATGGTCCCTCCCAGAGCTTCAGCCCTGAATCTGGAAGCCTTTCATAGATGTCCTTTGAACCTCCAAGAACTTGAGCAGATGGTCACCGAGGAGGAGGTTTGGCACACCATCAGGTTGCTTCCTTCTGACAAGGCCCCGGGGCCAGATGGGTACACAGGTAGATTTTACAAAAAGGTTTGGCCTATCATCAAAATGGATTTTATGTCAGCCTTGAAGAAAGTTTGGCAGGGGGATGCTTCTAGATTATATCTGCTCAACTCAGCCTATGTTACTTTGTGGCCAAAGAAGAGTGAGGCCATTGAGGTGAAGGATTTCAGGCCAATAAGCCTAATTCACAGTTTTGCAAAAATTGTTACCAAGATTTTGGCTAATAGACTTGCTCCTAAGCTCCCTGACTTGGTCTCTGTGAATCAAAGTGCGTTTGTGAAAGGTAGAAGTATACATGATAATTTTGTCATGGTGCAGCAAACAGCCAAGGCCATTTATGGGCAAAAAATGTCTAGAATCTTATTGAAGTTGGACATTGGAAAGGCTTTTGACTCTGTCTCTTGGACCTTCCTTTTTGAGGTTCTTAGACATTTGGGTTTTGGTCCTCTGTGGTGTGGAATAATCTCAAGGGTCCTGAGTTCTTCCACTACTAGGGTCTTGGTTAATGGAGAGCCTAGGGATATTATTCATCACAGAAGAGGTCTTAGGCAGGGGGACCGCCTGTCCCCTATGCTCTTTATCATTGTTATGGATGTCCTCAACTCGCTGATTCTGAAGGCGCAAGATCTGGGTTTGTTGCAACCACTTCTAAGGCGCAGTAGGGGCCAACGCATTTCCTTATATGCAGACGATGTGGTGCTGTTTTTAAAGCCTGAAAGAGATGAGCTCAATATGCTGAAGGAAATATTAAGGATTTTTGGGGAAGCTACAGGTCTTGTCACAAATATCAACAAGTGTAGCATCACACCCATACATTGTAATGAGCAGCAAGTTGACATGTCCCAGGAGATTTTTCCCTTGTAATGTGCAGCAGTTCCCCTGTAGATATTTGGGAGTGCCTCTATCATTGAAGAAGCTTCCAAAGATTGCTTTTCAAGAACTTATTGACAAGGTGGCTGACAAATTGCCAGGGTGGAAATCTGCCCTGATCACCAATGCTGGAAGACTGACATTGGTTAAGGTTGTCCTCACTGCCATTCCTATATACCATCTTCTTGTCCTTTTATGCCCTAAATGGGTTATCAAAGCCATTGACAAGATTCGCAGGGGTTTCCTTTGGAAGGGCAGAAAAGATATCAAGGGAGGCCATTGTGCTGTTGGATGGACAAGGGTGTGTCGACCACTTAAGTTTGGCGGCTTGGGTATTCACAACCTGGAAATCCTTGGTTGGGCTCTTAATGTGAGATGGCTCTAGCTCAGAAAAACACAGGTAGAGAGACCATGGACTGAGTTCGACATAAAAGTTCATCCCAATGCTGAAGCTCTCTTTCAGGCCTCGGTTCACTCTTCTGTGGGGGACGGTGCCACAACCCTCTTTTGGATGGATAGATGGATTCAAGGACAGTCTATTGCAATTCTTGCCCCTTTCCTATTCAGTCGTATTCCGAGGAGGGTCAGGACAGGTCGTACGGTGCAGGAGGCTCTTGCTGATAATAGTTGGATTCAGGATATCTCTGGGGGTCTGACTGCTGTTGTCATCAGGGAGTTCCTTCTGGTTTGGGATCTAATTCAAGATGTTCATTTACAGACAGGAGTTCCTGATGTCCACACTTGGGTGCCTTGCGCTTTTGGCCTTTATTCCTCTAAGACGGCTTATAACAGCTTTTGGAACGGTACAACATCTTTTGAACCGGCTAAAAGAATTTGGAAGAGTTGGGCTCCTCCAAAATGTAAATTCTTCATTTGGCTAGCTTCTCTCAACCGGTGCTGGACGGCTGACAGATTGGCCCGGCGAGGTATGGATCATCATGACAAATGCCTCTTTTGCGATCAACATGAAGAAACAGTCCAGCATATTTTGCTCTCTTGTGTGTTCTCTAGAAACATTTGGTGGCAGGTGTGGTGTAAAGTGGGGCTGCAATACCTGGCGCCTGGGCCTGAGGACATGATTTTCCAAGATTGGTGGAGCAATGCCGAAGGCCAGGTTTCTAAAGAGAAGAAAAAAGGTTTTAACACATTGGTAATCCTTGTGGCTTGGTGGCTGTGGAAGCATCGAAACACCTGTGTCTTCGAGGGAGCTTCCCCGAGCACTAGAGATATCTTGCAGCACATCCAGGAGGATGCAACGCTGTGGGGTATGGCCGGGGCTAGAGGGCTTAGGGGCATTTGGCCTTAAGACTACGAGGGCCTGTTGTTGTGTCATAGATAAGGGATGAGTGTGTTTCTGTATTTGTGTTTTCGACCTCCGTAAGGAGTCGTTTGTACCCCGGTCTGTTCTCAGACCTCTATCTCTTTCTTAATATAAATTATACGCAGCTCTCCTGCGTGTTTCCAAAAAAAAAGAAAGGTCGCTGGTCTATTCTTAAAATTAGATATCTTCAGGGCTTTCGGTTCAGTGTCTTGGGCCTTCGTCATTGAAATTCTTACTCATCTTGGCTTTGGACCAATTTGGTGTAATTTGATTTCCTCTCTAATGTTCACGTCTTCTACGCAAGTACATCTAAATGGTTCTCCTGGTAATCGTATTGCTCATCGGAGAGGTCTTCGTCAGGGAGACCCCCTATCTCCTATGATGTTCTTAACAGCCTGTTTAGAGCAGCTGAAAGCAGAGGACTGTTACAAGCATCTTCAGAGCTTTGGCTTAGAGCTTGCGCGTAACCTTCACAGGGTCTAGGGAGTGGTGTGTGTTTTTGTTTTGATTAAGCCTGCTTGGTGCTTTGTACCTTGGTCCATTTTGGACCTTTTTTCTTCTCTAATTAAAATGATGCGCAGTTCTCCTGCGCTTTCGAAAAAAAAACAAAGTTTAGAAGAAGCTGGGGTTCAGAATAGACTATCGATTTACGCTGATGATGTGGTCCTTTTTGTTAAACCCATGGTTGAGGACCTGAATTGTGTTAGATTGATCTTGGATTGCTTTGGAGAAGCAACGGGGCTGGTAAAAAAAATTTGCGCAAAAGTGTTGCCATACCAATAAGGTGTGACGGGCAGGTGGTTCAGGCTGGCTGTAATATTTTGCAATGCAGCTCGGGATCCTTTCCGTGCAGCTATTTGGGGCTGCCTATCTCTGATAAGAAGCTAAGAAAAAGGGATCTTATGGTGTGGGTTGATAAGATTGCTGACCGGCTTCCCAACTGGAAGGCTCGATTGCTCAGTCTGGCTGCTAGGACAGCGTTAGTGAGGCATGTGCTTTTGGCCATTCTTGTTTATATCCTCATGGCCATGAATGTTCCCAAATGGGTGATCAAATCTATCAATAAAATCCAGAGGGGGTTTCTATGGAAAGGAAGGATGAATGTTAACAGTGGAAGCTGTCTTGTTCCTTGGGAGATAGTTACAAGGCCTCTAAAATTTGGCGGCCTTGGAGATTCTAATTTACAATTCAAAAGTTGGGCTTTACAGGCTAAATGGTTATGGCTGCAAAAAATTGATCCGTCCAGACCATGGCATGGGATGAATCTTCCTATTCAGCAGCAGGTCAGACAGTTCTTTAATCTTTCGGTTTTAACTGTGGTCGGAGATGGGACCAGTACTCTATTTTGGTTAGATAAATGGTTGAATGGGAATGTTATCCAAGATATTGCACCAGACGTTGTTTGTTTGGTGGACAGTAGTCATCTCTACCAGGACTGTTGCTCAGGCTATGGATAATTGGCAGTGGGTTAGTGATGTTGGGAGTCATCTTTCTCTGGTTGGGCTGCAGCAGTACTTGAAGTTATGGGATGTTCTTGGGGAGGTAACGCTTTCACAGGAGGTGGATAGGCTTGTTTGGATGCACACTGCTTCTGGGCAGTTCTCTTCAAGGTCTTGCTACAGAGCCTTCTTCATGGGGTCCATCTCCTTTGAGCCATGGAAAAGATTGTGGAAGACTTGGGCTCCCCCTAAATGAAAGTTTTTTTTCTTTTGATTAGCAATAAGGAATAAATGTTGGACTGCTGATAGGCTCCAAAGAAGAGGATTGCAGTACCTGGTGTGTTGTCCCCTGTGTGATCAAGAGCAGGAAACAGTCCAGCATATCCTCTGCACCTGCAGTTTTACTAGACAATTTTGGCATCTCATTTTGTTGTCCATCGGGCTTGGTGACCTCACCCCGTTTGTTGCTGAACAATCCTTTGCTGAGTGGCGGGGGAATGCTTTTAAAAAAGTGCAAAGGTGCAAGAGGAAGGGTTTCAATAGTGTCGTAATTCTTGGGGCTTGATGCTTATGGCTCACTCGTAATAAGGTTGTTTTTTATGGAGTGAGCGCTTCCATTAGCTCGATTAAAAGGTTGTTTTTAGATGAATTGATCAGTTGGAATAAGGCGGGAGCAAAGCATTTAGACAGTCTGGGACTTATTGTCACCTTAAATAGGGTCTAGTAGGGCCTGTCAGCCCTCTCCTTTGTTTCACCTTCTTGGGTGTTGGAGAGGAGGCTTGGGTGTTAGGTCTTGGTTTATTTTGTTTTTTTTCTGCCCTCAGGGCGTTGTATTTCGGTCGACTTTGGACCTTCCTCTCTTAATATAATGATGTGCAGTTCTCCTGCGCGTTCGAGAAAAAAAAGAAAATATGAAAACAAAATCAATTTCGATGTTTTCCCGATCGTTTTCAACCATTTCCATCCCTAGTGCCATGGCATATATGACTCGCCATGGTGGAGAACTATATCCAGGAAACTCAAGTCAAGTGAACTCTTCCCCTCCATCTATCTCCTGATTCATGCTGCAGTCCGGCCCACAAGCTCCTCAACAGTGGTCCCCCAGATATCCATCACTGTGGTGTTATGGACTTGTGGCATTAGCCGCATTACATAGCAGCCACGTTGAGGCTCATTAGCTGGAAAAACAGAGCCGACAGAGTAGTATACAATGTTAACACGATAGCAGCCATGCATTCATTATGCATGCCAAATGAGGAGTCACACTCGGAGGAAACCGAGAAAAAAAGGGGGAGAAGCTTCAGTGACAACCACTTCTGGAAAATGAAATTTTGCTCGACCTAGGGGTGTTTGAATGCACTAGAGCAAATAGTTAGTTGGCTAAAAAATTGCTAGTGGAATTTGTTAGAGTATATGGATTAGGCCCATGTGGCTAGGCCCATGAGGCCCGTGTATGAACTCTATATAGCCACCCTCTCTAGGGTTGGCCCATCTAATATCCAACATGGTATCCAGCTAGGGTTTCTCTTCCTCCCCTCCCCAGCCGCCGGGTACCCAGCTAGGGTAGCCAGCCGCCACCCCTGCTCTTCCTCCCTCCCTTCCCCAGCCGCGCGCGCCCGGGCCTCCACCGGCGGCACCCGCGTCGCTCCCTGCCGAGACAGCGCCGCCGCGGGCCGGCCTCGCCCACGACCTGCCCGGTCGCGTCCGTGCCGCCCCCAGCCGCGCGCGCCCGGGTACACACGCCGCCAGGCAACACGCCATGCCCGACCGCGCCCAGATCCGCGCGCCGCGCGCCCCCGCGAAGCCGGACCACCGCCAGGACACCCTGACTGCTCGTCCGCGGCCGCGCCGCCGTCCCCGCCCGGCCGAGCGCCTCCCCAACCGCCGGGTACGCACACCGCCAGGAACAACGCCGACGCCGCCGAGCGCGCCAGACCCGCGTGCGCCAACCCGGAAGCCAACCCTGCTCGTGCGTGCCGCGGCCCAAGGTTCCGGCCTCCCCGCGACGCACCCGAGCCGCCCATCCACGGCCGCGCCACCATCCTTTTCATGGCCGGCGAGCAGCAGCCTCCGCCTCCCCCCTCGTATTCCCACATGTTTCCTCCCCTCTCCTCTTCCTCCTGGGCACGCGCAGCAGCCCCTGGCGCTCGCGCCGCCGCTGCTCCGCCCCGCTCCATCGCGCGCGCTCCCCCGGCCGCCCCGTTCCCTCCCCACCCCCTCCAAGCAACCGCCGCCTACCCTGCGGGCGCGCAGGCACTGGTGGCAGGGGCGTGGGGGCCTGCGCTCGCCGCCACCTCCCTCACCGCCGCGAGCACCGCCTCTGCCCTTGCTGTTGTCGCGGGCGAGGTTCCCGCGGGGGTTGAGGGTCCGGGGGACCTTCCCCCTCCAATCCCCCTCCGTCGGTCGTCGATCCGCCTCCTGTCGTCGATCCGCCGCCTCCTCCACCTCCTACACCGGTCTCCCAGCAGGAGTACACCATCGCCGCCCTCGTCGCTGCCCGCGCGGAGCACACGGCGCGACAGGCCTGCCCGCACCTTCATCCAAGGGGACCTCAGCGTCAGTGAGTACTGCCGCAAGATGAAGACCATGGCGGACTCACTTGGCGATCTGGACTGCCCCGTGGAGACCGCGCCCTTGTCTTGAACGTCCTCCGCGGCCTCAGCGATCGCTACACCCACCTCCGGTCGTTGATCATGCGCCAGCGCCCCTTCCCCACCTTCCTCCAGGTCCGCGACGACCTTGCCTTGGAGATCACTCTGGGTGCTCAGGCTGCATCAATCTCCGGCCCGGGGTCCTCGTCTTCCTCAACTGCGCTGGCGGCTACCACCCCGACCCGTCCACCCGGGCCGAGCGAGGGCCGAGGTGGTAGAGGCGGGGGCGGTGAGGGCCGTCGCCGCCGTGGTGGACGCAGTGGCGGTGGTGGATCCGGCGGGGGGGTGCTAGCGGTGGTGCCCGTGGCAACGCACCGACGTCGGGACCCCAGCAGGGTGCGCCTTGGCCCACTTTCCACCACCCGTGGTCAGGGCGCATCTCCATGTGGCCATTCTAGGGGCCTGGTTCTGAGGCTCGTCCCCCGGCGGCCATGTTCGCCGGTGCGCAGCCAGGGTTCACCTCGCCGCCGGGGTTCGCCTTCGCCTCTCCGTCGCCCTGGACCTCGACGCCTGTGGCTTCGTCGTGGCCCACCCCGCCGGCTGCTCCACCGTCCGGGCTGGTTGGTTGGGACGCGGTCGTCCTGGCTGCCTTCCAGACTCCCACTCTGACTCCGCCGATGGGTCCCGAGTGGATCGCGGACACCGGTGCTACCTACCACATACTCCCGACCCTGGTATACTCACCTCGAGGGCCGAGGTGATAGAGGCGGGGGCGGTGGGGGCCGTCGCCGCCGTGGTGGACGCAGTGGCGGTGGTGGATCCGGCGGGGGGGTGCTGGCGGTGGTGCCCGTGGCAACGCACCGACGTCGGGACCCCAGCAGGGTGCGCCTTGGCCCACTTTCCACCACCCGTGGTCAGGGCGCATCTCCATGTGGCCGTTCTAGGGGCCTGGTTCTGAGGCTCGTCCCCCGGCGGCCATGTTCGCCGGTGCGCAGCCAGGGTTCACCTCGCCGCCGGGGTTCGCCTTCGCCTCTCTGTCGCCCTGGACCTCGACTCCTGCGGCTTCGTCGTGGCCCACGCCGCCGGCTGCTCCACCGTCCGGGCTGGTTGGTTGGGACGCGACCGTCCTGGCTGCCTTCCAGACTCCCACTCTGACTCCGCCGATGGGTCCCGAGTGGATCGCGGACACCGGTGCTACCTACCACATCACTCCCGACCCTGGTATACTCACCTCTGTTCGCCCCCCCTTCTTCCTCTCTTCCTTCGTCCATCATGGTGGCAAATGGCTCGTGTCTTCCTGTCACATCTGTGGGTGCCGCCGACACTCCCGGCTCTTTTCGTATTCCCGATGTTCTTGTCGCTCCTTCTTTGGTCCAGAATCTTCTTTCTATTCGCCGTTTTACCGCTGATAATTCTTGTTTTGTTGAGTTTGACTCTTCTGGTCTTACTGTGAAGGACTCGGCAACTCGGCGCCCCCTCCTCAGATGTGACAGCACCGGCCCCCTCTACACCCTTCGGCTTTCGCACGCCACCTCTTCTTCGTCTTCATCGCCTAACACAGCTGATGTTTTTGCTGCCACCACGTCTTCTACTACCTGGCATCGTCGCCTTGGTCACCCCGGACGCGATGCCCTGATGCAGCTTACTCGTAGTGCCACTATCCCATGTACTAGATCACATGATGAGCATCTTTGTCATGCGTGCCAGTTAGGCCGTCATGTTCGTCTTCCTTTTTCTTCTTCCTCGCATGCTACTCATGCATTTGATCTTGTACACTGCGATTTGTGGACTTCACCTATTACCAGTATGTCAGGCTACAAATACTATCTTGTGGTGCTTGGTGATTTTTCTCATTATGTGTGGACTTTTCCTTTGCGTGCCAAGTCTGAGGCTTTCCCCGCCCTCCGCCACTTCTTCGCTTGGGTGTCCACTCAGTTCGGCCTTACCATTAAGGCCGTTCAGTGTGACAATGGTCGGGAGTTCGATAACTCCACCTCCCGCGACTTCTTTCTCTCCCACGGGATGCAGTTGCGGATGTCTTGCCCGTATACCTCCTCCCAGAACGGCGAGGCTGAGCGCATGATCCGCACGACCAACGACACCATCCGCACTCTTCTTCTCCAGGCGCACCTACCGGCACGCTTCTGGGCCGAGGGCCTCCACACCTCTACCTACCTCCTCAACCGTCTCCCCTCCACTGCGTGCCCGGCCCCCACTCCTCACCAGGCACTCTTCGGTACCCCTCCGCGCTATGACCACCTCCGTGTCTTCGGGTGTGCTTGCTACCCGAACACCGCTGCCACTGCTCCTCACAAGCTCACACCCCGTTCCACCCTCTGTATGTTTCTCGGGTACTCCCCAGACCACAAGGGCTACCGCTGCTTTGACCTCTCCTCTCGCCGGGTCCTCATCTCTCGCCATGTGGTATTTGATGAGTCCGTGTTTCCCTACTCCACCACCACCCCACCACCCTCCTCCGACCCTGACCTTGACCTCTTCACTCTCTTTCCGACTGACGCGGTGGTCGAGCCACCTATCCTTCCTCTCTCTACAGGTACTCGCTCGCCGCCTGTTGGTCCTACTCCCGACCCGGTGCCTTGCCCGGGTCCGAGGGTGTCGCCTACGGTGGTGTCGCCTCTCCGCGGGGCCCCGTCTCCGACCGCCCCCGGGCCGAGCGGAGGTGGTGGGACTGCACCGCCTGCGGGGCCGTCGGTACCGACCCCTCTGGCCCGCTTCGCACAGCCGGTACGGGTCTACCAGCGCCAGCCCCCGGTGCCCACATCGCCGGCCGCGGGACCGCCGCCACCGGTCCCTCCGGCACGCTTCGCCCAGCCGGTGCGCGTCTACCAGCGCCGGCTGGCGCCGCCGGGGTTCGCACTACCACCGCCGCCGCCACCACCACCAGTGACCTCTCCTCCGGCGGCACCGCCAGTGGCCCAGTCCCTGCCAGGGACACCTACACCTCCGCCGCGGCCACCCGCGGCATGTGTCGATACGCCGGTGTACCACCCAGCGCTCCTTCACCGCGACCCGCGGCACGTCCACACGATGGTGACGCGGCACGCAGCTGGTACCCTGCCGCCCCGGGTCCTGGCGGCCACGCCCGGGGACTCGCAGGTTTCTCCGGTACCCTCCTCCGTCCGCACCGCCCTGCTGGACCCCCACTGGCGTCGGGCGATGGAGGAGGAGTACGCGGTGCTCGTCGCCAACCAGACGTGGGATCTGGTGCCCCGTCCGCCCGGCGCCAACGTCGTCACCGGCAAGTGGATCTGGACGCACAGGCGGCGGGCCGATGGTACCCTAGAGCGGTACAAGGCTCACTGGGTTCTTCGAGGCTTCACTCAGCGCCCCGGAGTCGACTACGATGAGACCTTCAGCCCGGTTGTGAAGCTGGCCACCGTCCGCACGGTGCTCTCGCTGGCCCTTGCTCGCTCCTGGCCAGTTCACCAGCTCGACGTCAAGAACGCCTTCCTGCACGGCGCCCTCACCGAGACCGTCTATTGCTGTCAGCCGGCGGGGTTCGTGGACTCCTCTCGCCCTGACCTGGTCTGCCGGCTCAACAGGTCCCTCTACGGCCTCAAGCAGGCCCCCCGGGCGTGGCACTCCAGACTGGCTACGTTCCTGGTGACACTGGGCTTCGTGGAGGCCAAGTCAGACACGTCTCTGTTCGTCCACCATCATGGAGCAGAGATTGCCTACTTGCTTCTCTACGTGGATGACATCGTCCTCACCGCTTCCAGCCGTCACTTCTTCGTCGCCTCATCGACGCGCTTCAGCGGGAGTTTCCGGTCAAGGACCTGGGCGTGCTTCACCATTTCCTGGGAGTCACTGCTGAGCCTCGACCCTCAGGACTCCTACTTCACCAGCGGCAGTACACTCTGGACATTCTGGAGCGAGCCAAGATGATTGACTGCAAGCCCTGCTCCACCCCAGTCGACACGCAGGCGAAGCTCTCTGCGGCCGAGGGTGACCCAGTCGAGGACCCCACCGGGTACCGGAGTCTTGTCGGTGCCCTTCAGTACCTCACCTTCACCAGGCCAGACATCTCATACGCTGTACAACAGGTCTGTCTCCATATGCACGACCCCCGGGAGCCCCACCTCGCGGCTCTCAAGCGCCTCCTCCGCTACCTCCGGGGCACCGTCAACTACGGGCTACTTCTTCACCGGTCTACCTCCTCCGAGCTGGTCATCTACACCGACGCTGACTGGGCCGGGTGCCCGGACACTCGGCGCTCCACCTCCGGCTACGCCGTCTTCTTAGGCGGCAACCTGGTGTCCTGGTCGTCGAAGCGTCAGCCGGTCGTCTGCCGCTCGAGCGCCGAGGCGGAGTACCGTGTCGTGGCCAACGGCGTGGCAGAGGCTGCGTGGCTCCGCCAGCTCCTCGCCGAGCTCCACAGTCCCCTCTCCAGGAGCACGTTGGTCTACTACGACAATGTCAGCGCCGTCTATCTCTCAACCAACCCGGTGCAGCACCAGCGGACCAAGCATATGGAGATTGATCTACACTTCGTCCGAGATCGCGTCGCCATCGGCGATGTTCGAGTACTCCACGTGCCGACCACCTCCCAGTTTGCCAACATCTTCACCAAGGGTCTTCCGTCCTCGACCTTCGCCGAGTTTCGCTCCAGCCTCAACATCGGTAGTGGCTAGTTGAGTCTGTGGGGGGATCCTATGGTGTGATGTACTTCTTCTTTTCGAGTCCAGTCTGTGAACTCCGCTGCGACGGAAGTTCAGACTGCGGGGGGGTGTTAGAGTATATGGATTAGGCCCATGTGGCTAGGCCCATGAGGCCCGTGTATGAACTCTATATAGCCACCCTCTTTAGGGTTGGCCCATCTAATATCCAACAGAATTAGCTAGCTAACAAATAGATAGCTAACTATTAACTAATTTACTAAAAATAACTAATAGTTGAACTATTAAGTATGGTGTTTGGATGTCTCCAACTATGCTAGTGGAATTAGCTAGCTAACAAATAGATAGCTAACTATTAACTAATTTACTAAAAATAACTAATATGTGAACTATTAGCTAGGGTGTTTGGATGTCTCCAACAAATTTTAGCCACTAACTATTAGCTCTAGTGCATTCAAACACCCCCTTAAACTTTTGGATAGATAAAGTACCCCCTCCATTCCAAATTATAAGACGTCTTGGCTTTTTTAGATACATAGCTTTCACTGTGCACTTAGATATACACTATGCCTAGATATATATATCAAAATTAATGTATCAAGAAATGTCAAAACATCGACGTCTGTCCCTGCTCAAGGAAGCTCTGCCAGGAGCAGGCTCAGGCCCCCAGTGCAAGAAGTCGGTGTGGGTGCGGATCAGCCCACTGAGGGAAGATATGAAGAAAGAAAATCTGGCCTCGATGGCAAATGAGGTAGTCCCTCAGAGAAGCACTCGCAACCAAAGAAAAAGGAGATCCAAGAAAGGAAAAGGTCTTATGGAGACTGGCCCTGGCGCAAGACAAGTTTCTCCGGTTTCTTCAGAAGAGGATGTCGCCACTCAGTCCCAGCAGCTGATCAGCTCGACAGACTCCACCCTGGCATCAAGACCTTCGTGCGTTATGGAATTCACCCCTGAAATGGCGAGGGAAGAGGTATTACTTCGACGTGCCCTGCTGGTCACAATTGTTGGGACCCGACCTGAGGTGATGAGTGCTGAGGTGCTGGATGAAGTCGCTCATAGTTTTGACGTCGACATTCAAGCCATGTCAATTCATCACACCATGCCAGAGGACTTCCTCCTGGTTTTACCTGACGAAGAATCTGCTTCTAAAGTGTTCAATGGTGGAAGTATTCTCAGAGGGCCTCATTTCAGTTTATCGTTCAAACGTTGGTCAAGATTTGCACATGCTTCGTCAACAATCATGTCTAATATTGTGGATATTGAAATGCATGGGATCCCAGAGCATGCCTGGTTCAGGTCAACGGCAGAATTTTTACTGAAGGATTCGTGCTGCATTATTGAGGTTCATCCGGACACATTGCAGAAGAAGAGGCTATCTTCTTTTCTCGTGAGAGCTTGGTGTTTTGATTCAGGAAAACTGTGGCCTGATAGGGATCTTCACATTATTGAACCTGGGCTGAATACACTTGAAAAGAGATGTTTGACATACAAAATCAGTATGGTCGTTTCCCCAGTGGACTCGCATTATGCTATCTCGGACCCTACTGACCCGCAGGCAGATGGTAGTCTTCCTGGGAATGAAGATGGTAATGGCGATCAAGATACCCAGGATCCCCGGGCCCGGCGTCCGAGTGGATCTCATGACCGGCGGAGATCTGTTCACCTTCGTCTCGGGTCGCAGCAGATTGTGGGAAGTGCAACGGTCGCGCATGCGTCTGTGGTGGGGGCTTTCACGCCGCCATGCATCTTGATCAATGTGCCAGAGTCGGCTGGAGCTGCACCAAGAACCGAGGCGACCATTGATGAGGCTGGGGATATTCCGTCTTCTGTGCCATGCAACTTGAATGCAGGGGCATTAATTCTGGCGAAAATGGCACCTCCACTCCCTTCGGCTGGAGCTGCACCAGGAACCGAGGCGACCATTGAGGAGGCTGGGGATATTCCGTCTTCTGAGCCATGCAACTTGAATGCAGGGGCATTAATTCTGGCGAAAATGGCACCTCCACTCCCTTCGGTTGAAGCTGCACCAGGAACCGAGGCGACCATTGATGAGGCTGGAACCGAGGCGACCATTGATGAGGCTGGGGATCTTCCGTCTTCTGAGGCGACCATTGATGAGGCTGGGGATCTTCCGTCTTCTGAGCCATGCAACTTGATTACAGGGGCAGTAACTCTGGTGCAAATGACATCTTTACTCCCTTCGGCTGGAGCTGCACTAGGAAACGAGGCGGCCATTGATGAGGGCGTTGGGAAATTCAATGGGTCGCTGGACCCACCCAGGTTGTTCTCGCCCCAGCCTTTGCTGACTGGGCTGCTGGGAACGACGGGGCTAGGTTCGCCCCATCTGTTTTGCACGGAAGAACATATGTCCTTGACCCAATTTCTGGATGGGCCGCCTGAGTTGGACCAGCTGGCACACGCCTCGCCCCAGCATACACCTGGGTCGCTAGAGACGATGCCCCTGGTGCCTGTCTCGCCCCATTTGGAAGTTGGATGGATTGAGCGGACCCCGACGGTGCCTGTCTCGCCTCAGCCTACCTCTGAGCCGCCAGAGACAGGAATCTGCGACGTCCCGCCTCCTGTTTTGCACAATCTAAAGGTCTATTCACGCAGGAAGGTATTGACAGGACAGATGCATGACAACCAAAGGGGCTCGACAACTGGGATGATGGATGCTATGGTTTGCAATTTAGTTCCAGATGATGTGCCACCAATGCTGGCCCTGCCTAAACCGGGTCCTGGACCTATGGCCCTTGCTTCGGTTGATATGGCCCTAAGTGACCAGGCACAAGACGAAGCAAGAAAGGTGGAATTCTTCAACAAAATCACTAAAAGGCCATATGAAATTCTCCCAATTCCAAAGCCCAGTCGGAGGAAAATGACACCCTTAGGGCTGGCTGCTCCTCGTCGAAGCAGGAGAGTAGCTGGAGTAGGAGTGGAATTCAGCATGCAAGACTGGGGTAGCAGAGCTGTCAAAAACGCCATGAAGACCCTGCTAATTATCAATGATTCTGGTGATATTAGCCCACAAGCCCTTGATGAATATGCTAAGCTTTTCAAACATCCCCTCCCACAAATCCATGTGGAGGCCCTGGCGGCTCTGTTTGGCTGGTCCTTCCCAGCAGCGATAGAGACTCATTAGGGCCCTGTCTCTCTTCTTTGGCGGTCTGGCTGCTGTGTGTTTTTATGGATCCTTCAAAAATTTTGATCTGGAATGTGAGGGGTTTGAACTCTTCTGTAAGGCAAGATTCGGTAAAAGAATTGGTGATTTCCTCCCAGGTGGATGTGATCTGTATTCAGGAAACTAAAATGCAAACTGTCCCTAGAGGATCTATCCTTTCTATGCTAGGTGCAGATTTTACTGATTATGTTTTCCTCCCATCAATTGGGGCAAGTGGGGGTGTGCTTATGGCCTGGAAGCGGCATATTGGTTATACAGGACAGCATAGAATTGACATTCACTGTATTTCAGTCCAATTTTGCAATGAGGAAGGACATACCTGGTGGTTGACTTGTGTCTATGGTCCACAGGGAGACAGTGAAAAGATTCTGTTCCTCCAGGAAATCAAAGATGTAAGAGCTGTATGTGAGGGTCCTTGGATATTGGCTGGTGATTTCAACCTCATCTATAAGGCATCTGACAAAAATAACTCCAATATTAACAGGGCCATGATGGGCCGGTTTAGAAGAATGATTAATGATTTAGCTCTCAAGGAAATCCCTCTTCATGGACGCAAATACACATGGTCCAATCAACAGGATAATCCTGTCCTGGTTAAACTGGACAGAGCGTTCTGCTCAGTTGATTGGGAAATAATGTTCCCAAATACCCTCCTTCAGAGTGCAGCCTCTCTGGACTCGGACCACTGCCCCCTGATCTTGGGACTTAAAGATAACATGTTTGGGAAACGTAGATTTCATTTCGAGTCCTTTTGGACCAAAATCGAAGGATTCCAGGAAACTGTCCAGGCAGCATGGGACTCGGTGGAAAATGACAATTCTCCTTTCCTGACACTTGACAAGAAACTTAAGGTGACAGCTAAACGGTTGCAGGGCTGGAGTGAGAAGCGGGTGGGTCATGTTCGATCTCAGTTGGCTTTGGCAAAGGAGTTGTTACACAGGCTTGAGATGGCGCAGGATATTAGAACCCTCTCCCCGGCTGAGGTCTGGCTCAAAAATAAACTGAAAAAACAGACCCTGCTGCTTGCTTCTTTCAAGCGAACTATGGCAAGACTGAGATCAAGAATCACATGGCTTAAAGAAGGGGATGCTAACTCAAAGTTTTTCCATGTGCACGCAAGGCATCGCAAAAGGAAGAATCTGGTCACTAAATTGGTGGATGGAGATCGCATCCTTGTAAACCATACTGACAAAGCTTCGGCGGTGGATGACTTCTACTCCACTCTCATTGGTCAGAATGGGATCAGAGAAAGGACGATCGCTCTTGAAGCCCTTGGGCTGCCAAGACATGCTCTTTCAGACCTTGACTCTCCTTTCTCTGAGCATGAGGTTTGGGAAACCATCAGTGAGCTCCCTTCAGATAAGGCCCCTGGTCCAGATGGGTTCACTGGACGGTTCTATAAGGTCTGCTGGAGCACTATAAAAGATGATATTATGGCTGCCTTGGCTGCTATTTGGAGCAGGAAGTTTGATCATTTCAGTAAACTCAACACGGCATACATTACATTGATTCCAAAAACAGATGGGGCTGATCAGGTTAAGGACTTTCGACCAATCAGCCTTGTGCACAGTTTTGCAAAGCTGATTACTAAAATTCTGGCTAATCGGTTGGCAAAAAAATTGAATGCGATGGTTTCCCCAAGTCAAAGCGCTTTTATAAAAGGAAGGTTCATCCAGGACAACTTCATGTTAGTGCAACAAACCTCAAGGTTGTTCCATCAACATAACATGCCAAGACTGTTTTTCAAGTTGGACATAACCAAGGCTTTCGACTCTGTCTCTTGGCCCTTCCTAATTGAAGTAATGCAGCAAATGGGTTTTGGACATATCTGGCGAGACATTGTATGTGGCTTATTAGCCTCTTCCACTACTCAGGTGTTGCTCAATGGTGTCCCGGGTAAACTGATTACGCATAGAAGAGGACTCAGGCAGGGAGATCCTCTCTCCCCAATGCTATTTATCCTTGCTATGGATGTTCTGGGCCTTCTGTTTTCCAAAGCTGAGGGAGCTGGCCTACTCCAGCAACTATCAAGAAGGAAAAGGCTTCACAGAGTCTCGATGTATGCAGATGATGTGGCGTTGTTCTTACACCCTACAACTACAGATATTTCAACTTCTCTTGACATCCTCCAGCTTTTTGGCGATGCGTCAGGCCTTTGCTATAACCCACAGAAATCAAATGTGTACCCTATCAAATGCCCCGAGGAGACTATTGAGGAACTCCGGAGTTGGCTGCCTTGTGAGATTGCAACCTTTCCTTGCAGATATCTGGGTCTCCCCTTGTCTTTACACAAGTTATCCAGGAATCAGGTTCAGCAGTTTGTGGACAAAATTGCAGATCGCCTACCAAACTGGAAGGCCGATCTGATGAGTAGAGCAGGGAGAAGAATTTTAGTGCAGCATGTCCTCACTAGCATGACGGTCTATATGGCAATGGCAATCGATCTCCCTCACTGGGCCATTGAAGCAATTGATAAAATACGAAAAGGTTTTCTCTGGCGAGGAAGAAAAGAGGTGAAAGGAGGGCATTGTATGGTGGCTTGGGGAAAAGTATGTCGTCCGCTGCAGCTTGGAGGTCTAGGTATTGCTAGCCTTCCTGAGCTCTGCTGGGCCCTCCGCATGCGATGGCTTTGGTTGCAAAAAACTGACCCAAGACGCCCTTGGTCTAGCCTGTCCATTCAAGTTCCTAGCATGGCCCGTTCCTTCTTCTCCAAGGTGTTGATCTCTGAGGTGGGGAATGGGACCAACACCATGTTCTGGATAGATAAATGGATCCATGGCAAAAGGGTATCTGATATTGCTCCAAGATTATTCAGCATTATTCCAAAAAGAATTATTAACAGAAGAACTGTGCAGCAGGCCCTATTGAACAGACGATGGATTGCAGACATCAAAGGAGCTCTTACAGTTGGTGCCATTGTAGATTATCTACACCTCTGGAATATTCTTGCAAATTTTGTGCTGCAGCCTAACACTGAGGATAGACATATTTTCAGCTTATCTTCGAATGGTAGCTACTCTGCAAAATCAGCTTATATGGGTCTTTTCCTTGGATCTACCACCTTTGGGCACTATGAAAGGGTTTGGAGATCTTGGGCTCCACCAAAATGCTGTTTTTTCATTTGGTTGGTGGCCCAAAATAGATGCTGGACAGCTGATCGCTTGGCAAAAAGGGGATTGAATCACCCTATCAGATGTCCTTTATGTGACCAGCAAGGGGAAACCCTGAACCACTTGCTTGTGAATTGTGTCTTCTCAAGGATTTTCTGGTACAACCTGCTAAGAAAGTTCGGGCTGCATAGTTTAGCCCCACAGCCAGATGCAGTCTCTTTTATGGATTGGTGGGAGATGGTTTCAGAGACAGTAAATGGTTTGGTCAGGGAAGGTCTTGACTCCCTCATCATTTTAGGGTCGTGGATGATTTGGAAGCATCGTAATAGAGTCATTTTTGATGGAGGGTCTCCCAGCCTTCCTCTGATTATGAAGCATGCAGATGAGGAAAGAAGAGGCTGGGAAATTGCGGGAGCCAAAGGGCTCTCCTTCTTGGCTGCCCCCTTGCATAGGTTGTTGTAGGGAGTGTGTGTGGGTGTTTTTTATGGATCCTTTCATGTACGAGTGTTACTGGCCTCCATAGGGAGTGCGTTGTTTTGTTTTTTGGGTCTCTTAGACCTTTCTCTCTTCTTAATATATATCTAAAACGCAGTCCTCCTGCGTTTTTTTCAAAAAAAAATACGATTTGGACTGGAGGGAGTTACAAAGAATTGCTTATGAAGATGGCAGAGAATTTGTAACATTTTATTCAAAAAGCAAAATAGTCCCAAGATACTTACCATAATCTTGGGTCATTTGGTGTAACAGAAAGTCGAGCATTTATTAGACTAACTGCATCAGCCACTTTACCTAACAATCTGCCAAATAACAAAATTTCAGCGTTACGAAAAAAGATTCAACTGAATGTAGGCCTGTTCTATTTCAAGTTGCAATGCATACCGATAGCAATATATTAAATTGTCCCACAATTCAAGATCTTTAAATATCTCCAGTGCTTCTCCAACTATGCCACAACTGATCAAAAGTTCACCATATTCTCTTGAGTAGTAAAAAAGTCCAAGTCACATTAGTGTTCTGGAAAGGAAGAACAAAAAAGCTTATGTATATTAGGTATGGCATAGTTGGCTTACTTCCTCAATGCAGGAAGAGTTGGCATATGAACCGCAAAAACCATTTTAACTCTTTGTGGGGCAGCAGGGAATTCTTTGCTGATATCTTCAACCTAAGAAATACATTGAATTTATATTAGGTGTGCTATATATAAAAAACAGTTCTCAATTAAACATAAAATGAAGTGTTTAAAATACAACACTGGCAACAGTCTCGAAAAACAGGCATGTTGCCTAGGCCTATCCAGTCAGGTTGAACCTAAAAAAAATTCAATAGCAGCAGCTCACAAGTAATGTGAAGATCTCGGTGATAGAAACACAGCACCACAATACTAAATTGTTTGTCTTGGCCTCTAGGATCAATGAGGCTGTTTATTTATACAGGCACGAGCTGCCTATTAAAGAGGAATCCTACTCAGTTACATCCCAACTGACTATTGACTCTAAATGAACTAGACGCACGCAGCTCTGTTCTTTTTATCTCTAACCTCTAATCGAAGTCAGTTTCTAATCCAGCCCAAGAGGGTCCCAGACAACTAAGACCATAACCAATGTGTTGGAGATATAGTGATTGTATTGTAATAGGGCTGTGTGTAATGGGCATAGGCCCAACATCTCTGTTATAAATACATCACCCAACCCAGTTTAGGGTTTCCAATCTATCATGGTATCTAGCTAGGTCTTCTCCTCTCCCTCCCACAACCGCCATCTTCCCTGGCTTGCCATGGCAGCACCCCACAGCCCCCTCACGTCAGCCAGCAGCAGCAACTGTCACTGCCTGGCCTCCTCCCGACCGCGTTCCCCCTCCGCCTAGTTCCTGGCTCCCTCCAAGACGCGGCCCGCCTGCACCGGCACGTGCCGCCAAGCAGCAGGAGCGGCGCCAATCTAGGTTTCTGTGCCCCCCCACCCCCGCGTGCGCCTACCAGTCGCCGACCTTCCCCGCCGGCTGCCTCTGGCGCGGCTGCGCTGCCCCCGCCCAACACCGCCATGGAGCCTGGTGCGACCCCCTTCCTCGCGCGCTCGGGGACGAGCATTGATACTGCCCAGGCCGCCACCTCTCTCCATTGCGTAGACCCCATCCTCCATGGCGCCATCCCCGCTGCTGACGCCGCCCTCCACAGCGCAGCTGCGGCCGCCGCCTCTCCATCTCGCGTCGTCGCCCCTCTGCAGCCGCCTAGAACGCCTCTGCACCGCCACGATGGGGAGAAGCGGTGTGCGCTCCGCCAGGGAGAAGAGGAGGCACATTGGTCGTCCGCGCCACATGGAAGAAGGGAGTCGATGGCATTCGCACGACTGAAGCCAAGAGGAGGGCCAGCCATGCCGCGCCGTGGAGGGAGCGTGGCGGCAGCATGTGAGGTGTGGTGGCGGCTGTTGTCGGAGGAAACTTAGCTAGATACCATGTTGGAATGTGTGAAACCCTAAACCAAGGTTGGGAGTATATATATTATATAGAAGAGTTAGGTGGGCCAAGCCCATTACAATAGGGGTGATTATGTAAATACAAGAAAACCCTAACTTAACCCTAAACAGAATCTAACAATTCTGAATCGCTAGCTTGTCTAGATCAGATGTAATGTCATTCATTGTCGCAAGAAAACAAGAGAAAGGGACTCAACAGTGTCCTCATTCTAGGGTCGTAGTGTTTGTGGCTTCATTGTAACAAGGTGGTTTCCAATGGGAAATCTCCTTTAGAAAGGCTGTAGAGAAGCTTCTTGGATGAATTAGTGCGTTGAGTTATGGTTGGTGCCAAAAATATTGGCTCCCTAGGATTAGCAAGGGCCCTAAGGGCTGGTTTGCCGAAAATTGAATACCAAGGGATTTCCTCCGCCTCAATCACCTCCAATTCCCTAGTCACCAAATTAAGCCTGAATTTAGAGGTTTCCATTCCTACCAGCTCTATATAGTCCCCCCTCTATTTAGGCTTCTATTTAGCAGGTTTCGCTGCTTTGTAAACCTCTTTACTCTTCTCTATTTAAGATGTGCAGTTCTCCTGCGCGTTCGATAAAAATGTCATTCGTTACCACCATGTCGGCGTACCAGTTGGTGTTGACACCATAACCACCATGGGTGGCCACAATTGCAGTCTAGGTGTCCGAGATGTCTCTCATTGTAGCGATGCTAGGAAACGAGGGCAATATGCCCTACCTTCCTGCTGACTTGACATAGCTTGTCAGTGCGCCGAGCTTGTGGACATCGATCAGACGAAGATGACGATGAAACTTGGTAGCCACCATGGCCACCAAGAGGACCACCACGTCCATTGCATCGACCATGGTCGCGGACGCGATTGTTGTTTTCACGCCCTCAACCAACAGCATTAGCAGAGGCTTGATAACCTCCATGAAGTAGATCCATCCTAGAGTTCAAGCTGAGAAGTTGAGAGGTGGTTTCAGCTATGATGACATGCTCAACACGGGCCACTAGAGCAGAGACCATTGGATTGTGCTCATCATCAAGTCTCGCTAGAATGTAGAGACAAGTTTGTGGAGCTAGATGGCACCATAGGATCTTGTCGCTAGTGAGGTTGATGTTGACTTGCTCTTGGTCACAACGCCAGCTAATAGATGGGGGTGGCTCTGATACCATGAAAGAAACATGGGGCTATGATATTAAATTGCTTGCCTAAACCTCTAGGGTACTTGATGCATGAAACCATGTTCTGTTTTATCTCTAACCTCTAATTAGAGTCGGATTCTAATCTAGCCCAAGAGGATCCTGAACTAAGGTTGTAGCCTATGTATAGCATATTCTAACACTCAGTGTAGCCAATGTACTTTTGATCTGTTAACACTAGAGGGAAACAAAATCTACTTTTTTGAAAAGACAGGAGCAGAGCTCTCTAGTATATTCAACCCTAGCCTGGAACTCGCTCCCATAGGGAGTCGAACCAGTACGTGAAGAGTGCTACTAGAACCACCTAACCTACTCAGCTAGAGGCACATTCGCGAAACAAAGTCTACTTGACTTTGTATTAAGCCACAACCATAACGATCAGTTACCGGCCTGATTTCAGAGGGGGGAAGGAGGGGGGTGGGGAGACAGAGTGTTAGACTATTAGTGTCTTAGGCCTAGAGCCCAACCCAAAAGGCATGTTAGGGTTATAACCCTAAGCATTGTTATATGGAGGATTTCTCCCTCTATCATGGTATCTTGAGACAAGTTGGCCCCTAGAGCCCTGCAACAGCAACTGCCACCATAGTCGGTGTGCCCCTCTCCTCCAGCATTGCCACCACTGCGACCTCACCCTCTAGCCGGCATGCTGACCCCTCCTAAGCATCCATTGCGGCTGGTGTGCCCACTCGTCCTCACAGCCGTCGCGGGCTTCCCCCTGACGCCAACAATGTCCTTGCCCTAGATATCGTCGTGCGCGTGGCCGCCACTGTGCGCTAGATCACCGCGGGCATGAGCACTATCGAGGCGCGTGTCGCTGCCACCACAGGTGCATACGCCACCGAGGCACACACTGTTGCCTCTGTGGGTGTTGCCCTAGTTGTTGTCGTCGCGGGAACAGGCACCACTGACCTAGGTGTGGCTGCTTCGCCATTGCACCTCCCACTCTTCTCCGGCTCGATGGTACCCTAGTCTCGCCCGGCGTCGCTACGAGTTGTTTTCCCCCAATGACGTTATTGTCGCCACTCTGCCCATGCTAATGTCATCACTATCGCCAAGTGTGTCGTTATCGTTGCTCACGAGCGCGAGCGAACTGCTGCTCTCAACTGGGAACAAGAGTGTGCTACCAATAATGTTCTTGCTCACCAACTTCCGGAGGCCGAGCAACAACTCATGGGTGCTATGGTCTCCAGCCCTTTCCTCGAGCCTGATGACATTGATGTTTTATAGGCGTACGAGGTTGTCATCGCTAACTTCCATGCTCAGGAATCTAGTGTCCAGAACATTCGGTCGTTGGTTCTCGTCCTACTTGACCTAGCCTCCATCTAAGCCCACTAGTGTGACCTCGTCCTCAACATGCAGCTCTACGCCCTAGATGACTGTGTCCTCCCGCCGCTGCTCGTTCGACAATCCGATCTTGGCGTCAGATGGATAGTGTAGTCCTCTTAGATCCTTAGCATTGTCGTCGTAAATTTGTAGAGCATCGTCCATGAGCGTGACGGCACTGCTCGCTAAGCCTAAGTTGTCATTGAGCAATTCCTCACCCTTCTATCATTATCGAAAATGGCAACATTCTTCGGATCACCACACTAGGTAATTAGGTTTTTGCTTGGTTACTTCCACCTTAAGAACATTTTTGTTGTCCCCAACATCATCCAGAGTCTGTTATTTGTTCATCAATTTACTACTGTCAATTCTTGTTCTATGGAGTTTGACCATTTTGGCTTGTCTGAAGAATCTTCTCGCCCGACGTGATAGCTCTAGGCCCATGTACACTCTGCAGCTTCCTGCTTCCACTACTTCATCTCCATCAACGTCGATGTACTTACTACTAGACTCCCTCCAGCACTTGGCATCACCAACTCGGTCATCCTTGTCTTGACTTGTTGTCCAAATTGTCTAGTAGGTCAATCATCTCTTGTTCTAGGGGCACTCATGAGCATCTATGTCGTGCTTGTCAGCTAAGTCGTCATGTTAGACTTCCCATCTCTAGCTTCTCTCAAGATGTGCATGTTTTTAATCTCATTCAATATGATTTGTGGACCTCTCCTATTGTAAGTGTTTCGGGATATAAGTACTATTTGGTGACTTCTGATGATTGGTCTTATTACTCGTGAACTTGTACTTTGTGCTTGAAGTCTGATACATTTACCACTCTTTCTCATCTCTTTGCTTGGGTTTTCACTCAGTTTGGTTGCACTATCAAGGTTCTTCAAAGCGACAAGAGAGAGTTTGATAACTATTCTTCATATGCCTTCACCCTTTCCCACGATGTTCAGCTACAGATGTCTTACCCATACACCTCTCCTTAGAACGGCAAGGCCGAGCGTATGATTCGCACCCCTATTCAACATTATATGTTCTCTACTCTTTTAGGCCTCCGTCCTTTCTCTCTACTAGGTTGAGCATTCACACTGCCACCTACTTAAGGGGTGTTTGTTTCCACCCAGGAAAGTTTAGCTCTTGTCACATCGAATGTTTCAATAATAATTACGAATATTAAATATAGTGTAATTATAAAACTAACTACACAGATGAAAACTAAAAGACGAGACGAATTTATTAAACTCAATTAAACATATATTTAATACTCAATTGATATTTAAAATTTGATGTGACACGAACTAAACTTTAGTAAGGAGAACCAAACACCCCCTTAATCGCCTTCCCGCCAAGATGGTCAGTGTTCCCACCCCTTCGCTTTGTTTGGTACCACTCCTGCATACGAACACCTTAGTGTCTTCGGATGCGCCTATTATCCTAATCTTTCTGCCACAACACCTCACAAGCTTGCGCCTCGCTCGACCCATTGTATCTCCCTTGGGTACGTAGCGGTGTCGAAGCGAACCTCGACCCCCTTGGTGAGGTTCCATAGTTGTATCTTCCCCTCGACCCGTTCTATCTTTCCACAAGGCGTAGTGGTGTTAGAACGGACCTCGACCCCCTTGATCTCCTCGAGGATGAGATCGTCGTAGACCTTGTGAAAAAGGGTGTTGGGGAGAAGGCTTTTGGTTGATCATTGTTATAGTCTGATTTTAGGAAGGTACCTTTGGACCAAGCGTTTGGATTGAAAGCCTCAGATGGCTTTACATTAGTGAATGACAAGTCAAAGGAGGAAGAGAGAAAACCTGAACAGGATTATACCACCTTCGGAAGTAACGGCAAGGAGGTTACAAAGGAGGCGTTAAAGGCATACATGCATGGCACATCTTCCATACAAAAAGTCACAATTGCCCGTCTCCAGTTGTATGGAGTCTTTATATGGAGGAATGGCATTCTTGTAATTCTGAGTAGATATGTAATGTAACATCGACCCTATAAATAGGTGTACAGTGCCACTACTACAAAGGTCGGACACTAGTATGCCCTGAGCCTAATAGCACCTTCGTATGGAAGAATATCCGAAGATCTGTCAGCTCAAGAGACCTTCGAAGGTAAAACATTCCGAAGGTCTCTTATGTCATGTTATATTTATTATCTCTCTTTTACGCAATGAAAGAAAAAGGCAAAGATGTGTAACCTTCTGCAAATTGAACATATAACTCGTCTATGTGTCGTTGTCTTACATTTTCCCGTCCACACTCCCCTCAACACCTTCGAACCCTTCAAAGGACGAAGGAGAGGGACTTTAATTGTTTTGCCTTGTTGAGGTTCCTTGCAAAAGCTTCGACATGTCTTCAACAGAGGGGAAGGGAACAGTCCATGTGATCCAAGTTTTTAGATGAACGTAGCAATGAATTTTGTCGAGGTGCTCTAGAGGAAAAACCCATGTGAGTCAGCACTTTGAACAAAAATTCTCTTGCAAACACACAACTAGAGAGAATATGTTGAGCGTTCTCTTCCTAGTCACAAAAGACACACTGAGGGGGATGAGGTAACCCCTT
The DNA here is from genome assembly GCA_029449295.1 of Zea luxurians. Classification (NCBI taxonomy): domain Eukaryota; kingdom Viridiplantae; phylum Streptophyta; class Magnoliopsida; order Poales; family Poaceae; genus Zea; species Zea luxurians. Next base: position 18,659,397 of record JAOPSE010000034.1, on the reverse strand, counting down.
TTTGCTAAACGATTTGTCGTCCAACATCTATTCCTGACAGCAAGCCACAAGAAGGTTTTGCATTTAGGAGGAGCCCACGATTTCCAAATGTATTTCTAGAGTTTGCAAGATATGGACCCTTGAAAAAAGGCCAAATAAGTTGATCGGGCAACACCCCCTCCTTCGCTGATTGATGGATGAGGGCTAGCAAGCACCTCTCAAGAGATGTTAAAAAGGGCTTCAACTCGGTTATTATCCTAGGTGCTTGGTGCCTCTAGAAGCACAAGAATTCCATTGTTTTTCAGGATGCTCAGCCATGTCTGGAGGTGTTGCTTCGCTCTTTCGAGGAGGAGCATCACCTCTGGTGCTTTGTGGGTGCCAAGAGTCTTAGTCAGTTGGGTATGGATTAGGGACCAAGTGGGTGTTAGCAGTTGGCTCTTATGGTCCGGTCCTGCCCATGTTGTGTATGAGCAATCATCTGTTTGTGTCTCTAACCCCTTATTTGGTCCAGGATTTGGGGTGATTTTTGTACCGGACCCACTCTCCTTTTCTCTCTCTTTACAATGATACGCAGCTCTCCTGCATATTCGAGAAAAAAGGTGAGCGTAGCAAGGGTTGAGGCTGCGAAGAAGGTTGAGGATGAGAGCAATCCTAGACCGGCTCGCCGAGGTCAGAGGGAGTCTGTCATTGCCCTTCGTCTGGTGGCAATACTCGATGACAAAGAGATCACTCTAGATGAAGACCCGAAAGGCAACGTCGAGGTGGAGGGCTCAGGTCTCACGGTTGTCAAGAAACTGCTCCTCAATGGCAACCCACGCCTGGCAAGCAGTACCACCATGCTTGCAAGAACCAGCGACCGAATGTTCTGAACACCGGCCGCCTAGACGTGGAGGTTGGTGACGACGAAGGCCTCGTATACCGATGGTGCTGCAACTTTGTCGTCTTTGTTGTAGGCGATGAGCATTGAGCGGGATACCCACAAGATGTTGCTCAGCCTCCACGAGATGCACAACAAGGGCATCCACAACGGCACACTCATGCTCCCAAATGAGAGCAGCAACCCGCTCGCACTCTCGAGCAATAGCATCGGCGAACTCTTGGCAGCAGCAAATGCAACGGATAACCAGACTGAGCGACAACCACCTCATAAGGAGAAGCACGAGCTACAACAAAGGGCAAGCCAAGAAAGGCAAGGGCTCTAGCCACGCTGGCCAGAGCCCAGAGGAACCATGGGGGCGCCTGTAGACGCGCCAGCCACAAGTAGAGCAGACCAGAAGGAGAAATGTGGCGGTTGGAGGAGGGGCGTGTGCCCGCGGCGACATCGTATGCACCAGCGGCGGCTTTCACGCACGCGTGCGCCATGAAGCAGGGGCGGGTCAGCAGCCATGGTGTTGGCGGCTGCATAGGTGGACCGACATAGGGTTAGGGTTTTTAGCAGAATACTTTTGATACCATGTAAGAGTACACAATAAAATAGTTGCATTACTAGTATGTGAATACATTTATATGGGGCAACACCACTAATGGGCCATGGGCCACATAGTATACAAAGACTGAGGCCTGGCTCAGTCAACACATATATTCTAAACACCCTTGTCTACTGTGACAACGTCAGCATGGTCAACCTCTCCATCAACCCCATCTAGCACCAACGCACAAAGCATCTCGAGATTAATCTCCACTTCGTCCGTGAGCACGTCACCATTGAGGGTGTTCGAGTCCTCCATGTTCCGATGGCTTCACAATTCGTTGACATCTTCCCCAAGGGCATACCATTCTTGTGTTCTTAGAATTCCGTTCCAGTCTCAACATCCATCGTGCCTAGATTTTTTACTATGGGAGGTGTTAGACTGTTAGTGTCTTGGACCTAGAGCCCGGCCCAAGAGGCTTGTTAGGTTTGTAACCCTAGGCACTGTTGTATGAAGGATTTATCCCACTATCAAAGAGGATGAGGGAGAGGGAAATGGCTAGAGGGGTAGAGAGAGTCAGAGAGAACAAAGGGGAAATGGAACTGGAAGAACAAATATTCATTAGATTGAAATTTAGTTTGCATTCAAAATTTTCAAAAGATAGTGGTCTGCCATGGAACTGTTAGATTTTTTTTTCGAAAAAACGCAGGAGAGCTGCGCATCATTATATTAAGAAGAAGGGGAAATTAAGGTCCAAGAGGACCAGTACAAAAAAACCACCCTATGGTGGCCAGCAACAAGCATAAATAAAACTATCCATAGGACTAAGATACAAAAAGACGACCAAGGAAAAAATTAAGTCGGGCCTGCTGCGCCTAGAGCAGCAGCAAGACCAAGGCTTCCGAGGTGTTTGGCACCAGCCAGCACCCATAAGGATAGCTCGTCGACGAAGCCTCTATGCACCTTGCCAATGGTTGGTAAATCTCCATCGAAAATAACTCTGTTTCTATGCAACCAAAGGCATCATGCTCCCAAAATAATGGCACTGTTGACTCCCTTTCTCTTGCTTCTGTGCACCTGAATGGTCACTAGCCCCCACCAATCAGCAAAATTAGTATCCTCTGGTCCTGGAGTTAAGTGGCCCATACCAAAGGGGGAGAGGATGCTATGCCAAAACTGCCTGGCGAAGACACAACCAGTCAACAGATGCTGAACTGTTTCTTGCTCTTGTTCACAGAAAGGGCATGCTTCCGGATGGGGAAGACCTCTTTTTTGCAACCTGTCAGCTGTCCAACACTTATTCTGCATGGCTAACCATAAAAAGATCTTACACTTAGGAGGAGCCCAAGATTTCCAAAGTCTTTTCCAAGGTTCGAAGGTGATGGAGCCCAAAAACAGAACCTTGTAGCAGGACCTAGAAGAGAAAAGGCCCGACGACTCGAATCTCCACACATGGTGATCCTCCTGAAGAGTGAGCACGATCTCACCCAGGGTGTCCCAAAGCGTAAGATATTGTTGTATCCCTACAAGGGAGAGGGTTGGCTTGATGTCCCTGACCCACGACATGCCCTCTAAGGCTTGATGCACTGTCATGGTAGAGGCAACCTTTTTATCCACCTTTGAGATCACTTCAGGTGCCAGCTCAGCGATAGAGCACCCATTTATCCATCTGTCCCTCCAAAAAAGGGTGTTTTGCCATTACCCACATTAGTGTACATTGAACTGGCCACTAGTTTCCTTACTTGTGACTGAACAGGGAGATCCAATCCACTCCAAGGCCTATTCGGGTCAGTCTTGATGAGCCAAAGCCATTTAGTTTGCAGCGCCCAACTCTTATATATCAGATTTGGGATACCAAGTCCACCAAGTTCCAGCGGTCTGGTGACTTTATCCCACGCCACAAGGCAATGCCCACCTTTCACATCTTTTCTACCCTTCCACAAGAAACCTCGCCGAATTTTGTCAATAGCACTGATAACCCACTTGGGAACATTCATGGCGATGAAAAGATATACGGGGATTGCAGAGAGCACGAACCGGACCAAGGCTGCCCTGCCAGCAAGGTTTAGTAGTGGAGCCTTCCAACCGGCAGCCGGTTAGCTATCTTGTCAACCCACTGCAAAAGGTCCCTCCTCCCCAACTTCTTATCAGAAACAGGCAGCCCCAAATAGTTGCATGGAAAAGAAGCCGGGTTGCACTGCAAAATGTTACAACTGTCCTGAACAGTCTGATCATCGCAACTGAGAGGGATAGCACAACTTTTCCGCAAATTCACAACTAAGCCCGAGGTCTCTCCAAAGCAATCCAGGATCATTCTGACACAAATAAGATCGTCAACTGCAGGCTTGACAAAAAGAACCACATCATCTGCATAAATCGAGAGCCTAGATTTCACGTTTCTGATGGCCAGGTCATGCAGCAATCCTCTTTCCTCAGCATGCTTGAATAAGCTACTAAGCACATCCATCATGATTATGAAAAGCATAGGAGATAAGGGGTCGCCTTGGCGCAGCCCCCTCTGATGACGAATATAGTCCCCCGGAGTTCCGTTCAATAGCACTTGTGTGGAAGAAGTGGATAACAAATTGAACACGAGACCACACCACCTGGGCCCGAAGCCAAGATGGGATAACACTTCTAGGAGAAAGGCCCAGGACACTGAATCGAAAGCTTTTGTAATATCTAGCTTTAGAAACAGACCAGCGATCTTCTTCCTGTGAAAGGCCTTGATAGAATGCTGAACCAACATGATAGTTTGGAACTGTTAGATAAAGATTGTAATTGTAAGCTTAGAGCATCATGGTTAGGAATTTAGTAACTAGAAATTATCCCAAAATAGATAACAAATAACCTAAATCAACATATTAGTTAATCCTACAAGTGAAAGTAGTAACCAACACGGTAGTGCAATGTTAGGGTCTTAGGGGAACCAATGAAAACCAGGCAGCAATTGAATAATATACCCACAAACCATTTTGGTCTTATATGAAAGTGTTGGTCATCCAAACAATAAAGTTGTTCGCTGCAGCCGCTGCGGCTATTTATCTCACAGGGTACTGTACCAGTACTGTAGCTATAGCTTGAAAAGCAGCAGCGGCTTAAAGCTCAAGAGAAAAGCCTGGAACTAAACAAAATAAATGGAACAATGGCATAGATAAATATCAAAAACCTGATGACCTGCAAATACTCTAGTGATTGGGAAGCTAAAAATGTAGTGAAACTGTAACCATAAAAAAAAATACTGTCTACCTGAAACCTGAATGAACACACAAACATTGCGATTATTGAACCTTTGAACAAAGATTATACAACCTGTTAAGTGATTTACCACTTACCAAATTCTCCATCATTAGTAATGCCCGCTGCTTTGTCCGACTGCGGGTTGACTCCCATCTAACACGCAGTATATCGCACAAACTCCTGACCTGAAATAAGAAAAAAACACTTACAAAGGCAGCTCTGATATTCACCAAGCTATCCTTATTATATTTTCAGACAGGGAAAACATGAGTAAACGATAGTGAACTATCTAGATATTGTTTGAGCACATAAATGCATGTCCAGCACAGAAATAAGGTTGGAGTCAAAAACTAAAAATTGTGGAAAGACATCTCATGCATGAGATTAACCATCGGAGTATGCACTGAAGGATAAATGTTGTCATTGTGTTAAGAAAAAAGAATCAGCACGAGCCTCAAGCAATCAAGAAATGTAATCTTGATTTTTTATGTTTTTGTGTTAGAATAAGAAATGGTGTACGACAGGCCTAAAGCCTCCAACAGGTCACAGGAACACAATATCGCACAAGAAAACACACGAGCACATGTGCTTTGGCGGCTGGAATGACTTAGCCTTTTCTGGTTCTCTTCTACTAATATAGCCAATGTGAGCTACGAACCAGGCTGTGCTAGCCGATAATAAATGCAGAATATTACCCAACTAATCAGCCTATTACTTCCCATTACTCTATGATGAAACTGAGCTGAAGTAAATGATATGAACCTAGACACTAGCATGCACCTAGGAACAGGATTATTTCCAACAACAACAACAACAACAAATCCTTTTTGTCCCAAGCACGTTGGGGTAGGCTAGAGATGAAACCCCGTATGAAAACCTCAGAGCTCGACCCCAAAGAAAAGAAAAGGGAAACAAAGGCAAAGGAGAACCGAAAAACGATGAAACGGGGAAACACATAAAAAGAGATAAAACCCACAAGAACCAGCAAGATCTAAATGGGCACAAGAAAAGGTCAAACGATTAAGGAGGAAAAGCGAAACTATGAATCAAGGTTCTGGCACGTGAATTGCACACTTCCACCCCTTCCTATCCACGGCGAGCTCTTTATCAATATTCCACTCCTTCAGGTCCCTCTTCACAGCCTCTGTCCACGTCAAGGTTGGTCGACCTCTACCTCTCTTCACATTCTCGGGACGCCTAATTATTCCGATATGCACTGGTGCCTCTTCAGGTCTTCGTTGTATATGTCCAAACCATCTCAAGCGATGTTGCATAAGCTTCTCCTCAATTGGTGCCACTCCTACTCTCTCTCGTATATCATCATTCCGGACTCGATCTCTCCTTGTGTGGCCACATATCCAGCGCAACATACGCATCACTGCCACACTTAGTTGTTGGACATGTTGTCTTTTAGTGGGCCAACATTCTGCTCCATACAACATAGCCGGCCAGATTGCTGTCCTGTAGAATTTGCCTTTTAGTTTGTGTGGCACCCGGGGGTCGCATAAGACACCCGCAGCTTGCCGCCACTTCAACCATCCAGCTTTAATTCTATGACTGACATCCTCATCGATGTCTCCCTCCTTCTGAAGCATTGATCCTAAATAACGAAAAGTGTCTTTCTTGGGTACCACTTGCCCATCAAGACTAACATCGCCATCCTCATACCCCATGGCACTAAAATCACACTTCATATACTCTGTTTTAGACCTACTAAGCCTAAAACCTTTTGCTTCCAGCGTCTGCCTCCACAATTCCAACTTTTGCGAAACACCACTCCTCTCCTCAATAAGTACCACATCATCGGCAAAAAGCATACACCACGGTATATCTCCTTGTATGTCCCTTGTGATCTCATCTATCACCAAAGCGAAAAGATAAGGGCTGAAAGCCGACCCTTGATGTAGTCCTATGTTAATTGGAAAGTCATCGGTGTCTCCATAACTTGTTCGGACACTTGTCACAACATTAGTGTACATATCTTTAATAAGATTAATGTACTTTATTGCTACTTTGTGTTTTTCCAAGGCCCACCACATTACACTCCTAGGTACTTTGTCATAAGCCTTCTCCAAGTCTATGAAGACCATATGCAGGTCTTTCTTTTGTTCTCTGAATCTCTCAATAAGTTGTCTTAGTAAGAAAATGGCCTCCATAGTTGATCTCCTGGGCATGAAACCAAACTAATTTTGGGTCACGCTCGTCATCTTCCGCAGGCGGTGTTCAATGACTCTCTCCCATAGCTTCATTGTATGGCTCATGAGCTTAATTCCACGGTAATTAGTACAACTTTGAACATCTCCTTTGTTCTTGAAGATTGGCACTAATGTACTCCGCCGCCACTCGTCGGGCATTCTGTTTGTCCGAAAGATGGTGTTGAAAAGCTTAGTCAGCCATATTATCGCTATGTCTCCAAGGCATCTCCATACCTCTATAGGGATACCATCAAGGCCCATCGCCTTTCCTACCTTCATCCTTTTTAGCGCCTCCTTAACTTCATATTCTTGTATCCTTCGTACAAAACCCCTGTTGTTGTCATCGAATGGTTCATCCAATTCTATTGTAGAACTCTCATTCCCTCCATTGAACAATTTGTTGAAGTACTCCTTCCATCTGTTCTTGATCTCTTCATTCTTCACTAATAGTTGGTTTGCTTCATCCTTGATGCATTTGACTTGGTTGACATCCCTTGTCTTCCTTTCACGAATCTTGGCCATCCTATAGATATCATTTTCTCCCTGCTTTGTGTCCAACCGTTGATAAAGGTCGTCATAGGCTTGACCCCGGGCTCTACTAACCGCTCGCTTTGCAGACTTCTTCGCTATCCTGTACTTCTCTATGTTTTCTGCACACTTGTCATGATGTAAGCGTTTGTAGCAATCTTTCTTCTCCTTGATAGCCTTTTGGACATCTTCGTTCCACCACCAAGTGTCTTTAACTTCCCTTCTGTTTCCTTGACTCAACCCAAACTCTTCTGAAGCTATCTTTCGGATGCATGTCGCCATCTTCCTCCACATGATATTTGCGTCTCCCTCTTCTGCCCAAGGGCCCTCCTCAATAACTCTCTCCTTGAAAGTTTGGGCCACATCACCTTTAAGCTTCCACCACTTTGTTCTAGTGACCTTGTTATGCTTATTCCGTTGTAAACGAATCTTAAAACGGAAGTCAGCTACGATAAGCTTATGTTGGGTTACCACACACTCTCCAGGTATAACCTTGCAATCTAAGCAGGCATGCCTGTCCTCTTTTCTCAAGAGGACGAAATCAATCTGGATAGTGTGTTGGCCACTACTGAAGGTCACCAGGTGGGATTTCCTCTTCCTAAAGAAAGTGTTTGCTATAAACATGTCATAGGCTAGGGCAAAGTTCAGGATTTCCTCTCCTTGATTCCTAGTCCCAAAGCCGAAGCCTCCATGCACACCCTCGAAACTGGTGCTAGATGTACCCACATGGCCATTGAGATCTCCTCCTATGAAGAGCTTCTCGCCAACTGGCACACTACTAACCATGTCCTCCAGGCCTTCCCAGAACTCCCTCTTTGAGTTCTCATTAAGGCCTACTTGAGGAGCATACGCGCTGATAACATTGAGAACCAAGTCCCCAATGACCAGCTTGACTAGGATGATTCTATCTCCTACCCTCTTAACATCTACTACCCCATCTTTAAGGCTCTTGTCGATCAAGACGCCTACTCCATTCTTGTTTGTTGCAGTCCTCGTGTGCCACAACTTGAAGCCTGTACCTTCCACTTCCTTCGCCTTCTGTCCTTTCCACTTGGTCTCTTGAACGCATAAAATATTTACCTGTCTCCTCACCGCAACGTCGACTATTTCTCGTAACTTACCTGTTAAGGAACCTACGTTCCAACTACCTACACGGACCCTAGTTGGCTCGACTAGCTTCCTTACCCTTCGCACCCGCCGAGGAAGATGCAAAGACCCTTGCTTATTTTCCACTACACCCGGGCGCCGATGTAGCGCGCCACTAAGGATGCGACGACCCGATCCTTGCTCACTTATCACCGGCTCCAGATCAAGAGACGGCGCGTCACTTAAGGGGTGACGGCCTGGCCCTTGCCCATTTAACACCATACCCGGGTTCCGATATGGCGCGTCGCTAAGAGGGTTACGCCCCAACGATTTTCTTTGTGGTTTTCTCCCTAAAATTGCTATGTTTTGACTTGGAGTTGATGCGGACCTTTCCAATCCTATCACGAAGCTCAAGGGATCTGACTCGCCCGAGTGCTCTCGTTTTAATGTGAGCGAGCTGGCCCTTAGTGCCAACAAAATCAGCACTAATCTTCTCATCATCCAAGCACTCCCTGATGAAGTGGTACTGTGGTATCGCATATTGATGCGTTCGCTATGCTCATGGAAGATGGGATTCTTCAGCGTAAGTCTGACTTGTCAACAACCTCGAGCTCGACAGTGCTGGTGCCCCTTCCCTTGAAGTCGCCAAGACCGCTTGTGTGGCTGCTGTTGCGGCAGCGACATACTCTGCCTCGTAGGACGAGTGCCACAGCCTTCTGCTTAAGAGCATGCCAATACACCAAGCTATTGTCGTAGAAGAATAGGCCACCAGATGTACTCTTCCTAGTGTCAACATCGCCAGTAAGGTTGTTATCGCTGTACCCGAGTTGCATCTCCCTTGTCATCCCATAGTAGCAACGGAGACTTAGTCCCACCAACATAGCACAGGATCTACTTCACTCTTGCCATGTGTTCCTCCATAGGCTGCTCCATGAAGTGATTCACATACCCCACGCTGAATGTGAGGTACGGTCACGTGTGGACAAGGTATCGAAGGGTTCCAATGATCCTACGGTACAGAGTGATGTCCACCTCTGCTATTGTGCTGTCACGGCTCACCTTGAGCCGCTATTCCATGGGGGTGTGCGCAGGATTGCAGTCTTGCATCCCTGCCATCTCCAGTATGTGCTTGGCATAGTGAGTTTGGCACAGAGTGATGTCGTTGTTGCTTTGCTATACCTCGAGCAATCCCAAGTCACTCATCCTAAACCTTGCCTTCATTTCTGCCTTGAAGCGGTTGATCTCCACCGCAGTCAGTCTAGTGATGATCAAATCATCCACATACACCCCAAGGTGGAGCGACTCACCATGGGTTCACCGGTACATTGCTAGCTCGTGCAGGCTCTGCTCGAACCCAAGAGCTCGTAGTGGCGTGTGCAGCTTCTCGTTCCAAGCTCACGACAACCCATAAAACACCTTCTGCACGCACAACAGCTTGTGCTCAGACCAAGCGATGGTGAAGCCCGGTGGCTGCGGGACATAAACTTCCCCCCAATTCACCGTTGAGGAATGCCAACTTCACATCCATGTGATGCACCGGCCAGATGCACCGGCCAACTTTCTTGTGCAGCCATAGCTAGCAGCAGTCACACGGACTCAAGGCAAACCACACACGTGAACACCTTGTCAAAGTCAATGTCCAGCTACTGCACATAGCCCTTGGCGATGAGGCAAGCTCTGTGCTTGATAACAGCTCCAGTCTCATTCTTCTTGATCTATAAGACCCACTTCAGCCCGATGGTGATGCCCATGAGGAAGTTCCACCGGCCACCATGTGTCGTTCTGCTTGATGAAGTCCATCTCCTCAAACAAGGCCACCTGCCATGTTGGGTCGTGCTCTGCTTCAGCAAAGGAGCGAGGTTCGCCCTCCTCGCTGGCCAATAGCAGCCCCTCACCATCGCCGACGTGATTGGTAAGACTAGGGCACCAGGCACCTCTCTCGGTCTCCCCGTCCAAGCACGTCATCGATGCGATAGTAACAAACAAGGGAGATGTTGTGATACGCGTCTAGCCTAGAGGAGTCGTTCGATGGCTCCAGGACAGATCCAATAACTAGAGGCGCATCCAAGGCTGGATCTACCCCTAGGGAAGAGGGCGGCATGATAGGAGAATCAGGACCGCCTCTGCAGGTATGAGCGAGGGAGTGGGAGAAGCAGGCACTGTCGTAGGAGCCGCTGCCCCTACTGAATGGATTCAGATGAGTAGATGTAGTTTATCACCAGGTTCACAAGGAAGTCGTTGGATGCCAAACAGACTCCAGGCAACTGAGCCAACCTGCATCCTCGTTGAAGATGACGTCGCGGAAGCTGTGGACGCGCCGGGATTGGACCTTGAGCATGTGGTATGCCTTGGAACCTTCCTTGTAGCCAATGAAGAGCATCAAGGGACTGTTGTCATCAAGCTTGCGCAAATTCGGCCATGTATCCTTCAATAGCCAAGACAACCAAATGTATGCAGGAAGCTCACCGTTGGCTTACGCCCGTACCACACCTCAAAAGTTGTCTTGCCATTGAGGTTCTTCACTGGCGCCTAGTTGAGAAGGTTGTAGTGCTCACAACGTCCCCCAAAACTTAGTATGTATTTTCCTCTACTTCAGGAGTGTGCGCATGGTGGCGAGAATCAACTGGGTTATGCCTCTCCACAACGTTGTTTTGCTACAACTATATGGCTCGAAGAAGTGTTGTTGCACGTCGACGTTGTGATCCTCACAGTGGCAGGTGAACTTGATGGAGGTGAACTCGCCATTGTTGTTCGTGCACAGGACGCAAAGCTTCTGTTCGCTCTCCACCTCTGCAACTGCTTGGAACTTCTTGATCATCGTTGTTGCATCACTCTTGCTTATGAGATGTGCTAACCACATAAAGTTGCTCATGCCATCTACCAACAGCAAGAAGTAGCGGCGCTCGCCGAATGCCGCCGGCAACAAGTCACAGGAACACAATATCACACAAGAACACAGGAGGTCACGAGCACAAGTGTCTTGGTAGCCAGAATGACTTAGCTTGTTCTAGTTTTCTCTTCTACTAACATAGCCAATGTGAGCTACAAATCAGGTTGTGGTAGCCCATAATAAATGCATAATATTGCCCAACTAATCAGCCTATTACTTATTATTCATGCTAAAATTTAGCCAAAGTAAATGCAATGAACCTAGACACTAGCATGCACCTAGACATGTTTCCAACAGTGCCAAACATGTTTCCACCAGAGTAATGTAGTGCAATCAGTCGTACCACAAAGTAAGATTCATCCTGAGAATCAATCGACTCTATGTATGGTGCCATCTCCCACCCTGTATTACCAAAGTAGTTACACATGGTGATAAGAAAATATATACTAAAATCCTGTTAAATACATAGCATGGAAAAATACTGTATAAGTTAAAAAATCGCATCCTCTCCAAAAAAAAGACAAGGTCTATAGTTTGAATGGTCTTGTCAATAAATATTAGGCTTATTAAACTCCCTATGAAAAAGGTGTGTTATCTCCTACATACAACTAATAAACATTAATCAATCACTTTCCATCCTCGTGCATGCATTCAACATTGTAAGAGACACTAATTAGGGTAGATAGTCCAGTAATCTTTTATGCCTTCTTGGTTCATGTGCTAAGATGAGATTTATTTATACTTGTCTGAGGGAATATGCAGTATTAGTTAAAAAGAAATAGTCCTGATCATGTCAAACTTTGTTCAAGTGCTAAGGTTGTCCTCACCCGAGAACCTATCACATCGTCTATATTTTGAAATCCACTTTACCTGAAGTGCCAAAACAGTGTTTTGCACACCTATTTTAGACCTACTGGTGACGACAGCTTAAGATAAGATCTAATGTGTACCTTAGAGTTTAGGCTGAGAGAGTATGCAGTATTAAGTAAACAAATGGCCCGCATGGACACATACAAATAAAGACTGAAATGGTATGTCAAACCATAACATAGCTTGATTTTCCATGCCACCTACTAAACATTTTTTTTTCATTTGGACTTCTATTTGCAAAAGAAACATAAAAGTTTGTCAGCCTTAGTTCAGAAGAAGTGGCAATGCCTTCGCATGATCAGAATAAACTAAATGATATAACTAAACAAACTACTTTACTCTCCATGCATATGTGAAAAACAACTAAACCAGAACTCGCATTTAAAAAAAAAATAGAAAGAAAGCCAATTGAAGCCATCTTTGTCGCCTAGAACTCTATTTGCAAATAAACTTCTTTGCATGCTTAAAACAGGAGCACGAAATTGCAAGCTTCCACAAGGAATGAGAACAGACATACCAGACATTTCATCAACACGACTCCTCCGGCTCACATACAAGCATTGTGCAAGTACAGCAGCCTGCTGTATAGCCGATAGTGATATTTTTGCACTGGGGTTCGTGGCGTCTTCACTGGCAGAATTACTCCCATCTTGCACCAGTCTGGGCATTCTTAGTATGTCACAGAATTCATCGTCTTCAACAGGAACGAAGCTCCTTGCATTTTTCAAAGCTGCATTGTCATTCTGAGCTACTGTGGGTTCTGTCACTTGTCCTTCATCAGGGCCTGACTTATTGGTCTTCGCAACAAGCACCATTTGAGACTTCGCATCCACCTATAACAATAGTTGGCTTGCTTCATTTTTCAAGAACAGATGTTCTCTCTTTACATAATAGAAAGGTCAAACGCTGTTACTCCATTTTGTCATGTGAGCACAATGGCATAGGCCTTGTCAATTCACTAAGTGTGTCTATTTCAGGAAACGGATGGTGTAGTTATTCAAATATGTCTTTTCTCTACTGTACTTCACTGCTGTAAAAGAGGTTTGCAGTATGCCACTTAAGTATATGTAGTAAAATGCAATTAATATTTGTCCAACTTAGAACCATCTTAGCTTGTGTGCACAGTAAGCTTGAATTTGGTGAAAAAACTAAAAGGTATTCCCTCCATCCCAAATTTTTTAGAACGTCACAAAAGATCTGTGAGTCATTTCATTAAGAAGATAGATAAAAAAGAACGAGGTGACTGAAGAGTCAGCCCCGTGTACAAGGCTGGTTAGGCCATAGGCAACCACTAACAGCTCAGCAGCCTAACCCACAGAGATGAGTTGGCGGGTGAGAAGCTCCTGAAAACCGGAGGCTCCCGCCATACTCCAAAGAGTACACTCATTCTCCACTTTTTGTAGGACAGATTGAACAACAGACCTTTTATCTTCAAACACACAAGCATTCCGATGCTTCCAAATTTCCCAGGTGATCAACATGATGGCATTTTGGCTTTTCTAGTTACATGTGTGCGTGTGTTTTAAATACAAGTAAAAGCAATGTATCTAGAAAAGACAAAACATCTTACAATTTGAAACGGTGGGAGCATGTTTTGTTTAGTGTGTTTTGTGAAACAAAATGATGTATCTATATCAATCAAACTCAAAGAAAATGGTGTACAAAACATGAAGAAAAAAATCAGAGTACAGTATAATCCACCTGGTATATTGTTCGGAAACCAAGGATCCCTGTAAGGGAAAGGTGCAGACCACATGCTTCTTGTGCGCTATTGAGATGCAACCTACCCAAACATCCAGACAAGACCATAAGTATTTGTTCATGAATGGCTATCAGTTTTCCAATCCTACGTAGTTTGAATACGTATTGCCTGAATGCCTAAGGATATGTTTATGGTTGCTGACTTGCTGTGCCATGTTGTGCTGCACTGCACAGGTTACCCAAGCTTACTATGATTTTCAGTTACAGATCCTAAAATGATGCTTCCAATCAATGGCAGAAGATAGTTGAAGGCGAAACGGGGCCATGCCTGCCCACACATCCAACCAGAAAAAAAAATGGAGATTTCTTTAAAATTGTAGTCTTTAAATTTGATGATATGTGCAGATTACAAGTTTACAACTACTGGCCCCTCCCAGAATCTACTGGAACTTCCTTCGGTACTCTTTCAAAGTTCCAACAACTGCATGAGAATAAGTTAGAAACAAACAACCAATCACAGTGACAAGAGGAGCCTAAGATGTTATAATTCTGAGAAACGGTTTACAATAAGAGAACATATCAAGTGCAACCGTACCTATTGGTGCAACCGTGCGACCAAGGCACAAAGATAAAAATGGGAGGGCCTTCCTAAAAATATTCTCTTTCAAAACAACACTCCCACATCCCCCTAAATATTTTTAAAAATGTCATCTCACCTCAATCCTTGTGTCTTATTTGCACGGTTGCACCAATAGGAATGGTTGCACATGATATGTTCCCTTACAAAAATATATACATCATTTATTTTCTAATGTTTACTTTTGGCAATCCTAAGTAATAGTGTTCATGTAACTTTAGTAATGTGGCCTTGTTCTCTTACAAGCAAGCAAAGAACTAATATTCTGAGGAAATTTAATCCTCTCAAACTAAGAGTGAAAAAGAGATATGAGGAATTTAAAGCTCTCAAACTGAGAGTGACAAACAAACCTTGAAGCATCAACCCGACCATATTTGTATTCCACGATTCCAGCCTCTAAGAAAGCAGCTGAAACAAAATAAGAACCTTCTCCATCAGACAGTAAACAATCCCAGTAGGTAGAAACCTTTTCCAGTTCACCAAAATGATCCAACATCTTATTCTTGTACACTTGCACTTGATCAAACAGAGACGATGATAACTCATCCAAGATGTTCTGCTGCAACATTGATATTCTAAACAACCACCATGACACGCTCCAGCAATCAGAGAGATCCAGACTCTGTACGCTGGTAAACAAAAGCCTTGCAAAGACAATGAACTGCAAAAAAAAATAAGATAACAACTCGAAATACTGTAAATACAGAACCAGGAAGACATTTTGTGTCTGCTGAATTTGGCAATGAACAAACAAAATCAGATGCTTTGCCACCATTTGTGGTACTAAAAGGCTCAGCTCAATACAAACCAAAGCTTTTTATCACGGAAATTGGTTTGACTTAAACACAAGTACAGCCATTTGCAATACTAGACACCAATAGAAGATGAGATATGGTGTATGGAACTATGGGCACAAGCTAATGGCCCCTCTATAAATTAAATATGTTAAAAACATAATAAAAAACTGTATGATGCACTTCACAATTTATACAATGTATTATTACATTAATAATGTAAAGCAGTTAGAATGATCGGCACTCCATATCTAGGATTCAATTATGTTTGGTACTCTGGTGGAGGCATTTCTTGTTGTAGATGAAATGAATTTGTGATTGTTCATAAAGAAATATCTAAGCAAGTAAGTATCAACATATGGCATAGGGGTGCCAAGAGTACCAGAGAAAATAGCAAGGACAACAGGGAGCAAGTCTTGTCATTGTAGAGTATGTCTACGAAATCATGACATCAATGCCTAAAGCATAGAGATTTTTATAGAGGTTTGGGCCACGGGGTGTGTAATACCCTATATCCTCTGGCTAATCATCGATTGATGAATCCAGGTCAGTAGGTCACAAAGATTACCAGCTCCAACACCAGTGAGCTCCAAGACCTCCTAGATATGGAGTGTGTTGTGGTAACTGGTAAGCTAGACTACCACCAACTTTTGCTACTTTGACTGGATCAAATTGATCTCCCTTGGCTAGTGTTGGGTGGAAGTCTCAGCGGAATCCCTTTTAATGCTGCTCTACCTCTCCCTTTTGTAGCCCAAGGGAATGGTTGATCTTACATGTATATTCTACTACAGGCCCTACCTATCATCAGGCAAACTGCTCCAGTCCCGTCACATCCTTGCATAATTGCAGGTCCTTTGCCTTGTAATCATGCATTATGTGTCGGGCATGCGCCGGTGTAATTGTACTTGTTGAGGTGACCTACCGGGGGCCCTCCTCACTCTGCCTTAATGGAGCTGATACACCGTGATAGAAGCCTAGTATGGTTCCGAGTACCATTTATTACATGAAAGTACTTTCATACAACATAGTCATGGCTTTTTACCATTCCTAGTAATGATATAATTGCCTAACCAGATATGGTCTTAAACATGAGGGCACGCATATACTCTATAGTGGCATTGGATACACCTGTACCCCTTGAGAGCGTGTCAAGGTGAAAGTGTGTCTGTAAGGTCATCCACTGCATTTTAATGTGGTACTCGGGCTCCCGCAATCACCCCTTCCTAAGGTGATCACCAAACCGGTCGCAGAGGCAGGTATGATATCTGCATCTACGGACACCCGGGCCACCTGGCTTAATATGATTGGTAGCCAGCGTAGCCCTCTGTACTTGATTGTGTTTTATGGTACACTTCACGTGCGCAGCGTGGCTATGGGATCAATGCATGTACTATGTAGTGATTTCAAGTGTCGTACAGCCTAAGTCATGTCAACACACTTAGTCAGGCATGTAATGTCGTCCATCACACATTTAATGTGTTGTACCCAAGACTTATATACTAAGCTTTTGCTACCGATTTATCCTCATGCGTCTAGATATAGGGTCCATTCCAGGGGCATACTATCCCTAGTGGGCCTAACACATTCTTCTATCATAGGATAGGATTACACTTAGATGCCCTCAGCTCTTAACTCCTTCGAGGCCCCAGAGGACATAGATCCAAGCCGCCTCAGAGTATGAGGTCAGGAACTCTAGGAGCCTTGGGGCCAAAGGAGGGCCTTGAGTAGCTAAGTGTCGTAGTCCCCGGAGGACGTACTGCCTTGTGCACCTGTTTCCTTGTTATCCTAAGATGCGAGGGGCCCTGAAGATGCTCTGAAGACTTTCATAACTGCCCTCATACTAATGGGTGCCCTAGGTATGGGATGCCCTGAGGACTTCCATAACTGCCCTGGGGCACGAAGGCACGAACTTAGTCTCTGATCAATGTCCCGATGTCCCGATGCACTAGGGGCTTTAGGGTCTTTGAATATTCTACCCCTAGATGTCCCGATGCACTAGGGGCTTCGAGCCTCACAACACGTAGTATGCTAGAAAGGCCATCGCGCCATCCAACAGCTGGGTTATTCCATCTGTATGCCCCTGTATAAAGTCACTTAGAGTCAAGCCCCTCCCTTGGCCAAGGCTAGAGAAGGTCCCTAGGTCTCGAGGCCCCGGGAGCAGTGGTCCCTAAAGTCAGTCTCTTGAGTCGGGTTCTCTGTGTGCGTCTTGACGACAGCCGGGTAAATGGCCTTCCCTAAACTCTGACAAGCGTCATGATCTTTAAAAACGTTGTGTTGTCGCAATCTCTCATTTTAAACTTTGATAATGTTATGTGCCAGGCAAACTTGGACTGAGGCTATCTCCGGCATCTTACTCATCCTCATCTCTCATTTCAAACTCCATTTTGTAAACAGTGCAGTGTATAATGCAATACAGTACAAAACGGTGTTTTGCACGGTCAAATGCACGATCTGCTGGCCATAGCCTGACCAGGCTATAGTCTAGTACAGTTCACATGACTAACCTTTAGCACCCAAGATGATGTAACATATGCTCAAGAAAAATGTTATATGACATCAACATAAAGTCCAGCTACTATAACTTTGCCATTTCACAAATTTAAAAACCCGCCATCCAAGTCTTTCATCAACAACATGTTATTCAAAAAACATAGATCAACTAATTACGAAAAGGTCAAAGAAGAGGTGTGCATGAATTGGACCAAAAATAACATGAAAACATCACTTTAACCAATATATTAAATTCCCAGACATAAATAGAGAAAATAAAGAAGCCAACCCCAACATACATACCTGTAAGAGTGAAAATTTCCCATGAACATGAGAGCCAAAAGAAGCTAAATTGTCAAAAGCCCATGCATCCCATGTGTCTCCAAGATTACTATAGCATCTTTCATCTAAAGATGACATTGAAAAAGGAAAAGTGGGAAACTTCCTTGGAGGCCTAAAAATAATTTTGAAAACAAATATATATATCAAAAACTAGTACCTCCCTAAAAAATCCAACAGGTTTAGATTAACATGAAAAGGTAAATCAGATTTGATAGTCATGTCAGTTGTAATAATAGAAGCATGTATTACAGCTAGATATGAATCAGAGTATCAAACAGAATACAATGTACTATTTCATCATATAAGAACACCAGTCATCAGCTCATCCTTTCTTTTTATAAATTGTTTTCCTATGGTATACAGACAATTTGCTTTACAAAAGAAAGTAATTCTCAAAAACCAAATCAATTACAGCTCAAACAGTATTACTAGACCATGAAACTGCAGATGTTCCCATAACCAAAACAATAGAGCACATGTGCAGACCATATTCTGTTGCATGCATCTATATGCATCTCCAGCAAGAAGCCACAAACAGTTCCTGAAAAATGTATTCCCTCTTTGACTCCAAATGCAGGTCATTTTAGGCTTTTGCATATGGATCAAGAAAGTAGATAAAATGACCTCAGTGTCCTTAATGCATACCCCATTGGGACAAATGACTCATTCATTTGTGAGGAAAAATAACAGTAATATTAATATTCATTAGGCAGGAGCAAAGAGGGAACAAAAGAACATGAGTTCTAGCCTTCTAGGACAACTTATATTTATTGAAAATTAAGTAGGTTAAAATGACCTAAATATAGAAAATGGAGATAGTATGTAAATGTAACCACATTGCATTCCCTCACCAAGTCAACACAGTTGCCTGTTCCCTCAACTACATCCATCTGACTGGCATGTACAAGGAGTATACTACATATTAGCAATCAAGAGAATTCCCATTTTTGTTTCATGTCAACATTCAGGAACAAGTTAGATAATCTTAATATCTTACTTGGCAAACTGCAACGATATTCTACTTTGCCACATTTTAGAACTATGTGAAATTAGCAATTTTGAAAGTGCCTTTAAAACCTGTGATCGAATTTACAGAATGTTAATTCTAGACATTAACTGGAACTAGCCCATCACGTTATGTTGGACCAATGCTTAAAACTATATCCTCAGTCTAGTAGGCAAGCTGTCATTGATCAAAAGACCCCAGGATATTTAAAATCTAATGTTTCCACTAAGTTATTTGACAACTAATCGCACACAGTCAGCCGAGCGTTCCCTAATCATACAGTAACCGTCTGATTGGTTGGCTGCACCGTTTTATCCTGAACCATCGTACGTATTGACTTTATCTGAGCTTTTGTTTGGTTATCTGCATTCGTGAGACGTGTACTGTATGAGCCGATGCAAAATAAGTTATTTTAGATGCATCGACGGATACGCTGAAAATGGGCGTATCCAGTCGGCCAGGTTCGTGCGGACCGGTCTGCGCGTGGACAGCGATCCAATCAGGCGGTAAAAGATTGAAGAGAGACAGAACCCAGACTAACTCACCCAGTCACGTTCTGTTGCGTGAACGCGAGCAGCGCGGCCACTGCAGCGGAAAGCACAACTGCGCACCTGCAATCGAACCCCTCTCCCGCCGCTGCCCCGTCCCCATCGACCAGCAGGAACGCCCGAGCTGCGGCACCTAGGTCGGCGTAGAACTGCGCGGCTGAGCCAGGAGGCCTAGAGGGGGCGAATGCCGGAAAGAAGTGCGGCGCGGTGGTGGCGAGCGCAGCCTCGTAGTCGCCGGCCTCAACGGCAGCGATCGCAGAGGCCGCGGCGGGACCGAGCGGATGCGCAGGGGGAGGGGAAGCGGGTGGGGGCGGGGAAGAGGGCAGCGAGGGGAGAGTGCAGCGGAGGAGGCGGAGCTCGGCCTCGCGGAGGAAGCCGGGGCTCCGGGTGGCGCAAGTCATGTCGCTGGCGGCTGTGAGGGTCAGGAAGAAGAATTGAGAAGACTGCGCCCCGCGCGGGTTATGTCCATTCACTCCAATGGCACTGGGCAGCAACGAGGTTTAGGGCTTTGTTGGGAACATGTGATTTTTTTTCCCACGTTTTTTTAAATAAACAACTGAATCACTGATTCCTGTTATATAATTCCTCTACAATTTCTACATTCTAAAGAAGGTCTTAGGATTTAACTGGTTAATTGTCCGTATATTGCTATAATTTTAGTTAGATATTAATTACATGAGATATTTATTTAAATATGAATATATTTTTCGAATTATTAGTATATATTATTAATATATTTTTATACAACACAAACGGACACGCGGGAGGATTTCTAGCGGCAGGCGCCTATTACTATTATTGTGTAGTTGTAAAAGAAAATAATAAACTATCATCGAATTTGAGCACATATCATACTATTTTCAAAAAAATATCTTTTTGATTGTGGTACTATTATCTTTATATATTTTGAGGTGTTTAATTTCTGGACTAAAGTTTAGTATGTGTCACATCAGATATTTCAGTAACTATTACGAGTATTAAATATAATCTAGTTATAAAACTAATTGTACATCTTAAGATTAAACGATAAGACAAATTTATTAAGCATAATTAATACATGATTGGTATTTTATTGTAACATCGCATAATCGAATCACGAACTAATTAAGTTTAATATATTCATCTTATCATTCAGTCATTATTTGTGTAATTAGTTTTACTATTAGACTATATTTAATATTTAACTAGCATCGAATGTGATAGGGATTAAAAGTTTAGATAGGGAAACAAACGGGCCCTTTATAGCAATCATCATCGTAATTACATGAGCTAAACAACTTCACGTTTTGCATGTTTATGTATAAGTTTTTTCAGTGACAAGTAGCATTTGCATTATGGAGTGCTTCTATGTTAAGGGTTTGTTTGATTGGAAAGGGATTGAGTAATTTCTACATTATAAAGGAAGGTCTTAGGGTTTTAACCGGTTAGTTGCCCCTATATTGCTATGGTTTTAGTTAGATATTGATTAAATGAGATATTTATTTAAATATGATTATTTTTATTTTAAAATTAATAGTATAAATTATTAATATATCTCTACTATATTAAAACATCAGTTTCATCGATCGTCCTGCGTCGTTTTTTTACAAAAACCACTCTCAGTTTTCTCTTGGATCAACTTGTTGTCCCTCGTCCTCACGCCTCCCTCCTTATCTCAACCGCACGCAAAACCCTAGCCTCAGCGGCGGAGCCAAGGCCGGCTAGCCTGGGCACGTGCCCGGGCTCCGCCGTTGGCCATAGTAAACGCAGAGCACATGAGGATGAAAACGGAACGAATTTTCGAATATGGATACATATATTTTTATTGTCGGGATGGATATGGGAACTGCATGGATAATAATCACCGGATACGGGTACCCGACGGACGGGTACCCGGTGGCTACAGGATGCAGTCTGTTTACCGTCTGTCTGTCTGGGCGTCTTGCGTGACTCACGTCCACGTGCGCCCTGATGACCCAACAGCCCAAGTGGCAAGCGTCGAACTGCCCTGGACCATTAGGTCGTTACGCATCACCTTGCAACAGCACCTAGCAAGCTTACCCATTTAGATTTAGCTTAGCCCAATTGGCAAATGACAATTGCCCAAGGCTTAGTCCGATTTAGGCCACTTCGGTTGCAACTAAATGACCTCCTAAGTGGCTAAGTCCAATATATGTTCCTATGGTTCTCAATTCTCATGTTCTGCTCTTTACTTGTGAGCTTAAAAGATGTTGTATTCATCTGGTCGCCCTTCATCGTGCCCTCTCAAAGCACTTTTGGCCATATTTGGGAAGCGTAATATTTAATTTTTAGTAGCATAAAATTAATTTAGTACGTTTTGATTTTGTTCTAGGGGAAACAGTGCTCTCTTTACTGATATTGTGTCTGTGATTTAATCTTCGCTCAGTGATGCACATTAGAAATGTGAATCTACGAATGCAAGGTACACATGATTATTGAAGTCTTATGATTCTCAAGATAACATTATCTGGTAATCGACTTGTGTGTTATGCTTCGTTGTGCATAAAAGATTATCGAATAATTTGTATGTTGTTGCAAAGCACGGGTATTATACTAGTATTCTTTATACAACACAAACGGACACGAGCGGGAAGATTTCTGGCGGCATGCGCATGAGAGGGATTTTGGCCAAACAAGATGCACGAAGAAACTCATGTTTTAAAGATGTAGTGTCACACCCGGTTTTGGAAGGCAAACCGAATGCGAACCATGTACGTGCTAGGATCAGAAACTCACGTACATAGCGATTACATAATTGGACATCATCACACAATGCTTGAAATAAATAGCGGAAAGGTACTTTATTACATCAAGATGTCCAAGACATCCACAGAGTCTAATACATAATCATTGTTGAACATAATTATCAAAGTGCGGAAATGCGAAACGTAGATGCTAAACCTACACAGGCAGCTGACTGGGGGTTTTCCACTAAGATAAATTAGAACTCGTCGTATTCCTGGAACTCCTCGAAGTCATCCATGTTGCCAACTTCACCTCCTGAGCACTAAGAACAGTGGGGACAACCTGGGGTGGGATGGTTTGTAAAGCAAGGGTGAGTACACATCAACGTACTCAGCAAATGTCTCGTTTGGCTAAAGTGGACTAGTTGTATATAGGGCTAAGGTCAAGCAGTTGCTTTTAAGTTAGTCAAGTATTTATTATTATTAGTAGAGCCAACTTTTAGTAATAAACCCAGTTATTACCCAAAAGTACCTCCTCAAAAGAGGAAATGCCAAAGATCAGATTTTATAACATCATAGTTAATCATCAACATAAAAGTATCCAAAGTTCTTCTAATCAAAGAGGGTCCCAAGGTTGCTCTTAACCGTGAGCTCGACTGATATACAGTTTTTAACACTCTGCAGAGGTCGTACATTTTATCCACAAGTCGTGATTCCCATTCTGCCTGAAGATCATGACTCCCCATTGATCACTTCCAAGGTGGCCTAGCAGGGTCTCACTACATAGCCTTTACAAAGACTCCCCTGGTGCATAGCTGCTCGTTAGGTTTCGCCAGTCGTACAAACGCAATACACCTCCCCAAGGTGGGTGACTAACAAAAACCAAATCGAATGAACCTCTGCACCCCAACCTTGGCAGAGCGAGCACTACGCCCCGGCCCCCATTGACGGCCCTCCGGCAAAGCCAACTACACCCCCAGGTTCATCTAATTAATCAGCTAAGGGCGTCCCATTCCACCCTCATGGTTGTATTATTATCCCAGGTGGTCACTCCACGAACAGGTCCTTACGAAGAGGTACTCAGGAAAAAGGCCTGAGCCCCCTAAGATATCACAAGATCATCCACATAAACAGGATAACAATATCGTATCATAAAGGTTCACATCATGTTCGTTGATTAAGTTAAGGCAATAACAACATGCTAACCATGATAACCCAAAAGATAAACAAGGATAAGTAAATATAGACTAGTCAATCCTTAGGTTTCATAAAGTAATGCGGGGCAGTGAAACATAAAGTATATAGGACATAATAGGTCAGAGGACACTTGCCTTCACCAGGTTGCTGCTCAGGGAGGTCTCCAACAACACACTTAGGAACCTCGAACTGCTCGTTGTCTAAATAAAGCGAGCATGCATTCAATACATTTGGAAAGTACAACTGAACATCACACCAAACATGTACAAACATTGGAACACATCTTAAAAAGCTATAATACTACATAGGGGATAATGAATTCAAAGTATAACATAAACTATGGCACACATTAACTTTATTTGAAAATAGATTATTATTTCCTTAAGTGTTATTTACAAGTACATAAGCATGGATCAATTTATTTTATTGTGACCTATAATTTAGAATAGAGATGAACCTATCATTAATCTCATAAGTTTAAACATGATTAAATCTCTAGGGTTCTCCTTTTATTTATTTTATTAAATAAATAAAACTACATCTATATTAGTTCATATTCAATCATAAAAATTAGAATGTGCAGACAGTAAATGAGACCATTTTATTTAAACAGAGAATAATCCTATGAACATTTTGCAATTTGAATCACCAAATTCGAAGTTCATATGCAAAAGATATAAAATAAACAAGTTTGGGAATTCAAAATATGAAATTAGGTCTAATTCAAGGAATATTTAAAAGTCCAGGGCTAAATATGCAAGATTACAGGGGCCTGCGTGCGAAAACCAGGGACGACGGGTTGATTTCCAATAAACCGAGGGTCTCTTTAAGAAAACTACCGCGCGAAGGGGTATCGGGTGAATCTAACTGTCGGCGTCTCGGACCTGGGGGGGTCCCTTGGACCGACGAGTGAAATCGCTGTGTGCCCCTGCCCAGATGGGTTGGCGCGGGATGGAACACAAGATGTGGGGCAAGCCTTGTATTATCCTGCACCAGGGGTGCCGCTCGTAGTAGGGGTTACAAGCGCGTCGCGAGAGGGAGAGAGAGAGCTCGTCCGCTCCTTCCCTCGCGCGAACCCCCCTGAGGGTGGCCTTGGACCTCCCTTTTATAGACGCAAGGAGAGGGTCCAGACGTACAACAGGGGGGCGTAGCTATGCGTTAACGTGTCCGGTAGAGGAGCGCCTAAGCCTTGTGTACATGCCAACGTGGTCGTCGGGGGAGAGTTTGAGCCTTGTACACGTGATGGCGTGGCCGTCGGAGGAGCGCCTGAGTCCTGTAGGAGTACAGCTGGCAGTGCGGCAAGGGTCCTGCTGACGTCTCCTTGCTGCCGTAAGGGGCTGAGAGCCACCGGCGTCATGGTGCACGCGGGGCACCATCATTACCCATTGCCGGGGTAAGCCAGATGGGACGCCGGTCTTGTTCCTCCTAGCCTGAGCAGGCTAGGAATAGGGTAATGATGTATCCCCTGTTGGCGCGGTGGGTCCGAGCCCAAGGTCGAGCGAGGCGGAGACTTCTGTCGAGGCCGAGGCCGGGGTCGGGCGAGGACGCGATTCCTCCCGAGACCGAGGTCGAGGCCGAGTCCGAGGGTCGGGCGAGGCGGAGACCTTCTCCCGAGGCCGGAGCCTGAGGTCGAGGCCGAGTCGGAAACCTCCTCCCGAGGCCGGAGCCTGAGGTCGGGCGAGGCGGAGCTTCCTGTTGCGCCCGAGGCCGAACTCGGTGGTTGATCGTGACTTGTTGTCAGTCTTTGCCTGGGTGGTTGCCACGGTAGTCGGAGCAGGGCGAGCGGCATTGTTTTCCTGTCACATTAGTACAGTAAAGAAGAGGGGCGAAGTGACTGCGGTCACTTTGGCCTGGCCGACTGAGGCGCGTGTGTCAGGATACGGCGTCAGGCATCCCCTGCATTGAATGCGCCTGCGAAGCAGTCGGTTGGTGAGGCGGTCTGGCCAAGGTTGCTTCACAACGAAGCCTGCCCGAGCCAGGCTTCGGGAGAGCTGAGGGGGCGCCCGCTGCCTGAGGAGGCCCTCGGGCGAGGCGTGAACTCGTCTGGGATTACTGCTCCGGCCCGAGGCTGGGCTCGGGCGAGATCGCGTCCCTTGGGTAGACGAAGCCTTGACTTGAACCACACCCGTCAGTTGGTCTGAGGGTGTTTACCAGCCATGATTAGGAGCGTTGGGGGTACCCCTAATTATGGTACCCGACAGTAGCCCCCGAGCCTCGAAGGGAGTGTTGGTACTCGCTTGGAGGCTTTTGCTGCATTTTCGGTGAGGGGACCGACCTTTCTCGGTTTTTGCCTTGTTCTGGTGGGTGCGCGCGAGCGCACCCGCCGGGTGTAGCCCCCGAGGCCTCAGAGGAGTGGTTTGACTCCTCTGAGGTCTGAATGCTTTTCGTGGTGCTTCGGCCGGTCTGATCGTTCCCTCATGCGGCCTGGCCGTAGCCCAGGTGCGTGGTCGGGTTCCAAGTTATCAAGCTAGTTTGTTGACGCTGTCAACAGTTTTGCCCATAGCCGAGTGCGAGAGCAGCCCCCGAGCCTCTGCACGGAGCGAGAGGACGATCAAGGACTTTCCCGACTTTTATCATACGCCCCTGCGTCGCCTTTCTGCAAGGAGGAGGGGGGAAAGCGCCATGTTGCCCTCGGAGGGCGCCGATCATGGTGTTTCCAGTGAGCTGCTAATGGGTGATCCGAGTGGACGTTCGTGCCCCGTTCGTTATGGGTCGGCTGGTGGCCCAGAGGCACGCTCCAAAAGTACCTGCGGGTGATTCGCCGGACCCAGACCCCTTCGACAGGGTCCGAGGGCTTGATGCCTCCCTCCGGTGGGATTCCGTTACAAATCGTTCCCGCCGGTCTCGGAAATGTCCTAGGGTACCTCGGGAGCGTAGCCTGAGCCTCGGCCATGTATCGGACGTACCCAGAGTCATCCCTCACTCTGCGTGCTCTGGGCGACTGTCGAACCCTTCCGAGGGGCCAGCCTACGAACCCCTGATCAGTAATGGGCACGGAGCCCGAGCGTTCTTGGGCGGCTGTCGAACCCTTCCGTGGGGCCAGCCTTCGAACCCTTGATGAGTAATGGGCTTGAAGTCCGAGTGCTCTGGGGCGGCTGTCGAAACCCATCCGAGGGGCCAGCCTTCGAACCCCTGATCAGTAGGAGGGCTTGGGGCCCGCTTCCTTCGCCGAGAAGGATCCTTTCCACAACATCCCCTTTCCCGGTCCCTATAGCAAGAGAGAGAGAGAGAGGAGGAGGGGAAGGATATGAATTTAAATAAGGTGGCGCACCTTTTTTGACGCAGTCATTATGGCGAAGGCGAAGCGACGCCCGCCTCGCCTGCCAGAGGTGTCGCCTGCTCCGCCGGGGAGTTAATGCGGCGGGATGGGCGATTCGCGTGGCGCCCGTTGCGCGCGAGCCGTTTGAGGAATGGAACACGGGTGCGTCGTCTTCATGCCATGGGAGAGGGCTCTCCTGTCGCTTTAGGAGGGGACGCGAGCCTGCGGGTGATTTGACCGCTGCTTCCGCTGTAGTTACTGCCAGCCCACTTTTGGGCCATGCCGACCGCCGCGCCTGTCCCTGCAGTCGACTAACCCGTGGCCGTCGCCTTTAGTTGGCACTGTTGGGTCACGCGCAGGGCTACCTTGAGACACGGTACTGGTTCCGCAGTCGAGGAGGCGCAGCATTGGAGCGAGTGGCGGGGTAGCTTCTTGTACGTCGTAACCGGTGTGCCGGTTACATGACATGCGGGCCCGCTTCCTTTGCGCTGGTCCACCGGATATGGTCGAAGCCGAAAGGGCGCACAGTTGTGGTGCAGTTGGATGCCTGTCGCGTGGCGGTCCACCCTTTCGACCACCGGTTTCTGCGAAGATGGGAAAGCGCTTGTAACCGCGGGGCGGTTACATGCCTCGTGTGCGGCGGTTCACCTTCTTCGCGCTTCGGATCAGCTCGCATGACGTGTGGGTCCTAGCCCCCGTGTCGTAGGGGGAGAACCCT
This sequence comes from Zea luxurians, assembly GCA_029449295.1. Lineage (NCBI taxonomy): Eukaryota > Viridiplantae > Streptophyta > Magnoliopsida > Poales > Poaceae > Zea > Zea luxurians. The sequence continues at coordinate 18,631,824 of JAOPSE010000034.1, read as the reverse complement.
GGAGTATGTCAGTGGAGACTTCGCCCGTGACGCTAAGGGGTGCAAGTGAGAAGGTCTACCTATAAAAGGGGATCGATCCCCCGGGCAGTGGCCATGCCTTCATTCTCCCCTCATACATTGCACCCTTCCATCTTTCGAGCCCCCGGATGGGGAGCACCAGCGCTGCCTTGCTCTTGCTGTCGTTGGAGGAGCGCGGCCTCGTGGAGATCGGCGCCCTTCAGCCATCGCTCGGCTTCAAGGATTTTTGTCGTGCAGCCCGGCTGCATTCCCTCACCAATGGGCAGTTTGGTGGGGAGAAGCAAGTCGGGCCACGGCCTCCGCCCCGCCCTCAGCTTCAAGGATCTTCGTCATCCGGGCTGGGGCGGAGGAGCGCACTGAGTGGGGGGTTGCCTCCGCATGGGCCGGTGACCCTTTTTTTCCCCCGGCGTTTGGGGGAGAAAGGCATCCTCCAGCCCTGCGGAGGCGTCCTCTAGCCATGCGGGGGAAGGCGAACTACTGCTCCCTAGACAGGGTGCAGCCTTCCGTCCTTCGTCCAGGCGGCGGTCGTGCCGCGCGCGGGCCGGCCACGTCCAGGTCCTCCTCGCACCGTCAGCCGCGCCAGAGGGTCGCCCAGCACGTCGTACACCGCGAGGGCGGTGCTCGTGTTCTAGAGCGGCCTCGGCGAGGACGGGAGCGAGGACCTGCCGGTGCGCTTTGGGGCGGCCACTGTTCGTCGGCGTGGTGTCGGTGGGTTTGAACCCACGGTCGGCGCCCTCCGACTCTTCGGTCTTAACGGCTTGTCCTCGCCCCTCATGTGGGGATGTGGGCGAGGGCCTCTTCACAGCAGCGTTTGCCCTGAGGTCATCGCTGCTGCTGTTTAGCCGCCCAAGGTGGAGGTCATTGTCTCTGCTGCTGCAGAGGTCGCCGGCAAGCCGCTTGGAGTTTGTTGTCCCGCAGGCCCTCTGGTGTGAGGTCGTTCGTACCCGCGGGAGTGGAACCGGAGTCCCGTTTGTAAGGAGATATACCGGGTTTTTGCCGGAGCAAAATGTAACCGCTTCAAGTACTTAGACATTTGTTGTAGGTCGGGGAAACCGCTGAGGGTTCTGCCGACGTCTAAGTCTGTGTAGCATAGTTACCCCAAGTATATGTTTTGTTCTTCGTGGCTGTCGAGGCCTGAACATTTGGGTATTCTGAATATAAAGTTGTGTTTCTTCCTCATTCCGAGCACTGGGACTTGCCTGTTGGCTAGCCGAACCACTTAACCGAGCGTGAGTTGCCTTTCGCGGAAGGTGACGAGTGAGGTATCCGTATCCCGGAGGCGTAGGAGTCCCTCGGCTCAGTCGGCCTTGCCGCTCTAGGCCTCTCTTGCTCAGTTTTTGAGAACCCTCGGCTGCTCTGCGATGAGCCGGAGCCGGAGGCAGCGGTGTTAGCGCGGATAGAGGCGGAGTCGGCTCGGAAAGAGACTTCGTCGGCCCAGGAGATGGCGGCTTCCTAGGCCGAGGAAGATGTGGCAGCAGCCGCTGGAGCTTGGCCGAGACATCCGCTGGCGCGGTGCTGGCGTCCTCCCTTAGGTGGAGGTCCTTTTCGCCCGGGTCGCCGTCCGAGGCTGGGTCAGGTTCTGCCGAGGGTGGAAACAACGCCGAGGGTGCTGCTACTCCCCCTGCTGATGCCTGAACCTGCGGAAACAGTTCGTCTATAGCACACGCATGTTTTTTCGCGGCCGCCGAGGCCTAAACACTTTATCGTCGTGTTAAAAAGTTGTGTCTTCTTTCCTCTTGCTTTGAGCATCACGACTTGTCTGTCAATATCAGAATCGTTTATCCGAGCGAGAGTTACTTTTCGTGGAAGGTGATGAGTGAGGTATCCGTATCCTGGAGGCGTAGGAGTCCCTCGGCTCGGTCGGCCTTGCCGCTTACGTGCACTCTCATTTGGTCGAAGGATTCCATTATTGGTACAGTCGAGAAAGCGCGAAAGTCGTTTTCTACCCGAGTGTTAGGACTTGTTCGGTAGCAGGATCGCTTATCCGAGCGAGAGTTACTTCTCGCGGAAGGTGATGAGTGAGGTATCTGTATCCTAGAGGCGTAGGAGTTCCTCGGCTCGGTCGGCCTTGCCGTTTACGTGTACTCTCGTCGTTCCCAGGATCCCACTATCGATACGGAAGTCGAAAGCACAAAGATTGTTTTGGTAGAAAATTTTTCCGAGGAAAATTTTGACGCAGAGGGGGTTCCCCCTTCTAGCCCTCGAGGGAGGGTCGGGCTTTGCTGAGGCAAGGCCGACCCTTCCTTGACGGTTAGAGTTTGTGTATGTAAACGAGGTACATGAACGACTTAAAACATCTTAAGGGTAGAAGCGACGTAGCTGTTGGATGTTCCAAGCGTTGTTGTAGACCTCGCCTTGGTTGTTGGCCAGCTTGTATGTTCCGGGCTTCAAGATCTTGGCGATGATGAAGGGCCCTTCCCAGGGAGGAGTGAGCTTGTGGCGCCCTCGGGCGTCCTATCGCAGGCGAAGCACCAAGTATCCCACTTGGAAGCCTCGGGACCGAATGCTTTGGGCGTGGTAGCGCCGCAGCGACTGCTGGTACCGTGCCAAATGTAGTAAGGCAACGTCCCGAGCCTCTTCGAGTTGGTCCAGCGAGTCTTCTCGGCTGGTCTGGTTGCTTCGGTCGTCGTACGCCCTGGTCCTCAGGGAGCCGTATTCTAAGTCCGTGGGGAGGACGGCCTCGACCCCATAGACTAGAAAGAACGGCGAGAAACCCGTGGCGCGGCTCGGCGTCATCCTCAGACTCCAGACTACCGAGGGTAGCTCTTTCACCCACCGCTTGCCGAACTTGTTGAGGTCGTTATAGATCCTCGGTTTGAGTCCTTGCAAAATCATGCCGTTGGCACGCTCCACCTGCCCATTCGTCATGGGATGAGCTACGGCGGCCCAGTCCACACGGATGTGGTGGTTGTCACAGAAGTCCAGGAACTTTTTTCCGATGAACTGCGTGCCATTGTCGGTGATGATGGAGTTTGGGACCCCGAATTGATGGATGATGTTGGTGAAGAACGCCACCGCCTGCTCGGACCTGATGCTGGTCAAGGGTCGGACCTCGATCCACTTGGAGAATTTGTCGATGGCGACCAGCAGGTGCGAGAAGCCCCCGGGTGCCTTCTGCAAGGGACCGACGAGGTCTAGACCCCACACAGCAAACGACCAGGTGATGGGTATCGTCTGCAAGGCCTGAGCGGGCAGATGCGTCTGCTTTGCGTAGAATTGACACCCTCGGCAGGAGCGCACAATCCTAGTGGCGTCGGCCACCGCGGTTGGCAAGTAGAAACCTTGTCGGAAGGCATTTCCCACGAGGGCTCGAGGTGCTGCATGGTGGCCACAAGCCCCCGAGTGTATTTCTTGCAACAGTTCTTGTCCCTGGGCGATAGATATGCATCGTTGGAGGATGCCCGAGGGGCTGCGGTGATAGAGCTCTTTTTCATCACCCAGTAAGACGAATGACTTGGCGTGCCGAGCCAGCCGCCGAGCTTTGGTCTTGTCGAGGGGAAGCTCTCCTCGGAGGAGATATTCCAGGTACGGGGTCTGCCAGTTCGGATCTGGTGTGACCCCATTCTGTTCCTCCTCAACGGGCAAGGCCTCTTCCTCGATGACCGAGGGTACCTCGGGCTCGGCCGAGGGTACCTCGGGCTGGGCCGAGGCTTCCTCAGGCTCGGGCGTGTCGTCGATCTTGACGGATGGTTGATGTAGGTCTCTGGAGAAGACGTCCAGGGGAACCGTCGTTCGCCTCGAGGCTATCTTTGCCAGCTCATCCGCAGTCTCGTTGTACCGTCGGGCGATGTGGTTGAGCTCTAGCCCGTAGAACTTGTCTTCCAGGCACCGGACTTCGTCGCAGTAGGCTTCCATCCTCCGGTCGCGGCAGTGGGAGTTCTTCATGACTTGGTCGATGACAAGCTGTGAGTCGCCACGAGCATCGAGGCGCTAGACCCCTAGCTCGATGGTGATGCGTAGCCTGTTAACCAGGGCATCGTACTCGGCCACGTTGTTTGATGCCGGAAAATGGAGGCGAATGACGTAGTGGAGATGCTTTCCGAGGGGTGAAACGAAGAGCAAGCCAGCGCCTGCTCCTGTTTTCATGAGTGACCCATCGAAGTACATGGTCCAGAGCTCGGGCTGGATTGGAGTTGTCGGTAACTGGGTGTCAGTCCACTCAGCCAGGAAGTCTGCCAAGACCTGGGATTTTATGGCTTTCCGAGGAGCGGATGATAGCGTTTCGCCCATAAGTTCCACCGCCCACTTTGCTATCCTACCCGAGGCCTCACGGCACTGGATGATCTCCCCCAGGGGGAAGGATGACACCACAGTCATTGGATGAGACTCGAAGTAGTGTCGCAACTTTCGTCGTGTCAGAATCACTGTGTAGAGCAGCTTCTGGATCTGTGGGTAGCGGACTTGTCTCGGAAAGCACTTCGCTGATAAAGTAGACTGGCCTCTGGACGGGCAGTGCATGCCCTTCTTCTCGTCTCTCGACTATGGTCGTGGCACTGACCACCTGAGTGGTCGCGGCTACGTAGATCAAGAGGGCTTCTCCTGCAGCGGGGGGCACCAGAATGGGTGTATTTGTAAGGAGTGCCTTAAGGTTTCCGAGGGCTTCCTCGGCCTCGGGGGTCCAAGTGAAGCACTCGGCCTTCCTTAAGAGGCGGTACAGAGGCAAGCCTTTCTCGCCAAGGCGTGAGATGAAGCGGCTCAGAGCCGCAAGGCATCCCATGACCCTCTGTACTCCTTTCAAATCTTTGATCGGTCCCATGTCGGTGATGGCCGCGATTTTCTCCGGATTGGCCTCGATGCCCCGCTCGGAGACGATGAATCCAAGGAGCATGCCTCGGGGGACTCCGAAGACACACTTCTCGGGGTTGAGTTTCATGCCTTTCGCTCTCAGACACTTGAATGTCGTTTCAAGGTTAGAGAGGAGGTCGGAGGCTCTCTTTGTCTTGACAACAATGTCATCGACGTAAGCCTCGACCGTTCTGCCGATGTGTTCTCCGAACACGTTGTTCATGCACCTCTGGTAAGTGGCGCCTGCATTCCTCAAACCAAATGGCATTGTAGTGTAACAGTACGTGCCAAAAGGTGTGATGAAAGAAGTCGCGAGCTGGTCGGACTCTTTCATCTTGATTTGGTGATAGCCTGAGTAGGCATCGAGGAATGACAGGGTTTCGCACCCAGCAGTGGAGTCCATGATTTGATCGATGCGAGGTAGATGATAGGGAACTTTCGGACATGCCTTGTTTAGACCAGTGTAGTCTACACACATCCTCCATTTCCCGTCCTTCTTCCTTACAAGAACAGGGTTAGCTAACCATTCGGGATGGAATACCTCTTTGATAAATCCTGCTGCGAGTAGCTTGTGGATCTCCTCGCCTATGGCCCTGCGCTTTTTTTCGTCGAAACGGCGCAGAGTTTGCTTCACGGGTCGGGCTCCAGCTCTGATGTCCAGTGAGTGCTCGACGACATCCCTCGGTATGCCGGGCATGTCCGAGGGACTCCACGCAAAGACTTCGACGTTTGCGCGGAGAAAGTCGACGAGCACTGCTTCCTATTTGGGGTCGAGCTCGGAGCCGATCCGAACTTTCTTGCTGGCGTCGTTGCTGGGGTCGAGAGAGACAGACTTGACCGCCTCAACTGGTTCGAAGTTGCCGGCGTGCCGCTTCGCGTCGGGCGCCTCCTTGGAGAGGCGTTCTAGGTCGGCGATGAGGGCCTCGGACTCGACGAGAGCCTCAACGTACTCCACGCACTCCACGTCGCATTCGTACGCGTGGCGGTACGTGGATCCGACAGTGATGATCCCGTTCGGGCCCGGCATCTTGAGCTTGAGGTAGGTGTATGGGGACGGCCATGAACTTGGCATAGCATGGTCTTCCCAATACCACATGGTAGGTTCCTCGGAACTCGACGACCTCAAAGGTGAGAGCTTCATTTCGGAAGTTAGAGAGAGTTCCGAAGCAGACGGGTAAGTCGATCCGTCCGAGTGGTAGGATTCGCTTCCCGGGCGCGATCCCGTGGAAGGGTGCCGCACCGGCCCGGTCCTCGGACCGATCAACCCCTAAGAGTTCCAGGGTCTCGACGTAGATGATGTTAAGGCTGCTGCCTCCATCCATGAGGACCTTGGAGAGCCTAACGTTGCCGATGATCGGATCGATGACGAGCGGGTACCTTTCTGGGCTTGGCATGAAGTCGAGGTGGTCGCCTCGGTCGAAGGTGATAAGCTTGTCGGACCAGTCTAGGTAGACGGGCGCTGCCACCTTCACCAAGCAGACCTCCCGATGCTCCTGCTTATGGTGCCGAGCTGAGGCGTTCGCCGCCTGCCCGCCGTAGATCATGAAGCAGTTATGGACTTCTGGGAACCCCTCTTCCTTGCCGCCCTCCTTCTTGTCGTTGTCATGGCCCTTGCCATCTTCCGCCGGGGGCCCGGTCTTATGGAAGTAGCACCGGAGCATGACACATTCTTCGAGGGTGTGCTTGACGGGCCCCTGGTGATAGGGGCACGACTTCTTGAGCATCTTGTCGAACGCGCCGGCCCCTCTAGGAGGTTTCCGAGGGTTCCTGTGCTCGGCCGCAGCGACGAGATTCGTGTCAGCGGCGTCGCGCTTCGCTTGCAACTTGTTTTTGGCCTTCTTCTTCGTGCCCCGCTGGGCGAACGCCTCGGGGGCGTCTGTCTTCGGCTCTCCCTGAGGCTGCTTGTCCTTTCGAAAGATGGCTTCGACCGCCTCTTGACCCGAGGCGAACTTGGTGGCGACGTCCATCAGTTCGCTCGCACGGGTGGGAGTCTTGCGCCCCAGTTTGCTCACTAGGTCTCGGCAAGTGGTGCTGGCGAGGAAAGCCCCGATGACATCCGAGTCGGTAACGTTGGGCAGCTCGGTGCGCTGCTTCGAAAACCGCCGAATGTACTCTCGGAGGGACTCCCCTGGCTGCAGGCGGCAACTTCGGAGGTCCCACGAGTTCCTAGGGCACACGTACGTGCCTTGGAAGTTTCCCGCGAAAGCTTTGACCAGATCGTCCCAGTCGGAGATCTGCGCAGGAGGCAGATGCTCCAGCCAGGCTCGGGCGGCGTCGGAGAGGAAAAGGGGTAGATTACGGATGATGAGGTTGTCATCATCCGCTCCTCCCAACTGGCATGCCGGTCTGTAGTCCACGAGCCACAGCTCCGGTCTCGTCTCCCCCGAGTACTTGGTGATGGTAGTCGGGGCTCAGAAACGGGCAGGGAACGACGCTCGTCGTATGGCCCGGCTGAAGACCCGCGAACCGGGTGGTTCGGGCGAAGGACTGCGATCCTCCTCGCTGTTGCAGCGTCCCCCACGCCTGGGATGGTAGCCTCGGCGCACCTTCTCGTCGAGGCGGGCTCGATGGTCGGGATGGTGGTGCTCGTTACCGAGGCGTTCCCGGGCGGCAAGCGCCTCGTCCCACGCGCGCTCGGGATGGACTGAGGCTTCCCGAATGCGTCAGGAGGACACCGCGTGATGCTTCGAGGGGTCAGCTCGCCTACGGGAGGCGGAGCTCTCGGCTCGTCGAACCGTGGCGCCTTCAAGGAGATCCTTGAGTTCGCCCTGGATACGCCGTCCCTCGGTGGTGGATGGCTCCGGCATGGCTCGAAGTAGCATCGCCGCTGCAGCTAGGTCCTGGCCAGACCCGCTGATGGCCGGGGGCAGCGCTGGCCTAGCATTGTCGACGATGCGGCGCCGGATGTCTTGGGGCCGATGACAGGCTTCTCCGGCGAGTGTTCGGCCTGCCCACTCCTGTTCGATGTTCTGTCGAAGCTGCACAAGCCGGCCTGCTTCCCCGCCGACCCGGGCCTGCATCTCGTGGATTTGCTCGAGCTGTGTGTCCTGACCCCCCGCAGGGACTAGGACCACAGCTAGCTCCCGCAGGATGTCAACGCGAGATGCGGGCCCAGGAGGATCATCAACCTCTGGCATACCGAGGTGGTTGCCTTCGTTGTGATCTCCCAGATTGACGTGGAAACATTCGCGACTTGGGCCTTAACCCTCATCGCCAAGGTCATGGCCATCGTCAGAACAACCGGAGAGGCAGTGGTCACATGCGGACATGAAGTCCCGCATGGCACCGGGGTCATTGAGGCCAGAGAAATCCCAACCGGAGGTTGGGTCCTCCTCCTCCTCAGAACTCGCTGGTCCGAAGGTTGAGACGGCTGTCAGTCGGTCCCAGGTCGACCACATGTGGTACCCCGGGAGGTTTGGATACGCCTTTACGAAGGCACTCACCGTAGCGGGGTCGCTAGGTGGATCGAAGCTGAATCGAAAAGGTACGGGATGGAAAACAGACGATACCTCTTGGCCGATGGACGGTGGTGAAGTCGCGTCGGGGCGGAGTACACCGTCATCTCAGGTACGAGAGTAATGCCCAGCAGGTCCTTTGCGAGGGTGCTGGCGTCATCAGTCCGCTTGGGACTGACACGTCGTGGGGAAGTGATACCCGCCGTCGTGTCAGGTGCGAGGACAATGCCCGACATGTCCCCCGGGGGAGTGCCAGCGTCGTTGACTCGCTCTGGTGCGACAGCCGACAAGGTGCCGCCTCCTGCGTGGCCATGGTTGCCTCGTCTCCGCCTCCTCCAGCGAGGAGGGTGGCGGGGACGACCGGAGCGCTCCTCTTCCGCCGCGGGGAGATGCTGTCGTAGAGCTCGCCGCCGCCGGGCGAGTCGGAGACCGTCGTTGTCGTCACGCCGCGGGGGGAGGAGTACCATGTCGTAGCTACCGTTGAGGGATATGAACTCGAGACTCCCGAAGCAGAGCACCGTCCCGGGCTGAAGAGGTTGCTGAAGACTCCCCATCTGGAACTCAACGGGAAGGTGTTCATTAACACGCAGCAGGCCCCTACCTGGCGCGCCAACTGTCGGCGTCTCGGACCCGGGGGGGTCCCTTGGACCGATGAGTGAAATCGCTGTGTGCCCCTGCCCAGATGGGTTGGCGCGAGATGGAACACAAGATGTGGGGCAAGCCTTGTATTATCCTGCACCAGGGGTGCCGCTCGTAGTAGGGGTTACAAGCGCGTCGCGAGAGGGAGAGAGAGAGAGAGCTCGTCCGCTCCTTCCCTCGCGCGACCCCCCCTCAGGGTGGCCATGGACCTCCCTTTTATAGACGCAAGGAGAGGGTCCAGACATACAACGGGGGGGGGGGGGGTAGCTATGCGCTAACGTGTCCGGCAGAGGAGCGCCTAAGCCTTGTGTACATGCCAACGTGGCCGTCGGGGGAGAGTTTGAGCCCTATACACGTGATGGCGTGGCCGTCGGAGGAGCGCCTGAGTCCTGTAGGAGTACAGCTGGTAGTGCGGCAAGGGTCCTGCTGACGTCTCCTTGCTGCCGTAAGGGGCTGAGAGCCACCGGCGTCATGGTGCACGCGGGGCACCATCATTACCCGTCGCCGGGGTAAGCCAGATGGGACGCCGGTCTTGTTCCTCCTAGCCTGAGCAGGCTAGGAATAGGGTAATGATGTATCCCCTATTGGCGCGGTCGGTCCGAGCCCAAGGTCGGGCGAGGCGGAGACTTTTGTCGAGGCCGAGGCCGGGGTCGGGCGAGGACGCGATTCCTCCCGAGACCGAGGTCGAGGCCGGGTCCGGGGGTCGGGCGAGGCGGAGACCTCCTCCCGAGGCCGGAGCCTGAGGTCGAGGCCGGAGCCTGAGGTCGGGCAAGGCGGAGCTTCCTGTTGCGCCTGAGGCCAAACTCGGTGGTTGATCGTGACTTGTTGTCAGTCTTTGCCTGGGTGGTTGCCACGATAGTCGGAGCAGGGCGAGCGGCACTGTTTTCCTGTCACACCAGTACAGTAAAGAAGAGGGGCGAAGTGACTGCGATCACTTTGGCTTGGCCGACTGAGGCGCGTGTGTCAGGATACGGCGTCAGGCATCCCCTGCATTGAATGCGCCTGCGAAGCGGTCGGTTGGTGAGGCGGTCTGGCCAAGGTTGCTTCACAACGAAGCCTGCCCGAGCCGGGCTTCGGGAGAGCCGAGGGGGCGCCCGCTGTCTGAGGAGGCCCTCGGGCGAGGCGTGAACTCGTCTGGGATTACTGCTCCGGCCCGAGGCTAGGCTCGGGCGAGATCGCGTCCCTTGGGTAGACGAAGCCTTGACTTGAACCACACCCGTCAGTTGGTCTGAGGGTGTTTACCAGCCATGATTAGGAGCGTTGGGGGTACCCCTAATTATGGTACCCGACACTAACCGTCAGATCTAAAACCAACGGCTGAGATTAGATCTGCGGCTGAGAGCGCGCGCAAGGGCGTGGGTGAGCACTGACAAGCGGGCCATGGGTGTCAGCGGTAGAGGGGGAGAGCGCGCTGACCGAGCGGGTCCAGCGCCAGAGGACTTAGGCGCTGACAGGCGGCTGCAGGGGTCCAAGGGGTCCGAACCGTTCGATCAAGATCGGACGAAGGGGGTCCGAAGGGGTCCAGGGGGTCCGAGCGGGTCCAAGCGGGTCCGAGGGGGTCCGAGCCGTTCAATCACGATCGGACGGAGGAAATCAGACCGGGAGGGATGAGCGGCTACGGGTGGCGCTAACAGGCGGGCCAGGGCGCCAGGCGCGCGTGCGCGAAGCGGTATCCCGCGCTCCGGGCCGTTCGATCTGAATCGAACGGAGGGGTCAGACCGAGGGAAAACATATGGCTGCGGGCGGCGCCGCTCCTCTCCGCGGCGGTGAAGTCGCCGGAGTTGAGGCAGGCGCGAGCTAGTGTGGCTCAGGGGTCACCGGAGTTGGGCAGAGGGGAAGAGGGCGCCACGGCGAACTCGATGGCGGGGAAGAGGCCATGAATCCATGGACAAAGAGGGGAGTGTGGCGGTGAGGTGGCCTTGGGCGGGCCAGAGAAACTCCGGTGAGCCATTCCGACCATGGGGAAGGGACTTAAGGTGCGCTAAGGCTTGGGCTAGCTTCAACAGAGACAGGGGTGACACAGAGACCTACTCCGGTGAACTAAACCGGGCCTAATCGGCCGGCCACCGCGCGAGCACGGTGGATCGCCGCGGCCGAATACTGGCGAGGGTGAAATTGACCGAGCACATGGCACAATAAGGGAAATTAGGCATGGGGACGGGTGTCTCACCTCGGGGCGGAGCTCGGGGAGACTTAGCGCGGTCTCCGGCGAGCTGGATGGCCGGGAATGCGGGCGCGGGTCTCCGGCGGTGGCTGGCGGCGAGGGCAGAGCGCGAGAGAGAGTGAAGCTGCGCGAAATGAGGTGAGGGGTGTGCGCGGGGCACTGGCGGGGCTATAAGAAGGGAGTTGGGCGAGAGGGTGGGCGTCGTGGGCGAGAAACCTGGCGACGTGCGCGAGTGCGCATGCGCTGGTCCACGGCGACGCGTGGAGAGGGCGGAGCTGACAGGGCTGGCCCATGGCGTAGAGAGAGAAAAGAGGGACGCTCGGGGCAACGGCTCGATGACTGGCGATTCGAGCCCGCGAGACAGAGAGAGAGCGCGCGGACGAGGGGAAACTGGCGTCGACAGACTAGCCCCACTGGGCAACGAGCGAGGGAGAGTGAGCGCGCGCGGGTGAGGGGATCTGCCGCTGACAGGCGGGGTGGGGCGGCTGGCGCGCGGGCGCGCGGCCTGGCTGGGCTTAGCTGGGCCGGCTGGGCTGCTTTCTCTTTTTCTTTTTCTCTAGATTTTCTAATTCCTTTTCTATTTCTTTTCTATAGGGTTTTCAAATCCAAATTCAAACTAGGTTTCAAATTCAAATAAATTTAAACATGTGCAACAATTCAAAGAATATTTTAAACTCAGCATGATGCAACATGTCATGACTCAAAAGGAATCAAAAGGAAAAAAAGGGAGAAAGAATCTAGGGAGAGAGAAAACCTAGAGTGAGAAACTGATTTTGGGTGATAATTAGAAAGAAAATTTATACCCCCAAAATCAGGGTATTACATGTAGTGATGTCTTATTACTATCATTGTGTTGTTGAGACAAAAAAATAATAAAATTGTCATCGAATTTGAGCATATACTATACTATTTTCAAAAAATATCTTTTTGAGTGTTGTACTCTTAACTTTATATATTTTAGGGTGTTTGGTTTCTAGAACTAAAGTTTTGTATGTATCACATCATATATTTGAGTAGTTATTACAAGTATTAAATATAGTCTAATTATAAAACTAATTATACAACTAAAAAATAAACTATGAGAAATGTATTTAGCCTAATTAATACATGATTAGCAATTTATTGTAACATCGCTTGATCAAATCATGAACTAATTAGGTTTAATAGATTTGTCTTATCATTTAGTTCTCATACGTGTAATTAGTTTTATAATTAGACTATATTTAATACTTTTAAATAGCATCCAAACATCTAATATGACAGGGACTAATTTTAGTAAGGGAAACAAACAGGCCCTTTGTAGCAATCGTCATCGTAATTACATGAGCTAAACAACTTCATGCTTTGCTTGTTTATGTACAAGTTTTTTCGAGTGACAAGTAGCATTTGCATTGTAGAATGCTTCTATGTTGAAGGTTTGTTTGATTAGAAGGGGATTAAGGTGTAAATAAAACCTTCAAACTAACAAGCCCTAAGGGTTATTAGTAACGGTTGGGAATCGATGATGGTATCGAATTTCCCATCAGTACAACCATGACCAGGTAGTCTTTAGTTTCGGTGCCTTTATTATTGGTTAGTGACTTAATTGATATTAAAAAAAGCAATGTGGTCAAAGAAGAATGATGTTAAGGACATCAGTTTAATATCGACCGGTACTATAGGGGTTATGTGGTCGCAGATAAGCCACACTCCGGACGTTCCTTTAATATTGCTTCTAGCTATCAACTAATACTAAAAAGGTTCTTTAGTACAGATTGTATCACCAACTCATACAGAAGAGAATATATTGTCTATGTATCATAATATATTAATTTATTTTAAATCATTATATTTGATAAATTATATATATATATATTGAGAGCATTAATATATATATATATATATATTGAGAGCATTAATATATATATATATATTAATACTAGCCTTTTTATATTTAAAAAATCCTATAGAATAAATATATAAATGACTACTACTCATATATAGCACATGCTAACGCGGATGAGATGAAATGGGTTGATGGCGATGCGAGGCGAGGGGTTGATGGCGGCGGTAACGCGAGTGAGGGGAAGGGGAGGGGGTGCGAGGAAGAGGGAGGGGAAAGATGATGGATAATCCAAATAATATTGGCCATTGGATTTGAGTGGGTAAGGAAGAGGGGGTTATGCAGCGATCTGAACCGTTGGTTTTGATAGTGTGTTAAGTTCGGGTGCAATTTGTTTGGTGGATTTAGTCGAGATTATGGTGTGGGGTGATTTAGTTGGATAAGTTATGCAAAGTTTAAACTAGTGGATTAGATAGTGGTATAGATATAGATGAACAATTACATAAATTTATTCATTTAACTTGGATTTTTGATATGAGACTTCTCCCATTAGGTTGTTTGCAGTAGATCTTGTATATGGTCATAGAAAACATCGTTTGCACTATATACTACACCGATAAGGTGTCCGTGCTCACGATACGATAAACCTAAAAGATAGTGAAGTGAATACACATTAAGCATCATGGCAAAAGTAAAGTGATCGGTAAAAGTCGCCTATAGGGGGGTGAATAGGCGAATCCTGAAAATTATAAACTTTGAATACGCACTATGCCCGGGGTTAGCGTTAGAATTAAGTCGGAGTGCGAAAGATAGTTCTCCTTGCTTAGAGTTGCTCAATCAATGTGGATAACTTTTTGGGAGCAAACTCAAATCAATGTGAGCTAGGGAACTTTTAGAGAGAGGAAAGAGGGAAAACAAAACAAGTGAAGATCAACAAGTGAACATGGTGATTTGTTTACCGAGGTTCGGTTCTAAAGAACTTAGTCCCCGTTGAGGAGGCCACAAAGGCCGGGTCTATTCCAACCCTTTCCCTCTCTCAATCGGTCACACAGATTGGTCGAGGCTTCTCCTTAATCACTTGGGTCACTAAGACCCCGCAAGGATCACCGCACACAAAGGTGTCTCTTGCTAGCTTTACAAAACACTTAGAAGAATAAGAATGAGAAGGAGAAAGCAATCCAAGCAACAAGAGCAACAAAAGAACACAAAACACTCTCTCTCAAGTCACTAAGCAGTTGAGTTGATTTAGAGGCTTGGAGAGGATTTGATCTATTGATTGTGTCTTGGAGTGTAGCCTTTTGCTCTTGTATTGAATGTTGAGTTCAGAAAACTTGGATGGCTTGAATGGAGGTGGTTGGGGGTATTTATAGCCCCAACCACTATTCTAGTCGTTGCTGTCGATGGCACACCGGACAGTCCGGTGGTGCACCGGACAGGGCACTGTTCACTGTCCGGTGCCTGCCACGTCAGGAGATTGTTGGGGTTTGGAGCAGTTGACCGTTGAAGTCTTTTGTCCTCATGCTGCATCGGACAGTCCGGTGGCACACCGAACATGTCCGATGCGTTCTGAATTCGCAGCTCTGACTTCTGACTTCTGCACTGTGTGCTTTTACTGTACACGACAGTCGACCGTTGGCGCAGTTGACCATTGCTCCGTTGGCTCACCGGACATGTTCGCTGCACAACGGAAAGTCCGGTGAATTATAGCAGAGCGCCTCCCTGAGAAACCCAAGAGTGGCTAGTTCGCGAGGTGCTTGGTCTGGGCACCGGATAGTGTCCAGTGCGCCACTGGCAGCACCATTGCTAGTCATTGCTCCAAGCTTGGTTGAGTCCCAACTTAATTTCTTTCTTGGTTGAACCTTATGCACCTGAGATAAATGACAACAAGGCAAACTTGTTAATCCACGTGGTTTTGAGAGCACCTAGAGGGGGGTGAATAGGTGATCCTGTAAAACTTGAAACTTAGTGCCACAAAAACTTGATTAGGAGTTAGCACAATAAGGCCAAGTGGCTAGAGAGGAGTCTTAGCAAAACACAATAACCACAAAGAGATCAACATAGAGATGGCACAGTGGTTTATCCCGTGGTTCGGCTAAGTCCAATACTTGCCTACTCCACGTTGTGGCGTCCCAACGGATGAGGGTTGCACTCAACCCCTCTCAAGCGGTCCAAAGACCCACTTGAATACCACGGTGTTTTGCTTGCACTTCACTATATCTGCTTGCGAGGAATCTCCACAACTTGGAGCCTCTCGCCCTTACAAAGATGTTCACAAAGAAGCACAGAAGTAAGGATGGGATGAGCAACGCACACAAGACACAAAATCAGAGCAACACACGCACACAAGTCACAACACGAGCTCTCAACACAACCCGAAGAGTACACTACTCAAATGGAGCTCTAGTTGCTATCACAAAGAATCGAATGCGCGGAATTGAAGTCTTGGTGCTTAGGAATGCTTAGAGAATGCTTGGTGTTCTCCTCCATGCGCCTAGGGGTCCCTTTTATAGCCCCAAAGCAGCTAGGAGCCGTTGAGAGCATTCCAGGAAGGCAAATCTTGCCTTTTGTCGCCTGGCGCACAGGACAGTCCGGTGAACCACCGGACACTGTCCGGTGCGGATCTCTTTCCTTATTTGGCGAAGCCGACCGTTGTAGATTCAGAGCCGTTGGCGTACCGGACACTGTCCGGTGCACACCGGACAGTCCGGTGCCCCCTTCTGACCGTTGGCTCGGCCACGCGTCGCGCGCGGATTACGCGGCCGACCGTTGGCCCGGCTGACCGTTGGCTCACCAGACAGTCCGGTGCACCATCGGACAGTCCGGTGATTTATAGTCGTACGCCGTTGATTGCTTCCCGAGAACAACCAGTTCGCCCGAGCCAGCCTGGCGCACCGGACACTGTCCGGTGCACCGCCGGACAGTCCGGTGCTCCCAGACTGAGCTGATATTGGCTGAAAGAAGCTATCTCCTTTCCAAAGAGATTTTTCCTGTTTCCAGCAGTTAGACACAATACATTAGCTTTTAAAACAATGTACTAAGTTAAGAAACATACCTTTAATCTTGATTTACACTTAGTCCATCACTTGGCATAGATTAACACTTAAGCACTTGTGTTGGACACTAAATCACCAAAATACTTAGAAATGGCCCAAAGGCACATTTCCCTTTCAATCTCCCCCTTTTTGGTGATTTATGCCAACACAACACAAGTCAACTAGAACAAGTGCAACATCAATGCAAATAAGAACACAAATTGTTTTGATTCAACTTTGGCATATTTGGATCTTACTTTGCCACCACTTTGTTTGTTTTTGCAAATCAAACTCAATTTCCTATTTCTAAGTCAAATTCACTTGTAGAGACATAAAGAGAGGTATTCCAAGAGAAATTGATCAAAGATTAAAAAACTCCCCTTTTCCCATAATCAAACATTCTCCCCACAAGAGACCAACTTTTGACAAAGAGAGACAATAAGAGGATTTTGACAAAACAAAAGCTCTATTCCAAAAGCTCTATTCTATTGTTTTCAAAATTCTCAAGTGGTAGCTGATCCATTTCTTGCTTTGGCCTTATTTTCTCCCCCTTTGGCATCAAGCACCAAAACGGGATCAATCTTGGCCCTTAAACCTCATTGCCTCACCAAAATCTTCACATAAGAGTACAAAGGCAATAAGAATATGGAGATGAACTTGGAGTGAGTTACCCTCTCATCGGAGTGCAGTGGAAGTCTTTCATGGTCCAAGTTCACCTTTTCCCTTTCAATCCACCTTTGAGACAAAATCAAGCAAACTCAAGCACACGGTTAGTCTCAAAGGGTCAAGTTGTAGCACATCTCCCCCTAAATATGTGCATCACTCACACATGGACTTTTGAGGTCCGGGGAGTGTTTGTACAGCTTGAGCACCATAAATAAACAACAGTATGCATAAGGAACATGATCAAAGACATAAACATATGTATGCTATAAATCAATCCAAGTTCCGCGAATCTAAGACATTTAGCTCACTACGCAGCCTGCAAAAGGTCTTCTCATCTAAAGGCTTGGTAAAGATATCGGCTAGCTGGTTCTCGGTGCTAATATAAAACACTTCAATATCTCCCTTTTGCTGGTGGTCTCTCAAAAAGTGAAGCCGGATGTCAATGTGCTTTGTGCGGCTGTGCTCAACAGGATTGTCCGCTATGCGGATAACACTCTCATTGTCACATAGGAGTGGGACTTTGCTCAGATTGTAGCCAAAGTCCCGGAGGGTTTGCCTCATCCAAAGTAGTTGCACGCAATACTGTCCTGCGGCAACGTACTCGGCCTCAGCGGTGGATAGGGCAACGGAAGTTTGTTTCTTAGAACTCCATGACACCAGGGACCTTCCTAAGAATTGGCACGTCCCTGATGTACTCTTCCTATCGACCTTACATCCAGCATAATCGGAGTCTGAATATCCAATTAAGTCAAAGGTAGACCCCTTTGGATACTAGATCCCGAAGCAAGGCGTAGCAACTAAATATCTAAGAATTCGCTTCACGGCCACTAAGTGACACTCCCTTGGATCAGATTGAAATCTAGCACACATGCATACACTAAGCATAATATCCGGTCTACTAGCGCATAAATAAAGCAAAGAACCTATCATAGACCGGTATGCTTTTTGATCAACGGACTTACCTCCTTTGTTGAGGTCGACGTGTCCGTCAGTTCCCATCGGAGTCTTTGCGGGCTTGGCGTCCTTCATCCCAAACCGCGTTAGCAAGTCTTGCGTGTACTTCGTTTGGGAGATGAAGGTGTCGTCCTTGAGTTGCTTCACTTGGAACCCAAGGAAGTAGTTCAACTCACTCATCATCGACATCTCAAACTTTTGAGTCATCACCCTGCTAAACTTTTCACAAGACTTTTGGTTAGTAGAACCAAATATTATGTCATCGACATAAATTTGGCACACAAATAAATCACCATCACAAGTCTTAGTGAATAAAGTTGGATCGACTTTCCCAACCTTGAAAGCATTAGCAATTAAAAAGTCTCTAAGGCATTCATACCATGCTCTTGGGGCTTGCTTAAGTCCATAGAGCGCCTTAGAGAGCTTACATACGTGGTCGGGGTACCGTTCATCCTCGATGCCAGGGGGTTGCTCCACGTACACCTCCTCCTTGATTGGCCCGTTGAGGAAAGCGCTCTTCACATCCATTTGGAATAACCTGAAAGAATGGTGAGCGACATATGCTAGCAAAATGCGAATCGACTCTAGCCTAGCCACAGGAGCAAAATTCTCCTCAAAGTCCAAACCTGCGACTTGGGCATAACCTTTTGCCACAAGTCGAGCCTTGTTCCTCGTCACCACCCCGTGCTCGTCTTGCTTGTTGCGGAACACCCACTTAGTTCCCACAACATTTTGCTTGGGACGAGGCACCAGTGTCCAGACTTCATTTCTCTTGAAGTTGTTGAGCTCTTCCTGCATGGCCAACACCCAGTCCGGATCTAGCAAGGCCTCTTCTACCCTGAAAGGCTCAATAGAAGAGACAAAGGAGTAATGCTCACAAAAATTAACTAATCTAGAGCGAGTAGTTACTCCCTTGCTAATGTCACCCAAAATTTGGTCGACGGGATGATTCCTTTGAATCATCGCTCGAACTTGGGTTGGAGGTGCCGGTTGTGCTTCTTCCTCCATCACATGATCATCTTGTGCTCCCCCTTGATCACACGCCTCTTCTTGATGAACCTGTTCATCGTCTTGAGTTGGGGGATGCACCATCATTGAGGAAGAAGGTTGATCTTGCTCCTCGAGTTCCTGTTGTCGGCGTTTCGAGACCGGGGGGTCCCTAAGCCGACGAGTGAGTGTGCCGCGTGCCCCAGCCCAGATGGGTCGAGCGCGTGGGCGAGCGCGAAGGGGGGAAGCGAGGTGGCCGGAGACGGGCGTGAGAGAGGTGGTGATCCCGCGGCCTTCGTGTTCGTCCCGCGCCCAGGTCGGGTGCGCTTGCAGTAGGGGGTTACAAGCGTCCACGCGGGTGAGGGAAGCGAGCGGCCCCAAGAGAGCGCCTGCCCCGTCCTCGTCCCCGCGCAGCCAACCTTCTCTAACAAGGCCCTGGTCCTTCCTTTTATAGGCGTAAGGAGAGGATCCAGGTGTACAATGGGGGTGTAGCAGAGTGCTACGTGTCGAGCGGGGGAGAGCTAGCGCCCTAAGTACATGCCAATGTGGCAGCCGGAGAGATCTTGGCACCCAGCTGGTGTGGTGTCGTGGCTGTTGGAGGAGC
This sequence comes from Zea luxurians, assembly GCA_029449295.1. Lineage (NCBI taxonomy): Eukaryota > Viridiplantae > Streptophyta > Magnoliopsida > Poales > Poaceae > Zea > Zea luxurians. Next base: position 18,612,698 of record JAOPSE010000034.1, on the reverse strand, counting down.
AACGGAGCCTGGCGGAGGGACAGCTGTCGGAGTGGTTGGGTCCTTGCTGACATCCCCCTGCTTCCGTAAGGGAGCTGAGGGCCGCCGTCATCACGGGGCTAGCGGGGCGCCATCATTGCCTATCTGGCGGAGCTAGCCAGATGGGACACCGGTCTTGTTCTCTGCGGCCCGAGTCGGCTCAGGGTAGGGTGATGATGGCGCTTCCTGTTGACGTGGCGGGCCTGTGCCCTAGGTCGGGCGACGTGGAGGCTCCTCCGAAGCCGAGGTCGAATCTGTCTTTCATGGCCGAGGCCGAGCCCGAGCTCCTGGGTCGGGCGAGGCGGAGGTCGTCGGCAGAGGCCAGGGCGGTGTCCGAGCCCTGGGGTCGGGCGAAGCGGAGTTCGTCGTCTTCTGGGGCCTAGCCCGAGTCTGAGCCCTGGGTCGAGCGGAGCGGAGTTCGCCGTCTTCCGGGGCCTTAGCCCGAGTCCGAGCCCTGGGTCGGGCGGAGCGGAGTTCGCCGTCTTCCGGGGCCTTAGCCCGAGTCCGAGCCCTAGGTCGGGCGGAGCGGAGTTCGCCGTCTTCTGGGGCCTTAGCCCGAGTCCGAGCCCTGGGTCGGGCGGAGCGGAGTTCGCCGTCTTCCGGGGCCTTAGCCCGAGTCCGAGCCCTGGGTCGGGCGGAGCTTCCTATGGCGCCTTTGGCAAGGCCTGACTGCCTGTTAGTCTCACTCTGTCAAGTGGCACTGCAGTCGGAATGGCACAGGCGGTGCTGTCCTTCTGTCAGACCGGTCAGTGGAGCGGCGAAGTGACGACGGTCGCTTCGGCTCTGCCGGGGGCGCGCGTCAGGATAAAGGTGTCAGGCTACCTTTGCGTTAAATGCTCCTGCGACTCGGTCGGTCGGCGCGGCGATTTAGTCAGGGTTGCTTCTTAGCGAAGGCAAGGCCTCGGGCGAGCCGGAGATGTGTCCGCCGTTAAAAGGGGGCCTCGGGCGAGACGGAAACCCCTCGGGGTCGGCTGCCCTTGCCTGAGGCTAGGCTCGGGCGAGGCGTGATCGAGTCGCTCGTATGGACTGATCCCTGACTTAATCGCACCCATCAGGCCTCTGCAGCTTTATGCTGATGGGGGTTACCAGCTGAGAATTAGGCGTCTTGAGGGTACCCCTAATTATGGTCCCCGACAGTAGCCCCCGAGCCTCGAAGGGAGTGTTAGCACTCGCTTGGAGGCTTTCGTCGCACTTTTTTGCAAGGGGACTAGCCTTTCTCGGTTGCATTTTGTTCCGGTGGGTGCGCGCGAGCGCACCCGCCGGGTGTAGCCCTCGAGGCCTCGGAGGAGTGGTTTCACTCCTTCGAGGTCTTAATGCCTTGTGTAATGCTTCGGCTGGTCTGGTGGTTCCCTCATGCGAACTGGCCGTAGCCTGGGTGCACGGTCGGGGCCCAAGTTCTCGGGCTGGTATGTTGACGCTGTCAACGGTTCGGCCGGAGCCGGGTTTGCGAGAGCAGCCCCCGAGCCTCCGCACAGGGCGAGAGGGCGATCAGGGACAGACTCGGCTTTTTTACATACGCCCCTACGTCGCCTTTCCGCAAGGAGGAGGGGGGAGAGCGCCATGTTACCCTCGATGGGCACTGAACATGGTGTCTCCGGTGAGCTGCAAGCGGGTAATCCGAGTGGACGTCCGTGCCCCGTTCGTTGGGGGTCGGCTAGGGGCCCAGAGGCACGCCCAAAAGTACCTGCGGGTGATCTGCCGGACCCGGTCCCCTGGCGACGGGGTCCGAGGGCTCGATGCCTCCCTCCGATGGGATTCCGTTACAAGATCGCTCCCGCTGGTCTCGGAAATGTCCTAGGGTACCTCGGGAGCGCAGCCCGAGCCTTGGTTATGTATCGAACGTACCCCTGGTCATCCCTCGCTCGGTGTCTGAGGCGACTGTGAACCCTTCGCGTGCCAGCCTTCGAACCCCTGATCAGTAATGGGCGCGGAGCCCGAGTAGCCTGAGGCGGCCGTGGAACCCTTCGGGGGGCCGGCCTTCGAACCTCTGACCAGTAGTGGGTGTAGGGCCCACGCGATCTGAGGCGGCTGTTGAACCCTTCGGGGGCCAGCCTTCGAAACCCTGATCAGTAAGGAGGCTCGGAGCCTGGTTCCTTCACGGGGAAGGACCCCTTTCGGGGTATCCCCCTTTCCCGGTCCCTGTCGCAAGAGATAGAGAAAGAGGATAAAAGGAAAAAGGATACAAAACCGAACAACGCGGCGTACCTTTTTTGGCGCGGTTGTTTCGGCGAAGGCGAAGCGTCGCCCGCTGCACCTGCCAGAAGCGCCGCCTGTCCAGCCGCGGAGTTAATGCGACGGGGCGAGTAGTTGGCGGGGCTGCCGTTGCGCGTGCGCGAGCCGTTCGAGGAACGGCCGTTTCGCTTCGCGTTTTTGAATCCCGCGTCCGGTCCGGGCGGAACGTTGGAACCGTCTTCGCCTTGGTCTTTATATACCCCGGAGAGGGTCCGGTGACGGTTCTTTGCTCCGCTTCCTGCCTCTTCCTTTAGGCTTTCGCAACCCGAGAAACTTTAGCCAGAGAAGAGGAATACGCCCTTCCTTCTTCATACACCGGGTTGCTCCTGGTTCTTACGATTGGGTTTCTTTCCCCCCTTCTTTAGGAGGTGGGGTGGCACAAGCCCTCCCTGCCACGGGTCCCGGAGGACGCGGTGGACCGGGCAGCGCGGCGGGTCGTCGCGGAGGAGGAGAAGAAGAAGAAGGACGCGGAGAAGGCCCGGGCCCGCGAGCGGAGGCGGGCTCGGGACGCCTTGGAGAAGCGCCGTCGCCAGCAGGAGAGGGAAGGACTCCCAAGGGAGTCATCGCCGGAGACACCCGACGACGATGATGACGACGATGATGAGGAGGAGGACGACATGGCCGCCCGTCTCGGCCTCAGCCCCGGCTTGGGGTGTGGCCAGGAGCCGTCGAGCCAGCCCCCGAGCGGGCCGACACCGTCAGTCCCCGGAGTTGGGGCGTCGGGGTCCCGGCCCGAGGCACGGGGGCGACCCGAGAGGTCACCTGACCCCTCGGCTGGAGGAGCTGAGGTGGCTGCGGAGGGCCAGGTCAGGGCGTCTGCTCCCCAGGGGCCGCCGCTCGTACCGGCAGCGCATGGGGGTGACCCTCAAGTCATTGCGTCCGTGCCCGGGCCATCTGCTCCCCGGGCGTCCAAAGCAAGGGTGGCGCCGAAGTTGCCGGCGAAGCGGACCTCGGCGGCTGTTTCGGGAGCCGGGATCCAAGAAACCTCCCCCCAGGCGCGGTGGATCATGGCCCGAAGTGGGTAAGTACCTCGGAATGTCTTCGTCTTGGCTTCCCATTCATAGGTCTCGGCCGTGATTTTCCCTTTCTCTTTTTTTTTCTTTTTTATTTAGCAAGCGAAGCCATGGCCAGACCGACCTGGCACCCCGGAAGGTCCTTAAGACGGCGTCGGTCTGGGCGGCCAGCGCCGCCCCGGGCCTTGTCGTTCAGCCGACCCTTTCGCAGGGCGTTTCACCGCAGGGGGCTCGGGCGTCGCCTGTCTCTGGGGAGCAGGTTCCCGAGGCGGGCTCTTCTGCCGAGGCGGCCATCGTGATAGGGGAGGCGGCTGGCGCCGACGTGGTCCCGAGCCCGCCTGTCGTGCCGGCCATGCTGGCGCCTGCCGCCACCGAAGTCACCGCCGTCCCAGTCGGAGAGCGACTGGTTGCTGCCAGCGTCGGGATGGCTGATGCGTCGGTGCCCAGTGCCTCGGAAGAGGTGGGCGTGGACGCGCAATCCGTCCAGCCGGGCGGCAGCCTCGTCGCTGTGCGGCGGAGCCCCGAGGCCCGGCGCCAGTTGCTCCGATTCCGGACCCGCGAGGCCTCGGACCCTGTCTTCGTTCTCGACGATGAACAGGAGGACCAGTCCTGGGATGAGCTCCGCGAGCGTGCTGAAGCAACGGTGGGGTCGCTCCGGTCGTCGCTGGAGGTTCTCTGCAGGGACGTCCCCAAAATCCTCCAGGTAACGGTTTCAGGCATACCTTTTCCTTTCTGTGAGCGAGGCGTTCGTCATGACGCCCTATTTCCCTCCCCCAGGATCTGACGGATCGGAGCACCGCCAAGTCGTCGTTCATCCGCCGCGAGCGATGTCTGGGGCTCGCTGCGATCCCTGAGGACCTCGCTCGCCGGGGCTACCGCGCGCCTTTCTCAGTAGGATGCCAAGATAGCGGACCTCCAGTTGCTCTGCCCTGACTTGAGAGCCGAGGCGGCAGCAGCGCGCGCGGAGGCGCAACGGCAGCGGTCGGAGTTCGTCTAGGTCGTCGAGGAGCGGGACCAATCTCGGGGCCGGGCTGCCGAGGCCGAAAGCCGGGCTGAGACCCTCGCGGCCGACCTAGCCGCAGCCCAAGTCGTGGCCTCGGAGCAGCGTGCCCGAGCCGGAGGTACGCCTTGGCCGTCCCTAGTTCTTGTTCTTGTCTGTTTCTTCTGCTTGTGCTTGAGGTCTTTCTTCTGGTTGTTCGCAGAGCTCGAGTCCGCCCTTGACGAGTCTGCCAAGGCGCTCGCCGAGGCGCTTGCCGGAGCTGCCGAGCAGAGGGAGGCCGACCTCGCGGCCATGTCCGAGGCCGTCTCGGACGTTTATCAGATCCTTGGCCCCGGCGACGTCCCTTCAGGAAGCTCCCCTCAAAGCCGCCTTCAAGCCTTGGGTGATTACGCGCGCGGCAAAGTCCGCGAGGCGCTACACCACGGCGTCAGGCGGGCCTTTGCCGTGCTCGCTTCCCATTACGTTGTGGACCTGGAACGGGTCAGTGAGGGGTATTGTCTTCCTGACAAAGACGAAGCTGCCCTGGCAGAAGTTCAGCGGCTCGACGCGGTCGCCGCGGGTCCGAGCGCGGCGCTGGCGACCACCTTTGAGGCGGAGATCCTTCCTCCTGCGCCGTCGCCGGAAGCCGAGGTGGACCTTACCGACGGCGGGGGCGGAACTGAGGGCGCGGCTCCTTCCCAAGGCGGCGCCTGACTCTTGTTGGAACAGTTTCTGTTGGATGTGCGCCTTACCGCGGCCGCCGAGGCCTGAACACTTTGTTTTTCTTGCATGAAGTCGTACTCTCCTTTCTTTCAATTTGCGCGTCCGGCCTAGCTCGTCAATAATCGGGTGACTTCCCGAGTTGGGTCATTTTTCGTGGCAGGTGATGAGTGAGGTGTCCCTAACCCGGAGGCATAGGAGTTCCTCGGCTCAGTCGGCCTCGCCACTTACATGTACCCACGTTCGCTCCTCGGGACCCTGCTTCTGACATAGCCGGGAGAACGCAAAAAGCCCCTTTTTGATCGAAAATTTTTGATGCGGAAAAGTACACCCAATCTCGACGCGGAGGGGTTCCCCCTTTTTAGCCCCCGAGGGAGGGTCGGGCTCTGCCGAGGTGAGGCCGACCCTTCCTTGACGACTGATACTCGTGTATGAGCGTGGTATACGAACAACTTGAAAACATCTTAAGGGTAGAAACGACGTAGCTGTTGGATGTTCCAAGCGTCGCCGTAGACCTTGCCTTGACCGCCGACCAGCTCGTACGTTCCGGGCTCTAGAACGTCGGCGATGACAGGCGGCCTGTCCCGGGGGGGGGGGGGGGGCGCAGCCCCCGGGCGTCATCCGTGCAGAGGCCATTTGACGGGTCGGGCTCCTGTTCGAATATCCGGCGAGTGCTCGGCGACATCCCTCGGTATGCTGGGCATGTCCGAGGGACTCCACGCAAAGACGTCGGCGTTTGCGCGGAGAAAGTCGACGAGCACTGCTTCCTATTTGGGGTCGAGCCCGGAATCGGTCCGGATCTGCTTGGAGGTGTCGCCACTGGGGTCGAGAGGGACGGCCTTAACCGTCTCCGCTGGCTCGAAGTTGCCGGCATGTAGCTTCACGTCTGGCACCTCTTTGGAGAGGTTCTCCAGGTCGGCGATGGGGGCCTCGGACTCGGCGAGGGCCTCGGCGTACTCCACGCACTCCACGTCGCATTCGAACGCGTGTTTGTACGTGGGGCCGACGGTGATGACCCCGTTGGGGCCCGGCATCTTGAGCTTCAGGTAGGTGTAGTTGGGGACGGCCATGAACTTCGTGTAGCATGGCCTCCCCAATACCGCGTGGTAGGTTCCTCGGAACCCGACCACCTCGAACATCAAAATCTCCCTTCGGAAGTTGGAGGGCGTTCCGAAGCAGACAGGAAGGTCGAGCCGTCCGAGGGGCTGGACGTGCTTCCCAGGAATGATCCCGTTGAAGGGCGCAGTGCCTGCTCGGACGGAGGACAGATCGACGCGCAGGAGCCTGAGGGTCTCGGCGTAGATGATGTTGAGGCAGCTGCCCCCATCCATCAGGACCTTGGTGAGCCTGACGTCGCCGATGATGGGGTCGACGACGAGCGGGTATTTCCTCGGGCTCGGCACGTGGCCGGGGTGGTCAGCTTGGTCGAAGGTGATGGGCTTGTTGGACCAGTCTAGGTAGACTGGCGCCGCCACCTTCACCGAGCAGACCTCCCGACGCTCTCGCTTGCGATGCCGAGCCGAGGCATTCGCCGCATGCCCTCCGTAGATCATGAAGCAGTCGCGGACCTCGGGGAACTCTCCTGCTTGGTGATCTTCCTTTTTGTCGTCGTCGCGGGCCCTGCCACCCTCTGTGGGTGGCCCGGCCTTGTGGAAGTGGCGCCGAAGCATGACGCACTCCATGAGGGTGTGCTTGATGAGCCCCTGATGGTAGGGGCACGACACCTTGAGCATCTTGTCGAAGAGGTTAGCACCTCCGGGGGGCTTCCGAGGGTTCTTGTACTCGGCGGCGGCGACAAGGTCCGCGTCGGCGGCGTCGTGTTTCGCTTGCGACTTCTTCTTGCCTTTCTTCTTGGCGCCGCGCGGAGTAGACGCCTCGGGAGCCTCTTCCGACGGGCGGCCCTGAGGCTGCTTGTCCTTTCAGAAGATGGCCTCGACCGCCTCCTGGCCAGAGGCGAACTTGGTGGCGATGTCCATCAGCTCGCTCGCCCTGGTGGGGGTCTTGCGACCCAACTTGCTCACCAGGTCGCGGCAAGTGGTGCCGGCAAGGAACTCGCCGATGACATCTGAGTCGGTGATGTTGGGCAGCTCGGTGCGCTGCTTCGAGAATCGCCGGATGTAGTCCCGAAGAGACTCTCCCGGCTGTTGCCGGTAGCTTCGGAGGTCCCAGGAATTCCCGGGGCGCACGTACGTGCCCTGGAAATTGCCGGCGAAGGCTTGGACCAAATCATCCCAGTTGGAGATCTGCCCCGGAGGCAGGTGCTCCAACCAGGCGCGAGCAGTGTCGGAGAGGAACAGGGGGAGGTTGCGGATGATGAGGTTGTCGTCGTCCGTTCCACCCAGTTGGTAGGCCAGGCGGTAGTCTGCGAGCCACAATTCCGGCCTCGTTTCCCCCGAGTACTTTGTGATAGTAGTCGGGGGTCGGAACCGGGCCGGAAACGGCGCCCGCCGGATGGCCCGACTGAAGGCCTGCGGACCAGGTGGTTCGGGCGAGGGACTCCGATCCTCCCCGCTGTCGTAGCGTTCCCCACGCCTGGGGTGGTAGCCTCGGCGCACCCTTTCGTCGAGGTGGGCCCGACGGTCGCGACGATGGTGCTCGTTGCCGAGGTGGCCCGGGGCCGCAGGCGCTGTGTTGCGCGTGCGCCCGGTGTAGACCGAGGCTTCCCGCATGAATCGGGAAGTCGCGGCATGAGGTTCCGAGGGGTACCCCTGCCTTCGGGAGGCAGAGCTCTCGGCCCGCCGGGCCGCAGCGCCTTCCAGGAGATTCTTGAGCTCTCCCTGGATTCGCCGACCCTCGGTGGTTGATGGTTCTGGCATCACGCGGAGGAGCATCGCTGCGGCTGCCAGGTTCTGACCGACCCCGCTGGATGCGGGTGGCGGCCTGTCCCTGACATCGTTGGCAACGCGGTGCTGGAAACCCTAGGGCAGGTGACGTATTTCTCCGGCCGGGGGTTGGCCCGCCCATACCTGCCCGACGTCCCGGCGGATCGACTCGAGCGCTCCTGCTCCCTCGTCGAGCCTGGCCTGCGCCCCGCGGACTTGCTCGAGTTGTGGGTCATGACCCCCCGCTAGAACGGGGACCACAGCTAGCTCCCGCGGGATGTCGGCGCGAGGCACCGGGCTAGGGAGATCACCGTCCTCTAGCATGCCGAGATGGTTGCCTTTGGAGGGATCCCCTAGCTCGACGTGGAAACATTCGCGGCTTGGGCCGCAGTCCTTGTCGTCAAGGCTGTGGCTGCCGTCGGAACAGTCGGAGAGGCAGTAGTCACATGCGGTCATAAAGTCCCGCATGGCACTGGGGTTGCCAAATCCAGAGAAATCCCAACAGACGCTGGGGTCGTCATCTTCCTCGGACCCAGAGGGCCCGTAGGTCGAGACGTCCGTTAATCGGTCCCAAGGTGACCGCATACGAAACCCCAGAGGGGTTGCACTCGCCTCAACGTGAGCGCCCGCCAAAGCGAGGTCGCTAGGCGGGTTGAGGCCGAGTCGAAATGACGTAGGATGGGAATCAGTCGGTATCTTTTGGTCGACGAGGAGCGACATAGTCACGTCGGGGACTGATTGCGCCGTCGTCTTGGGTACGAGGGCGACATCCTGCAGGCCCTCCGCGAGCGTGCTGGCGTCGTCCACTTGCTCGGGATTGGCATGTCGCGGGGGGACGGCGCTCGCCTTCGTCTCAAACGCGAGGTCGACGCCCGACGCGCCCTCCGTTGGGGCACTGGGGACGTCGATTCGCTCGACAGCCGATGGAGCGCGGCCTCCCGCTCGGCCTTGGTTGCCCCGCCTCCTCCTCCGATGGCGGGGGAGAGGACGGGGCGAGCTCGAATGTTGTTCTTCCACCACGCGGGGAAGACGTCGTCGATTCCGCTGCCGGCGGGCGGGCTGTCGGCCGCCATTGTCGTCGTCGCGCGGCGGTGGAAGGAGTATCATGTCGTAGCTGCCGTCGAGAGACATGAACTCGAGACTCCCGAAACAGAGCACCGTCCCGGGTTGGAGAGGTCGTTGGAGACTGCCCATCTGGAGCTTGACGGGAAACTGCTCGTCAACACGCAGCAGGCCCCTACCTGGCGCGTCAACTGTCGGTGTTTCGAGACCGGGGGGTCCCTAAGCCGACGAGTGAGTGTGCCGCGTGCCCCAGCCCAGATGGGTCGAGCGCGTGGGCGAGCGCGAAGGGGGCAAGCGAGGTGGCCGGAGACGGGCGTGAGAGAGGTGGTGATCCCGCGACCTTCGTGTTCGTCCCGCGCCCAGGTCGGGTGCGCTTGCAGTAGGGGGTTACAAGCGTCCACGCGGGTGAGGGAAGCGAGCGGCCCCAAGAGAGCGCCTGCCCCATCCTCGTCCCCGCGCGGCCAACCTTCTCTAAGAAGGCCCTGGTCCTTCCTTTTATAGGTGTAAGGAGAGGATCCAGGTGTACAATGGGGGTGTAGCAGAGTGCTACGTGTCTAGCGGGGGAGAGCTAGCGCCCTAAGTACATGCCAATGTGGCAGCCGGAGAGATCTTGGCACCCAGCTGGTGTGGTGTCGTGGCTGTCGGAGGAGCAACGGAGCCTGGCGGAGGGACAGCTGTCGGAGCGGTTGGGTCCTTGCTGACGTCCCCCTGCTTCCGTAAGGGAGCTGAGGGCCGTCGTCGTCACGGGGCTAGCGGGGCACCATCATTGCCTATCTGGCGGAGCTAGCCAGATGGGACACCGGTCTTGTTCTCTGCGGCCCGAGTCGGCTCGGGGTAGGGTGATGATGGCGCTTCCTGTTGACGTGGCGGGCCTGTGCCCTAGGTCGGGCGACGTGGAGGCTCCTCCGAAGCCGAGGTCGAATCTGTCTTTCATGGCCGAGGCCGAGCCCGAGCTCCTGGGTCGGGCGAGGCGGAGGTCGTCGGCAGAGGCCAGGGCGGTGTCCGAGCCCTGGGGTCGGGCGAAGCGGAGTTCGTCGTCTTCTGGGGCCTAGCCCGAGTCCGAGCCCTGGGTCGGGCGGAGCGGAGTTCGCCGTCTTCCGGGGCCTTAGCCCGAGTCCGAGCCCTGGGTCGGGCGGAGCGGAGTTCGCCGTCTTCCGGGGCCTTAGCCCGAGTCCGAGCCCTAGGTCGGGCGGAGCGGAGTTCGCCGTCTTCTGGGGCCTTAGCCCGAGTCCGAGCCCTGGGTCGGGCGGAGCGGAGTTCGCCGTCTTCCGGGGCCTTAGCCCGAGTCCGAGCCCTGGGTCGGGCGGAGCTTCCTATGGCGCCTTTGGCAAGGCCTGACTCCCTGTTAGTCTCACTCTGTCAAGTGGCACTGCAGTCGGAATGGCACAGGCGGCGCTGTCCTTCTGTCAGACCGGTCAGTGGAGCGGCGAAGTGACGACGGTCGCTTCGGCTCTGCCGGGGGCGCGCGTCAGGATAAAGGTGTCAGGCTACCTTTGCGTTAAATGCTCCTGCGACTCGGTCGGTCGGCGCGGCGATTTAGTCAGGGTTGCTTCTTAGCGAAGGCAAGGCCTCGGGCGAGCCGGAGATGTGTCCGCCGTTAAAAGGGGGCCTCGGGCGAGACGGAAACCCCTCGGGGTCGGCTGCCCTTGCCCGAGGCTAGGCTCGGGCGAGGCGTGATCGAGTCGCTCGTATGGACTGATCCCTGACTTAATCGCACCCATCAGGCCTCTGCAGCTTTATGCTGATGGGGGTTACCAGCTGAGAATTAGACGTCTTGAGGTACCCCTAATTATGGTCCCCGACACCTGTGGTCGCACATCGCCAATCGCCATGGTGCGTATTGCAGCCGTTGGAACGTCTCCTTCATCTACATCATCAAGATCAGCAACTTGCTCTCTTGGAGAGCCATTAGTCTCATCAAATACAACGTCGCTAGAGACTTCAACCAAACCCAATGATTTGTTGAAGACCCTATACGCCTTTGTATTCGAGTCATAACCTAACAGAAACCCTTCTACAACTTTGGGAGCAAACTTAGAATTTCTACCTTTCTTCACTAGAATATAGCATTTGCTCCCAAATACACGAAAGTAAGACACATTGGGTTTGTTACCGGTTAGAAGCTCATACGAAGTCTTCTTGAGGAGGCGGTGAAGGTAGACCCGGTTGATGGCGTGGCAAGCCGTGTTCACGGCTTCCGACCAAAACCGCTCGGGGGTCTTGAACTCTCCAAGCATCGTCCTCGCCATATCTATGAGCATCCTGTTCTTCCTCTCTACCACACCATTTTGCTGTGGTGTGTAGGGAGCGGAGAACTCGTGCTTGATCCCTTCCTCCTCAAGGTACTCCTCCACTTGAAGGTTCTTGAACTCGGACCCGTTGTCGCTCCTTATCTTCTTCACCTTGAGCTCAAACTCATTTTGAGCTCTCCTTAGGAAGAGCTTGAGGGTCCCTTGGGTTTCAGATTTATCCTGCAAAAAGAAGACCCAAGTGAAGCGGGAAAAATCATCAACAATTACTAAACCATACTTACTTCCCCCGATGCTTAGGTAGGCGATGGGTCCGAAGAGGTCCATATGAAGCAATTCCAAAGGTCTTGATGTGGTCATCACATTTTTGGTATGATGAGAGCTTCCCACCTGTTTACCTGCTTGACAAGCTGCACAAGGTCTATCTTTTTCGAAAGTTACATTAGTTAGACCTATCACGTGTTCTCCCTTTAGAAGCTTGTGAAGGTTCTTCATCCCCACATGAGCTAAACGGCGATGCCACAGCCAGCCCATGCTAGTCTTAGCAATTAAGCATGCATCTAGACCGACCTCCTCTTTTGCAAAATCAACTAAATAGAGTTTGCCGTCTAATACACCCTTAAAAGCTAATGAACCATCACTCCTTCTAAAGACGGACACATCTACATTTGTGAATAAGCAGTTATATCCCATATTACAAAGCTGACTCACAGACAACAAGTTATATCCAAGCGACTCAACTAAAAACACATTGGAAATGGAGTGCTCGGATGAAATAGCAATCTTTCCTAACCCTTTCACCTTGCCTTGATTCCCATCACCGAATATGATTGAGTCTTGGGAATCTTTGTTATTGACGTAGGAAGAGAACATCTTCTTCTCCCCCGTCATGTGGTTTGTGCATCCGCTGTCGATAATCCAGCTTGATCCCCCGGATGCATAAACCTGCAAGGCAAATTTAGGCTTGGGTCTTAGGTACCCAACTCTTGTTGGGTCCTACAAGGTTAGTCACAATGGTCTTAGGGACCCAAATGCAAGTTTTATCTCCCTTGCATCTTGCCCCTAACTTTCTAGCAATCACCTTCTTATCCTTTCTACAAATAGCAAAGGAAGCATTGCAAGTATGAAAAATTGTGGAAGGTTCATTATTTATTTTCCTAGGAACATGAACAACATTTCTTCTAGGCATAGCATTTTTCCTAGCCAAATTTCTATCATGCATAATAGAAGAACTAGAAGCAATCATGGCATGAGAATCATAACTTCTATAGGCATTCCTAGAATGTCTCCTATCATGGTACATGAAAGCATGGTTCTTTTGAGCACTACTAGCCATAGGGGCCTTCCCTTTCTCCTTGGCGGAGATGGAAGCCTTGTGGCTTGTTAAGTTCTTGACTTCCCTCTTGAAGCCAAGACCATCCTTAATTGAGGGGTGTCTACCAATCGTGTAGGCATCCCTTGCAAATTTTATTTTGTCAAATTCACTCTTGCTAGTCTTAAGTTGGGCATTAAGACTAGCCACTTCATCATTCAATTTAGAAATTGAAACTAGGTGTTCACTACAAGCATCAACATTAAAATCTTTACACCTATTACAAATTGCAACATGTTCTACACAAGATGTTGATTTATTAGCTATTTCTAACTTAGCATTCAAATCATCGTTTATGCTCTTTAAGCTAGAGATAGAGTCATGGCATGTAGACAATTCACAAGAGAGCATTTCATTCCTTTAATTTCTAAAGCAAGGGATTTTTGTGCCTCTACAAACTTATCATGTTCTTCATACAAAAGATCCTCTTGCTTTTCTAATAACCTATTCTTATCATTCAAGGCATCAATTAATTCATTAATCTTATCAATCTTAGTCCTATCTAGGCCCTTGAATAAACATGAATAGTCTATTTCATCATCGCTAGATTCTTCATCGCTTGAGGAAGCGTAAGTACTAGTATCACGAGTGCTTACCTTCATTTCTCTTGCCATGAGGCAGGTGTGATGCTCGTTGGGGAAGAGGAACGATTTGTTGAAGGTGGTGGCGGCGAGTCCTTCGTTGTTAGAGTCAGACGACGAACAATCCGAGTCCCACTCCTTGCCAAGGTGTGCCTCGCCCTTAGCCTTCTTGTAAGTCTTCTTCTTTTCCCTCTTGTTCCCTTGTTCCTGGTCACTATCATTATCGGGATAATTAGCGATAAAATGACCAATCTTACCACATTTGAAGCATGAGCGCTTCCCCTTTGTCTTGTTCTTATTGGGATGCCCCTTGCTACCCCTTAGCGCCGTCTTGAAACGCTTGATGATGAGGGCCATCTCTTCCTCATTGAGCCCGGCCGCCTCAACTTGCGCCACCTTGCTAGGTAGCGCCTCCTTGCTCCTCATTGCTTTGAGAGCAATGGTTTGAGGCTCTTGGATTGGGCCATTCAACGCATCATCAACGTATCTAGCTTCCTTGATCATCATCCGCCTGCTTACGAACTTTCCAAGTATCTCCTCGGGCGACATCTTGGTGTACCTAGGATTCTCACGAATATTGTTCACAAGATGTGGATTGAGGACAGTAAAATACCTTAGCATTAGGCGGACGACGTCGTGGTCCGTCCATCGCGTGCTTCCATAGCTCCTTATTTTGTTGACGAGGGTCTTGAGCCGGTTGTACGTTTGGGTTGGCTCCTCACCCCTGATCATTGCGAATCTCCCAAGTTCGCCCTCCACCAACTCCATCTTGGTGAGCATGGTGACGTCATTCCCCTCATGTGAGATCTTGAGGGTGTCCCAAATCTGCTTGGCGTTATCCAAGCCACTCACCTTATGGTATTCGTCCCTGCACAATGAAGCTAGAAGAACAGTAGTAGCTTGTGCATTTTTGTGAATTTGCTCATTAATGAACATGGGACTATCAGTACTATCAAATTTCATTCCACTCTCTACTATCTCCCATATGCTTGGATGGAGAGAGAACAAGTGACTACGCATTTTGTGACTCCAAAATCCGTAGTCCTCTCCATCAAAGTGAGGAGGTTTACCAAGTGGAATGGAGAGTAAATGAGCATTGGTACTTTGCGGAATACAAGAGTAATCAAAAGAAAAGTTCGAATTGACCGTTTTCTTTTTCTCGTAGTCGTTGTCGTCGTTGTCCTTTTGGGAAGAAGAGGACTCGTCGCTGTCGTCGTAGTAGATGATCTTCTTGATGCGCCTCGTTTTCTTCTTCTTCCCGTCTTTTCTTTTGTAGCCTGACCCCGAGTCAGTAGGCTTGTCATCCTTTGGATCATTGACGAAGGACTCCTTCTCCTTATCATTGACCACCATCCCCTTGCCCTTAGGATCCATCTCTTTGGGCGATTAGTCCCTTTCTTGAAGAGAACGGCTCTGATACCAATTGAGAGCACCTAGAGGGGGGGTGAATAAGTGATCCTATAAAACTTGAAACTTAGTGCCACAAAAACTTGATTAGAAGTTAGCACAATAAGGCCAAGTGGCTAGAGAGGAGTCTTAGCAAAACACAATAACCACAAAGAGATCAACACAGAGATGGCACAGTGGTTTATCCCGTGGTTCGGCCAAGTCCAATACTTGCCTACTCCACGTTGTGGCGTCCCAACGGACGAGGGTTGCACTCAACCCCTCTCAAGCGGTCGAAAGACCCACTTGAATACCACGGTGTTTTGCTTGCACTTTACTATATCCGCTTGCGAGGAATCTCCACAACTTGGAGCCTCTCGCCCTTACAAAGATGTTCACAAAGAAGCACAGAAGTAAGGATGGGATGAGCAACGCACAGAAGACACAAAATCAGAGCAACACATGCACACAAGTCACAACATGAGCTCTCAACACAACCCGAAGAGTACACTACTCAAATGGAGCTCTAGTTGCTATCATAAAGAATCGAATGCGCGGAATTGAAGTCTTGGTGCTTAGGAATGCTTAGAGAATGCTTGGTGTTCTCCTCCATGCGCCTAGGGGTCCCTTTTATAGCCCCAAGGCAGTTAGGAGCCGTTGAGAGCATTCCAGGAAGGCAAATCTTGCCTTCTGTCGCCTGGCGCACCGGACAGTCCGGTGAACCACCGGACACTGTCCGGTGTGGATCTCTTTCCTTATTTGGCGAAGCCGACCGTTGCAGATTCAGAGCCGTTGGCGCACCGGACACAGTCCGGTGCACACCGGACAGTCCGGTGCCCCCTTCTGACCGTTGGCTCGGCCATGCGTCGCGCGCGGATTACGCGGCCGACCGTTGGCCCGGCTGACCGTTGGCTCACCGGACAGTCCGGTGCACCACCGGACAGTCTGGTGATTTATAGCCGTACGCCGTTGATTGCTTCCCGAGAGCAACCAGTTCGCCCGAGCCAGCCTGGCGCACCGGACTCTGTCCGGTGCACCACCAGACAGTCCGGTGCTCCCAGACTGAGCTGATATTGGCTGAAAGAAGCTATCTCCTTTCCAAAGAGATTTTTCCTGTTTCCAGCACTTAGACACAATACATTAGCTTTCAAAACAATGTACTAAGTTAAGAAACATACCTTTAATCTTGATTTACACTTAGTCCATCACTTGGCATAGATTAACACTTAAGCACTTGTGTTGGACACTAAATCACCAAAATACTTAGAAATGGCCCAAAGGCACATTTCCCTTTCAGGTTTGTGATGGACGTCAAACACCAAAATCGATTATAGGAAATGTTTTAATCCTATCTCCCTTTCAATCTCCCCCTTTTTGGTGATTGATGCCAACATTAACCAAAGCAAATGTAAAGTGAGAAACGTAACTAGTTTGCAATTTTGATAGATGTGCATAAGTTACTTTGAGTTAAACCAATTGAAAGAATTTCTACATATGTCTAAGTAAATGTGATTGCTTTCTTCTATTATAACATTTTGGACCACATATGCACCACTTAGCTTATTTTTGCAAATCTTTTAGAAAAGTCTTTTCAAATTCTTTTACAAATAGCCAAAGGTATAAGAATAAGATTTCCAAAAAAAAGCACTTTCAAGATTTTGAAAAAATCTCCCCCTGTTTCAAATGTTTTTCCTTTGACTAAATAAAAAGCTCCCCGTGAAGAAGTTCTCCCCTTAGTTGTCAAGAGGGTTTTTGCAATTGAAATGATTCCTTCCCCTTTGTGAACTGGATACTTGTTGAAATAATTTTTTTCTTTTTGTGAAAAATTTTTAAATTTGAAAATGGTGGGGTGGTGCGGTCCTTTTGCTTTGGACCTATAAATTCTCCCCCTTTGGCATTAATCGCTAAAAACGAAGAATCTTGAGAGGCCTTTGATTCTCCCCTTTAGTAAAAAGATATGAGTGAAAGTGTATACTAATTGGAAGTTTATGAGTAAGGCAAAGGATAAATGATACCGACAGAGTTGGAGTGAAAGCCTTGTCTTTGCCGAATACTCCATTTCCCTTTCAATCTAAGACTCATCATAGAGATACTAGTGGAAGCATATTAGTCTTAGTATTGGCACAAGAAGAACAATAAATATGTATTTGTACCAAACGAAAGAGACATGATCAAAGGTATATAAATGAGCAATGTGTGCAATGTTTCAATCAAAGTTCCGAGAATAAATTATATTTAGCTCATTCCTAAGTTTGCTAAAAGTCTTTTTCATCTAGTGGCTTGGTAAAGATATCGGCTAATTGGTTGTGGGTGCTAACATAAGCAATTTCGATATCCCCTTTTGTTGGTGATCTCTCAAAAAGTGATACCAGATGTCTTTGTGCTTAGTACAGCTGTGTTCAACGAGATTATAAGCCATGCAGATTGCACTCTCATTATCACATAGGAGAGGGACTTTGCTCAATTTGTACCCATAGTCCCTAAGGGTTTGCCTCATCCAGAGTAATTGTGCACAACAATGTCCTGCAGCAACATACTTAGCTTCGACGGTGGAAAGAGCTACTGAGTTTTGTTTCTTTGAAGCCCAAGACAACAGGGATCTTCCCAGAAACTGACAAGTCCCTGATGTGCTCTTCCTATCAATTTTACATCCGGCATAATCGGCATCGGACTACCCAATTAAATCAAAGGTAGATCTCTTGGGATACCATAGCCCAAACTTAGGAGTATAAACTAAATACTTCATGATTCTTTTCATGGCTCTAAGGTGAACTTCCTTAGGATTTGCCTGAAACCTTGCACACATGCATACTGAAAGCATAATGTCTGGTCGTGAAGCACATAAATAGAGTAAAGAACCTATCATCGACTGGTATACCTTTTAATCTACGGATTTACCTCCCGTGTCGAGGTCGAGATGCCGATTTGTTCCCATGGGTGTCTTGATGGGTTTGGCATTCTTCATTCCAAACTTCTTGAGTATGTCTTGAATGTACTTAGTTTGGCTGATGAAGGTGCCCTCTTGGAGTTGCTTGATTTGGAATCCAAGGAAATAATTCAACTCCCCCATCATAGACATCTCGAATTTATGTATCATAATCCTACTAAACTCTTCACAAGATGACTTGTTAGAAGACCCAAATATAATATCATCAACATAAATTTGGCATATGAACAAGTCTTTAGCAATTGTTTGAGTGAAGAGAGTAGGGTTAGCTTTTCTAACTTTGAAGCCGTTAGTGATGAGAAAGTCTCTCAGGCATTCATACCATGCTCTTGGGGCTTGCTTGAGCCTATAAAGCACCTTTGAGAGCTTATAAACATAAGAATGGTACTCACTATCTTCAAAGTCGGGAGGTTGCTCAACATATACCTCTTCCTTGATAGGGCCATTTGAAAGTCACCTAGAGGGGAGTGAATAGGCGAAACCTGAAATCTATAAACTTAAACACACTAAGGCCAGGGGTTAGCATTAGAATTAAATTCAAGTCCAAAAGAATATCTATATCTCTCTTGCTAGGAGTTGCTCAAGGATTGCGGATGACGTTTGGGAGCCAACTCAAATTCACACTAGCAAGGAAACGTTAGAGAGGGGAAAACAAATCAAACAAGAATCAAGGTGAGTAAACACGATGATTTGTTTTACCGAGGTTCGGTTCCAAAGAACCTAGTCCCCGTTGAGGAGGTCACAAAGACCGGGTCTATTTCAACCCTTTTCCTCTCTCAAACGGTCACTTAGACCGAGTGAGCCTTTTCCTTAATCTCTCAGGTCACTTAGACCCCACAAGGACCACCACACACTTAGGTGTCTCTTGCTTTGATTACAAGTCACTTGAGAAATAGAAGGGAAAAGAAAAAGGCCAAACCAAGCGACAAGAGCAACAAAGAACACAAGTGATCCTCTCACAAACCCTAATGCACTAGAGTTGATTTTGAGGCTTTGAGTGGATTGATTGCTTTGATTGTGCCTTAGAGTGTTCGGCTTTTGCCCTTGCAATGAATGGAGACTTCAGAATGCTTGGATGGGAGTGAATGAGGTGGTTGGGGGTATTTATAGCCTCCCAACCACTTCTAGCTGTTGGCTGATTTCTGCTGGCGATGGGCGCACCGGACAGTCACTGTGCATTGTCCGGTGCGCGCCATGTCAGTGCAACCATTAGGGTCCGGAGCAGTTGACCGTTGGAGACGTTTGTCTTCTAGCTGCACCGGACAGTCCGGTGCCACACCGGATAGTCCGGTGCCCTCTGACTTCCACGCTTCTGACTCTATCGCGGCACTGTGAGCACTATTGCTTTTGCAGAGTCGACCGTTGGTGTAGAGAGCCGTTGCTCCGCTGGCTCACCGGACAGTCCGGTGGCACACCGGGCAGTCTGATGAATTATAGCGGAGCGCGCCTCCATTTTCTCGAGAGTGGGTGGTTTAACTCTGTACGACCCTGTCCGGTGCACCATTTTTCAGCACACTCTAGGTCTTGCTCCATTTTTAATTATGTCCCTAACTTGATTTATTTCTTGGTTTGTGTTGAACCTTATGCACCTGTAATACATGAATTCTAGACAAACTAGTCAGTCCACGTGTTTGCGTTGGTCATCAACCACCAAAATTAATTATAGGAAATGGTTAACCCTATTTCCCTTTCAATCTCTCCCTTTTTGGTAATTGATGCCAACAGAAACCAAAGCAAATAATAAATGTAGAAATATAACTAGTTTGCAATTGATATGAATGTGCATATGTTACTTAGAAATTAAACCAATGAAAGTTTTTTATATGAATAAGAGTGAATGGTTTGGCTTTCTTTTATTTGACATTTTGGACCACATTTACACCACTTAGTTTTGTTTTTGGAAATCTTTTCAAAAACGTTTGCAAATAGTCAAAGATATAGTAATATGATTGCAAGAAGCATTTTTAGGATTTGAAATTCCTCCCATGTTTCAAAAAGCTTTTCCTTTGGCTCCATAAAAACTCCCACTGAATAAATTCTCCCCTTAGCTTTCAAGAGGGTTTTGAAATAGATACCAAATGAAATATTTGAAGTTTATACAAATTGAAATTTTTCGTACTAGCATGAAGTTTTGAAGATACCAATTGGGAAAACAATACCAAATGATATACCAATTGAAAATACACTACACATGCCAATTGAAAATTTATTTTGAGCTTGTCTCAAATACCAATTGAAATAAACATTTTGTGAAAAATTTTGAAATTGGTGGTGCGGTCCTTTTGCTTTGGGCTAATACTTTCTCCCCCTTTGGCATTAATCGCCAAAAACTGGGAACTTGAGAGCCCTTAATACTTTCTCCGCATTGGTAAAGTAAATATGAGTGAAGGGTTATACCAATCGAGAGATGCATGAGTATCGGCAAAGGGTGAGTGATACTGTCAGAGTTGGAGTGGAAGCCTTGTCTTTGCCAAATACCCTATTTCTCTTTCAATCTAAGACTAATCATAGAGATATACTTGAAAACACATTAGTCTTAGCCTTGGCACAAGAATAATAAGAAATATGCAGTTGTACTAAAAAGAGACATGATCAGAGGTATATAAGTTGAGCTAAGTGTGCAATGTATCAATCAAAATTCCAAGAATCAAGTATATTTAGCTCATTCCTAAGTTTGCTAAAGGTTTTCTCATCTAGTGGCTTGGTAAAGATATCGGCTATTGGTTGTGGGTATTAACATAAGCAATCTTGATATCCCCTTTTGTTGGTGATCTCTCAAAAAGTGATACCAGATGTCTATGTGCTTAGTGCGACTGTGCGGATTGCACTCTCATTACCACATAGGAGAGGGACTTTGCTCAATTTGTAGCCATAGTCCCAAAGGGTTTGCCTCATCCAAAGTAATTGCGCAAGACAATGACCTGCGGCAATGTACTTGGCTTCAGCGGTGGAAAGAGCTACTGAATTTTGTTTCTTTGAAGCCCATGACACCAGGGATCTTCTTAGAAACTGACAAGTCACTGATGTGCTCTTCCTATCAATTTTACATCTAGCATAATCGACATCGGAATACCCAATTAGATCAAAGGTAGATCCCTTGGGGTACCATAGCCCAAACTTAGGAGTGTAAACTAAATATCACATGATTCTCTTTACGGCCCTAAGGTGAACTTCCTTAGGATTTTCCTGAAATCTTGCACATATGCATACAAAAAGCATAATATCCGGTCTAGATGCACGTAAGTAGAGTAAAGATCCTATCATCGACCGATATACCTTTTGATCTACGGATTTACCTTCCGTGCCGAGGTCGAGATGCCCATTGGTTCCCATGGGCGTCTTGATGGGTTTGCCATTCTTCATCCCAAACTTCTTAAGTATGTCTTGAATGTACTTTGTTTGGCTGATGAAGGTGCCATCTTGGAGTTGTTTGATTTGGAACCCAAGAAAATACTTCAACTCCCCCATCATAGACATCTCGAATTTTTGAATCATGATCCTACTAAATTCTTCACATGATGACTTGTTAGTAGACCCAAATATAATATCATCAACATAAATTTGGCATATAAATAAGTCTTTTGCAATTGTTTTAGTGAAGAGAGTAGGATTGGCTTTACCGACTTTGAAGCCATTAGTGATAAGAAAATCTCGTAGGCATTCATACCATGCTCTTGGGGCTTGCTTGAGCCCATAAAGCGCCTTTGAGAGCTTATAAACATAGTTAGGGTACTCACTATCTTCAAAGCCGGGAGGTTGCTCAACATAGACCTCTTCCTTGATAGGGTCATTGAGGAAGGCACTTTTCATGTCCATTTGATAAAGCTTAAAGCCATGGTGAGTAGCATAGGCAAGTAATATTCAAATTGACTCAAGCCTAGCTACAGGTGCATAAGTTTCATCAAAGTCCAAACCTTTGACTTGTGAATACCCTTTGGCTACAAGTCGGGCTTTCTTTCTTGTCACTACACCATGCTCATCTTGCTTGTTGCGGAATACACACTTGGTACCTACAACATTTTGATTAGGACGTGGAACTAAATGTCATACCTCATTTCTTGTGAAATTGTTGAGCTCTTCTTGCATTGCCACCACCCAATCTGGATCTCTTAGTGCATCCTCTATCCTGTATGGCTCAATAGAAGACACAAAAGAGTAATGTTCACAAAAATGAGCAACTCGAGATCTAGTAGTTACCCCCTTGTGAATATCACCAAGAATGGAGTTGACGGGGTGATCTCTTTGAATTGCTTGGTGGACTCTTGGGTGTGGCGGTCTTTGACCCTGAATTGCTTGATCATCTTCCTTGTCTTCATTATCTTCATCTCCCCCTTGATCATTGTCCTCCTCTTGAGGTGGCTCATCCTCTTGATCTTCATCTTCATCATCTTAAGCCTGATCCTCATCTTGGGTGGGTGGAGATCAAGGTTTTAAATAGCCGGCTATAGCGATCGATATATCCCGATATATCCTTTTTAGCAGCAAAAAGTTACGTCGTTTAGCCCGATATATCCAGCTATATCGCGATATATCCCGATATTTGCACTTTTTAGAAGTTCAGGGATAAATTCAATTTCCCGCTATTTAAAACACTGGTGGAGATGCATGCATGGAAGATGACGGTTGATCTTGCGCTTGTGGAGGCTCTTCGGATTCCTTAGGACACACATCCCCAATGGACATGTTCCTTAGCACTATGCACGGAGCCTCTTCATCATCTAATTCATCAAGATCAACTTGCTCCACTTGGGAGCCATAAGTCTCATCAAACACAATGTCACAAGAAACTTCAACTAGTCCAATGGACTTGTTGAAGACTCTATATGCCCTTGTGTTTGAATCATAACCAAGTAAAAAGCCTTCTACAACTTTAGGAGCAAATTTAGATTTTCTACCTCTCTTAATAAGAATAAAGCATTTGCTCCCAAAGATTCTAAAATATGAAACATTGGGCTTTTTACCAGTGAGGAGTTCATACGATGTCTTCTTGAGGATTCGGTGAAGGTATAACCAGTTGATGGAGTAGTAGGCGGTGTTAATCGCCTCCTCCCAAAACCGGTTCGGTGTCTTGTACTCATCAAGCATGGTTCTTTCCATGTCCAGTAGAGTTATATTCTTCCTCTCCACTACACCATTTTGTTGAGGTGTGTAGGGAGAAGAGAACTCATGCTCTATGCACTCCTCCTCAAGAAATCCTTCGATTTGTGAGTTCTTGAACTCTGTCCCATTATCGCTTCTAATCTTTTTGATTCTCAATCCGAACTCATTTTGAGCCCATCTCAAGAATCCTTTTAATGTGTCTTGGGTTTGTGATTTTTTCTGCAAAAAGAACACCCAAGTGAAGCGAGAATAATCATCCACAATAACTAGACAGTACTTACTCCGGTCGATGCTTATGTAAGCGATCGGGCCAAATAGGTCCATGTGGAGTAACTCAAGTGGCCTATCAGTCGTCATGATGTTCTTGTGTGGATGATGGACTCCAACTTGCTTTCTTGCTTGGCATGCGCTACAAATCCTGTCTTTCTCAAAATGAACATTGGTTAGTCCTAAAACGTGTTCTCCCTTTAGAAGCTTGTGAAGATTCTTCATCCCAACATGGGCAAGTCGGCGATGCCAGAGCCAACCCATATTAGTCTTAGCAATTAAGCAAATGTCTAGTTCAGCTTTATTATCATTAAAATCAACAAAATATAGCTGACAATCTAACACTCCCTTAAATGCTATTAAATCATCACTTCTTCTAAAGACAGTAACACCTATATCAGTAAATAGACAGTTGTAGCCCATTTTGCATAATTGAGAAACAGAAAGCAGATTGTAGTCTAAAGAATCTACGAGAAAAACATTGGAAATGGAATGGTTAGGAGATATAACAATGTTGGGGACTTGTTCTCAAATGCTATGAATTAAGAACAAGACAACATAAAATGTTAAAGGTTAATGCCCTTCGTCCTTCGAAGCATTATTTCCCTTAGGATATAATGATCTTTCAGACGAAGGTGATGAAGAACAAACCTTCATCATCATAATATATGATAATGAAAGAAGTATATGGAACATAAAAGACAACATGAATAATGGTATGACATTGTTAACATATTTATTATTATCATAAATAAGCAGAAACAATATTGTATTACATTAGTACCTTCGGCTTGACAGAAGGTAAAAGTCCAAGCATGACGCACGAGTGAATACAAGTCCGCGTGAACAGTACAGGGGTACTGTTCACCTATTTATAGGCACGGGACGCAGCCCTGTCAAAATTACAGTTATGCCCTTTGCATTCACTATTGACTTATAGAAAAATCTATGAGGACTAGATAGCCTTTTCCCTTTTAAGTCGGTTCCTCCTCCCACGATTGAGCCGAAGCTTCCTTTCGCATAGCTTCGGAGCAACAGCAACCTTCGTCACGATCATGCCCTTCTCATCGTACATGCTTTTAATCCTGAATCCGAAGGTACCTGTCTATAAACCATACTTGGAAAACATTGTTAAATTATGTTTTTGAGGACCTTCGGAGGACGAAGGCCCCCAACAAACAATTTTACCCAAACCTTTGACCAAACCTTGATTTCCATCCCCGAATGTGATAGCTCTTTGGGGATCTTCATTTTTCTCATAGGAGGAGAACATTATCTTCTCCCCTGTCATGTGGTTTGTGCACCCGCTATTGATTATCCAACTTGATCCACCGGATGCATAAACCTACAAAACAAGTTTAGGCCTTGTTCTTAGGTACCCAAACGGTCTTGGGTCCTTTTACATTAGAAACAAGCACCTTGGGTACGCAAACACAAGTCTTTGGACTCTTGTGTTTGCCCCCAACATATTTGGCAACTATTTTGCCTGATTTGTTAGTTAAAACATATGAAGCATCAAAAGTCTTGAATGAAACATTATGTTCATTTGATGCAGCAGGAATTTTCTTTCTAGGCATTTTAACATGAGTGGTTTCCTAGCATGAATTTTCCTAGCATGACGAGAAGCCTCATTTTTATACATAAATGCATGATGAGAAACAATATGAGGTTTCCTAGCATGAATTTTCCTAACCTTGTGCTTAAGATAGTTTGCAGGATATAAAATGTAACCCTCACTATCCTAAACTATGGGAGCCTTACCCTTAACAAAATTAGACAATCTTTTGGGGGGCATTAAGCTTGACATTGGATTGGCTCCCTTGTTGGAACCCAATGCCATCCTTAATGCCAGAGCGTCTCCCATTATAAAGCATACTACGAGCAAATTTAAAATTTTCATTTTCTAGTTCATGCTCGACAATTTTAGCAGTTAATTTAGCTATGTGATCATTTTGTTGTTTAATCATGGCAAGGTGATCATCCATAGCTTCAATATTGACATCTCTACATCTAGTACAAATAGTAACATGATCAACGGTAGATGTAGAGGGTTTGCAATAGTTTAATTCCTCTATCTTAGCATTTAGTTTTGCATTCTCATCTCTAAGATAGGAAATAGAATCATTGCAAACATTCAACCTTTCAATCTTAGAAACTAAAGTAGCATTCTTAGTTCTAAGACTTGAAATTGAATCATGACAAATGCTAAGCTCCTTAGATAAGTTTTCACATTTTTCTACTTCCTGAGCATAAGCATTTTCCAATTTAACAATTTTTTTTATTTTCCTTAACAAGCAAGTCCTTTTGGCATTCCAAGAGATCATCCTTCTCATTAATGGTCTCAATTAGTTTAATTTTTTCTTTTGTTCCATGTTAAGGTTGGCAAAAAGAGCAAGTAAATAATCTTCATTATCGCTTGAGCTACCCTCATCACTAGATGTTGTATATTTGAGGTGGCTCTAGAGTGTACCTTCTTCTTGCCGTCCTTAGCCATGAGACACTTGTGGCCGATGTTGGGGAAGAGGAGTCCCTTGTTGACGGCGATGTTGGCGGCGTCCTCGTCGGAGGAGGAGTCGGTGGAGCTCTCATCGGAGTTTCATTCCCAGCATATGTGTGCATCGGCGCCCTTCTTCTTGTATTATCTCTTCTTCACCTTCTTCTTCCCCTTCTTGTCTTCGTCCCTGTCACTTTCACTCGAAATTGGACATTTAGCTATGAAATAACCGGACTTACCACAACGGTAGCACACCCTCTTGGAGCGGGGTTTATAGTCCTTCCCCCTCCTTTGTTTGAGGATTTGGCGGAAGCTCTTGATGATGAGCGCCATTTCCTCGTTGTCGAGCTTGGAGGCGTCGATTGGAAGCCTACTTGATGTAGACTCCTCCTTCTTTTCTTCCGTCGCTTTGAATGCGACGGGCTGCACCTTGGGTGTAGAGGTGGCGCCTTGCTCCAAGTTGACAATGTGTTTGGAGTCTTGACCAATAACCTCCTCGGGAGACATTAGTTTATATCTAGGATCCCCACGTATTAATTGAACTTGAGTAGGATTGCAAAATACGAGGGATCTAAGAATAACCTTGACCATCTCATGGTCATCCCATTTGGTGCTCTCGAGGTTGCGCACTTGGTTCACCATGGTCTTGAGCTGGTTGTACATGGCTTGTGGCTCTTCTCCTTTGTTGAGGACGAATCGACCGAGTTCTCCCTCGATCGTTTTGCGCTTGGTGATCTTGGTCACCTCGTCCCCTTCGTGCGTGGTCTTGAGGATGTCCCAAATTTCTTTAGCGTTCTTTAACCCTTGCACCTTGTTATACTCCTCTCGACACAAGGAGGCGAGGAGTATAGACGTGGCTTAGGAGTTAAAGTGCCTAATTTGGACGGCCTCATCCGAGTCGTAGTCCTCGTCCCCCACATTTGGTGCCTGCGCTCCAAACTCAACAATATCCCAAATACTTTTGTGGAGTGAGGTTAGATAGTGCCTCATTTTATCACTCCACATACAATAATCTTCACCATCAAAATATGGTGGTTTGCCTAGGGGTACGGAAAGTAATGGAGCACGCTTTGAAATACGAGGATAAAGTAGGGGCATCCTACTATACTTCTTGCGCTCATGGCGCTTAGAAGTAGTCGACAACTCGGTGCCGGACGTGGAGGGTGATGAAGAGTCGGTCTCGTAGTAGACCACCTTCTTCATCTTCTTCTTATTGTCGCCCCTCCTATGTGACTTGATGGAGGAAGAGGATTCCTCCTTGTACTTGTTGTCGGACTCTTTTGATAGAGTCCTCCCCGAGCACGTGGCCTTCTCGCCGGTCATGATCTCCCTCTTGGCGGGATCTCCAGACATCACTTCGAGTTGCTTAGACTCTTAATGAAGCACTGACTTTGATACCAATTGAAAGTCGCCTAGAGGGGGAGTGAATAGGCGAAACCTGAAATTTATAAACTTAAACACACTAAGGTCAGGGGTTAGCGTTAGAATTAAATTCAAGTCCAAAAGAATATCTCTCTTGCTAGGAGTTGCTCAAGGATTGCAGATGACGTATGGGAGCCGACTCAAATTCACACTAGCAAGGAAACATTAGAGAGGGGAAAACAAATCAAACAAGAATCAAGGTGAGTGAACACGATGATTTGTTTTAATGAGGTTCGGTTCCAAAGAACCTAGTCCCCGTTGAGGAGGTCACAAAGACCGGGTCTATTTCAACCATTTTCCTCTCTCAAACGGTCACTTAGACTGAGTGAGCCTTTTCCTTAATCTCTTGGGTCCCTTAGACCCCACAAGGACCACCACACACTTAGGTGTCTCTTGCTTCGATTATAAGTCACTTGAGAAATAGAAGGGAAAAGAAAAAGGCCAAACCAAGCGACAAGAGCAACAAAGAACACAAGTGATCCTCTCACAAGCCCTAATGCACTAGAGTTGATTTTGAGGCTTTGAGTGGATTGATTGCTTTGATTGTGTCTTGGAGTGTTGGGCTTTTGCTCTTGCAATGAATGGATAATTCAGAATGCTTGGATGGGAGTGAATGAGGTGGTTGGGGGGTATTTGTAGCCTCCCAACCACTTCTAGCCGTTGACTGATTTCTGCTGGCGATGGGCGCACCAGACAGTCAATGTGCACTGTCCGGTGCGCGCCACGTCAGCGTAACCGTTAGGGTCTAGAGCAGTTGACCGTTGGAGACGTTTGTCTTCTAGCTGCAATGGACAATCCGGTGCCACACCGGACAGTTCAGTGCCCTCTAACTTCCGCGCTTCTGACTCTATCGCACACTGTTGTGCACTGTTGCTTTTGTAGAGTCGACCGTTGGCGCAGAGAGCCATTGCTCCGCTGGCTCATCGGACAGTCTGATGAATTGTGACACTATGAAAATTATTAATAAAAATAATACATTTAGTTAATAATGATATTTATGGTGATTAATTTTCTTTTAAGTATTTGTTGTTTATTTGTATTTGGAATGATTTTTGATTGCTCATAACTGGTTTTTGAATACTTAATAGCATTTCTTCTTCATTAAAAGTCCAAATAAATAATATGGTAATTAGTCCAAGAATTAATATTTTATTTATAAATAATTTTGGTTTAATTATTATGAATTTTCGGGTTATTTAAATATGTATTTCGAAATTAGAAAAAGGAAATAAAAAAACCTAATCTAAACCTTGGCCCATTAGGCCCAACTAGAAGCAGCCGTGCTGGCCTGACCTAGCCGCGCCCTAGCCTCCACTCCTTCCCTTGCTAGCCGCCGCCACCTGCTCTCTGCCTCTCATCTCTTCCCGCTGCTCCCATCCCCACGCGACGCTCGACTTGCCCCGACTCCGCCCAGCGCCCCTGCCACGACCGAAGCCGAGCCGCGACACCGAGCAACACCCGCGTCCTGCACGTGAGCAGAAGCCGAGCAGCCGCGTCCGTTTCTCCTTCGCTAATGGGATTCAACTCATCCGTTTCTCTCCCTCCATTCAAGCTCCTTGAATACCATCAATGGCATGACGTCGGCCATCTCTTCCTCTCCCCTCTCTCTCTATAAATATAGCTGAGTTCCTCTCTTCTCCTCCCCTAACCCGAGCTCTCTTCCTCACCAATCTCCCTCCCTCCTCTCGGTTCTCTCTCTCTCGCCGTTCGCCGCTGTGAAGTTCGTCGCCGGACCGTCCGCGACAAAAGCTATCCGTCCTTCGCCCTGCTGGTATCTGTTCTATGCATCGGCCCCACCGGAGACGTGCCCGAACCCCGTCCAAGCCTCGTCGATCCCGCCGTGCCAAGCCTTCGCCATCGCACACTCGAGCTCGTTCCCCGTCGTCCATTAACCCAAGGTTGAAGACAACCCCAATCCGTTAAATTATTGTCTAAATCATGTGTTGAATTAATTTATGAATTTGTGAATTATCATTGTAATATTGTGCGACTTGGCGATTCGTGTATGATTTTGGAGATTTCCGATATACACGTGTAACCAAAATTGAACCGAGATAATATTTTAAATATGCGTATGATTTTATAATTCTAAAAATGAACACGATCACTATTTATTACTTAAGTGGTTTTCATACTAGAAATGTTTATAATTAATTTTGTTTTAGTGTGTGGAGCGATAATCGGTTAGTATTAAGATAAGTGATATAAGAAATTGAAATAGGTATTGAGCCACGTATTTCCGGTCAAATGAAAATATATATTTCACTAGTCATGATAAATATATTCATAAGTATGACACTTAAGTACTTATAATTAGTAAGACACTTATTTATGTCATAATAACCATGAATGTGTTACTAAAAGTCTCATTTAGTGATTTGCAATTAATTCTTATTATATTAATGTCAGAAGGAATAAATAAACGATTCTTAGTTATATGTGTAAATTCTATTTAGAAAAGAAAGGAGAAAACCGAAATAGTAAGATTTATAATGTTAAAATGACTTAATTAGGCTCTCATACTTTTCTAATAAAGAAAATAATAGTTATGTCGATAAACATAGGTTTCTTACTAAAGAATTAGATAATTTGTTTCTAACTTTAAAATAACCTTTTTAATAGTTATCATATTTAACAAGATTCATTATATATGTTTAAGTATATCCGTATTAAAAACTTAAAAGTAATATGTCATATAACTTTTCTAATAATGGCTTAATTAAGTGCTCACATCGTCATAACTAAAACAATAGTTAATAACATACCAATGAATATAATATTCATTTTAAATATTTAGGTCATATGTTTCTAAATCAAATGTAAAGATAAATAATAGATTAATTATGTCCTCTCATAACCTAGTTAATTAGATTTATATTTGTTTCCAACTGGTTATATAGGCTTAATTAATTATTTAATCAAAATTAGTTCATATTATTTATATATGTGTCACTTAGTTTTTCCTAAAGAATAAACTAAGGAAATTAGTGTTCATGTTCTTTAATAATAATGTTAGTTTATATATTGTTTTGTATATAGCTTTCTTAATAAAATATAGGACATGTACTTTCTAATAAAAATAAAATATAATTATTGTTCATTGTCTTTTACATAAAAGTTCATTAAAGCATATATCATAACTTTCCATAAATAGGTGTTTAATAATAATGATCTTTTCACATAAAACCTATATGTTAATTTGTCATAAGTGAAGGTTTAACAATGAATTGTAATACGTTCCATAATGCTTCTAAGATTAATAACGTGTTTTGTAGCTCATTAACCTTAGATATATAACATATATCTTTTCTAAAAGGTTAAAAAAAGGGTTTAACATTGTTATAACGTGTTTATCGTGTTATAAACCCTTAATCTAGACGTATCGCGTATGACGTTCTATAAAAGATTAAAATTGATGAACCTAATATTTGTATATTTTAATTAAGATATTTTTAAGCTCATGTCTTGTTTTATAAAGTATAGATCACACATTTTTGAAAAGAATACCTTTTTATTATAACTGTTACTTGCGACGTTTTTGAAAAGTGAATGCTCTTTTCTTTAAGCTTTCTTTTAGCTTTACGTATGGTGAATGTTGTATGTTATTGAGTGGTGTTTGTTCTTCTTGTTTGTTTGTGTGATATTCAGTGGTTGATCTAGTAGTTAAGAATCAAGATCTATTCCTATCCGTGGAAGAACCTCAAGTTTTCAATAAGCAAGGCAAGTGGACTTCTCCCTCTGCATACTCTGTTTGATCCCAAACAATACATTTAATAAAGTTTATTCTTCGATATATATATGCATAATTTGATGGGTTACCTATTTAGATACCCCTAACCTTTCCAACCTTATTCCTTGATCAAACCTGGGTATTGTACTTTACTTTAGTAGCTATGCTATTGCTACAACTTTAAATTTATGCAGTCACTCCTGTTATGATGTTAATGTTCCAAATGGTAAGTTTACATTATTGTTGTTAACCCGATGGTTAAACAAGATTATTGCATATTAATTGGAACATGGAGTGACCACCCGGGAAAACAGTGCTACCATGAGAACTATCATGGCTCTGGTCTTGGTTAAATAACTAGGGAAGTCTTATGTTGGGTGTTGGTCATGGTCGACCAGGAACAGGGGCATCTGGCAAGCGCTTATAGTACCGGCTCAGGCAGATTGGATACGGGCATTGTTGGGGGCCTTCGGCTTCCGAAGGTCCTCAAAAACATGATTTGACAATATTTTCCGAGTGAAACATGTGAACAGGTATCTTCGGAGTCAGGTTGCGGGTGTACAAGAGCATGGTTAAGACGAAGCTTGACTGGGGTAGAAAACGACCACGACGAAGGATAAGACGATCACGAAGCTACGTGCAGAAAAGCTTCGGCATGACGGCAGAAAAGAGGAACCGACTTAAGGATGAAAAGTCAAATTAAACCTCGAAGGATTGCTATAAAGTTATTGTCAAATGTAAAGGGCATCAATATAATTTTACACGGGCTGCGTCCCGTGCCTATAAATAGATGAACAGTACTCCCGTACCGTTCACGTTGACTTGGCACACGCTTTTTCGCATCACGCCTGTACCTTTACTTTCCATCAATCTGAAGGTATATTTGTAATTTATTTTTATGAATTTGGTAATAAAAATAAGTTGATGATAATACTCATATCATTACTCGTGTTTTATGTATGTGTATTCTTTTTTTTACCATCTATCAATCTTACGAAGGTCTTTTCCTTTGTAACCTTCATCCTAGATTCATTATATCCGAAGGGACATAATGTTCATAAGGACGAAGGGGTTTAACATTTAACACTTTTTATGTTGCCTTGTTCTTAATTCTTAGCATTTGAGAACAAGTCCCCAACATTGGCGCCGACCGTGGGTGAACTCACGCCCATTTTCTGAAGTTTTGAACACCTTCGGCAAGCGTCACCTTCGTCATGCCGCCTAAAAAAGCTTCAGCGATAGGGGCTGCCACTCTGCAGTCGCTGGACCCCAATCAAGATGTCGTTTCTCTTAGGGAGGCCCGGAGCCAGAAGAGGAAGGTCACCAATCCAACGCCTCCGGAGGACGACTTGGATCAAGAAATCCAAAATTTGGAGATGATCAATCAACAGGTCCAACAGAAGAAGGAGAAGATGGCTCACCTAGCTGATCTTCAAAGGCAGATAGACGAAGCCTCTGAAGAGCTTCGACATCTTGCTCAAGATGACCAGAACCAAAGGCCCCCGCGCAGAGAGCTTCATCAAGAGGGCTTCTACAATGAGGGCGACTGGTATGAAGATTTCCATCACGGAAATTTTGCTTTTGATGATACTTCTCCCCTGTCAACAGAACTGCAGGCTACTCCTTGGCCACAATCTTACAAGCCACCCTAGCTCCCCATGTACGACGGTCATTTAGATCCGAAACAATTCCTGATGAGCTATGAGGCAACCATATCTTCATATGGTGGCAACACAGCGGTCATGGCAAAGTATTTCGTCATGGCTATCAGGAGTGTGGCACAAACCTGGTACTCCTCTCTTAGGCCAGGGACAATCACCTCATGGCAAAAGCTGAAGGATATGTTGATAACCAGCTTCCAAGGGTTTCAGACGAAGCCAGTCACTGCTCAAGCTTTATTCCAGTGCACCCAGGATCACGAAGAATACCTTCAGGCATATGTCCGAAGGTTCCTACGTCTGAGGGCACAGGCACCAACAGTTCCCAATGAAATTGTCATTAAGGCCATGATCAAGGGGCTTCGACCAGGACCTTCAGCTCAGTACTTTGCCAGGAAGCCTCCTCAAACCTTGAAGAAGCTGCTCCAGAAGATGGACGAGTATATTCGAGCCGACAATGATTTTCGCCAAAGAAGGGAGGAAGCTTTCAGGTTCTCTGAAATGACTAGGGGCTTCGGAGGAAGATTTTATCCGAGGCACGTCAGGTCAATTCACAATTCTACTCAAAATGACGACAAAGGGAGTCAACAGCAAAGGCCACAGTGCTCCTCGCAAGCTTCGGGGCAACAGCAAAGCTCTTTCCAGCCGCCAGCGCCAAGGGGCAGAGGCGCCAGGGGCTTCGGGGGAAGATTTGGAGATCAACCAAGAAAAATTTACTGCCTATTCTGTGGTGAAGGCAAGGGCCATACCACCAGGATGTGCCATATTACCATCTAGAAGCAAAAGGAGCTAGCAGAAGCTGCAGCGCAACAGAGCCAGCCGAAGCAAGTTATGCATACTGCTTCGTACCATTCGCCTTACATTCCAGAATATGTAGGCAATCACCCTGCAGCCTCTGTTGCTTCGGCAAGCCAACCCCAAGCTTCCTGGCAACAGCTTCCACCGCCACCACCAATACAACGAGCTCCGCAGCCAGAAGGGAGCCAGCACTCTCACCCCCAGAGGGACTTCAGAGAGGAGTCCGAAGCTCGTACAGTCAATAGCACTGTGCCAGAGTCGAAGCACATTTACTAAAAATATCCTACCTCGACAACAGCTTTTTGCATTTTCGCATTCAGTTTTACTTTCTTTGTAGTAAAGAACAATTATGGGAAGTTTAAATGTCTTTTATCGGTTTTTCAAATTCTTGTAACAGTTTAGCTTATTATCATAATGAAAATATATCTTCTCCATAGGCTTGAGTTGCTGAAGCACAAGAATTTATGGCGGCA
The DNA here is from genome assembly GCA_029449295.1 of Zea luxurians. Lineage (NCBI taxonomy): Eukaryota > Viridiplantae > Streptophyta > Magnoliopsida > Poales > Poaceae > Zea > Zea luxurians. Next base: position 18,579,375 of record JAOPSE010000034.1, on the reverse strand, counting down.
CGGAGAACCTTCGAATTAACAAAAACTTGTTCTAAGGAACGCACCGTAACTTCTTCGAAGTAGTAAAAAGTCGTTCCTAAGGGAGCGCAGTGTAAGTTTTCTGCTCAAAAGTTGTTCCGAAGGGAATGCAGAGCTTATAGCGAAAAATAAACGCTGATTCCGCTGAAAGTAAAAGGCGAAGAAGCTCCTAAGGGAGGCTTACAGCGAAAAATAAATGCTGATTCCGCTGAAAGTAAAAGGCAAAGAAGCTCCTAAGGGAGGCTTACAGCGAAAAATAAACGCTGATTCCGCTGAAAGTAAAAGGAGAAGAAGCTCCTAAGGGAGGCTTACAGCGAAAAATAAACGCTGATTCCGCTATAAGTAAAAGGCGAAGAAGCTCCTAAGGGAGGCTTACAGCGAAAAATAAACGCTGATTCCGCTGAAAGTAAAAGGCGAAGAAGCTCCTAAGGGAGGCTTACAGCGAAAAGTCAGCGCTGAGAAAAAGATTGTGTGCTCTATTGCAGGGATGTGTGTATCCTCGGCATAAATATCATTTTGTATAGCATAACATCATCACATCATTTTGCATAACATAAGCATCATACATCATATCGCATGTAGAACAAGAAGGGGACACAGTATTGATCTTCGAAGAATGTTTTGAAAAAGAGAAAATCGTGCTAAGGCACAAGATAAATTGAGAAAAAGTGTAGCTTCATTAGAGAGACAACATAAAACTTTTTTATAGCTTCGAAGAATGTTTTCACGAAGTATGGAAATTCTTGTGATACATAAAAGATTTTCTTCACGAAGCATGAAAAGAAGGGAAGGTGTTTTTTCGCCGAAGGCTCAAAAAACGATATGTATGCAAAATTTCATGCATCGTAAAGAATTGAACCATAAATAGATTATATTTTACATTCAAAGTTACAAAGTTTTACACATGTCACATTCCAAATATTTTTACAATAGTATTTAATCTTCCCTAAGAACTACTTCTGCAGCTTCGTTCAGTAGCTGATCGACAACTTTGTCCATGATGGCTTCGGCCATTTTTCTAATTTCATCGTCTCCATTTGGGTGGGGGCCCGGAGGCGCCTCAGCAGGTTCTGAGGGAGGAGAGGATACGGCTATATTACTATTACAAACCGTGAATAAAGTTTGAAATCAAAAATTACAACACAATAAAAACCACTAGTTATTACCTATTTGCCCTTCAGGCCCTGAGCTTTTCTCAGCAGCCTCTGCTACCTTCCTAGCATCATGGATGCCTTTTTCGCTTCTTTGATGATTCCTTGAGCCATTTCTCGGCCATCATTGTCCCAAATGTCGGTGAAAAATTTTCCACCGACCTGGCTTGCTTCGGCTGAAGGGTCTTTAATATCTTCAGAGGATAAAGCAGCTTCAGATTGTGCTAAAGATTTCACATGCTCGCACCCTTTCTTCTCCAAAATAGCAACAATTCCCCTGGAGCCCAAAAAAGCACAAATGTCCCCGCGACTATTCAAGATTTCCTCGAAGGCCTCAGCTTCGTGACTGATCCATTCAATCGGGCCTTCTGGATTCTCCCTTGTGAAATTTTCTTCACTAGAGAACGCGCCAACGCTGGCGAAGCTGGATTTTATCTTCTTAACACACTCTATGGATTTATCATAGCACCTTTTCTTGGAAGCACGAAGCTCTTCAACATTTACTTCCAAATGATTTGCCCATTGATCACTTAGTTCTCGTTTTGTTTCTTCAAGAATGCGTTCTTCTTTAGCTCGGGCTAGTTGTTTCCGAAGATCTTCGATTTCGCGCTTCTGAGCTTCGGCTTGAGTTTTAGAATTAGTTTCGTATTCCTTTATCTTATCCACTAATGTAAGCAGGATTTTGTCCTTTTCCAAGGCTTCGTTTCTTAGCCTGATAACCTCTGTCCGAAGGTTGTTAAGAGCAATAGTGCAGCTCTCATCTTCAGCATTCTTTTGTGCCCTTAAGGCATTGCTAAGTATTAAGCCCTATTCAAAAAATGAATGGATTAACATAAGAACAAAAGACTAATTTAAAATTCATAAACTTTAAAATTTACAATTTTTACCTTTAGACTATTATATGCAAGGCTATCCGCAAGATCGTCCTTCGTCATGGCGCAAAGGCCAGCTTCAAGCTTCGGGAATCCCATGCTTCTAGCCATCTCCCGGCAGACGGATAATTCTTTATTGTCTAGGAGACAGTATAGGAAGTCATCTTCAGCTGTCCCATTGAACACTACGGCCCCCTTCGGATACTTCAGTTCTCAGGCATAGTGATTAGCTTCAAAAATCTCTTCTTCAGATAATTTCTTTCCCGAAGCATGCCGCACAATATAATCATGTATTTTGGAAGATGCTTCAGGGATGACAGTGTCAATTTCCTCAATCAAAATTGGCTCTGTTATTTTTGTTTTTTCGGTTTCCAAAGTTGCCTCTGTCAATTTTGTTTCTTCAGCTTTCAAATGTTTTACCTTGGTGGGCTCTGAAGGCCCAGCTTCAGTTTCAAATTGTTGCTTCAAAGCTTCAGCAACAAAGGCTTCAGTAGACACTTCAGAAGCTTCAACAGTTTTCTTCGGAGTTATGCTTGAAGATTTAATTGTTTCCAAAACATCCAGCACATTAACCATCCTTTTTCTTTTCGGGGTCGCTGCTGGACCCTTTTGGATTTTTGTTGAAGGACTTAAAATTTCTAATGTTTTTGCTTCTTCAGTCCTCGGTTCTTCTGTTTTCTCTGTTGCTGGTACTTCGGCCATTTCTTCGATTTTTGGCACTGGAGTTGGTTCTCTGGCTTCGGTGGCCGAAGAGGCCTCACCAATAAACTCAGGCACTGTGGCCGGCTCAATATAACGTGGCCGGTGTGTGAGCACCTTTACCTTTTTTCTCTTCGGTGCTGGCTCGCTAGGAGTAGCTGAAGCCGTTTCCTTTGCAGGAGAAGTATTTTTCCTTTTTTGGCCTCGTACTGGGTAATGGTAGTCGGGGTAGACAAACCCAATTGCATCGAATACTCGGTTAAGTCTTTTCTTCTTTCGGCCTCCGAAGGCCGCTGATAATGCAGTATCTTTGGCTTTCGAGTATACTCCAAGCAATTCGTCGCTTATGGCCTCAATACTTTTTAACCAGTCATCATCTGGTTCAACAAACTTATCTCCGTATTTGAATGTGTATTTTAGTCTAACTAGTCCACCTTCGTCAGCTTCCTTGACGGTCTCCTTCGGCATTTCCCACTTTTCTACAAGTGGCCATACTCTGAAGGCAATATGCTCTTGAACCAAATCCCTTGTCCCAATAAAAGAACAAACCACGCCGAAGGCTCTCTGGCATTCTTCGGCTGCTTCATCCATTTCCACCTTCGGCTTCCGGAGGCCGAAGCGTTGCCAGATAGGGCGCATAATGATACCCTTGATATCTTCACGTGATTTCAAGTCATTTTTCACGTAGAACCATTCTGTCATCCAGTCGCCGGGCCACCTCTTTCGAAAGGTTGGCACAGGGCAGCTTGACCCGGACCGAGCGCCGAAGCTGTAACAGCCAAAGTTGTTGTGATACTGCTCTTTGCCCCAGGGTTTTGTCTCATACAATAGCTCGTGTATGTTGCAGAAGCTTTTTGCGTTAGGTTCTAAACCTTGGCTTCTCACGGCCCACACAAAGATGTTCATCCTTATGATTGCTTTGGAGATAAGTTGGTGAAGGTAGATTTCAAATGTCTTCAGTACTTCCACGACAAAACTGCTCAAGGGAAATCGTAATCCAGCTTTTAGGAAGCTTCGGAATATCACGACCTCATTTTCTTCGGGAGTCAGACAAGTCTTCTCTCCTTCGTCAGCCCTCACAACAGACAAGTCCCGAAAGTATCTCCCTCTCATATTGGCAAGCTGATTTTCCTTAATACTGGACTTACCAAAAACTGCATGGCTTGGTCGCCAGGGTCGATCTTCGAAATCTTCACCACTACTATCCACATCGTAGCTTTCACTGTCGCCAGTATCTTCAGATAAACCCTCCAAAGTCTCCCTGGTAATCTTCTCCGTATTTGTCTTTGACATTGATTCAAGAAAGCCCAGGTGCATTTCCTCAGAAAGGCTTAGCTTCGAAGCACCAACAACTTTCTTATCCTCAGGCATCTTCACAAATGCTGACAAAACACACTCGAAACCGAAGCTTAAAAACTTAAAACTGAGCGAGTGCTGCTGCGCGCAGGTTGAAAAGTTGGGTGAGTAAAAGCAGATGGCAAAAGAGCGTGCCAGATAAACTCGGGGTGAGATCTTATTTATACACCCAGTGTGTCGAGAACTGGAGGGCCCCGTTTGTCAATGACTATTGCTATTCTAGCAAAAGGAAGGTGTTTTTTCGGACCTTCGGCTTCAAGCCTTCGTCCATGTCGCAATATGAATTTATCATTACAGTAAATTAACATTGCGAGGGGCTACTGTTGGGGGCCTTCGGCTTCCGAAGGTCCTCAAAAACATGATTTGACAATATTTTCCGAGTGAAACATGTGAATAGGTATCTTCGGAGTCAGGTTGCGGGTGTACAAGAGCATGGTTAAGACGAAGCTTGACTGGGGTAGAAAACGACCACGACGAAGGATAAGACGATCACAAAGCTACGTGCAGAAAAGCTTCGGCATGACGGCAGAAAAGAGGAACCGACTTAAGGATGAAAAGTCAAATTAAACCTCGAAGGATTGCTATAAAGTTATTGTCAAATGTAAAGGGCATCAATGTAATTTTACACGGGCTGTGTCCCGTGCCTATAAATAGATGAACAGTACTCCCGTACTGTTCACGTTGACTTGGCACACGCTTTTTCGCATCACGCCTGTACCTTTACTTTCCATCAATCTGAAGGTATATTTGTAATTTATTTTTATGAATTTGGTAATAAAATAAGTTGATGATAATACTCATATCATTACTCGTGTTTTATGTATGTGTATTCTTTTTTTTTACCATCTATCAATCTTACGAAGGTCTTTTCCTTTGTAACCTTCGTCCTAGATTCATTATATCCGAAGGGACATAATGTTCATAAGGACGAAGGGGTTTAACATTTAACACTTTTTATGTTGCCTTGTTCTTAATTCTTATCATTTGAGAACAAGTCCCCAACAGACATAGTTCCCAAAGCTTTACCCTGTGGACTGGACTATAAGTTGGTTACGGTAGGTGTGCCTTATGCAGTTTGACCATTTCTAGCATTTGCGTAATGAGGACTCTAGGGAGAAGCCTCGTAGTGAGACCCTGGCCATTCACCTCGGAAGTGAATACGGGTCTAGCTAACCCGGGCTAGAAGGGAATCACGACTCATGGGTAAAGATGCGCCACCTCTGCAGAGTGTAAAACTGATATATCAGCCGTGCTCACGGTTATGAGCGGCCTGGACTCCTCACATGATAATTGAACTTGAAGATGGAAATAAATCGAGATCCGATGATCTACCAATGGTTTGCTTAAGTGGTTTCACTTAAGCGTTTTTGAAATACTCTTGTACCTTTGCTTAATGGGAATACTTGGGATTCACACTTATTAGTAAGACAGATGTTGTTAATAAAATGTTGACCAACTAAAATGCTTACTGCTCAACCTCAGCCTCACCTTGTTAGACTTGCATTAGTTTTTCCCCCACTTGCTGAGCCCCGACCATAAGTGAGGTCACCCTTGCTTAATTTTGATCAGAAGTTGCAGATGAAGATATGATGCTGAACTCCATGGATGCTAGTCTAGTGATACCCCCGGTCATCTTCCTGTGGATGGATGTCCTTGTTTCACTGTACTTTGATGAATAAAGGTTAAGACATTATGTCTGTTCAAAGTGTAATATGTTAATATAATCTTATTTACGCTTTATTGCATTGTTCTTTTGATATATTACACTTGTGACGTCAATATATGTGTGGAAATAGATCCGGGCACACATATGCTATGCAACCGGCTCTGCCCCTTAGAAACGGGTGTGACATGAATTATAGCAGAGCACGCCTCCATTTTTCCGAGAGTGGCCGGTTTAACTCTGTACGGCCCTGGTGCACCAGACACTGTCCGATGCGCCATTTTTCAGCACACTCTAGGTCTTGCTCCATTTTTAATTGTGTTCCTAACTTGATTTCTTTCTTGGTTTGTGTTGAACCTTATGCACCTATAATACATGAATTCTAGACAAACTAGTTAGTCCACGTGTTTGCGTTGGTCATCAACCACCAAAATTAATTATAGGAAATGGTTAACCCTATTTCCCTTTCACCATTAAGGAAGGCACTCTTCACGTCCATTTTATATAACTTAAAGCCATGGTAAGTAGCATAGGCAAGTAATATACGAATTGACTCAAGCCTAGCTACGGGTGCATAGGTTTCATCAAAATCCAAACCTTCGACTTGTAAATATCCCTTGGCAACAAGTCGGGCTTTGTTCCTAGTCACCACACCATGCTCATCTTTTTTTGTTGTGGAATACCCACTTAGTACTTACAACATTTTGGTTAGGATGTGGAACTAAATGCCATACCTTATTCCTCGTGAAGTTGTTGAGCTCCTCTTACATTGCCACTACCCAATCCGAATCTCTAAGTGCATCTTCTACCCTGTATGGCTCAATAGAAGACACAAAAGAGTAATGTTCACAAAATGAGCAACTCGAGATCTAGTGGTTACCCCATTATGAATGTCACCAAGAATGGAGTTGACGGGGTGATCTATTTGAATTGCTTGGTGGACTCCTGGGTGTGATGGTCGTTGATCCTGAATTTCTTGATCATCTTCCTTGTTTTCATATCTTCATCTCCCCCTTGATCAATGTCCTCCTCTTAAGGTGGCTCATCGTCTTGATCTTCATCCTCTTCTTGAGCCATTTCCTTATCTTGAGTTGGTGGAGTTGCCTGTATGGAAGATGATGGATGATCTTGTGCTTGTGGAGGCTCTTCAGATTCTTTTGGACACACATCCCCAATGGACACGTTCCTTAGTGCCACGCACGGAGCCTCTTCATCATCTAATTCATCAAGATCAACTTGCTCCACTTGGGAGCCACTAGTTTCATCAAACATAATGTCATATGAAACTTCAACTAATCCAGTGGACTTGTTGATGACTTGAAAGGGAAATGTGCCCTTGGGCCATTTCTATAATTGCTTTGGTGATTAGATGCCCAATACACTGTTTTGAACTCTTATGTGCTAAATGAGCAAGAAGTGCAAATCAAAGAACAAGGTATGTTTCTAGACTTAGTGAATTGTTTTTGAGTACTAACATGTTTATCTAAGTGCTAGAAACAGTGCCAAGTATAGAAGAAAGTCATTGCAAAAGAGTTGGCTGTGTACAACCAATACCAGCTCGGGCCTGGCTCACCGGACTGTCCAGTGGTGCATCGGACAGTGTCCGGTGCCCCAGGCTAGTCGATGGTGAACCAGCTGTTCTCGGAAAACGAAGGAGTGACGCGACTATAATTCACCGAACTGTCCGGTGGTGCACCGGACTGTCCGGTGAGTCATCAGCGATGAACTCGTCGCTCTCGGGAAAAGGAAAAGGTGACGTGGCTATAATTCACCGGACTGTCTGGTGGTGCACCAAACTGTCCGGTGAGTCAACGGTGCCTGCGGCCAACGGTCGTCCGCGCAATCAACGCGCGACACGTGGCCCGCACCAACGGTCGGTTGGGCACACCGAACTGTCCGGTGTGCACCAACTGGCCCGATGGACCAAAGGTCGACTGTGCCCGGTATGGAAGGAAATTGAGCACCGGACTGCTACAGTGGCTGTCCGGTGGCACACTGGACTGTCCGGTGCGCCACTCGGCAGAAGGCAAGAATAGCCTTCCAAGTTGGTCTCCAACAGCTCCTAGCTGCCTTGGGGCTATAAAAGGGACCCCTAGGCGCATGGAGCACAACACCAAGCTTACAAGAAACATCCTAAGACACCTAGACTCTGCATTCACGCAATCGGATCATCGTTCTTGAGATTTGAGCACTGTTCGAGTTGTAAACTCCTTGTGCCGTGTTTCTGTGCTCACTTCTTCACTTGTGTGCGTGGTTGTGCTGCAGATTTGAGTCTTGCGTGTGTTGCTCTTCCATCCTTACTCTTGTGCTTTCTTTGTGATCTATTGTAAGGGCGAGAGGCTCCAACTTGTGGAGATTCCTCGCAAACGGGAAGAATACTCAAAAGAGAATAGACCGTGGTATTCAAGTTGATCATAGGATCACTTGAAAGGGGTTGAGTGCAACTCTCGTCCATTGGGACACCACAACGTGGAAGTAGGCAAGTGTTACTTGGCCGAACCACATGATAAAAATCGCGTGTCTCTTGTGTTGCTTTTCTGTGAATTGTTTTGTTCACAAGAACTCACTTTATAGCTACTTAGTCACACTAACATTTTAATAATCAAGTTGTGGGTATTTAGTGGTTGAATTTATAGGATCACCTATTCACCCCCCTCTAGGTGCTCTCAATTGGTATCAGAGCCGTACTCTTCATTTAAGGGACTAACCGCCCGAAGAGATGGATCCTAAGGGCAAGGGGATGGTGGTCAACGACAAGGAGAAGGAATCCCTCTTCAACGAGCCAAGAGACGACAAGCCCACTGACTCAGGCTCGAGTCACAAGAAGAGGGACGGGAAGAAGAAGAGGCGCATCAAGAAGATCATCTACTACGACAGCGATGCCTCATCTTCTTCACCAAGGGACGACGACGACTCCTCGTCAAAGAAAAAGACGGTCAATCAAAAATTATTCTTTTGATTACTCTCGCATTCCCTATAATTCAAACGCGCATTTACTATCAATTCCCCTTGGAAAACCTCCACACTTTGATGGAGAGGACTATTCATTTTGGAGTCATAAAATGCATAGTCATTTATTCTCTCTCCATCCTTGTATATGGGAAATTGTAGAAAATGAGATGCATTTTGATAGTACCGATAATCCTGTGTTTATTAATGAGCAAATCCATAAAAATGCCCAAGCCACTACTATTTTGCTAGCATCTCTGTGCAGGGATGAATACAACAAGGTTAGCGGCTTGGACAATGCCAAACAAATCTGGGACACCCTAAAAATATCACATGAGGGAAATGATGCCACCATGATCACCAAGATGGAACTGGTGGATGGCGAGCTAGGGAGGTTCGCAATGATCAAGGGAGAGGAGCCAACACAAACCTACAACAGGATGAAGACCCTGGTCAACAAAATCCAAAGCTACGGAAGCACAAGATGGACGGATCATGATGTCGTCCGACTCATGCTCAGGTCATTTACTGTTATTGACCCCCATCTTGTCAACCTTATTCGTGAAAATCTCAGGTACACCAAAATGACGCCTGAGGAGATCCTCAGAAAATTCGTGAGCGGGCGCATGATGGTGAAGGAGGCGCGATACGTGGACGATGCGTAAAATGGTCCACTGCCCATCTACGAGCGGCAGCCCGTTGCACTCAAAGCAACTAGCAACAAGGAGGCGCTACCAAGCAAGGTAGCACAAGTGGAGGCTGCCGGGCTCAATGAGGATTAAATGGCGCTTATCATCAAGCGTTTCAAGACCATGCTTAAAGGACACAAAGAGTACCCCAACAAGAATAAAACAAGGGGAAAGCACTCCTACTTCAAATGCGGTAAGACTGGTCATTTTATTGCTCAATGTCCCGATAATGAAAATGACCAGGCACAAGAAAGACATGGGAAGAAGGAGAAGAAGAAGAATTACAGGAAGGTGAAGGGCGAGGCGCATCTTGGAAAGGAATGGGATTCTGACTGCTCTTCATCCGACTCCGACGATGAAGGACTGGCTGCCTTGACCTTCGACAAGTCTTCGCTCTTCCCCAACGAACGCCATACTTGCCTTATGGCTAAGGGGAAGAAGGTACGTATTCGTGATACCCCCAAGTACTCTTTTTCTAGCGATGAGGAATCTTCCGATGATGAAGTAGATTACTCTGATTTGTTCAAGGGGTTAGATAGAGCCAAAGTAGAGAAAAGTAATGAATTAATCGATGCTCTTAATGAGAAGGATAGACTTCTAGAAAAGCAAGAGGACATTTTGTATGAGGAACATGATAAATTTGTTAGTGTTCAAAAATCCCTTGCTTTAGAAATTAAGAAGAATGAACTGCTATCTTCTGAAGTGTATACCTGTCATGAATCTATATCTAGCTTAAAGAATTTAAATGATGAATTAAATACTAAACTAGAGAAAGTTAATGAAACTAGTTCATGTGTAGAACATGTAGTTATTTGCAATAGGTGTAAAGATATTAATTTTGATGAACATGCTGTCATTGTTGCTAAATTAAACAATGAGGTGGAAAGTCTTAATGCTCAACCTAAGACTTGCAAAGATGATTTTGATAAATTAAAATTTGCTAGGGATGCCTACACTGTTGGTAGACACCCCTCAACTAAGGATGGACTTGGTTTTCAAAATGAAACCAAGAACTTAACAAGCCAAAGGACTTTCGATCCCAAGGGGAAAGGGAAGGCTCCTATGGCCAGTAGCTCACATGATCAAAAGAAACATGCCTATCTTTATACTCATGTTAAGAAAGTTTCTCATTATAATCAAAGCTATGATCATGCTGCTTATAATGATTCACATGCTATGTTTGCATCTAGTTCTGCTTTTGTTAATGGTAGAAGTAGGCCTAGGAGAAAATATACTACTTCTCATGCTTCTAGGAAAGTTTGCAATAGACTTACTACTGTTTATCATGCTTGCAATGCTTCTTTTGTGCTTTCATGTAAGAATGCAAAAGTAGTTGCTAGGAAGTTGGGGTCCAAATGCAAGGGAGACAAAACTTGCATATAGGTTCCAAAAACTATTGTGACTAACCTTGTAGGACCCAACAAGAGTTGGGTACCTAAAACCCAAGCTTAAATTGTCTTGCAGGTTTATGCATCCAGGGGCTCAAGTTGGATTATCGACAGTGGATGCACAAATCATATGACGGGGGAGAAGAAGATGTTCACCTCCTATGTCATGAACAAGGATTCCCAGGATACGATCATCTTTGGAGATGGGAACCAAGGCAAGGTCAAAGGCTTGGGCAAGATAGCCATCACTAACGAGCACTCAATATCAAATGTATTTTTAGTAGAGTCGCTCGGGTACAACCTTCTGTCTGTAAGTCAATTGTGTCACATGGGTTACAATTGTCTGTTTACAAATGTTGATGTATCTGTCTTTAGGAGTGATGGTTCATTAGCTTTTAAGGGTGTATTAGACGGCAAGCTCTACTTAGTTGATTTTTCGAAAGAGAATGCCGATCTAGATGCATGCTTAATAGCTAAGACTAATATGGGCTGTCTTTGGCATCGCCGTCTAGCACATGTATGGATGAAGAACCTTCATAAGCTTCTAAAGGGAGATCATGTGTTAGGACTAACCGATGTCTGTTTTGAGAAAGACAGACCTTGTGCAGCATGTTAGGCAGGGAAACAGGTGGGAAGCACTCATCATAGCAAGAATGTGATGACGACATCAAGACCACTGGAGCTTCTTCACATGGATCTCTTCGGACCCGTTGCCTACCTCAGCATCAGGGGAAGTAAGTATGGTCTTGTAATTGTTGATGATTTTTCCCGCTTCACTTAGGTATTCTTTTTGCAGGATAAGTCAGAAACCCAAGGGACCCTAAAGCGCTTCTTAAAGAGAGCTCAAAATGAATTTGAGCTAAAGGTGAAGAAGATAAGAAGCGAGAATGGGTCTGAGTTCAAAAATATACAAGTTGAAGAGTTTCTGGAGGAGGAAGGCATCAAGCACAAGTTCTCCACTCCCTACACACCACATCAAAATGGTGTGGTAGAGAGGAAGAACAGGACACTAATTGACATGGCGAGAACGATGCTTGGAGAGTACAAGACGCCTGAGCGGTTTTGGTCGGAAGCTGTGAACACAACTTGCCATGCCATTAATCGGCTCTACCTGCACCGTCTCCTCAAGAAGACCTCCTACGAACTCCTTACCGATAACAAACCCAATGTCTCTTACTTTCGTGTATTTGGGAGCAAATGCTACATTCTAGTGAAGAAAGGTAGACATTCTAAATTTGCTCCCAAGGTAGTAGAAGGGTTTTTACTAGGATATGACTCAAATACAAAGGCGTATAGAGTCTTCAACAAATCATCAGGATTAGTTGAAGTCTCTAGCGACGTTGTATTTGATGAGACTAATGGCTCTCCAAGAGAGCAAGTTGATCTTGATGATATAGATGAAGAAGAAGTTCCGACGGCCGCAATGCGTATGATGGCGATAGGTGATGTGCAACCACAGGAACTACAGGAGCAAGATCAACCATCTTCCTCGACAATGGTGCATCCCCCAACTCAAGACGGTGAACAGGTACCTCAAGAAGAGGGGCAGGATCAAGGGGGAGCACAAGAAGAACATGTTATGGAGGACGAAGCACCATGGATTCCTCCAACTCAAGTCCGAGCAACGATCCAAAGACATCACCCCATCGATCAGATTCTAGGTGACATCAGCAAGGGAGTAACTACTCGCTCATGATTAGCTAATTTTTATGAGCATTACTCGTTTGTCTCTTCTATTGAGCCTTTCAAGGTAGAAGAGGCCTTGCAGGATCCAGACTGGGTGTTGGCCATGCAGGAAGAGCTCAACAACTTCAAAAGGAATGAAGTCTAGAGCCTGGTGCCACGTCCAAAGCAAAACGTTGTGGGAACCAAATGGGTGTTCCGCAACAAGCAAGACGAGCACGGAGTAGTGACAAGAAACAAGGCTCGACTTGTGGCAAAAGGTTATGCCCAAGTCGCAGGTTTGGATTTTGAGGAGACTTTTGCTCCTATTGCTAGGCTAGAGTCAATTTGGATACTATTAGCCTATGTTGCTCACCATTCTTTTAGGCTGTTCCAAATGGACGTAAAGAGCGCTTTCCTCAACGGGCCAATCAAGGAGGAGGTATACGTGGAGCCACCCCTGGCTTTGAGGATGACAGGTATCTCGACCATATGTATAAGCTCTCTAAGGCGCTCTATGGACTTAAGCAAGCCCTAAGAGCATGGTATGAATGCCTTAGAGATTTCCTTATCTCTAATGCTTTCAAGGTTGGTAAAGCCAATCCCACTCTTTTCACAAAGACATGCAATGGTGATCTTTTTGTGTGCCAAATTTATGTCGATGACATAATATTTGGTTCTACTAACCAAAAGTCTTGTGAGGAGTTTAACAGGGTGATGATGCAAAAGTTTGAGATGTCGATGATGGGCGAGTTGACCTACTTCCTTGGATTCTAAGTGAAGCAACTCAAGGACAGCACCTTCATCTCCCAAACAAAGTACACTCAAGATCTTCTCAAGAGGTTTGGAATGAAGTATGCTAAGCCCGCGAAGACACCGATGGGGACTGACGGACACATTGACCTCAACAAAGGAGGTAAGTCCATTGATCAAAAGGCATACCGGTTAATGATAGGTTCATTACTGTATCTTTGTGCTAGTAGACCGGACATTATGCTTAGTGTATGCATGTGTGCTCGATTTCAATCCGACCCCAAGGAATGTCACCTTGTGGCCGTTAAGCGAATTCTTAGGTATTTAATTTCTACGCCTTGCTTCGGGATCTGGTATCCAAAGGGGCCTGCCTTTGACTTGATTGGATACTCAGACTCCAACTATGCCGGGTGCAAGGTTGATAGGAAGAGCACATCAGGGACATACCAATTTCTAGGAAGGTCCCTAGTGTCATGGAGTTCTAAGAAACAAACATCCGTTGCCCAATCCACCGCTGAGGCCGAGTATGTTGCCACAGGACAGTGTTGCGCGCAACTACTTTGGATAAGGCAAACCCTCCGAGACTTTAGCTACAATCTGAGCAAAGTCCCACTCCTATGTGATAATGAGAGTGCAATCCGCTTGGCGGATAATCCTGTTGAACACAGTCGCACTAAGCACATAGACATCCGGCATAACTTCCTGAGAGACCACCAGCAAAAGGGAGATATCGATGTGTATCACATCAGCACCGAGAACCAGCTAGCCAATATCTTCACTAAGCCTTTAGATGAGAAAAGGTTTTGTAGGTTGTGTAGTGAGCTAAATGTCTTAGATTCGCGTAACTTGGATTGATCTATAGCATACATGTGTTCTATGCCTTTGATCATGTTACTTTGAGCATTTAAATTTGGTATTGTTTATTTGTGGTGCTCAACTTGTACAAGTCATTCCCGAACCTGACAAGTCCATATGCAAATGATGCACATGTTAAGGGGGAGATAAACTACAACCTGACCTCTCGAGACTAACTTAGTTGTTTGAGTATACTTGAAGTAGTCTTGAAGAAACATTGAAAGGGAATATGAACTTGGACGACGACAAGACTTCCACTGCACTCTGATATTAGTGTACTCATTTCCAAGTTCATACTAATGCTCTAGTTGCCTTTTTGCTCTTAGTTGACAGTTTGGTGAGGCAATGGGGTTAACAAGGCCAAAAATGATCCCGTTTTGGTGCTTAATGCTAAAGGGAGAGAAATTAAGGCCAAAGCAAATGGATCAGCCAACCACTTGTGAATTTTGAAAAAATAGAGTTAAAATTTGTGTTTTGTCCAAAATCCTCTTATTGCAAAAATTGGTCTCTTGTGGGGGAGAATTTTGTTTACGGGAAAAAGGGGGAGTTTTTTGGCACTCGATCAATTTCACTCTTGGAATATCTCTCTATTTGCACAAACAAGCATGTTTGACTTAGAGATAGGGAAAATAATTTGATTTGCAAAAACAAACCAAGTGGTGGCAAAGAGCGATCCAAATAGGCCAAATTCTAAGTAAAAAGAATTTTGTCTTCATTTGCATTGATGTTGCACTTCTTTTGTTGCCTTTTGATGTGTTGGCATAAATCACCAAAAAGGGGGAGATTGAAAGGGAAATGTGCCCTTGGGCCATTTCTATAATTGTTTTGGTGATTAGATGCCCAATACACTGTTTTGAACTCTTATGTGCTAAATGAGCAAGAAGTGCAAATCAAAGAACAAGGTATGTTTCTAGACTTAGTGAATTGTTTTTGAGTACTAACATGTTTATCGAAGTGCTAGAAACAGTGCCAAGTATAGAAGAAAGTCATTGAAAAAGAGTTGGCTGTGTACAGCCAATACCAGCTTGGGCCTGGCTCACCGGACTGTCCGGTGGTGCACCGAACAGTGTTCGGTGCCCCAGGATAGTCGACGGTGAACCAGCTGTTCTCGGGAAACGAAGGAGTGACGTGGCTATAATTCACCGAACTGTCCGGTGAGTCGTCAGCGACGAACTCGTCGCTCTCGGGAAAAGGAAAAGGCAACGTGGCTATAATTCACGGGACTATCCGGTGGTGCACCAGACTGTCCGGTGAGTCAACGGCGCCTGCGGCCAATGGTTGTCTGTGCAATCAATGCACGACATGTGGCCCGCACCAACGGTCGTTGGGCACACCAGACTGTCCGGTGTGCACCGGACTGTCCGGTGCGCCAACTGGCCCGGTAGACCAACGGTCGGCTGTGCCCGGTATGGAAGGAAATTGAGCACCAGACTGCTATATTGGCTGTCCGGTGGCACACCGGACTGTCCAGTGCGCCACTCGGTAGAAGGCAAGAATAGCCTTCCAAGTTGGTCTCCAACGACTCCTAGCTGCCTTAGGGCTATAAAAGGGACCCCTAGGCGCATGGAGCACAACATCAAGCTTACAAGAAACATCCTAAGACACCTAGACTCTGCATTCACGCAAGCGGATCATCGTTCTTGAGATTTGAGCACCGTTCGAGTTGTAAACTCCATGCGACGTGTTTCTGTGCTTACTTCTTCGCTTGTGTGCGTGGTTGTGCTGCGGATTTGAGTCTTGTGTGTGTTGCTCTTCCATCCTTACTCTTGTGCTTTCTTTGTGATCTATTAAGGGCAAGAGGCTTCAACTTGTGGAGATTCCTCGCAAACGGGAAGAATACTCAAAAGAGAATAGACCGTGGTATTCGAGTTGATCATAGGATCACTTGAAAGGGGTTGAGTGCAACCCTCGTCCATTGGGACGCCACAACGTGGAAGTAGGTAAGTGTTACTTGGCCGAACCACGGGATAAAAATCGTGTGTCTCTTGTGTTGCTTTTCTGTGAATTGTTTTGTTCACAAGAACTCGCTTTATAGCTACTTAGTCGCACTAACATTTTAATAATCAAGTTGTGGCTATTTAGTGGTTGATTTTACAGGATCACCTATTCACCCCCCTCTAGGTGATCTCAAGACTTTATATGCCCTTGTGTTTGAGTCATAACCAAGTAAAAAGCCTCTACTTCTTTAGTAGCAAATTTAGAATTTCTTCCTCTCTTAATAAGAATGAAGCATTTGCTCCCAAAAACTCTAAAATAAGAAACATTGGGCTTTTTACCGGTGAGGAGTTCATATGATGTTTTCTTGACAATTCGGTGAAGATATAAACGATTGATGGAGTAGGAGGCGGTGTTAATCGCCTCTGCCCAAAACCGATTCGGTGTCTTGTACTAATCAAGCATGGTCCTTGCCATGTCCAATAGAGTTCTATTCTTCCTCTCCACTACACCATTTTGTTGAGGTGTGTAGGGAGAAGAGAACTCATGCTTGATGCCCTCCTCCTCAAAAAATCCTTCAATTTGAGAGTTCTTGAACTCCGTTCCATTGTCACTTCTAATCTTTTTGATTCTCAATCCGAACTCATTTTGAGTCTGTCTGAAGAATCTCTTTAAGGTCTCTTGGGTTTGAGATTTTTCCTGCAAAAAGAATACCCAAGTGAAGCGAGAATAATCATCCACAATAACCAGACAGTACTTTCTCCCGCCGATGCTTATGTAAGCGATCAGGCCGAATAGATCCATGTGGAGTAACTTAAGCGGCCTGTCGGTCATCATGATGTTCTTGTGTGGATGATGAGCTCCAAGTTGCTTCCCGCATGTGGTTTGTCATAGGAGGAGAACATTATTTTCTCCCCAGTCATGTGGTTTGTGCACCCGCTATCGATTATCCAATTTGAACCACCAGATGCATAAACCTACAAAACAGATTTAGGCCTTGTTTTTAGGTACCCAAATAGTATTGGGTCCTTTTATGTTAGATACAGGTACCTTGGGTACCCAAACACAAGTCTTTGGACTCTTGTGCTTGCCCCCAACATATTTAGCAACTATTTTGCCTGATTTGTTAGTAAGCACATATGAAGCATCAAAAGTCTTAAATGAAATATTATGCTCATTTGATGCAGCAGGAATTTTCTTTCTAGGCATTTTAACATGGGTGGTATGCCTAGAGCTAGAAGCCTCATTTTTATACATAAAAGCATGATGAGAAACATTGAGGTTTTCTAGCATGAATCTTCCTAATTTTATGTTCGGGATAGTTTGTAGGATATAAAATATAGCCATCCCTATCCTAAACCATGGGAGCCTTGCCCTTCACAAAGTTAGACAATTTCTTAGGGGCATTAAGCTTGACATTGCTCCCTTGTTGGAAACCAATGCCATCCTTGATGCCAGAGCGTCTACCATTATAAAGCATGCTACGAGCAAATTTTAGTTTTTCATTTTCGAGCTCATGCTCGGCAATTTTAGCAGTTAATTAGCTATGTGATCATTTTGTTGTCTAATCATGGCAAGGTGATCATTCATAGCTTCTACATTAATATCTCTACATCTAGTGCAAATGGAAACATGCTCAATAGAAGATATAGAGGGTTTGTAAGCATTTAATTCTTCTATCTTAGCATTTAACATGACATTCTCTTTTCTAAGACAGGAAATAGAATCATTGCAAATATTCAATTCTTTAGCCTTAGAAATTAAACTAGCATTTTCAGTTCTAAGACTAGAAATTGAATCACTACAAATGCTAAGCTCCTTAGACAGGTTTTCATTTTTCTCTACTTCTAGAGCATAAGCATTTTTCAACTTAACAATTTTTTGTTTTCTTTAATGAGGAAGTCCTCTTGGCTTTCTAAGAGATCATCCTTTTCATTTATGGCTTCTATTAATTTATTTAATTTTTTCTTTTGGTCCATGCTAAGGTTGGCAAAGAGATACGCTAAATCATCTTCATTATCGCTAGAGCTACCCCCATCACTAGATGTTGTATATTTGGGGGTGGCTCTAGAATATACCTTCTTCTTTTTGCCATCCTTAGCCATGAGACATTTGTGGCCGATGTTGGGGAAGATGAGGCTTTTGTTGACGGCGATGTTGGCGGCGTCCTCGTCGGAGGAGGAGTCTGTGGAGCTCTGGTCGGAGTCCCATTCCCGGCATATGTGGGCATCGCCAGCCTTCTTCTTTGTCACACTCGGATTTAAGGGATAAGGTCGGGTGCATCTCATATGTGCGCCAAGGAAGAACAACACATATAATAACAGAGTGCATAGAGATAAATGTCATGAATATCATAAATGTACTTATTACATAGCGGAAGTCTTACAAAATAAATGATAAATATAAAACGAACTAAATCTTATTTCCCTCGCGCCACAAAGCTGACTGGGAGACGCCACCTAGATTAAGTCGAACTCCTCGTTGGGTGGCTCCTCTTGAACCACCTGTTCTTCTCCTATGGGGGTGTGAGACAGCAAGGGTGAGCCCATATATGTTCATCGCTCAACAAGTTGTGGGGAATAATGTGCATGAACTCACCAAAGGTGGGAGTTCATGTGAAGTGTAAGGCTGATCAACAAAATAAAGGTTGAAGTTGAGCATTGCTTTTATAAGTTGGTCAAAATTTTATTAGCAGTTACTAAGTGTAAGTAAATACCAAACCATAATAATAAATAAGAGTAATAATAAAATTATCCCAATGTGATGTAAATGATAAATTGAATTTTAATTGCATAGATTAATCATGTGAGGGTCTGAGCTGCTCATGATCGTAAGCACGACTAGTATACCAGTTTTACACTCTGTAGAGGTTACACATCTTTACCCATAAGTCATGCTACCCATCTGCCAAGAGACGGCCAATCTCATACACCTCTACTGAAGAGGCGAGGCAGGGTAACATTACGAGGCCTTTACAAAGTTCCACTAGCTTTAGAAACTCGCTACAGTTTATAGGAAGCTCCAGTGCAGGAATCTCTCGCCTGACCGCCATCGCAGCAAACCAAAGGACCTCCCTACACTGACCACTCCCCTACTGCCCTTGCATCTTTTGGGTAAGGTAGACATCCACTAGCTTTCCTAATTAATTAGCCAAGGGCGTCCCATTAAACCCTTGTGGTAGCAATGTTTTCTCGGGTGGTCGTTCCATGTTCCAATTAACATAATGATCTTAACATGAATAGTAAATAAAATAACAGAATAATTGGAACATGGATATAATGAAATGTTATCCTAAAACCATATAAAGCAATAGCAAAACTACCCAAATGACTCAGGGGTAAACAAGGTAAAAGATAAGCAGACTAGGGCAACCTATTGGGTCCCATCAAAATTAAACCTATAAATGAATAAATGATATTAAAGAACATTATTGGGGATAAAAGTGGTCAGGGGCATAACTTGCCTTCAATGAGCTCCTGCTCAGCAGTCTCTACCAGCTGAACCTTAGGCTCCTCTATGGCTGGCTCGTCTACTCGCATCAATACAAACATACATAGTATAGCAAAAATTAACATCACATCAAACATGTAAACAAAATACATATTAATAATCTATATATTAAAATAAGATCATAGGAACATGAATCATTAATTTTGGAGTTATAGATTTTAAGTTATGAATTTCCAAAGGTGTTATGTATTTGTTACAAGATTAACTAAGAATCAAATTTTATTACTGTTTTCGTGTCAAAATAGAGACACTAGGTGATAAACAATAATATTATAGAATTATAGAAATTGGAATGAGTTAATTTGGACTAAGTATGAATTTTCTATGAATTTAACAGGTTTATGCAATTAAATGTGTACTAAAAACTATTTTCTAAATAATTTTTCTGGTTTTATCAATTATCTGGACTGCGCGTCAAACTTCAGAAACAGGGGCTCTGGTGAAAAAGGATCCAAGACACAGGATGCAACCCAGGTGGACGGTGGGTTCAAAAATCCTAAACCCGAGGGTCTTATTTGCAAAGCGTGCAAGCCGAAGGGGTTTCAGCCAGATCCAGCCGTTGGATTAGATTTGGACGGCACAAATTCAATCGATCTTTATGTGAACCAGTACGCTACCTAGGCCCTCGGATCGCCGATCCGTGGCCCAGATTTAATTATGCAGACAACAATTTGGACCCCACGATTTCGATCGGACAATACATCTACCACACACGCAAAGGAAGGCGTGGCTTCAGATCTCGCGCGTTCGTTGGTCGATCAACGGTCAACACCGCATCTTCTACTCTCGCTATTACCAGCCACGGTGGCATCGCTCCCCAACCCAGCGGAGACCATGGCCGGGAAGGATAATCCGGCGAGCCACGACCCCAAACCTTGACCCGAAAGGTGCTATGCGCATAGAATAGCAAGGCGAATCACCGGGATGCGAAACTCACCAAGGAGGATGACGCGACCGAGCGGACCACGACACATCAAATCTCCCGCGGAGGCGCACACGTCAGCGAGAAATTCCGGGCACCCGGATCGATCCCCGGAAGCGATTCTTTGCGCACACGTATCGTGCACGATGCCGAGCACCCACTGTCCCTTCTCGGCCACCAATCGCCGGTGTAGACCCTTGGACACAGCGGCGGGCGTCAACGATCCTATTCCTCCTCCCTGGTTCTTTCTCTCGGTGCTAGGTCGCTATGCAGGTGGCACCGAAGAGGTCGCGAGGCACTCGAGGGTCGAGTTCTTATCACCACATCCGAGCCTGGTCGGTTGGCATGCATCCCAGACAGCGGTAGGTTCATGAGCTGTTATGACGATGGAGCTGGCAACCCTGGCCCACCAAATAGTGAGGCATACGTGCAGCGCGCGGACGACTCAGGCTGAGGAGAGGGGCTCGCGATTCAGTGCGGAGATGGAAGTGCACGCGGCCGTGCGGCTGGGCCGAGTGGGCCGCAACAGGCACAGGGAGGGTGGTCACGCGCAGAGTTAGGGCCCAGTGCAGGGGAATTCCCTTTTATTTTTCTTATGTTTCTTGTTCCGTTTTCTTTCTAAATTCTGAATCCAAATTTGAATCTCAATTTGTGGTGAATTTGTTCTCATCTAAATGTACAACTGAATACACCAACTAAGTAAGAATTTATTCTTATTTTTATTTTGCTTGATGTAGTATTTTTCTTATTTCTTTCTCCTTTCTAACTTACTATTCCAATGCTCTAAATTGCAATTCTTTGGTTAAATTCTAATTTTAGACATTGGCACATCTTTATTAATCTTGCCATTAATAAATGCATAAAACATAAGAACTCAGCATGATGCATGGCTTTTCCTTTTATGATTTTGTTGGGGACCTGTTCTCAAACACTAAGAGTTAAGAACAAGGCAACATAAAAGTGTTAAATGTTAAAGTCCTTCGTCTTTCAAAACATTATCTCCCTTCGGATATAATGAATTTCGGACGAAGGTCATAAAGGACAAACCTTCATGAACACAATAAATGGTGAAGAAGGGTTCATACACGAGATAAAAAAGTAATATGAACATTGTTATTATTAATTTATTTTAATCTGCGTTGCTCTATTTATAATGACAAATTATGAATGTACCTTTGGCTCGAAGAAAAGCAAGGGTACAAGCGTGACGTGAGAGCAAACGCCAAGTCAACATGAACAGTACGGGAGTACTGTTCATCTATTTATAGGCAAGGGACGCAGCCCATGTAAAATTACATCTATGCCCTTTATATTTGCCAATAACACTATAGTAATCCTTCGAGGTCTAATTTGCCTTTTCATCTTTAAGTCGGTTCTCCTTTTCTACTGTCATGCCGAAGCTTTCCTGTGTACAGCTTCGTGATCACCTTGTCCTTTGTCATAGTCACCCTTCGTCTCGTTCAGGCTTCGTCCTAACCATGCTCTGTATGCTCATGATCCGGATCCGAAGATACCTGTTCACATATTTCACTTGGAAAACATTATCAAATCATGTTTTTGAGGACCTTCGGAAGTCGAAGGCCCCCAACAGTAGCCCCTCGCAATATTAATTTGCTAGAATAATAAATTCAGATTGCGATATGGACGAAGGCCTTAAGCCGAAGGTCCGAAAAAACACCTTCCCTTTGCTAGAATAGCAATAGTCGATGACAAGTAGGGCCTGCCACTTGCAACGTATTGGGCGTATAAATAAGAACGCACCGCTAGCACTTTTAGCACGCTTTCTTGCCACCGGCTCCTGCCTTCCTAATTTTTAGCTCTTTGCACACCAACACCTGCCTGGCTCTTTACATTTTTAAGCTTCGTCTTTGAGAGCATTTTTCCTAGCATTTTCGAAGATGTCTGAAGACAAGAAAACTGTCGCTGAGTCGAAGCTAAGCCTTTCCGAAGAGATGAATCTCGGCTTCCTTGAATCAATAGCAAAGACAAATACAGAGAAGATTACTAGGGAGATTTTAGAGGGTTTGTCTGAAGACACTGGTGATAGTGACAACTATGATGTGGAAAGTGTCGGTGAAGATTCCGAAGATCGACCTTGGCGACCAAGCCATGCAGTTTTTGGAAAATCAAGCATTAAACAAAGCCATCTTGTCAATATGAGGGGCAGATATTTTTGGGATTTATCTATTGTAAGGGCTGACGAAGGAGAGAAAACTTGTCCGACTCCTGAGGAAGATGAAGTCGTAATATTCCGAAGCTTCTTTAAGGCTGGACTTCGGTTTCCTTTGAGCAGTTTGGTGGTAGAAGTTTTGAAGATATTTGAAATCTACCTTCATCAAATTACTCCTGAAGCAATCATAAGGATGGGAATCTTCGTGTGGGCCGTAAAGAGCCAAGGTTTGGAACCAAATGCAAAAAGTTTCTGCAATATGCATGAGTTATTGTATGAGACGAAACCATGGGGTAAGGAGCCGTATCACAACAATTTTGGCTGTTATAGCTTCGGTGCCCGCTCTGGGTCAAGCTGTCCCGTGCCAACTTTTCGGAAAAGATGGCCTGGGGAGTGGATGAAGGAATGGTTTTATGTGAAAAATGACTTGACAATGCGAGAAGATATTAAAGGTATCATTATGCGCCCTATCTGGCAGCGCTTCGGCCTTCGAAAGCCGAAGGTGGAAGTTGACGAAGCAGCCGAAGAATGTCGGAGAGCCTTCGGAGTAGTTTGCTCTTTCATCGGAACAAGGGATTTGATCCAAGAACACATTGCCTTCAGAGTATGGCCACTTGCAGATAAGTGGGAAATGCCAAAGGAAACCGTCAGCGAACCTAACGAAGGCGGACTAGTTAGGTTAAAATTCACCTTCAAATATGGAGATAAGTTCGTCGAGCCAGATGACGATTGGCTGAAAAGTATTGAGGCCATAAGCGATGAGTTGCTTGGGCCATACTCGAAGGCAGAAGATACTGCTCTATCCGTAGCCTTCGGAGGCCGGAAAAAGAAAAGGCTCAACCGAGTTTTTGATGCCATCGGGTTCGTATACCCTGACTACCGTTACCCAACACGGGGTCAAAAAAGGAAAGATACGACGTCTACAAAGGAAGCTGCCTCAGCCGCTCTTAGTGAGCCAGCGCCGAAGAGGAAAAAGATAAAGGTTCTTACACACCGTCCACGCTACATTGAACCGGCCACAGTGCCCGAGTTTGTCGGTGAATCCTCTTTGGCCCCCGAAGCCAAAGAGGCGACTCCCCTGAAGAATATTGAAGAGCTGGTCACAATGCCGGAAACAAAGAAAATAGAAGAACCGAAGGCTGAAGAAACAAGGACATCTGAAATTTTAAGTCCTTCAGCAAAAGTTGAAATACCGAAAAGCCAAAAGGGTCCAGCATTGACCCCCAAAAGAAAAAGGATGGTTAATGTACTGGATGTATTGGAGACAATAAAGTCTTCAAGCAGCACTCCGAAGAAAATTGCCGAAACTCCTGAAGTGCAAATTGAAGCCTTTGAGACAGAAGCTTCAAAACACCAAGCTGAATCTGAAGCTGGGCCTTCAGAGCCCGCCAAGGTACAATTCTTGGAAACAAAAGAAACAGAAACAACAGAACAAATCTTTGTTGAAGAAAGCGGCACTGCCGCCCCCGAAGCCTTTTCTGAAGCTTCCGATTATATTTTACGACATGCTTCGGGGAAGAAATTGACTGAAAAAGAGAAGCAGGAGGCTCAGTTCTATGCCCAAAGACTGAAATATCCCAAGGGGGCGTTGATATTCAATGGCAGCGGAGAAGAAGACTTTTTGTATTGTCTCCCTGACAGCAAGGAGATTTCAGTCTGTCGGGAGATGAGCAAAAGCTTCGGATTCCCAACACTAGAAGACGAGCTCTCAGTGTTGTCAAAGAACGAGCTGGCTGACAGCTTAGCTTACAATAGTTTAAAGGTGAAAAAATGAAATCTTTGCATTATTTATTGAAACCAAAAATTTTATTTGCTTAAACTTATTTAACAAACATTTTTCTCCAGGGTCTTATACTTAGCAATGCCCTCAGGGCACAAAAAGATGTTGAAGACGAAGGGTATACCATAGCCTTGAGCAACCTTCGTTCCGAAGTAATTGAACTAAGGAACGAAGGTCTCGAAAAAGATAAAATATTGCACTCGCTATTGAATAAAATAAAAGAAGACGAAGCTGCTTTCAAAACTCAAGCCGAAGCTCAGAAGCGCGAAATCGAAGATCTTCGGAAACAACTAGTCAGAGCTAAAGAAGAATGTACACTTGAAGAAACAAAACGAGAGATTAGTGAACAATGGGCCAATCATTTAGAAAGAAACGTTGAAGAGCTTCGTGCATCCAAGAAAAAGTGTTATGAAAAATCTATAGAATGTGTTAAGAAAATAAGAACTAGCTTCGCCAGCGTCGGCGCATTCTCAAGTGAGGAGGACTTCATAAGGGGTGACCCCGAAGGCCCAATTGGATGGATCAGCCACGAAGCTGAAGCTTTTGAAGAAGTTTTGAATAGTCATGGAGACATATGTGCCTTTACGGGTGCCAGGGGGATTGCCACTATTTTGGAGAGGAAAGGCTGTAACCATGTAAATTTTTTGGCACAATCTGAAGCCGCATTGTCCTCTGAAGATATAAAAGACCCCTCGGCCGAAGCGAGCTTGGTTGGTGGAAAATTTTTCACCGATATCTGGGACAATGGTGACCGGGAGATGGCCCAAGAAATTATACAAAAGAGCGAAAAAGGTATTCATGACGCTAGAAAAGTAGCAGAGACCGCTGAGAAGAGTGCAGATGCCGAAGTGCAAATAGATACTGACTAGCAGTTTTTGGCTCTGTTGTAATTTTTGATTTCGAACTTGTTTACACTTTGTAACACAGCCGCACTTTCTCGCTCCTCAAAGCGTGCCAAGCCATCAGCGGACCCCCACGCGAAGGGGGACGGCGAAATTAGAAAAATGGCTGAAGCTATCATGGATAAAGTTGTTGATCAACTACTGAACGAAGCTGCAGAAGTCGTTTTAAGGGAAGACTAGATGTTATTGTAAAAACATTTGGAATGTAATATTCATTGAACACATGTAATATTTTGTAACTTTGAACATAAGATATAAGCTATTTATGGTTCAATTCTTTACGATGCATGAAACTTTACATACATACCGTTTTTTGAGCCTTCGGCGAAAAAAACACCTTCCCTTCTTTTCATGCTTCGTAAATAATATCCGTATTTTCATAAAAACGTCCAATCTTCGTAAAATCAATAACCAATAAATCTTTTCATTTTGGAGTTTGACGAAGGTATGCTTCTTCAAAATTTACTTTTTTGTGCCTTGGCACTGTTTCTTCGAAACAATCTCCAAATATCGACATTGATTCCCTTCTTACGTCATTGATGCAGTATGATGTATA
The DNA here is from genome assembly GCA_029449295.1 of Zea luxurians. Taxonomy (NCBI): domain Eukaryota; kingdom Viridiplantae; phylum Streptophyta; class Magnoliopsida; order Poales; family Poaceae; genus Zea; species Zea luxurians. The sequence goes on along the minus strand of JAOPSE010000034.1, from coordinate 18,553,545 downwards.
ATGTATGATGTTATGCTATGCAAATGATGTGATGTTATGCAAAATGATATTTGCCGAAGATCGACGCTTATTTTTCACTTTAAGCCTCCCTTAGGAGCTTCTTCGCCTTTTACTTCAGCGGAATCAGCGTTTATTTTTCGCTGTAAGCCTCCCTTAGGAGCTTCTTCGCCTTTTACTTTCAGCGGTATCAGCGTTTATTTTTCGCTGTAAGCCTCCCTTAGGAGCTTCTTCGCCTTTTACTTTCAGCGGTATCAACATTTATTTTTCGCTGTAAGCCTCCCTTAGGAGCTTCTTCGCCTTTTACTTTCAGCGATATCAGCGTTTATTTTTCGCTGTAGGCTCTGCATTCCCTTCGGAACGACTTTTGAGCAGAAAACTTACGCTGCGCTCCCTTAGGAATGACTTTTTGTTATTTCGGAAATTCCCCTTGCAATCATAAATTTTATGCTTCGGCAACTCCGCTACTCTGTGGAGAAGGTATACTTTTATTGTGGCAAAAAAAAACGAAACTATTACAAGAGGTTTGAAAAACGGCAAAAATACTTAGGCTTTCAATAATTGTTCCTTAAAAAAAAGAAAATGGTACTGAATGTAAAAACTGCTGCCGAAGTAGGATATTTGTTAGTAAATATGCTTCAATTCTGGCACAATACTATTGACTGTGCGAGCTTCGAACTCTTCTCTGAAGTCCCGTTGGAGGTGGGGATGCTGACTCCCTTCTGGCTGCTAGCCTTGTTGCATTGGCGATGGAGGGGGAAGCTGTTGCCAGGATGCCTGAGGTTGGCTTGCCGAAGCGACAGAAGCTGCAGGGTGGTTACCTACATACTCTGGAATGTATGGCGAATGGTACGAAGCAGTGTGCATAACTTGCTTCGGCTGGCTCTGTTGGGCCGCAGCTTCTGCTATCTCCTTTTGTTTCTGGATGGTAACATGGCACATCCTGGTGGTATGGCCCTTGTCCTCACCGCAGAATAGGCAATAGAACTTCCTGGGTTGATCCCCAAATCTCCCTCCGAAGCCCCTGGCGCCTCTACCCCTTGGAGCTGGAGGTCGAGGATAGCTCTGCTGCTGCCTCGAAGCCTGAGAGGAATATTGCGGCCTCTGCTGCTGGCTTCCCTTGTCATCATTTTGAGAGGAATGAATCGATCTGACATGTCTGGGATGAAATCTCCCTCCAAAGCCCCTGATTATTTTGGAGAACCTGTAAGCTTCCTGCCTTCTCTGTCGGAAATCATTGTCAGCGCGGATGTATTCATCCATCTTCTGAAGCAATTTCTCTAGAGTCTGAGGGGGCTTTCTGGCAAAGTATTGGGCTAAAGGTCCCGGCCGAAGCCCCTTAATCATGGCCTCAATGACAATTTCATTGGGCACTGTTGGCGCTTGTGCCCTCAGGCGTAAGAATCTTCGGACATACGCCTGAAGATACTCTTCGTGATCTTGGGTGCACTGGAATAAAGCTTGAGCGGTAACCGGCTTTGTTTGGAACCCTTGGAAGCTGGTGATCAGCATATCCTTCAGCTTCTGCCATGATGTGATTGTTCCTGGCCGAAGGGAGGAGTACCAGGTTTGTGCAACATTCCTGACAGCCATGACGAAAGACTTCGCCATGACTGCAGTATTGCCACCATAGGAAGATATTGTTGCTTCGTAGCTCATCAGAAACTGCTTCGGGTCTGAATGGCTGTCGTACATGGGGAGTTGAGGTGGCTTGTAAGATGGGGGCCAAGGTGTAGCCTGCAGTTCTACTGATAGAGGAGAATCATCATCAAAGGCAAAATTTCCATGATGGAAATTATCATACCAGTCATCTTCGTTGAAGAAGCCCTCTTGATGAAGCTCTCTATACTGAGGCCTTCGGTTCTGCTCATCTTGAGTAAGATGGCTAACTTCTTCAGAGGCTTCGTCTATCTGCCTTTGCAGTTCAGCCAGCCTAGCCATCTTTTCATTCTTCCTTTGCACCTGCTGGTGAAGCATCTCCATATTTCTGATCTCTTGGTCCAAGTCGTCCTCCTGAGGCATTGGACTGATGGCCTTCCTTTTCTGGCTTCAGGCCTCCCGAAGAGAGAGAGTGTCCTAGTTGGGGTCCAGCGGCTGCAGAGCGGCAGCCCCTATTGCTGAAGCTTTCTTTGGCGGCATGACGAAGGCTATGCTTGCCGAAGGTGTTCGAAACTCAAAAAGTGGAAGTGAGTTCACCGGAGGTGGGCGCCAATGTTGGGACTTGTTCTCAAACACTAAGAGTTAAGAACAAGGCAACATAAAAGTGTTAAATGTTAAAGTCCTTCGTCTTTCAAAACATTATCTCCCTTCGGATATAATGAATTTCGGACGAAGGTCATAAAGGACAAACCTTCATGAACACAATAAATGATGAAGAAGGGTTCATACACGAGATAAAAAAGTAATATGAACATTGTTATTATTAATTTATTTTAATCTGCATTGCTCTATTTACAATGACAAATTATGAATGTACCTTTGGCTCGAAGAAAAGCAAGGGTACAAGCGTGATGTGAGAGCAAACGCCAAGTCAACATGAACAGTACGGGAGTACTGTTCATCTATTTATAGGCAAGGGACGCAGCCCATGTAAAATTACATCTATGCCCTTTATATCTGCCAATAACACTATAGTAATCCTTCGAGGTCTAATTTGCCTTTTCATCTTTAAGTCGGTTCTCCTTTTCTACTGTCATGCCGAAGCTTTCCTGTGTACAGCTTCGTGATCACCTTGTCCTTTGTCATAGTCACCCTTCGTCTCGTTCAGGCTTCGTCCTAACCATGCTCTGTATGCTCATGATCCGGATCCGAAGATACCTGTTCACATATTTCACTTGGAAAACATTATCAAATCATGTTTTTGAGGACCTTCGGAAGCCGAAGGCCCCCAACAGATTTAGTAAAGAATTATTACCTTTTAATTATGTTTAGTCACATGACTCAAAAAGTAGATGGCAATTCACACAAAGAGATCAACCCTTTTATAGGTTTTATAATTTGGGTATTACATTCTTGTAGTATCTCTTCTTCTCCTTCCCTTTCTTGTTCTCGTCCCTGTCACTTTCACTTGAAATTGGACATTTAACAATAGAGTGACTGGACTTACCACACCGGTAGCACACCCTTTTAGAGCGGGACTTTTGGTCCTTCCCCCTCCTTTGCTTGAGGATTTGGTGGAAGATCTTGATGATGAGCGCCATTTCCTCGTTGTCGAGCTTGGAGGCGTCGATTGGAAGCCTACTTGGTGTAGACTCCTCCTTCTTCTCTTCCGTCGCTTTGAATGTGATGGGTTGCACCTCGGGTGTAGAGGTGGCGCCTTGCTGCAAGTTGACAATGTGTTTGGAGTCTTTGATCATTAGTTCAAAGCTCACAAACTTGCCAATAAATTCCTCAGGAGACATCTGTTTATATCTAGGGTCTCCACGGATTAGTTGCACTTGAGTGGGATTATTAAAAACAAGTGACCTAAGAATAACCTTGACCATTTCATGGTCATCCCACTTGGTGCTCCCGAGGTTACGCACTTAGTTCACCATTGTCTTGAGCCGATTGTACATTACTTATGGCTCTTCTCCTTTGTTGAGGACAAATCGACCGAGCTCACCCTCAATCGTCTCCCGCTTGGTGATCTTGGTCACCTCATCCCCTTCATGCACCGTTTTGAGGACGTCCCAAATTTCTTTGGCACTCTTTAACCCTTGCACCTTATTATACTCCTCTCGACATAAAGAGGTGAGGAGTATAGAAGTTGCTTGGGAGTTAAAGTGTCGTATTTGGGCGGCCTTGTCCGAGTCATAGTCCCTGCCCCCCACTTTAGGTACATGTGCTCCATACTCAACAATTTCCCAAATACTTTCATGGAGTGAGGTTAGATGGTGCCTCATTTTATCACTCCACATACAATAATCTTCACCATCAAAATATGGTGGTTTGCCTAGGGGTACAGAAAGTAATGGAGCGCGCTTTGAAATACGGGGATAGCGTAGGGGCATCTTACTATACTTCTTGCGCTCATGGTGCTTAGAAGTAGTGGTCGACTCAGAGCTCGATGTGGAGGGTGACGTAGAGTCGGTCTAGTAGTAGACCACCTTCTTCATATTCTTCTTCTTGTCACCTCTCCGATGCGACTTGATGGAGGAAGAGGATTCCTCCTTATGCTTGTTGTCGGACTCTCTTGAGAGAGTCCTCCCTAAGCTTGCAGGTTTGTCGCCGGTCAGGATCTCCCTCTTGGCGTGATCTCTAGACATCACTTCGAGTTGGTTAGGCTCTTAATGAAGCACTGGCTCTGATACTAATTAAAAGTCACCTAGAGGGGGGGGGGGTGAATTGGCGAAACCTAAAATTTATAACTTTAAACAAACACTACAACCCAGGGTTAGCGTTAGAATTAAATTCAAGTCTGAAAGAGAGGGAAAACAAATCAAACAAGAAATAAGGCGAGTGAACATGATGATTTGTTTTACCAAGGTTCGGTTCTAAAGAACCTAGTCCCTGTTGAGTAGGCCACAAAGACCGGGTCTATTTCAACCCTTTCGCTCTCTCAAACGATCACTTAGACCGAGTGAGCCTTCTTCCTTAATCTCACGGGTCACTAAGACCCTGCAAGGACCACCACACACTTGGTGTCTCTTGCTTTGCTTACAAAGCACTTAAGAATAAGAATGGGAAAAGAAAAAAGGTCAAACCAAGCAACAAGAGCAACAAAAGAACACAAAACACCCTCTCTCAAGTCCCTAATGGAATTGAGTGAATTTGGTGGCTTGGAGAGGATCCAATCTATTTGATGTGTCTTGGAGTGGAGTCTTTTGCTCTTGTATGCAATGTTCAGAATGCTTGGATTGATATGAATGAGGTGGTTGGGGGGTATTTATAGCCCCCAACCACTTTCATAGCCATTGGTGAAGGTTGCTGTCGATGGGCGCACCAGACAGTCCAGTGCGCCATCGGACAGGTATTGTTCCTTGTCCGGTGCGCCGCCACATCACCCAACCGTTAGGGTTCTAAGCAGTTGAACGTTGGAGCTGTCTGTCGCCTTGCTGCACCGGACAGTCCGGTGCCACACCGGACAGTCCGGTGCCCCTCTGACTTCGCTGCTCTGACTTCTGTGCGACACTGTTCATCACTGTAGCACTTTGCAGAGTCGACCGTTGGCGCACATATCCATTGCTCCGCTGGCGCACCGGACAGTCCGGTGAATTATAGCAGAGCGCGCTCTGGAATTCCCGAGAGTGGCGGCCTGGTGCAGCGGACACTGTCCAGTGGCACACCGGACAGTCCGGTGCGCCAAATTTCAACACACTCTAAGTCCTTTGCTCCACTTAAATTGTGTCCCCTAACTGAATTCTTTCTTGGTTTATATTGAACCTTATGCACCTGTAATAGTTGAAATTCTAGACAAACTAGTTAGTCCACGTGTTTGTGTTGGTCATCAACCACCAAAATTAATTATAGGAAATGGTTAATCCAATTTCCCTTTCAGGGAGCAAACTCAAATCAATGTGAGCAAGGGAACTTTTAGAGAGAGGAAAGAGGGAAAACAAATCAAGTGAAGATCAACAAGTGAACACGGTGATTTGTTTACCGAGGTTCGGTTCCAAAGAACCTAGTCCCGTTGAGGAGGCCACAAAGGCCGGGTCTATTCCAACCCTTTCCCTCACTCAATCGGTCACACAGACCAGTCGAGGCTTCTCCTTAATCACTTGGGTCACTAAGACCCCGCAAGGATCACTACACACTTAGTTGTCTCTTGCTAGCTTTACAAAGCACTTAGAAGAATAAGAATGAGAAGGAGAAAGCAATCCAAGCAACAAGAGCAACAAAAGAACACAAAACACCCTCTCTCAAGTCACTAAGCAGTTGAGTTGATTTGGAGGCTTGGAGAGGATTTGATCTATTGATTGCGTCTTGGAGTGTAGCCTTTTGCTCTTGTATTGAATGTTGAGTTCAGAAAACTTGGATGGCTTGAATGGAGGTGGTTGGTGGGTATTTATATCCCCAACCACTATTCTAGCCGTTGGTGTTGATGGCACACCGGACAGTCTGGTGGTGCACCGAACAGGGCACCATTCACTGTCCGGTTCCTGCCACGTCAGCAAACCGTTGGGGTTTGGAGCAGTTTACCGTTGAAGTCTTTTGTCCTCATGCTGCACCGGATAGTCCGGTGGCACACCAGACATGTCCGGTGCATTCTTACTTCGCAGCTCTGACTTCTGACTTCTACACTATGCACTTTTACTGTACACGACAGTCGATCGTTGGCGCAGTTGACCATTGCTCCATTGGCTCACCGGACATGTCCGGTGCACACCGAACAGTCCAGTGAATTATAGCAGAGCGCCTCCCTGAGAAACCCGAGAGTGGCTAGTTCACGAGGTGCTTGGCCTGGGCACTGAACAGTGTCCGGTGCGCCACTAGTGGCACCATTGCTAGTCTTTGCTCTAAACTTGGTTGAGTCCCCAACTTAATTTCTTTCTTGGTTTATGTTGAACCTTATGCACCTGAGATCAATGACAACTAGGCAAACTCGTTAGTCCACGTGGTTTGTGATGGACATCAAACAACAAAATTGATTATAGGAAATGTTTTAAGCCCATTTCCCTTTCAATCGGGATAACAGGGGAGGACAAAAAATCTTGAGTTGCGACAATGTATTTCAATCTATGCCACTAATGTTGTCGGGGACCATAATTAGGGGTACCCTCAAGACGCCTAATTCTCAGCTGGTAACCCCCATCAGCATAAAGCTGCAGAGGCCTGATGGGTTTGATTAAGTCAGGGATCAGTCCGTACGAGCGACTCGATCACGCCTCGCCCGAGCCTAGCCTCGGGCAAGGGCAGCCGACCCCGAGGTGTTTCCGTCTCGCCCGAGGCCCCCTTTTTTACGGCAGACGCATCTCCGGCTCGCCCGAGGCCTTGCCTTCGTTAAGAAGCAACCCTGACTAAATCACCGCGCCGACCGACCAAGTCACAGGGGCATTTAACGCAAAGAGTGAGACTGACGGGCAGCCAGGCCTTGCCAAAGGCGCCATAGGAAGCTCCGCCCGACCCAAGGCTCGGACTCGGGCTAAGGCCCCGGAAGACGGCGAACTCCGCTCCGCCCGACCCAGGGCTCGGACTCGGGCTAAGGCCCCGGAAGACGGCGAACTCCGCTCCGCCCGACCCAGGGCTCGGACTCGGGCTAAGGCCCCGGAAGATGGCGAACTCCGCTCCGCCCGACCCAGGGCTCGGACTCGGGCTAAGGCCCCGGAAGACGGCGAACTCCGCTCCGCCCGACCCAGGGCTCGGACTCGGGTTAAGGCCCCGGAAGACGACGAACTCCGCTCCGCCCGACCCAGGGCTCGGACTCGGGCTAAGGCCCCGGAAGACGACGAACTCCGCTTCGCCCGACCCAGGGTTCGGACTCCGCCCTGACCTCTGCCGAACGACCTCCGCCTCGCCCGACCCAGGAGCTCGGGCTCGGCCTCGGCCATGGACGACAGACTCGACCTCGGCCTCGGAGGAGCCTCCACGTCGCCCGACCTGGGGCACAAGTCCACCACGTCAACAGGAAGCGCCATCATCACCCTGCCCCGAGCCGACTTGGGCCGCAGAGAACAAGACCGACGTCCCATCTGGCTAGCTCCGCCAGATAGGCAATGATGGCGCCCCGCTAGACCCATGACGACGGCGGCTCTCGGCTCCCTTACGGAAGCAGGGGGACGTCAGCAAGAGCCCAACTATTCCAACAGCTGTCCCTCCACCAGGCTCCGTTACTCCTCCGACAGCCACGACACCACACCAGCTGGGTGCCAAGTTCTCTCCGGCTGCCACATTGGCATGTACCCAGGGCGCTAGCTCTCCCCCGCTAGACACGTAGCACTCTGCTACATCCCCATTGTACACCTGGATCCTCTCCTTGCGCCTATAAAAGGAAGGACCAGGGCCTTCTTAGAGAAGGTTGGCCTCGCGGGAACGAGGGCAGGGGCAGGCGCTCTCTTGGGGCCGCTCGCTCCCCTCACCCGCGCGGACGCTTGTAACCCCCTACTGCAAGCGCACCCGACCTGGGCGCGGGACGAACACGAAGGCCGCGGGATCTCCGCCTCCCTCACGACCCGGCTCCGGCCACCTCGCTCTCCCCCCTTCGCGCTCGCCCACGCGCTCGACCCATCTGGGCTGGGGCACGCGGCACACTCACTCGTCGGCTCGGGGACCCCCCGGTCTCGAAACGCCGACAGTTGGCGCGCCAGGTAGGGGCCTGCTGCGTGTTGACGAGCAGTTTCCCGTCAAGCTCCAGATGGGCAGTCTCCAACGACCTCTTCAACCCGGGACAGTGCTCCGTTTCGGGAGCCTCGAGTTCATGTCTTTCGACGGCAGCTACGACATGATACTCCTTCCACCGCCGCGCGACGGCGACAACGGTGGCCGACAGCCCGCTCGCCGGCGGCGGAATCGACGACGTCTTTCCCGCGTGGGGGAAGGACAACTTTCGAGCTTGCCCCATCCTCTCCCTCGCCATCGGAGGAGGAGACGGGGCAACCAGGGCCGAGCGGGAGGCTGCGCTCAGCCGGCTGTCGAGCAAATTGACATCCCCAGTGCCCCAACGGAGGACGCGTCGGGCGTCACCCTCGCGTTTGAGGCGAAGGCGAGCGCCGTCCCCCCGCAACACGCCAACCCCGAGCAAGTGGATGACGCCAGCGCGCTCACGGAGGGCCTGCAGGACATCGCCCTCGTACCCAGGACGACGGCGCGATCAGCCCCCGATGTGACTTCGTCGCTCCTCGTCGACCAAAAGGTACTGGCTGCTTCCCATCTTTCGTCATTTCGACTCGACCTCAACCCGCCTAGTGACCTCGCTCTGGCGGGCGCTCACGTTGAGGCGAGTGCAACCCCTTTCGGGTTTCGTGTGCGGTCGCCTTGGGACCGATTGACGGGCGTCTCGACCTACGGGCCCTCTGGGTCCGAGGAAGACGACGACCCCAGCATCTGCTGGGATTTCTCTGGAACTGGCAACCCCAGTGCCATGCGGGACTTCATGACCGCATGCAACTACTGCCTCTCCGACTGTTCCGACGGCAGCCGCAGCCTTGACGACAAGGACTGCGGCCCGAGCCGCGAATGTTTCCACGTCGAGCTAGGGGATCCCTCCGGAGGCAGCTGTCTCGGCATGCCGGAGGATGGTGATCTCCCTAGGCCAGCGCCTCGTGCCGACATCCCGCGGGAGCTAGCTGTGGTCCCCGTTCCAGCGGGGGGTCACGACCCACAGCTCGAGCAAGTCCGCGGGGCGCAGGCCGGGCTCGATGAGGGGGCAGGAGCGCTCGAGGCAATCCGCCGGGACGTCGGGCAGGTATGGGCGGGCCAGCCCCCGGCCGGAGAAATACGTCACCTGCCCCAGGGTCTCCAGCACCGCATCGCCAATGATGCCAGGGACAGGCCGCCACCCGCATCCGGCGGAACCGGTCAGGACCTGGCAGCCGCAGCGATGCTCCTCCGCGCGATGCCGGAGTCATCAACCACCGAGGGTCGGCGAATCCAGGGAGAGCTCAAGCATCTCCTGGAAGGCGCTGCGGCCCGGCGGGCCGAGAGCTCTGCCTCCCGAAGGCAGGGGTACCCCTCGGAACCTCGTGCCGCGACTTCCCGACTCATGCGGGAAGCCTCGGTCTACACCGGGCGCACGCGCAACACCGCGCCTGCGGCCCCGGGCCACCTCAGCGACGAGCACCCTCATCGCGACCGTCGGGCCCGCCTCGACGAAAGGGTGCGCCGAGGTTATCACCCCAGGCGTGGGGGACGCTACGGCAGCGGGGAGGATCGGAGTCCCTCGCCCGAACCACCCGGTCCGCAGGTCTTCAGCCGGGCCATTCGGCGGGCGCCGTTTCCGACCCGATTCCGACCCCGACTACTATCACAAAGTACTCGGGGGAAACGAGACCGGAATTGTGGCTCACGGACTACCGCCTGGCCTGTCAACTGGGTGGAACGGACGACGACAACCTCATCATCCGCAACCTCCCCCTGTTCCTCTCCGACACTGCTCACGCTTGGTTGGAGCACCTGCCTCCGGGGCAGATTTCCAACTGGGAGGATCTGGTCCAAGCTTTCGCCGGCAACTTCCAGGGCACGTACATGCGCCCCGGGAATTCCTGGGACCTCCGAAGCTGCCGGCAACAGCCGGGAGAGTCTCTTCGGGACTACATCCGGCGATTCTCGAAGCAGCGCACCGAGCTGCCCAACATCACCGACTCCGATGTCATCGGCGCGTTCCTTGCCGGCACCACCTGCCGTGACCTGGTGAGCAAGTTGGGTCGCAAGACCCCCACCAGGGCGAGCGAGCTGATGGACGTCGCCACCAAGTTCGCCTCTGGCCAGGAGGCGGTTGAGGCCATCTTTCGAAAGGACAAGCAGCCCCAGGGCCGCCCGTCGGAAGATGCACCCGAGGCGTCTACTCCGCTCGGCGCCAAGAAGAAAGGCAGGAGGAAGTCGCAAGCGAAACGCGACGCCGCCAGCACGGACCTTGTCGCCGCCGCCGAGTACAAGAACCCTCGAAAGCCCCCGGAGGTGCCAACCTCTTCGACAAGATGCTCAAGGAGACGTGCCCTTACCATCAGGGGCCCGTCAAGCATACCCTCAAGGAGTGCGTCATGCTTCGGCGCCACTTCCACAAGGCCGAGCCACCCGCAGAGGGTGGCAGGGCCCGCGACGACGACAAAAAGGAAGATCACCAAGCAGGAGGGTTCCCCGAGGTCCGCGACTGCTTCATGATCTGTGGAGGGCATGCGGCGAATGCCTCGGCTCGGCATCGCAAGCGAGAGCGTCGGGAGGTCTGCTCGGTGAAGGTGGCGGCACCAGTCTACCTAGACTGGTCTGACAAGCCCATCACCTTCGACCAAGATGACCACCCCGACCACGTGCCGAGCCCGGGGAAGTACCCGCTCGTCGTCGATCCCATCGTCGGCGACGTCAGGCTCACCAAGGTCCTGATGGATGGGGGCAGCTGCCTCAATATCATCTACGCCGAGACCCTCAGGCTCCTGCGCGTCGATCTGTCCTCCATCCGAGCAGGTGCTGCGCCCTTCCACGGGATCATTCCTGGAAAGCGCGTCCAGCCCCTCGGACAGCTCGACCTTCCTGTCTGCTTCGGAACACCCTCCAACTTCCGAAGGGAGACTTTGACGTTCGAGGTGGTCGGGTTCCGAGGAACCTACCACGCGGTGTTGGGAAGGCCATGCTACGCGAAGTTCATGGCCATCCCCAACTACACCTACCTGAAGCTCAAGATGCAGGGCCCCAACGGGGTCATCACCGTCGGCCCCACGTACAAACACGCGCTCGAATGCGATGTGGAGTGCGTGGAGTACGCCGAGGCCCTCGCCGAGTCCGAGGCCCTCATCGCCGACCTGGAAAACCTCTCCCGAGAGGTGCCGGATGTGAAGCGACACGCCGGCAACTTCGAGCCAGCGGAGACGGTTAAGGCCGTCCCTCTCGACCCTAGTGGCGACACCTCCAAGCAGATCCGGATCGGTTCCGGGCTCGACCCCAAATAGGAAGCAGTGCTCGTCGACTTTCTCCACGCAAACGCCGACGTCTTTGCGAGGAGTCCCTCGGACATGCCCGGCATACCGAGGGATGTCGCCGAGCACTCGCTGGATATTCGAGCCGGAGCCCGACCGGTCAGACAGCCTCTGCGCCGATTCGACGAGGAAAGGCGCAGGGTGATAGGCGAGGAGATCCACAAGCTGATGGCAGCAGGGTTCATCAAAGAGGTATTCCATCCCGAATGGCTTGCCAACCCTGTGCTTGTGAGGAAGAAAGGGGGGAAATGGCGGATGTGTGTAGACTACACTGGTCTCAACAAAGCATGTCCAAAGGTTCCCTACCCTCTACCTCGCATCGATCAAATCGTGGATTCCACTCCTGGGTGCGAAACCCTGTCTTTCCTCGATGCCTACTCAGGGTATCATCAAATCAGGATGAAAGAGTCCGACCAGCTCGTGACTTCTTTCATCACGCCCTTCGGCATGTACTGTTATGTCACCATGCCGTTCGGTTTGAGGAACGCGGGTGCAACGTACCAGCGATGCATGAACCATGTGTTCGGCGAACACATCGGTCGCACGGTCGAGGCCTACGTCGATGACATCCTAGTCAAGACAAGGAAAGCCTCCGACCTTCTCTCCGACCTTGAAGTGACATTCCGGTGTCTCAAGGCGAAGGGCGTCAAGCTCAATCCCGAGAAGTGCGTCTTCAGGGTGCCCCGAGGCATGCTCCTGGGATTCATCGTCTCCGAGCGGGGCATCGAAGCCAACCCGGAGAAGATCGCAGCCATCACAAGCATGAGGCCCATCAAGGACTTAAAAGGCGTACAGAGGGTCATGGGATGTCTCGCGGCCTTGAGCCGTTTCATCTCACGCCTCGGCGAAAGAGGCCTGCCCTTGTACCGTCTCTTAAGGAAGGCCGAGTGCTTCACTTGGACTCCCGAGGCCGAGGAAGCTCTCGGGAACCTGAAGGCGCTCCTCACCCAGGCGCCCGTCTTGGTACCCCCAGCTGATGGAGAAGCCCTCTTGGTCTACGTCGCCGCTACCACTCAGGTGGTCAGCGCCGCGATCGTGGTCGAAAGGCAAGAAGAGGGGCATGCTTTGCCCATTCAGAGGCCAGTTTACTTCGTCAGCGAGGTGCTGTCCGAAACCAAGATCCGCTACCCACAAGTCCAGAAGCTGCTGTATGCAGTAATCCTGACGAGGCGAAAGCTGCGACATTACTTCGAGTCTCATCCGGTGACTGTGGTGTCATCCTTCCCCCTGGGGGAGATCATCCAGTGCCGAGAGGCCTCGGGACGGATCGCAAAGTGGGCGGTGGAAATCATGGGCGAGACAATCTCGTTCGCCCCTCGGAAAGCCATCAAGTCCCAGGTACTGGCGGACTTCGTAGCCGAATGGGTCGACACCCAGTTGCCGACGGCTCCGATCCAACCGGAGCTCTGGACCATGTTTTTCGACGGGTCGCTGATGAAGACGGGAGCCGGCGCGGGCTTGCTCTTCGTCTCGCCCCTCAGGAAACACTTGCGCTACGTGCTACGCCTCCATTTCCCAGCGTCCAACAATGTGGCTGAGTACGAAGCTTTGATCAACGGATTGCGAATCGCCATCGAGCTAGGGGTCCGACGCCTCGACGCTCGCGGCGACTCGCAGCTCGTCATCGACCAAGTTATGAAGAACTCCCACTGCCGCGACCCGAAGATGGAGGCCTACTGTGATGAAGTTCGACGCTTGGAAGACAAGTTCTACGGGCTCGAGCTTAACCACATCGCCCGGCGCTACAACGAGACTGCGGACGAGCTGGCGAAGATAGCCTCGGGGCGAACGACGGTTCCCCCGGACGTCTTCTCCCGGGATCTGCACCAACCCTCCGTCAAGATCAGCGACACGCCCGCGCCCGAGGCGCCCTCGGCCTCGTCCGAGGGGACCTCGGCCCAGCCCGAGCCATCCTCGGTTCAGCCCGAGGAACCCTCGGCCCCCGAGGGCGAGGCACTGCGCATCGAGGAGGAGCGGAGCGGGGTCACGCCTGATCAAGATTGGTAGACCCCGTACCTGCAATATCTCCGCCAAGGAGAACTGCCCCTCGACCGAGCCGAGGCTCGGCGGGTAGCGCGACGCGCCGAGTCGTTCGTCTTGCTGGGCGATGAGAAGGAACTCTACCACCGCAGCCCCTCGGGCATCCTCCAGCGATGCATCTTCGTCGCCGAAGGTCAGGAACTCCTGCAGGAGATACACTCGGGGGCTTGCGGCCATCATGCAGCGCCTCGAGCCCTCGTCGGGAACGCTTTCCGGCAAGGCTTCTACTGGCCGACGGCGGTGGCTGACACCACTAGAATTGTCCGCACCTGCGAAGGGTGCCAATTCTATGTGAAGCAGACCCACCTGCCCGCTCAGGCTCTACAGACGATACTCATCACCTGGCCCTTCGCTGTGTGGGGTCTGGACCTCGTCGGCCCTCTGCAGAAGGCGCCCGGGGGCTACACGCACCTACTGGTCGCTGTCGACAAATTCTTTGAGTGGATCGAGGTCCGACCCCAGAACAGCATCAGGTCCGAGCAGGCGGTGGCGTTCTTCACCAACATCATCCATCGCTTCGGGGTCCCGAACTCCATCATCACCGACAGCGGCACCCAGTTCACCGGCAAAAAATTCTTGGATTTTTGCGAGGATCACAACATCCGGGTGGACTGGGCTGCCGTAGCTCATCCCATGTCGAATGGGCAAGTAGAGCGTGCCAATGGCATGATTCTACAAGAGCTCAAGCCTCGGATTTACAATGACCTCAACAAGTTCGGCAAGCGATGGATGAAGGAACTCCCCTCGGTGGTCTGGAGCCTGAGGACGACGCCGAGCCGAGCCACGGGTTTCACGCCGTTCTTCCTGGTCTACGGGGCCGAGGCCATCTTGCCCACAGACCTGGAATACGGCTCCCCGAGGACGAGAGCCTACGACGATCAAAGCAACCAAGCTAGCCGAGAAGACTCGCTGGACCAACTGGAAAAGGCTCGGGACAAGGCCTTACTACACTCGGCGCGGTATCAGCAGTCCCTGCGACGCTACCACGCCCGAGGGGTCCGACCCCGAGACCTCCAGGTGGGCGACCTGGTGCTTCGGCTGCGACAAGACGCCCGAGGGAGGCACAAGCTCACACCCCCCTGGGAGGGGCCATTCGTCATCGCCAAAGTTCTGAAGCTCGGAACGTACAAGCTGGCCAACAGTCAAGGCGAGGTCTACGGCAACGCTTGGAACATCCAACAGCTACGTCGCTTCTACCCTTAAGATGTTTCCAAGTTGTTCATATACCTCGCACCCACGCAAAGTTTAGTCAACAAGGAAGGGTCGGCCTCGCCTCGGCAAAGCCCGACCCTCCCTCGGGGGCTAAAAGGGGGGAAACCCCCTCTGCGTCAAAATTTTCCTCGAAAAAAAATCTCTTTTACCAGAATGTCTTTCGTGCTTTTTGACTACTTCGAAAAGTGGGTCCTGGAAACGACGGGGTACACGTAAGCAGTCAAGGCTGACCGAGCCGAGGGACTCCTACGCCTCCGGGATACGGATACCTCACTCATCACCTTCTGCGATAAGTAACTCGCGATCGGATAAAGTGGCTCCACGGATCGAACAAGTCTTTACGTTCGGAAGCCCTTCTGCCGAAGCGATCCTTCGAGCCTTCTCGACCAGGTCGGTGACGGGGCCTCATGGACGGGTGAAAGTACGCGTAAGCGGCAAGGCCGACCGAGCCGAGGGACTCCCACGCCTCCGGGATACGGATACCTCACTCATCACCTTCCGCGAGAAGCAACTCTCGCTCGCACCAACATCCCTGTTACCGACGAAAAGTCCAGATACTCGAAACAAGAGGAAAAGAGACGCAGCTTTACAACGCAGCGAGGGTGTGTGTTCTGGCCTCGACGGCCGCACAAGGCACGCGCTACAAGACAATCTGATCCTGCAGGCTCGGGTCTTGACACCGGAAAGGGGGCAGCAACACCCTCAGCATCAACGGCACCTTCGGCGAGGCCCGACCTAGCCTCGGACGGCGACGCGGTCCGAGGGTCTCCGCTCCGAAGGACGACGTCATCACCACGCCCGAGCAATCGCTGTCAGGGACTTCTCCGGGATCCGGCCCGAGCAGACGGCTCGGCCGGCCACCTCCGGGGCCTCGGCCAACCACCTTCCAAGGGCGCCGGCCCGGTCCGAAGCCTCGGCTGATCAACTCCGGCGTCGATCCTGCCGACGGACAACCCGGCTGGGCTCCGGCCGAACAGGTTTCATTTTCGAGCCAACTCCGCCTCTGTCCATACTGATATCGCTACCCCTGGCCTCGGCTCGTCGAAGAGCGGCCGAGGGGTCTCTTTAACTAAGCTAGAGGAGCCTCGGACAGTAGGGCCGACCGAGCCGAGGGACTCCTACGCCTCCGGGATACGGATACCTCACTCGTCACCTTGACACGGGGCGACTCATGCTTGGTGAAGCGGTTCAGATAATCAGCAGACGAGTCTTAGTGCTCAAAAATGAGGAAAAAACACGGCTACACCCGCCGGGTGTTGGTGCCGACCGTCGGGCTGAGTCTTCTCCAACACGCCTCCAAAGCCCTCCCCTGCGGCGTGGGGGCTGGGACCCACATGTCATGCAGACCGGCTCCGAGCAGAAGAAGCCAAACCGCCGCACACGGCGCACGCAACCACCCAGCGGTTACAAGTGACCCTCCACTTTTGCCCAGACCAACAGGCGAAAGGGGCGGGCAGCCATGCGGGCGGCATGCAACCGCGCCAAGTGGACGCGCCTCTCCGACTCCTGACATGCCAGCACGGAGGCTCAAGCCCACGCGTCGCGCGACCGGCGCGCCGGATGCTGCATGCAAGCCACTGTACCACTTGCGCCACCGCCGCACCTCCTCGATTGCGGAACCGATACCGCGACCCGAGGCGACCCAGCGCGCGACCCAGCGGCGCCAGCCTGACGCAGCGGTCAAACACGGTCAAAAGCGGGCCAGCAGTAATGGCGGTGGCAGGCACACGGGAGCAGCGGTCACGCCGTCAGCCAGGCTCACGTCCCATCCGGAGGCAGCAAGAGAACCCCCTCTCACGGTGTGAAGACGACGCGCCCGTGACCCGTTCCTCGAATGGCTCGCGCACGCGCAACGGCAGCCTCGCCAACTACTCGCCCGGGCGCATTAACTCCGCGGCTGGACAGGCGACGCTTCTGGCAGAAGCAGCTGGCGACGCTTCGCCTTCGCCAAAACGACCACACCAAAAAAGGTACGCCACGTCGTTCAATTTCGTATCCTTTTTTCCTTTTTCCTCTTTCTCTATCTCTTGCAACAGGGACCGGGAAAGGGGATACCCCAAAGGGATCCTTCCCCGTGAAGGAACTAGGCTCCGAGCCTCCTTACTGATCAGGGGTTCGAAGGCTGGCCCCCCGAAGGGTTCAATAGCCGCCTCAGATCGCGTGGGCCCGACACCCACTACTGGTCAGAGGTTCGAAGGTCGGCCTCCCGAAAGGTCCCACGGCCGCCTCAGGCTACTCGGGCTCCGCGCCCATTACTGATCAGGGGTTCGAAGGCTGGCCCCCCGAAGGGTTCACAGTCGCCTCAGACACCGAGCGAGGGATGACCAAGGGTACATTCGATACATAACCAAGGCTCGGGCTGCGCTCCCGAGGTACCCTAGGACATTTCCGAGACCAGCGGGAACGATCCTGTAACGGAATCCCATCGGAGGGAGGCATCGAGCCCTCGGACCCCGTCGCCAGGGGACCGGGTCCGGCAGATCACCCGCAGGTACTTTTGGGCGTGCCTCCGGGCCCCTAGCCGACCCCCAACGAACGGGGCACGGACGTCCACTCGGATTACCCGATTGCAGCTCACCGGAGACACCATGTTCGGTGCCCATCGAGGGTAACATGGCGCTCTCCCCCCTCCTCCTTGCGGAAAGGCGACGTAGGGGCGTATGTAAAAAAGCCGAGTCTGTCCCTGATCGCCCTCTCACCCTGTGAGGAGGCTCGGGGGCTGCTCTCGCAAACCCGGCTCCGGCCAAACCGTTGACAGCGTCAACATACCAGCCCGAGAACTTGGGCCCCGACAGTGCACCCGGGCTACGACCTATTCGCATGAGGGAACCGCCAAACCAGCCGAAGCATTGTGCAAGGCATTAAGACCTCGAAGGAGTGAAACCACTCCTCCGAGGCCTCGGGGGCTACACCCGGCGGGTGCGCTCGCGCGCACCCACCGGAACAAAATGCAACCGAGAAAGGCTGGTCCCCTTGCAAAAAAGTGCGACGAAAGCCTCCAAGCGAGTGCTAACACTCCCTTCGAGGCTCGGGGGCTACTGTCGGGGACCATAATTAGGGGTACCCTCAAGATGCCTAATTCTCAGCTGGTAACCCCCATCAGCATAAAGCTGCAGAGGCCTAATGGGTTTGATTAAGTCAGGGATCAGTCCGTACGAGCGACTCGATCACGCCTCGCCCGAGCCTAGCCTCGGGCAAGGGCAGCCGACCCCGAGGTGTTTCCGTCTCGCCCGAGGCCCCCTTTTTTACGGCAGACGCATCTCCGGCTCGCCCGAGGCCTTGCCTTCGTTAAGAAGCAACTCTGACTAAATCACCGCGCCGACCGACCAAGTCACAGGGGCATTTAACGCAAAGAGTGAGACTGACGGGCAGTCAGGCCTTGCCAAAGGCGCCATAGGAAGCTCCGCCCGACCCAGGGCTCGGACTCGGGCTAAGGCCCCGGAAGACGGCGAACTCCGCTCCGCCCGACCCAGGGCTCGGACTCGGGCTAAGGCCCCGGAAGACGGCGAACTCCGCTCCGCCCGACCCAGGGCTCGGACTCGGGCTAAGGCCCCGGAAGACGGCAAACTCTGCTCCGCCCGACCCAGGGCTCGGACTCGGGTTAAGGCCCCGGAAGACGACGAACTCCGCTCCGCCCGACCCAGGGCTCGGACTCGGGCTAAGGCCCTGGAAGACGACGAACTCCGCTTCGCCCGACCCAGGGCTCGGACTCCGCCCTGACCTCTGCCGAACGACCTCCGCCTCGCCCGACCCAGGAGCTCGGGCTCGGCCTCGGCCATGGACGACAGACTCGACCTCGGCCTCGGAGGAGCCTCCACGTCGCCCGACCTAGGGCACAAGTCCGCCACGTCAACAGGAAGCGCCATCATCACCCTGCCCCGAGCCGACTTGGGCCGCAGAGAACAAGACCGACGTCCCATCTGGCTAGCTCCGCCAGATAGGCAATGATGGCGCCCCGCTAGACCCATGACGACGGCGGCTCTCGGCTCCCTTACGGAAGCAGGGGGACGTCAGCAAGAGCCCAACTGTTCCAACAGCTGTCCCTCCACCAGGCTCTGTTACTCCTCCGACAGCCACGACACCACACCAGCTGGGTGCCAAGTTCTCTCCGGCTGCCACATTGGCATGTACCCAGGGCACTAGCTCTCCCCCGCTAGACACGTAGCACTCTGCTACATCCCCATTGTACACCTGGATCCTCTCCTTGCGCCTATAAAAGGAAGGACCAGGGCCTTCTTAGAGAAGGTTGGCCTCGCGGGAACGAGGGCAGGGGCAGGCGCTCTCTTGGGGCCGCTCGCTCCCCTCACCCGCGCGGACGCTTGTAACCCCCTACTGCAAGCGCACCCGACCTGGGCGCGGAACGAACACGAAGGCCGCGGGATCTCCGCCTCCCTCACGACCCGACTCCGGCCACCTCGCTCTCCCCCCTTCACGCTCGCCCACGCGCTCGACCCATCTGGGCTGGGGCACGCGGCACACTCACTCGTCGGCTCGGGGACCCCCCGGTCTCGAAACGCCGACAAATGTTATTGTCAACTAAAGCAACAATAGAATAACCATTTCTGTTCAGTTAAGGACCTTTAAAGATTATCACCTATAATTTTACATAAGTTGTACCTTTTCTGTCACAGTAGCAGCACTACACATGCAATTTTGTCTCATATCTGATAGGATAGTTGTATATGCCAATAGATGGGTAAACAAAAAAACAAAAGAATTTGGCAGAATATTGCCCTTCGTTTAGTCTTCATCTATGTAATTAGTTTTATAATTAAACTATACTAGGTGAATTCCCGTGCGTTGCGACAGAAGTAAAAAAATGTATGAAACATAGAAATGGAACGACAAACATCACTATGATTTGCAAAATCCGTGTGGTAAACATTATCAATATCAAACAAATTATTTCTAAGGAGTCAATTTAGAATTTTGTAATGACAGGCAAATGTGTCGACAACCATACACTAATCTAATCCTTTTTAGCGATATTGATAAGTCGCTGTTGTATATTTGCAGGGATGACATATCGGCACGAATTGTCATCATAACTTAACAGATCAATCACAAAGTTCCTTCGAAGAATCTTTGCATCCTACGCACAAAGACATAAGAGAACAAAACATCAAATTTGTATTATGTAACTGGAATGTATGTTTGAACATGAAATGAAGGTACTACACTCACCCTAATAAATTCCATTCGTCTATCATTCCCCCACATGGTCATAGCTCGTAGAACAAGGTAGCTGGTATTAAGTCTATAGAATAATGTTTGGCCAACTATGTTATATACAATGATTATCATAGAAAAAATTTAAACTGCTGAGAAGGTGGTATGAAGAAAATACCCTCTTAAGTCAATTGGAACACCAGTCTGAATTGTATGTTCCCACTTAAAAAAATCATCTGCCCATCCAAAACGTTTCTTGCAGTAGGCAATCTTATATTTTTTGAGGCCATGATAATCGCTTCCGCGAACCTCTTGTATGGCATGTGCTTATACCAATCTTGAGTCGGTGTAAAGTCGATAAAAGTCACATGCTTTTTAACATGATCTATTATGAAAAGGGCGTAACATCCGTTGAATTCCATGGCATAAGAACCTGCAAAATATCAGTCATTAGGATTGCAAAGAAGTGCCCTTTATAAATACATTCGAAATAAACACATACTTACATATCTACATCCCGTG
The DNA here is from genome assembly GCA_029449295.1 of Zea luxurians. Classification (NCBI taxonomy): domain Eukaryota; kingdom Viridiplantae; phylum Streptophyta; class Magnoliopsida; order Poales; family Poaceae; genus Zea; species Zea luxurians. The sequence continues at coordinate 18,533,059 of JAOPSE010000034.1, read as the reverse complement.
ATATAATAATTCATCAATGGCCAACAATCGAGTGTTTTGGCTAACTCTTCTGCTGTAGGGTCCTGATGATACTTTGAAAGTTTACCAAAACCATCCATTCTCTGGATAAGTATATATACATTTTCACTTGAGGATTAGATGTAGATACTATATATTAATACATTATTGATTGGAAACAAACTTACCCAGAAACACATGTCCATATAATGCTTTATATTCTTTATGATTTCTCCTTTCGGCCTACGTGACTCTTTATTAGCAAGCAGCCGAACGACCATGTCAAAACATCTTAGAGTCATATCTTGATTTATCATTAATATGTTTTGCAGGTCTTTGACAAATATTTCTATCTTAAAAAGGTTGAAACTTTGCACCCATATCATCCTGTAATGTAGCATGACGAAAGTCTATATCAATAATCTAAGTAGTTGGTAAACCCTAAAATAGATAAATCAATGAGCACTTAGTCTAGTGTCGTATCGTCTTGGATTGCCATGATATAATCACATAGAACATCTATTAAATCGGCTATGGTCACTGGCATGTCCTTTGTGGAAAGACCAACCATTAAAAAGTCATTGGTGCACCCAACGGTCGAGACTTTTACAGGAGTTCTTTTATCCCAATCATCAACAAACCACCTTTGTAAGTCTGCTTGAGTAATAGGACATTCCTCATCTTCAAACACTACTTCGCTGTCATCAAGCACACAGAGTAGTTTTCTCTTCTTAGGATTTGTTAGGCTATCTAATATCTCAACATCAGAGGGGCTTCCAGTGTCAACTTCTTTTTCATAATTGTATGACGAACACCCCCTTCTCTTGTTCAGGTCTAAAGATAGTAATATAGCAGCCATTTTTTCCTGAAGTGTGACATGTCATCCTACAAATAATAAGAATGTGTAAGTTGTGACATGCCATTTTTTCCGCAAGTGTGTAAGTTGTGGTTAAAAATACCAGGGTGAGTAAAAAAACTTATACATAACAAGGTCGCCAAATTTAAAACCTAAGCATGGATTACCTCGTCACCTAGATATGCATTCAGCTGAAATAAACATTCCATCCACTTCCTTTCAACAAAGGCATCATCAATAAGCACGACTTCTACCCTTGGTTCAAAGGAATTTCCTTAATAAAATCGATGAGGGCAAGATCACCCTGGGTGCAAATGTAGTTGTCGGAGAGGAAATCTCCCCGGCCGGGTGGCGGATTGCACCCGCCCTAGATCCTAAAAAGAGGAGGGGCCTAAGCGTTTTGCTTGTTACGAGACTGGTGGATCAGCACATGGGAGCACGCAAGGGTTTAGAGTGGTTTGGGCCGCCAGAGCGTAATACCCTACTTCACTGTGTGATGTATTGCTTTGGGAGCTTGTATGAACTTGTAAGCGTCTGCCTAAGATTAGGTGTGTCTTATAACGCCGCATGCCTCCCCTTTTATAGCCGAAGGGGGGCATGCACAAAGGTACTGAGCCCCGACATGTGGGCCCAGGGGCTTAACGAATATTGTACTCGGAGCCACGAACGTGTGCTGCTGAGGCGATCTTCTAGCGCTCTGATACCCAAGATCTGCGTATCCTTGGCATGAAGAGCAGGCTTCTTGTAGAAGGGATGATGAGTACGGTGCACCGCTTGGAACGGGCGCACTATTTGCTAGCTGATCGGTCACACGCGCCACCTGCTGGATGACCCTGACGCCGCCTGCCATTGGATTGGACAGGACGCATTAAATGCTGGGAGGACGCGTCGCCCGCTGGCGTGGTGGCAGGCGGCGCGTCCTTTCAGCAATAAATGTAGAGGCCGCTCGGCTGGGTAGGCATTATGCCAGGATTGGCTCACTGGTTTATGTGTCGGGCCACAAGCCACGCGACAGCAGTGGGCAGTGCAGGACAAGGTCTGGGCACATGCCAGCACCGGACTCCTACCTTCGCCGGGGTCCTCCCCGTCCCGGGACCCTGCCAATGCTGAGGCCTTCCAGGGGATCCGGCATACCTTCTTGGGGTCCTAGACCAGTATGTATAGGGGTCCGGTGTCTTCCTGCGGGGGTCCGGTCCTAGCGACGAACACCGGGATGTACTCCCTTTCCTTGCCACGCGGCGCTCCTGGACCTGCCCATTGGGCGCCATTCTCCACGTGGTCTTGAGGCGTTGCACGGGTGTGGCACCTTTATGCAGTAACAGAAGGTACCCCTGATTGAGGGTACTGAAAATGGCCCCTGGGCCTGCCTCAGGGGAGGAGGCAAGCCTGCAGGTGGGGCCAGAGCCTGATTGGCGATCTGCCTGCTGCTCTTGCGGGCCTACTGGCGCAATTACTGCTGGCCCGCCTATGGCTATGCTGACTGTTATGCCCATTCCCACGGCTGACTTGCCCGTGACCTTCGTCACCGATGGGCCATGTGCGGGGTGCCCCGAGTCGCTGCATCGGCCCTGAAAGCTTATCTTTTTTAGTCTTCTACGACAGCCCCGAGGGGACACGTTATTGGCGCAAGCAGCGGTGCGGTTCTTCCGCACCTAGCAACCGATCGCGCCGGCTGCATGACGCGTGGGCCTGGATCCGCATGTTGGATTGTTGATTGTGGCGAAGCCAAGAGGGCACACAACCGTGGGGCGCCTGCTCGCCTCCTGTGTGACGGTTCACCTTCTTGACCGCCGGTTTTGGCGAAAAATGAGGGGGCGCCTAACCGCGGGACGGTTGCATGCCCCTTGTGCGGTGGTTCGCCTTCCCGACCGCTGGTTGCTTCAAAAGTGATGGGGTGCATAACCCCGGGGCGGTTGCAGGCCCCCTATGTGGTGGTTTGCCTTCTTCGCTCTTCGGGGCGGCCTCCACGTCGCGTGGGGCCTGGCCCCTGTGTCATAGGACGGACCTTTTGGTGCACACCGGGAGACTTTGCCCGTGGCGCTCCGGGGCGCAAGAGGGGGACATCTCCCTTTAAAAGGGGTCGACCCCCCGGGTAGAAGTCATGCCTTGCTCCTCTTGCATCCTTCGTGCCCTCCTGCCTTCTGGGCCTCTAGATGGGGTGCGCCGATGTTCACTGGAGGGGAACGCGCTAGAGCCATCCCCTCCGGTGGTCCTATCATCGGAGAGCTTGCGATCGCAGTTGGGCTGTCGATCTTGTCTTCCTTTTGCTGCTGTTAGAGGAGCGCAACCCCGTGAGGGTCGGTGCTCTTCCGTCATCATTCGTCTTCAAGGATTTTCATCATGCAGCCCGGCTGCAGTCCCCCGCCAGTGGCCATCCAGAAGGATGACCACCAGCCTCGCGGTGGGGAGAAGCAAGCCGGGCTGCGGCTTCCCCCCCAGCCTCAGCTTCAAGGATGTTCATCATCCTTGCTGGGGCGGGGGGCAAGCCAAGTCGGGGCACTGCCCTCCGCGTGGGCTGGCGACCCACTTCTTCCTCCAGCATTTGGAGGAGAAAGGTGTTCACCAGCCTTGCGGAGGAGGCGAACCTCGGCAACATGGGGCCGGCTGGCTGCAGGCCGTCAGCTGCAGTGTGTCTGGCTCTTTGGGCTGGACGGCTTTGGCACCGCCTCCGACGCTGCCTCCTGCCGCTCTGGCCGGGGCGTGGCTGTCCGTCCACCGCACGGGCGACGGTCGAGCCGTGCGTGGGTCTGACACATCCACCCATTCTCGTGCCCGCCGGCCACACTGGGGGGATCGTACAAGACGTCGTACACCGCAGTGGTAGTGGCAGCGTTCTTGGATGGTCTTGTCCTCACTCCCGTTGGTCAGACGGGAGCGAGGACCCCTTCGTGTGTGCTGAGGCAGCCGCCGCCGACTGGTACAGAGGTGGTCGCTGCCGCTGGTGAGGCTACCCCTTGCAGAGGTGGTTGCCTCCGCTGGCGAGTGCATCAGAGCCATCTGCCGCTGAGTCCCCGACTTTTTGGCTTTAACGGCCTCGTTGTCGCCCCCCATAGGAGGACGTGGGCGAGGACCTTCTCGTAGTGGCGCTCACCCTGAGGTGGTCACTGTTGCTGACAAGCCGCACGGAGCGGAGGTCATTGTCGCTGCTGGTGCAGAGGTGGTCACTGTCGCGGGCGATCCGTCGATGCAGAGGTGGCCACCGCCACTGGTGGGGTTGCCTAGAGCCAATTCCCAGTGTGACTCCTGCTGGTGCAGCGTAGTTCATTCCTGCAGAAATGGAGCTAGGGCCCCGCTTGTAAGGGAATGTAATAACATATGCTTGTTTGGAAGCAAAATGTAATAACATATGTATACAGGATTTTAGTCTGGGAAGCCAAGTTGTGCGTTCGGACCCCCTGGATGGTGGTTCTAGGTACTAGGACACCTGCCCAGGGTAGTGAAGCGTGCAGGCCCACGGTACGGGACCAGGCTGAGCGGCTACACGGCTCTGGACTACCCCAGGGGACAAGCATCGCTTTTCTAGTTTCGGACCCCAAGTTGTTGGACGCACAAGACTTATAGCTCCAAATACTAGGGCACCCGTCACAGAGTGATAGAGTGTGCAAGATTTTGGGTACGGAACCAGGCTAACCGGCCACACAGGCTTCCGGATTGCACCATGGAACGGGCATCTATTCTTTAGAACCGACCCCCAGGCTTTTTTCCTATTTTTGTAAGGTACTTCTGAGTATTATTTATAAAGCAGTGTTTAACACTTATCTGTGCATCGCTTGTTCCTGTTGTTGACTTCCCTTGGTACTTGGCCCCCCGCCTGGGGTGTAGGCTCGATGTGTCGAGGTTGGGCACCAGCGTATATGAAAGGATTGTCGACGACCTTCGGGAGGCAGCCTCGCCGAGACCTGGATCTGTACACAGCTTTAGCTTAAAGAGCGTTAGTGACACACCCGTAGGCCCCGCCATCTGGCATTATTCATCCTTTGATACATGCTCGGGACTTGCAGGGTCTAGCCTGAGGGAGCCAAGTTGTGCGTCCGGACCCCCTGGATGGTGGTTCTAGATACTAGGATACCTACCGCAGGGTGGTGGAGTGTGCAGGCCCACGGTACGGGACCGGGCTGAGCGGCTACACAGCTCTGGACCACCCCAGGAGGCATGTATCTTTTTCCTAGTTCTAGACCCCAGGTTGCGGACCCACAGGACTTATAGCTCTAAGTACTAGAGTACCCGTCACGGAGCGGCGGAGTGTGCAGGGTTTTAGGTACGGAACCAGGCTAACCGGCCACACAGGCTCCGGACCACCCCATGGAACGGGCTCCCGTTCTTCAGAGCCGGCCCCCAGGTTGTCGGGCCCTCCTGCTTTCGCATAGAGGTCCTAAGCTGCAAGCCTGGCTGTTCAATTCAGATGTCATCATGCCTGATAGGATGGGAACTGGCCGGGTGGGTTAGCTAAAATATAATCCGGAAACTGCAGGAGAAGTCCTTGGGGCAGTAGGATAATATTATCATAGAGGTACATCTGAGAGGGTAGTTTTCTTTTATAACTTATCATGCATGGGTGCGGACCAACAGGCCGGGTTTATGGGGACAGACCCCACCGGGTTGGCGTGCACGTATGCGCTACCTAGTTACAAAAGGGAAAAAACTTCGACCCCTCAGACTTGCTCTATAGACAAAAACTTACAGAGATATTTCAGCTCCGGGGGAGGCACTCCTTCAGTCGTAGCTAGATAGTTGCCCTCGGGTCGGGGGATTCCCATTACCATGAAGGGTCCTTCCTGGCTGGGGGAGTGTTACAGAGCCCTAATTTGGTCTGGTACTTCCGTAAGATTAGGTCCCGACCCTGGGTCCCCATCTGCGTTCGACGAAGGAGGCCCTGCCTTTGGCTGTGGTCATTCCTGGATGAACCTGTCAGAAACCTGGACCCGTGGGGAGTCCAGATGGGTTTTCGGAGGAAGGCGGGCTTCAGCTCCGTAGGCTGGGGGACATGGGGTCCCGCCGGCGGTCCGTCTAGTCGCTGCCATCGGAGTGGGAGTCCTTAGTGAATATGTCCTTTAGGTCCCCCTCAGGTGACTGATACCCGAGGTCTCGCTCAGCCGTGGCTACCTCGTCGTCGTCGACCTTTTCCTTGCCAGGATAGCGGCGAGGTGGGGAGCCGTCCTTTGAGGACTGCTCACGTCGCTCGCTGATGCGCTTCGTGAGATCAATGATCTCGCGACACTCTGCAGCACTGTGGCGACCGTTGGGGTGTACAGGGCACGAGCCGCTGCTACCCCTTTGTGGTCGTGGGCGCTTGTTGCGGTCGCCCCGACCCCCAGTCGCAGCTGCAACGACCAGCGCGGTTGACTGTGGCCTTTCGTAGCCGTGGCCCTTCTTTTCTTTTTGCTGTCCCGGGGGGCGGCGCCCGAGCCACCTATCTAGGCGACTCCGGTTTGTGGGGCCGAGTGCCATGCACGGCCCTCGGCGGCTCTGGCGCATTTGTCAGCCAGAGCGAAGAGCGTGGGGACAGTCTCCATGTCGTGTGTGGCCAGCTTCTCCGACATTTTCTTATCACGTACCCCCTGACAGAAGGCTGTGATGATGGAGGCATCGGAAATACGAGGAATAGTACCTCGTACCTTGGTGAAGCGGGAGATAAATGTCCGGAGGGTCTCTCTGGGCTCCTGCCTCACTGCGTGTAGGTGGGCCTCCACGCCATGCTGCTGGTAAGCGCTGGCGAAGTTCGCAACGAACCGTGCACATAGCTCTTCCCAGGTGTAGATTGACCCTGGGGCGAGGTTCATGACCCAAGTCTGGGCAGGCCCAGACAGGGCGACATGAAAATAGGTCGCCATCACCGCGGTGTTTCCACCTGCTGTCGTGATGGCGGTGACATACACCTGCAGGAACTCCGACGGGTTTGATGTTCCATCGTATTTTTACGGCAGGTGTGGCCGGAACTTGGGTGGCCATGACGTCGCGCGTAGATGGTCCGCGAGGGCGGTGCAGCCCACGCTGGCCAAGGGGACTCCTGTTTGGGACCAGGCGCCCATTGGTGTCTGCGGTGCTTCCGCAGTGAAATCTCGGTCGAGGTTGCGACCCTCGATGTTTTGTCGGCGCTCCCGCGCCCTTTCCAAGGAGATCCGGGCGTCCTCTCCCGTACGCCTACGGTTGAGCTCTGCTCGGAGGTCATCGGTCTGTGCTCCCCTTACGGAGGGCGAGCGCACAAACGTCGTCGCCTCGCGTTGGCGTTGGGTGGCCGAGGCCTAGACCTGGTCGAAGTGGAATGCACCATGCCGAGTAGGCGGTCGACGACGTCATGCCACTGTTTCATGGAACCTGGCGAGGCCGTGGAGCTAGGGGGTGGCGTAGCAACTCTCTGGCTGCAGACAACACCGTCGGCGCTGCCCTCGACGGAGTTCGGGACGCCTGCGCTAGCGTGTGTTGCTGTACTACGTGTACGACATCAGTCCCAGAGTCGGGGTGATCGGGTACTTGTGGTGCGGAGGATGCAACCTCTTGCTCCATCGCGAAATCCTCTGATGCCCCGGTGCGGTGCTCGATGATCCGCACCATCAAGCTGAGCAAGAAAACAAGCAAAAACTTGAAGCCTAGCCCCTACCTGGCGCGCCAAATGTCGGAGAGGAAATCTCCCCGGCCGGGTGGCGGATTGCACCCGCCCTAGATCCTAAAAAGAGGAGGGGCCTAAGTGTTTTGCTTGTTACGAGACTGGTGGATCAGCACACGGGAGCACGCAAGGGTTTAGAGTGGTTCGGGCCGCCGGAGCGTAATACCCTACTCCACTGTGTGATGTATTGCTTTGGGAGCTTGTATGAACTTGTAAGCGTCTGCCTAAGATTGGGTGTGTCTTATAACGCTGCATGCCTCCCTTTTTATAGCCGAAGGGGGCATGCACAAAGGTACTGAGCCCCGACATGTGGGCCCAGGGGCTTAACGAATATTGTACTCGGAGCCACGAACATGTGCTGCTGAGGCGATCTTCTAGCGCTCTGACACCTGAGATCTGCGTATCCTTGGCGTGCAGAGGAGGATTCTTGTAGAAGGGATGATGAGTACGGTGCATCGCTTGGCACGGACGCACTGTTTGCCAGCTGACCGGTCAGACGCGCCACCTACTGGATGACCCTGACACGCCATTGGATTGGACAAGACACATTAAATGCTGGGAGGACGCGTCGCCCGCTGGCGTGGTGGTAGGTGGCGCGTCCTTTCAGCAATAAATGTAGAGGCCGCTCGGCTGGGTGGGCTTTATGCCAGGCTTGGCCCGCTGGTTTATGTGTCGGGCCACAAGCCACGCGACAGCAGTGGGCAGGACAAGGTCTGGGCACGTGCCAGCACTGGACTCCTACCTTTGCCAGGGTCCTCCCCGTCCCGGGACCCTGCCAATGCTGAGGCCTTCCAGGGGATCCGGCATACCTTCTTGGGGTCCCGGACCAGTATGTATAGGGGTCCGGTGTCTTCCTGCGGGGGTCCGGTCCTAGCGACGAACACCGGGATGTACTCCCTTTCCTTGCCACGCGACGCTCCTGGACCTGCCCATTGGGCGCCATTCTCCACGTGGTCTTGAGGCGTTGCACGGGTGCGGCGCCTTTATGCAGTAACAGAAGGTACCCCTGATTGAGGGTACTGACAGTAGTCTAGGAGCAAACAGTCATGAGATAAAACTAAAATTAGTTACCATATAAAATACAAATTGATCCATACATCACTACAAAAATTATAATACCTTTCGGAACTATTGCGGTTGCCACCGATTTTTTGGCTTGTTATGGCACAAGCCTACAAATAGAGATTCCATTCTCGCGGGACAAAAACCTACATTGATAAGGTAAAATAGGTCAGTGCTCGTGCTTCGCGATATTAGTGGAAAAAAATAAATGACGATTTAAAAGAGTAAGCCAATATGCATAACAAATTGTTAGATGCATAATAAATTGTTGCTAATAAATTAGTACTTTAAAAGGGGTATGCTCAAAATAATATAATCTACTAACTTTAATCACAAATGAATTAATTCTAGTGTTTAAATCCTGCTCATTTTAATAGCTTACATTTAAATTTATGATAAACTTTGTTTATGCGCCCCACACATTTTAGTACTACGCCCCATGAAAGTTGCCTAGAGAGGGTGAATAGGCGAAACCTGAAATTTATAACTTAAACACACACTACAAGCTGGGGTTAGCGTTAGAATCAAAACTCAAGTCCGAAAGAGAGGAAAAACAAATCAACCAACAAATAAGGCGAGTGGACATGGTGATTTGTTTTACAGAGGTTCGGTTCTAAAGAACCTAGTCCCCGTTGAGGAGGTCACAAAGACCTGGTCTATTTCACCCCTTTCCCTCTCTCAAATGGTCACTTAGACTGAGTGAGCTTTCTCCTTAATCAAATGGGTCACTTAGACCCCGCAAGGACCACCACACACTTAGGTGTCTCTTGCTTTGATTACAAGTCACTTGGGAACAAGAATGAGGAAGGAAGAAAGCGATCCAAGCAACAAGAGCGCAAATGAACACGAACACGTCTTGGAGTGAATGCACTAGCTCTTGTATTAAATGAAAACTTCAGAAAACTTGGATGCTTGGAGTTGTGGTGGTTGGGGGGTATTTATAGCCCTCAACCACCAAAGAAGCCGTTGGGGAGGCTGCTGGCGATGAGCGCACAGGACAGTCCAGTGCGCCACCGGACAGGTCCTGTTCACTGTCCGGTGCGCTGCCACGTCACCCAACCGTTAGGGTTCGGAGCTCGGTCGACCATTGGATCTTTGTCTTCTTGTGGCACCAGATAGTCCGGTGTCACACTGGACAGTCCGGTGCCCCTTTGACTTTCTGCTATGACTTCTGCCACGCACCGTTCACGCACTATAGCACTTTGCAGAGTCGACCGTTGTGCGAGTTAGCCATGCTCCGCTGGCACACCGGATAGTCCGGTGAATTATAGCGGAGAGCGCCTTCAAATTCCCGAGAGTGGCTGCTTCGGATTAGTACGGGCATGGTGCACCGGACACTGTCCGGTGGCAGACCGGACAGTCCGGTGCGTCAGACCACAGCACACTTAAGTCTTTGCTCCTTTTTGTTTTAGTCCCTAACTTGAATCTTTTATTGGTTTGTGTTGAACCTTATGCACCTGTAATACATGAGTTCTAGAGCAAACTAGTTAGTCCATATATTTGTGTTGGACATTCAACCACAAAAATTAATTGTAGGAAAAAGGTTAACCCTATTTCCCTTTCAATCTCGTCCTTTTTGGTGATTGATGCCAACACAAAGCAAAGCAAATATATAAAGTGCAGAAATAAACTAGTTTGCATATGGTAAGTGTATAGGTTACTTGGAATTAAACCAATTGATAATCTTACTTGATATGAATGGATTGCTTTCTTTTATTTGATATTTTGGACCACTTTTGCACCATGTGTTTTTGTTTTTGCAAATCTTTTCAAAGTCTTTTCAAAATTCTTTTGCAAATAGTCAAAGGTATATGAATAAGATTGCGAGAAGCATTTTTTCAAGATTTTGAAATTTCTCCCCCTGTTTCAAATGCTTTGTCTTTGACCAAACAAAAAACTCCCCCTGAATGAATTCTCCCCTTAGCTTTCAAGAGGGTTTTGAAGTAGATTTGAAATTGCCTTGAATATCAATTGAAAAACAAACATTTGTGAATACCAATGAAATCTTTCATTTCGGAAATTTTGAAATGATGGTGGTGCGGTCCTTTTGCTTTGGGCTTAATATTTTCTCCCCTTTGGCATGAATCGCCAAAAACAGAGAACTTTGGCGCCCTTTTGCATTTTCTTCCCCTTTGGGGCCTAACATTACCTCTCAAATGGTAAAATAAATGCGAGTGAAAGGTCATACCATTGAGAGTTTGCAGAATACCGGCAAAGGATAGATAATACCGTTAGAGTTGAGTGAAAGCGTTGTCTTTGCCGAATACTCCATTTCCCTTTCAATCTACGACTTAGTATAGAAATACACTTGACAACATATTAGTTGTAGTTTTAGCACAAGAAGAATAAGAAATATGCAATTGTACCAAAAGAAAGAGATATGATCAAAGGTATATTAAAGAGCTATGTGTGCAATGTTTCAATCAAAATTCTGAGAATCAAGTATATTTAGCTCATTCCTAAGTTTGCTAAAGGTTTTCTCATCTAGGGGCTTGGTAAAGATATCGACTAATTGATTTTGGGTATTAACATAAGCAATTTCAATATCTCCCTTTTGCTGGTGATCCCTCAGAAAGTGATACCGAATATCTATGTGCTCAGTGCCGCTGTGTTCAACGGGAATATCTACCATGCGGATTGCACTCTCATTATCACATAGGAGAGGGACTTTGCTCGATTTTGTCACACCCGGTCTTGGAAGGTAAACCGAATGCGAACCATGTACGTGCCAGGATCAGAACTCACGTACACAGCGATTACATAATTGGACATCATCATATAGTGCTTGAATTAGATAGTGGAAAGGTACTTTATTACATCAAGATGCCCAAGACATCCATAGAGTCTAATACATAACAATAGTTCAACATAAATATCAAAGTGCGGAATTACGAAACGTAGATGATAAGCCTATACAGGCAGCTAACTGGGGGTCTGCCACTAAGAAAGAACTAGAACTCTGAGAGCACCTATAGGGGGGGTGAATAGGTAATCCTGTAAAATTCAACACTAAATAGCCACAAGCTTGGTTATAAAGATGTTAGTGCAATAGAACCAAGTGGCTATAGAGCGAGCTCTTGCGAATCACAATAATCACAGAGAAAGACAACACAAGAGACACAGTGTTTTATCCCATGGTTCGGCCAAGTATAATATTTGCCTACTTCCACGTTGTGGCGTCCCAATGGACGAGGGTTGCAATCAACCCCTTTCAAGTGATCCAATGATCAACTTGAATACCATGGTGTCCTTCCTTATAGTTTTCTTCCCGTTTGCGAGGAATCTCCACAAGTTGGAGCCTCTCGCCCTTACAAGATTGTTCACAAAGAAAGAATGGAGTAAGGTTGGGAAGAGCAACGCACACTAGAATTAAATCCACACCGCAAACACGCACACAAGTGAGAAGATGAGCATACAAAACACGCGCAAGGAGTTTACAACTCAAAAAGTGCTCCAATCTCAAGAACGATGAACGATTGCGTGAAAGTGAGGACTAGAAGTCTTAGAATGCTTAGAGTGTGCTTGAGTGACTCCTCCATGCGCCTAGGGGTCCCTTTTATAGCCCCAAGGCAGCTAGGAGCCGTTGGAGGCAATCTTGGAAGGCTAATCTTGCCTTCTGTCGGGTGGCGCACCGGACAGTCACTGTAGACGGTCCGGTGCGGATCTGTTTCCTTTTCTGGCGTAGATGACCGTTGCAGCGCCGTGGCAGTTGGCGCACTGGACACTGTCCGGTGCCCCCTGCCGACTGTTGGCACGGGCCACGCGTCGCCCGCGGACTGCGCGGCCGACCGTTGCCCAGTCGACCGTTGGCTCACTTGATAGTTTGGTGCACCACCGGACAGTCCGGTGAATTATAGTCGTACGCAGCCGTCGAGTCCCGAGAGCGGCCAGTTCACCTTGGACTCGCCTAGCGCACCGGACACTGTCCGGTGCACCACCGGACAGTCCGGTGCACCCAGACTGAGCAGAAGTTGGCTGTACACAACCAACTCTTTTCCAATTCCTTTTCTCCTATTTCTAGCACTTAGACAAAATATGTTAGTACTTAGAACAATGTACTAAGTCTAGATACGTACCTTGTTACATGATTTGCACTTCTCTCTTCATTTAGCACATAATAACTCACTCACTATGTGTTGGTCACTTAATCACCAAAATATAATTGAAATGGCCCAAGGGCACATTTCCCTTTCAATCTCCCCCTTTTTGGTGATTTATGCCAACACATTAAAAAGCAATGCAAAACATGTAACATTGATTCAAATTGAAGACCAAATTGTTTTTGACTCAAATTTGGCACATTTGGATCATTCTTTGCCACCACTTGGTTTGTTTTTGCAAATCAAATTCATTTTCCTATCTCTAAGTCAAACACACTTGTTTAGGCACAAAGAGAGAAAATCCAAGAGTGAAATGGATCAAGTGCCAAAAACTCCCCCCTTTTCCCATAATCATAAATTCTCCCCACAAGAGACCAAATTTTGACAATAAGAGTATTTTGACAAATCAAAAGTTCTAACTCTATTGTTTTCAAAATACTCAAGTGGTAGCTGATCCATTTGCTTTGGCCTTAATTTCTCCCCCTTTGGCATTAAGCACCAAAACGGGATCATTTTTGGCCCTTTAACCCCATTGCCTCACCAAAAAATGTCAATTAAGAGCAAAAAGGCAATAAGAGCATAGAGATGAACTTGGAACGAAATACACCAATACTGGAGTGTAGTGGAAGTCTTTGCAACGTCCAAGTCCATTTTCCCTTTCAATGCACTTTTGAGACTACATCAAGAACACTCAAACACAAAGGTTAGTCTCAAAGGGTCAAGTTGTAGCACTTCTCCCCCTAAATATGTGCATCATTCACACATGGACTTGTGAGGTCCGGGGATCCCTTGCACAACTTGAGCACCATAAATAAACAACAAATCTCATAAATGCATAAAGTAACTTGATCAAAGGCATAAAACACATGTATGCTATAAGTCAATCCAAGTTACGCGAATCTAAGACATTTAGCTCACTACGCAACCTGCAAAAGGTTTTCTCATCTAATGGCTTGGTAAAGATATCGGCTAGCTGGTTCTCGGTGCTAATATGGAACACCTCGATATCTCCCTTTTGCTGGTGGTCCCTCAGAAAGTGATGCCGGATGTCTATGTGCTTAGTGTGGCTGTGTTCAACAGGATTATCCGCCATACGGATTGCACTCTCATTGTCACATAGGAGTGGGACTTTGCTCAGATTGTAGCCGAAGTCCCGGAGGGTTTGCCTCATCCAAAGTAGTTGCGTGCAACACTGTCCTGCGGCAACATACTCGGCCTCAGCGGTGGATAGGGCAACGGAGGTTTATTTCTTTAAACTCCAAGACACCAGGGACCTTCCTAGGAATTGGCACGTCCCTGATGTACTCTTCCTATCAACCTTGCACCCAGCATAATCGGAGTCTGAATATCCAATTAAGTCAAAGGTAGACCCCTTTGGATACCAGATCCCGAATCAAGGTGTAGCAACTAAATATCTAAGAATCCGCTTAATGGCCACAAGGTGACATTCCTTGGGGTCGGATTGATATCTAGCACACATGCATACACTAAGCATAATGTCGGGTCTACTAGCACATAAATAAAGTAATGACCCTATCATAGACCGGTATGCCTTTTGATCAACGGACTTACCTCCTTTGTTGAGGTCGACATGTCCGTCGGTTCCCATTGGTGTCTTTGCGGGCTTGGCGTCCTTCATCCCAAACCGCTTGAGAAGGTCTTGCGTGTACTTCGTTTGTGAGATGAAGGTGCCATCCTTGAGTTGCTTCACTTGGAACCCAAGGAAGTAGTTCAACTCGCCCATCATCGACATCTCAAACTTTTGAGTCATCACCCTGCTAAACTCCTCACAAGACTTTTGGTTAGTAGAACCAAATATTATGTCATCGACATAAATTTGGCACACAAAAAGGTCACCTTCACAAGTCTTAGTGAAAAGAGTGGGATCGGCTTTCCCAACCTTAAAAGCATTCGCAATTAAGAAATCTCTAAGGCATTCATACCATGCTCTTGGGGCTTGCTTAAGTCCATAGAGCGCCTTAGAGAGCTTAAAGACGTGGTCGGGATACCTGTCATCCTCAAAGCCAGGGGGTTGTTCCACGTATACCTCCTCCTTGATTGGCCCGTTGAGGAAAGCGCTCTTCACATCCATTTGGAACAACCTGAAAGAGTGGTGAGCGGCATAGGCTAATAGAATGCGAATAGACTCTAGCCTAGCCACAGGAGCAAAAGTCTCCTCGAAATCCAAACCTGCGACTTGGGCATAACCTTTTGCCACAAGTCGAGCCTTGTTCCTTGTCACCACCCCGTGCTTGTCCTGTTTGTTGTGGAACACCCACTTGGTTCCCACAACATTTTGCTTGGGACATGGCACCAGGCTCCAAACTTTATTCCTCTTGAAGTTGTTGAGCTCTTCCTGCATGGCCAACACCCAGTCTGGATCTTGCAAGGCCTCTTCTACCCTGAAAGGCTCAATAGAAGAGACAAACGAGTAATGCTCACAAAAGTTAGCTAGTCTTGAGCAAGTAGTTACTCCCTTGCTTATATCACCCAGAATCTGGTCGACGGGATGATTCCTTTGAATCATCGCTCGGACTTGAGTTGGAGGGGCCCGTGGTGCTTCTTCCTCCATAGCCGGTTCTTCTTGTGCTCCCCCTTGATTACGCGCCTCTTCTTGAGGAACTTGTTCATCATCTTGAGTTGGGGGATGCACCATCATTGAGGAAGAAGGTTGATCTTGCTCTTGTTGTTCCTGTGGTTGCACATCTCCAATCGCCATGGTGCGTATTGCGGCCGTTGGAATGTCATCTTCATCTACATCATCAAGATCAACTTGCTCTCTTGGAGAGCCATTAGTCTCATCAAATACAACGTCGCTAGAGACTTCAACCAAACCTGATGATTTGTTGAAGACTCTATACGCCCTTGTATTTGAGTCATACCCTAGTAAAAACCCTTCTACTGCCTTGGGAGCAAATTTAGAATTTCTACCTTTCTTCACTAGAATGTAACATTTGCTCCCAAATACATGAAAGTATGAGACGTTGGGTTTGTTACCGGTAAGAAGTTCATACGAGGTCTTCTTGAGGAGGCGATGTAGGTAGAACTGGTTTATGGCGTGGCAAGCTGTGTTCATAGCTTCCAACCAAAACCGCTCGAGTGTCTTGAATTCTCCAAGCATCGTCCTCGCCATGTAGATAAACGTCCTATTCTTCCTCTCTACCACACCATTTTGCTGCGGTGTGTAGGGAGCAGAGAACTCGTGCTTGACGCCTTCTTCCTCAAGATACTCCTCCACTTGTAGGTTCTTGAACTCGGACCCGTTGTCGCTTCTTATCTTTTTCACTTTGAGCTCAAATTCGTTTTGAGCCCTCCTTAGGAAGCGCTTTAGGGTCCCTTGGGTTTCTATTTTATCCTGCAAAAAGAACACCCAAGTGAAGCGGGAAAATCATCAACAATTACGAGACCATACTTACTTCCCCCGATGCTAAGGTAGGTGACGGGTCCGAAGAGGTCCATATGTAATAGCTCCAATGGTCTTGATGTAGTCATCACATTCTTGTTGTGATGAGTGCTTCCCACCTGTTTCCCTGCCTGACAAGCTGCAAAGGTCTATCTTTCTCGAAGTAGACATTGGTTAGTCCTAACACATGCTCTCCCTTTAGAAGTTTGTGAAGGTTCTTCATTCCAACATGTGCTAGACGACGATGCCACAGCCAGCCCATACTAGTCTTAGCGACTAAGCATGCATCTAAATCGGCTTCCTCTTTCGAAAAATCAACTAAGTAGAGTTTGCCATCTAGTACACCCTTAAACGCTAATGAACCATCACTCCTTCTAAAGACAGATACATCAACATTTGTAAACAAACAATTGTAGCCCATGTGGCACAATTGACTTACAGATAGGAGATTATAGCCTAGCGACTCTACTAAAAATACATTGGAAATAGAGTGCTCGCTTGTGATGGCTATTTTTCCCAAACCTTTCACCTTGCCTTGATTCCCATCTCCAAATATGATTGTATCCTGGGAATCCTTTTTCTTAACGTAGGAGGTGAACATCTTCTTCTCCCCCGTCATGTGGTTTGTGCATCCGCTGTGGATAATCCAGCTTGAGCCCCCGGATGTATAAACCTGCAAGGCAATTTACACTTGGGTTTTAGGTACCCAACTCTTGTTGGGTCCTACGAGGTTAGTCATAATAGCCATTGGGACCCAAATACAAGTCTTGTCTTCCTCGCATTTGGCCCCCAATTTCCTGGCAATCATGTGATACCCGGGTTGCAAAGAAGAGAAGTTGGGGGTTGTTTCTTTTGTTTTTTTCCCTCATCCGGTTGTTGTTTTGGGGATTTGGAATTTTGTGGAAAACATTCACAACTAGGGCAGTAGAATTTATTTGGTTTGACGCTTGCGTTGCGGTCGGGAGCTATCGCGTGGGTTAGTTGGGCCGCAATTGGTGTTTTGGCCCATTAATCCTCCCAAACCCTAGCCGCCTCCCTCCTAACCCCCTCCCCCCCTTGTGCAGCCGCCCCCCCACTTCTCCCACCCCTTGGCCGCCGCCCCCTGCCCATCTCCTCCTCTCTCAATTCTTGCAGCCACCAAACCCTAGCCGCCCCCCCAATCCCCTCCTCCCAAGGTGTCAATCCTTGCCGCTCGGATCATCGTCACGTGGTGCGAGTCTTCAATCGTTTTGGTGGAGGGAAGAAGGGAGGAAGAAAAGGGGGAGAATCCAAGGTGATTTTTGTGTTCATCCCTTGTTCATTTGCGCTGCAATTTAATTGATTAGAGGTTGTGTTTGCGATTGGGTAGAGGGGGCTGTCCAGAATTTTAGGTGGTGGATGAACAGCAGTAGTTCTAGCAGTTTCTGTGTTTTTTTCGTGAGAAATTAAGGGAAATCAGTTTGGGGATCATGTAGAACTTTGTCTTACCTTTCCAACGAGTATTTATGCGCTCAATTTGGAGTTATAAATTGAAAGTTATCACCGTTTGAATCCGGGTATGTGGCTGTCCAAAAAAAAACAGATTTTCAGGGGGATGAACAGCAGCAGTATTAGCAGTTTCTGGGGATTTTTCGGGAGTAATTAGGGTTAATCAGTATAAGAATCATGAAGGGCTCTTTCTTATCTTTCCAACAAGTACTTATGCGCTTGATTCGGAATTATATTTTAAAAGTTATCGCTGTTTGAATCCGAGTATGTCGCTGCCCAAAACAGAAAAAAAACAGATTGCAGGGTTTATTTTGTGGACCGTTTAGGGGTAATTAGATGTTAGAATTTAATCATAAATTGTATACAAAACTTGTGGGGAATTTTATGTAGTTGCCTCTGGAGTTTTTGTTTGACACCACTGCTGTCTTAATTTTAAAGTTATGGATTTGTTAAGCAGCACCGCTGCAGTTTGGTTGGTGTGGGGAGAATTGGTACCCGCGGCGGGGTTTGAGATTGCGCGTAGGTGCGGCGTTGTTTTGAGTTTTTTTATGTGAATTTGGTGCACTAAGTTGGGTGTCAAAAACAGGTGGTGGACTCCCAGATCGTTCTTAGGGATTTGCCCAAACTTCCGGTGAAGGCATGTAAAACTGTGATGGTTATTCCGTCTGTCAGATGAGGATGTCTTATACTTGTTTATGTTGTGCTATTATGTTCAAATTCATATTTTCTTTTGAGTACCATCATTTGAAAATGTTCATGTTTCATGGATTTCATATGTTGAGTTTGAGGTTTGATTATGTTACTCAAGTGGTTATTATGTGGAATGGGTGGAAGTAAATGTCTAGCACATTTTTATTTGGGAAGAACTCATGATGTTGTCATGCATAATGCACTCATCATCCATTGCATTGAAGTTTCGTCGCGATCTTATGGTCCGACCGTACCGGTACATTGAGCATCATATGTTGCCCGAGAAGGGGTATGGTGCAGCTTCATATCCTTAGAGATATGGAGGCAGAAGTCATTATTGCATTTGTAGCCATGTGCATTCATGGGAGAGGTGTTGAATCTATTATGTGGATGTGGATAATTTGGACTTGTGCATGGTGATTCTACTTGGCGTTGAGTTTTTAGTTACTTGTTTACTTGCTGCAATTTACTGTTCAAAAGAAAAGAAAGAAGTTCCGAACACGTGGTTGTGTAAGCACAGTTGATTTACAATGTCCTATTTGTTGTTGTTATGTTTACTTGCTGAGATGTGTTATCTCACATCTTGCATTGTTTGATGCAGGCACCTAATTTCTGCATTTGGAATAGAGGGATGTAGCAGCACGACCACTACACCATTAATAAAGGAACCACCATTTAATAATGTTGTTAATCAGAGTTGGACAAGTCTAGTGAATTGCTTTGTTCTTCGTTGAGCGTTTATTTTGGGGTGGGCTGAGTTTCTTATCCCATTTGTTTTGCTTCAGTTGGGTCATAATTAAGTTTTACCACTTTTGCATTTCAGTTTCTACTATGTGAATTATATGTCTTTATATCTTGTATGAGCTTCATGTTTCCCCTCCTTGTTATGCTAGTTTTCAAAGGAGGTGCTGCCGAATTTTTGCTATACATTCTTTCTTTATTACTTCTCTGGTGTTGAGTAAGTAAATTTGGTGGGGTTTGTGGTATTATCCATTGTGTGTGACCAGTGGGGTGTTACAGTTGGTATCAGAGGATAGGCTGTAGGTCCTAGCAAGTGGAGTAGTAATAAATTGACACACTGCACATGTAGGATGGGATTTTTGTCTTGCTATTGATATGATTATGTTATGGTCTGTGCTAGCTTTGACATTATCTGAAGAGATGCTATGCCTATCTCATTTACTTATTATTATCATCCCTGTGGCTGCAGTTATGCCACATCGTAGGGCTCGGGGTAGTCCGCAAGCTCCTAGTGGGGACTCGATGAGTCCGGCGGCAATGTTGGCCGCAATGCAGGCCATGCAGCAGGAGTTGGCCCTTCTGAGGCAAGCCATTCCTGTCGCCCCTACGGGTGCTGCTCAGGGTGCTGTAGGTGGAGAAGTGCCCGGGGGCGCTGTCCCTGCGGGTGCTGTTCCAGGTGGCGGGGCCGAGGTGCCCCTTCCAGTCAGTGGTCTTTCTCTGATGTAGTGGATGGGCATGAAGTTGGATTCTTTTGATGGCAGTGGTACTCCGGTCGAGGCGGCA
The DNA here is from genome assembly GCA_029449295.1 of Zea luxurians. Classification (NCBI taxonomy): domain Eukaryota; kingdom Viridiplantae; phylum Streptophyta; class Magnoliopsida; order Poales; family Poaceae; genus Zea; species Zea luxurians. Next base: position 18,513,356 of record JAOPSE010000034.1, on the reverse strand, counting down.
GATTGGTTGACTTATGTGGAGGATAAGATGAATGTCTTCGAGATTGCATATGGAGATCGGGTTCGCTTTGGCACTCAGCTGCTGAAGGGAGAGGCGCAAATTTGGTGGAGAGGCGTGCAGGAAGCGCACAACTCCTCACCAGGAGTCCTATCATGGGATGTTTTCATCAGGCAGTTCGAAAGGAGATTCTACCCTGTCACCTTTCTAGAGAAGATGAAGATTGACTTGCAGTCCTACAAGCAGGAGAAGAAGTCTGTCACAGAGTATGAGGTGGGCTTCAACAAGATGGTCCGCTTTGTCCCTCATGTGGCTTATAATGAGATGGAGAAGGCGAGCCAGTTCCGTCAGGGTCTGAAGCCTTCTATCAGGCATGCACTGGGGGCCTTTCCGTTGTTGGACTTCCGTACCACGGTAGAGCAGGCGCTGGGTGTGGAAATGCAACACCAGTATACCATGGAGTCGCAGAAGTCTTTGGGTGTTGATCAGCCTCGTAGCCAGGACACGAGGAGGGGCAACACTGGAGGTCCAGCTCACAAGAGGGGCAAGTCTCAGCATCAGCACCACCATCCTTACCGTGGCAAATCTTCTGACGCGGGTACTTCGGGAGGAAGTACTCAGAGGTTTCGGGCCGTTCCTAAGCCCAGGCTGGGGCTGGTGTGTTTTCGCTGTGGAGATGCGCATCACCGTGCAGAGTGCCAGTGGAGTGGCAGGTGTTCTATCTGCAGTCAGGACCACAAGGATGTGGTGTGTAGGAGGAATCCCAATGGGAAGCTCATATGGGAGCCGGTGACTTCCTCCTCTTCTCAGGGCACTATCAACATGATGTCAAGTGCTGAGCAGCAGTTTTCAGTTCCTCTTCCTCCACAACAGCTTTATGTGCCTGGGACTTCTCAGTTCGTGCCGATGCAGGGTTTCCCTCAGTATCAGGTCGCGCCTACTCCTGCACCGTCTACCCCTGTGCTGACTCAGTTTGGAGCTCCGCGCCAGCCTCCTCCGGTGGCTCAGTGGGGTTCTTCTATTAATTTCACTCCGGGAGCTTCCTCTTCTACGGGTATTTCTGGAGCTTATGTGCTACCCGCTACGGATGGCAGGGAGCAAGGAGACATGGTGATAGGTACGATTTCAGTTGATTCATTTGCAGCCCATGCTCTTTTTGACTCTGGCGCTAGCTACTCGTTTGTTTCGGAGGATTTTGTGTCGCGGGCTGGTCTTTCGGTGCAGAGGCTGGGTCACCCAATTTTGGTTAGATCTGCTAATGGCTCCATTAGTAGCTGCTCAGTTTGTTAGGGGTGTGCTGTCATTCTTGCTGATGAGGTCTTTTCGGCCAATCTGGTGGTGATTTCCTTGGGGGCATTCGATGTTATCTTGGGTATGGACTGGTTATCCCAGTATCGCGCGGTTATATCCTGCTTCTGGAAGACAGTGTTATTGCAGGCGCCATCGGGTAAGGAGGTGGTGTTCTTGGGGAGTTCCCCGAAGTTCTCTCTATCCTTGTTGGCGCAATTGCTTCCTGATCGCCGGTCAAGGAAGTCAGGGATCTTTTTCTCCATGGTGGTGGAGGGTGAGGCTGCCTTGCGGGTGCAGGACATCCTGGTGGTGTGTGACTTTGCTGACGTGTTTCCGGCGGAGCTTCCAGGCATTCCTCCGGAGCGCGATGCAGCTTTTGAGATTAAGCTGATCCCGGGTACGCAGCCTATTCATAAGGCCCCGTATCGAATGGCCCCAAAGGAGCAGATTGAATTAAAGCGGCAGTTGGATGATCTGCTGGCTAAGGGCTTCATTAGGCCTAGCAGGTCTCCATTGGCTTCCCCGGTATTGTTTGTTGAGAAGAAGGATAAAAGCAAGCGGCTGTGTGTGGATTATCGCGCTTTGAATCAAGTGACAATCAAGAATAAATATCCGCTTCCCCGAATTGAGGTCCTCTTTGAGCAGTTGAGGGGTGCCCAGGTGTTCTCCAAAATTGATTTGAACTCTGGTTATCATCAATTGAGGATTCGTGAGGAGGATATTGAGAAGACCGCCTTCTGCACCAGGTATGGGCATTATGAGTTCATAGTCATGTCTTTTGGCTTAACTAATGCCCCTACTGCCTTTATGGAAGCAATGAATAGGATGTTGCATGAATTCCTGGACGATTTTGTGGTCGTGTTCCTGGATGATATTCTGATATATTCAAAGACCAAGGCCGAGCATGAGCAGCATCTCCGTCTCGTTCTGGGTGCCCTAAGGAAGAATCAATTCTATGGCAAGTTGAAAAAGTGTGCTTTTTGGCTATCCGAGGTGGCTTTCCTGGGGCACGTGATTAATCAGCAGGGTATTGTGGTTGATCCCAAAAATGTTGCGGCTGTGGTGGAGTGGAAGAGACCCTCTAGTGTCTCTGAAATCCGAAGTTTCTTGGGGCTTGCTGGGTATTATCGGCGCTTCGTACCAAATTTTTCCAGCATTGCTAAGCCTTTGACTAGGCTCCTGGAGAAGGGTGTTCCCTTCGTCTGGTCTGGCGATTGTGAGGTCAGTTATCAATCATTGAAGAGCAAGTTGGTGGATGCCCCTATCCTAGCTTTGCCTAAGAGCGGTAAGCGTTTCACAGTTTTTACGGATGCTTCGCGTATTGGTCTTGGCTGTGTGCTGATGCAGGAAGGCAGAGTGATTGCTTATGGCTCAAGGCAGTTGAGGAAGCATGAGGGGAATTATCCAACTCATGATCTGGAATTGGCCGCGGTGGTTTTTGCTCTAAAGTCGTGGAGGCATTACCTTTATGGCGAGGCTTGTGACATTTTCACCGATCACAAAAGTCTCAAGTATATTTTTACTCAGAAGGAGCTGAATTTGCGGCAGCGTCGGTGGCTAGAATTGATTAAAGATTATGATTTGTCCATTCATTATCACCCGGGGAAGGCTAATGTGGTGGCGGATGCCCTTAGCAGGTCTGGGGTTCCAAAGGTGGCTTTGCCATTGATCGCTGATCTGGACCGTTTAGGGATCGCTTTGTGTTATGTCGGCACCGCTAGCAAGGAGACTCAGATGCTTATTCAATCCTCTCTCATGGAGAGGGTGCGTGCGGCTCAGCAGCAGGATCGTCTTTTGATGGAAGCTCGAAAGAGGGTTGGTGATGGTAAACCGCGGGAGTTCACCATTGATGAGAATGATTTGGTTCGTTTCAGGGGCCGTCTTTGTGTGCCTCAGAAATCAGAGGTGAAGCTGGATATCCTGCGAGAAGCTCACAAAACGCCTTACACCGTCCATCCTAGCGAAACCAAAATGTACCGAGATTTGAAGCAAAACTTCTGGTGGAAGCGGATGAAGGTTGACATTTCTAAGTATGTGGCCGCTTGTGAAGTGTGTCAGCGCGTGAAGGCCGAACATAAGCGGCCTGCAGGTTTGCTGAAGCCATTAGAAATTCCAGAGTGGAAATGGGAGCATATCACCATGGATTTTGTGGTGGGTCTACCTCGTTCCCCTCGTGGCAAGGATGCTATTTGGGTGGTAGTGGATCGCTTGACTAAGTCTGCGCATTTTATTCCCATGAAGACCACAAATTCAGCTTCAGATTTGGTTCCCTTGTATATGAAGGAAGTAGTCAGGCTTCACGGGGTACCTAAGTCTATTGTTTCTGATCGAGACTCCAAATTTGTATCCAAATTCTGGGAGAGTCTCCATAGTGCTTTGGGCACCAAGCTTTCGCTTAGTGTCGCTTTTCACCCTCAGACGGATGGTCAGTCAGAGCGAACAATCCAAACCTTGGAAGATATGTTGCGTGCTTGTGTTCTGTCATGGAAGGGTAGCTGGGAGGATCATCTTGCACTGGCAGAGTTTGCTTATAACAACAGCTACCAGGCTACCATCAAGATGGCACCATTTGAGGCTTTGTATGGCAGGCGGTGTATCTCTCCTCTGTGCTGGGAGACTTTGGGAGAGAGATCCCTAGTTGGTCCTGATTGGGTTCAGCAAACTTCTGAAAAGGTTCGGGAAATTCGTCAGAATATTTTGGCAGCTCAGAGTCGTCAGAAGAGTTATGCTGATGTGAGGAGGAGGGATCTGGAATTTGCTGTGGGTGACCAAGTCCTTCTCAGGGTATCACCCACTAAGGGAGTTGTTCGGTTCGGTGTCTCTGGGAAGCTCAGCCCGAGATACATTGGACCGTTCACTATCTTGGCCTGAGTGGGTAGCCTGGCGTATCGTTTGCTACTGCCGGATTCCATGGCAGGGGTACACCCGGTTTTTCATGTCTCTATGTTGAGGAAGTTCTTGAGGGATCCGGACCATCAAATTGAGATGGAACCAATTGCGGTGCAGCAGGATCTGACTCTGGAGTGTCGTCCGGTGCGTATATTGGAATTCTTGGAGCGTGTGCTGAGGAAGAGATCAATTAAGCATGTCAAGGTCTTATGGACTAATCAGTCTGAGCGCGAGGCTACGTGGGAACTTGAGGAGCTGATGCGGCAGAAGTACCCGGAACTTTTCGTTGTGGGTAAGCATTGTTGATTCATTAATCTTTTCTTTTGTCATCCGATAGAAGCGTCAGAATTCGAGGTCGAATTCTTTTTTAAGAGGGGTAGAGTGTGATACCCGAGTTGCAAAGAAGAGAAGTTGGGGGTTGTTTTTTTTGTTTTTTCCCCTCATCCGGTTGTTGTTTTGGGGATTTGGAATTTTGTGGAAAACATTCACAACTAGGGCAGTAGAATTTATTTGGTTTGACGCTTGCGTTAGGGTCGGGAGCTATCGCGTGGGTTAGTTGGGCCGCAATTGGTGTTTCGGCCCATTAATCCTCCCAAACCCTAGCCGCCTCCCTCCTAACCCCCTCCCCCCTTGTGCAGCTGCCCCCCACTTCTCCCACCCCTTGGCCGCCGCCCCCCTGCCCATCTCCTCCTCTCTCAATTCTTGCAGCCACCAAACCCTAGCCGCCCCCCAATCCCCTCCTCCCAAGGTGTCAATCCTTGCCGCTCGGATCATCGTCACGTGGTGCGAGTCTTCAATCGTTTTGGTGGAGGGAAGAAGGGAGGAAGAAAAGGGGGAGAATCCAAGGTGATTTTTGTGTTCATCCCTTGTTCATTTGCGCTGCAATTTAATTGATTAGAGGTTGCGTTTGCGATTGGGTAGAGGGGGCTGTCCAGAATTTTAGGTGGTGGATGAACAACAGTAGTTCTAGCAGTTTCTGTGTTTTTTTCGTGAGAAATTAAGGGAAATCAGTTTGGGGATCATGTAGAACTTTGTCTTACCTTGCCAACGAGTATTTATGCGCTCAATTTGGAGTTATAAATTGAAAGTTATCACCGTTTGAATCCGGGTATGTGGCTGTCCAAAAAAACAGATTTTCAGGGGGATGAACAGCAGCAGTATTAGCAGTTTCTGGGGATTTTTCGAGAGTAATTAGGGTTAATCAGTATAAGAATCATGAAGGGCTCTTTCTTATCTTTCCAATAAGTACTTATGCGCTTGATTCGGAATTATATTTTAAAAGTTATCGCTGTTTGAATCCGAGTATGTCGCTGCCCAAAACAGAAAAAAAACAGATTTCAGGGTTTATTTTGTGGACCGTTTAGGGGTAATTAGATGTTAGAATTTAATCATAAATTGTATACAAAACTTGTGGGGAATTTTATGTAGTTGCCTCTGGAGTTTTTGTTTGACACCGCTGCTGTCTTAATTTTAAAGTTATGGATTTGTTAAGCAGCGCCGCTGCAGTTTGGTTGGTGTGGGGAGAATTGTTACCCGCGGCGGGGTTTGAGATTGCGCGTAGGTGCGGCGTTGTTTTGAGTTTTGTTATGTGAATTTGGTGCACTAAGTTGGGTGTCAAAAACAGGTGGTGGACTCCCAGATCGTTCTTAGGGATTTGCCCAAACTTCCGGTGAAGGCAAGTAAAACTGTGATGGTTATTCCGTCTGTCAGATGAGGATGTCTTATACTTGTTTATGTTGTGCTATTATGTTCAAATTCATATTTTCTTTTGAGTACCATCATTTGAAAATGTTCATGTTTCATGGATTTCATATGTTGAGTTTGAGGTTTGATTATGTTACTCAAGTGGTTATTATGTGGAATGGGTGGAAGTAAATGTCTAGCACATTTTTATTTGGGAAGAACTCACGATGTTGTCATGCATAATGCACTCATCATCCATTGCATTGAAGTTTCGTCGCGATCTTATGGTCCGACCGTACCGGTACATTGAGCATCATATGTTGCCCGAGAAGGGGTATGGTGCAGCTTCATATCCTTAGAGATATGGAGGCAGAAGTCATTATTGCATTTGTAGCCATGTGCATTCATGGGAGAGGTGTTGAATCTATTATGTGGATGTGGATAATTTGGACTTGTGCATGGTGATTCTACTTGGCGTTGAGTTTTTAGTTACTTGTTTACTTGCTGCAATTTACTGTTCAAAAGAAAAGAAAGAAGTTCCGAACACGTGGTTGTGTAAGCACAGTTGATTTACAATGTCCTATTTGTTGTTGTTATGTTTATTTGCTGAGATGTGTTATCTCACATATTGCATTGTTTGATGCAGGCACCTAATTTCTGCATTGGGAATAGAGGGATGTAGCAGCACGGCCACTACACCTTTAATAAAGGAACCACCATTTAATAATATTGTTAATCAGAGTTGGACAAGTCTAGAGAATTGCTTTGTTCTTCGTTGAGCGTTTATTTTGGGGTGGGCTGAGTTTCGTATCCCATTTGTTTTGCTTCAGTTGGGTCATAATTAAGTTTTACCACTTTTGCATTTCAGTTTCTACTATGTGAATTATATGTCTTTATATCTTGTATGAGCTTCATGTTCCCCTCCTTGTTATGCTAGTTTTCAAGGGAGGTGCTACCGGATTTTTGCTATACATTCTTTCTTTATTACTTCTCTGGTGTTGAGTAAGTAAATTTGGTGGGGTTTGTGGTATTATCCATTGTGTGTGACCAGTGGGGTGTTACAAATCACCTTTTTATTTTTACATGAAAGTACAAAAGTGGTGTTGCAAGCATGGAATATAGTAGCAGATTCATTACACATTTTTCTAGGCACATGATGCACAATATTACTTTTCCTAGGCCTACTTCTACCTTGCACAAAAGTAGAGCTAGAGGCAAACATAGCATGTGAATCAACATAACTCATATTAAAATGAGCATTCCTAGAAAATTTTCTATCATAAATGAAAGCATGATTGTTTTGATTACTACTAGCCATAGGGGCCTTCCCTTTCTCCTTGTTTGGAATGGGAGCCCTTTGGCTTGTTAAGTTCTTGGCTTCCTTTCGAAAGCCAAGTCCATCCTTAATTGAGGGGTGTCTACCAATTGTGTAGGCATCCCTAGCAAACTTTAATTTATCAAAATCTATCTTGCAAGTTTTAAGTTGAGCATTAAGACTTGTCACCTCATCATTTAATTTAGAAATGGAAATTAAGTGTTTATCACAAGCATCAACATTAAAATCCTTGCATCTATTGCAAATTACAACATGTTCTACACATGAACTAGATTTATTTGCTTATTAATGACTACAGGGTTATCCGTACTATCAAATTGCATTCCATTTTCAACTATCTCCCATATACTAGGATGGAGAGAAAATAAGTGACTACGCATTTTGTGACTCCAAAAAGTGTAGTCCTCTCCATCAAAGTGTGGAGGTTTACCAAGAGGAATTGAAAGCAAATGAGCATTGGAATTAAAAGGAATACGAGAATAATCAAATGAATAATTTGAATTAACCGGTTTCTTTTTCTTGTTGTCGTCGTCTCTTGGTGAAGAAGAAGATTCATCGCTGTCGTAGTAGACGATCTTCTTGATACGTCTCTTCTTCTTCCCGTCCTTCTTCTTGTGACTTGAGCCAGAGTCAGTGGGCTTGTCGTCCCTTGGCTCGTTGAAGATGGACTCCTTCTCTTTATCGTTGACCACCATCCCCTTTCCCTTAGGATCCATCTCTTCGGGCGATTAGTCCCTTACGTGAAGAGAACGGCCCCGATACCAATTGAGAGCACCTAGAGGGGGGTGAATAGGTAATCCTGTAAAATTCAACACTAAATAGCCACAAGCTTGGTTATAAAGATGTTAGTGCAATAGAACCAAGCGGCTATAGAGCGAGCTCTTGCGAATCACAATAATCACAGAGAAAGACAACACAAGAGACACAATGTTTTATCCCATGGTTTGGCCAAGTATAACACTTGCCTACTTCCACGTTGTGGCGTCCCAATGGACGAGGGTTGCAATCAACCCCTTTCAAGTGATCCAATGATCAACTTGAATACCACGGTGTTCTTCTTTATAGTTTTCTTCCCGTTTGTGAGGAATCTCCACAAGTTGGAGCCTCTCGCCCTTACAAGATTGTTCACAAAGAAAGCACGGAGTAAGGTTGGGAAGAGCAACGCACACTAGAATTAAATCCACACCGCAAACATGCACACAAGTGAGAAGATGAGCATACAAAACACGCGCAAGGAGTTTACAACTCGAAAAGTGCTCCAATCTCAAGAACGATGAACGATTGCGTGAAAGTGAGGACTAGAAGTCTTGGAATGCTTAGAATGTGCTTGGGTGACTCCTCCATGCGCCTAGGGGTCCCTTTTATAGCCCTAAGGCAGCTAGGAGCCGTTGGAGGAAATCTTGGAAGGCTAATCTTGCCTCCTATCGGGTGGCGCACCGGACAGTCCGGTGCGCCATCGGACAGTCACTGTAGACGGTCCGGTGCGGATCTGTTTCATTTTCTGGCGCAGATGACCGTTGCAGCGCCATGACAGTTGGCGCACCAGACACTGTCCAGTGCACACCGGACAGTCCGGTGCCCCCTGTCGACCGTTGGCGTGGGCCACGCGTCGCCCGTGGATTGCGCGGCCGACCGTTGGCTCACCGGACAGTCCGGTGCACCACCGGACAGTCCGGTGAATTATAGCCATACGCCGCCGTCAAGTCCTGGGAGCGGCCAGTTCACCTTGGACTCGCCTGGCGCACCGGACACTGTCCGGTGCACCACCGGACACTCTGGTGCACCCAGACCGAGAAAAAGTTGGCTGTACACAGCCAACTCTTTTCCAATTCCTTTTCTCCTGTTTCTAGCACTTAAACAAAATATGTTAGTACTTAGAACAATGTACTAAGTCTAGAAACATACCTTGTTACATGATTTGCACTTCTCTCTTCATTTGGCACATAATAACTCACTCACTATGTGTTGGTCACTTAATCACCAAAATATAATTGAAATGGCCCAAGGGCACATTTCCCTTTCAAACTCGTCGTAGTCCTGAAACTCCTCGAAATCATCCATGTCGCCAGCTTCACCTCCTAAGCACTGAGAACAGTGGGGACAACCTGGCGTGGGGTGGTTTGTAAAGCAAGGGTGAGTACACATCAACGTACTCAACAAATGTCCCGTTTGGCTAAAGTGGACTAGCTGTATGTGGAGTTGAGGTTAAGCAGTTGCTTTTAGGTTAGTAAAATATTTATTATTATTAGTAGAGCCAACTTTTAGTAATAAACTCAGTTATTACTCAAAGGTACTTCCTCAAACGAGGGAATACCAGAGATCAGATTTTATAACCAACATTCTTAATCATCATCATAAAAAATATCCAAAGTTCTTCTAACCAAAGAGGATCCCAAGGCTGCTCTTAACCGTGAGCTCGGCTGATATACCAGTTTTTTAACACTCTGCAGAGGTTGTACACTTTACCCACAAGTCGTGATCCCTTTATGCCTCGGGTCGATCAAACCCTCAAACACTACTAAGGTCAGTCGGCAAGGTTTCACTATGTAGCCTTTACAAAGACTCCCCTGGTGCATAGCTGCTCGTTAGGTTTCGCCATTCGTACAAACGCAGAACACCTCCCCAAGGTGGGTGACTAACAAAACCAAATCGAAAGAACCTCTGCACCCCAACCTTGGCAGAGCGAGCACTACGCCCCGACCCCCATTGACGGCCCTCCGGCAAAGCCAACTACACCCCCAGGTTCATCTAATTAATCAGCTAAGGGCGTCCCATTCCACCCTCATGGTTGCACTATTATCCCGGGTGGTCACTCCACGAACAGGTCCTTACAGAGAGGTACTCAGGAAAAAGGCCTAAGTCCCCTAAGGTATCACAAGATCATCCACATAATCAGGATAACATTATCATATCATAAATGTTCACATCATGTTCATTGATTAAGTTAAGGCAGTAGCAACATGCTAACCATGATAACCCCAAAAGGTAAACAAGGATAAGTGAATACAAACTAGTCAATCCTTAGGTTTCATAAATTAATGTGGGACAGTGAATCATAAAGTATGTTGGACATAATAGGTCAGAGGACACTTGCCTTCACCAGGTTGCTGCTCAGGGAGGTCTCCAACTACACACTCAGGAACCTCGGACTGCTCAAATTGTCTAAATGAAGCGAGCATGCATTCAATACATTTGGAAAGTACAAAAGAACAACACACCAAACATGTACAAACATAGAAATGAATCTTAAAAAGACACAACACTACTTAAGAGATAATGAATTCAAAGTATAACATAAACTATAACCTACCTTAACTTTATTTGAAAATAGATGTAACACCTCAGGTGTTACCAAGACAATGGCTTCATTTATGCACTGATGACTTGTTATCACATGTGGAAAAAGGGAGGAGAAGAAGCACTTAAAACCTTGGAAGCATGGGTTAGCTAAGAAAGGTTAATGACAAAAGCTTCACCCACACATTTTGAACAATTGTCATCTTGAACCAAGGAGGTTAAACCCTAAAGACCCCCTAAGGGCACTAGACTTCCAAGCAAAAGAATCAGTGGATAAGTTCATCAAATTGCCAAACCTTGATTCTAACCCTTAACCAAAGTTTAAGTAACATTATAACCTACAAAATGCAGAGGGGAAACATTACAAAAAGACCCCTTAAAGACCCCAAATTCACCCCTTAAGTAGAGAGCACACTAAAGCTCTCTAATCTTTTCTAAGTCAAATTTTAACCCTAATCTAAAGATCAGTTGTGTTCACTTAGTAAATGGCGCCAAAACCACTTGGTTTGAATACCAAAAAGGTGCCAAACCACCTAAGCCACCCACTGGAAAAATTTGAAACCGAGCCAAATTCGTTTGACTTGATTTGGCATCACTTTTATCGCAGAGTGGACAGTGGGACAAGCCAGATTCGGCGTCCGAAAATCTTCTGACCTAGGGCTTATCTTCCCTTGGAACTCACATACAAGAGATAGCCATAGGTGCCAGGAAGAGGCCTGCGCCAGATTTTTGCCAAGATTCGCACATTTGCGATTGCGATCTCGGCGAGCTGTTGAACATGGGCAGAAGAACACCTCCACGTGTTCGACGCGCCCTGAACGTGCCGAGCACGCCCAGCGCCCGACCCCGCGTGCCCCACGCTGCGCCAAGCCACGCCCGTGTCCCCTGCCCGTGCCCGCGCCTATAAAGCCAGTCGAAGCTTCAGCCGTACTCCCCCGCGCGCTCTCGACCTCACCGGAGCAAGAGATCGCCGGAGCTTGCCCTGCAGACGGCGTGCCAGCGGCCCCCCGATCCCTCGCCACCGTAGACCGGCCAGCATAGCCATCCCCAACCCCGTCCAACCCTCGAAATAGATTCTACGTGCCTCGGTGAAGCTCCCAGAGCGAGGAATCGGACTCTGCCTCACCGGAGACGCCAGATCAAGGTCACCGGACTTCACCCGACCGTCGGCGAACATAGACCGAGCTCCACGGTGAGTTATTCTTTGATTCCTTGCACGGGTCAACTCAGTAGCACCCAGTGAAGCTCCTCGTGCCCTTGGATTGGCCTGTATCACCGTGGATAGGCCGGAGCACACGCCGCGGACGAGCTCGCCCGCTTGCGCACGTGGACCGACCGATTCTGGCCATCACCATCGTCGAGCCATACCTCGTTGTGACCGCAAGGACCTCCCGAAGCCAACCCCACCCTTCGCCGGACCTCCTTCACCGCCGGTAAGCCGCGCCGCCCTTTTTTTATTTCGCGGGTACTGTTCAAAAGGGGGGAGGGACCTTGGGGAAGAAGGAATAGAAGTCAGGGGGGTTTTGAACTGTCAGAGACTCAGATGAATAGTTGCGCAGGGGTATAAGTCAAAGAACTGGTTTAGGAAAAGCCCAGGAACCTCGGTGTAAACTGGTTTTCCAGAAAACCTTTTTAATATTTCTAATTTAAATGCAAACAGAGCTGGTAAAATTCATAACTTCAGTTTTATTCAACCAAATTTGGTCAAACCAATTTTGCTAGAATCTAAATAATGTGAACTACCTAGGAAAAATGCAAAACCCCCTTAGTATTGCAGAAGAATTTAAAGTTTGGAATTAAATATTGATTTGGCCAAAAACTAAATAATAGAGGAAAAAATAGTTACACTGTTAGACTGAGGATAAGAAAAAATCAGGGAAGTACTTAATCAGTCCCTAATCTGTATAAAAATAGTAAACCCCTCAGTACACCAAATTAAGGTAGGTTTTACCATTTAAAATCATTTTTGCTCAAAGTTAAAGAAAATAGAAAAGGTGGTTTAAAATAGAAACTAGGGAGCAACCACGTTTTTGTTAGCTCACTTATTTAATATAGTTCACTGGAAAATTTCATTAGACCCTTGTTTAGTACCAAATGAATGAGATGCCTTTTATTTTATGAAAACAACAAAAACTTAGGAAAATCTTAGAGAAATAATTCTGAGGATAAAACACTCCAAACCTTGGGATAACTAATACTTTGTTATTATGAACATAGGAAAAATATGAATTCTGTTGTTTGATATTTTTCAAATAACCAGTTCGTTATAAGTACCTTTTTGGCATTAAACTTTAGAAATTCACAACTAAATATCCAGTAGGTCTTTTTCTGTGATTTTTAACACAGAGGCCTAATATCACCGATGAATCTAGACAAAAATAAAATTTGGTACAGAAACCTCATTAAATCATAGCTATAGTGTAAAATGCCCTTTTACACTTGTTTTTGTTAATTTTGCACAAGTAATATCTGAATTAGTATCCACCTCAAAATTTTAGGAGAACCCACAAATGTTAATATTTACCCACTGTAATTTTTACAACATTTTTGGAAAATGTTGACTAAACCTGATAGTTCAAAACTGCTTAATAAAAAAAGCAATAGAAAGAGAAAAGGGAAAACCTTGGGAAAAATAGATGAAAATACAAAACCCTTAAGTATGTCCAAAAAGAAATCCTAGAGAAACACTAAAGTAATACTGTTTTACTATGCATAACCCTTAAAATGTTCATGTCATACTTATGCATATATCTCATGCATTGCATTCGATAGATTGTAATCTCGCTGACGGGGAGTACATCCTCGTGCCGGAGCAAGGAGTTGCTCAGGAGGTAGCTCAGGTCCCAGCACCAGAGCCTGCCATCGAGGATCTGCCTGCCCTAGCCTTGGAAGGCAAGCCCCGGTTTTATGCATAACCAGTTCTATATATTATTTTACTGCACTTAATGATTGTAGGCTTGAACTGTGCACTTAAGTGTAGGAGTTGTCTGAAACCCTAGTTGCATTAACTCAGGATTTTCTTTTGAGATGGATACTAGTATATTAGGTTGAGTAGCTGCTTTACTAATTAGGGATCTCAGTAGAAGTCGAGTGATTTTTCTAGCACTTGCGCGAGGTCAGGAATTGGTTGTATCCATTTTCATATCGTAATGATGTTGGTCTATGGACAACAATCCATGGGGATTGGTCGTCTACGAGACGAAAAATTGGAATAAGGATTAAGGTGTGGTACCCTGTGTAAAGCATTTGAACGTACTAAGCACATGCCGAGAAATATGGTAAATCGGTAAGCCTAGTACCTGATTGAACCTGGCAGCAAATTGCCCTCCTCACGCGACCTGAGATGTGGTCTCCCATTCCAGTTATGGTGGGTACAAGTGCGGACACTGCACGACGGCAGTCGGGGTCAGTGAGGCATTGTACGCCAAGGCGGTGACTCCCTCTCTGCTGGCGGGGAATCGATGGGGACGGTTGATGTGTGTGGGGACGGAGTGCCTCGCCACGTTGTGTGTTTAGGTTTACCTTGCAAGGATAAAAACTCGATTCGAATCGTCTGCTTCTCGCAGCTAATAAGACTGCTTGATCCATGCTGCTACATTGAGTCACAAGTGGAAATGTGATGACTTGGCAAAAGTTGTTGATTGCTAAATGTTTGATACCATGTATGATTAGATAGGTACACATTTAGTCTTAAGAGAGTCACACTAAAACTTGAAAAATCTAAAAACTTGATTTTTAGACTCAGCTAGTGCTTTTGGCAAGCAAACCTCTCAGCCAAACAGCCGCATGCCTAGAGGTAGAGGAGTAGACTCCTCACATCGGGTAAGTCTAGCTGAGTATTAGTATACTCAGCCTTGCTTGTGGCATAATTTTATAGGTTCTCTGGAAGACATGGTTGCTGGAGTGACTTGGCCGTCCATCTTGCCACCGGGTTGGACAGTCGAGTGGGACCCTACCTCGGTTGAGGAGGAGCATGAGGAGTGATGGGACAGGCTTCCCTATCCTTCCATTTATTTATCGTTAGTTTTATTCCGCTGCATTCCGAACAATGATCACTACTTTTGTTTAAACTCCGATGATGTTGTAATAAATTTAATACTCCTTAATGTTGGTTTTATGTTTTATTGTATTTACTCTGTGCCTCACCATCGAGTGAGTACGTGGTACTTGATCCTGTTAGTGGCCTCGTCGGACTAGATCCGAGGGACTGACGTGTTATTCCTATTTAAGTGTGGTCTAGTCTCTAAGGTGGGACTTAGGCACTTAAGTTGGAATAATTCGGGCGGTTCCGCCACAGCTGGTATCGGAGCTCGTACCACCACAGAGGAATCAATAAACTATAAATACCATCTTTTCAAAGTAAAACTTGTTAGAAACAAATGTTGGATAGATCGTCAGAACGATAAGGATAGACCTAGGACGTGAAGCCTTAGGATAATAGAGGGGTAGCTAGGTGGCTATTTGAGTAAGCCCTACAGGCTACTATAAGGGATGGGAGTTTTTCCCTATTCCCTCTGAGTTGAAATGAGGTCGTTTAGGACGAGCATGCATGCATCCTTTACTTAAACTACTTGAGAAATTAGGTAAAAACTTCAATACATGATAATGACAGATTTAGTACATTCAGTGACCTTATCATAACCTTCGATAGGCCAGACTGATTCCCTTTTATTTTTATTCTTTTTCTGTTTCGCTTACGCTTACCTGTACACAGATGACTTCTCACGGATCCTCGGAAGGAGGGAACACGCATTCCCACACGGACGGGCTTGCACGAGAGGGTTTTCCCCGTATCTTGTGGGAGGTACTTCTAGGAGCAGGTTACACGACGCCTCCCCAATACGTGGTGCAGCTGTTCGAGAAGCACCGGGTGCCCCGCTGTAGGGTGAGGATGACCTTGGAGCCTCATCCCTTACAGCCAGGCTGGCGTTCGTTGGACTCCGAGTCTTTCGGATACTGGGCTGAGGATACTATCGAGGCGATTGCTCTCCACGGGCTGACCACCTTCTGTGGTTTTCACCCCTTGGAGCTGTCTACTCATCCCATTGGCTTGTTCCCTGCTAAAAAGGAGGACGACCCAATGTGGAAAGACCGAGTGGAGCATGCCAAGGATATATGGGCTCTTTACCCAGGGCAGACTACGCACTTGACGGTACGATGCATGGATGCTCTATATTGTTTGCAAGTGATGCGAGGAGAGGCAATGTCTCATCTAATGGCATTGTTGGAGGCTACCACGATCACCTTGGATAACAGAGAGGAACTTGTGGTAGACCTATCTACTGAGATGGTGGAAAAGGACCTACAGGTGGAACAGATGTCCAACGAGATCCAGGAGCTTGAGGAGCTAGTGGGAACCAAGGAGAACACCATTGAGGTTCTCGAGGATCAGCTAATCAACACTCAGCAGCAACTTGCGGAAGCCAACCAACATTTGGATATGCACCACCAGGATATCCAGGATATGGAGGCCAATGAGGATGTCGACATCGAGGGAGGAGAGGAGCCGGAGCCCGCATCTAGTCTGGACACTGCTGGCTCAGGGAGACCACCTTCCCCCAAGTCGAGCGTTGCCTCGTTTGTCCATTGAGTTGCAGGGATAGAGTTGGCGGTAGAACTCCTCGAAGCTAGCTTAGCTTTTGCACCCTTGGGGTACTAGGATAGACAAAGTTAAGTCTTTTGGGTCACTGATGTAATCGTAACAAACTCTTTTGGAAGTATGGATGATGAATGATGTAAGCTTTAATTTAGGAAGAAAAAGTGTTATGCCACGTAGTATCTTTTATGAATTATGCTAGAAAATATTGGTTTTACCCTTTCAAATCTTTCGCCATGTATGAACCCTAACATCAGAAGTATGATATTGAGAGCATCCTTAATTTTTTCAGATGGCAGGAAGAGCTCGTCGTGGACAGAATGAACGCATTCCTCCACCACCGCCACCGCCTCCTACCATGCAAGAACTGATGGCTCAGCAGAATGAGATTTTGCGACAGATGGCTCACGTCAGCCGCCACCTCAACATTATGGTGGTGGTGACCACCATCAGCGTCCCCCAGCAGCAGCCACTTATCAGGAGTTCCTCAGCACGCAGTCGCCGTTGTTCACTCAGGTAGAGGATCCGCTTGATGCTGATGTATGGCTCAGGGTAGTGGAATCCAAGTTCCCATTACTCAATGGAGTTTGTTTAGATGTGGCTAAGGTCAGGTTCGCCACCCAGCAGCTTCGCAGACCCGCACGAACATGGTGGGACTTTGCTCAGATTGTAGCCAAAGTCCCAGAGGGTTTGCCTCATCCAAAGTAGTTGCGCGCAACACTGTCCTACGGCAACATACTCGGCCTCAGCGGTGGATAGGGCAACGAAAGTTTGTTTCTTAGAACTCCACGACACCAGGGACCTTCCTAGGAATTGGCACGTCCCTGATGTACTCTTCCTATCGACCTTACATCCAGCATAATCGGAGTCTGAATATCCAATTAAGTCAAAGGTAGACCCCTTTGGATACCAGATCCCGAAGCAAGGCGTAGCAACTAAATATCTAAGAATTCGCTTAACGGCCACAAGGTGACACTCCCTTGGGTCGGATTGAAATCTAGCACACATGCATACGCTAAGCATAATATCCGGTCTACTAGCACATAAATAAAGTAAAGATCCTATCATAGACCGGTATGCCTTTTTATCGATGGACTTACCTCCTTTGTTGAGGTCGACATGTCCGTCGGTTCCCATTGGAGTCTTTGCGGGCTTGGCGTCCTTCATCCCAAACCGCTTGAGCAAGTCTTGTGTGTACTTCGTTTGAGAGATGAAGGTGCCGTCCTTGAGTTGCTTCACTTGGAACCCAAGGAAGTAGTTCAACTCGCCCATCATCGACATTTCGAATTTCTGAGTCATCACCCTGCTAAACTCTTCACAAGACTTTTGGTTAGTAGAACCAAATATTATGTCATCGACATAAATTTGGCACACAAATAAATCACCATCACAAGTCTTAGTAAAAGGAGTTGGATCGGCTTTCCCAACCTTGAAAGCATTAGCAATTAAAAAGTCTCTAAGGCATTCATACCATGCTCTTGGGGCTTGCTTAAGTCCATAGAGCGCCTTAGAGAGCTTACACACATGGTCGGGGTACCGTTCATCCTCAAAGCCAGGGGGTTGCTCCACGTACACCTCCTCCTTGATTGGCCCATTGAGGAAAGCACTCTTCACGTCCATTTGGAACAACCTGAAAGAATGGTGAGCGGCATAGGCTAACAAAATATGAATCGACTCTAGCCTAGCCACGGGAGCAAAAGTTTCCTCAAAGTCCAAACCTACGACTTGGGCATAACCTTTTGCCACAAGTCGAGCCTTGTTCCTTGTCACCACCCCGTGCTCGTCCTGTTTGTTGCGAAACACCCACTTGGTTCCCACAACGTTTTGCTTGGGACGCGGCACCAGTGTCCAAACTTCATTTTGCTTGAAGTTGTTGAGCTCTTCCTGCATGGCCAACACCCAGTCCGGATCTAGCAAGGCCTCTTCTACCCTGAAAGGCTCAATAGAAGAGACAAAAGAGTAATGCTCACAGAAATTAGCTAATCTAGAGCGAGTAGTTACTCCCTTGCTAATATCACCCAAAATCTGGTCAACGGGATGATTCCTTTGAATCATCGCTCGAACTTGAGTTGGAGGGACCTGTGGTGCTTCTTCCTCTTCAACTTGGACATCTTGTGCTCCCCCTTGATCACACGCCTCTTCTTGAGGGACCTGTTCGTCATCTTGAGTTGGGGGATGCATCGTTGTTGAGGAAGAAGGTTGACCTTGCTCCTTGTGTTCCTGTGGTCGCACGTCTCCAATCGCCATGGTACGAATCGCGTCCGTTGGAACATCATCTACATCGTCAAGATCAACTTGCTCTCTTGGAGAGCCATTAGTCTCATCAAATACCACGTCGCTAGAGACTTCAACCAAACCCGATGATTTGTTGAAGACTCTATACGCCTTTGTATTTGAGTCATAACCTAACAAAAACCCTTCTACAGCTTTGGGAGCAAATTTTGAATTTCTACCTTTCTTCACCAGAATGTAGCATTTACTCCCAAAAACTTGAAAATACGAAACGTTGGGTTTGTTACCGGTTAGTAGCTCGTATGACGTCTTCTTGAGGAGGCGATGAAGGTAGACTTGGTTAATGGCGTGGCAAGCCGTGTTCACAGCTTCCGATCAAAACTGCTCGGGCGTCTTGAATTCTCCAAGCATCGTCCTTGCCATGTCTATGAGCGTCCTGTTCTTCCTCTCTACCACACCGTTTTGCTGTGGTGTGTAGGGAGCGGAGAACTCGTGCTTGATTCCTTCCTCCTCAAGAAACTCCTCCACTTGCAGGTTCTTGAACTCGGACCCGTTGTCGCTTCTAATCTTTTCACCTTGAGCTCAAACTCATTTTGAGCTCGCCTTAGAAAGCGCTTGAGGGTCCCTTGGGTTTCTGATTTATCCTGCAAAAAGAATATCCAAGTGAAGCGGGAAAAATCATCAACAATAACAAGACCATACTTACTTCCCCCGATGCTGAGGTAGGCGACGGGTCTGAAGAGGTCCATATGCAATAGCTCCAGAGGTCTTGATGTAGTCATCACATTCTTGATGTGATGAGCACTTCCCACTTGTTTTCATGCTTGACAAGCTGCACAAGGTCTATCTTTTTCGAAAGTTTCATTTGTTAGACCTAACACATGTTCTCCCTTTAGAAGCTTGTGAAGGTTCTTCATCCCCACATGTGCTAGACGGCGATGACATAGCCAGCTCATGCTAGTCTTAGCGATTAAGCATGCATCTAGATCGGCCTCCTCCTTCGAAAAATCAACTAAATAGAGTTTGCCGTCTAGTACACCCTTAAATGCTAATGAACCATCACTCCTTCTAAAGACAGACACATCTACATTTGTAAATAAGCAATTGTAACCCATATTACATAATTGACTAACGGACAACAAGTTATATCCGAGCGATTCTACTAAAACACATTAGAGATGGAATGCTCGGAAGAAATAGCTATTTTTCCTAGTCCTTTAACCTTGCCTTGATTCCCATCACCGAATATGATTGAGTCTTGGGAATCTTTGTTCTTGACGTAGGAGGTGAACATCTTCTTCTCCCCCGTCATGTGGTTTGTGCATCCGCTGTCGATAATCCAACTTGAGCCCCCGGATGCATAAACCTGCAAGGCAAATTAGGCTTGGGCTTTAGGTACCCAACTCTTGTTGGGTCCTACAAGGTTAGTTACAATAGCCTTAGGGACCCAAATGCAAGTCTTGTCTCCCTTGCATTTGGCTCCCACCTTTTTAGCAATCACCTTTTTATTTTTACATGAAAGAATAAATTTAGCATTGCAAGCATGAAAGATAGTGGTAGATCCATTAAACACTTTCCTAGGAGCATGAGACACAAAATTCCTCCTAGATCTACCATTAAAGCTTGAACTTGAAGCAATCATGGCATGAGAGTCAAAAGCATTACAACTCCTATCATAATGAACATTTCTAGAATATTTCCTATCATGATACAAGAAAGCATGATTTTTATGAACACTATTTGCCATAGGGGTCTTCCCTTTCTCCTTGGCGGAGAAGGGAGCCTTATGACTTGTTAAGTTCTTAGCTTCCCTTCGAAAGCCAAGCCCATCCTTAATAGAGGGGTGTCTACCACTAGTGTAGGCATCCCTTGCAAATTTTAGTTTATCAAAATCATTTTTGCTAGTCTTAAGTTGGGCATTAAGACTAGCTACTTCATCATTTAATTTAGAAATGGAAATCAAATGTTCATTGCAAGCATCAACATTAAAATCCTTACACCTATTGCAAATTACTACATGCTCAATACAAGAACTAGATTTATTTGCAACTTCTAGCTTAGCATTTAAATCATCATTAATGCTCTTTAAACTAGAAATAGTCTCATGACAAGCAGAAATTTCACATGAAAGCATTTCATTTCTTTTAACTTCTAAAGCAAGAGACTTTTGCACATTTACAAATTTATCATGTTCTTCATATAAAAGATCCTCTTGCTTTTCTAAAAGTCTATCCTTTTCGTTTAGAGCATCAATCAATTCATTGATCTTTTCTACCTTTGCTCTATCTAATCCCTTAAACAAGCTAGTGTAATCAATTTCATCATCACTAGAGTCCTCATCACTAGAAGTAGAGTACTTAGGAGTTTCTCTAGTGATTACCTTCTTTTCCTTTGACATTAGGCAAGTGTGGCGCTCATTGGGGAAGAGCGACGATTTGTCGAAGGCGGTGGCAGCGAGTCCCTCGTCGTCGGAGTCGAACGAAGAACAATCCGAGTCTCACTCTTTGCCAAGGTGTGCCTTGCCCTTAGCCTTCTTGTACGCCTTCTTCTTTTCCTTCTTCCCGCTTTTCTCTTATCCCTGGTCACTATCATTATCTGGACAGTTAGCAATAAAGTGACCAGTCTTACCACACTTGAAGCAGGAGCGCTCTCCCTTCATCTTGTTCTTTTTGGGATGCTCCTTGCGACCCTTTAGCGCCGTCTTGAAGCGCTTGATGATGAGGGCCATTTCTTCCTCGTTAAGCCCGACCGCCTCAACTTGCGCCACCTTGCTAAGTAGCGCCTCCCTGCTACTTGTTGCTTTGAGAGCAACGGTTTGAGGCTCATGGATTGGGCCATTCAATGCCTCATCAATGTATCTCGCCTCCTTGATCATCATTCGCCCGCTCACAAACTTCCCAAGTATTTCCTCGGGCGTCATCTTGGTGTACCTAGGATTTTCACGGATAGAATTTACAAGATGAGGATCAAGGATAGTGAAAGACCTTAGCATTAGGCGGACAACGTCGTGGTCCGTCCATCTCATGCTTCCATAGCTCCTTATTTTGTTGACCACAGTAGGCTGTTC
Organism: Zea luxurians; assembly: GCA_029449295.1. Classification (NCBI taxonomy): domain Eukaryota; kingdom Viridiplantae; phylum Streptophyta; class Magnoliopsida; order Poales; family Poaceae; genus Zea; species Zea luxurians. The sequence continues at coordinate 18,491,969 of JAOPSE010000034.1, read as the reverse complement.
ATCTGAACTGTTCTTGGCACACCGGACACTGTCCGGTGCACCAATTAGAAAGGCTTCGAAGGCGCAGATTGAAACCGAGTCAAAGGTAACCAAAGCCGAAGCTACAATGAGCCAGGCCGATGCCGAAGCCAGGCCTTCAGAGCCCGTCAAGGAGAAATCCTCGAACACTAGAGAAAAGGCAACAGGAGAAGAAGCTATAAAACAGATTTTTCTTGAAGAAGCTGTCGCGCCTACTCCTGAAGCGTCTTTCGAAGTCCTTGATTATATTGTTCGACACGCTTCGGGAAAAAGATTGTGTGAAGAAGAAATTTTTGAAGCTAAACACTATGCCCGAGAACTGAAGTACCCGATAGGGGCGTTAGTGTTTAATGGCACAGATGAAGATGACTTCTTGTATTGTCTCCTAGAGAACAAGGAATTATCTATCTGCCGGGACATGGCCAGAAGTATAGGGTTCCCGAAGCTTGAAGCTGGCCTCTGCGCCATGACGAAGGAGGATCTTGCGGATAGCCTTGCATATAATAGTTTAAAGGTACAAAAATTGTGTATTTGGAAATTTATGAATTTTTGAATTATTCTTTTGTTCTTATATTAACCTATTCATTTTTTCATATAGGGTTTAATACTTAGCAACGCCTTAAGGGCGCAAAAGAATGCTGAAGATGAGAGTTGCACTATCGCTCTCAACAACCTTCGATCAGAGGTTATCAGGCTGAGGAATGAAGCTTTGGAAAAAGACAAAATTCTACTTACATTGGTGGACAAAGTAAAGGTGGATGAAGCTAACTTCAAGGCTCAATCTGAAATCCAAAGGAATGAGATTGAAAACCTTCAAAAACAACTGGCCGAAGCCAAATTGAAATGCGATGTTGCCGAAGCTGACCGAGATGCCAGTGAGTACTGGAGAAATTATTTTGAGAAAACAGTTGCAGAGCTTCGCTCGTCGAAAGAAAGATGTTTTGAGAAATCTGTAGAATGCGTCAAGAAGATAAAAACTAGCTTCGCCAATGTGGGCGCATATTCAAGCGAAGACAACTTCATAAGAGGCGACCCTGAGGGCGTGATTGAGTGGATCAGCAGCGAAGCTGAAGCTTTTGAAGAAATTTTGAGCGACCGTGGGGACGTATGCGCGTTCTCTGGTGCGAGAGGAGTTGCAGCTATTTTGGAGAAAGCAGGGTGCGATCATGTTTAAACTTTGGTCCAGGCCGAAGCTGCATTGTCTATTGATGACACGAAGGATCCCTCAGCCGAAGCAAGCTTAATAGGTGGAAAAAATTTACTGATATTTGGGAAAATGGCGGCCGAGGGATGGCGCATGAAATAATGAAAAAGAGTGAAAAAGATATTCATGACGCTCCAGAAGCGACAAAAGCAGCTGAAAAGGCTGCGGAACTTGAAAAACGGATAGGTATTACTTAATGGCTTTTAATTTCATTGCTTATTTTTGTGATTTCGAACTAATTAGCGAACCCAGAAACAAAGAAGTCAATAGAAATTATTAATATGGCCGAAGCTATTGTGGACGAAGTTGTCACAAAATTATTAACCGAAGCTGCAGAAGAAGTCCTGAAGGAAGAAGAATATCTATTTGTAAAAACATTACTAGAATATTAATGTAATATTTGCTGGGACATGCTTGTAATATTCGGTGATCGTAGGTTTTGAATGTAATATATGAAAGGTTTTGCGATTCATTTCTTTGCGATGCATGAAACTTTTATGTACATACCATTTTTGAGCCTTTGGCGAAAAAACATCTTCCCTTCTTTTCATGCTTCGTAAAGAAGAGCTTCTATGCTTTGTAAAAAATCCTCCAAACGTCGCAAAAACATTAATGCTTCGTCAACAATAAATTTGTTCCTCCATCTCAGAGCTGATGAAGCTGTATTTCTTCAAACTTATTTTGTGCCTTAGCACAACTTCATTTTTTCATAACATTCTCCGAAGGTCAACATTGTATCCCCTTCTTGTACCATTGATGCAATATGATGTATGATGTTATGTTATGTTATGCGAAATGATGTGATGATGTTATGTTATGCAAGATGATCTTTATGCCGAAGACACATGCTCACATCCCCATACTGGAATACACAATCTCTTTGCCGTTTATTTTTCGGCTTCACCGCTTATTTTTCGGTGTATCAGTGCTGACTTTTTGCTGTAAGTTCTGCATTCCCTTAGGAACGTCTTTTGAACTTCTTCGTCTTCTATTTCGGTGGTATTCGCGTTGATTTTTCGCGCTTCGCCTTATATTTCGGCGGTATTTGGCTCTGCATTCCCTTTGGAACGACTTTTGAGCAGAAAACTTACACTGCGCTCCCTTAGGAACGACTTTTTTGTAGCTTCGGTGATACTTGTAATGTGATTTCTAGGTCCACATTCCCTTAGGAACGAGTTTTGTGCTTCAATGACTTTTTGGACTTCGTAAATCTGTGGAGAGAATATATTTCGCTATAACAAGAACGAAGCTATTACAGGAAATTGAAAATGTCAAGAGAACTAGGCTTTCAACAATTGTTCCTTATTAAAAAGAAGAAAATGACAATGAACGTAAAGAATGTTTCAAGGGTAGGATATCTCTCAATAGATTTGCTTCGATTCTGGCACAGTACTGTTGACTGTGCGAGCTTCGGACGCCTCCCTGAAATCTCGCTGCTGATGGGTCTGTTGGCTCCCTTCTGGCTGCTGGCCTTGTGAATACACAGGCTGTAGTGGTGGTGGAGGTGGAAGCTGTGGCCAAGACGGTTGTGGCTGGCTAGCCGAAGCAACAGAAGTTGCAGGATGATTACCCACATACTCTGGTATGTAGGGTGAGTGATACGAAGCGGTGTGCATGACCTGCTTCGGTTGGTTCTGCTGAGCTGCAGCTTCTGCTATTTCCTTTTGTTTCTGAATGGTGACATGGCACATCCTTGTAGTATGGCCCTTGTCCTCACCATAGAATAAGCAATAAATTTTTCTAGGCTGACCCCCAAACCTTCCTCCGAAGCCCCCGGCGCCTCTGCCTCTTGGAGCTGTCGGCCGAAAAGAGCTTTGTTGCTGCCCCGAAGATTGTGAAGTATATTGTGATTTCTGCAGCTGACTTCCTCTGTCGTCATTCTGAGTGGAGTGAATTGACCTGACATGCCTTGGGTTGGTTCTTCCTCTGAAGCCCCTGGTCATCTCAGAGAACCTGTAGCCTTCCTCTCTTCTTTGGCGAAAGTCATTGTCAGCTCGGATGTATTCATCCATATTTTGGAGCAACTTCTCCAGGGTCTAAGGGGGCTTCCTAGCGAAGTATTGGGCCGTAGGTCCTGGCCGAAGCCCTTTGATCATGGCCTCAATGACGATTTCATTAGGCACGGTTGGTGCCTGTGCCCTTAAGCGCAAGAACCTTTGGACATACGCCTGGAGGTATTCTTCGTGCTCTTGCGTGCACTGGAACAAAGCTTGAGCAGTAACCGGCTTCGTCTGAAACCCTTGGAAACTGGTGATTAGCATGTCCTTCAGCTTCTGCCATGATGTGATTGTTCCTGGCCGAAGAGAGGAGTACCAGGTTTGCGCAACATTCTTGACTGCCATGACGAAAGATTTTGCCATGACTGCGGTATTGCCCCCATATGAAGATATGGTTGCTTCGTAGCTCATCAAAAACTGCTTCAGATCTGAGTGCCCATCATACATGGGGAGCTAGGGTGGTTTGTATGATGGAGGTCATGGGGTAGCCTGCAGTTCTGCTGACAGAGGAGAAGCATTATCAAAAGCAAAATTTCCATGATGGAAATCATCATACCATCCATCCTCGTTGAAGAAGCCTTCTTGATGAAGCTCCCTATGTTGGGGCCTTCGTTCTTGTTCGTCTTGAGCAAGATGGCATACTTCTTCAGTGGCTTTGTCGATCTGCCTTTGAAGATCAGCTAGTCGGGCCATCTTCTCCTTCTTCCTTTGTACTTGCTGATGAAGTATCTCCATGTTTTTGATTTCTTGGTCCAACTCCTCCTCCTGGAGTGTTGGACTAGTGGCCTTCCTCTTCTGGCTTCGGGCCTCTCAAAGAGAAAGGGTTTCCTAGTTTGGGTCCAGTGGCTGCAAAGCGGCAGTCCCTGGTGCTGAAGCTTTCTTCGATGGCATGACGAAGGTTAGTGCTTGCCGAAGGTGGTCGAAAGAGTTCACCGGAGGTGGGCGCCAATGTTGGTGACTTGCTCTCAAATGCTATGGATCAAGAACAAGGCAACATAAAATGTTAAATATTAATGCCCTTCGTCCTCCGTTACATTATTTCCCTTAGGATATAATGATCTTCAAACGAAGGTTATGAAAGACATACCTTCGAATATCGAAGGTAAGATGGTAATAGAAAAGGCGTGTAAAATACAAAAGATGACATAAAGAATCATATAACATTATAAATTCATCTCCATTCTATTATCATGAAAATATAAAAACAATATTGAATTACATTCGATACCTTCGACTTGATAAATAGCAAAGGTACGAGCGTGATGCAAAAGCAAATGCCCAGTTCACGTGAACAGTATGGGGGTACTGTTCATCTATTTATAGGCATGGGACGCAGCCCACATGAAATTACATTCATGCCCTTTATATTTGCTAATGATTACAAGGTAACTCATCAGGGTCTAAATAGCCTTTTCCCCTTTAAGTCGGTTCCCTTTCCCGCTGTCATGTCGAAGCTCCCTTGCCGTAGCTTCGGCGCCTCATGAATCTTTGTATTGTTCATGTTTCCCCCACTATGGTTCTGATTCGAATCCTATCGGCGTTTCGACCCCGGGGGGTCCCTGGACCGACGAGTAAATTGTCGCTGCGTGTCCCAGCCCAGATGGGTCGGCGCGAGACGGAACACAAGGGGGAAAAGCAATAAGGGGAACCACAGCTCGTGTTGTCCTGCGCCCAGGGTGGATGCGCTTGCAGTAGGGGGTTACAAGCGTTCGCGAGGGAGAGAGAGAGAGCCTGCTCGTCAGCCCGTCCTCCCGCGCGGCCACCTTCTCGTATGAGGGCCCTGGACCTTCCTTTTATAGACGTAAGGAGAGGGCCCAGGTGTACAATGGGGGGTGTAGCAGTGTGCTAACATGTCCGGCAGAGAGGAGCCAGAGTCCTATGTACATGCCGACGTGGCTATCGGAGAGGTGTTGGTGCCCTGTTCATGTGATCTTGTGGCCGTCGGAGGAGCGCTTAGACCCTGTAGAAGCATAGCTGTCGGGGCTGTTGGGACCTTGCTGACGTCTCCTTGCTTCCGTAGGGGGCTGAGAACCGCCGTCGTCATGGAGCACGCGAGGTGTCATCATTACTTGTTTTACCGGGGCGAGCCAGATGGGACGCCGGTCTTGTTCCCCGTAGCCTGAGCTAGCTAGGGGTAGGGTAATGATGTACCCCCCTGCGACGTGGTCGGCCCGAGCCCAAGGTCGGGCGAGGCGGAGGCTCCTCTGAGGTTGAGGTTGAGTCCAAGCCCTGGGGTCGGGCAAGGCGGAGACCGTCTTCCGAGGTCGAGCTTGAGTCTGAGCCCTGGGGTCGGGCGAGGCAGAGACCGTCGTCCGAGGTCGAGGTTGAGTCCAAGCCCTGGGGTCGGGCGAGGCGGAGACCGTCGTCCGAGGTCAAGGTTGAGTCCGAGCCCTGGGGTCGGGCAAGGCGGAGACCGTCGTCCGAGGTCGAGGTTGAATCCGAGCCCTGGGGTCGGGCGAGGCAGAGACCGTCTTCCAGGGTCAAGGTTGAGTCCGAGCCCTGGGGTCGGGCAAGGCGGAGCTTCCTATGGCGCCCGAGGCTGGACTTGGCTACTGTCAGCCTCACCCGGGTGGGTGGCATAGCAGTCGGAGCAGTGCAGGCGGCGCTGTTTTCCTGTCAGGTCAGTCAGTGGAGGGGCAAAGTGACTGCGGTCACTTCAACCTTGTCGACTGAGGAGCGCGCGTCAGGATAAGGTGTCAGGCGATCCTTGCATTGAATGCTCCTGCGATCCGGTCGGCTGGCGAGGCGATCTGGCCAAGGTTGCTTCTCCGTGAAGCCTGCCTGAACTGGGCCTCGGGCGAGTCGAAGGTGCGCTCGTTACTTGAGGATGCCCTCGGGCGAGGCGTGAATCTGCCTTGGTCTACTGTTCCTGCCCGAGGCTAGGCTTGGGCGAGGCGAGATCGTGTCCCTTGAGTGGACGGAGCCTTGACCTGAATTGCGCCCATCAGGCCATTGCAGCTCTGTGCTGATGGTGGTTAACAGCCGAGTTTAGGAGTCTTGGGGGTACCCCTAATTATGGTCCCTGACAGTAGCCCCCGAGCCTCAAAGGGAGTGTTGGTACTCGCTTGGAGGCTTTGTCGCACTTTTTTGCAAGGGGACCAGCCTTTCTCGGTCACACTTCGTTCCGGTGGGTGTGTGCGAGCGCACCCGCCGGGTGTAGCCCCCGAGGCCTCGGAGGAGTGGTTTGACTCCTCCGAGGTCTTAGTGCCTTTTGTGATGCCTCAGCCGGTCTGGTTGTTCCCTCATGCGATCTGATCATAGTCCGGGTGCATGGTCAGGTTCCGAGTTCTTGGGCTGGTATGTTGACGCTGTCAATGGTTTGGCTAGAGTCGGGTTCGCGAGATCAGCCCCCGAGCCTCTGCACAGGGCGAGAGGACGGTCAGGGACTGACTCGGCTTTTTTCATACGCCCCTTCATCGCCTTTCTGCAAGGAGGAGGGGGGGAAAGCGCCATGTTGCCCTCGGAGGGCGCCGAACATGGTGTCTCTAGTGAGTTGCTAACGAGTGATCCGAGTGGACGCCCGTGCCCCGTTCGATAAGGGTCGGCTAGTGGCCCAGAGGCACGCTCCAAAAGTACCTGCAGGTGATTTGTCGGACCCGGTCCCATTTGATAGGGTCTGAGGGCTCGATGCCTCCCTCTGATGGGATTCCGTTACAGAATCGCTCCTGCTGGTCTCGGAAATGTCCTAGGGTACCTCGGCAGCGTAGCCCGAGCCTTGGTTATGTATTGAACGTACCCGGAGTCATCCCTCACTCTGCATGTTCTGGGGCGACTGTCGAACCCTTCTGGGGGCCAGCCTACGAACCCCTGATCAGTAGTGGGCGCAGAGCCCGAGCGGCCTGAGGCGGCTGTCGGACCCTTCTGAGGGGCCAGCCTTCGAACCTCTGACCAGCAGTGGGCGCGGAGCCCGAGTGCTCTGAGGCGGCTGTCGAAACCTTCCGAGGGGCCAGCCTTCGAACCTCTAATCAGTAGGAGGGCTTAGGACCTGCTTCCTTCGCGGAGAAGGATCCCTTTTGAAGTATCCCCTTTCCCGGTCCCTATAGCAAGAGAGAGAAAGGGGAAGAGGAAAAGGATATGAAATTGAACGATGTGGCGCACCTTTTTTGACGCGGTCATTATGGCGGAGGTGAAGCATCGCCCGCTTCGCCTGCCAAAGGTGTCGCCTGCCCTGCCACGGAGTTAATGCGACAGGACGAGTGGTTCGCGGGGCAGTCGTTGTGCATGCGCGAGCCATTCAAGGAACGGAACACGGGTGCGTCGTCTTCGCGCCGTGGGAGAGGGCTCTCCTGCTGCTCCACGAGGGGACGTGAGCCTGCAGACGATTTGACCGCCGCTTCCGCTTGCCTGCTGCCGCCATTACTGTCGGCCCACTTCTGGCCATATCGACCGTCGTGCCTTCTCCCGTGGCTGACTGACCCGTGACCGGTGTGTTTGGCTGGCACTGCTGGTCCACGTGCATGGTTGCCTCGAATTGCGGCACCGGTTCCACAGTCAAGAAGGCGCGGCGCTGGCGCAAGTGGCGCTGCAGTTTTTCGCACGTAGTAACCGGCGCGCCGGTTACATGACGTGTGGGCCTGGGACTCCATGCTGGATGCGTTGAAGTCGAAAGGGTGCATCCCCATGGCGCGGTTGCATGCTTCCTGCATGGCGGTCCGCCCTTTCACCCGCTGGTTTAGGCGAAGACGGAGGAGTGCTTGTAACCGCTCGGCAGTTACACGCTCCACGCACGGCGGTTTTGGCTTCTTCTATCCTGGGCCAGCTTGCATGTCGTGTGGGACCCAGCCCCCGTGTCGTAGGGGGAGGACCTTTGAGCGCGTTGGTGAAGACTTAGCCCGCGACGCCTAAGGACGCGGGTGGGGTGAGTTGCCTTTAAAAAAGGGAAAGGCTCCCTGGGTGGCAGTCATGCCTCCGCATTCTCTTCATGCATTGCGCCCTTCCATCTTCCGAGCCCCCGGATGGGGTGCCCCAGCATCGCCTTGCTCTTACTGCCGTTGGAGGAGCGCGATCTCGTGGAGATCGGTACCTTTTAGCCATCGTTCGGCTTCAAGGATTTTCGTCATGCAGCCCAGCTGCATTCCCCCACCAATAGGCAGTTTGGTGGGGAGAAGCGAGCTGGGCTGCGGCCTCCGCCCTGCCCTCAGCTTCAAGGATTTTCGTCATCCGAGCTGAGGCGAAGGAGCGAGATGAGCCGGGGCCTGCCTTTGCGTGGGATGGCGTCCCGCTTCTTCCTTCCGCATCTGGGGGTGGAAACCATCCTCTAGCTCTGCGGAGGAGGCGTCCTCCAGCCATGCCGGGGAAGGCGAACTGCTGCTGCCCAGCCAGGGTGCAGCATTCTGTCCTCTGTCTTGGCGATGGCGGTCAGCCGCACCAGGGGGTCTCACAACACATCGTACGCCGCGAGGGCGGTACTCGTGTTCTGGGACAGTCCCATTCTCATTTTCGTGGCGAGGACGGGAGTGAGGACCTGTTGGTGCGCTTTAGGGCGGCCGGCGCTCGCTGGTGCGGTGTTGGTGGGCAGCTTGGAGTTCGTCGTCCCGCGGGCCTCCTGGTACGGAGGTTGTTCATACCCGCGGGAACAGAACCGGAGTCCCGTCTGTAATGGCATCTTGAGTGCCGGTGTATGTTCATTGTGGCTATCGGGGCCTGAACATCTGTGTATTTGGGCGTGAAGCCGTGTTTCTTCCTCATTTCGAGCACCAGGTCTCGCCTGTCGGCTAGCTGAACCGCTTAACCAAGTGTGAGTTGCCCTGCGCGGAAGGTGACGAGTGAGGTATCCATATCCCAGAGGCGTAGGAGTCCCTCGACTCGGTCGGCCTTGCCACTCAAGGCTTCTCTTTCCCAGTTAAAGAAACCCTCGGCCACTCTGCGATGAGCCAGAGCCGGAGACAACGGTGTCAGCATGGACAGAGGCGGAGTTGGCTCGAAAAGGGGGCTTCGTCGGCCCAGGCCAAGGAGGCGTAGCAGTGGTGGCTGGAGCCCGGCCGGGTCGTCCACTGGCGGGACCAACCCCGGAGTCGGGCCGCCGAGGCCATGAGCCGGGCTGGTGTCCTCGGGGGACAGCTGGCTGAGGCCACGGAGCGGCCGGACAAGCCGTCTGCTTGGGCCAAGTTCCTGGAGGAGACCCTAGGGTCGATGGCCCAGACGTGGTGCTGACATCTTCCTTCGAGGTGAAGATCCTTCGCCCATGTTGCCGTCCGAGGCCGGGTCGGATTCCGCCGAAGGTGGAGACGATGCCGAGGGTGTTGCTGCTCCCCCTATTGATGTTTGAACCTGTGGGAACAGTTTGTCCGTAGTGTGCGTATGTTTTTTGCGGCCGCCGAGGCCCAAACATGTCATTGTCGTGTTATAAAGCTGCGTTTCTTTTCCTCTTGTTTCGAGTATCAGGACTTGCTTGTCGGTAGCAGAATCGTTTATCCGAGCGAGAGTTACTTATCGTGGAAGGTGATGAGTGAGGTATCCGTATCCCGGAGGCGTAGGAGTCCCTCGGCTCGGTCGACCTTCGCCGCTTACGTGTACTCTTGCTCGTCCGCGGGATTCTGTTATCGATATAGTCGAGAAGGCACGAAAAATCGTTTCGGCAGAGAAGTTTTCGAGCGTTAAGACTTGTTCGGTTGGCAGGATCGTTCATCTGAGCATGAGTTACTTATCGCAGAAGGTGATGAGTGAGGTATCCGTATCCCGGAGGCATAGGAGTCCCTCGGCTCGGTCGGCCTTGCCGCTTACGTGTACTCCGTCGTTTTCAGGATCCCACTATCGACGTAGTCGAAAATCGCGAAAGATGTTCTGGCCGAAAGACTTTTTCCGAGGAAAATTTTGACGCAGAGGGGGTTCTCCCCTTCTAGCCCCCGAGGGAGGGTCGGGCTTTGCCGAGGCAAGGCTGACCCTTCCTTGATGGTTAGACTTTACTTGTGTATGTAAACGAGGTATATGAACGACTTGAAAACATCTTAAGGGTAGAAGCGACGTAGCTGTCGGATGTTCCAAGCGTTGCTGTAGACCTTGCCTTGACTGTTGGCCAGCTTGTATGTTCCGGGCTTCAAAGTCTTGGCGATGATGAATGTCCCTTCCTAGGGAGGCGTAAGCTTGTGGCGCCCTCGGGTGTCTTGTCGTAGCCGAAGCACCAAGTCGCCCACCTGGAGGTCTCAGGACCGAACCCCTCGGGCATGGTAGCGTTGCAGGGACTGCTGATACCGCGCCGAGTGTAGTAAGGCCATGTCCCGAGCCTCTTCCAGCTGGTCCAGTGAGTCTTCTCGGTTGGTCTGGTTGCTTCGGGCATCGTATGCCCTTCGTCCTCGGGGAGCCGTATTCTAAGTCTGTGGGCAAGATAGCCTCGGCCCCATAGACTAGAAAAAACAGCGTGAAGCCCGTGGCTCGGCTTGGCGTCGTCCTCAGACTCCAGACCACCGAGGGGAGTTCCTTCATCCATCGCCTGCCGAACTTGTTGAGGTCGTTGTAGATCCTCGGCTTGAGTCCCTGTAGAATCATGCCGTTGGCACGCTCTACCTGCCCATTCGTCATGGGGTGAGCTACGGCGGCCCAGTCCACCCGAATGTGGTGGTCCTCATAGAAGTCCAGGAACTTCCTGCCGGTGAACTGGGTGCCGTTGTCGGTGATGATGGAGTTTGGGACTCCAAAGCGATGGATGATGTTGGTGAAGAACGCCACCGCCTGTTCGGACCTGATGCTGTTTAGGGGTCGGACCTCAATCCACTTGGAGAATTTGTCGATAGCGACCAGCAGGTGCGTGAAGCCCCCGGGTGCCTTCTGCAAGGGACCGACGAGGTCCAGACCCCACACAGCAAACGGCTAGGTGATGGGTATTGTTTGCAGAGCCTGAGCAGGCAGGTGGGCCTGCCTTACGTAGAATTGACACCCTTGGCAGGTGCGTACAATCCTAGTGGCGTCGGCCACCGCGGTTGGCCAGTAGAAACCTTGTTGGAAGGCGTTTCCAACGAGGGCTCGAGGCGCTGTGTGGGGACCGCAAGCCCCCGAGTGTATTTCTTGCAATAACTCCTAACCTTCGGCGATGGATATGCATCGCTGGAGGATGCCTGAGGGGCTGCAGTGGTAGAGCTCCTTTCCGTCACCCAGCAAGATGAACGACTTGGCGCGCCGCACCAATCACCGAGCCTCAGTTCCGTCGAGGGGTAGCTCTCCTCGGTGGAGATATTGTAGGTATGGGGTCTGCCAGTTTTGATTAGGCGGGACCCCATTCCGCTCCTCCTTGACGGGCAGTGCCTCACCCTCGGCGACCGAGGGTGCCTCGGGTAAGGCCGAGGCCTTCTCGGGCTCGGGCGTGTCATCGGTCTTGACGGAGGGTTGATGTAGGTCTCAGGAGAAGACGTTCGGGGGGACCGTTGTCCGCCCCGAGGCTATTTTAGCCAGCTCGTCTGCAGTCTCGTTGTACCATCGGGCGACGTGGTTGAGCTCGAGCCCGTAGAACTTGTCTTCCAGGCGCCGAACCTCATCGCAGTAGGCTTCCATCTTCGGGTCGCAGCAGTGGGAGTTCTTCATGACTTGGTCGATGACAAGCTGCGAGTCGCCACGAGCGTCGAGGCGCCAAACCCCTAGCTCGATAGCGATGCGCAACTCGTTAACCAGAGCCTCGTACTCGGCCACGTTGTTGGACGCCGGGAAATGGAGGCGCAACACGTAGCGGAGGTGCTTCCCGAGGGGTGAGATGAAGAGCAGGCCCGCGCCCGCTCCTGTTTTCATCAGCGACCCGTCGAAAAATATGGTCCAGAGTTCTGGTTGGATCGGAGCTGCTAGAAGCTAGGTGTCGACCCATTCTGCCACGAAATCTGCCAAGACTTGGGATTTGATGGCCTTCCGAAGGGCGAACGAGATTGTCTCGCCCATGATCTCCACCGCCCACTTTGCAATCCTACCCGAGGCCTCTCGGCACTGGATGATCTCCCCTAGGGAGAAGGATGACACCACAGTCACCAGATGAGACTCGAAGTAGTGTCGCAACTTTCGTCGCGTCAGAATTACCGCGTATAGTAGCTTCTGAATTTGCGGGTAGCGGATTTTGGTCTCGTACAGTACCTCACTGATGAAGTAGACCGGCCTCTGGATGAGCAATGCATGCCCTTCTTCTCGTCTCTCGACTACGATCGCGGCGCTGACCACCTGAGTGGTTGCGGCTACGTAGATTAGGAGAGCTTCTCCGGTAGCGGGGGGCATTAGGATGGGCGCGCTTGTAAGGAGCGCCTTCAAGTTCCCGAGGGCTTCCTCGGCCTCGGGGGTCCAAGTGAAGCGCTCGGTCTTCCTAAAGAGGCAGTACAGGGGTAGGCCTCTTTCGCCGAGGCGCGAGATGAAGCGGCTCAGAGCCGCAAGGCATCCCATGACCCTCTGTACTCCTTTCAAGTCCTTGATAGGCCCCATGTTGGTGATGGCCGCGATTTTCTTTGGGTTGGCCTTGATGCCCCGCTCGGAGACGATGAACCCCAAGAGCATGCCTCGGGGGACTCCGAAGACACACTTCTCGGGATTGAGTTTTACGCCTTTCGCTTTGAGACACTTGAATGTCATTTCAAGGTCGGAGAGGAGGTCGAAGGCTTTCCTCGTCTTGACTACGATGTCATCGACGTAAGCCTCGACCGTTCGGCCAATGTGCTATCCGAACACGTGGTTCATGCACCTTTGGTATGTTGCGCCTGCATTCCTTAAACCGAATGGCATAGTAATATAGCAGTACATGCCAAAGGGTGTGATGAAAGAAGTCGCGAGCTGGTCAGACTCTTTCATCCTGATTTGGTGATAACCTGAGTAGGCATCAAGGAATGACAAGGTTTCGCACCCAGCAGTGGAATCCACGATTTGATCGATGCGAGGCAGAGGGTAGGGAACCTTCAGACATGCTTTGTTTAGACCAGTGTAGTCTACACACATCCGCCATTTCGCACCTTTCTTTTTCACAAGCACAGGGTTGGCTAGCCATTCGGGATGGAATACCTCTTTGATGAACCCTGCAGCCATCAGCTTGTGGATCTCCTCGCCTATGGCTCTGCGCTTTTCTTCATCGAATCGGCGCAGAGGCTGCTTCACGGGTCGGGCTCCAGCTCGGATATCCAGTGAGTGCTCGGCGACATCCCTCGATATGCTAGGCATGTCCGAGGGACTCCACGCAAAAACCTCGGCGTTTGCGTGGAGAAAGTCGACGAGCACTGCTTCCTATTTGGGGTCGAGCTCGGAGCTGATCCGTACTTGCTTGGAGGCGTCGTTGCTGGGGTCGAGAGGGACGGACTTAACCGCCTCTGCTGGCTCGAAGTTGCTGGCGTGGCGTTTCACATCTGGCACCTCCTTGGAGAGGCTCTCCAGGTCGGCGATGAGGTCCTCGGACTCGGCGAGGGCCTTAGCGTACTCCACACACTCCACGTCGCATTCGTACGCGTGTCGGTATGTGGATCCGACGGTGATGATCCCGTTGGGGCCCGACATCTTGAGCTTGAGGTAGGTGTAGTTGGGGATGGCCATGAACTTGGCGTAGCATGGTAGGTTCCTCGGAACCCGACCACCTCGAACGTGAGGGTTTCCTTTCAGAAGTTGGAGGGAGTCCCGAAGCAGACGGGCAGATCGAGTTACCCAAGGGGCTGGACGCGCTTCCCGGGGATGATCCCGTGAAAGGGCGCCGCACCGGCCCAGATCGTGGACAATTCGATCTGCAAGAGCCCGAGGGTCTCGGCATAGATGATGTTGAGGGCCTTGGTAAGCCTGACGTTGCCGATGACGGGATCGACAACGAGCGGGTACTTCCCCGGGCTCGGCACGCAGTCGGGGTGGTCACCTTGGTCGAAGGTGATGGGCTTGTCGGACCAGTCTAGGTAGACTGGCGCCGCCACCTTCACCGAGCAGACCTCCCGGCGCTCCTGCTGGCAGTGCCGAGCCAAGGCGTTCGCCACCCACCCACCGTAGATCATGAAGCAGTCATGGACCTCGGGGAACTCCTCCGCCTTGTGGCCTTCCTTCTTGTCGTTGTCGTGGGCTTTGCCACCTTCCGCCGGTGGCCCGGCCTTGTGGAAGTAGCACCGAAGCATGACGCACTCCTCAAGGGTGTGCTTGATGGGGCCCTGATGATAGGGGCACGACTCCTTGAGCATCTTGTCGAACAGGTTGGCCCCTCCGGGAGGCTTTCGGGGGGTTCCTGTGCTCGGTGGCGGCGAAAAGATCTGCGTCAGCGGCGTCGCGTTTCGCTTGCGACTTCTTCTTGCCCTTCTTCTTTGTGCTGCGCTGAGCGGACGCCTCGGGGACGTCTTCCTTCGGGCGCCCCTGAGGCTGCTTGTCCTTCCGGAAGATGGCCTCGACCGCCTCCTGGCCAGAGGCGAACTTGGTGGCGATGTCCATCAGCTCACTTGCCCTGGTGGTAGTCTTGTGACCCAGCTTGCTCACTAGGTCGCGGCAAGTGGTGCCGGCGAGGAACGCGACGATGACATCTGAGTCGGTGATGTTGGGCAGCTCGGTGCGCTGCTTCGAAAATCGCCGGATGTAGTCCCGCAGGGATTCTCCCGGCTACTGGCGGCAGCTTCGGAGATCCCAGGAGTTCCTAGGGCGCACGTATGTGCCCTGGAAGTTTCTGGCGAAGGCTTTGACCAGGTCATCCCAGTTGGAGATCTACGCAGGAGGCAGATGCTCGAGCCAGGCTCGGGCGGCGTCGGAGAGGAACAGGGGGAGGTTGCGGATGATGAGGTTGTCATTGTCCGTTCCACCCAGCTGGTAGGCCAGCCGGTAGTTCGCGAGCCACAATTCCGGCCTTGTTTTCCCCGAGTACTTGGTGATGGTAGTCGGGGTCCGGAACCGGGTCAGGAACGGCGCCCGTCGTATGGCCCAGCTGAAAGCTTGCAGACCGAGTGGTTCGGGCAAGGGGCTCCGATCCTCCCCGCTGTCGTAGCGTCCCCCACGCCTGGGGTGGTAGCCTCGGCGCACCTTTTCGTCGAGGTGGGCTCGACGGTCGCGGCGATGGTGCTCGTTGTCGAGGCGACCCGGGGCCGCAGGCGCTGTGTCCCGCGTGCGCCTGGTGTGAACCGAGGCTTCCCGCACGAAACGAGAAGTCGCGGCGCGATGCTCCAGGGGGTACCCCTGCCATCGGGAGGCAGAGCTTTCGGCCCGTCGGACCGCGGCATCCTCCAGGAGATTCTTGAGTTCTCCCCAGATACGCCGTCCCTCGGTGGTGGATGGTTTCGGCATCACTCGGAGTAGTATTGCTGCTGCAGCCAGGTTCTGGCCAACCCCACTGGAAGCCGGGGGCAGCCTTGCCCTGGCATCGTCAGCGATGCGGTGTTGGACGTCCTGGGGCAGATGACGTGCTTCTCCGGCTAGTGCTCGGCCTGCCCACTCCTGCCCGATGTTCTGCCGGAGCTACACAAGTTGTCCTGCTTCCTCGTCGAGCCTAGCCTGCATCTCGCGGATTTGCTCGAGCTGTGCGTCCTGACCCCCCGCAGGGACTGGGACCACAGCTAGCTCCCGAAGGATGTCAACGCGAGGCGCAGGCCTAGGGGGATCGCCGTCCTCCGGCATACCAAGGTGGTTGCCTTCATCGAGACCCCCTAGATCGACGTGAAAACATTCGTGACATGGGCCACAGTCCTCGTCGCCGAGGCTGTGGCTATCATCGGAGCATTCAGAGAGGCAGTAATCACATGCGGTCATGAAGTCCCGCATGGCACTGGGGTTCCCGAGCCTGGAGAAATCCCAACCATAGTCGGGCTCGTCATCTTCCTCGGAACCCGGGGGCCCGTAGGTCGAGACGGTCGTCAATCGGTCCCAGGTTGACCACATATGATACCCCAGAAGGTTCGGATATGCCTTTATGAAAGCGTCCACCGAAGCGGGGTCGCTTTGTGGGTCGAAGCTGAATCTAAAAGGCAAAGGGTGGAAAACGGACGGTACCTCTTGATTGACGGATGGTGACGGAGTCGCGTCGGAGACGGACTGCACCGTTATCTCAGGTACGAGGCTAACGCCCAGCAGGTCCTTTGCGAGCGTGCTGGCGTCATTCGTCCGCTTGGGGTTGGCGTGTCGCAGGGAAACGACGCCCGTCTTTGTCTTAGACGCGAGGTCGATGCCCGACGTGTCCCCCACTGGGGCGCCGGCATCTTTGACTCGCTCGACAGCCGACGAGGTGCCACCTCCTGCTTGGCCATGGTTGCCCCGCCTCCTCCTCCGTCGATGGGGAAGGTGACAGGACAGACTCGGATGCTGTTCTTCCACCACGCGGGGAAGACGTCGTCGATTCCGCCGCCGGTGGGCAGGCTGACGGCCGCCATTGTCGTTGTCGCGCGGTGGAGGAAGGAGTACCATGTCGTAGCTGCTGTTGAGGGACATGAACTCGAGACTCCCGAGACAGAGCAGCGTCCTGGGCTGGAGAGGTTGCTGGAGACTACCCATCTGGAGCTTGACGGGAAGCTGTTCGTCAACACGCAGCAGGCCCCTACCTGGCGCGCCAACTGTCAGCGTTTCGACCCCGGGGGGGTCCCTGGACCGACGAGTAAATTGTCGCTGCGTGTCCCAGCCTAGATGGGTCAGCGCGAGACGGAACACAAGGGGGAAAAGCAATAAGGGGAACCGCGGCTCGTGTTGTCCTACGCCCAGGGCGGATGCGCTTGCAGTAGGGGGTTACAAGCATTCGCGAGGGAGAGAGAGAGAGAGCCTGCTCGTCAGCCCGTCCTCCCGCGCGGCCACCTTCTCGTACGAGGGCCCTGGACCTTCCTTTTATAGACGTAAGGAGAGGGCCCAGGTGTACAATGGGGGTGTAGCAGTATGCTAACGTGTCCGGCAGAGAGGAGCCAGAGTCCTATGTACATGCCGATGTGGCTGTCAGAGAGGTGTTGGTGCCCTGTTCATGTGATGTCGTGGCCGTCGAGGAGCGCTTAGACCCTGTAGAAGCACAACTGTCGAGGCTTCGGGACCTTGCTGACGTCTCCTTGCTTCCGTAGGGGCCTGAGAACCGCCATCATCATGGAGCATGCGGGGTGTCATCATTACTTGTTTTACCGGGGCGAGCCAGATGGGACGCCGGTCTTGTTCCCCGTAGCCTGAGCTAGCTAGGGGTTGGGTAATGATGTACCCCTTTGCGACGTGGTCGGCCCGAGCCCAAGGTCGGGCGAGGTGAAGGCTCCTCCAAGGTCGAGGCTGAGTCCGAGCCCTGGGGTCGGGCGAGGCGGAGACCATCGTCCGAGGTCGAGGTTGAGTCCGAGCCCTAGGGTCGGGCGAGGCGGAGACCGTCGTCCGAGGTCGAGGTTGAGTCCAAGCCCTAGGGTCGGGCGAGGCGGAGACCGTCATCCGAGGTCGAGGTTGAGTCCGAGCCCTGGGGTCGGGCGAGGCGGAGACCGTCTTCCGGGGTCGAGGTTGAGTCCGAGCCCTAGGGTCGGGCGAGGCAGAGACCGGCGTCCGAGGTCGAGGTTGAGTCCGAGCCCTGGGGTCGGGCGAGGCGGAGACCGTCGTCCGAGATCGAGGTTGAGTCTGAGCCCTGGGGTCGGGCGAGGCGGAGACCGTTGTCCGAGGTCGAGGTTGAGTCCGAGCCCTGGGGTCGGGCGAGGCGGAGACCGTCTTCCGGGGTCGAGGTTGAGTCCGAGCCCTAGGGTCGGGCGAGGCGGAGCTTCCTATGGCGCCCGAGGCTGGACTTAGCTGCTGTCAGCCTCACCCGGGCGGGTGGCACATTAGTCGGAGCAATGCAGGCGGCGCTGTTTTCCTGTCAGGTCAGTCAGTGGAGGGGCGAAGTGACTGCGGTCACTTCAGCCTTGTCGACTGAGGAGCGCGTGTCAGGATAAAGTGTCAGGCGATCCTTGCATTGAATGCTCCTGCGATCCGATCGGCTGGCGAGGCGATCTGGCCAAGGTTGCTTCTCTGCGAAGCCTGCCCGAACTGGGCCTCGGGCGAGTCGAAGGTGCGCCCGTTACTTGAGGATGCCCTCGAGCGAGGCGTGAATCTGCCTTGGTCTACTATTCCTGCCCGAGGCTGGGCTCGGGCGAGGCGAGATCGTGTCCCTTGAGTGGACGGAGCCTTGACCTGAATTGCGCCCATCAGGCCTCTGCAGCTTTGTGCTGATGGTGGTTACCAGTCGAGTTTAGGAGTCTTGGGGGCACCCCTAATTATGGTCCTCGACAAATCTGAAGGTTCTTGCTCATGTATTACAACTCCGGAAACAATGTTAAATCATGTTTTTGAGGACCTTCGGAAGACGAAGGCCCCCAACAATGCTCTTGGGGCTTGCTTGAGCCCATAAAGCACCTTTGAGAGTTTATAAACATGGTTAGGGTACTCACTATCTTCAAAGCCAGGAGGTTGCTCAACATAGGCCTCTTCCTTGATGGGCCCATTGAGGAAGGCACTTTTCACGTTCATTTGATAAAGCTTAAAGCCATGGTAGGTAGCATAGGCAAGTAATATACGAATTGACTCAAGCTTAGCTATAGGTGCATAAGTTTCACTGAAATCCAAACCTTCGACTTGTGAATATCCTTTGGCTACAAGTCGGGCTTTGTTTCTTATCACCACACCATGCTCATCTTGCTTGTTGCGGAGTACCCATTTGGTACCTACAACATTTTGATTAGGACGTGGAACCAAATGCCATACCTCATTCCTCGTGAAGTTGTTGAGCTCCTCTTGCATAGCAACCACCCAATCCGAATCTCTTAATGCATCCTCTACCCTATATGGCTCAATAGAGGAAACAAAAGAGTAATGCTCACAGAAATGTCCAGCTCGAGATCTAGTAGTTACCCCCTTATGAATGTCACCAAGGATGGAGTTGACGGGGTGATCTCGTTGAATTGCTTGGTGGACTCTTGGGTGAGGCGGTCATTGACCCTGAACTTCTTGCTCATCTTCCTTGTCTTCATTGTCTTCATCTCCCCCTTGATCATTGACCTCTTCTTGAGATGGCTCATCCTCTTGATCTTCATCTTCATCATCTTGAGCCTGAACCTCATCTTGGGTTGGTGGAGATGCTTGGTTGAAAGATGACAGTTGATCTTGTGCTTGTGGAGGCTCTTCGAGTTCCTTATGACACACATCCCTAATGGACATGTTCCTTAGCGTGACGCATGGAGCCTCTTCATCATCTAGCTCATCAAGATCAACTTGCTCCACTTGGGAGCCATTAGTCTCATCAAACACAATGTCACAAGAAACTTCAACTAGTCCAGTGGACTTGTTAAAGACTCTATATGCCCTTGTGTTTGAATCATAACCTAGTAAAAAGCCTTCTACAACTTTAGGAGCAAATTTAGATTTTCTACCTCTTTTTAATAAGAATAAAGCATTTGCTCCCAAAGACTCTAAAATATGAAACATTGGGCTTTTTACCGGTGAGGAGTTCATATGATGTCTTCTTGAGGATTCGGTGAAGGTATAACCGGTTGATGGAGTAGCAGGCGGTGTTAATCGCCTCGACCCAAAACCGGTCTGGTGTCTTGTATTCATCAAGCATGGTCCTTGCCATGTCCAGTAGAGTTCTATTCTTTCTCTCCACTACACCATTTTGTTGAGGTGTGTAGGGAGAAGAGAACTCATGCTTGATCCCCTCCTCCTCAAGAAATCCTTCTATTTGTGAATTCTTGAACTCCGTCCCATTATCGCTTCTTATCTTTTTGATTCTCAATCCGAACTCATTTTGAGCCCGTCTCAAGAATCCTTTGAGTGTATCTTGGGTTTGTGATTTTTCCTGCAAAAATAATACCCAAGTGAAGCGGGAATAATCATCCACAATAACAAGATAGTACTTACTCCCGCCGATGCTTATATAAGCGATCGGGCCGAATAAATCCATGTTGAGTAGCTCGAGCGGCCTGTGAGTCGTCATGATGTTCTTGTGTGGATGATGAGTGCCAACTTGCTTCCCTGCTTGGCATGCGCTACAAATCCTATCTTTCTCAAAATGAGCATTTGTTAGTCCTAAAATATGCTCTCCCTTTAGAAGTTTGTGGAGATTCTTCATTCCAACATGAGTAAGTCGGCGATGCCAGAGCCAACCCATATTAGTCTTAGCAATTAAACAAGTGTCAAGTTCAGCCTTGTTATCATTAAAATCAACTAAATATAGCTAACCCTCTAACACCCCCCTTAAATGCTACTGAATCATCACTCCTTCTAAAGACAGTAACACCTGTATCAATAAATAGACAGTTGTAGCCCATTTTACACAACTGAGAAACGGAAAGCAAATTGTAATCCAAAGAATCTATAAGAAAAACATTGGAAATAGAATGGTCAGGAGATATAGCAATTTTACCCAATCCTTTGACCAAACCTTGATTTCCATCCCCGAATGTGATAGCTCGTTGGGGATCTTCGTTTTTCTCATAGGAGGAGAACATTCTTTTCTCCCCTGTCATGTGGTTTGTGCACCCGCTATCGATTATCCAACTTGAACCACCGGATGCATAAACCTACAAAACAGTTTTAGGCCTTGTTCTTAGGTACCCAAACAGTCTTGGGTCCTTTAACGTTAGAAACAAGTACCTTGGGTACCCAAACACAAGTCTTTGGGCTCTTGTGTTTGCCCCCAACATATTTGGCAACTGTTTTGCCAGATTTGTTAGTTAAAACATATGAAGCATCAAAAGTTTCAAATGAAATAATATGCTCATTTGATGTAGTAGGAGTTTTATTTTTAGGCATTTTAACATGGGTGGAATGCTTAGAGCTAGAAGCCTCATTCTTATACATAAATGCATGATGAGAAACAGTGTGAGGTTTCCTAGCATGAATTCTCCTAATTTTGTGCTTAGGATAATTAGCAGGATATAAAATGTAGCCTTCATTATCTTGAACCATGGGAGCTTTGCCCTTAACAAAATTAGACAGTTTCTTAGGGGCATTAAGCTTGACAATGCTCCCCTGTTGGAAACCAATGCCATCCTTAATGCCAGGGTGTCTCCCATTATAGATCATGCTTCTAGCAAATTTAAACTTTTCATTTTCAATTTCATGCTCATTAATTTTAGCAGTTAATTGAGCTATATGATCATTTTGTTGTTTAATTAGAGCAAGGTGATCATTAATAGCTTCAACATTAATATCTCTACATCTAGTGCAAATGGAAACATGATCAACAGTAGATGTAAAAGGTTTGCAAACATTTAATTCTTCTATCTTAGCATGTAATATGACATTCTCATCTCTAAGACAGGAAATAGAATCATTGCAAACATTCAATTCATCAATCTTAGCATTTAGACTAGCATTTTCATTTCTAAGACTGGAAATTGAATCATTACAATCATTTAACTTTTCAACCTTAGAAGTTAAACTAGCATTCTCAGTTTTAAGGCTTGAAATAGAGTCATGACAAATGCTAAGCTCTTTAGTCAAGTTTTCACATTTTTCTACTTCCTAAGCATAAGCATTTTTCAACTTAACATGCTTTTGTTTTCTTTAATAAGGAAGTCCTCTTGGCTTTCCAAGAGTTCATCCTTTTCATTAATAGCCTCTATTAATTCATTCAATTTTTCTTTTTGTTCCATATTAAGGTTGGCAAAAAGATACATTAGATTATCTTCATCATCGCTAGAACTACCCTCATCACTAGATGTTGTATATTTGGGGTGGCTCTAGATTTTACCTTCTTCTTTTTGTCGTCCTTAGCCATGAGACATTTGTGGCCGACGTTGGGGAAGAGGAGGCCCTTGTTGACGGTGATGTTGGCGGCGTCCTCGACGGAGGAGTCAGTGGAGCTCTCATTGGAGTCCCATTCCCGACACACGTGGGCATTGTCGCCCTTCTTCTTGTAATACCTCTTCTTCTCCTTCTTCTTCCCCTTCTTTTCATCGCCCCTGTCACTATCACTTGAAATTGGACATTTAGCAATAAAATGACTGGGCTTACCACATTTGTAGCACACCCTCTTGGAGCGAGGTTTGTAGCCTTTTCCCCTCCTTTGCTTGAGGATTTGGTGGAAGCTCTTGATGATGAGCGCCATCTCCTCGTTGTCGAGCTTGGAGGCGTCAATTGGAAGCCTAGTTGGTGTAGACTCCCTCTTTTCTTCTTCCGTCGCCTTGAATGCGACGGGTTGCACCTCGGGTGTTGAGGTGGTGCCTTGCTCCAAGTTGACGATGTGTTTGGAGTCTTCGATCATTAGCTCAAAGCTCACGAACTTTCCAATCACTTCCTCGGGAAACATTAGTTTATATCTAGGATCCCCATGTATTAATTGAACTTGAGTAGGATTGCGAAAAACAAGGGATCTTAGAATAACCTTGACCATTTCATGGTCATCCCACTTGGTGCTCCCGAGGTTGCACACTTGGTTGACCATAGTCTTGAGCCAGTTATACATAGCTTGTGGCTCTTCCCCTTGGTTGAGGACGAATCGACCGATCTCCCTCAATCGTTTCGCGCTTGGTGATCTTGGTCACCTCGTCCCCTTCGTGCGCGGTCTTGAGGACGTCCCAAATTTCCTTGGCGGTCTTTAACCCTTGCACCTTATTATACTCCTCTCGACACAAGGAGGCAAGGAGTATAGTTGTGGCTGGGAGTTAAAGTGCCTAATTTGGTCGACCTCGTCCGAATCATAGTCCTTGTCCCCTACCTTAGGTACCTGCGCTCCATACTCAACAATATCCCAAATACTTTTATAGAGTGAGGTTAGATGATGCCTCATTTTATCACTCCACATACAATAATCGTCACCATCAAAATATGGTGGTTTGCCTAGGGAAACGGAAAATAATGGAGCGCGCTTAGAAATACGGGGATAGCGTAGGGGCATCTTACTGTACTTCTTGCGCTCATGGCACTTAGAAGCGACGGACGAGTCGGAGCTTCATGTGGAGGGCGACGATGAGTCGGTCTCGTACTACACCACTTTCTTCATCTTATTCTTCTTATCGCCTCTCCGATGGGACTTGATGGAGGAAGAGGATTCCTCCTTATGCTTGTTGTCGAACTCCCTTGAGAGAGTCCTCCCCGAGCTCGCGGGCTTGTCGCCGGTCACGATCTCCCTCTTGGCGTGATCTCCCGATATCACTTCGAGTTGTTAGACTCTAATGAAGTACCGGGCTCTGATACCAATTGAAAGTTTCCTAGAGGGGGGGTGAATAGGTGAAACCTGAAATTTATAACTTAAACACACACTACAAGCCGGGGTTAGCGTTAGAATTAAAACTCAAGTCCGAAAGAGAGGGAAAACAAATCAACCAACAAATAAGGCGAGTGGACACGGTGATTTTTTTACCAAGGTTCGGTTCTAAAGAACCTAGTCCCCATTGAGGAGGTCATAAAGACCGGGTCTATTTCACCCCTTTCCCTCTCTCAAACGGTCACTTAGACCGAATGAGCTTTCTCCTTAATCAAACGGGTCACTTAGACCCCGCAAGGACCACCACACACTTAGGTGTATCTTGCTTTGATTACAAGTCACTTGGGAACAAGCATGAGGAAGGAAGAAAGCGATCCAAGCAACAAGAGCGCAAATGAACACGAACACACACTCTCTCATGTCACTAGGTGGTTGGAATGAATTCTAGACTTGGAGAGGATTTGATCTTTGGAAATGTGTCTTGGAGTGAATGCACTAGCTCTTGTATTGAATGAGAACTTCAGAAAACTTGGGATGCTTGGAGTTGTGGTGGTTGGGGGTATTTATAGCCCTCAACCACCAAAGAAGCCGTTGGGGAGGCTGCTGGCGATGGGCACACCGGACAGGTCCTGTTCACTGTCCGGTGCACTGCCATGTCACCCAACCATTAGGGTTTGGAGCTCGATCGACCATTGGAGCTTTGTCTTCTTGCGGCACCAGACAGTCCGGTGCCACACCGGACAGTCCGGTGCCTCTCTGACTTTCTGCTATGACTTCTGCCGCGCAGTGTTCACGCACTGTAGCACTTTGCAGAGTCGACCGTTGTGCGAGTTAGTCGTTGCTCCGCTGGCACACCGGACAGTCTGGTGAATTATAGTGGAGGGCGCCTTCAAATTCCTGAGAGTGGCTGCTTCGGATTTGTACGGGCATGGTGCACCGAACACTATCCGGTGGCACACCGGACAGTCCGGTGCACCAGACCACAGCACACTCAAGTCTTTGCTCCTTTTTGTTTTAGTCCCTTACTTGAATCTTTTATTGGTTTGTGTTGAACCTTATGCACCTGTAATACATGAGTTCTAGAGCAAACTAGTTAGTCCATATATTTGTGTTGGACATTCAACCACCAAAATTATTTGTAGGAAAAAGGTTAACCATATTTCCCTTTCACCCCACATATATAATCTATCAAGGGATTCCTATGCACTCACATGATGTACTAAGTAGAGACGATTGAATGGGACCAGCTAGACTACAATTTATAGCTTGATTGTGTAATAGACCACACCAGGTAACAAAAAAGCAATGGAGCCAGATAAAAGTTATAGAAACCAACTGATTCTTTGAGGATCAAACTACATTTATTCTCATACTTGAAAATATTTGCCGCAAAATTGGAAGCATGTTCTAAACTTTGAAAAGCATTTGTCAAGACATAATAACTATGTCTTAAATTAAAATTGTAATATAGATGAATTGATTCTGCTATGGTAAGTATAAAAAATAGCTTGCCACATAATACGAACCAAGTTTTTTTTAAAGTGCAAAAATTAGCAACCTAATGAAAATGTAACTCAAGTAACAATGAAACTGGAAACGGATGGAGAGTGCAGAAGCTCAACTTTGTTGTATCATCAAACGTGTAGAAATTCACGGTTTCATTCATTCATTCAGGATGACACCTTACAGACATTGCAATCCTGTAAAGAAAATGATGCTTTATTTGAGTATCTGACACTAAATAAATGGTTGCAATATTAAATTCGCATCAACTTGTGAACTTAACGACCAATATTTCAAATTATTTAAATTCTAAAATAGTAAATTATAAAATAAAATTTGTCGTAGGGGCAGATCCTAATTAAACCTAGATATTAGGGGGATAGAATAAAATTTGTACCTTGGAACATCAGCAGGGCAGAGGAGCACGTCGAGGCTTCGACAACGGCGTAGCGATGACAAGCATGATAGGGAGAAGATCACTACGCAGGCGAACTCGACGCGGAGCAGCGTACGAAGGAGAAGCGGCACTCGGCAGCTTCGGACATCAGGCGCATATGGCTCGAGCACACAACAATTAGTGATGACGACGAACTTGGACGATAGCAACGGCTTTCCAACATCGCAAACAGAGGGCGCGACTTTCAGCGTCGCGAACACAGGGCGCACGTCTAGCTAGCAGCAAGGAACAAGCGATGCAAAAAAGAGAAACGAGCAGGGGATGTGGCTTGGTTGTTGTGGGGGAAGAAGGTCGTGATCCTACAATTTATAAAGCAGAGAGAGGCGAGAGCGTCGAGGAAAGAGATCGCTGCTGCCATTAATGGCGTGCAAGAGAAAAACAAGTCTATCAATCAGGGAAACAAATATGAGGAAGATGAAAGGAATTCATGTCAATCAGAGGAACAAATATGAGGAAGATGAAAGGAATTCACGTACAAGGGAAGGAGATCGAAAAAAGGGATTCACTTACAAGGGAAGGAGATCGGAAAAAGGGAAACAAACCTGACGGATGCTACATTCCCTACGGACGTTGGCTACAGGCATTGACACACATAGAAACAAACCAAGTGCTCGGGTATCATGATATGGCCATGGGCTTCCCTATTCCCTCCCCTTCCCTGTCACTACTTGGCACACCAAAGAGGGGCAGCCTCACCATCGACCTACATCTCTTCGTTTAGATAACAACAGGCGAGTTGAGGCCCAACACATGTATATTTGATATGCTCCCATCATTATTTCATTAAAAACAACCATTAATTTATTATATTAATTCTAGACAATGATTTAATAAAAACACAAATTAGAAACATATAATACCAACCTACTGTAAAAGCTACAGTAGCCATCCTGATTATAGACAGTTTATTCAACTAATTGATAATGAATCTAGACACATATACAAAACACTTACACTAATTATTGTATGAATCTAACTCAATATTCAAAACTATGAGTGCATATGTTTCTTATTGTCACTGAGATGTCAACAGTGGGCCACAGCTGAGCACAGTCACCATGATGTACTATCAGACATGAAGTTGCTCATGAGGTCTTGGTTGATCAGTGCTTTCTTGTCAACAGTCACAAACGCCTGTTGGGTCAAGATGTAATCGACGCGTGGTGCCCACTTCCTAGATCCCAAACGAGCAGTTGTAGCATGAAGGCCACACCAAACTCGACCAGTCACACACCTAATTATCTCTGAGTAAGAGTGGCCCTTCTTCCTAAGGACCTCAATCTACAATGGAGTCAAACAAAAGATTGTTAAACATTTCACTAACCGGTGTGTAATGAGACGCTATTACCCTTCTAGATATGGGATCGAACCTGAGCAAGGAAGATGTTAATGGGCAAAACAAAAAAGAAGATATATAAAAATAACTGAAGTCTACAAGTTGTGCTTCAATGGCATGGGTAGTTGCCTAATTGGTACAATGGCACGCTTTATAGCAGGCTACTCGGAGTAATGTTGAATAACAAACAAAGAGCGTATTCAATGAAACAAGAAAATGAAGCAAACATAATGTAAAAGGAACTAAACATGGTAATGGACAATAGAAAGGAGCACAACTTACAATGCACTTGGTTTCATGTTACCTGCAATAATGACAACGGTGTTATCAGTGTAAGTTCACCTCTTCCTCCACTATATTTCATCAGTGAGTTGCACCTATTCTGTATTTCCTAGTGAAAGTTTTTCTTCATTCATAGTGATCTTGCTAGTGCTTCACTATCAGGAACTCTGGTTCCGCAACTTGGACAGCTCAAAAACTTGTAGTACCTGTAAGTTCTCTTCCTTTGCTACAGACGAAGGCTATTAGGGATATGCGATCTGGGATGACGAAGGTGATGTAATCCAATATGGAACAGGGAAACACAGTGAAAAGTGACAATAATATGAGCATTCGAAACTGAGAACTAAAGTATTCCATTTTCCAAATTCCTCAAACCATAGACTCTAAAAGCTTTGCTACGGTTTTTTCCGCATAAAATGGTAGTGATAACAATCTTTGCTACTGCACATTTTGGTGGATTAAGATGCAAGTAGAAGAGAAAAACAACAAAATACTTGACAAATAGTACATGTCCCTCAGCTTTTAGAAGCGATAGATTCTAACATCTTGACTAAAAAATAAACTATAAAATGTTGGAAACTTCTACTCAGTGGAACATTACAACTTTTTGTGCTACATGCTACATTTGACAATGGAAAAAAGAAGCAGAGTGTGCAAATTTATAGTTAAAATAAATGCATCTCTAAAGTATGGCTTTCATCAGTCTACTAAAAGGGACGAAAAAGAGGACTACAATGAACTTGTATACATGTAAACATGTAGAACTGTAATAAAGTAAATATAGATCAGTAGTGGGAGCATTTGTAAAATATTTAATTTACTTAACATTTGAATAGTTAATTGATTAAGAGAAGAGCAAATAATGAAATTAACTTTGTTGGATAAAAAATGTGCTTCATTTGCATAAGAGATACCCAAAGATAAAAATGTCAAAATAGATTCGAATCAAGAATAATCTAAAGAAGAAAAATGGAAAGAGGACCTTGTAGGTTAGCTATATCATTGTTGAAGAAATGGTACAATTTTTACTACAGCAGAGAAAGCCAAATAGATTGAGTTTTGGTTCTTTTTTACAAGACAATAAGAAATTCTACAACAATTCAATATAAAAACAAATTCAAGATTTGTGCAGAAAGGATAGCAGGAAATTTATATTAGTATTTATGCTATCAATCTATAATCATAATAAAAACTGCTTTGCAATTCAAAAGAATGGTGAAAATGGATCTTTCTTTGGACTTAGCATGTAATATAATCTAAGAGAAGGTTACTGCAAGCTCAGAGATACAAATGTTTATTTTGTGGTGATGTGTAGAATGGGAGTGCTAATGTTGTATAATGATATTTAGAACATGTTGATTTCCAAGCAGAGGAAAATTTGCAGAGATAGAAACTTACGCGGTGATAAGGTTGGAAGTCTCCCTGAGCTCTACGACAATCCCGAGTTGATCCAGAATACACCGGTCGTTGACATGGACACCAATGGAGCACATTTTTATCTTCGGGTATCTCTTATTATACTCTCAATCTCCGACTTCTCTAGCACAAGGCTCGCAATTCCTTTCTTGCAGGATGCGAATCTATTTTCCTCCGCTTGTTTTTGTTATTGACGTGGTAGCAAAGTACTTTAGAAATCAAAACTGAACCTAAGGTTTGCCATCCTAATTTTAATATTTCAGCTAAGGGACCATAGGTGACAGGTGGTGGGTGTGCCTGCACGCCTATGCATAGGCATCTTGTACGCACACATAGTAGCAACCATACAGATAGCCCTCAGCAACGATTTCACGCCGTCTGGTAGCAATAGCAAGGATTGAATGAAGGACACTACACAAAACTTTGGTAACATGCCAATGAGGAAAGGGGATGTAAAGTGGTCCGCATGCAGCTAAACATAAGATTGTCAGCCATACACATAGTTCCTATGAACCTCAAATTTCAGTGAGACCTATGCAATTGTGGCTATGAGAATCATTGATCTACGCTCAGGTTTATCAATACTCCTACCAATGATACTACTGAGTAACCGAGAGACAAAATATTTTGTTGACAAAGGAAGCATGTCCACAAGGCCACAAATTTTCTGGAACTACATGCACCAAGGTTTGCCATACATCAATAAGATATTACCCGTTTAATCTCTCATCGATGACCAGTCTTAAAAAGGTAAGGTAGACTAAACACTAATTTTGTTTCATACGCTAGCACTTTTATGGATCTATGCACATGCTCTCAGAGTTTGCCCTTTAAGTTCTTTAATTAACCTCATTCCTAGTTGGTCCAAGGTAGAACACTATTAGTGACGAGCACAGTAACCACCAGCTCCTCTGAACGGAGTAGCCCTTAAAATATTTTGTCCGAACAGAGGCAGTCGGCTTACCTTGCTCCTCTGAACGGAGTAGCCTTCGATCCTTCTCTTTGCTGCAGATACAATGGAAGGCCTAAAAATGAGAAAGGAGAGGTCAGGCGAGGAGGATCTGGGTGGCCGTCGCGGGAAGGAACAAGGACGGCGTAGGACTCAGCCATTAGATTCCAATAGCCTCCACCAATTGACTGGCGCGTGACCAAAATCGACGATGGATCCCGCTGAAGAAAGATATATTGTGGTGCGGCACGTAAAGACTCAACCGATGTGGCCGGGCAAAGGTCCCGCGTTGAGGAATAGGCGGAGGAACTCTACTACGGTGAGGCCGGCGGCGAGGTGGAGGAGATGTGTTAAGGTATGGGGGGTATTGTCGCGGTGGGGGAGGCAGCGGCGTTGAAAGGGAAATAGGGTTAACCTTTTCCATATTTAATTTTGGTGGTTGAATGCCCAACACAAACAAATGGACTAACTAGTTTGCTCTAGAATACATGTTCTACAGGTGCATAAAGGTTCAACAAAAATTAATAAATATTCAAGTTAGGGGTTCAATTCAAAGGAGCAAATGAAACCGAGTGTGCCCTAGTCTGGCGTACCAGACTGTCCGGTGTGCCACCGGACAGTGTGCGGTGCACCAGGACCGTACAAGGATGAACTGGCCACTCTCGGGTTTCTCCAGGTGCGCTCCGCTATAATTCATCGGACTGTCCGGTGTGCCACCGGACTGTCCAGTGCACCAGCGGAGCAACGGCTATCCAGCGCAATGGTCGACTCTACAAACGCTACAGTGCGCTATAGTGCGCGGCAGAAGTCAGAGGCACACCGGACAGTGAACAGGACCTGTCCGGTGCGGCAACGGACTGTCCAGTGCCACTAGAGGATAAAGCCTCCAACGGTCAAATGCTCCAGAACCCTAATGGTTGGGTGACGTGGCTGACGCACCGGATAGTCCGGTGCGCCCATCAACAGCAGCCTGCCCCAACGGTTGTTTGGTGGTTGAGGGCTATAAATACCCCTCAACCACCACCACTCCAAGCATCGAAGTTTCCAGCACTTCACATTCAATACAAGGGCTAGTGCATTCACTCCAAGACACATTTCCAAAAGATCAAAGCCTCTCCCAAGTCTAGAATTCATTCCAACCACCTAGAGACTTAAGAGAGTTTGTTCGTGTTCTTTGCGCTCTTGTTGCTTGGATCGCTTTCTTCCTTCCTCATTCTTGTTCCCAAGTGTTTCATAAGCAAGGAAAGAGACACCAATTGTGTGGTGATCCTTGCCGGGTCTAAGTGACCCGTGAGAATTAAGGAGAAAGCTCACTCAGTCTAAGTGACCGTTTGAGAGAGGGAAAGGGTTGAAAGAGACCCGGTCTTTGTGACCACCTCAACAGGGACTAGGTTCTTTAGAACCGAACCTCAGTAAAACAAATCACGGTGTTCACTCACTTTATTCTTTGGTTGATTTGTTTTCCTCCCTCTCTACCATACTCGGATTTAATTCTAACACTAACCCCGGCTTGTAGTTTGTGTTTTAAGTTGTAAATTTCAGATTACGCCTATTCACCCCCCCCCCTCTAGGCAACTTTCAATTGGTATCAGAGCCCGATGCTTCATTAGAGTCTAACAACTCGAAGTGATGTCGGGAGATCACACCAAGAGGGAGATCGTGACCGGTGACAAGCTTGCAAGCTTGGGGAGAACCCACTCAAGGGAGTATGGCCACAAGCATAAGGAGGAATCCTCTTCCTCCAACAAGACCCATCGGAGAGGCGACAAGAAGAAAAAGATGAAGAAAGTGGTCTACTACGAGACCGACTCATCGTCGCCCTCCACATCCGGCTCCGACTCATCGTCCACTACTTCTAAGCGCCATGAGCGCAAGAAGTATAGTAAGATGCCCCTCCGCTATCCTCGCATTTCTAAGCACGCTCCATTACTTTCCGTTCCCCTAGGCAAACCACCATATTTTGATGGTGAGTGATAAAATGAGGCATCACCTAACCTCACTCCACAAAAGCATATGGGAGATTGTTGAGTTTGGAGCGCAAGTACCGAAGGTAGGGGACAAGGACTACGATTCGGACGAGGCCAACCAAATTAGGCACTTTAACTCCCAAGCCACAACTATACTCCTCGCCTCCTTGTGTCGAGAGGAGTATAATAAGGTGCAAGGATTAAAGACAGCCAAAGAAATTTGGGACATCCTCAAGATGGCGCTCGAAGGGGACGAGGTGACAAAGATCACCAAGCGGGAGACGATCGAGGGGGAGCTCGGTCGTTTCGTCCTCAACAAAGGAGAAGAGCCACAAGCAATGTATAACCGGCTCAAAACAATGGTGAACCAAGTGCGTAACCTCGGGAGCACAAAATGGGATGACCATGAAATGGTCAAGGTTATTCTATGATCCCTTGTATTTCGTAATCCCACTCAATTTCAATTAATCCGTGGTGATCCTAGATACAGGCAAATGTCTCTCGAGGAGGTAATTGGCAAGTTTGTGAGCTTTGAACTTATGATCAAAGACTCCAAACATATTGTCAACTTGGAGCAAGGCGTCACCTCCACACCTAAGGTGTAACCCATCGCATTCAAGGCGACGGAAGAAGAAAAGAAGGAGTCTACACCAAGTAGGCTTCCAATCGACGCCTCCAAACTCGACAATGAGGAAATGACGCTCATCATCAAGAGCTTTCCCAGATCCTCAAGCAAAGGAGGGGGAAGGACTACAAACCCCGCTCCAAGAGGGTGTGCTACCAATGTGGTAAGCCTGGTCATTTTATTGCTAAATGTTCGAATTCTATTGATAGTGACAGGGGCGACGACAAGAAGGGGAAAAAGAAGGAGAAGAGGTACTACAAGAAGAAGGGCGGTGATGCCCACATGTGTCGGGAATGGGACTCCGATGAGAGCTCCACTAACTCCTCCTCCGACGAGGACGCTGCCAACATCGCCGTCAACAAGGGACTCCTCTTCCCCAACGTTGGACATAAGTGCTTCATGGTAAAGGATAGCAAAAAGAAGAAGGTACAATCTAGAACCACCCCCAAGTGTACTACAACTAGTGATGAGGGTAGTTCTAGTGAAGATGAGGATGATTTTCTCACTCTTTTTGCCAACCCTAACATGCAACAAAAGGAAAAATTAAATAAATTAATAGAAGCTATTCATGAGAAGGATGAACTCCTGGATAGCCAAGAGGAATTTCTTATTAAAGAAAACAAGAAGCATGTTAAAGTAAAAAATGCTTATGCTCAGGAAGTAGAGAAAAATGAAAACTTGATTAAGGAGCTTAGCATTTGCCATGATTCAATTGTCAATCTTAGAAATGAAAATGCTAGTTTAAATGCTAAGATTGATAAATTAAATGATACAATTTCTAGTCTTAGAACTAAAAATGATAATTTAATTTCTAAGATTAAAGATTTAAATGTTTGCAATGATTCTATTTCCTGTTTTGGAGATGAGAATGCCATATTACATGCTAAGATAGAAGAATTAAATGGTTGCAAACCTTCTACATCTACTGTTGGTCATGTTTCTATTTGCACTAGATGTTGAGTAGATGCTATAAATGATCACCTTGCTTTAATTAAACAACAAAATGATCATATAGCTCAATTAACTGCTAAAATTAATGAGCATGAGATTGAAAATGAAAAGTTTAAATTTGCTAGAAGCATGCTCTATAATGGGAGACGCCCTAGCATTAAGGATGGCATTGGTTTTCAACAGGGAAGCAATGTCAAGCTTAATGCCCCTAAAAGATTGTCCAAATTTATTAAGGGCAAGGCTCCCATGGTTCAGGATAATGAGGGCAATATTTTATATCCTGTTAATTATCCTGAGCATAAAATTAGGAGAATTCATGCTAGGAAACTTCATTCTATTTCTCACCATGCATTTATGTATAAAAATGAGGCTTCTAGCTCTAGGCATTCCACTCATGTTAAAATGCCTAAAAAGAACTCCTGCTGCATCAAATGAGCATAATGTTTCTTTCAAAACTTTTGATGCATCTTATGTGCTCACTAACAAAATTAGGCAAAGTAGTTGCCAAATATGTTGGGGGCAAACACAAGGGTTCAAAGACTTGTGTTTGGGGTACCTAAGGTGCTTGTTTCTAACATCAAAGGACCCAAGACTGTTTGGGTACCTAAGAACAAGGCCTAAATTGTTTTGCAGGTTTATGCATCCGGGGGTTCAAGTTGGATAATTGATAGCGGATGCACAAACCACATGACTGGGGAGAAGAGAATGTTCTCCTCCTACGAGAAAAACGAAGATCCCCAACGAGCTATCACATTCGGGGATGGAAATCAAGGTTTGGTCAAAGGCTTGGGTAAAATTGCTATATATCCTGACCATTCTATTTCCAATGTTTTTCTTGTAGATTCTTTAGATTACAATTTGCTTTTTGTTTCTCAATTATGCAATATGGGCTACAACTGTCTATTTACAGATGTAGGTGTTACTGTCTTTAGAAAGAGTGATAATTCAGTAGCATTTAAGGGAGTGTTAGAGGGTCAGCTATATTTGTTTAATTTTAATGAAGCTGAACTTGACACTTGCTTAATTGCTAAGACTAATATGGGTTGGCTCTGGCATCGCTGACTTGCCCATGTTGGGATGAAGAATC
Source organism: Zea luxurians (assembly GCA_029449295.1). Taxonomy (NCBI): domain Eukaryota; kingdom Viridiplantae; phylum Streptophyta; class Magnoliopsida; order Poales; family Poaceae; genus Zea; species Zea luxurians. The sequence goes on along the minus strand of JAOPSE010000034.1, from coordinate 18,458,157 downwards.
TCCACAAACTTCTAAAGGGAAAGCACATTTTAGGACTAACAAATGTTTATTTTGAGAAAGACAGGGTTTGTAGCGCATACCAAGCAGGAAAGCAAGTTGGCGCCCATCATCCACACAAGAACATAATGACAACGGACAGGCCACTGGAACTACTCCACATGGATCTATTTGGCCCGATTGCTTACATAAGCATCGGCGGGAGTAAGTACTGTCTAGTAATTGTGGATGATTATTCTCGCTTCACTTGGGTGTTCTTTTTGCAGGAAAAATCACAAACCCAAGAGACCTTAAAGGGATTCTTGAGATGGGCTCAAAATAAGTTCGGCTTAAGGATCAAAAAGATAAGAAGCGACAATGGGACAGAGTTCAAAAACTCTCAAATTAAAGGCTTCCTTGAGGATGAGGGCATCAAGCATGAGTTCTCCTCTCCCTACACACCTCAACAAAATGGTGTAGTGGAGAGGAAGAATAGAACTCTACTGGACATGGCAAGGACCATGCTTGATGAGTATAAGACAGCGGACCGGTTTTGGGCTGAGGCAATTAACACCGCCTGCTACTCCATCAACCGGTTATATCTTCACCAAATCCTCAAGAAGACATCATACGAACTCCTCACTGGTAAAAAGCCTAATGTTTCATATTTTAGAGTCTTTGGGAGTAAATGCTTTATTCTTGTTAAAAGAGGTAGAAAATCCAAATTTGCTCCTAAGGTTGTAGAAGGCTTTTTACTTGGCTATGACTCAAACATAAGGGCATATAGAGTCTTTAACAAGTCCACTGGACTAGTTGAAGTTTCTTGTGACATTGTGTTTGATGAGACTAATGGCTCCCAAATGGAGCAAGTTGATATTGATGAGCTAGATGATGAAGAGGCTCCATGCGTCACGCTAAGAAACATGTCCATTGGGGATGTCTGTCCTAAGGAATCCGAAGAGCCTCCACAAGTACAAGATCAACTGTCATCTTCAAATCAAGCATCTTCACCAACTCAAGATGAGTAACAGGCTCAAGATGATGAAGAAGAAGATCAAGAAGAGGTCAATGATCAAGGGGGAGATGATGAGGATAAAAACAAGGAAGATGAGCAAGAAATACAGGGTCAAAGACCGTCACACCTATAAGTCCACCAAGCAATTCAACAAGATCACCCCGTCAACTCCATCCTCGGTGACATTCATAAGCGGGTAACCACTAGATCTCGGGTTGCACATTTTTGTGAACATTACTCCTTTGTTTCCTATATTGAGCCTTACAGGGTAGAGGATGCACTAAGAGATTCGGATTGGGTGGTGGCAATGCAAGAGGAGCTCAACAACTTCACAAGGAATGCGGTATGGCATTTAGTTCCACGTCCTAACCAAAATGATGTAGGTACCAAATGGGTATTCCACAACAAGCAAGATGAGCATGGTGTGGTGATAAGGAACAAAGCCCGACTTGTGACCAAGGGTTATTCACAAGTCGAAGGTTTGGATTTCGATGAAACTTATGCACCCGTAGCTAGGCTTGAGTCAATTCGCATATTACTTGTCTATGCTACTTACCATGGCTTTAAGCTTTACCAAATGGACGTGAAAAGTGCCTTCCTCAATGGACCAATCAAGGAAGAGGTCTATGTTGAGCAACCTCTTGGCTTTGAAGATAGTGAGTACTCTAACCATGTTTACAAACTCTCAAAGGCGCTTTATGGGCTCAAGCAAGCCCCAACAGCATGGTATGAATGCCTGCGAGATTTTTTAATAACTAGTGGCTTCAGAGTCGGCAAAGTCGATCCTACACTCTTTACTAAAACTATTGAAAAAGACTTGTTCATATGCCAAATCTATGTTGATGATATCATATTTGGGTCTACTAACAAGTCTACCTATGAAGAGTTTAGCAGGATCATGGTATAAAAATTCGAGATGTCAATGATGGGGGAGTTGAGATATTTCTTAGGATTTCAAATCAATCAACTCCAGGATGGCACCTTCATCAGCCAAACCAAGTACGTTCAAGACATAAGAAGTTTGGAATGAAGGATGTCAAACCCATCAAGACACCCATGGGAACCAATGGGCATCTCAACCTCGACACGGGAGGTAAATCCGTAGATCAAAAGGTATACCGGTCAATAATAGGATCTTTACTCTATTTATGTGCATCTCGACTGGATATTATGCTTTCTGTATGCATGTGTGCAAGATTTCAGGCCGATCCTAAGGAAGTTCACCTTAGGGCCATGAAGAGAATCATGAGGTATCTAGTTTACACTCCTTAGTTTGGCCTTTGGTACCCCAAGGGATCCACTTTTGATTTAATAGGATATTTCGATGCTGATTGGGCAGGGTGTAAAATTGATAGGAAGAGCACATCAGGGACTTGTTAGTTTGGTGTCTTGGGCTTCAAAGAAACAAAACTCAGTAGCTCTTTCCACCGCCGAAGCTGAGTATATTGACGCAGGCCATTGTTGTGCGCAATTACTTTAGATGAGGCAAACCCTCAGGGACTATGGCTTCAAATTGAGCAAAGTCCCTCTCCTATGTGACAATGAGAGTGCTATCCGCATGGCGGAGAATCCCGTTGAACACAACCGCACTAAGCACATAGACATTCGGTATCACTTTTTGAGGGATCACCAACAAAGGGGGATATCAAGATAGCTTATGTCAACACCAAAAATCAATTAGCTGATATCTTTACCAAGCCACTAGATGAGAAAACCTTTAGCAAACTTAGAAATGAGCTAAATATTCTTGATTCTCGAAATTTTGATTAAGACATTGCACACATAGCTCATGTATATACCTTTGATCATATCTCCTTCATTTGGTACATATACATATTTCTTATTATTCTTGTGCCAAAGCTAAGACTAATGTGTTTCCATGAGTATTTCTTATATTAGTCTTAGATTGAAAGGAAAATGGAGTATTCGGCAAAGATAACGCTTCCACTCAACTCCATCGATATTATCTACCCTTTGCCGGTATTCTGCCATCTCTCCAAATTGGAATAATCTTTCACTCATATTTATTTTATCAATGGGGGAGAAAATATAACAAGGGCTCCAACATTCTCCGTTTTTGGCGATTAATGCCAAAGGGGGAGAAAATATTAAGCCCAAAGCAAAAGGACCGCACCACCACCATTTCAAAAATTTTCAAAATGAAAGATTTATTTGTTAATCACAAATGTTTGTTTTTCAATTAGTATTCAAAGCAATTTCAAAATTGATATCTGTGCTTATGAATATAAGATTTCAAAATTGGTATCTATTCAAAACCCTCTTGAAAGCTAAAAGGAGAATTTCATTTAGGGAAGCTTATGTTTAGTCAAAGGAAAAGCATTTGAAACAGGGGGAGAAATTTCAAATCTTAAAAATGCTTCTTACAATCTTATTCATATACCTTTGACTATTTGCAAAAAAAATTTTGAAAAGATTTTGAAAAAGGTTTGCAAAAACTAAACATGTCGTGCAAATGTGGTCAAAAAGAAAGCATCTATCCACTCTTATTCATATATAATAAGACTCCCACATTGGTTTAATTCTAAGTGTCGGGGACCATAATTAGGGGTACCCTCAAGGCTCCTAAATCTCAGCTGGTAACCCCCATCAGCACAAAGCTGCAAAGGCCTGATGGGTGCGATTAAGTCAAGGATCGGTCCATTCGAGGGACGCGATCATGCCTCGCCCGAGCCCAGCCTCGGGCAAGGGCAGCCGACCCCGGAGGATCTACGTCTCGCCCGAGGACCCCCTCCAGCATCGGACACACCTTCCGCTCGCCCGAGGCCCAGTCTTCACCAAGAAGCAACCTTGGCCATATCGCCACGCCAACCGACCAAATCGCAGGGGCATTTAATGCAAAGGTGGCCTGACACCTTTATCCTGACACATGCCCCCCAGTCGACAGAGCCAAAGTGACCGCAGTCATTTCGCCGCTCCACTGACCGGTCTGACAAGAGGACAGTGCCGCCTGCGCCGCTCCGACTGCTGAGCCACTCGACAGAGTGAGGCTGACAGCAGCCAAGTCCGGCCTCAGGCGTCATAGGAAACTCCGCTCCGCCCGACCCCAGGGCTCGGACTCGGGCTCGACCCCGGAAGACGACGAACTCCGCTCCGCCCGACCCCAGGGCTCGGACACGGGCTCAGCCCCGGAAGACGACGAACTCCGCTCCGCCCAACCCCAGGGCTCGGACTCGGGCTCAGCCCCGGAAGACGACGAACTCCGCCTCGCCCGACCCCAGGGCTCAGACTCAACCCTGGCCTCAGCCGACGGTCTCCGCCTCGTCCGACCCGGGGGCTCGGACTCGACCTCGACCTTGGAAGACAGACTCGACCTCGACCTCGGAGGAGCCTCCACCTCGCCCAACCTAGGGCATGGACTGACCACGTCGATAGGAGGCGCCATCATTACCCTACCCCGAGCTGACTCAGGCTACGGGGAACAAGACCGGCGTCCCATCTGGCTCGCTCCACCATACGAGTAATGATGGCGCCCCGCATGCCCTGTGACGACGGCGGCTCTCAGCCCCCTTACGGAAGCAAGAGGACGTCAACAAGGACTCGACAGCCCCGACAGCTGTCCTTCCGCCAGGCTCCAGCGCTCCTCCGACTGCCACGACATCACACGAACTGGGTGCCAAAACCTCTCCGGCTGCCACGATGGCATGTACTTAGGGCGCTAGCTCTCCTCCGCTAGACACGTTAGCACACTACTACACCCCCATTGTACACCTGGATCCTCTCCTTATGCCTATAAAAGGGAGGTCCAGGGCCCTCTTACAGAGGGTTGGCCGCGCGGGGAAGGACGGGACGGCGCTCGCGCAAGGCCGCTCGCTCCCTCCTGCGTGGACGCTTGTAACCCCCTACTGCAAGCGCACCCGACCTGGGCGCGGGGCTAACACGAAGGCCGCGGCTTCCACCTCCCACGCCTGTCTCCCTCTGGCTACTCTCTCCCCCCTTTGCGTTTCGCCTCGCGCCGACCCATCTGGGCTGGGGCACGCGGCGACGATTCACTCGTCGGTCCAGGGACCCCCCCGGGTTTCGAAACACCGACAGTTGGCGCGCCAGGTAGGGGCCTGCTGCGTGTTGACGAACAGCTTCCCGTTAAGCTCCAGATGGGCAGTCTCCAGCAACCTCTCCAGCCCGGGACGGTGCTCCGTTTCGGGAGTCTTGAGTTCATGTCCCTCGACGGCAGCTACGACATGATACTCCTTCCCCCGCCGCGCGACAGCGACAATGGCGGTCGACAACCCGCCCGCCGGCGGGGAAATCGACGACGCCTTCCCCACGTGGTGGAAGGACGACATTCGGGCTTGTCCCGTCCCCTCCCCCGCCGACGGAGGAGGAGGCGGGGCAACCAAGGTCAAGCAGGAGGCGGCACCTCGTTGGCTGTCGAGCGAGTCGACGGCGCCGGCGCCCCAACGGAGAGCGCGTCGGGCATCGACCCCGCGTCTGAGACGAAGACGAGCGCCGTCTCCCCGCAACGCACCAACCTCAAGCAAACGGACGACGCCAGCACGCTCGCGAAGGACTTGCTGGGCGTCACCCTCGTACCTGAGACGATGGTGCAGTCAATCCCTGACGTGACTTCGTCACCGCCCGTCGACCAAAAGGTACCGATCGATTTCCATCTCGCGCCTTTTGGATTCGGCCTCGACCCGCCAAGCAACTCCGCTTCGGCGGACACTATCATAGAGGCGAATCCAAACCCTCTGGGTATCGTGTGCGGTCACCCTGGGACCGGCTGACGGCCGTCTCGACCTACGGGCCTTCGGGGTCCGAGGAAGATGACGAGCCCGACCTCTGTTGGGATTTCTCCGGACTTGGTAACCCCAGTGCCATGCGGGACTTCATGACCGCATGCGACTACTGCCTTTCCAACTGTTCCGACGGTAGCCGCAGCCTCGACGACGAGGACTGCGGCCCAAGTCGCGAATGTTTCCACGTCGATCTAGGGGGTCCCGGCGAAGGCAACCATCTTGGTATGCCGGAGAACGGTGATCCCCCTAGGCCCGTGCCTCGTGTCGACATCCTTCGGGAGCTAGCTGTGGTCCCCGTCCCGGCGGGGGGTCCTGACCCATAGCTCGAGCAAATCCGCGAGAGGCAGGCCAGGCTCGATGAGGGAGCAGGAACGCTTGTGCCGATCCGCCGGGACATCGGGCAGGCATGGGCGGTCCAACCTCCGACCGGAGAAGCACGTCATCTCCCCCAGGGCATCCAGCACCGCATCGCCGACGACGTCAGGGTAAGGCCACCACCGGATTCCAGTGGAGTCGGCCAGAACCTGGCTGCAGCGGCAATACTTCTCCGCGCGATGCCGGAGCCATCAACCACCGAGGGGCGGCGTATTCAGGGAGAGCTCAAGAATCTCCTGGAGGACGCCGTGGTCCGATGGGCCGAAAGCTCCGCCTCCCGAAGGCAGGGGTACCCCTCGGAACATCACGTTGCGACTTCCTGATTCATGCGGGAAGCCTCGGTCCACACCGGGCGCACGCGCAACACAGCGCCTGCGGCCCCGGGTCGCCTCGGCAACGAGCACCATCACCACAGCCGTCGGGCCCACCTCGACGAGAGGGTGCGCCGAGGCTACCACCCCAGGCGTGGGGGACGCTACGACAGCGGGGAGGATCGGAGTCCTTCGCCCGAACCACCCGGTCCGCAGGCTTTCAGCCGCGCCATACGACGGCCGCCGTTCCCGACCCGGTTCCGAACCCCGACTACTATCACAAAGTACTCTGGGGAGACGAGACTGGAACTGTGGCTCACGGACTATCGGCTGGCCTGCCAACTGGGTGGAACGGACGATGATAATCTCATCATCCGCAACCTCCCCTTGTTCCTCTCCGACACCGCTCGAGCCTGGCTGGAGCACCTGCCTCCGGGGCAGATCTCCAACTGGGACGACCTGGTCCAAGCCTTCACCGGCAATTTCCAAGGCACGTACGTGCGCCCTGGAAACTCCTGGGATCTCCGAAGTTGCCGCCAGCAGCCGGGAGAGTCTCTCCGGGACTACATCCGGCGATTCTCGAAGCAGCGCACCAAGCTGCCCAACGTCACCAATTCAGATGTCATCGGCGCGTTCCTCGCCGGCACCACCTGTCGCAACCTGGTGAGCAAGCTGGGTCGCAAGACCCCCACCAGGGCGAGCGAGCTGATGGACATCGCCACCAAGTTCGCCCTGGCCAGGAGGCGATTGAGGCCATCTTCCGGAAGGACAAGCAGCCCTAGGGCCGCCCACCGGAAGATGTTCCCGAGGCGTCAACTCAGCGCGGCACCAAGAAGAAAGGCAAGAAGAAGTCGCAAGCGAAACGCGACGCTGCCGATGCGGACCTTGTCGCCGCCGCCGAGTACAAGAACCCTCGGAAACCTCCGGGAGGTGCCAACCTCTTCGACAAGATGCTCAAGGAGCCGTGCCCCTATCATCAGGGGCCCGTCAAGCACACCCTTGAGGAGTGTGCCATACTTCGATGCCACTTTCACAAGGCCGGGCCACCCGCGGAGGGTGGCAAGGCTCTCGACGACGCTAAGAAGGAAGATCACAAGGCAGGAGAGTTCCCTGAGGTCCGCGATGCTTCATGATCTACGGTGGGCAAGTGGCAAACACCTCGGCTCGGCACCGCAAGCAAGAGCGTCGGGAGGTCTGCTCGGTAAAGGTGGCGGCGCCAGTCTACCTAGACTGGTCCGACAAGCCCATCACCTTCGACCAGGCCGACCATCCCGACCATGTGCCGAGCCCGGGGAAATACCTGCTCGTTGTCGACCCCATCATCGGCAACGTCAGGCTCACCAAGGTCCTCATGGACGGAGGCAGCGGCCTCAACATCATCTACGCCAAGACCCTCGGACTCCTGCGGATCGATCTGTCCTCGGTCCGGACGGGCGCTGCGCCTTTTCACGGGATCATCCCCGGGAAGCGCATCCAGCCCCTCGGACAACTCAATCTACCCGTCTGCTTTGGGACGCCCTCCAACTTTCGAAGGGAGACCCTCACGTTCGAAGTGGTCGAGTTTCGAGGAACCTACCACACAGTGCTGGGGAGGCCATGCTACGCCAAGTTCATGGCCGTCCCCAACTACACCTACCTCAAGCTCAAGATGTCGGGCCCCAACGGGGTCATCATCGTCAGGCCCACGTACCGACACGCGTACGAATGCGATGTGGAGTGCGTGGAGTACGCCGAGGCCCTCGCCGAGTCCGAGGCCCTCATCGCCGACCTGGAGAGCCTCTCTAGGGAGGTGCCCGACGTGAAGCGCCACGCCGGCAACTTCGAGCCAGCGGAGACGGTTAAGTCCGTCCCTCTCGACCCCTGCAACGACGCCTCCAAGCATATCCGGATCGGCTCCAAGCTCGACCCCAAATAGGAAGCAGTGCTCGTCGACTTTCTCCGCGCAAACGCCGATGTTTTCGCGTGGAGTCCCTCGGACATGCCCGGCATACCGAGGGAAGTCGCCTAGCACTCGCTGGATATCCGAGCTGGAGCCCGACCCGTGAAGCAGCCTCTGCGCCGATTCGACGAAGAAAAGCGCAGAGCCATAGGCGAGGAGATCCACAAGCTAATGGCGGCAGGGTTCATCAAAGAGGTATTCCATCCCGAATGGCTTGCCAACCCTGTGCTTGTGAGAAAGAAAGGGGGGAAATGGCGGATGTGTGTGGACTACACTGGTCTAAACAAAGCATGTCTGAAAGTTCCCTACCCTCTGCCTCGCATCGATCAAATCGTGGATTCCACTACTGGGTGCGAAACCCTGTCTTTCCTCGATGCCTACTCAGGGTATCACCTGATCAGGATGAAAGAGTCCGACCAGCTTGCGACTTCTTTCATCACACCCTTCGGCATGTACTGCTATGTTACCATGCCGTTTGGTTTGAGGAATGTGGGTGCAACGTACCAGCGATGCATGACCATGTGTTCGGCGAACACATCGGCCGAACGGTCGAGGCCTATGTCGATGACATCGTAGTCAAGACGAGTAAAGCCTCCGACCTCCTTTCCGACCTTGAGGTGACATTCCGATGTCTCAAGGCGAAAGGTGTGAAGCTCAATCCCGAAAAGTGTGTCTTCGGGGTTCCCCGAGGCATGCTCTTGGGGTTCATCGTCTCCGAGCGAGGCATCGAGGCCAACCTGGAGAAGATCGCAGCCATCACCAGCATGGGGCCCATCAAGGACTTGAAGGGCGTATAGAGGGTCATGGGATGCCTCGCGGCTCTGAGCCGTTTCATCTCGCGCCTCGGCAAAAGAGGCCTGCCTCTGTACTGCCTCTTAAGGAAGGCCGAGTGCTTCGCTTGGACCCCTGAGGCCGAAGAAGCCCTCGAGAACCTGAAGGCGCTCCTCACGAACGCGCCCATCTTGGTGCCCCCCGCTGCCGGAGAAGCCCTCTTGATCTACGTCGCCGCTACCACTCAGGTGGTTAGCTCCACGATTGTGGTTGAGAGACGAGAAGAGGGGCATGCATTGCCCGTCCAGAGGCCAGTCTACTTCATCAGTGAGGTACTGTCCGAGACAAAAATCCGCTACCCACAAATCCAGAAGCTGTTGTACGCAGTGATCCTGACACGGCGGAAGTTGCGACACTACTTCGAGTCTCATCCGGTAACTGTGGTGTCATCCTTCCCCCTGGGGGAGATCATCCAGTCCCGAGAGGCCTCGGGTAGAATTGCAAAGTGGGCGGTGGAAATCATGGGCGAGACGATCTCGTTCGCCCCTCGGAAGGCCATCAAGTCCCAGGTCTTAGCGGACTTCGTGGCTGAATGGGTCGACACCCAGCTCCCAACAGCTCCAATCCAACCGGAGCGCTGGACCATGTTTTTCGACGGGTCGCTGATGAAGACGGGGGCCGGCACGGGCCTGCTCTTTATCTCGCCCCTCGGGAAGCACCTACCCTACGTGCTACGCCTCCACTTCCCGGCGTCCAACAATGTGGCTGAGTACGAGTCTCTGGTAAACGGGTTGCGAATCGCCATCGAGCTAGGGGTCCGATGCCTCGACGCTCGCGGTGACTCGCAGCTCGTCATCGACCAAGTCATGAAGAACTCCCACTGCCGTGACCCGAAGATGGAAGCCTACTGCGGTGAGGTTCGGCGCCTGGAAGACAAGTTCTACAGGCTCGAGCTCAACCACATCGCCCGACGCTACAACGAGACTGCGGACGAGCTGGCTAAAATAGCCTCGGGGCGAACAACAGTTCCCCCGGACGTATTCTCCCGAGACCTGCATCAACCCTCCATCAAGACCGACGACACGCCCGAGCCCGAGGAGGCCTCGGCCCTGCCTGAGGCACCCTCGGCTCAGTCCGAGGTACCCTCGGCTCGGCCCGAGGCACCCTCGGCTCAGCCCGAGGTACCCTCGGCCCCGAGGGTGAGGCACTGCGCGTCGAGGGGGAGCGGAGCGAGTTCACGCCTAATCGAAACTGGCAGACCCCGTACCTGCAATATCTCCACCGAGGAGAGCTACCCCTCGACCAAGTCGAAGCTCGGCGGTTGGCGCGGCGCGCCAAGTCTTTCGTCTTGCTGGGAGATGAGAAGGAGCTCTACCACCGCAGCCCCTCGGGCATCCTCCAACGATGCATTTCCATCGCCGAAGGTCAGGAGCTCCTACAAGAGATACACTCGGGGGCTTGCGGCCATCACGTAGCACCTCGAACCCTTGTTGGAAACGCCTTCCGACAAGGTTTCTACTGGCCGACGGTGGTGGCCGACGCCACTAGAATCGTCCGCACCTGCGAAGGGTGTCAGTTCTACGCAAGGCAAACCCACCTGTCCACTCAGGCTCTGCAGACCATACCCATCACCTGGCCGTTTGCTGTGTGGGGTCTGGACCTAGTCGGCCCCTTGCAGAAGGCACCCGGGGGCTACACGCACCTGCTGGTCGCCATCGACAAATTCTCCAAGTGGATCGAGGTCCAACCCCTAAACAGCATCAGGTCCGAACAGGCGGTGGCGTTCTTCACCAACATCATCCATCGCTTTGGGGTCCCGAACTCCATCACCGACAACGGCACCCAGTTCACCGGCAGAAAGTTCCTGGACTTCTGTGAGGATCACCACATCCGGGTGGACTGGGCCGCCGTGGCTCACCCCATGATGAATGGGTAGGTAGAACGTGCCAACGGCATGATTCTGCAAGGACTCAAGCCTCGGATCTACAACGACCTCAACAAGTTCGGCAAGTGATGGATGGAGGAGCTCCCCTCGGTGGTCTGGAGTCTGAGGACAACGCTGAGCCGAGCCACGGGCTTCACACCGTTCTTTCTAGTCTATGGGGCCGAGGCCATCTTGCCCACAGACTTAGAATACGATTCCCCGAGGACGAGGGCCTACGCCGACCAAAGCAATCGAGCTAATCGAGAAGACTCACTGGACCAGCTGGAGGAGGCTCGGGACATGGCCTTACTACACTCAGCGCGGTACCAGCAGTCCCCGCGACGCTACCACGCCCGAGGGGTTCGGTCCCGAGACCTCCAGGTGGGCGACCTGGTGCTTCGACTGCGACAAGATGCCCGAGGGCGGCATAAGCTCACGCCTCCCTGGGAAGGGTCGTTCGTCATCGCCAAGGTTCTGAAGCCCGGAACATACAAGCTAGCCAACAGTCAAGGCGAAGTCTACAGCAACGCTTGGAACATCCAACAGCTACGTCGCTTCTACCCTTAAGATGCTTCCAAGTTATTCGTACACCCCGTTCACACACAAAGTCTGGTCGTCAAGGAAGGGTCAGCCTTGCCTCGGCAAAGCCCGACCCTCCCTCGGGGGCTAGAAGGGGGGAACCCCCTCTGCGTCGAAATTTTCCTCGAAAAAAGAAAAAAATCTTTTCTGCCAGAATGCCTTTCGTGCTTTTCGACTACTTCAAAAGTGGATCCTGAAAACGACGGAGTACACGTAAGCAGCCAAGGCTGACCGAGCCGAGGGACTCCTACGCCTCCGGGATACGGATACCTCACTCATCACCTTCTGCGATAAGTAACTCGCGCTCGGATAAGTGATTCCGCGGACCGAACAAGTCTTCACGCTCGAAAGCTTCTCTGCCAGAACGGTTTTTCGGGCCTTCTCGACTGCGTCGGTGACAGAACCCTATGGACGAGTAAGAGTGCGCGTAAGCAGCAAGGCCGACCGAGCCGAGGGACTCCTACGCCTCCGGGATACGGATACCTCACTCATCACCTTCCGTGAAAAGCAACTCTCGCCCGCACAAACAATTCTGTTACCGACAAATAAGTCCGGATACTCGAAACAAGAGGAAAAGAAACGCAGCTTTACAACACGACGACAGTGTGTTTGGGCCTCGGCGGCTGCAGAAAACATACACACACTGCAAGACAACCCGATCCTGCAGGCTCGGACGTCGACAGTTGAAGGGGGCAGCAGCACCCTCGGCGTCAACTACACCTTCGGCGAGGTCCTACCTAGCCTCGGACGGTGACGCGGTTGGAGGATTTCCACTCTGAAGGGCGACATCAGCACCACACTCGGGCCATCACCGCCAGGGTCTTCTCCAGGAATCCGGCTCGAGCAGGCGGCTCGGCCGGCCACCCCGAGGCCTCGGCCAGCTGTCCCCCGAAGACATCAGCCAGGTGAGAGCACCTAGAGGGGGGGGTGAATAGGTGATCCTGTGAAAACTTGAACTTATAGCCACAAAAACTTGTTAAGTGTTAGCGCAGATAATGCCAAGTGGCTAGATAGTAGTCTCCACAAAACACAATAACCACAGAAGATCAATCACAGAGATGGCACAGTGGTTTATCCCGTGGTTCGGCCAAGACCAACGCTTGCCTACTCCACGTTGTGGCGTCCCAACGGACGAGGGTTGCAATCAACCCCTCTCAAGCGGTCCAAAGACCAACTTGAATACCACGGTGTTTTGCTTTGCCTTTCAATATCCCGTTTGCAAGGAATCTCCACAAATTGGAGTCTCTTGCCCTTACAAGTATATGATCACAAAGAAGCACAGAGTAAGGGAGGGAAGCAACACACACAAATCCACAGCGAAATGCGCACACACACGGCCAAGAATCGAGCTCGAATGACTATCTCAAAGTTCTCACTAGAACGGAGCTCGAATCACTTAGAATCACAAACAAATGCGCAAAGAATGAGTGTGGATGATCAAGAATGCTCTAAGGTTGCTTGGGTGTCTCCTCTATGCGCCTAGGGGCCCCTTTTATAGCCCCAAGGCAGCTAGGAGCCGTTGAGAGCAAATCTGGAAGGCCATCCTTGCCTTCTGTCGTCGGGGGCACCGGACAGTCCGGTGTACACCGGACACTGTCCGGTGCCCGATTTCTTTCCAAAAATGGCGCTGCCGACCGTTGCAGACCGTTGCAGATCTGAGAGCCGTTGGCGCACCGGACATGTCCGGTGCACACCGGACAGTCCGGTGCCGTCTTCTCGCCGTTGGCTCGGCCACATGTCCCGCGCAGATTGCGCGGCCGACCGTTGGCCCGGCCGACCGTTGGCTCACCGGACAGTCCGGTGCACACCGGACAGTCCGGTGAATTTTAGCCGTACGCCGTCGGCGAATTCCCGAGAGCAGCCAGTTCGCGCCGAGTCAGCCTGGCGCACCGGACACTATCCGGTGCACACCGGACAGTCCGGTGTGCCAGACCGAGCTGAGTCTTGGCTGTACACAGCCAAGTCTTTTTCTCCTCTTTTCTTTTCTTCTTCTTTCTGTTTCTAACACTTAGACAAGTATATTAGTACACAAAACCAATGTACTGAGGCTTAGAAACATACCTTTACTTCATGATTTGCACTTTGTTCATCCATGGACATAAATTCACATTTAAGCACTTGTGTTGGCACTCAATCACCAAAATACTTAGAAATGGCCCAATGGCACATTTCCCTTTCAATCTCCCCCTTTTTGGTGATTTATGCCAACACAACATAAAGCAAGTAGAACAAGTACAAAATCAAATCAAATAAGAACTCAAAATTGTTTTGATTCAATTTTGGCATATATGTATCATCCTTTGCCACCACTTGGTTTGTTTTTGCAAATCAAACTCAAATCTCTATCTCTAAGTCAAACACACATGTTGAAGCATAAAGAGAGTCATTCCAAAAGAGATTGATCAAAGATTTCAAAAACTCCCCCTTTTTCCATAATCACTACTTCTCCCCGCAAGAAGCCAACTTTTGATAAGAGAGACAACAAAAGAGTTTTGACAAACCAAACCAAAAGCTCTATTCTACTATTTTCAAAATCTCTCAAGTGGTAGCTGATCCATTTATTGCTTTGGCCTGTATTTTCTCCCCCTTTGGCATCAAGCACCAAAACGGGATCAATCTTGGCCCTATAACCCCATTGCCTCACCAAAATCTTCAATTAAGAGCAAATGGCAATAAGAGTTCATGAGATGAACTTGGAATAAGTTACCCTCTTATCGGAGTGCAGTGGAAGTCTTTCATGGTCCAAGTCCACCTTTTCCATTTCAATTCTCCTTTGAGACACTCAAGCATATGGTTAGTCTCAAAGGGTCAAGTTGTAACACACCTCCCCCTAAAACTGTGCATCACTTTGCAACGGACTTGTGAGGTCCAGGGAGTGTTTGTACAACTTGAGCACCACAATAAGCAACAAGATGCAGAATGAACATGATCAAAGGCATAAACACATGTATGCTACTTTTCAATCCAAGTTCCGCGAATCTAAGATATTGAGCTCACTACGCAGCCTGCAAAAGGTCTTCTCATCTAGAGGCTTGGTAAAGATATCGGCTAGCTGGTTCTCGGTGCTAACATGAAACACTTCGATATCCCCCTTTTGCTGGTGGTCTCTCAAAAAGTGATGCCGGATGTCAATGTGCTTTGTGCGGCTGTGCTCAACAGGATTTTCCGCTATTCGGATAGCACTCTCATTGTCACATAGGAGTGGAACTTTGCTCAGATTGTAGCCATAGTCCCTGAGGGTTTGCCTCATCCAAAGTAGTTGCGCACAACACTGTCCTGCGGCAACGTACTCGGCCTCAGCGGTGGATAGGGCAACGGAGGTTTGTTTCTTAGAGTTCCATGACACCAGGGACCTTCCTAAGAATTGGCACGTCCCCGATGTACTCTTCCTATCTGTTGGGGTCGTGCTTCGGTGCGCCGAAGGTCTCACACGAAGAAGCAGCTTCGGCTGGAGTCGTCTCCAAGAGATGGCTGAAGGTTCGTTTTCATGGAGCTTCGGCGTTTTAAACCGACATAGAGATAGAATGACCTTTTTATTCATATAGGTCTGAGTCAATGTTGTAAACATTTGTAAGGGGCATAATTGTAATTTGTCACAGGCTGCGACCTGTGCCTATAAATAGATGAACAGTACTTCTGTACTGTTCACGCGAACCTGTCGTTTGCCTTCACATCACGCTTGTACTCCTGCCTTCCTCAAGACCGAAGGTACATCTGTCATTTATATTCGTATTAATAGAAATGAAAATGATTCTATGTTAACATTTGAATGTCCATTTTATACCTCATGATTTATGTGAATGCTTCATCCTACGTTATTATGTTTACGAAGGTGCGTCCTTCGTAACCTTCGTCCAAAATTCTTTATATCCCGAGGGGATATAATGAAGTGGAGGACGAAGGACCTTAATATTTAACATTTTCTGTGTTGCCTTGTTCTTAACTCTTAGCATTTGAGAACAAGCTCCCAACACTATCGACCTTACATCCAGCATAGTCGGAATCTGAGTACCCAATCAAGTCAAAGTTAGACCCCTTTGGATACCAGATCCCGAAGCAAGGCGTAGCAACTAAATATCGAAGAATTCGCTTCACAGCCACTAAGTGACACTCCTTAGGATCGGATTGAAATCTAGCACACATGCATACGCTAAGCATAATATCCGGTCTACTAGCACATAAATAAAGCAAAGAACCTATCATGGACCGGTATGCTTTTTGATCAACGGACTTACCTCCTTTGTTGAGGTCGGTGTGTCCGTCAGTTCCCATCGGCGTCTTTGCAGGCTTTGCGTCCTTCATCCCAAACCTCTTTAGCAAATCTTGCGTGTACTTCGTTTGGGAGATGAAGGTGCCGTCCTTGAGTTGCTTCACTTGGAACCCAAGGAAGTAGGTCAACTCGCCCATCATCGACATCTCGAATTTCTGCGTCATCACCCTGCTAAACTCTTCACAAGACCTTTGGTTAGTAGAACCAAATATTATGTCGTCGACATAAATCTGGCACACAAAAAGATCACCATCGCAAGTCTTAGTAAAAAGAGTTGGATCGGCTTTCCCAACCTTGAAAGCATTAGCAATTAAGAAGTCTCTAAGGCATTCATACCATGCTCTTGGGGCTTGCTTAAGTCCATAGAGCGCCTTAGAGAGCTTACACACATGGTCGGGGTACCGTTCATCCTCGAAGCCAGGGGGTTGCTCCACGTACACCTCCTCCTTGATTGGCCCATTGAGGAAAGCGCTCTTCACATCCATTTGGTACAACCTGAAAGAATGGTGAGCGGCATATGCTAGCAAGATACGAATTGATTCTAGCCTAGCCACAGGAGCAAACGTCTCCTCAAAGTCCAAACCTGCGACTTGGGCATAACCTTTTGCCACAAGTCGAGCCTTGTTCCTCGTCACCACCCCGTGCTCGTCCTGTTTGTTGCGGAACACCCACTTGGTTCCCACAACATTTTGCTTGGGGCGAGGCACCAGCGTCCAAACTTCATTGCGCTTGAAGTTGTTAAGTTCCTCCTGCATGGCCAACACCCAGTCCGGATCTAGCAAGGCCTCTTCTACCCTGAAAGGCTCAATAGAAGAGACAAAAGAGTAATGCTCACAAAAATTAACTAGTCAAGACCGAGTAGTTACTCCCTTGCTAATGTCACCCAGAATTTGGTCGACGGGATGATCCCTTTGAATCATCGTTCGAACTTGGGTTGGAGGTGCCGGTTGCGCTTCTTCCTCCATCACGTGATCATCTTGTGCTCCCCCTTGATCACACGCCTCCTTTTGATGAACCTGTTCATCGTCTTGAGTTGGGGGTTGCACCATTGTTGAGGAAGAAGGTTGATCTCGTTCATCTTGTTCCTGTGGCCGTACTTCTCCAATCGCCATGGTTCGTATAGCGGCCGTCGGAACATCTTCTTCATCTACATCATCACAATCAACAACTTGCTCTTTTGGAGAGCCATTAGTCTCATCAAATACAACGTCGCTAGAGACTTCAACCAAACCCGATGATTTGTTGAAGACCCTATACGCCTTTGTATTTGAATCATAACCTAATAAAAACCCTTCTACAGCTTTGGGAGCAAACTTAGAATTTCTACCCTTCTTCACTAGAATGTAGCATTTGCTCCCAAATACACGAAAGTAAGATACATTGGGTTTGTTACCGGTTAGAAGCTCGTACGAAGTCTTCTTGAGGAGGCGATGAAGGTAGACCCTGTTGATGGCGTGGCAAGCCGTGTTCACAGCTTCCGACCAAAAGCACTCGGGGGTCTTGAACTCTCCAAGCATCGTCCTTGCCATATCGATCAGCGTTATGTTCTTCCTCTCTACCACACCATTTTGCTGTGGTGTGTAGGGAGCGGAGAACTCGTGCTTGATCCCTTCCTCCTCAAGGAACTCCTCCACTTGAAGGTTCTTGAACTCGGACCCGTTGTCGCTCCTTATCTTCTTCACCTTGAGCTCAAACTCATTTTGAGCTCTCCTGAGGAAGCGCTTGAGGGTCCCTTGGGTTTCAGACTTATCCTGCAAAAAGAACACCCAAGTGAAGCGGGAAAAGTCATCAACAATAACTAGACCATACTTACTTCCTCCTATGCTCAGATAGGCGACGGGTCCAAAGAGGTCCATATGCAGCAGCTCCAGAGGTCTTGACGTGGTCATCACATTCTTGCTGTGATGTGCTCCTCCCACTTGTTTACCTGCTTGACAAGCTACACAAGGTCTATCTTTTTCGAAATAAACATTTGTTAGACCTATCACGTGTTCTCCCTTTAGAAGCTTGTGGAGGTTCTTCATCCCCACATGTGCTAAGCGGTGATGCCACAGCCAGCCCATGCAAGTCTTAGCCATTAAGCATGCATCTAGACCGGCCTCTTCTTTTGCAAAATCAACTAAGTAAAGCTTGTCGTCTAGTACACCCTTAAAAGCTAGTGAACCATCACATCTTCTAAAGACAGACACATCTACATTAGTAAAAAGACAATTATATCCCATATTGCATAGTTGACTGACAGATAGCAAATTGTAACCAAGAGACTCAACTAAAAATACATTTGATATTGAGTGCTCATTAGAAATTGCAATTTTACCTAACCCTTTTACCTTGCCTTGATTCCCATCACCGAATATAATTGAATCTTGGGAATCCTTATTTTTGACGTAGGAGGTGAACATCTTCTTCTCCCCCGTCATATGGTTTGTGCATCCGCTGTCGATAATCCAGCTTGAACCCCCGGATGCATAAACCTGCAAGGCAAATTTAGGCTTGGGTCTTAGGTACCCAACTCATGTTGGGTCCTACAAGGTTAGCACATATATCCTTAGGGACCCAAATGCAAGTTTTATCTCCCTTGCATCTTGCCCCTAACTTCTTAGCAATTACCTTCTTACCCTTTCTACAAATAGCAAAGGGAGCATTGCAAGCATAATAAATGGTAGAAGGTTTGTTCACAACTTTTCTAGGAACATGAGCAAAATTTCTCCTAGGCATATGCACAACATTTCTCCTACAC
This sequence comes from Zea luxurians, assembly GCA_029449295.1. Taxonomy (NCBI): domain Eukaryota; kingdom Viridiplantae; phylum Streptophyta; class Magnoliopsida; order Poales; family Poaceae; genus Zea; species Zea luxurians. Next base: position 18,439,500 of record JAOPSE010000034.1, on the reverse strand, counting down.
ATATGCTTATAGGAAGAACTAGAAGCAAACATGGCATGAGAATCATAAACATGTGAATCAAAATCATTATAAGCATTTCTAGCATGTCTCCTATCATGGTATAAGAAAGCATGGTTCTTTTTAGCACTACTAGCCATAGGGGCCTTCCCTTTCTCCTTGACGAAGATGGGAGCCTTATGGCTTGTTAAGTTCTTGGCCTCTCTCTTGAAGCCAAGACCATCCTTAATTGAGGGGTGTCTACCAACCGTGTAGGCATCCCTTGCAAATTTTATTTTATCCACTTCACTCTTGCTAGTCTTAAGTTGAGCATTAAGACTAGCCAATTCATCATTAAGTTTTGAAATTGAAACTAGGTGTTCACTACAAGCATTAACATCAAAATCCTTACACCTAGTGCAAATTGTAACATTTTCAACACAAGAGTTACTTGCTACTTCCAGTTTAGCAGTTAAAACATTAATTTCACCTTTTAAAGAGGAAATGGTTTCATTACAAGTAGAAAGTTCACAAGAAAGAATTCCATTTCTTTTAATTTCTAGAGCAAGAGAATTTTGTGCACTAACAAATTTATCATGCTCTTCATATAAAAGATCTTCTTGTTTTTCTAAGATTCTATCCTTTTCATTCAAGGCATCAATCAATTCATTAATCTTAGCTATCTTAGTTCTATCCAATCCCTTGAATAAACTAGAATAATCTATTTCATCCTCACTAGACTCATCATCACTAGAAGAATCATAAGTATTAGCATTACTAGTGATTACCTTCTTCTCCCTTGCCATGAGGCAAGTGTGATGCTCGTGGGGGAAGAGAGCCGATTTGTTGAAGGCAGTGGCGGCGAGTCCTTCGTCGTCGGAGTCGGACGAAGAGCAATCCGAGTCCCACTCCTTTCCAAGGTGTGCTTCACCTTTGGCCTTCTTGTAAACTTTCTTGTTCTCTCTCTTCCCGTTTTTCCCTTGCTCCTGGTCATTATCGTTTTCAGGACAGTTAGCAATAAAATGACCAACCTTACCACATTTGAAGCATGAGCGCTTCCCCTTTGTCTTGGTCTTGCTTGTCTGCCCCTTGCGACCATTTAGCGCCGTCTTGAATCTCTTGATGATGAGAGCCATCTCTTCATCATTGAGCTCGGCCGCCTCAACTTGCGCCACCTTGCTAGGTAGCGACTCCTTGCTCCTTGTTGCCTTGAGAGCAATGGGTTGAGGCTCGTGGATTGGACCGTTCAACGCTTCATCGACGTATCTTGCCTCCTTGATCATCATTCGCCCGCTTACGAATTTTCCAAGTACTTCCTCGGGCGTCATCATCGTGTACCTGGGATTCTCACGAATATTGTTCACGAGATGAGGATCAAGAACGGTAAAGGACCTTAGCATTAGGCGGACGACATCGTGGTCCGTCCATCGCGTGCTTCCGTAGCTCCTTATTTTGTTGATAAGGGTCTTGAGCCGGTTGTACGTTTGAGTTGGCTCCTCTCCCCTTATCATGGCGAATCGTCCAAGCTCGCCCTCCACCAACTCCATCTTGGTGAGCATGGTGATGTCGTTCCCCTCGTGAGAGATCTTGAGGGTGTCCCATATTTGCTTGGCATTGTCCAAGCCGCTCACCTTGTTGTACTCTTCCCTGCACAAGGATGCTAAGAGAACAGTAGTAGCTTGTGCATTTCTATGGATCTGTTCATTTATAAGCAAAGGGCTATCCGAGCTATCAAATTTCATTCCATTCTCTACAATCTCCCATATGCTTGGATGGAGAGAGAATAAGTGACTACGCATTTTGTGACTCCAAAATCCGTAGTCCTCCCCATCGAAGTGTGGAGGTTTGCCAAGAGGAATGGAAAGCAAATGCGAATTCGAACTATGTTGAATACGAGAATAATCAAATGAAAAGTTCGAATTGACCGTCTTTTTGTAGTCGTTGTCGTCGTCCTTTTGGGAAGAAGTAGATTCATCACTATCGTCGTAGTAGATGATCTCCTTGATGCGTCTCGTCTTCTTCTTCTTCCCTTCCTTCCGTCTATGGCCCGAGCCGGAGTCAGTAGGCTTGTCGTCCTTCGGCTCGTTGACGAAGGATTCCTTCTCTTTGTCGTTGATCACAATTCCCTTCCCCTTAGGATCCATCTCTTCGGGCGGTTAGTCCCTTTTGTGAAGAGAACGGCTTTGATACCAATTGAGAGCACCTAGAGGGGGGGTGAATAGGTGATCCTGTGAAAACTTGAACTTATAGCCACAAAAACTTGTTAAGTGTTAGCGCAGATAATGCCAAGTGGCTAGATAGTAGTCTCCACAAAACACAATAACCACAGAAGATCAATCACAGAGATGGCACAGTGGTTTATCCCGTGGTTCGGCCAAGACCAACGCTTGCCTACTCCACGTTGTGGCGTCCCAACGGACGAGGGTTGCAATCAACCCCTCTCAAGCGGTCCAAAGACCAACTTGAATACCACGGTGTTTTGCTTTGCCTTTCAATATCCCGTTTGCAAGGAATCTCCACAAATTGGAGTCTCTTGCCCTTACAAGTATATGATCACAAAGAAGCACAGAGTAAGGGAGGGAAGCAACACACACAAATCCACAGCGAAATGCGCACACACACGGCCAAGAATCGAGCTCGAATGACTATCTCAAAGTTCTCACTAGAACGGAGCTCGAATCACTTAGAATCACAAACAAATGCGCAAAGAATGAGTGTGGATGATCAAGAATGCTCTAAGGTTGCTTGGGTGTCTCCTCTATGCGCCTAGGGGCCCCTTTTATAGCCCCAAGGCAGCTAGGAGCCGTTGAGAGCAAATCTGGAAGGCCATCCTTGCCTTCTGTCGTCGGGGGCACCGGACAGTCCGGTGTACACCGGACACTGTCCGGTGCCCGATTTCTTTCCAAAAATGGCGCTGCCGACCGTTGCAGACCGTTGCAGATCTGAGAGCCGTTGGCGCACCGGACATGTCCGGTGCACACCGGACAGTCCGGTGCCGTCTTCTCGCCGTTGGCTCGGCCACATGTCCCGCGCAGATTGCGCGGCCGACCGTTGGCCCGGCCGACCGTTGGCTCACCGGACAGTCCGGTGCACACCGGACAGTCCGGTGAATTTTAGCCGTACGCCGTCGGCGAATTCCCGAGAGCAGCCAGTTCGCGCCGAGTCAGCCTGGCGCACCGGACACTGTCCGGTGCACACCGGACAGTCCGGTGTGCCAGACCGAGCTGAGTCTTGGCTGTACACAGCCAAGTCTTTTTCTCCTCTTTTCTTTTCTTCTTCTTTCTGTTTCTAACACTTAGACAAGTATATTAGTACACAAAACCAATGTACTGAGGCTTAGAAACATACCTTTACTTCATGATTTGCACTTTGTTCATCCATGGACATAAATTCACATTTAAGCACTTGTGTTGGCACTCAATCACCAAAATACTTAGAAATGTCCCAATGGCACATTTCCCTTTCACCCGGCTCGTGGCCTCGGCAGCTCAACATCGGCGTCGGTCCCGCCAGTGGACGACCCGGCCAGGCTCCGGCCGACCACATCTTCTTTTCGAAACCAACTCTGCCTCTGTCCGTGCTGACACCGCTACATCCGGCTTTGGCTCATCGAAGGGCGACCGAGGGGTTCCTTTAACTAAGCAAGAGAAGCCTCGGACAGCAAGGCCGACCGAGCCGAGGGACTCCTACGCCTCCGGGATACGGATACCTCACTCGTCACCTTCGCACGAGGCAACTCACGCTTGGTGAAGCGGTTTAGGTTGTCGACAGGCGAGTCTTGGTGCTCGGAATGAAGGAAAAACACGGCTCCACGCCGAAGATACATACATGTTCAGGCCCCGACAGCCACAATGAACAAGACACCGGCACTCAAATTGCCATTACAAACGGAACTCCGGTTCCACCTCCGCAGGTACAAACAATCCCACACGATTGGGGGGGCCTGCGGAGCAACAGAAGACCGACGAACGGCTCGCCGTCGCCCGCCCCAGCAGCGGCGACGATGACGACTTCAGCTCCGAGGGGTCGAACAGCAGCAGCGATGACCTCAGGACGGATGCTGCTACCATGAGGCCCTCACCCATGCCCTCACTCGAGAGGCAAGGACGGGCAGAAGGCCGTAGAGTTGGAGGTCAGTCCGTGGGCGGCACCGGCTAGCTCGTCGGCGAAGAAACCTCTTCCGGCTGTCGTGGCGGAAGGCGGCGCCGGGAGCGGCCCCGAAGCCACTCGGCTCAGAGAGCCAGGCACGCGGCAGCTGCCAGCGCCACGAACGGCGAACGCCCTTCCCCCCGATCACTGAGGGAAGGAGCGGGCCGCCGCCTACGCAGGGACCGACCCCAACTCGGCACACTCCCCTCCCCAGCACTGATGATGAACATCCTTGAAGCTGAGGGAGGGGCAGAGGCCGCAGCTCGGTTCGCTTCCCCACGCCATCAAGCTGGAGGTCACCGTCTTGGGCGACCACCGGCGAGGGGATGCAGCCGGGCTGCATGATGAAAATCCTTGAAGCCGAACGATGGCTGAAAGGTACCAACTTCCGTGAAGTTGCGTTCCTCCGACGACAAGGCGGAAGGATTGCGGGCGTCCCCCATCCGGGGGCTCGGAAGGTGGAAAGACACGGTGCATAAGGGAGCGCGAAGACATGGTCGTCTTTCAAGGGGGTCACCCTCCTTTTAAAGGCGACTCTCCCCACTTGCGTCCTCAGCCATCGCGGGCTGAGTCTTCTCCAACACGCTCCAAGGTCCTCCCCCTACGGCACGGGGGCTGGGCCCCACGCGTCATGCAAGCTGATCCAGGGCAGAAGGAGCCAAACTGCCACGCGCAGGGCATGCAGCTGCCCAGCGGTTACAAGCGCTCCTCCACTTTCGCCCAGACCAGCGGGTGGAAGGGCGGACAGCCATGCAGGCGGCATGCAACCGTGCCAAGTGGGCGCGCCCCTCCAACTTCCAACACACCCAGCATGGAGGCCCAGGCCCACGCGTCATGCAACCGGCGTGCCGGTTGCTACGTGCGAGCAACTGCACCGCCACTCGCACCACTACCGCGCCTCCTCGACTGTGGAACCAGTACCGCGACTCGAGGCAACCCTGCGTATGACCCAGCAGTGTCAGCCAGGTGCGACGGTCAATACGGTCAAAAATGGGTCGGCAGTAATGGCGGTGGCAGGCGGGCAGGAGCAGCGGTCACGTCGTCAGCCAAGCTTACGTCCCATCCAGGGGCAGCGAGAGAACCCTCTCTCACGGCGTGAAGACGGCGCGCCCATGATCCGTTCCTCGAACGGCTTGCGCACGCGCAACGACCGCCTCGCGAACCACTCGCCCTGTCGCATTAACTCCGCGGCGGGACAGGCGGCGCCTCAGGCGGGAGAAGCAAGCGACGCTTTGCCTTCGCCATAATGACCGCGTCGAAAAAGGTACGCCACGTCATTTGATTTCGTATCCTTTTCCTTTTCCTCTTTCTCTCTCTTACAACAGGGACCGGGAAAGGGGGATACCCTGGAAAGGATCCTTCTCCGTGAAGGAAACAGGCCCCGTGCCTCCCTACTGATCAGATGTTCAAAGGCTGGCCCCTCGGAGGGGTTCAACGGCCGCCTCAGAGCACCTGGGTTCTGTGCCCACTACTGGTCAGAGGTTCGATGGCCGGCCCCTCGAAAGGGTTCAACGGCCGCCTTAGGACACTCGGGCTCCGCGCCTACTACTGATCAGGGGTTCGTAGGCTGGCCCTCGAAGGGTTCACAGTCGCCTCAGACACAGAGTGAGGGATGACCCTGGGTACGTTCGATACATAACCAAGGCTCGGGCTACGCTCCCGAGGTACCCTAGGACATTTCCAAGACCAGCGGGAACGATCTTGTAACGGAGTCCCATCAGAGGGAGGCATCGAGCCCTCGGACCCCGTCAAAAGGGGACCGGGTCCGGCAGATCACCCGCAGGTACTTTTGGAGCGCGCCTCCGGGCCTCTATCCGACCCCTAACAAATGGGGCACGGGCGTCCACTCGGATTACCCGCCAGCAGCTCACCGGAGACACCATGTTCGGCGCCCTCCGAGGGCAACATGGCACTTTCCCCCCTCCTCCTTGCGGAAAGGCGACGCAGGGGCGTATGTAAAAAAGTCGAGTCTGTCCTTGACCGTCCTCTCGCCCTGTGCAGAGGCTCGGGGGCTGCTCTCGCAAACCCGGCTCTGGCCAAACCGTTGACAGCGTCAACATACCAGCCCGAGAACTTGGGACCCGACCGTGCACCCGGGCTACGGCCAGCTCGCATGAGGGAACAACCAGACCAGCCGAAGTGTTGCGAAACGCACTAAGACCTCGAAGGAGTTAAACTACTCCTCCGAGGCCTCGGGGGCTACACCCGGCGGGTGCGCTCGCGCGCACCCACCGGAACAAAATGCAACCAAAAAAGGTTGGTCCCCTTGCAAAAAAGTGCGGCAAAAGCCTCCAAGCGAGTATTAACACTCCCTTCGAGGCTCGGGGGCTACTGTCGGGGACCATAATTAGGGGTACCCTCAAGGCTCCTAAATCTCAGCTGGTAACCCCCATCAGCACAAAGCTGCAAAGGCCTGATGGGTGCGATTAAGTCAAGGATCGGTCCATTCGAGGGACGCGATCACGCCTCACCCGAGCCCAGCCTCGGGCAAGGGCAGCCGACCCCGGAGGATCTACGTCTCGCCCGAGGACCCCCTCCAGCATCGGACACACCTTCGGCTCGCCTGAGGCCCAGTCTTCACCAAGAAGCAACCTTGGCCATATCGCCACGCCAACCGACCAAATCGCAGGGGCATTTAATGCAAAGGTGGCCTGACACCTTTATCCTGACACACGCCCCCCAGTCGATAGAGCCGAAGTGACCGCAGTCATTTCGCCGCTCCACTGACCGGTCTGACAAGAGGACAGCGCCGCCTGCGCCGCTCCGACTGCTGAGCCACTCGACAGAGTGAGGCTGACAGCAGCCAAGTCCGGCCTCAGGCGTCATAGGAAACTCCGCTTCGCCCGACCCCAGGGCTCGGACTCGGGCTCAGCCCCGGAAGACGACGAACTCCGCTCCGCCCGACCCCAGGGCTCGGACTCGGGCTCGGCCCCGGAAGACGACGAACTCCGCTCCGCCCGACCCCAGGGCTCAGACACGGGCTCAGCCCCGGAAGACGACGAACTCCGCTCCGCCCGACCCTAGGGCTCGGACTCGGGCTCAGCCCTGGAAGACGACGAACTCTGCCTCGCCCGACCCCAGGGCTCGGACTCAGCCCTGGCCTCAGCCGACGGTCTCCGCCTCGTCCGACCCGGGGGCTCGGACCCGACCTCGACCTTGGAAGACAGACTCGACCTCGGAGGAGCCTCCACCTCGCCCAACCTAGGGCACGGACCGACCACGTCGACAGGAGGCGCCATCATTACCCTACCCCGAGCTGACTCAGGCTACGTGGAACAAGACCGGCGTCCCATCTGGCTCGCTCCACCATACGAGTAATGATGGCGCCCCGCATGCCCTGTGACGACGGCGGCTCTCAGCCCCCTTACGGAAGCAAGAGGACGTCAGCAAGGACTCGACAGCCCCGATAGCTGTCCTTCCGCCAGGCTCCAGCGCTCCTCCGACTGCCACGACATCACACGAACTGGGTGCCAAAACCTCTCCGGCTGCCACGATGGCATGTACTTAGGGCGCTAGCTCTCCTCCGCTAGACATGTTAGCACACTGCTACACCCCCATTGTACACCTGGATCCTCTCCTTACGCCTATAAAAGGGAGGTCCAGGGCCCTCTTACAGAGGGTTGGCCGCACGAGGAAGGACGGGATGGCACTCGCGCAAGGCCGCTCGCTCCCTCCCGCGTGGACGCTTATAACCCCCTACTGCAAGCGCACCCGACCTGGGCGCGGGGCTAACACGAAGGCCGCGGGTTCCACCTCCCACGCCTGTCTCCCTCCGGCTACTCTCTCCCCCCTTCGCGTTCCGCCTCACGCCGACCCATCTGGGCTGGGGCACGCGGCGACGATTCACTCGTCGGTCCAGGGACCCCCCGGATTTCGAAACACCGACACTAAGTAACCTATGCACTAACCATATGCAAACTAGCTCATTTTTGCACTTTATATATTTGCTTTGGTTTGTGTTGGCATCAATCACCAAAAAGGGAGAGATTGAAAGGGAAATAGGGTTAACCTTTTCCACAATTAATTTTGGTGGTTGAATGCCCAACACAAACAAATGAACAAACTAGTTTGCTCTAGAATACATGTTCTACAGGTGCATAAAGGTTCAACAAAAACCAATAAATATTCAAGTTGGGGGTTCAATTCAAAGGAGCAAATGAAACCGAGTGTGCCCTGGTCTGGTGCACCGGACAGTGTCCGGTGCACCAGGACCGTACAAAGATGAACCGGCCACTCTCGGGTTTCTCCAGGCGCGCTCCGCTATAATTCACCGGACTGTCCAGTGTGCCACCGGGCTATCCGGTGCACCAGCGGAGCAACGGCTATCCAGCGCAACGGTCGACTCTGCAAACGCTACAGTGCGCTACAGAGCGTGTCAGAAGTCAGAGCAGAAGTCAGAGGCGCACCGGACAGTGAACAGAACCTGTCCGGTGCGGCACTGGACTGTCCGGTGCCACTAGAGGACAAAGCCTCCAACGGTCAAATGCTTCAGAACCCTAACGGTTGGGTGATGTGGCTGACGCACCAGACAGTGTCCGGTGGCACACCGGACTGTCCGGTGGCGCACCGGACTGTCCGGTGCGCCCATCGATAGCAGCCTGCCCCAACGGTTGTTTGGTGGTTGAGGGCTATAAATACCCCCAACACCACCACTCCAAGCATCCAAGTTTCTAGCACTTCACATTTAATACAAGGGCTAGTGCATTCACTCCAAGACACATTTCCAAAAGATCAAAGCCTCTCCAAATCTAGAATTCATTCCATCCACCTAGAGACTTAAGAGAGAGTTTGTTCGTGTTCTTTGCGCTCTTGTTGCTTGGATCGCTTTCTTCTTTCTTCATTCTTGTTCCCAAGTGTTTTGTAAGCAAGGCAAGAGACACCAATTGTGTGGTGATCCTTGCGGGGTCTAAGTGACCTGTGAGAATTAAGGAGAAAGCTCACTCGGTCTAAGTGACCGTTTGAGAGAGGGAAAGGGTTGAAAGAGACCTGGTCTTTGTGACCACCTCAACGGGGACTAGGTTCTTTAGAACCGAACCTCAGTAAAATAAATCACGGTGTTCACTCGCTCTATTTTTTGGTTGATTTGTTTTCCTCCCTCTCTCCCAGACTCGGATTTAATTCTAACACTAACCCCGGCTTGTAGTTTGTGTTTTAAGTTGTAAATTTCAGATTACGCCTATTCACCCCCCCCCCCTCTAGGCAACTTTCAGGCGTGGCAGCGGCGAGCGCGGCAGCCGCGCGGTTGGGGCGGGCAACACGAACGCGATGGCAGAGCCGTGGTATAATAATCGACGAGGAGGAGGTGGCGGACACGAGATTTCCTAGGGCGAGGCATCAAATGTCGCGGGATTTTCTGGACGCGAGATTTCCTAGGGCAATATCATCTGGGGAGAGCCATCGACGGCGCGGGTGGGGATTGCGGGCGGGGAGAGCGAAGAATGCGACGGCGCGGGCGTGGGATTGCAGGCGGGGATTGCGGGCAAGGGAGAGCGGGGAATGCGGGAGAGAGAGCTGGGATTGCGGGCGGGGGCGCGTGGCGTGCTTCACAAAAAAAAAGTGGACATCCACTCTACCATCATATAGAGTAGTAGAGATTTAATACATGTAGTTGACATTGAAATGATTGATGTGACACATACTAAATTTTAGTTAGGGAAACCAAGCACCTCAGTCGAACCGATCAAACCTTCACCAGCTCCACCTTTAGTACACACCATACACAACAATAGAGTTATAATTGAATTGAATACGGACAGATATTACTCGTATCATATTTGTTTTCATTTTTACTATTCGGATTCAGATCGGATACATATATTATTGAGTTGTGTCGGATAAGATTTGGATGTATATTGACACCTTAAATATCCAACTTTGAGCACATACATATATAAATCGGATACTGAATATTAGGACTCGGCTGCGGAGCGGATCTCAGCCCTTTTAGATAGATCAAATTCGAATACGCATGGATAATATTCATACTATTTACATCCACGGCATGACAGGAGGCAACAATGTATCAATGAAAAAATAAAACAAGAGAATTAATTAAAAAATTTAAAAGATAAAGAAATCAGATAAGAAAAACTATAAAAAAGGAAAGAAAGAGAAAATAAATAAAAGAAAGGGTACTTGATTGGCGCCATGTCCGTAAGGGAGGGAGTGAAAGTGATCCTTGCTACTACATTGATCCTTGCTAGGCGAGTGGAGCCATGGATACGGGCATTATTACGACGTTGATTTTGGCATCAAGAGTGGAACGTTGTAGCAAAGATCACAATCTCTCTCTAACCAAGTCACTAGGTGATAAAAGATTATGTGAGCTTAGGAGTAAACTAAATGTGCTTGATTTTTGCAACATAGATTGAAATATTACACAGATTGTTTATTCACCTTTGAGCATTTATGTCTTTTTCAATTGATACAATTTCATATTTCATATTCTTGTTTGTACCAAGGTTTAAATTGTAGAACTTGTTTCCCAGACCTCACAAGTCTAAAGTGCATTGTTTCACAAGTATCCATCACTTATATGCACATATTAAGGGGATCAAGTCTCTGCACTTTAAATCTTTGAGACTAGCGGTTTTTCAAGTCTATATTGTGTTTAGTCTCAAATTAAAAGGGAAATAATGTTTCAGGCAAAGAAAGTGTTTCCACTGCATTTTTTCGGTATCAAATACCCTTTGCTCAAAACTCATCTTCTTATCTATTATATCTTTCTTATAAAGGCCATACAAATCTACTCTGTTTAATGCTTAATGTCAAAGTGTGAGATATTATTAGACCAAAGCAAAAGGACCGTATCATCGCTTGTTTTTCAAAATCTTGAATTTCCCTAAACACCCTCTTTACGGCTAAGAGGAGACAAATCTTTTGTCGAACGGAAAATATTCTTTTACTTAGAGAGAGAAAAATATTTAATATGTGTCAAAGCAAAAGAATTTAAAAAGGGGGAGAACTTTTTTTAATAAAAACTCCAAATGTTTGCAAGTTAGGGTAGACTTTCAAACATTCATTTTTTTGCAAAATCAAATGCTAAGTGGTGCAAAAGAAGTCCAAAATATTAAATATCCAAAACAACTCATATTCTACTTATAACTGTTCTCACTTTGTATCTTATGAGCACCTAGTAGATGGCAAACTAGTTACAATTCTATAAATTCCTATTTGCTTTGGTCGTGTTGGTATCGATCACCAAAAAGGGGGAGATTGAAAGAAAAATAGGGCCCAATCCATTTCTACACTTATTTCGGTGCTTGATGACCATCACAATCATTTGGACTAACTAGTTTGCTAGGTGTATATTCACATGTTCATAAGATCGACCAATATGCTTCTAAATCAGAAAATAGCTCATATCCGATCTATTAGGGTTAAAACTTGAAAAAAAGGAACTAGCAATAGACCAACACTTTGAATAAGTTCTAAACACCCCTAGGAACCTATTTGTTACATGTAAGAGGATGGAAAACTTAGTTTCAAAATATCACTCATTTGGAGTCGGTTTGAGCTAGAGAAGGAATATGAGTTGAAGGAAACAAAACAATCATGCTTCATGACTCATATTAGTTGGCTAGTCTATAGATATGCTTGTTTAAATCATAGAAACACTCTCAAGAATAGTCAAATCAAGTAGAAGAAGATTTGAAGAAGTTCAACAAAAAATCTATAGAACTAGGAGGCACTGGACCAGTCCGATGGCGAACCGAATCGCCTTACAAGAGGGATCTGCAGAGGATGTTCTCGAGCCTAGCAATGGATCATGGGTCCATGCACACTGGCCCGATCCTGTGGCTATCCAGACCACATTTCTAGAGAGCTCAGTTTTGGATTGCTGAGAGCTGGCGCACCTGCCCGGTCCGGTGGTGCACTAGACCGTCTGAGTCCAACGACTCTGTTGGATTCTAACGGTCAAGCTGATGTGGCTGAGGTCTGGTCCAATGGCGCTAAGGACCTTCGCTAGGTCCAGTGCCCCTGACAAGACATAACAATAACCTGCTACAACAGTGCGCCGGTGGTCTGGTGGCGCACTGGACCTTCAATGTTGGAGGTCCAATGCGACCATAGTCTGTGCAGTTTCTATTGCACACCTTCAACAACTATATGGGATGGTTGGGGCTATAAATACACCACAACTAGCACATTGAAGACACTATAGCCACACCAAACATCTCTACACTTAGTGCAACTAATGTCAAGCATTCAATAGCCTCCAAGTAACACATTCAAGTAAATTGAGCTAGGAAAGAGTTGGTTCCTTTGAAAAAGATTTGTTCTTTAGTTGTTGCAAAGTTCTTATGCTCTTGATTATGCTTTCATTGTCATTCACAACCTCATTCTTTTATCGTGTAAAGCTAGCAAGAGACGTCAAACTATGTGATGATCCATGCAAGGACTTTGTGTTCTTTGAGATTGAGAAGAAGCGCTTAACCTATCTAAGTGACCAATTGAGAGAGAGAAAGGGTTGAAAGAGAGGAATGAATCTAGCAACAAGTAGCCACGAGTTTCTATATTCACGGAAAGGAATGTTAAGAAAGTTCTAAAAGGCTAGTTAATAAATTGTTGAATTGTTCTACGCTGACATGGACGATGTCACAAAAACATCCCACAAATTAACCTTAGAAATTGATAAAGCCACTTAAATTAAAGAAGGAAGAAGCGACCAAAGGGATAGAAGACAAAGACGATGAAGAAGAGCGACCGTTTATTAGTTATATTTATGAATTATGTATTTTGATATTTAGGTTATGTAATTTTTAATTGCTTTAATGAATTATGTAATTTTATTTGCTTAATTATGCAATCAGATGTAGTTTATTTAAAATAAAATGATATGTTTTATGGCAACTAAAGTATATAAAAGAAAACCTCATGTGGCATTGACGTGACTGACGTAAGTCCTAAAGTTAAGCACTAAAACAATGTGATAAATAAGAACTAACCAAGATCGATAGCAAGGTCAACCATATAATCGATAGCTGATTAGCGCAACATAACATTCCAAGATTGAAATCAGACTGTGTTACCTACACGCTAGAGGGCGTTGTACCGGAGCATAGAGTCGACCCAGGAGAGCAAGACCGCGCCAAGCCATGATGACCACGTCAACAACGCCACTGCAGCCTCACCGGCAGCGGGCAAGGTTCATCCACCGACGGCAGCCTCTGTACGTCAGCACCTAAACACGCGCGTGGTGCAGTGTAGGACATGGCCACGGCGGCGTTGCTCTGAGCGCAAGCACGAATAGGGACGGGTTTATATGGTTTCACCGTTCTTATTGCGTGCTGAACCCAATGGCTCCGTTCCAACACATGCGGGTTCAAATTCAAACCAGAAACCATCATCTTCACCCAATCGAGTCTGGTTTGGGTTCATGGCTTCAACAGTTTTGAAGCAACCGTGAACATTCGCGCCTAAGCACATCCCCTTTTTTTCAGTTATTATCAACACAGCACAGGGAAATCATATGGGCACCTGCATGGAAAATCGCTCCTTCCCATCATTTGCTGTAATTATTCGCCAAAAAGGGGGGCAGAGTGGTTACCTCAGGGCTCGGAGCAACCAATTTAAGAACCTCAGTATCATTGAAGACATCCACGCACAACTCAATTATGGCAAAGCATGTTATTATGCTGTCGGGTACCATAATTAGGGGTACCCCAACGCTCCTAATCATGGCTGGTAAACACCCTCAGACCAACCGACAGGTACGGTTCAAGCCAAAACTTCGTCTACCCGAAGGACGCGATCTCACTCGAGCCCAGCCTCGGGTTGGAACAGTGGTCCCAGACGAGTTCACGCCTCGCCCGAGGCCCTCCTCAGGCAGCAGGCGCCCCTCGGCTCTCCCGAGGCCCGGCTCGGGCAGGCTTCGTTGTGAAGCAACCTTGGCCATACCGCCTCACCAACCGACCGTTTCGTAGGCACATTAAATGCAGGGGATGTCTGACGCCGTATCCTGACACACGCGCCTCAGTCGGCCAGGCCGAAGTGACCGCAGTCACTTCGCCCCTCCTCTTTACTGTCCGATATGACAGGAAAACAGCGCCGCTCGCTCCGCTCTGACTGCCGTGTCAGCCACCCCGGCAACGACTGACAACAAGTCACGATCAACCACCGAGTTCAAGCCTCGGGCGCAACAGGAAGCTCCACCTCGCCCGACCTCACGCTCCGGCCTCAGGAGGAGGTCTCCGCCTCGCCCGACCTCAGGCTCCGGCCTCAGGAGGAGGTCTCCGCCTCGCCCGACCCCTGGACTCGGCCTCGACACCGGTCTCGGGAGGAATCGCGTCCTCGTCCGACCCCGGCCTCGGCCTTAAGAGAAGTCTCCGCCTCGACCGACTCTGGGCTCGGACTGACCGCGCTGATAGGGGATGCATCATTTCCCTATTCCTAGCCAGCTCAGGCTACAAGGAACAAGACCGGCGTCCCATCTGGCTTACCCCGACGACGGGTAATGATGGTGCCCCGCGTGCGTCATAACGCCGGTGGCTCTCAGCCCCTTACGACAGCAAAGAGACGTCAGCAGGGTCCTCGCCACGCTGCCAACTCTGCTCCTACAGGACTCAGGCGCTCCTCCGGCGGCCACGCCATCACATGTACAGCGCCCAAGCTCTCCCCCAACGGCCACGTTGGCATGTACACAGGGCTTAGGCACTCCACTGCCGGACACGTTAGCGCATAGCTACGCCCCCCCCCCCCCCCCCCCCGTTGTACGCCTGGACTCTCTCCTTGCCTCTATAAAAGGGAGGTCCAGGGCCACCCTGAGGGGGGTTCGCGCGAGGGAAGCGGCGGACGAGCTCTGTGCCCCTCTCTCTCTCCCTCACGCGACGTGCTTGTAACCCCTACTGCGAGCGGCAACCCTGGTGCAGGATAATACAAGGCTTGTCCCACATCTTGTGTTCCATCCTGCGCCGACCCATCTGGGCAGGGACACGCAGCGACAATTCACTCGTCGGTCCAGGGACCCCTCGGGATCGAAACGCCGACAGTTGGTGCGCCAGATAGGGGCCTGCTGCGTGTTAACGAACACCTTCCCGTTGAGTTCCAGATGGCGAGTCTTCAGCAACCTCCACCCCGGGACGGTGCTCCGCTTCGGGAGTCTCGATTTCATGTCCCTCGGCGACAGCTACGACATGGTACTCCTCCCCCCGCGGTGTGACGACAACGACGGTCTCCGACTCGCCCGGGCAGCGGCGAGCTCTACGACAGCATCTCCCCGCGGCAGAAGAGGAGCACCCCGGTCGTCCCCGCCACCCTCCTCGTCGGAGGAGGCGGAGACGAGGCAACCATGGCCACGCAGGAGGCGACACCTTGTCGGCTGTCGCACCAGAGCGAGTCGACGACGTCGGCACTCCCCCGGGGGACATGTCGGACATTGCCCTCGCACCTGAGGCGACGGCGGGTGTCACTTCCCCGCGACGTGTCAGCCCCAAGCGGACTGATGACGCCAGCACCCTCGCAAAGGACCTGCTGGGCGTTACCCTCGTACCTGAGAT
Organism: Zea luxurians; assembly: GCA_029449295.1. Taxonomy (NCBI): domain Eukaryota; kingdom Viridiplantae; phylum Streptophyta; class Magnoliopsida; order Poales; family Poaceae; genus Zea; species Zea luxurians. The sequence continues at coordinate 18,423,877 of JAOPSE010000034.1, read as the reverse complement.
GACGGTGTGCTCCGCCCCCGACGCGACTTCACCACCGTCCAACAACCAAGAGGTACCGTCCGTTTTCCATCCCGTACCTTTTCGGTTCAGCTTCGATCCACCTAGCGACCCCGCTATGGTGAGCGCCTTCGTAAAGGCGTATCCAAACCTTCCGGGGTACCACATGTGGTCGACCTGGGACCGACTGACAGCCGTCTCAACCTTCGGACCGGCGGGTTCTGAGGAAGAGGACGACCCCGACTTTGGTTGGGATTTCTCTGCCCTCAATGACCCCGGTGCCATGCGGGGCTTCATGTCCGCATGTGACCACTGCCTCTCCGGTTGTTCTGACGATGGCCATGACCTTGACGACGAGGGTTACGGCCCAAGTCGCGAATGTTTCCACGTCGATCTAGGAGATCACAACGAAGGCAACCACCTCGGTATGCCAGAGGTTGACGATCCCCCTGGGCCCGCATCTCGCGTTGACATCCCGCGGGAGCTAGCTGACGTCCCAGTCCCTGCGGGGGGTCAGGACATACAGCTCGAGCAAATCCGGGAGATGCAGGCCCGGGTCGACGAGGAAGCAGGCCGGCTTGTACAGCTCCGACAGAACATCGAACAGGAGTGGGCAGGCCGAGCACTCGCCGGAGAAGCCTGTCATCGGGCCCAAGACATCTGGCGCCGCATCGTCGACAATGCCAGGGCAGCGATGCCTCTGACCGTCAGCGGGTCCGGCCAGGACCTAGCTGCAACGGCGATGCTGCTTCGGGCCATGTCGGAGCCATCTACCACTGAGGGACGGCGTATCCAAGGGGAACTCAAGAATCTCCTGGAAGGCGCCGCGGTTCGACGAGCCGAGAGCTCCGCCTCCCGCAGGCGAGCTGACCCCTCGGAGCATCACGCGGTGTCCTCTCGGCGCATTCGGGAAGCCTCGGTCCATCCCGAGCGTACACGGAACGAGGCGCCTGCCACCCGGGAACGCCTTGGCAACGAGCATCACCATCTCGACCATCGAGCCCGCCTCGATGAGAAGGTGCGCCGAGGCTACCATCCCAGGCGTGGGGGACGCTGCAACAGCGAGGAGGATCGCAGTCCTTTGCCCGAACCACCCGGTCCGCGAGTCTTCAGCCGGGCCATACGACGAGCACCGTTCCCTGCCCGTTTCCGAACCCCGACTACTGTCACCAAGTACTCGGGGGAGACGAGGCCGGAGCTGTGGCTCGCGGACTACCGACTGGCATGCCAGTTGGGAGGGGCGGATGATGACAACCTCATCATCCGTAATCTACCCCTTTTCCTCTCCGACACCGCCCGAGCCTGGCTGGAGCATCTGCCTCCTGCGCAGATCTCCGACTGGGACGATCTGGTCAAGGCTTTCGTGGGAAACTTCCAAGGCACGTACGTGCGCCCTGGGAACTCGTGGGACCTCCGAAGCTGCCGCCAGCAGCCAGGGGAGTCCCTCCAAGAGTACATCCGGTGGTTTTCAAAGCAGCGCACCGAGCCGCCCAACGTTACCGACTCGGATGTCATCGGGGCTTTCCTTGCCGGCACCACTTGCCGAGACTTGGTGAGCAAACTGGGGCGCAAGACTCCCACCCGTGCGAGCGAACTGATGGACGTCGCCACCAAGTTCGCCTCGGGACAAGAGGCGGTCGAAGCCATCTTTCAGAAGGACAAGCAGCCTTAGGGGGAGCCGAAGACAGACGCCCCTGAGGCGTCCGCCCAGCGGGGCACGAAGAAGAAGGCTAAAAACAAGTCGCGAGCGAAGCGCGACGCCGCAGACGCGGATCTCGTCGCTGCGGCCAAGCACAGGAACCCTCGGAAACCTTCTAGAGGGGCCGGCGCATTCGACAAGATGCTCAAAGAGCTGTGCCCCTATCACCAGGGGCCCGTCAAGCACACCCTCGAAGAATGTGTCATGCTCCGACGCTACTTCCATAAGACCGGGCCCCCGGCGGAGGATGGCAAGGGCCATGACAACGACAAGGAGGGCGGCAAGGAAGAGGGATTCCCGGAAGTCCATAACTGCTTCATGATCTACAGCGGGCAGGCGGCGAACGCCTCGGCTCGGCACCGCAAGCAGGAGCGCCGGGAAGTCTGCTTGGTGAAGGTGGCGGCGCCAATCTACTTAGACTGGTCCGACAAGCCTATCACCTTCAACCAAGGCGACCACCCCGACTTCGTGCCAAGCCCGGGAAGGTACCCGCTCGTCGTCGATCCGATCATCGACAAAGTTAGGCTCTCCAAGGTCCTCATGGACGGAGGCAGCAGCCTTAACATCATCTACGCCGAGACCCTGGAACTCTTAGGGGTTGATCGGTCCGAGGTCCGGGCCGGTGCGGCACCCTTCCACGGGATCGCGCCCGGGAAGCGAATCCTACCCCTCGGACGGATCGACTTACCCGTCTTCTTCGGAACTCCCTCTAACTTCCGAAAGGAAGCTCTCACCTTTGAGGTCGTCGGGTTCCGAGGAACCTACCATGCGGTGTTGGGAAGACCATGCTACGCCAAGTTCATGGCCGTCCCCAACTACACCTACCTCAAGCTCAAGATGTCGGGCCCGAATGGGGTCATCACCGTCGGATCCACGTACCGCCACGCGTACGAATGCGACGTGGAGTGCGTGGAGTACGCCGAGGCTCTCGCCGAGTCCGAGGCCCTCATCGCCGACCCGGAACGCCTCTCCAAGGAGGCGCCTGACGCGAAGCGGCACGCCGGCAACTTTGAACCAATCGAGGCGGTCAAGTCCGTCTCTCTCGACCCCAGCAACGACGCCAGCAAGCAAGCTCGGATCGGCTCCGAGCTCGACCCCAAATAGGAAGCAGTGCTCGTCGACTTTCTCCGCGCAAACGCCGAAGTCTTTGCGTGGAGTCCCTCGGACATGCCCGGCATACCGAGGGATGTCGCCGAGCACTCACTGGACATCAGAGCTGGAGCCCGACCCGTGAAGCAAACCCTGCGCCGTTTCGACGAAGAAAAGCGCAGGGCCATCCCGAATGGTTAGCTAACCCTGTTCTTGTAAGGAAGAAGGATGGGAAATGGAGGATGTGTGTAGACTACACTAGTCTAAACAAAGCATGTCCGAAAGTTCCCTACCCTCTACCTCGCATCGTTCAAATTGTGGACTCTACTGCTGGGTGCAAAACCTTGTCATTCCTCGATGCCTACTCAGGCTATCACCAAATCAAGATGAAAGAGTCCGACCTGCTCGCGACTTCTTTCATCACACCTTTTGGCATGTACTGTTACACCACAATGCCATTTGGGTTAAGGAATGCAGGCGCCACTTACCAGAGGTGCGTGAACCACGTGTTCGGACAACACATCGGCAGAACGGTCGAGGCTTACGTCGACGACATCGTTGTCAAGACGAAGAGGGCCTTCGACCTCCTCTCTGACCTTGAAACGACATTCAAGTGTCTGAGAGCGAAAGGCGTGAAACTCAATCCCAAGAAGTGTGTCTTCGGAGTACCCCGAGGCATGCTCCTTGGATTCATCGTCTCTGAGCGGGGCATCGAGGCCAACCCGGAGAAAATCGCGGCCATCACCAACATGGGACCGATCAAAGATTTGAAGGGAGTACAGCGGGTCATGGGATGCCTTGCGGCTCTAAGCCGCTTCATCTCACGCCTTGGCGAGAAAGGCTTGCCTCTGTACCGCCTCTTAAGGAAGGCCGAGTGCTTCACTTGGACCCCCGAGGCCGAGGAAGCCCTCGAAAACCTTAAAGCGCTCCTTACAAACACACCCATCCTGGTGCCCCCCGCTGCAGGAGAAGCCCTCTTGATCTACGTAGCCGCGACTACTCAGGTGGTCAGCGCCGCGATAGTAGTCGAGAGACGAGAAGAAGGGCATGCACTGCCCGTCCAGAGGCTAGTCTACTTCATCAGCGAAGTGCTTTCCGAGACCAAAGCCCGCTACCCACAGATCCAGAAGCTGCTCTACGCAGTGATCCTGACACGGCGAAAGTTGCGACACTACTTCGAGTCTCATCCGGTAACTGTGGTGTCATCCTTCCCCCTGGGGGAGATCATCCAGTGCCGCGAGGCCTCGGGTAGGATAGCAAAGTGGGCGGTGGAGCTTATGGGCGAAACGCTATCATTCGCTCCTCGGAAGGCCATAAAATCCCAGGTCTTGGCAGACTTCCTAGCTGAGTGGACTGACACCCAGTTACCGACAACTCCAATCCAGCCCGAGCTCTGGACCAAGTACTTCGATGGGTCACTCATGAAAACAGGAGCGGGCGTTGGCCTGCTCTTCGTTTCACCCCTCGGAAAGCATCTCCGCTACGTCATTCGCCTCTATTTTCCGGCATCAAACAACGTGGCCGAGTACGAAGCACTGGTTAACGGGCTACGCATCGCCATCGAGCTAGGGGTCCGACGCCTCGACGCTCGAGACGACTCGCAGCTTGTCATTGACCAAGTCATGAAGAACTCCCACTGCCGTGACCAGAGGATGGAAGCCTACTGCGACGAAGTCTGGCGCCTGGAAAAACAACTTCCACGGGCTGGAGCTCAACCACATTGCCTGACGGTACAACAAGACTGCGGACGAGCTGGCGAAAATAGCCTCGGAGCGAACGACGGTTCCCCCGGACGTCTTCTCCAAAGACCTACATCAACCATCCGTCAAGATCGACGACGCGCCCGAGCCTGAGGAAGCCTCGGCCCAGCCCGAGGCACCCTCAGCCACACCCGAGGCACCCTCGGCCATCGAGGAAGAGGCCTTGCCCGTCGAAGAGGAACAGAATGGGGTCACGCCAGATCCGAACTGGCAGACCCCGTACCTGGAATATCTCCTTCGAGGAGAACTTCCCATCGATAAGACCAAAGCTCGGCGGCTGGCTCGGCGCGCTAAGTCATTCGTCTTGCTGGGTGATGAAAAAGAGCTCTATCACCGCAGCCCCTCGGGCATCCTTCAACGATGCATATCTATCCCCCCAAGGACAAGAGCTGTTGCAAGAAATACACTCAGGGGCTTGCGGCCACCATACAGTGCCTCGAGCCCTCGTGGGGAATGCCTTCCGACAAGGTTTCTACTGGCCAACCGCGGTGGCCGACGCCACTAGAATTGTGCACTCCTGCCGGGGGTGTCAATTCTACGCAAAGCAGACGCACCTGCCCGCTCAGGCCTTGCAGACGATACCCATCACCTGGCCATTTGCTGTGTAGGGTCTAGACCTCGTCGGTCCCTTGCAGAAGGCACCCGAGGGCTTCACGCACCTGCTGGTCGCTATCGACAAATTCTCCAAGTGGATCGATGTCCGACCCCTAAACAGCATCAGGTCCGAGCAGGCGGTGGCATTCTTCACCAACATCATCCATCGGTTCGGGGTCCCAAACTCCATCATCACCGACAATGGCACGCAGTTCACCGGGAAAAAGTTCCTGGACTTCTGCGACGACCACCACATCCGTGTGGACTGGGCCGCCGTAGCTCATCCATGACAAATGGGCAGGTGGAGCGTGTCAACGATATGATTTTGCAGGGGCTCAAACCAAGGATCTACAACGACCTCAACAAGTTCGGCAAGCGGTGGATGAAAGAGCTACCCTCGGTAGTCTGGAGTCTGAGGACGACGCCGAGCCGCGCCACGGGTTTTACGTCGTTCTTTCTAGTCTATGGGGCCGAGGCCGTCCTCCCCACGGACTTAGAATACGGGTCCCCGAGGACCAAGGCGTACGACGACCGAAGCAACCAGACCAACCGAGAAGACTCGCTGGACCAACTCAAGGAGGCTCGGGACATCGCCCTACTACATTCGGCACGGTACCAACAGTCGCTGCGGCGCTACCACGCCCGAAGCGTTCGGTCCCGAGGCTTCCAAGTGGGAGACTTGGTGCTTCGCCTGCGACAGGACGCCCGAGGGCGCCACAAGCTCACTCCTCCCTGGGAAGGGCCCTTCATCATCGCCTAGATCTTAAAGCCCGGAACATACAAGCTGGCCAACGACCGAGGCGAGGTCTACAGCAACGCTTGGAACATCCAATAGCTACGTCGCTTCCACCCTTAAGATGTTTTAAGTCGTTCATGTACCTCGTTTACATACACAAAGTCTAACCGTCAAGGAAGGGTCGGCTTTGCCTCAGCAAAGCCCGACCCTCCCTTGGGGGCTATAAGAGGGAACCCCCTCTGCGTCAAAATTTTCCTCGGAAAAGTTTTCCACCAAAACGACTTTCGTGTTTCCCGACTATATCGGTAACAGAACCCCGCAAAGCGAATAAGAGCGCATGTAAGCGGCAAGGCCGACCGAGCCGAGGGACTCCTACGCCTTCGGGATACGGATACCTCACTCGTCACCTTCCGTGAAAAATAACTCTTACTCGGATAAGCAATTCTGCTACTGACGAACGAGTCCGGATACTCGAAACAAGAGGAAAAGAAATGCAACTTTATAACACGACGACAAAGTGTTTAGGCCTCGGCGGCCGCGAAAGACACATGCATGTTCCAAACAAACTGCTCCGGCAGAATCAAGCATCGCCCGGGGGAGGAGCGACACCCTCGGCTTCGTCTCCACCCTCGGCGAGATCCGCCTCGGCCTTGGACAGCGACGCAAGCGGAAGGATCTCCACCTCGAAGGAGGACGCCAGCACCGCGCTTAGGCCTGCGACGGCCGCGTCAAGCCTCTGAACTTCGGTCAGGGCAGCTTCATCTTCGTCGGGTAGACAGTACCCCTCGCTGACCCGCTCCAGATCCACATCGTAGTGGGAAGCGAGCACGACGAAGGCCCGCCTAACGCCGTGATGCAGCGCCTCGCGGAGTCTGCTGCGCACATGGCTGCCCAAGGCCTGCAGGCGACTCTGAGGGGAGCTTCCCGAGGGGACGTCGTCAAGACCAAAGACCTGGCAGAAGGCTGAGATAGCTTCAGACATGGCCACGCGGTCGGCTTCCTCCCGCTCAGCCGCCCGGGCAAGTGCCTTGGCGGACTCGTTGAGGGCTGACTCGAACTCTGCAAACAGCCAAACAGAATTCTTCAGACACGAGTTGAAGAATGAAGATCAAAGTCACAAAGCGGCCAAAACATACCTTTAGCCCGGGCACGCTGCTCCGAGGCTGCGGCTTGGGCGGACTGGGCAGACCCGACGACCGCGGCCAGGTCCTCCGCAAGGGCTCCGGCCCAAGCGGACACCTCGGCTAGCTGGCCCCCAAGGGCCTCAGCCCGGCTTTCGGCCTCGGCGGCCTGGTTCCGAGATTGGTCCCGCTCGCCGATGACCTGGCCAAGCTCTAGCTGCCGCTGCTGCGCCTCTGCGCGTGCCGCCGCTGCCTCCACCCCCAGCTCGTCACAGAGCAACCGAAGGTCCGCCGCCTCGGCGCTCCGTTGGGCAAGGCGTTCAGTAGCCTCGGTAAGCGCGGCCCTCAGGAACCGCAGCGAACCCCAGACGTCGGCCTCGCGGCGGATGAACGACGACTTGGCGGTGCTCAGATCCGTCAGATCCTGAGGAAAGGAAGCAGGGCGTCACAAAGAATGCCCTGGCCATGCGAAAGGACGAAGAGGGGTTTCGGGGCGCCGCGAGTCCAGAACCGGAGCACCTGCGCGCGCCGCTCATTGGGATCGCGTCGCGCGGGGATGAGGTCGCCGCTCCCCAAGACGGGTCGCGGTTCTGCACCCCCCTCCTCCAAGGCGTCGGGACCCCTTGCAGTCGACACATCGGGTACCCCCTCGGCTAAGGAGGCAGGCTCCCGATTAGCGACCTCGAGCAGCAGCACCTTAACCATCTCAGCATCAGCGGCGACGGGTGGCACCACGGGCAGAACGGCAACAGCCTCGGCAGAAGCTGGTGCCGGCGCCGACAACACGTCAGGTGGGCTCAAGGCCGCGGCCGCGTCAGCAGTCTCCCCCGGCACGACGGTCGCCTCGACGGTGGGGTCAGCCTGGGGAGCTCGCCCAATGGCAACTCGCGCCGTCTGGGCCCCCCGCTTGGGGGCATCTGGTGCGGAGGCCGGCCGACCGGCGTGGCGCGGGGCGGCACTGGCTGCAGAAGCCGGCGCCGTCTTAAGGGCCTTCCTGGGAGCCAGATCGGCCGAACCGTGCCTCCGTTTGCTGGGAGGAAAAGGTAAAGCAGGATCTGGACACACGAAGAAGGAGCTAGGACATAGGTATCCTCAGATACTTACCCGCTCCGGACCAAGGCCAATCGTGCCTGCGGGGAGGCCCCTCGGGCCTCGGTCCCCGCAGGCGCCGCCAAGGTTCGCCCTGCTGCCGGCTTCAGCGCCGTTCCCACTTCGGGCGCCCGGGGCGCCGAAGGGACGGCCTACCCACGCGACGTCACGACGGCCCGAGGATCAACCTCCTATACGGCCGGCACGGGCGACTTGTCGTGGGGGACAGGCGGGACGGCCTGACTCCCCGGGGTCACCTCAACTACCTCGGCCAAGGGGTCAAGTACCCCCTGTAACACCTCAAAATTGTGTTGCTCGAATTCGTTACAATTCTTCAAAAAGTTTGAATTTAAAATACCTTCTCATAAGGTTATTCCTTTGTGAAAGCATTTCTTAATAGGATTAATAGATAAATAAATAGATGAACAAAATGGTGATGCATCTCATGCTGGAATTTTCGCCTCTGCATTTCATTTTAAAATTTGAGCTTGGGCTTGAATTTGAGTTTGTAAATGCAAAAGAAAATAGGAAAAGAAATTAAAAAAAAGAAAACCCCCTCCCCATGTTGGGCCAACAGCGCTACCAGCCCAACACAGTCCGTTGCGGCCGCGCCTGGGAGTGTTCTGTCACGCTGACTGTGGGCCCCGTGGTCAGCGACTAGCACGATTTGGTGCCTCTACCGTGTGGGTCCACCATGTCAGGTTCGTCCCCTCCAGGGGGGCAGCACCAACAAACCCCGCGCGATGCGCGGATGGCGTTGACCTTCCAGAATCTGTGAGCTGGGAAAATCTGGGTCGGAATCCCGTCTCCCTTGGGCATATAAATCCATTGTCGCGGCCCCGCCATCCTATCAATGTTGAGAGGGCAAAGAAAACCCCACTAGGCGGAGAGCTCTTCATCCAGTGGGCAAGAACGGGACCCTGCCACCATTAGAACTAGGCTACACCCTTATCCCTACCCAGTAACCAGCCCGGGGGCTTCTCTGGGACGCTTGAGTGCTGGGGCGACCCCCAATTTGGCGTGGTGGCCATAGTGATCAGTGAATTCCTCGCCAACATTTGCTTTCACCGCAATGCCGCCCTCCGCCGTGGACAGTACTCCTGCGCGCGTAACGCGTGGTAAGTGCTCTCTCATCCCATGCGCCATCATCCCATGTGTGCGTAGCACCCGTTAGTTCGCGGATTAGGGAACCTATGCTTCGCTCGTGGTTACGCCGACGAGCTCGTCGTCTGGGACTGCTCGGGCGCCGCTGCTCTGAGCGCTCGATGGGGAAGCCTGGCGATGGCCCTAGACTTCAAGATATGCGGCCAGGATTAGGTCCGGACCGTAATCAACGTGGGTCGTTGATTTGTCTGCGTGCGGTTGGGATTGGGCTAGGGCAAGGATGCCTCGGGGCCTTCGGATCTTGATCTGGGGACCGTTGGATCCTAGATGGAGAGCAGGGATTTAATCGCAGCCATATTAAATCTGGTGCGTCGATCTTAGATCCGAGGGCTTGCGTTCCGTACCGATTCATTTAAAGACAGATTTAATCTGCACCGTGCGCCTCTGATCGTGCGGCTGTAATCGCTCCATACCCCTTCGGCTGTGCAAATATTCAAAAGAACCCCTGATCTCTATTGATATAAACCCGCGGCCCACTGCTGTGTATAAGTAATTCCACATAGGCCCTGGATTTTGTAGATTTGACCCTAGGAAACTCCAGAATTGTGGCAGCAGCCCATATAGTAAATAAAATAAGATAAAATAATATAGAAAATGATTTTAGTATGAAAATAATTCCATAAACTTGTATAATTCATAGTTAATTCATTTTAGCCCCAAATTGAGTCATTCCAATTGCAATAATTTTGTATTAATATTGTCAATCAACTAGTAGCACTGTTTAGCCATGAAACTTGAATTAAAATTGTTCATTTGGATTAATCTATTCTAAGCACTAAATAATTTCAAAAATTCATAACTTAATAACCGTAGCTCCGAATTTAGTGGTTCTTGTTTCTAGGATCTCATAGCAACGCGTAGATTATTATTACTCAGTTTATTCTTATGTTTGGTGTGATGTTAATTTTGCTTATACCATGCTTGTTTGTATTGCTACGACTAGCGCGAGGTCACGTGTCATCTGAAGAGCAAGTTGGTACCTGGAATCTCAAGTCCCAGGCAAGTTGTGCCCTTGATCACTTCTTTTTACCCACTCATGTTCTAATTAATCATAATGATCTGCATAGATTAATTTCGATAGGACCCAATAGGATACCCTAGTTTGTCTATCTTTATACCTTGTTTACCACTGAACTTTCTGGGTAGTACCTGCTAGTGCTATATGTGGTTTTGGGTATGGAGATACATTATTCATGATTACACTTTAGTTATCAGTTGTTGTTTACTGTTCATGATAAGATCATTATGTTAATTGGAACATGGAGAACCACCCGGGAAAACAGTGCTACCACAAGGGTTTAATGGGACGCCCTTGGCTGATTAATTAGGAAAGCTAGTGGATGACTACCTTACCCGAAAGGGGCAAGGGCAGTAGGGGAGTGGTCAGTGTAGGGAGGCCCTTGGGATGATTTTGCTGCGATGGCGGTCATGTGAGGGATTCCTGCATTGGAGCTTCCTATAAACTGTAGCGGGTTTTCTGAAGCTAGTGGAACTTTGTAAAGGCCTCGTAGTGTTACCCTGCCTCGCCTCCTCGGAAGAGGTGTATGGGATTGGCCGTCTCTTGGCAGATGGGTAACATGACTTGTGGGTAAAGATGCGCAACCTCTGCAGAGTGTAAAACTGGTATACTGGCCGTGCTCACGGTCATGAGCAGCTCAGACACTCACATGATTAATTTATGGAACTAAATTCAATTTGTCATATGCATTGCATCGCAGGTGAGGTTGTTACTTTTGTTCTACTACTTAATTGGGTTGGTATTTACTTATACTTAGTAATTGCTAATAAAATTTTGACCAACTTTAAAAGCAATGCTCAGCTTCAACCATCCTCTTTGGTAAGCCTTACACTTCACGTGAGCTCCCACCTTTGGCGAGTTCATGCACATTATTCCCCACAACTTGTTGAGCTATGAACGTATGTGAGCTCACTCTTGCTGTCTCACACCCCCCACAGGTCAAGAACAGGTACCGCAGGATGAGGCGCATGGAGGATGTTGCGATGTGTTCGTGAGAGGTCTAGGCCGTCGTCTCCCAGTCAACTTTGGGTTGCTGGACCGTTGTCTCCTTTTGATGTAATTATTTATTGATTTTGTATAGAACTCTTGTTATATAGTAAATATGTGACATTCGATCCTGTGCCACTATACATCATATGTGTGAGACTTGGTCCCAGCACACCTGGTGTTTATGTTCGCGCCCGGGTCTTGGTACCCCGAAACCCGGGTGTGACACCCCCTCAGCTTGCCCCTGCTCTTCGGACCGGGACCCTGATGTCCCGGCCCCGTAAACCGACGGCGCCAGCCCACTCGGGGGCTGGCTCGACGACCCCTGGCCCAGCCTCAGATCCGGACTGAGGCCAAGGCGGGCCGCCGTGTCGTCGTCTTCGTCATCATCGTCGTCATCGTCGTCGTCAGGCGTCTCCGGCGACGGCTCCCTCGGGAGCCCGTCCCTCTCCTGCCTCCGACGGCGCCTCTCCAAGGCGTTCCGAGCCCGCATCCGCTCGCGGGCCCGAGCCTTTTTCGCGTCCTTCTTCTCCGCAGCGACCCTCCGCGCGGCTCGGTCCACCGCGTCCTCCGGGACCGGTGGCAGGGAAGGCTTGTAACACCCCAGCTCCTGGAGACGAGCGAAAATCCCGACTGAGAGAATCAAAGGTAACCTGACACAAAATAGGAGAAGGAGCGGACACTCACCACGGACACGCACCCACGCTCGGGACGCATCAAGGGCTGGGTAAGGGCGCCGGCGTCTAGCCTCCCCACTGTGCCTGCTACCCGCCTGCGAAGGTCGTCGGTAGAGAGGGGGACCGAGGACATCTCCGAACCCTCCAAGTCGACTCCCAACATCATCTCCGAAAGCGGCAACCGCCGCTCTGTCAAGGGAAGCACCCTCCGACGATAAATGGCGGCAACCACCCCGCGGCGGTGAGCCCCCCATCTCGTAACTCCTGCAAGGCCTCTAGAAGGGGCTGGAGTTTCTCCTGTTTCTCGCGCGCAGCCCCATAGCGCCAATTGCTGCCGGGAGCAGTCACCACTCGTTGAGAAAACGACGGGAGCCTTCCATCGTCATTCCGGAGGTAAAACCACCGGCGCTGCCACCCCTTGTTCGAAGACACAAGGATGGCGGGGATGTACTGCTGCGCGCGCGCTTGCCTCAACTGGAGGGTGCAGCCACCGGCTCGCACCGCCATACGAACCTTCTTCTCCCCCGTCGTCAAGGCAAAAAGCTCCGCGGAGAAGAGATGGGTCCACAGATCCCAGTGGGGGTCAATCCTCAAAAAGCCTTCGCAAACCGCCGCGAAGATGGCCGCTTGCGCGATGGAGTTGGGGTTGAGGTTGTGTAGCTCCACCCCGTAGTAATGCAGGAGCGCCCGCATGAAACGGCTTGCTGGCACTCCGAACCCCCGCTCATGGAAGGAGACGAAGCTCAGCACATACCCCGGCGACGGGGTCGGGTCAGCCCCGCTCGGAGGGACCATCCACTCCGGCTGCGGGTCACCAGAGAGGGGACGGAGCAAACCGTCGGCGACAAGGGCCTCTAGATCGTCCACCGTGACGATGGAAAAGGCCACGGGTTGCGCGGCGGAACAACGGTCACCCGGTCGGCCATCGCCAAACGAAGGGGGTGGCGGCGGAGCGGACAAGGTACGCGGTTTTCTTTCTCTGGCTATTCCCTTAGGTTGCGAAAACCAAAGCAGGAGGCGAGCAGCAGAGTAAAGAACCGCAACCGGTCTCTCTTCCGGGTATATAAAGGCCCGGGCAAGACCCGTTCAACACTTCGCCCGAACCCGCCGCGAAGTTCAAACTCAAAGACGAAACGCCCGTTCCTCGAACGGCTCACACGCGCAACAGGCGCCACGCGAATCGCCCGTCCCGTCATATTAACCCCCCGACGGAGCAGGCAACACCTCTGGCAGGCGAGGCGGGCGTCGCTTCGCCTTTGCCATAATGACCGCGTCAAAAAAGGTGCGCCACTTTATTTAAATTCATATCCTTCCCCTCCTCCTCCTCCTCTCTCTCTCTTTCTACAGGGACCGGGAAAGGGGATGTTGTGGAAAGGATCCTTCCCGGCGAAGGAGGTTCGAAGGCTGGCCCTTCGGAAGGGTTTCGACAGCCGCCCCAGAGCACTCGGACTTCAAGCCCATTACTGATCAGGGGTTCGAAGGCTGGCCCCTCGGAAGGGTTCGACAGCCGCCCCAGAGCGCCCGGGCTCCGTGCCCACTACTGATCAGGGGTTCGTAGGCTGGCCCTCGGAAGGGTTCGACAGTCGCCCCAGAGCATGCAGAGTGAGGGATGACTCTGGGTACGTTCGATACATAACCAAGGCTCGGGCTACGCTCCTGAGGTACCCTAGGACATTTCTGAGACCGGCGGGAAAGTAACGGAATCCCACCGGAGGGAGGCATCGAGCCCTCGGACCCTGTCGAAGGGGTCTGGGTCCGGCGAATCACCCGCAGGTACTCTTGGAGCGCGCCTCTGGGCCACCAGCCGACCCCTAACGAACGGGGCACGGGCGTCCACTCGGATCACCCATTAGCAGCTCACTGGAAACACCATGTTCGGCGCCCTCCAAGGGCAACATGGCGCTTCCCCCCTCCTCTTTGCGGAAAGACGACGCAGGGGCGTATAATAAAAGTTGGGAAAGTCATTGATCGTCCTCTCGCTCCGTGCAGAGGCTCGGGGGCTGCTCTCGCACCCGGCTACGGCCAAAACTGTTGACAGCGTCAACAAACCAGCTTGATAACTTGGAACCCGACCACGCACCCGGGCTACCGCCGGGCCGCATGAGGGAACGATCAGACCGGCTGAAGCACCACGAAAAGCATTCAGACCTCAGAGGAGTCAAACCACTCCTCCGAGGCCTCGGGGGCTACACCCGGTGGGTGCGCTCGCGCACACCCACCAGAACAAGGCAAAAACCGAGAAAGGTCGGTCCCCTCACCGAAAACGCGGCAAAAGCCTCCAAGCGAGTACCATCACTCCCTTCGAGGCTCGGGGGCTACTGTCGGGTACCATAATTAGGGGTACCCCCAACGCTCCTAATCATGGCTGGTAAACACCCTCAGACCAACTGACGGGTACGGTTCAAGCCAAGACTTCGTCTACCCAAAGGACGCGATCTCACTCGAGCCCAGCCTCGGGTTGGAACAGTGGTCCCAGACGAGTTCACGCCTCGTCCGAAGCCCTCCTCAGGCAGCAGGCGCCCCCTCGGCTCTCCCGAGGCCCGGCTCGGGCAGGCTTCGTTGTGAAGCAACCTTGGCCATACCGCCTCACCAACCGACCGTTTCGCAGGCGCATTAAATGCAGGGGATGCCTGACGCCGTATCCTGACACACGCGCCTCAGTCGGCCAGGCCGAAGTGACCGCAGTCACTTCGCCCCTCCTCTTTACTGTCCGATATGACAGGAAAACAGCGCCGCTCGCTCCGCTCCGACTGCCGTGTCAGCCACCCCGGCAACGACTGACAACAAGTCACGATCAACCACCGAGTTCAAGCCTCGGGCGCAACAGGAAGCTCTGCCTCGCCCGACCTCACACTCCGGCCTCAGGAGGAGGTCTCCGCCTCGACCGACCTCAGGCTCCAGCCTCAGGAGGAGGTCTCCGCCTCGCCCGACCTTAGGCTCCGGCCTCGGGAGGAGGTCTCCGCCTCGCCCGACCTCAGGCTCCGGCCTCAGGAGGAGGTCTCCGCCTCGCCCGACCCCCGGACTCGGCCTCGACCCCGGTCTCGGGAGGAATCGCGTCCTCGCCCGACCCCGGCCTCAGCCTCAAGAGAAGTCTCCGCCTCGACCGACCCTGGGCTCGGACTGACCGCACTGATAGAGGATGCATCATTTCCCTATTCCTAGCCTGCTCAGGCTACAAGGAACAAGACCGGCGTCCCATCTGACTTACCCCAACGACGGGTAATGATGGTGCCCTGCGTGCGCCATGACGCCGGTGGCTCTCAGCCCCTTACGACAGCAAGGAGACGTCAGCAGGGTCCTCGCCGCGCTGCCAGCTGTGCTCCTACAGGACTCAGGCGCTCCTCCGGCGGCCACGCCATCACATGTACAGCGCCCGAGCTCTCCACCAACGGCCACGTTGGCATGTACACAGGGCTTAGACACTCCACTGCCGGACACGTTAGCGTATAGCTACTCCCCCGTTGTACGCCTGGACTCTCTCCTTGCCTCTATAAAAGGGAGGTTCAGGGCCACCCTGAGGGGGTTCACGCGAGGGAAGCGGCGGACGAGCTCTGTGCCCCTCTCTCTCTCTCCCTCACACGACGCGCTTGTAACCCCTACTGCGAGCGGCAACCTTGGTGCAGGATAATACAAGGCTTGTCCCACATCTTGTGTTTCATCCCGCGCCAACCCATCTGGGCAGAGACACGCAGCGACAATTCACTCGTCGGTCCAGGGACCCCCGGGGACCCCCGGGGTTAAAACGCCGACATATGCTAAGTGGAAAAAAAGGCACAGGAATCAGAAATGTCATGCAAACAACATAACATCAGTAGACGCTGCTCCAACAAGATTGTGGTGCCAATTGATCCAAAACATAATCCGGCTGATTAGATGGCTGTTCTCAGAGGCGCAGGCTCGGGCGATGCTGAACAGCCGGATATGGCCGTTTCCGGCATATGCGTGGATGCAGGCAAATGACGTCAAATTGGCTTGCTTTACATCTGCTCATATAGCACATGTCTTCCACTTGTAAGCAACCAAAGCAACCAAACAAGAGCTCAAACAAAGTCAACACATACAGTGGTCCAAGATGAGACGGTGTAGACAACCAATAAGACAGAATATCTCAAAAACTCTGAAACAGATCATATTATAAGTTTGCATAGTTAGACTACACTATCTGCACAAATAGTACATCAATTACAGAACTCCGCAACTGCAAAGGTATCTAATAGTTTGCCGTGGAAACAGAACCTTATCTAAACCAGACTTCGAGACAATAACTAGACAGTCAGGAAATAGGCCCAATCCTGGCGGTTCTAACCAGGGCACCATTGTGTACAAACCAAAGCTTGATCTCTTGTACACTACAACGGTTCCAGAAAAAGAAATTGTTGATGATTAACAATTTTCATGGATAAAAAACCACTAAAGCCACATTAATCATAATTATGCGCATAAGTTTTGGTAGAAAAAGATACCTGGCCTGAGTAGTGTAAAAATCTAAGCCAAACAGCAGAACTAAGGTTTCTAGCAGAGTTATTAAGGGAGATAAAAAGTGTGTAACATGAAACATCGATGTTCAAGGTTTACCTGCTATAAGCTGTAAACATCATCATCCATATATGAAATCCAGTACCGGCCTTACTAAATTTAACTTCCGATTCCAAATATAGAATACCAGAAACACAAAAATTGTGGGGATGGCAATCGATACCGACCTGAGAATTTTTCCCCATGCAAAATAGGGAGACTGTAGGGTTCCAACAGAGCTGTTACAACAGATCAGAGACTTAAACAAGTGCGACACTTCAATAAAACCCATTGTACAGTAATAAATAGCAGAAGGGAACTGTCTACCTCATGAGTCCCAACTGTGAATAAAACTATCTAAATGTCCAGCTAATGATCTGGACTTCTAGATCTTCCATAGCCATGCCTGGTTGGAGAACGTGATCTGCTCCTCATTCTCCCTCGGTCATTTGTCATACCACCACCACTCCTGTATCTGTGTCCACCTCTTTCAGAATCCCTCCCATTTCTGTAGCGATTGCTTCGGTGTTCTGATCCTCTGTCCCTGTAAAAATAAACCCTATCTCTTCCTCTGCTTCGCTCATAGTGACGATCACGGTCAAAGTCACGCTCCCCAGACCTCTCCCTTCTGGTATCTCTATCCCTGCCCCCACTATCATACTCTTTTCCCCTCTGTTTCCGATGCTCCTCTGCTTTCTGCTCCCTTGCAAGCCGCTCTTCCTCTTTTGTCTTCTCTTTTGCTGCCTGGATTAGATACAACTACCATAAGTGCTCAATAAATTAAATCATTATTCACGGTTCTAGTGAAGTGATAATTCACCTTGTATTCTGCCAGGAAATCCCTAACCATACCATAACCAATGTGTTGTTTCCCAGTCACATGGGACTGCGTTCTCTCAAGAGCATCATCAGCAACTAAGAATGATCCACATGTTTCACAAAGTTCCATCTTCTTCTCAAGCATAGCTACTTTGTTGTCTGCTTCGTTAGTTAAAGCTGTCTTCTCAGCGTTTAAAATGTCAACCTGCAAACCAAAAATTATGCGAGATTTCACAAATTGATGAAGTAATGTTCGCACATGATAGATAAACATGGATGTTTCATTTCAGTACCCTTCTCATAAGTGCCTCAGCTTCATCCACTTTACCAGCCTCACCAAGCTCCTCAATTTGCTCCAGCAGCTTCTTCACCTGTTCTTTTCGCACTGAAAGCAGCTCAGCTAATTTTCCAGGGATTGGCATTGGCACAGCAGAATCGTGAGCCAGCCTTTCTCGACCACGCCTTATCTTTCTATCTAAGTCCATTACCTGCAACAGAATAAACAATGGTAAATGTACTACTTAGAAATTTTTACAAGAGCAAGTGGTGACTCACCAATTTCTCACATTGTTGTGCAAGCTCTGCCTCAAACCTTTGCATATAAGTGTCGTGCCTAGGAGACTTCTCAAAGCTGCACATACCCAAAAAAACCATGTGAAATACATATAGATAGTTGAATATCTACCCTATATAGCTAAACATATAATCATATGGAGGTGAATTATTGGTTCAAAGCAATATATACGGATGAAACTGAAGTCGCAACACCAAGCCAGTAAAGTACAACCGCCAAATTTAACCCCCACCCCACCCCACCTCACTGGCTGAAGGTAAAAATTAAGTAATTAAAGGATTCAATCTGCACCAATAGCTATTACCTTAGTGATTCTGTTGCGAGCTAACATTTATTCAAAATATTCAATGTTAATAACTTGGTTGGCTTGTTTTACAGGAGCATTAAATGTTGGTAACATGGTATAATTGTTTTAGAATTATTCGCTAGATGGAACTGTCAAACTTGCATGAGATCACAAAAAAAAGAACTTACAAACAGTCAGAACCCTTTAAAATATCCCAAACTGCCAAACAATAGCATGAAATTCTGCATGGCCAAATGAACAACACATATGACATGTTCATCTATATTCTTCTGGATTAAAGAAAACTCCTGCTAGTTCAAGCCAAAGGTCACTATTATTTCACGAGAATATAACATGGCTAGGGAAAATTGGGAATAAAGATGCTAATTAATTCCTATTTTCCAACTACTAAATTTTGATCTAGTGCAACTCTCACTTAATTCACCTAAGGATTTTAATTTACATAAAATGTAATATTAGGATACCTAGGCACATTTCTGAACCCTTTGTTAATTATCCAACCTTGCTTCCTCACCAGATAGCATCAAACTTCTCTAAATATTGTGCTGAGCAACTTATTTGATGTCTTAATATAAAACTGAGAGAACATTGTTGTTGTAGGATGAGTAATTTATCTCATTTCACAGTTCTAATGTGCTGTCTAATTTCACACAAAAGAAGTGTCAATCAAACTAAAACTTGTGGCCTAACAAGAACATAAGACGGCTTAATCCTCACAACGAAAAACTAGCTGGACACTACCATTCTAGCAATTCATATAACATGATCATCTACTTTGGTATCATGCCATATGGCTCCCAATAGCAAGGCCTCTCTATACCTAGTTGCAGTCTATCCAATACCCTATTTTGCTTCCTAAACGTAACACATTGCTAAGAGATAACATAAACAAAATCGTACTGTATTTTATACAAGAAGCATGTTGACTTTTATTTCTTTATTACATGCCAATCAATTAAGGTTCACAGATATCACCTTTCCTTGAGCTTCGGATCATGGATCCTCGAGCACGGCCCTGCAAACAACCCAACCGAACTTATCATGAGTAAAAAAAAATCACTGCAAAACGCATTAAAAAAAGAAACGAAGGAATGGCCGTACCGATATTGCTCTTGGTGTTGACGAAAAGGTCGTGAGGACAGAACCGAACCATGTAAGGGCCGCACACGTCCGGATCGTCCCACTTCAGCTCTTTGTGCCCCTTCTTCTCCTCCTCCGTTAGGTTGCGAGCTGCAAACGACAGTACTTGCGGCGCGATTAGGGGAAGGTTAGGGTATCGGGCGGCGCCGTTCGGGCGAGGGCTAATCTGGTGGGTACTTACTTACCTGTGCCCATGAGCTCGTCAAGGAGGGCTCGCTGTGCGTCCATGGCGGAGAGGGCAAGGAGCCGTCGAGAAACCCTGAGCCGGACGGCCCCTTTCGAATTGGGGATTTGGGGTCGTCCTAGTAGAACAGACAAAGAGAGAACTCTCGGTGTAAACGGTATGGTCCGTATGAATATTATTCGAGTATCATATCGTGTGAGAACAATTATCTGGTCGAAAAAAAAATTATATATATATATATAGCACGACAACATAACCGGATTTCAGATTCGGATCTAGATACAATAATTTGAATATCAAATATGTATATAGCAAAATCAATATCCATCGGATTTCAGATATTCGAATATCTTCCGGATATATCTTTATGATTCAGATGTCTCTCTCGATAGACGTGTGTATTTTTATGATTTTTTGAAAAATAATAATACACAAATAGCTTCAAAAATTTAGACACGAAATATGTTCATATATATAATACTTAAAAATATTTGGATCAAAAAAATCAAAAGATGTCATAGTTTCTTCTTTTTCACTTTTATTTATTGTGTTACAAGTGAAATCATTCTAAGTATCTAAATTTCAACATAATTAATATTTTACTTTGTTATTTTCATATGAAGACTCGAGGTTATATTATTTTATAATGGTAACTTATTTTTATTTTTGATGAAACTATAATATTTTATAAATTGGATTGTATGTTGATGTTTTTATATAAAGAAATTAATAACACACAAATAGTCTTAGAAATTCATTAAATTTTATGTAGGCACAACATATGTCTACATATAATCCTTAAAAATATTTGGACCATAAAATCCACAGTATGCCATCATTTCTTCTATTTTACTTTGCGTGAGTTATACGTGAAATCACTCTAAGTATCCAAGTTTCAACATAAAAATACTTTATAATTTTCATGTGGGGACTTGAGATTATATTATTATATAATGTTTATTAGTCTTGGTAACTTATCTGTATTTCTTGGTTGACACTAGAATATTTTATGAATTTAATTGTATTTTGATGATTTTCTGCATAAAGAAAATAATAATACACAGATAGCCCAAAAAATCATGAAATTTTATGGAGGCACAACATGTATCTACATGTAATCCTAAAAATGTTTGGACCATAAAATATACAAGATGTGAGCGTTTCTTTTATTTTGCTTCCACTTATTGCGTGGGTTACACATGAATTCACTCTTAGTATTCAAGTTTTAACATAATCAATACTTCACTTTATTATTTTTATATGGGAATTTAAGGTTATCTCTTATAGAATGTTTATTAGCCTTGATAACTTATTTACAATTTTCGATCGACAATAGAATATTTTATGAATTAGAATATTTTATGAATTTAATCGTATTATGATGATTTTTAGAAAGAAAGACATTAATAATACACAAATAGTATTAGAAATCATAAAATTTCACAAAGGTGCAACATATGTCCATATATAATCCTAAAAATGGTTGGACCATAAAATGTACAATATGTCAGCATTTATACCATTTCACTTCCACTTGTTGTGTGATGTTGTGTGAGTTACACGAATCTACTCTAAGTATCCAAGTTTTAACATAATCAATACTTCACTTTATTATTTTCACATGGAGACTTCAGGTATTATTCACCATAAAATTAACTATTGGAGCTCTAAAATAAGTTATTATGACCTATAGACTATGACACTTCCGCACATAAAGGGCAGAACCTTTGCGACATCAAACATCCATGTAAATTCACGAAACATCCAGAGCCTAGAAAATAGCATAAGTCACATCATAAAAATGACATAACTTTTTACTCTGAACTCTATTTTTTTGGCGACCTTATATTTTTTCTTCAAAAAGTTTGTTTGAAGGGATTTCCAACCCGACCAAGAACAAGCTCCAAGATCAACAAGTGCAAATGTTGTGCCATTGTATTTATGTCATGTTGTTAACAGTAGGTTCAGTTAGTTTGAGCACTTTAGACTTGTCTACGATTTGTGTTGCGTCCCCTTTTATAGTATGGCATACCTATACTCAAGATAAAAAAATATTACCATTTCAAGCACTTGAATTTTCAATGCATTCCTATGTCATTTCTTCTAAACATTGCTTCATAAGGGGTTGCGATCATTTTAGTCTCATTATTTGATCATTTTAGTTTTTAAAAAGGATGGATATATTATTATCATCATTTCCTGATAATTTGGAAAGAATCACATGTAGTTATTAGCTAGTTATCTCTACTATATTAAATCATCAATTTTAACGGGCGTCCCGCGTCATTATTTTTTAAAAAAAACCTACATTTTTTTAGAATCAACCAGCACTCCTATAATCTCCTCTCTATTACTATAATACGAGAGTTTATGTAAAAAATAAGGTGAAATTATGTATAAGTGAGTGTTTGAACCATGGTCGTTGGCTCCATATTAACACCCACCTAACCAATAGAAAACAAATATTTTATGCTTTATTAGAATAAAATTTATCATATGTTATATACAAAAATCGTAGCAATGCACGGGCATACGACTAGTTAGAAATTAATAGATCAGGCGCGCGCGAACTATGTTACAATTGTTGCAGGAGAACGTATCTGGTGCAAACCAACCCTTCCGTGCAACCGTGCAAACTTCTAATATGAACCACATGATATTGATCCAAGGTTCGCATGTGCGTGGATAATTTTACACTTAACCGCTGCTAGTCACACTTTTTCAAATCCCCCGCCCACTCCTCCGCACGTCCCATTGAATCAACATCATGTGGTTCATATTAGAAGTTTGCATGGTTGCATGAAAGGGTTGGTTTGCATCAGATATGTTCCTTTATTGCAACGCTTAGGCACATGGCGCACGACTCTAGCGATGCAATAGCACGTATGTAAGAGCATGAATTGGCCACGTAGATGCACATATGCATGCATGGAGCAAGTATCCCATGCCCATCCACAGCATTGACAACAAAGCTAAGTGCAAGGGATACACATGAAAAGGCTGTTCTGCCTATTCAATCCAACGACCCGCGTTGCAGAATCCCAAACTCTTCTCGTCGCAACTTTCCTTCAGTTCCCTGCAGGTCAGCATGTCATGTGATTGTGAGTCCATGCATTATTAATTCACCTCCCCTCCGATTCTCGCTCGCTCATCGTCCTTCCTTTGGTCGGCGCGTGCACACGCATACCTTTTTCACCCCTAAAATCGATCGTCATGATCTACTAGGTCTATACCCGTGCGTTGCCACGAAAAACACATGAAATCGTTATATGTGCGATATCGTAAATCAAACAATATATCATGATATGACTTCTCGTCCTAAATTAAGTATATATAAAATTGTATGATCTTAACAACACTGTTATATTGCACTTAAGGTCTTGTTCGGTTATTTCGATCTCACGTGGATTAGATGAGATTGAAAAAAATTATGAAAGATTTTGATTTGTTTAGGATTTAAACTCGTCTAATCTCACCCAATCCACATGGATTGAGAGCGAAACAAACAAGCCCTAAGATTTGGAATGATAAAGATCAATACAGCATGCTGCAACACTACAAAAGTTAAAGATAATCATAACAACTTTCATCAAAAGATAGACACAAATAGGTAGGCTTGCCGGTGATTACCCAACATATCATAACCACTACATCTGAGTAGAATAAGGAATACAATAAATTAAAGCAACTCCAATAGCCTAGGTATAAATCCTAGCAAAATTTAGAGTCTTAGGGTTGTAAAAAAGATAGACAAGTTCCTAATGGATGGGTGTATACAACAAACTCTAATTTCAGATGATAATCTATAAAATCTCAACAACCAAATCATATCGTTGCTTTTTTGGTGCATGATTTTTCATCTCTTGTTGTAGCCAACGCGCTGGATGTCCACAGGTCGCTTTTTTATTTTTCATTTGTTGATGTAGCCACCGCCCGACGCAATTGGACATCCACAGATCCTTTTTTGCGTCGCTTGTTTACTTTTCTTCGCTGGCACTCAGCACTGCAACAACTCGGGTGATTATCTTCTGCACTACTTCCCTCCGGCTTATCTTCTGCAAACCAATTTCCCGCCGAAAATGCTTTACATTCCTGTAGTGCAGATAGCTCCCTCGAGTTAGCAATGAGACAAAGTACTGCAAGAGTGGGGCGTTTGCCCAACTTGAATAGGAACACTTTGCAATTTTTAATAAACAAAACAATTTAGTCAGGTTAAGGAGCCGATACTGGAAGCTGATTGATTGTATGTGTAAAGATCAATCCTGATAGAAAGAGAGGCATGTGATAAAATTAACCATTGCACTACAAAGCCCTGGGTACAACCTAATGGGCAACAAACTCTATCTCTACCATAAATAGAATCATACCAAAAATATAGAAGCCCTATGGGGCTGTACAGATTTATCTCTAACAATAATAATAAGTCACCAGTAAGCATCGAAGGTTTCTCTTCCAGAGTACACAAAACTAATCACTTTAATCAACAAGGCCTGACAAAAAACAGAATATACATGCACAAGGTTCAGTTACTAACCCAAACCTGCAATGTTGACTGAACCTGTGTATGACTGAACATGTGTTTGAGTGAGAGTACACTCAACATGTGCTGTTTGTAGATTGAACCGATGTTTCATTGTGTAGCCCTGCACTTAAAATTACACTGAACCTGGCCAATTCAGTGTCAAAGAACAATGTGATGCACAGTTTCCTATCAAACAAATAGCAGGGATATGCAAGAACAATCAAGTAACAATGGTAGCCATCTTCCCTGCCAAGCAATAGAGGGCGAACCCAGTGTCGTATGCTTCCCACACTGTGCGGGGTCTGGGGAAGGGTGTCTTTAAGCGCCAAGCCTTACCCGCATAATATGCGGAGGCTGGGGCTCGAACCTAGGACCTTTCGGTTAGAGACGGTAGGCTCTACTGCTACACCAGGCCCACCGCCCTTCTGGCAGAAAAAAGAACTGAGGACTATAGAACCAATGATTTATTGCTGAATTAAGAAAGTTGATCCATGACCTTTAAACCATTACAAATTACAACCAGTACAATATTATACCTAGATTTATTGTTGAACTAAAACAAGTTTCATGATAAACCAAATCCAAATTGATTATGGCCATATAATTACAACAAATTTTGACAAATGTTAAGAAAAGAAGAGCTCCTGACTCCAATTGGAATCCTTTAACTGCATAGCAATTTTATTCAGGCTTCGCCTACAAATTTTGACCGATTGTTGTTAGTTTAGCTGTGTTTGCCATTAACAACTACAACAAATAAGAGTAGAATCATTTTACATCAGGAGAGTGTGAGCCAGATGGGCTCCTGTTTGGTCTCTACTTCTTGGGGCATGCTGCTTCACCATTTGCTGGCTACATTGACATTTTAGTAGATATAAAAATAGGCAACAAAATAACAAAAAATTATTATCAAAATGATGAAGGGAACTTACAGAAACATTAGGAGATTTCGATCTTGCTGGTGATCTGCAAAACATTCTAGAAACAACTGATTCAATATCCAAAATGTCGCTTTAACAACTTGGTTCCAAAAGCCATGATGCCGCGTCGAATCAAAGCAATAAAAGCTCATGAAAATAGAAGCGTTCAGTTCCGTGCAAATGTAACATTGTTGTATAACAATGTCGATAGTGCATATATGAACTACAACAACCATCTGAAGTGTCCTAAGATACGAAGAAAACTCATTCCCTAAGCATTGAACTCCAAGTACATTCCTAGCCACTGTACCACCATAATCCAAATCACCAATCTTTAACGCTCCTATGTCCAGTATTCCAAACAATGCGCTTATGCCAAACTCTGATGTCAATCAGTTACAGGACATTAGGTAAAATAATGGGACGATTTTAGCTTTTCATACAAACTCTCAATTAATAACCATACCTTATAAAATCAACTGGACTGTAGCAAATTGTGAAAATCCCATCCTCAATATCTTAATGCGCAATCCCCAGATCACCGCACAATCCCAGATAAAAGGGCAAGATAATTGAGCCTTCAAAAACAAAACAGAACAGACTAAGCAGTTCATATCGTTCATTAGACTTTGAGCACTTGAGAAGGAACCCCCAAGCAATCAGACTATACAGCAAGCCATCATCATTGTATACATGCATGGGAGTGTAACTATGTTAACTTGAACTTAACTGATAAGCTTATTATTTGAGAGCACCTAGAGGGGGGGGGTGAATAGGTGATCCTGTAAAAACTTAAAACTTGAAGCCACAAACTTGATTAAGTGTTAGAGCAATAAGACCAAGTGGCTAGAGATGAATTCTTGCAAGACACAATAACCACAAAGATATCAACACAGAGAGGCACAATGGTTTATCCCGTGGTTCGGCCAAGTCAAAACTTGCCTACTCCACGTTGTGGCGTCCCAATGGACGAGGGTTGCACTCAACCCCTCTCAAGTGATCCAAAGATCCACTTGAATACCACGGTGTTTCTTTTCCTTTCACTATATCCCGTTTGCGAGGAATCTCCATGACTTGGAGTCTCTCGCCCTTACAAAAGATGATCACAAATGAACACGGAAGTAAGGATGGGATGAGCAACACACACAAGTCCACAGCAAATACGCACACACACGGCCAAGGCTTGAACTCTAATGAATATCACAAAAGTTCTCACTAGAACGGAGCTCAAATCACTAAGAATGTCGAACAAGTGCGCAAAGACGAAGTGTGAATGATCAAGAATGCTCAAAGTGTGCTTGGTGTACTCCTCCATGCGCCTAGGGGTCCCTTTTATAGTCCCAAGGCAGCTAGGAGCCGTTGAGAGCAATCCAGGAAGGCAATTCTTGCCTTCTGTCGACTGGCGCACCGGACAGTCCGGTGCGGATTTCTTTCCTATTCTGGCGCAGCTGCCCGTTGGAGACTTGGAGCCGTTGGCGCATCGGACACTGTCTGATGCACACCAGATAGTCCGATGCTCCCATCCGACCGTTGGCTCGGCCACGCGTCACGCGCGGATTGCGCGGCCGACCGTTGGTGCGCCCGACCGTTGGCTCACCGGATAGTCCGGTGAATTATAGTCGTACGCTGTTTACTTGGTTCCCGAGAGCGGCGACTTCGCCGCAGCCGACTCACCGGACACTGTCCTGTGCACCACCGGACAGTCCGGTGATTTATAACTGTACGCCGCCGTCGAGACCCGAGAGCAGCCTTTTCACCAGAGCCAGCCTGGCGCACCGGACACTGTCCGGTGCACCACCGGACAGTCCGGTGCACCCAGACCGAGCAGAGTCTTAGCTGCTCGAGCCAAGACTTATCCAATTGTATTTTCTCTGATTCTAGCACTTAGACAAATATGTTAGTACACAAAAACCAATGTACTAAGTCTAGAATCATACCTTTGTATTGATTTACACTTTGTCCACCATCTGGCATAGTTTAACACTTAAGCACTTGTGTTGGACACTAAATCACCAAAATACTTAGAAATGGCCCAAGGACACATTTCCCTTTCAATCTCCCCCTTTTTGGTGATTTATGCCAACACAACATAAAGCAACTAAAAGAAGTGCAATATCAATGCAATTTCGAACAAGAAATGGTTTCGATTCAAATTTGGCATATTTGGATCATTCTTTGCCACCACTTGGTTTGTTTTTGCAAATCAAACTCAATTTCCTATCTCTAAGTCAAATTCACTTGCAGAGACATAAAGAGAGGTATTCCAAGAGAAATTGATCAAAGATTCAAAAACTCCTCTTTTTCCCATAATCAAGCATTCTCCCCACAAGAGACAGACTTTTAGCACTTAGAGACAACAAGAGTATTTTGACAAAACAAAACTCTGTTCTTCTATTTTCAAAATTCTCAAGTGGTAGATGATTCATTTCTTGCTTTGGCCTTATTTTCTCCCCCTTTGGCATCAAGCACCAAAACGGGATCAATCTTGGCCCTTAAACCCCATTGCCTCACTAAAATCTTCAACTAAGAGTAAGAAGGCAATAAGCATATGAAGACGAACTTGGAGTGAGTTACCCTCTCATCAGAGTGCAGTGGAAGTCTTGTATGGTCCAAGTTCACCTTTCCCTTTCAATCCACCTTGGAGACTAAATCAAGTAAACTCAAGCACACGGTTAGTCTCAAAGGGTCAAGTTGTAGCATGCCTCCCCCTAAATAAGTGCATCACTTGCAAATGGACTTGTGAGGTCCGGGGATCATGAGTACAACTTGAGCACCATCAATAAATAACAAAATGCATAAGGGAACATGATCAAGGGCATAAACACATGTATGCTATAAATCAATCCAAGTTCCACGAATCTAAGACATTTAGCTCACTACGCAGCCTGCAAAAGGTCTTTTCATCTAAAGGCTTGGTAAAGATATCAGCTAGCTGGTTCTCGGTGCTAATATAAAACACTTCGATATCTCCCTTTTGCTGGTGGTCTCTCAAAAAGTGATGCCGGATGTCAATGTGCTTTGTGCGGCTGTGCTCAATAGGATTGTCCGCCATGCGGATAGCACTCTCATTGTCACATAGGAGTGGGACTTTGCTCAGATTGTAGCCGAAGTCCCTGAGGGTTTGCCTCATCCAAAGTAGTTGCGCGCAACACTGTCCTGCGGCAACGTACTCGGCCTCAGCGGTGGGTAGGGCAACGGAGGTTTGTTTCTTAGAGCTCCACGACACCAGGGACCTTCCTAGAAATTGGCACGTCCCTGATGTACTCTTCCTGTCGACCTTACATCCAGCATAATCGGAGTCTGAATATCCAATTAAGTCAAGTTAGACCCCTTTGGATACCAGATCCCGAAGCAAGGCGTAGCGACTAAATATCTAAGAATTCGCTTCACAACCACTAAGTGACACTCCCTTGGATCGGATTGAAATCTAGCACACATGCATACACTAAGCATAATATCCGGTCTACTAGCACACAAATAAAGCAAGGAACCTATCATGGACCGGTATGCTTTTTGATCAACGGACTTACCTCCTTTGTTGAGATCGATGTGTCCGTCAGTTCCCATTGGAGTCTTCGCGGGCTTGGCGTCCTTCATCCCAAATCGCTTGAGCAAGTCTTGCGTATACTTCGTTTGGGAGATGAAAGTGCCGTCCTTGAGTTGCTTCACTTGGAACCCAAGGAAGTAGTTCAACTCGCCCATCATCGACATCTCAAACTTTTGAGTCATCACCCTGCTAAACTCTTCACAAGACTATTGGTTAGTAGAACCAAATATTATGTCATCGACATAAATTTGGCACACAAATAAGTCACCATCACATGTCTTAGTAAAAAGAGTTGGATCGGCTTTCCCAACCTTGAAGGCATTAGCAATTAAAAAGTCTCTAAGGCATTCATACCATGCTCTTGGGGCTTGCTTAAGTCCATAGAGCGCCTTAGAGAGCTTACACATGTGGTCGGGGTACCGTTCATCCTCAAAGCCAGGGGGTTGCTCCACGTACACCTCCTCCTTGATTGGCCCGTTGAGGAAAGCGCTCTTCAGGTCCATTTGGAACAACCTGAAAGAATGGTGAGCGGCATAGGCTAACAAAATACGAATCGACTCTAGCCTAGCCACAGGAGCGAAAGTCTCCTCAAAGTCCAAACCTGCGACTTGGGCATAACCTTTTGCCACAAGTCGAGCCTTGTTCCTTGTTACCACCCTGTGCTCATCCTGTTTGTTGCGGAACACCCACTTGGTTCCAACAACATTTTGCTTGGGACGTGGCACCAGTGCCCAAACTTTATTACGCTTGAAGTTGTTGAGCTCTTCCTGCATGGCCAACACCCAGTCCGGATCTAGCAAGGCCTCTTCTACCCTGAAAGGCTCAATAGAAGAGACAAAAGAGTAATGCTCACAAAAATTAGCTAATCTAGAGAGAGTGGTTACTCCCTTGCTAATGTCACCCAAAATCTGGTCGACGGGATGGTTCCTTTGAATCATCGCTCGAACTTGAGTTGGAGGGGCATGTGGTGCTTCTTCCTCTTCAACTTGGACATCCTGTGCTCCCCCTTGATCACACGCCTCTTCCTGTTCATCATCTTGAGTTGGGGGTGCACCATAGTTGAGGAAGAAGGTTGATCTTGCTCCTTGAGTTCCTGCGGTCGTACGTCTCCAATCGCCATGGTACGAATCGCGTCCGTTGGAACATCATCCTCATCTACATCATCAAGCTCAACTTGCTCTCTTGGAGAGCCATTAGTCTCATCAAATACAACGTCGCTAGAGACTTCAACCAAACCCGAAGATTTGTTGAAGACTCTATACGCCTTTGTATTTGAGTCATAACCTAACAAAAACCCTTCTACAGCTTTGGGAGCAAATTTTGAATTTCTACCTTTCTTCACCAGAATGTAGCATTTACTCCCAAAAACTCGAAAATACGAAACGTTGGGTTTGTTACCGGTTAGAAGCTCGTATGATGTCTTCTTGAGGAGGCGATGGAGATAGACTGGTTTATGGCGTGGCAAGCCGTGTTCACAGCTTCCGACCAAAACCGCTCGGGCATCTTGAATTCTCCAAGCATCGTCCTCGCCATGTCTATGAGCGTCCTGTTCTTCCTCTCTACCACACCATTTTGCTGTGGTGTGTAGGAAGCGGAGAACTCGTGCTTGATTCCTTCCTCCTCAAGGTACTCCTCCACTTGAAGGTTCTTGAACTCGGACCCGTTGTCGCTCCTTATCTCTTCACCTTGAGCTCAAACTCATTTTGAGCTCTCCTTAGGAAGCGCTTGAGGGTCCCTTGGGTTTCAGATTTATCCTGCAAAAAGAATACCCAAGTGAAACGGGAAAAATCATCAACAATTACTAAACCATACTTACTTCCTCCTATGCTTAGATAGGCGACGGGTCCGAAGAGGTCCATATGAAGTAACTCCAAAGGTCTTGTCGTGGTCATCACATTCTTGATATGATGAGAGCTTCCCACCTGTTTACCTGCTTGACATGCTGCACAAGGTCTATCTTTTTCGAAAGTAACATTTGTTAGACCTAACACGTGTTCTCCCTTTAGAAGTTTGTGAAGGTTCTTCATCCCCACATGTGCTAGACGGCGATGCCATAGCCAGCCCATGCAAGTCTTAGCAATTAAGCATGCATCTAGACCGACCTCCTCCTTTGCAAAATCAACTAAATAAAGTTTGCCGTCTAGTACACCCTTAAAAGCTAATGAACCATCACTCCTTCAAAAGACAGACACATCTACATTTGTGAATAAGCAATTATATCCCATATTACACAATTGACTAACCGATAAAAGATTATAACCTAGCGACTCTACTAAAAATACATTGGAGATAGAGTGCTCATTTGAGATGGCAATCTTGCCTAGGCCTTTAACCTTGCCTTGATTCCCGTCACCGAATATGATTGAGTCTTGGGAATCTTTGTTCTTGACGTAGGAGGTGAACATCTTCTTCTCCCCCGTCATGTGGTTTGTGCATCCGCTGTCGATAATCCAGCTTGATCCATCGGATGCATAAACCTGCAAGGCAAATTAGGCTTGGGTCTTAAGTACCCAACTCTTGTTGGGTCCTCCGAGGTTAGTAACAATAGCCTTAGGGACCCAAATGCAAGTTTTGTCTCCCTTGCATTTTGCCCCTAATTTCCTAGCAACCACTTTCTTATCCTTTCTACAAATAGCAAAGGAAGCATTGCAAGCATGGTAAATTGTAGAATGTTCATTACTCACTTTCCTAGGTACATGAACAACATTTCTTCTAGGCATATGATGAATAACATTTTTCCTAGCCAAATTTCTATCATGCATAATAGAAGAACTAGAAGCAATCATGGCATGAGAATTAAAAGCATCATAGCTTCTATGAACATTCCTAGAAAATCTCCTATCATGGTACATGAAAGCATGGTTCTTTTGAACATTATTAGCCATAGGGGCCTTCCCTTTCTCCTTGGTGGAGATGGGAGCCTTATGACTTGTTAAGTTCTTGGCTTCCCTCTTAAAGCCAAGTCCATCCTTAATTGAGGGGTATCTACCAATTGTGTAGGCATCCCTTACAAATTTTAGTTTATCAAATTCACTTTTGCTAGTCTTAAGTTGAGCATTAAGACTAGCCACTTCATCCGTTAATTTAGAAATGGAAACTAGGTGTTCACTACAAGCATCAACATTAAAATTTTTACACCTATTGCAAATCACAACATGTTCTACACAAGAGGTTGATTTATTAGCTATTTCTGGTCTAGCATTCAAGTCATCATTGATACTCTTTAAGCTAGAAATAGATTCATGGCATGTAGACAATTCACATGAAAGCACTTCATTTCTTTTAACTTCTAGAGCAAGAGAATTTTGTGCACTAACAAATTTATCATGCTCTTCATATAAAAGGTCCTCTTGCTTTTCTAACAATCTATTCTTCTCATTCAAAGCATCAATCAATTCATTGATCTTATCAATTGTAGTTCTATCTAAGCCTTTGAATAAATATGCATAGTCTATTTCATCATTACTAGATTCATCCTCAATTGAAGAAGCATAAGTAGTATTGTTTCGAGTACATACCTTCTTCTCCTTTGCCATGAGGCATGTGTGATGCTCGTTGGGGAAGAGAGACGATTTGTTGAAGGCGGTGGCGGCGAGTCCTTCATCGTCGGAGTCAGACGAAGAGCAATCCGAATCCCACTCCTTTCCAAGGTGTGCCTCGCCTTTAGCCTTCTTGTAAACCTTCTTGTTCTCTCTTTTCCCATTCTTTCCTTGTTCCTAGTCACTATCATTATCGAGACAGTTAGCAATAAAGTGACCAATCTTACCACACTTGAAGCAGGAGCGCTTTCCCTTCGTCTTGCTCTTTTTGGGATTCTCCTTGCGACCCTTTAGCACCGTCTTGAAGCGCTTGATGATGAGGGCCATTTCTTCCTCATTGAGCCCCACCGCCTCAACTTGTGCCACCTTGCTAGGTAGCACCTCCTTGCTATTTGTTGCCTTGAGAGCAATGGCTTGAGGCTCATGAATTGGACCATTCAACGCCTCATCGACGTATCTTGCCTCCTTGATCATCATCCGCCCGCTTACGAACTTTCCAAGTATTTCTTTGGGTGACATCTTGGTGTACCTAGGGTTTTCACGAATATTGTTTACAAGATGTGGATCAAGAACAGTGAAAGACCTTAGCATTAGGCGGACGACGTCGTGGTCCGTCCATCGCGTGCTTCCATAGCTCCTTATTTTGTTGACGAGGGTCTTGAGCATGTTGTATGTTTGGGTTGGCTCCTCCCCCTGATCATTGTGAACCTTCCAAGTTCGCCTTCCACCAACTCCATCTTGGTGAGCATGGTGACGTCGTTCCCCTCATGTGAGATCTTGAGGGTGTCCCAAATCTGCTTGGCGTTGTCCAAGCCGCTCACCTTATGATACTCATCCCTGCACAATGAGGCTAACAACACAGTAGTAGCTTGTGCATTTTTATGAATTTGTTCATTGATGAACATGGGACTATCCGTACTATTAAGGTGCATTCCATTCTCTACTATCTCCCATATACTTGGATGGAGAGAGAACAAGTGGCTACGCATTTTGTGACTCCAAAATCCATAGTCCTCTCCATCAAAGTGAGGGGGTTTACTGAGGGGAATGGAAAGCAAATGAGCATTGGAATTTTGCGGAATACGAGAATAATCAAAGGAAAAGTTTGAATTAACCGTCTTCCTTTTCTCGTAGTCGTTGTCGTCGTCGTCCTTTTGGGAAGAGGAAGATTCGTCGCTGTCGTAGTAGACTATCTCCTTGATGCGCCTTGTTTTCTTCTTCTTCCCATCTTTTCTTTTGTGGCTCGAGCCCAAATCAGTAGGCTTGTCATATTTTGGATCATTGACGAAGGACTCCTTCTCCTTATCATTGACCACCATCATCTTGCCCTTAGGATCCATCTCTTCGGGCGATTAGTCCCTTACGTGAAGAGAACGGCTCCGATACCAATTGAGAGCACCTAGAGGGGGGGGGTGAATAGGTGATCCTGTAAAAACTTAAAACTTGAAGCCACAAACTTGATTAAGTGTTAGAGCAATAAGACCAAGTGGCTAGAGAGGAATTCTTGCAAGACACAATAACCACAAAGATATCAACACAGAGAGGCACAATGGTTTATCCCGTGGTTCGGCCGAGTCAAAACTTGCCTACTCCACGTTGTGGCGTCCCAATGGACGAGGGTTGCACTCAACCCCTCTCAAGTGATCCAAAGATCCACTTGGATACCACGGTGTTTCTTTTCCTTTCACTATATCCCGTTTGCGAGGAATCTCCACAACTTGGAGTCTCTCACCCTTACAAAAGATGATCACAAATGAACACGGAAGTAAGGATGGGATGAGCAACACACACAAG
This sequence comes from Zea luxurians, assembly GCA_029449295.1. Classification (NCBI taxonomy): domain Eukaryota; kingdom Viridiplantae; phylum Streptophyta; class Magnoliopsida; order Poales; family Poaceae; genus Zea; species Zea luxurians. The sequence goes on along the minus strand of JAOPSE010000034.1, from coordinate 18,390,085 downwards.
TCCACAGCAAATACGCACACACACGACCAAGACTTGAGCTCTAATGAATATCACAAAAGTTCTCACTAGAATGGAGCTCAAATCACTAAGAATGTCGAACAAGTGCGCAAAGACAAAGTGTGAATGATCAAGAATACTCAAAGTGTGCTTGGTGTACTCCTCCATGCGCCTAGGGGTCCCTTTTATAGTCCCAAGGCAGCTAGGAGTCGTTGAGAGCAATCCAGGAAGGCAATTCTTGCCTTCTGTCTACTGGCGCACCGGACAGTCCGGTGCACCACCGGACACTGTCCGGTGCGGATTTCTTTCCTATTCTGGCGCAGCTGACCGTTGGAGACTTGGAGCCGTTGGCGCACCGGACACTGTCCGGTGCTCCCATCCGACCGTTGGCTCGGCCACGCGTCACGCGCGGATTGCGCGGCCGACCGTTGGTGCGCCCGACCGTTGGCTCACCGGACAGTCTGGTGCCTCACTGGACAGTCCGGTGAATTATAGCCATATGCTGTTGACTTGGTTCCCGAGAGCGGCGACTTCGCCGCAGCCGACTCACCGGACACTGTCCGGTGCACCACCGGACAGTCCGGTGATTAATAGCCATACGCCGCCGTCGAGACCCGAGAGCAGCCTTTTCACCAGAGCCAGCCTGGCGCACCGGACACTGTCCGGTGCACCACCGGACAGTCCGGTGCACCCAGACCGAGCAGAGTCTTGGCTGCTCGAGCCAAGACTTATCCAATTGTATTTTCTCTGATTCTAGCACTTATACAAATATGTTAGTACACAAAAACCAATGTATACTAAGTCTAGAATCATACCTTTGTATTGATTTGCACTTTGTCCACCATTTGGCATAGTTTAACACTTAAGCACTTGTGTTGGACACTAAATCACCAAAATACTTAGAAATGGCCCAAGGACACATTTCCCTTTCATTATTAGATACAAAATATTCATACCGATGAAGGTTACAGAACAAAGATAGTACTTTAATAAAAAAGATTGATAGCCACTGTTTTAGACTACAAAACAACAACAATCTTTGCAAAGGAAAAATGCTGACAGGGTAGGCAACAAGAAATTATGATACAGAAGTAGGCATATTCATAATTTGTCCAGATATTCTACTAATGCATATATATTGTGATTTGGTGAAAACAGTAGAAAAGAACTAGACATATATAAGGATTCAAAGCTCAGAATTTGAAAGTGTATGTTACCTTGATGGAGAACGTCCTTTTGATGCGGACCTTGAACGAGAAGAAACAGATCTTGACCGGGATCTAGATGATGAACGACGAGTCCTGGATGATTTGCTGCAAAGCATATTCAATATTATTTATTAATTATCAACAAGACTACCTGACATAACATTAACAGTAGCATACCTCGAACTCCTGCTTTTGTTGTAGCTACAACTTGGGCTTCGGCTACGTGAGTAGGAGCGACCATGTTTGCCGTTATATTCCTTCACCTGTAAAGAATAAGGTGCAGACTTAACAACAAACTACACAAGTGATTCCAAGGAATAAACCAGTTGCAGGCTACAATGCTTACCCTTATATAGGCTCGCCCAAAGGCGTTCCTGAATTCAATATCATCCAGCTTCTTTATCTGCAATGAGTTGTCAATGCCAAATGGATAGTTCAAAGCATTAAGGACACATTATGGCTAATGTAAAACTTGATAAGTCATCAAATTGGCTTTGTCCATATAACTAACCAAGGGGATAGAGATTATTGATGGATTTTTCTGCCATATAAATTAGGACTAAACTTGTCATAGCTAGAGACAGATGGTCATTTATGGGAATTGAGAATATAGGATGTGTGATGGATATCCCTATAAATGTTGGCAGCCTACAGATGTGACCAACTAATAAGTCCATTTTCAAATTTCGAACACAATATCCTTGAACTCAAGAATTCAGTTATGGATCTGCTTGAACCATAGAGACTAAGTATGATAGGCACATTACTTCAATAATGGCTATGAGCTCCTCTGTCATGGCCTTGATATAGATGCTCAGAACAATGTTTAGAAAAATAAATGTGGCATGTTTATTTGCTATCAAACAAGTCAAATGAACTTAAAATGTTTTATACTATATCCAGCATTTACCAAGGACATCCCTCTATGGCAACCCAGATGCACCGGTCTTCAGCAACCTGTAACACCCTGAATTTGGGGTAGAATTTTTTCTTCTTTTCTCTCACCAATTCCGGCGTTACCTCTCTTTCCTATTTCCTTTCACTAAAACCCTACCTACCTCCAAAACTCCAAGTCGTATAATGATAATAATAAACTCGGGGAGTATTTTATTTGGATTGTTGCACCATGCCGGTCCCTACATATCTTTTGTTTGTGGATTGAATCTGTGAAAAAATGCTTTTAGAAAAATGATTAAAATGGGAAAAATCCTTTCTTTTTCCCTCCCTCTTCTCCTCTCTCTCCCTTGGGCCGGCCGTCTGGCTCGCGGCCAGCTCGGCATCATGGGCGGCCCAACCGAGCCCCCCCTTCCCCCCCCCCCACGCGGCCCACAGGCCGGCTGGCTCGCGGCCCAGCCGCCCCCAGCGGCTCGCCCCGCCCCTTCCACACGCGTGCGCGCTGGGCAGTTGCCCAGCCGCCGTCGCCATCGGTAGGGCCCACCAGTAGGTGCCCAAGCCGCCCCTGTTCACCTCCTCTAACACCCCACGACGCCCGCTTTTCTCTCATCTCGCGCAGCTTGCCCGTTCTTGCCTCACGCCCGCGCAAAACCACCATCACGCCGACTGTCGAGCTCCGCCGTGCGCCCGACGTTCCGCAGGCCGTTCGGGATTCGTCGAGGTGAGCTCGTCCCGGTCTCCCTCCTTCCCCTTTCCCCTTCCCCCTCCCTTCTTCTCCGTCGCGGCGAGGCATGCCCCAATGCAGCTCCGTGGAGCTCCCTCCCCGTGCGGCGGTCCTCGGCGTGGGCCCTGGTCTGCGCGCGGTCCCTCGCGCTCGCGGCGGCCCCGGCGCGGCCTGCTCGCGGCAGCCCCGGCCCAGCGTCGTGGCGCGGTGGCGCGGTCCGTGGCAGCGCGGTTTGCCACCCGCGGCCCTACGCGCGGCTCCGGCGCGGCTCGCCCGCCCTCCAGCTCGGCCAGCGCCCGTCGCGGCCCTGTGCGCGGCGCGCGGCTCTGGCGCGCGGCCTCGGCGTAGCGCGTAGCCCCGTGCGGCGCAGCCTGCCCGCGTAGCTCGCCCGCGGCGTGCTCGCTGCTCGCGTCCGCGGCGCGACGCGGTCCCCGGCGTGGCACGTTCGCGGCCCCTGCTCGACGTAGAGTGCCCCCGGCGTCTCAGTTCGCCCGCAGCACACTCACGGCAGTCTGCGCGGCTTGCTCGTGGCGACCTGCGCAGCGCGTGGCAGCCCATCCGCGACGTGCTCGCAGCAGCGACTCGCTCGCGTGCATGGCTGGTCCATCTCCGGCTCGCCTGCATCGGCCTGTGCGGAGCACGGCCAACCCGTTCGCGCGATAATCCCATGCGTAGTGGCTTGTAGCTTTGTGCACGTGATAATACACATGTTTTGGTTCTCGTTATACGTAGTTTCGCGCGGCGACTCCCCTCACCACTTAAAAATGCTAACATTGATTGGTTTATGTTAGGGAGCGACACATTAACTAAGCGTAGAATTAATTATGCTTAGATATTAACCATAGTTGCACCTGCATTAAATATCGGTTATTATAATTACATGAAATGAAGTGTTTAAGTTCACTCTTTCACCAAACATGAACATAGCGAGTTGTCGATCAACTGAAAATTGTCATGATTCGAGTAGTGCATGTGGCTAATCCTTTTTATTGGAACTAAGTGGAACTAGAGCACGTAATGGCTAGTTATGCGTCTACCCGTAATACGCCTTGAGTATAGCTTTAACCACTACGGGACCTTTCTTCTCTAGCCATGGCCAATGCAATATTGTATGTTATACTCTATGAATATTTAATTTATTTGTTCTCTTGCATGGTGTACTGTTTGTTTCCTAATTTGGATGGATGGATGTATGGATGTTTGCGCTCGTTTAGAGAACGATCCGGTTGAAGAGCCCGAAGAACTCGCAGGAGAAGCCCCTGAGCAGCAGTCGGTTGGTGGAGGCAAGTGTCCCTTGACCTATCTTTGCCCTATACATTCTTTAATTCACCCCCCGCATTACACATATATACCTAAGGATTGACTAGCTTTTGTTGTCCATGTCCTTGTTTACCTATTTGGGTTGGATTATTATTGTTTAGCTTATTGCTATTGATCAACTCTAATCAATGAACATGATGAGATTATCTATGATACGCTGTTTTCCCTTTTGATTATGATGATGGTACTGTGACATTTAAGGGGGCTCGAGCTGTTTCTCGAGTGCCTCTCCGTAAGGACCTGTTCGTTGGATGACCGCCCGGGAAAACAGTGCAACCATGAGGGTGGAATGGGACGCCCTTAGTGAATAATTAGAGGAACCGGGGTGTAGTTCGTTTAGCCGTCGTGCCGTCAATGGGGCTCGGTGTATGCGGCTCGCTCTGCCAAGGTTGATTTGTCCCTTGGGGAGGAGTGCGGTACATTTAGGAAACCTAACGGGCGGCTACAGCTTCGGGGAATCTTTGTAAAGGCTACGTAGTGAAACCCTGCCTATTCACCTTGGTAGTGTTTAAGGGTTTGATCGGCCAGAGGCAAAAAGGGAATCACGGCTTGTGGGTAAAGTGCGCAACCTCTGTAGAGTGTTATGAAACTGATATATCAGCCGTGCTCGCGGTTATGAGCGGCCAAGGGAGCTCCAGTGATTAGTGGTACTTGATCAGAGATGTTCGGATTTACAGGTGGCAATGAGATTGATGGTTCTTGGTATTGATTATGGTAATGATAAGTGGTATTCTTTCCGTTTGGAAAGGGTACTTTGGGTTAAGAACGTGGGTTAATGCTAAAACCTGGCTTTCTACTAGTAATAATAATCTGACCAACTAAAAGCAACTGCTTGACTTACCCCCACATAAAGCTAGTCCACTACAGCCAAATGGGACACTTGCTGAGTATGTTGATGTGTACTCACCCTTGCTCTACACACCAAATCCCCCCTCCCAGGTTGTCCGCATTGCAACCACTGCTCAGGAGAAGATGAAGCCGTGGAAGGAGACTTCCAGGAGTTCCAAGATTACGACGAGTTCTAGGCATGGGTTAGCGGCAACCCCCCCAGTCGGCTGCCTGTGAAGGCCGCGTTTATCTACGTTTCGTTTTCGCACTTTGATTATTGTAAAGACTATGTGGATGTCCCAGGCATATGATGTAATCGACTACTATTTCCCCTTTTCTAATACTATTTGAGCACTGTGTGATGATGTCCATGTTATGTAACTGCTGTGTACGTGAATTGCTGATCCTGGCACGTACATGGTTCGCATTCGGTTTGCCTTCTAAAACCGGGTGTGACATAAGTGGTATCAAAGCCGTGCTAACTGTAGGACCGCTAACCTAGAGTAGAATGGTCGTTCTAAGGATTATAGACCTCTGTCCCTGCCTTGACTTTGGTACCCCTTCAAAAGTCGGTCATATCGACCAAAACTAAGTTCTACTATATATTATACCTTGCTGAAATTTATGTTTTATCCTAATCCTTCATTTATTTATGGTTAATTACTTGCTGGTCACATTAATTCTATTCTCACTCTTATGCTTACGGTGTCTTTTGTAGATGGCTCGTCTTAGACACACCGCACGGAAAGTCTGTCATCCCCTTCTTACCCTCTCGCCTCGCGGAGCGTCCGCTTCGCCGTCCCGTGGCCGGACAGTCCAGCCACTTGGAGAGGCTGCACCACCGCCTGCATGAGGAGCAGGAACGTCGACGACAGGAGCAGCAGGGCTCTTCTTTCTCGCTCCAGCAGGAGATAGAGTCTGTGAGGAGCTGCTCCCCCGTGCTTCCTCTGGAGGCGCCCCCCCCTGCACCACCACTGGGCGCCCCAGTCTTTGGAGTAGCTGCTGGAGGAGACCCAGACGACGGAGGTGGCGACGACAACTCGAGCCATGACACCGACTTTTCTGCTGACCAGGAGCCGGAAGGATGGGTTGCTCGACCCATCACTCGCAACGCTGCTCGTGGGTGTCCCTTCCACGATGCGCTCGACACCCTGCTACGTCGGGTACTTGACCGACGTACTTGGTCTATTGAGTATCGCTGTGTGGTCTACCAGCATAGTCGCGGGGTCTACCCGGACCGCTGGGAGGCGACCTGCTTGGTGCGCCGTCCGGAGAACGGTCTCCGGGGTGCGGAGATCTGCTTAGAGCACTATTCCATCTCTGAGCGGGACTCAGTTGAGGCGGCCATGCAAGATGCTGCACGGCGTGCGCTTTCGCACTACTGTTCGGTGCTCGGTGGGGTAGCTGATGGTCTCAACCTGAAGTATTACCCCCGCCGTCCATCTGGCAGCACAGGAGGCGTGATTGTTTCACCGGTCGGTGAGGACAATCCTAGGTTGAGCAGCACAGTCAACCTAGCCACCGTGCTAAACACGGAGCTGGACCATGCATTAGATGAGCTGAGTAGGGCTCGTGCTGAGATCGCCCAGCTGCGGGCTGAGCGCGCAGAACATTGTCACCTGGATGATGGTTCCCCCGCTCCCGTCGGGACTCAGCACCCATACCGCTCACCTCGACGTGGACACCAGTCTTATGGCAACCCCGACTGCAAGACCAAGATAAATTTAGAGCCATAGATCGTCAGAGTCGGATCTTGTAATCAATACGAAATATATATACGCAGAAGCTATAGTCTTAGCATTAGTCTCGCTTTTAGTTAGTCTTAGTTAGACAGGGTAGTTTGCTATATCATGTGCATTTATGTTTGTCATGATGAACTATGTTTGATTTGGATCTTTGTAATGACTGTCACCAGAATGTGGGTATCCCCTGCATTTTGGTTTACCTGTTATATGTTAATGGAGATTAGCTATTTAGTTGGGAAGCCTTTTATTCCACTTTTCTCTTTATCTGAGAAGCTGTGTTGGTCTGTGTTGGAGATCAGTGAAGATGCTCATCTGCTCAGTGTTGTGGAGAATTCTATACCCTTTTCTTATGCTGCAAGATTTGCAAGATCAGTTCTGATGTGTGGTTGCATTCTGCAGATGTCAGAGAACCGGCACAGAGGAGGAAGGCGTGCTCAGCAGGAGCAGGCAGCTCAGCAGGATGAGGCACCCCAGCAGCAGCACCTGCCGCCCCCGCCCCCGATGTCCATCGAGCAGATGTTCATGATGCAGACTCAGGCAGTTCAAGCCATTGGTCAGACTATGGCCGCCATTCAGCAGCAGCAGCAGCAGGCCCCACCTCAGCCTCAGATGCCTCAGATGCCCAGGGACAAGCGTGCTGAATTCATGAGAGGTCATCCCCCAACGTTTGCTCACTCTTCTGACCCCATGGATGCTGAAGACTGGCTGCGCACTGTGGAGAGGGAGTTGCATACCGCTCAGTGTGATGACAGGGAGAAAGTCCTGTATGGTCCCCGTCCGTTGAGAGGAGCAGCCTAGTCATGGTGGGAGTCTTATCTCGCCACCCATGCCAACCCCGACACCATCACCTGGGAAGAGTTCAGAGGTAGCTTTCGTCAGTACCATGTACCTGCAGGTCTGATGACAGTGAAGAAGGAGGAGTTCCTGGCCCTCAAGCAAGGGTCATCGTCTGTCAGTGAGTACCGGGACAGGTTTCTGCAGTTGTCTCGCTATGCACCTGAAGATGTCAACACCGACGCCAAGAGACAGTATCGTTTCCTGAGAGGCTTGGTTGACCCTCTGCAGTATCAGCTGATGAATCACACCTTCCCGACATTCCAGCACCTGATTGATAGAGCAATCATGACAGGGAGGAAGCGTAAGAAGATGGAGGATCGCAAGCGCAAGATCAGTGGACCCCAGCCTGGAAGCAGCAATCGTCCTCGTTTCTCAAGCAATCAACCTCAGCAGTTCAGGCAGAACCAGCGTACACCTCAGCAGCAGCAGTTCCAAAGGCAGTATCCTCAGCACCAGTATCAGAATCGCCAGAACAATCAGTCAGGAGGAGGTCAGTTTTAGAGGCAGAATCAGCAGACACCTCATCTTCCTACCCCAACAAACCAGCAGAACAGTTAGGCAACACCAGCTCAGGTTGGAAACAGAGCATGTTTCCACTGTGGAGAGCAGGGTCATTGGGTGATGCAGTGTCCGAAGAAGGCAGTCCAGCAGCAATCAGGCCCCAATGCCCCAGCAAAGCAGAATGCGTCTCAGCCTGGAGCAGGCAACCGCTCTCAACCGCGTTATAATCATGGGAGACTAAACCACTTGGAGGCTAAAGCAGTTCAGGAGACCCCCGGCATGATAGTAGGTATGTTCCCAGTCGACTCCCATATTGCGGAAGTGTTATTTGATACTGGAGCAACACATTCTTTCATTACTACATCATGGGTAGAAGCACATAGTCTTCCAATAACTACCATGTCAACCCCCATTCAAATTGACTCGGCCGGTGGTAGAATTCGAGCCGATAGCATTTGTTTGAATGTAAGTGTGGAAATAAGGGGGATAGCGTTTCCCGCTAACCTCATAGTAATGGGTACTCAGGGAATAGATGTCATCCTAGGGATGAATTGGCTAGATAAGTATCAGGCAGTTATCAGTTGTGATAAGAGGACAATCAAGTTGGTGTCCCCACTAGGAGAGGAAGTGGTGACCGAGTTAGTCCCGCTTGAGCCGAAGAAAGGAAGTTGTTATCAGATGGCTGTCGATAGCAGCGAAGCAGACCCAATTGAGAGTATCAAGGTTGTGTCCGAGTTCCCAGATGTGTTTCCAAAGGACCTACCAGGTATGCCACCAGAGCAGAAAGTTGAATTTGCCATAGAGCTTCTTCCTGGCACCGCTCCCATCTTTAAGAGAGCTTACAGAATATCCGGACTAGAGTTGGTTGAACTTAAGAAGCAGATCGGTGAGTTGTCAGAGAAAGGTTACATCCGGCCAAGCACCTCGCCTTGGGCCGCCCCTATCCTATTTGTGGAGAAGAAAGATGGCACCAAAAGGATGTGTATCGATTATCGAGCTTTGAATGAGGTCACCATCAAGAACAAGTACCCCTTGCCTAGAATAGAAGATCTGTTCGACCAATTGAGAGGAGCCAGCGTGTTCTCCAAGATAGATCTGAGGTCGGGTTATCATCAGCTCAGGATTCGACCTTCAGACATTCCGAAGACGGCATTCATTACCAAGTATGGGTTGTATGAGTTCACAGTGATGTCTTTCGGTCTAATCAATGCACCGGCCTTCTTCATGAACTTGATGAACAGTGTATTCATGGATTATCTTGATAAGTTTGTGGTGGTATTTATTGATGACATTCTGATATATTCTCAAAGCGAAGAAGAGCATGCAGCTCATTTGAGGATGGTATTGCAGAGATTGCGAGAGCACCAGTTGTATGCGAAGTTGAGCAAGTGCGAGTTCTGGATCAGTGAAGTCCTGTTCTTGGGTCACATAATCAACAAGGAAGGATTGGCTGTGGATCCGAAGAAAGTGGCAGACATTCTGAACTGGAAAGCGCCAACAATGCCCGAGGAATCAAGAGCTTCATTGGAATGGCCGGATACTATCGGCGATTCATTGAAGGGTTCTCAAAGATTGCGAAACCAATGACAGCGTTGCTAGGCAACAAAGTCGAGTTCAAGTGGACCCAGAAATGTCAAGAGGCCTTCGAAGCGCTGAAAGAGAAGTTGACTACAGCGCCTGTCTTAGTCTTGCCTGATGTGCACAAGCCCTTCTCGGTGTATTGTGATGCCTATTACACCAGTTTGGGATGCGTGTTGATGCAAGAGGGAAGAGTTGTGGCTTACTCGTCCCGACAGCTGAAGGTTCATGAGAAGAATTACCCAATCCATGACCTAGAATTGGCAGCAGTGGTTCACGCATTGAAGACATGCAAGCACTATCTATATGGACAGAAATGTGATGTTTACACAGACCATAAGAGTCTGAAGTACATATTCACTCAGTCAGAGCTGAATATGAGGCAAAGAAGATGGTTAGAGTTGATCAAAGACTATGAGTTGGAGATTCACTACCATCCAGGCAAAGCGAATGTAGTGGCAGATGCTTTAAGCAGGAAGAGTCAGGTCAATCTGATGGTCGCTCGTCCGATGCCTTATGAGTTGGCCAAAGAGTTTGACAGGTTGAGTCTTGGATTTCTAAATAATTCGCGAGGAGTCGCAATTGAGTTGGAACCTACCCTGGAGCGGGAAATCAAAGAAGCGCAGAAGAATGAAGAGAAGATCAGTGAGATCCGGCGACTGATTCTAGATAGCAGAGGAAAAGATTTTAGAGAAGATGCAGAAGGTGTGATATGGTTCAAAGACCGCTTGTGTGTTCCCAATGTCCAGTCTATTCGGGAGTTGATCCTCAAGGAAGCCCATGAGACAGCCTATTCGATTCACCCTGGCAGTGAGAAGATGTATCAAGATCTGAAGAAGAAATTCTGGTGGTACGGAATGAAGAGAGAAATCGCAGAGCATGTGGCTATGTGTGATAGTTGTCGAAGGATCAAGGCAGAGCACCAGAGACCAGCTGGATTGTTGCAACCGTTGCAAATCCCTTGGTGGAAATGGGATGAAATTGGTATGGATTTCATAGTTGGATTGCCTCGCACTCGAGCCGGCTACGATTCCATTTGGGTAGTGGTGGACCGCTTAACCAAGTCAGCCCACTTCATGCCAGTCAAGACCAACTACAGCAGTGCAGTATTGGCAGAATTGTACATGTCTCAGATCGTTTGTCTTTATGGTGTGCCAAAGAAGATAGTGTCAGACAGAGGAACACAGTTCACCTCTCATTTCTGGCAGTGATAGTCGCCTAGAGGGGGGGTGAATAGGGCGAAACTGAAATTTACAAATATAAACACAACTACAAGCCGGGTTAGCGTTAGAAATATAAACGAGTCCGCGAGAGAGGGCGCAAAACAAATTGCAAGCAAATGAAGAGTGTGACACGCGGATTTGTTTTACCGAGGTTCGGTTCTCGCAAACCTACTCCCCGTTGAGGAGGCCACAAAGGCCGGGTCTCTTTCAACCCTTCCCTCTCTCAAACGGTCCCTCGGACCGAGTGAGCTTCTCTTCTCAAATCAAAGCCGGGAACAAAACTTCCCCGCAAGGGCCACCACACAATTGGTGCCTCTTGCCTTGATTACAATGGAGTTTTGATCACAAGAATAAGTGAGAAAGAAAAGAAGCAATCCAAGCGCAAGAGCTCAAAAGAACACGACAAATCTCTCTCTCTAATCACTAAAGCCTTGAGTGGAATTGGAGAGGATTTGATCTCTTTGTATGTGTCTAGAATTGAATGCCTAGCTCTTGTAAGTGGTTGAGAAGTGAGAAACTTGGATGCAATGAATGTGGGGGTGGTTGGGGTATTTATAGCCCCAACCACCAAAAGTGGTCGTCGGGAGGCTGTCTGTTCGATGGCGCACCGGACAGTCCGGTGCACACCGGACATGTCCGGTGCCCCCGCCACGTCATCAATGCCGTTGGATTCTGACCGTTGGAGCTTCTGACTTCTGGGCCCGCCTGGAAGTCCGGTGCACACCGGACATCTCCTGTTCATTGTCCGGTGCGCCAGTTTTGGGCGCGCCTGACTTCTGCGCGCGCAGAGCGCGCATTAAATGCGCCGCAGGTAGCCGTTGGCGCCGAAATAGCCGTTGCTCCGTGGTTACACCGGACAGTCCGGTGCACACCGGACATGTCCGGTGAATTATAGTGGAGCGGCTGCTGCGTGATCCCGAGGCTGGCGAGTTGCGGAGGCCGAGCTTCCTTGGAGCACCGGACACTGTCCGGTGTACACCGGACAGTCCGGTGAATTATAGCGGAGCAGCTTGAGAAATTCCCGAAGGTGGCGAGTTCAAGTTGGAGTCCTCTGGTGCACCGGACACTGTCCGGTGGCGCACCGGACACTGTCCGGTGTACACCGGACAGTCCGGTGCCTTCAGACCAGAGGTGCCTTCGGTTGCCTCTTTGCTCCTTTGTTGAATCCAAAACTTGATCTTTTTATTGGCTGAGTGTGAACCTCTTACACCTGTATAATCTATACACTTGGGCAAACTAGTTAGTCCAATTATTTGTGTTGGGCAATTCAACCACCAAAATTAATTAGGGACTAGGTGTAAGCCTAATTCCCTTTCAATCTCCCCCTTTTTGGTGATTGATGCCAACACAAACCAAAGCAAGAATAGAAGTGCATAATTGAACTAGTTTGCATAATGTAAGTGCAAAGGTTGCTTGGAATTGAGCCAATATAAATACTTACAAGATATGCATGGATCGTTTTTTTTATTTAGCATTTTGGACCACGCTTGCACCACATGTTTTGTTTTTGCAAACTCTTTTGTAAATCCTTTTCAAAGACTTTTTGCAAATAGTCAAAGGTAAATGAATACGATTTTGCAAAGCATTCTCAAGATTTGAAATTTTCTCCCCCTGTTTCAAATGCTTTTCCTTTGACTTAACAAAAACTCCCCCTAAATGAGATCCTCCTCTTAGTGTTCAAGAGGGTTTTGATATATCATTTTTGAAATACTACTTTCTCCCCCCTTTTGAACACAATAGGATACCAATTGAAAATCTCCAATTTTAAAATTAGGTGGTGGTGCGGTGGTGGTGCGGTCCTTTTGCTTTGGGCTCATACTTTCTCCCCCTTTGGCATGAATCGCCAAAAACGGAATCATTAGAGCCCTCGAGTTACATTCTCCCTCTTTGGTCAAAACAAATGAGTGAAGATTATACCAAAGATGGAGTCCTTTTGCTTGGTGCTTATGCTTTCTCCCCCAAGAATGGAGAGTTGCTTGAAGTGACGGCGAAGGATGAGTTACGTAGTGGAAGCCTTTGTCTTCGCCGAAGACTCCAATTCCCTTTCAATACACCTATGACTTGGTTTGAAATAGACTTGAAGACCCATTAGTCATAGCATATGAAGGGGTATGATTAAAGGTATATAAATGAGCTATGTGTGCAATTCTAACAAAAGAAGTTCCTAGAATCAAGAATATTGAGCTCATGCCTAAGTTTGTTAAAAGATTGTTCATCAAGAGGCTTGGTAAAGATATCGGCTAATTGATCTTTAGAATTAATGTAAGAAATCTCGATATCTCCCTTTTGTTGGTGATCCCTAAGAAAATGATACCGAATGGCTATGTGTTTAGTGCGGCTATGCTCGACGGGATTATCCGCCATCTTGATTGCACTCTCATTATCACATAGCAAAGGGACTTTGGTTAATTTGTAACCGTAGTCCCGCAGGGTTTGCCTCATCCAAAGCAATTGCGCGCAACAATGGCCTGTGGCAATGTACTCGGCTTCGGCGGTGGAAAGAGCAACCGAATTTTGCTTCTTTGAAGCCCAAGACACCAAGGATCTTCCCAAGAACTGGCAAGTCCCCGATGTGCTCTTCCTATTGATTTTACACCCCACCCAATCGGCATCCGAATAACCAATCAAATCAAATGTGGATCCCCTAGGATACCAAAGCCCAAACTTAGGAGTATAAGCCAAATATCTCAAGATTCGTTTCACGGCCGTAAGGTGAGCTTCCTTAGGGTCGGCTTGGAATCTTGCACACATGCATACGGAAAGCATAATATCCGGTCGAGATGCACATAAATAAAGCAATGAACCAATCATCGACCGGTATACCTTTTGATCCACGGACTTACCTCCCGTGTCGAGGTCGAGATGCCCATTTGTTCCCATGGGAGTCTTGATGGGCTTGGCATCCTTCATTCCAAACTTGCTTAGAATGTCTTGAGTATACTTTGTTTGGCAAATGAATGTGCCCTCTTGGAGTTGTTTGACTTGAAATCCTAGAAAATACTTCAACTCCCCCATCATAGACATCTCGAATTTCTGTGTCATGATCCTACTAAATTCTTCACATGTAGATTTGTTAGTAGACCCAAATATAATATCATCAACATAAATTTGGCATACAAACAAATCATTATCAAGTGTTTTGGTGAATAAAGTAGGATCGGCTTTGCCGACTTTGAAGCCATTTGCAATAAGGAAATCTCTAAGGCATTCATACCATGCTCTTGGGGCTTGCTTGAGCCCATAAAGCGCCTTAGAGAGCCTATAAACATGGTTAGGGTACTCACTGTCTTCAAAGCCGGGAGGTTGCTCAACATAGACTTCCTCCTTGATTGGTCCATTGAGGAAGGCACTCTTCACGTCCATTTGATAAAGCTTGAAGCCATGGTAAGTAGCATAGGCCAATAATATGCGAATTGACTCAAGCCTAGCTACGGGTGCATAGGTTTCACCAAAATCCAAACCTTCGACTTGTGAATACCCCTTGGCCACGAGTCGAGCTTTGTTCCTTGTCACCACACCATGCTCGTCTTGCTTGTTGCGGAAGACCCACTTGGTTCCTACAACATTTTGATTAGGACGTGGAACTAAATGCCATACCTCATTCCTTGTGAAATTGTTGAGCTCCTCTTGCATCGCCATCACCCAATCCGAATCTTGAAGTGCTTCCTCTACCCTATGTGGCTCAATAGAGGAAACAAAAGAGTAATGTTCACAAAAATGTGCAACACGAGATCGAGTAGTTACCCCCTTATGAATGTCGCCGAGGATGGTGTCGACGGGGTGATCTCGTTGTATTGCTTGGTGGACTCTTGGGTGTGGCAGCCTTGGTTGTTCATCCTCCTTGTCTTCATCATTTGCATCTCCCCCTTGATTGTTGCCGTCATTTTGAGGTGCCTCAACTTCTTGATCTTCTTGTTCAACATCTTGAGCCTCATCCTCAATTTGAGTTGGTGGAGATGCTTGTATGGAGGAGGATGGTTGATCTTGTGCATGTGGAGGATCTTCGGATTCCTTAGGACACACATCCCCAATGGACATGTTCCTTAGCGCTATGCATGGAGCCTGTTTTTCACCTATCTCATCAAGATCAACTTGCTCTACTTGAGAGCCGTTAGTCTCATCAAACACAACGTCACAAGAAACTTCAACAAGTCCTGAGGACTTGTTAAAGACTCTATATGCCCTTGTGTTTGAGTCATATCCTAGTAAAAAGCCTTCTACAGTTTTAGAAGCAAATTTAGATTTTCTACCTCTTTTAACAAGTATAAAACATTTGCTACCAAAAACTCTAAAATATGAAATATTTGGCTTTTTACCGGTTAGAAGTTCATAGGATGTTTTCTTGAGGATTCGGTGAAGATATAACCGGTTGATGGCGTAGCAGGCGGTGTTGACCGCCTCGGCCCAAAACTGATCCGGTGTCTTGTACTCATCAAGCATGGTTCTTGCCATGTCCAATAGAGTTCGATTCTTCCTCTCCACTACACCATTTTGTTGTGGGGTGTAGGGAGAAGAGAACTCATGCTTGATACCCTCCTCCTCAAGGAAACCTTCAATTTGAGCGTTCTTGAACTCCGTCCCATTGTCGCTTCTAATTTTCTTGATCCTTAAGCCGAACTCATTTTGAGCTCGTCTCAAGAATCCCTTTAAGGTTTCTTGGGTATGAGATTTTTCCTGCAAAAAGAACACCCAAGTGAAGCGAGAATAATCATCCACAATAACTAGACAGTACTTACTCCCGCCGATGCTTATGTAAGCGATCGGGCCGAATAGATCCATGTGAAGGAGCTCCAGTGGTCTGTCACTTGTCATAATGTTCTTGTGTGGATTATGTGTGCCAACTTGCTTCCCGGCCTGGCATGCGCTACAAATCCTGTCTTTCTCAAAATGAACATTTGTTAGTCCTAAAATGTGTTCTCCCTTTAGAAGCTTATGAAGATTCTTCATTCCAACATGGGCTAGTCGGCGATGCCAGAGCCACCCCAAGTTAGTCTTAGCAACCAAGCAAGTGTCGAGTTCAGCTCTATCAAAATCTACCAAGTATAGCTGACCCTCCAACACTCCCTTAAATGCTATTGAATCATCACTTCTTCTAAAGACAGTAACACCTACATCAGTAAATAGACAGTTGTAGCCCATTTGACATGATTGGGATACGGAAAGCAAATTGTAATCTAAAGAATCCACAAGAAAAACATTGGAAATAGTGTGGTCAGGTGATATAGCAATTTTACCCAATCCTTTGACCAAACCTTGATTTCCATCTCCGAATGTGATAGCTCGTTGGGGATCTTGGTTTTTCTCATATGAGGAGAACATCTTTTTCTCCCCTGTCATGTGGTTTGTGCACCCGCTGTCGAGTATCCAACTTGAGCCCCCGGATGCATAAACCTACAAAACAATTTTAGTTCTTGACTTTAGGTACCCAAACGGTTTTGGGTCCTTTAGCATTAGAAACAAGAACTTTGGGTACCCAAACACAAGTCTTTGACCCCTTGTGTTTGCCCCCAACAAATTTGGCAACTACCTTGCCGGATTTGCTAGTAAGCACATAAGAAGCATCAAAAGTTTTAAATGAAATAGCATGATCATTTGATGCATTAGGAGTCTTCTTTCTAGGCAACTTGGCATGGGTTGGTTGCCTAGAGCTAGATGTCTCACCCTTATACATAAAAGCATGATTAGGGCCAGAGTGAGACTTCCTAGAATGAATTTTCCTAATTTTGCTCTCAGGATAACCGGCAGGGTATAAAATGTAACCCTCGTTATCTTGAGGCATGGGAGCCTTGCCCTTAACAAAGTTAGACAAGTTCTTAGGAGGGGTATTAAGTTTGACATTGTCTCCCCTTTGGAAGCCAATGCCATCCTTGATGCCAGGGCGTCTCCCATTATAGAGCATACTTCTAGTAAATTTAAACTTTTCATTCTCTAAGTTATGCTCGGCAATTTTAGCATCTACTTTTGCTATATGATCATTTTGTTGCTTAATTAATACCATGTGATCATGAATAGCATTGATATCAACATCTCTACATCTATCACAAATAGACACATGCTCAATAGTAGATGTAGAGGGTTTGCAAGATTTTAATTCAACAACCTTAGCATGTAACATATCATTCTTAGTTCTAAGGTCGGAAATAATAGAATTGCAAACATCAAAATTTTTAGCCTTAGCAATCAAATTTTCATTTTCTACTCTAAGGCTAGCAAGAGAATCATTCAATTCCTTAATCTTAGCAAGCAAATCATCATTATTATTTCTAAGATTGGGAATTGAGGCATCACAAACATGAGAATCAACCTTAGCAATTAATCTAGCATTTTCATTTCTAAGGTTGTCAATAGTGTCATGGCATATGCTTAGCTCACTAGATAATTTGTTACATTTTTCTACTTCTAAAGCATAAGCATTTTTAACCTTAACATGTTTCTTATTTTCCTTGATTAGGAAGTCCTCTTGGGAGTCCAAAAGATCATCCTTTTCATGGATGGCACTAATTAGCTCATTTAATTTTTCTTTTTGTTCCATGTTAAGGTTGGCAAAAAGGGTAAGCAAGTTATCCTCCTCATCACTAGCATTATCATCACTAGAGGATTCATATTTTGTGGAGGATTTAGATTTAACCTTCTTCTTTTTGCCGTCCTTTGCCATAAGACACTTGTGGCCGACGTTGGGGAAGAGAAGCCCCTTGGTGACGGCGATGTTGGCGGCGTCCTCGTCGGACGAGGACTCGGTGGAGCTCTCGTCGGAGTCCCACTCGCGGCACACGTGGGCATCGCCGCCCCTCTTCTTGTGGTACCTCTTCTTTTCTCTTCTCTTGCCCTTCTTGTCGTTGTCCCTGTCACTGTCACTTGATAATGGACATTTAGCGATAAAGTGACCGGGCTTACCACACTTGTAGCAAAACTTCTTGGAACGGGATTTGTAGTCTTTCCCCTTCCGTTGCTTGAGGATTTGGCGAAAGCTTTTGATGATTAAAGCCATCTCCTCATTGTCGAGCTTGGAGGCGTCAATTGGTTGTCTACTTGGTGTAGATTCCTCCTTCTTCTCCTCCGTCGCCTTAAATGCCACCGGTTGCGCCTCGGATGTGGAGGGTTCGTCAAGCTCGTTGATCTTCCTTGAGCCCTTGATCATACATTCAAAGCTCACAAAATTACCGATAACTTCCTCGGGGGTCATTAGTGGATATCTAGGATTACCACGAATTAATTGAACTTGAGTGGTGTTAAGGAAAATAAGAGCTCTTAAAATAACCTTAACCACCTCATGGTCATCCCACTTTTTGCTCCCGAGGTTGCGCACTTGGTTCACCAAGGTTTTGAGCCGGTTGTACATATCTTGTGGCTCCTCTCCTTGGCGAAGACGGAAGCGACCGAGCTCCCCCTCGATCGTTTCCCGCTTGGTGATCTTGGTGAGTTCATCACCCTCGTGCGCGGTCTTGAGTAGGTCCCAAATCTCCTTTGCATTCTTCAACCCTTGCACTTTGTTGTATTCCTCCTTGCTTAGAGAGGCAAGGAGAATGGTTGTGGCTTGGGAGTTGAAGTGCTCAATTTGGGCCACTTCGTCCGTATCATAATCCTCATCCCCTACGGAGGGTACCTGTGCTCCAAACTCAACAACATTCCATATACTTTTGTGGAGTGAGGTTAGATGAAATTTCATTAAATCACTCCACCTAGCATAATCTTCGCCATCAAAAGTTGGCGGTTTGCCTAATGGAACGGAAAGTAATGGAGTATGTCTAGATGTGCGGGGATAGTGTAAGGGGATCTTACTAAACTTCTTGTGCTCTTGGCGCTTAGAAGTTACGGACGCCGCGTCGGAGCCGGAGGTGGATGTCGATGAAGAATCGGTCTCGTAGTAGACCACCTTCCTCATCCTCTTCTTCTTGTCCCCACTCCGATGCGGCTTGTGGGAAGAGGACTTTTCCTTCTTCTCTTTGTGGTGTGAAGAAGATCTTTTCTCCTTCCCTTTGGAGGAGACCTTCCTCTTCTCCTTCCTCTTGGTATGGGACTCTTCCGATGAAGTGCTCCCTTGGCTTGTAGTGGGCTTGTCGCCGGACTCCATCTCCCTCTTGGTGTGATCTCCCGTCATCACTTCGAGCGGTTAGGCTCTAATGAAGCACCGGGCTCTGATACCAATTGATAGTCGCCTAGAGGGGGGGGGGGGTGAATAGGGCGAAACTGAAATTTACAAATATAAACACAACTACAAGCCGGGTTAGCGTTAGAAATATAAACGAGTCCGCGAGAGAGGGCGCAAAACAAATTGCAAGCAAATGAAGAGTGTGACACGCGGATTTGTTTTACCGAGGTTCGGTTCTCGCAAACCTACTCCCCGTTGAGGAGGCCACAAAGGCCGGGTCTCTTTCAACCCTTCCCTCTCTCAAACGGTCCCTCGGACCGAGTGAGCTTCTCTTCTCAAATCAAAGCCGGGAACAAAACTTCCCCGCAAGGGCCACCACACAATTGGTGCCTCTTGCCTTGATTATAATGGAGTTTTGATCACAAGAATAAGTGAGAAATAAAAGAAGCAATCCAAGCGCAAGAGCTCAAAAGAACACGGCAAATCTCTCTCTCTAATCACTAAAGCCTTGAGTGGAATTGGAGAGGATTTGATCTCTTTGTATGTGTCTAGAATTGAATGCCTAGCTCTTGTAAGTGGTTGAGAAGTGAGAAACTTGGATGCAATGAATGTGGGGGTGGTTGGGGTATTTATAGCCTCAACCACCAAAAGTGGTCGTTGGGAGGCTGTCTGTTCGATGGCGCACCGGACAGTCCGGTGCACACCGGACATGTCCGGTGCCCCCGCCACGTCATCAATGCCGTTGGATTTTGACCGTTGGAGCTTCTGACTTCTGGGCCCACCTGGAAGTCCGGTGCACACCGGACATCTCCTGTTCATTGTCCGGTGCGCCAGTATGGGCGCGCCTGACTTCTGCGCGCGCAGAGCGCGCATTAAATGCGCCGCAGGTAGCCGTTGGCGCCGAAATAGCCGTTGCTCCGTGGTTACACCGGACAATCCGGTGCACACCGGACATGTCCGGTGAATTATAGTGGAGCGGCTGCTGCGCGATCCCGAGGCTGGCGAGTTGTGGAGGCCGAGCTTCCTTGGAGCACCGGACACTGTCCGGTGTACACCGGACAGTCCGGTGAATTATAGCGGAGCGGCTTGAGAAATTCCCGAAGGTGGCGAGTTCAAGTTGGAGTCCTCTGGTGCACCGGACACTGTCCGGTGTACACCGGACAGTCCGGTGCCTTCAGACCAGAGGTGCCTTCGGTTGCCTCTTTGCTCCTTTGTTGAATCCAAAACTTGATCTTTTTATTGGCTGAGTGTGAACCTCTTACACCTGTATAATATATACACTTGGGCAAACTAGTTAGTCCAATTATTTGTGTTGGGCAATTCAACCACCAAAATTAATTAGGGACTAGGTGTAAGCCTAATTCCCTTTCAGGCAGCAGCTGCATGAAGCATTGGGCACACATCTGAATTTCAGTTTAGCCTATCATCCGCAGACAGATGGTCAGACTGAAAGGATCAATCAGATCCTTGAAGACATGTTGAGAGCCTGTGCGTTGCAAGATCAATCCGGATGGGACAAGCGATTGCCTTATGCAGAGTTCTCCGATAACAACAGTTACCAGGCCAGTTTGAAGATGTCACCATTTCAAGCGCTCTATGGAAGGAGTTGTAGAACTCTGTTGCAATGGGATCAGCCTGGAGAAAAGCAAGTGTTCGGGCCAGGCATTTTGCTTGAAGCTGAAGAGAACATCAAGATGGTCTGAGAAAATCTGAAGATAGCGCAATCGAGGCAGCGAAGTTATGCAGACACAAGAAGAAGAGATCTGAGTTTCAAAGTCGGTGACTTTGTCTATCTGAAAGTGTCACCGATCAGAGGAGTTAGAAGATTCGGAGTTAAAGGCAAGCTAGCACCCCGCTACATTGGTCCGTATCAGATTCTCGCAAGGCGTGGAGAAGTAGCTTATCAGCTCAATCTACCAGAAAATTTATCTGCTGTGCATGATGTCTTTCATGTGTCTCAGTTGAAGAAGTGTTTGCGTGTACTAGAGGAGCAATTGCTAGTTGAAGGTCTCGAAGTCCAGCAGGACTTGACCTAGGTTGAGAAGCCAACGCAAATCCTTGAGACCGCAGACAGAGTCACCCGAAGGAAGACCATCAGAATGTGCAAAGTCAGATGGGATCACCACTCCGAGGAAGAAGCAACCTGTGAGCGTGAAGATGATCTGATGGCTAAATACCCTGAGCTCTTTGCTAGCCAACCCTGAATCTCGAGGGCGAGATTCTTTTAAGGGGGATAGGTTTGTAACGCCTTGAATTTGGGGTAGAATTTTTTCTTCTTTTCTCTCACCAAATTCGGGCGTTACCTCTCTTTCCTATTTCCTTTCGCTAAAACCCTACCTACCTCCAAAACTCCAAGTCATATAATGATAATAATAAACTCGAGGAGTATTTTATTTGGATTGTTGCACCATGCTGGTCCCTGCATATCTTTTGTTTGTGGATTGAATCTATGAAAAAATGCTTTTAGAAAAATGATTAAAATGGGAAAATCCTTTCTTTTTCCCCTCCCTCTTCTCCTCTCTCTCCCTTGGGCCGGCCGGCTGGCTCGCGGCCTAGCTCGGCATCATGGGCGGCCCAGCCGAGCCCCCCTTTTTTTCCCCCGCGCGGCCCACAGGCCGGCTGGCTCGCGGCCCAGCCGCCCCCAGCGGCTCGCCCCGCCCCTTCCGCGCGCGTGCGCACTAGGCAGTTGCCCAGCCGTCGTCGCCATCGGTAGGGCCCACCTGTAGGTGCCCGAGCCGCCCCTGTTCACCTCCTCTAACCCCCCACGACGCCTGCTTTTCTCTCATCTCGCGCAGATTGCCCGTTCTTGCCTCACGCCCGCGCAAAACGACCATCGCGCCGACCATCGAGCTCCGCCGCGCGCCCGACGTTCCGCAGGCCGTTCGGGATTCGTCGAGGTGAGCTCGTCCCCATCTCCCTCCTTCCCCTTTCCCCTTCCCCCTCGCGTCTTCTCCATGCCCCAACGTAGCTCAGTGGAGCTCCCTCCCCGTGCGGCGGTCCTCGGCGTGGGCCCCGGTCTGCGTGTGGTCCCTCGTGCTCGCGGCGGCCCGTGGCCTGCTCGCAGCGGCCCCCGGCGCGGCCTGCTCGTGGCGGCCCGTGGCCTGCTCGCGGCGGCCCCGGCGTGGCCTGCTCGCGGCAGCCCCGGCCCGGCGTCGTGGCGCGGTGGCGCGGTCCGTGGCGGCGCGGTTCGCCACCCACAGCCCTGCGCGCGACTCTGGCGCGGCTCGCCCGCCCTCTGGCTCAGCCAGCGCCCGTCGCGGCGCGGCGTGCCCGGCGCGGCCCTGCGCGCGGCTCTGGCACGCGACCTCGGCGTAGCGCGTAGCCCCGTCCGGCGCAGCCTGCCCGCGCAGCTCGCCCGCGGCGTGCCCGCTGCTCGCGTCCGCAGCGCGACGCGGTCCCCGGCGTGGCGCGTTCGCAGCCCCTGCTCGACGTAGAGTGCCCCCGGCGTCTCAGTTCGCCCGCAGCACGCTCACGGCAGTCTGCGCGGCTTGCTCGTGGCGACCTGCGCAGCGCGTGGCAGCCCATCCGCGACGTGCTCGCAGCAGCGACTCGCTCGCGTGCGTGGCTGGTCCATCTCCGGCTCGCCTGCATCGGCCTGTGCGGAGCACGGCCAACCCGTTCGCGCGATAATCCCATGCGTAGTGGCTTGTAGCTTTGTGCACGTGATAATACACATGTTTTGGTTCTCGTTATACGTAGTTTCGCGCGGCGACTCCCCTCACCACTTAAAAATGCTAACATTGATTGGTTTATGTTAGGGAGCGACACATTAACTAAGCGTAGAATTAATTATGCTTAGATATTAACCATAGTTGCACCTGCATTAAATATCGATTATTATAATTACATGAAATGAAGTGTTTAAGTTCACTCTTTCACCAAACATGAACATAGCGAGTTGTCGATCAACTGAAAATGGTCATGATTTGAGTAGTGCATGTGGCTAATCCTTTTTATTGGAACTAAGTGGAACTAGAGCATGTAATGGCTAGTTATGCGTCTACCCGTAATACGCCTTGAGTATAGCTTTAACCACTGTGGGACCTTTCTTCTCTAGCCATGGCCAATGCAATATTGTATGTTATACTCTATGAATATTTAATTTATTTGTTCTCTTGCATGGTGTACTGTTTGTTTCCTAATTCGGATGGATGGATGTATGGATGTTTGCGCTCGTTTAGAGAACGATCCGGTTGAAGAGCCCGAAGAACTCGCAGGAGAAGCCCCTGAGCAGCAGTCGGATGGTGGAGGTAAGTGTCCCTTGACCTATCTTTGCCCTATACATTCTTTAATTCACCCCCTCGCATTACACATATATACCTAAGGATTGACTAGCTTTTGTTGTCCATGTCCTTGTTTACCTATTTGGGTTGGATTATTATTGTTTAGCTTATTGCTATTGATCAACTCTAATCAATGAACATGATGAGATTATCTATGATACGCTGTTTTCCCTTTTGATTATGATGATGGTACTGTGACATTTAAGGGGGCTCGAGCTGTTTCTCGAGTGCCTCTCCGTAAGGACCTGTTCGTTGGATGACCGCCCGGGAAAACAGTGCAACCATGAGGGTGGAATGGGACGCCCTTAGCTGAATAATTAGATGAATCGGGGTGTAGTTCGCTTAGCCGTCGTGCCGTCAATGGGGCTCGATGTATGCGGCTCGCTCTGCCAAGGTTGATTTGTCCCTTGGGGAGGAGTGCGGTACATTTAGGAAACTTAACGGGCGGCTACAGCTCCGGGGAATCTTTGTAAAGGCTACGTAGTGAAACCCTGCCTATTCACCTTGGTAGTGTTTAAGGGTTTGATCGGCCCGAGGCAAAAAGGGAATCACGGCTTATGGGTAAAGTGCGCAACCTCTGCAGAGTGTTATGAAACTGATATATCAGCCGTGCTCGCGGTTATGAGCGGCCAAGGGAGCTCCAGTGATTAGTGGTACTTGATCAGAGATGTTCGGATTTACAGGTGGCAATGAGATTGATGGTTCTTGGTAGTGATTATGGTAATGATAAGTGGTATTCTTTCCGTTTGGAAAGGGTACTTTGGGTTAAGAACGTGGGTTAATGCTAAAACTGGCTTTCTACTAGTAATAATAATCTGACCAACTAAAAGCAACTGCTTGACTTACCCCCACATAAAGCTAGTCCACTACAGCCAAACGGGACACTTGCTGAGTATGTTGATGTGTACTCACCCTTGCTCTACACACCAAATCCCCCCTCCCAGGTTGTCCGCATTGCAACCACTGCTCAGGAGAAGATGAAGCCGTGGAAGGAGACTTCCAGGAGTTCCAAGATTACGACGAGTTCTAGGCGTGGGTTAGCGGCAACCCCCCAGTCGGCTGCCTGTGAAGGCCGCGTTTATCTACGTTTCGTTTTCGCACTTTGATTATTGTAAAGACTATGTGGATGTCCCAGGCATATGATGTAATCGACTACTATTTCCCCTTTTCTAATACTATTTGAGCACTGTGTGATGATGTCCATGTTATGTAACTGCTGTGTACGTGAATTGCTGATCCTGGCACGTACATGGTTCGCATTCGGTTTGCCTTCTAAAACCGGGTGTGACACAACCGCTCGCTGCTAACCTCACAAGATAATTATAAGTTAATTGCTTATTCAGTTGTTATAAGTTACTCGCAGATTCAGTTCACGGAAGAACAGAATGGTACACATTGGTCAGATGCAGAAACAATTAAGCAAGTATCGCATCACCTATGAACAAGCAACAGTTAAGAGAGAGGAATGAACGGTGTTGGTGCTGGTGCTGGAAATATGTTTTACTCAGTTGTCCCGGCTGCTGTAGCAGAGCACCTTCATGATGCACGCACGGTTCTCCTCATGGACGCTTGTGATGAGCCAGGAGACAAAGAGGACGACGAGGTAGAGGATGATGTCCAGCGACAGGTGCGTCTTGGTCTGCGACGCCACGAAGGTGAGGAGCAGGCTAGCGTAGGCCACCGCGAACAACCACCGCACGTGGTGCGAGGTCGCGGCCATCCTCAGCAGCAGGCTCAGCATGAGCACCATCGAGCTCGTGACCCCGAACCAGCTCGCCACTCTGAACACCCAGTACCTCGCGCGAGGGCATGGTCCTCGCAGCTGCTCCTGTCTAGGTCCAGCGCCCGCCCGCCGTGCCGCTGCTGGATCACGGTCACAGGAATGACCTCCACCGGCGGCAGCGGCGGATACACAACAGCATGGGCGGTGTGCCCCATCTGAAGGCTGCCCGGGCCCAACAGCGCGTCTGAGTTCACGCGTGGGTACATGAGCGCACGACTATCAGAGTTTCTACAACCTTTCCAAGCATGTCAGTGTGGTATACCTCTTGGAGAAGGGCCCGTCAAGGCTGGCAACCTCGGCAACTCCGTCACCATATCCCGCGAGAAGACCACCATGATCTTGTCCTCCACTGGCTTGCTACAATCGATCGTGAAGGAAACCGACCCCTTCTTGCCAGCGACCGCGGCGCTCTTCACCGACACCACATCACGCACCATCGACCCTTCTTCCCTCAGCTTGCTGCTCGAGTGGATCCTAAGATATGGAGGCTAGGGTTTCCCGACACGAGAGGGGCCACCGATGCAGCCGACGAGCAACCATGGCGAGGAGACGACGAAGGCGGGGACGACCATTTCCAGATGGCGAGGAAGCAGTGAATCGGAGTCGCATTGGCCGCCGGCAAGGAGAATGGTCTTCGCTGCACCTTGTTCATGACAGGGGGTTCGACATCGGCACTAGCGCGAGGGAGAACGGCTCTATGGCAAGGCGTGAGGCGCGTAGCGGTGAAGAACAGGGGAGCGGGATTGGAGGCAGAGATCGGCGGGGCTAAGAGTTCCTGCCCATGGGGGGGAGGGCGTCGGGGATCGCGAGCGGGACTGGGTAGCGCCGGACGGGGGCAGCGCCGTGGATGGCGAGCGGGACTGGGGGCGGGGCACGACGGCAGACACAGGTGGGGGCGAGGGCACACGAAGGCGGTAGGGGCGGGCACGAGGATCCTTGGGAGGTGGTGTCGAGGGCGCGGTGGCGAAAATGGTGGAGGCGGAGGCGCGATGCGAAAAATCTGGTGTTTGCGGATGGGCGGGCGGGCGGGGTAGGGAGGCGGGGGCAGTCTACACTCCTCTCTTAATAGTTAGTAGAGATAGAGACTAGCTAATATTGGCAACGAGAGCAGCATGATCGATTTCTAGCCCAAGTGCATTGTATTTGTTACAGTATTATATATAGCGGTTACGCATTAATTTTGCATTGTTTTGTCCAGCGTTGTGACCACTTTTCACTATAGCAGCTACAATCAGAGACCGCCGAAAATATACCCTTTGCAGTTAAAAATAGCTTATTTTCGACGACTTTAGGTCTATTTTCAACGACCTCTAGCCACAAAAAATAGCCGAAAATAAACGTTAATTTTCGGTGGCCAATGCTCAACCGTCGAAAATAAAGGCCGCTGAAATTTTCCCAAGGTTATTTTCGGCGGCCCCATTTGTCCACTGAAAATAAGCAATTCCAGAGAAAAAATGAAATAAATGCAAAAAACAACAATTTCAACAACAATATAATCACAATAATATGACAGAAACAATAATTCTAGGATTACACAGATTTAACACAAAATATCACAATTCTTCATAAGTACATCACAGTTCACCAAAATACCACTAGAGTCCATAGTTCACAATTGTTCACAAATGCATCACATAGTTTCTTACAACATAACACAAACTCACGATTCACTACCAGACTCAAATCATCACATATTGGGGTCGTTTGATTTGTGACCACTACCTCTAGAAGCGAACAAGTCGTTAGCGAAGTCGTTTAATTGGTTTGGATTCTAAAGAAAAAAGAAGACATTAATAACTACAATGTTTACATGACCACTATTCAAACAAATTGTTTATCAAACTAACCTCTCTTGTAGTAGCTCTCTCCCCTTCATAAGCTCCTCCTGGTGCTGGTATCACCGGTGGTGGCGTGTTGTGGCCCATAACCTCGGATCCCTACAAAATCAAGTTTAATCAAGATTTGAAAGGTTAATACAAACGCAAGTCTAAACTAAATTGAAGCACCTAAGGTGGAGGCGGCGGAGCATGTAATCCCCACTATGGCATCGACGACTGAAATTGAGGGAAAACGAATGTTTGCTGTTGTGCCTGCTCTGAAAACCAAGACTGTTACAAATACAATATATTAGTTATAGGACAAATATACGACCATGTTGAGAATAAATAAGACACTCAAGTTCTTTTCTTGTTGTGCATGTGCGTTGTAAGCAGCCATTTACTCTGATTATTGTTGGAGGAATGTCATTTGTTGTTGCCGCAACTCTTCACTAAACCTTTCTTGCTGCTCCCTCATAGCGTCCTCCATGCTCAAGTGCCGACTACGGCTGCTACCACAACCTGCCTCCGATGAAAAGTCACCATGAGACCGCAATTCCATTGAATCGATCACACCGGTAAATATAGAATATCTTGAAAAACAAGAAAAATTAGCTATTCGGTTATAGTTTCAATATTATTGAAAAAAATTCACAAGTTAATATCGTCCATGGGCTTTTCCTCCAATAGAATACACAACTTCAACATCGATGGTAGGCGCTCCTCGCCAATCATAGTCTTCTCCATACTTTCTAACCATCTCCTACCTGTAAGTCTCCTGCAATACAATATGGAGGTTCAGCACACATGTAATGTAGAGCTATATGGTTAAACATTAATTCTAACAACAACTAACCATACGCTCAACGGCCGCTTGACTACATAGCTCATCGGAGATTTCACTGTTTTTCGCTCTATGCCCTCGCCTATAAACTTCGATTGGGCTCGGGACAACTCCAGTCTGACAGTGCCGGTTTATGACAAGGAGAATACATGGTTCACAAAATATTTGGTCTTGGCTACCCCCAATCACCAGAATGACGTCCATTCCTACTCCAGTCATTATACATCCATACACGATCTTCAGCCATGCCTAAGACTGTTAAATCGGACTATATCGTGAAAACATTATTCAACTTATAGACAAGGATAGGTTCTAAACCCACAAAGTAGGAGGACCCAAAAAAATTTCGGCAGCATAATCTCGCTACCACTAAACAATATATTACTTATATAAAAACAAAGAACGATATGCTATTAATCAAATCAGACTAAGTATCACATATCACTAATATAAAACTGTACGACATACCAATATAATGTACTTATAAAACTAATAATATAATAGTATCACATATTAATATGAAAGTAATGCCACAAATACAATATACCCCTAATTACTAAACCACATATACCACTAATACATTAATGAAATCAAACTAAACAATAATACTAATCACATAAACTAATCAAACAAACAACAATTACAAATATATACAAATTTCGGCGGCAATGAAATAACGGCTGCCGAAAATATAAAATAAAATACGAAAAATTAACCTGTTTATGGAGAAGAGCTCGGAGCGCTGCTGGGCGACGGGAGCGGCGGGACGGGGGCGGCACGGCGAGCCTAGGCGACGCGGCGGCCAATGACGGGGCTGGGGAGCGGGGCGACAGGAGCAGAGAGCGGTCGTAGCGGTGAGAGCGACCACAAGGAGAGGAGAGAGAAAGGAAGAAAGGAGCCATGAGCTGTTTAAAATGGTTAATTTTCGGTGGTCAAAGCGCGGCCACCGAAAATAAACTCTTATTTTCGATGGCTGTGTCAGAGTCCGTCGAAAATAAATTTTTTTCGGTGGCCAGATTCAGCCGCCGAAACAACAATGATCACCGAAAATGAGTAGCAGTGTGTTTGTGGACGAGATTCAACCACCGGCACGAATTGAATATATATATGGTTGACATCACTGCCCAACCAGCTGTGTCGTCATTAGCTAGTGTAGCTAAATAAGCTTTTCTTTTCATTGCCTTTTTGTTTGCTATACTCTGTCTGGACCTAATCATTAATTAATTATTTATATGTATTACATCAGGAGGCTGCAGGGTGAGGCAGCCCTGGCCACAGGATTAGCCGAAATGGCATCGGTGGTGGGCCCAGGTGATATATGAGCAACCAAACCATCCTTCACTTTTTTTTGTTTGTCCTGGTCCTTTTTATTAGGACTGAGCCAGCTGATCGATCAATTCAATTATATAGGAACCACTAATTGCTTCTTTGTCTGTTTATTATTATTTTTTTTGTCCAGGATACCGTAACCTTATCCCACCACTATATGAAAAGCCCAACATCAGATCGAGAAAGGCATGTAACATATGGAAATTCTTCAATAATACGACCACATATATAGATTACATTAAGTACAAATTATGCTAGCTGGGCCTTGCGGCAAAAAAAAAAGGTATAAAAGGAGTACAATATAGCTGCCGGCCCATAGTTATCACACAAAAAAAAGTGTTGTATTTCTATCGGTTACCTGACCCCATGCTTACTGAAGGTAATGTTTGACCGAGATGCAACAATTGAAGTAGGCCAAAAACGAGAAAAACGTGAGTTTAAGTTATATTGAGACAGAAGTGAATACACGTGTGTTATCGAGGTTCATATCATAACATGTATATATATAAAGGGACCGGCCGTGACATTTAAGATATAGGTTAATTGGGTTTGATTTAAAAATTTGACTTTTTAAATTGAATTCCTTAATTTCTTTCTAGTCAAAATCTAATCAAAAGTAATATATCTAGATATATGTGCAACTACAGTTTTGGGATATGTTGCTATATATCTCTAAAATAAAAGAGTTGTGTAGCCTAGGTTTCAAACTTATCACTAGCCTAGCAAGCAAAACTTGAGAGTAACCAAACAACCTAGCCTAGGTAAGCAACAAATAAAGCGAGACCGATTATGTTCTGACACTCTGCTTCATACTTCTATCTATGATACAAGATACAATCATTACGATAAACTAACATAGCAAACAAATTCTTTGACTTCATATCATATATTGATGTTGATAATTTATTTCTCTAGAATGAAAACTTCTTTTATGAATGGATATAGTCAAATATAGATATAGATAGATATACCACGCTGAAACTCAAACAATAAGTCCAGCGGGAAGTAGAACTAGCAAGACGTCCACATGAATAGCTAAACACTGAAACACTCCCTGCCCCTGTGCCCCACGCAGAATAGTCACCCAATGGCCATAAGCACACAACAACAACAACATCAAAAATCTCTTTTTTAGATTGCATTTCCGCTTAAACTGTCCTACATAAGCCCCTATAAATATACCCTCCATGACAGTCCTAAAACAACAACGAAGCAAGCTATCAAAGCTTATCAACTAACCACTCTTGCTTTCCTGCAAGCAGCTCAGTCAGATGGGCAAGGAGGTGGACGTGTCCACTCTGGAGGCCGGCGGCGTCCGCGACTATGCGGACCCTCCGCCGGCACCGTTGATTGACGTCGACGAGCTCGGCAAGTGGTCCCTGTACCGCGCCGTGATCGCGGAGTTCGTGGCGACGCTGCTGTTCCTGTACATCACCGTGGCCACGGTGGTCGGGTACAAGCACCAGACGGACGCGTCGGCGTCGGGCCCCGGCGCGGCGTGCGGCGGCGTGGGCGTCCTCGGCATCGCGTGGGCGTTCGGCGGCATGATCTTCATCCTCGTCTACTGCACCGCCGGCATCTCCGGCGGCCACATCAACCCGGCCGTCACCTTCGGCCTCTTCCTGGCGCGGAAGGTGTCCCTGGTGCGCGCGCTGCTGTACATGGCCGCGCAGAGCCTCGGCGCCATCTGCGGCGTCGCGCTCGTCAAGGGGTTCCAGAGCGGACTCTACGCGCGCTACGGCGGCGGCGCCAACGAGGTCAGTGCCGGGTACTCCACCGGCACGGGGCTCGCCGCCGAGATCGTCGGCACCTTCGTGCTCGTGTACACCGTCTTCTCCGCCACCGACCCCAAGCGCAACGCTCGCGACTCCCACGTCCCGGTAATTGCTGCATCTGCCATGCACACTCCTTGGAGCTGTGATCCCGCTCATAGTTGTGCTTCCGTGGTGCTGTTGAGTGTTGTGCATTGCCTCTTTTCTGTACCGACGAACGTAACGAGATGCATGGTCACCAGGTGTTGGCGCCGCTTCCGATTGGATTCGCTGTGTTCATGGTGCACCTGGCGACGATCCCGATCACCGGCACGGGAATCAACCCGGCGAGGAGCCTCGGCGCCGCCGTCGTGTACAACAACAGCAAGGCCTGGAGCGACCAGGTAATTACATCACTGTCCCTAGTCCCTACACACATTGTCCAAGATTGCAGCACTAATTCATACAATTTTGTTGGTTGATGTTACTGCAGTGGATCTTCTGGGTGGGCCCGTTCATCGGCGCGGCGATCGCAGCGCTATACCACCAGATCGTCCTCCGCGCCAGCTCCAGGGGGTACGGCTCCTTCCGGAGTAATGCCTAGGCTCACCTCGCCTTGGTCAACATCCACAGCCAGCCAGACCGTGACTGAGCGCTCCCTGCCGGAGTTTAAGTTGAACGAAAATGGTGAGCGCCGGCGTGCTTAAAATGCAGTAACAGTAGCTTTCAGTCAGGTGAAGTGTTTGCAGCTAGATGCCGGCAAAGGCAGCCAGCGCAAGTGTTTGTGCGTTTGTGTGCTGTGGAAAGCAAGTGTGACTTCGTGATTGTCTGTGTACCCTGTTGGGTTGCAGTCAATTTAATAAATTTTAATAAAAAGATGAAGGAACGCAAGTAACATGTAAAGTTGTAAACTGAGAGAGGCTTTTTACAAGGTAGCATACATGGTGAGTATGGAGGTATGGTATGTCTAGTGTGCACATCACATCTTAGACCAACTCCAGCAGGGGTCGTAAATGGACGTGCATCCGTAAAATTTGCGCGTCTTCACACTGTTGAGTTCCCCAGTAGGCGCCGTATTCGGCGATGGAAAAAACGGGGCGGGGGTGGGCGCTCCCTTTTCTCGCGTATTCTCTCTCATCCGCGCAACCCAACCGTCATTCCGAACCAGGTTTGCTTTCTCCTTCTTTCATCGGTACGATGACACGATATCTACTTTCTTCCTCCGAGCTACCGGGCTCGCACTCAAGTTCTTGAGTTTTGTCTCCTAGGTCGAAGGACGTCGCCCCCCATCTGCGGCGTTGGAGCGCAGTCAAAAGCATCGGCGGCGCTCGACATCTCCCGGCAGCGCGTGCTCGTCCTCGACGATACGCATTTCAGGCACAAGGTATGAAACCCGGCACCGGATCCGTCAACTTGGACTTCATTGCACAGATTGTAGTGCCCAGTATTATTGATTTTCTTTAATAGGGTTTGAATATTGCGCAAAGAGTTGGGTACATCCAGGCCATGGAACTGTTGCTTTTGGCAGGGTTCAAACGTGATTCGATGCAGTTTAGGTAGATGTACCCCATGGAAGCACGCTCGCCATCGTCAGTTCGTCACCTGTATGTGTAGGTGTGTCTATTTAATTTGGTAACAACAACTACTAGTTCACTCAGCTAAATAGGTACATTCACTCGGCTGCTTGTTTCTGTGTTCATAGTTTTGATCCGTAGTCCTGTCCACCATGGATGCCGTTGCATATCTATTCATCTTTGTATAGTCCATCGCAGTAGTTGAACCTCTTTGCAGATTGTCGTACATAAGAGGTTGAATAAATAAGTCCATTCCTACCAACAAAAACTGACCGCATTCTAAATTGGTCATTTGCACTTTCAGTAAATGGACAAAGACCCCCTTGACATGGTCGAGACTGCAGTTTAAGTGATTGAGGCCCATGTCGACATCATTCGCAGTCTTGTAACTGATGGGGTTGTCGAAACTATTTTACCTGAGTCGGTCTACACACTTAAGACCACATTGTTACCTGAGAAGTGTGCGACAACCATGGAAGAATGGAGCATACGGAGAAGGTGTTCGTCGTCGTACATTCGTCGGACATGTCGTCGTTGCCTATCCGAATTAGAAGACATTGTACTTTTTCCAAACACTTTTGCATTCCTTGGCAAACAGTCGACATGTAAGATAAATCTAGCAAATTGAACATCAGTAGTGAAACATGTGCATCAAAACATGCAAAATAGTGTGCACAAAACATGAGCAACAAAATCTGCACGGTACACATTCTAAATGGCTGATGTTGCAAAATAGTGTGCACAACACATGCAACAATCCATTTGTGTCGACCAAGTACAACACTAGTAGTGAAACATGAGCACACACATGATTGTACACTTCGATTAGCGAGACATGAGCTACATTGGATGCTTGAACACAGTTCTTACCGTTGATTATTAGCATGAACCCTTCAGTGTAGTGGCCTCCATCAGAACTGAGACAACGTTGGCCGTCCTTCATTGCTACATCTGAGAGGCTGTGCAAAGTGGCACAAATCCAAACGATGAACTCGCATCCGGCGGGGCAAATCAAAATGATGAATTCACATCTGGCGGGGGAATAAATGAAAACGATGAACATGACTGGCAACCTACCGCTGGGGACTGCGGATGGCTGCAACAGAGACGAAATGCGATACTAGCCGCGACTGAGCCGGAGACGAGGCAGAGCTGCAATCCGGCGACAAGAGCTTCGATGAAATGCGACGGTGGAGGTTGTACCCGAGGCTTGGTCGATGCAGCACTGCGACTTTGGGCAACCGATGTCTGAAAAGATCCTGCAGTTCACAAATAGCTTATACCAAAGGCAAGTAGAGAAGTGCAAATAAGAAAGCAAACAAGAGACAATAGACACAACGATTTTTCTGTGGTTCGACCAACCCGTCTTGGAGTCTATTTGAACTCCTTACTCATGTTGCTTAGATTTATCATCAGTGTGACAAATCGAGACTTCCACTATATCAGATGGGGTTATAGCAGAGTTGAAGTTGTTCACAACTCTTGACAGCTCTCCGGCAGAGTAACACTACTTGCTCAAGATCACACTCGCTCTAAGTCGTAGCAGCACTTTGCCTCTCTCTTCTGGCTAGCACACATGCCAACACTTGATCTACAGAGATTTACACAAGATAGGGATAAAGAATGGGTATGCATGTGTTCTACACTTGTATGTTGCTTAAGTATACTACTTGAGGTCGAGGGAGGGCCAAAGCCCCTAAACCCTATTTATAGCCCCAAAGCTCCTAAACCCTATTTATAGCCCCAAAGCCCCCCTAGATCTTCTTCTAATCAACTTGAACTTTCTTGAGCACCTTCCTGTGACTTAGACAAACATAATTAGGGTGTAATCCAATTGACTAAGTCTCATGGACAAACCTCTATCTCCTTCTCTACCTAGTTTCCTGTTTCACCTCAAACAAGGACCAAAGTGGCACTTTTGCTACAAAACAAGTTAGAGTGCAAACCAAAGTGCTAAATAAATAGTAAAATGTGTTGTAACATATTCAAATGTTCAAACCTCTCATACTTAA
This sequence comes from Zea luxurians, assembly GCA_029449295.1. Classification (NCBI taxonomy): domain Eukaryota; kingdom Viridiplantae; phylum Streptophyta; class Magnoliopsida; order Poales; family Poaceae; genus Zea; species Zea luxurians. The sequence continues at coordinate 18,355,748 of JAOPSE010000034.1, read as the reverse complement.
CCTTTCTTACATGTTGCTCCTTTTGGCATGTTTGAGCTCGATGTTGGACTCCAAACCTCCAAGTCACATGACTTGACCATTCTAGCCAAACCTTAAGCTCCAAGACCTTTTGATGGTCACTTAAAACATTTCCAAACTCAAGAGTGACCCAAACTCTATATAAAGGTGAACTTAGCTCTTTGGACCCTTCTAGGTTCTAACTTTGATACTTCTCCACCTTTTAGTGACCATGACTTCACTCGAGCTAGGATCTTGAGCCTTATGACTTAAACCATATAAATTACCTCAATGGTTGTAAGTCACGTCCTTATGTCATGGTCTTCAATGCACCATGTTGAGATCACCTAGAAGAAGTGAATACGTGATCCTACAAAAACTTATATAAAAACAACAAACTTGGTCTATAAATGGGGTTAGTGAAATCTAAAACCAAGTTCAATTGAGAATAGAAGGAGAATTTCTTCACTTAATTTCTCTCACAAGATGTGTATTGAAACTAGAGCAATAGTGAAAGTGAAGTGGAGAGCTTGGAAGAACAAAATCGCAAAGAAAGAAAGTAGACAATACGACACATCGATTTATCCCGTGGTTTGGCCAAAGGCCTACCTCCATGTTGTGGCATCCCATTGGACGAGGGTTGCAGTCAACCCCTCTCAAGTGATCCAGAGATCAAACTTGAGTACCATGATTGTCTTCCTTACAGTATATTCCCGTTTGTGAGGAATCTCCACAAGTTGGAGCCACTCACACCTTACACAATATGATCACAATCAATAAAAAGAGTAAGGGAGGGAGTAGCAACACACCCAAGAGCACAAATGCAGCAAGATCATGTACACTAGTGAAGAAAAGAGCGCACGAATGAAAATCGACAGAGTCTCAACTCAAAACACGCTCAAATCTCTCTCGAATGAACCAAAGCGTGATCGAAGTCTCAGAGTTTGTTGCATGCTCTTGTGATTATTTCCGTTACTACTCAACTATGCCTAGGGGGTCCTTTTATAGCCCCAAGGAGCCTACGAGCCATTGGTTCTTCATATGGGAAGCAATCAGCCTTCCTTGTCTACGTGCACCGGACTAAACAGTCAGCGATCTGTTTCCTTCTATAGCCAAGCCGATTGTTGCGTGCTTTTCGGTCGTATGGCACACCGAACACGACTCGCCTGAGGCCACGACGTGCCCTAGGTAGTCACGACATGCCCGAGGCCACGACACGCTCGAGGCCACATCTCACCCAAGGCAGTCATGACTCGCCCGAGGCCAACTTTGGGCAGGAGACACAGTTTTGATTCACCCGAGGCCAACCTCGGCGGTAGACTCAGTTCCAATTCCCCCGAGGCCAACCTCGGCGGAAGATGCATTCCCAATTCACCAGAGCACAGTCATGACTCACCCGAAGACATGTCGGGTGACTATCCGTTGAGGCCCCAGACTAGCCCAAGTTTGGCCAAACTTAGCCAAACTTCTTCACTACATTTTGGCTCGACTTAAGAAGTTCCCTGGCACTTAGATGGACATTTTTAGCACCTAAAACAAATGACTAATTGCTAGAAACATACCTTTATCTTTTTTATTCATAGAGGTTTGCAATATGCCCAATTTCATGCCCAAAAGTGCTTTCTTATTTTCCTCAATCTTTTAGATTGATTGCTTCAATTTGCTTTCTAAACACGTATGCTCATGCTCATAAGAGGAGTGTTAGTTCATAGTAACGTTTTAAGCATTTAACACCAAAACAACTGGAAATGGCCCAAGGGCACATTTCTGTTTCAATCTTTTTGTTTTTGGTGATTCATGCCAACACACCAAAAGCAACTTAAAAGTACTAACATAACCAAATATGATCCAAATTTTGCAAATTGAAGTCAAGTCATCCAATATCTCCCCAATTAGCTTCCATTTCCAAGCTGGAGAAGAATCGGGTACCTGCCAGCTCATCCAATATCTCCTCAATTAATGGCATAGGAAACCTATTTTTAATTGTCATGTCGTTGAGTTTCCTATAATCTACACAAAACCTCCAACTTCCATCCTTATTTTGAACCAACAACATAGGGGATGCAAATGGACACATACTGGGCACTATCAAACCAGTGGACAATAGCTCAGAGACTTGTTTCTCTATTTTCGTCTTATGAAAAGGTGAATACCTATATGGCCTTGAATTCACTGGAATGTGTCCTGGCACTAAAGAAATGTGATGATCATAAACTCTGGAGGGAGGTAAACCTACAGGAGGAGCAAATATATCACTGAATTCAGCCAACATCTCCTGCAATTGTTCATTGTCCACTGCTTCTTTCTTGTCCACCACTTGTTCCAACAGTACCAGAGTCCACACTTCACTGCCTTTAAACCACTCATTCGCTTGTAATATAGAAGTTTGTGGGACCTCTCTCTGACTATATCCATCTCCTTTCAACTGGATCTACACTCCCTTGTCACAAATGTCAACACCTTTTGTTCCCAATCACACTCCATTGGGCTATGCTTCTTCAACCAGTCAAAGTCCAAAATTATGTCATACACTTCTAACTCCAATACCCTCAATGTGGTAGTGTAAGAATGACCCTCAGACCACCACTCCATATTTATCACTTTATTATCACTCCTCATCTTCTCCCCATTAGCTACTTTCATCTCCACAACACCACAGCTATGCACAGCCAGGCCTCGCTTCTCCATTAAGTTTTGGCTGACAAAACTGAGAGAACTACCTGAGTCTATCAACACCACCAGCATCTGATTTTGCATAAAAGCCTAAACTCTCATACATCCATCACTTTTAGCCCCATTCATAGCATTCAAAGACATTTTATATAACTCCTCAACCCCATATCTTCCAAATCCAATTGCTCCAGGGCTGTATCCGACAACACCATTCCCATATCTTCCACAGTAAGAGTATGCAACTGTGGTACCACCCTTTTTGGACACTTGGCTTGGTGCCCCAGTTCAAACTTCTCACCATAAGTGAAACAAAGGCCATTAGCTCTTCTAAACTCTCTTATGTGTCTTTCTTTCACCAATTCACCAACATTGAAACCTCCCTTGTTGTCAGTCTTCAGATTAGTACCCAGGGCCTTGTTCATTCCAAATCCCTTCTACATCTTTAGCCTCCTTTTTTCCAGGATTTCCTACTGCATGTGAGCCAATATAATTGCTCTACCGCAGACTAGGGTAAATGGGATAGAACTGCACCTTGCAACTCAGGCTTCAACCCTTTTACAAACTAGTTGACAAAGAAAATTTCATCCATCTGAGGGTTGTGCATAGCTATGGCATACCTTGCTTCCTCAAATTCTTAGGCATACTCCTCCATGTCACTCTTCTGACACAAGTGGAAGAGGTGTCTCATCGCTTGGGGATATTTTTCTACTCTAAATTTGTCCCTGACAGCCCTGCCAAACTGCATCCAATTTCCTAAACCTTGCTTCATTTTATAAACTTGCAACCACCTAGCTATGTTCCCTTCCATATGCATGGATGTAGAAATCGACCACAATGTTGTTGGGGAATTGTTCTCAAATGCTATGAGTTAAGAACAAGGCAACACAGAAAATGTCAAACGTTACAGTCCTTCGTCCTTCGAAGTATTATTTCCCTTGGGATATAATGATCTTCGGACAAAGGTTTTGAAGGGCATACCTTCATCGACACAACATATAATGATGAAGAAAGAATCATATAAAACATAAAAGATAATATAAACAGTCATATATTATTATCAGCTCATTTCTATTTTATTACTATGGAAAAATAGAAATGATAACAAATTACAAGTGTACCTTCGGCTTGAAGTAAGGTAAAAATACAAGCGTGACGCGAAAGCAAATACCAAGTCAGCGTGAACAGTACGGGAGCACTGTTCATCTATTTATAGGCACGGGACGCAGCCCATGTAAAATTACACCCATGCCCTTTACATTTGCTAATAACTCTATAGTAACCCGTCGAGGTCTAAATAGCCTTTTTATTTTTAAGTCGGTTTCCTTTTCTGCTATCATGCCGAAGCTCTTCTGCGCACAGCTTCAGCTCCGCGCCATCCTTCGTATTCCTTTTGTGCTTCTTCGTATTCCTTTTGTGCTTCTTCTCGTGATGAACCCGTCACCTTCCAAATCCTTAGCCATCACCTCCAAGCATGGACGTGCCACCACCCTGTCCGTCTCTTCCATCTGCCTGACCAACATGGTACATTCCTCTTATGCCTTGTTCGCTATGGTAGCAGAGAGTTCCACCTATTATCCCAGATGATGCTGCCTAGATTCCACCGTCTCCAGCTTCCTCACCACTCGATCCATCACCTTAATCATTTGCTCCCACTTGTCGTCTCCTCTCTATTCTGCAGACACCATTGCTTCCATCACAAAACTAGTCTGGCCAGACGACTTCACGACTAGCGTCGTCTTCATAGAGTCAGGATCAAGAACTTTGATACCAAATTGTCATGACCCGTGGCCTAGAGTTTGCCAAACCCTAGACGTGCGTGCATGAACCGATAGAAATCTGATGAACTACCAGAGGTAAGTCACCGGAGGCGAGAGAGAAAAACAGGTATGGTGTCTAATCATTTTCATTCATTTGATAATCCTTTGTTCACAACAATCACCACTATTTATATGGCCATTATATGGACCGATTACATCTAGAGATTAGGCTATACTTAGGCCCAGATTAAGGCCATGTTTGGTTTCTTTAGTCTAGCGACTAAAGTTTAGTTAGGGGACTAAAGTTTAGTCCCTAACATGTTTGGTTCTAGGGACTAAAAATAGTAAAAATATACTAAATGACTCATAAGAAGACTAAAATGGCCTTTAACATTTTTCTGCTATTAGTACAATTGAACTAAATGAGGGGTAAATGTGGAATTAATATGGTTAAGTCCCTTTTAGCACATATGTGAAGGACTAAAGATTAAATCATTTTAGTCCATATTTTAGTTCTAGTGTTTGGCAAAAAAGGGACTGAATGTGACTAAAAACTAGAGACTAATCTTTAGTCCCTCTAACCAAACACCCACTAACACCCAAAGACATGTAATGCTTCTTCTGGCTCCCCTCCGATCTACACATCATCTGCCTCAGCACCGACCATAACAGGCAGATGTGTTTGGTACTCTGGTAGCGAAGATGGACCGGGGGCGTGCGGCGCCAGGAACCCCCACCTAGCCATGCTTGGTGCGGAAGTCATCGCGCCAGGAAGGTGCCTGACGTTAGATCGAAAGAGCCACCATGCGTCCGTAAGAATAGAAACGGAACGAGCCACTTTGCGCCTAGAACAGATCTGTATTGACTGGGTGGAAGATGGTTTTTATAGAAAATGATGTAAGCCAAAGATGGGTAGGCCACTTTTTTGTCTTCACTATTCCAATAAAAAAGGTGAAGTGATTTTTAGGCAAAGTCATTTCTTAATCTCCTATGTTGTACGACTTATGGATAAAACATGAAACTAGGGTAGAAGTCGTTGCCGAGAAGCCTTACCAAAAGGACTTAATTAGTCTTAAATAGAAGTGTATGGAATTCATATGACTAGTGGTTTCTGTTATGTTTCAACTATAGTCTGTCCTAATTTTTGAAATTTAAAAGTGCTTTTTTGTTGTTGTGTTGTTGTTCAACAAAGATCAACTGAGAGACAATTGTATTTTTGGGACTACAAACAGTGTGCTTTGCAATAATGCCATTCCAAACAATTAGCTCGCAGAAATGGGATTATAAAGATCTTATAATTGATTAAGATGCCATTTAGTGTATTCTCTTCCTTATCTAATATAATCTCTTGTATTTTGTGCCGTACGAGACACTTTTGCTCCTCAAGCCGTTCTGCAGGTTTCATCTCTCGTTTACGTGGCCTGAGCGTTTCATCTCGTGCGCCGCCATAGAGCTAAATCATCTCCGTCAGATCGGAGACGCCGGACAGGGCACCACAACCACCACCACGCTGGGCACAGCCGCCCCCGTTCCATCGAGCAGGCTTGAGGCATAGGGCATAATTGATGCTTCAGTTACCTGAATAATGGGGCAACCTATTGGGTTGTAAGCATTAGTATTGTTTACCTGCACATTGCCTATCAGTGTTCACTGCACATGGCCTAATAATTCGATACAGTACTATCTAATTGTTTACTGTACTTTAAAAAATGGTTTGTGTTTTTTTCCTAAATTTTGAATGGCGGTAGGGCAAGGCGATACATACGATTTCTGATCAATTTCTTGAAGATTTGCTTTAAACATACAAGAACAACTTTGTGTCATCTGAACTTGCTCACACCATACTTGATTGTGGTCAAACTGAAGAACTGATGCATATATTGTTCTGTGCTGCTAACCATACACAAGAAATTCAAGCTACATAAGTCCAATATGCATCCAGAATAAATCGCTTACATGAGCCCAATTGAATCCCTCCCTAACGAATCGAGAGTGCCTCCAGGGTAGCACAGTTTAAGTTTTCAGTTCCGCTTTCCGTTGCGTGACGGGCAAAAATGTCTCCTATACCACAAATACATGGAGATGAATTGGAAAATGGAAGAAAATACGTTAAATGGTAGTAAAACCAATTAAAAATGTTTGTAGTCCCTTTTCTACGAAATAATTGTTTGGAATGGCATTATTGCGAAGCACATTGTTTGTAGTCCCAATAATACAATTGTCTCGACCAACTGAGTTGTCTATTTCAGCTTCTGTGTTTATTTTTTCCTTTCAGAATCGAGATAAAAGCTAAAATCAAGAGGCCCTAAGTATGGTTGCATGACCTTTATTAGTTGAACTTCGACACTGTTATCTTACAAGTTACCATTCAACTTCCTGCTGCTTTGGTACCAATGGTATGTACAACCAGTTATCTCCATAGTTTGGTAATGTTGTTTTGGTCTATAGAAGCCTTTTGTCACTTGATACTACAGTTTTGGTACTGCTAATTGTGATAAGGATATTTCAGACTTGTTCAGCCGCAAGGACCATTCTGCCTATTCAACCGACATGCTCTGCGTAGTTATCAACTTTAGTATTAAATGTTTCAGATTTGCTTTTCGTGATCTTCATGCCTACTAATTAGAAATGGTCAGTTGTGTAATTATTTACAAATTTGTTTATCTAACTTGTTTGCCAAACTAAAATCCCTTTATAGGTTCTGGCAGAAAGAAGACCCACGTGATCTTGAAGTGCAATACCTTTAACAGCAAAATCGAAGGTAACTTGTGATGAACAACTACTCATATTTTCGTGTATAATTTTCTTGTGTTCTACCAGTTCCTGCTGATACAATTTTCTTGTGTTCTACCAATATCATTTAACAACTGCCATGTGATGTTGCGTTGTACTGTGTATAATTATATATACTCAGATTTGTTACGACTATAATTTTTTTAGCAACAAAACTGCTTTTTTCTATTGGCATGGTTATGGTTGGTATTGCTAGCTTTTTATCATTAGCAGTTCATACATATTGCTAGTTGTTTCTCTTTCTTCTTCACTGTCATCAATAGTAGTATATTTAGTCGATCTTCACCAGAATCCCCTTGAGCACCATAAAACCAGGCTTTAATATATTAGTTGCAACTACTCTGCTAGATGACTGTCACTACATTCACATTTTATTATGTTCACATTTTAGAATGAGTGGAGTGGACCGCCAATTATGAATCTAAGACCTGGTACAATTATTTGAGTCCGTGTACCATTGGTATCTCAATAAACAACGGCGTAAAATACACCTTGATATGGAGTACTGGACTTGAATCTATTGGTAGGTTTCTTAGTGACCTCACCTTATAAGGTTTTTCCTCTTGAACAAAAAATATATATCGAGCTGCCATGTGTCTGATGGGTGGCATTGGCCTCACTTCCTCATTTGCAAAGCAGTTCCTGTCCCAGGTCATCATGTTTCTGCATGAGCAGCAGCATTTTTTTTGCTTTCTAGAAAAAATATATATATCATATATAGCTGTTGGGACTGAATAACGTTTTGTGTTTCAACCATAGATTGATGCAGTTTTATAGTATGGTGCTGATTCAAATCCTTTTAAATTTGATCATACGAAAACATGTTAACATTCATGGTACTAAACGATTGTCGTCGTTTGTCATGGAATCCTGTTCGCTGTAGTTTTACGTCGGTGCGGCTAGCTAGGGGCTCTTTTAGTACCATGTAGGTAGTGTTTGATACAGCGAAATGAGGGGCTGCAAACAGTTATAGCCTAAAGTATAGATTTCTTAGTGACCTCACCTTACAAGGTTCTTCCCCTTGAACAAAAACCTAGGGTCCGTGCATCTCTAAATGTTACAGTCCTACTGCAAAACAAACAAGGCTTCATTTGTTTGCTTCTCATCGTCTGAACTTCGTCATATTTCCTTCTAAAATGAACAATTGTAATCTCGCTGTTTAATGATTGTGATGTGCTCTTTAATCCTTTTCATATATTTTGTGTATCTATACAATGTAACTATGATCAATACTAGAAGATCAATGGCACCGTCTACACTTAACCCACATAGGTCTGTTGCAGTCCTACATCAAGTCCCTACAGAGTCTCCGTAAGTACCCATTTCACTTGCCGCATCTATATATGCATGGACAAAATAATCTAAACTCACTATTTATGTAGTTTCGTGTTATTTGATGATGTTGACAACATTGGCTTACCAAAATTAAAGAGTATCGTAGCGAGAATAGTTGTTAAGTTCCCTAGACGTCATGACAGCCAACATTTCATTCTTCAAGACATCACTGTAAGTCACTTGATCAAACATTCAAACAAAAAAAATAAAGACAACGTATTTCTCTTACTCATATGACATGCATTCTGAAATGACTAGGGGTCAAAAATAGAAGCAATTTCATACCACGATAATGTCGAACGATTTGACACCTTACTCCAACAAGGATCTACATATACATTATATAGAGTGGCGTTCTGTGTAAACTGGGGGGTGTATCAATTTCGGAATTTTGGACATAGGCTAGAATTGACCTTGGCAACTCATACTATTGTGGAGCCATTCCACTTGCCAATTCAGTTCCTGTCGTATCCAAAACATCTTATGCCATTTCATGAGGTCCTCCAACAATCTCATAAGAGGTTTATAGGTATGTGCCCATCTTTCTATATGGATTATACTTATTCTGCACTAAACCATAAAAATTATTCTCGAAATTTAACACTTCACATATGAATGGCTCAGATGTAATAGGAATAGTTATTGATTTGGTGCCCTTAGATCACATTGGTGGAAGGCCGTACAAGAGGCCATACTAATGGATTCTAGGTCATTAACTTATAGCTACATTCTTTTTTAAACTACAGATGTGTTAGGTTTTATTCAAACAATAAAACCTTTGTTTACAGGTGGGATATAATCGTCGTGGGTATATGGCCTGAACTGTTGCAAAGAAATGCTCTACGGTGGGTGTTAGCTAGAGAAAATGAAAGTTCCCTTTGCCCAGGAACAGGATCTGGATGTCGCCTAGAGGGGGGTGAATAGGCGGATAAAAATTATCACTTTAATACTTAAATTCTTACTCTACTCCAAGGCTGGATCGCAGTGGAATGAAGGATCCTTCGAGTAGGTTGCAGCGGAATAGAAGTTCCTGTCTTGGAAATACCCTGCACTTCAAATATCGCTTGTACCACAAATAAGTATTGAAGTGCAGATATAACGAGTGAGTAAGACAGAGAATCAATACACAACACAGAGCAGAGCACACAGACGCAGGGATTTATCCCGAGGTTCGGCCAAGCCTGAAATGCTTGCCTAGTCCTCGTTGGAGTTAGCCACACCTGGGCTTGGAGTCTATTTCAACTCCTTCCTCCGTTTGCTCAGATCTGTCAGTATGACAGATAGAGCCTTCCACTATGTTGATGTTGGTTACAACAAAGCCGTGGCTGATTACAATCTTCTTGACAGCACTCTGGCAAAGTAACGATATGCTCAAGACCTTGCTCTAGCTCTTAGCAGCACTTCTCCACTCTCTCAAGGCTTATAGCTTTGCCTCTACACAATCTAGAGAGTTATACACGAGAGGGAGAGATAGAATCGATCCGAGTGATGTATACTATTGTTGGCTGCACTTGTGTCACTGTTGGAGGCGCCTAGGGGTCCCTTTTATAGACCCAAGGGGCCTAGGAGCCATTGGAATCCATTTTGGAAAGCAAAACTTGCTTTCTATCGGGTGGCGCACCAGACAGTCCGGTGCACCACCGGACAGGTCCTGTAGCTTGTCTGGTGCGCGATCTCCTTCCAAATCGGGCTCAGCTGACCGTTGGAGCAACGGTCGTCTTGGCTCACCGAACACTGTCCGGTGCACACCGTACAGTCCTGTGCGCCAACTATCCGTTGGCTCAGGCCACGCGTCGCCCGCTGATCGCGCTGCTGACCATTGGCGCATTCGACCGTTGGCTCACCGGACAATCCGGTGCACCACCGGACAGTCCGGTGAATTATAGTCGTACGCCGCCAAACTCCTCCCGAGAGCGGCCTGTGCACTGGAGTTCAGCCTGGCGCACCGGACACTGTCCGGTGCACCACTGGACACTGTCCGGTGCACCACCGGACAGTCCGGTGTGCCAGACTGAGCTGAGTCTTGGCTGTACACAGCCAACCTATTGCTTCTCTTTTCTTTTCTTCTTTTCTCTGTTTCTAATACTTAGACAAATATATTAGTACACAAAAACCAATGTACTAAGTCTAGAAACATATCTTCTCTTTGATTTTCACTTCTTTAGCATTTGGCATGCTTGAGATTGATGTTGGACTCATAAATCATCAAGTCAGCTTGACTTGATCTAGATTGACATTTCTGAGCTCCAACATCCTGCAAAGGTCACATAGAATATCTCCAAACATAGGAACAACCCAAACTAAAGGTCAAGGTGCACTTAGCTCTTTTGGGCTGCTTCCAATTCTGATTTTGACATTGGTTCTCCTTCCGGTGACCTTGTTCACTTTTTGAGCTTGGTCTTGAGCCTTATGACTTACACCACACAATTGTAGATGTTACCTCATTGGTTGTAAGTCATGTCCTTATGTAGTGTTCCTTGATGTACCATAACTCTTCTTAACTCGATCAACCTTGATTCTGCAAGTCTTCTTCACCCCTGGCCTTGGGTTCCTGGTCTCCTTGACTTTCTCCTATGCACTCGGTACCTCGAAGTTCTTCTTGCTTCCATCCTTGGCTTGATCGGTTGTCTCTGAGTTATGCACATCGAGTCTCACTTAAGCAATGTCCATCTTTCTTGTGATGTCCATTGTCTATAAATCACTCAGTCTTTGGACCATCACACTTGTTCACTTGTGTTGAACCATATTAGCTTTGCATAAAACACTTGTTCAACACTTAGCACACTTGTTAGTCCTTTAATTGAGTTGTCATCCAAACACCAAAACCCACAAGAGAGCTTTCAATCTCCCCCTTTTTGGTGATTGATGGCAACACAATTAAAGCTTACATAAGAGTGAAATTTAAAGCACAAGTTTTGAATTCTAAGTTTATAGAATGCTCCCCCTAAATATGTGCTTACATTTAAAATCTTAACTTTGGCCTTATATGCCAAATTGCACATACTTAGGCTAATTCGAAGCATTACTACACCTTAGCACCTGTGAGATGCATTGTCAATAATTAAACACATGCACAGAATCAGAGTTAAACACCTATCAATTGAGTGAATATACCACAGGAATATCAACCTACCACTATTCACAATTAGGACACCAATTTAAAACAATTTTAAAGCACCATAACCACATGAATATCTATTACAGGATAACCAATAGATGCCAATTGATTCATGTCAACGGAAGCACTAATTTTGCATCACACCATATAAGACGACAAGAAGCATATGATAAAAATTATCAATAACACAAACTAACACATCCTTTCTTAAGATCAAAGCAAACGAACTCAAACTACGACAAGAAGCATATGATAAGAATTATCAATAACACAAACTAACACATCCTTCCTTAAGATCAAAGCAAAGGAACTCAAACTAAGCAAAGGAACTCAAACTAACACATCCTTCCTTAAGATCAAAGCAAAGGAACTCAAGGAAACCTAAGCTTTAATGCACAAATTCTCCCCCTTTGACATCAAACACCAAAACCATATTCAAGCAAGAACATAGGATGATGTCAAGGGACAACAGAGTATTTAGCAGGTAAAATACAACACACTGACATTACTCCCCCTTACACAGTAGACATATGCAACACAAGCATTGGAGGAAAATTAAGATACAAATACACAGAAGGTCAACACTTCCTTTTGTACCTTTACCCTGTTGTGATGTACTTTCCATCTTGAGAGTTTAATCTCTAGGAAGCTCCTTCACACTTGTGCCTGATCCTTTATCCTGACCTTTTCTTGTTGCTAAGACACCAGACTTAGAACAAGTTACAGTTTTGTGGCACAAGATGAAGCTTCTATTCTAGTGATTACCAAAAGATACCAATTGATGCAAACTACCACGGCTACCAATTGAAAAATCATTACTGTCATAGCTCCATGATATTTAAAGATAAGCATCTAGTATCACCAAATATTATAGAGCATGAGCAATCTAAAAATATGCAATTACTCACAACTTAAGATACCAAATACTTGACTTATGGAGGTACCCAAGTCCTGATTGCTTCATTTCTTGCTCATCTTCCCTTTTCCACCTTGAGACTATACAAGATCACTCAAGAAACAATTAGTCTCAAAAGACACAAGTTATGTGTGCTCCCCCTAAAGTTGTGCATCAAGTATTTGAATGACTTGCACTTTGCACATTCTAGCATCCTTAGAACTAGAGGGGATCACAACATATCTTGGTCTAGACATAATCTATCAATTTCATCGCAAAGAGATACCAATTGGATAGATGACATACTACAACTTGTGACTAGTGGAAACAATGCATGCCTCAATAAGTATAACATTTTACAAGCAACCTAGGCATGCTTCACACATGATGATCATTACACCACATATACCAATTGAAAACGACAAGATCATGCATATAAAGCGCAATGTCTAAGCACACCATCATTAAGAAGGTTTCTTAGGTACACTAAGAGAAACAACATTTTACAGTATAGAGCACCTAAGCCAAGATACTACCAATTCAAAGGTAAGAACATAACTGTAATCACAATCAATGAAACTTCAAGATTTTCAATGAAATTGCATAGTTCCATTCTCCATACCTTTGCTTTTTCCTGAATTGCCATGAGAGACTCGTTGTCACCAATTTAGGACTCCTTTTGTTCATGCACTTCATAGCTCAAGAAAGTGCATTAGAGGCACAACATGGATTTGGTATACACATAGTACCAAAATGGGGTAATCATGTGAACATGGACTAAACAAAATGTCGTGCTTGCACATAGGTTAATCATTAAAAACCATATAGCATGACTTACAAAAAATACAGGTTTATCCACGAACACAAAAAGAGTTAATCATGGTGAATATATCAAATGACAAGCTACCCATTGAATGATTCAAAAAGATATAACATCTAGAACGCACAATCATGATTAAGCAAGCATTATTATGATTTTGAAACTCATGAACCATTGAAAGGTATTCAACACAGGCAATCTCAAAAGCATAACTACTCCAAGGACAGGTAGCACAACAATCAAACTTAAGAGCAATACTGATTTGCAATAATGTACTTAAGATACATGGGTACCATCCTTTGGAGAGCAGGTTGCATATTCTCATCAAGGTCCTTTGCTTGATTCACAAATAATGATTAAAGACCTCTACAACTTATTTAACTTGAGATGAACATGGGATTAGGATTGCACAATAATTCAACCTTGGGCCAATAAATAGACAATAGAAAATGACAGCTTAAGCATAGAGTTTGAATTAACCACCTTAAGCTTTCCCATGGTCTCTAGTCCATCTCGAGGCACCTGCATGATCTAGTTGGCACAGTTTGGTATCCAACTCGGGATGGGTCCATAACTATCATCCAAAAGAGCCTTTGGTACCCAAATAGCAATTGTGCTAGTTCTAGGTGATCTCATTACTGATCTAGCACAAGTGTATGGTTTGGGTCTCCTAAGCGAATAAGATTGAGCTAAATTTACTTGCTTAGGAACCTTACCCTTTTTACATACCTTAGATGGATGACCATGCTCACCACACATGTAGTGGAAACGTCGATCACCCTGACATGACGCTTGCTGTTTATCATTTTCCTTGGTGAGGGTCATCTTGGAGGGTGCATGTCCTTGATTCTTTATGACCGGACATGAGGTGATCATGTGGTCCTTTTCATTGCATCCAAAACATCTCCTTATCCCTTCGTCCTTGTCTTTGTATGGACAAGAAGCAATGAGGTGACCTAATTCCTTGCACTTGAAGCACCTCCTTTTTCCTCTTCTCTTTTTGCTTTTGGATGACATAGAGAGATTATTAGTGCAAACAACATGACTAATTGAATCATTACCTTTTTCTTATCTCATGTTGATTGCTTCACTTATTGCTTTAGGAACATCTTTCTCAAGGAGTTTGACCCTTGCTACGGTTTCTCCCGTCTCAAGCTTCTTCACCAAGCGCCCGTGGATATCTTGAGAAGGTTGAGCAATGTGTCTTATCCTTAGTTGCTTTGTTTTCTTGTTCCTTTCTTTATTGATGAGCACTTTTTCCTTTGATCCTGTAGCTTGATGCTCATCCAAGAGTTGGCTTTCTTTTGAGCAACCAGGGTTAGCACATGGTGATATATTATCTAGATGTGCACGTGTGCAAGAATGAGGTTCACATGAATTTAGGTTCGCAATTAAAACCTCATGAGCAACATCAAGCATGATATGTCTATCCAAGAGATTATCATGATAACAAGACAATAAATAATATTTTTCAGTAAGAGCAAGTTTATCATGACTTAGCAATTCTACTTGCCTCTCAAGCATGGCATTTTCCATTTTAAGTTGAGCAACACAAGATAAAGCATCATCATTATTTCTTTGCTCAATTAAAACTGAATCATACCATTGGACCAAATCATCATGAGAGCACTTTAACTCCTCATGTTCTTTGGTCATCTTCTCTAGGCTATCGTTGGTTTTGATGAGAGTCTCCTCTAGCCTGAGAAGCGTCTCGCCTTGTTCCTTGTTCCTTCTCAACAACTTAACCAAGAGCGCTTTGTCTTCTTTGTTGAGATGGGTGTAGAAACGGCGAAACTCCTCTTCTTCCACATCGTCGGTCTCATTTTCCCTGTCATTATTATCAGTGGAAGCAAAATAGGAAAATGTACCTTGTGATGATGTAGACTCTTCATCCTCATATTCCTTGTTATCATCGCTTTCATCTCCACTCTCATTGTTAGCAATAAGACATGTATAACAAGTGGGAGATGAACCTGTCGGTGAGGTGGATCCATCGCTTGGTGTCCATCTCTCTTGTTCTTCTCCCTTGGACAAGTTAGTACTACCAGCAATAGAGGGAGCAGAAGCAGTGCATATGGACTTAAAAAATTTTAACTTAATTTTGGTTCATAGATCATGAGCATCAACAAACAAATCACTATCACTACTCATGATGGCAAAATAGGCACTTCTAGAAAGTGAGTCAGCTAAGATGTTGCAAGCATGGTGATTGAGAGACATACATCTTAGTTCATCATTAGAAGGATTTTGACGAAAATTGGAGGGGAAAATACTTCTACTAAAGATCTGTCTCAAATTAGGATCAACATGCATGAAAGCATTATAAATACAGACAGACCAGGATTTATAGTTAGAACCATTGCCTAGAAGAAGTTCTACGGTTACCTCTTGTGACGACATTGTCATCTCCGGACGGCTAAGCCCACACTGGAGAGGCCTAGCTCTGATACCAATTGAAAGTTCCCTTTGCCCAGGAATAGGATCTGGATGTCGCCTAGAGGGGGGGTGAATAGGCGGATAAAAATTATCACTTTAATACTTTAATTCTTTCTCTACTCTAAGGCTGGATCGCAGTGGAATGAAGGATCCTTCGAGTAGGTTGCAGCGGAACAGAAGTTCCTGTCTTGGAAATACCCTGCACTTCAAATAATGCTTGTACCATAAATAAGTATTAAAGTGCAGATATAACGAGTATGACAGAGAATCAATACACAACACAGAGCAGAGCACACAAATGCAGGGATTTATCCCAAGGTTCGGCCAAGCCTGAAATGCTTGCCTAGTCCTCGTTGGAGTTAGCCACACCTGGGCTTGGAGTCTATTTCAACTCCTTCCTCCGTTTGCTCAGATCTGTTAGTATGACAGATATAGTCTTCCACTATGTTGATGTTGGTTACAACAAAGACGTGGCTGCTTACAATCTTCTTGATAGCACTCCGGTAGAGTAACGATATGCTTAAGACCTTGCTCTAGCTCTTAGCAGCACTTCTCCACTCTCTCAAGGCTTATAGCTTTGCCTCTACACAATCTAGAGAGTTATACACGAGAGGGAGAGGGAGAATCGATCCGAGTGATGTATACTATTGTTGGCTGCACTTGTGTCACTGTTGGAGGCGCCTAGGGGTCCCTTTTATAGACCCAAGGGGCCTAGGAGCCGCTGGAATCCATTTTGGAAAGCAATACTTGCTTTCTGTCGGGTGGCGCACCGGACAGTCCGGTGCACCACCGGACAGGTCCTGTAGCTTGTCCGGTGCGTGATCTCCTTCCAATTCGGGCTCAGCTGACCGTTGGAGCAACTGTCGTCTTGGCTCACCGGACACTGTCCGGTGCACACCAGACAGTACGGTGCGCCAACTATCCATTGGCTCAGGCCACGCGTCGCCCGCTGATCGCACTGCCGACCGTTGGCGCATTCGACCGTTGGCTCACCGGACAGTCCGGTGCACCACCGGACAATCCGGTGAATTATAGCCGTACGCCACCAAACTCCTCCCGAGAGCGGCCTGTTCACCGGAGTTCAACCTGGCACACCGGACACTGTCCGGTGCACCACCGGACAGTCCAGTGTGCCAGACTGAGCTGAGTCTTGGCTGTACACAACCAACCTATTGCTTCTCTTTTCTTTTCTTCTTTTCTCTGTTTCTAATACTTAGACAAATATATTACTACACAAAAACCAATGTACTAAGTCTAGAAACATACCTTCTCTTTGATTTTCACTTCTTTAGCATTTGGCATGCTTGAGATTGATGTTTGTCGGGGACCATAATTAGGGGTACCCACAAGACGCCTAATTCTCAGCTGGTAACCCCCATCAGCATAAAGCTGCAGAGGCCTGATGGGTTTGATTAAGTCAGGGGTCAGTCCATACGAGCGACTCGATCACGCCACGCCCGAGCCTAGCCTCGGGCGAGGGCAGCCGACCCTGAGATGGTTCCGTCTCGCCCGAGGCCTCCTCTTTCATGGCAGACGCATCTCCGGCTCGCCCGAGGCCTTGCCTTCGATAAGAAGTAACCCTGACTAAATCACCGCGCCGACCGACCAAGTCACTGGGGCCTTTAACGCAAAAGGTAAGACTGACGGGCAGCCAGGCTTGGCCAAAAGCGCCAGAGGAAGCACCGCCCGACCCAGGGCTCGGACTCGGGCTAAGGCCCCGGAAGACGGCGAACTCCGCTCCGCCCGACCCAGGGCTCGGACTCGGGCTAAGGCCCCGGAAGACAGCGAACTCCGCTCCGCCCGACCCAGGGCTCGGACTCGGGCTAAGGCCCCAGAAGACGGCGAACTCCGCTCCGCCCGACCCAGGGCTCGGACTCGGGCTAAGGCCCCGGAAGACGGCGAACTCTGCTCCGCCCGACCCAGGGCTCGGACTCGGGCTAAGGCCCCGGAAGACGACGAACTCCGCTTCGCCCGACCCAGGGCTCGGACTCTACCCCGACCTCTGCCGAACGACCTTCGCCTCGCCCGACCCGGGAGCTCAGGTTCGGCCTCGGCCATGCAGGACAGACTCGACCTCGGCCTCGGAGGAGCCTCCACGTCGCCCGACCTAGGGCACAAGTCCGCCACGTCGACAGGAAGCGCCATCATCACCCTACCCCGAGCCGACTCGGGCCGCAGGGAACAGGACCGACGTCCCATCTGGCTAGCCCCGCCAGATAGGCAATGATGGCACCTCGCTGGACCCATGACGACGGCGGCTCTCAGCTCTCTTACGAAAGCAGGGGGACGTCAGCAAGGGCCCAACCACTCCGACAGCTGTCCCTCCGCCAAGCTCCATTGCTTCTCCGACAGCCACGACGCCACACTAGCCGGGTGCCAAGATCTCTCCGGCTGCCACCTTGGCATGTACTTAGGGTACTAGCTCTCCCCCGCTAGACACGTAGCACCTTGCTACACCCCCATTTGTACACCTGGATCCTCTCCTTACGCCTATAAAAGGAAGGACCAGGGCCTTCTTAGAGAAGGTTGGCCTCGCGGGGGACGAAGGGCAGGGGCAGGCGCTCTCTCGGGGCCGCTCGCTCCCCTCACCCGCGCGGACGCTTGTAACCCCCTACTGCAAGCGCACCCGACCTGGGCGCGGGACGAACACGAAGGCCGCGGGTTTCTCCGACTCCCTCACGACCCGGCTCCGGCCTCCTCGCTCTCTCCCCCCTTCGCGCTTGCCCACGTGCTCGACCCATCTGGGCTGGGGCACGCGGCACACTCACTCGTCGGCTCGGGGACCCCCCGGTCTCGGAACGCCAACAGTTGGTGCGCCAGGTAGGGGCCTGCTGCGTGTTGACGAGTAGTTTCCCGTCAAGCTCCAGATGGGCAGTCTCCAACGACCTCTTCAACCCGGGACGGTGCTCCGTTTCGGGAGTCTCGAGTTCACGTCTTTCGACGGCAACTACGACATGATACTCCTTCCACCGCCGCACGACAGCGACAATGGTGGCGGACAGCCCGCCCGCCGGCGGCGGAATCGACGACGTCTTTCCCGCGTGGGGGAAGGACAACTTTCGAGCTCGCCCCATCCTCTCCCTCGCCATCGGAGGAGGAGGCGGGGCAACCAAGGCCGAGCGGGAGGCTGCGCTCAGTCGACTGTCGAGCAAATCGACATCCCCAGCGCCCCAACGGAGGACGCGTCGGGCATCACCCACGCGTTTGAGGCGAAGGCGAGCGCCGTCCCCCCGCGACACGCCGATCCCGAGCAAGTGGACGACGCCAGCACGCTCACGGAGGGCCTGCAGGACGTCGCCCTCGCACCCAGGACGACAGCACGATCAGCCCCCGATGTGACTTCGTCGCTCCTCGTCGACCAAAAGGTACGGGCTGATTCCCATCCTTCGTCATTTCGACTCGGCCTCAACCCGCCTGGCGACCCCTTTTTGGCGGGCGCTCACGTTGAGGCGAGTGCAACCTCTCTGGGGTTTCGTGTGCGGTCGCCTTGGGACCGATTGACGGGTGTCTCGACCTACGGACCCTCTGGGTCCGAGGAAGATGACGACCCCAGCATCTGCTGGGATTTCTCTGGATCTGGCAACCCCAGTGCCATGCGGGACTTCATGACCGCATGCGACTACTGCCTCTCCGACTGTTCCGACGGCAGCCGCAGCCTTGACGACAAGGACTGCGGCCCGAGCCGCGAATGTTTCCACGTCGAGCTAGGGGATCCCTCCGGAGGCAGCTGTCTCGGCATGCCGGAGGATGGTGATCCCCCCAGGCCAGCGCCTCGCGCCGACATCCCACGGGAGCTAGCTGTGGTCCCCGTTCCGGCGGGGGGTCACGACCCACAGCTCGAGCAAGTCCGCGGGGCGCAGGCCGGGCTCGATGAGGGAGCAGGAGCGCTCGAGGCAATCCGCCGGAACGTCGGGCAGGTATGGGCGAGCCAGCCCCCGGCCGGAGAAATACGTCACCTGCCCCAAGGTCTCCAGCACCGCATCGCCAACGATGCCAGGGACAGACCGCCACCCGCATCCGGCGGAACCGGTCAGGACCTGGCCACCGCAGCAATGCTCCTCCGCGTGATGCCGGAGTCATCAACCACCGAGGGTCGGCGAATCCAGGGAGAGCTCAAGCATCTCCTGGAAGGCGCTGCAGCCCGGCGGGCCGAGAGCTCTGCCTCCCGAAGGCAGGGGTACCCCTCGGAACCTCGTGCCGCGACTTCCCGACTCACGCGGGAAGCCTCGGTCTACACCGGGCGCACGCGCAACACCGCGCCTGCGGCCCCGGGCCACCTCGGCGACGAGCACCCTCATCGCGACCGACGGGCCCGCCTCGACGAAAGGGTGCGCCGAGGTTATCACCCCAGGCGTGGGGGACACTACGACAGCGGGGAGGATCGGAGTCCCTCGCCCGAACCACCCGGTCCGCAGGTCTTCAGCCGAGCCATTCGGCGGGCGCCGTTTCCGCCCCGATTCTGGCCCCCGACTACTATCACGAAGTACTCGGGGGAAACGAGACCGGAATTGTGGCTTGCGGACTACCGCCTGGCTTGTCAACTGGGTGGGACGGACGACGACAACCTCATCATCCGCAACCTCCCCCTGTTCCTCTCCGATACCGCTCGCGCTTGGTTGGAGCACCTGCCTCCGGGGCAGATTTCCAACTGGGAGGATCTGGTCCAGGCTTTTGCCGGCAACTTCCAGGGCACATACGTGCGCCCCGGGAATTCCTGGGACCTCCGAAGCTGTCGGCAGCAGCCGGGAGAGTCTCTTCGGGACTACATCCGACGATTCTCGAAGCAGCGCACCGAGCTGCCCAACATCACCAACTCCGATGTCATCGGCGCGTTCCTTGCCGGCACCACCTGCCGTGACCTGGTGAGCAAGTTGGGTCGCAAGACCCCCACCAGGGCAAGCGAGCTGATGGACATCGCCACCAAGTTCGCCTCTGGTCAGGAGGCGGTCGAAGCCATCTTCCGAAAGGACAAGCAGCCCCAGGGCCGCCCGTCGGAAGATGCACCCAAGGCGTCTACTCCGCCCGGCGCCAAGAAGAAAGGCAGGAGGAAGTCGCAAGCGAAACGCGACGCCGCCAGCACGGACCTTGTCGCCGCCGCCGAGTACAAGAACCCTCGGAAGCCCCTCGGAGGCGCCAACCTCTTCGACAAGGCACTCAAGGAGACGTGCCCCTACCATCAGGGGCCCGTCAAGCACACCCTCGAGGAGTGCGTCATGCTTCGGCGCCACTTCCACCGGGCCGGGCCGCCCGCAGAGAGCGACAGGGCCCGCGACGACGGCAAAAAGGAAGATCACCAAGCAGGGGAGTTCCCCGAGGTCCGCGACTGCTTCATGATCTACGGAGGGCATGCGGCAAATGCCTCGGCTCGGCATCGTAAGCAGGAGCGTCGGGAGGTCTGCTCGGTGAAGGTGGCGGCGCCAGTCTACCTAGACTGGTCCGACAAGCCCATCACCTTCGACCAGGATGACCACCCCGACCACGTGCCGAGCCCAGGAAAGTACCCGCTCGTCGTCGATCCCGTCATCGGCGACGTCAGGCTCACCAAGGTCCTGATGGATGGGGGCAGCCGCCTCAACATCATCTACGCTGAGACCCTCAGGCTCCTGCGCGTCGATCTGTCATCCGTCCGAGCAGGCGCTGCGCCCTTCCACGGGATCATTCCCGGGAAGCGCGTCCAGCCCCTCGGACGGCTCGACCTTCCTGTCTGCTTCGGAACACCCTCCAACTTCCGAAGGGAGACTTTGACGTTCGAGGTGGTCGGGTTCCGAGGAACCTACCACGCAGTGTTGGGAAGGCCATGCTACACGAAGTTCATGGCCATCCCCAACTACACCTACCTGAAGCTCAAGATGCCGGGCCCCAACGGGGTCATCAACGTCGACCCCACGTACAAACGCGCATTCGAATGTGATGTGGAGTGCGTGGAGTACGCCGAGGCCCTCGCCGAGTCCGAGGCCCTCATTGCCGACCGGGAAAGCCTCTCCCGAAAGGTGCCGGACGTGAAGCGACATGCCGGCAACTTCGAGCCAGCGGAGACGGTTAAGGCCGTCCCTCTCGACCCCAGTGGCGACACCTCCAAGCAGATTCGGATCGGATCCGGGCTCGACCCCAAATAGGAAGCAGTGCTCGTCGACTTGCTCCGCGCAAACACCGACGTCTTTGCGTGGAGTCCCTCGGACATGCCCGGCATACCGAGGGATGTCGCCGAGCACTCGCTGGATATTCGGGCCGGAGCCCGACCGGTCAGACAGCCTCTGCGCCGATTCGACGAGGAAAGGCGCAGGGTGATAGGCGAGGAGATCCACAAGCTGATGGCAGCAGGGTTCATCAAAGAGGTATTCCATCCTGAATGGCTTGCCAACCCTGTACTTGTGAGGAAGAAAGGGGGGAAATGGCGGATGTGTGTAGACTACACTGGTCTCAACAAAGCATGTCCGAAAGTCCCCTACCCTCTACCTCGCATCGATCAAATCGTGGACTCCACTGCAGGGTGCGAAACCCTGTCTTTCCTCGATGCCTACTCAGGGTATCATCAAATCAAGATGAAAGAGTCCGACCAGCTCGCGACTTCTTTCATCATGCCCTTCGGCATGTACTGCTATGTCACAATGCCTTTCGGTCTGAGGAACGCGGGTGCAACGTACCAGCGGTGCATGAACCATGTGTTCGGCGAACACATCGGTCACACGGTCGAGGCCTACGTCGATGACATCGTAGTCAAGACGAGGAAAGCCTCCGACCTTCTCTCCGACCTTGAGCTGACATTCCGGTGTCTCAAGGCGAAGGGCATCAAGCTCAATCCCGAGAAGTGCGTCTTCGGGGTGCCCCGAGGCATGCTTTTGGGATTCATCGTCTCCGAGCGGGGCATCGAAGCCAACCCGGAGAAGATCGCAGCCATCAGAAACATGGGGCCCATCAAGGACTTAAAAGGCGTACAGAGGGTCATGGGATGCCTCGCGGCCTTGAGCCGTTTCATTTCACGCCTCGGCGAAAGAGGCCTGCCCCTGTACCGTCTCTTAAGGAAGGCCGAGTGCTTCACTTGGACTCCCGAGGTCGAGGAAGCCCTCGGGAACCTGAAGGCGCTCCTCACCCAGGCGCCCGTCTTGGTACCCCCCGCTGATGGAGAAACCCTCTTGGTCTACGTCGCCGCAACCACTCAGGTGGTCAGCGCCGCGATCGTGGTCGAAAGGCAGGAAGAGGGGCATGCTTTGCCCATTCAGAGGCCAGTTTACTTCGTCAGCGAAGTGCTGTCTGAGACCACGATCCGCTACCCACAAGTCCAGAAGCTGCTGTATGCAGTGATCCTGACGAGGCGAAAGCTGCGACATTACTTCGAGTCTCATCCGGTGACTGTGGTGTCATCCTTCCCCCTGGGGGAGATCATCCAGTGCCGGGAAGCCTCGGGACGGATCGCGAAGTGGGCGGTGGAAATCATGGGCGAGGCAATCTCGTTCGCCCCTCGGAAGGCCATCAAGTCCCAGGTACTGGCGGACTTCGTAGCCGAATGGGTCGACACCCAGTTGCCGACGGCTCCGATCCAACCGGAGCTCTGGACCATGTTTTTCGACGGGTCGCTGATGAAGACGGGAGCCGGCGTGGGCCTGCTCTTCGTCTCGCCCCTCGGGAAACACCTGCGCTACGTGCTCCGCCTCCATTTCCCGGCGTCCAACAATGTGGCTGAATACGAGGCTCTGATCAACGGATTGCGAATCGCCATCGAGCTAGGGGTCCGACGCCTCGATGCGCGCGGCGACTCGCAGCTCGTCATCGACCAAGTCATGAAGAACTCCCACTGCCGCGACCCGAAGATGGAGGCCTACTGTGATGAGGTTCGACGCCTGGAAGACAAGTTCTCCGGGCTCGAGCTTAACCACATCGCCCGGCGCTACAACGAGACAGCGGACGAGCTGGCGAAGATAGCCTCGGGGCGAACGACGGTTCCCCCGGACGTCTTCTCCCGGGATCGGCACCAACCCTCCGTCAAGATAGGCGACACGCCCGAGCCCGAGGTGCCCTCGGCCCCGTCCGAGGCGACCTCGGCCCGGCCCGAGCTATCCTCGGTTCAACCCGAGGAACCCTCGACCCCCGAGGGCGAAGCACTGCACATCGAGGAGGAGCAGAGCGGGGTCATGCCAGAGCAGGATTGGCAGACCCCGTACCTGCAATATCTCCGCCAAGGAGAGCTGCCCCTCGGCCAAGCCGAGGCTCGGCGGGTAGCGCGACGCGCCAAGTCGTTCGTCTTGCTGGGCGATGAGAAGGAGCTCTACCACCGTAGCCCCTCGGGCATCCTCCAGCGATGCATCTCCATCGCCGAGGGTCAGGAACTCCTGCAGGAAATACACTCGGGGGCTTGCGGCCATCATGTAGCACCTCGAACCCTCGTCGGGAACGCTTTCCGCCAAGGCTTCTACTGGCCGACGGCGGTGGCTGACGCCACTAGAATTGTCCGCGCCTGCGAAGGGTGCCAATTCTATGCGAAGCAGACCCACCTGCCCGCTCAGGCTCTGCAGACGATACCCATCACCTGGCCCTTCGCTGTGTGGGGTCTGGACCTCGTCGGCCCTCTGCAGAAGGCGCCCGGGGGCTACATGCACCTGCTGGTCGCCGTCGACAAATTCTCCAAATGGATCGAGGTCCGACCCCTGAACAGCATCAGATCCGAGCAGGCGGTGGCGTTCTTCACCAACATCATCCATCGCTTCGGGGTCCCGAACTCCATCATCACCGACAACGGCACCCAGTTCACCGGCAAAAAATTCTTGGATTTTTGCGAGGATCACAACATCCGGGTAGACTGGGCCGCCGTAGCTCACCCCATGTCGAATGGGCAAGTAGAACGTGCCAATGGCATGATTCTACAAGGGCTCAAGCCTCGGATTTACAATGATCTCAACAAGTTCGTCAAGCGATGGATGAAGGAACTCCCCTCGGTGGTCTGGAGCCTGAGGACGACGCCAAGTCGAGCCACAGGTTTCACGCCGTTCTTCCTGGTCTACGGGGCCGAGGCTGTCCTGCCCACTGACCTGGAATACGGCTCCCCGAGGACGAGGGCCTACAACGAAGAAAGCAACCAAGCTAGCCAAGAAGACTCGCTGGACCAGCTGGATGAGGCTCGGGACAGGGCCTTACTACACTCGGCGTGGTATCAGCAGTCCCTGCGACGCTACCACGCCCGAGGGGTCCGACCCTGAGACCTCCAGGTGGGTGATCTGGTGCTTCGGCTGCGGCAAGACACCCGAGGGAGGCACAAGCTCACGCCCCCCTGGGAGGGGCCGTTCGTCATCGCCAAAGTTCTGAAGCCCGGAACGTACAAGCTAGCCAACAGTCAAGGCGAGGTCTACGACAACGCTTGGAACATCCAACAGCTACGTCGCTTCTACCCTTGAGATGTTTCCAAATTGTTTATATACCTCACACCCACGCAAAGTTTAGTCAACAAGGAAGGGTCGGCCTCGCCTCGGCAAAGCCCGACCCTCCCTCGGGGGCTAAAAGGGGGGAAACCCCCTCTGCGTCAAAATTTTCCTCGAACAAAAAATCTCTTTTATCAGAATATCTTTCGTGCTTTTTGACTACTTTGAAAAGTGGGTCATGGAAACGACAGGGTACACGTAAGCAGCCAAGGCTGACCGAGCCGAGGGACTCCTACGCCTCCGGGATACGGATACCTCACTCATCACCTTCTGCGATAAGTAACTCGCGTTCGGATAAGGTGACTCCGCAGATCGAACAAGTCTCTACGTTTGGAAGCTCTTCTGTCGAAGCGATTCTTCGAGTTTTCTCGACTAAGTCAGTGATAGGGCCTCATGGACGGGTAAAAAGTGCACGTAAGCGGCAAGGCCGACCGAGCCGAGGGATTCCCACGCCTCCGGGATACGGATACCTCACTCCTCACCTTCCGCGAGAAGCAACTTTCGCTCGCACAAACGTCCCTGTTACCGACAAAAAAGTCCAGATGCTTGGAACGAGAGGAAAAGGGACGCAACTTTACAACACAGCAAGGGTGTGTGTTCTGGCCTCAGCGGCCGCACAAAACACACGCTACAAGACAAGCTGATCCTGCAGGCTCAGGTCTTGGCGCTGGAAGGGGGCGGCGACACCCTCGGCATCGACAGCACCTTCGGCAAGGCCCGAACTAGCCTCGGACGGCGACGCGATCCGAGGGCCTCCGCTCCAAAGGACGGCGTCATCACCACGCCCGGGCGGTCGTTGTCAGAGACTTCTCCGGGAATCCGGCCCGAGCAGGCGGCTCGGCCAGCCACCTCCGGGGCCTCGGCCAACCACCTTCCGAGGGCACGAGCCCGGTCCGAAGCCTCAGCTGACCAACTCCGGTGTCGATCCTGCCAACGGACAACCCGGCTAGGCTCCGGCCAACCACGTTTCATTTCCGAGCCAACTCTGCCTCTGCTTATGCTGATATCGCTACCCCCGGCCTCGGCTCGTCGAAGAGCGGCCGAGGGGTCTCTTTAACTAAGCTAGAGGAGCCTCGGACAACAGGGCCGACCGAGCCGAGGGGCTCCTACGCCTCCGGGATACGGATACCTCACTCGTCACCTTGACACGGGGCGACTCATGCTTAGTGAAGCGGTTCAGACAATCGGCAGGCGAGTCTTGGCGCTCGGAAATGAGGAAAAAACACGGCTCCGTGCCGTAGTTACATACATGTTCAGGCCCCGAAAGCCAAAATGAACAAAAAACTCGGCACTCGAGGTGCCATTACAAACGGAACTCTGGTTCCCCCTCCGCAGGTACGAGCAACCCCACTCGATGGGGGTGGGCCTGCGGGGCAACAGAAGACCGACGAACGGCATGTCGCCGACCGCCCCGACAGCGGCGACGATGAAGACTTCTGCCCCGGGGGGCCGAACAGCAGCAATGATGGCCTCAGGGCGGATACTGCTGCTAGGAGGCCCCCGCCCTTACCCAAACTCGAGAGGCAAGGACGGGCAGAAGGCCGTAGAGTTGGAGGTCGGCCCATGGCCAGCCTTGGCTGTCGCGCCGGCGGAAGAACCTCTTCCAGCTGCCGTGGCGGGAGGCAGCACCGGGAGCGGTTCCGAAACTGCTCGGCTCAGAGAGCCGGGCACGGTGCAGCTGTTGGCGCCACGGACGACTCCCGCCCTTCCCCCCGATCACTGAGGGAAGGAGCGGGCCACCGCCCGCGCAGGAGCCGACCCCAACTCGGCACACTCCCCTCCTCAGCCCTGGTGATGAAAATCCTTGAGGCTGAGGGAGGGGCAGAGGCCGCAGCCCGGCTCGCTTTCCCCCACCATCAAGCCGGAAGTCACCCTCTTGGGTGACCGCCGGTGGAGGGGTGCAGCCGGGCTGCATGATGAAAATCCTTGAAGCCGAACGATGGCCGAAAGGTACCCGCTCCCACGGAGTGGTGTCCCCCGACGATGAGGCACAGAGACGGCGGTTTCCCCCATCCGGGGGCTTGAAAGGCGGAAAGACACGATACATAAGGAAGGAAGAAGACATGGTCGCCTTACGAAAGGGGTCGCCCTCCTTTTAAAGGCAACTCTCCGTGCTTGCGCCCCCAACCGTCACGGACTGAGTCTTCTCCAACACGCCTCCAAAGCCCTCCCCTGCGGCGCGGGGGCTGGGACCCACCTGTCATGCAGACCGGCTCCGAGCAGAAGAAGCCGAACCGCCGCGCGCGGCGCGCGCGCAACCACCCAGCAGTTACAAGTGTCCCTCCACTTTTGCCCAGACCAACGGGCGAAGGGGGTGGGCAGCCATGCGGGCGGCATGCAACTGCGCCAAGTGGACGCGCCTCTCCGACTCCTGACAGGCCAGCGCGGAGGCTCAAGCCCACGCGTCGCGCAACCGGCGCGCCGAATGCTGCATGTAAGCCACTATGCCACTTGCGCCACCACCGCACCTCCTCGGTTGCGGAACCAATACCGCGGCCCGAGGCGGCCCAGCACGCGGCCCAACTGCGCCAGCCTGACGCAGCGGTCAAACGCGGTCAAAAGTGGGCCGGCAGTAATGACAGTGGCAGGCGCGCAAGAGCAGCGGTCACGCCATCAGCCGAGCTCACGTCCCATCCGGAGGCAGCAAGAGAACCCCCTCTCTCACGGTGTGAAGACGACACGCCCGTGACCCGTTCCTCGAACGGCTCGCGCACGCGCAACGGCAGCCTCGCCAACTACTCACCCCGGCGCATTAACTCCGCGGCTCGATGGGCAGCGCTACTGGCGGGAGCAGCTGGCGACGTTTCGCCTTCGCCAAAACGACCACACCAAAAAAGGTACGCCACGACGTTCAATTTCGCATCCTTTTTCCCTTTTTCCTCTTTCTCTATCTCTTGCAACAGGGACCGGAAAAGGGGATACCCCCAAAGGGATCCTTCCCCGTGAAGGAACTAGGCTCCGAGCCTCCTTACTGATCAGGGGTTCGAAGGCTGGCCCCCCGAAGGGTTCAACAGCCGCCTCAGATCGCGTGGGCCCGACACCCACTACTGGTCAGGGGTTCGAAGGTCGGCCCCCCGAAAGGTTCCACGACCGCCTCAGGCTACTCGGGCTCCGTGCCCATTACTGGTCAGGGGTTCGAAGGCTGGCCCCCCGAAGGGTTCACAGTCGCCTCAGACACCGAGCGAGGGATGACCAGGGGTACGTTCGATACATAACCAAGGCTCGGGCTGCGCTCCCGAGGTACCCTAGGACATTTCCGAGACCAGCGGGAACGACTCTGTAACGGAATCCCATCGGAGGGAGGCAACGAGCCCTCGGACCCCGTCGCCAGGGGACCGGGTCCGGTAGATCACCCGCAGGTACTTTTGGGCGTGCCTCCGGGCCCCTAGCCGACCCCCAACGAACGGGGCACGGACGTCCACTCGGATTACCCGATTGCAGCTCACCAGAGACACCATGTTCGGTACCCATCGAGGGTAACATGGCGCTCTCCCCCCCTCCTCCTTGCGGAAAGGCGACGTAGGGGCGTATGTAAAAAAGCCGAGTCTGTCCCTGATCGTCCTCTTGCTCTGTGCGGAGGCTCGGGGGCTGCTCTCGCAAACCTGGCTCCGGCCGAACCGTTGACAGCGTCAACATACCAGCCCGAGAACTTGGGCCCCGACAGTGCACCTGGGCTATGACCTGTTCGCATGAGGGAACCGCCAGACCAGCCGAAGCATTACGCAAGGCATTAAGACCTCGAAGGAGTGAAACCACTCCTCCGAGGCCTCGGGGGCTACACCCGGCGGGTGCGCTCGCGCGCACCCACCGGAACAAAGTACAACCGAGAAAGGCTGGTCCCCTTGCAAAAAAGTGCGACGAAAGCCTCCAAGCGAGTGTTAACACTCCCTTCGAGGCTCGGGGGCTACTGTCGGGGACCATAATTAGGGGTACCCTCAAGACGCCTAATTCTCAGCTGGTAACCCCCATCAGCATAAAGCTGCAGAGGCCTGATGGGTTTGATTAAGTCAGGGGTCAGTCCATACGAGCGACTCGATCACGCCACGCCCGAGCCTAGCCTCGGGCGAGGGCAGCCGACCCTGAGATGGTTTCGTCTCGCCCGAGGCCTCCTCTTTCATGGCAGACGCATCTCCGGCTCGCCCGAGGCCTTGCCTTCGATAAGAAGTAACCCTGACTAAATCACCGCGCCGACCGACCAAGTCACTGGGGCCTTTAACGCAAAAGGTAAGACTGACGGGCAGTCAGGCTTGGCCAAAAGCGCCAGAGGAAGCACCGCCCGACCCAGGGCTCGGACTCGGGCTAAGGCCCCGGAAGACGGCGAACTCCGCTCCGCCCGACCCAGGGCTCGGACTCGGGCTAAGGCCCCGGAAGACGGCGAACTCCGCTCCGCCCGACCCAGGGCTCGGACTCGGGCTAAGGCCCCGGAAGACGGCGAACTCCGCTCCGCCCGACCCAGGGCTCGGACTCGGGCTAAGGCCCCGGAAGACGGCGAACTCTGCTCCGCCCGACCCAGGGCTCGGACTCGGGCTAAGGCCCCGGAAGACGACGAACTCCGCTTCGCCCGACCCAGGGCTCGGACTCTACCCCAACCTCTGCCGAACGACCTCCGCCTCGCCCGACCCGGGAGCTCAGGTTCGGCCTTGGCCATGCAGGACAGACTCGACCTCGGCCTCGGAGGAGCCTCCACGTCGCCCGACCTAGGGCACAAGTCCGCCACGTCGACAGGAAGCGCCATCATCACCCTACCCCGAGCCGACTCGGGCCGCAGGGAACAGGACCGACGTCCCATCTGGCTAGCCCTGCCAGATAGGCAATGATGGCACCTCGCTGGACCCATGACGACGGCGGCTCTCAGCTCTCTTACGAAAGCAGGGGGACGTCAGCAAGGGCCCAACCACTCCGACAGCTGTCCCTCCGCCAAGCTCCATTGCTTCTCCGACAGCCACGACGCCACACTAGCCGGGTGCCAAGATCTCTCCGGCTGCCACCTTGGCATGTACTTAGGGTACTAGCTCTCCCCCGCTAGACACGTAGCACCTTGCTACACCCCCATTTGTACACCTGGATCCTCTCCTTACGCCTATAAAAGGAAGGACCAGGGCCTTCTTAGAGAAGGTTGGCCTCGCGGGGGACGAAGGGCAGGGGCAGGCGCTCTCTCGGGGCCGCTCGCTCCCCTCACCCGCGCGGACGCTTGTAACCCCCTACTGCAAGCGCACCCGACCTGGGCGCAGGACGAACACGAAGGCCGCGGGTTTCTCCGACTCCCTCACGACCCGGCTCCGGCCGCCTCGCTCTCTCCGCCCTTCGCGCTCGCCCACGCGCTCGACCCATCTGGGCTGGGGCACGCGGCACACTCACTCGTCGGCTCGGGGACCCCCCGGTCTCGGAACGCCGACAATGTTGGACTCATAAATCATCAAGTCAGCTTGACTTGATCTAGATTGACATTTCTGAGCTCCAACATCTTGCAAAGGTCACATAGAATATCTCCAAACATAGGAACAACCCAAACTAAAGGTCAAGGTGCACTTAGCTCTTTTGGGCTGCTTCCAATTCTGATTTTGACATTGGTTCTCCTTCCGGTGACCTTGTTCACTTTTTGAGCTTGGTCTTGAGCCTTATGACTTACACCACACAATTGTAGATGTTACCTCATTGGTTGTAAGTCATGTCCTTATGTAGTGTTCCTTGATGTACCATAACTCTTCTTAACTCGATCAACCTTGATTCTGCAAGTCTTCTTCTTCACCCCTGGCCTTGGGTTCCTGGTCTCCTTGACTTTCTCCCATGCACTCGGTACCTCGAAGTTCTTCTTGCTTCCATCCTTAGCTTGATCGGTTGTCTCTGAGTTATGCACATCGAGTCTCACTTAAGCAATGTCCATCTTTCTTGTGATGTCCATTGTCTATAAATCATTCAGTCTTTGGACCATCACACTTGTTCACTTGTGTTGAACCATATTAGCTTTGCATAAAACACATGTTCAACACTTTGCACACTTGTTAGTCCTTTAATTGAGTTGTCATCCAAACACCAAAACCCACAAGAGAGCTTTCAGAAAACAAGAGCATAATTATCAAAACTATGCTGCGTCGTAACAAGCTACACAGTAACTTCTCTTATACTTAAAAATCTTTGTTCGAGTAATCTCAATGATTATATTTAGTAACTCTAAGTCTACTACTATAACAATAGGATGCTTGCAAACCTCGGACCATAGCACTGTTTAATTCAGTCTAGATCATCACACCACACACCGGTTGCAGAGTGAGTGTTTCTTGCAATAATTTACAAATTATAATTAAGTAATCATGATATTATATATCATTCACTAAATTGCAGTAATTCGACGCTCCATGATCCAAAATCCGAGGAGTGGTTTAATCAACAAATATCTAGAGAGGAGACTGGCTTATCTGGCAACAGTGATACCGGATGTGTAATGTGATAGCTTCTTACATTATAGGATTTGAAGTTATGTATCAAATAAAGATGGTCACAATTATTTGTATTTCGCCATTTATGTATTAAAAACCGTGGCTTTGCTCTTCATACATACGTATAATGTTATCAAACCCTCGCCCATCCATTCGAAACGCCACTGAAAATGTGAGACGAAGATATATAGGAGAATAAAAACATTCTGTTGGGGGCATGCTTCGTCGCCGAAGATCCTGTAAGAAGAAAACACCTTCGGCAGATCCTCCTAAAAGCAACGCCGAAGCTACCACTCGTAAAGCTTCGGCATTATGACGTGTCTCAAGACGAAGGATCAAACCGACTTAAAGATGAAATGACTGTTTAGTGCATGAGAGTCTGTGTCATAATTGTAATCTTTTGTAAAGGGCACGATTGTAATATCTCACAGGCTGTGCTCTGTGCCTATAAATAGATGAACAGTACCCCTGTACTGTTCATGCGAACTTGGCATTTGCTTTTGCATCACGCTCATACCTTTGCTGTCTATCAAGTCGAAGGTATCAAATGTAATTCAATATTGTCTTTATTTTCTCATGATAATATAATGGAGATGAATTTATAATGCCATATGATTGTTTATGTTATCTTTTGTATTTTATATGCTTCTTCTATTACCATCTTACCTTCGATATTTGAAGGTATGTCCTTCATGACCTTCGTCTGAAAATCATTATATCCTAAGGGAAATAATGTTTCGAAGGACAAAGGGCATTTATATTTAACATTTTATGTTGCCTTGTTCTTGATTCGAAGCATTTGAGAACAAGTCACCAACATTGGCGCCCACTTCCGGTGAACTCACTTCCACTCTCGAGCTAATGGCTTCGTTCAACAATCAAGCTGAAGCTGCTTCGACTACGAAGCTGGTGCTCCCGATAACAGGCGATTCATGCTCAGAGCCGGCTAACAAGAAGCAGAAGAAGGAGGCCCAGAGAAGGCTACAACATGTCGGGGTGCAGGGACCCTTCATCAAGTCAAGATGGTCCCACATCCCAATTACCTTCTCCCAGGAGGACCTTCAGCTCAAGGATTACCCTCACAATGATGCTATGGTCATTTCTTGTGTCATAAGGGATTTCTGGTCCATAATGTTCTGGTTGATACAGGCAGTGCAGTGGATATCATATTTGCCAAGGCCTTCAGACAGATGCAAGAGCCAGAGGATAAGATTCATGATGCTACACACCCTCTTTGTGGCTTCGGAGGAAGGCAGATCGTAGCACTCGGCAAGATCACAATGCCAGTGACCTTCGGATTTGTCAACAATACAAGGACTGAACAAGTTGTGTTTGATATTGTCGACATGGAGTACCCCTACAATGCAATCATTGGTCGTGGGACACTCAATGCTTTCGAAGCAATTCTTCATCCAGCATATCTATGCATGAAAATACCTTCGGATCAAGGGCCTATTGCTATTCATGGAAGTTAGGAAGCTGCCAGAAAGGCTGAGGGAAATTGGACAGATTCAAAAGCAATCCATAATATAGATGGAGCCAAAGCTTGTGAGCAGTACAAGTACAGAAGGGAGAAGGTTGCTTCGGCCGATCAGCCAAAGCCCATGCTTCTATGTGAAGACATAGTAGAGCAGAATGTATTGCTGGGATCTCAATTATCTGAGGAGTAGGAGAAAACCTTAATAAGGTTTTTGTTCAACAATAAAGATGTTTTTGCATGGTTAGCCAACGATCTCTGTGGTGTCAATAGGGATGTTATTGAACATTCGCTCAATGTTGATCCATCCTTCAGACCCAGAAAGCAGAGGCTTCGGAAAATGTCTGATGATAAAGCCGAAGGTGCTCGGAATGAAGTGAAAAGACTTCTTAGTGCTGGTGTCATTAGAGAAGTAAAATACCCAGAATGGTTAGCCAACACTGTTATGGTGAAGAAGGCCAATGGTAAATGGAGAATGTGCATTGATTTTATTGATCTCAACAAGGCTTGTCCAAAGGATGAGTTCCCATTACCAAGAATAGATTCTCTAGTAGATGCAGCAGCTTCGTCAGAGCTCATGAGTCTACTAGATTGTTATTCAGGCTACCACCAAATCTGGATGAAAAAGGAAGATGAGCCAAAAACCAGCTTCATAACCCCCCAGTGGTACATATTGTTATCTTCGGATGCCTGAGGGGCTCAAGAATGCTGGAGGAAGCTTCAGTAGAATGACAGCCAAAGTCCTTCACTCTCAAATAACCAGAAATGCGCTAACATATGTTGATGATATCATAGTGAAGAGCACGAAGCAATAAAATCACATTGCCGATCTGCAGGAAACATTTGCTAATTTTAGGCAAGCTGGCCTGAAATTAAATCTAGAAAAATGTGTCTTCGGAGTGAAGAAGGGCAAGTTCCTTGGCTGTCTAGTTTCAACGAAGGGGATCAAAGCTAACCCAAATAAGATCAAAGCCATCCTTCGGATGGAACCGCCAAGCACAAAGAAGGGGGCCCAGCGACTGACAGGAAGACTGGCATCCTTGAATCGATTCATATCTAGATCAGCAGAAAGAAATTTACCATTTTTTGAAGTGCTGAAGTCGGCCGAAGTCTTTCAGTGGGGTTCAGCTCAGCAGAAAGCCTTCAAAGAGCTGAAGCAATACCTGACTGACCTAACAACATTAACTCCACCCACGCTAGGGGCTCCTTTGCTATTGTATGTGGCAGCTTCGCACTCTGCAGTGAGTGCGGCGCTTGTACAAGAGAAGCTTGAAGGACAAGTTAAAAGGCAAGTCCCAGTGTACTTTGTCTCCGAAGTATTATGTTTATCAAAGAAAAATTACACAGAATTGAAGAAGGTGTTGTATGCCATGTTAATGGCCTCCAGGAAGCTTCGACATTATTTTCAGGCATATCACATAATTGTTCCTTCATCATACCCTCTGAAGGATATTATGAGGAACAGAGAAGCTACTGGAAGGGTTGGCAAATGGGCCACGGAGCTCAATGAATTCACCATTGACTACGTGCACAGATCTTCAATTCAATCCCAAGCGCTAGCAGACTTCATCGCTGACTGGACGCCAGGAGCTCACGAAGAAGGGACAAACAAGGATACCGAAGCTTGGACGGTATTCTACGACGGTTCTTGGGGAACCTTCGGTGCAGGAGCAGCTGCAGTTCTAGTGTCACCGTCAAAAGTTAAAACATGTTATGCAGTCAAATTGGATTTCAGTTGCACAAATAATATTGCTGAGTACGAAGCACTTCTATTTGGGCTTCGGAAACTAAGGGCAATGGGAATAAGAAGGGCAATTCTGAAGACTGATTCTCAAGTTATTACTGGCCACGTGGACAAAAGTAGCAAGGCACGAGATCCGAAGCTTGAAAGATATCTGGATACAGTCAAAAGGTTGGAGGCTTCCTTTGAAGGTTTTTCTGTCAAGAATATTCCAAGAGGTGAAAATGAGCATGCAGATTTGCTAGCTAAATCAGCGGCCCAGGGGCTCCCCTTACCTTCGGAAGTGTTTTTTGGAACAATAAAAGCACCTTCGGTTGAACTCATGGAGAGAGCAGTGCTTACCATTTCTCCAGTACACAGTGAAGACTGGAGAACTGAAATAATATCTTTCCTCCAAGGCAATTGTCTTTCAAGTGACGAAGCTTATAACAAAAGAATGGAGGCAAGGACAAGACCATTTGTGATAATAGAAGGGGAATTGTATAAACATGGAGTTTGTTCCCCACTCCTCAAGTGTTTATCAAGAACCGAAGGTATTGAATTAATGAAAGAGATACATGCAGGTCTGTGTGGATCTCACATTGGGTCTAGGCCCTTGTTGGGAAAAGTTTTCCGGCAAGGATTTTATTGGCCGAAGGCAGCTTTAGATGCAGCAGAGTTAGTTCAAATATGCGAAGGCTGCCAAAAATGTGCAAGAGACCAGAAGCAACCTTCATCTCTCACTCAATTAATACAGCCCACTTGGCCGTTGCAAAGGTGGGGCCTCGATTTGCTAGGCCCACTCCCACCAGCACAAGGAAATTTAAAATATGTTGTGGTGATAGTAGAGTATTTTTCCAAGTGGATTGAGGCAAAGCCTTTGGCCACAATAACTTCAGTCACCGTCTAGAAATTTTTCTGGCAAAACATTGTTTGTCGCTTCGGAGTGCCGAAGGCTATTACTATAGACAACGAAACACAATTCGATGCCGAAGCTTTCAAAGAATTCTGTGAACAGATTGGCATGAAGATTCATTTTGCATCGGTCAGGCATCCAGAATAAAATGGGCTTGTTGAAAGAGCAAATGGTATCATAATGTCTGGAATAATGAAGCTAATCTTCAATCAACCTAGAGGAAAGTGGCCAGAAGAGTTGATTAAAGTGGTATGGAGCCACAATACAACTGTATCAAGGTCAACAGGTTTTACACCATTCAAACTATTGTTCGGTGACGAAGCAATAACCCCAGAAGAAGTTAAGGCAGGGTCAATAAGAACAGTGGCTTCGGCAGAAGACGAAGCTGATTATTCTGTGGCAAAAGATGCTATAGAAGGGATCAGGGTTCAGGCTGTGGAGAATATCAATAAATACCAAGCTGAAACAATAAAATGGCGTGACAGAAAATTCGGCTAAAGAACATCAAGCCAGGGCATTTGGTACTTCGGAGAGTGGCTAACCCAGATACAGTGGGCAAGCTACAGCTGAAGTGGGAAGGACCTTTTCTGGTAGTATCTTCGTCAAGACCCGGTTCTTACAGATTGAAGGATATGGACGGCAACGACGTTCCTAGATCTTGAATGCGGATGAGCTTCGGCGATATTATGTTTAACTTGATGTAATCTTTTTACTTTTCTTATGGCACCCTTTTCCTTTCCAAAGGGGGAGAAAGATTTTTAATGGGGCCATGGCATGTAATTTTTCTTTTTCTTAATCAGCTCTACGAAGAGCAAAATCCCCCAAAAAATGTAAATGTAAAAACTGAGCATGCACCATCGAGTGCAGGAAGAAAGGAAAAAACAGGGAGAAGCTCGAAAGTCATCCCTAAGGGGATGCAGAGCACGACGAAGCTACAAAAATCCATTCCTAAGTGAGCACAGAGTAAGTTTTCTGCTCAAAAGTCGTTCCTAAGGGAATGCAGAGCTTACAACGAAAAGTCAACGCTGATACCGCCAAAATATAAGGCGAAGCGCGAAAAGTCAACACGAATACCGCCGAAATAGAAGGCGAAGAAGTTCAAAAGACGTCCCTAAGTGGATGTAGAACTTACAGCGAAAAGTCAGCGCTGATACACCAAAAAATAAACGGTGAAGCCGAAAAATAAGCGGCAAAGAGATTTCAGTCGTTCCCAAGGGAATGAAGGCTATGGTTGTGACTTCGTATGTGTGTGTTTGGACATTCATTTGCACATCACATTACATCATACATTTGCATTCATAAACATTCATTTATACATACATAGGATCAACATCATCATATCATACAGATGCTTCGGTTATAAGGATAAGACTTCAGCAAAAAGAAAAAAAAGTAGTATCATGCTTAGTTGTGTACAAAAAGAAGGGAAGGTGTTTTTCGCCTTCGGCTCAAAAAATGCAAGTTTCGTCCACATCAAAGCAGTTCATACATGGATGAAGAGGTAAAAATATGTTACAAGGTATGCACAAATTTACAGAATTAGTATTTAATCTTTAAAATTACAATGTTTTTACAACGATATTACAAAATTTTCTCTAGAATTTTTTGCAGCAAGGTCTCCAGCTTTGACATCATTGAGCTTCAGATCATCTGAGCTTTAGATCATTTGTCAAGCTTCGGCTTATTGTTCTTCAGCTTCGTCATCCTGTGTATATTAAAACAGGTATGAGACAAGTGCAAGGTTCAAGGAGAAGGTAAGGTAACAGACAAGTTTTTTACCGGCTTAAGGTGGCTTCGAGCTTCGTCGCCAGCCATTTTTCGCCCGCCTTGTACCCAAATTTGAGTTATGCATCTGTTTCCTATACTCCGAGCTAGGCTGGGGATATCAATTAAATCTGTAGGTGACAAGCTAAAATTTGGTCTGTTGACGATTTTCCCATGCGTGCAGCCAGATTTCATGAAGGCAACAGCTCTGCCACGAGAAGCTAGCAGAGCGCAGAAATCAGCGTGTCCAGCTATAACTTTGTCGAGAGCATCAACTTCGCCCTCAATGTGTTCCAAGGTTTCCGACAGGTTTTCAACCGAAGGTTTAAATTTCTCAGAGCTGGCTCCAATCGAGTTGAAAACCTGCTTCAGCCACTGCAGGCATCGGTTGCTGAAGTTTAAGCATTTCTCCTGAAGTTTCTTCAGTGATTTCTGCAAATTTGAATTCTTCTCAACTTCAGCTTCGAGTCTGGCTTCAAAATTTTTCTTTTCTGTGGAAAGTTCATTCTTCAATTTAGCAATTTCAGCTTGGGCTTCTGCCAGTGAACCTTCCATACTTTGGAGTATGAAGTCTTTTTTCTCTAAAGCAGCATCGTGATCTTTGATTTTCTTCTCTAGATCTTCAATTGTAGCTTCGTTCTTCTTGTCCTCGAGGTCTTGTTGCATCCTCAGGACTTTGCTTAGTAGTAAACTCTAGCAAAACAACCTTCATCAGAAAACATCTTCATAAAAAACAATAAAAAATTTTATTAAGAATTTTACCTTAAAGTTAGCATAGAACAGGCTACCGGCGATATGCTGCGGCCGGTACCTGCTGAGGTCCACCTCAATCTTCGGAAGGCCAACACTCTTTGATAGAGTGCTGACGACCTTTGCCCCAGTCCGGTCCCGAAGGAATCCTAGCCTTCCTTCGTTAACTCCGCCGAAGAGCAGAGCCCCTAGTTTGTACCCGCAAGATATAGCATATTCCTTTAATTCTTCTTTTTCAGCTTTTGATAATTCCTGCCCAAGTATATCTTGAAAATTGAATTCCTCTTCTTCCGACGTATCCTCGACTTTACCCTTTCCTTTTCCAGCCACTGTGCCAGGGATCTCCTCAGCGGCTGCAACAGCTTCTTCCGCGGCCGCACCCAGAAGCATGGTATCAATTTCGGAGAGTGTGGCCTCTAGATTTGCATCTTCAGCGATTTCAGCTTCGGCAGTTTCAGCTTCGGTGGCTGCAGCTTCAGCAGCAGCAGTGCTCTCAATAGTTGGTATCTTTGACGCCGATGCCCACAGCGGTGTCTGCTGAATGACTTCGGCCACTTGAATAATCCTTCGTTTTTTCGGCTCAGCAGGCTTCTCCGCAGCCGAAGGCACCTTTTCCTTCTGAAAAAGCTTCGTCAGATGTGGCCCTAGTGGACTTAGCTTGATAGGCAAGGATTCAGTCATTACCTTTAAAATTTCTTCCACATCGGCAACAATAGGCATTGAAAGAGCTTCATCCTCAATATCAGTCGTTTTTTGCTTCGGAGCCGCAGTTTTCCTTTTCTTCGAAACAACTATCTTAGACTTAGGGCTTAATTTTCTTTTCTTCAAAATTTCTTCATCTTTTTTACCAATTTAGCAGCTTCCTTATCCAGGACGCTAGCAACTCTTTTTCTTTTTTGGCCTTCGGCACCTCTGTCCAGACGCTCATAGTCAGGATAATCAAAGTTTAGGGCATCCATCACCCGGTTCAATCTTTGCTTCGGACGAGAGCCGAAGGCCGCACTCATTAACTGATCTTATTTTTTAGAGTAGTTGCCAAGGATCTCGTTGCACATAACTTCGATCGTGTCTAACTATTCCTGGCAAGGTTCTTTGAAGTGCTTCCTGAATTTATAATAATAGGGTAGCCGAACAAGCTCTTTCTTCTTCTTTTCCCCTTTTAGCTTCGCATGTCCCATTCCTTCAAAGTTGGGAATACTCTGAAGGCTAAGAATTCTTGCACCAGATCCCTAGTGCCAATATGCTTCGCAACAACCCGAAATTTGCCCAGTGCAATTTGGCATGGACTATCTGGGTTCATGTCACATTGAGGCCTAGTTTCTCCGAAGATTAAATTTAAAGGGCTTTGAACCAGCTTCTCCTTCTTCTCATCCACTTTGACATAAAACCATTCAGTCTTCCAGCCAGCTGGCCATTTGGTACGATAGCTAATAACTGGATATCGCATCTTTACGATAAGCAAAATTGTAGCAGCCGAAGTTATCATGCAGCCCATCTTCTCTAGCTTTGGTCTGATAATGAAGCTCGTGTGACCGACAAAAGCCTTCGGCAAGCGGTTCTGCCCCTGGCTTCGGAGAGCCCAGATGTAGACGCTAAGCCTAACGATGGCGTTTGGAGTTAGCTGATGAAGATAAATCCCAAACTTCTCCAAAACATCTGTGATCATATCATGTAAAGGAAATCTCAATCCTGCTTTAAAAAAGCTTTTAAAAACCACCACCTCATCTTTTTCTGGCTTCGGGGTAATTTCCTTTCCGCCAAAGCGAATCAACTTCTTTTTGGCTTCACTGAAATAGCCTAGCTTCAGCATCTTAGGCATATCACCTTTGGTAATAAGAGACTTCCTAAACTCTAGGTGGCTAGATTTAGATGGCATGGCACCGTAATCGTCTTCAGATTCATCTTCCTCAGCATCAACCTGCTCAGCTTCGGTAGTAGGTGCACCTTCATCGGAAGCTTCCTCCGGTACTACCTGTCCTGACCGTTTCATCACTTCGGAAATCGGAGCGGTTTCAGTAGCTTCGGCTTCCTCTCTCTCACGAGTAACCCTGGCAGTGGAGCGTACTCTTGCCATTTGATTGACTTTTTTAATTTTCCCGAAGCTCTTCCTCTTGAGACGAAGCAGAATCAAAAGCGGTGCTTCGTTTGAGCGCGATGATCAAGCTTCGGCTATGGTTAAATTTTTGACAGCGAAACAGTGCAATAGCAATGAATGCTGTGGTAACTTCACACCTACTCGTCTGTTTATATAGTGCCACAGGTGGGAAGGAGAATCGCCAAGTCTTCCGCACCGGACGAACAGTCGCTCGCACCCACCGAATGGTGGGCCATAGAGCTCGAGAAGGTGAATCGCCAGGACGCATGTACCCGCTGCATGGTGGGACCATTTCGCGCTCGGAGTATTTTAATCGTTTTCTCAGCAACGAGCTCAGGGAAGGTGTTTTTCGGACCTTCGGCTTCCCGAAGCCTAAGAGACTTTTTCACCGATCAAGCTCATCACGAAAACAATCTAGCACCACGAAGGGGCTACTGTTGGGGCATGCTTTGTCGTCGAAGATCCTGTAAGAAGAAAACACCTTTGGCAGATCCTCCTAAAATCAACGCCGAAGCTACCACTCGTAAAGCTTCGGCATTATGACGTGTCTCAAGACGAAGGATCGAACTGACTTAAAGATGAATTGACTGTTTAGTCCATGAGAGTCTGTGTCATAATTGTAATCTTTTGTAAAGGGCAAGATTGTAATATCTCACAGGCTACGCTCTGTGCCTATAAATAGATGAACAGGCTGCACTCTGTGCCTGTACTGTACTGTTATGTGCTCTGTGCCTCTGTGCCTTTGCTGCCTATAAATAGATGAATAGTCTGTGTCATAATATGTCACAGGCTGCGCTCTGTGCCTGTACTGTTCACGCGAACTTGGCATTTGCTTTTGCATCACGCTCGTACCTTTGCTGTCTATCAAGTCGAAGGTATCAAATGTAATTCAATATTGTGTTTATTTTCTAACGATAATATAATGGAGATGAATTTATAATGCCATATGATTGTTTATGTTATCTTTTGTATTTTATACGCTTCTTCTATTACCATATTACCTTCGATATTCGAAGGTATGTCCTTCATGACCTTCGTCTTAAAATCATTATATCCTAAGGGAAATAATGTTTCGAAGGACGAAGGGCATTTATATTTAACATTTTATGTTGCCTTGTTCTTGATTCGAAGCATTTGAGAACAAGTCACCAACGCATTCCATACAATATGAAAAATACAGTGTTTAGAATATGAATTGAACAAATAAACTAACATACATCATTATGTGAGCATGAAAATTATTTGAACCTGCTTAGTAACGTCCAACAATGCAACAAGCAAAATGGCACCAATCATATATAACTCCAAAGGTGCATGCTGTTTTATAAATTGATTGCAGTTTCAATACATTACTGTTTCTGTCTGTTTGTGGAAATGTTTGTTTGAATAGTCTGTGAACCTTGACGTGCTTGAAAATTGTGTAATTATGGTACAACTGTGTGACAACAATATATAGGTTTATGTTTGTACAACACAAATTCCCGAGTAAAATGTGTGCAAACTGATACAAGTAGACAATAGATAAACGACTGTATGTGAAAAGTAATACTGAACTAAGTAGTGGGTGTAAACAAAGGACTGTGTGTGAAAACTTAACTAAGCCAGTCCATTGCCTCTATCAGGTTTTCTTTATGGAGAACAGAGAACAAACACAAACAAATCAGATGGGACATAATGTTATTCGCACACCATGTGTAGATATCTCAAACAACATTAATAGAGGTACACGCTTATTACATGCATGTAGATTAATGAATGCAACGTAGTATGCAGTAGAATACTAATATAAAAAGTTACATTGTAGGTGATCAAAATGGATCATACTCATTACAACCAATTGTTGATGCTAAGGAACATAAGAGGCAAAGAGATAAAGAAAGATACGCCACGATGTCCGTTGAACAGAAAAACGAGAAAAATAAAAAGCATCGAGAAGCACGTCTACGAGATAAAGACCGGACTACTGATAAAGCCTGAGTCATCCAGAGGTGACGAAAAGTTAAATTCCTAATTGTTATGTCTCCATGCCCATGCTAAACAAAGCTGACATATAACATTTTTTTGTATATGGGTAATATATTAAGAAGACATTAAAGCGAGCCGGACATGTGACGTGGTTAGTTATCAAATAAGTGGAAATATGCTTCTTGGTTCAGGTAGATGATCATTTTATTTTACCATATAATTTCAATATATCCTCTTGCGAATGGATGAGCATCTATTAATCCTATTTTTGGTTTTCACCATGTTTCACAGTTAGCTTTCCAGATGGCTGTAGCACCATTGATTCCACAAACTTTGCAACACAAGACGTTGCAGGTAAAACAATCATGATTTATGTAGCATTTTTTTGGACTGTTGCTACCTTTGTCTAACTGCATTTCTAACCATGAATTTTTTTACCACTGCTGATTTGTCTAATGCCTATGATGCTATTGTGGCAGGTCCTAAAAATAACACGAAACCAAATGATTGTTTGATTCAACGAAAGACGCAAAAGCAAAGGGAAAGACGTGCAAAATTGTCGGTTGAACAACGGAACGAGTTGAATAAGAAGCATCGTGAAGCGCGTCAACGAAACAATGGCTAAAATATGATGCCCAACGCGCCAAGAGGTGATGAAATATGTCAACT
The DNA here is from genome assembly GCA_029449295.1 of Zea luxurians. Classification (NCBI taxonomy): domain Eukaryota; kingdom Viridiplantae; phylum Streptophyta; class Magnoliopsida; order Poales; family Poaceae; genus Zea; species Zea luxurians. Next base: position 18,312,721 of record JAOPSE010000034.1, on the reverse strand, counting down.
TTAAAGTAATGTTTATGTGTATAAACCTACTATACCGAAAGTAATGTGTTCATATTTTGTAGGTGGAGACAAAAAAGTAAACGTTGATCCAAATGATGATTCTGACTGGTTGCATATCAATTATACATTCTAGTCAAACGACATTGTCGCAACGACAGAAGTTCTGACACCAGGTACATGACTTCTCATTAGACTAAACATGCAAAAAAATCAGGTTTCATATGGTTTAACGTAGTATGCCTTATTCCAGGCAGTGTGCACGAAAATGTTGGTCACACACCTAAGCATACTAGGCAAAGGACCGCCTACTTTAGCGAGCGGTACAAAAACTTAACTCCCATCGACAGGGAGTTTAGGCGTGAACGCCTTAGGTTGTATAATAGAACACCAAGGCGAAAAGAGGCGAAGGTAGACCACATCAAGAGACGTAGAGTTATGCAAGCCGACACTTTGAATCATTCCTCCATCGCCATGGAGGACCCAACGTATACCCCTAAGTTTGTACACCCTAGAGCAGATGCAAAGGAACCTAATGGATCCATAGTTACCGTCTGCGACTGAGTTATCCCTGAATTCGTCAATGCACCTTTCTTGCCATCTCCAACACAGACCGAGGATGTCGCTTCGCCCGATATGTCTACCGATCCACTAAAGCGTAAATGTCATGTTCCTCATGGGGAAAGACAAGCTATATTAGCTCATCGAAACCAGCAATTTGAAGCAGCAATATCAAGGATCATGGGTACTTCGATTGAGGATACTAGCAGTGAAGCTGTTGAAGGGGACGATTGGACACAGCGCCATACGACTATGAAGATCATCAACAATGGTAATTACTATCCAATTTTAAATGGACCTTGCAGGACATCGATAGTATGTAGACTGACTAAACATGTGCTTACATCATATTGAAACGATTCAGGTGATGACGATGAGGGTGTAATATTCGAAGACGATGATGATGAGAACGAAGGATACCTATTCGCTGCGCAATGTACTATTTTCAATTTTTATTATCCTAGCAAGGCTTATATCAATACTCATGTCTTACTCATTGTTTTAAAAAAATATCAGATGAGGATACTGATGAGGATATCAAGATCGATGGTACTCAAGATGAATCTACTACCACTTATGTTTCTGACCCGTACGACAAGGTGTACAACAACATCCCTAAAGAAACACATATGCTCAAGCATGTTCCCAACTGTGGTTATTGCACCACGAAGAAGTTTGAGTATGAGCCACCTGGGTTTTGCTGTCATGGCGGGAAGGTTGAGCTAGCTCCAGTGGAGACCCCTCCCCAACTCAAGAGGTTGTCGGATAGTGTAGACTCTGATGCTAGGCACTTCCATGATAACATTAGGTTTTTCAATGGCCATTTCTCTTTCACTTCCCTATACTATTGCCTCGATAGTATAACAACTAATGTAAGGGATTCTGGTATATACACGTTTCGAGCATAGGGCATGATGTACCACAATATCAAGTCATTTGGCAGGGAAGGTGGCATAGAGCATAAACACCTTGAGCTTTACTTTTATGATGATGATCCTAGTCTCAAGCATCGGTACCGTAAGTGCTGTGAAGAGCATCAACAGAAAGACAAGGAAGTTATCAAACAGATAGTCGACATACTATGTGGAAACCCGTACTCCAAGCACCTTAGGACCATGGGCCACGTTGACAACCTTGATGACTATCGTATCACGTTGAACCTAGACCAGACGTTGAACCAGAAGACATATAACACACCTCTCACTTCGGAGGTGGCCGCTGTCTGGATCGAAGGGAGCGAAGGGCGAGGCCAGTTCAGCAAGAGTGTTATGCTCCATGGGAAGGACAGTTCAAGCCACTGCATCCGCTCATACCATGGATGCTACGATGCACTATCATATCCACTGTTCTTCCCTAGAGGCGAACTTGGATGGCATGCAAATATCCCAAAGGTTGGAGTATCCATGGACGAAGTGGATGCATACCGTGCGACACATAGGGCAAGTAATGCAAATGATGAAGATGCGGGTTAGATGTTAATTTGATATTTGAGATATTTGCACATTATTTACTACGCTTTCGGCATCACTCACTTTTCAATCCTTGCATATGCAGAATCTCCTAGCCATTTATGGGTGTCTGTATGTGACTACTACTGCTACAAATTCCAGATTCGTCCTGGGGTATTGAATCCAATACTTCATGGAAAGCGGCTTTTCTAGCAGTTCGCGGTCGACACATACATAAAGATTGAGAGCTCTCGTTTAGATTTCATACGTAAGAATCAAGATTGGTTAAGGGCAGACCTATACCAAGGCTTGGTGGATAGCATGCTAGATGGAGATATTAGAGTAGAGAAGGTTGGCAAGCGAACTGTGCTGTCGACATCATTTATTGGCGGTCCTCGTGACATGAGATGTCAGTATATGGA